>OX376057.1:16850591-19471368 GCA_947361185.1 Charanyca ferruginea | reverse complement strand
AATAGGCATTAGCAACACCCCGTTTAGACTTAATGTAGGACCAGAAAAACTTGGGATTCGTTGTTATTTTCTGTTCAATGCTATTTATATAGGAGTTGTAGCATTCTCTTGCCAATCTGTCACAGCACTTACTACACCAACGAAGGGATATTAATTAATTATATATATATTAATATATATATATAATTAATATATATATATATTAATTATATTATTATAAAACTTCTGAAAATTACATATCACTCTCGCATTTTGAAAGATTCTCCATAATGTGGTGACATTTATAACATCATAGAGCTAGGGAACGACTTTTGCGAAAAGAAAATAACTTTCTTCTTTATTTTCGTATAAAAGGCTTTTACTTGATTAACATGAAGGCCAATTACAGTGATCTCGTATTATTTCATTGGTCGAATCAGTGACACGGTGACTACCGGATGATTTATAATCCAGTTCAACATCCAGTATCCAGAACCGATCCGTTTTGTGAACCAGTCCGACCGACTAGTCGAATTGGGATACTTGCCTGCCTATTGTGAATTTGGCGTTTTTCCATAAAAAAGTGGCTCAGCTCGTAGGTAGAACTGACTGGACTGACTAGACCGGTACGCTAGGCTAGGTAGGTGTCCTGGGACAGATATCTGGTTGTATAGCGCGATATTCTTCATCTTTGGGTCGTTGTTCAATTTAGGGGTACTCTTTATGTTCATTTTTGTTGGAATATTTTATTGTTAGTAGGTACAGTACGCAAAAGAGATAAGTATCCATGTCGTCGGGAATAGTTGAAGATTTCTTAGACACCAATGGGGGCTTTCAAATGAAATTTTATTAAATCATTGAACTGTTTATTCTCTATAAATTGTATTTTATTTTATTCATAAAAACCTATCGGTTTCTAAGTAAACTTCAACTGTTTCCGGCGACATGGACTTTGGTGACCGTACCTACTTAAGTACTAGGTACCACAAAAAAACTACCCCAGAAAATAAAAGAAAAATTATGCCGAAGGATTTATACGCATAGCTTAGTCCTACCACCCCCATCTGCCAAGTGTACGTTACTCCAGCAGGAAAGTGGCTCCTAGAGTAATGTGCAAAGAGTACTAGCTATAATAATAGTACTCTTACAGTATAGTGTTGGTACTGCCACGAACGCGAGTGAGTAGGGAGGCGCATCTTTTCCGAATGATAGCGGCGAAGCCATCAACCCGCGCTTCAGCAAACATCCCTGACGCACTGCAACGCCATGGCAGCCCCAAAAGTACCCTGAGTGCATTGTTACATTGGACACGCAGGTCGCTGTACGGCCGCTGTGAATATCTGACCCACAGGCTGCAGGTGTAAAAAGATTGGCAATATGCTTTAAAAAGCGTGACTTTGACCGAATTCGTACACCGTGCAAACCTGCGGGCCAGTATGTTACAACCGACAGCCAGCGACCTGCGTTCCCTTTCTATATCAATATTATCATTTAAATCATCGGTGACCCAGTGACCCAAATATTTAAATTTAGACACTCTACCCAGTGGAGTACGACAAAGGGACACAGTCGGATATGCTGGGTAAGAAAAACCACTCGCCATAAAGAGCATCAGATCACTTTTTTCACTGATAGATGGACTCAGCAACACCATGTCGTCTGCGTAACTAAGATTATTCGTACACACGCCGTCAATATGACATCTGACCTTGGTGCTGCTGAGCTCAGCAATCAACAGGTTGAACAAGCGAGGCGAGCTTAACCCCCCCTGCCTCACCCCGCATTCCAACCGGTACACGCTCGATAAGGAACCGTTCCACCTTACACAGTTGCGTTGATTGCTATACCAATACTTAAATATTGATATAACTTCACTTGGCACAGATGTTTCTGACAGCAACTTACTCCACAGCACATCATAATTGACATGATCGAATGCCTTCGATAGGTCCAGAAAACAGGCAAAGACAGGCGTTTTTCTTTCCTTGTAGTACTGCACAGTCTGCTTTAGACACAATATAGCGCTTTCAGTGGACAGCCCCGGCCTAAAGCCAAACTGGGCGTCATGCAGTTTGATATGCTTAGCCAGTAGGGTATTACACCCATTTTGGAAAAGTGTCTCAATGAAATCCTGTAGTGCTAAAATGCCACCAAAAAAATTAAAAAAAAATATTCAGTCGATAGGTGCCATAAAAATGCATCTTATTTTTTTAAATTTCGCGCGTAGTTTGACTTGTACGCCTCTTAATGGACGTTAGTTCGTTTTGTATCAAATGAGCTCATATTAAATATGATAATTTTTTGTAAACCATTAAAAAAAAATTAAAAGCATATTTTGTTATAGGTGTAATAATGAAAAAATTACGTTGGTTACGAAAATAATAAAAGTACAAAGCCTATATTACGCCAATCGGTTGACTGACAGTTGACAATTTTTTGTTTACACAGACGTACGGCGTAATAACATTGCCGCTACTATTTCACGGTGTTTTATAACAGATTAAAAATACTGAAAACTTTGAATTGAATTTAAAAATTTGTTTTGTTATTTTATGAACTAAAACTTACATTTTCCGACTGCTTTATGCCGAAACTGTCTCAATAACATATTTATAGATTTTTTCTCGTATAGAGTAAAGTACCCTATTGTTTGTCAAGCAGACTGTACAGTACCTTGGCTGAAACAGTTGCCAAGGATATAGGCCTGTAATTGGAGGTATCAGAGGCATCCCCAGTTTTATTTTTAATAACAGGTATGAGGTAAGTAAACGCAGCCTCCATCTATTGATGCTGTTAATTGTGAATTACTAAAATGTATCAAAGAATCTTTGCAATCTATCTCAGCTATTAATCCGCAAAGTAAAGAAAGATTCACTAATAACAATGTAGTCCCAGAGTTCGATCCTAAATCGAAAAACCAAACAATTGTTACTTGGTTGAATAAAGTAAAAGAATGCTCAGAGATCTATGGCTGGGATAGTAAACAAACTGCTCATTACGCTCTCCCAAAGCTAGTCGGTACTGCGAAAAAGTGGTACGAAGGACAGCCATCAGTATTGCTGACATGGGACGAATGGGTCGAAAAACTTAAATCTGCTTTTCCGTCTTATGAAAATTATGGTCACTTGCTTACGGAAATGTTAGCTAAAAGGGCAAAGTTTGGGGACGATTTAGAAGAGTACTATTATGAAAAATTAATAGCCTTGAATAGGTATGGTATAGTAGGTAGGAACGCTATTGATTGCATTGTGTATGGGGAATAGATGATAGATCAGTTCGATACGGAGCTGAGGCAGTAGGCTTTGAGGATGCTGATAAACTATTGGGCTATCTGAGGGGTGTCAAACATGAGCGATTAGATAAGTTTAATAAGAAACCGGTACGTTTTGTAACGGAAAATTCGCGCAAACCTGTAAAAACTGATTTGGTTAGAGTCTTGAAATGTTTTAACTGTCACGAAACAGGTCATGTGGTTTCAGGATGTAAAAAGCCTATTGTTAAGTGCCAAAAGTGTAAACGCATTGGTCATGATGACCCGGAATGCAGTAGGAGTGTTTGGCAAGATAGAGCCGAAGTCAAGACATTGTGACTAGATAACAGTACTCACCTAGGAGTAGATAACAAATTTATTAAGAGTGTAAGCGTTAATAATGTACAGTTGACAGGTTATGTAGACTTTGGTAGTCAGTGTACTTTGATAAAAGAATCTGTAATTAAAAAAATTGTACCACGTGAAAAATGGCAAATGACAATTTGCCATCTCTTAAAGGTTTTGGTAATACTTACGTGAGTGCTTTGGGTAAAATTAAGATTTCATTAATAATTGACAATGTAAAAATTTACGTTGAGGCTGTTGTTGTTCCTGATAATTATCTTAACTATGATTTACTCATTGGACAGACTGCTACTGAGCAACCCCATATATGGGTATTTAAATCCGATAAAGATTTGATGATTACTGATAAACGGATGAAATTCGATACCAGACTAGTTTTAAAATCTTTCAAAACCGTTACGGCTGAGGGCTGTATTTCTGTAAAAGTATTTACGGATAAAGATTTCAGTGGCATAGTTCTCGTTGAAAATGGTCATCGTTTTAACTATAGTGTAGAAATTGGTACTTATAATATAATTAACGGTAGTGGTCATTTAACTATTCTAAATTATGACAATAAATTAATTGAATTTAAAGAGGGTCAAGTATTGGCTCGAGCTTACACTATACATATGAATAATATTAAAGACATAAACACGATACAAAACGTTCAAAACCATAGCAGTAAACCTACACTTACAATGGATGACCTTAATATTGATAAAAATTTAGATAACAGTCAAAAACTTCAATTATTAAATACTTTGAATGAGTACCGCGATTGTTTTGCCAATGATTTGTCTGAATTAGGTCAAACAACGGTTACAGAGATGAATATTCAACTGGTAGATTCTGAACCAGTCGTTTATCGACCATATAAGTTGAGCCATTCAGAACGGGAAGAAGTTAGAATTATGATTGATGAACTCTTAAAATATGGCATCATAAGGGAGTCTCAATCCCCATACGCGAGTCCTATTTTGTTAGTGAAAAAGAAAACTGGTGACAAACGACTTTGTGTGGATTATCGCGGCCTGAATAGGAAAACGATAAAACAACATTACCCGTTGCCTCGTATTGAGGACCAGATTGACCGTTTAGCTGGAAATAAGTATTTTTGTGCTTTAGACTTGGCATCTGGTTATTATCAGATTTCACTTGCTGAAGAGAGCAGAAATAAAAGCTCATTTGTAACACCTGATGGGCAATTTGAATTTAATAGGATGCCTTTTGGGTTGGCTAATGCACCGGCTGTTTTCCAGCGGACGATCAATTTGGTCTTAGGTAATTTACGCTATAATATTGCATTGGCTTATATGGATGACGTTTTGGTGCCGAGTACATCGTTTGAAGAAGGCATAGAAAGGTTAAAAACAGTACTTCAAAGGTTTAGAGAGGCAGGCTTAACATTAAAACCGCAAAAGTGTTATTTCTTTCAAAATCGCGTTGACTACCTAGGTTTTGAAGTGTCCAGCGAGGGTGTTAGACCGGGTGTAAAAAAAATTGAATCGGTCAAAAACTTTCCTAAGCCCAAGGACGTACATAATGTCCGACAGTTTATCGGTTTGGCTAGTTTCTTTCGACGTTTTATCAGAGGGTTTGGTGAAATGGCTCGTCCCCTTACCAAATTACTAAAGAAAAACTCCGTCTGGGTTTGGTCACAACCTCAAGAAGAAGCATTTGATAAATTAAAAACGGCGCTTATTTCGAGGCCCGTGCTTGCATTATATAACCCCAAACTTGAAACACAAATACATACAGATGCCAGCAAACACGGCATAGGGAGTATTTTATTACAAAAACAGATCGATGGAGTTTTTAAGCCCGTAGCTTATTATAGTAGACAAACTTCGCCTGAAGAATCCCATTTTTCATCGTATGAGTTAGAGACACTCGCGGTTATTGCCGCGCTAGTGAAGTTCAGAACATACGTGCTTGGGTTAAGCTTCACCATTGTAACAGACTGTAACTCACTTAGAGCAACGTTTTTGAAACGAGACATGATACCGAGAGTTGCACGATGGTGGAGTTTGATTCAGGAGTATGATTGTAACGTGGTGTATAAATCCGGCAAAGGCATGATTCACGTTGACGCATTGAGTAGGAATCCAACGATGGAAAATACAGGGATTATTCAAGCTATTGACACTTTCGACATTATGACAATAACAGACGATTGGTTAACAACAGTACAGTTGGAGGACTCAGAAATACAACGCATTAAAAAAATCCTTTCTGATAAAGAATATGATAATTTGGTAGAGATACGTAAGAATTTTGTCCTCAAGCGTGAGAGAGTATATAAAGTAACTGAGGATGGATTAAGATGGATGGTGCCAAAGGGTTGTAGGTGGCAAATACTTCGGAAAAACCACGATGAAATAGGTCATTTTGCATTTGACAAAACATTAGATAAAATAAAACAACATTATTGGTTCCCTCGTATGCGAAGGTTTATCCAAAAGTATGTGAATTCCTGTTTAGAGTGTGCTCATAATAAATTGCCAGGGGGAAAAAAGCAGGGATTTCTGCACCCTATACCTAAAGAAACTACGCCCTTTCACACCATTCATGTTGATCATGTTGGCCCGTTTGTAAAATCAAAAAGGAAAAATTGTTACATATTGGTTATTGTAGAGTCATTTACAAAATTTATTATTTTGAAAGCGGTTAAAAATACAAAATCTACTTCCTCTATCACAGTTCTTAGGGACTTTTTTGGAACATTTGGTTTACCAAAACGACTAATTAGTGATAGAGGTACATCATTTACAAGTTCGAAATTTAAAAGTTTTCTTAATGAAGTAGGGGTACATCATATAAAGAATGCAGTCGCTTCGCCTAGAGCGAATGGCCAGGTGGAGCGGTATAATCGAACAATTTTGGACTCTTTAGCTTCACAAAACCATGGTAAAGATGAAAGACTTTGGGATGATCGACTCTTACAGGTACAATGGGGACTGAATAATACTGTTAATAAGGGTACCGGCAAAACCCCCTCTGAGGTTTTATTTGGGTTAAGGCTTTCTGGGGCTAATGAAGGTAGCTTAGTTTCGGAAATAAATGAGGATATAGTTGAAAACACTCCTGCCGACGATGGAGTAGTAGTAAGCAACGGCTATAATAGATTATCTAAGATTAGGGATGAAGTAGATGAATATACGAAAAAGTTGCAAGAAAATCAAAAGAATAGATATGATAGCAAAAGAAAAAAACCATTCGAATTTAAAGTCGGGGACTTAGTAAGAGTTGAAAGAGCAACACATACGGTAGGAAAAAGTAGAAAATTATTACCGAAATGTTCAGGGCCGTACAGAATAACTAAAGTTTTGGATCACGATAGGTACGAGGTTATAGATACACCTATTACTAAAAAAGGGGCGTCGAAGTATAAGGGTGTATTCTCTATCGACAAAATACATCCTTGGCTATGTTTTAAAAACAAAGATAGCGGTTCGTCTACCAGCGATGATGAGTAATGTAATGCTATGATGTCATAATTTATAATATGTTATTGTACCTGATTGTATTTATTGTGTGTAGTAATTAAGAAATTACATAATAATAAACTGTCTTGTCATGAACGACGCATCGTACTTTTTAAGTAAAAAAATAGAATATAGTGAGACAACCTATGTAGAATGATTGAGCGTTGTGGGTACCTACTTTTCTTAATAAATTGAAAAGTACGAAGTACACAAATTGTAAACTTTCACTGCTATGAGCGTGAGTGAGAGTGTGCGATGTGCACGTATTAGTGTTAAGCAGCTATGAGCGAACATAATCCTTGTAGTGCAATGTGCACATAACAATAAGCCGCTATGAGCGATCATTACTTTTGAAGTGCAAGATGCACAAAATAATAAGCCGCTATGAGCGAACATTACTTTTGAAGTGCAAGGTGCACAAGATAATAACAAGCCGCTATGAGCGAACATTACTTTTAAGTGCAACGTGCACATACTGCTATGACTGCTGTGTAAACTACTCACGAAGTGCATAGTGCACAATAATTGAAATAGCATTAAGTGATTCTGAAATGTATTTTTAATGTTTGTGTAATTTCGAATATAGGTAAGTATAGTATTAGTAATAGTTGCAATCCTGTACTTAAATATTTTGTGATTATTGTTTTATAATTATATGTAACTTTAATGATTATTTTTCTTGTTTCGCGGGGTCGCGAAGCTTATCAGGATGGACGAATTGTTAGCTTGATGAAAATTCATGTTTTGATTTAAAACAGTTTTCGCGAATTCTTTACATATTCTGCATTAATAATTAAAATTCAGTTGTGAATTCTACTAAAATTTGTTAATTATTACGGAAGTTGGTCTATCTAAAAATATGAACTAGTGTATAATTTACCACAAAAAAATGTTGATTTTAACTTATGTTTTTAGAAAGTGTTTCGATTTTTATTATTACTAATTTAAAATGTTAGTAGCTCAATTTTGACTTCCGACATTATTATAAAAAGATTAGTCAGCTAAATACAGCTAGGTACCCGACTTTACTTTTTATGATCCAATAGTAACGGCGGCAGTCACTGTTGAGCTACGAAGCCAGTTGGTCGTTTGAAATATTGTATCCAAGTGTGTATTTGTTAATAAAGTATTTTGTAACGAAGAAAAGTTTTTAAATTATAAAATAAATTGTGAAAGTTTCACACACTGTAGCGTCGTCGTCGCTCTGGGAACCTATCGATCACTAATAAAGAACAATTTTTCAACGAGCACTGAGACATGTAAACATTCTGGGTGTTCGAATGCGACTAGATTAAAAGCGCACCCAAATGTTCAATTGGGTGCTCATTTGGTGAGGCCACTTGTACGGGACAACTATAAATGATAGATTGTGATAGAGTTTGTAATGCTAACTTTATTGATATAATGATATAGCTAATTGATACAGTGATCACTTATGATAGAATGATAATTTTAGTATATCGAACTGCTACGATATTATGATAGTGAGTACACGCGACGAGGACCGAACGCGAACTAAGGTAAATTGCGCACGCGGTACAAAACTGCTTATTTAACATAAAATATATGTATTGTACGGGTGGACCGTACATGCTCCCAGGCACGAGAGACTAAGATAAAAATAAACATTAAAAATATGAAAATCAAAATGAAGCATTAATTAACAAAATATAATACTTAAAGAAGCAATGATAATCGAAAGCACAATTTGAGTAGATACGCGAAAAACTTAATAGGTAAGTCTCTAAAAAGTCTTATTCATTTTCACCGAAAATAGATTCGCGGAACACAGGCGACGTAGCCTTGTTTTGTTTACGCGCACTGATTACACCCGAAATTGTATTGAGCTCAATTTCACTAGGTCCCGATTGCTCATTTAAACTGATACGAGGAACACTGATTACACTAGCACTCTGAAGCTGCTGATGAGTGGAGGGCGCGTGCAGAGGCACGCTGCGCACACGCCGAAGGCGCCGCCACACGTGCACGGCTCCTGCCGCGCACAGGGCGAACACCACTAAGTATATCACCGTGTAGTGATGCACGTCGTGATATGAGAACTCGTCGTCCAAATTTTCATCGATGCTCGGTTCATCTTTCATCTGACTTAATTTATCATGGACTTCCTTTACCAGACCTTGAGTCTCGATGTGAGTATGATCAGACTGTTCGTCGATTGCACCGATAGGTATCGATAAGTTGATCATGTGGTTGATAGGTGGTATATCAATCCTCAGAACGCCTGCCGTAGTCTTCAGAACGTTGGACAGCTTTTTATGTGAGTAAACTGTGTAAGTATCTCCTTTGATGACGCACCCATCGCCGAGCATGATAACACCAGCCTTGTTTAATTGTACGGCCGTAACTTGATACTCGCATATGATTCGTATGGAGCACGGTCCGCAACAAAAGTATAAATAAGTGTTTATTTTATTAAGCTCTGTCCAACGGTTTGTGCAGATTGTAGATGCTGTGCTGCAACGATTGGACTGCTGATCTCTGATGCAGAGGTTTTCATCCGATCTCATTTGATAAATCGGACCCTTCAAAGGGCAGATGTATGTTTCTGTGTTATAAAACATACAGGTTTGGACATCGTTCTCCGTCATTGGAATATAAGCGTCCTTTTGTATATTAATTGCGAGAAGATCTGCGATGGCAATTATACTGATCATGTTACTTCCAACCTGCTGCGGAATTGTTATGATTTTGTAGATGTCGTAGCTATCTCTACTCACTAATGGGATTTTAACTTCGAAGATAATAAACTGCTGCGTGACTCTGGCTTTGGTCTTTAATAAATGATACAGTTTAGATAAATCCGATTGAATATTATCTATTGGAAGAGTCAATTCTTTTGCTAACTGTCCTATTATGATATTAAGTTCATCCGTCAGCTGTTTAGGTGTTAGTAGGTGGAAATTGAACCCTGTGTATTGTAGGTTCATAATAGTATCCACAATGGTGTCTTGGATCGTTTTCAAGTTCATCAGGACACTGTTGGCAATGATAGATGATACACTAAAGCTGTTAGACATTAGTGATTCTTGAACTCCGTCTTGGATTGAGTTAAATCCCTTTTCTAATATGATCAGGTGCTGATTAAACACCTTGTGATGTCTATCCATCGCATTTTCTACTCTTTTGACGATATTGTTCTCTGCTTCAACAATAGATGTGTTGTTTTTCCATAAGGAAGCCAAACGCTTTTGATTACGTCTGATTTGTTGGATATCCTTGGCATAATTTTTAGCAAACTCGTCATCTAAGACACCAAACAAACTTCGTGCTATGCTTCCTATAGGATTGATAAGACCGCGCTTATGTCGCACGTTCCCCGAGAACTGCTGACCAAGCAACATGCTATTGTAATGGTCAAGTTCATTGCTACCGTGACGTAATTGCATGAGGATTGCGTCACACTGTGATATCTTTGTTGTATTAGAACATATGTTGCCCAGATGATCCACGTATTTTTTAAGCAGATCTAATCCTTGCCAATAGGGCTCCATGTCATAATATATAATCAACTTCCACTCATCTCGTTCGAGACGCATATTAGAGATCTTGTCGAAATAAATGCTCTGATTGCTATTCATAGGTGCTGTTTTGTAATCACAAGTAGATGGTGTTATGATTAACATTAAAAACATGAGAGCGATGTAAATAAAATTGCTGATTTTTCCCCTCCGACTACGTCTTGATCTATTTTTCGATGTCTCGTTTTCATTTGACACCGAAGGTTGATTGTTGTTTTCTGTTGGGATATTATTTTGCTCTGTATTGTTTTCAGGTTGTTGATCTTCTTGGACTGGCAACAAGGAAAGTTTCGTGATTGGCCTCTTGATAACCCCATTTTTTGTTTTTACTGATACCACACGAACATAGCTGTCCTTGCCGGGGTGCAGTTCTATGATTCTGCCGAGGGCCCACTTTCCAGGTGGTAAGTTAGCGTCTTGAATGATAACTATGTCGTTGATCTTTAAGTTGGATCGCTGCTGCCGCCACTTGCTACGTGCTGATAACTGACACAGGTACTCGGTTTTCCACCGTTTCCAGATGTCGTCAAAAATCTTCTGGGTAAGCTGCCATCGTGTTCTTGCGTCTCTTTCTGTCTCAATAATGGTAAGTGTGGGACCACTCGATAAAAAGTGCGACGGAGTTAAGTAATCCATGTCTTCCGGGTCTTCGCTGATGGCGCAAAGAGGTCTCGTATTAAGGCAGGCTTCCAACTGTGCTAGTAATGTGGAATACTCTTCATACGTCAGTTTCTGCTCACCCACAACTCTCTTGATATGGTGTTTGAGACTTTTGACAGCCGCTTCCCAGAGCCCCCCAGCACTCGGCCAGGATGGCGCGTTAAAGTGCCAATGTATTTGCATATCTGTGATTGCTCTGTAGAACTCTTGGTTACCTCTTGGTGGCCTTGTTGGCTCCGACAAAATTTGTCCCATTATCACTATAGATATGGGTTGGAGCTCCTCTGCGGGCTGCCATCCTCCTTAATGCTGCAAGGAAGGCAGCTGAACTCAGGTCGGAAACGAGTTCTAGGTGCACGGCCTTGGTCGCCATGCACACGAACACCGCTATGTAGCCCTTGGTCGTCTTGATGCCACGACCCTTATTTGCTTTGACTTCCACATAGCCGGTGAAGTCGACACCAGTATGATTGAATGGCCGCGACGGATTACTTCGCGACTCAGGTAAGTCTCCCATTATTTGTGTATTTTTTACAGGATTATGCCTTCTGCATATGACGCCAGTTATGTATACGTTTTTTGATAGCACGGTTACCGCCAATAATCCAGAACTCCTGTCTTAACCACGCCAGTGTTAGACGAGCTCCACCGTGGAAGGTCATCTGATGACCTTGATCAATCAGTCGATCGGTAAGTAATCCGCTGTGAGGAATGATAATAGGATGTTGCATGTTTTTGATTTAGGTTAAGTAGCTTGCTTTTACATAGTTATTGCCTTTGAAGGCTTTTAATCTCCTCCGTAAACTCTTGTTGCTGTACATGCTTGATTAAAATGTGCTTAGCTCTTCTTAACTCAGTGATTGTAAGAAAAGACGGCTTTGGTAGTGATTTTGATGATAAACGCAATATCCTCGCAAGTATACGAGTCGCTTTCGTAAAACTGCTATACTTGCTCAGTATTGTGTCGATAACGTCATATGATTGTTTTTGCGAGAAGGAAACTTGTTGTATGATTGCTATCTCTTTCATTTCTTCGCATGTGTTTTCCTCGGGGTTTTCCTTTGGCTGATTTTCATGGAATGTAGGTAACCATGACGGTCCATGCCACCAGAGTGTATGCTGCTTAAGTTGTTCTACAGACATGCCTCTACTAGCGCAATCAGCTGGATTGTCTGCGGACTTAACATAGTGCCAGCTGTTTGAAGGTATGATATCGGTCACTTGCTTGACTCTATTGGCAACGAAACGCTTCCAGCGACTGGGGTCACCTTGTAGCCATCCCAGTACAGCTGTTGAGTCCGACCATGCGAAGATTTTGATATCGTGCCCAACCAGACATTGTGTAACTGTGTACATTAACTTTGATAGTAGTACGGCTGCGCTTAATTCCAATCTTGGTAATGTGATACTTTTATTTGTAGGAACAAGCCGCGCCTTTCCAGTTATTAATGATACTGTTGGGTTTTGGTTGGCATCTTCATTTTCGTATATGCAATAAATCACACAAGCGAATGCTTTCGTTGATGCGTCACAGAATCCGTGCAGCTTGATAGTTCCGTTCCTGTGACACTGCAGCCATCTCGGTAGTTTAAACTCATTGATATGTTGTAAATCTTGTGTCATTAGTGACCATTGCTTAATGATCTCTTCAGGAACTTGATCATCCCATTGGAGTTGTAGCTGCCAAACTGTTTGGAATAGTAGCTTAAGCTTGGTGGTAATAGGAGACAGCCACCCCAAAGGATCAAAGATTTTTGATATGTCTGATAGGAGGGATCTTTTCGTCACAGTTTTTGATGATGACACGTTGATTTTTCTTTGGAAGGTGAATTGATCCTCAGTAGGGTGCCAGCGCAACCCGAGAGTCTTGGTGGACTTTTGATGACGAAAATCAAATACCTCATTTGTTTTGCTGACGTCATCGAGTAACTCTGCCTTATTCGATGACCATTTGCGGAGGTTGAAACCTCCTGATTTCAAAAGATCTATTAAATCTTTCTGCAGTTGCTTTGCTTCCTGCAGGGTATGATGACCACTCAAAAGATCATCCATATTGAAGTCTTCTTCTAAGACCTTCGCTGCTGCTGGATACTTGTGGCGTTCATCATTTGCTAACTGCTTAAGCGTCATTATTGCTAAAAATGGCGCTGCTTTTGTACCGTATGTGACGGTCATGAGTTCGTATTCACGAAGAACTTGTTGTGGAGAGTCACGCCATACAATTTTTTGATAGTTCAAATCATCCTTGTGGCCAAAAATCTGCTGAAACATTTTCTCCAGGTCGGCAGTGTATGCGAATTTGTATTGCCTCCATTTTAAAATCAATGAAAACAAATCTTTTTGTAAATTAGGTCCGCTGTACATTAAATCGTTCAAACTCAGCCCCGGCGATGTTTTCGCCGATGCGTTGAAAACGACCCGCAACGCTGTCGTCGTGGAATCCGATTTCATTACACAATGATGTGGTAAATAGCAGTTGACTTGATATTTGTTGTATGTACTTTCTTGCATGTGGCGTAACTCGATGTACTCATGGATAAATGATCTATAGGATGTTTCAATATTAACGTTATTAAAAAACTTCTTTTCAAGCTGATAAAATTGTCCAATGGCCTTGTGTTTGGACTCCCCTAATTTTTCCTCAATGTTTGCCTTCAGAGGTAATCTGACGACGTAACGACCATCTTCTCTTCTTGACGTATCTGCCTTGTAACGCTCTACACACTGATGATCTTCTTCTGATAACTTGTTTTGACTGTCGTCAGCAACATCTTCAATTGCCCAGAACCTGTGAATATCATCTATGTTGTTTAGGACAACACAACATTGATATGATATTATGTTTCCACTTATAATCCAGCCAAGGCGTGTTTGCTGCGCCACTACCTGGGAGTCGCCTTCCTTGATGAGGCCATTCATAATGATCGATGAGTAAACATCTGCTCCAAGCAGTATGTCGACTGGACGACTGTGGTTGTATTCAGGATCCGCTAGGTTTACATGCTCTAGACAAGCCCATGATGGCTTTTGAAATGAGCGATTGGGCAAATTATAAAGCAGGGTTTTCATGATAAGTACATCGGTAGAAAAAGTGAAGTCTGCATACACTGCTGATGCTTCAATTTGTATAACACCCTTGCAGTTATTTTCCTTGGCACCGACTCCCATTACAACTCCCTTACATGCTTTTCGAGGAAGTCCTAATCGCTGAGCTGCGTTCTCAGTGATCAGTGATACTTGGGATCCCTGATCTATTAAGGCTCGCATAGGGTAGTATACCCCATTAACCCCCATAACCTTGATTTGTGCTGTTGCTAACAGGGTCTCTGATATTTCTGGATTCGACACGTGTGTGACGTTTTTGCGTTCCTTTGATGTGGAATCGCTAGCGTAAGACTTCGAGTTACTGGAACCCGAGAAGGTATCATGTAACAAGGTGTTATGATCGCCTTGATATTCGCGGCATCTTTTGTCGGAAATACATGCTTTACCTTTATGATCATAAAGACAGTTTTTGCATAAATTTAGTTTAATCACTGTCTTGCGTTTAGAATCCGGTGTTGATTCTAAGAAAGTTTTGCAATTGAATAATTGATGATGTTCATTGCAAACCGGACATTTCCATTGTTTTTTAGTCGCAGAATTGTTTGAAAATGATCTATTCGACTTATGGAAATGCTTTTTGTGGTTGGGCTCTTGCTGAGACTTGTTATCTGATTTCTGACCATCTTGCTTGCGGCGTGAAGCTTCTAATGATGTAAACTTGTTCTCTAAAAATCTCATGAATTCACTCAATATTGGCAAATCTCGTGGGTTTTTCAGAGAGTCCGTGTAGTCAGAGTGGGTTTGGTGATCCAGTTTCAATGCTAGTACATGAACTATAAATGGATCCCACGATTTTACGTCAACCCCAAGGTTTTTAACCGCATTCAGACACTCGTTAGTGGTGTCATACATTTTCTTGACTTGTGAGGCTGACTGCTGTTGCATAGTTGGTAATAATAAAAGGATATTAAGATGAGAACTGAATATTAACTTAGTGTTATTGTATCTGTGGTTCAATATGTCCCAACAGACCTTATAGTTTTCGGTGCTAATATGCAAGTGCTGGATTAGTCTCTCTGGTTCCCCCCTAAGCTTAGCTTTCAAAAACTGCATTTTCTGTGCGCAGGAGATAGAACGGTTGTTATGTATTGATTCCGTGAATAAGTCCTTAAATGCTACCCATTGATGATAGTTTCCATTAAATGTTGGGATGTCCATCGTTGGGGTACTTTTTTCACGGTGAGAGACTGACCACATCTTACTGTTGATAGACTTCTTGATGTCAAGATAAAGCTTTTCATATTTGCTGAACGACTCTTCGTATTCTTCATTTTCTTCAAACAACTCACTATCAATCTCCCAATGTAATGAGTCTATTGTTGACCATCTTGATTGAACAGTCTGCAAAATATCTTCGAACTCCCATTTCTCAGATATTTTATCTAAATCTATGATAGCAATGGTACGCGAGAATGCCTTAAAATTGCTTTTCTGTTTACGTAGCATCTCTTCCAGTTTACTGCTGTTACCTTGCGAAGTGTAAAAAGTCGGCGACTTGGCTCTAATCTTACTGGTTGATTGCTGTTGATTGTCTCTTGCATCTTGATCTGTAGATCCTGCTCCGGGCCCCTGACTCTTCTCCGCTTCCGCTGCTTGCAATGGTGGTTGCGGAGTAGTCGGTGCTTCGACAATCTTGGGTTCGGTCATGGTGACCTTGTACTGCTGAATGTACGCACGTGTTTCGTTGTAAAACTGTCTGGTTTTCTGATAATAATTTTCTGAGAAATAGCTGTAGCCACGCTCTTCTGATTCTGCCAACCGTATGTGATTGGACTGGAACTCTTCCCAATATTTATCAAGAAGCTCTATACGCTTCTAGATGTAAATAGACGTTTTTCTTTCAGCTCCATCCTTTTTAAAATTGCGCAATAGCTGCTCAATGCCCTGCATAATCTGATTCTGATTTTCGAGTAGGTCCTCCATCTCGGAGATGCTGATGTAGCTTAAGTGATAATAAGCTTGATAAAATGATAGCGAAATCTATGATATTTCTATGAATCCTACTCAAATGTGTATTCCTTGCTTCGTCGACTAAGCTTGGAAAACGATAAAGGTACCTAATGTTGATAAAATGATAAATGATTTTATGCAAGACTTTCTCGAGAATAGACACCCTTTTCAAAAAAATGCTTGATGATAGCTGGTAGTAGTCTATTCTGAATGCTGATGATGCTGTCTGCTGGTGTGGTTGTATGTATGCTGATGCAACAACCACGTGACACGTGCTGCTAACCTTGCGGGCGAGTCCACTCGTACAAATTAGACCAGCCGCTTCGCTGCTGCGATGATAATTAAAGCTCACTCACCGGTATCTGCCGTTTTGTTACCTGGTGGTTGCTACTGACAGTGATAGGTATATCCACTTTTTGATTCGGCGGAATGTTCACACGCACTTCCTGATACCCGTGGTAGGTCCCGCCAATACGGTAGCTCGAAGGACCATAAAGTTGTACGGGACAACTATAAATGATAGATTGTGATAGAGTTTGTAATGCTAACTTTATTGATATAATGATATAGCTAATTGATACAGTGATCACTTATAATAGAATGATAATTTTAGTATATCGAACTGCTACGATATTATGATAGTGAGTACACGCGACGAGGACCGAACGCGAACTAAGGTAAATTGCGCACGCGGTACAAAACTGCTTATTTAACATAAAATATATGTATTGTACGGGTGGACCGTACACCACTTGTTGTCGCTGATTGTGTATCTAGTTCTTTTATTAGTGATCGATGTGGCAACCGCTCTACAGACCATACCTACTTCGGTGCTCTATGTTCGTTGCATACCTACCTACTCAACACAAGCCCATAGGTTACTCATTATCATATTAAAGGTATTGATGTAAGTATATGAAAATCGTTATAAATAATACTTCTGATAATATATTTATGATTTTGTTTATTACGCATTAAGTACATACCTACGTATAGAAATAACAACCAGCTATATAATTTTAAGTAGACACATATTATGTAGGTCTATTAGGTAAACATTAGGTAGGTACCTACTTATACAGCGTCATTTTATAAATAACGAGAGATTTATTTTTTATTTATAAATATAAATATTATCTAGGTAGGTACTTAAGTAACAATAAAATAAGAGTGTGGGCTAACAAGAACAAAAGTCTTCATCCGAACACAACGTGGAAAAGGTATCTAAGTACATCCTGTTCCAAAACTACCTATTTGATAAAAATGTTAACAAATCACATTAATTAGCCCAATAGTTTTAACTTCATAGGTACACACGGCTACACATCTAGCTATAATTTCCAGTTTAAGCTGGCCTCTCGTTGTATGGAAATTCTATATAATGCGAGATCCGCTTATACTGGAAATGTATAGCTTCATGTGTAGCCGTGTGTACTTGTCTCACCATTTTTATTCCAAAAATAATGGCATTATTTAATACATTTTTAAAATCGTAGACGAAAAAAATCGATGTTATAAAAATGACCTAAATTCTCAAATGAAAAGCATCTTCATGATCACTTAAAATAGGATTTATAATAGAGTTTAAGTGTTCAATAATCATATCAAATCACTCAATCAATAATAGGCATTAGAATTTCATTTTGACGTGATAACGTCTTATATAGGGTGACTGGTAATTAGTGTACGATACTTAAACACGTGATTGTGTTCATGATAACAAACCACTTTCCCGAAGAAAAGTTTTTTTTTGTACTGGTTCACTTTAGGTCACAGGCGTGCGCGCGCGTGAATTTCATACGGCTGTTGTGTTATTGTGATATAAGTGAACCAGTACAAAAAACATTTTTTCTTCGGGAAAGTTGTTTGTTATCATGAACACAATCACGTGTTTAAGTATCGTACACTAATTACCAGTCACCCTATATAAGGTGCTATAAAAATATCTGCCACGGCTGCAATGGGAGACAGTATTGTGTTTATAGATTACAATAGTAAAGATAAATTATTGATCATTTGTCATATTTTTTTGCATACAAAAAATTGTACGTATAAATTTGAATTGATTTATTCGCATAAAACCATCACGTAGACTTGCTGTTGCCGCACCGCACCGAATAGGTACAATTCAATCGTTTCGCAAAACGCCGGCGCCGTTCATACACTGTTGCCATTCTTATCATTACGCCCCCACCCTGACCCGCACTACCCCGTTCATCGGCTTCGTCGCACGCGCCAGCCGACCGCCCGCTCGCCAGTCGCCCGGTCACCCCCCGCCCGCTCGGAAGTTAGTTTTAATTAGCGGTTAGCGACGGGATAATGCTCGCGCTTCCTTTAAAAATGCCTCCCAGACGACGGTATTCCAATCAAGAATATCTTGAAATGGTGTTGTGCTACCGCGAGTGTAACTCCATAACTGCGCATGCAGTAAACTTATACCAGCAGAGGTTTGGTGTGCGAGTGAGTCATCATACATTTAGAAGTGTGGAAGAACTAAAAAGGCGCATCAAACGCGCATTTAGGCAAGTAAAAAGTGAAACGGACACATTAAATAAAGTGAAGAGACATGTACGTAAGCGTGCCTACATTTGTGTGCAACGCGAAGGCGAAGGCAACGCCAAGTTACTGTAATTTATCGCTATTTGATACCTAAGTATTAATCTAAGCACCTACTGTTTAAAAATAATAAGAAAAAAATTGCGATTCTTACACTAACTTGTCAGTCCAAAGCCTGTTTTAAGTGTGATGGGAAGTTTATCATCTTATTTACCTACGTCAGTTTTTTGGAAGAATGCGGTAGCTGGTAAGTAATTGCACTTTTAAAACACTTTTTTCCCTGCGTATTATTGTGTACCTAGTAGGTTAGATAGTGACGAACTAATCAGCTGATTTCAGTTTTCATTCACAGAACAGATAGAAAGAGATAGCAGTTGTTTTCATTGACGAAGCGACACATCGCGCGTAATTTGTGACTTTTGTGAAACGCGTTATGCAGAGTAGAGTCAATGTTTATTAAACTACTTTATTTTCTCAAATTAAATTAACTATTCTGGGGTACGAAAGTTCTTCACTATTGTAATCTTTAAACACAATACTACCTCCCATTAAAGCCGTGGCAGATATTTTTATAGCACCTTATATATCGATGAACACCGGCTGCACGCACGAAAAAGTGTCACGTTCCGTCTCGCGTCTGAGCCTGAGCGTGCAAGCGAGAGCGATCGGCCCAAGCTATAAGCTCCGCCTACCTCGACGGAAGCCATTATTTGCTTATGTTATACATATTATGTTAGCCATTGTTTCTTATGCCGTTATCACGTAAACCGACTTTACAGACAACCAATTATTTTTTTAACAGACAGTAGTTTATGCTCTATCAGTATAATAATATATTAGGTAGGTATAAGTAGGTAAGTATGCATATATTTAGCGGATAAAAAACAATAAACAAATAGATATCAAATATTTGGCACTTTACTTAAGTTGGCAGGAATCTACATAAGTTGGTTGTCAAGTTAAGTAACTTAATAATAATAATTCCAAAGTGTCGTGGCATAAATAAGACATAATTGGTAGACAGGTAGGTATTATACAGTACGCAATGTGTACGGTAACGTATCGATCTTCCAATGAGGAACAAAAATATCACAACTTAAGTAGGTACTTACCTACTTCATTGCAATAATTAACACTAACTATAACTGATAACAGACTAATATAATACGTGGATGAATATAAATACCTGAACAATTGCAGCATAATATTATGACATGTTTAACGCGAATTGGAAATACCCATACATATACCTAAGTATATAAAATAATTTAAGTGTACTTAGGCCTTTTTATTTTTGGTACCTAGTATTTTAAGTGGGTCTGGTAATGGTAACTTAAAAAAAAAAAACCATTTCGCTAGGTTTACTTCACACAGCAGGTAATCTTATAACATTCAATGTTTTACGAGGTTGCTTATTGCATTAAATATATTTAATTTACCTATGTATATAGGGTGACTGGTAATTAGTGTACGATACTTAAACACGTGGTTGTGTTCATGATAACAAACAACTTTCCCGAAGAAAAAATGTTTTTTGTACTGGTTCACTTTAGGTCACAGGCGTGCGCGCGCGTGAATTTCATACGGCTGTTGTGTTATTGTGATAAAAGTGAACCTGTACAAAAAACATTTTTTCTTCAGAAAAGTTGTTTGTTATCATGAACACAATCACGTGTTTAAGTATCGTACACTAATTACCAGTCACCCTATATATTAGGCATGAAAATTTTGCTAAGAAACTTATTGTCATATTTTTATAAACGGCAATTAAATATTTTATTAGGTAAAACACTTCTATCACAGCTACTATAGTTAAACTGTGCTTCTAATACAATAGTGTACTTACATTTTAATATCGATAAATATTTCAGTAACATCCTTCAATATAGGTGTTACATAAGTATTTAATACATACCTACATGGCCAGGTCCTCAAGTCTGCTATTACAATAGTGTCAGAATAGTCTATCATTGATTTCATAATTGTTGATTTTGACAAGTTTGGTAATCTACTAATATAATGGCGTCATTATGCCCCCCTTGGGTAGGCCCATGTCCAGCAGTGGACGTCTTTGGGCTGAAATGATGATGATGATTATGACTTTCCAATGGTCAACCACTGACTCGTCATTGAAAGAAATGATATAGAATGGTAATCTTGTACAAAATGACAACTGAATGACTGACTTGCGGTAATCTGCTAAAATTTTGACAGTTCCTTTAATCAGTGACCATAGAACGTCATTGTGCAGTCATTGCTTTTAATTCGACCAACCAATTATCTACAATTTTATGAATTTAGCAGATTACGAACTTTCAGCAAAATGACAATGGGATCGTGTTGGAATGACGAAATTATAAAAATAACAGACTTGGTCCCCAGGGTGCTTGTTAATGCAGTTCTAACGTATAAACGTATACTGATTGTTTTAAAAGAAATAAATTAATTCAATCAAATTATCAATAATCAACATTTTAAAGTTGACTTGATACACCTGAATGTTTAGGTACTGTACTTCCAATGAGCATGCAATACTGCATATTCCATTAATTATACATATATAACTAGTACGAAAAAAAAATGCACAATACAAACAAAGATTTCAGCGTTTTATCGTTCACTATAGTGATCAACGGTATGAACATTGAATGTATCGTCGTTTGCTGTAGATATTCATTGCTGTTCGGCAACATTTAAAAACGGCAAATGATAATCGGTACTGGATATTGCTTTAGTGTATCAGCACCTTTAGATATAGGCAGGTATTAAAAAGTTATAGGTAGTATGTTATAGTATTTTTTTTAGATAAATAACCGAAATCGTGAATTTCAGATAAGCCAGAATAAATTATTGCTGTTCTATGTTCAAATGCAAAATACTTTTTAACGGCCTTTAAGTAGTTCATCAGCAGAAGCCTTAACTTCCTCCCATGATATATGAATGTCGCTCTCTTCGCTGTAGCGTGAGCAAATCGCTACCCTGAGAAAATATGTGTCATCAATTTTAGATGGAACTAAATGAATTTTGCCTCTACCATTAATACGCCTGAGTAATTCTTCATTAAGCTCGTTACCCCCCTTCAGTCTAAAGCAGACAAGTCCCATTGTAACTTCTTCGTAAATTTCAAATCTTTCATCAGCGCTGCATAGCTTTTCAAATAGATGAGCCAATGCAATGTGTTTTCTGATGTGTTTCTGAAGATTTTCTACGCCGTACAGACGTAAGACAAACCACAACTTAAGCGCTCTAAAACGACGTCCTAATGGTATTTGCCAGTGACGGTAGTCAGGGGCTGATCCCTGCTGATCGTGTTTCAAATATAGTGGGTCAACATTGAAAGCATCGATAATCCAACGCGGTTCCTTAAGCCACATGGCGGAACAATCAAAGTTAACTAGTAACCATTTGTGCGGATTAAAATTAAAGGAATCGGCCTTATCGACGCCCTTCATGAGATATCGATATTCAGGACAGATGAATGCGGAGCCGGCGTAGGCTGCGTCCACGTGCAACCAAACGTTTTGCGCGGTGCACACCTCACCGATTTCTTCTAAAGCGTCAAACGCGCATGAGGATGTCGTACCCAAAGTAGCCACCACCTGCAATATTCACATATAACAACGTAAGTGACGATGATGATTTTGGGAAATGAGATAGGGTAGGTACTTCGAAAAATAAAAAAAAACCTACATAGAAGGGAATCAGGCCGTTGCGTACATCTTCATCAATGGCATCCTTAAGGGTGTCACCACGAAGGCTCCTCTTTCCGTCTGGCTGTAATGTGCGAAGCTTCACACCGCCCAAGAGACCAGCACGTTCCACAGAAGAATGTGCTTGCTCTGTAAAATAAATTGGCATAGTATTGTCAGACTGCCAATCTCAAAGTTTTCATTGACAATACTTAGTAGTAGTTGGTTCTCCTAGTAACGGGTGATCCAATTCGAATCACAGAAAATTAGACAACTGTAAATAGCACATTTACGATATAAATCATCATCATATCAGTCTATTGCCGTCCACAGCCGAACGCAGGCCTCCCACAGGGATCGGCAACCAACCCGGTCTTGGGCAACCCGAATTCATCCGCTGCCAGCCACCGTCTTTAAATCGTCGGCGCATCGTGCCGCAGGGCGTCCCACCTAAACGCGGTCTCCACTCTAGAGCGTATCTGTTACATCCACGGAACAGATAAATGGTACATCTACCGTCTGTCCGTCTGCAGACGTGGCTGGCCCACTTCCACTTCAGCGTGCTTATTCGAAGAGCAATGTCGATGACTTTAGCTTTCTGGCGAATTACTTCATTAGGAATTCTATTCACCAGAGAAACCCCGAGCATCGCTCTCTCCATGGTACGCTGAGCAACCTTGAATTTGTGGACCAAGCCGACGGTGAGTGTAAACGTTTAGGCTCCGTAAGTCATTACAGGTAGGAAAAAAAAAGAATGGGGATCTAAATGGGTGCCAAGTTCTGTAGATAATCCTGAAATTTATTTATAAGAGCATACAAAATTCTTATAAATGTAAAACATATTTTTTTGTTTGTTTTTTCTGCGACAGTGTTTGCTATTTAAAAATGTAACTTCTTTTTGAACAGTTTAATTAATTACAAAACGCAGATAATTTAGAATAAATTGAAGCTCAAGGTTTGACTTGTCTTGGCTTGGAGCCACTTTCGACCTCTTAGTCAAAAGTAATGGTTGGTGTACCTAACATAACACCTCTGCTGCGTCGCTTTTTTCTAACTTGAACTTAGACTGATACACTACTGCGGGTATCGGGTATCGGTATAAATAATTTATATAATGGTTGACTTACTGTTACAATAACCGACAAGTTTAGAAAGAATTTCGGTTTCGGTCCATTCAGGATGTTGTTCCTTGACGCGTAACATGGTGCGATTCTTAGCTCCCAGCAAAGCCACCAGTGTGGCCTCGCTGGCTGTGCCTTGGATAACTCCACCGGCCTCGCCTCCCGATCGAGCCAGGAACGACTCGGGAAGGCCCAACATCTGGCCCAGCCAGTCGAGCATCACCACCTCTAACTCCGTACATGCTGGACTCGCAATCTGAAATTATCGAAATCTTGTTATTGATTGATTATAAAATAGGTACATTTTTTTTACATGTATTCACGCCTGTGAAGATTAAAAGCTTCAAAGAGCAGGCAAAGCTTACAAATACGTATGTTCACTCTATTCACTATCAGTACCATGTATCTAAAAGGGAGCGAGCCTCTTGCTATTTTACCATCAACCAGACTCAAATTTAGACCCCTAGCTGCTACCATCAGAAATTCCTAAAGAAGACGCTTTGCCTGACCTGGGCTCGAACCCCGAATCACATGCTCAGCAGCCCCGCTTGTGACCATTAATGGCTATAGAGGATTCAAGGTAGACATACTTAATTACAACGTCATTGCACATGCGAAAACGACATTTGGAGTAATGTCGAATGTAATGAAAAAAATTGATTATTAGATTATTTCTAAGTAAGAAGTAATTTGTATACAAATAGAGAGTATTTGTAGGTTATATCATAGTGGTAGGTAAGTATTCAGTAGTGTGGGTTTTGGATGAAATACTCCATGTCTAGATTCTCCATGTAATAGTAGTGAACCAATAGCTGGTGGCCAGACGACCGGCCGCAGTCTCTGGCCACGTAGTATAGTAGTCTGTGAATGTGTGTGCCTTTATCTGGGACAACAATCTAATCTGAACACAATAGTATGGGAATGAATAGTCGTTGCAACTCACAAGTGTTGTTTTCGTTCTTGTTATGTCCGTATTACCTACCTACCTTACCTTATGAGCTAGTATGACAATCCTTCTTGCAAAAATTCGCCGCGAGCGAATAGGACATGTAACCGGTTTTCCTTGTTCGAATTACCTAGCGTAAACCGTAAGTGTCCGTAAGTGACATTGACACTGGCTGCGGTCGTGCTGCGGTACTCAGAATTGTTATCGGCACGGTTAACTTAAAATAATAATTTAACTAACAATTTAAGACCAATCTTTAGCTATTAGTGAAAGGACAGGGGAAAATATAGTTTTACAGCATTTCAGCATAGCTCGATTTCCCATTTTCCAAAAATATGATCCCCTTTAGATTGTGCAGTGGGAAAACGTTCAGTTGAAATCTGATGTAATGACCAATGACACTGATAATCAGCCACAATCGCGCGAAAACCACTTTTTCACCAACCCACACTGTAGTACCTACTTCCCAAGGACATTCCAGAAGGAAGTCAGATTTTGGTGAGGTATTTGTTCTCCCCATTCCATTGTTTCTTGCTTTGTACCTAACTTAGGCTATGCTTAAGCTCAAGGTCGACCGCAAAAGTGGTGTGACGATCTGAACAGGTTTGCAGGGCAAACGTGGTCAGAAATTTGTTGAAATTGACAGGGTTGAAAATAAAACAAGGTACTTAAAAGGGTACACACGGCTACACATCAAGCTATACATTTCCCGTTTAAGCTGACCTCGCATTGTAGGCGGAAATCTTATACAATGCGAGATCAGCATTAATTGGAAATGTATATAGCTTGATATGTAGCCGTGTTTTGCCCAGCAGTATCATATTATGAATTCGGTTCATGAAAAAAAAAAGCTTTAGTAGACGTATTAAACCATACCCAAGTAAATCCAATGCAGGCAATAGCTCCACTCAACATGTCAGCCACGATGGCAGGGTACGAGTTAGCAGTGGGGAAGTACGCGTGGAAACGCGGTGAATGCCAGTGTGTGACCCCTGACATAACCACGCGTTCAATGTCAGCCATCACCGCGGTCCAGGGCTCCGCCTTCTCGGGGGCCTGTTCCGGCACTAGCGGGCGAAGATAACCTGGCTTCACCGACGGTACAACTTGCCTGAAAAACAATCATTAAAACATATTCTTTTAAACCTTATAAAATTCAGTGTATAATACTCAATGTCCAGTACAGGGGCAAATTTCAAAGAAGATTTTATTGTGGGTAGTTATTTTAGTAGTTAGGTATGTAATACAAGGAGCATAGGTAGGTAACAAATATTATTCAGGTACTGTAATTCTATAACTTAATCGAAAATAATAGCTACCTGTCTCTGATGTTTTCCAAATATTCAGCAATGTAGTCAGTCATCGCCTTCGCGAAGTCTTTGAAATCGCCGGCCTCCATCGTTTCTGCAATCATTGATAGGAACGGAAATTAGTGAATGTTAACTTAAGTATTATTTTGTAGTATGTGGGCAAGTATAGTACCTATAGTAAAAGATTTTGTATAGTAAACGAAAATTAAAAATAAATACAAAATAAGCTAAAATACGGGAAATGAAAATGAGTCTGCAATAAACTGTATAAGTAGGTAGGTACGTAGGTAGTCTACCCGGGATTACAATATATGTACCTACTACTGAATACAATCTGATTTCTGACCACCACCGTTAATTGTAGTTAGTAGTTAGTATCATTTTAAAAGCAAATTGATGTATGTGTACAAAGTAACGGCACAGATTAACTAATAGTTCCTTTGGTTACGGACTAACGGTAGGTCGTTATAATACCTACATTGCGTAGGTAGGTATGTCATTTAGACGCGTCACATTTCCTATTGCATGAAAAATTACCGTAAACAAAACTTAAATAACAAAACAAACGGAATAGAAATTGCAAATAACGACGCAAATAAAATATGAGATAACAACAACAATATTTAACAAATAACATTTACTAAATGTTTATTTTTAAACACAAACCGAAATGGAGTTTTGTATCCTGATCCGACATTTTGGCAGCTAGAAAGAAACATTTTCAAATTATGTATGAAAAACCAACATCGAATACAGTACGACTCAAACTTAATGGCGGCTCTGAACACGAGGCAAGTGGCTGCGCAGTAACAATTTCACGTGACAGCGGGGGTAGGGGCGGGGTACTGCACAGCCAACCGCTCACTCAAAGAGTATAATAAACTATAAAGCGCTCACTTCACAGCCGACATTAAGTTTGGATCGAATTGTACCTACTTACGTAATATTTACGTTCCTACCTAGGTATAATAACGTTATACGAAGGTACTGGGCAGGGTTGGGAAATAACTTTTTTTTACTGTACAAAACAAACAGTTCAAAATGTTTTAAAGAAGGGTTACCTAGTTAAGTTTCTCATGTTTATTTTTTTAAATGATTCACATCTATCAGATCAGGCCTAATATAATTAATATTTATATTGATACTAAACCCTACACTACCCTACACTCTACACTACACCCTGTATGTTTTCTACATTTAATAGAAAAAAAAGTTTAAAATCAAGTTTTTTAAAAATGCCAACCCTGGTACTGGGTCATCGATAATTATTACGTTAATATTAAATAATACTAGTGATTATACATAAAAATTATCAAGAGAAGCGACAATTTTTTTTTTTGAAGTTATACTTCTTTAGGCGCGTTATGAAAAAATGATGAGAGCGAAATTTTACGATTCGCGCATGCGCGCGCACAGCGTCACACAAAATTCTCACGGGAGTAATTGTAAACAACATTTTTTTTAAGTAGGTAGCTACTGGACAAACGTTTTATGCGAAGTAGGGTCGCGATGTTCTACAATGTGAAAATAGAGTACTTTGATGAGTTTGATGAGAAGTCAAAGCATCTGGTATCGGACGGTGCAATCAATCATCGCTATCGTTAAATAGTTTTGCTGCATTAATAGGCAATGTCTCGTCACCAAACTGTACAGAATGCGGTGTAGTGAAGACGTCTTCCATATTATGGTGGAGTGTGTCCGATACGAGGCGGAAGGAGTAATGATCCATGATCAATACACTGTAAATGATCGATAATGGGTCTTCCCATCGCATAGATATCCAAGGTATTCTTGTATCCAAAATCGCTAGAGTATTTTTTTTTGTTTGGACAACGTTGCCCCACACTAGGAACTAGGAATCACTCCTGTATCGTTTACAAACATATAAACTCACATACACAAACAGCCAGACCCGGAACAACTATCAGGTTCCGTACGGGAATCGAACCCGCGACACGCGCAGCAGTCAATCGTTCAACCACTGCGCCAACAGTGTCGTATTATTAAACAAACAATTAAAAAAAAATGGTACATAAGTATTATAAGAATTAAATTGTGTCATTGATCTTATTTTTATTATCTTGCTCTGCCAGTCTGCTGCTGACATTGACCGTATCAAATATCACATATTATATCAGCCGAATTATGTCATATGTTCAATGTTAGTGTGAAATGCTACCGGTTGTCAGGTAAATAATGCGTACAGACTTGAACTGGTGGTCCTTGTTCAATGCCGAGAGAGCGGCGCAGCCACGCCGTGCGCTTGGCCGCTTGCGCAAGGCACCGAACGTGCGCCGCCGGCGAGCAAGTGGTGCGAGGTTATACATGGACCTCGTTGCCTCAATTACCCACTGTTTACTAACACTTTTTGACTCAAAAATTACTGAATCATTGTAACTTATCACAAAGAAGAGATTTTTGACTTATATCCAGGTAATCAATTCACGTGAAGTGAACCGGCTTCGTTTTGTCAATTAAAAAGTTTTTCCATTTAAAATACAAAATATTATTATTTTGTAATTCCACAATGTTCACAAATGATTAGAATATCCTGATGTCTTGCAATTATATTACAAAAGATACAAAGGCGGACTTAAAGCTTTAGGCATTCTCTATCAGTCAACCAAGGGTGGTGAAGAGATAACATGGCAGTTAAGTACATACCAAAAAATAAAATAAAAAAAGTTAAAATGATTTATTAACTTACAAAGATATTATAAACTACACATACCTTCATAATTATATATCTAGTACATGATATACATACCTAAATAAATATATCTCACCAAAAACATTTTAATGTAAAACGTTGCCAAGACGAGACCATGGCTCGCACTGTCAAAAACTTATCAGATCTCATGTAGACCCAAGCTTCTAAAACACGCCCTAACTCTACAAGCCCTAATTTCACAAACTCTACACCTTAGTCAAACTATGTGGCTTGGCCATTTCGCTATCGTCACATTGACGTAAGGTGAAAAATGTATTCCCTGTTCACTACTTTTTTGTTATACAATAGTTCTTGTAGTAACGAAACGGCCAAACCACATATATATTTTGACTAAGGTGAAGTTTGTGAAGTTAGGGTTTGTAGAGTTAGGGCGTGTAGAAGCTTGGGTCTACATGAGATCAGGGCCTCAAGTCTGCTATTACAATAGTGTCAGAATGGTCTATCATTGATTTCATAATTGTTGATTTTGACAAGTTTGGTAATCTACTAATATAATGGCGTCATTATGACTTTCCAATGATCAACCACTGACACGCCATTGAAAGAAATGATATAGAATGGTAATCTCGTAGAAAATGACAACTGAATGACTGACTTTAGGCGGTAATCTGCTAAAATTTTGACAGTTCCTTTGATCAAAACCTACCATTAGAACGCCATTGTGCAGTCATTGCTTTTAATTCGACCGACCAATGATCGACCATTATGAATTTAGCAGATTACAAACTTTTAGCAAAATGACAATGGGATCGTGTTGGCATGACGAAATTATAAAAATAGCAGACTTGGCTCCCTGATAACTTTTTGACAGTGCGAGCCATATGGTCTCGTCTGGGCAACATTTTACATGAAAATGTTTTTGGTGGGATTTCACTTCTTTTTGTAAGTTACCTAATTATTAGTTATATATATATTTTGTTATTTTTTTCTAGTTTGAAATTTTTTTGTTGTTTGTGTACTAATACTAGCTTACATACCAAATTTCAGCTTTCTAGGACTTCAGGAAGTACCCTAGAATTTTGATGACTATCAGTGAGTGAGTCAGTGACGAAATCGGGGTTTTTTAGATATCAATAAATTCTAAAGTAGGTAAGTATAAGATTGAAACTTTATATATTTAATATGTCAACTATTTATATCATATCCCGAGAATTTTGTTATCTGGCATAATCCAAACCCAAGTTATGAGGGTTCAAAAAACGACGAAGCGCTTCGAGAAAACGTAGGTAGGTAGTGCTCTACTAGCGCTTCGCTTGGCTCGTCTTGGCGGGGGCACTGCCGTGCCCCCAGATTATCATAAATATAAAAGAAAATAAAAGAGGTTTATGAGATGACTCTGCTTATATTTTGTGCAGAAAATAAATTCTCAATTTGCGCTTAAATACGTACCCACTTGTGGCCGTCCTGATATCGAGAGGAAGCGCATTCAAGAGAAGAATGGACTGGATATGAAAGGAAGAATAAACAAAATCAGAAATATGAGAAGGGCAAAGTAAGAGAATATTGTTAGAAGACCGCAGATTCCTAGCGTGTGAAGAACATAGATATTGAAGGTGGGACATTAGAAGGAAGAGAGAGAGAGTTGAGCAGGAAGAATAGCGTTGTCAAAGCACGCAAACTTAATCTTCGGTGAATGGGTAACCATTTTAGCTCAGACCCATGGTCATATTTCCTCAAGTCAAAGATAAACCTGATGCACAGATGCAGTTATTGAGAACCATATCCAGCTTATCCAGCAAGATAGAGTTCAAGTCAAAGCAACAAACGTCACCATAGTCGTTTATAGGGAAAATTTAAGTCTGCATAAGCATAGTTCCGTCTTAGCAGACAAAAAGCCGGTTTGTGCAAGATTATTGCGATGCAGGTTGTCGTTGACTGCTTGCATAGTGCATACAGGGACAATCATCAGTTTACGTCTCATTACATTTATAGTAAAGATGTCTAACAGGCCGCTGTTATATGGTTTCGGCACCTGATACCTTCTAAGGCCCGAGCGGCACTCTCAAAGAAAACCATACAAATAACATTAAGTATAAATTATGCTTGCTCTGGTCGAAAATTCGTTATCATCACTGAATTCAAGTAGGTACATAGGAATAATTGTATCTGATTCACGAGAGGAATCATTGTACATGCCTGTATCTAGGTAGGTATGTATCATGTCTGTATCTATAGTACTTGGTTGACCCATATTTACAACTCTGATAGAGACAAATGTCAAAACCATTGCATTTTCTTATTAGTGACACTGGGCAGCGGACGACTGCTTTGACGCGAAGTCAGTCAGCTACTTAGTTAAAGATTAAAGAACAAACTGATGAACAAAATGATTGAATCTAAAGCAGCAGGTACTAATCTAGGCATTTGCAGAATCGACCGAGCCAATAGCATTCGCTGGAATTTATTTAGTTAGTTAATAAGATTGTGGTTGTGGCCATAATTCACTGCTCTACTAGTTATATCCTTTCTCCAGTCTGAGGGTTCCCACACAGCATGTTTAATTCATTGAAACGTAGATATCAGATTCACGGCATCGATCGGTAGGTTTAGGGCCAAGGCAACCGTCCACTCACGCGATCACTGCAAATGTTAGCAAAGCGGGCGCTTCGCTCATTACCACTGATTCCCCTAAGGTCATTTATTTTGTGCAAAACCTATTTCATATTGTGTCCAGTCACTTTGTTATATACCTACCACTTCGCCTGAGATTTAGAAACGAAACAGATTGTTGTTTAATAGATGGAAGAGTAATTTTCATTTGGCGGTTAGTTTCATCTACTTGCACTCACTACTAAAGAATAATAGAAAAAAAACCGGCCAAGTGCGAGTTGAACTCGCGTGGAGAGGGTTCCGTACAATGCCAAAGTCAAATGGTTTTATTCAATTGTGGTATATGTGTGAATGTATTATATTGAGTTTACCACTTTTTCAAATGATAGAATTCTTATAAGTTTTCTTGTAATCTACAAGCAATGAACTAGGTATATTTTGTACCTTTTTTCCAAATTTTAAGCTCAGTAGTTTCGGAGATCAGTGGGGGGAATGGTCATTTTTCGTCTTCTTTCATGAATAAAATCAAAACTATTCATTTTATAATAATAACAAAAATATATTTGAGATCCTTATAACGAGCCCTTTTATTGATATATGACACAGTAAGGTTTGCAAAACTTTTTATTTTATTTCCTAATTTGTCCCCCGAAAATTACCCTTATTTAAAAAAAAAATATTTATTTACTTTGCACATCTCTCCTACCAAATTTCACCTGATTTGATCCAGTAGATTCGGAGCAAATTGGCTGTGACAGACGGACGGACAGACAGACGCACGACTGATCCTATAAGGGTTCCGTTTTTTAAGTACGGAACCCTAAAAATAAATCAACATTATATTATACTCATTATGTATCATTCAATATTTTCAGCAAGCTATAAAAATATAAATAAAGGGATTATTAGCAGGTTTAGCTTTTAACAAAACACTGAAGTTTAGGGAACCCTAAAATAAAATCATTGCAAGACTGAGACATTTCGAAGATCTCGATGTTTAATTCAACTACTTATTCATTCTCACAACAACACTGCTCCCGTGATAAACTAGTTTAGTCGAGGGCGTATAAATCACGTACCTACTTATTCAAAACAAAATAGTATTTTATAAAATCAGCGGAATTATTGCGTAGAAATAGGATGTTCCGGTTAGAAACCTCATAAAATGTAATGTTTAATTAGTTTAAATCATTAATTTCATTTAATTGCAAGTCGCTAATAGGCCTGTGTGGTGAAGGCAACGTACTTAACTAATAACTTTGTAAGTATGTACCTACTTAATGTGTATCTAACTTTCTATAAATACTACGTAGTTACCTACTCTTTTATTATTTGAAGATGTTCATTTATTTTTGACAAACCTATTTCTCTAGCCGGGTTTGGGTTTCCATTAAACATTTTCAGTAGCAACCGCGAGGCTGTAGGTACCACAGTAAAGATATGTGGCTGTACCTACTTATATCCGGTTAATGGCAAAAGACTCTTCTAATTCACCTACACTTCTACGTAATCACTACGTATTCACGTGACATTGAAATATAACAGTCGAAATGCACCCATCCTTTTTTTTTAAATTAGGTACTACCTATGATCTCTGTCTTCCCTTTGGATTATACAAGCGTATTTGTTTGTTATGAAATCAAACTAGACCAAAATATTTTTAACAGATATTGATTCTCAGCAATTAAACTAACAAGCATTAGTTGTGCGCGATAGTTTGAGAAAACCTGCAAAGGTTATATGGTATGGTAGATATGGTTGGTTCTATTATGACGATCTCTAACAAAAGCCCATTATTTGCCATGGTTCCGTGGAAAGTCATTCCAAAGCGAAAACATAAAGCAAATCAGTTGCATTGTCTTCGTAAACCACATAATATACTAATCAACCAACGGAAACTAATGTCGCTAGAGGGATTGTGTCATTGTGGACCTCGACGAAAAGACAGACCACAATAATCGCTAAGTCTAATCATACCTCATAATCTCAAGTGATTTTAAAGCTTAAAATTCGCAAATGCTGTGCACCACTTCTATTTTTTTACATTTTACTATTGCCATCAAACTCAAACTTAAATACGTTTAGTACCCTTAGAATACATCACCTTAGTGTACACCCTTACCACAACACCAATACCTTAGAGTACACCCTTAGAATACACCATTTAGAACTAATAAACCCTTAGAATACACCATTTACTGACACTATTGAATTATCAATGAGATATATAAACATGGCAAGTTCACCTCAATTCAGTAACTGCAAACTAACTGTTGTAAGTGTATAATGAATATATCTAAGTCGTTGAAGAGCTTAATTAAATAAATTACTATGAGCATAACTAGGTAAGTTACGAAACTGATTCTGATTTAATACCTATGTAGTATAATTATTTTGATTTATCAAACTTTCCTCTTAAGTTTGTGTTTATATTGCAGATTCTGTACAAGGAAAAACCCTCACTGTGACGCTGTGTTAGTTTACTCACCGGTTAATACCCAAACGGGTAATCCCTCATTTTGTGGGGAGGCTGGTAACCAGAAAAGCATAATTTCATAAAGTTTGTGAATTACCTGAATGATGACGGGTTTTATCGGTATAAAGACAGGTAGGTAATAGACGTGACAACCAAACTGCATAAAAGTAAATAAATTGAATGTTATCTTATCTCAATTCTTGTTTAGAACCCGTTTTTCATTTATGTATTGTGGAATGGACAAAAGTATATCATTTTCTCGCTCTCACGACCTTCCTCAACGAGAGTAGCGAACTATAATTGTGGGTCATTCACTTAATCAAACAAGAAAAATGAGATAAAAGCTAAAACTCGCACAAATCACGTAGCCGAAATGTCAAGAGTGGTTGGAACTCGCTTCGCCATCAAATTGGAGTGTTATGTAGAGCTCTCTTTGCACCGAACACTGCCCTCGAATCTTTGAATGTCCGCCAATCTAACCGAATCTAAATTAAACAATACAAAAGATTTTGTATTTTCGTACAATAATATGACGTGATTTTTTGTAACAATTACTTTAGGTAGGTACATAACCCTTAAATTTGTGTGATGTTTTAGTAAATTTCTGGTTAATCGAAACGACATCGAACCTATAATAGACTTCCAACATTGCCGATGCTATAGAGTAGGTATCTAACTATGCTCAAGGACTTGCTCTTTACTACAGTTACCAAGCTCAATGTAGGTCGGGCTCGGCACTAGAAGCAAAGGTTCGTAATGACCACAGCGAGTTATGATGAAATGCTAATTATTCTAATTAAGATAATAAAGAGAGACATTGAGCCAATTTATTGAGTAATTAATACAAATGACAATAGAAAGGTGAGATTGGAAGAACATCTATATACGTACCTACGTAGATAAATTAACACAAGCACTATTCACTACTCAATAACAACTTCATTTCTCTTATCGGTGATTCATTTTAAATTAGCCTACTTAGGTACTACCTACTCATTAGATAAAAATTCAAATGATCAATTACGTAATCTGATACGAAATTTTGTATTTGGAAAAATGCAGCCTATAAAACATTAAGTACATGTTTCTAGGGACCGGAAGGTAGCTTCACAAGTTTTGCATTCAGGGAAATTGCACTATGAGGAAATTACAATTAAATCAATAGACCAGGAAAACATCTGGAAATATTAGATAAATATATATAATTCAATGCAATTTATTCAAAACATAGCTCAATAGATGCTTATTCCAACAAGTTTAGAAATAAGAAGTCAAGAAAGTTCGTTTTGCATGCAACCTCAACCACAGTCCTTACTATCACAGCGGGAGAGATTTTGTCCTTTGGGTATATAGGTAATAATATGATGTTGATAAAACTGGATTTCTTTAAATAACCAACTGTAGAGTTGTTTGCTTCTTTGGCTCTCCCACTGAATTTAAATTAAAATTACGAGTGGATAGTGAAGTTACTTCATAGTTGTTTTAAATAAGCAGATTACTAAGGATGTAAGTACTATACTGGGGCATGTTTTGGAACAGGTAGCCCATAAAATTTAGGAGGTTAGTTCTAGAGACTAGATTTTATATAGTTTTGTAAGCGTTTTCAAAAGCATCCACTCTAATAAATAAACGCAAAATTCTAGATGCAAATCTTCAGATGTAAATCATGTTTCATCTAAGGTAGGTTACCCAATATTTTATAATTATAATTCAGTTTTATTTAATTTTGAGATTACAGTAAGTCTACTTCTACATAATTGCACGATATTGACATTAACCTTGATAGGGATTAGAAATAAAGTTCGAAAGTTATAACACCAAGGCCAATAATATTATACAACAATTAAATACTCTTAAAGTAATTATTATAGGTAAGCAGACGATGAAGATCTAAAAATACTTATTAAGAGATAATTAAATGAATAGATAATGGTAGATAAAAAGTACAAAATATTTCGATATTTATCGCTATGTAAATACAACGTGTGTAATTGTGATATTTATCGCGATGTACCTACCTATAGTCGGTACATAGTGATAATTATAAAAATAACACACGTTTTGTTTAGGTACAAGTTATCTGTGATATAATTGGTAATGTTGCATAGGCATAGATAATTTAATACTTCAAGATAAAAAAAAATATGATTCTCGAAACCACCACATTTTACGTAACAAAAGTAGGTAAATGAAGCGATATTACTGATAATTATATAAACAACGCGCTCTATACTAAAAGCAGTCTAGGTAGTGATATTTAAAACATAAGAGATTTTGTACATAGGATAACGACACTAATGTCTAGATATCTTTGCCGTGTTCTTGGCTTGTGCTAGTCAGTTTCTTGTCAAATAACTTCTAAACAAAAACTGCCTATTATTACAACTTTTCGAGTTACTGAGTATATTCATTACTTATTGAACATAGACTTCGTTTAGTACGGAGCGAGTTGCCTATACTTAGTTCGTACGTTCTTTAAGGAACTTGACAATTCTTAAGCACCCATAGGAATTATTAAATTATATCGGAGTAAATAAAAAAGTTAAAAACTATGCGTATATGTACAGGTAATCAATAAGTTAATTAAAGCTCAAATCACCAACAAGTTAAATTCCAGTGCTGCCAATGATTTACTTGAAAAACCAAGAACATACAATGTTAGTTAATTCGATAATTATTAAAAAAAGTTAAGAATAACATTTCAGACAATTGTCGTTTCAAACACTTACCAAATATTGTGTCAGGATAAAAAGCTAAACACACAAAAACAGCAGACGTTCAACAACAACACAGCGTCACCTTAATTGCCTATTATTATTATTTTCGAGTAATATCCGTGAATTTAGCGCTATTGTGTGGTCGCGAAAACGCGGTTCACCCAAATCACTGCCTGCCTTGGACTACGCCCGCCGCCGCCACTCTCGCAACCTTTATATACTTGTAGCTACGACACGAGGGAACTGTTCACTATGTAGCTGACTCCATTTAGAAGATTAGCCGCGGCGCATGAGCCGTCAACTCGAATACTAATAGAAGAATTGAGTTTGTGAAGTACTTCGTATATTCAGGAGAGTTTTCTTTACAAAAGCTTCTCAATTTACAAGAGCGCTATCTGGTTACTTCAACTTTTTTGGTATTGACAGAGTTATCATAGAATTTCCATAAAAATCTGCTCTGTTGAATTCAATTGATCTGAGTAGTCTTGATTGATTCTAATTTATGTATCATTCGTTCATGCGTCTACCAAGTCTCTAATATAGTTAGTTACCTACCTACCTACATTGATGTGATGACCCGGTATGAACAAAATGATATTAGACCTAGTTCAAATTTTATAATTCGGTAGGTTTTTAAAATTATCATACTTACACCAGTGAAACTTAGTCGTTTTGCGATATGGGTATAACTAAACCGAAACAGTTAATAATAACACATATAATGCAATTATTATGAGACCCTGATTTAATCAGATTACACGCCAAACACTCCTTGACCTAGGTTTGATTTAGGTTTAGAACCACGTTCAATTTTAAATTGAATGTTATTCGATTTATTCTAAAATATAAAATTCTCGTGTCACAGTGTTTGTAACAAAACTCCTCCGAAACGGCTTGACCAATTCTTATGAAATTTTGTGTGTAGGTATATTTAGTAGGTCGTAGGCTATTTAAAAATAGTATGGCAAAACAACGTTTGCCCGGTCAGCTAGTCTAATATATAAAATTCTCGTGTCACAGTGTTTGTAACAAAACTTCTCCAAAAGGGCTTGACCGATTCTTATGAAATTTTGTGTGTATATTCAGTAGGTCTGAGAATAGGTCGTAAGGTACTTCTTTTTATATGGCAAAACAACGTTTGCCGAGTCAGCTAGTTTATACATAATTATAAATCAACTTACTTACTAAACTCAATAACAAACTAAAGTAGCCGCGCGCGTAGCGTGTGCCGATGCTGATTGATAAAGCAGACGGACAGATGACAGCTCACTTCACCTAGGTGTTCACCGAGGTAGATTGTAACAGAATAGACATACTGCAGTGCTATTCTGTATTCTGTCACAATCTCCTTCGGTGAACACCTAGGTGAAGTGATCTATTTATGCTGAATTATCCGATTGTAGTGTTTTGTAAATCCCTAGCATCAGGACGGATGACAGCTTACTTCACCTAGGTGTTCACCGAGGGTCATCGTAACAGAATTGACAAATAATATAAAAAAATCGCATTAAGTTCATCGTTATGTGTAACAAAAGAGAATCCCGCCGCTAGCATAACAAGTAAGAACTTTATAGTTGAATCACTAAGGGCAGGATTTCCTTGACAACACGATCTGCGGTACCTGACTGAAATAGTATCAAGGAAATACCACTGTAATTATTAATTTTATTCATGGTAATTAATGATACACTGTAATTATTAATCCAAACAATTTTCATCACGAAGTGTTTCACAAATTCTTGAAAACACCTAAGTTTCGCTTAACTTTGATTTACCTGGACAAAAATGTTTAGACTTTAAAGGTTCAAAGCTTTAGAGTTCGCCGGAACACGCCTGAACTAAATAATTTTTTACCGGTAGATATTTTGGCCAAAAGCACCTTTCCTTACACCGGCACCGTTCCAAAACAATTGTCTTCTGTATGTTGTTCCACGAAGTAAGTCTGTTATGCTTACTTCGTGATGTTGTTCATATAAATTTGACAGGCGTCAAATGAATGAAATTAAAATACAAAAAATAAAATATTTAATGATATTTAAGTTATTTCATAAATTTTAGTATGATTAACCATACAAATCCCCATGGGGTGTCCCGGCTAGAATAGCACCCACCCATTTCATCCCGCGAGTGTCGTAGAACCGCGACTAAAGCCGGATCCAGACGGGTGTAACGTGTAATGTAATCCACCGTGTAATGTAACACGAATTCTACGTGTGGAGCGTTACATGTAATGCTCGTAGTGCCGTCCGTAGGCTGGACCCGGCTTTAGGGAAAATCCGGAAGTCGAGCAGCAGCGACTTCCGTGCACTTACTCAACAACTTCAGTTCGATCCCCAAGACGCCTGCCACGTGTGGGGATTACCTACGACGGCAAAGTTCCCCCTTATGGGGGAGGCCTTTGTTCAGCAGTGGACGACGGATTAATAAATAGCCTATGTCATTTTTGGGGTTCATACTTAGCCTGTGAAAAAAATTCCATCAAAACCTGTTTAGTTAGTACTTCAGCCGTTAACACGTAACCAACCAACTCAGTTTCGTATTTAGAATATGAGTATAGATTCGCAGATGTAGCCCGCCGAGTCTAATAATAATAATTTAAGCGTACAAGACAGGGTTGTTGCTGATCTAAATGTTTTTCACATCAGCGGATGCTGAAGCTGACGCTGATGTTTCATCATTGACATCAGCGGATGCCGAATGCCAATGCTGAAGTTGATTTTAATTAAAAAAGCAGGGATAATGTAGTGCCTATTTTGAAAATATATCTAAAGGTTGCACAGTTTTCCTTAAATAAAAGATTGTTTCAATAATTTTGGCGCTATCAATAAAAAATATGTTCAAACTAAGTACCTACTTAGGTAGTGTAGTAATAATTAGTAGGAACTAGATTAGTAATTAAGTACCAAGACTAGGTACCTAGTGTATGTTACGACTCGAACATCAGTAAGTATTAATAATCAGCATCGATCAATGTGGATGCTGACGCTGATGCTGATGTTAAAAATGATGCTAAAGTTCAGCGGATGTTGATGCTGATGTTCGCACGTCCCTGGTACAAGACATATGTATATATTTTTAAATACTTGGTCTCAATTTTTTCCATGATCACGAGTTCGTTTGCATGAATATAAACTCAAATACACAAACAATCAGACCCAGAACCACTTCCTGTAGGACATACAAATATTTGTTACTTACGGGAATCGACAGCAATCAAATAGTCAGCCACAGCGCCAATCGTGTCGTCAAAAATTGCTTAAGTTTAATAATACATAGTAATCACCACCAACCAATAATAATAACTAATCACTGATTCGTTTTTTAAAACATATCATTTTTGTTTTAGATGATACTGATAAAGTATCACCACACACCACACAAAGTGCTACGCATCTTCTACGATGCGCCTACTTTGCGTTACTCTGCTGACTCGCTTTCCCATCATTATGCGGCTACGCGCTACGCGGCTGCTACGCATGTTCTACGATGCGCCTACGCTGCGTAACATCTTCGACATGCGACTGCTACATAATATTATTATGTCCTACGACGCGCCTGTTTCGTAACGCAGGGCTACTACGCATCTACGACTGCTGAGACTTTTTTTAAACTTACAAAAAAAATAAGTATTTTAATGTCATTAAGGTATGTAAAGTGGCTTCTTAATCCTTACGGACACCTTCTGCGACTAGCGCCAACGCTGTGTAAAAGATCAACATGTATTTTATTTAATCTATACTCCATGTGTAAAAAAAAACTTGTAAAAACGGCTAAATATGATATTTTTATAACATATTTTTAATGAAAGTGGTAAACAGTTTACAATACTTCCATTGCTTTTTATTTATCTATATACATATAATAAAACAGTAAAAAAACTGTGTCTGTACATTGAATACCTATATTAAAAAAATAATAATTGAGGGGGGTTTAGTAACAGTAATAGAGCACGAATCCAAAAAAAAAAGTCTGTCTGTTTGTCTGTTAGTCTGTTTGTTTGTACACGCTAATCTTCGGAACTGCTGGACGGATTTGAATGATTTTTTTGTTGTTGTATAGGTATTAAGTCTGGGCAACATATAGGCTATAATTTATCTTGGAAACTTGAACACCTGATGCAGAACCGCAACAGACCAGCTAAACTATAAGAGATACAAAAATGGTACCGTAGCAAAAATTGAGCATTTTCTGCTGAGAGAATAAATTTGAAGATCTGGAACACCTGATGTGGAACTCCAAGAGCCCAGCTACACCATAACACATACATTAATGACGTCTTAGCAAAAGTTGTTCGCTCTGATAGGCATTTCCTGTTGACTTATAAAAATCGAAGATCAGAAACATCTGACGTGGAAATCAAAGCTGGAATTTTTAAAATTTAACTGTAAAGCTATCACTAATTACGCTGTACATTATAATAAGGTGGGAGTACCTCCACGCGGTGAAGGCGGTAACAGTTTAGGACTGATTTTTGATAACGATGGTATATCAATGAAAATTTGACTATACTGGCCAAAACTCCCATTTATTTTTTATTTTATTGAATAAATATGCCTTTGGGCTTATGTTATTTGAGTGTTTAATTTCCTTTTCCATTTATCTTCGTGACACGGTAACGCAGGGGAGCAGTCACTTAGATTTTAATTGATCAGGTATCTTCACAATAAAACTATAACCATGCCTAGAAAGAGGTCAAATCTTTCCCAATGTTCCAAAGGAGCTAAAAGATTGAGGATCATAAGTTCCCAAGAATCTACTGAAGAGCGTCAGGAGTGACTTGATGTTGTTCGAGAACATCAGACTGCAACTCGCTCCGTGGAAACCTCTTCAAATCGCGAAGAACGCCTGCGTTCTTAGCGTATTTAGGCATCTACATCCAGGTCTCTAGAGACCAGTGAAGAATATGATGCACGACTGCACGGATAAAGAATTGCGCTTGAGTTCTCAGCGTATCTATGCATCTGCTTCTAGGTCTCTAGAGACAAGTGCGGATCGTGATGCGCGACTGTCCGCTGATCGTGAGCGACATGCATTTACCGATACAGAATCACGCTCATCGTATTCATCATCGATCGAATATCGCTCAGCGTATTCGCACATCTACTAACAGGTCTTTTGAAACGAGTGATGAACGTGATGCGCGACTAACTGCTGATCGAGATTATCATACATTGTCCCGAACACGCACACAACAAAATATTCATAATCAGTTAGAAAGTTAAAGAGAAGAATTGCTGGAGTACGGCATGAAGAGACAGAAGAAGAGCGCAACGAACGTTTGAATTCTGATCGACTTCGACATTCTCTGAACAGAATGTCGATGTCATCTGAAGAATCGGATGAATCGGATACATCCGATTCTTCAGATGGCATGGCGACCTTTCTTGGGTTGATAAGGAACGGAGTGCATTTACGTATACTATTATGATTGACTACGCCACATATTCCGCCATCGGAGGTATGATTCAAAATTGTACTTTTTGAACGTCTCGAATCGTCATGCGCATCCCGTTGTTTTCCCGTCCCCGGGCTCTTAGAATTCGACATCAGACGTTTCAGATCTTCGATTTTGCCGACCCCGTTGTCGCTGGCATAAGCAACAGGATCCGCGTACGAAGTAGCGGGCAGAAGCTAGTCGTAAAATAACGGAGTTTTTTCCATGTTAACATTGAAACAATGATAGTGGTATAAAGATATTTGTCTTTGACTGGAGTATATGTTACTTACTTACAATCATGAATCATGGAGTCGAGCAATAGATTTATTACGACCTTCACGATTCTTACAAGCCTAGTTTCAATGTCGGATATCCGGTTCTGTTACTACAGTATAATATGTGGACGTTATACTCTGTCAATAGTTGGTTATTAAATAATAAGTACCAACATTGATTTTGTGTACATAAAAACGTTTTTGTCATGCACAAAATAAGTCTTTTTTTTATCCGAAAACGAATAAGTAGGGAGATTCTAAACAGTTTGCCCGTTTGTCTGCCAACCACTTATAGCCATGTCTACCGATTATTTATACCTACTTATATGTACACATAATTATGAATCATAATCATGTAGGTAAGCTAACCAGCTCTTGTTACTCGCATAAACTTTAGATTGGATCTCCAAAACTTCAAGTGCAAGTATACTTTGAGAAAAACTAATGAGATTATTTAAGACTGTTCATCCATTGGTTCAATAGATTTACCTAATCCGAGTGTGTAACTGTTATTTTGGATTTTTCCTTTCACAATTGTCAATTTTTTGCATTGATTGCATAGGTACAGACAGCGTCATCAACTGCTTACCCAATATGCGAAGCAATTTCAACGCGCGGGGGGTTAGCAGTTGATGACGCTGTCTGTACAAATATCATCAGAAAACTCTTCTGTGGTGCCTGCTAAATAGAAAAGTGATATTTTATCTGACGCATACAATTTTATGTCACCCATGTAAGTAGGTATACAGGTATTAAGGTGAATTGTGTGTTATCGTTGGTCAATGTGAACCCTGTATTTGTTTTATTTAATAGGTTGGAGAGTTGGAAGTAAATGTGATGATTTGATAAAATAATGTACTACGTGTTAAAGTGGTTTTCTATGTATGAATGGAAGTTGGTAAATTTTTTATGCCAGAAGTTGTGTGTGCGTTCGATAACGTCTATATAAATATAAAAGTATAACAAAAAAAAAAACGGTTACTTCAGACCACTTAAGTCCGGGTTTTGTAATAAACTCAAACTCCATTTCTGGAATTTCTGATGTTCCTACATTACGCAGAATACTTACTTTCAAGATTTTCAAATCATCGATTTTTGTTTCACATAAAGTTTATTGTTAGAATTATCATATCATAGAATAACAAATCAAATATTCTTTATCCTTATATTTTTTATTTAATATAAAATTTATTCCCAAGAATGGGACTCTCAGTTCTAACCAAACTTACAGCGCGTGCGTGCAAGCAACCATGCAGCATGCAAGCAAGCACGCAGCGTACAAGCAAGCATGCAGCGTGCAAGCAAGCATGCAGCGTGCAAGCAAGCATGCAGCGTGCAAGCAAGCATGCAGCGTGCAAGCAAGCATGCAGCATGTAAGCAAGCATGCATCATGCAAGCAACCATGCATCATGCAAGCGAGCATGCAACATGCAGCAGACATAGTTTCTGTCTCAGCTCCGGCGTTGCGGGGCTCCGGCGGTCCCACGCGAGCTTATCGTCGCAGATGGTATACACGCTCACCACCGCAGCTTCGGCTTACTGGCCGGCTAAGCCGGCCAGCCTCAGCCGCGGCGGCGGGCGTTAAAACCACCTGCTCCTCAGCTCGCGGGCCGCCCCGCCCCTCCACGCCTACGCAGATTTAAATTACACTCTAGGTGCTACGGTAGACAAGACTACGTGAAGTCGGTTTCGCTGCGATTCGTTTCTGTCATTAACTTTGGTAGCACAACATATTGACGTTTTAAGATAACATTTTTGTATTTGTCTATTTATATCTATACATTTTCGTTGAAATAAATTCCATGGAAAAATACAACAAACAAACAATTTTCGTTAAAAAGAATTCTACTTTTTGATAAGTTTGTTAAACAAAAAAATGTGATTAAAAATTCATTGAATTGTGTTTCTGTGAAATATTTTTCTATTGTTGTCTCTTTGTTGTCTTTGAAACAATAATAGTCGAAATAAAAATACGAGAACCAAATATTATGTTAAACATTTTCTGGGAAACGTAATTCTATGAAATTTCTGTCTGCGAAACAAGGAGACACCGTTTGTAACCTATGACGGTCATTTTGCGTATAATTATTGTAATATTTTAGCTCCTTTGCATTTAGCTGCCGATCATGATGCACAGCAAGTTATTATCATTCTATATCTAAGACAAAATCTGTGTCGCCATTTACTTATTTCGGAAGAATCCATCCTAATATTATAAATGCGAAAGTAACTCTATCTGTTACACTTTCACGATGAAACGGCTGAACCGATTTTGATGAAATTTGGTATGAAGATAGCTTGAACCCCAGGGAAGGACATTGGCTACTTTTTAATCAGTGACTTCGTCTGCATCCACTATAACCGACATTCACGCGGACGAAGTCGCGGGCAAAAGCTAGTAATCTATATCTCTATCTTTACACATTATAAAACAAAGTCGCTCCCGCTGTATGTACTACTACGCCCTGTCTTCTATTCGATCTTTTAAACTACGGAACGGATTTTAATGCAGATTTCAGCATTAGATAGAGATTCAAGAGGAAGGTTTATAATAATACAGGCATACTATAGTAGGCCGTAGAGAAAAGCCGAGAAAAACAAAGATTTGTAATGTGTAACAAACATATTTTTGTGCGCTTGCATTGCAAACGCTGGCTAAACCTTACGTACGAGATAGATCAAACTAATGTACTACGGAATTGTATATTTTAAAAAGATCGATAAAAAAGTCCACGATTGTATTATTTATATGTATATTTATCTCCTAAGGATAAGGATGTGATGACAACCTTTTCGTAAAACATTAGAATTCTGGCCGCTACTACTCATAGAGTAAAACTTAAATTTCATGCTAAATTAAAAAATAAAATGATAGTTATAAAAAGCTTGTCAACTTGATGGGAGAGAAAACATTTTTCTAGAACGGTTTACATCATAGAAGCAGTATTAGAAGTATATTTACATCATCATGTCATCGTTTAAGCACAAAGTACGTACCTAAGGCTGCGGCGCGCCCGAGCAGAGACCACTCAGAACAAACCGCCATTTTTCACACGCACACTTTGACATTACGTTTATAGTCATTCTCAATTAGTTTGAAGCAGACTTCAGCCTCGACTGTCACGTGTTGACTAAATAAATAAATGAGAGACATTGTCATTTCATGAAAAACAGCATGGACTTAATATTGTATTATTAAGTCCATGAAAAACAGGAAAATTGTGTTCTAAAAAAATTGCAAAGAGTTCCAACCAGTGTCAATTTCATATTGTCACAAATAAAATCTATAGAGTCAACTCAAACTCAAAATCATTTATTTTAATTAAACCATTTACCGGTACTTTTGAATTGTCAGAGTCAGTCAGTCAGAAAGCTGAAGCTAGTTGCTCGTTCCAAACAGTAGGTTTCTACGGAGAAGAACGAGCAAGAAACTCCATGAACACTCTTTTAAAATTTAGGTTACATCATTTATGTTGAATCTAAGGGTACAATATGAGAACAATGTAACAAGTCATGCATGTTAAAAGAGGTCTAGAGAAAAATATAGTTAAAATAACAATTCAAACCAAAATTTAAAATAACCGCGGCAGCTAAGAGATGACCAGTCCCAACCGACGGCGTCCGTTCACTAACATGACGCATGGGTCGGCACCATTTAGCTCAACCATTTTGAAGGGAACCGAATGATCCAGCACATGCGCCACCGTCAGCGAGGCATTATAGTGAGCATGACTCTTCCAACCGCCTGGGCATATTCAAGTCAATGAGAGGTATACCTCGTAAATGGTAGCTTTAAAGAACATAGTGCTCACATGTATGTGCTACGAAAAATTATATAATACCAACACATTGAGTTTATACAATGCAAAGATAATATAGACCTACATCTTCAGCAGCAAAAAGATGCAGATTTTTTCTAGCGTACATGATGTTTTCATAGATGTATTGACAAGGCACCGTCATTATGTTAATTTCCTTAAACAGTTCCCTTAGAGAATCGCGCATACGCAGATTGTAAATGGCTCTGATCATCTGATGGCTCTTTTCTGCAGAATAAAAATAGAATCGATGTCTGCAGCTCGTCCCCACAATAGAATACCGTAAGACATTATACTATGAAAGTAACTAAAATAGACCAGTCTCGCGGTATCCACATCAGTAAATTGCCGGATCTTTCTGACAGCATATGCTGCCGAACTTAGCCGTCCTGCGAGAGATGTTAAATGAGGACCCCATTGTTGCCTTGAGTCTTGAGTCGAGCGTCATTCCCTGAAAAACGGTTTTATCGACGAATTTCAGTTTCTCTTTATTCAATACTATGTCACACTCACTCTTTTTGACATTTGGCAAAGCAAATCTGATGCACTTAGTTTTTTTTCATTTAATACTAAATTGTTAGCCGTGAACCACTTTTGTACCTCAAGTAGGGCGTTATTTACGTTGTCAAGATTTTGAGCCCGTCTATTTATTTTAAATATTAATGACGTGTCATCGGCAAATAACGCCATTTGTGGTTGGTTTTTGAATAACCGGGGAAGATCATTAATATAAACTAAAAAGAGGAAAGGACCTAAAATTGAGCCTTGTGGAACTCCCATTTGTACTTTCAAACGGGTAGCAATAAAACGAGTGACTGTAAATTACAATTTTAAGTGTCAAAATTAATTAATTTGGGTTATATAATTACTAAGTGAGCGACTGACTGTAAGTGACGAAAAATCAACAGAATAGTATCTTACAAACATTAATTTGAGTTACTTAAAATACAAAATGAGCAGCTTCATAATATTTGAGCGACTTAATATTAGTTTGAGTGTCATCGTTACGTCCTGCATTTTTTTCAATATTTGGCAAATGTATTTTTTATACTGAGCGGCATTTTATCTTAAATGAAGTGTTTCGAATACAAAAACCACTTTGAAAAATACACTAATGAGCAATTTAGCGATAAGACATTCACGAGAGTTGAATGTTCAATACAAACTTCAATACAATAGAGGGGATCTGGCGCTCGGCGGCCGCTGCCGCGGCACCGCTCGCTGTGCTCGCTCGCCTTCGCGCTTTGATGGTCACAGTTCTAACCTAACCTAACCCAAACGACCCACCATACCACCAGGGGTATGGCCTGTGGTACGGTGGGCCACAGGAAATCAATTCTATCTTAATATTGAAGTTGCCCTCTCTGTATTTCCAGTCGCTCACTTAGTAATGTAGTAGTAGTAGTAATGTAGTCGCTCGGATAAAATTTTAATATATGAAATGGATTTATCACAATCCACTTTTTGTAAGCTTGTTCTGGATTTTATTATTAATCAATATTCGTCGTTAGTTTAGTTAATTTTTCGCTTACTCAAATTCATACCGCTCAAGTTATTAATACAGTATGTCATCATCAGTCGCAAAGCTTTTTTTTAATCGCTCGTTTTATAATTCCCCCTTTCAAACTATGTGAATTCACCCCGTTTATTTGAACTGGCTGCTGTCTATCATTCAAATAAGATTTCACTAAACTAAGCGCAAGTTTACCTAGTCCGTAATGTTTCAATGTTTCGTGATTTACGCAATCAAATGCCTTGGAGAGGTCACAAAAGATTCCTATGGCATCTTGTGCCTCTTCCCACGCAGTAAATATGTGTTTTAATAAAGTGACACCGGTGTTAGTCGTACAACGCCCTTTGGTGAAACCATACTGTTGATCGTGAAATATGTCATTTGTGTTAAAATTAGCAAGCATTTGATTAAGCATAATCTTTTCAAAAACCTTGCTGAAAGCCGGCAACACGGACACGCGTCAATAATTGTTAGTATCTTTACTATCCCCGGACAGTATATTAACACAGTAGCAGCCCTAGTGAGTCTCATCATAGCACGAATCATAGCACGAAAAACTTCCCCCGAGACGTCCATTGTTACAAACAAAAGAAAAGTGACAGATAATCTTGAAGAGCGTTCTCGGTAAACGGGCCGCCCGTGATGTGGGCATAGACTATCTCCCGATGTATCTGTGTTCAACCGTGGTGCAACCGCACAGCACACACAGGCGCGCGTGACCGCAGTGTGGATTTTAAGAACGACTAACTTATTTTGATCCTTTGGATCATGAAATAAACAGTATAATTTTTTTTGCGTAGTTTTTATATATTTTCCTAACTGAAATGCTCTACACATAATTTTTTTTTTTTAGGAGAAACAAACTATTCGACAAAAAATACCTTAAGCCCTTAGGCCTTAAGCCTTCAAAAAGTAAAATATAACTTTAAATTCGCAAGTCGGCGGCTTTGGTTTTGTTTGTTGTTTTGTATTGTCACCGACTTGCGGAATTTAAAGTTATTTTTTTAATTTTTAAAGGCAGGCAGGACGGTTTTTAGTGCCAACTTCTTATACAAATTATTTACGAAAAGGTGACTACCAAAAAAAAACAGTCATATTTTAATGAAATTTATATGGGACTACGAACTTTAAGGTATACACTACCAACATCGATCACTAATAAAAGAACTAAATACACAATCAGCGACGAAAAGTGGCCTCACCAAATGAGCACCCAATTGAACATTTGGGTGCGTTTTTAATCTAGTCGCATTCGAACGCTCTTCGGTTTACATGTCTCAGTGCTCGTTTGAAAATTGTAAAAATCACACATCTAGGATGCTAAAAAGGATTAAGTTTCGTATTTTCGTATATTGTTGTTGTCATTGTATTGTAAAAACTATATTTAGTCAAGAAATAATAGTAAAATCATTATTTTAAATTAAATTTATTTATTAAGCGTCTCAATTGTAAAGACTCAGTAAACTTATTAATCATATGCGCAATCATGCCTACTTAAATTGTTCGGTTCATGTGCGTTGACTCTGTTCCATTTGTTGGAGTCGCTTTTGTTTCTACTTTTTTATTTTTTATTAATAAAGTATGATGGCTTATTTTGTTTAATACGACTTATTTACTCGTTCTTTAGATATTATAGTCATATTTTACAGATTTCATCAAACCTTTTAATCTTATTTTTGTTTACTTAGTGAAAGTAATAAAATCAAAAATATTTATTTATTTATACTTCATGCACAACGGTACAAAGGCGGACTTAATGCCTTAGGCATTCTCTACCAGTCATATGAGATTAATTATGTGTTTTTTAGCTTTTTTCGAGATCCAGTGACACGTGGAAAATGGATATGAGTTCTTGGACGTCAAAGATCCGAAAAATTAGAGAGAAAAAAATGTTTTCGTTTCCGTCTTGAAAACGAAAAATAAGATATATTAACATTTTTTTTTTTCATAAGTTAAAGAGTAAATAATTTTGACTGTTTATATAAGTTTCATTAATAAAGAAATGTGAAAACATATTAACATTTAGGCAAATTATAATCATTACAGTATACATCATTACATTATATTCATACACAATGAGTGTGTGAATACAACTTTAAGCATGGTAGTTAAGGTTTACTTTACCATAATGGATATTTAATTCTATTAGAATTACCTAAACACAATCGGAGACAGTTTGAAGTGAATTTTTGTATGGGATTGTGTATCTAGTGCTTTATTAGTGACCGATGACTACCAATTAAAAACAGAATCATCTAAATCGGATTACTCAGAAAAACCTAAGTATCGAATAATATTCTGCCCCAAAAAATCCATGCCACGAAACCCCGGTCACCCAGGTATCTAAGTGACAGTGACAACACAAAATGGCGTCGTTATACGTTTTGTTTCACATATCAGCAACAGTAAACATTTTAGCGTTCGGTACACGGTAGCTGAGACATCGAACGTCAAACACGTAAGGTGTAGAAGCGTCAGATGACGTAATATTATAAAGAGGAGAGATTTGTTTCTTTGTTTGTTTGTTAAGACTTAACTTAAAAACTACTCGAGTTTAAAAATTCTTTCACCATTAGAAAGCTACATTATCCCTATTCCCTGAGTAACATAGGTTATAATCAGTTAAAAAAATAAGGAATCTTTGAGAAATATCATGCGGACAAAGTCGCGGGCAAAGTGCTAAGTAGTAATATTATATACGAAAAAAATATATTTTTGTATGTTTGTAACGAATAAACTCAAAAACTACTGGTCTGATTTCATAAATTCTTTCAACATTGAATGCTACTTTTTCGCTGAGTAGCATAATAAGACGTTATCACGTCAAAAAAGAGGTATTCAACAGGTTGATATATTTCCTGCTACTCGTGTATGCTATATTATTAAAAAAAAATAGGGCCCGTAAGAAAAATCACACGAGTAGCAGGAAATATATCAACCTGTTGAATACCTCTTTTTTTGACGTCTTATAAATATATGAACACCGGCTGCACCATTATGTTTCTTTATGATGTTAGCCATTATGTTTATTTATGATGTTATCACGTAAAACGATCGTCCGTAAACCGACTTTACAGACAACCAATTTTTTTTTTAACATTGCCCCGCACTGCGAATTCCTTCTGTGTCGTAGGTGCGTTTATAAACACACTTACACAACCGCCAGACCTGGAACAACTATCTGTATGCCATACAAATATTTATTCCTAAATAATAGGAATAAATATTTCTGTGATCACACAGCGCAGTTGTCGATCGTTCAACCACTGCGCCAACCGTGTCGTCATATTATATTCATTCACTAGAGTGAATGAATAAAAATCCATATAAAAATAGAAGTAAGTAGAAAAACAATGGTACGGACTACTCGGAACCTACCTAAGTACTTACTCCATTCTCACTCCCTGGGACCGAGCATTGAATTGATTCAATTCCTTTTAGCTCTGACGCGAGGTCGCAAAATTCGCTGAGCTAGAAGTGTCCCATAATTTATTGAAATGTTAGTGCGGAGATAAAAGTACCTACTTACAATGATATAATACACTCCTACTTACCTATATTACTTTATTGTTGTGGGATATTATTTCTTAAATTCAATTACATGTGCTTGTTAAGATAGGCAGATTTTTTAAAATTAATTTTAACAGAGCAATGAGATTTTTTTTTTAAGTCTAATAACATAGTAAGTACACATTTTTGACCGCATTCAACAGTGAGAATCTTAGAAAACCTTCAGTAAAATAGCTCTTATTGCACGAATTTTAGGTCCTTATTGAAGCATATTTTACCATCCGTGCTTTTTACTTCATGAACATTAGGTACTGCACACTAGTGCAGTGGTACCAGATCAAAGCCTTTTTTTTCTCAGCGAAACGATTAGGTACAAATTATTCCGCGCGCTTTTTCTTTTCGCTGTATTGTTTTTGTTTGAATTATTTCCTCGCAAATAATATTTCCTCGCAAATATTTTATAAAACGCCGTATGACATACGTGCGCTTTGATAATTACAGCCTCTGCTTTCTTGTAGCAATATCGCCTCGGCTGTAATTTTCAACTTACCGCACTAATATCATAATGTACTATTAAACGGCCTTGTACTAAATAAAAACACAATGCTTTCCTCTACTACCTTAACGTTTTGTTGATTAAACAACCAGATCTATCGACATTATGGATCCCGCAAAACCGTAATCAGTAAATATCTTTACTGTGCCGTAATCATTAAGTAGGTAGGTAGGCCTACCTACCCTGTCCTACGCTCAGAGTTTTGTATTGGTCTGAGGTCCTACGCTGTCATAATATACATATTAGTATTAGGGGTACCTACCTACGTTTCACAACATTAATTTCTAAACTAGGTACCCACCATGGTAGGTACTAGAACTTTATACTAAAACAATTTCCTGGTCATGATAAATCGGTAACCGTAACGGAAATTAATTATTGCCTTAGCGTCTGACCCTACAGCTACAAAGCTCTGTTCCATCAAAAGCTTTAGATGTGTAATTACCCGCGATGACGCAAGCTCTCCCGGCTCTCGACTTCACAAGAGCGCTGGAGCGGGAGGCGGCGAGGGGTGAGAGAGTGGTACAGAGGGTGGTCGATCGCACCGTATCCATGGTTACCGGACAGGGAGGTTGACTATTGCAACAAGTGGGACTTATCACGACATTTTTCGCTCCGCTTTTCCGTTTAGGGTCTTGTTCAGAAAGTTTTATGTTATAAGTAGAGCAGCCTTTTCGAAGAATAGTTGAATATACGATCAACCTACTTATTTTGTGTCTATCCAAAGATAATGTGGATAGAAAAGTTCTGTAGTACACCTACCTTATTATCAATCAATATTGGTACTGGTATGATATCGACGAAGGAGGGAAGGACTAGGGATATGGATCAATTTAATGTACCTACTTATTTGTATGAGTACTGCCTATTAAACCTTTCTGTTTTGTAAAGTTCCTCCATATTCCAGTCAGAAAATATCAAAACTTACAACAAAGTTATAATTATTATTAGTTACTATTTGCAGTCTAAACACGATTACTTAATTAAGTTGTACTTTACTTCACACTCAGACTAATAAAAAAGGTTTAAAAAAAAAAGGTTTTATTGGTCTGAGACTCCACAGTTTCACACTTTTTTTTTTTTTTTTTATATTGTTATAGGCTTGCGTTTGACCGCAACTACACTATAGGCACAGTATAAGTATTAGTAGGTACTTGCTATAGGTAGATACTTCATTCAATGTCAAAAATCTTATCTTATCTACCATAGTAGCCTGTTGACATTATAGAGCTAGGGAGTGATATGAAGATTCGAATGACGCTATTTCGACGCACGCTATTTCGACGCACGCTATTTCGAAAAAAATTACGAGTGGCACGCCAGTTCGAAAACTCATTGAATCGAAAACCGCTATATTGAATGACGTAGTCCCGAACGCTGATTCGAAAATCTGTTTGAATGGTAGGTACATTCACAGATATAGATAGACATAGATAACGCAAGTATCACGATCTGTATGAAAACCAAGCGTGCCATTTTTTGACTACCTATTATGACGTCACAAACACTATTTAGTGATGGGAAAATCAAATCGATTCCCAGACGCCGCCGTGTACGGCTTCCCCCTCGCCCCACCCCCGTAAGTTGTGTACAGTAAAGCATTTTTAAGAATCGTTCAAATCGATTTATGAATCGATTTTATGACAGAGTAATGAGATATACAGAGGAATGAGATGAACAGGGGGAAAAAAAAAAAAAGTTTAAGAACTAAAATCCGACCACAACAAAAAGTGATCAAAAAAGTACGAAACAAGAAAATATTTCACACAGAAATCAAGACATAGGTACAAAATGGTCAAGGTAAGCCGTGGTTGCATGCCTGTATCCCTTATGAGTGCGATGAACATGAATATAATATTCTTTGTTTCCCGTCGCCTCAATCCATTTTTGTTTTAAATTGGGTTCATGTGTAAAACTAAAAAAAACACGAAACGTTACGATTATTTATTAAAATTGTCTACATAATAAGTACTTATATAATACAAATTCATTCCTCTGTTTCCGAAATCGGTTCTTGAGAATCGATTTGTGTTACATATCATGAACAGCACTAATTGCTAAAATTGACAGAAAAATTATAAAAGTCTCTGTACTACAAAACCGAAGTGAAATACGATAGTATCGCTTATTTCGATATTCATCACTTGTTAAAACTAAACGTCTCGTCAACCGTTTCAAGTAAAAGCCGCAATGTAATACGAATGTTTTGTTTTTCTCAAATTTGGTATTACCAGGTATTACTGAGGGTATTAGATTAAAAATAATTGTTTTTAAATTAATTACGCATAATATTAAGCATAAAATGACTTACCGATGGAAGGAAACGTTTACTTTATTCTTTCTCCTCGCATTTGTACAGTTTTTATAATTTTTAACAGCATAATTAACTAGTTTAATATTTTTAACTGACGTCCGACTAGCGCTATACACGTTACCGACCGATGTATTAGAGTATATTCATCTATGGACCGATGCAGACTGAGCGCGAAAGTGGCCACTACGATTTTTCGGCGTAAGCTAGGCACGCGAAGTAGTTGCTCTTGCGTTATCTATGTCTATCTATATCTGTGGGTACGCTAGTACAAAAGCATTATAAAAATATAATTGATTTTTAATTTCTTATACTTTTGTTGAACTACCCCCAGTTCAACAAAAGTATAAGAAACTAGCTTATGCCCGCGACTTCGTGCGCGTGAATGTCGTTCATCGCAGATGCAGACCAAGTCGCGGATTAAAAAGTAGCCTATGTCCTTCCCCAGGGCTCAAGCTATTTTCATACCAAATTTCATCAAAATCAGTTCAGCCGTTTCATCGTGAAAGGGTAACAGACAGAGTTACTTTCACATTTATAATATTAGTATGGATATTCGGGACTACGTTATTCGATATAGCGGTTTTCGAATTGATGAGTTTTCGAACTGGCGTACGTTACCACTCGTAATTTTTTTTTAAATAGCGTGCGTCGAAATATCGTCATTCGAATCTTCATATCACTCCCCTAGTCAGTACACTTGAGCCCGACTAGAATTATTAAAAAGCTTTTTACAAAAAAGACAACCGCTTTCAAAAACTAAAAAGTGAAAAATAGCTTTAGCACAGAACACACATTGACTTTAGTTTTGAAAGTCGATGGCTTTGTTCTGTTTGTTGATTTGTATTGCCACCGACTTCCGAAACTAAAATCAACGTGTGTTCTGTACTAAAGTTATTTTTCAGTTTTTAGTTTTTGAAGGCGGTTGTCTTTTTTGTAAGAGCTTTTTATTTTCCGCTTTTTACTAAGTACCTACCTCCTTTTCATCCAAATCTATTAAGTTATTAAGTTAAATGGCAACACGGTTAAAACAGAGATTGAACGTGAACTAGGTACTCCAAAGATTGAAGAAACTAAAACGTATTCTACGTAAAATTTTTGGGTATTTGTTGATTTTTCAAAAAGTGCTAAATCAATTTCGATAAAATTTAAATGGGACCACCCCTGAGGCATACTGTATCCATAAAAAAAAGAATATTCAAAATCGGTTTACATTTGCCGGAGAAATCGCGTAACAATTCCCGCACATACTTAATGCAAATTTAAGACTTTATGTATTTCTCATGGATGCCATTGTCAGAACTGGACCACCAATGGGACCACACTGGAAGAACCTGCTATTAAATATAAAAAGAATCATCAAAATCGGTTCACCCTGTCGAAAGTTCTGAGGTAACAAACATTAAAAAAAAGCGGCCAAGTGCGAGTCGGACTCGCCCAAGAAGGGTTCCGTAGCAGCAAGTAACATAATATAAAAGTTTTTTTTATTTTTATATTTGAGTTTATTGAATGAAAGGTAAATTGCGGTTTACGATTTATGACGCATTAAAAAAAAACTACCTTCTAGATCTCGTTCGAACCAATTTTCGGTGGAAGTTTACTTGGTAATGTACTATCGTATATTTTTTTAGTTTTAATCATTCTCTTATTTTAGAAGTTACAGGGCGGGGGCCCTGTAACTTTAAAATGACGGACACATTTAACCACTTTGGAAGTGTCTCTCGCGCAAACTTTTCAGTTTAGAAAAAATGATTTTAGCAACCTCAATATCATTTTTGAAGACCTATCCATAGATACCCCACACGTATGGGATTGATAAAAAAAAAATTGAGTTTCAGTTCTAAGTATGGGTAACCCCCAAAATTGTTTGTTTTTTTCTATTTTTTTGTGTAAAAATCTTAATGCGGTTCACAGAATACATCTACTTACCAAGTTTCAACAGTATAGTTCTTATAGTTTCAGAAAAAGTGGCGGCATACGGACGGACAGACAGACACGACGAATCTATAAGGGTTCCGTTTTTTGCCATTTGGCTACGGAACCCTAATAAATACAGACGAATTGATAACCTTCTCCTTTTTTGAAGTGGGTTGAAAAACTTATTATTATTACCTATTTCTCAACAAAAGCACGCGTTGGGAATCTAAAAGCAGAGAACCACTTTACAAACAATTGTGCTGAAAATTATTAACTTTGCTAGGCTTATCACACACTTACTAGGTACTAAGGTAGGTAGGTACTGTAGCACCTGAGCTACACTTGTACCAAGTACGAATTACCGAGGAATCTACGCTACGTTAAATGAAAGGTATTAACGACTTTCAGAAGACTATATTAATAAGATTAGCGAGAGGTAAGATTTACAAGACCGCAGCTCTGAGCCTAGCTGGGTCTCACTGACATCACATGTCATAGTATAAAAACTATCTTCTACATCATTCAAAATAATATATTCTAAGGTATCCAGAAGGTTCTAACCATAGAGTAAATAGTTATGGCTTCACATAAAGCCTCCCTGGCGGGCAAGTCTCTACAGTACTGTAAAGGTTGCATGCATTTAAAAAAAATGTATTTGTGTATGTACAGACGCCAGCACATCAAGCTACAACAATCTGTCACATTTCTTTAATCGATTTTCAACTTTAGGGTTAAAGAATAAGGTTCAAGATTGATTGGGAAAATGTGACAGTTTCGGGTAAGTTGACCTGCTGGCGTCTGTACATATATCAGCTGTCTGACACCCATAGTACAGGGTCTCCCTAGTTTGGAGCCATGTGTGAAATGTCCCCACATATTATTATTATTCACGAAAACTTGCACGTTTCTTAGGGCTAGTTTTAAGCTACATCAACGGGCCCAAGCCAAGTCAAAGCGTGTGGTGAATTTTTACTTCAAAGATGGGTGATGTAAAGAGACGTCGTTTTCGTCATTTTGCATGAACTTTCGTACATACGATTCTGCAGGTGTTCAAAATTGCGGCTTTTTGGAGTGTAATGTAGATTGAATCTTTCAGGTCTATTAATTTAAGGCTATGGTGGAGATGATTGGGTATAATACTTGTAGTGGAGACAACTATGGGTACTACACGTACACCTTTTCTTGCCTCCAAATTCTGGTCACTTCTTTTAGTTCTGCATACTTATTTATTTTCTCACCTATCGTTTTTTGAAGATTGTGTGTATTGGGAACTGCAAAATCTATTATGTAAGTGACTTTACTTACCTTTTTTTATTTATCTTGGAGAGTTATATCTGGTCTATTATAGTGAATGGTCCTATCGGTAAGTATGGCGCGGTCGTAGTAGAGTTTGTGTGTGGTATTTTCTACAACAATTTGTGGTGTGTATTTGTAGTAAGAAATATTGATATCTTGTATAAGTTTATGTTTAAGCGCTAATTTTTCGTGAATGACGTTTGCTACTTGATTGTGTCTGTGAGTGCAGTCTGTTTGAGTGAGTGTTGGGCATGCTCCTGTTTTGTGTTGTATGGTCTCTGGTTGGCTGTGGCATTTGCGGCATTTGTCGTTAGTTATTGTGGGATCTTTGATTATGAAGAGATTTCCTATAGTTTTTAGTATTGATGATCTGATCTTGTAAAGCAATAATAAATCCTTCGGTCTCTGGAAATAAATCACCTACCTTAAGCCACTTATTTGAAACTAGTGTACCTACGTGGGATTGTTCCAAATCGTGGGGGTGCCGGCCGTGCAGCACTTTCTTTTTCCAATCTTCAAACTTGTTTCTGTGGGTCGTTGTTAATGTGTTGTGTTCTGTTCGTTTAGGTTAAGGGGAGTAGTTAGTATAATTTATGGCTATAGCTTTATGTATGTTACTTGAATGAGACTTAGTGTGAAAAAATGTTCTTAGTATAATTATTTGTTTTTGACAAAGGTAATGAATGACTATTAGGCCTCTTCCTCCGTGTTGTCGTTTAATGGTCAGTCTTTCTATTGCAGATTTAGGATGTAAATTATTGTGTTTAGTAGGTAAGTGTGGTGCGTGTTGTTCGTTCTATTTGTTGTATGTCAGTCTTTGACCATTTTATCACTCCAGTAGGTTAATATTGGAATCGCGTAGGTGTTTATCGCTTTTATAAGATGCTTCCTCGAGAGTTGAGTTTTACATACTGCGACCACTCTTCGCTTGTATTCAGCATTTAATGTGTGTTTGATTGTTGTGTGATCTAATCCTTTGAGTTGCCTGTATCCTAAATATTTATGTAAGTCTGTTGGTTCCATAGCTGATAATGTGTCAGTACTGTTGATTGTATAGTCGCCCGGTTTAATTTTGCCTCTTATTATATGTACAGTTTAGCATTTGTTTAGTCCAAACTGCATATTTATGTCTTTGCAAAAGTCTGTCGTGATTTTGATTATTTTTTTCATTTCTTTTTCGGTCTTTGCGTATAATTTTATGTCATCCATGTGGATAAGGTGTGAAATAGTGGTTTCTTCTGTTGTGTGTTTGATGCAATATCCGACCCGACATCGCTGAAGTAGGTGAGACAGGGGGTTGAGTGCCAGACAGAACCATAGAGGGCTTAGGGAATCTCCTTGATAGATCCCTTTTTTAATGGCAATCTGTCGAGTTGTGACTGCGTGGTCACGACAATTTAATTGGAGTGTAGTTTTCCATTGAGACATGATGTTTTGTAAGAAGCCTCTTATTTTTGGGTTGATTTTATATATCTGTGATATTTGGATCAGCCAGGAATGTGGAATACTATCAAAAGCTTTTTTGTAATCTATGTAGGTACAATGTAAATTTCAGTTTTTTTGTGGCAGCATGCTTGTGTATTATTGAATCTATAACTAATTGTTCCTTACATCCCATGTGGGCTTGTCTGCACCCTTTTTGCTCCTCTGCTATTAAGTTGTGATGTTCTATGTGTTTATTGATTTTTGTAGTACTTAATTACTGATGATAGGATTTTGTAAATTGCGGGTAGGCATGTGATTGGTCTGTATTGAGATTGTGATGAGTATTGGGTTTTTGGTAACATGTAGGTTATTCCTACAGCAATGAATTCAGGAATGTTTTATTTACCTAAAATTATGTCTGTTAAATTTTTAGCTATAACTTTTTGTAGTGTCTCTAATTTTTTATACCAGTAATTATGTATTTTATCAATACCAGGGGATTTCCAATTGTGTAGTCTAGCTGTAGTATTTTTTACGTCAAACTCAGTTATCTCTATGAATTCCATTTCATCCAATGAACTCCATTTAGTTTATTCGTTTTTTATCCAATCAGATTTATCATTATGTTGAACTTGCTCTCCCCATATACCAGACCAAAATGTTTCAAGTTGTTCCGCTGTTGGTAGATCTGTGTTGTTTTCGGTTGTTGTGTCAGCCTGTGACTTCTGCAACTTTCTGGAGAAGTTCGTTTCGTTCATAGCAAACAAGGCGTTATCATTCTTACGTTCTTGCCCTTTTTTGTATCTTCTTAATCTGTGAACTTTCAGGGCTAGTTTCTGTTTCAGCGTAACCAAGAATTCTTCAGGTTTTCTATTATCACTTTCGTGTCTAGTATGAGTGGCCATGCTCTTAATTATGGTTTCTACTCTCTTTACTACTTTGCTTGTTAATATACTGGGTAAGTCTACCACAGTCTGCTCTTAGTTTTTCTATATCTTTCTCAAGCCTCTGCCGCCGTGCTGGTCATTCTGCTCATATTTATATTTCTTGTATTACCCGTGTATTCTGTGATTTTATAATTAAATTCTTCGGAAATAACCAATGCTGTGCAATATATCAGGGTGTGTACGTCTGTTAGTTGAGTTTCTTCACTAATATATTGGTTGAGAATGTTATGATTAAATAAATAAATGAACAAGTTGGAAAAGTTTTGGTGTGTACCTAAGTTTGGGCAGTTTTGGTCGAGCTGCCGGGTTCATCCCGGAATATTGATTAAGAGCTGTTTTGAGCTTATCGTGAAATTCTTCAATATCAGCTAGGGTCTCTAACATCGATGTTCGATGGTCTCTAACTCATTTTCTAACATTACTGTTAAATTCTCGGTTTGTGTGGATTTGTGCGATATATGTGTGTTTTGTGAGTGGTACGCTTAGTGATTGATAGTATGATTGAGATGTGAGGTTGTGAGTGTGACTGAGGGTATGATTGAGGTTGATCTTGTTGATCATATTCGGTTGTGTTTTGAGTTATAAATGTGATTGTGCTGGCGCTTGCATTGTTTTCTAATTTTTGTCTTAGTTGTATACGGATTTCTTCTTTTGACTGATCTATCACTTTTTGTGATAGGAGTTTATTCCTAGCTATAGCTCTTCTTTGATCGGAGATCCTTTGTTCAGTAACTTTAATTTTGGGTATTGACGAGTAAAAAGTTCATGCAATTGTTGTCTGTATGTGGTCATATCGGTCTCTAACTTAGTGATGTATAGGTAAGTACGCATGATGAATAGGCTAACGTCTTTGCTCCATCTCATGCGGACTCTTACTTTACCGGCCTTGGTGGACGCGGGCATGAAGGTACAATTAACCTCCCGCGCAACAGTCAAGGTCGGATTGGGTTAAACTGTATTAAAACTAACGATGGGTGACGATGGTATAGATGGTGATAAAGTTCTTGATGATGTGTATGATATTGTGCTTGAACTATAGTCCAAGCACAATATCACTAACTAACATAGACTAACAAACAGGACAGACACTACACTACACACTACAGGAGTGTCTTACCTGTTAGTTAGTTTATCACCATCGTCAATAATTTCGGCTGTAATATCCTTATCGGTGGGAGCCCGACTGTTCAACTCCTCACCGCTGATGGATCGCATCCTGTGACACCCAGCGTCAGCTCCAGGTGCGCCCCGGCGATCACCCCCGGGCAGCGGTCCTATACGTTTTCTTTTTTAACGAGTCTCCAGTTTAAATATGGGTTTCCAGAGCCACGTTAGCCACGTCAGTAATTTCTCATTCGTGTGTCCGTCCCCCACGTGATTAGATGGCTGGACGTGTGGTTGTTTGAGGGACTTATTATTATTATTATTTCCATTTATTATTTATAAAAGTACAAATGGGAGTTCCACAAGGCTCAATTTTAGGTCCTTTCCTGTTTTAAAAAAATAAAGCAATAATAAATGAAAAAAAAAGAAAAAAAAAAAAAAATGATAAAAAATAAATGATCTTCCCCGGTTATTCAAAAACCAACCACAAATGGTGTTATTTGCCGATGACACGTCATTAATTTTTAAAATAAATAGACGGGCTCAAAATCTTGACAACGTAAATATCGCCTTACTTGAGGTACAAAAGTAGTTCACGGCTAACAATTTAGTATTAAATGGAAAAAAAACTATGTGCATCAGATTTGCTTTGCCAAATGTCAAAATAGTGAGTGTGACATAGTATTGAATAAAGAGAAACTGGAATTCGTCGATAAAACCGTTTTTCTGGGAATGACGCTCGACTCAAGGCTACAATGGGGTCCTCATTTAACATCTCTCGCAGGACGGCTAAGTTCGGCAGCATATGCTGTCAGAAAGATCCGGCAATTTACTGATGTGGATACCGCGAGACTGGTCTATTTTAGTTACTTTCATAGTATAATGTCTTACGGTATTTTAATGTGGGGACGAGCTGCAGACCTCGATTCTATTTTTATTCTGCAGAAAAGAGCCATCAGAGCCATTTACAATCTGCGTATCTGAATATGTTCGCGTCGTGTGAGCGAACGGACGTGTTACGGATCGTGTGTGCTAATTTCACACCATTGATCATTGTTATTATTTAGTAGATAATTTCGGTCGGTATTATAGTCGGTGCTGTTCGTGCATTTATAGCTATTATAGCTAAATTTTCGAGTCGTTCGATGAAGCGTCACAATGGATAAAACTGTTACGGCCGGTGCGAGTGACTCCTACGTAACCACTAAGCGCGGTAGTCGTCGCAACCAGAAGGAATCAGAAATTGATGACAAACCATGTGAAGAACTACGGGAATTTCGCTTGGAAATAATAGCACGACTGGATGAACAAATTAAGCAATATGCATTACTTCAAGATAGATTTATAAGGACAGAGACAGAATTGCAAGATTTACGAAAAATTATGGAGGTAGTTCAAGAAAAGGCAAGCAAAGTAGATACGTTAGAAGCAAAAGTCAAAGACTTGTTAAAGTCAAACGAACTTCTACGAGCCAGCCTTTGTATGGACAGTTCAAAGCAGGATACTACAGAGGGATTCCAAACACCTAAGGGTCAAATACCGTCATCACCGAAAACATTCGCGGACATACTCCAACAAAATCAAAAAGGGGTATCTCACAAATCCACTAATGTTATACTAAATAAAGAATGTGTGGCCACAAAATCCACAAGTTCAGTATCGGAGAACAAACCACCAACAAACAAACCACAACAATTTGTTTATTAGTAAACAAAGGGAGGGAAATGAGTACTAGCTTAGTCGAGGCACAGGAAGAAGAAAATAAAATACTGAATAGAGAAGAAAACTGGACAGTTGTAAATAAGAAGAAAAACCGATATCCTAATAAGGAAGTGAAAAGAGGAGGAAGCAGTACTATAAATGAAATTCAGGGAACGGAAAAAAATAAATATTTACTCGTCTGGCGTCTACAGAAGGAAACTAAAGAAGAAAACTTAGAAACATATGTACGAAGTGAAAGTGGAACGCCTTAAACATAAAACGGAAAGGGATTATGCGTCCTTTATGATTGGAGTACCGGAAAGTAAATATGACATATTATGTCAACCGGAGAATTGGCCAATAAATGTGGAGTTCTGTGAGTGGATTTGGTTTCGTAGACCATTCAAAAAACCAAATACCTCGGAATAAATCTGCTATAGAAATATATTATCAGAACGTAAGAGGCTTGCGAACCAAATTAGAGGAATTTTCTATAGGACTATCAAGCTATAGCTCGGACCTATTTGCAATCACGGAAACTGGCCTAAACGAATCGATTTATGATACGGAATTAATCCCTCCAGGATTCACTATAATCCGATGTGACCGAGCGGATGGGCGAAAACAGGGCGGCGCGTGTCTCGTGGCCACACCGCGAATCGAGTTGCGCCGAGTACTTGTACCGAGCGGCGTAAACATTGATGATCATGTTTTTGAACTAGTAGGTGCCACTGTTAATTTACGTAACAGGTTTTTGTTTTTGATATGTGTTGTCTATATCCCACCTAATAGTAGTGAAAATGAATATGGGTTGCTATTTAGAATCATTGAACAATATTGTAATAATTATCGTGAAGTGTTAGTGATAGGTGATTTTAATTTATATTCCTGTACTACTAGTATACATTCATATTATGAGTTTTTTATGACATATTGTAGGTTTACCCAGAGCAACAGAATAGGTACTTGCAATGATCGCTGTTTGGACTTGGTCCTCAGTACATTTGAGGAGGGGGGGAGTGTGAGTGTGCGCGCGGCGGAGGCGCCGCTCGTGCCGGTGGACGCTTATCACCCGCCACTAGAGGTGACCGTCAGCCCGCGTTTACATACAACTACCCACTTAGGGCCAAGTTTGAGCACATCGTCTTCGGAAACACGTAGTCATGTTAGTTGGAATTTCAATAAAGCCGATTTCTTTTTTTTATATGCAAAAATCGCGGCAGTCGACTGGACTCCTTTATATAACTTGGATTTAGATATGAGTTTAAAGTATTTTTATGACACGATTTATTCAATTATAGATGACTGTGTTCCCAGGAAAAAGCGAAGTCGTGTACGCTCGAGATACAGTTATCCCGAGTGGTATACGGGGGAGATAATTCGCGACATAAAACTCAAAGCTACTTTTCATAAAAAATATAAAAGTAGTGGTTTAGGGAGTGATTACGAAGCGTTTGCTCAGTGTAGGACCCGAGTTAAAGAGATGATATTAGTAGCACTGGAACAATATCGGCAACGTTTACAAAATCAAATGTCGATCGACCCTAAATCTTTTTGGGCTTATATTAATTCTAAAAGGGGTAACAGTAGTAGCCAAAAGATTGTAAAGAACGGGGAAGCCTTAACACCTGAACAAGCGGTTCAAGAATTTGCTGAATATTTTTACTCAGTATATAATGTCGAGAAGCCTACATTAGATGTAGATGCGGCGATAGTTGAAGCGGGCAGTCAGAATGGAGCAGGGCGGGTCCATATTGACAAATTAGAATTGGATGACGTAGTACGCGCTCTGCAGCAACTTAAGCCAAAAAAATCAGCAGGGCCTGATGGTATACCGCCGTACATTTTTAGGGACTGTCGAATGGGATTAGCGAAACCGCTGTTGTACATCTACAATCTTTGCCTGAATTCAGCTGTATTCCCCGAAATGTGGAAGATTACCCGGGTCGTACCGGTACCGAAGGGAGGTTCGGGAACGAAAGTTGAAGAATATAGACCGGTAGCGGTATTGTCAACAACGGCTAAAATATTAGAATCTGCAATCCATAAGAAAGTATTTCAGCAAGTTAGCTCGCAACTCACAGACGCGCAGCATGGATTTCGGCCGACCAGAAATACTACGAGCAATTTATTGAGCTACATGGCGGAAGTGGTGCCGATAGTAGACAGTGGGGGGCAAGTCGATGCTGCGTACTTCGACTTTAAAAAAGCCTTTGATCTAGTCGATAACGACGTGTTACTGAAAAAATTTGCAGGGGTCGGTTTCACACCGCGTTTACTTAAGTTTTTTGCAAGCTACCTGAGTAACAGGCAACAGTATGTTGATTATGCAGGTTATCAATCGAAGGCATACTATACCAGATCTGGTGTAAGTCAGGGAAGTAATCTAGGGCCCCTAGGTTTTCTGTTAGTGCTAATTGACCTACCAAGTGTTGTACAAGATGCTAAGTGCTTACTCTTTGCTGACGACCTCAAACTTTCTCTTCCCATGAAAAACATCGATGACTGTGAGAGACTGCAGAAAGATATAGACAGAGTGGTAACTTGGCAAGCAAGAATAATCTCCTGCAATTTAACACGTCTAAGTGTGTGACTATAAATTTCTCGCGCGCACACGCACCCATCACACACGATTATACGGTGGACGGGGTACCGATGGATAGGGTCACTGAAGTGAGAGACTTGGGAGTCCGTTTCACATCTGGACTAACGTTTCGTGATCACATAATTAAGGTATGCAAGAAAGCATATAGAAATCTAGGATTTGTTCTCAGAATGGTTAAAGGTTTTACTAACATTAAAGCTATAACGACATTGTATAATGCTTTAGTAAGGAGCCAATTAGAGAGTAATGCAGTTATCTGGGCTCCGCATGAAACTAAATATAGTCTCATGTTGGAGCGAGTACAAAATAAATTTATTAGGTACAAATATATGAGGGATTACGGGGTATATCCATTTTACCCATTGATGTATCCAACTCTATTTATCTTAGGTATGGTCGGATATAACGAACTGAGGGTCAGGAGGCAACTCACACTCGTAACCTATATCTTTAAGGTAATTAGAGGGAAGATACACCATGCGGACATATTACGAAGGGTGGAGCTAGTCGTGCCAGACGGGTATGTGGGTCGCCGTCGTCGGCCGCGGTTGCTGGCGGTACCGCGCGCGCGCACTAACTTGCTGCGCGAGGCGCCGCTGACGAGCGCTCTCCGCACTCTCAACCTCATTGCTGATGACGTCGACATATTCTGTTGCTCTTTGGGTGAATTTGAAAGAAGTCTTATCGTATTTGCCTCCAAATTATTTTTAAACTGAAGCAGTCTGAAGAACTTGGCAACATTTTGTGTGTGAATTCGTTGATAACTGAATCTGAAAATAAAAGCGACACATTGAGCAATTGACAGTGTTTGAAAGAAGTTACTAACTAATTACAGTAAGCGTTATGTTGCTAAAAGAGCTTACTGAAATTAGTTAGTAACTTCTTTCGTACACTATCCATTACTCAATGTGTTGCTTTTATTTTCAGATTCAGTTATCAACGAATTCACACTCAAAATGTTGCCAAGTTCTTCATATTTTCAGATTCAGTTATCAGCAAATTCACACTCAAAATGTGAGTGCAGTGAGCTTATATCTTCTTTGTCACCATTTAAAAAAAACATTTAAGCACTCCAAATCCTCATCATTACTTTCGTTAAGTGGTACAGGTAATTTTAAAATGAAAATACACAAAAAAGCATTAACATTTTAAAAATTAACAACAGCTTAACAATCGAATCTACCTACCAATTTTTTCTATAAACGTAAAACAACATCGAATGTGGTAGTTTCAATGTATTTACTAATCCAAAAAATATCGAAACTGACAGTTTCGATAGTTACAAAACTGTACATAATTGTCAAAATTATACGAACATTATCGAAAGTCCCACTTTCGATATGTATTAATCATCACAGTTATCGAACCTACCACTTTCAATTATGTTACTTGCAAATCTCGAATAACGTTTACTTGTCTTAACAATACAGTAAAAGCATTATTATTTTAAGTTAAACAAAACAGTATTATTGTAAAAGCACATTAAGTCACATCGCGGCGTATACTAACGGATCTGGTAGATTCGAGACGCTCGCGCAACACGCTCGCACAGAACATCATTGTAAGTACCACTTCCGAGCATGTTCGTCGCGCATCATGTTCTGTTTCGATTTTGTTCAATTAAAAACTTCTTTGATAATGACTTTTTAATTATTTTTATTAATGTTTCGGACGTAGTTTTAAATTCTCTTTTCAAATATGTAAAAAAGCAAAAATCGTTTTTTTGCAGTTTCGATAGTGTTTGTTGCGGCAGTCGATTAACATTATACGAAATAAGTTTTAGAGTAGGTATATATAAATTTTATAATGTAAAGAAAATATACCCACAGTTGGGATATCTCACGTTTATTATATCCTATGAACGATAATGCACTGAAAATATACCAAATAACTTTAAATGTTATGAGACGCACCCGTATGACTTATTTAATGTGTCCGTTAAACAAGTATCGGGAATAATAAGAAAGATGACCAGGGGTAAGTCGCCTGGTCATGATGGGCTCAGCATCGAACATCTAAAGTAGGTATGCCGGAGACCATTTACCATGCGTTCTTGCGATGTTTTACTAGGTACACTATGTGTCTAAGTAATTCATATTTAACCGATGATCTCATGCGAACTATTGTTGTGGCAATTGTAAAATATAAAACGGGAGATTTTTCGGATTAAGGCAATTCCTATAGGCCTATATCATTGGCAACAGTGGTGGCTAAAGTACTGGATGCTGTGCTTGATTCAGACCTGGAAAAACATCTCAGTATTCATGATACCCAGTTCGGGTTCGGGCCCGGACTTTCCGCGCCCCCTTGAGTCTGAAGCACACCGTCCAGTGCTATACACAGAAGAGTACACCTGTGTATGCATGTTTCCTCGACCTGTCAATAGCATTTGACCTAGTCTCATTTCAAGGGCGTCGACAAGGGGGGGGGGGGGGGTAGGGGCAGCATCCCCCCCCCGTAGAGATTCCAAAATGTTCATGTGCCTTTGACTGTTCTTAAAATTCATACTTTTCCTATCCATCATATATCAACTGGGCCATCAGCTGGCGAGTTCTGGCGACACTCTTGTCTCATATGACTTGCTATGGGAAAAGCTTAAGAAAACGGAAGTGCATACGCAGGTGCAACGTCTCTTTCACTAGGTACTGGTATGCTTATCAGACAAATAATGTGTTAGATGGACGGGAAGTCTTTCTGACATGTACAGGTTGGAGTGCGGGACGAGACAAGGTGGGTTGACTTCTCCCAAGCTCTAACCTGTATAGAAAGGAGTTGATGGTTGAACTCAGCAGCACGCGTGTCGGCTGCTCGGTGGACAATGTCTGCATTAATCAGTTATGCTGACGACACGAAACTGCTGAGTCCAGCAATCGGTGCATTGAGACAGCTTATCCCTTAAACAAACGCGAGCCCCTGTGGGTATTTAGGAAAAAGCGAGGTTTGTTTCTGGGTAATTAGGGGCCGCTGATTTCATTTTTGATGAAAAAAAAATCAAAAAGGGAAGGGAAAGGGGGGTTTTTTGGGTGGTAAATATCTTACCATTATCCATTAACAACTTGTAAAATATTGCGGTGGTGGTAAAATAGTTACCATTATCCAATACGATCTGTTTAAATTCCTAGACTAGTTATTTTCCCTGGATCTGCTTGTATAATTTTGGTAATACTTAAAAAATATATATAATTACATTTTTTTTAGTTTTACACTTTATACTACTTCCGAAGCATTCGACCCAAAAGGAGGCTAATGTTTTTCGAATGTAGATAAGAATGTAATGTCTTTTTCTAGTAGGTAAATAAAAAGTGGTTGTGTTCATAGTAAGTCAATAGTTTTATTAATTATAAAAAGTGGATAATTATTCTGCTTCAGCTTCTTCTGCAGTGTGAAAAAGTCTGAAACAAGACTTGGCACACAGAGTCACTTTACACATAGTGCAACATATTTTTGACCTTTTTTGCATTTTTTTGGTGCTGCAAAATCTGCACCTCTTGTATGTGTCACTTTCTTCAGGCAAGTGCATACCGACGTTGAGGAGACGGATTTCTTCTGGTACTCCAAAGTGTCCTCCTTTTTTATTTTTAAATATTGTCGGTCTATATTGCTTCTTTGTAGTAAAATTTTCTATTAAACCACGAGCTAATTTCAGCCTAAAGTTTCGGTGTGAATGTGGTGTCACTACATGAGTCATGTTGTACATAATGTATGCGTGTTTATAACGGCGGAATCGAACATGAGTATGAACAAACTCATCCAATATTTTCGGGATTTTCTGTCTATTGGATACGATGACCGAAAGTGGTCAAAGTAGTCTACCCCGCCCATATTGACAGTGCAAGCGGCGATTGCCATTGGGCAGAGAATGTCTATTCGCGAGCCATCTTTTTGTGTCCTCTTCACAAATATCGTGTCAAGTGGCTTTTGAGCTGTTGTCAAAACAGTCACATCCCTGGTATCGTGCCATTTCAAGGCAGTAATTGGCTCAGACGTCATAGAAGCAAATTGGTGCTTATCTAGTCTTAAGTTCTTGGGCTGAGTTTTTTTCATAATGTTTGGGAGATCTTTCCGATCGCTTCGGACTGTTCCCACAGCATATATTTCTTTTTCAAAAAAATCTTCCATCAAGTTGCAACTTGTGAAAAAATTATCAAAAGCAATTAGTGTATTTCTCGGAAGATCCTGGCAAAGTGACATAACTACATTATATCCCAGTCCTTCGTTTTCTATGCTGTCTCCTTTCCCTGTATAAATTTGAAACTGGTACATATAGCCAGTTGTAGCGTCACACCTGGCCCATATTTTGAAGCCCCTTTTTATGGGCTTTTTAGGCATGTACTGTTTCAAACTACTTCTTCCCTTAAATTTTACCATACACTCGTCTATGGATTGTCGGCTCGAGTCATTCATTTCAGTCATGAATACTTCATTCAAAGCAGTTATCATTGGCCTCAATTTATAAAGTTTATCATGTCCAGGAGAACCCCTTGGAGGCTTCATTTCATTATCGTTCAGATGCAAGTTGTCCGTTATTTTCTTAAATCGTGACAAAGTGAATACTCGGGATATTTCAGGGTTGTTATAAAATGTGTCACTTGCCCAATGCAGTTCCATATCTGGAAGTGGGTTCAGTCCCATCATTATTAGAACTCCTAAATAGGCCTTGATTTCATCTCTGGTTACTTGGCTCCACTCGGGACTGGGTGAACCGATTTTGATGATTCTTTTTTTATTTGGAAGCTAGTGCTTCCCGTGTGGTCCCATTTTATTTTGGTCCAGTTCTGACAATGGCATCCATGAGAAAACCGTATAAGTCTTAAATTTGCATTAAGTATGTGCGCGATTTGTTACGCGATTTCTCCGGCAAACATAAACCGATTTTGTAAATTCTTTTTTTTATAGATAGGGTACGCTTTAGGGGTGGTCCCATATAAATTTTATCGAAATTGATTCAGCACTTTTTGAAAATTCAACAAATACCCAAAAATTTTACATAGACGACGTTTTAGTTTCATCAATCTTTGTAGTAACTTTCAATCTCTTCTTAATAGATTTGGATGAGAAGGAGGTACTAAAAAGCGGAAAATAAAAAGCTTTTTACAAAAAAGACAACCGCCTTCAAAAAGTGATAAATAACTTTAGCACAGAACACACATTGACTTTAGTTTCGGAAGTCGGTGGCAATACAAAACAACAAACAGAACAAAGCCACTGAATTTCGAAACTAAAGTCAATGTGTGTTCTGTGCTAAAGTTATTTATCACTTTTTGAAGGCGGTTGTCTTTTTTGTAAAAAGCTTTTTTCAACAATAACTTCAATGATATATTAGGGAAAAAACTTTTCAAAGACTTCAATTGGTTGTGTTTTATGTGTATATTGCGAGCGTGGTACGGCATTTTTCTCAAAGGAAGGAATATTATGGGTCTCATGCACAGTTTTCCATTCTCGAGGTGTAGAACGGGCTCTCCGTGTAGTTTGAGAAGCTGATCGATTGAGACTGTTTGATAAAGTGCGCACAGGTGAATTTTGTGCAATTATAGCAGGCCTGGCTAGATCCAGAAGAGCTGATTGGCTGGTAATAAGTTGGTCTTCTTCAGTCAGTGATAAATATTGTTCTTCAGTGAATGAGGATAAACTTGCTGAGCGACTTCGTTGTGTCGAGATGAGTGGCTCTCTGCCGATTGGCACCAGCGAATTATTGATTTGCTCCTCTGTGAAAGAGGATGGGGATGCAGACTGGCGTCGTGTCGTGGTGAGCAGGGCATCGTCAATTGGCTCTTGAATGCCAGAAGATGGAGTTGTAGAGCAAGGTCGAGTCAAGGTAAGTGGATCCCTGTCGATTGGCAGTTGCATTTGCTTTTCTATGAAAGAAGATAACGTTGCAGGGGAGCAACTTCGTCGAGCTGAGGTAAGTGAGTCTGTATGATCTTCTGAGAGCAAACGGCTTTGGACTTGGCCAAAAGAATTTTGACATAACCTTTTCGTTGAGTTGTGGTTGTCGCTTGGAATCAGGCTATTAGAGATAGTTGTATGTGTACTTGTTGATGGATTTCATTCTAAAACTTTTAGAAGAGATTCTTGTGTTTGCCCTGTTGCCTCGGCATCTTTAATATTTATTTCATCCCCCGAATCTATCCCAAATATCTCTTCGAGGCGCCTTTCAATAAGATTTTCCTGTGATAGAAATTCATAAGAGTCTGAAGGACTCTTATGAAGATGATCCGCTTTATGGAGATAATGTAAGTTGTAGCGAATGTATCTGTATCCGAACGCCAGCTCCCGGAACGCATTAGTCGTGGCAGAGCGCCTACGCGGTACTCGCCAACTCGCTAGAGTGTGTATCCAAACACTCCCGCGTATGCGCCTGGCAGCGTCCAATGAGGTTGCGGTGTGCGATCATCCGCCGCACGGACCAATAGAGTTTAAGTTACTTACAAAGTGATCGAAGTATGGCGGACGTTATAAAGTTAAGACATTTTATGTTGGTCTTGTTTTCATTATAATGTTTGTGTGTGTCGAATTATACAAATTACTTCGTACAAGGTGTAGCTGATTTCATTAACCTCACCTACCCCGACTATAAAGTACATTATCTCCATAAAGCGAATCATCTTCGTCATCATAGTCAGATAAATCCGATAACTCGTCTTGATTATCCACTATTTTTTCGAGTGTTTTGGAGTCACTGGTATACGTTAAACGTCTCTTCTTCTTTTCCGCCATGTTGAATCTAGTTATGTGTAGATCACTGAAAAAAGCGAAATAAGCAAAGCTAAGCCAATTCAGAAATATGCATCATTTGCAACCCAAAAAATACATATCATTTTTTATATTAGTAAATCCAATTCGTAGTTTGGCACGAATGGACAACGGTAAATAATTTACCACTATTACCCGTATCTTCACACGATTAAAAAACATACATTTATTACTAGATTTTGCAACCTAATGTATGTAAAACTACAAGAATATAACATAGTTTATGAATTTGAACCCAAAAATCACTTACCAGATTTTTTGTTGAACAATAATTAAAAACTTTTCGGAACGTCACAACTATTTCAAATTTTTTTTACCAAACTGCCGACTGGCGCCCTTTGACTTTGACGTACATGGACGGGTGACATTTATAAGTAAAATGTTGCCAGTTGTTGGATGTAAAAAAAAAAAAATCGTTAAATTACTTACTGTCAAATTCAAGTGTTGCCGGTGCAAGAAAAATATTTTTTTAAACAAAAAACTCAAGTGGTAAATATTCTACCTTTATTTTAATAAGGGTTATACATGTTTGTGAAACATGGTCTCTTGTACAACTGCACGAAAAGTGAGTATTTGGTTTTTAAGGCTTCTGGTAAATACCCATCTAGTGTGCCCAAGATAAAGTTAAATGACGTAGAATTGAAGAGGGTAAACTATTTTAAATACTTGGGACACCATGTTACCGAAGATCTTGATGACCAAATGGACATTGAAAGGGAACGCATGGCACTAGCAGTTAAAAATAACATGCTGGCACGCAGGCTTGCTCGTTGCAGCGAGCATGTTAAGATCTCACTTTTTAAAGTATACTGCCAACTTTCTACACGAGCAGCCTGTGAACTTGTTATAAACAGGGATCGCTCAGTGCCTTCCGCGTCCAATATAATAATGGTTTCAGGATGTTGCTGGGGCTGCCCCGCTTCTGTAATGCATCATGCATGCATAGCATGTTTGTGGAAGTTCGCGTGGATGACTTTCATGCCATCATACGCAAGAGAACCGCCTCCTTACTGCACAGCACTAATAGCATCCTGAACATAGTCGCGGACAAAGTAAAGTCGACTCCCAATTGATGCAGGCTTTCATAGCTTCATGCAGGTTCTAGTTAGACAGTGTTAAGGTGACCCCGCATATTATGCCGCATAAGTTAGGTACCTAACCTGATATGGGCATTGTCCCAAATAAATGTTATTATTATAAAACATACAGCCATCTTTATATAAAATAATTTATTAAATTATTCTTCTATGTGTACATACATAATATCAAGGCAGTTGTAATAAGTGGCAGTAATTTTTAAGCAATCTCTATCAGGATATATTCATTATACTTATTTATTATACACTGGTAAAACTTTCATTGTATCAAAATGATTTACATATTTTGATTTCCTACATATCTATGTACTATAAGAAAAAAGTTATCACTTAGGTATAAGTATCTACTTAAGAATGAAAATGATTTATAAATATTCACACGAAACAAAAAGTGATAAATATCAAGTACCATAATTGTACAATGATCAAACACTTACATACATCACTAATTCCTCTTACAAATACATATCAAACAGTACCATTTGGATAAATAGACAGCCACACAGGAAAGGGCCCCTAACTTTTGAACAAGTTAAAAATATTCAACAAATTATAAATAAATTTTAGTTTTTGTAGAATTTCTTGCCATCCCTAGCCATATCCACAAGGGTTTGAGCGGGCTTGAAAGGTGCTCCATACAGACCGTGGAACTCTTCCATCTTTCTGACGAGTTTATCAGCACCGAATTGATCTACCCATCTGGAAGACGGTAAGACACGTGATTACTTTACTTTCTACCTATGCTACACAAATCATACAATATAATGGCGGAACCTTATTAAATAGTACCTGAATGGTCCACCGGTGAATGGCGGGAATCCAAGTCCAAAGACAGCACCGACGTCTCCTTCCAGAGGGCTGTGCAGAATCTTCTCTTCCAACGAAAGAACAGCCTCATTTACGAACCTGTTATAACATAATATAATATTAGGGACGTTCACTTGGAAACCTCATTAACCTTTTGATCGCCATGCAAAAACATGCCCTCGGCGCCAAGCCAAGTATAGAAGTCTGTCATGTAGTCGTGACCGTAGCGTGCTGGGATCATTTTGGTTTGTCATTTATCATGACTGTGGCAGTCAAAAGGTTAAGAGCGCCCATCCCCATAGGTCGAACATCGACGCGAGCATAATTTTTTTTTTTTTTGTTTCAACCAACGCAAAGCTCGAAAACAAACGAGTAAGTGAGAACGCGATAACATCGCAGGAAAATTGGCGCGCAGAGATTTCACAAAACTTGTTCCAGCAAATACGTGTTTTTGAAAAAGACTTTCAAGTTTTTAGTAATAACGTTTGTAATTTAGAATTTCCATTACATGTGCAAGGTTTCTATGACGCTGTTTTTTTTAATTATTCAATGTATGAGTGCATTATAAACGGCCAAATTTCAGATAAAACTGTGCAAAAAGGCTGATTTTCAGACGTGGTTACTGAATTTAACTCTCAAAAAAGTTTATTTTTTGCTTCATACAAACCTAGATGAATTACACGAATCATCACCGCTTGCTTGACAGTATATGACAGTGTCTCTTTCGTTGTAACATTTATTATGTATAATAGGCGCTTACAATTTAAACAACAAGCAAAACGGATAATACGGTGTCATTTGAGCAAGGTGCGAGGCCGCATTTTCATACAAGTCAGAAGGGGGGGAACTATGCAGAAGGCGCCATGATTTTATTTTTAAGAAGTTTTCCGGCAATAATATACATCTCTGTATCGCGTGCAAATTGTTACCTAGACACCATTCTGAGTTGCTGATCTTCTGCAGTGTTGGCTCCGCGCGGCTCCAACGGGTACCTCTCTTTCAAAATGTTGATAGCCTCCTGGTTCACCTCCTTACTCTTAGAGCCCTTTTCGTAAATATAGAACCCTTTGCCTGATTTCCTGCCAAGGAACCCAGCCTTGACGAAGTCGGGCATAACTTCCAAATTACCCCCGCTGAAGCGGTCACCGAAGGCCTGAGAATATTCAGAATTAGTTATTACGTATTCCCAGGCTTTAATTTGATAGGTGTTTATTTTTAAGAAATTATTTGAGCTGAACCTTGGCTAAATCGACGGCAATATGTGAGCCGACATCAATGCCGACTTCATCAGCCAACGTGACGGCACCGACGGGGAAACCGAAGTTCTTGGTCAGGCTGTCCAGCGTTTTGGGGTCCACGCCTTCTTGTAACAATCTGTTTCACAATAAATGACAGCATTCAACTTTTTTTACTCATACCAACATTATTTGGTGTAATATTCCGCGAAACGAAACGACTTATTATTATTATTAACGATTTTATTATGAGTGTGATCAGACTAGGAGGAAGAAGTTGCTGATGGTACCTGACGGCTTCACTCAGCATGGTGGAGAGGATACGCGTGGTGTAGAAGCCGGGCCCGTCGCCCACGGTGATGACGACCTTGCCCTGGCGCAGCCCCACGCCCACCGCGGCCGCCGCGGTGTCGTCGCTGGTGCCCGGGTGACGGATGATCTCGAGTAGCTGCATCTTGTCCACCGGGGAGAAGTAATGCATACCTGGTTATATAACATGTTCTAGTTAACAAATGTCTTGTAATCTTAAAGATAGATGAAGGAGCTTAATTACTAGTTTCCCTTTAGATTTACACTCTGCTCGCGACTTCGTATGCGTAGAATTCATACTTTCCCCTAAAATTTTCTTAGTGTGCAGTGTCTTTTAGACACCCAGATCTGCAGGGATTCTCTTAGAACACCAAATTCCCTTGGGGATGCTCTGACAAGACTGGGAAGACTGATCTGCTTCTGGAGAGAGGTGGGCTGGCTGGAATAACGGCCGCCATGGCTCACGTACAATGGTCCATTTTAAAGCCTACATAGAAAACCCCCTATCATAAAAAGGTAAGTTTTTCAGAGTGTCTTTTAAAATGCAACTCAGGTTGTCAAATGCAACTCCCCAAAATTCAGGTTTATATCTTGAACAGTTAGGGCTTTACAAGTCTTACATTCAGATGATGTACATGTAACTGGGTGGGTTCTTTCAACACAAAGTTGAAAATCCAACAGTTCAATAATATTTAGGCATCGCATTTAAGTGTTGTCTAACATTAGTGAAAACGGACATAAATGTAGCAGTACTCTCCATCAATATAGGACTTCCAAGTTGACACCAGTATTTATTTATTATGGTTCCTTTCCTCAAAAGGAATAATGGAAACATATAAGATCACTTAGTTGTCTGTCTGTCAAGTTACTTTTACTCAAGGACAGGTGAAGCTATCAAACTGAAATTATTATCAAATACAGGTCTGCAATCTCTTGGAGCTAAGTTCTAAGCCAACGCAATCAAAAGATACGGCCATTTATGCCGCAAATTTTGACACTCAAGGGAATTAAAACCAATAGGGCTCCTCCCATTGAATGTTATGTAGCACAAGTAAAAGAAAAGATCCGGACACCGTTAGTTACACCACGAGAAAGAAATTATGAAAACAATTTACTAAATACAAGTTTGCCAGAAACCCTCGGTGTGCGAGTCCGACTCGTATTTGACTTTTTAATTTATTATTAAGAAAGTTTATTTTTTATTTATGCTCACTAAGACATTGTGAAATCCACGACGACAATGACTTATTTGGAGCCCTTACACCAAGGCAGGCTACTCACCAATAAGCTTGTCGGGACGGCTGCTTCCGGCCGCGATCTTCGTGATAGGTATAGCACTGGTGTTTGTAGCGAGGATCGCGTGTTTAGGGATCACAGCTTCAAGTTCCTTAATGACCTTGTGCTTGATGTTTATGTCCTCAAACACAGCCTCAATGACGCAATCGCAATTCTTCATCTTAGCGTAGTCCAGAGTTGGCAAAAGGTTTGACAAGTATTTGTCCCTCTGCAGACTGTAAATAAAAGAAAAATAAGAGATTAAGTAGAAAGAAAATCTATTGGGATTATCTTTTCAACAAGGAATTATTTGGCAGGATAGTTTACTACATAATTATTTAAATTGCCAATAAACTTCATTCAATTAATTCTAAAACTGATAAATTAAACTATAATTCCAAATAAATTACCCAGACATCCTCTTCCTTTTAACAGCATTGGCAAGTCCAGTTTGGATCTGTCCAACACCTCTGAAGAGACCAGGGTTGGTGGCATCCTTCATGACTACATGGTAACCTTTATTGATGGACACTTGCACAATACCGGCTCCCATCAGACCAGCGCCGAGCACTCCGATCTAAGGAAATGAGACCAATTTCAAGCAATATTAAAGACTTTATTATAAATACCTAAAATATTAATACTACTTTTTCTAAAGAGTTTATTTCGTACCTAAAGTATTCCTTGATGATGTTTTGAAAAAGAAAGCAAAATGATATAAAGTAAAAACATACAATGACCAACATGAATTTTCATGAAAAATCTCACCGTTTTGACATCAACTTTGGACTTCCCAAACCTGTTTTTCTTGCACTCAGTTTGTCCTCTGAACAGTCCAATGAGACCTCTGCTCTGAGGCGTGACGGCGAGCTCGCCAAAACCTTGAGCTTCTGCTTCATACCCAGCATTGGGACCTTTGTCAACACCAGTTCTTACTACTTCAAGGATCTGAAAGTGAGATGTTTTTTTAATGTAGACATTTGATTGAAGCTATAAATACGAATGCTGAAGCAATGGGTATCACATAAAAAATTGGGGATCCTATTCTATAAATTTTGAGTAAACACAGTTGTATTATTAACTTACTTTCAATGGCGCTGGGTAGAGACCACGGGAAGCTTTCATGACCTGCTCCTTGGCTTTCTTGAAGATCATATTCTTCACCATGTCCATTTGCATTATACTAGCAGTGATCTTCTGTACTAAGCCCTTTTTCGCTCTATCAACCTTCATTTTGCCATTTGCAATATCTCTTGCAATTTGAATCGCTACAGTTTCTAAGTATTTCATTGTACTATCTTCTGGTAAACTTAAGCCTATGTGAAAGAAAGATAATAGTTTTAATATGATCCATCATTAAAATACCCTTAAAACCCAAACATAAATCAAGACCACAAAACTATACACACTAAAATACAGATACTTGCAGTAGGTATCTAACATATTATAAGACTTTACCTGGACCAAGAGGGGAAACTAGTAAATCAACAATTCCCAACTTCTTGGCTTTATCGGCTTTTACAGTTTTGCCGGTTAGAGCTAGGTCCAAAGTTGTAGGTACAGATGTAAGTACTGGCAATCTGGAAATTAGACATCATTTTATGCCTGACATTTTATTTCTTTTTATTAGGATCTCGAACAAAGAATACACATTACATTCTAAGTATATTATAAAGGACAAGAACATATATCTATGTGCTTCCTCAATTAAAGGAGACCACATCATGCAATAGAAAACAAACAGCAAATTAGATATTGAATAAAATTGACATTGAGATAATTTGCAATAACATAGCATAGAGCTGGAAAATACATCCCTGCCATATTGTGACATCAGTTGGTCAATGAGTGCAATCAGATTTATGTTAAAATATTCAGATATGAACTAATGAAAGGTACAAATACAATCAAATTAAGCACATATAGCACAATAGTTACATAAAGTATTTGATTATGTATATTTGGCAGCCTTGCTCAGAAAATTATTTCATTGCCAAGTATTATATAATGTGATCTTTAACTAGGTCATGGTTGCTTCCTTATTGCCTTTTCTACTACAATTTCTTTAGCAGGAAATTCTAACTGTTGACTTTTCAGCTATTCAATTCGTCATGCATAATTTTGCTAATTGGGGCAATGTTGCAGGCAAACAACACTTTCAAAACATTCTAACATGTTATGATGGAGTGGAATTACATCTAAAGATCTATCTTTCCTTCTTAAATTTGTCAAAAAATAGGGTCTTATGCCGTTTGAAATGAAATAACTGCCTGTCAATTTGTAAATTTCATACAGTAAAAAATACAGCAATTTTCAAAGTTTTCAATTTTATTTTACCTTTGTGTGCCACCTCCACCGGGCAGCAGTCCTAACATAACTTCAGGAAGGCCAAATCCAGTCTTAGGGTCCTTAACAGCAATACGATAATGACAGGCGAGAGCTGTTTCCAAGCCACCTCCAAGACAGCTGCCTTGGATAGCAGCGATGATAGGTTTTCGTGACTTTTCAATCCTATGGAAAATTCCATGACCTGTACAAGGTTTAAAGAATTAGGGTTATAAAAATTTGATAGGTAATTACTTATAATGAAATCTGGCTTTAGTACAAAAAGTACCAATTGTATTCTATTGTGACACTAGAACATATTATTTGATTAGGTACTCAAATAAACACATATTTAAACTAAGTCTAACCGGATGCAGCTGAATACCAGTGATTTACATGATGCTACTACCGATCTGACCTATAGAACCCAGTTGCTGGGTAACACAATATCCCTTGGTAAGACTGAAGCTACAAAATCACGACTCTTTGACAGTTGTTAGAACAACTGTAATCCATAGGCACAATTGACTCTTTTGTCTTACATACATCTGTTCTTTTGTTGAACTTACCTCTCTTGGACAAGTCAACAAATTCTTCTTTGGTATTACAGGCTTCCAGCATTGTAATGTCAGCTCCAGCAATGAAACATCCTGGCTTGCCCGATATTAATACTGCTGCTTGAATTGAGGGGTTAGATTCAATCTCATTCAGTATCTGATTCACCTCCTCCATCACAGCAGTATTTAATGAATTCACCTAAAACAAACAAACAATAAATAAACAACAAGAGTAACATGGACTGGTCTGCTGTAGTCTATTTTTTTTTTTGTATACATTGTATTTCAATGTTTGTATTTATTTTCATACACAATCTGTATGAAAATAACAAATTCCTTATAGTTTTTAAGTTGGTTTGACTAAAAACAACTCCATTACAAAAAAAAGTTCCAAAAGATTTTACTTTAGTTACAGATTGTTAAGGACATTTTAATCATTTACCTTTGTATTAGGTGAATCAAGAGTAACCACATAAATTCCATTAACATTTTTACATTTGGTGTGCACCTGACTGCCTGCAGCAGCATAGGTTCTTCTGTGTGAACCTAAAAAGTGATAATGAGAACCTTAGTAACGCTATTACACATACTACACTACAAAAATCAAAGTGGTCACATAATTGAATCTTTTGATAAAGTTCATCGCTGAAGGAAATAGCCGAGAAAGTCACTGAAGTAATCCTTACCAGTTAAATATTTCAGATCCTTGCGGGTCCTTAAGATCTTAAGTGCATTAAATATTTTACTGTTCGACATGTTTAAAAGTTATTTAGAATAACAAAAACTAAATAAACGATGAAAAGAATTAAATAACTAAATAATTTTGGACCCAGACTTTGAACCTAAACTTTCGTCGTGATGTGGGGAGATAGAGGGGGTGAAGGAGGGAAGAGCGACTGCGGGTCTGCGGGTGATGCGCAAAGGCGAAGAGTGAAGACGTCAAATTACAATGAAAACTTTTTTTCTGGCTTTGCACACTTTGGTTTTTGCATTCAGCCAACATTGAGTTCAGAGAAGGCGAAAGCACTCGGGTGCCCGTGAAATTCAAATAATTTTAACTTTCAGGTTATCTTGTAATTTTCAGCTCAGTATCTGGTTATACGGTAATGAAAAACTTATATGCGATAGTAATGAATCTAATCTATGTATATAAAATATTCTGAATCTTTGAAACGGCTCCAACGATTTTCATAAAATTTAGTAGGTATGCAGGGGGTTTCGGGGGCGATAAATAGATCTAGATAGGTTTTGTTTAAAAAAAACCAGTAAAAGAAAATACCGAGAAAAGCTCGGTCGCTCAGGTACCTACTACTATGTATTTTAACCAGTCTTTCCCAAAGTGGGCGATAACACCCCCTTGTGGGCGCTGGAGGCCTACCGCCCCCGTAGGTAAGGGGCCCAGAATAAAATGGGGGGCGCTGATGTGACTAAGGGGGTGATGGGTGATTTGTAACTTCAGCTAGGTACTTCATATTTTAAAATTCACTGAAATTAAAATCCTCCTAATAGACGACATCTATTTATTAGTTCATATTTATAAATATTTATTATTTTTAATGCTTTCACAACGCTATTTATATCTTAAATATTTAGTAATACGTATGAAACACTGAAAAATATACGTGTCTTTAAGTGTCGCTGGTGAGGTCCCCCCACCCCCGAAGACACAATAGTATTAAAATAAAGCGGCCAAGTGCGAGTCGGACTCGCCCATGAAGGGTTCCGTAGAAGCAAGTAACATAATATAAAAGTTTTTTTATTTTTATATTTTAATTTATTGAGTAAATTGCGGTTTACGATTTATGACTAAATTAAAAAAAACTAGTAACTAGATCTCGTTCAAACCAATTGTCTCTCGCGCAAACTATTCAGTTTAGAAAAAAATGATATTAGAAACCTCAATATCATTTTTGAAGACCTATCCATAGATACCCCACACGTATGGGTTTGATGAAAAAAAGTTTTTGAGTTTCAGTCTAACTATGGGGAACCCCCAAAATTTATTGTTTATTTTTCTATTTTTGTGTGAAAATCTTAATGCGGTTCACAAAATACATCAACTTACTAAGATTCAACAGTATAGTTCTTAAAGTTTCGGACAAAAGTGGCTATGACATACGGACGGACAGACAGACATAACGAATCCATAACGGCTTCCGGGGGGGTTCCGTTTTTTGCCATTTGGCTACTTAACCCTAAAAAGGGATATATCTATTGTTGCGGCCAAGCTGAGCACTTGCCGAACGCGGGATTTTATATGTTGATTGAAATTGAAATTAGAAGGTTTTATTATAATTCACGTTTAGCGCGAACAAATATTGTACCTACGTTTTTTTGTGCAATCCTGTATTATAGTCCGTCAACGTTCGTGCGGTAATTTTGAATAAAAGGTACTCTTAATATCGTAAAGTTGCATTATTATTGCTCTCTCTGGTAAGAAAAGTCTCGTGTAGAATATAGGTTTAATTAACTCCAGGGCGAGACTAATACGTTATCGAGGTTTTTAAGGTGTAAAACAAATGGGGGGCGCTACAAAATAACTGATTTTCATAATGGGCGTTAGACGAAATAAGTTTGGGAACCTCTGATTTAAACAATGAAATCATCGACATTACTCTCCAATTTCCTATATCCCGTAAACATCATGTTTTCATTAAATAGGCACATTTACTAATTATTCTAACTTGGAGAGTTGGTATGGTATGGTATTGTGGTATAACGGGCTTGTGTCCGCAACTCCACGTCTCAGCGCGTATTTCGCGTACAGGCCACCCCAGCTCCCTAAGAAACGCCAGCAGCGCCTTAACGTCGCTGGCGATCTCCCGTAGGTTAACTGGGTTACCGAAACACTTTGCCCTGTATGAAGCGACTTCAGGGCAGTTCAGAAGCACATGGGTTGTTTTAACATTAAGAATACCCACCCACCTTGTTCAGTTTTTGGTGACATTCATATATCAGCCCGGAGTTGACCGTGTAGTTGTTTAGAGCTTGTAGTACAGCCATGCTGTCCGACAGCTGCCAGGGAGATGCCCATGCACTCGGCCTGGAACACAGTGTTATAAGCACCCAGCGGTGTTGCTATATGTATGTTGAGGTCTTCCGAGATAATCGCGGCCCTGTGCCGGGCCCTGTTTTAGATTCATCCGTGAAGATCCGCAGCTCTGTGGGGCGAAGGTCCTCACACCGCCGATCCTCACACAGTTGGATTTTGTATTGTTTGTCGAAGATAAATTGCTTAGGTATCCTGTCCTTAATTTTCGGCCTTAATTATCGGAAACTCCTTACTGAGTGTTATAAGCACCCAGCGGTGCTTGCTCCAGAGATTTAGTGTCTTTGAGCGTAATGCCGGCAGCATTCTCGCTTACTGTTGAATGAACACGAATAGTACATTGCAGCACGTCGCTGCACAAGTCAAGATCTACTGGGAGTGCGCCTGCGAGTCTCAAGGCCCAAACAGGTGCACCGTAGCACATACAACCCAGGTAAGAAGCTTCATAAATAGTTTTTAGAGTTAAAAAGATAGACCCCAAGTGGCTTTAGATATTCTCGTCAAGTCATAAAAGTTCTTTTTAGCTTTTTCACTTACTGATTTTAAGTGATCAGTAAAAAAAAAGTTTTTCTCTAAGACCAGGCCAAGGTAGCACACGAATTGTTTTCTTTTAACGGTAACGATAATACAAAGCCATGATTTAAGATTACCTTTTAGAATAAGTTGATAAGTTTTTGTGGTGTAAATGTTAGACCGTTTCGATAGCCCACTGAGATATTGAGCTAAGACATGTGTCAACCAAATTCTCAAGCTCAGCCCGAGTACTAGCCTGAATTAGCAGTAGGCCATCGTCCGTGTAACCGGTTAATGAACAGCAGCATGGAAGCGGAATAGCGAGTAAATCATCAAATCCGGAATTCCATAAATGAGGACCGACTACTGAACCCTGAGGACACCCCATGGTCAGTACCGTATCGTTCGCCCATCTGGTTGCAAAAAGTAGGTGGTGCGTCAGGGGTGTTATGGATCGAATGGTTCATTTCAGCAATGAAATCTTCGATAGCGCAGCGTCGTTTGGAATCCATGGAACGAACCTTGCCATACCACAGTAACGAACCTTGCCATACCACAGGAATGATGACGCGTTAACAGTAAATCGGTCGCACGCACTTTTGTCACTCAGTGTACTATAGTTTGACCGTGGTTCTCATAGTTAATACTCGATATGTTTACGTGCAAGAGTAGGGACGTTGTGAAATGCGTAGCGTGTTTGGACCAGTTTGACTTTCCCTGTGCTGGTATTACTGAAGGTGGCTGGCGTAAATTAGCGGGTAGAAAGAATACATAGAAATGCAGCAATTGTAAATCCTTGGCAGCATCCAGTCCTCGCCCCGCAAAGCTGCAACGGCTGACATAGAATCTATTATGTCGCAGCTGAAGGCCCTCTCAGCAAGGATGGGCACCTTGCCTACTTTAATGGAGAATGTAAAGGCATGTAAAGGCAATTGGAGTTAGTGGAACTCAAATCAATCAGATCGGAGTACTAGAGTCTAAAATCAGGCGTCGAGTTTCTGGAGCACTCTGTAGAGACATTAAATACCAAGGTGTCTGACTTAAAATGTGAAGTGGAGTCCTTTAAGAATGCCAAGGAGGAGATGTCAGCTCTGCACGATCGTTACACGAAACTTGAGGATCTACATCCTGAGACCGAGCAAAGAGCAAGGATGAATAATATTGAAATAAAGATGTTCTAACAACCGATTCGGAAAATGTATTCACCTTAATGGCCATGATATGGCATATTATTGGATGCAGTATCCCAAAGGAACAAATAAACTTTATTGCGAGACTACCTTACCTATGCGCGGCAACGACCGACAATAAAACATTATCTGTTCCGTGCATAACAGGTACGTGAAGAATGACTTTGCTTCCCCCGGGGGGAGGAAAACCTAACGCCCGGCTCCTACCTTTGGGGGCCGCGATCTCGCTACTTCGGGAATGGGGTTACAACCCCATCACCGACTCGTCGTGCCCCCATGTCGGGGTGCACAGAGAAGACTATCGTTCAAGTCAGTCGCAGCTCAGCCGTTGAAGACGCAACAACAAGAAAAAGGGAAGCAAGCCGAAAACTGCGGACAAGGAAGATTCAAGAAAATATCTGCATTTTTATTTGCCTGCGCCGCCTCTTCCTCTCCCCGTCTCTCCCGTGGTCCTAGTGGGTAGTGCCCACGAACACATACGCATCCCTGAATGCGTGGTGGCTTACGTTACCAGCAAATAGATTGTCAGAAAACGTACGTCAATAAAAGTTTGGGAGATTGTCCCAGGGTGACTGCGGGTATTGAACATACCCCAGCCGTCCAAAACAGTTGGTTCTTCGAGCCGGATCCCTGCGGGAAGAAAACAGAAGAGATCAGAAGTTTGTGCCAGGTCCACGAAGACCACGAGTTCCTCGGCGAGATGACGCGAGCTGGTGGCCAGACAAGACGTTGCACGCTTGGAGCTCAAGCAAGCACAGGCTGAGACGAAGCTGGCCCTTGTCAGATTGGAGCTGGTGCAAAGTGAAGATGAGGACTCTGTGGATGAAGACCAGGAAGATAGAACAGCACAGCTGCAGAACTGGATCGAGCCATCCGTGTTGGGTGATGGGAACAAAGAACAGCCAGAGCCACCAGAAGAGCCACAGAAGGTGAAGCCTGAACAGAACTCTTTAACGGGAGGGGCTACGATCGAGATTCAAGCGTTGGCGACGGCGTTGACAGAAGCCTTCACCACAAGAGGAGGACCAGCGGCGCAACCGAAGTACATCTACGAGTTACCCTACTTCGACGGCAACAGCAGCGAATGGCTGGCCTTCAAGGTGGTCTACGAAGATACCGCACCGATGTTCAACGAAGTTCAAAATATGGCTCGTCTAAGAAGAGCACTGAAGGGCAACGAAAGGAATGCAAGTGGACCACCACTTGCAAGAAGAAATGGTTCCTCCCTCACTTCTCCGTGGTGCATCCATTAAAAAAAAAGATAAGGATTGTCTTCGACGCTGCAGCGAAATCAAAAGGAAGAAGCCTCAATGACGCATTACTACCAGGACCAAATCTACTACAGTCACTCTTCGGAGTATTACTAAGATTTCGACAGGGACCGTTAGCAGTGGCAGTCGACATAAAAGAAATGTTACTGCAGGTCCGCATCCGATCTGAAGACAGAGATAGCTTGAGGTTCCTGTGGCGCGACGTGTCGCCAAAGGAGTACAGGATGACATCGGTCATCTTCGGTGCGACATCATCTCCGAGCACAGCGATCTACGTCAAGAACCGGAACGTAGCGGACTACAGGGATCAGTACCCAGAGGCAGCAAGGGCGATCGAGCTGAACCATTATATGGACGACTACCTGCACAGCTTCCATTCAGAAGAGAACTTCAAAAGAGTGACAGCTCAAGTAGACTTCATACAAAAGAAGGCGGGCTTCGAACTCAGAGGATGGGCGTCAAATCAACCCGAGTTGCTGCAAGACGTGAAGACTGAAACGACTGAGAAGACAGAAGTACACCTGGGTGAGAAGGAAGAGAAGACACTAGGACTACGCTGGTTCACAGAAAGGGACTCCATCGGCTTCAGGGCAAACCTGAGAAACACGCCAGAAGAAATAGCTCAGGGGTATTTCTTCTGGCATGTTGAATCTACATTTCCTTTATCGTCGGCGATCGATAAAAATAGGTATTCAAATTAAGTGGTTCCGTTAAGCTGGCGTGCGCGGCGCCCTGTAGTACCTGGCACCCCGGGCGACCGCCCCGGTCGCCCCCCCCCCCCTAAAGCCGGCACTGATTATAGTTATTGATCACGTTAATGAATCATCATCATCTCATCCTTCAGACGCCCACTACTGGGCATAGGTCTCACCCAAAGACCTTCTAATCCTCCACCTGTGTTGATCCCGCGCCGCGTTCATCCAGCAACTTCCCGCGGCTTGGACGAGGTCGTCGGTCCAGCATTAATGAATGCCGACTTAATTTTGTTTTCATCCCTTCTATTCGAAAAGTGTCGTTTTGTTCCTCTATAAGCGGGAGCAAAGTAACTCTTTTCTGCACTAGACTTTTTAGCGGGCAGTAATGAGATTTAAATTTGGAACATGATTTCTTCATAGAAATCGAACACAAATTGTATAAATTACTGGCTGTAAGCACAAAGTACGTAAGGCTGCGGCGCAAGTGTTGGCTGTAAGGTGCGGGGAAGCGCGGTAACTAAAAAAAAACAAAAGCGCGCGATTTTCTTTCCTGTTCTTGTAATCGGTACTACGGACTTTATTGTATTTTGTTAAAAAATTAGTTCCACGTCGAGTTCTGAAAGTGATAGTGCGTTAACTCCTTAAACAAAAAAAAATAGAATCTAATAACGTCTACAAAACTTAATACCTACGAAAACCCGGGAGAAATGTTTTCTCATAGAAGGAGATGAAAAGTAGAGTATACGACTCAAGAGCAAAAATATTTTTCCCTCAGGCGATGTACACCTACTTTGAATCAAAATAGCGCCCTCGCCGTAAAAATATTATTTTGCTCCCTTGTCATACAATCTACTATTTATGGTCTATTGTTGTTATGACTGATATGGGACATGCCCGCCACACTATTCCCAAACCACTACCACTCCTGTAAGCCAGAATCAACAGTGGCGACCACCAGAAAAGCGTCGAGACACAGAAGCTCGACAAAGTAAGTCCCGGAGACACATTACAACTGTCTTGGATCCCGCAACGAAATTAATCAGAAAATAACAGCGGAGGAGTTAGAAAAACATATTTTCCACTTCCCTCCAAATCAAGCAGGAGACAGAACAGCACTAGGCCAATAGGACCAAAGGGACGTTTACATCTGGGGGAGACCCAGTTGCAGCACCACAGATTACAATTAACATTACTTCATTGGTCCTAAAAAAGTGAGCTGTTACATTTGATTCCAATAATAGGTATGGCAAAAACGCTCGAACGCACGGAAATTTGCTCTAGTTTCTACAAGGTTCGTATAATAAACAGCTCCGGATGTAGTCTGTACATTATCTAACATATTATTGCGTTAATTCTGCCAAAGAATACACTCCCATAGGCTACGATGTGCAGATTGCTTGTATTCACAATCAGATGTAGAACATTGATACAAAGGCGAGGGAACAAGCTTATAAGTAAATAATTTACTCTTAAAGTTGCCATGACCTGTGAGAAATTGGGCAACACAGTGGCCCACCTCCAGCCAAGTCCTCTCCAACCGTTCACGAACGGATGAAAAGAACCGATGGAGATGTCGGCCCTTGAAGGAATTGTCCCACTTACATTGCCATTCGGATAAAGTTCCTCCCAAACGTCAGTTTGCGGTTTAAATAATCTAGAAATTTTAGCACGGTCACGTTGTGTTAAAAAGCTTGCATCCATGGTCTCTCGAGCGGAATAGTACATTGCAGCACGGCGCTGCACCTCAAGATCGACTGGAACCTACAGTACACCTGCGAGTACCGGAAGGGCTTCAGTACTAACGGTAAGCTTTAAAAAATTAAATATCAAAGCTAAACGTTGACTTTGAAGCAATTTACGTCGTGCCGCCCCTATGGTGGCCCTATCGGCCCAAACAGGTGCACCGTAGCACATACAACCTATTTAAGTAGCTCCATAAATAGTTTTTAGAGTAAAGAAAGATAGACCCCAAGTGGCTTTGGAAATTCTCGTCAAGGCATAATAGTTCTTTTTAGCTTTTTCACCTACTGATTTTATGTGCTCAAAGAATGAAAAGTTTTTCTCTAAGACCAAACCAAGGTAGCACACGGATTGTTTTTTTTTTAACGGTAACGTTATTAAATTTAATACAAGGCCATGATTTAAGATTACCTTTTAGAATAAATTGATAGATTTTCTGCGGAGCAAATGTCAGACGGTTTTGATCGCCCCACTGAGGTTTGACTATGTGCCGGAAATAAATGCATCTCTCTCTCTCTCTCTCTTTTATTTGTTTCGGCATTCACTTTTTGAAATTCGCAGTCTTTGGCCATCAATTTTAGCACCCGTACATAAGCGCCGCTATTCTCTATATTCTGCTGTCTTCTTGACGCTAGTCTAGCAAAAATTATATTTTTCGGTTTGTTATAAATCTCGGTGAGTGTACTCATAGCGCTTTCATAGGTTGTACACTCACTTATATACGAATAAACTCGGGCGGATAGATGATTTATAAGTAAATTCAGTTGCATTTTACCTTCTTTCTCATCTTCTCCGCAGATTGACAGGAAACTTTCGAATGTCCTCTTCCAATGTTTCCATTCTTTTGAAGCAGAACTTACGGATGGATTTTTATCCAGTTTATCGGGACGCAGAAATCGTTCGATTATTTTTAAAACATTAGCAGGACTACTCCCTGCAATCCCAGAGAAAATGGAGAAGTAGAACGTTTCAATGGAACTCTCTGTAAAGCTATAGGTACAATTAGCTTTACGCTCTCGCCACAAATCAATTGAAAATTGGGAAGTGGTTCTTCCCCAGGCTTTACACTCTATACGGTCCTTAATGTGCACAGCTACTCATTGTACGCCGCACGAACGGATGTTTACCCATACTAGAAGATCGGTGAATGGAGTATCAATACCGACTTGGTTCACAGAATCAGAACAAGTTGTAATGCGAAAGTTTAATCGCACGAACAAATATCAGCCTGAAGTTGAAGAAGTAACATTACTTCATGTAAACCCAGATTATTCCTATGTTCGTCTAGCAGACGGACGAGAATCCACTGTCTCCGCCGTCATTTAGCACCATTAGGACAAGTTGGACAAATAGTCCAGGAACAGCCTGAGGTACTTAATGATACTAGAGTATCGAGCAAAGATGATTTCTACGATTCTCACGATTCTTTCGATCCAAATAATACCGCACAACCGGCAATTAACCAGACAGCTGAGACTGCTATTTCAGCCAGGAATGAGCTCAATTAGTTGGAGAAGGTCGAAGATCAACGAGGGAACGTCGAGTACCAAGACGGCTTGATGACTATGTCCTGAACTAAGCCCGGAAGAATGTCGTGTAACTGGAAACTTTGACGTTTCCATAGATTAATAAATTATACATCTAAACAGTGGCGTAGCGTGGGTTTTCGCCGCCCGGGGCCGACCGAATATTGCCCCCCCCCCCCCCCCCATTTTATTTGTTTGTTTATAGTTTTCATTTTATTCGTACAAATTATGAAAAGTCAATATTAACTACCATTGCTTCGGAAATGACACACATATATAGGAAGAAACGGCGCAAGAAACCCACAGAAATGTATTACATTTGGATTTTAAATTATACAGAGTCCTTATCACTTATCAACCTTTACAAGTATGAAATTAAAAGAAATAACAAGTTAAGGGGAAGAAAAGAGCCACCTGTAAAGCCAGTTAGCGTCACCTAGCAATATATTTCTTGTAATCCTAAATTAAAAAAAAAAAATTGCGGTATAAGTCTCAACAATTCGAAGCTAGCCGGGTATTTACAGTAACAAAATTATTTACTTTTCGTACTTTACACTACAATCGAAACTTTTAGTCTCACTACGAATTATCGTGTCGTAGTTCAATCTTACTACCAATTATGGTGTCGTAGTTCAATGACATTCTGAAATAAGTCGCGTAATGAAAATAAGATATGTTAGGGGGTGGTTCTTCGAGTAAGGCATTCTTTGGTGATTTTCGTGGCAATTTTCAAATTCAATTTTTTCTTTTAATTGGTATCAGATTGATAAAATATGCGTAAAATTATTATTTTTTATAGAAAAGGCACCTCAGAGAGCGATATACTTACAGAGATAATCGAGGTTAAAAAATTGAGGCCACGCAAATCACAAAACACCCCACGAAAATGAAAATTTTAATTTAACTTTCTCAAATGAGTTACTTATTGTTACTTCTTGAAAAGAAGTTATTTTATTATAATATCTCGCCCGGTTTTTGGCCTTGAACTCTTTATTAACCTCTCTCTTCTTCTTCTTTCGGATAACTTCTTTCTCTCTAATTTTTCTTCTCTTGTTAATGGCATTTTTGTCTAAAATGTTAATAATCCGTTATCATTTTTCTAAACATGAATATAGGTGGCTAATCTTACGCTATTTTCATTTGTTTTATTTAGGTATGCACGATTAATATACAAACGCGAACTTAATGGCATATGGCATTCTCTGCCAGTTATCTATTTCTATTGTTCTATTCTTAATATGATTAGGTAGGTACTTATAAAGTCAGAAACCCATCGAATATGACATTTTAAGTTTGATTTAAACGAATTTATATTTAACTAAAGTAATAAAAAACATTTCATAACTTTATAAGTAGTACAAAACTCAAAGTAATTTCATTTGCAAGGTCAAAAATTGATCTGCGTGGGTCGTAACTACCACGTAAACCACGCAAATCACAACCACGGAAATCAAAATAAATCCTTTATGCTAAAAATATACAAAAATCTTTTAAGCAAATACACTGTGTTTTGATTATAAGTTACGTTACCTTATATTGTTCACTACAATATTTTATGAAATAAATAAATTCATAGACACCGGAGATAATTGTACCACGCAAATCAAAGTTTTGAGAAACCAAACCCACGCAACGAAGTTCTTACCATCTATTTTTTGAAAACTCGACGCACCATCATTCAAGAACTCTGCCCGGCCGCCGAAGCGCGACTAGTTGTAACTTGAATTATGATGACGCATCATCAGGCCGCGAATTTAGAGATGTGCTAGTGAAATTATAATAATCCACGCAAATCAGCAATTACCTCGGGACAGTTACATTAAATTTTTTTTAGGAAATGTAGTTCTTTTAGAATGATGGTCTAATTTTTCACAGCATTGTAAACTTCTTAGGAATTAGTGTTATTTTTTTGGTAAGTATGTAGCGTTTAGTTTTAAATATATAATTTACTAAGTGATCAGATCGGGGCTTGGGACACTCCACGAAAATCAAAGAATGTGAATGGGTGTATTTTATTTTTTAATTATATTTAATTATAAAGATAATTGAATAGTAATCAGTATCCCAGTTAGGGAAGGATCTAAGGTATGCGCGAAAAAAAAAATGGCTTGCTAACTTTTCGATTTCTATTATTTTTAAGTAAAGCCGCTTGAAAAACCTGTTCAAAAGAATGACCCTAGGCGCGGCGCCCAATACCGGTGGGCATCGGTGCGGCTCGGCACAGTTCGAGCGCCTTGCGGCGGCTTCGGGCGCTTGAGAGCTGCTTCGGACGGCTTCGGGCGCATGGAAGCTAATTCGGACGGCTTTGGGCTGCCTCGGCAGTCGTAAACAGTCTTGGGGTAGCTCGGGTGGCATTTTCGTGGCAGATACATTGCAGAACAGTGTCATAACGTTAACCCTGCGCGCGTCCATTAGCTTGGCAACATCCAAAGAGGAAAATAAAAGGTAACAGCCTCATTAATTACACGTATAGGTCCGTTTTATTTGACGATGACAGAAGGAAAGTCGACTATTCTTGAGCAAGCTCACGAATGTCTGTATAACATATCATCGCGATACTACAGTGATCAACAAATGAAACAGAATGCATGGAACCAAATAACTCTTCTTCTTCAGCAAGATGAACAATGAGAACTAAATCCCAGTCCACCATTTTAAATACACGCGCACAACTGATTTCACGTAACGTTACGAAAGTTTTCATATGAACTCGGACCATTCTTCGATAATACTAATGCTTAGCCAAAAAGTCTTACTCAAAGAAAGCCATTTAACCCTGGTTAATAAGTTCACAGATTGGGAAAGTTTTGCCCTTGATCTAGATAATATTATCGACCTTAAAACTCCGATAAAAAAGCAAGATCAGTTTGACTCAGAAGTAAACAAATATATTGTTAACATTCAACAATGTGCGTGGAACAACACACCGCAATTAAAATGTAAATATAAGGGATTTGTCTATCCTAAGGAAATTGTGGATTTACTATCTGAGAAAAGGAAACAAAGGAAGCAATGGCAACAAACAAGGTGCCCGCGACATAAAACATCACTTAACAACCTAACGAAACGATTAAAGAGAAAAACTCTTCAATTTAAGGACGAGTCTCTGAATACCAACCTCCTGCAGCTAACCAATGACAAATCAACGGATTACTCACTTTGGAAAGCGACAAGAAATCTAAAAAGGCCGATTATACAAATACCGCCCATCAGAGATTGTGACGGAAAATGGGCCATAAGCAATGACCAAAAGGCGGTAAGGTTTGCTCAACACTTAGAAGAAACTTTTCAACCTAATGAAAGTTCGATTGAAATACTTGAAAGTACAAATTTATCACAAAACCAAAGAATTAAGCTTGTGACTCCTAAAGAAGTAATGACAGAAATTCAAAATAATATTAGCTCGAAAAGGTCTCCAGGTTACGACCTCATTACAGGTGAAATTCTAAAACATCTCCTGCGCAAAGCCATAGTAAAGCTTACCAAGCTTATTAATGCTGCATTTATTCTAAAACATGTGCCTGAGTCATGGAAGGTTGCTGAAGTCATTATGATTGCAAAGCCTGGGAAACCACCCCATGAAGCATCATCATATAGACCTATTTCTCTGTTGCCCGTGTTATCAAAACTATTCGAAAAACTGTTATTGAAACGGTTAAAACCAATTATAGAAGATAAAGGCCTCATTCCAAATCATCAATTTGGCTTTAGGGAAAAACACTCAACAATAGACCAGGGCCTCAAGTCTGCTATTACAATAGTGTCAGAATGGTCTTTCATTGATTTCATAATTGTTGATTTTGACAAGTTTGGTAACCTACTAATATAATGGCGTCATTATGAAAATCAATGATAGACCATTCTGACACTATTGTAATAGCAGACTTGGCCCCCAGGTACATAGAATAACTAATATCATTGAAAAAACGCTTGAAAATAAGGAAGTTTGTGCTACCGTGTTTTTAGATGTCGCGCAAGCTTTTGACAAAGTATGGCATAAGGGTCTAATATTCAAGCTCAGACGCATGCTACCAGAATTTGCAGACATCCTAGAGTCGTATATAACCAATAGAATGTTTAGGATACGGCAGGAGGACGCATATTCCGAGCTAAAAACTATAAAAGCGGGTGTACCTCAAGGAAGTGTGCTAGGCCCAATTTTGTACTTGTTATACACCTGTGACATCCCAGAACTGGAGAACAACACCATTGCGACTTTTGCAGATGATACTGCAATTATGGCCACCGGATCAAGCCACAGAGAAGCAGTAGAAAAAGTTCAACTAGCTGTGAACAAAGTTTATGACTGGACACAAAAATGGAAGATCAAACTGAATGAGTCAAAATCAATTCACATTGACTTCACGAACAAACTCTTGGACTATCACCCAATCTACATAGATGGCATGCAAGTGCCTTATGCTAATACAGCCAAATACCTTGGCATAACTCTCGACGCCAAATTGCGTTGGAAAGCTCATGTCAAAAAGAAAAGACAGGAACTCGACATACGTTATAAAAGTATGTATTGGTTACTCGGAAGGAAATCCTGTCTATCAATACAAAATAAAAAAAAAATACAAGCATATTCTAATGCCAATTTGGACGTATGGTATCCAACTTTGGGGCTGTACTAAACAAAGCAATGTCAAAATAATCCAACAATTTCAGAATAAAGTACTCAGGGATGCTGTTAATGCACCCTGGTACATTAGAAATGACGACATTCACCGTGACCTTAAAATGGAATCCGTCTCCAACATTATCCAAAAATTTGCTGAAGCCCATGAACACAGACAGACCTGAATGTTGAGGCAATTCAGCTGCTAGACAACACAGACTTAGTGCGTAGGCTAAAAAGAACTAAACCTTTTGAATTAGTGTAGTGTACAAAGTGAATGAATAATAGTAACAATGTTGTGCTATACATAATTATAACACATGAACATATGTTTCTATAAATTATATCAGACTCTAAGAAAGTGCTACGGACTTGTAAAAAAATCCATACGGACACTATTTTTAGTTTTAGTTTATCACGTAACATATTAAGTCAGAGATAAATTGCTTATTAGTCTTTTAGGCTAGATCGTAATTAATTATTAAGAATTTAGTTCTTATTAATACAGTACAAAAAAAAAACGTAACGTTACGACTGCTCTGCGATGTATCTGCTACCCGAACTACCTATTCTTAGTTTTGCCGAAGCTACTCGAAACCAGCCTCGGCGTCCTTAGCTATGCTTACGACTGCCGAAGCAGCTCTCAGGCCCCCGAAGCCGCCTAAAGCAGCCCTCAGGCGCCCGAAGCAGCCCTTAGGCGCCCGAAGTCGCCCGAAGCAGCCCTCAGGCGCCTGAAGCTGCCCGAAGCAGCCTCAGGCACCCGAAGCCGCCCTCAGGCACCCGAAGCCGCCCTCAGGCACCCGAAGCCGCCCTCAGGCACCCGAAGCCGCCCGAAGCAGCCCTCAGGCGCCCGAAGCCACCCGAAGCAGCCCTTAGGCGCCCGAAGCCGCCCAAAGCAGCCCTCAAGCGCCCGAAGCCGCCCGAAGCAGCCCTCAGGCGCCCGAAGCAACCCGAAGCAGCCCTCAGGCAGCTGAAGCAGCCCTCAGGCGCCCGAAGCAGCCCTCAGGCCCCCGAAGCCGCCGTAAGACGCCCGAGCTGTACCAATTCGCACCTCGCCTAGCGATAGTGGGCGCCGCGCCATATTGTTTTGTTTCACTGAATAACAGAGTACTCGCTGTCGCTCGCCGCCGCGCTTAACGTTGCGGGCGCGTTTTGGAGTTAATTTTTATTTTATTTCCAATTAAAAAAGTCGTGGCACTTGCTGCCGCCCCCTTTCGCATGCCGCCCGGGGCTATGGCACCCCCTGCCCCCCCCCCCACGCTACGCCACTGCATCTTAAAGTCAATGTCTGTCTAATGAATCTAAATCTGAATTACACAGTGAACGGAAATAAGTTCACTGGAATTACACATATAGTTTGCTGATTAAAACCATTTATTCTAAAGGTTTTATCTTATTTATCAGTTACCTTTCGTGCTAGAGCAAACAATTATGTAAAAAAAAATGATTTATAAACTGATTGTTTTATTGTTAGTAATAATAATAATCGTAAACAAGAGGAAAGACTGGCTGTCACACAAAGGTACAGTGTGATAGCCAGTCTTTCCTCTGGTGGACAGCCAATCTCATATTTGGATCTTCACGAGTGAGAGGTCGTAAAATTCTGCACAATTCATCAAAACTTTCGATACTCATTTTAAAATAGTGAAGATTTTTTTTTGGATAGGTATGCTCAATTTTATGAAATGTTTTCCTAATGTTAGTCGGTCGCTCGATAATGGATGCACTTAATTTTGCCTTCCGTTTTCGATTTCTTAAAACAAGTGCACAGACCACAGCCGTCTCTTCGAACTTCCATGTTGATGAATGCAGCAAACTTTTGCGAAAATGTCAAAATGCTATCGCTCCCGTGTGCGCATCGTCCAAATCTCGGCGAGGACATAGCGACAGACAAAAAAGTTGTCAGGCAACTAAGTTGTTCGTGGGCGCCCTCCCTAATACCGCGATTACATTCAGTTCCATTTCCGTTGTCGATTGCCCTGCCGTACATATTTCCCCTAATATTGCTGTGGCAACGTCAACGGAAATGAGTGTTTACATTGCCGCTTCACATGTATTTTCAATTCGACTCTGGGCGGTGGAAACGTGGAAATTGTCGCAGCATCGGCGCTCTGCCGTAGAAGTTTAATTAATTATTTAGAAAAAATCAATGATATATAATATCATTGGCGTCGTCGTCAGAGGAGATGGTGGATGATAGTAATTCATCGTAATTAGATGAAAATAAGACTATTAATAAGACTTATAAATGATTTACAAATTATGTAATAAATCATAAACTATATAAATAAGACTTTGACTTTCACACATAATAGCGTTCTCAAAGTTCACAGTAATCCGCTTCCAAGCGGATATTTGTGTTTCAGTTTGTGCTCTGCGATGGGTTCATAAAATTAGGTATTTTATTTGAAAAAAGTTCCAAAAACTTCAGATTTTTTTCATTACTCCATTTCAATGGCACAGTAAAGATATCTATAGGGTGACTGGTAATTAGTGTACGATACTTAAACACGTGATTGTGTTCATGATAACAAACAACTTTCCCGAAGAAAAAATGTTTTAGTACTGGTTCACTTTTATCACAATAACACAACAGCCGTATGAAATTCACGCGCGCGCACGCCTGTGACCTAAAGTGAACCAGTACAAAAATCGTTTTTTCTACGGGAAAGTTGTTTGTTATCATGAACACAATCACGTGTTTAAATTTCGTACACTAATTACCAGTCACCGTATATATACAGTATTCTATCTTCATACAAACGGTCGGAACGCGAGTCGTACCTACACTTTTTAAGTTAGTAGGGAAATTAGTATACCGACAGACCGACAGTCTCGAATGCGCCGCGCTGTGGCGTGGCGAATATATTGTGTTGTTTTTGGTTGCTTGAATTTGTCAATAACGCACCCAGAGATAACATTATTAAATTACCTGGGAACTACGAAAGACTATGTTCCTGAAACTTAATAGACTATAAAAAAATGACTTCCAGAGTATAACCTACTTACTAAACTACAAAAAAAATGATAAACCTACTGTAGCAGGTACGTAATAAAAGTGAAAAATAACTTTAGCACAGAACACACATTGACTTAAGTTTCGGAAGTCGGTGGCAATACAAAACAACAAACAGAACAAAGCCACTGAATTTCGAAACTAAAGTCAATGTGTGTTCTGTGCTAAAGTTATTTTTCACTTTTTGAAGGCGGTTGTCTTTTTTGTAAAAAGCTTTTTTTTAAAAGGTAAGTATTTCGCTTTTTCTACCGAGTAAAGTAGGTACCTGGATTAATAAACAAATAAGTGGATAGGGTGAAAAAGCGACCTACCTACGCTCGCGTTAAAACGAACTGGTAAGTACCTACCTAGGTAGTTTCTTAGGCTAGGCTATCTATCTACCTACTTATGTACTAGCTACTTACATAATTATATTATTGAATTAAACAAAATATCATTATAAAATGATTATGAGAGTAAATGATAGGTACAGACGCCAGCACATCAGGTCATTAAAAATTGACAAATTTCCCCAATTGAATATGAACCTTACGCTTTTGTTATAAAATTGAAAATCTATCAAAGAAATTTGACAGATTGTTGCTCCAGCTTGTGCTGGACTCTGTATCTACCTATTTAGTAAGATTTACATTATTATTTACTTTTTAACCCCCGACGAAAAAGAGGGGTGTGTCTGTGTGTCTGTGTGACTGTCTGTGGCACTGTAGCTCTTTAACGGGTGAACCTATTTGAATGCGGTTTTTTTTATTTGAAAGCAGATTCTCTAGCGATGGGTCTTAGACATGTTTCATCAAAATCGGTTCAGCAATTTTAAAGTTATCGGGTCTTTTGTTAGCTGCGGTAGGGATCTTAGACGCATACCGGATGTTTACTTTGCTTTCGAACATATTATTATAGGTGACCACACTGACCACCCATTGAAACACCCATGTTGGCTATAAAACTATGCAAGATTATAGAATTCTTGGTCTTATGCTGCAGCCAGATTATACAGCACACTAGTACCTAGTAGCAGATATATCGTATTTGGATTCGTTTTAATCAGTATTTTATTAACACCCGACGCAAAAACAACGGGGTGTTATAAGTTTGACGTATCTGTGTGTGTGTGTGTGTGTCTGTGGCATCGTAGCTCCCGAACGGATAAAACCGATTTTGATTTTGTTTTTTTTTATTTGAAAGGTGAATTAGTCGGAAATGTTGTTAGCTATGTTTGATGAAAATCGGTTCAAGATGGCCGCCGCCAAAAAATGGCGGATCACATATTTTTTCACAACTCCCTCAAGGGTATCAAATGAAAGGGCTTGACTAGTAGAATACTATACACTATGACAAATTTTAAATCCAAGATGGCCGCAACCACAAAATGGTGAATTACATTCTATTTTCACAACTCCCTCAATATAAGGGTATCAAATGAAAGGCCTTGACTAGTAGAATAATGTATACTATATTGCAAGGGAATGAGGAATGAGTAACGAAATGAAAACTAAAAACTTGTAAATTATTTTTGTAAACTCATAAACAAAACCAAACTAACCCCGCCGCGACATTATAGCGCCATTTCAACGAACAAACATTTGATGGCTCAACAAAAGGTATTATTTTTGACTTTTTACATAATCGCTTTTACGTTTCGCGATGGGGGTTTTTTTAAATTTTTATTTAATTTTTTAAGTAAGATTTTGTAGTCGGTTGTTAGAGGTTTTGTCAGCCGTGTTTTGCATTTTAGTTAAATAACTAAGAAGTAGGTGTTGAAGTTTGTAAGGATTGCAGAATAAAGGGAAATATTTTTTTTTGAGACTCCTTGAATGGCTGCGACTGCGGCGCAAATATCTTTCAGTCTTAAAATAAGGGTGGTTTTTTTATTAAATTTCTAATCAAAAACATAACATGATTAAATGAAAAATATTATATATCTATATTTACAATCACAAAACTAAAAGGAAAATAAAACACTACAAATTTATAATTTAATTTATAATCACAAAACTAGAAAGAAAAAAAAACACACACACTAGGAAGAAATTAAAACACTGTACGCGGGACAACCCTATCGCACGTTAAGGTACTACGCGCATGTAGGTAATTATTTCAAGGACAGGGCCGAGTCACAATACTGTTAGATATCTTTACTGTGCCAATGGCATGATGAAGGCGGCTCGTAATTATTATTATTTTATTAATTATTGGACTAAACGAGAGAGCTAGGTACCTACATGTAAACACACATTGCCGCTAGCATTGCCGCGCTTTGATGTCCACAAGAAAAACCGCCAAATGGGGGATAGCCGGGCAATGCGAACGGCAACGTCAAAGGCAATGGAAATAACCTGTTTACATTCTCACCATTTTACTCTTTGATTCTCACGTTTCCCAGTTTATTCCCCATGTCCCTCGTTGCCGCGGTAACGGGCTGTATGTAAACACTAAACGTGGCGTGGTATAACAGTACTCATGAACAGTACCTAGCTACAACTTGTACTTACTGTACAGTGTGACCATCACAAAAATGACAAATCTTTCCGACATTAGCGGAAAACGTGCCAAAAACACGAATACGAAATAGAATTATCGGACGATAAAAACGCAGCTGTGTGCAGGGATTCGGGACGCAGTATCGCAAAAATGCATCAGGTATTATCGACCGATAATAACGCGGCTGTGTGGGAGAGTCTTAATTCCGGTAAATGTCGGCAAAACTCGGGAACGATGGCGTCGCGCAAACGCTTGGAGGTGTGGTTAATTCCTAGTGGACATAATTTATTGGCTCCTTATTATTAGTAGGTACGTGTAACCATTGGCCAATTTTGAAAACGTTGAAAACTCCACCAATCATGCCAAGGATACTCTCTTTCTAACTCTCCATACCGAAATATGTAAATACGTTTACGTTGACGTGCTGCTTTATTGCCGCTCGTTTCGAGAACAGGTCTGCGTTGCCCGCCCCGCCACCGTGCCGCCGCCCCGCTGCCCGCAAGATTCGAGGCAGAGGCCTTACGGTACGCGTACACCAAATCCGTCATCGGCCGAAGTATGCTCGGGCGTCATCGATCAAATCAAACGTAAGTAAATCGTCCGAGTTACTCGTCCGAGTAGTTCTGTCCGCCATCGGCCGACAAAATCGGTTTTAGTGTACGCGTACCGTAACAGTCTGGCCCAGCCTTCAGCTCGGCAGTTGATAATTTGAATCTAGTAACACCATGAACACTGGCAATAAATGAATGAGTTCGTGAACGGGTACTGTGAGTAGAGGTTTGCACCAAGCGGTGCGGAATTTTGAGCACCGGGGAAATTCACCGGTTATTGGGCGATCTCCGGTGATTTACCGGTGATCTTCGGTTGCTGTGTGGGAATTATGAGCCTATGATAAAAATTAATACTGTTTGCTAAATTGGTTTGATAAATACAGTTTTTATTAATATTTATTAGTTAAAAATGGTATTCAAATATAAAAATCAAAAGTTTATTTCAGTAAATTATAATAAACTAGTTTTTGCCCGAAACTTCATCAGCGTGAATGTCGGTTATTGCCGAAGCAGACGAAGTCGCGTATTAAAAAGTAGCCTATGTTCTTCCCTAGGGTTTATTGGGTATCTTCATAATCAAATGCCATCACAATTTGTTCAGCCGTTTCACCGTGAAAGCGTAACAAGCAGAGTTGCTTTCGCATTTATAATATTAGCAGATTATGTTATATTAAGTAATTACTTAAGTATTAAGTATGGATTATGATTTTGATTTAAAAAACATAATTATCATAATTTCGACAGAGTTTTGCGCAACATACTTCGTGGGCATCATAAATGGACACACTTTGGTCATTAAATAAAAGTGTGTCCATTGCGCAATGACTCTGTCGAAATTATGATATGTTTTTTAAATCATAATCATAAGTATGTTACCTGTAGATGTCAAATAAGTTTTTTTTTAACTTCGTGTTTTTTAATCAATAAGTTCTGAACTTCTGACACGAAATAAATAAATGAACATTTTAGATCACCTTGAATTGTCAGCTCTTATTACCATCTGTCTCTTTCTTGTTTAATTGGAGAGAAAGAGATATAAATAGCTTATAATAAGTTTAGCTCGTGCATAACAGAATTGGCAGCAATTATTGAATAGCAACCCTTCCTTTTATTTAACAACATTATTAAAAATATTCCTTTCATAAAACCGGTTACCAACTTTGATTATGTATATGCAGCATGGAAGCAAGCATGCAGCATGCAAGCAAGCATGCAGCATGCAAGCAAGCATGCAGCGTGCAAACAAGCATGCAACATGCAAGCAGGCATGCAACATGCACAAGCATTGTTTCTGTCACGGCTCCAGCGCTGCGGGGTCTGAGCGGCCCCACGCGAGCTTATCGTCGCAGATGGTTTTAATGCTCACCACCGCAGCTTCGGCTTGCTGGCCGGCGAAATGTCTAGATGGAGCATCAAGTGCACGCAAACGTGTCAAAAAGTGTCAGCCAACTATTGGCTGACAAGTGCTTATATAATCAAAGCCCAAATGCGTAATAATAATAATAAATGATTAATATATGTATAATAATATTAATTTATGTATAATTCTAAACATAATTGCTTATATAATCATTATTTACGCACACAGAGACGTAGATGCACAGTGTAAAACGACGCCTGCACGCACACATACTTGAAATTGTTGACTCGTTTTCTTTGTTATGATTGTAGGGCGATGCTCCATCTAGACATTATATAATCAAAGGTTACCAATCAGTTTTTTCCGATGTTTTCACCGAAGAATAACCGGTGATCATGGTGGTCATTGCTCCGGACTGCAAACCTCTAAGGCTCTAACTGTGTGACATTGACACTTGACACAAAAATGTGAGCACCGATTTTATTTTATTTCAGTATTCTTTTACGATAAGAAAATTTACCACGGAAAAGTGAAAAAATAAGGTATTTTATCATTTAATTTTAAATTCTAGTTACTAATTAATCCTCATATCAAATGAAGCGATGTGTTATGTTATTATTTACATATAATGATTGCTGTTTGGTATTCTTATTTTCTTAACAAAAATTATTTGATTGAACCTACTTGCTAATTTTCTTATTATTCAGCTATGCAGCTAATGGAGCGCTTATTAAAATGATCTTAAAAATGTTCTAATTATGTTCATTTTCAGTATTGTTCCAATATTTACATGCCTATTTGTGGGAACGATAATGTACCTACCATATTTTTATAACCGCATGAAGTAGGTAAATGAATATTTTGACTTTGACGTAGTCCTATGTTCATTTTCAGTATTGTTCCAATATTTACATGCCTATTTGTGGGAACGATAATGTACCTACCATATTTTTATAGCCGCATGAAGTAGGTAAATGAATATTTTGCCTTCGACATAGTCCTAAATCATTATCTATCTAAAACATAGTACAGGCCAGTTGATCAGAATCTTTGGTCAGTGGGTTGTCTTAGGGGCGGAGTTTGCATGAGATGTTACAAAATGCTCTCTATACTTTGCCATTATGTGTACAATTTGATTTTCTTCTTTAACTTAAAACACTGAAAAAGCATTAAGGTGCGGCGGGGCTATTCCGACGATAAAAAGCAGTGCTTTTACTTTGAATCATCACTACATCGTTTCGGAAAACAATTCTAACAAATAAAGGAATACATTTAAGAAAACGTCGATTTCAGAATTGTATTTATATATTTCTGTTGTAAATAATGGACAAATAGGGTTTTTAAATAGCGATTTTATTCGAGATTCTGAAAATCGACGGTTTTACCCCGCCGCGGGGTATTTACGACGTTTCCAAATATCTTCTATAATAAAAAAGGTACAAATATGAAACACAGTGCAAGATAGAGTTTGAAACAGTATATATGCTATTTTGAACTCTGTTTCTTGCTAATAGGTCTAAATTTTGAGTAAAAATGTTTTTTTATTGAAGGTGGGGCAATTCCGCCGAGCTCCCATACATGCTAGTGATGTGCCGCATTTGATCGATAGTTTTACTTTAGTCAATAACGGGAAACTTTGTAACGTAGTATTACATTAAAAAAAAACAAATAGGTTTCGTGGCTCACATCAGCATTTATTTTGTAGGAAGTAAATAATACCTATCAAAAATCAGTCTTCTAAGTATTATATTATTAGCAACATATGACATACCAGTCTTAAAACTTAATACTAAAAAATCAATCTAAGTACTTAAAAACAGCCAGTCTCATATGTTCCGGTTCAGTAATTATAAATTTACATGTAACTCTTTAGGTAACAAATGGATAAAAAAGCTCACTATACTTATATTATTAGACTTTATAAAGAATGATCAGAACACCTTAATAAAAGTAATTTATGAAAACATATTTAAACCTTTTACAAATCAACAATTACTTTTACAAACAAATATAATGAGTAGACAAATCGACAAGTAAGTAAAACATAATAGAGCATGTTTTCAAACTAACTTACAGTTCTAAAACTTCAATCTTACACGGAAATTGAAAGTCTTTGTTAGTCATTTGTTTTGGGCTCGGAAGATACTCTATAATATCTTGATTTTCTATAATAGAATAGTCATTCTCAACAATTCGGAAAATAGTTTTTGTTTTGCCTTTCGACTTCAATCCTAACACCACTATCTTTTCGTCAGACACATCTTCAACGAGGCAAACATATTTATATGTTCTTTTCCCCTTGGAAGAACTGAATTTAGCCACAATAAAGTTTCCTTTTCTCGGACTGCGGATTGGTTTTTCTATTGTTTGATCCTTAGATGTACTTGCCACAGGTTCCTTCTTGTTATGAGGTTTGACTGCTATTGCGGTTTCTTCAGAGTCGGATCTTTGATTACCACTGAGTACATTTTTTATTTTTTTACTTTCAGAAGATTTTGTTTCTACGACATTTTCGGATAGCATAATATCGTATTTTTCCTGTTGATCTTTTGTCAAGATATTACTAAAAAAGATTTCTGCGTTTTCTTCATCTTCGGATTCACTAACTGATTTGTAAGACCCTGAGCTATTACTGTCACTTTCATCTTCTTTTATTTTCATGTATCTTTGTCGCCCTTTTCTTGTTTTAGTCTTTGTTTCTTTTGACGGTTTCATTTCTTTTTTAATGGTATACTCAGTCTGTAGTTTAGAATGTTTCTGTTTACTTTTGTTTTGATCGGACTTTTTCTTCTTACCTTTGTTTTTAAATTTATTTTCCTTTTCTTCTTTTTCCATTTTAAGTCGGTCAAGCACACATTTATACGTCATTACTTCTGCCTTACTGTTTGCAACACGCTTTTTACGGGTTACGACTGGGTCACTTTTTGCAAAAGTTTCAAGTATTAGTGATTCAAATGTTACATTTTCGTCAATTTCCGTGGGGGGTTTTATTATCTTTACGTCTAAAATATTTAGTTTCGATTGAGTTTGGTTTTCAAGTATCCTTTTAGGTACGGGTAGTTTAAATGAGTTATTTTTTTCCATTGTGTAACTAAAATTCATATTGGTTTTCAAATCACGAATTGTCTTTATATTATTAGTTGGTTTAACATTATATTGGTCTTTGTTTTCCTTCAGATTTATAGACTGTGTTGGTTTGTTATTTTTTTTATAAGTCTTTTTAAAACCTTCTGCTTCCTTTTTCACAGTCAGTATGTCTTCCTTTTCTTGTGGTTCTATATCTTTATTTTTCTTAACAAATGTATTTCTCGATTCTTCTTTCATTAATTCAATGTTTGTTTCTCTATTAAAACAACGAATTAATCCTTGAAATTCTTCAGTATTAATACTATTTATCTTTTTTAATGTCAACAGCTTTAGGCTTGGTACGATATAAATTGGTGTATCAGTAGCAGGTTCAGATGTTTCTTGTGACGATGCCAGGTATTTTTGTGTTTGAATAATTTTCCACTTCTCCAATTTTAAACTATCAAACAATTGTAGTGGGATTGCATTCCGATCAACTGGATATGCTCCAGTTCTTCGGAATCCATTCTGGATAATAACAGGATTAATTTCGTTCCAAACTTTTGTTAAAATGCGAGCAAATTCAGATTTTGGTAATTTCGTCCCAATGTTAAGTCGCTGCCATTTTATGACCTCATCTTCCCACTTATCTTTTAAAGGCTTCATAGTGCTGCAGTCAAGAGGTTGCAATACATGAGATGAGTGAGCTGGAAGCTTCAATATTGTGATCCCTTCAGATGCAGCATACTCAATCACACTTAAGTCGACATGTGTCGAGTGACCGTCAAATATAAGAAGTAAAGGCCTCTGGCCTTTGGTTGACGGCACAAACACTTCTTTCATATATTTTTCGAATATGGTGGTTTCCATCCATCCTTTTTCACTAACAGCATAAGCTGTTCTGACATCTTCATTCGCATAGAGCCACTGCGTCCAAAGATGTTTACCTTGGAATATTATGAGTGGTGGTAGTTTGTCTCCGCAAGCGTTTGTTGCCAAAAGAACTGTAGTATTATTGCGTCCTGGTCCGCTAGTAGTTCGCGTTGACTGAAACCCTTTTTTGCCTATAACTTTTCCTTTGACTGGATCGTCGCACATTGAGGTTTCATCAAGATTGTAAATTGCATGCGATTTGTCTTTGAGATCTAGCTCTTCTACTACTCTTTCCAGAATGTCAAAATATTCGTAGACGATGAAAGGGTCGCACGCCTTACGCCGCGCTATCTCCACAGCTTGCGGTTTTTTTATAGAAAGATTATTTCGTTTTTGGAACGCATGGAACCAGTCCTTGCCAGGTATATCATCCTTGAATGGGGTATGTATGCCATTTCTACGAACATATTCAGATATTAAGATAGAGGCTTCTTTTCTTGTAAAGGGGAATCCATGTCTTTCCATTATATGAAGCCTGTCAGCCATACGTTTTTCAAATTCGGTCGTAAATACCGTAGGTCTACCAGGAGCATCTCGACGACAGGTAAGTCTGGTATTTAATGTAGAACGTGGAATTTGATAATATGCAGCCGCTGCATAAGTGGTCATTTTGTTTTTGCGAACATCATCTAGCGCCTTCTGAATTTGGGTTTCTGAGTATTTTTTTTCTTTTTTTCGTTTATAATACCGGACCATCTATAATCATAAAGTTAATTCTAGTATTAAAATATAGGAATTATTTCTGTTAAAAAATTATCGTAGTTTTATCGAATCATGACAGCACTAACTTTTTGCAAATTCCTACTAAAGTCGTGGGGCTATTACGCCTCCTCATATTGGACGTTTTTGCCCCTCTCTTAAAATATTGAGGGGCTATTCTGTCGCACCCAATAACTCCGAAAAAACAAATCGTACAGTAAAGCTGAATAGAAAAAAATAAATTCTATTGTTTTAAATCATCACTTACCTTTGCCACAGTTTGAAAAACTCACTTATTTCACTAAAAACAATAAAATGTTAGAGCACGTGTTTTGTCACTACACACTTAAAATGGCGACCTGAGCAAAAAATGTGTGTCGGTACAACAGTTTAAGAGGTAGCACTGCCATCTATATTTTAACATATGCTTTAATAATTTTTTAATAAATTCATAGATGTCACTACCAATATTACTTATAAATAATGGAGATAAAGCGAAACGCCGTATTATCCCCTCCGACGTAATAGCCCCGCCGCACCTTATTTAAAAAAAATACCCTGTGTAATATTGATATCGGAAAACTCAAAATATGTATTTGTTAAAACCATTGATTTTTTTATTTAAGCATATTTTATTTCTATTTATTATACCTGCTATTACTATCTTAATCTAATCAAATATAAATAACTATTGCAACAAAACTGCAAATCAAAAGAGAAATCAAAAGCAATTTTACAACCAAAGTTATTTATTTTGTTACAAAGATAAATTACGATGTTACAAAGAAAAAGTTTGCACACAGCGAAGATGTTAGTCAACAAAATATGGGCGTATATTTTGTTAATGTTAATTACGTTAGCTGTAATCGGAGGATTTAAAAAAAAAAAAAAATAATTTAACTTAATTTATTTTAAAATTAAAGAATTACAGTAATTATCTGTTAAATTAGCCTAAGTGCCTATTCGATGTATGAATATGGAATGTGAAAACTACGAAATACAATAATTGCCTAAACTAGGTCCGTGCGTCACAAAATGCTATCTCTGCCTTTGTCATTGATTATAGTTAGTTCCTTTGTGCGGAGATAACAGTTGATAGGTATGGTAGCGAGGTAGCTTCCTTGTAGCAAATTGAAGTCTTCTCTTCCACAGACTGATTGCACTTTCGTTGGAGTTGAAAATGATAGGACGTAATGCTGGTCATCTAGTTTTTCCATGGCTTCTTTTTCCAGGAATACTGTACTGAATTGGCAGGAGCTCTTAAGGGCTTGGTTTGTGATCAGTTCTTGTATGCAGTCAATTTTTGTTCGTATTTGATGGGTTATTTCCTTTTCACAGAGATACCAGTTATTAAACTTCGAGCATTCTGCTTCTATGTACACAAAAGAGTTTCCATTAGTTGCTATAAAGGGATAGGTAGGAATAAGGGCTTGACGGTTTTTATTGGGTACTATAGATAACTTATACAAATCATAAACAATTTTGGAAATTTTTGGAAATCTGAAAGCTATAACTATCTGTTTCTCGTTGAAATACGATCCAGGTCTGATTATATGGTAGTATTCTCTGAGCTCTAGACTTAGTATCCCATTCTTACTGTATATTTTTTCTAACCTATTTATCATAGACCTAAGTGTCTACATCTATCATAGAATGAACAGTGCTGATGATGATGCATGTATGAACGCTAACATATTTTCTATTCTAACTAACTCTAATCTTAAGTCTTCTACATTTTCGCTAATAATAACCATAAGTTGAGCAAACTTTGCAAAATTTGTTAAGTTATCTGTTGTGTGGGTGTTATTTAGCAGTAAATCTAAGGTGCTATTAATTTTACTTTTTCGACTAACTCTAATATGTTATTATGCTTAAATTCGTTAACTAACTTATTAACATTAATCTGTAGGATTTTGATGGCATTTTCGTCTTTTAAGGCATCTGTGTAATCTAGATTTCCGGTTAGGCTCTTAATTACCGATCCAAGACTGTCTACTAGACCTCTCTTTACACGACTAGATTCTAAAGTTTTTAATTGATTAGATACTCTAATTTTGTTAGTAAGATAACTAATTTGGAATTCAAATAGTGTATAAGTATCATTACGAAGTCGACTTTCGTAATCTGATATCTGATACTGTAGCATTGTAATTTGATTTTCTATGTCCCTTAGATTCACGTACTGGAAGGAATGTATGATGATGAGTGGTCATTCATGTCGATCCAAGTTTATACGGTAGTAAGCCGGGTCCATTAGCCAAGCTTTCAAGTTTTATCTCCGATGACTGAGTCCCGTGAAGTACCGGCAATAGTAGAATCCTGTAACAAGTTAGGTTCCTTAGGACCTCTTTTTATTCTATTTTTGGCTACGGGTCCACATTTTTTGGACGTGTAAACGTGTATAGGTGCCAGCCAGAATGGTATCTTGGGTATACCGCGGTGCCGTTTTCTGTCGACTTGCAGAAGGGTTCTTAATGAACACCTGTTGTTGGGGAACGTATTCTATCTCAGGTTCGCGGTTCTTATTTATATTTTCTATCAACGCAGTACGATTTGATAAAGAACTTTCGTTAATGATGTTATAGACTTCTTTCATTTGCGCCCTATGATTATGAACGTACTGTTGTAACGATTGCTGTGTGAAGTCTATGTCTAGAATATCGCGTGGGTCAAAAAGTCCAGTTAGTAAATCGAATGGTCTGCACCTAGTGAAACTGTGTATTGAGGAATTATAACCAATTATAGCATAAGGCCATTGAACTAATATTACTACGTATAGAATAGACGCCGCGAACAAACACCCGTGCACCAAGCACGGCAGTGCGGGGCGCGCGGGGGCGGACTAACGAGTCAAAGTCATAGAAGCGACACTTTGTTTATATTCTGCCTGTTGAATTGGGTACAGACATTGGCGTATCTAGACTTATTTTTCAGGGGGGGCCTGGCCCCTGAGATGCCATGGCCGATGCGATGAAGCAGAGTCGACACCCAATGTTCTGTCAGCGAGTAGGTGCGATTCGATTAGTATCAAATTTCATAAATAACTTTACATTTATTATAAACTTTTTTGTAGTGAAAAAGTTCATAATAAGTGTTAAGTTATTTTGAATTAAGTACCTATGTTACGTAACGTTACGTTTGTTCCACATGTTTGAACAATGAACTGTAAACTGACGTTTTGAACTTAGTGCTTTTTAAATATTCTAAAAAGTTTGCGTTTGACCGCAACTCACCTAATTTTAAGTGATAATGTGGTCAAAGGTGGAATACGCTTGCCTAGGATAAACCGGTTCACTCGTGTCTTGAAGGCGGGCAGTGAATTCCATAGTCTGGCAGTTCGCACAATAAATGTGGTATGTTCTATGTTCTATGTTAGGGGGGTTTGGTTTCCGCACTTAGTCCTTAAAATGGACCATTGTACGTGAGCCATAGCGGCCGATTACTCCAACCAGCCCACCTCCCTCCAGAAGCAGATCAATCTTCCCAGTCTTCTCAGTGCGTCCGCAAGGGAGTTTGGCGTTCCAAGGGTCTCCCTGCGGATCTGGGTGACGCCAGTGCACTCAAGGAGTACATGCGCCACCGTTTCCTCCGCCTCCATGCAGGCCCTGCACAGAGGACTATCAGTGATGCCTAGTGTGTGAAAGTGCTTATTCAATGAGCAGTGTCCGGTGATGGTCCCCGCCACCAGTCGCAGGCTATCTCTGTCCAGGTGCAGAAGGCGCTTGGTCAGCTTCGTATCCAGGGATGGCATATCCTCCTTGGACTGCCTGCGCCCTGGTGTCGAGGTCCACCATTTCTCCGCTTGTGTTTGTGTGTAATCTCTTAACCAACTTCTTAACTGATTGAACGGAATGGGCACAATGGGTTCGGGTCCGAAGGCTTTTGTGCTGGAACCCCTTCTGGCGAGTTCGTCGGCCGCATCGTTACCTAGTGAACCACTGTGTCCCTTAATCCATTGTAGTGTCACTATATTGCGGTTTGGTACTGTAATGCGTTCCAGTGCATTATGACATTCTAGTATTAGTCTCGACGTGATCTGGTTTTTCTCTAAGAATTGAAGGACTGAGGCACTATCGGAGAGTATACGGATATGCGTATCCGTGACTTCCCTGGCCTCAATGGCGTGTGCTGCCTGGATGATGCCTACGCATTCTGCTTGGTAGACAGTGTTTAGCATTCCTAAGGGCCTAGATATTTTAATGTTTAGGTCTTCAGAGAAGACCCCGACTCCGGTACCGAGGTTGGTTTTTGATCCATCGGTATAGATTCTTAGCTCGTTTGGGCCTGAGTAGTCACACAACTCCGCTGTGAGCTCTATGTTGTAGTGTTTCTGGAAACAGTGTATTTTCAGGGTTCTGTCGTTGGGTGATGCCATCATGGGCTGTCGTTTAATTGCTTCCTCTTTTATCCGTGTATGTTTGATTCGGGAGTCTTTGCTTAGGGTGCCGGATATATCGCGCCTGAAAGCCGCTAGGGTCGCTTCCTCTCTCACGATGAGATTTAGGGGTGGCAGTCCCAGCATCGCCTGTAGGGCGGCAGTGGGTGACGTTCTCATACTGCCGGTGATCGCTACGCAGGCTAATCTTTGTAGCTTCTCGAGCTCCTTCTGGGCTGTGCTCAGATTGGTCCTGGGCCACCAAACTAGAGAACCGTATGTGACAATTGGTCGGATGACTGTGGTGTATAGCCAGTAGGTGATTTTGGGGCTTATGCCTCAGTTCCTGCCAAGCAGTCTTTTGCATTGCCATAGGGCTATGCTGGCTTTCGTGGTGATGTAGTCAGTGTGTCTTGCCCAGGTCAGCTGTTTGTGCAAATATATGCCCAGGTATTTGGATTCAGTCGATAGGCTTAACGTGGTTCCAAAGAAGTGTGGTAACTGTAGGGTTGCCAACTTCCTTTTCTTTGTGAAAAAGACAAGTTCAGTTTTAGTAGGGTTCACTGCTAATTTATACTCCTTGCACCAGTCCTCTACTATCTTCAAGGCCTGGCGCATAAGGTTGCATAGTGTGTTTTCATGTGTGCCGTTTATTATAATGGTTAAATATCATCAGCGTAGCCCACTGTGAAATATCCCCTGTCATTTAGGCGCCTTATGAGGCTATCTACTACGAGATTCCATGAGAGTGGTGAGAGCACGGCTCCTTGCGGGCATCCCTTCGCTACAATGGCTCTTGTGGTGTCATTCACCGTGACTGTACGGCTCTCAGTCTGAGCATGTTGGTGATCCATCCTCGCAGGGTCGAGTCCACACCGTGTTCCTCGAGAGCAGCGTTGATACTATGGAATATGGTTTTGTCAAAAGCGCCTTCTATGTCAATAAAAGCCACTAGTGAGGAACATTTGTGGTCTACCGCACATTCGATCTTGGAGATCACACTGTGCAGTGCTGATTCCGTTGATTTCCCTGTGGAGTAGGCGTGTTGTTGCTTGTGTAGTGGCAGCCTCCGAAGAGGTCTGTCCCGGATGTGTCGGTCACAGAGTCTCTCAAGGGTTTTCAGTAGGAATGATGTCAGGCTTATTGGCCTGTACGCTTTGGGTTGTGTGTAGTCCTTTTTGCCTGGTTTAGGGATGAAGATAACTTTCACCTCTCGCCATGCATGTGGTACGTAGTTATGTGCTAGGCAGGCACGATAGATTAAGACCAGCCGCGATGTGAGGAGATCAACTCCCCATTGCAGTAGAGCTGGGAAGATTTTGTCTAGGCCTGCCGATTTATAGGGTTTAAAGGTTTTAATTGCCCACCTTATTCGGTCTTCTGTTACTATGGTACTGGCTCTATACCAGTCCTGGTTGTTTGGCGTATGTGTTGGCTCACTTGACCATGTCCTGTCCTCGGAGAGGCTGCAGTCCGGGAAGTGAGTTTCTAGTAGAACTTTACTTGTTTCAAGTCCTGTTTTCGTGTACATGTGTTATCTGGGTTTTTCAGCAACCCGAGGGTGCGATTATGGTCGGTGGCTAGGATTTTTCTCACCCACACGGCCTCGCTGTGTGATTCAATATTCTCGCAGAATTTCCTCCAGGCTGCTCTGCTGGCAGCTCTGATTTGTAAATAAATGTGGTATCAAAGCGCTTGGTTCGAGACCGTCGAACTTCAACCATATAGCGGTTACGCTGCGCCGTATCCCTGCTCGTCCGATAATGGAATAGGGATAGGGGAATTAAATTGTGCAATTACCGGGCTTCAGCATATCATTGATATGCAGCAAAAAAAAGGGTTGCAGAGAGTACCGAGCCCTGATCGATGACTACTCGAATTGAACGATCTCTCAGGAAATCCGATATCCATGTATAGAAACCAGACGGCAAGCCATTTGATGGAAACTTGCTAATAGGCCATCATGCCAAATATGTTTCGGGAGACGGCAAGTGCTTCCCCATATTTCTCGATGGTGTCACTCCAGGTGTGAGAGGCGTACACGAGAAGATCCGCAGTGGACCGATTTCGGCGAAAGCTGTATTGACGATAACTGAGGAGATCATTAGCTTCAAGGTACGCCGGGAGCCTGTTATTGAGGACACGTTCCATTGTCTTGCAGATAATGGACGGGATCGAGATGGGCCTATAGTTGGTAGGATCGGCGTGACTACCATTTTTGGGCTCGGGCTACACGTTGGCGAGTTTCTATGACTTCGGCACTAATCCAGTCTCGAGAGAGAGAGCCGAAAGAGGCGTGTCAGTACAGGAAACAATTCAGGTGCACAGATCCTCAGAACAATAGCTGGTCCATCTGGTCCACTGGCCTTGTACACATCAAGATTTGTGTTACGCTTTTCGAACCTCCTTTTGGTAAAAGCGAGTATCAGAGACTTGGGTCGTGCTGCCAGCTAAGGTCGGGGAATTTGCGTCTCCTGCATCTAGATGCGAAGATTCTGCAAATAGGTTTGCTTTCTCTCCTGCAGTGTGAGCCAGAGAACCATCAGGTTTCAGCAATGGAGGCAGTGAGGAACGACAGAAGTTTGACTCGACCGATTTAGCTAGGGACCAAAAAGCTTTACTACCCGCAGGGTACGAGGCAAGTTTGTTTATGAAAAAGGGGTTAAATTTATACTTAACAATACATTTCTTACCAGGTAAATAAAGTAGTAGCGTAATAAATGTAAACAGATAACAATTACATACCTATTGTAGAATATTATGTTAGTACGCTATACACTCAGACACCAATCTAGGTTAAACGTACCAAGTTCCCGACTAAAAACGCACTCTAAAAGTCCCTGTGTTATGTCTACTAAAATATATTATAATAAACTACCCAAATTAATAAAAGAAGAAGAAAAAATTAACATATTCCTAAAAAAACTTAAACTATTCCTAATAAATAATTGTTACTACTCGATAAATGAGTACCTAAATGACAGACTTTTAAAATCTTAACATGTAATGAGTAGGTATACATAATAATAATAATACCTATAGCGGTATTCATTCCACCTAATCGAAATAAAAATACCGCGCGTTACATTAGCAAAAATAATAATTTATTATAAGCTTCCTCTCTCCTACTAAGTTATTTACTGTGCCCGACAGGGTCCATAATGATCTATATATCTAAGTTACCACCTAAGCTCACATTGTGGAATGTAATAAAGAATTGAGTATTGAGTATTGAGTAGTATGTAGATTTCTCGGCCGTAAATGATTTTTGTGTGAAGTTTCTTAGGTGTCCATCCTAGAATTTCAAATCGTAAACGTTAACCCAACATCCTGGGGTGGGCACAAGACCATACTGGGGTGGGCACGACCCACCCGGCCCCCCCTCTATATACGCCTATGGGTACAGACAGCGTCATCAACTGCTAACCCCCTTTACGAAGAAATTTCAATGCGTGGGGGGTAAGCAGTTGATGACGCTGTCTGTACCTACTGGAAAATAGTAAAATAAATTGAAAGAGGTTACTACACAGCTTATTTTAATTATAATATTTATTTTGGATACCTATAAGTACTGGATTCACTTTGCGGAACATACAATTTCATCATACGTTTTCATATGGCTTGTATGTATGTACTTATATAAACTGGTTTAGGGTGGTTAAAACTTGACAAAATCTATCCATTTTTCCCTATCTTTACGGCACCGACGTGGAAACCTTGAATAAACAAAATGTAACAAATTATCTCTAATAACATTCAATAATTGTTTTCCATCTTTCATGTTTTATTTTTTTTCATTAGATAACCACAATCTCTTTTTTAAATATGTGTTAAATTACTATTTTCCTCTATAAAAAGAAATGTCAGCTAATTCTACATTCACCTATTACGAGGGCGGCACTGAAAATTTCGGGAATCAAGGAAGTGACACAACAATACTATTTAAAAATGTATTTATTGCTTTTCGAAGTATTCTCCGCGAAATTTGACACATTTTTCCATACGATGGAACCAATCATTGAAGCAACCATTCCATTCGGAAGTTGGGGTTTCCAAAATGGCCGTTTTGTAGGCGTCCACAGCTTCTTCAGGTGATGAAAATCTCTGACCACGCAATTTATTCTTTATTTTAGGGAAAGTATAGAAATCATTAGGGCTTAGGTCGGGGCTGTACGGCGGATGGTCTAATAACTATATTTTCTTGCTCTAAAAACTCTTTTGTTCTGTGCGCGGTGTGAGAACTCGCATTGTCGTGATGAAGGATGATGCGGCGGTTGCAGTTCTCTTTACGGAGTTCAGAAACGACCTGTGGCAAACAAATGCTAGCATACCATTCTGCATTAACCGTTCTTTGTCCCTTAAGAGGAATAGTCGCAACATGGCCGGTTTTGGAGACAAACGTGGCCACCATTTTTTTTGCAACACTCCGTGAACGAACAATTTTTGTTGGCTTTAACTCATTTTCGAACAACCAAACTCGTGACTGGTTTTTTGTTTCGGGTTCGTACGCGTATATCCAGGATTCGTCACCTGATACGATGTTGTATACAGCATTTGAGGATCCTGCGTGGAATCTTTCGAGAGTTCTGCATCAAGAAACGCGAGCCGCTTTTTGCTTTTCACAGAGCGAATGCGGTATCCATCGGGAAAACAACTTTTTTACACCTAATTGTTCATGCAAGATTATTTGTATTTGACTTATGTTAATATCTAAAGTTGCTTGAATTTCGCGGTATGTCACATGTCGATCTTCCTCAATCAGCTTATGCACAGCATCAACGTTTTCTTGGGTGACTGCAGTTTTTGGACGACCTTGACGGGGATCGTCACTGAGCTTGACACGTCCACGTTGAAATTCAGCAAACCAGCGATAAATAATGGTTTTGGATGGGGCTTCATCACCAAATGCAGAAATCATCCGGTCAACACACTGTTTTTGTGATAAACCACTTCGAAAGTCATAATAAATCATCGCTCTTGAATTTTCTCGAGTCAATTCCATTTTCTCAACGACTAAACAAGTTTGACAAAACATTGTGACAAGACCGAGACTCTTTTTTTAAATAAATAAATGGTATTCGATTTTTAAAACCAAGGAGTATTCAATTAAAAGGAACAGTGGAAATATTCCATTCCCGATACTTTTAGTGCAGCCCTCGTACACACACAATGTCACGTCTTTAACTTTTAGTCTATGACAAATGACGCAACATGGCGTCCGCTAAATATTTTGCTCGAATTAAGTTTTAAAATAATAATCTAGTTACTCACCGATGAAAAGTTATTCCTTTGCTCTTCGCCGTATTTATTGAATTATGAGTGCAATATCGATCACACGAAGGCATATTTAAAGAGTTATCACGTTTTTTCGTTTTAAAACAAACAGGACTTAGGCTTAGGCTTACGCAGACTTAGCTAGAATAGCTAGCAAGCAACTAAGTGAAGTGCAGCCCGCTCACCGCACTTGAACGGAACACAGTAGTGATTAGTGGCGTCTTCTCTATACGTAGTAATAATAATTCAGTGCATAAGGCATAAGATTTACGATAGGCTCCTCTTTGTGTTGTAACTTTAATATTCTCATTATGTTCAAGGAGACTTGAATGGAAGCGTTCAATATTACTGTTATCGTTAGGCGAGTGCGCTAAGACTCTGATGGTTTATCTTGTGAAGGCGTGTGAATTCTAGGAACAGTTGGTTGGTGAATTCCGTTCCGTTGTCTCTCACTAAAGTTAAGGGGACTCCGTGGTGAGTGCAATATTATAATAATGATTGGAGTATACTTACTAATGCCCGTGCCGTCTCGAAGGTGGTATGCTTGTCCATATTTGGTGAAAACATCTATAAATGTAACGTACTTTTCATTGTGAACAGTTAATAAATCCATGTGAACTATTTCGAATGGTTTTGTTGCCGGATGTACAATATTTTTATTTGGTCATTTGGTCTTTCATTTTGGGCTAGTAATACTTCCTTGAGAGGGCTAAATAACATTCGGTAATTCCTCGGTGATTAGTTTTGCCGACATGGTAGTGTTGAATTTTATCTTGTTGACGCAGATAATCTTTAACGTTTTCTAATTCTAACTTAGCTAGTACTAAGTTCATAGACGAGCTCTTAAACTTGTCCTGTATGACTGGTATGATGGAATACATGGCAAGAGGTGGATTTATTAGGATACCTGTTTTTACTTTTGGGTTTACGTACCCCTTCAGGGCATTGACTACATCTTGTTCTAATTTAGATGATGGATATATGTATTGCTACGTGCGTGTGAGTTTCGAATGGCTTAGTAACAACTGGTTTGTGTTTGACGTCTTCAACTATCGTGAAACATAATTGTCTATAAAATCTGTTAAGGGGTTCGTCTGTGATTGGGACTTCTAGTAAGGAATGTTCGTGACTGGAAAGTACGGTTACAGTGGATGAGTTCGCAGATGGCAGGTTTTCTGATGGGTCTCAAAGAACATAATTCGTCTATTAAGGTGTTAGTATCTTCGTTGTGAATCTCCACCCGAGATAAGGAATCAGCGTTCGTGTTAGTTTTACCTTTCTTATAGACGATTGTGAAATCGTACTCACTAAGCTTCAGCCTCCATCTAGTCAATCGCGAATTGGGTTCTTTAAGGTTCATCATCCATTGTGAAGGTTTATGATCTGTCAATACTTTAAATTTACGACCAAACAAGTACGGCCTAAAATACTTGGTGGCCAAAACTATGGCAAGAAGTTCTTTTTCTATGGTGCTGTAGTTAAGCTCACTTTCATTTAAGGTTCGGGATGCAAAGCACACAGGTTTGTCGGAACCTATAGGTCCTTGAGATAGAACGGCACCAATAGCAACGTTCGAAGCGTCTGTCGTCAGTATGAACTCTTTATCAAAATCTGGGATACTGTAGTATGGTGTCATTTGTTAAGAGAATCTTACACTTTTCAAAGCTATTTACGTACTCGGAGTCTAGTACAACTTTTCTACCTTTTTTTAAACACGCTGTGAGTGTTTTTGTAATTTTTGCAAAATCCGGAATGAATTTACGATAATAACCTACAAGGCCTAAAAATTGCTTAATTTCTTTCGGAGTCTTTGGAATGGGGTATTTTTTTTATTGCATGAATTTTATCTGGGTTCGGTTTTATTCCTTCACTACTTATTATGTGTCCGAAATAACCAGTTTCATGTTTTAAAGATTCGGATTTATCCATTTGGATTTTAAAGTTCGATTCCCGAAGTCTATCGAAAGCTTTTTCGAGGTTGGTCATATAATATGCTCTTGTTGTGACGTGGAGAAGACTATGATGTCATCTAGGTACACGAGGCATATGTCATTCTGGAGACCCCTGAGGACATTGTCCATAACCCTTTCAAATGTGGATGGTGAATTCTTAAGTCCCATGGGCATTCGAAGAAATTCGAAATGTCCATGCTCGACATTAAAAGCTGTTTTCTGAATATCCTGAGGGTCCATTTCGACTTGGTAGAAGCCGCTAGCCAGGTCTAGAGTGGTGAAGTTTTGGCACCTACCTAGTTTGTCGAGAACATCGCTAATGTTCGGGATGGGGTATTTGTCATTAATAGTTTTTTCATTGAGTTTCCTAAAGTCAACTACTAAACGCCATTTTTGCTTGCCCGAGGCGTCCATTTTCTTGGGGACCACCCAAATGGGGGAGCTCCATGCAGACTCTGAAGGCTTTATTATTCCCTGGTCTAACATTTTTGAAATCTGTTTCCTAACCTCCTGACGATGAATGAACGGGTATCTGTAACTTTTTGTGTACACCGGGGCCTCATCTGTAGTTTTAAAACGATGTTTTATTCGATTGGTAAAGGTTAACGCTTCGCCTTTGATGTGAAACACGTCAGCATGTTTTGAGCAAAGAGCTATAAGGTTGACTTTCTCCTTCTCGTTTAAATGATCTGTTCGTAATCGCGTTGTAACTTCCTGAACTCGCGTGGTACGTTGTTCGGTGCGCGTGCACTCGATATTAAATAAACTCGCATGCACTGGTCAATCAAGTGATATTATAATATCATTCGGGCTCGTATTTTCTATTTCTAAGTAGCCGCGGTGTGTCCACAATAGTAAGGCACTCGCGTATAGTACGATTGCATATAGTCTGTTCGCTAACTAATGCTGCGCCGTTTGGAGTTTGGAGTGTCGATCGGTATTCTAACTAACTTCGAAGATTGAGCAGGTATTATGTCTTCAAACAAGTTAACATTGCGGGAATTATACATAGGGATAGGATTTGATGATGTGCGCGTTATTAACGTCTGATCTTTTAAGTCTATCTTGGACTCCCATTTAGTTAGCAAATCTAAACCAATCAAACCATCGAAATATTCATGAAAACTATATACAAATAACTTGATAAACTCCGGATCGTTAAATTCCGCGAAGCAAGGTAAACTAATAGAATAATTATTTCAACTAACCGCGTGTACACTAGTGACTTCAAAAGGGTCGTAATTTAAGGGAAAATTCGGAAAATATTTTTCAACAGCCTCTGGACTTATAAAAGACTAGCTTTTGCCCGCGGCTTCGCCCGCGTAGATGTCGGAAATTGTGTGACCACCGTCAGCTGGAGACCTCCTATATTGCGGATATCCATCGTCTGCTGTCTGGGTGTCCTTGAGAAGTGGTCGATGATACATACTTCTTAGTGCAGCTACTATCTTCCATGTATGGTGATTTGTAGTTTAAATTACCACAAGGACCATGTATCATGTTTGCCTTCACAATACCGTAAAGGAGAGGGTCTTGTTTAGAGTCAGGTATTTCTGCACAAATGACTTTGTCGATTTGATCTGGGTTGATACGCTGCTCTAGCCACAGCAAGATGTGGTTGTGAGGAAGACCTCGTTTTTGTCATTCCAATGAGTATATAAAGGAAAACATCCCCCTAAACAGAGTACCTTTGGTCAGAAGAGCCATCATATTTTTCACCTTTAAGTGGAATACCCTGGCAGTAATATCGTGGCGATCGTGTGACTTTTCACCAGGTAAAAGTATATCTGTGATCTCTCTCCGTCGAGGATTAGGATGCATGTGAATGTGATAAAGAATTCAATACGGCTGTACTTGCGCACGTATGTCATGGTGTCTTGTGTACACTCGTGCATATAGCGTGGTCCCCCGGGAAAAGATGACGGGAGCACCGCCTTCTGACCCAGATGCTCACCATCAACGTCCTGCCTCCTTATGGCGTCCCCCAAGTGTACATAACTGTCAGCCCTCAGCTGTACCTGGTTGTTCCTGATATATCATATAGGTCAAACTTTCTGTCTCTATTTTAACATCTATACAAATTTTTCATCCCCTATTTTACAATCTTCTGAGATGATTTTTCAAAAACACTGATACATGTAATGTTCTTGATATAGGTCAACCTTTTCGTCCCTGTTTTAGCGTCTATACAAATTTTTCATCCCCTATTGTACCCTCCTCTGGGATGATTTTTGAAAAACGCTGATACATGTAATGTTCCTGACATAAGTCAACCTTTCCGTCTCTGTTTAGCGTCCATACCAATTTTTCATCCCCTTTTTACCCTCTTCTGGGATGTATTACAAAAACGCTGATACATGTAATGTTCCTGATATAAGTCAACCTTTCCGTCTCTGTTTTAGCTTCTATACAAATTTTTCATCCCCTATTTCATCCTCTTCTGGGATGATTTTTCAAAAACGTTGATACATATTGTAATGTTCCTGATATTGGTCAACCTTTCCGTCCCTGTTTTAGCGTCTATACATAATTTTCGTCGCCTATTGTACCCTCTTCTGGAATGATTTTTCAAAAACGCTGATACATGTGATTATTAATTAAGGTAAAAGTACGTAATCCCGTTAGTGTCCCTGTACCCGTTACTTAGACAGTTTTTTTGTTATTGCTCTTTTCTACAAACAATAAATTAAATTTTGTGAATGGCAAAACATTCTTGGTAATATTATGTACAATTATAAAGACACAATTGACCAAAAAGTTTAATGGCGTTAAAACAGTGCGACTACAAAAGTTCGCTAAGTGTGAAAGTTCTGTAAGTCCTAAGTTCAGTAGGTGAACTACCAAACTACCACGTCGTATTGATCAGCTTGCCATACAGCAATGGATAATGTTAGGGTAAAAGTGTTAACTTTATAAAATATTCGAGTGTATTATTTAACGATTTAACCTATTCATTGAGATGTATTTACTTAAAAAGTATTTCTTTTTGCGTATCACATCTATTTGTACACACAAACGTCTACTTGACCTAGTTCCCGTTAAAAAAAAAACTTTGTTTTTAACGGATATTGGTACGTTGCACCTAAACTCGTAATTGTATTCTTATTGCCTTGAGTTAAGGTTTATTTTGCTTTGTCTCAACATAATGTAGTTTTAATTTTCTTTTGACTCGATATTATTTAGTTATCATGTTCCTTGTTCGTGTTGTAACCACGGATTTAATTGCATTTTCACGATTTTTAAACCTTTGGGTTTTGTATGTTTTTAGTAATTGAATTATGACCAAGTTTTATTGTTCCGTCATTAAAATATTTGATTAGTATTTATATTTGCTCAGCAAGTGCTCATAGAGTGCAGGAGCGTGGCGGGTCCTCCAACAACCAAGCTGGCTGGTCGCACAATATATTCCGACACAAGTATCCAAAACGATATTTTTTTCACTGATTATTCGGACACAGATAAAAAAGCTGTTTTGTACAGTCAGAGAAAAAAACTTCCAACGAACGAAATCAGTCTTCCATCCAGCCTATAGTTGTAAAAAAATACCGAATTTTATCGTTGGAGGTTTTTAATTTTTTATCTGACTGTTCAAAAAATGACGTGTTGGACAGTGTCCGAAAATATTGTGTCCGAATCTTCAGAAAGCCTCCGTTTTTTATTCTTTTCATGAACATTGCGGGCATTTACCAGTGAATGTTAAACTACACCATGACGACTTAGATTTTTTAAGCCCGCCACAATATTCCCAAATCACTGCAACTCCTGTAAGCCAGAATTAACGGAGGCGACCACCAGAAAAGCGCCGAGGCAATAAAACTCAACAAGTCCCCGAGAAGTAGTCCCCCAGGGGAGAAGCCCAGTGGCTAAGCACCACGGATTATAATAAATATAAATATTTAGTCCTAAAAAGTGAGCTGCTACATTTGTTTCGAATAATAGGTATGGCAAAAGTGCTTGAACGGCACGGAAATTAGTTCGTTTCTATAAGGTCCGCATAATAAACAGCTCCGAATGTAACCTGTACACTAGCTAACATAATATTCCGTTCTTTCTATCAAATAATACAGTCCCACGAGAGATAATGTGCAAATAATTAGGATGATTGACAATTAGATGTAGAACATTGACACAAAGGCGAAGCAACAAATAAAAAAAGAAATACTCTTACAGTTGCCATGATCTGGGAGAAATTGAGCAACACACGATGACTTGGTTAATGTCCAACTGACTATTTAATCCAACCGAAAGCGAGCATGGCGAGCTCTATCTCGGGGCGACGAAACTGGGGATGTCCATTGGCCCCCATATTCAGAACCCGAGGTGGCGGCGCAGTGTTTTACGCGCGCTTCTCTTGGACGTCGCGGGGGGAGTTTGTCAGAATCCCATTCCTGTGGTCTCCATTCGAGAACCCGGCGGTTCCATCTGTCATCAGTTCTACGTGCCCTACCCACTACAACTTCAACTTGCTGATTCGCAGGGCTATGTAGGTAACTCTGGTTTGTCTACAGTATAGATCCCTGATTTGATCTCGCAGAGTGACTCCAAGCGTAGCACTCTCTTTGGGTTATTTTGAGATGACTAATAAGGCCCATAGTAAGAGACTACGTTGCTGACATGACAACTGAAGCTATGCTACTGTGGCATGTATTTGAGAAGCAATATTCCGAGGAAATCCCGTCAAGGAAGTACTGGACCAAAAACCAGCCACCTCAGAAGGCAGGCTGCCTGATCTGGTACACGGATGGTTCCATAATAGGATCTAAAGTAGGTTGTGGGATAAGTGGAATGCGGCCGAGGTTTAGGAAAAGTGTAAACCTGGGACAGTAAGTCTCCATTTTCCAAGCAGAAGTATACGCCATCTTGGAGTGTGCGAACGTAAATCTGCAAAGGAAATAAGTCATCCTAACCATATACATTATTTCCGAAAGCCAAGCTGCTGTACTAGCGCTGGGCTAGTAGTCTCATCGAAACTTGTAGAGGAGTGCATGGCCAAATTAAACTCTCTAGGCAATAAAAATAGAGTAGTTTTAAGATGGGTGCCCGGGCATGCAGGCTTCATTGGCAATGAACGTGCCGATGAGCTTGCGAGGATGGGGGCGCACAAAACGCAGCAGGGACCCTAGCCTAGAAGCCCAGGAAGCCTAGTTCAGAGCACCCTGATTAAATCATGCTTCGAAACTTCCATAAAATTATGGAAGGAGTCACCGGGCTTGTTACACTCAAAACCACTCATCAAAGAAGGCAGAATGACCAAGTCCTAACACTTAGGAGGAACAACTTGCGCATTGTGACAAGAACCACTACGGGACGCTGCTTAAAGCACTTGTCCAACCTGGGGCTAAGTGATACGCAAACCTGCAGGCGCTGTGAGGAGGCTGATGAAACGCCACTTAATCTTCTGGGGGAACGCGGAACACTAATTCACAAGCGCAACAACCATCTGGGGAAACACCTGTTAAGCCCGGATGAAATAATAGAAATTGCCCCAAAGCAGATCCGGCAGTTCATCACAGCTGCAGGGTTTAGTGGCGATCTCTAACCAACACAAACGGCGATCACAATAAATCAACCCTGGTCCCAGTGACACCATAGCCGCATTAAAAAAATGGAATTCATAATGATACTAAATATAATAATTGATTTAAAAACATAAGTTCAAACAAATTACTGACGTTAAGTACCTAGTTATATAATTTGTAGAAAATACATTTAAAAGGTTTAATTACTAATAATTATGTCTTTTCTTTGGATAAATGGACCCTGATGTTGACTGCCCTTTTCGACACAGAAAAACAAAAACAGTATTTCTGTGAACTTTAACGTCAAGTGGTAGAGTTCAAATTCGCGGTGAAAATTACCGGATTCTGGAACTATTTAACGATTACTGGTACAAGTCTACCGAGTACTTGTACAAATGGCCCTTCATGGCATTTTTTCATATTATTGCTTATTAATATTAATGCTAATTAAAAAAAAGAATATTCCACTAAAATTAGATTAAATTATCTATCTAGTCATATCAATCTTGTTTTTGTAAGTCTACTAGTTATAGAATTACAGACCTGCAAACTCAGGAAAGTTCAAAACCTCACGGTTATTGGGCCTTTTACCTTATCTACCAGTGAAAAAAATCCCGTCAAAATCGGTCCAGCCGTTTTAGAGATTAGCATGAACAAACAAACAGACAAACATTTTAAAAATTGCTTTTTTTTTTAATATTAATAGTGTTTGGTAAAATGCCGTTATTTGACATTACAAACAGACACTCCAATTTTATTTATTTGGGTTGATATTTGTATAGATGACGGCTACTTCGATCCGCATAAACTGACTCGATAATATAATTATGAGTAATTCACATAAACCCAGCAGTGCACAAACATCCAAACATTTATAATGAAGACTATTTCAAATCGATATTTTCACGAATTATGAAAACTAACCGAATACGACGTATAGTGTTCAAACGCCCCAAGTGATAAGTTGACTTTGGGATCACACTACTGTACAAAAGCTTTAGAAATGCCTTAAGTACAGAGGCCAGCATATCAAGGTACTACAATCTGTCAACTTTATCTCAAAAGAATAAGGTTTATATTCAATTGGGAAAATATGACAGTTATGACTGTTAAGTGTTGGTGTTGCGTGTTACTATTATGTTACGTTAACATATTAGGTAGGTATTTGTAAAACATATTTGACATGAAAAGTATTTATGTGATTATCATCATCGCTAACAAAATAAATACTTAACTTTGATTGTAAATTGCTTTTGATTTCACTAATTTTTACAGAGCTATAAAAATAGTGAAAATATCGATAATTATCGCGTTGGCATGGCCGATATATCGGATATCGATATTTACCTGCCTTCGATATAAATATCGCTATTCATATCGATATTTCAAAAGACTTTGCATCCCTAACCAGCATATGACGGACTTGCCTCACGTACAATGTACGACCTTCCCCAATCTTATATTTTGAGGTTATAAGAGTTAGTTGGCCAATAACTTGATAAATCTTTAAATTATTAATAATCCAATCAAGTAACAAGCTTACAGATAAAAGTATATTTGCAATCAACTCACCTCTCATTCCCATTCAGACACTTATATTCTAACAGAAATTTTGAATTTTGTAAGACACGTTGAAATCGCGTGGAGAGTGAAAACTGAAAAATTGACTAAAATTAAAATGGCGTCATCACATTTTTGCAGCTTTCGTAGCGCCATAGAGATAGAACCGTTATCGAATGTTGTTTAAGGGACTAATAACTAGATCGCGCTATTATGCACGAAGTGGGTTTTTGATGTACTGTTTGGACTTGCCCCCTAGACGGACTTCCCCGCTCTGACCTTACTGAATAAAAATTTAAATATAAACAAAAATGTCAAACCAATAAAAAAAGTTCCAGAATATCAGGATAAGATCTTAAGATAGTACATTGTCGTCCTGTTTTAATGAGATGTACAATAAAGTGTACAATAAAAGACTGACTGTAAAATTGACAAAAAAAAACATTTCACTAAAAGCACATTTCTCTATTTCAGACCATTCCATCCAGCTAATTTTAGTGAACCAGCTATGGTGGATAGAAAGATTCCCAATATGCTTATGAAACTGGAGTTCATTAAAAATAAGCAGTTAAAAAGATTTTCAGAGCATAGTTTTTATATTGCAATTGTCTTAATTCTTATTCCTGTTTTCCTTTACTTTGAATTGTGTATTGTATTACCTGAAATAGTAGAGCAATGGAGCTTAGCCTTCTTCTGTCATCTTAGCTGTGCCAGCTTTCTGCTATTTAATGTTGTGGGTAATATGATTTATGGAATGTTTACCAATACTTCAATAAAAGGTACAAATCTTGAACATTTCAATAAAGAAGAATGGACTTCATGCAGTGTGTGTGAATGTTTGAGACCACCCCGTGCCTGGCATTGTGACATATGTGACATTTGTATTATAAAAAGGGACCATCACTGTACATTTTTTGCATGTTGTATTGGGTACTTCAATCATAGATATTTCATATTATTCGTATTTTACATCTTCATATCTATGATATATGCCCTTTACTATAATATTCAATTTCTATCTCCGTTCATCACTTGGAACCATGGCCTTATATTGGTCAAGTTTATTTGTCCACTTGCTAGCATTGTGATTGACTTTGGAGATGAAAGTCTTTACATTTTTTTAATAGTGATAAATGTGTTAGTTGGACTTTTTACTGGATTTTTATTCATCTATCATTTTAATAATGTACTTAAAGGTAGATTAGTTCCCGAAAGAAAATATTACAGCAAAGGTTTTATTTACCACAAAGGTTGGAAACTTAATATGATAGAAGTATTTGGTACTAGTTGGTATTTAACTTGGATGTCGCCTTTTATTCACAGTAAATTACCAGGGAATGGTATTGAATGGCCTGTAGAAGATAAGTGCAAAATATATTAAGTAGTGACTGTTAAGTAAGCACTAAAAAACCTGCCAATTTGTTAAAATGGTATTGAATTGTTATTTAATAAGTAATAAAAAATATATAACTACACATGACAAATAAAACTGTTAGCGAGATGTTGAAAGATGGATATTTATTTAGATAAGTTTGTCATATTGAGGCAACAGCATTTTTATTGATAATAAACTATGGCTCATGAACATGTAAGATGTGATCTAATGGTGCCATCTACACATGACAAATAAAACTGTTAGCGAGATGTTGAAAGATGGATGTTTATTTAGATAAGTTTGCCATATTGAGGCAACAGCATTTTTATTGATAATAAACTATGGCTCATGAACATGTAAGATGTGATCTAATGGTGCCATAATTGATGAATTCTAAACTTGTATAAAATTACCTCAGTGATATCCAATGCCTTATTTATATAAGTAAGTTAATAAATAAGTTAGCAATAAAATAGTGTTTTTTTTATATTGAGCAGAATTGAGCTTATTTCAAACCTATTAGGTTATATTTGTACTTATCCACGGACCCGAAAAAAAAAGAACTAGGTACCTACGCGCCACGCATATCGAATGATCGAAAGTGAAGCACCGACGCACCGTACCGTACCGATCGGCGGTACAGTTCGATTCAAATTTAATGGCGGCTGTGAAGTGAGCGGTTGGCTGCGCAGTGCCCCGCCCCTCACCCCCGCTGTCACGTGAAATTGTTACTGCGCAGCGACTCGCCTCGTGTTCAGAGCCGCCATTAAGTTTGAATCGAACTGTACCGATCTATGTGTGCGTGATTTGAGGAATACCAGATGAATGAACATTTCCCTATTTTCAACGGACTTCAAAAAGAAGGAGGTTCTCAATTCGTCTGTATGTTGTTTTTTTTTTTGTATATTTGTTAAGCATTTTCTCCGGCAAATGTAAAGCGATTTTGAAAATTCTTTTTTTTAAGGATGGGTATGTCTCAAGGGTGGTCCCGTGTAAATTTTATCGAAATTGATTCAGCACTTTTTGAAAAAATCGTCAGAAAGCAAAAAAAAAATATATAAATTTACAAGAAAAACGCTATTGTCAGTAGGTAAGTATGAAGTATAGTGCGTGCTACGAAAGACGAGACTTGACACAGACTTGATTTGACTTGCGCAGTACTCGATTTAAAGGTAAATTTCTTTTTATATCTTTTCATTCAATTGATTATGTTGTGTAGTAAAATGTGGGCAAGTTACCTATTAGAATGGGGGTACTTACTTGCGTAAAACACAAGGCGTAAAGATTTACCTATAATAAGAAAATGATTTAACGTTCTCTAAGTAAATAAAACTTAAATTAAATATTTACTCAAATAATTTAATCACAATCTTCACAATACACACAAAGACTCACTAACCCGCAATTTCTTATCGATCAAAGAAACATTATAAAAGCATGATTCAAGTCCGTTCAAATCTAAGAACCATCGCCAAATAATGAACAAACCCTTTACAGAAAACAGTACCTGAATAGGGGATAATACTGCAATGTTCTGGCGCCAGAGTGTAGCACTAGCGTAAACAGTAAACAGTTTTTCGACGAGTTCTGCTTTTAATCACAAAGTACGTAAGGCTGCAGCGCGCTTTAATTGAGTTCAAAATTGGGAAGTGTATTATATTATACAATAATGCATCAGTGCTGTGTATTTGGATATAGGAATGAAGAAGAAAATGTTCGAAAGCTGCAACACGTAGTAAAGACTTTCGAGCTAAAAAACACTAAAATATGTTCAGCACATTTTAAATCCGAAGATTTCATTGAAATTGGAAAGTATTCAGATGGGATAGTCGCATTTACAGAATAACTTTCACTTTTATCATTTATGACAACCAAATGTGATTTTATTCTAAGCATAACCTAGAATCTCGTTATTATTATTTTTTATGCCTTATATTCCATTTACAATAAGATTAGACTTTAAAACAAACCTTTTTTTACAGTCCCTTCAACCGATTTTGACTTCTATTCCGTAGGCTTAAGGATGACATTACAGGCAAAAAAGTGGTTACAATAACAACTGTTTACTGTAGCTGCCATTTGTCATGCCACCAACGCAATATATGTCAAAGTCGGTTGAACGGACTGTAAAAAAGGTTTGTGCTGTAGGTACCTATATGTCTAATCTTATGTAAATGGAGTATACTATTATTAGAAACCAGAAGTGGAAAACATTAAAAAAGGACAATTATAAACAAGCTACGACTAATTTATTCCAAAATAGACTTAGTTCTAACAATATTTCAATCAATAATCAAAACTCGAGCGAACACAAACATCCGTTAGCATTTTAACCAAGAAACATAATAAATCACAGTAAATACATGAACACACAAGTCAATATATGGAACTATCACTGTAAAGTAGTGTAGGTACCAAACCCTTTCTGTACGACGACTCAGCAACAAGTGAACCTTAATCTGATCGAACACGCGCTTTTATAGTACTCAGGTACCCACTACCAAAACGTAATAAAATGGCTAACACGGCCTCTCCTGACCGTGCGCCGTCCTCGGCTGCACTAGGGACGATTCTTCGAAAGCGCTGGTAGGTACGGCGAGAGTTTGATCGCCATCTTCATCTGAATTGGTTCCGTCTGTACTTGAAGCGCCAGCAGAACGGGCAGAAGCACCAGCATTATCAGTAGATGCAGCACCAGCAGAAATACCCGCAGAAGCACCAGCAGAGGTACCAGCCGCGCCAGCAGAGGTATCAGCCGCGCCAGCAGAGGTACCAGCAGAGCCAGCAGAGGTACCAGCCGCGCCAGCAGAGGCACCTGAAGGCTCACCAGCGATGTCGTCATTGCTATCTAAAATAGAAATGTCATTAACATTCATACTTATTGAGGGAATTTCCTATTCTTTCATTCATCCCGAATTTAAGACCTTCATTCGGTTTTGAGGCATACTTTTTTCTTATTTTACTTCTAATCTTTCATTATAAAATCATACTTCATCAGATATGAATCTCTTTAATTTTCTGTTAACCAATGTTGGACCAATGTCCAATTACACATACGAGATGTGTCTGCAGGACCACTGTCCAATACACATACGAGATGTGTCTGCAGGACCAATGTCCAATACACATACGAGATGTGTCTGCAGGACCAATGACCAATACACATACGAGATGTGTCTGCAGGACCAATGTCCAATACACATACGAGATGTGTCTGCAGGACCAATGTCCAATACACATACGAGATGTGTCTGCAGGACTAATGTCCAATACACATACGAGATGTGTCTGCAGGACTAATGTCCAATACACATACGAGATGTGTCTGCAGGACCAATGTCCAATACACATACGAGATGTGTCTGCAGGACCAATGTCCTATATACATACGAAACGTGTGTCCCAGTGGGCAGCTGTCAACTGCTTCACCTTTCTATGTACCAGTAAGCACTTAGACCAAGCTTTTAGTCTCCGGCTACACACCAGGTATGCGTTATTAAATACCTGTAACATATAACAACACATAAGAACAATTTACTTTCAAAGAAAATTGCACAACTTTCGGAACACCACTCGGAATAAATAAAAACACTTCGCTTTCAAAACTATGCATACATTTTTACACATGTCATTTTTACCTAGTCTAGTTGAGATTTCTATAACAAATTGTCAGCTCTGTCACAAACGTAAGCGTGCACTCTTACATTTGTGACGAGTACATAACCATTGTCATTTAACAGCTATAAGCAAAAATCATAAGGAAAAGAAACCAGCTAATAGAAAGCTGTCAGCACACACCATAGCTAGCGGCGTAAAACCCGCGCATGTGGCTTCTCAAACTCATACAAAGCAAACGCCGTAAATAGCTGCTAGCTGCTAGCTGCGGCAAGCGAACGCGGCTATACAACAACATGGCACACGTCCTATATGACGGCACTAGATGTGCACACATAGCACGCGGCTTCCGGGATAGTAACCGAAGCGCATACACAGCACGCGTCCTCCGAAGCCAGGCATTCCAGGGCGCCTTTGAGGTGCGCCGGATCCGGGCTGCACCAGTCAGTTGTTACGAACAGCATGGCAAACACATGCCTTTTACTCACTCGCACGTATACACAACACACGTTCAACCAGATCTTAGAAAAGAAATAAAAGCACATTAGAGGTTTGGTTGAAACTTAGTCTAAAACACACAGCTCTCAACTTCTCAAGACATCACTCGCCTTTCCAGGATACCATGTATTGAAGAACACAAAAAGCCCAAGAACTGGCGTACTTACTTGACATAAGGGATAGGTGCGTTACCTAGTGCGTCGATTTTGTTCCGACTCGGCCTAACCTGACCGGTTGTTTTGAAACTCAAATCAAGCCATAGTAAACCAGTCACTCAGTTTATGTCCTAACTTCTTACAGAAACAACAGACGGGTTTAGCATTACTATCATAAGCGGCTTTATCATTGATGTTACCCTTCCTGAGGCACTTATCCTTACAACGCCGTTTGACATCGCAATGAAAACATTTGATTTTAATCGTTACTGAATGATGCAGATTTATCGGAGTTATACTTAGTTATCAAATTCACAAACAGCCTTTACACAAGTTGCTAAGAAGGAAATTAGTTTTCTGTCTTTAGGTCAGCAGTGGTAGCTGCTGCGCGCACCTGTATGTCACTGATACCGTGAATCACTTTTTGAATCAAAGTTATTCGCCTAACCATCTTACTACACGTAACTTTAATAATAAAAGGCACGCAGACTCTGCATATGACGACAACTTGTCAGACGTGGTGTTTATAACTTTTTAAAGGGTCTAGGCACAATTCATCTATGCGGACACAACGAATTAAACTTAACTAAATTCGATCATAAGCTGCTTGTTGCTACCAGCAACGGCGGAGTATAGTGACCGTTCGGCCATGATGCAGAAGTAGAAAGTCTACTCACAATCTCATTCAATCGAACTAGAATTATACTAAGTGCTTGATTACTGGGGTATCGCGGCCTTTACGCAAACTATCGCGACGCTGATGCGTAAAACTATGATCGTGACATTTGTGTGACCTGCTACGACGTTTACACGAGCTTTCAAGTAATTTGTACGTCCGCGAAGAACGTCCCGACATTACAAATTCAAATATGAGGGTACTTACAGTTTAACGACGTGTACATTTAATACAAGAAGAACAAACATGATTTTACCACAAAACAGGAAGCGACAGCGAGCAACGCGTCGGGTTTGTCTTTGACTTTGTGAGGCGATCGTGAACCATGCGTGTGTCGAGGTTCACTGTGACGGCAACACCTAGCCACACAGAGAGGCGATCGTGAACCATAGGTACGTGTGTCATGGTTCACAGCGATGGCTACACACAGCGCCAAAGCGAGACGGTGTCATAACCAGCTTTTCACGGAGTATTGTTATTTGAAGTTAACGGATGTTTGTGTTGGTATCAAGGCTAATAATTGTGAGCAAATGAGTTCAATCCCACTTCTGATATTAGAAATCAGAAGGGGAAAACATAAAAAAAGACAATTATAAACAAGCTAAGACTAATTTATTCCAAAATAGACTTAGTTCTAACAATATTTCAATCAATAATCAAAACTCGAGCGAACACAAACATCCGTTAGCATTTTAACCAAGAAACATAATAAATCACAGTAAATACATGAACACACAAGTCAATAGGTATATGGAACGAACTCACTGTAAAGTAGTGTAGGTACCAAACCCTTTCTGTACGACGACTCAGCAACAAGTGAACCTTAATCTGATCGAACACGCGCTTTAATAGTACTCAGGTACCCTCACTACCAAAAAGTAATAAAGTGGCTAACACTATAGTTAAAGTACAATTAGGTAAGATATATTAAAACTTTGATATATTTTCACAAAATACTTAACTAGTCATTACAATTGAATAACATAATAGAACAAGATTACGAGGTTATGGCTCCATGGCGGTTTGTTTACTGTATGTTCTAGCGACGCCCTCTGCGCCGAGATTCGCGTAATGTTCCCTATTGGTAAAACCGTTTAGAGATAAATGGGTACATTCGTGTGCATGAACAAACAAAAACAAGCAACCTCTCACTAGGGAATGTAATCCGGACTATCCGTAATCCGAAAAATCCGCACATTTTTACTCGACTTTCAAATCCGGATTTTCTGAATAATTAGACCTGAATAATAATTCTATGGTTTAAGAGATTATTTCTTTAAAATAGAGTGGGCACAATTATTCACTTATACAATGAGAAACACTGGTTGCATTGCATACAACTTTAATGTTCCTTGGAAAGAGTATCTGATTCGGAACGGTATGATTGAAGTTCTTCTAACTTAGTACATTCATATAATTTTTCACACAATCCATTCATATTTTCTTCCCTTCCTTTCCCTCTCCATCCATCCACACTTATATTCATAACTCTTTTGGTTACATGCATTTCATCCCTTCTCTTTACATACGGAACTTTACACACCAAGACAAACGATGCTCTTTCAACTTTTATGTCACTGGCGCCACTTTGAAACTTCCTCTAATATATTAATTTCTCACTTTATCCATTCTGATCACTCCACACATCCTTTTCAACATTCTGACCTCCGCTACATGCAATTTTTTCTCATTCTTCTTCTTCACGGCCCAACATTTCAATCTATACAGTACGACTGGTCTTATCACGAACTTGTAATTTTCCCTTTTAAATTGAGGGAAATCCGTGGGTCAAAGTTCTTTCAGTGACCTGTCGCCATTTCATCCATCTTGCGTTGATCCGATGCGTTACGTCTCGGTCTACTTCGCCATCCCCTTGGACAAGCGACCCGTGGTACCGAAAATCGGAGCATTGCGGACCCACCATACCACTGTCCATACCCCTGGTGGTATGGTGGGTCTAAACCTATACTACTCACCTAACCTAACCCTATTGATTCACCAACAATAGAATCTGGCGCTCGACGGCCGCCACCGTGGCATCGCTCGTTTTGCTCGCTAGCCTTCGCGCTTTAATGGTCACAGTTTCTAACCTAAACCAAACGATTTTCTCAGTGGTATAGTTTTAGACCCACTATACCGCCAGGGGTATGGCCAGTGGTATGGTGGGTCCCCACACAAGGTCGGTATCTGCTGTCTTTTATTGGCTCGTTTCCGCGAGTTTGAGATTATGAGAGATTTATGGTAAAAAATGTAAGGTAAGTTCTTCCTTCTGCCTTTGAAAGTTTGAAGAAAAACCGTAATAGTCCGTAACCTTAACAGAACAAACAGAGTATCATCATAGGTAGGTACCTCATACCTGTCTGTCAGACTGTCACAGATAACGAAAACAAATACAGGTTTTTACATATTTTATTGAAATTCAAAATATAACACAATAGTTATGCTCCCTGTTTATAATTTAAATATTTGTTAATGAATAATTAAAGGTGTTCATTTTAATGATAAACAATTAAAAGGTAGTATATATTTCACTTAGGTTTTTTTGCGCTTTGGATCATTTTGTTCAATTTCATTCACTCTTTATTGTAATTTCCAACATAACTTGGTCTATGGTCTACTCAACTTAGCGACTGTCAAACTCGATTTTAATCGTGTCAAAGGTTGTTTCTAAGTTTAGAGAAACTTGTTTGCAGAATAACTTTATGGAATCTCTAAACTAAAAATAAGAAATTTTAGTGATAGTTTAGTTTAATTCGGGGTACAAGAGAATCGGCACCATCACTTAGTCTAATTATTAATAAGTTGTAGCCGGGTACACTAGGTACTTAAATATGAAAACTATTTTAAAAATATTTTCTTATGCTGGTCACAGTTCAAACCTAAACCAAATGATTCACCAACGATAGGGTCCATATTGGCTCACCTAAAGTTCTTTACTCGAAATTATACTTCCTAAGGATTTGTAATCCGAATGATCACTCTTCCTAAAATGTTTCATCTTTAAGTTTTGTTGTGTGTTAACACAAATGTTTACCTTGGGCGGGAATCGAACCCGCAACACGCTGCGCAGCAGTCGATCGCTCAGCCACTGCGCCAACCGTGTCGTCATAATAATATCATTAATGTAAATATATTTAAACTCCTACTGTTTTTTATCATAACGCCTCTATCCCTAAACATAATTACCATAATATTTTCACTCATACTCAGAAATAAACATTTACCAAGTGTAATAAAAAATATATGTGGGTAGAAGATCATATTTATAGTTTTAATTTGAGTAAATGTAAAAGTAAATGTAATACATTTTCAAAAATAACATACGCTAAGCTTTCAATAGAAAAAATGTTGTCCACGTGGTTAGAAACCAACAAAACAACACATTGATCATGCATCTCACCAACATGCATCATGCAAGCGAGCATGCAGCAGGCATAGTTTCTGTCACGGCTCCGGCGCAGCGTTGCGGGGCTCCGCCGGTCCCACGAAAGCTTTTCGTCGCAGATGGTATTCACGCTCACCACCTGCTCCTCAGCTCGCGGGCCGCCTCGCCCCTTCACGCCTACGCAGATTTAAATTACACTCTAGTCGTAGGGCAGACAAGACTACGTGGAGTCTTGTCAGCGATTCGTTTCTGTCATTAACTTTGGTAGCACAACATATTATTTTTACCAACGAGTGTAGTGAATTAATAATTCACTACAACAACTGCTAAAAGTGATGAATTTCAATTTTATTTTCACATTTACCAAATCATGAGGTAATTATTAATAATGAAGTAAAATTATTAATAATTTTCAATTAATCACATTTACCGTAACATATACAGGATGTTTGGTAGATCGATGCAAAGCCGTAAAGCGGGGCTAGTATAGATTACGTACAACCATTTGAACCCAACTTGTCTAAACCGAAGTGTGACAATTTTTTTTTTAGCAAAATTTTAATGATTTTTGATGACAAAACCCAAAATATTGCAGTTAGTTGCAAATAACGGCCAATTTGAAAGATAAGTCATTATTTTTTTTTTTTTTTTGCTTATTTTAACGCGTAAACAATCTAATAAAACATAATTAGGGGATCTGTGGGATAAGACAAATATTTTACAGACATTTAAAGTCAAAGACATTTTTAAAGATTTCAAAGTCTGTTTTTAGACGGCATGAAAAAAAATCACGGATGGTGCTTTTTTTATTCAAACATTTTTAAAAACATGGTTGGTTATTGTTCTTTCTTTCGAGTTATCAACTACGCGGATAGCTCTTCAATTATTGAAATTAGGACCTACAAACCAAATTGAGAGAGAAAATTAAATTTTTTAGGCGAATTATTTAGAAGAAAATTATAATTAAAATCATTTATTATTCGTGTTCAAAATGTTCGCCGCAGTCTCTAGCACCAACACGGGCCCGTCTTTAAACTTCTGTGGTTGTTATTTTTAACTTCATCTCCAGTTTCATCGTTTCAAACGCTGAATTAATTCTCTCAATCAATTCTTCTTTCCTGTTTATTTCCACATTCGTATAAACTAGTTCCTTGGCCCGACCCCACACGTTAAAGTCAAGCGGAGTCAGGTCGGGTGACCGGGCGGGCCAAGGGATTGGCCCGTCTCTGCCGATCCAACTGTTAAGGAAGCAATTATTTAAGCGCTGCCGTACCTTTAATGTCCTATGCGCTGAACAACCATCTTGTTGAAAGATGACTTCTTGGTCAAAACAAATATCGATTTAGCAAATATCGGGGGCAAATATGGGTCGTTAGCAAGACGGATGTACATCCGTCTTGCTAACGACCCATATTAAGCGCATTTAAGCGCTATCCTAATCGTAGAGTACCGAATGTGAGGGAACTCCCCGTCAATCCAGGTAGACAAGATTCGACATCGAGGAAGATATCTTGGCGGCAATTCAAGCTGATCCACATACCAGCACTAGAAAAATAGCTCGAAATTTAAACATGTACGGAAAATGATATTTTCTAGCACCATTTTTTTACTTCTGAGTGCGTGTCAGCGGTAGTAATCGCATGCCGCTCACCCACACACAGAGCCGGATTAAGCCACCGCGGGGCCTGTAGCAAATTTTAACAAGGGGCCCTCGGTTTGCTTTAGGTTATCCAGTTTATGGTATTCAATAAAACAGAACCGTTACAAACAAACTTTTTTTGAATTTAATTTGGTCAAATTTAGAAATAATATTATTAATGTCGACCTTTCTGAGCAAATCGTATTAATAGATGATTAAGACGTTCTTGGCTCATCGTGTTCCTTAACTTATTTTTAACACGTTTTAATGTTGTGAAAAAAACGTTCACTAATGCAGTTGGTGATTCATCATCATCATCACCCGAAAGACGTTCACTGTTGAACAAAGCCTTCCCCCATAGCAAGCCACATCGAGCGGCAACCTGCCGCTTGCATCCACCGGCTACCCGCAACCTTGATGATGTCGTCAGCCCATCTGGTGGGGGGACCACCAATGCTGCGTCTTCCAGTTCGTGGTCGTCACTCGAGAAACTTTCTTCCCCATCAGTTATCGGATCTTCGAGCGGTATGGCCTGCCCACTGCCACTTCAACTTGCACATTCTGAGAGCTATGTCGGTGTCCTTAATTCTTCGGCGAATTTCCTCGTTCCGGATTCTACCGCGCATAGAAACTTCGAGCATAGCTCTCTCCATGGTTCGCTGCGTGACTCTGAGCTATTCTAGGAGAACAGCAGTTAAGGACCACGTTTCTGTGCCATATATCATCACTGGCATGGCAACACACACTGGTTATAAACCCTTCGTCTTTAGGCTCTGTAGAATATTGGACGAAAGATATCGCGTAGTTTCCTGAACGCTGCCCATCCGAGTTTAAATTTTCAGGCGACCTCTTTGTCGAAGTTGGATTTATCTAGTTGTACAGTTTGTCCAAAGTAAACATAGTGTTTGACAACTTCGAGAGTATCGTTCCCAACAACAGTTCAGGTGGAACATGGAAATTCGACATAGTTTTCGTTTTGTCCATACCTATTCATTTTAAGACCTACCTGTTGAGAAACGTTACTGAGGTCGCTAAGCATGGTTTTAATATTCTCCATCGACTTAGCCATGATGACTATATCATCGCCGAAACGAAGATGAGTGATATATTCGCCATTGATGTTGATGCCATATCCATCCCAGTCCTAAAGCTTGAAAACATCCACCAGTGCGTTTGTGACAAGTTCCGGAGAAATGTCATCTCCTTGTCTCACGCCTCTTTGCAATTGGATTGGTTTTGTGCTGTTGTGCTGTAATCGAATCGAATAGTGGCGTTTTTATACAAACACTCCAACATTGCGATATATCTATAGTCGATACGGCAACGCTGAAGAGACTGTAACACCGCCCAGGTTGCTATTGATTCGAAGGCTTTCCAATAGCCCACAAAAGCTAGATATAATGGCCCATTATACTCCTCAGTCTTCTGTACAATCTGGCAGAGCGTATGGATGTGGTTTATGGTACTGGGTCCTTTTCGAAAGCCGGCTTGTTCGGGAGGCTGGAAGTCATTAAACCTGCGTTCCAGACGGACGACACATTGTTCAGGAGTGACGGATCTATAATTCTTCAATAAGGTATTATCACCTTTTTTGAAGAATAGTACCACTACACTCCTGTGCCATGCTTCTGGCGTAGTATCTTCGAGTATAGACTAAAAGTACTGGTTCCCATCCGCTCGTAGAAGTTCCGCCGTAATTCCATCATCGCCCGGCGCCTTGTTGTTCTTAAGCTGTTGGAGGACCATTCTAATCTCACACAAACTGATGTCTGAGATATCCTCAGTATAATGTCGGCTCAGTCTCGCTCTGGTGTCCTGAGCTGAGCTGGCCACGGGCTGTCGTGTCGAGCTGTATTACTGTCGAGAAAACATCTCTAACCCTTTAGGATCTCTGGTTTCGATGAGATGATACTGTTGTTCACGTTCTTCAGTTTCGTTATATGGCTTTGCTCAATAGTCGCATTTTTTGCAAACAGTTCGGAGCCGTAGTTTCGCTCGATTAAAATCCATATTCCAAAGGGTGCGGTCCTATGACCGCAAGTGGTGTCGCATGAACTTTGAGATACGCCTATTGAGTTTATTTAGGAGTTTAGAACATATCAACTGAAGATTGTAGTGTCATTTCGGACCGGTCTCCCATTAACTTAATGGTGTTTCCTGAGAGCTTGTGAGGCTTTTTCCGGCGTGGGGCTTTAGAGAACTTGACCTCACTGCATGGACAGTTTTTACCAACTCGTTGTTTATCTAGTCCACTGTTTCGCATTCGGTTAGGAACTGGAAGCGATTATGCAGTTTGAGTTGAAAGGTTTCGGGATTTTGGATCTGGGCAGAATTATCGCGGAGCGTGAACTTCACCAGAATGTGACCTCTCAAGTTAACATCGATATTTAACGTGCCTCTGATAATACGGTGATCGCTGCCGGTTTCCACTCTGCCGATCACGGAGACATCGTTGAATATTCGCTTCTTGGTCGTCATGAAGTCGATCTCATTTTTGATGGGTCATTCAGGCTTATCCAAGTCCATAACCATGTGTCCCCCCACTACTCTCAACTCATCGCCATTCCGTGCCCACCTTTGCATTGAAGTCCCCCATTACAACAATGAAGTATGATTTGGATGATTTACGCAGATGCGTAAGCACTGAAAATTCTATAAATAAAAAACACTTTGCTATTTGGTATTTCAAAGATAATAAATAAGTCGCTTATGCTATCCCATGCAAGAAAACAATACTTAACGCAATTACATAATAACTTTTCTCAAAACTGGCTTACATCGAAGCGCTAGTATTATCTTCCAAATGTAAATAAATAACCAATTTCTTAGTGATTGTTTTAAATTTTTGTTTTGATTCCAACTCTTTCGTAGTAAGTATTGTAAGGCTCTAGTATCTTGATTCCAAAAAAGAATTACACGCTTTCATCTAAATTGATATTTTTACCGGTCAAAGAGCATTCTTGCGCGGGGCCCCCAAATGCGCGGGGCCCGTAGCATTTGCTACTCTTGCTACGTGGCTAATCCGCCACGGCCACACATAACCTACTAAATACTAATGTAGCGTAAATTGTTCGTAGGCAGCGTATAGACTCTGTCCTTTTACGCGTTATTATTGTAAGGTATTTATATACTGTAATTTTAAATTCCTCACTCCCCACTACTGGAGCATTTGCCGCTCAAAGGACCCATGTCCTAAGAATCAACACAAATAAAATGTTTTCATTGATCACTTGAGAGCTAAGTCTCTAGGAGCTAAGTCTCTTGGAGCTAAGTCTCTAGGAGCTAAGTCTCTAGGAGCTAAGTCTCTAGGAGCTAAGTCTCTGAGAGCTGAGTCTCTAGGAGCTAAGTCTCTAGGAGTTAAGTCTCTAGGAGCTTAGTCTCTAGGAGCTAAGTCTCTGAGAGCTAAGTCACTAGGAGCTAAGTCTCTGAGAGCTGAGTCTCTAGGAGCTAAGTCTCTGGGAGCTAAGTCTCTGGGAGCTAAGTCTCTGGGGGCTAAGTCTCTTGGAGCTAAGTTTCTTGGAGCGAAGTCTCTAGGAGCTAAGTATCTAGGAGCTCAGTCTCAGAGAGCTTTTGTATCTAGGAGCTAAGTCTTTGAGAGCTGAGTCTCTAGGAGCTAAATCTCTGGGAGCTAAATCTCTGGGAGCTAAGTCTCTTGAAGCTAAGTCTCTTGGAGCTAAGTCTCTTGGAGCTAAGTCTCTGAGAGCAAAGTCTCTAGGCGCTAAGTGTCTGAGAGGTAAGTCTCTTGGAGCTAAGTCTCTGAGAGCTGAGTCTCTAGGAGCAAAGTCACTGGGAGCTAAGTCTCTGAGAGCTTAGTCTCTAAGAACTAAGTCTCTAGGAGCTATGTCTCCGGGAGCTAAGCCTCTAGGAGCTAAGTTTCCGGGAGTTAAGTCTCTAGGAGCTGAGTCTCTAGGAGCAAAGTCTCTGGGAGCTAAGTCTCTGGGGGCTAAGTCTCTTGGAGCTAAGTCTCTAGGCGCTAAGTCTCTAGTAGCTGAGTCTCTGAGAGCTAAGTCTCTGGGAGCTAGGTCTCTGAGAGCTAAGTATCTGAGAGCAAAGTCTCTGAGAGCTAAGTCTCTAGGAGCTAAGTCTCTGGGAGCTAAATCTCTGGGAGCTAAGTCTCTTGGAGCTAAGTCTCTGAGTGCTAAGTCTCTATGAGCTGAGTCTCTGAGAACTAAGTCTCTGGGAGCTAAGTCTCTTAGAGCTAAGTCTCTAGGTGCTAAGTCTCTGAGAGCTAAGTCTCTAGGCGCTAAGTCTCTATGAGCTGAGTCTCTGAGAGCTAAGTCTCTTAGAGCTAAGTCTCTGAGAGCTAAGTCTCTAGGAGCTAAGTCTCTGGGAGCTAAATCTCTGGGAGCTACGTCTCTGGGAGCTAAGTCTCTGGGAGCTAAGTCTCTAGGAGCTAAGTCTCTGGGAGCTAAGTCTCTGGGGGCTAAGTCTCTTGGAGCTAAGTCTCTAGGCGCTAAGTCTCTAGTAGCCGAGTCTCTGAGAGCTAAGTCTCTGGGAGCTAGGTCTCTGAGAGCTAAGTATCTGAGAGCAAAGTCTCTGAGAGCTAAGTCTCTAGGAGCTAAGTCTCTGGGAGCTAAATCTCTGGGAGCTAAGTCTCTTGGAGCTAAGTCTCTGAGTGCTAAGTCTCTATGAGCTGAGTCTCTGAGAGCTAAGTCTCTGGGAGCTAAGTCTCTTAGAGCTAAGTCTCTAGGTGCTAAGTCTCTGAGAGCTAAGTCTCTAGGCGCTAAGTCTCTATGAGCTGAGTCTCTGAGAGTTAAGTCTCTTAGAGCTAAGTCTCTGAGAGCTAAGTCTCTAGGAGCTAAGACTCTGGGAGCTACGTCTCTGGGAGCTAAGTCTCTGGGAGCTAAGTCTCTGGGAGCTAAGTCTCTGGGAGCTAAGTCTCTGGGAGCTAACTCTCTAGGAGCTTAGTCTCTAGGAGCTAAGTCTCTGAGAGCTAAGTCTCTGGGAGCTAAGTCTCTGGGAGCTAAGTCTCTGAGAGCTAAGTCTCTGGGAGCTAAGTCTTTAGGAGCTAAGTCTCTGGGAGCTAAGTCTCTAGGAGCTGAGTCTCTAGGAGCTAAGTCTCTGGGAGCTAAGTCTCTTGGAGCTAAGTCCGAGTTAAGTCTCGGGGAGCTAAGTCTCTGAAATGACAACGCATCTAGCGTTAACGGCGGCGGCGGCGGCGTTAAGGGCGTTAACGGTAGGTGAAATATCTCATATGCCTGTAATTTTATCGCCACACATACCCATTCAACACAATAAGGCGACCTTACGGTTTACAACTAGAAGTGAAATTAATCTGGACGCCATTCATCTTCTGGCACCTATTACGTGGAGACAACGAATGTTGTTTCCCGGTCTAGCTACTTCACAAAGAGATCTACTGCTACAAGACTTAACTCACTCTGCCAAATCTACTCTCTGTCTATCAAATCTACTTAAGCTCAAGTCCCTGAAGTCCCTGTAAGTACCTGTAATTCGCCTACATTTTAAGATATTTTTTTGTTAGTAATCGTAGCCCCACGCCAAGAATTTTCCCTGTAGGTATCGTGGGTGCGTTTTCAAACATATAAACTCACATACACAAACAGCCAGACTCGGGACGCCTATCTGTAGGCCATTCAAATATTGTAGTCGGGACAATAGGAATTCATTTCATACAAATGTTGGGAGAGTGACCAGTCTGGGACGAGCTCTACACGGTCACGCGGACAGCGGAGCGCGGCCCCTTCCCCTTCAGGAAAGCCGACAGAAGCACTCATCCATACTTTATCTCTATCTTATCCTATCTTAGAGTCCGTAGTTAGGAGTCTTCCCGTTGGATCGCACTAGCGTAAAGACGTGTGCACAAAATTATTTACTTTTTATTTAATTTTAAATAATATTAAAAACCTAAGAAGTAACGGGTGGCGCAAAAGTAAAGACCCTATTAGGCGCGCAGTGAAGTGGAGCGGTATCGATATCGGTGTTACTGTTCGAGCGAGAAAGAACTACGGCGCTGTATTACCTACGCGCGGTGCGACTACGTAAACTCCGAACTTGGGAAACATGTCCAGATTATTACGATCACCAACCAACTCGGACTTGCAAAGGACTGTATCGGATTCCGATGTCGTGAATACTCCTAGCCAAAATACGCCGCCTAATTTTGTATCTCAACGCAAAAGACCGCGTCAGTCTAGTGAAGAGCGCTTCTGTTCTTTTAAGGACGAAATCAAAGTCATGCTTAGTGAGTGGAAAGAAACCCAGAATACCCTACTTAATAAGCTCGTCGCTGAAGTCGCTGAAATAAAACAGCAAAATGCCGAGATCAAACATCAAACGAACGAAGAAATTGAAAAGAGTCTCCAGTTCATAAATGAAAAATACGAAGATATGAAGAAAAAGGTCGAAGATTTAGAGGGTGAACGGAAAGAACATTTATTAAAAATAGCTAGTCTAGAATCGGAAATTGGTGAAGTTCAAAGAAATCTGAAGTCGGCTACCATTGAATTGAGAAATGTACCGAAAACAACTGATACTGAAACCAAGACAGACTTGTGTAACATCATAGAAAAGACATGTCAAGTGATTGATGTGAATATACAAGCAACAAATATTCGGGATGTTTTCCGAGTTACATCGAAGGCCGGAAAGAGCACAATAGTGGCAGAGCTAACTACTGTCATCATGAAAAACCAGATAATACAGGGGGCTAAAGCCTTTAATGAAAAACACCCTGACCAGCGCTTAAACTCTGGCCACATTGGCTTTAAAGGAGTAATTACACCGATCTATATTTCTGAAGCTCTGACAAGCAAGGGTCGAAGACTGTTCTTCCTAGCAAGAGATTTAGCAAAATCCAAAGAATATAAATTCTGCTGGACAAATAGCGGTAAAATATTTATTCGCAAGGCCATAGATGCTCCCCGCATTGAAATAAAGGATGAATTACAAATTGCCACTCTGAGAAACGCCTTGTGACTAGGGTTAGTTATTTCACTTGCTTACTCATCCTATTTTTTATTTATAAATTCAAACCTTTTTCTTTTTTGTTACTTTTATGATGCACTGCGGTTTATGTTATATAATCATGGTTCTTACATTTATCTTTTTAATATATTTTTGCGGAGTACGAATAATTTTCCACATATCGTCGTTGTCCAGATTTATATATTGGACTCATTTCAAAGTTATTACAAATCTATATTGTTTTTATATTTAGAGCTTGAAAAACTTATAAACGTTTTGACCACGTCACATATTTCCATTAAACAAAATTCGATTGCAATTTAAACAATAATTTAGCCAGCAATATTGATAGTATATCAGCTGGACCATCATTTTTGTGTAATCCGGAAACATGTAAATCGTTAATAACATCTCATTTACCGCATAATAAACACATAAAAATTTTAACACAAAATATCAGGAGCATAACTAAAAACTTTAGCCATTTTGAAATTTTTCTAGCAAGATTAAATACAACATGTGAAGTAATTATCCTAACTGAATCTTGGAATTCGAAAGCTTTACATTTTCCATCTCTAAAAAACTATGAGACATATTATACAAAACACAATCGTAACCAAAATGACGGAATAGTAGTATACACTAGAGATACACTTGGTTGTTCAGTAGAGGAAGTATCTATAAGTGATGCCACTTGTATGGTCATAAAAATACAAAACGAAACTGTAGTAATAGGTATTTACAGATCGCCATCAAATCCTAACCTAGACCAATTCATAAACTCGCTAGATAGTTTACTAAACAATTATAAAAAACACCGAAACATAGTTATAATGGGTGATTTAAATATAGACGTGAAGTATGATAATATAGATCGCAACTCGACAGATTATCTAAATCTATTAGCCTGTCATGGTCTTTTGCCTGGTCATTTATTGCCAACGAGGGATGCCAATTGCCTGGACCATGCTATGATAAAAACCAAACTCTCTATACTTACACTAGTTCTTCAGACCCATGTCACTGACCATGCTCCAGTTCTTTTGTGTTTTGCCTTGGTAAATAATAATAAATCTGTGACCCAAAAAACAATCCGTAAAGTTAACTACGAGGCTATCTTGGATCATTTAAATACAATTAATTTTAGTAACATTATTAAATCCGAAGATGTTAATTGGACTGCCGATCAGCTAGTGAGGATCCTAAATGAAACTATCTCGAAAAACACTCTTACAGTATTAATGCCTAAAAGACTGCGCTGCATTAAGCCTTGGATTACGCCAGGTTTAGTTCGATGTATAATAAACCGAGATCGCATGAACATTCGATGTAAAAAGGAACCTAATAATGTAATTCTTTCCATAACCTACAAACGATATAAAAATTATTGCAACGATTTACTAAAACGACTTAAACACAACTTCCAAAGAGACGAAATAAACAAACACGCTAAAGACCCAAAGAGGAAATGGAAAGTAATTAACACAATAACAAACAGAAGCACAAATAAAACCAATCCATCAGAACTGCTCAAAATAGAAGATACACCCGAACAATCTTTAGAGAAAATCAACCACTACTTTACTAGCATTGCTAATGAGCTAGCAAGCAAGATTACACCTTGTGCGGATCAAATTATACAACCTTCGAATCCACCAATTAACTCCATGGTTTTGTTGGAAACAACGGAGCCTGAAATCGAATCTATCATAATGGCTTTAAAAACTGATAGTGCAATAGGTTGGGATGGTATACCTACAAAACTAGTAAAAATGGCTAAACATATTATCGTACCACTTCTTACACACATTACAAATCTATCTATAAAAACAGGTCAATTCCCAGATAATTTTAAGATTTCTGTTATTCATCCTATCCATAAGGCGGGGAATAGAGACTGTACTCACAACTACCGCCCTATTTCGGTACTGCCCGTCCTGTCTAAGGTCCTAGAAAAAATAATGAACAAACGGCTGATTTCATATCTTGAAAAACATAACTTCTTAGCTAACAACCAATATGGGTTTAGATCAAAAAGATCAACAGCACAGGCAGTTTCTGAACTAACGAATTTTGTTGCTACCCACATTGACAATAAAAATAAATGTATTGGAATATTTATCGATCTAGCAAAAGCTTTTGATACAGTCTCTATTTCTATCTTAATAAAGAACTTGGAAAATGTTGGCATAAGAGGTAAAACACTGGATTTATTTATTAGTTATTTAAAAAACCGAAGACAAAGAGTAACAATAGACGGGATGTATAGTAATGATGCTCCAGTTTCATTTGGCGTGCCTCAGGGAAGTGTCCTTGGGCCGACACTTTTTCTTATATATATTAATAATCTATGTAAGTTAAACCTACAAAATTGCAGTATCTTCTCATTTGCTGATGACACTGCACTGATTTTCTATGGAAAGACATGGGAAGAGGCAAAAAAACATGCAGAAACAGGGTTACAAACGATGGCAAAATTTCTTTCTCAAAACCTGTTAACCTTAAACATCTCAAAAACAAAGTTTATAACCTTTGCGAATACTTTTACAACTCTAAAAGCTACACAAAACCTTAAAGTACAGATGCATTCTTGCCAAAATATAACACCTAACCCCTGTAATTGTTACCCTCTGGAAAGAGTTAAGACAATAAAATACCTTGGTATTCTGCTTGACGAAAGGTTGACTTGGTGCCCTTACATAGACCTATTGTCAGGTAGACTACGTAAACTTATTCATATTTAAAAAAAATTAAGACATGTAGCGGACAAACCACTACTCAAAACTGTTTATTTCGCACTGGCTCAATCAATAATATCTTATTGTATTACGTCATGGGGGGGAGCGCGTAAAACGCATATTATGAAACTGGAGCGAGCACAGCGCGCGTTGCTTAAGGTTATGATGTTCAAATCTTTTAAGTATCCCACTATTAACTTGTACTCAGAATGTGATGTGTTGACAGTTCGGCAGCTATACATTAAAGAAATTATAATGGCCCAACATAGTAAACTTAATTATAATAAAGAAATAATGAATAATAGACGTTTAGGCAGAGTATGTTCTACTATTCCGTATAAGACATCCTTTATAAATAAATTCCAGTGTTATTTAGGGCCAATGCTATACAACAAATTGAATAAAATTATCAAATTCTACCAGTTAAATAAACATTCGTGCAAAAAACTTTTAATAACCTGGCTAAAATCGCAAACATATCTGGAAATTGAAAATTTACTTATTAATCTACAATAGGAAGCTCTGAATAAATAATTAAATAAAAATAAAAAACAATATAAAAATAATAATTAAAACATTAATGTCCCTACAACAATGAAATCAATCTAAGTAAAATAACATAATCACAATAGAAAAACAAAAAAAAATAAAGAAATTAAAATGTCGCAAGTTCATACATTCAGTGGTCAAACTATTTGTTTTTTTAAGTCGACGGTATTTGGAAAAAATGTACAATGAATATGTCAACAAATTAGTTATAATATTTCTATAACATTTTACCCGCAGTAAGAATACCCGCAGTAAGAGTACCCGCAGTTTAATCTGTATTTTATTAATTAGGAGTATTGTTTATTGTATAGGTTTAATGTGCAGTGCAAAAGTTGTTTACAGTATACTATTAGACCTTAATGTACACGTCTGTAGATAGTTACCTGGGAAGGATCTAACGAACGATCTAAAAAAAAAAAAAAAAAAAAATCTTATCCTTATCTTATCTTCTTTTTCTTTATCTTTATTTTTCTTTATCTTTTTTTACTTTTTTTTTTGGTATGAAAATAGCTTGAAACCCAGGGAAGGACATAGGCTACTTTTTAATCCGCGGCTTCGTTTGCATCCGCGATAACAGACATTCTCGCGGACGAAGTCGCGGGCAAAAACTAGTAAAACAATAAACACGGCTTAGTTTACTCATATTTGAACCATTTAAGCAGTAAAATGAGTCATCAGCACATATTATTTTTTTTAACTTTGTCGATTTAAAAAAAACGCAATTGGTGCGAAAGTACGAAGTACCTATGTCAAAAAATTACAAATAAAATATAGCTTGCGATTCCAGAGACATCCTCAGTTTTCATGTCAGCTCCATGTACAGGATGATTGGTAGATCGATGCAAAGCCGTAAAGCGGAGCTAGTATAGACTATTTACAACCATTTGAACTGAACTTGTCTTAGCCGAAGTGTGACTATTTTTTTTTTTTGCATAATTTTAATGATTTTAGATGACAAAACCCAAAATATTGCAGTTAGTTGCAAATAATGGCCAATTCGGAAGATAAGTCATTTATTTTTTATTTTATTTGGTTAACATAATGCGTAAACTATCTAATCTATACATATAATAAAACAGTAACAAACTGTGTCTGTACATTGAATAATATATTTAAAAAAAAATTGAAAACCCCCCGTTTAGGAACAGTAATAGAACCGCAACAGACCAGCTAAACTATAAGAGATACAAAAATGGTACCATAGCAAAAATTGTTCCACGTGATGAGCATTTTCTGCTGAGAGAATAAATTTGAAGATCTGGAACACCTGATGTGGAACTCCAAGAGCCCAGCTACACCATGACACATATAGGAATGACGTCTTAGCAAAAGTTGTTCGGTCTAATGGGCATTTCCTGTTGACTTATATAAATCGAAGATCAGAAACATCTGATGTGAAAATCAAAGCTATCACTAATTTCACTGTATCTTATAAAATAACATAAGCAGGAGTACCTTCCACGCGGTGAAGGCGGTAACAGTTTAGGACTGATTTTTGATGACGATGGTATATCATTGAAAATTTGACTCTACTGGCCAAAATTCTCATTTATTTTTTTATTTTATCGAATAAATATGCCTTCGGGCTTATATGTTATTTGGGTGTTTAATTTCCTTTTCCATTTATCTTCGCGATACGGTAGCCTACCCGGTAACGCAGGGGAGCAGTCACTTAGATTTTAATTGATCAGGTAGGATCTTTACAATAAAACTATAACCATGCCTAGAAAGAGGTCAAATCTTTCCCAATGTTCCAAAGGAGCTAAAAGATTGAGGATCATAAGATCCCAAGAATCTACCGAAGAGCGTCAGGAGAGACTTGATGCTGTTCGAGAACATCAGGCTGCAACTCGCTCCGTGGAAACCTCTTCAGATAGCGAAGCACGCCTGCGTTCTCAGCGTATTTACGCATCTACATCCAGGTCTCTAGAGACCAGTGAAGAGTATGACCGCTGATCGTGAACGTCATACAGTGTCTCGCGAGTCGGAGACGTTCACGGATAGAGAATTGCGCTTGAGTTCTCAGCGTACCTACGCATCTGCTGCGGAAAGTGATGCGCGACTGTCCGCTGATCGTGAGCGACATGCATTGTCTCGCGAATCGGAAACGTTTAACGATACAGAATCACGCTTGAGTTCTCAGCGTATTCGCACTTCTACTAACAGGTCTTATGAACCGAATGATGAACGTGATGCACGACTAACTGCTGATCGAGATTCTCATACACTAGCGACCCGACCCAGCTTCGCATTGGCCTATAGCCTTCCTCGGTATATGGACTATCTAACACAAAAGATTTTTTTAATTCGAACCAGTAGATCCTGAGATTAGCGCGTTCAACCAAACAAACAAACAAACTTCAGCTTTATAACATTATAGTATAGATTGTCCCGAACACGAACACAACAAAATATTCATAATCAGTTAGAAAGTGAGAGAAAAAGAATTGCTGGAGTACGGCATGAAGAGACACAAGAAGAGCGCAACGAACGTTTGAATTCTGATCGACTTCGACATTCTCTAAACAGAATGTCGATATCATCTGAAGAATCGGATGTGTCTGAAGATATAGCCGTAGGTCATGGCGACCTTCCTTGGGTTGATAAGGAACGGAGTTCATTTACGTATACGCCTATGATTGACTACGCCACATATTCCGCCATCGGAGGTATGATTCAAAATTGTACTTTTTGAACGTCTCGAATCATCTCGCGCATCCCGTTGTGTTCCCGTCCCCGGGCTCTTAGAATTCGACATCAGACGTTTCAGATCTTCGATTTTGCCGACCCCGTTGTCGCCGGCATAAGCAACCGGATCCGCGTACGAAGTCGCGGGCAGAAGCTAGTACTTATAACATAATTAGATCTGTGTGACAAGACAATTTTTTTACAGACATAAAGTCAAAGACATTTTTAAATATTCCAGAAATCTGTTTTTAGACGGCATGAAGAAAAATCACGGATGGTGCTTTTTTTGTTCAAACATTTTTAAAAACATGTCTGGTTATTGCTCTTTCTTTCGAGGTATCAACTACGCGGATAGCTCACCGATTATTGAAATTATGACCTACAAACCAAATTGAGGGAGAAAATTAATTTTTTTAGGCGAATTATTTAAAAGAAAATTACAATTAAAATCATTTATTATTAGTTAAAAACAACAACAACAGAAGTGTGAAGACGGGTCCGTGTTGGTATTAGAGACCGCGGCGAACATTTTGAATACGAATAATAAATGATTTTACTTAAAATTTACTTTGAAATAATTCGCTTAAAAAATTTAATGTTCTCCCTCAATTTGGTTTGTAGGTCATAATTTCAATAATCGGTGAGCTATCCGCGTAGTTGATACCTCGAAAGAAAGAGCAATAACCAGACATGTTTTTAAAAATGTTTGAACAAAAAAAGCACCATCCGTGATTTTTCTTCATGCCGTCTAAAAACAGATTTCTGGAATATTTAAAAATGTCTTTGACTTTATGTCTGTAAAAAAATTGTCTTATTACACAGATCCCCTAATTATGTTTTATTAGATTGTTTACGCATTATTTTAACCAAATAAAATAAAAAATAAATGACATATCTTTCAAATTGGCCATTATTTGCAACTAACTGCAATATTTTGGGTTTTGTCATGTAATATCATTAAAATTATGCTAAAAAAAAATAGTCACACTTCGGCTAAGACAAGTTCGGTTCAAATGGTTGCAAATAGTCTACAGTAGCTTCGATTTAAAGCTTTGCATCGATCTACCAAACATCCTGTATAATACTGATTATTATGAATAAAAAGAAATCTAAACAAAAAAAGAATGACTTTGAATAATAGTGTAAAAGATGGTTATGTTGAAAATATAGGAAAACAAATAAAAGTATAATAGATGTTTATTGCTACTGACATTATGAAGTTGAATGCTTCGGAATTATGAACATTAGAGACAGAGTGGTTAGGAATTGTGATTGTTAGAATGAAAAATGTTCGGAAAAACATTTTCGGATTTCCAATAATCGGAGTTGGAAATTTAGGTGAACTTTGGCGAACCCTTAACGATAGAGGGGATCTGGCGCTCGGCGGCAGCTGCCGCGGCGGATATAAAAACATATTTTTACCATGCATGCAGCAAGCATGCAAACATGTAAACAAGCGTACCACGCATGCAACATACACCACGCATGCAGCATGCAACATGTAGCAGGCATGGTTTCTGTCACGGCTCCGGCGGACCCACGCGACCTTATCGTCGCGGATGGTATTATCGCTCACCGCCGCTGCTTCGGCTTACTGGCGGGCGTTAAAACCACCTGCTCCTCAGCTCGCGGGCCGCCTCGCCCCTCCGCGCCTACGCGGATTCAAATTACACTCTAGGTGTAGGGCAGACAAGACTACGTGGAGTCGGTTTCGCAGCGATTCGTTTGTCATTAACTTTTGTAGCACAACATATTGACTTTGACGGCCGCTTTAATGGTCACTGTTCTAGCCTAACCTAACCCAAATTACCTCTTCAATAACTAAATTATGCTAAACGTGCAAACGTGCTAATGTGCATTATGGAAAATGTTCACTATACCATATAAAATTAGGTAAAATGAAATTATATCAATAATTCATTATATCATTTCATCGTTATATTAAAAAAAAAGTATGTTAAAAGAAATTAGATCATATGATCTTTAGAGCTTTTGTTATTATTTCAAACGTTACACACCCGATGTAAATGTGTGCGTGAGGCATGTATGTACAAACGGTTCGGCTTACTTAAGATGGTTCACTTTCGATATGCGTGGCGCGGAGTCCTTTTTTTTCTAGTCAGTGTACTACTAATTTGTTTCATTTTATCGTTAACTGTCCCCATACAAACTTTTTCGACAACCCCATATGTCCAAATCATTTTTTGTAATATTCTGTCTCAAATCAATACAAAATAACTAGTTTTGGATAAATATGCCTAATTAATAACAAATCACTCGGTTTATCACACTTTTTACCCGTGTACCGTATTCAGTACACGGACTTGTCGAGTTGAAGCGGCGTGTACACTTAGCGTGTACCGTGGACTTGTGAACGGCTAATTATTTAAAAAAACACCGTTTTTATTACTATTCTAGTTTATGGTCACAAATTGACATTGAGAGAAAGTAAAAAAGACTTTTAAATTCTGTCAACTGTCAAATGGCTAAAGTGAAAACTCACATTCAAAGTTTTTGCCCGTTTGCGCGCGAATTTTTTGTTGTGTGAATAAATAGTAAATATGCAGAACTTTAACGTCTTCAATGTTTTTCTGAAGTTCCTTTGCATAAATAAAGCCTTTTTTACTAATAAACAATTGTTTTTTTTATCCACTAACCACACTGAGAAAAAAAAAATATATGTCATGTTTTCCGTTTTTTCTATTCATTGGTGTCCTGTTGACAAGTCCTGATAAATAGAGCAACATAGCTCACAAGTCCATGAAGTTAGAGCGCATAGAAAGAGATAAGGGCGAGTGTACCATTTACGGTACACGGACGTGATGGACCCTCGCGGCGTGTACTGTATTCGGTACATTGGACAGCTAACGTGTTAAATGAGCCATTGATTTTTTTAGAAATGAGACTTGTTATTTATTTTATAATAATATTTACTTCACCAGTGTAAAATGTTGCAGTAAAGTTTTTACATTTTCTTTTATTATTAATTTAATATTAAATTCTACATCTAAATAAAGTACATTCTAGGACAATAATATTTACAGATATGAGTGCCAAATTATAGCAGTTTGTCTATTGTCTGTCTGAAACATTGCTATTTGGCAATATTTGTGCTAAGTATCTACTGCGTATTCTATCAGACTGTTCTTGGGCGACGTCTCGAGTGTTAATAGATTGATCTAGTGACTCCGACGGCCTTCTCAAGTCCGGTTCTTCGTGGTCCGTATAATCCTCGTGGTCTAATAGGTTTGCAGTTTCGTCAGTTTCTTGAACCCTGGAAAGATTGCAATGATCGTAGTATTAAAATAAGTGCTTATAACAATACGAACCAATTAACCATTTAACCGCCGTTACCGTAATATTACCAAGGCTCTGAAAAAGTTCTTAATGCACACAAACTCCATAAAAAGCTTGCCAATTTTAAGATTTAGGTAGGGTGTATATTAAAAAGGACATTTTACAATATTTCTAATTATAAATACTGTGAATTTTGATGTTCAAATGCAGTGTGATCACTGCGTGATCCTACTTGTATCGCCAATCACGTCATTTTACGGGTACTGGGGATGGGCCAATTCGGAAAATAGTTAAGAGGTTGCCTAAGCACGCTTATGCTAGCCACATTGCTTATGGGCCCTGAACTTCTTCATGTTTTTATTATAATTAGCCACATTTGCGAATTATTTTAACTTGGAGAGTTGTGTTGACGATTTTAATTATTATAATTGTCTACATATATTCGTTACTGTCGCGTCTAAGTCTAAGGTTTTATTGCCATACACCAGATATTACCTAATGAGCTGGAAATTTCAAAAAACGTAACAATATTTGAATGTAGCGGGCCACCTTAGCGCTTACACCTTATCGATAAAAATAAACTTAAAACCTCGTATCTTTGTGGCCTCTGAAATACTAATGAACAAAAACACTGTTGTACAGTGCAGTATTTAGTAAATACAGTAGGTACCTATCAGTAAAAAGGCGAAACTTACGTCTTCGTGGAGTCTCTCATACTTGGTGACATATTAAGCACACCATTGTTTGCTGAATCAATAATGTATATGAGCACAGCCGCAATAAGGGACACTAGAAAAAAAACGTAATAAGAATTAAAATTACTTATACCCTGTTCACAATAAGATTAGACATTTACTCAAACCTTTTTTACAGTCCGTTCAACCGATTTTGACTTCTATTGCGTTGGTAGCACGACAAATGGCAACTGCAGTAAACAGTTGTTATTGTAACCACTTTTTTGCCTCTAATGTCATCCTTAAGCCTACGGAATAGAAGTCAAAATCGGTTGAAGGGACTGTAAAAAAGGTTTGTGTTTATGTCTAATCTTATTGTGAACAGGGTATAGGTAGGTAATTAAAAACGAACCTAAATCTTGAATCGTATCATTTTAAATCATACCAAAGAGACATCCCAGGAAGAACATTTCTAGCATCAAATATCCATATTTATCAATAATTATTCCTGCAAAGATAATAACAGTGGCAAGACCCATGTTTTGAACAGCTTGACATCTGAAATAATAAAAAAATTTGCAAATGTATGAGTGATTAGGATTGCAGTCTGGGTACAAACAACACGCACGCCATTTGGGCCAGCGCATGTAGGCCGCAAGGCACGGTAGAGGATTCCACACTTATCAATTACATCATTTTCAGAAGAAGCAGCTGGAAAGGCCGGCAAAGTAGAATAGTATATTCACATAGTGTCAGCTATGGCTATGTATAAGTCCCCCAAGTAGTGTTGCTTAACTATCGATTATCCATCTATTGATAGTTGACCTTTAAAACTAGTAACAATATCTATAGTGCTATAGAATACTATAGATATTATAGGAATTTTACAATACTGTTGATACTATCGATAGCATCAGTCGAAAAACATATGTAGGTAGGTAATACTATTGGAGTACAAAAGTATCGATAGTATTGAGTTGTGATGTGATACTATTGATACTATCACTATAAAGCCCGTCACATACGTAGCTATAATATATATTATAGCTAGCCACCACACCGCACACGGTAGCTATAATATAATAATATATTTTCGCTCTTATTACGTCTGCGATCGTTGTTTGTTTCACATTTTTAAAATATATAATAATATACCTTGCTATATCTGTCCATATATTTTGGTGACTTAGTAAAAATTCGCATTTCAGACGCAGTTACACTGCGTCTGAAACGAACTTTTAGTGAGTTTTTATAGAGTTAGCGACACTAAAAGTTTCAGCGATGTGGATTACCATACACACATTACATCGCTGATTTTTACATCACTCTTCCATCTTGTGTACTCAAATCACTTTAATCAACTTTTGAACTTTAGATGAATGGTATCTTTTTCAAAAGTGGGTAGGGATTATTCTGTATTTTCTGGTAAACTAATAATCGTCACACAAATTAATTATGAACTAAATGATAACAGTAATTTAGGTATAATAGGTATCAAATTTTAATAGGTAATGATGACTTAGATCTAGCTGCGATACTATTACATTTTCGTTAAACATCGATGGGGTAAATATATCGATATTTCAAATAGGTACTATCGAAAGTAACGCCGAATGTAAGTATAATTTTATTGTTGTAAATCAGTCTTTCATAGTGATAGTATGAATAGTATCATAACTCAACACCATCGATACTATCGAAACTATTGCTCTTCATCAACAGTATTACTTATATTTGTCGATTGATACTATCGATAGAATCGTTAAATTTCAATACTATCGATAGGACTATCGATATTGTTACTAGTTTTCGATCATGATAGTATTGTATACTATCGAGAGTCAAACGATAGTTGAGCAGCACTAGTCCCAAGTAATTTGGGAGAGCTTATTGACATTAACTGGTCCTAAATCCAAACTAGGCTAGGCTGCTATACACACACGGGCTCAAATCACACCGACTATGTCAGTTGTCAAGTGCTTCACAAATGGGCCTTCAAATGTAAAGTTCTCAATTTGCTTTAAACTCACTATATACAAAACAGAATTTCAAGTTCATCAAGTTCTCCGTTTTTAATTCACATCCTCCAATTTCACAGGTTATTTTCCAGGATTTCAGGCCACAAATTTCAGGAATCTCGGAGTAACCCTGATTACTATGTGGCTGTGGCTTCAACATTTAAATTTAACCTTCTTATTGGGACATGCCCGCCACACTATTCCCAAACCACTGCAACTCTTGTAAGCCAGAATCAACAGTGGGGACCACCATAAAAGCGCCGAAGCAATGAAGCTCGACGAGTCCCAGAGAAACGATTTAACTGTCTTGGATCTCGCAACGAAATTAATCAGAAAAGAACAGCGGAGGAGTAAGAAAAACACATTTTCCACTTAATCAAGCAGGAAACAGAACAGAACTAGGCCAATAGCACAGTATAAAGATAATTATGAACAGTATGGAAACTAGGCCTATTTGTTGAAATAATTACCTACCTACGCTCCATTGGAGCGTTAAGGTTGTCACTTTTGATGTCTGTAATATTGATGTTTTATTGTAACAAACTTTTTCACGCGTTCAGTGGTTAGAATTTGGCTGGTTATCTTACCCTCCTTCTGGTCAAAATGTAAATCCAAGATGGCGGCTGTCATTTTCGTAGTTTTCGAGGGCGCTAAAGCCAATAGTGAGGTCAAAATGTAAATCAAAGATGGCGTCTTCGAAAATTTTCAAATTTTTAGTCATGGGTATCGTTTTCATAGTTTTCGTGGGTGCCAAAACCGATAGTGAGGTCAAAATCTGAATCCGAGATGGCGGCTGTAAATTTTTTTAAATGTATGTGTCATGGTTATCATTTTCATAGTTTTCGAGGGTGCTAAAGCCAATAGTGAGGTCAAAATGTAAATCTAAGATGGCGGTGTTTTACAAATAAATTCGTGAATTTATTTGTAAAACAAAGATGGCGGCTTTTTTATTTGCTCATGTTTATTTTTTTCGCCATGGGTGTCGATATAGTTTTCGTGGGTGCCAAAACCGATAGTAATGACAAAATGTAAATCCAAGATGGCGGCTGTTTTTTTTTTGTAATTTATTTGTTATGGGTGTCATTTTTGTAGTTTTTGAGGGTGCTAAAGTCAATAGTGAGGTCAAAATGTAAATCCAAGATGGCGACTTCAAAAATTTTCAAATTTTTAGTCATGGGTATTGTTTCAGTTTTCGTGGGTGCCAAAACCGATAGTGAGGTCAAAATCTGAATCCAAGATGGCGGCTGTAATTTTTTATATTTTTTTTGTTATGGGTGTCGTTTTCGTAGTTTTCGAGGGTGCTAAAGCCAATAGTGAGGTCAAAATGTAAATCCAAGATGGCGGCTACAAAAATTTTCAAATTTTTAGTCATGGGTATCGTTTTCATAGTTTTCGTGGGTGCCAAAACCGATAGTGAAGTCAAAATCTAAATCCAAGATGGCGGCTGTGAAATTTTTCATTTTTTTTGTCACTGATGTCGTATTCATAGTTTTTGAGGGTTAGCACCTAACCTAAAGCGAGACTAAAATGTAAATCCAAGATGGAGCCTGCGAATTTTTTTTAATTTTTCGTCATGGGTGTCGTTTTTCGTAGTTCTCGTGGATACTAAAGCCGATAGTGGGGTCAAAATGTAAATCCATGATGGCGACGACGAAAATTTTAAATATTTTCGTCATGGGAGTAATTTCATTAATTACGAGGGAAGCCGCCATCTTGGATTTACATTTTGGCCTCACTATTGGGTTTAGCACCCTCGAAAACTACGAAAATGACACCCATGACAAAAAAATTGATACCTATGACTAAAAATTTGAAAATTTTTGAAGACGCCATCTTGGATTTACATTTTGACCTCACTATTGGCTTTAGCACCCTCGAAAACTACGAAAATTACACCCATGACAAATAAACTAAAAAAATGTCTGCCGCCATCTTGGATTTACATTTTGACCAGAAGGAGGGAAAGATAACCAGCCAAATCCTAACTGCTAAACGCGTCAAAAAAGTTCGTTACATTATAACACATCAATTTTACAGACATTAAGAGTGACAACCCTAACGCTCCAATGGAGCGTAGGTAATTATTTCAACAAATAGGCCTAGTTTCCATACTGTTCATATCTTTATACTGTGCCAATAGGCACAAAGGGACGTTTACAACTGGGAGAAGCCCAGTTGCTAAGCACCACGGATTATAATTGACATAATTAATGGGCCCTAAAAAGGGGTGTGTAACAGTGGACATAATAACATAAGTTCTAATGATCACATGACCTAATTTCATTAAATATACTTTTTTTTTAATGAACGATGAAATGATATAATGAATTATAGATATAATTTCATTTTACCTAATTTTATATGGTATAATGAACATTTTCTATAACGCACATTTGAATTACTATTCAATTAGTATAATACTAAGTTACTATAATATTCAAAATATATATGTAACGTTTAATATAATTTAAAAACCTCTACTTAGTTTTGTATATTTTTGCAAAACTGATTAGATTTCGAACGCCTGTCATTTTCATTAGCCGTACTGGTGGCGGTATAAATAAATACGCATTATCTGCGTCAGATATCATCTACTGTTATTGAATCATTTGGGTTAGGTTAGATTAGAACAGTGACCAGTAACACGCGAAGGCGAGCGAGCGTAGCAAGCGTGCCGCGGCAGCGGCCGCCGAGCGCCAGATCCACTCTAGTGTTGGTGAATCGTTTGGGTTAGATGAGGTTATAACAGTATGATGTTTCCTGATATTTACTTATTCATTACAGAATTTTGGCTGAAAATTAGGTCAACTGAACGTTACATAAAAAAAGCATTATACAAACTGAAAATTATATGAAATAAACGTTATACTAAAAGTTATAAGATCAAAAGAAGTTTATGTGTAATATAATATTAGATCACATGAAATTAGGTTATTTGTTTTTATAGCATTTGAAAATTATATCATGTGAACGTTATTTTAAGCGATGTTATACAGGGTAATTGAAACAATACCTAAAACCTCTTAATCTGTATTTCGTATCATCACCCTGAATAACATTTGTTCTATGACTTTGACCTCAACTAAATAACGTAGCCAAAAATAGTTTGTTTTCGTTTATTTTTAGTCTGTAAAATTTACGTATACTACGCGCGCGCGCACCCATATGAGAGCGAATATATGATGTAGGTAGTAGGTAGGCTAATGTACAGGCACAGTTGATTGCAGGCCTTTCGTCGGCCATGTCAGAAAAAATATATTATGCAAAATTTTAAGCGTGTTTATATGTTTAATATGGAAAATGTTTCGAAATTTTGAAAAGTCGTAGAAAAAAAGTTGTTCAGGGTGATGATACGAAGTAAGGATTAAGTGGTTTTGGGTATTTTTTCAATTACCCTGTATTATCTGTTATTATGTCATATATTACACACCCCCTAAAAAGTGAGCTGTTACATTAAATTTGATTCCAATAATAGCTATGGCAAAATCGCTTGAACGCACGGAAATTAGTTCTAGTTTCTACAAGGTCCGCATAATAAACTGCTCCGGATGTAGCCTGTACACTATCCAACATAATATTGCGTTCTTTCTGCCAAAGAATACACTCTCATAAGATTTGATGTGCAGATTGATCGTATTCACAGTCAGATTTAGAACATTGACGCAAAGGCGAAGCAACAAGCTTGAAATAAAATAATTTACTTTTAAAGTTGCCACTACACTACTTAACTAACACCACTGTGTTGTCCAATTTCTAACAGGTCATGGTTAGAAATTAAAATCATTTATTATTAGTTAAAAACAACAACAACAGAAGTGTGAAGACGGGTCCGTGTTGGTATTAGAGACCGCGGCGAACATTTTGAATACGAATAATAAATGATTTTACTTAAAATTTACTTTGAAATAATTCGCTTAAAAAATTTAATGTTCTCCCTCAATTTGGTTTGTAGGTCATAATTTCAATAATCGGTGAGCTATCCGCGTAGTTGATACCTCGAAAGAAAGAGCAATAACCAGACATGTTTTTAAAAATGTTTGAACAAAAAAAGCACCATCCGTGATTTTTCTTCATGCCGTCTAAAAACAGATTTCTGGAATATTTAAAAATGTCTTTGACTTTATGTCTGTAAAAAAATTGTCTTATTACACAGATCCCCTAATTATGTTTTATTAGATTGTTTACGCATTATTTTAACCAAATAAAATAAAAAATAAATGACATATCTTTCAAATTGGCCATTATTTGCAACTAACTGCAATATTTTGGGTTTTGTCATGTAATATCATTAAAATTATGCTAAAAAAAAATAGTCACACTTCGGCTAAGACAAGTTCGGTTCAAATGGTTGCAAATAGTCTACAGTAGCTTCGATTTAAAGCTTTGCATCGATCTACCAAACATCCTGTATAATACTGATTATTATGAATAAAAAGAAATCTAAACAAAAAAAGAATGACTTTGAATAATAGTGTAAAAGATGGTTATGTTGAAAATATAGGAAAACAAATAAAAGTATAATAGATGTTTATTGCTACTGACATTATGAAGTTGAATGCTTCGGAATTATGAACATTAGAGACAGAGTGGTTAGGAATTGTGATTGTTAGAATGAAAAATGTTCGGAAAAACATTTTCGGATTTCCAATAATCGGAGTTGGAAATTTAGGTGAACTTTGGCGAACCCTTAACGATAGAGGGGATCTGGCGCTCGGCGGCAGCTGCCGCGGCGGATATAAAAACATATTTTTACGTCGCGGATGGTATTCTCGCTCACCGCCGCTGCTTCGGCTTACTGGCGGGCGTTAAAACCACCTGCTCCTCAGCTCGCGGGCCGCCTCGCCCCTCCGCGCCTACGCGGATTCAAATTACACTCTAGGCGTAGGGCAGACAAGACTACGTGGAGTCGGTTTCGCAGCGATTCGTTTGTCATTAACTTTTGTAGCACAACATATTGACTTTGACGGCCGCTTTAATGGTCACTGTTCTAGCCTAACCTAACCCAAATTACCTCTTCAATAACTAAATTATGCTAAACGTGCAAACGTGCTAATGTGCATTATGGAAAATGTTCACTATACCATATAAAATTAGGTAAAATGAAATTATATCAATAATTCATTATATCATTTCATCGTTATATTTAAAAAAAAGTATGTTAAAAGAAATTAGATCATATGATCTTTAGAGCTTTTGTTATTATTTCAAACGTTACACACCCGATGTAAATGTGTGCGTGAGGCATGTATGTACAAACGGTTCGGCTTACTTAAGATGGTTCACTTTCGATATGCGTGGCGCGGAGTCCTTTTTTTTCTAGTCAGTGTACTACTAATTTGTTTCATTTTATCGTTAACTGTCCCCATACAAACTTTTTCGACAACCCCATATGTCCAAATCATTTTTTGTAATATTCTGTCTCAAATCAATACAAAATAACTAGTTTTGGATAAATATGCCTAATTAATAACAAATCACTCGGTTTATCACACTTTTTACCCGTGTACCGTATTCAGTACACGGACTTGTCGAGTTGAAGCGGCGTGTACACTTAGCGTGTACCGTGGACTTGTGAACGGCTAATTATTTAAAAAAACACCGTTTTTATTACTATTCTAGTTTATGGTCACAAATTGACATTGAGAGAAAGTAAAAAAGACTTTTAAATTCTGTCAACTGTCAAATGGCTAAAGTGAAAACTCACATTCAAAGTTTTTGCCCGTTTGCGCGCGAATTTTTTGTTGTGTGAATAAATAGTAAATATGCAGAACTTTAACGTCTTCAATGTTTTTCTGAAGTTCCTTTGCATAAATAAAGCCTTTTTTACTAATAAACAATTGTTTTTTTTATCCACTAACCACACTGAGAAAAAAAAAATATATGTCATGTTTTCCGTTTTTTCTATTCATTGGTGTCCTGTTGACAAGTCCTGATAAATAGAGCAACATAGCTCACAAGTCCATGAAGTTAGAGCGCATAGAAAGAGATAAGGGCGAGTGTACCATTTACGGTACACGGACGTGATGGACCCTCGCGGCGTGTACTGTATTCGGTACATTGGACAGCTAACGTGTTAAATGAGCCATTGATTTTTTTAGAAATGAGACTTGTTATTTATTTTATAATAATATTTACTTCACCAGTGTAAAATGTTGCAGTAAAGTTTTTACATTTTCTTTTATTATTAATTTAATATTAAATTCTACATCTAAATAAAGTACATTCTAGGACAATAATATTTACAGATATGAGTGCCAAATTATAGCAGTTTGTCTATTGTCTGTCTGAAACATTGCTATTTGGCAATATTTGTGCTAAGTATCTACTGCGTATTCTATCAGACTGTTCTTGGGCGACGTCTCGAGTGTTAATAGATTGATCTAGTGACTCCGACGGCCTTCTCAAGTCCGGTTCTTCGTGGTCCGTATAATCCTCGTGGTCTAATAGGTTTGCAGTTTCGTCAGTTTCTTGAACCCTGGAAAGATTGCAATGATCGTAGTATTAAAATAAGTGCTTATAACAATACGAACCAATTAACCATTTAACCGCCGTTACCGTAATATTACCAAGGCTCTGAAAAAGTTCTTAATGCACACAAACTCCATAAAAAGCTTGCCAATTTTAAGATTTAGGTAGGGTGTATATTAAAAAGGACATTTTACAATATTTCTAATTATAAATACTGTGAATTTTGATGTTCAAATGCAGTGTGATCACTGCGTGATCCTACTTGTATCGCCAATCACGTCATTTTACGGGTACTGGGGATGGGCCAATTCGGAAAATAGTTAAGAGGTTGCCTAAGCACGCTTATGCTAGCCACATTGCTTATGGGCCCTGAACTTCTTCATGTTTTTATTATAATTAGCCACATTTGCGAATTATTTTAACTTGGAGAGTTGTGTTGACGATTTTAATTATTATAATTGTCTACATATATTCGTTACTGTCGCGTCTAAGTCTAAGGTTTTATTGCCATACACCAGATATTACCTAATGAGCTGGAAATTTCAAAAAACGTAACAATATTTGAATGTAGCGGGCCACCTTAGCGCTTACACCTTATCGATAAAAATAAACTTAAAACCTCGTATCTTTGTGGCCTCTGAAATACTAATGAACAAAAACACTGTTGTACAGTGCAGTATTTAGTAAATACAGTAGGTACCTATCAGTAAAAAGGCGAAACTTACGTCTTCGTGGAGTCTCTCATACTTGGTGACATATTAAGCACACCATTGTTTGCTGAATCAATAATGTATATGAGCACAGCCGCAATAAGGGACACTAGAAAAAAAACGTAATAAGAATTAAAATTACTTATACCCTGTTCACAATAAGATTAGACATTTACTCAAACCTTTTTTACAGTCCGTTCAACCGATTTTGACTTCTATTGCGTTGGTAGCACGACAAATGGCAACTGCAGTAAACAGTTGTTATTGTAACCACTTTTTTGCCTCTAATGTCATCCTTAAGCCTACGGAATAGAAGTCAAAATCGGTTGAAGGGACTGTAAAAAAGGTTTGTGTTTATGTCTAATCTTATTGTGAACAGGGTATAGGTAGGTAATTAAAAACGAACCTAAATCTTGAATCGTATCATTTTAAATCATACCAAAGAGACATCCCAGGAAGAACATTTCTAGCATCAAATATCCATATTTATCAACAATTATTCCTGCAAAGATAATAACAGTGGCAAGACCCATGTTTTGAACAGCTTGACATCTGAAATAATAAAAAAATTTGCAAATGTATGAGTGATTAGGATTGCAGTCTGGGTACAAACAACACGCACGCCATTTGGGCCAGCGCATGTAGGCCGCAAGGCACGGTAGAGGATTCCACACTTATCAATTACATCATTTTCAGAAGAAGCAGCTGGAAAGGCCGGCAAAGTAGAATAGTATATTCACATAGTGTCAGCTATGGCTATGTATAAGTCCCCCAAGTAGTGTTGCTTAACTATCGATTATCCATCTATTGATAGTTGACCTTTAAAACTAGTAACAATATCTATAGTGCTATAGAATACTATAGATATTATAGGAATTTTACAATACTGTTGATACTATCGATAGCATCAGTCGAAAAACATATGTAGGTAGGTAATACTATTGGAGTACAAAAGTATCGATAGTATTGAGTTGTGATGTGATACTATTGATACTATCACTATAAAGCCCGTCACATACGTAGCTATAATATATATTATAGCTAGCCACCACACCGCACACGGTAGCTATAATATAATAATATATTTTCGCTCTTATTACGTCTGCGATCGTTGTTTGTTTCACATTTTTAAAATATATAATAATATACCTTGCTATATCTGTCCATATATTTTGGTGACTTAGTAAAAATTCGCATTTCAGACGCAGTTATACTGCGTCTGAAACGAACTTTTAGTGAGTTTTTATAGAGTTAGCGACAGTAAAAGTTTCAGCGATGTGGATTACCATACACACATTACATCGCTGATTTTTACATCACTCTTCCATCTTGTGTACTCAAATCACTTTAATCAACTTTTGAACTTTAGATGAATGGTATCTTTTTCAAAAGTGGGTAGGGATTATTCTGTATTTTCTGGTAAACTAATAATCGTCACACAAATTAATTATGAACTAAATGATAACAGTAATTTAGGTATAATAGGTATCAAATTTTAATAGGTAATGATGACTTAGATCTAGCTGCGATACTATTACATTTTCGTTAAACATCGATGGGGTAAATATATCGATATTTCAAATAGGTACTATCGAAAGTAACGCCGAATGTAAGTATAATTTTATTGTTGTAAATCAGTCTTTCATAGTGATAGTATGAATAGTATCATAACTCAACACCATCGATACTATCGAAACTATTGCTCTTCATCAACAGTATTACTTATATTTGTCGATTGATACTATCGATAGAATCGTTAAATTTCAATACTATCGATAGGACTATCGATATTGTTACTAGTTTTCGATCATGATAGTATTGTATACTATCGAGAGTCAAACGATAGTTGAGCAGCACTAGTCCCAAGTAATTTGGGAGAGCTTATTGACATTAACTGGTCCTAAATCCAAACTAGGCTAGGCTGCTATACACACACGGGCTCAAATCACACCGACTATGTCAGTTGTCAAGTGCTTCACAAATGGGCCTTCAAATGTAAAGTTCTCAATTTGCTTTAAACTCACTATATACAAAACAGAATTTCAAGTTCATCAAGTTCTCCGTTTTTAATTCACATCCTCCAATTTCACAGGTTATTTTCCAGGATTTCAGGCCACAAATTTCAGGAATCTCGGAGTAACCCTGATTACTATGTGGCTGTGGCTTCAACATTTAAATTTAACCTTCTTATTGGGACATGCCCGCCACACTATTCCCAAACCACTGCAACTCTTGTAAGCCAGAATCAACAGTGGGGACCACCATAAAAGCGCCGAAGCAATGAAGCTCGACGAGTCCCAGAGAAACGATTTAACTGTCTTGGATCTCGCAACGAAATTAATCAGAAAAGAACAGCGGAGGAGTAAGAAAAACACATTTTCCACTTAATCAAGCAGGAAACAGAACAGAACTAGGCCAATAGCACAGTATAAAGATAATTATGAACAGTATGGAAACTAGGCCTATTTGTTGAAATAATTACCTACCTACGCTCCATTGGAGCGTTAAGGTTGTCACTTTTGATGTCTGTAATATTGATGTTTTATTGTAACAAACTTTTTCACGCGTTCAGTGGTTAGAATTTGGCTGGTTATCTTACCCTCCTTCTGGTCAAAATGTAAATCCAAGATGGCGGCTGTCATTTTCGTAGTTTTCGAGGGCGCTAAAGCCAATAGTGAGGTCAAAATGTAAATCAAAGATGGCGTCTTCGAAAATTTTCAAATTTTTAGTCATGGGTATCGTTTTCATAGTTTTCGTGGGTGCCAAAACCGATAGTGAGGTCAAAATCTGAATCCGAGATGGCGGCTGTAAATTTTTTTAAATGTATGTGTCATGGTTATCATTTTCATAGTTTTCGAGGGTGCTAAAGCCAATAGTGAGGTCAAAATGTAAATCTAAGATGGCGGTGTTTTACAAATAAATTCGTGAATTTATTTGTAAAACAAAGATGGCGGCTTTTTTATTTGCTCATGTTTATTTTTTTCGCCATGGGTGTCGATATAGTTTTCGTGGGTGCCAAAACCGATAGTAATGACAAAATGTAAATCCAAGATGGCGGCTGTTTTTTTTTTGTAATTTATTTGTTATGGGTGTCATTTTTGTAGTTTTTGAGGGTGCTAAAGTCAATAGTGAGGTCAAAATGTAAATCCAAGATGGCGACTTCAAAAATTTTCAAATTTTTAGTCATGGGTATTGTTTCAGTTTTCGTGGGTGCCAAAACCGATAGTGAGGTCAAAATCTGAATCCAAGATGGCGGCTGTAATTTTTTATATTTTTTTTGTTATGGGTGTCGTTTTCGTAGTTTTCGAGGGTGCTAAAGCCAATAGTGAGGTCAAAATGTAAATCCAAGATGGCGGCTACAAAAATTTTCAAATTTTTAGTCATGGGTATCGTTTTCATAGTTTTCGTGGGTGCCAAAACCGATAGTGAAGTCAAAATCTAAATCCAAGATGGCGGCTGTGAAATTTTTCATTTTTTTTGTCACTGATGTCGTATTCATAGTTTTTGAGGGTTAGCACCTAACCTAAAGCGAGACTAAAATGTAAATCCAAGATGGAGCCTGCGAATTTTTTTTAATTTTTCGTCATGGGTGTCGTTTTTCGTAGTTCTCGTGGATACTAAAGCCGATAGTGGGGTCAAAATGTAAATCCATGATGGCGACGACGAAAATTTTAAATATTTTCGTCATGGGAGTAATTTCATTAATTACGAGGGAAGCCGCCATCTTGGATTTACATTTTGGCCTCACTATTGGGTTTAGCACCCTCGAAAACTACGAAAATGACACCCATGACAAAAAAATTGATACCTATGACTAAAAATTTGAAAATTTTTGAAGACGCCATCTTGGATTTACATTTTGACCTCACTATTGGCTTTAGCACCCTCGAAAACTACGAAAATTACACCCATGACAAATAAACTAAAAAAATGTCTGCCGCCATCTTGGATTTACATTTTGACCAGAAGGAGGGAAAGATAACCAGCCAAATCCTAACTGCTAAACGCGTCAAAAAAGTTCGTTACATTATAACACATCAATTTTACAGACATTAAGAGTGACAACCCTAACGCTCCAATGGAGCGTAGGTAATTATTTCAACAAATAGGCCTAGTTTCCATACTGTTCATATCTTTATACTGTGCCAATAGGCACAAAGGGACGTTTACAACTGGGAGAAGCCCAGTTGCTAAGCACCACGGATTATAATTGACATAATTAATGGGCCCTAAAAAGGGGTGTGTAACAGTGGACATAATAACATAAGTTCTAATGATCACATGACCTAATTTCATTAAATATACTTTTTTTTTAATGAACGATGAAATGATATAATGAATTATAGATATAATTTCATTTTACCTAATTTTATATGGTATAATGAACATTTTCTATAACGCACATTTGAATTACTATTCAATTAGTATAATACTAAGTTACTATAATATTCAAAATATATATGTAACGTTTAATATAATTTAAAAACCTCTACTTAGTTTTGTATATTTTTGCAAAACTGATTAGATTTCGAACGCCTGTCATTTTCATTAGCCGTACTGGTGGCGGTATAAATAAATACGCATTATCTGCGTCAGATATCATCTACTGTTATTGAATCATTTGGGTTAGGTTAGATTAGAACAGTGACCAGTAACACGCGAAGGCGAGCGAGCGTAGCAAGCGTGCCGCGGCAGCGGCCGCCGAGCGCCAGATCCACTCTAGTGTTGGTGAATCGTTTGGGTTAGATGAGGTTATAACAGTATGATGTTTCCTGATATTTACTTATTCATTACAGAATTTTGGCTGAAAATTAGGTCAACTGAACGTTACATAAAAAAAGCATTATACAAACTGAAAATTATATGAAATAAACGTTATACTAAAAGTTATAAGATCAAAAGAAGTTTATGTGTAATATAATATTAGATCACATGAAATTAGGTTATTTGTTTTTATAGCATTTGAAAATTATATCATGTGAACGTTATTTTAAGCGATGTTATACAGGGTAATTGAAACAATACCTAAAACCTCTTAATCTGTATTTCGTATCATCACCCTGAATAACATTTGTTCTATGACTTTGACCTCAACTAAATAACGTAGCCAAAAATAGTTTGTTTTCGTTTATTTTTAGTCTGTAAAATTTACGTATACGACATAATAACAGATAATACAGGGTAATTGAAAAAATACCCAAAACCACTTAATCCTTACTTCGTATCATCACCCTGAACAACTTTTTTTCTACGACTTTTCAAAATTTCGAAACATTTTCCATATTAAACATATAAACACGCTTAAAATTTTGCATAATATATTTTTTCTGACATGGCCGACGAAAGGCCTGCAATCAACTGTGCCTGTACATTAGCCTACCTACTACCTACATCATATATTCGCTCTCATATGGGTGCGCGCGCGCGTAATATATTACACACCCCCTAAAAAGTGAGCTGTTACATTAAATTTGATTCCAATAATAGCTATGGCAAAATCGCTTGAACGCACGGAAATTAGTTCTAGTTTCTACAAGGTCCGCATAATAAACTGCTCCGGATGTAGCCTGTACACTATCCAACATAATATTGCGTTCTTTCTGCCAAAGAATACACTCTCATAAGATTTGATGTGCAGATTGATCGTATTCACAGTCAGATTTAGAACATTGACGCAAAGGCGAAGCAACAAGCTTGAAATAAAATAATTTACTTTTAAAGTTGCCACTACACTACTTAACTAACACCACTGTGTTGTCCAATTTCTAACAGGTCATGGTTAGAAATTGGGCAACACGGTGGTCCACCTCCAGCCATGTTCTGGCCAGCCGCTCACGAACGGATGGAAAGAACTGATGAAGGTCCCTTGCTGGAATCATGCCACTTTCACTGCCACTCGGATAAAAGTTCCTCCCAGACGTCAGTCTGTAGTAATAATCTAGAGATCTTAGCGTGGTCACGTTGAGTTAAAAAGTTTGCGTCCATGGTCTCCGCGCGGAATAGTACATTGCAGCACGTCGTTGCACCTCAAGATCGACTGGAAGCACGCCTGCTAGAACCGAAAGGGTTTCAGTACTAACGGTCCTATATGCTTTACATAAAAATATTAAAGCTAAACGTTGACTTTCAAGCAATTTACGTCGTACCGCCCCTATGGTGGCCCTATCAGCCCAAACAGGTGCTCCGTAGCACATACATCCCAAATAGGTAGCCCCATAAACGGTTTTTAAAGTTAAAAATGATAGACCCCAAGTGGCTTTAGATATACCTACTCGTCAAGGCATAAAAGTTCTTTTTAGCTTTTTCACCAACTGTTTTATGTGGTCAATAAATGAAAAGTTTTTCTCTAAGACGAGACCACGGTAGCACACTCATTGTTTTCTTTTAACAGGAACGTTATTAAATTGAATACTAGGCCATGATTTAAGATTACCTTTCAAAATAAGTTGATAGGTATTGTGAGGTGCAAAGGTTAGACGGATTCGGTCTCCACACTGAGATATGAAACGAGAAGAGAGATGAGATGTGTCAGCCAAATTCTCAAGTTCAGCCCGGGTACTTGCCTGAATAAGCAGAAGGCCATCGTCCGCGTAACCGGTTAATGCACAGCCGCAAGGAAGCGGAATCGCAAGCAAATCATCAAAACATAAATTCCATAAATATGGACTGATAACTGAACCTTGAGGACATTTCATGGTTAGAGCCTTCGACATAGAATGATATCCAAGTTTGAGCTTCGCGGAGCCGTTTAAAAAGTACGAGTAAACAAGAGTATAGATGTTTCTGTAACAACCACGGGTTTTTATTTTAAGTAGTAGCATAGGCCACCATGCATTATCAAAAGCCCCTGAGATATCGAGAAAAACTTAACCTGCTAACATATTGTGAAGAAGTGAGTTAACACATCCGGCGCGGCGCAGTAAACTGAGTTGGTGCCATTGCGCGAAGCAGCGCAGTCACACACAGAGCGCAGTGTTACACATTACTACAGTTCGATTCAAACTTAATGGCGGCTGTGAAGTGAGCGGTTGGCTTCGCAGTACCCCGCCCCTCACCCCCGCTGTCACGTGAAATTATTACTGCGCAGCCACTCGCCTCGTGTTCAGACCCGCCTTTAAGTTTGAATCGCACTGTACGCGCGACTCTTTCCAGCTATTCAAGCAAAACCGAAAATAAAGTAAATGCTTTGAAATTTAAACTGCTCGCCGCTGCCTTGCCAGCCGCTGCCATTTCTGTCATGTCGGTGAGATTTGAGCCTTAATGAACAAAGGAATCTATGGGAAGGTACTTTCTATCTAATAAAAACGTAATTAATGGTGCCAATTCTGTTGTGCACGAACTAAATTAATTTAAAGCTATTTATATCTCTTTCTCTCTAATAAAACAAGAAAGAGACAGATAAAAAATGTAAATAATGGGGCCAATTCTGTTGTGCACGAACTAAATTAATTTTAAGCTATTTATATATATTTCTCTCCAATAAAACAAGAAAGATAATAAGAGCTGTCAATTTAAGTTGATCTTAAATGTTCATACAATTATAGTTGTCATTTCAGAACGTATTGATTAAAAACACTGCGAAGTTTATGGGAAAAACTAATTTGACATCTCTAACTTAGTCCTTGACAAGGACTAAGTTGAAGAAAAGGACGGCGACAGACAAGGACTCCTTGTCTGTCGCCGTCCTTTTCTTCAGCTGCCTGGTAGTAAGAGATGCCAAATACCTAATTTTAATATAGTTTGTGAACAAGGGAATCGGCACCAGTATCTTTCAATGCTAATATAGCAGCCCACCGCGATGCTTTTTCTTTATTTCGATTAGTTAGTAGGCATCTGTGCCTTTTATGCTTTATGATCGCGCTTTGCATTGTAATTATTATTTATATCGAATTGTTGACTACTCCCAGAGCTGTGCAAGCTATAGGTACAATAATTTAAATAGCAAATCTGTTGAACTCTAAGCTTTGTATGTAACCATAACACTGTACCTAAACCAGATAAAATTAAATACATTACCTATAATTATAATTGAATTAAAATTACCTACTATTTTAATTCAATCATAATTGTAATGTATTTAATTTTATTCAGCATTCAGTGCCTTCTAGATATAATGAAAAACAAAATAGCCTTACATTCCATATGCAGTTCCCAATTGGTTTTCTGGAACAATTAGAGCCACTAGTGGCCATAATCCACTGGCTAGTAGAGAATAAGAGATACCCAGTATCATCTGAAAAAAATAATGTTTTGTTTTAGCTAGCAGGTGATACATGCATTAACTTAGGTATTGCCATAATAAAATGAGATGTTTTCTTACCACTCCAATATATGGATTGAAGAATGTGAAAGCTAACATAAAATGAGCACCAATTGTTGTCACAATACTTATTATAACCCATGTCATATTTCTACCCGTCTTATCAATAAGAATACCAAAGAAAGGGCTTAAAGCTGCTGATAGCAAATAAACCATGGAATTAACATTGTTTGCCTGTTGCGGCATGAAATCGAACTTTCGCTCATAGAATAATCTGTAAAATTAGAAGAAAGTTTAATCTTGGGTGTCAATAATAATAATACTATTCAAGAGTTACTGGGGAGTTACAAAATATAATATCAGCATAAATATTATTAGTAGAATGTAGTGAAATGTGATTTATCATAGATGTCAAAGAAAATTTCAGTCAATTACTCACTTTCCTAAGGCAATAAATGGAAAGATGGCTAGATAATATGTCACACAAATTAAAGACAAAAGCCAGAACACTGATTTGAAATGTCTTATGTCTGTTAACTGGAAAGGTTCACTATTGCTTTGCTCATCTTGTCTTCCAAGAATTTTTTCAGCTCTGTAATCCATCCAGCCAAGAATCACACCACAAAGAAGGGATACAAAGCAAGTTAGTGAGGCTGAAAAAATAGATTACCTAAATTAGGAGATGATAGGGAGTTGGGAATGCTAACAATAAATAATAATACTACACAAACCAATAAACAATGTAACTCCTAATCGTTCATATCCTCCATAATATGTAGACACCCATCTGTACACGGGTTCCATGACCCAGAAGTTAACAGTACTCCCAAACCGTGAGAATGATAACTGTAGGCCAAATACCATGTTGAGTTCCTTTCCTTTGAACCAAAGTACAACATAATTGTTTACAACAACTTGCAGGGATTCTCCTCCTATTCTGAAATCAACAAAAATTATCAATCAATACGGAAAAAAGGAGTACAATTATAACAATTCAAGTGTACATTATGTGGATTCTGCCTACAATCATCTCCTGTCTAGAGACAGGAGAACATGACTGGCTTTATTTATTTTATTTATTTATACTTCATGCACAAAGGTACAAAGGCGGACTTAATGCCTTAGGCATTCTCTACCAGTCAACCAGGGCTTTTTATGAATAAGTTATACATACTTACCCAAATACAAATCTGCCAAGTATCATCAGCCAGAATGCATTTACGTATACTCCAAATGCAAATATTACAGCTCCAATAAATACAATTGTCATGTAAATTACAGTGCCTAATCTTACACCAAAGTATCTAAAATAAAACATTTACTATATTAGTGACAATTAGTGGGAAAGAATGCACAATTTAATAATATTATGATAATTATGATGATCATGTATCACATTCCCAATGTTTTAATAATATAATTGGACTAAATTGGGTCACAGATATTGTAAACATCATATCATGTGCAGTGTGTGCATTCTGATCTATGTACCTAATAATAAAATGTAGTTTGTTTAGTCAGAACAGGATAGAATAACAGACAATATTCATTACCTATTACATATTAAGTATTTTATTGATGATTCAAAACATTTGATTTGTGAATATTTGGCATAAATTAAAATATATGTTATAAAATTTGCAAATAGAGCCCTTTTATATATCTATGCTGGCCTTAGGAATTAGATTGTGGGATTGAAATTTTAAAATTGGTTAAAATTTTAACCCAAATGCAGAAAACGATGTTGCAATGCAAATAGAAATAGCTTTTCAATTCTTTTATTTTTATTTTATGTATAAAATACAGGTATTCCGTACTTATTTGAAGCCCTGGCTCCTGAGCTAGGTAGCAACCTGTGTTACTTGGAGCCAGTGTCTTAACCCAATCGTGGCACATTTAACATTTATACAGTTGCCGGCACATAAGTTGGCAAGATATTTTGTAGTGGGGGAAGTTCACGCATGTAAAAATGTATGAAATTGTGCATGCATGATCTTCCCCCACTATAAAATCTCTTGCCAACTTACGTGCCAGTAATTATATAGTTCAATAAAAACAAACAGAAATAAATTAAAAGATGCATGCATGCTCTTTTGGTATGCAATATTTAGTATCAAAATTTCTGTACGTGTGTATGAGAGAGAGAGTGAGTGTGTTTATGGTGAGATAAGAATAAGTGGATCAGAATTATTTATTTATAATTATGAGTTGATAGCTTTAATTGTTCCTGGGAAATGTGACAGACATAATGTTGAAGATGTACCAGGTACCAGAAGGGTTTTACTGAAAAAAATAAAAAACAAACCAGCTAACAAAATAAAATGTTGGAATAGAACAAAAAAAACTTGTAATTAAAAGATTAAGGTAAAAAAGAAGATTAAGTACATTAAAAGTTGAAATGTAAAAGTTTGAAGACTACCAATATATTATGGAAAATTGTGTTAGGTTTCCTAATGAACTGATAACAACAAACTAATTATATTGAAACATACCTATCAACAAGATAACCGCCAATGAAACATAATACCACATTTGGCCATGAGTATATAGAATAAAGCAATGCAAACTGGGATGTGTTCAAGTGTGAGTCACTCTTGAAGTTATCAGCCAATGCTCCAGGGGTATCATAACAAAAATAGGAACCTGAAAAAGGAATATTTTAAAATATGTAGGTAATAATTTTAGATTTTTTTATTGGAATACAAACAAAAAGGAATACATTAAGCGCGAATTTTAAGGAGTTTCTTTCATATCATATAATTGACTATGATTTGAAATAAACTCCATGGAATGTGCATACAACAATGAAATAAAAGCTTACCGAAACAAAGGAAGCACATTAGTAATAATGCGAAAAATCGATGAACTCTATTTGCTGGATGACACCATGATGTCGGCAGCACCATGGAGGATCGGTTACTCCCACTGGATTCTGGGGCTTCCATTCCGTCTATTTTATTTCACTGATCGAAAACTATAAAGCCAGTGATAAGTTTGTTATATTACAGCCGTTTATTATTTGTTGTCTTTAGACACTACGTAAAACCTGGAGTGCTGAGGTCGAGTGCTGATGTCCAAAACGCTGTTCGGACAAATTATTGTTTGGGAATAATACACAACAGTGAATAATTTCCGGGTAAAAATAGTTGTCACTTTACGCGGAAATTATTGTATAAATGTCACATTATTTAGTTTTCGTTTCCAATGCAGATATAACTCGATTATCACAATTATGAGTAATCACAAAACGATGTCAGATGCGTTATTGCAGTGTTTTGTTCTTGATAAATGAAAATTAAAATGATTATCACGTCAACGTCGTCAACTGAGCGCTGGCTGACCGACCGATAATTTATTTGTCTCACTGACATTGGCTGTCTGTCAATGCTGTCAACTCAGTCAACTGTGTCAACACACTGTCAACACAAAATGATAACTATATACTCATAGAGGTTTACTAATGGAGATGCCCAATTTCAAACTTATAGGATATACTGGGATGCAGAGGACGAAGAAATAGCGTTTTATAAAAAAAAAAGTTTTTTGGGTAAAAGAATCAGTCAACCATCCTTTTGGCCTCTTGCCCAGTTAGCTATGTGGCTGAGATTTTTAGTGCTCTTTGAACTTCCTCAAAATTGTGTTATGATTTATTATAAGTTTTTTCACGATTTCAGGGTTGGTCCAATAGTTCCTTTTGAAAAGCAATGCCAATTGCGGGGAAAATCCCCGATTTGCTGGGAATTAAGGGTTAGCGCGGGGAATGGCAAAAATTGACGAATCCAGACCAATTTTTTCGGTTGGCTAAAACTGTTTCATGTCGGGATATATTTACAACAAAAAAATCACGTTCGGACTTAGCAGATACAGCTCGCTCGACACTACTAGTTGTAAAAATGTAATAGGCCCGTTTGACATTTGTCATCGTGACGTAACTAGTGAAGTAACCATACGACTCGGTACTCGATATTCACTATAAATCGATTCAAGTTTGTATGATTATTTGATCGATTTGATTATGTATTGTAAAGTGCATTAAATTAAAGTTCTGTTTAGAAAATTTAACTAAAACTTTAATATTGTAGGTATTTTGAAATGATACAATGGTACGAAAGGTCAATTTGTCTTTAATTTAATATTTTTAGTTACAATAACGTTTTTTCAATCACAAAATAATGCCGCTTGGTCAGAGATAAGCCACTCTATACAAACCAGTGTCGCCAATTTAACATTTTATGTACGGCTTTGAGCGCCAAGCCTATTCTTTTCAGTAAATATCATTACACAATATTTAATTATTCGAATGAAGGTGGTGAAATTCAGTAATTAATTGGTTACAACACTAGTATTTAAAATAAAAGAGACTGAGAACGTAACTGTTTTAAGACGTTTCGTAATGATTAGAAATTGCATGCTACTATAAAGTAAGCGCGAAAAGAATACTCGCAATATATTCCATCATATTATTTATTGCGCCAAAAAAAATGTAAATATTTTTTAAAACACTTCATGTAATGAATTATTATTTAATTGTTTCTTTCAGTTTCGTTCCAAGTTACATTCTAAGTTCTTACTCTAATGTCAAAATGGGCCTCTTATTTTTTGACAACTTTAGCAACACCCCTCAAATGACTGCTCAACTGTAATTTGAACACGGTTTTGTCTTTCTGAACGCATCCATCAAAGACTACTGTAGTGTATGTAGATATCAATATATCACGCTACAAACCGATAGCAGTATTATGACGTTGTCTCGGGCGCATACGTCGCTCGGTTATAAATACCGGTGCGATAGGTGGGGCGGTCAGTCGTTGTCGGACTGCCGGCCTGGGCGGTGTTGCGTTGGCGAGCCAACTGGTGTGTTAGTGAGTGTGCTATATATTGTGATTGTGCATATTATACAACTACAATGTATAAACGCCGTTTATACATTGTAGTAGGTAGGGTAGGTGACCTACCCTACACCTACCCTACACCTACCCTACACCTACCCTACACCTACCCTACACCTACCCTACACCTACCCTACACCTACCCTACACCTACCCTACACCTACCCTACACCTACCCTACACCTACCCTACACCTACCCTACACCTACCCTACACCTACCCTACACCTACCCTACACCTACCCTACACCTACCCTACACCTACCCTACACCTACCCTACACCTACCCTACACCTACCCTACACCTACCCTACACCTACCCTACACCTACCCTACACCTACCCTACACCTACCCTACACCTACCCTACACCATTGTTAGTTAGTAAAAATGTGAAACAAGCAACGATCGCCGACGAAATCAGGGCAAATCGTGTGTGGTGTGGTGGCTAGCTATAATATATATTATAGCTACGTATGTGACGGGCTTAACGCGGCGTACGGGTAGTGGGAATTAGTAGAAATAGTCACGTAACGAAATGCGTGTGTGTACGCGTGCGTGTATCGAGTCTACAACAAACAAATGCGCAGCACTCGACTGCTTGTGTATATATTTATTATATTATTGGAACGAAGTTCCTTATCGCGCGTTGTGAAAGGGGGCTAGACGGAAAAATTTCTTACGAAAAGTTGTCACGACACTTTTGTATAATATATTTGATTTAAGAGCCATCTTTAACGTTATTGGCGCAACTGTGCTCTTCGAGATCGAATTACGAACGGCCAATAGATGGCGCAGAAATAATTTATTGGTCTTTCATTGTACTAACATGTTAGAAAATGTTAATCTTTAAAATTACTTACTTACAATGTAAGCAGCCATAATAACTTTTCATTCCTCGCTTTTTTTTTGCCCTGGCTTAAAGCCACTTAAATTCACTTTAACGCATCACATTAATTAGTGAAGGAATTGTAATAAAATTTTATTACAATTCCTTCACTAATTAATCGAAAGGAACTTCGTTCCATCCGGGTGTCCCTTGACACCTCTCAAGTTTTTATTATTTATTAATTGGACATATATGTCGGCGTCAGCGATGGCTGAGCGGTAGCGCCGACATCGTTTAGGTTCGGTGGTATCGGGTTCATTGTAGAATAACAATATTCAATGCAGTACTAACTACCTTACTTTATTAAATGTGATCGTACAATACAATTCAAATAGGTAAACCGACAGTTTCGTACTAGATAAGTGTCCTGCTTGGTGTCTCGAGCAACTGCAAAAGTGAGCTTGTCTGCTTGTTGTCCTGTCCCTATCTACCTACTTACCTGCCTATTTACCTATACCTACCCTACACCTACCCTACACCTACCCTACACCTACCCTACACCTACCCTACACCTACCCTACACCTACCCTACACCTACCCTACACCTACCCTACACCTACCCTACACCTACCCTACACCTACCCTACACCTACCCTACACCTACCCTACACCTACCCTACACCTACCCTACACCTACCCTACACCTACCCTACACCTACCCTACACCTACCCTACACCTACCCTACACCTACCCTACACCTACCCTACACCTACCCTACACCTACCCTACACCTACCCTACACCTACCCTACACCTACCCTACACCTACCCTACACCTACCCTACACCTACCCTACACCTACCCTACACCTACCCTACACCTACCCTACACCTACCCTACACCTACCCTACACCTACCCTACACCTACCCTACACCTACCCTACACCTACCCTACACCTACCCTACACCTACCCTACACCTACCCTACACCTACCCTACACCTACCCTACACCTACCCTACACCTACCCTACACCTACCCTACACCTACCCTACACCTACCCTACACCTACCCTACACCTACCCTACACCTACCCTACACCTACCCTACACCTACCCTACACCTACCCTACACCTACCCTACACCTACCCTACACCTACCCTACACCTACCCTACACCTACCCTACACCTACCCTACACCTACCCTACACCTACCCTACACCTACCCTACACCTACCCTACACCTACCCTACACCTACCCTACACCTACCCTACACCTACCCTACACCTACCCTACACCTACCCTACACCTACCCTACACCTACCCTACACCTACCCTACACCTACCCTACACCTACCCTACACCTACCCTACACCTACCCTACACCTACCCTACACCTACCCTACACCTACCCTACACCTACCCTACACCTACCCTACACCTACCCTACACCTACCCTACACCTACCCTACACCTACCCTACACCTACCCTACACCTACCCTACACCTACCCTACACCTACCCTACACCTACCCTACACCTACCCTACACCTACCCTACACCTACCCTACACCTACCCTACACCTACCCTACACCTACCCTACACCTACCCTACACCTACCCTACACCTACCCTACACCTACCCTACACCTACCCTACACCTACCCTACACCTACCCTACACCTACCCTACACCTACCCTACACCTACCCTACACCTACCCTACACCTACCCTACACCTACCCTACACCTACCCTACACCTACCCTACACCTACCCTACACCTACCCTACACCTACCCTACACCTACCCTACACCTACCCTACACCTACCCTACACCTACCCTACACCTACCCTACACCTACCCTACACCTACCCTACACCTACCCTACACCTACCCTACACCTACCCTACACCTACCCTACACCTACCCTACACCTACCCTACACCTACCCTACACCTACCCTACACCTACCCTACACCTACCCTACACCTACCCTACACCTACCCTACACCTACCCTACACCTACCCTACACCTACCCTACACCTACCCTACACCTACCCTACACCTACCCTACACCTACCCTATCTTTCGAGTTGGATCAAACTGCACACGGTGTACAAATTTCATTAAAATCGGTTCAGTAGTTTAGGAGTCCATCGCGGACAAACATCGTGACAGGAGATTTATATATATTAGATAATATTACGCTACAATAGTAGGTAATGTGTAAGTGATCGGCATGTAATTACGACCGCTGACACGCACACACACGTAAAAAAATGTTGCTAGGAAATATTTCTTTCCCCGATTCTAGGAAAAATGATAATGCATTTGGGCCATAGCACGATTGCATTTAAAAAATGTTACGTAGGTACGGATACAACAGAATTATATTATTTACGCTTTCAGTTGTTAAAATTATTCAAGGTAAAAAAATAAAATTCACTAAAATCCTGAATATCGCCAAAAAAAACCGCAGATCCATACAGCTACATTAATAAATAATTATTCCGAGTTTTACGAACATAAATGTATGGATCAGCTGTTGGTTTCTACCAGAATAATACAGTAGACTCCAACAATGTTAATGTTTAGAATTATGGGTAATTTTTCCGTACAATACTGGCAACACTTCATTGTAATAAATTAGGTTATGAAAATTTTTATTCGGAGATCGATTTACGTAAAAGTAATAGATATAATGTTACTATTTACATGTGAACAAAGAATGTGATAAAATTACATTCTTTATGTTTACCGGTTGTGCTATGGCAGTATTTTACGCAACAAACCGTCATTTTGAAATGTTTCTTGCGAGCTGTGTTAAACGCAGTGTTACCAACCCTTATGAAAATTTTCCCCTAATTTTTTTCCGGAATCCCCCTAAAAACTCCTAAATATAGAATTTTATATACCTATTACTACTATTTTCTAAACTTTACGTACATTAAGTTAGTAAATTAAATTATTGACAAAATACAGTAATTTATCATGCAAAGATGTTAATTATTTCTAAAACCGCATCTTTATCCCGTTCCTTATTTTCATTTGACGTCCCACTTTTGAAGTTATACATGACGTACGTTGAAGTTCTTTATCATATCAACTGTGGGTCAAATTTCACACACGATTCATAATCCCAACTTCCCTTTCCCCTTCCCTCTTATCCCGGAAAATCGTACCATCATGACACTGTACCATTTTAAGACAGGCAGTGTCAATAATGCCAAAGCAAATTTTTAGATATTTTCAAATCGTTTGCAGTTACCAGCATCGCAATCGATATGTACTGCAGAAGATGACCTCGAAACATGTGTCCATGTTTTTTATTTTGCAGTTGATGCCATTCTGAAGTCATTTTTGTTGCCATAATCGGAACTGGAATGGGATGGCCTGGCCATTTAAAGTGGCCCTAAAAAAACCCCCAAAAAATTCCAGCCCCTAAAAATGTCCCTTTTAACACTTCTAGCCCCTAAATTTGGGGGCAAAACCCCTAAGTTGGCAACCCTGGTTAAACGGAGCGTGACCTTGAGCACTGACGGCTCGCTGCGACTACTGTACCATTTATGGTAAGGTATGAATACTCGTACTTTTGAAGCTCGTACTATGTTTCTATGCGTTATTATTCTAAAGGTTATTATGTTGTGCTACAAAAGTTAATGACAGAAACGAATCGCTGCGAAACCGACTCGACTCCACGTAGTCTTGTCTGCTCTACTTCTAGAGTGTAATTTAAATTCGCTAAGGCGCGGAGGGGCGAGGCGGCCCGCGAGCAGAGGAGCAGGTGGTTTTAACGCCCACCGCCGCGGCTGAGGCTGGCCGGCTAAGCCACCAGTATAATTATAATGATAGTGTTTTTCAATTCACCAAATAAATTGGTCAATTTCTAAATTTTTTTTACAAGCTTTTATTATTATTATATTTTATATACTTTATGTATCTCGGGACCCAGAGGTCCCGGGCCTTTGTAAGGCGTACGAGGAGCCGAAGCCAACTCGCAGAGGCCCCTTAGGTAGCTTTATATGAAATAAGACACCAACCGACGATTATCCCTGTATGCACTATGCAAGTGCACCCAAGGACAACCCCCGGTTGGTGCAGGACTATTACAGGACATGAAAGCTAACAGTACTGGACTATGGGTATAGGTTGCTAAAGTGACTTGGTTACCTGAAACTATGAAGTGACTATGGCCCCTGCCGAATCAATTGTTGTATACATGGATAAAATAGCAGGGGGTGACTTGCACACTCACTAAATGGGCCCCCTGAAACAGTCGCTAGCACGAAGTGACGTAGCGACAAGGGGGCAACATATCTTGAGGTGCTAGAGGAGTGGAGAGGTATTCCACGGCTATCAGGACAATCCCGGAAGTACGGTCAAGATCCGTACCAGCGTCTTACTGGAATACTTCCTTACCCCGAGCACGAATGCTCTCGCGAGTTTCCACTCTAACCGGCCAATTAAGGCAAGATAGAGGTGGGAGCTCCGTTCCTCATCTCTGGCTTGCCCTTATTGAAAGGCAAGCCAGAGATGAGGGACAAGACTTCTCCCGGGAGATCAGGTCCGTGGGGTCGCTACTGCCCAACAGCTCGCAACAAGCTGCCCTATTATTATTATTATTACAAGCTTTTATTTTAACTTCACCTTTGTATGTTTGTATGATTACAAATCTTGCAAGGATGGTTTGAACCACTTCCAATAGACCGATTGAGCTGAAACTTGGTATACCTACGTAACTTGGATGATAATACAATAATATGGTACCATGGAGCTGGTCTGATGATGAGGTTGGAAGGTGACCATAGAAACTTCGGTTCTTGTGGACCGATTGAGCTGAAATTTGGTATGTCTTCGTAACTTCGGTAAAAATACAAAAATATGGTATCATGGAGCTGATCTGACGAAGAGTTGGAAGATGCCCATAGGAACTCCGATTCCTGTGGTCCAATTGAGCTGTAATTTGGTATGTCTTCGTAACTTCGGTAACAATACAAAAATATGGTATCATTGACCTGGTGTCATGAGGAGTTGGAAGGTGCCCATAGGAACACTAGTTCCCATGGACCGATTGAGTTGAATTTCGGTATGACTACGTAACTTTGGTGACAATACAATAACAAGGTATCATTGACCTGGTGTCATGAGGAGTTGCAGGGTAGCCACAGGAACATCAGTTCCAGTAGGTCGATTGAGTTGAAATTTAGGGTACTTACGTAACTTTGTTGACAATACGATAATATGGTACGACAAGCGTATGTAGCTCTGAGTAGAGTTAAGTCTTATTAGACGGTCTACAAATTGAAGAATTAGATTGCACAAAATGAACTGGTAAGAGACCTTGTAACAATTAAGCGTTAATGGAAATGGATAGACTAAAGAATGAAAATAAATGGGAGTTTTGACCAGTAGAGTAAAATTTTCAATGATATACCAGCGTCATCAAAAATCAGTCCTAAACTGTTACCGCCTTCACCGCGTGGAGGTACTCCCAGCTTATGTTATTTTATAATATACAGTGAAATTAGTGATAGCTTTACAGTAAAATTAGTGATAGCTTTGATTTCCACATCAGATGTTTTTGATCTTCGATTTTTATAAGTCAACAGGAAATGCTCATCAGACCAAACAATTTTTGCTAAGACGTCATCATTCCTATATGTGTTATAGTGTAGCTGGGCTCTTGGAGTTCCACATCAGGTGTTCCAGATCTTCAAATTAATTTATTCTCTCAGCAGAAAATGCTCATCACGTGGAACAATTTTTGCTATGGTACCATTTTTGTATCTTTTATAGTTTAGCTGGTCTGTTGCGGTTCTGCATCAGGTGTTCAAGTTTCCAAGATAAATTATAGCCTATAAGTTGCCCAGACTTAATACCTATACAACAAAAAAAACATTCAAATCCGTCCAGCTGTTCCGAAGATTAGCGTGTACTTGAACAAACAGACAAACAGACAGCATTTTTTTTTTGGATTCCTGCTCTATTACTGTTTCTAAACCCCCCTCAATATTTTTTTTTTAATATATTTGACGGAGCAGGGTCCTCCGTAGCGTTCTTTACAAGGGTGACGTCACCATAGCTGACGTCACAAATGTTGTCGTCATGATGATCACTCATTTATGGGTCATTAAATGAAAACGTCTTGACTTGTTACAAACTTGGTTTATTCAACGGGCAGTATAACCACGTCTAGAGAGGCCCGCACTGTCCGGCGGCTCGAGCTTGAATGCCTCGAGCACTGGCGTGCGCCCGTATTTATAAGGCTCGTGCACGTGTACTCAAGTTTTAGGTTAAGTATTGAAATATTTGAATTACAATAAGAAAAATGGTTACGTGTTGTTTAACGTTAATTTTACATCGTAATTAACTCAAAGTGATCAGTTGGTAATTAATCAACTAATTAAATCATTAAACTCAATTATTCTGATCCTTATAACAGATGCACTTTTGTAGTTGCGCCGATACGGCCATACTGACAGGCGGTGCGCGCTCTGCACCAGCCTTCTTTGATTCTCATTGTCCGGTCCTGTCTTCTCGGTCCTTTGAGTTTTTGTAGGGTGCTCCGAGGTTCTCTTAGGGTTCTCGGAGATTCTCGTAGGGTTCTTGGAGATTCTCGGAGGTTCTCATGGGTTTCTCGGAGGTTCTTGTAGAGTTCTCGGAGGTTCTTGGAGGTTCTCGTAGAGTTCTTGGAGGTTCTCGTTGTGTTTTCGGAGGTTCTCGTAGTGTTCTCGGAGGTTCTCGTAGAGTTCTCGGCGGTTCTCGTAGAGTTCTCGGCGGTTCTCGTAGAGTTCTCGGAGGTTCTCGTAGATTTCTCGGAGGTTCTCGTAGTGTTCTCGGAGGTTCTCGTAGTGTACTCGGAGGTTCTCGTAGAGTTCTCGGAGGTTCTCGTAGAGTTCTCGGAGGTTCTCGTAGAGTTCTCGGAGGTTCTCGTAGAGTTCTCGGAGGTTCTCGTAGAGTTCTCGAAGGTTCTCGTTGTGATATCTGCAAGAATATAAAAAGTTTCTATGAGTAGTACATCTGTAAGTTTCAGCACATCAATGCTTACAAGGTTAGTAGGTTTTCGGAGGTTCTCGTAGAGCTCTCGGAGGTTCTCGGAGGGTCTCGTAGGGTCCTCGGAGGTTCTCGTACAGTTCTCGGAGGTTCTCGTAAGATACTTGAAGGTTCTCGTTGTGATATCTGCAAGAATAGAAAAACTTTATTTGAGTAGTACCTCTGTAAGTTTCAGCACATCAATGCTTACAAGGTTAATAGGTTCTCGGAGGTGCTCGTAAAGTTCTCGGAGGTTCTCGTAGAATTCTCGGAGGTTCTCGTAGAGTACTCGGAGGTTCTCGTAGATAAGTTATAGTTAAGTTAAAGTCACATCAAAGTCAAGTCAAAGTCAGTGTTAATTCTCGGAGGTTTTCGTAGAGTTCTCGGAGGTTCTCGTAGATAAGTCAAAATCAATGTAAAGTAAGGTCACATTTAAGTGTCAGTTCTCGAAGGTTGTCGTAGATAAGTTAGCGTTAAAGGTTATTTGGAATTATTGAATTGAGCTACTTATCTTTTGGGTCATCTTCACCCTATAGGTCGTGGTTTGGCTGTATTTGCAGCCGTTCTCAATATGTGATTGCTTTCCCGCTGATACGGTCAACTGATCACCAGATTGTGGGGCACAACGCTGCTGGTCATGGGTAACCTTGCGGTGTCATCCTCAAATCATTCTCGAGGTCTGCAACGCCCCTTTCAACATGTCTAACCGCTCGGTCGATTCCTGGAGTAATAGCGTCACCCACTTCTTGGTCAACACTCCGATGTGGCGATCCGTAGCATCCAGTGACGTCATGGACATGATTCATGAAGCTTTTCGCACGACACCATGATTAGATAGGCAATGGAGCCTATCCCACTTCTGATGACGGAGCAGGGTCCTCCGTAGGGTCCTTACAAGGGTGACGTCACCATAGCTGACGTCACAAATGTTGTCGTCATGATGATCACTCATTTATGGGTCATTAAATGAAAACGTCTTGACTTGTTACAAACTTGGTTTATTCAACGGGCAGTATAACCACGTCTAGAGAGGCCCGCACTGTCCGGCGGCTCGAGCTTGAATGCCTCGAGCAATGGCGTGCGCCCGTATTTATAAGGCTCGTGCACGTGTACTCAAGTTTTAGGTTAAGTATTGAAATATTTGAATTACAATAAGAAAAATGGTTACGTGTTGTTTAACGTTAATTTTACATCGTAATTAACTCAAAGTGATCAGTTGGTAATTAATTAACTAATTAAATCATTAAACTCAATTATTCTGATCCTTATAACAGATGCACTTTTGTAGTTGCGCCGATATATTCAATGTACAGACACAGTTTTTTTACTGTTTTATTATATGTATATAGATAACCAGTATATTAATATTCAAGTACGCGATTTAAACTCGGCTGCGACAAGCTTTTAGATCATACTTACTATTGACACTAATTGTATCGAACAGTTAAACTGAACATTTTTGTAGGTTGTTACTTATAAAGTTTAAGAAACTACGAATTTTATGAATGTCTTAGTTTATTTTTTTAATTTTTCGTGCATAATAAAAGCTAGTAATAATTTTTTTTTTTACCGTTAATTTTTTCATTCAACGAAACGTGCGTATTGTTACAACCACGGGTATCGAGGGATATGGCATGGAGGCGTGGCACATGTCGCCTGAATTTGGCCTAAACAGATTTTTTTTTTTTAACATTTAACTTCATTAATAATAACTGAGATTTCCATTAAAAGTTATAACAACGAACAAAATCTTCGAATTGGGCAAGCAATATTATTGTTTATTTTAACACCCTCTAGTGGCTCGCGTGTAAGTTTATTCTAAAAATTTATATTACAAGTGTCAGATGACGTTGTTCTTAATGCAAGCGATTATGAGCATTTTAGAGATTGTTTGAATTGCAATTGAAAATTGCCTGGCAAAAAAAATAACTGAAAAATGTTTGATCCTCAAATGTCAATTTATTTCCTGCAAATTTTATTCCGGGATTCGTTGATTATGTTCATGAGTGTCTGTGATAGTGAGAGACCTGTGTTATTATTATGACTTCCAGACGTATTAATGCCGTAATTTGGAACTCGTACCACCAATAACCAACGGAACATGTTTAAACATTTAAGATTTCATCTATACATATAATAAAACAGTAAAATAACTGTGTCTGTACATTGAATATATTAAAAAAAAAATAATTGAGGAGGGTTTGGAAACAGTAATAGAGCACGAAATAAAAAAAAAAATCTGTCTGTTTGTATGTTTGTTTGTACACGCTAATCTTCGGAACTGCTGGACGGATTTGAATGTTTTTTTTTTTTGTTGTATAGGTATTAAGTCTGGGCAACATATAGGCTATAATTTATCTTGGAAACTTAAACACCTGATGCAGAACCGTAATAGACCAGCTACACTATAAGAGATACAAAAATGGTAACATAGCATAAAATGTTCCACGTGATGAGCATTTTCTGCTGAGAGAATATATTTGAAGATCCGGAACACTTGATCTGGAACTCCAAGAGCCCAGCTACACCTTATCACATATAGGAATGACGTCTTAGCAAAAATTGTTCGGTCTGATGGGCATTTCCTGTTGACTTATAAAAATCGCAAATCTTTATAAGTCAACAGGAAATGCCTGCTGTGGAAATCAAAGCTATCACTAATTTAACTTTAAAGCTATCACTAATTTCACTGTATTTAAAATAACATTTTAAATACAGAAAGAGTTCAAATCTTTCCCAATGTTCCAAAGAAGCTAAAAGATTGAGGATCATAAGATCCTAAGAATCTACCGAAGAGCGTCAGGAGAGACTTGATGCTGTTCGAGAACATCAGGCTGCAACTCGCTCCGTGGAAACCTCTTCAGATCGCGAAGCACGCCTGCGTTCTCAGCGTATTTACGCATCTACATCCAGGTCTCTAGAGACCAGTGAAGAATATGATGCGCGCCTGACCGCTGATCGTGAACGTCATGCATTGTCTCGCGAGTCGGAGACGTTTACCGATACAGAATCACGCTTGAGTTCTCAGCGTATTCGAACATCTACTAACAAGTCTTTTGAAACGAGTGATGAACGTGATGCACATTGTCCCAAACACGCACACAACAAAATATTCATAATCAGTTAGAAAGTGAGAGAAAAAGAATTGCTGGAGTACGGCATGAAAAGACAGAAGAAGAGCGCAACGAACGTTTGAATTCTGATCGACTTCGACATTCTCTGAACAGAATGTCAATATCATCTGAAGAGTCGGATGTGTCTCAAGATATAGCCGTAGGGCATGGCGACCATCCTTGGGTTGATAAGGAACGGAGTGCATTTACGTATACTCCTATGATTGACTACGCCACATATTTCGCCATCGGAGGTATGATTCAAAATTGTACTTTTTGAACGTCTCAAATCGTCTTGCGCATCCCGTTGTTTTTCCGTCCCCGGGCTCTTAGAATTCGACATCAGACGTTTCAGATCTTTGATTTTGACGACCCCGTTGTCGCTGGCATAAGCAACAGGATCCGCGTACGAAGTCGCGGGCAGAAGCTAGTAAAAAATAACAAGACACGGGTCGTGTTAAAAATAATGAACTTCTTAACAGTTATATTTTTAACTTTTTATTAATTAAATCATTTAATTGACATTATTTACAATAGAAAATGTATAAACATATACTTACACGAAAAAATAAAAAAGGAAAACCTATAACTATTAAAACAAAAAAAAAACTAAGACAATAAGGCATCAAAAAATTCCCCCACATCGTCGTCAACTGGGAATGTGCCCAAGAGACTGGCGGCATTGCCACGTTGGATGGCAATGCTTAACCTCTGTCCGAGGTAAAAACCAGCCCTTGGATCACGGGAAGTGTCAACCAACCTTTTGGCTACCGTGTCACGAAGATAAATGGAAAAGGAAATTAAACACCCAAATAACATAAGCCCGAAGGCATATTTATTCGATAAAATAAAAAAATAAATGGGAATTTTGGCCAGTAGAGTCAAATCTTCAATGATATACCATCGTCATCAAAAATCAGTCCTAAACTGTTACCGCCTTCACCGCGTGGAGGTACTCCCAGCTTATGTTATTTTATAAGATACAGTGAAATTAGTGATAGCTTTGATTTTCACATCAGATGTTTCTGATCTTCGATTTTTATAAGTCAACAGGAAATGCCCATCAGACCGAACAACTTTTGCTAAGACGTCATTCCTATATGTGTCATGGTGTAGCTGGGCTCTTGGAGTTCCACATCAGGTGTTCCAGATCTTCAAATTTATTCTCTCAGCAATAAATGCTCATCACGTGGAACAATTTTTGCTATGGTACCATTTTTGTATCTCTTATAGTTTAGCTGGTCTGTTGCGGTTCTGCATTAGGTGTTCAAGTTTCCAAGATAAATTATATGTTGCCCAGACTTAATACCTATACAACAAAAGAAAAATCATTCAAATCCGCCCAGTAGTTCCGAAGATTAGCGTGTACAGACAAACAGACAGAATTTTTTTTTTGGATTCGTGCTCTATTACTGTTCCTAAACCCCCCTCAATTATTTTTTTTAAATATGTATATTCAATGTACAGACACAGTTTTGTTACTGTTTTATTATATGTAGGTATAGATAGTGTAACTAGTACTGTAATAAACACTGTAATTGTTTATAGTCCCAATAAAATGGGAACTCTAAACCTTGACGATATATACCGCTCGGCCCTCTTGATTTTTGGTGTTTATAATAGTCATATGATACCAGTGTCCGGTAACAAGCAACCGGATTATTATTTACCGCACCATCGTGTATTGCGAACCGATTCCACTACGACAGCACTTCGCGTAGTTTTCAACGCTTCTACTAAAACAACAACAGGAAAGAGCCTAAATGACGTCATGTTAAAAGGCCCAAATCTACAGCAAGACCAATCTTTACTATTAAGCTGGAGACAATATCGCATAGCTTTTACAGAAGACATTGAAAAAATGATTCGTTTCATTTGGTTAAATAAACAGGATCAAAGATTTCAAAAAATCATTTGGAGGGATAACATTGACCTGCGTCATCAGGTATACCAGCTATGCACTGTTACATACGGCACCAAGGCCGCCCCATATTTAGCTATGATGACTTTAAAAAAATTGGCAGAAGATGAGAGACACAAATTCGACAGTGTTACAATCAAGGCATTGGAGCAATCATTCTACATGGATGATGTTCTGCACGGGTCTCATTTTGTCGAGTTAGCAGTAAAACTAAAGCAAGATTTAATCATGTTGTTAAAATCAGGGGGTTCAATTTAAGAAAGTGGTCTGGAAGACCCCTTTCTTAAATTTAACCCCATCAGCCTTACTTGTAAGGCTGATGCCGTCGTCGCCCGATTGTATCGTCTTGGATTTGACGATACAATCGGGGCAAGTAGCAAACAAGAAAATTTCGATTACAAGGAAATGGAGACATTAAAAATCTTGAGATGATTACGTTGAAATTCAAAAGCAGACATATTTACCTACATTTCAATCAAAAATTGAACCATCTAATAAAACACCAACTAAAAGATCCATGTTGTCAGACATATCAAAGTTGTTTGACCCTCTTGGTTGGCTGTCACCGATATCAACCAAGCTATAACTGCTATTTAAGCAAGTTTGGATGTCAAGTACTACTCAATGGGATGACAAGGTACCATATCAAATTAGCAAAGAATGGCTAAACATTAAAGGTGACATGCACAAAATCAATCAATTCAAGTTGGAGCGTTGGTTAGGTACAGGAGAAAAGTTCTGGCACCAGAGTGCAGCACTAGCATAGTCCGTAAACAGTTTATCGACGAGTCGTTCAAAGCGTGAAATTCTGCCTTTAATTGAGTACAAAATTGGGAAGTGTGTTAAATAATTATACAATAATGTATCAGTGATGTGTATTTCGATGAAAGAATGAAGGGAATTATTCATTTCCAAAAGAAGAAAATGTTCGAAAACTTTGGGAAGCAGCTAAAAATCACTCTAAAATATGTTCAGGTTAAGTATTCAGGTGAGATAGTTGCATTTACAGAATAACGTTCACATTTATCGTGTAAGACAACCAAATATTATTTTTTCTGAGCAACCTAGAATTCACTTTCAAAATGGTCGTAGGACGCCATAATATGGTAAAAGTACAGTTAGGTAAGTAAGATTAATTAAAACTTTGATGTATTTTCACAAAATACCTAGTTATTACAATTAATAACATAATATAACAAGAATACGAGGTTATGATTTACGGAATGTGCTAGCGGCGCCCTCTGCGCCGAGTTTCGCGTAATGTTCCCTATTACATGGATTCTGCGATTCTTCCAAAAAAACCTACGCATGCGTTGTTTATTGCAAGACTAAAAACAACGGCAAGACAAAGATCTCACTAGTTGCAGGAAAAGCAAGATTAGCTCCAGTAAACAAATCAATTTCATTACCAAGATTAGAGCTTAGCGGTGCTCTACTACTGGCAAAATTGTTGTCAAAAATTCAACAATGCCTCAGCAGTCATAATATCAAGATATACTGTTGGACAGATTCAATGGTAGTCCTAGCCTGGTTGGTTACAAGGAGAGCCAGAACGATGGAAGCCTTTAGTCGACAACAGGGCGCGACAAATATCAAGCATCATACCTACAAATAGCTGGCGTTACGTCAAGTCAGCAGAAAATCCAGAGGACTGTGCAAGCCGCGGATTGGCTGTAGATCAATTGAAAAAACCATTCGCTGTGGTGGGAAGGACCGTCGTGGTTGCGGAACTACGACCCTGACCATGAATCTGGGCAAGCAGTGTTTACCACAGACGAAGAAGCAAGGAAAAACAATCATATTAATAACATATCGCAGCAAGAAAGCGATAACATTTTGGGTGAATTATTAGCAAGATATAGTTCACTTGCCAAGCTAACAAGAGTTTTAGCATGGATATTAAGATTTATCAAGCAAGCGAGAAACAAGAAAAACCGCATGCAAACTTATTTTACATTACAAGAATTAGTAGGTAAAAGCTAACCATAAAATAATTGTATATGTACAGCAGAAAGAATTTGCACTGGAAGTACATAACTTACAAGAAAACAAGCCGCTATCAGCAAAAAACAAGTTATTGCAATTAAATCCGTTCCTTGACAACGAGGGACTTCTCAGGGTCAGAGGAAGATTAAGCAAGGCAAACATTAATCAAGATATGATGCACCCGATTATCATAGCTCACGAGGGACACTTGACAAACTTAATTATAGATCAAGCACATGAACTTACCTTCCATGGAGGAGCACGGGTGACATCAGCATTCATTCGCAAGAATTACTGGATCATAGGCGGTAATCAAGCGGTTAAAAAGCGTATACGTACCTGCGTTACCTGTCGTAAATACAATCCAAGCAAGAGGACACAGTTGATGGGTGATTTACCTACGCAGAGATGTAACGTTGCAAAGCCTTTTGAACATACAGGCGTCAAATTTACCGGACACGTGCTCATAAAGACCAACAAGGACCGTGGTATCAAGACCACAAAGGGCTATGTGGTGGTATTTGTCTGTATAGTCACCAAGCTTGTTCATTTAGATTTGGTCTCAGATCTCACAACATTAGCATTCATAGCAGCGTTGCGAAGAATGGCTGGAAGAAAGAGCTTGCCAAAACACTTGTACAGCGATAACGGCACAAACTATGTGGGCGCCAACAAAATCTTACAAGAAGAACTGAAGCAGATACAAGAAACATACGATCAAGATTTCATCAAGGAAATTACTAGCATGAAGATCAAATGGCATTTTAATGGGCCCTCATGGCCTACAGCAGGAGGGCTGTGGGAGGCTGCGGTTAAAAGTTTAAAATACCATGTAAGAAGAGTAGTCGGAGAGCAAAAGCTCACTTTTGAAGAGGTCAGCACAGTTCTGGCCCAGTTAGAAGCAGTAGGTACTTAACTCGAGGCCACTGTGTCCTTTGACTGAAGATCCTTACGACTTAGATTTTCTCTCTCCGTCAAGCTTTATCAATCTAAATCAAGACATGACTATATTAGAAACAGAAACAGATATGCGGACGAGATGGCATTTAACTCAAAAAATAGTACATATTTGGAAACGTTGGCATACAGAATATCTCACTCAGCTATAAGCAAGAAGCAAGTGGACACATTCTCAAGAAGACATTCAACTAAATGACATTGTTCCAATTAACGATGCAAACTTACCTCCTGGGAAGTGGGCAGTTGGCCGCGTCGTCCAGCTGCATCCCGGTGCCGATGGCCACATTAGGGTGGTCACATTGAAAACAAAGAATGGGCTTATCAAGAGGCCTTTTCTCAAGCTATCTATTCTCCCTGTAAATGATAGAATCGACAGACAAGAGTTGCGTTCCAATTTAAGGAAGTGAAAGATGGCAAGCCATATCAAAACAAAAAAGTAAACTACTGCTTCTCATCGCTGGTAATGTTACTTTTGTCTTTCATAAGCATTTTGACCACAGCTCACTGTTCATACCATTTAACACAATTAAAAGACAATCAAGGTTTTTATTTTGAAAAAATTGCAAACATGCAATTAATCAGAGATGAGTGGAAAATAGTCACATACCATGACATGAATTCATTTTGGCAAGGTACAGAAGCATGCAGTAAATACCTTAACTACTTGGATCAGTATGCAACAAGATGTAGATCTAAATTATCTTTGCATTGTATAAACTCAATGTGTTAGTATTATATAATTTTTCGTAGCACATACATGTGAGCACTATGTTCTTTAAAGCTACCATTTACGAGGTATACCTCTCATTGACTTGAATATGCCCTGGCGGTTGGGAGAGTCATGCTCACTTGAATGTCTCGCTGCCGGTGGCGCATGTGTTGGATCATTCGGTTCCCTTCAAAATGGTTGAGCTAAATGGTGCCGATCCATGCGTCATGTTCGTGAACGGACGCTGTCGGTTGGGACTGGTCATCTCTTAGCTGCCCCGGTTATTTTAAATTTTGGTTTGAATTGTTATTATAAAAATATTTTTTCTAGACCTCTTTTAACATGCAAGACGTGTTACATTGTTCTCACATTGTACCCTTAGATTCAACATGAATGATGGAACCTAAATTTGTAAAATTTAACTAATTTTAAAAGAGTGTTCATGGAGTTTTTTGGTCGTTCTTCTCCATAGAAACCTACTGCTTGGAACGAGCAACTAGCTTCAACTTTCTGACTGACTGACTCTGACAATTCAAAAGTACCTGTAAATGGTTTAATTGAAATAAATGATTTTGAGTTTGAGTTTGAGTTTGAACAAGTATAAAGAAACGTCACATTGTGATGTCATACAAGTTCAATTGCAGCAAGAATTCTCAGAACTCGAGTACTATACTAACCACCTGCTGCTGACTCAGCATTCCAGCACGCGCCGCTCTCGACACCTGAGCCGCCGCAAGCGAGGCCTTATCAACGGTATAGGATATCAGCATTACGACTTGTTTGAATTAATGGACAGCTCTTAGCAAAATAAACAATTATGCATTTTTTTTGCTGTAATCAGTGTCAAATAAGAGTTCTTAAGAGTTCTGTGCGACGCTAGTGTTTCGCCGGGGCAATTAGTAAAAGCAGGCATATTGGGAGTCGAACACGGCTGTCTCATTAAAACCGAAAGTTTTACGGTTTACTCACGCAATGAAGGTTTTAGCACTATAGACATAAAACCATCTTTCAAGCTACCTGAGATAGAACCAATCAATCATGTCATAAACGTAGGCATCCCAACTCCACTGATACAAAACTATACACTCCTCTCTAGCAACCAGGAGCTCGACGAAATCAAGAAACAACTCCGCATTCTTAAAACAAGAGAAAGTTTGCCAAATCAAGATTCTTATCACGATATCCATCACTACACAGTATTTTATGTGGTGATCGGAGTTGTGTTGGTGGTAGGAAGCAGGCGTCATGGTGCGACGGCTACGTAAAAGGCGAACCGCATCTCTCGCGGTGGCAAGGGCCGCATTGGCGAGTCTACAGACCGCGCAACACGCTTCACCGGCACGGGCAGAGGCTGGGGGCTCATCTTCCACGGTTCAATATAGTGTTATTGCGCATAATCAGTGTGAGAATCCGTGTGTATCCGATTACAGTGAAATTCCAAAAGTGCATAAGTTAGACAAGTGTACAGTGCCTATGTCTCGTAAAACGGAGTTCAAGTAGAGACTCTAAACATAGAATAAGGACCAATTGGAATCACCTTGTCAATCATTTAGTATAAGGACCAATTGGCATCATCTTAAGTTAAAAAATATTTTTTCCTTTGACAAAAATTTACCTCCATATGGTCTCATAAGGGGAACCGATCACTTTTCCGAAATGTTTTTTTCCGAATTTCATTTTACCGAAAACTATTGACCGATGTCTTTTTTGCTATATGCATTATTTGACATATTTTTATATCATCGAAGTATCATGTGTGTATTATTTTACCGAACTATTTTTCATCGATTTACAAATTAACTTTTTGCTATTGGCCGAAGCCTCTTTTGAACTTTTTTCATTTGCCAAATGATTTATTCGCCATATTTTCACCACACCGAAACAACGTTGTCCTGCCTGAAAATAAGAACAAGTCCTAGAACTACAACGCCACCTATCGGGTCCAATTGTGAATCTAAACCATTCACAAATCCACTGGAACACACACAAAACATTTCATCAAAATCGGTCCAGCCGTTTAGGAGGAGTTCACTTTGCACAGAAGATTTTTATATATAGGATTACCTGGTAGCATTATCAATATAAAATAAAATAGTGTCATAAAAAATCAATAGGCTACAAAATTTTAGTGACAGAAACGAATCGCTGCAAAACCGACTGCACGCAGTCTTGTCTGCCCTACCCCCAGAGTGTAATTTAAGCCCGCGTAGGCGCGGAGGGGTGGGGCGGCCCGCGAGCTGAGGAGCAGGTGGTGAGCATTAAAACCATCTGCGACGATAAGCTCGCGTGGGGCCGCTCAGACCCAGCAGCGCCGGAGCCGTGACAGAAACAATGCTTGTGCATGTTGCATGCCTGCTTGCATGTGTCATGCTTGTTTGCACGCTGCATGCTTGCTTGCATGCAAGCAAGCAGATAGCAGAATGAAGCAGATATGAAATAGTGTGCACAAACTTTCTAGGTGTTTGATGAAATGAAAATATGGTAATTAAAACAGTGGCATAATGAATGTTTGGAATCATAATACTTCGAACAAATGTTATTCGGCTAAGTCTAACTTCGGTAAAAAGTTTATCGACCAAATGAAACGTCGGAATAACGAAAAAAATCGAATTGATAATAGGTCAACTGATACAGTGGCAGACGTGACTTCGATGAAGTAAAAAAAAACGAAACGATAATAGTTGAAAAGTTTTAGGTGAAATGAAATTCGGTCAAATATTTTTCGACCTTATGATAGGTAACCCTCATAAGATTTTTTGTCATGGCGAATGGCGAAAGCTTCGTCAGCCACAATTTCATAATTATTAATTATGGTAATGTATGGGAAGCATTCTCATTATTTGTAATAGATAGGGTAAACTACTAGTGATTGGACACTTAAGTGACTTTAAATAGTAATAATTATTTTGTGGGTTTGTTTTTGAAGCTAAACTTGTTAGGTACTAAAATTTTATTAGTAGATGTTTTATTCTATCATAGTTACCTTTGTGTAAAATGTAGTTTAATGATATATAGGAAATAAAAAATAAAATGAAAAAGATACTAAAACGTACAGTTATTGGACAGAAATTCTAATATTGGACACACAATACTAGTCAATGGACAGATATTCTGACACTGCTTTAAGAATAAAAAACATGTTTAAATAGCCGCCAATGCTTGAGCTATGTTAGTAAAAGGCTAAATGAGTAATTTTCAATCATATTTATTGCAACATTATTAAAAATATCTCAGTTATACTATCACTATTATCTTTGAGTAACAAAATTACTTACTTTAACTTGGCACAACACAGTTTAGTCTTAATAGGAATTATTTTATAAGTAAAACATAAACAAAACTTATTTACTTTTATAAAAACATAAACATCATATAACACTTACACTTAATTACCTAGTTATTATTTTGGTACAACTTCGAATCAGTCTTAATGTGGAGATCTTTCAATGTAAACTAATGTAAACTAAAAATCTAAAGAAAGTTACTCTTACAAACAACAAAAGAACATAAAAAGAATTCTTGATAGGACATTCATATTTCAAAATTACTTTATCCCCTACTTCACAATTTATTATCCTTTTTCTGTTGCATGACCATATCATATAAAATCCCAACTTCTGAGTCTTCTGTATCGTTAGTATTCTGCATCAAATTTGTTAAATCATCTTCATTGTCCTTTTCGGAACTTATATCTTCAATTGTGTCATTATCGTCTTCTTTGTAGCAATGATGACATACAAACATGTCTATTGCAATATCCTCTGGTACGTGTTTTTGATGCTTTGCTGGCACACATCTAATATGAAATATTGACGAACACATGTCACATACTACTCGATTAGTCGTCTTTGTTGACATTGTGCACACTTTACATGCATTTGTGGTTTGTGGTGTTTCTTTATTTACACTTTTTTTTTTCTTTTTTTGCCTTTGCCTTTTTTATTTTATTCTCTTCTCTTGTTTTCTTTCTTTCTTCCTTTGTTTTTATTTCTATTTCCTTCTTTTGTTTCTGTTCTTGGAACATCGCTCTATACTTAGCTGAGGTAATCGCAAATGGCATTTTAACTGTATTTTTTTTACCTTTCCTTTCTGGGGTTTTGGGTAGTGTCAAAAATCTTCCAAAAAGACTATTTGATATAACTTTAAAAGCAGGACTTTTCTCGACATTCTCTGTGTTAGCATTTGCTTGTGATGCATTAAGTGAAGTAAACTGTAATTCATCTGTTCTAGGTTCATAAGATGTCAGTTCATGGTCAATATGTTCAAATGTATTTGAATGTGGTTCATTTCCTTGTGATGCATTAAGTGCAGTCTTGAATACTTGTTTTGCTGGAGTTACGTGTTGTGTCGTACCAAAACCAATATCCTCATTAAGAAACTGTAAATCATCTAGTCTAGGATCGTACGATGGCGGTTCATGGTCCATTAATTGTTCAGTAGTATTTGAATGTGGTTCTAGAGAAACAATATTTTGTATATTATTGTCTGATGTGTTAATAAGATATGAATCTAAATCAGGAGAATTGTTAACATTAAATACAGAGTAAAGTTGGTATAAAATTTGGGAGTTTTGATCTGTGTCTAATCTGGGTTCGTTCATTGACTTTAATTCTGACATTTTCGATGGTCCAACTATTTCCGAAAACTTTGACAGTGTTATTACATTTTGAGAGTTTGTTTCAATTGGTCGAGACAAATTAGGTGGGACATTTTCATCCTGATTATTAGTGGTACCACCCAAGCATTTAGTGTAATCAATAGCATCTGGATCAAAAGGTACTAATCCACAAGTTTTAAATCCATTAATGAGAGTTTCGGGTTTTAATGATTTTTCTAGAGCAATTTCTAGTACTTTTGCAAAATTAACTTTCGTAATAGGCTCTCCTTGATTTTCTAGGTACCACAAACGTGTTGCGTCTTTCCAGGCTGCTTTTACAGGCCTAAAAACAGCTACATCAGCTGGCTGACAAGATACGCGTGGCATTAGGGTACAATGCAATAACTTCGATGCCCAACTCCTTACAAAGCTTGCTTACGTTGTAAGTAAGATGACTTTTGTGACCATCTAAAAAATATATGACAGGCAAATTAATACCTTTTTGAATTAGGTAGGGATGATATACATTCGCAATATATTCGAAAAATAATTCCGATGTCATCCATCCGTTATCGCTTCGACCGATTCCACATTCTTTTGGAACTCCATCCACAATTTTTTGTGGAATACGTTGATAATTGTATACAACCATAGGTGGACAGGCATATCCAGCAGCGGAGAACGTAAACATGACTGTGATCGATTCTTTCGCATTACTTGTCTCTACGTGGTAAACATTTTTTGTCCCCTTGGCTGCTAACACTTTCCCTGTTTTAGGACAAAGCTGGAATCCACTTTCATCACCATTAAACACCCTTCTCGGATCATTTAAAATGTTCAGTAAATTGTTATCCGATAAATAGCTGTGGATCTCGGCAAACCATTTGCGAATGTTCGGTTCTGATACACAAGCACTTGATTGTGTCACACCCTCACTAGTACGTTGGACAATTGCCGGGTGTCTTTGCAAAAATCCTCTAACCCATCCGTCTGCGGGATAATTATTTTTAAATTTATTAGGACGGGGGTTTTCTGTCAAGAACTTATAGACACTTTGTTTTAAGTCTTCTATGTTTAATGGCAAACCCTTTCGCATCATTTCTTTGATCCAAAACACTAACAATTGTTCTTCTTCTACGGTTAAAATAGGTGCTGGACCAAAGGTTGTTTTATGGGTAGGATTTTTCAGTTTAAAATGTAACGTTGACTTGGGAATGCCATATTTTCGAGCGATTTCTCGAATTTTGCCACCTTCATTAATTTCTTTTAATGCTAAATTTAAAACAGAGACATCATAATCTCTTTTCTTTCCTTTAGGCATTTTTATTTCTCCATAAAATAACTCGAAACTGCAACAATGAATTATTGGACACTTCATTACAAGTCATTGGACACCTTGTCCAAATACTAGTAAGAATCGTCTAAACTGCCTAAAACTCAAAAAATGGTGCAATATGTTTTAACTGCATAATTTTAGAGTACAATTTTGCTAAAATAATAAAGGAACAAAAACTCAGTTATTGGACACGTGTCCAATAACTCAATTTTGAGAGATTAATAACGGTAGTCATTGGACAAGCACAAATAACCTAAACATAACATCCAAATTGTTTAAAACTTATAAATTACTAAAAAGAATACTGTACCTTACCTATCTTCAATGAGGTAAACACCAAAGATTTGTTCTCTCAACACTGTGACTTACGAACGACGTCGGTTACTTTACAAATTTCTTAATTTTCTGCCAAATGTCACCGTATCGCGCCAATGTCAAATGCAACTAAATATTTTCGAATTATTACTGCCATCTATCCAAAATATCGTGAATCACTAAGGATGGTCATTGATTAAAGTACAGAAAAATCATCATAGATTGCGTTGAAGTTCAACAATATCCTTATTATTGACATATAATCACTGAACTGTCCAATAACTCGTAACGTCCAATCACTAGTAGTTTACCCTATTGGTTCAGGGATATCCAAATAGTTTTCTGTCAGTTTTTTGAATAACGATGTTTCCTTAAATACACCCGAGTCACTGTCTTCGCCGTAAGCTCCAACGTCGATCCATATAAAACAATAGTTTGCATCACACAGAGCCAATAAAACCAACGAAAAGAAGTGTTTATAATTGTAGTACATTGATCCTGAATTTGGTGGCTGAACTAGACGAATATGTTTGCCATCTAAAGCACCAATACAACTTGAAAAAAAAAGCTTTGTTTTTAAATTCTTCAGCTATTTGTATCCACATTTTTAAATAAGTTGCAATACCCTTGTGTCACTAACACCATTTACGCTAACAGGCAGGCTCGTGCGAATATTTAACTTGTTTGTGTTCTTCCAGAAGCCTTGAATGGGGGAGGGGGGGTGCTATTTGTAGCCTCCACCCGTTTTATTCCTCCCCTAGTGGCGGTAAATGAATAAAAAAACGAGTGTGTACCATTATAGACAAACATTTAATTGGCTAACTAAGTCGGAGGCACACAGAATTTGTAGGGTCGTGGGTTACGGTCATCTATTTGTCACCTCTGCAGGGACAGGTACTTCCCGTATAGTCCAGAAGAAATTCCCGGAGACGGAAGCTGGCTGATGCTCGGGAAGGCGGTGCGGTGTACGGCGAGAATAAACGATGAACTGACGGTGCGGCCGTCGTCTCGCTCAGAACACCAGGTGCGGAGCGACAGGGACCTCGGGTCCGCAGTTCCCCAAAGCGGGTCGAAGTTGCGGTAGAATTCCTACCCTGGAATGTACCCTAGTTCCTGTCGTAGCACCCTAGTTCGGGATTAACACGACACTTATTTGCACTTTTAATTTGTGATTATAATTATGACCACCGTAAATAAAATAATAATGGCCAACGCTCGTGTCTGCTAGTACGCTTGACGAGGCGCTAAAACCAACGTGCAGTCTCACGTCAACCTAGAAGCGCGGGCGCAATGACCTTTTATACCCTCTCCCCCCGAACACTTCACCTCGCACCGCTGATATCCGTGTAACGTTCCGTTACATATTCTACCCCGGACACCTCATTTAACAAAGAATAATACAAAAAATAATAATACCAGCATCGATCACTAATAAAGAACTAGATACACAATCCCATACAAAAATTCACTTCAAACTGTCTCCGATTGTGTTTAGGTAATTAAACTTAGTAAATTAAACTTTAACTACTATACTTGAAGTTGTATTTACAAAGCTATTTACAAAAAGACACATTTTTGCGACTGAAACCCACCGGTCAACATACATATAAACAAATTCAACCTTACAGGCATTTTTTAAAGTCAGAATTACAAAGTGTCAAAAGAAGCAATTAAAGAATCATGGCGAGATTCATACATTCATTTGTATGAAAAAAAAAAGTAATTTAGAGGGTTTATAATATTTTCCAATGTGAAGAATACATTACCAGGAGTAGATTGATATACTTAGCATATTTTTAAACCCCCGCATAATTAAAATATTACGAAATTAAAATAACACTTTTTAGTTTCATCTCGATGCCCATTTTGTGTTTATAAAAAAAAGAAAGTGACAAGCGACGTTAACCCATCTATAAAATTGCCAGACAAGTGATGTGACAAGTGTGTGGAAAAAAATTATCATTATTTTGTGATATTATTTCCCATAAAATGATGCAATTTCAATGTAAGAACTGAGAAACGGCGCCTGTCAGTGTCACTGTTGCTGTCAGTCGCCGTTTCGTTCTGAAATAATGAGCTTTTCGTTAATAACTTTTTTTGCGGGGTCTTAAAAATATTGTAAATGCCTGAAGATACTCTTTAGGCACCCAAAAATATAAGAATTAAAATTTAAACTTCTCTAAACAACATCTTATATTTTTACGCTGTGCGGCTGTACTATTAATGGTCTCTTTTATAAACTTAATGTAATACACAGAATAGTACATAATAGTATTTGAACAACAAACCATCATACTTTATTAATAAAAAATAAAAAAAAGTAGAAAGAACAGCGTCTCCAACAAATTGAACAGAGTCAACGCACATGAACCGAACAATTTAAGTAGGCATGATTGCGCTTAAGATTACTAAGTCTACTGAGTCTTTACAATTGAGACGCTTAATAACTCCTGCTAGTTATACGATTTAATTTTTACCCGACTACGGCAAAGCCAAAGGAGGGTTATGAGTTTGACAGGCTATGTATGTATGTATGTATGTATGTATGTATGTATGTATGTTCATCTGTACGCTCATAGCTCCTAAACTACTTATCAGAACTGAACAAATAAGGTATCGTTAGAAGCGTCTAGATCGTCCGCTGGTTATAGGCTATATGACGTATCACGGAATCCAATGTGGCGCCCTCTGGCGGACAAAAAAACCAATATTAAAAAAAAAAATGAAGACAAGCATACCGTGTTTGGTATCATTGGAAAGGGGTTCACTAGTACATTTCAAATTTATATAATATTTAGTGGTAATTTGTCACAAATTATTGTAAAAAAAGGAAAGATTACCAAATAAAGTAAGATACGCATACCGTGTTTAGTATCATTGGAAAGGGGTTCACTAGTACCTATTAAATATATAATACTTAGCTGTGACTCCAAAATGGTTTAAATAAAAATATAAAGTTTAAAAACTAAAACCCGACCACAACAAAAAGTGATCTAAAAAGTACAAAACAAGAAAATATTGCACACAGAAATCAAGACATAGGTACAAAATGGTCAAGGTAAGCCGTGGTTGCATGCCATTATATTCATGTTCATCGCACTCATATGGGATACAGGCATGCAACCACGGCTTACCTTGACCATTTTGTACCTATGTCTTGATTTCTGTGTGCAATATTTTCTTGTTTTGTACTTTTTAGATCACTTTTTGTTGTGGTCGGGTTTTAGTTTTTAAACTTTATATTTTTAAAAAATGATTTTACTATTATTTCTTGACTAAATATAGTTTTTACAATACAATGACACCCGCAATATATTGATAATATTAATATCTACCGAAAATATGAAACTTCATCCTTTTTAGCAGCCTAGATGTGTGATTTTTACAATTTTTAAACGAGCAGGGACATGTATACCTTCTGAGCGTTCGAATTCGACTAGATTAAAAGCGCACCCAAATGTTCAATTGGGTGCTCATTTGGTGAAGCAACTTTTCGTCGCTGATTGTGTATCTAGTTCTTTTATTAGTGATCGATGAATACCAGCCTATAATCGTCCCACTTCACACGTCACAAAGGCTTCTTCTCATACTTGATTGTTCAACACGCTTGTTCAAGGTGGATTGGCTATTTCATACCTCCTCTACACATTCGGCCATGATGGGCGATTATAAGCGAGCACGATCGTGTAGAAGAGCTACTCACCTGTAGTTGCCCATCATCGTCCTTAATCGTGGTCGTGGTAGGGAATCGCTAGTAGGTAGTTGCGTGCGCGTGCCCACACGATCGCTGGATCTTTCATTTACCGGAGGACAGCGAGCTGTGCGTACGTCGCGTCGCTTTTTTGTTTTTAAATGTATATCATATAATATAATAAAGTTTATGTAGGATCGTCAGGAGCGAGCGAGGAGGAGTGCCGAGCGGTATAGTAGATGGTCAGGACTATAGGCGTTCCCATTATCCCATTAGGGATAAACAAGACCTGTAAAAACAATTACACACTATTAGTAAAGAAAACACAATACAAATGGTAATCAGTAACAAGAATAAAGTAACTTAAAGGTACAGCAACAATACAGTTAATCGAACAGACCATTAACACAGTTCGTACAGTGGCCAAGCCACCCAATGATAAACGAACAAACCCTTAAGGTTTACAGTTCATACAGCAGCCTAAGCCACCCAATGATAAACGAACAAACCCTTAAGGTTTACAGTTCGTACAGCGGCCTAAGTCACCCAATGATAAACGAACAAACCCTTAAGGTTTATAGTTCGTACAGTAGCATAAGCCACCCAATGATAAACGAACAAACCCTTAAGGTTTATAGTTCGTACAGTGGCAGCCACCCAAGTACAAAGTGTATCACTCGCCTACAGCAGCAAGCCTATACAGCTATGTGAATATACAGCACTGCTGTACCAGGTAAACCGACAGTATTGTCGGGAGCAGAAACTCTTTACTGTGTCGAATCCGAGGATCGACTGCCATACTTACGACCGTTGGTAGTCGCTACGTCCCCGCCAGGGGGCGCGGCAGGCGGGTTACGGGCATCGCCCTTATCCCGCGGTATCATTCGGTGCCCGTCAATACGGGCACGTCCATTGGGTGGCCGTTTAGGCCTGGCCTGGGGCAGGTGCGTTGGTGGCGCAACATGCCAATGTGTGTAGATGCATTGGTAATCAGCAGGAGCGCCACGGTACTTTACTACAGTACCGCGTTCTTCACGTCACCTCGGCGGTCTGTCTCCGCCAGGTGGGACCTCCGGTTCCCCGGAGGAGGCCCAGCGGAAGACGACCAGCGACAGAGGCGACGACTCACGGTGCTCCCCGCTGAGGATGTGGACCCCCGTCTGCACACGCTTCCAGGTCGCGCCGGTCACGCGAGCTGACTAAGGGGCCGTTGTGTGTGTGTGAGCGGCAATGTGTTGTGTTACACCGTTCATGTTAGCGATAGAACTGCGAGCCCGCGCCGCACATTTAACGCGTGAGTTTATACGCTTGTGGAGTTGCGTATGTATGGAGTTCAGTGCACGTCATGCCTATATTAACTTACAACACGACGCACACTGGGTGCATGGTATGTGTGTGGAGTATTATTGTGGGAGTAAGCCGCGTGTAAGTGAAGGCGGCTTACTCAGGCGTCAGTCCGGTGGGTTGGAGTCGTCAGCGTCCGGCAATAGGTCGCGAGGTAGGCGCCTCCTGTCAGGTGGGCGCGCATGCCAGGGCGCCAAATGCTTGACATGAGGCCAAGCAGATGCGTCGGCACGCGCAAACATGGTTGACGCGAGGCGCCTGCAGTGGTCGTCCAGGCTCTCGATCCTAAGATCCCGCTGGATTACGCTATTCCTCACGTAGCGAGGGGCAGCGGTGATTTTCCGCAGCGTTTGGTTCTGCTGCGCGCGGAGGAGCTTCTTGTTAGACTCGCTAGTGAGGGCGAGCCAAGCTGGGGCAGCGTACGTGAGTATCGGGCGAATATACGTCTTGTATACACCCAACTTGGCACGCAGCGTGAGGCGGGACGAGAGGACCGGGTGGAGCAGAGCGCGGGCTGCTCTGCCCTTTGCGGCGACCTTGCGGACGTGACTTCTCATGGTGAGCCGACGATCGATAGTGACTCCTAGGTACTTGGCCTGTGGTGACCACGCGATGTGGGCTCCTTGTAGCTGTAAGGGTGATGGGAGGTGGGCGCCTCCAGCGAGCAGCGCCTGTGTCTTACTCTCGTTTACCAACAAACGCCACTTCGATAGCCAGTGGGGAAGCAAGTTGAGGACGCGCTGCATTTTGACGGCCGCGTGTCTCGCTTTAATAAAAGTTGCAATGTACGCGGCATCGTCAGCATACAGTGCGAGCGTGGTGTCCTGCGTCGTGGGGATGTCGTCGGTATAACATGAGTAGCACAGCGGCGAGACACAACTGCCCTGCGGTACCCCTGCCGCTATCTGGCGCACGCCTGACAGCGCACCGTCGACGACCACCCTGAAGGTCCTGTGGGAAAGGAAAGAGGAGACCACCATTACGACGCGACGGGGCGCGTCTGACTTCGACATTTTGAAAAGCAGACCGGCGTGCCAAACGCGATCAAAAGCTTTTTCCATGTCGAGGAATACTGCAACTGCGTGTTCTTTCTTATTCAGTGACGCCGTAAGTAAGTGCAGTACCCTCGACAGCTGGAGAGTCGTACTATGTTCCGAGCGGAACCCGAACTGTTCCGGGCGAGGCGTCAAGTGAGGTGTTAGATGTCGCAGCAGGAGTTGTTCAAACACCTTGGATAATGTTGACAGCAGAGTGATTGGCAGCATTACGACGCGCCCTTCCTTCCAGCTGGTCGGGAAGACCCCCGTGCGCAGTATCCCCGTGTACAGGCGCGCCAGTGCCGCTACCGTACGGTATGGCAGGTGGCGCAGCACTGTGTTGGTGATACCGTCCGCTCCAGGGGCCTTTCTTGGCTTGGTCTGCAGTATGGCGCGTCTGACTGCGCAAGGCGAGAAGAAAATGGGGTCTTCCTCTGGGGCTATCGGCGAGGCGAAGTATTCCTCAAGGTGCCTCTCGACTGCTGCGACATGCTCGTTGTCGTCGGTCGGGTTCGGCTGGAATTGACGCTCCAGGTGATCAGCAAAGATCAAACTCAAACTCAAAATCATTTATTTCAAATAAACCATTTACAGGTACTTTTTAATTGTCAGAGTCAGTCAGTCAGAAAGTTGAAGCTAGTTGCTCGTTCCAAACAGTAGGTTTCTATGGAGAAGAACGAGCAAGAAACTCCATGAACAACACTCTTTTAAAATCAATAATACGTTACAAATTTCGGTTACATCATTCATATTGAATCTAGGGTACAATGTGAGAACAATGTAACAAGTCGTGTACGTTAAAAGAGGTTTAGATAAAAATATAATCATAATAAACAATTCAAAATAGAATTAGAATAACCGAGGCAGCTAAGAGATGACCAGTCCCAACTAACGGCGCCCGTTCACGAACATGACGCACGGATCGGCATCATTTGACTCAACCATTTTGAAGGGAACCGAATGATCCAACACGCGCGCCACCGTCAGCGAGACATTCCAGTGAGCATGACATACTCCCAACCGCCAGGGCACATTCAAGTCAATGAAAGACATACCTCGTAAATGGTAGCTTTAAATAACATAGTGCTCACATGTATGTGCTATGAATAATTATATAATACTAACACATTGAGTTTATACAATGCAAAGATAATGTAGATCTATATCTTCAGCAGCTCCAAAAATAATTAAAAATGCCAATCAATGAATCTATGAACCCTTATGGCTGTGGAGCTTGACCAGCATCCAGCCAAGCATTTTTATCAGTGATGTATTCACCCAATGAATAATATGCTCGGCTGCATAGTGCGCGTTTTATATAAGACTTAAATTTTGTCTCATTTAGTTGAACAATGTGGGGAGGTATTTTATTGTAACATTTTAAACAGTACCCCATGAAAGAAGTATCTACTTTAGCCAGTCTGAAACTCGGTTGAACTAGTTGGTCCCTATTTCTAGTGTTATAATTATGTCTTTCACCCCTTTTACTAAAAAGATGCAGATTTTTTCTAGCGTACATTATGTTTTCATAGATGTATTGACAAGGTACCGTCATTATGTTAAGATCTCCGCACGGTCTGCTGCGATATATCTTAGGGCCCCGTCGCTGTGCAGTAGCCGGCGCACCGGAGCTGGTGAGTTCAAGAGCTGCCTGCACAGTCTGTGTATAGAAGGCCAGTCTCCTTCAACAGCGTCGATATGTGACTCCCAGCTCTCGGCGTTGAAGTCCTGCAACTTGGCCCTTACTCTATCCGCGAGACGGTTGAGTTCGGACTTCATAGTCGGGCATCCAGTAGTTTGCCACCGTTTGCGTAAGCGCCTCTTCTTGGCGATCAACTCTTTTAGGTGGTTGGGCAGGGGTTTATATAGAGACCCCTGCGGCTGCGTCACTATTGTTGTCGCCAGTTCGTAGGCGTGTTGGATGCAAACGGTGGTCTCTTCTGCCAGTCCAACAATTGTTTTGAATAAAACCATCGATAACAATTATCGAAATAAAGTAACCACAAATCAGTGTGCATACACTGAGTAGGTACTCAATAAATTATGTTTCGAATTGATAGTAAAATCACATAAATTAACAATAAGAAACACAAATCATAACAAATTTAATTAACACCCACAATTGTGATTAATAAACAGTCTCCGACATATATATAACATATAAGTGCGAGTGTGAAACAATGGCTACTAGGTGGTTTAATGAAGAGACATTCAAGTTCACAAAACTATATCAGGACCATCCAGTAATATGGAATCCTAAACATAACATACATGTTCTATTATGATGAATGCTTTAACAAATGATGAATGAATGATCACGGACGATCGTGTGGATCATGCTTGCATGATGATCGTGACGATTACCTTGCCGATCACAGACTATCAACCAGTGTCGATCATGTCTGATTGTGTAGAGGATGTTAGAGATTGCAAACCTATAAGTTTAATATAAAAAACTACATCTTGTCTACTGCTTGATGTGTCCTAGCAACCGTAGTAACGTTAGTTAGTCTAAAATATATTTTTCTGTTGCACTACATAAATATTTTCTTACTGCAAATTTATCCCATTCTCTAATATGGTAGCAGAGCGTAGTTATAGAACTTAAGACTCCTTGTGTATCTGAGAATAGAACAGAGTCAGAACAAACTTCAGACTTATATTAATTATAAGGTTTCCTCACGATATTTTACTTCACCGATGTCAGTGATGTCCAAGATAAACTTCGAAAGCACGTATGAAATTGAAAATGGCATTATGCTACTTATAATAGGGGAGCCGTAGTGGGGATTTTTGGATTTACTCGAGCGCGGCAGAATAACTTATGGGGGGCAGCCTTGCGACTTGTGAAGTGCCTGATGCCTGAGCCTTTTATGTAGCGTCGAATGTCTAGGACAGCCGATCAGATTAGTAAAAAAAATCGATCATCAGAAAAACTCGAGCGCGTCAGAGCCTTTTATGTAGCGTCGAATGTCTAGGACATCCGATCAGATTAGTAAAAAAAATCGATCATCAGAAAAACTCGAGCGCGTCAGATTAAGATTGTAAGACATGTAGAAAAGTGTGCTTTTTAATAATCTGTCAATTTGAGCGTGACATAAAGAACTGGGAGAGTCACAAAGTTGCAAAAAAGAAAAATCGTCACGTGGACATTCTCGAGTGCGGTTTTTTTTTATTTATTTTTTTTTATTTGAAGGAAACTAGTTACGTAGCACGGAAATAACATAATCTGCCGATTTGCACAAGCCAAAGTAGCTAAAACAGGAAAGTTCGGTCAAGCATCGGACAACCTCCTAGGTTGACTTGGGAGATGTCATTTCTAAAAAAGAAAGATGAAGATGAAGAAAAGATAAGATAACGACCAAGTCGAACCGAACTTCCAATATGAAGACGATTCCACTGACGATGGTGATTGAAAGTTTTGTTTCGTTTTTTTTTCTCAGTACACTATTTTATTTTCTAAATACAGGTTTTCTATCCATTTGAATAAAATTTTAAACCTAATATAACTTAGCATACTTTTTCTCCTAATTATATTTTCGCATAACATTAATTACGCATAACAGTTTACGCATATTTTTTTTAAGAATTGTTTCTCTAAGTATTCATAACAATGATCTAAGCCATAACATTCTACAGCATAAACGTATTAACGCATAATGATATTAAAACATATCTACCATGCATGCAGCAAACATGCAGCAAGCATGCAGCATGCAATTGAATGTAAAAATAAATTATTACATTAAAATATTAACAAAAAGATATGAATATTTTTTTTCTAACCGTCAGATTAAGGAAATTCCACATAATTGTCAGATTAAGGGTCAGTACGACAAGGACATCAAGATGAAGCGTCTGTATAAAAAACTGACGCGCTCGAGTATTTCGAGGTCTCGATTTATTTTTGCATTTTCAAAAATCGACCATTACCGTTTTTTTTACATTTTTGAAAACCTGTACACGCTTTCCCCACCAGTGAAAGTATTATTATTATATTATTATTATTATTATATATTATTACATATAATTATATATTATTTATTATATTATTAATTTCATAATTCATCCAACCAAGTTATATTCTTGTTTAAAGCGTTCACGATGTCTACCGCTTCCTGTCTATTTTTCGTTGAATTTGTTACATGACCTCCTCAAACAAAACTTAATTTTATTTATAGCACCTTCCGAAAATTGTACTTGACAGTAATTACCTATTCTAAAAGCAAAACTAACATCAATTCGCTCCTTTATCGCATTGAGGTCCAAATATCAAAGATTTTGTAATTTCGGCAGTCATTCTGAAAACCGAAAAAAAATGTATGACGGTCGCAAAAAAATCGCAAGTTTTATCAATTGTTCTCAAAAGTTTAGACTCTAATCTATACATTATAAAAATAAAAACACCGGGATATTCAGGTCATTTTTTTGTACACCTTTTGATTAGCAAATCATTTTAAAAAAATGCTTAATTTAACTGTGCTTTCAAATGATGTTATTAGATCAATGTTTAACTATTACTAAAATAAAATACACTCTATCTTACCAAGAAGTATATACACAATACAATAAAATACCAATAAACAAGACTATACGTTAATTTGATCAGTAATCTCAAGTGAAGATGACACTGTAATGTTGTTGTTCGTATTGTAAGGGTACAACGATTATTATCTACTCACTTCAACATTTTTTATTTATTTATTTAAGCTCCCTACAAGAATTTCTAATATGTAGCTGTGACAAATAGGGTCTTAGGTATAAATAAGGTTTAACTGTATTATCAATTAATAAAATTTATATTTCGATTTAAATCCCCCTAGATTGCGAGATTCCCACACTGTGCGACGCTCGAGTAAATCCCGATTTAGCCTCTTGGGCTTCCCTACTATTATCGGTGCCCGGTTGCGAACCCACAAAAATAAAAAATAAAATAATAATATTCCATTCTTATACCAAAAACTAATACCACTGGTAGGTATTTGTTTCACAAATAATTAAACACAATTATTTTTCTATTCCGAACGGATACCACGTTTTAAATAATTCAACAACTTGAATTTGGTACAGTCAGCTCCGTCAAACCTAATCAAATTGTTTTGTAATATTTTAATGTGATCGTAACATAATGCTATCCAAATTCACTTTATATCTATACTAATATTATAAAGCTGAAGAGTTTGTTTGTTTGTTTGGTTGAACGCGCTAATCTCAGGATCTACTGGTTCGAATTGAAAAATTATTTTTGTGTTGGATAGCTGTCCATTTACCGAAGAAGGCTATAGTATCTGTATGCGAAGCCGGGTCGGGTTGCTAGTAAACAATATATTTACAAAGATATAGGTAAGAGTAGTTTAAGTGAATCATCTTGAATTTTTTTTTTACTTGCAAGAAATAGTGAGTTTGCTCTATTGTTCCAAAATTCCAAACAACTAATCAGAGTAAAGTGCGACTGGAATGTCTAAAATATTTTATTGTCTTAGTGGCCAATTTATATCAGCTTCTGAACGTGCTGAAAGAGAACGCAGATTTACAAACAGTGGTTGTTACTCAGTATGAATCAAACGCACCCCCCACAAAACGATGTACAACAAAAACAAAAATTCGTGGACCACTTACTTACGTAAGTAACTGACAAACTCGTTGGTTACAAAATCTACGTTGGGCACTGTTTAGAAAAATTAAGGATCTACTAATTTTTAAAATAAAAGAAATTATTTACACGTCATTTAGCTATTATATTTTTGATTATACTAAAACTTGATTATCTGTAATATGTATTTTATAATTGTTAGAGGTAAGTATAATCGTTGAACTTCTTTTGGTATTAGTTTAAACAATGGTATCCGTTCGGAATAGAAAAATAAATATATTTAAATAAATACCAGTGGTATTAGTTGTTGGTATTAGAATGGAATAAATCCGCTTTTCTCTCTCCCCTCCTTCTAAAGGCGCAATTACACTTAGTCGTTTGCCCGAATTCGATTGCCTATGGAATTGGGACAAACTACTAAGTGTAAATGAACGGGGTCGAGTACGCCCGTCTTCGTACAATCTAGTCCTGCTTTTGTTCCAGTGCGTTGACCAGTGTCATTAATGCATCGGGTATTTGGATGCCTGAATTTATTTTAAATACTTCATGCACAAAGGTGCAGACAGGGTCATCAACTGCTTACCCCCCACGCATTGAAATTTCTTCGGAAAGGGGGTTAGCAGTTGATGACGCTGTCTGTACAAAGGCGGACTTAATGCCTGCGAATTCGAGTAGTCTTTCGAGCACCCGAATATGGGCTAACTACAAGTGTAACTGCGCCCTAATCTCCCACTTTCAATATCTATGTTCTTCACAGGCTAGAAATCTGCGGTCTTCTAACAATCTTCTTTTACTTTGCCCTTCTCATGCTTCTGATTTTGTTAATTCTTCCTTTCATATTCAGTCCATATATACTTCTCTGGAATATACGACGACCGCCAGTCAAATTGCGGATTTATTTTCAGCACAAATAAGCATAGTCATCTCATAAACCTTTTGTTTTTTTATAAATATGATATATTGTAAATAATAAATAGATAAGTTTTGATATCTAAGTACCTATAATGGAAAGAAGTCTTGGCACAGAGCAGTAACTTATCACCAACAGAGCCATGTTTGTGGGCTAAAATCACAATACTATTGTATGCAGTAGCGTTTGTATTTGTGTAACAGGATTTTTCAGTAAGCTTAGGAAGAAAAAAAGCGTCTTATTTTTCATATATTGTACTTCACTGTAGTGTCAACTGTAATAATGTTTATTTGGGGATAAATAATGTACAAAGCAGTATTGTAAGTTGTTGTGGCGACGATGAGGCGGTAGCAGGGTTCGGCGACGGCGCGCTGCGCTGCGTTGCGTACGCAGTGCGCAGGGCGCGCAGGGCGGGCGGGGCGCGGCGGGCGGGCGGCTCGCTCCGCGGCGCGCAGTGCTGCTCGCGCAGGACCGGAGTGGTGTTCACTCGGCGGCGCGCCACGGCGCGACATGCCCAGCTGATGTTTATTTATACCGCGAGCTCGGTGGAGGGTGCGCGCGGGAGGCCCTCCCCTCCGCGGCACCACGGTTCCGCGTGATGCAGCCGAGCGAGCTAGCCGACGCCGCGCACGCCGCTAGCGGAAACCCCCCGCAGCGTGGCCTCAACGGTGGCCGTTTCGACTTTGACGATGGTGGTACTTATTGTGGTGGATGGGAAGATGGCAAGGCCCACGGCCACGGTGTGTGTACTGGACCCAAAGCGCAGGGAGCTTACGCCGGCTCCTGGCACTTTGGCTTTGAAGTTTCCGGTGTCTACACCTGGCCCAGGTGAGATAGTGACTTCGCCCGGGCCTCGCACACGCCCGAGCGCAAATCCGCGTCCGAAGCCGCTCCAAAAATAGGCTGCTATTAATAATTGAGTTCGGTGTTTCGCTAGAAAACGCGTGTAACGGCGGTGAAAGTGCCTCATGGCCCAATCTCAGCGAAAATATTCATATCGATCGGTAGACGCTGATAACAACACGTGATAACAGTATCATATCATAGTCAAGTCCAGGTTTCGATTGACTTGTCATTGCTAGAGACAGATCCATTAGACAATCTATGTATTGAAGACTAGGAAACGCAATTTTATAAACCTTGATTGGAGCAATTTAGCACAATTGCTTAGACGTCAGTGATTTAAGTCTAATGGAATACAAATACCTACTAAACACCTAGAGTCTGAAGAAAATATGATAAAAAAATTACCAGGTTCCTAAAAATTCCTATAGACAATTATAAACAATGTAGGTACGCGTACTTATGCTTAACTACTGCTCATAAGATTTTATGTTGCGACTTTCACGACACGACTTTTACAAATTATTGTAAGTAATTAGGTGCCTACCTACTATAGTTTTAACGGGAATAGGTGTGTACAATCCATTAGATAATGGCAAGGTGGTGTCGGTCTTGGAATTTTTACTTTGCGTATCAATAGTCAATAGCCAGTCAATGGATTACTAACCCGTCATTAGTCGACCTAATTCAAATCATAATCTTACACGTTTCATGACTTCTTACGCTGTCATTTTTGATGGACAGATAACTCTGTCCATCTTCATCATCATCTTTTATTTCTCAAGTTAGCTAACGCTAACTTATCATTTCGTAATGCGTTTAGATAATCCACCTCCAATTGATTACGTTTATTAACAAAGGGTTTGGTTTTGTCATAATAGGTTGACTGTACAGTACATACACAGAGGACGTACGAAGTACAGTAGTACTTCGAAATAAATATTTAATAGCATTCCCGAGAACACTGGAAGCCGGTGACGGTTTATTAATTTCAATCAGACTACCAAATAAATTTAAACTATTTTCCATTATATTATTACATGTAATAAAATTAAATACTTAGTAGGTTAGGTAGGTTAGTTTAAAGGAAATGAATATACGTTAATGTTTCAACTGATCATGTTTCAAGATCATCAAGCGGTCTCGTCTCGGTAACTAGAACACTAGGCTGCTGATCAATGATCATACAGTTACGTTGAAAACAAATATTTCGTTCCAATTATGAAGCAAAAGGCAGAGTTACTCGTACCCTTTTTCGTCGGTGCAATGACCCAATGAAAGTTCAAATTGGTAAAAATTTGCTCGCTGTTACTTATAACCGGAAGGTCCAGAAGGTATGTACCCGGGTTCGCATTTTATTGTGTGCCATCATCATGCCTCATCTTATAATAATATCAGATGATATTTGATAAATGTACTATGATTCATACACACTTTTAAATTTGGAACCTTGAAAACTTTACATTTTGATTCGAAAACCGTACCTGCCTGCCTAAATGGTGCCGAGTGAACGTTACAATTGAATATTTAAATCGCAATCGCTGTATCCTGAAATTCATAAAATCTTTATTTAGTTTCAGCCCTCCAACTTGGAAGCTGGAGCTTTGCATTGTAATTTTATAACGTAATACCTACAGCTACAAACATACAACACATTAAATAACAGTCCTTAATTTATGTTCCTGAAAGGTTTAGCTAAAAGGTTCTTACAAGGATCTATTTTAACATAACATGTACATTGTAACGTCATTCGCATAACTCATATCCTTGTTTTTCCTTTGTAAGTACTTATGTACAGGCTACTTACTTATCTAAATATATTTGAACTAAGGTAGCTTTGCCTGCCAAGGTAAATGAAATTAAAGGAAAAGCAACCCAAAGACTTAAATAAAACGCAGACTTCAATACTAATTTCGCTAACTAAGAAGGTCTTGCAGCTAAGGTCATTAAAAAAAAATCGTATCTATTCCGAAAAGAGAGTTAAATAAAACGGAGCAGAAGTAACTCTGTCTGTCTGTCTGTTAGGTTTTCACGACAAAACGGGCAAATCGATTTTGGTGAATTTTAATCCGCGGCTTGGTCTACTTCCGCGATAACCGGCATTTACGCAACGAAGTCGCGGGCAAAAGCTATTAAGAAATAAAAATGTGATGCATATAAACCAAAACCCTTCTTGTAGATAAGACTTACTTATTAAGATCCTAACTCACTGTCCAGTTTCCCTTCTTGTAGTTGTCTCCAGTTTTATAGTAAGCAATAGGCACAACATTGTCTATTTCCACGGGGAAGGAATGAGCACTAATGTGCCTATAATGTAAAGTCGTAATGATGACTACTGCGCTTGCACTCAAATTACATTTTATTTGAAATTAGACGGAGGTTTACACGTGCCCATATATGTACCTACTTGCCTCCCCTTAATTACTCATAGTTGTGTCTTATTATATCCGTCTGCGTCTAACTAATTCATCGCGATCCACATGCAATATTTTGATTCATAAAATTGTTTTGGGACGCTGAACTTTAGTAGTAGGGCACTCTCACATATGGTAATAAAACAGTTTTTCTGTTTAGTTAGTTATCTAGATTATTTTTATCAGAGAGCGATCTATTAAAAAATGGGACAAGCCCGCCACACTATTTCCTAACCACTGTAACTCCTGTAAGCCAGAATCAACAGTGGTGACCACCAGAAAAGCGCCAGAGCAATGAAGCTCGACGAGTCCCAGAGAAACGATTCAACTATAAATTAACGAAAGGCGTTCCCGGTAATCATCATCCATAGATACAAAAAAAAATATTCCATCAAAAATAAAAAAGTTTTAATTTTTTAATTGTCATACAAAATCGGATACGTAAAAGAAACACCTTTTGCTTTTTTTATGTTATGTTTTTATTCTGAATGCTCCCTACGCGTGCGTCCGTGCAGCCGAGTGTGTCGAGAGTACTGTTTATTACTGATTTCTGGTTAATTTTTCTGAGTCAAATAAATACCTACCTAACATTATTCAATTCCAAATAGAACAATAGTTTTTTTAGAGCAACTTATCTAAATGTATTTATCCAATAACTGCCTCTACGCAATCGTATTATGTTTCAAAGGATAAAGAGATTCGCTTAAAATAAAGTTAAATTAGACAAGTAATAAGAAGTAAAAAGTTTGACGGCATAACATTCTACATTTTTGTGCGTGTGTCTGTCTGTGGCATTTTAGCTCCAAAACGGCTAGCATCGGGACAGATGACAGCTCACTTCACCTAGGTGTTCACCGAGGGAGATTGTAATAGAATAGACAAAGACATACTGCATCAGAGTAGCAAAGTATAGATCATGTTGAGCTTCAATTATATTCCTAAAAAAAAAAAGGATTAACTCATTTTTGTCTATACCTATATGATATCAAGTTTTTCTGAAGCTTTAAGAATATCTCAGGGGATCTCATACTATGCCTTTGGCATATCTGTTTTTCTTATTGAACGTAATGTTGATGTCAAGCAGTGGCGTGCCTAGGGGTCCAGGTTAGGGCAAGCCCGATAGACATTTTACGATTAAGAAAAAAACAGCAAATTGTTCGTCAGTTATTGATTTGCTCAGGTTAGGCTGATTATTGCAAGCCCGGCTTTTTAGCTTGTATGAAGTTTCCGCCACTGATGTCAAGTAAATAAACTAAATAGAAAGGAAGCTGAAGTTGTTAGCAAATGATCAAGTGTCAGTTTACCGGGCTTCCAGTCCATCTACAGCACCGAAAAGTTTATTAAACATTTTGTATCCTCATCACTATTTGATTTTGGAGTGCTGTGCTTGACCGATGCCTGGAAAGTGGCTTGCCCGGATACAGATCGACCCGTAAACCCATCTTCCCAAAGACTGAGGCCTGAGCATGGGCTGCGCTGTTTTTTGGTACGAAATAACAATCAAGACGTCCACCAATTCTGCTAAGCTTGCCCGCCTACTGGCCGTGGGTGAGTGGGAGTCGGGCCTCTGATTTATCAGCATTGTTATCATTATCATCATCATCATCATTGTGATCAAATCAGCGTATTGCTAAACAACGTGGTAATGCTGCCAGCCTTTTGGGCACGTGTCCCGTTGACAGCGGTGACTAGTTTTTGATGTCCTATGATCTCCTCCTACCTTTTTTGAAATTGTAAATAATATCATTATTATTATCTATAAGTTGTTAACTGTCTGACATGTACCTACAATTTTGTATCAAAACAATAAAGTACACGTGTTATCTTCGCGAATTCCATGCACTAGTAGACCCAGCGTAGACCTTAACGCATGTCCAGGATCTACGAGTTGCCGACACAACGTTACCCTGCGCCAACTATTTCGCTGAACCAACTCCCAGTAGGTATGAACATTGTGTTTTAAATAAAAACAGGGAGCTGCTGCTCTGTAGTCAATCACGATTTATGCATTCAAAACCACCCAGTATCACAGAGATAGAACCTGCTACATTCCAGCCCGCAGAATGCTAATGACTCAGCTAATGACGAACGAAACGTCTACTTGAGAACTGGGGAGTCATCACGGCAGACCTCTTAAAAAATGAAGAGGTAAGAGTGTTAGTTTTGAAGATACGAGAGAAGTTGATATTACAATAAGATTAGGGCACACCCATTATAAAGACAGCTGTTTTTCAAGTAGGAAGAATGGAAATAATACCACACTTGACACTGCCTGTTAATTGGTGTTATTATAAAAAGGACTTGCTGTTTGTCCTATAGCCAGTAGCTAGAATTGGTTTATCTTGATTGTAAAATCATTATATTCGATGCTCATTTATTAAGCGTACTTTTTTAACCTGTATTTCTCAATTCAAGTTCAGGCTAAAACCAACCAGATTTTTACCCAAAACAGTAGGTAATCAATTGTTCACAGACATGACATTTTTTTTAGTGATTCTTTATCAAGTCGTCCATACTGACGAAGTGGGGGGACGGAACTAATGGAACTAAACAATCAGTAATCAGCAATGATATTCTACATTGGTAATCAGTCAATGAATGAGTAAACTATATTATTATCTACTTACGTCCATATAGTATTATACCTGTTTTACCTACTAACGTCCGGTAAAAGGATATGATTAGGTAGGATAATTGAGTGCATTTCCGGATCGCCTAAAATATCAAATGTGAGTATTAGGTTCACTTTAAAATTATAAGTTAACATTATAATCTATCAAGATAGATAAACAAATGTGTACTTATCTATAGTAATAGTAACAGAATAAAATCATTATTTTCACACCACCTGCTCTACAATGTCAAATTATAGGTCATGCAAACCTAACTTAAAGTATGTAAGTCATGCTAGACCTAAAGTCTAGCAGGGCATTAATATTGTACTGAATTTCATTATGACCCGCTGGTCATTAATGTGATTTGAATTTGGAACATAAATTAGAAATCGCATATAAGATCTGCACTAAAAAATAAATTGTTCGAAAATCGAACTGGCCACCACTGGTAGAATATAAATAAAAGAAAAATATAACACAAATTAAAAAGAGGCGCGATTACTGAAAATTGCTATATTATACAACAAATTACTTATGTACCTAACTGCAAATTCTCACAAAAATGTCGAGTGACGATAGTGATTTTACTCCGGAGTACATTAAATCATCATCATTAAGCCATTGGCATTACACTCTTGATTCTAGTACTATTGCTTTTTATTGTCTCGTAGATGGTGTGAAAAGTAGATATGCTCCTCGGGGATAAAGGTGCCTTCGTTTCGGTTTTATAGTCTTTGGTCTTTTGGTCACGCTGCACTCAGGATTCTTGTCTTAACTCCCTCGCTAACTCCCTCGCTCAATGCTTCGTTTTCCTTTGGGATTCAATACGGCGCCCGCTACATAAGACACTATCTTATCCCCTTGGTGCATAATCTACTATTATATGCCAATCACGGATGCAGAAAAAGATTAGGTATTCGTCTGTAATTTTTCGACACTTAAGACTTATGAGCATTCTAAAATAGAAAACGAATAAACGTTAGGTAAATCTAAAGGACATGTTTTATTTTTGGCCATTAGATGTACATTTATCGAAAAAGAGACAAAAATACCAAGAATTGAGGAAAAATATTCTTTCGTGAATTTAAGCCTGATTTGTTATGTACAAAAAGCAATAGTTTTTCAATAATTGCCGTATTTATTCAACATGGCGTCTCATAGTTTGCATAGCCTGCTTTCGTTCTGAAATCATGTCACATCAAAAAATTATATCACGTAGACGTTACGTTCGAAAGGTATGTGTTCTTGTACTATTAACAATTATTATTATTCTTTTGAACATTTATTCGGATAAATATAAGCAAGTGTGTCGATTTTATCGTTAAATAAATATGTATTCTACTTTTCTGAAGAGTACTTCTGAACGAAAAATTCAAAATGACATTTTATTTTGACATAAACATAACTGAGTGTCACGTCAGTGTCAGTCAAATATCAATTTGAAAGTTAGACAAACGTCATAACTGCAACCGCATTGCTGTCAAAACTCTCACGGCAAACGTCAACCGCTTTTAATTTTTTATTATGTACATTAAAAACATTTGATATTATGAAAAAAATGTTACTTTATTCTATTCAGATGTTAGTTTCCTACTTTTCCTAAAAGGTACATGTTATGGCCGGAGTCTCATACAAAAATGAAACATCTCCTTTACATCCATTTTTACAGAATGGCGAGACTTTCATTTCAATACAAAAATCCATTTCAAACAAAGCTAACGCTTGAAGTTTAGGTAAGAAAATATTTTGCTCAAGGGATCGGATATCCCTGGATCATGATAACCTAGTACTTATGCTCAATTTTATCTATAGAATTAGTTTAAGGGAGTTGTTTTAACCTAAACCTCAAATAAGCCTCAAACATAAAAACATCAGTTCAATAACAAAAATGTCGAAATACCTTCCTAATTCCTATACATTTTCTTATGGTTGGTTTTAGAATAGTTTTACTAACGCAACACAAAGTGAAATTAGTACTTAAAATAATTAATCAATCCGATTAATTATTTTAATCTAATCTATTGCCCAACTTTTTATCTAAAAGTTGGGCAATAAGGTTTTTGTTAGAACATCATCATATTTTAACCCGAACTTGGAACTGTGCCCAATAAATGAACTAACGAGTCGTAGTTTATTTAATATATGGACTCAGTATACGCACCTAGCTGTCTAGTCAAATACCTAGACACAGATTAGGTACAGGGTACAGTGCCTAAACCTTATCCATTTTAAGATAACATAAAATACTTATTTGCAGATTTTCCGTACAATTTTCTTTCATCTCTGTGCTGTGTGTTACAAACACGCAATGGCGTCATGCAAATCAAACCATAAACTATGTTTTATTGGCCCAATCGCTGGTTCATTGTCCAATTCAGTCGTTTACAACGTAAAATATGTATCTATGCACACTCTAAACATACATCAATCGTGCGTGATTCAGTACATTGTTACGTCAATGAAATATCGCAGTTTTCTGTTCGAGATGTTTGGACACCTCTCATTCCCCACTATAGGTTACCGAGGTCAAAATAAAACATAGAATATATTCATAGTTTCATAGTACAGAGAAACTTGTACTCTACGAGTATTTCACATTTTTTTGACCGTTTTGCTATTCATAGCTGACCTGACAGACGTTGTCCTGTTCACATTTCAATAATTCGTACAAAAATCCAGGTCCAGCCTACCCTATCTACCTACCTACCCTTTCAACCTACCTTATCCTGCCAATCTACCCTACCAACCTACCCTACCAACCTACCCTACCAACCTACCCTACCAACCTACCCTACCAACCTACCCTACCAACCTACCCTACCAACCTACCCTACCAACCTACCCTACCAACCTACCCTACCAACCTACCCTACCAACCTACCCTACCAACCTACCTACCCACATACACCTACTTACCCTTTTTCTGGGTTCTGTACCACAAAAGGAAAAAACGGAACCCTTATAGGATCACTTTGTTGTCCGTCTGTCTGTCTGTCTGTCAAGACCCTTTATCTCGGGAAAGCGTAGAGGTATCGAGTTAAAATTAAAACCATAGTACTCAAGTCTAGAAGCTGTGAAAAAATCAAATTTCTAAGTAAACGTGAATAAAAAGATAAGTTCGTTTACGCCGCATAAAACGTATATTATCGACACTATCAAGGGAATCAAAATTTATAGGGTACTTCCCGTAATGTCGTCTTAAACTACAAGTATATACAGGGAAAAGTCTGAAAAATATACATATATAATAATAGTCTTTATTTAAAGTACGTAATCAATCATAGAGGTAAGATGCGCGCGCGGTCATAATTGTTTGGGTGACCAAATCACGAAATTTGAACGGTACCCTCGGTGGGCGAGTCCGACTCGCACTTGTCCGTTTTTTTTAATAGTTATTCTGCTATTCCGGACCAAAACAAATCGAATAAATGAAAAATCATGAAAATCGGTCCAGCCGTTTTCGAGTTAAAAATTGTGTAATACGCCTTTGTTTTATACACTATGGCATTTTAATCGTCTTTCCAACGGCAGCCCACTTTATGTATTCAATGCTTACTTACTACACATTAAATACCTACTCTCTAACATAATGTTCAGCCTATTACTCAATGACCTACCTGCAGCAATAAGTGAGGCTGATGTCTTTATGTACGCAGACGATGTGGCTGCGGTCGTGTGCGTCAGTCTATGGAAAGACTACAAGAAAAACTCAACTTAGTAGCGGGCCAAATTATACGTGCGGTGCGGCGGTATACGTAAGGCAACACCTAAACGAATACAATAAACGCGGAGATAGACATGACTACTATACTCGTGGTAGAAACAAAGTAGCTGGATACCCACACACCCTATCGAAATCTGGAAGGTTAATTCATGTTATTGGTCCATCGGTATACAATCGACTACCCGGTGATATTTTAAGCGCAAAGTCTGACAATACTTTCAAAGCAAAACTTAAAGGCTGGCTAATTGACCAGGTATTATATGACCTAAAGGAATGGTTTTAGGTAATTTGACGTAACTATAGTATTTATTTGTTTCGATAATTTTGTGTATTCTCAGTTATTTTCTTTTGCTTTTTGTTCAAAACATGACATGTAATTGTAATAATTATTAATAAATAAACATAAACATAAACAATAAAAAATATATTAATGAACATCTGCATAATTTGAAAATATTATTCACTAAGAATGACGCAACTAAGAAACACCCTGTTACTAGCGCGGTCCGAGCTTCGTGTTTCAAGGGCGGCGGGGAATGGTGTAGCGACATCTTTATCAGAGTCTATTCACCCTGGCGCAATATATACTTAACTTAACTAAGGATTCTTTACCCTTTCACAATAATGAACAATATTAACACTGATTTTGTGCGTTAGTTGCCCTGACAAACTTTAGATTATTATAATAGGTACTTTGCGGTAATAATAATAATAATATCGTCTGGCTAACGGAGACTACTTGCATAGACACAACCTTGTAGCTAGGATTATCCACCAGCAACTTGCTCTAAAATACAGGCTTGTGGAATCGGAAGTACCGTACTACAGGTATGTGCCCGACCCAGTTCTCGAAAATGGCAACATCACATTGTATTGGGATCGATCTATCATCACTGATAGGACTATTGTTGCCAATAAGCCTGACATAGTGGTGATAGATCGATTAGAGCGTCGCGCAATGATTGTTGATATAGCGGTTCCGCATGACGAGAACCTCGTGAAAACCGAGAAAGATAAACAAATTAAGTATCTTGACTTGGCTCGCGAGGTTGTCGACATGTGGGATGTGAATACAGCAGTCATTGTGCCGATAGTCGTTACGGCCAATGGACTCATTTCCAAGAGCCTCGACCAACACCTAAGGAGGCTCTCGTTGGGCAGCTGGATCAAGGGCTTGATACAGAAAGCGGTACTCCTGGACACGGCGCGTATAGTCAGGAGATTCCTCTCTCAGGAGCCCTGACCACCGGTAGCTTGGACCCTATTCCCGATACCGGTGGGCTACTATTTTTTATATTTTTAAATGTTTTTATGTTTTTTTTTTACTAATATTTAAAAATATAATACAATATGTAAATAAAATAAATAAATGAGAATAATAATATAATAAATAAGAAAAAATAATATAATAAGATACCTACAGATAACCTAACAATATTTAATTTCTATAAAATAAGATAACTAGTATGGGAGTAATTTTTTAGGGTTCTGTACCTCAAAAGGAAAAAACGGAACCCTTATAGGATCACTTTGTTGTCCGTCTGTCTGTCGGTCTGTCGGTCTGTCAGTCTGTCTGTCAAGACCCTTTATCTCGGGAACGCGTAGTGGTATCAAGTTGAAATTTAAACCACATACTTAGGTCTATGGTCCCTTGAAGCTGTGAAAAAATCAAACATCTAAGTTAACGTGAAAAAAAGATACGGCCATTTATGTCGCAAAAAACGTACATTTCGACACTCTTAAGGAAATCAAAATATAGGGTACTTTCCGTTGACCTAGAACTATCGTCTTATACTATAAATACAGGAAAAAGTCTGAAAACTATACATTTGTAATTAAATCATTAAAAATATATTCTTTATTTGTAATGAGCTTTTGTCCGCGATTTGGTCCATGTGAATGTCGGTTATCGCGGATGCAGACGAAGTCCCGAATTAAAAAGTACCCTATGTGCTTTCCCAAAGTTCAAACTATTTTCATACCAAATTTCATTAAAATCGGTTCAGCCGTTTCATCGTGGAAACGTAACAGGCAGAGTTACTTTCTCATTTATAATATTAGTATGGAAGTATGGATGTATAGAGGGTACCTACTTTGTACGGAACCCTCGGTGAGCGAGTCCGACTCGCACTTGTCCGGTTATTTTTGTTATCAATAAAGACTACATTTTTTTGTTTACAATAACGTTGTCCTACACTAGGAACTTCTCCTGTATCGTGGGTGCGTTTACAAACATAACCTACGTACACAAACAGCCGAACCCGGAATAACTATATGTAGGCCATACAAATATTTGTTCCGTGAGGGAATCGAACAAGCGACACGCAACGCGGCAGTCACTCGTTCAACCACTGCACCATCTGTGTCGTCAAACATTATATTACATAACATTTTCTAGTAAAATTTTTTAGTTATGGTGACAGATTAGGCTCAAATAATAATGATGTTTGTGCTATAGATAACGTTGTTATTTATTATTTATGTGTCTAATCATGCTGCCCCACGTAACGCCATGAAATTTGTTTTTACAACTCTGCTTGTTAATTCAGTGCGAAAAAGGGCAAACAAAAGATCACGTAACAAAAATGTTAGCCCTATTCAAATTACTCTCTTACATAACAATTTTCTTCCTATTGCAGGTAGGGTAAAGGCTCCAATCTGTAGCCAACCTTTCCTGTCTTTGAAATCTGACAACCAGTCTTACGTCTCGGTCACTCTGGGGTATCGTGTTACTGTGTTGTGGAGGTCAGATAGGCAGTCGCTCCATAAAAAGCACTGGTATTCAGCTGCATCCTGTTAGACTGGAAGCCGACTCCAACATAGCAGTGAAAAGTTAAAAGTATAGGCAGATGATGAGTTTTGCAGGAAAGAAAAAAAAATTGTGTAGTTTGAGCAAGACGTAGAATTTTTTAGAACATTTCCAGACATTTTGATTAATTCGTGACACGTAAAGTACGTACATCATAACTTTGTTCTGACATTTTTTTATCCTATTAACGAGTTAACGTAGAACAGTTACAAAGCTGATATTAATTAGGTATTATGTTATCTAATACCTTCAAACGAGCAATTTACCACATCTTCCTTAAGTCTCACCTACCATCTACCTCTCTCATCCTAGAATCGCATATCACAGACCATAAACCTACTCTCTTGAATATTGCTAACTACAACCCACCTCTTAAATCACCCCACAAAGTCACTCGCTTAAATTATCCAGCCATAATTGCAGATCTCGAAAATGTAGACTTTTCCAGAATGTACAACACAGACGATGTCAACATCACAACAGCCATATTCATAGACACTGTTACTTCGGTCGTCTCTAAACATTCAATTCAAATAAATGTCCCTAGGAAAAAAAATATTATAAAACCTTGGGTCACTCCAGGACTCCTAAAATGCATACAAAATCGGGATAGAATGCATATAAAAGTCAATAGCTCCCCAGGTAACATAATCCTAAAAACTACCTACACTCGATACCGTAACTTCTGCAACGATTTACTTAGGAAGCTAAAAACTGCTTATGAAACAAATGAATTAAAAGAAGCCAAAACCTGTCCCCGTAAATTGTGGCAAACAATTAACACTATCACAAACAGGCATAAACCGCAGACAAGCCCCTCTGAGTTGTTGGAATTGAAAAGTGATTACTTGTCTTCAATTAATGAGGTGTGTAATTTCTTTACTTCCATAGGAAGCGACCTAGCTGACAAAATCACGTCACAGCATCATGCTAACACGACCATTACACATCATTCCCACCCATACCGTAATAGCCCACAAGCCTCGCAGGTTAATTCCTTGGTTATTCTAGATGTTTCTGAATCTGAAGTCGAGTCCCTCATTCTCCAGCTTCGCGACAAGAGTGCCGTGGGTTGGGATGGTCTGTCGCCTATGCTACTGAAACGTTCCCGACACGTTTTGGTCCCACCCATAACTTTCCTCTGTAACCTATGCCTCAAAACAGGCGTATTCCCTGATGCTTTTAAAAAAGCTATTATTCACCCGATATACAAGGGCGGGGACAGAAACTGCGTCACCAACTACAGGCCTATTTCGGTACTGCCAGCTCTTTCTAAGGTCCTAGAAAGAATTCTAAACAACCAACTAAGGCGTTTCCTTGATAAATACCATATTATCGCCGACAACCAATATGGCTTCAGGCCAAGGCTGTCAACAGAAGATGCTGTACTGGAACTAACGAAATCAGTTGCTGCTAACTTGGACAGTAAAACTAAATGCCTCGGAATCTTTCTGGACCTTTCAAAGGCATTTGATACAGTTTCTGTCCCCAACCTCATTTCAAAATTGGAAGTAATAGGTGTGCGGGGTATTGCCTTGGATATCTTTCGGAACTACCTTACAAACCGTAAACAGCGCGTCAAGATAGATACTTACCTAAGTGATGAGGAAATCACATCCTACGGCGTTCCCCAGGGAAGCATACTGGGCCCAACCCTATTCCAAATTTACGTCAATGATCTGTGTAAGATGAACCTTCCAAATTGTAATATTTACGCCTACGCAGATGATACTGCAATTCTAGTCCGCGGTTCAACCTGGGATATGGTAAAGGCAAATGCAGAAGCTGCAATGTCTAAAATAATGATATGGCTAAACTCCAACCTACTTACCCTAAACATAAATAAAACCACTTACATTCCTTTTGGATTAAGACGTGGTAGTACTCCAGGCTCAGATTTCACCCTCAAAGCTCACTCCTGTCCTAACCCCACAGTATCTTGTACCTGTCCCACGATAAGCCGTTCATACGCTGTCAAATATCTGGGTGTACAGATCGATTGCGGTCTAAGGTGGGACAGGCAAATTGATACTCTTACCTCAAGAACTACGCGTCTAATCCACATCTTCAAGTCCCTCAGAGATTCTGCCGACAGGGCCACGCTGAAGTTGATCTATTACTCCCTCTGCCAATCTATACTCGGATACTGCATAACCGCTTGGGGTGGAGCATCTAAAACCTATTTTTTACGAATAGAAAGAGCACAAAGAGCAATACTAAAAGTAATGACAAAGAAACCTTTTAGATATCCAACATCTGACCTCTATGCCGATTGTAAAGTGCTAACAGTACGGCAGCTCTTTGTGTTCAGGGCAGTACTAAGAATACATAAGTACCTCCCACCTCTGAACCGTAACAAACGCATTCAAATCTTACCCAGTACCCAGCACAGAACCTCTTTCGCTCGTCATCAATTTTACATTCTTGGTTCCTATCTGTACAATAAAATAAATAAGAACATAAAAATAATGGATCTAAACTCCCATGACCTGAAAATCAAACTGACTGAATGGCTACTGCAAAGAGACTACTTATTCACGGAGACTTTACTTACATTCATAGAATAATCCCAAATAAAAGTTTCACTACCCAATTCACATTCAATACATTATCACTCATTCATCTCTACCAACCCTTATCCCTGTATACACACCACACTCACTCGCACCCTTACGGGTACACACACACTCCCATACTCACCACTCATTCACTTACACTCAAACACATTTACACTCCAGCACACACACAAATGACTGAATATATACTGAATGACTTAACCACACTCGCGCTAAGCACTCTGGCTGCAGCTGTTCCTACATGACTAACCGACCTGTATGGCCTAACACTGTCTCCTAAGATACAGGATTACCTAGTTTAGGAGACAGGGTTACATGATCTGTGTAGATTTATGTAGATTCTATGTTACCTTGTACACTTGCTCTTATGTATATTGAATCTTGTGTGTATCGTAATAAAGATTATTATTATTATTATTATTATTAATTCTTGTATATATATATATATAAGTATATCTCAATCTCGGACACGGCTCCAACGATTTTCATGAAATTTTGTATGCAGGGGGTTTCGGGGCGAAAAATCGATCTAGCTAGGTTTCATTTTTAAAATACACGAAAAAACCAATAAGTAACGAGCAAAGCTCGGTCGCCCAGGTACTCTTAATATAAGTTGAAAGAATAACTGTTTTAGAATTTTATGGAATCCTTTTAGTATATTTTGATCGTCGTTTGCAAGAGGTAGGTAGGTCCATGTAACTACTACAGCAGCTGTCCCGTTTCGTTTTAGTACTGTTTTTTTTATTCCTAAATATAAGCAACTTTATTTAAAATATGGTTTTTCTAATAGCAGTGACGAAGAAAATTAGAGTTTACACGGGACTCGTTAATTCTTCGCCGTCATAAATACGCACAAACGTCAATGCTACCTAGTTTTCGTCACACAAATACTCGTATCTACTACGCTTATTTACCAAAAAGCGAACGCGTATGGCCCTATAATATTCCACCCCTAAGACGACTGTATAACGAGTTATTTACAATTATAAACATTAATATTTTTGTAGAGTAAGAGTTTGGAGAAAATATTGCAGTAATCTGGTCATATATTTATTTATTATACAAGGTGATTTCACAGCTGACATGTAAGTGTAACATAGTTATACATTTAAACGTTACGCCAATGACGAAGTACACAAATAATTTGAAAAAATAAGAATTAGATTGGCAGAGAGAGTGACACAATTATTTATGAAGTAGGTACATATGTATTATATTTATTGGAAGTGTGGTGTGGTGTGTACGTGAACTGTACAGTGTATATATATCTAAGGTGCGGTGTAACTCCTTACTTTTATCTTCTTCTTTGTTTTATTATCCTTTTTCGAAAGCCAAGGTTTGGAAAATCATGGCTCTGTGCTAAAATACTACTAGTATAGACTTGCGTTATTCGCCCTCATTTCTAAACAAAGTTATATTACTGGTGTGTACTTATATTCAAATTACTACGTTTGTTCATAACAATGGTCAGAAATGTAGAACGTAGCTAGTGAGTTTTTATTACATTTGCAAAAGTGGACGAACTTTCAGTAGGTAGCTCTAGTGATATTCGTCTAGAGCTACTGTTTGGTTTGGTGGTCAAGGATTTTCAAGTGTAATCATTTAACATAGGTCATTACAAAATATGTTGTCGTGGACAAAAACTTACTACCTAAGTACTTTGTTCTCAACACAAATCAACCAACGACTTGGTGAAATAAATTATTCGAGCAGACACGTTTATTCAAAATCTAATTTGATATAGGTACCCTTCCCCTTACCCTTCTACCCTAGATACCCTTCTGTTTTTTAATCTGATTATATAATCAGATTAAAAAACAGAAGGGTATATAGGATGACTGGTAATTAGTGTACGATACTTAAACACGTGATTGTGTTCATGATAACAAACAACTTTCCCGAAGAAAAATGTTTTTTGTACTGGTTCACTTTAGGTCACAGGCGTACGCGCGCGTGAATTTCAAACGGCTGTTGTGCCATTATGATAAAAGTGAACCAGTACAAAAAACTTTTTTTTCGGGAAAGTTGTTTGTTATCATGAACACAATCACGTGTTTAATTATCGTACACTAATTACCAGTCACCCTATATACCTGGCTACGTATTCATAGTACTATAATTAAGCTTTACTAATAAAATTATGCATAATAATTCAAACTAAAATTTAAAAACAAATTAAGCGCACCAACACCAAAGGTTTGTTAATTAACTTTATTATGCTTGACCTGACGTGTAATGTCCTCACATTTTTATTTTCCTGGCTTTCGCGCTGGACTATGAGGGGTGGGGTATGATTCAATCAATATCTAACTACTAAGTAGTTATCGAACTGTTAATAATAATAATTTGTTATTAGTGAGTACCTACTATTCAACGTTAATGTGACAACGAATTCTACAAATTAAAATCATTTTATATTAGTACCTACTTAACTAGGTATTCAATTAAATATGAATTCAGCCACTGGAAAATGTACGCAGGTTAAGCGACCGGCCCTCATTTGTGTACTCAAGGTCGATTCTCTTTACAGTGAAGTCTGTTGGTTTTACTTGTAATATTCAGTTACGTTACCGCAGAACGTACGTGTAGCGTGCGATATAAATAGAGGTTAGGCTCGAGTTGTTCCGACCGTACTCATGTGCATAACAGACCAGTCCATTATCTTACCGCAACTAATAAAACCTGAAAGGAATTCCAGTACCATTTACATGTGTTGATTGTTGCAATGTCGCATTCAACTATGTCTAACATCGACAGAACTCACGATCCAATCAATGTATGTTAGTCTCTAGTCATATAATTGCTACCAACTTTTGATTCTATAAAAAATAGCTTTGGCAGCCGTATCGGTTTGTCTTTCACCGGGAAAAGATTTGTTCTATTGTTAGTATTTGACAAGTGTGAGGACGACTCATTGGACGATACGAGGTAGGTAAATGTGTTCTCTCACGGCTGACTTCATGGTGTGTTGTTCACCGAATCACGGACGGTTTGTTGTTTGTCCTTGAAAGGACTCCACCCACCCTATAATGCCCTTTCATTACCTTTATGTCTTTTCACTGAGTGTTGTCAGGTTGGCAACGAATCTGTAGCTCTTTTGGTGTTGCGAGCAGCGATAAAAACTTCACCTCAGGTGGGTACACATACCATACCTAAAAGAAAACAGAAATGACCCAATTTTTCTACGGAGTGTGCTACACCTTTTGTTTGTAGATTTAGTGCCCTACCAATGTTTTTCATAGCTATGCTACATATCGTATGAGTAAGTATGGTGATATTCTCAACCGTTTTAGTGAGCCATGTTTTATACAGATACTATGTTCATATGCCGCGTGTTTCTCGTGGGTAGTATGTTGCTAGACGCGAAAATTCTACGTGTACTTTCTGTGTGGACTACATATTGGCTAGGTGGCTACGTACACTTTTTTTTAGGTACTGACTTGGTACTACGTGGGTGTATATTACCTACTACACTTAGTAATAAGCACAAAGGCGTAGTGTAGCGTTACTTCATGCTTAGGTTGAAGTAGGATTCGTGACTACATCCAACATTTTATCGACACACTATTTTATCAGGGCCCAAACATTAGCGTACGTGTGTACACGACGTTTACGCATTTGATTAGTCGTACACATAAAAATAAGAACAAAGGCTCCGCGTGACTTGTGGGTTTGCCGGAGTTACCAGAATGCCGGACATACCCATACATACATAGACCATAGCCGGGGCGCGGCGTCTATATCAACGATGACAATTTTGCGCTACACTTTTTCGTAGACGGGACACCTCGTTTCCGTAGCACAAGAATTAGTGACGTGTTAGGATCGCGTCTGAAGGGTAATAATAAAATACCGAAGGTTTTACAAATGATTCAAAGTGTATTATGTAATTTTATATTATGAATTAAAATAAAATTATGTACTTATGTAAAAACGATCATTATGATATTTTAGATCGTTTAATTAATCGCAAAAAATCGAAAAAAGATGCATCAGAACTTTACATAATTAAACGACGCCTATATAGCGTTTTTTTTTTTTTTGCAATTACAGAAATTGAACTTTCTGACAGCTAAATGGTAAACGTTTAATCCGAAATAGGTACCTACCTAAGCAGCGTAACTAATACACAAAGGTTCATTAATAAACACATAGAAGAATTCTTGATATAGGTTACAATTCGGAAATCTATGGTTACAATAGGTTATCATAAATGCATGTAAAATTAGAGTTACATATATAAAAGTAGGTAATGATGATGACCATATACATTCTTTTTTTATAAAAAAAAATAAATATAATTGAAACCAATTTGGTATATATTTACATATAAGTAAGTATATATTATAAATATACACTAACGAAAAGTTCATCTACTAGCTTTGATATCAATTGAATGTTATTGTACTAACGCTGACGTATTTTACTTTACAGTGGCAGCTCATTCGAAGGTCAATGGCAAAATGGAAAGCGGCATGGCCTGGGCGTGGAGACACGCGACCGCTGGCTGTACCGCGGCGAGTGGACGCAGGGGTACAAGGGCCGCTACGGCGTGCGCCAGAGCACAATCAGCAACGCCAAGTACGAGGGCACCTGGGCCAATGGACTCCAAGATGGTTACGGCTCCGAAACATACGCTGATGGTGGTCAGTATTATCTCAGTTCTTTCATTGCCAAACTATTGGAATTCAGACGAAAATACATTACATTTACATGGCCATGGCATTCTCAGCTAGGTAGATCCGATCGTTAGAAAATACATTATTGTTAATCTGATGATAACATACAAAGCTATTGTTTTAATCCGAAAATAAACTCTTGAAATCCGGGTTAGCACGCGTTACTTGCATAATAAATTAAATTCATAACTATTCGCTGTAGGTACGCGGAGTTCGCATCATGCATGACCCAGATTTAATGGCGTGAACTAGGAAGAAAACCCTTATACTTGCACAATGTTTACTCTTGGAAAATAATAAGTTATTCTGAAAACATCACACCGTCAGAATTATACTGATCATAGCTAAAGGATTAGGTATCTACTGCAGGCAGTTTCCCAGCGACGATTTAATATAAAAACATTACTTTAATATCTACCACGCGAGAAAAGGAACGGAATCCTACGTGAACTATGGTTTCGATTCTCATTTTGAGTTTTCAATTACGCATGCACCTATCAATATCCACATCACGTTAATTTTAGTATATTGTTAATTCATATTGTGCCAAGTAGGCAATAATAATCACAATCAATGCTGGCATAACGTACCCAGTAAAGTCCAAAGTTGGACTAAATTTAAATAATAGTTTGCGAGTGTTTGTAAAATAACGTCATGTTTCTGACGGCCGGCATTCCGTTGAGTCATGCTCTCAATAAAGATTTGTCATTCATAAAATTAAAATGATGAATTCAGAGATTTGTAACACAAGAATTTCACCTTTAAACAATTGAGACTCTGTTTATTTTACTCACTGATGCCGACGCTGTTGCAGAAGTTTTTTTTAAGAACTATTACACTAACTATTATACAATAGATAATATTTTCGAAAGCATCTTAAATAGAATAAGTACAAGACTTTATTACTGTAAACATACATTCACTGTCCTTAAAATGTACCTACTTTAAGTTCTGTAAAACTCCGTAGCCATTTAGTCCAACTAATCATAATGTTCATTTACTCATAGAGTCATCTTAAACGGCTGTATTATAAATTATAAACATGGTTTATTTGAATTCCTCGACGACTCAATCAACTCTTGGTAGCCCAGTTACTCGTAGTATGTTGTATTGCAATGAAAGTTTACAGTAGTTTTCTCGATGAATGATCGGAGTGAGGCGGCCCTGTGCTCCGCCGCCCGCCACACACCGGCCCGCGGCCCTCGCCGTTTAAATATAGCACAGGCACGCCTGCCGCGCCGCCTCGACACACAATCATGTCGACCACTCATTTAATACTAGGCTCTACAAAAATTAACTGCACAATCACACCCTAATTACACAGACATCATTTTGCTCATGATTTGTAGAACCGTCACTTTATTTCCCTGCCTAAGTTAAGTACTAGTGTCTCCTAAGACCCTTACTGCCTATGCTAACGTCTTTAACAATTTGACAACTTTGATAAAAACGTATTGTTCTCGAATTGAGTGACATTTAGAAACAGTTCGACGCCGAATGATTTCCGAAACCTTAATAGCTGATGGGGATGTTATAAACACAAGAAATAATAACATATGACACACTTTTACACCTTATAGCTCGGAAAACGTGCTAGACATTACATTCACGAATGCCATTGACGTCATGCGGTGCTTGAACATTGGCGATAGCTAGCTAGCCTGACTATTAAGAAATTTGAATATAACTACCTAGTTATCACAGTCGTATCTTGTGATTAATACTGAGCATCAATAAAGGTAAATTTAGGTAAAATTAGATTTGATTTATTTTTACTTGCATCTTTCCTTTCCACCTTTCAGAATATGGTACCCCATTTTTTCTGATATTTTGTTTTCAATCTATACTTACTTACTCATCATAACAAATAGATAAGTCACTTATTTATGCGGCGTTTTGCCTCTAATATCACAAAAACCGTTTACAAGCATAATCTTTTAGATACAGAAAGAACATGATACATGTTTCGGAAAGGGAAATATTGAAACGCGTCATTTAAAAGCATTTCTCTTGACGTGTACTGGCGATACATTAGCACAGTTTGCTCGTAATATTTAAAGACCTATCAGACTCGAACTTGTGACGTCTTTACATCGCAGTTGCTGTTAAACGTTGAAGCCATTATTGCAATTACAGATTAGCGAACGTTGAGAGTATTTTCTTTATCTCTTTTCAACTGTATTGTAGCTAATGGAATTATGATAAAACCCTGTCAGGCTTCTGTCGCAGTTAAGTGGTTTATCTCTATGACATTAAAGTAGTACTTACTGTTGTTGAATCAGGCAAACAACATAATTGAACATTGATGTGTATTCAGACTGATAAAACCGTCAAACATGGTTTCAGGCACATACCAAGGACAATGGATGCGCGGGTTGCGGCACGGCTACGGCGTCCGGACGTCGGCGCCGTTCGGGCTGGCGTCGCACTACCGGGGAGGCGCGCGCGGGCACCGCGGCTCCATGTCCTCACTCAACGAGGGCGGCGCCGACCCTTCCGAGCAACGCACGACGCGCATGGACGACGCCCGTGGCGGTTTCGTGCTTACGGTCCGGTCCGACCAACCTTCCGGACGCCGCGGATCGCTTGTCGGCAAACCAAAGGGACTGCTACATGTGAGTTGAGTCTCATTCATTTTCTTTACTAATGAACCTCTGCTCGAAATAAGGATCAATGTTCATTGTGACCTTGGTAGAAACGCAAGCCTGATCGTGAAAACAGTGCTGGTGACGGTACTGCTTGTCACCGGCTGAATTGGGGTATTTAATTTGATAAGTATCTATATTATATTCTACCAACACTTATTATTTTCGTCTAAAACAAAAAATATTTTTAAGGATGCTGTCAAATAGATCGACACTTTGCAATTAACCTGTAAATCTCATCGTGCCTACCTTAATCTAATTATGCTGCACTAACAAAATAACGTAAAGAGGGACTAGGGATATTTTAGGGTTGAAACATCAATTTGCACCCAGCTAACCCAGCCCCCCAGATAAACAAAACCAAAATACAAAATGAATGATTTAGTAGATCCTTACAGCATTCTAAGCTATTGAACTCCACTTACTAAGACGACGTATGATGTTTTCAGAAATGGCGCAAACAGCGCAGCGTCGGCGAGCTGGACGGCACCGGCACGGGCTCGGTCCACTCCGGGGGCTCGGGGGGCTCGGGCTCTTCGTGGGTCTCATCGGTAGACAGCACCCACTCCGCTATGACCCATGCCTCTTTGCACACAAACTCAAACGCAAGTTTCGTTGTCGAGGTGGGATTTTACTCATTTGGTTTAAATCACAAGTTTATCACCCACATAATCGTTCGCATGTTGATGCAATGCCATCTTGTTGCCCTCCACCCCCCCGGGCCAGTCCCTCGCCAGCATGGCTCCACACGAAAAAAATTGTACCTATTTGACCTACCCATTATTGAAGGTTGCTCACACATAATGCGTACATGTAGAATTGTAGATCCAGTCCTAACTAAAATAAACATGTTGTCATCTTTATGACACACCATCTCTAACTCTGAAACCTGTATAATTATTAACAAAGACACACTTTCATGGAAATTGTATAAACTCTGCACACTTCACATCCTGAATGGAAAATCTGTCACGTAATATGTTATTTGTTTTGAGCAAAACATGCATAATACTCATAGACTGACTATGTAAATAAAGGTATATAATGTGTCGAATGCAATTACACGATTATTAGCTTGAGGAAAGACAATATTAGTCATTTAAAGGCCAGTTTCAATGTAATTTCTATATCGGAATCGATTTCACTCAACTCATTTCCTCACAATGTGGAAATTAATATTTTGCGTTTTGGTTTTGTTTCATAACCTTAACTTTGAGACAAAAGTAGATTAAAATCCTTTTTTTTCTGTATCCAAGAACGCTTAGAGGAATGTTAAAGAATAATTCTCTTTGGCAGGATGAACATTTGGATGCGAGTGTCACAGAAACTTATATGGGCGAATGGAAAAACGATAAACGCACTGGGTTCGGTATTAGTGAGCGCAGTGACGGCCTTCGGTACGAGGGCGAGTGGTCGGCGAACAAAAAGTATGGATACGGCGTTACTACGTTCCGAGACGGCACAAGGGAAGAAGGCAAATATAAAAACAACGTACTTATAACAAGCCAGAAACGAAAACATTTATTCCTCATGCGGTCCGCTAAATTTCGGGAACGTGTTGACTCAGCTGTAAACGCAGCGCAACGTGCATCCAAAATAGCATTACAAAAGGCTGATATAGCTATCTCCAGGTCAGTACTACTTATTAATATTAGATACAAAATTAATTTTAAAAACTGTTGTATGTGTAATTTGTTCATTGGGAATATAACATTATTATAACTAGCTACCCTTGCACTGCAAGTTGGAAGCTTTGAGCTGGTTCAAGATTTCTGAGAAAAACTTTCATTGTTTAAAAATTTTCTAATATCCTAAGCAACATGGGACAAGAGCAGAAAGATGATGATTGGTAACAACAACTTAAAAATGCATTGTATAGTTTAAAAGAATTGACAGACAGATACGAGAAGAGTGACTTTGTTTTAGATTTTTTACAGATTTTTATAATATTATTACAGAACCGCCACGGCTCGAGGGAAAGCTGAACAAGCCGACGAAGCGGCAGACCAAGCAAAAGAAGACTGTGATATAGCGCAAGCTACTGCGAAGCAGTTCGCTCCAGATTTTAAGCACCCAGGTTTTGACAGAATAGGATTAAGAGACAAATATAGACAAAAGGTTTACGACGCACACGTTGCAGCAACCGTATCACAAGAATCTGAAAAGATCTTGGATGGAAAGAGCATTCCAAATCATATCCCTCCGATGCATTCACAGATTCCTCAAAATAACAGAGCTCCAAATGCAGTACCCTCTAGGAGACCTTCCACGCAATATTCTAAACCCGTAGATTCACGGCTCGCAAACAGTTCTAACCACAATATAGACAATAGAAATCTAGGGCCTGCGCACGATCCATATTATTCGTCAAATCAAGATAATTGGAAATCAGCAAACACAACGCCTCAAATTTCGCCCGACAGTCAAAAATCGTACTTACCAAATGACCAATCAAATGCATACGGGCCTATCTCACAAGGCGGTCAACCGCAATTACAAGCTTCCTCATACAGATTCAATCAACCAAGTATGGACCAAAGTGGCCAGCAATACGTTACCCAAGATCGCCGAATGTCTTCGACTAACAGACCTCAACAGAACCAAAGACCTCAACAACAAGAATGGAACCCTCCTCAAGCTCCTCCCCGACGACAGAGTGTTCTCGGTCAGCCTTCTTATGACGCCCAGGGTAACTTGTACGTTGACAGCGGACCTGCTGCTTATGGACGAAATGAGCTTAGAACCGGAACCGTTCACTCTGAGGGCCCTCTCGATCGACAAGCAATGCCGACAAATCAGCAATCATATCGTCCAACAACTGATTCCCAAGGCTATAGACAAATGCATGATCAACAAGTTTACGGACAGCCGCAAGATCATATGTATCGACAGGTGCCGAATGATAATCAGGCATATCGACAACCAGGCTCTTCTGATCTGGGATATAGACCCAGCGCTCCTACTGAACAAGATATTGTCAACGGAGCTCGACCGGCCGGACCGCGACCATCCATTGATTACTTCGATCACTACAAAAGACCCCCTAGTCGAGATTCAAGCGTCGATCGGTACGGACGACGTTCGCGGCAGCCGTCTGTAGAGGCGGCGCCAAGCGGGGGCTCCCGTGCTGGCTCCGTGGCTCCACAGCCCGCGGTGTCATCTCGGCCGGCGTCCCGGGCTGCTACACCTGCTGGCAACGGGCATCTAACGTCTGGCCGCGGCTCTATATCATCTCGTGCGGGTTCGCGAGAACCTCAAGCATTTGAGGACTCACTTTTGAGAAAACGGACTCTCGGACAAGAAATATCTCCGTCACCTTATCAGCCCAAACGTACCGAAAGTTTGTATGTGGCTCCAGTACCAGAACCACCGCCGCCTGCGCCTATGAGAACTGGAGGAGGCGGCGGAGGCGGAGGAGGCCGTAAGGTAGGTTCATTACAAATATCAGATATTCAAAACTCATAATTATGTAAGTCAGAATCATCTTTTAGGCATCATAATAATATCCATAATAATTAAAAAGTAGAAACATCTTATCGCAGAAAGTTCACAGTCAGGATCGTCTTTTAGCCTAGCTACATTTCATATCAATAGTCATTAAAAGGCAGATCACTATTATCTCAGAAAGTTTAAAGTTTACAGAAAGTGTACAATTCGGACATAGAAACATTCGGCCAAACAAATTAAACAAACAACAATTACAATTAAATATATGTTAGAAAATTATGCAAAATGTGTGATGCCAAAATTAAATTTGGAGCATCAAAATCCTGCTAAGATAGAGGGAACTCGCAAGTCGGCGGCTTTGGTTTTGTTTGTTGTTTTGAATTGCCTCCGACTTGCGAATAGAAAGTTATTTTTAGGGTTCCGTACCTCAAAAGGAAAAAACGGAACCCTTATAGGATCACTTTGTTGTACGTTGTCTGCCTGTCTATCTGCCCGTCTGTCTGTCAAAACCCTTTATCTCGAGAACGCGTGAAGGTATCACGTTGAAATTAAAACCATATAGGTACTAAGTCTACGGCCCCTTGAAGCTGTAAAGAAAAATTAAACTTCTAAGTTAACGTGAAAAAAAGATACGGCCGTTTATGCCGCAAAAAAACGTATTTTTCGACACTCTCAAAGGAATCAAAATTTATAGTGTACTGCTCGTTGACTTAGAATTATGAAATTTGGCAAGTAATATCGTCTTATACTACAAGTACAGGGAAAAGTCTGAAAACTATACATTTGTAATTAAATCATAAAAAATATAGTCTTTATTTTAAAGTACGTAATCAATCATCGAGGTACAGTTAACGGCACGTAAGTTGGCAAGATATTTTGTAGTGGTGGAAGTTCGCGAATGTAAAAATGTACGAAATTGTGCGCGATCTTCCCCCACTACAAAATCTCTTGCCAACTTACGTGCCGGTAACAATATGCGCGGTCATAAACGTATGGGTGACCAAATCACGGAATTTAAACGGAACCCTCGGTGGTCGAGTCCGACTTGCGGTGGCGGCGGTTATCTTTTTGTAAAACAGTTTTTTTTTTCGCTTTTTAGTGCCTCATGAATACAAATTAATTCCAAAACGGTGACATTAAAAAAAATCGGTCATCCCTTAATTTTCTACCCTTATGGGTGGAATATTTTCTTGATTGTGAATTTATATAGGACCAACTCAGAGGTATACACAATCAATTAAAAAAAGAATCATCGAAATCGAACTACACTGAAAAAGTGATGCGTGGTCAAACATAAAAAAAATTATACGTGTCGAATTGAGAACCTCGTTCTTTTTTTGAAGTCGATTGATAATATAGGGCGGGGTTCATAATGTGACGTTTTAATCGAACTATTAATATGCATACTAAAATTAATTTCGAAACCCGTTATAATGCACACTTGCTTGTAAAGTACCTCTTTTTACCGATATGGGTATATAATGCACCTTATTAAAAAAAGGTTAGCCTAATCTCTTGATGCAAATATACCAACAATATTTTAACTTCCTGTACCCTTACTGTTTTACCTCGTGTCAAATCATGATACGGCAAGTTTACTTTAATAGAAAAAAAATGCTTTATATTATTGGTATTGCAGGGTTGTTTTACAAGATAATCGATCTAAAACTATAGTTGACCACATATCGTCCACTTGCGACGACAGTGTGACATCTCAAATTATACGATTTTTTGTTTTACTGATATTCTGAATCGCGATCTCGCGTTCTATTATCTTCAAAAACGGGATATTTTTTACTACAAAAACAACAAAGTAAATGAGAGAAAGAGACAAAATATCACAGTGTAGCGCTGTCTCGTTTGTTGATCTAGTTGGCTTCGACACAGTGACAATTCAGTTGTCACTTGAGCTTCGAGATGTGAAGTGCTCTCAGTTTTCATAAAAAACATGACATCACGAGGATACCACGATTTAGGTGATTAAGGTGAGTCTCTTTTATAAATTTTTTTTCATTCGTCAATGTAGCACGTCATACTTATCACAGTGTTCTTGTAAAACATCGAGCGAAGTGAACGAGATAAGTTTTTGATGTCACGTTTTTCTTGTAAGAAATTCACAGTATCACCGCGTTATTTTGAATTGTAACGTTGTAGATGATACATGTTTCTCTTAAACTGGAAATATGTTGTGGGTCATTTGTTGATGTTCTGTTGTTGCTGAGTACATATTGATAAAATTGTATGGTATATTCACTTGTCACGTTGTATACACTAAACACCAATATAAAACTCCAGTTATTTTTACAGATGGGGACAAGGTCTAAACTAATATTGCAATTAGCACAAAAAGAAATGGACGAGGCTTTGCCCAATATCAACCTAGTGACTCGTAACAACCCGAGTTCAAAAACTGTTTACTACAATGAAACAGCTGATGACCAACAAACGTAAACTCATCTCAACCGTAGTCTATCACCGAGTTCATCTTCTTCAAGTAAATCGTGTAGCAGCTCTTCAAGTTCTTCATCTTTCTCCGAGGACAGCGATGACTCCGTAAAAGACCCCGACTATAAAGAGATTCCAGAAAAACGCCGACCGGTGTTTTCACTCAATGATGTGAGCGATAATGTTCCGATAGCTGCTACTAGTCAGCAAACGACAAACCAAGAAGGAAGGTCAGGCATCGACTCAGTAATTTTTACTTTCACCTTCCCAACATAAACTCCATTACACACAAATTTCTCATTAAGGGACACACACAGAACGAGGGAGACTCGGCCCACTCCCAAATTGAACGCCAAGTAAAAAGGCAATTGAGAAGTGGACCTATTTTTACCCCTGAAGGATTTATTGGGGCGATCAAAGCAGCAAAAAAAAAATCAGAGCCAATACATGTAAATGAGTTATGTTACAGTGACATTTATGATTGGAAGGCTATTCTCAATCAAATGAATTTTGCAATTCACAAGGATGAAGATCAAAACGTCGTTAAATCTTCTGAATTAAAAGGGATTCGGGTGTTAAAAGATGATCCCTATGCGATCAATTATCGTACGTCTTACGCAGATGTAATGAAGAGAGCTGTGGTGATAAAAAAGAAGCCTATTAATGTAATCCAACTAAAGAACGCATTCAATAGAAAACCGGGCTTGGCCGAAAAGAAAAAACAGGATCTTCTTTCACTGCTAAATAGTAACGATATTCCTGGCTATTGCAGGCCATTTTTCGAAAATTTGTAGTTCTTTTGAATTCGATAATTATATTGTTTAAAAATATAACGTCACTTTTTTAACGTAAGACTGATTTTATATGACTGATTAATCTCATTAATGTTCCTATGTTTGATATTGTGTATTGATAATGTTCCTATGAGTACCTACCTACCTGTTATTTAGTTATTATCTATAAAGTCGCTAGTTCCTAAGTCTCTACTTAAATAGGTCTTACGTTATATTTTGTTCTTGTTTTGCAGTCTAGTATGTTACGTTTTCACGTGTGCTTTGATACGAATTATTTTTTAGAATATGTTACCTTCTACACGTTACCTTCTACACAGATCAGATAATACTAGTCAATCCTAATAGTTTATATAAGTGCATAATTAAATAGCTAATAATTTCTTTACTTACAGAAGACTTTATTTTTTCAGTCACTCTTTTGTTTTAATTTTATAAAATGTGAAAAAAACAGTAGGTACCTCGTGTGTTAATAATTATAACTTTTTTATAAGTAAAAGTGTAATTTAACGTAACAAAATGGTATGATTAAAATAGTTACCACCATGTTGAATGGTTCTATTATTACTACAATAAAAAAATGTTTTCAAGAATAATGTTTTATTTTTAAATAACTCAGTTAAATGTTAATTTTTACGTCATCTTCAACGTGACAACTAAACTTACCACCTTGTAAACTTATTTTTTTTCTGGAACAACGTGATAAGTTTTCCTTTTTTTTTTTAAACTCTATAAATGATGTTAATTTGGTTCCAAATGTGCTTTTTCTTTTTCATATTAATTTCAGTATTAGTTATACTCTATTCACCTCATACATAATAAAGCTATCTTGACAACAATTTAAGAGTTATGCTCTTTTTAAAGTTCAAAAGTCGTTTTCTGTAAAATTACTGTTTTTGAGATGTCACACTGTCGTCGCAAGTGGACGATATCAACAAAAGAAAGCAAAAGGCACTCTAAATAATTTTCAATAAAAGTATTTTAATTAAACCAAAATAACGAAGCAGAGAAGTAGCGAATCGAACGCTTTAGAGATAAATCTACTGCTCATGTAGGCTAAGGCATGAATCGAAAACGATTAAGGTAGACGCAGCTATTACCGACCCTGTTAAGAGACTTTTAAAATCGATAATAATTATTAAGAGTGATGGTTGCTTCCATACCCAGTGCATTGGTTTTATAAGAAATGTTTGCTTGTCTAATTTATGTTTATTAAGTGAAATGCCCAAAAACAGATGAACACTTGTAATAAAAAATAATTAATTGAACTAGTCGATTGTTTGTATTACCGACCCATAGAAACAGCTATGAAGCTATTCACGATTTTTATGAAGCTATTACCGTGTGTAAGGAAACGAGAAGGATGTACAGATTGGTATTTTTTTTTATAAGAACATGCTATTGTAGATTCGTAAAGGAAATTAGCAAATATAATGTGAGCACATATAATTTGGCATAATTCAAGTTATACTTAACAAATAAAAATAATAGATTATCTAACAAAATTACATATTCTGTGTAAAGCTAACCAGTGTAATGTAACATTAACCTTTCGTATGCCGTACTTACAGACACAATGAAAAAGCTATGTCCCACGTGAATCTGTGCTTGCGGCAGTCACAGGGTTTAGGAGAATAATCTATATATAATCGGTGATAGGTTCCCATACTTGCTATTCCCGAAGTCAAAGTCAAAGTCAAGTCAAAGCATTTATTTCAATTAAACCATTTACAGGCACTTTTGAATAGTCAAAGAATCAGTTAGTCAGAAAAATGAAGCTAGTTGCTTGTTCCAAATCGTAGCGTAGGTCTCTATGGAGAAGAACGAGCAAGAAACTCCACGGACACTCTTTTAAATCAAGTTTTTACAAAATACTGATTACATTATTCACGTTGCTTCTATATGTGAAAACAATGCAGGTAAAGACCAATACAATGCATAAAAAAAAAAAAAAGATTTAAAGAAGAAAAAAAGCCATGGCAGTTAACGACTCATATAGATCGCTAATAAGCTATGCATGCAAAAATATGTGAATGTTTCACCGACTCACAAAAATTAGGTAATATGTATTTATTTGAACTTTCCAATTATTACAGAGATTGTAACTAATTGATTTAGCAAATATTATTAATGAATTCACGCTTTGTGATATAAAGGAAGGTAATTTATTAGTGTACCTTTTCAATAACAATGAATGACTAATTTCATAATAAGTGGTAAACATAAAACGGTAAAACGAATAAACTAGACAAAATAGTATGAGTCGCCAATAATGTGTAACAAATGCTGTTTGTTTGAGATTAAAATAATTGTTTTATTGCCATATATAGACGGTAAAGAGTTAAAACTAAATGTAATGTACAGGTTAATTACCGATCCAAGGATCGGCAACAGCTGCCACTACGAAAATCATTAATGCTCTTATGGCTCTATTTAAATTTCAAGTTTTATCCTATTAAATGTTAAACTTTATGAAATACTATACGAAATGAAGAATTTTAGAACTTTTACCTTAAATAGCGAGATCTTTTTACCTGCATTGTATGCCTGTAACAGTATAAAAATCAAATCAAATCAAAATCGCAAAGCAATATTCAATATTCCTATTTATACCAAACAATCCAATTAGATAAAAAGGTGTTAGGGCCTTATCATACTAGCGGATTGTGAGCGACACGAGCGAACACCCAGCGCATGCGCAGCAAATTCGTTGCGGACACGCAACGAGATCGCCGCGAATAGCAGCGTATTTTACGTCGTTAACTTGCTACAAACACGCGACGAAAACGTTGCGAATTTGCCACGCGTCCGCGACGTCTTCGCTGTGCAGCCGCGGCGTGTTCGCCCCGCAGCCGCTCGCAAACCGCTATGTGATAACGCCGTTAGCTTAGGAACAAATCTGAGTCAACGTATGTTTCACTGTTCGTAGCTGCGGAGCAAATCAGTTGCGCTATGAAACAATACATTTTACTTGTTGCGACGACAAACGCTGACGCAACGCCGAAACGTATTTCACGAAGGTACTCGTACATGTAATTCCTTATTTTCTGTTAGGTTAGTTCTTAGTTAGTTTCCTAAAAATAATACTGAAATATCTTTGTCATCCTCTAAAACCAACAAAGATAACTGCTTAGTTTCCAAGTATACATATGTAAATGTACGCTCACCGAGGGCACAGAGTACTTAATAGTACTGGGTTTGTAAGGACATATCCATAGGTACTAATAATATAAATGAGAAAGTAAGTAAGTAACTCTGTCTGTTACGCACCCACGATGAAACGGCTGAACCGATTTTGATGAAATTTGGTATGAAAATAGCTTGAAGCCTGGGAAAGCACATAGGGTACTTTTTAATCCGGGATCTCGTCTGCATCCGCGATAACCGTCATTCACACGGACCAAATCGCAGACAAAAGCTTATTGTAAATAAAGAATATATTTTTTATGATTTAATTACAAATGTATAGTTTTCAGACTTTTCCCTGTATTTATAGTAGGTAAGATGATATTGCTTGCCAAATTTCATAGTTCTAGGTCATCGGAAAGTAGGTACCCTAACCCTATACATTTTGATTCCCTTGTGAGTGTCGAAATGTACGTTTTTGCGACCTATACAGCCGTATCTTTTTTCAACCGACTTCAAAAAAGGAGTAGGTTATCAATTCGTCTGTATTTTTTTTTTTATGTTTGTTACCTGAGAAATAATTTGGTCCAGTACTGACAATGGCATCCATGAGAAAACCATATAATAAGTCTTAAATTTGCATTAAGTATGTGCGCGATTTGTTACGCGATTTCTCCGGCAAACGTAAACCGATTTTGAAAATTCTTTTTTATGGATAGGGTATACCTCAGGGGTGATGGTCTCATATAAATTTTATTCAAATTGATCCAGCACTTTTTGAAAAATCAATAAATACCCAAAAATGTTACAAAGACGACGATTTAGTTTCTTCAATCTTTGGAGTAGTCAACTTTCAATCTCTGTTTTAACCGTGTTGCCATTTTTTTATAGATTAGGTTGAGAAGGAGGCACTAAAAAGCGGAAAATAAAAAGCTTTTTACAAAAAAGACAACCGCCTTCAAAAACTGAAAAGTGAAAAATAACTTTAGCACAGAACACTCATTGACTTTAGTTTCGGAAGTCGGTGGCAATACAAAACAACAACAAACAGAACAAAGCTACCGACTTTCGAAACTAAAGTCAGTGTGTGTTCTGTGCTAAAGTTAGTTTTCACTTTTCAGTTTTGAAGGCGGTTGTCTTTTTTGTAAAAAGCTTTTTTTCACGTTAACGTTTTTCACAGCTTCAAGAGACCATAGACCTAATTATATGGTTTTAATTTCGATTCGATACCTCCACGCGTTTCCGAGATAAAGGGTCTTGACAGACAGACGGACAGACAGACAGACAGACAGACGGACAACTAAGTGATTCTATAAGGGCGGAACTCTTATAGAATCACTATACAAAGCCCGGCGAACAGGCTGCTCGTGTGCTCATTTGTTTGTAGTAGGCTCGATACACGCACACATACACACGCGCATTTCGTTACGTGACGATTTCTACTAATTCGCACTACCCGTAACCCGCGTTAAGGAACTTCGGATCAAAAAGGGAGGAAAGGAATAATTATAAAATCGTATTCTAGCGAGTGCTAAAAACTTAAAACTTTTAAGCAATTTTTCATCACGTTATTCGAGCATTCAGTTATAATGGAACATTCGCAAGAATGCTTAGTATAAGTTTCTCAATGCCTTATATTAACTTTAAGGTAATTGAACAACTACACAGTAGTTGCATTTTCTGACCTTTACCTAGGTAGGTACTTGCTTACCTAGCAAGCAAGCCCTCACTAGCACAAAACCAGGCTTACCTAAAGTAGCGATATTTTTAGTATTTTTAGAAAATAAACTTAAACCTGAAAATTTTAAGAACTTTAAGCTATACTAAAATAAAAACCTACGTATCTTTTACAATATTTGAATAAAAAATCTAAAAAAAAAAAACAAAATTAATGACGACTTTTTGAATGATAACACAAATAACTTTGTTTACTTAAAAATTATTAATAATTTGGGGAAAAAAAATGCAAACCTGTTAGTTTTATTGATATTGAAAAAGAGGCTGCTTTGATTACACCTGATTTTTATTGCTGGTATAAAGTCACCCCGACGTACATACATACAACGCATTTTCGACTAATATTCAGGGTTAACTTTGAACGTAATTTTTTCCACTTCCAACTATCTTTAATGTACCTATTACACCGTTTACAAAACATGGCGTAACGTCTTGGATTCCTAATAGTAGATAAAATAATCTGCTGCGTTTAATTTTCCGGGTAAAAATTAGTAAAATATTAGAATTTCAGGTAAATATCAAAGTCACCTTTTGATTCAAAGTAACCCCGTTCGATGGTATTGCTAAATGGGAGATTGAAACCATGTTATATTTCATGTGAATCCTCTGTTTGTACTTAGATAAATTCCCACAAGTATACTGGTACTATGAAATCGTAAGTTTATAACGAATGATTGACTGTTCAACGAAACTAATTTAAAATGGAACAAGTGTTACTAGAAAAATCAGTGTAAATGCATGTCACAACATGATAGCTGTGCGAATGGCATTGCAATAAGTTTAGTAATGACACGGTAGTAGGCGGGCGGGGAGCGGGCGGCGCGCGGTTCTCGGCCAGCGCTCAGCCCGTTCTATTTCTAAATTGAGACAGTCACTCACTGCCGCTTTCCGTGTATCACCTCTTCGCTATATATAACTAAAATACTTTAAATCTCAAATAATACTTTGCAAGTTACTCACAAGACCAATTTACTCGTGAATAATTATAAAATGTTAATCAATACGTAACGTAGTAACCAAGTTGTGCCACTGTATCTTTATAAAGTTACAAAAACATGTTCAGAGTTAATAAGCCGTGATTCGCAGAATTGTTTAATATTGTGTAATTTTTGAAAATGTGGTACCAAGGCGAGGAAGATGATGAAGAGGATCTTATGTGCTCCCCGGCGATCCTCGCCCGGAGGGCGTCCGAGAGTTGGATTAACGTGCCTCCCGTGGAGGTAAACTACTCGCATAACATTTCCACTCACGAGTATTTTGAATGATTAATTATACTTCTTAGCAGAGGTGAAATCTAAACTTGATCTTCCTAAATGCAATCCGCTCAGCTCTAGTCTTTTAATTACAATGACATAATGTTATACAAGAATACGGGTAGGTACGCTACACCTACTTGTACTTTTGATGGTTAAAGGTCAAAGAGTATACTATTGGTATCTAATGATGCAAACACGAGTTTTCTTTCAATTGAAAGGTCAGCGGATTAATGTGTCCCGTTATATAAATCAACTTGCTTTTTCTATAGAAACATCCGTTGCCAGGAGCCAGATCTCCGGCGCAAATCTAAACAAAACAATTTATTTTACTCGCCCATTCTCCAGATTGTTTAAAATATAATATCGTTTATACTCTACAAATTACTACGCTAACGGCTAATATAATTTAAGGATAGCCAAAATTCTGAAACTTAATCTGATGAATGTTGAAAAAACTAAATGATATCCTCCTGTTTTTATAAGTCGGTTAAAACCAAAACAATCTCGTGTTCGAAGTTAAAAAACCTAACACCTATAAATACTCGTTAGAATTTTAAGAAGTATCTACAAATAAATACACATACCTACAAATATACATACCTTTTATGGAACAATGCTGCTTGACAATCAATATTTGTTTTTAGCCCGATCAAAACCTTTCTAGCCTCATTTGATATTCATGAATTTCTTCATCCATGTTCATCAATCTACACTTAACTCACTAATATTATTATGTATTTATGGATAGATGCTAAGCACGCCGCAGACCCTTCAGCGCAAGAAGTCGTTGCCGGACGTGGCGGGGATGCCCCGCATGCCGGACGGCGGCGGCATGTCCCGCGAAGAGGTGTCGGCCCTCGGCTCGGCGCGGCGCGAGGAGGTGCGCCGCATGCACGAGGAGACTGAGAAACTGAGGGCCAACCCTCTGCTCTACCTAGTTAGTCCGCAAGTCAAGGTTGGATACTTATTCATTATATTAATGTAATAGGTCAATTATTATGCAGCTACGAAGGTGCTACGAAACGCCTACGAAGGCTACGAGGCACTTTATTATTTAATGCAAGTAAAAATTATTGTACTCTCCTAATAAAGATTTGTATAAATGTGTTGTACACTGTTTGCAGGACTGGTTCTCCCGGCAGCAACTAGTGATTCTGGTGCTTTTCATCAACATCTCTCTGGGCATCATGTTCTTCAAGCTGCTCACGTAGCATCGGCGTGTGGCGCACGCGCGCCTTCTGTTCCCGATGCCGTTAACGACACTTTTGTAAATATTTGTAATTTTTGAACCAGAAATAGTCCAAATATTATTTGATGTGCGACAAATGTTTAAAATAACATTTATTCTTTATTCCTTTTTAATACGAGAGTTACATTTACACATCCAATGAAAACGTATTTATTTGTCAATAAGGACTTCAATTTGCTAGTGTACTTTTCTTTGACGTTGTGAAAGTGTGCAAAGAATGACGATACAAGAGTGAAAACATTATCCGATTATACGTCGAACTAATAATTTCGACTTGTTTTGTGCGGGAGTGAATTGAACCTGTTTTGTGTCCGGTAATCGGAAACTTCGAATGTAAGGAGCACGTTGTTCTATAAACCTGCATATTGTAGGTTTATTTATGCCTTCTATTATGAAGCTTAACGCCTTTAATGTAATTTTAACAGCTGAGGTGTTGTTAAAAGCAGAGAGTTTTCGAAGAATTCATGGTCGCTTGTACATGTAGGAGGAAAATATAAATATAATAATAATAACGACACCCTCAGGAAGTCGTTTGTTTCACTTCACTGTGACTGCGCGCACATGTGCCGTAGCAACTGTGCAGTCGCCACCTTGCAGTCAGGTAGCACCCTACTTCATTCAGAGTGTAGAGATTGACCAAATTAGGTATCTGAAAACTTTTCCGCCATCAGTAAACCCGGTTATGGGGACGTTATTATTACTAAATATTATTGTTGCTAAGTCAAAGTTTAAATAAATAAATAATAAATTATATTTGTCAATTTTGAATAGCTTGTGCTGGTTATTAAGAGATTGAAATATTAGGTACCCCGAGTGATAATAAAAGGCACAAAATGTGTTAGATATAGAAATCTACTTGTTCCGAAATTGTATATAAGTAATGATGATATTAAATAAAGTTTTACAAATATTACACAAAGTACGCATACCTACCTATAAGTAGATACGTTGTTATGCTTGCAATATGTATAAGACAAAAAATTAAATGCATGTGCATTATTTTCCTATTCTATTAAAATTGTAAAAAATCTAGCGATGAATACTGAATTTTTATACAAGATTTAATCTTCATTTTATACCTATGAAGTCAATTCTCTCGTAATCGAATTGTTTATATATGGTTAATACTATATGAATGGTATGTTAGATACTTTATTAATATTGGCATGGAAAGCGTGCGATTGAGACTGTTGATACGTATTATATACACCTACAACGAAACTTATTGAAAGCGCACATTCGTTGTAAGGTTATATTATACAGTTGGTAAGACAATTTTCACAGTTTCATTATTATGTAAAGAATATAAGTTATGTCTCTAAGAATTTTAATTACTTGTATCGATTTTATCTACGTTTCAGAAATAAAATATTTTAACAAAACAATTTTGAAATTTATTTTTCATGTTCACAATCCCGTATTTTCTATCACTGGAATGAACCAACAACTCCGATTTCTTTTTATTGTTCTTGAACATAGACTAAAAATTATCTGAAAAGGAGCATAATTCGCTTGCATATCTAAACTAGAGCTGAACAGACATTAACATACGTGCCTCAGTATTATATAAAACGGGTGGAAGTTTACAATGGAAGATAAGATGAGAGTTTAAAACGGAACACATGATTTTCATAGAAAATCTAACCGGAGATCATTGACTCCAGAACAATTCTAGAAATATGTTCACACCTGCAAAATCGCCGTTCTGTTCCTTTTGGCCTGAACACCTTTGAAGACATTTATTAATTAATATTAATAAATGTCTGTCTGTGTGTAAATGTGTGCGTATGTCTGTAATGTTGTTGCCTGACAGCAAGCAGAGACGACCTAAGAACTGCTACCAGTAACACGGAGCACACCCACGGAAAAGCAGTGTGACATCATTAATCACTTACTCTATATTGACCTGCAAATGGGCTTAATTCAACCAGTATAAGCATTACCTTTGACTGAAGCTAAAGCTAAACGATAGTACAGTTCTATCGTATGCGTAGGTAACTTTCTATTAATTGAATTAATACTTTATGGCTTCTTCCTGTAACACAAAAGACTGTCAAACTATAACGTTGAACGTTAATGGTGTACACGAATTGTTTACGGCAGAATACTGTTTATAGTGAGTGATTGAGTGTAATGACGAAAAATGGAAGTAACACAACCACTTACGGCACAGAGGAGAAACTATCGGTATTCAATATTGTAAATATTTGAGTCAGTTTGTTAAAATAGCGACATTTTGATACGCGTACCACGACTGTGACTGTGACAATCGAAATTAAATTTTATATCGTAGCTATTATCTAATTAACATTACAGTGGCTACGGTTACTCAAACGTCTCCAACATAAATGTACATCACCCGATTTATTTAATATCTTTATTAATTATTTGTTAATTTTTTTCCAACCTCTGTGTATAGAAAGGATTTTATACTAATTTCATACCTTCCGAAAAAACAGTCATAGTAAACTAATAATATTCCGTAATAATTTCTTAAGGCTGACGAAACGCATGAGGCAATCGATCTGGACGACTTGCTACCTAAAATCGGCGAGTTTGGTCTGTACCAGAAGCTTCTGTTATGGCTGGTCTGCTTACCAGCCTGTTTACCCTGCGGCTTCTGTGCGTTTAACCAGTTGTTCATGACAGACGTCCCTGATTACTGGTGCAGAGTTCCTGAACTAGAACTACTCAATCTTACGCAACAACAACGTAAAATATTATCAATTCCACGAAAGGTACTACAAAAGAAACTTGTCGTTATATTTTAACAGCTATTTACCATATTATCATATGTATATCCATCGTACGTCGCGGTTGTCTCATAACATCAAATCATCGCAAAAGTACATTTTAAGTACTTAGTAAGTATCTTATTCCAAAACCATAAAAATATTTACCATTATTTTGTTTTATTTGTCTACTAAATTTGCATAAAAAAAGCAATTGTAAAAGATAAACCACGTAAGGATGTAAAAAATATAATAATGGCATTATTATATTATGCATAATGGGAAGTAGTTCTATATAATTATGATATCAAAATTCGGGGATACATTTTGGTGTTGTAGCTTTACATATCTTTTATCTACAACCAAAATTTAATTTCACCACTCGATATTTAAAGTATCAAAGAATTCATTACAATTTTCAGTTCGTTCAATAATGATACGTCAACGTATTAATAAACGGTCGTCATGCCGCATGCACACAACCACATCCCGATTTTTTATTTTTACATTTTATTGTCCCCCTATAGAGTTCCTATTTTTCTGAGGTGACAGTATTGATCTCACTCTCAGCATCTCTTTTTTGGCGAAAGTAAGACGATTTTTTTTTTAAATATATTTTTCTATCAAACTAATGATGAAAACCGAATACAATAACTGGCTGTTTCGAGGAAAACTAATTAACGAAATCCTATTATAGATTATTCTTAATTATTTCTTGTTAAATAAACCGTCCGTCTTGAAACCTTTCACTGCAGTTTGCAAGTTATACGTATAGTTAGTATTTATTTCGCGACAGTTGATTATGTCGAGACTTCAAGAGGAAGAGCTGCTAATAAGTTTGCGAGCCAAGCACAGTTTTGGCGGAACTTCCACACACGACAGTAGTCGTTCAAAGTCTAAGTGCAGTTTAAATATTACCATGTTATTTACTGCTTTATGATAATAAAGCTGTTAATAACATTCTAATATTTAAACTTAAACGTGTTTAACTTCTAGGACAATGCGACCTTTGAAAAATGCTTACGTTATGCCATAAACTGGACCGAAATCATAGAAATTGGTGGAAGTATTGAAGTTAATGAGAGTTGGTCTACTGAACACTGTGTTCAAGGCTATGAATACGACACGTCTGAAGTAACATCGTCTGTTGTTATTGATGTGAGTTGTTATTTTTATTTAGGTACCTTCAGCAGATCCCATAGATCTCATATCTTGATTATGAGATAACTGGTGAAGTGCGAGTCGGACTCACGCACTAACGGTTCTGTACGGTCCCGCGAAAACTACTTTATAGTTACCCTAAGTACTTCTTATTTGGTACTTGATATACAGATAAACAGACAACTAGCTTATGCTTAATAAGGATCACGTTGACATCCTTTGGTTACTGAACGCTAAAAAAGGAACTTAGAAGTAAATTAAAAATAATAAATGAATTACATTATTTTCAGTTTGATCTTGTCTGCGAGTACGACGTTTACCCAACTCTTGGTCTGGTTGCTTTAAATATTGGAGGACCAGTTGGAGTATACACGTTTGGATTTTTGAATGATCGAATAGGGCGGAAGAAATCTTTCTTTCTTTGTCTAAGCACACTTCTACTTGGAAGCCTAATGACTGCATATGCTCCTGAGTTCTGGTTCTGGACAATGGCACGAGTTGTCGTAGGACTAACTATTCCCGCGGTCTATCAGATACCTTTCATAATATGTAAGTAAATATTACCTAATGAAAGTTAAAAAGATTAACCCCAGTTTCTCGAACTCACAATATTATCACAACACTGAAATCAACTCACGTCACATTAATTTTGACAAATGACAAATTGTCATGATGATGTTAATATTTCATTCAACCATGTTTCGTTAAAGAAACTGGCGGTACGAATCTATATAATATACCTAGTGAAAATAATGAGAATAATAAAATATTTAAATCTTTTCAGCATTGGAATTAGCTGGTCCAAACTATAGATCTTTCGTGACTGTGATGACTTGTGTATTTTACACGTTGGGTTTAATATTATTATCCATCGTCACATATTTGCTGAGAGACTGGAGAAGCCTTGCCCTAGCTACATCAGTACCTTTCTTTTTTTATTATTTATATTGGTTTGTACTACCTGAGTCCCCTCGATGGTTACTCATGCGTGAAAGGCTTGAAGAAGCTAATAATGTTTTAAAAACTATTGCAAGAGTCAATGGTAAGAAATTACCGGAAGAGTTTACTAACAGACTTCAAAAACAAGTTATAGAACAAAAAGAGAGGGGCGTAACAGAGGCTAGAACTGTGAGCGTGTTCGCTCTGTGTCGGACACCAAACATGCGACTTAAGACATTTCTGATAACCCTTAACTGGTGCGCATCAGAAATGGTGTACGTGGGTCTAAGCTATTACGGGCCGGCTATAGGTGAAAACCAGTACATGAGCTTTTTCCTGTCTTCAGCGGTAGAGATACCAAGCTATCTTATCTGTTGGGTGCTGATGGACCGTATTGGACGAAGATGGCCACTCTGTTTGTCAATGGTTATAAGTGGGTTTTTTTGTATCGTAACCGTATTACTTCCCAGTGGTAAGCAGTATTGCAACGTGTAATAGATGATATAATGACTGTCCTTGTAAATAGATACCTATATGTATAGAACCGAAATAATTTTCCAGATGCTCGAACGGAAACCCTAGTCCTCTATTTAATTTCTAAGTGTTTTATATCTGCGTCCTTCCTAATAATATATCCTTATGCCGGAGAACTGTACCCGACGGAATTGAGAGGTGTTGGTATCGGAACATCGGCATACATTGGCGGCTTGGGTTTGATTATAATACCTTTTATAAACTACTTGGTAAGAGTATTTCCAAAACCTATTGGTTAGATGAGTTTTCTTGAAATTTAAAATACAAAATAACGATTCCTATATGCTCGCAATCACAGTAGCATTTCAGTTCCTACTATATATTTTCAATTTCTAACATTATGCTAACAATAGCCCATCCCCCCTATTAAGATTATGTATGCCTGCTTAGATTTAGCCAGAAAGCTAATTACATCTCATATGTACACATGCTGACATGCACAAGTATTAAAATAAGTGTAGGTCTGTGCCGCCTGTATAGACCATCCACGATAGATAATTAGACATCAAAGAGCGTGTCGTGAAACATTCTACTTTGTTAATTCATGACTAAAGATTTCTACCTAAAATAATTCATTGACTATTTTTGTGTAGTAAGTATGTACCTTGTTTATAATTACATAATTTAATAACACCACCATAGAACGTGTTTTCTTCCACAAGGGATTCAATATAATAATAAAAGATATTCGTATTTGGACGAGCTAGGTGTGTCGCTAGATAGAGTGCACAAACGAATGTGAAACGTTCTCTACCACAAGTTGTGCTATATGCCGTTTAAACACTGGGCAATCAAAAAGGAAAGGATAAGAGTTGCACAAGTTTTTTAATGTCACTTTCCATTTTTTCTTTCGATAAACGGTGGTCTAATTTCACCAATTTTCTCCAGAGAAAAAGGTAAATTTAATCCAGAAACACACTATTAGAATAAGTGTAGTGTACCCATACAAATTCAGATTGCGATGTTTTCCTACGTTACAGGGCTCAAGTAACCTAGTTCTGCCTCTGGTAGTGATGGGCGCAGTTTCAGTCATAGGGGGGCTGAGCGCGCTCCGTTTGCCTGAAACATTGCACACTTCGCTACCACAAACTGCTGAAGAAGGAGAACAGTTTGGCAAAGATTGGACTTATGCTGACTGTATGGCTTGTGGAGATCAAAGGTGAGCAAAAATAATTTTGATAATTATCTTCATCGTAGAAAACGTAGTTTGAAGTTTTAGATGCGGAATCCTACACACTGATCGAATATTTTTAAGAGAATAGTTTATTTTTTAGTATCGCCAGAGAGCAGTTTTCAGTTTTGAGTCGATTTTTGTAATGACTTGCTTCTGGCGAGGTACCTGAATATTATAGGTAGGTATTGAATATTTTTAATACATATAAAAGAAATTAATATCTTCTACACATTGTTTTTTGCTTTTTAAAACTGGTAAGAAACTATGTAATACATAACTGTATTACAGCACACGTAGCACGTCGTACGTAGCACTTCGTAGCACTGTTTACGAAGTGCTACGATTCACTTTCCATGAACGTAGAGGCCCCTTAATAATGTCCATTCTGTTACAATCTCCCTCAGTGAACACCTATATTAAAGTGAGCTGTCATTTTTTCGATTGTAGTGCTTTGTAAATCCCTAGCATCGGGACAGATGACAGCTAACTTTACCTAGGTGTTCACCAAGGGAGATTGTAGCAGAATAGCACTGGAGAATTAGAAAATATTCACAATACACAAAAGCTAACGTTGGCGTTAGCGTCAGCTAACGTTGGCATAAGCGTTAGCGTCAGCTAATGTTGGCGTAAGCGTTAGCGTCAGCTAATGTTGCCGTTAGCGTTAGCGTCAGAGCGTTAGCATTAGTTAACGTAAACTTTTGTTTACCGTACTCATCATTATGAACAACTTTTACTAAGACACCAAACCTAATATACCAAAAAAAAAACATCCTGTTCCAAATATATTATGTCAACTTATTTGAATAGCAGCTGCAGCATTTTTTTACTTTGCGGGTACAGGATAAACATTTTGTATAAAAACCATGGACCTATTTATATTACACAAGTCGTACTATTTATATTAGACCTATATCAGGTAGACCCCTGATATAGGTCTAATGGTGGAAATCAAACCCAGTAACATAGGACATAGGTAGATCCATGCTTTTTATATAGGCGTTAGGTGAAAATTGCAGGTATTTAAGTTATACAATATGCTAAAATTGATATAGAAAGAAATCTAGTATTGTTCGTATACATAAGTATGCGGCTTAGCACTTAAATATACATGTCACAGTCAAAACTCTTAACCAGTCAAAACTACTTTTGACTACAAAAATTAGTCAAAACTACTTTCGAACGGTTTCAATTTATCCTTAATACTTTGAAATCCATTAGGTTGGTAGTTTCTTTTTTTTGTGACCCTTTTAAAACGTTCGGTATTTTTGTTTTTGTAACGCAAACGCATTTTGAGCTCCCTACGGTATAGCGAACCGTACCATCGGCGAAGGGCCGATGGTACGGTTCGCCGAAATCACTCTTAGGGCCGATTGTTCAATCATCGAATAACTGAACAAATAACTAACTAGAGAATAAACTTAACTGACTGTTATAACGACAAATAAAATTGTTGCATTTTTCAATGGCCAGATAGCAATCCAAATCCGAAAATCTGTGGATTTTAGTTGCCAACTTCACTGTAATGTTGTGCGAGCGTGAAACATGCATACGGTGTAATGTGTGTTAGAAGAGGGTAGCAAATGCGTTGGCATTCCTTTATTCGACTTTTTTTTCTTATAGTGCATCCCTAACATCTCTTATTTTCTCGTGTTTGGTGATTTTGTAGTTTGGTTTATTGTCAGTGACTGAGTAGTTATTATTTTGATAATAAATGAAATCGAAATCAAAGAAAAGAGAGCGCGCTGCTAATTTAAATACTGCAGAACTTATTAAAAATAAGAATAATCATTATTAATTCACTAGCTTCTGCCCGCGGCTTCGCCTGCGTAAAAATAACGATTATCCCAAGGGAACACATTATCGGGATAAAAAGTATCCTATGTGTTAATCCAGGAAATGGTCTACCTATGTGCCAATTTTCATTCAAATCTGTTCAGCGGTTTACGCGTGATTGAGTAACAAACATCTTCACAAACTTTCACATTTATAATATTAGTAGGATTGTAGGATTAGTAGGATTAATTTAGTTAATTTAATTTTAATAATTAAATTAATAAATAAGGTAATAATAATTATGAATTAATTTAATGAAAATTATTATTATTATTATTATTATTATAGCCTCTTCTTCAATTGCCACATTGTCAACAGCGGGTGCGCCAAAGTTCACCTAAATTTTTAACTCCGAGAATTGGAAATCCGAAAATGTTCTTCCTAACATTTTTCATCCTAACAATCACAATTCCTAATAACTCTGTCGCTAATGTTCATAATCCGAAGCATTCAACTTCATAATGTCAGTAGCAATAAACATATATTATACTTTTATTTGTTTTCCTATATTTTCACAACATAACCATCTTTTACACTATTATTCAAAGTCATATCTTTTTTGTTTAGATTTCTTTTTATTCATAATAATCAGTACTATATACATTAATTTTGCGTAACTTTATTTTCACATAACATGTATAACGGTGTCCCCTTGTTTCGCAGGCAGAAATTTCATAGAATTTCGTTTTCCAGAAAATTGTTCATATCATATTTAGTTCTTGTAATTTTATTTCGACTATTATTGTTTCAAAGACTATTCACTTCAATGAAACATATTTCACAGAAACACAATTCAATGAATTTTTATTCACATTTTTTTGTTTAACAAACTTATCAAACAGTAGAATTATTTTTTAACCAATATTGTTTGTTCAGTGTATTTTTCCATGGAATTTATTTCAACGAAAATATATATAAATAGACAATAACTAAAATATTGTCTTAAAAAGTGAATATGTTGTGCTACAAAAGTTAATGACAGAAACGAATCGCTGCGAAACCGACTCCACGTAGTCTTGTCTGCCCTACACCTAGAGTGTAATTTAAATCCGCGTAGGCGCGGAGGGGCGAGGCGGCCCGCGAGCTGAGGAGCAGGTGGTTTTAACGGCCGCCGCCGCGGCTGAGGCTGGCCGGCGAAGCCGGCCAGCAAGCCGAAGCTGCGGTGGTGAGCGTGAATACCATCTGCGACGATAAGCTCGCGTGGGACCGCCGGAGCCCCGCAACGCCGGAGCCGTGACAGAAATCATGCCTGCTGCATGTTGCATGCTTGCTTGCATGTTGCATGCTTGCTTGCATGATGCATGCTTGTTTGCACGCTGCATGTTTGCTGACACGCTGCATGCTTGCCTGCATGCTGCATGCTTGCTTGCATGCTGCATGCTTGCTTGCACGCTGCATGCTTGCTTGCTTGCATGCTGCATGGTTGCTTGCGCGCTGCATGCTTGCTTGTATGCTGCGTGCTTGCTTGTATGCTGCATGCTTGCTTGCCTGTTGCATGCTTGCTTTCACGCACGCGCAGTAGGTTTGAACTTAGCAATAGACACAACTCAGTACGTTATGTAAAGTATACCCCCAAATAATAATCAAACCCTCAAATTATAACTATAAATATCATCTTCTACCCACATATATTTTTTATTACACTTGGTAAATGTTTCTTTCCGAGTATGAGTGAAAATATTATGGTAATTATGTTTAGGGACAGAAGCGTTATGATAAAAAACAGTAGGAGTTTAAATATATTTGCATTAATGCTATAATTAATAACAATTTTCGGAAACATGAGTGTTATGAACATCGCCGGTAGCACTACAAATAGTATGAATAAAAACTTTAGGATGAAAAATTTTAGGAAGAGTGATCATTCGGATTACAAATCCTTAGGAAGTACAATTTCGGGTAAAGAACTTTAGGTGAGCCAATATGGACCCGTCAACAGCATCGAAAATTTCCATAATTTTTATATTACTTTGGAAAAAGAAGATATAACTTCAAACTAAACGTCAATGGATCTAGTTGTATCTATTGAATAGACGTTTATCTGGCCGTCCAAGGGGCAGACAAATTTATTCCTCAGTTTGGGCCGTTATTGCCCTGACAGAGCCTATCTGACGATTGAAAAATGCAATATTTTGTTATCTGTCTAATAAGTACTATCTAACTGTTTATCTGAGGATTGAACAATCGGCCCTTAGTCGACGGTTGGTTCCACGAATAAATCCATCGCCGATAGAACTTCATCTCAACGATAAGTCGCGTGATCGAAAAACAAAAATGTATTACGACGAAGCGTTAATTAAGAAACGATAAGAACCGTTTGTAATTTGACTAGGGGGGCTGTACGTGGCCAAAAGGCTCCTACCTCAGAACGTTGCTGTAACACTTAAAAAATATCGAAATGTGTGCTGGGACACATAGTAGAAGTGAAACTTCATCGGGTAAGCCGCTACCGCCTCTCACCACGTGATACGCGGCCGTAACGCTTTTTCGTGACAGAAAAATCCACGAAACAGATAAATAGAGTTTATCTGTTCCGTGGAAAAATCCTAACATCCCCCCTCTATACACAAGTTTCACTTCAAAAACATTAAATGTTTAAAAATAAATGTTTGATTACCTCGCTTTTATGGAGGGTAGAGGTAAGAAGATCTATCTATCTTTATATGGGGGAAAAGTTGAAAAAGTGTCCATCTTTAAGCAATAAATAACAGTTCAATAACCAGTCTAGATGGCGCTAGCATTAGCGTACGCACAGGCAATGTTGCAACGTCTAATTTAAAAAAATGAATTCCTACCTATACCTACACTCAGCCAAATACATTCCTACATATTTTCAGGAAAATATCAGATGCGGAGTCGTATGAAAATTTAGATCAACTTGAACTCACACAGGCTCCATTCGTTGAAGACGAAGTTCCAGATATTCCGGACATAAGGCGTAATTCAATGCGAAAACTCGTACGCCGCCAATCCAGCATCGTTGAAACGCAGCGCGACATCGATGGAAATATAAAAATGACCTACTGGTTTTAATATTAACGTATTTTTAATATTACAAAATAAATTACTGGAGGATTCGACATATTTTTTAGAGACTGACTTCCGTACCCTAAGGTTAACAATTGACAGAACCCTTGTACTCAGCGTGGCATCCTTTGTCTGTCAGTCACAGGGTTGTATATCTATATTTATACCTTTAAGGTTTATTTATACCGTACGTCGACGTCGTATATATAAATATAATCTGAATCTCGGAAACTGCTCCAACGATTTTCATGTAATTTAGTATGCAGTGGGTTTGGGGGGCGATAAATCGATCTAGCTAGGTTTCATTTTTTAAAAACACGAAAAAGAATACCGGTCACCCAGGTACTTATTAATTAATCGTATTGCAGAGGAAGCTACTAAACTTAATAACTCTTCTTCAAATTCAAGGACTCCGACTGTTAGGTACCTAGTTAAAATCTGTTGGTTCAAGAACACTGCGTCAAAGAGTATAATAATAGGCACTCACTGAGTATTTGCATAATGGATAGCTTATTTCTTGACTGCAAGCAAACACTGTTTTACAGAGATCTTTCACCTGTTTCTTTTTTATTTAATTTCCATGGCGGCTACCGACTAAATGCAATTTTTTTAAGGGTCTGACTGAGCCAGGGTGGTTCGTGGTAGGTTTGGTTCGGTCTGGCAGGCAGGGGAGTGTAACAAGCGACGCGACGCAGTAAACGCACAGTTCAAAGGGCCCAAAATCATGTAGTGTGATTGATCCTTATTTTCCATTTATTTCCTTATTAAACTAAGCCAACTAAAAAAAATAAACGCAGGAATCATTCTTTGGCACCAATAGCCTCAATAAAAACATCTGGTACATAAAGACCGTACCTAGGTTAAACAAACTGCTATCTACTACATATTGCTCAAAAAACTTCCTAGGGACCTTAATATCGACCTGTTCTGCACCAGTGTGGCGACCTTAAGACGTCTTTTGGTACAGTTAACGAATCTATATGACTCTCTTAACTTATTATATTAACTTGTATATGTAGGTACTTTCTTTCTATTGACTTTTTTAAATTATCTTTTTTTATATTTATTTATTCTTATAAATACATTCTTTATTTCAATGGTTAGTTAGTCTGTAAGCCTTTTGTAAAATAAACTAAATAAATAATAAATATAAAACAAAATACTAAATATTATCGAGAACCTATGAATTACCTATCGCGATTGTAAACAAACTGTAATTAATTGGCTAAAACACAAGAGCTTATTAGGATTTGAAGCACTTCTGTCAACCACTCAATTACAGTCTCACACACACACAAACACACATAGGTACAGACACTCATCCTCCCATACACACGCCCACACACTAACACACACTTTATTTGATTTTCTGTTTTCTTGGTTATTTTTAGGGTTCCGTACAAAAAAAAACGGAACTCTTATAGGATCACTCGTGAATTGTGGTTTTGGGGCAATTGGTGATTTAAAATAAAAAAATGTACTCACTTGATATACTTAATTTTATAAAATAAGGTTACATGTAGGTTAAGGCTAGCTAAGGCACAGTAAAAATATCTACAGTATTCTATCTTCATACAAACGGTCGGAACACTAGTCATACCTACACGCATCAAGTTAGTAGGGAAGTTAGTGTGGTGTGATGGTTTTATAAGCAGTAAGCGTGCGATTTGTGACTAATAATCTTACGAAATAAGTATTGAAAGTGCTTCTTTAATATGGCAAAGAAAAATTGTAGAATATATTGTGCTGTTGGTTGCTTGAATTCGTCAATAACGCACACAGAGATAACATTTTTTAAATTATCTGGAAACTCCGAAAGACTAAGTTCCTGAAACTTAATAGACTATAAAAAAATGACTACTAGACTAAACTATTAAAAAAATGATATACCTACTGTATTGTCCTGTCCGTTGGAGTATTTACGGCTCACCAACACCACACCACGCACACAATCGCACTATACAACCGCTCCGGTCGAACGCCATATTGCAAGTGCCACGTTAATCTAATCATCACTTTCTGGACTCTAAATGTGCTTATCTGGACTTCTTAACCGACGGGTTTATAAGAGAACTAGTAATTACATTTTTTCAATTAGACGTAATTACAGCAGAAACACCAAAAACAAATCTACAGCTAGAAAAGGAGAAAAAGTGCATTTTACTTTATGCTGGAGGCTAGCGCTGCTTTAGGCTGGTGCTATGACCCCAAATACCTTAGGGAGCGTCTAGAATCCGTGACAGACGTTCCTGTTTTTTTTTTATCAAATTTCAGTTAATCTTGTTGTATAATATTCTGAAATATCTCCAACTGGGAGTGAGCACTGGCTCCTCAGGTGATCACCTAGCACAGAAGTCAGGGACTTCACACAATTTTGCAACTACTTTCTTGTGTAATAAAGATTATTATTATTATAATTATTTACTAATTTGCCAACTGCATGACCTCATACACAAACCCCATGATGCTATTTTTCAAATAAACGCCAACCGTATAAGGCATCTACGTAAGCAAATAAACAACTGAAATACAAACATGTAACGTGCCCAACAGGCTGGCAGCATTGCCACGTTGTATGGCAATGCTGATTCTTTGACCCAAGAATAGACCAGCCTTTGGGTCACGTGAAGAGTCGACCAGCCGCTTGGCGATGTCACGAAAAACAATATGGGCTCTCGGACCCCATGGCCCTAGAGTTTCTACCCCAAACGGCTCAAATATATAGCTTCCAAGAAGGCTATTATATTTGCGCCGTTTGAGGTTTTCGGCACCTGCAGCAGCCGCCCCAGCACAACATGTTGTGCTAGGAAGATGAGATGGCGCAAGGGTGTCGACACATGTTGCATCCCACACCAAAGGCCTACCCAACTTCCAAGGCATTATGGTCATCCCATCTGGTCTCTTCCCATCGTCGCGTGCCAAGCCATTGGGTTCTAAAATAGCAGGCACCCCAGCGGTGGCAAGAGCACGACGGAGGATGTCATTGATGCTGGCATGCCGTGCCATTCGGCCTGCGCTCCTACTGCAGGATAGGCCATGATGGCCGAGGCAGTCGACAGCTTCACCACATTGACAGCGATGTGGAGCCCCGCAGGGAGCGCCCAGACGCAGGCATGTAGCGAGTCGGAAGGTATTATCACACAGCATAGTACCGATGTTGTGTGACGGAAGTGCCTGAAGCCAGAGGCCCGACTCCCACTCACCCACAGCCAGTAGGCGGGCACGCTCAGCAGAATTGGTGGACGTATTAATTTGATTATTCCGTACCAACCTGCAGAGCGGCTCATCCCACTGTCTCTGGGAAGATGGGTTCACGGGCCGATCTGTATCTGGGCAAGCCACTTTCCGGGCTGGTCTATTCTTGGGTCAAAGAATCAGCATTGCCATACAACGTGGCAATGCTGCCAGCCTGTTGGGCACGTGTCCCGTTGACAGCGATGTAGACGAGTTTTTTGATGCCCTTTGAGCTCCCCTGTCTTTTTCTTGGAATTGTACATAATATTATTAGATTTTTAAGATTTGTATATAACTAAAATTGTAATTTAATATTTAAATAAATATAACATGTAACCATGTAACATTATTAGAGGAGTAATTAAGCAGTTGAGTACAAATATCGCCAGTAATTTAGTTAGGTTATGTTTGCTCATCTCAGTCACTTCCACAGGTAGACTCATCGGATGTTGTACACATCAAGATAGTGTAACTTGCACAAAACCTTGTGAATTGCTAAAATAAAATATTAAATTTCGCATACTTACTTACTTAGTATGCATACTTAGCTTCTAAATGGCATATATTTTTTCTTTATGCGGCTACGGCATCACTGCGACCAGGGCCGATCCATTGTTAGTAACAATGGATCGGCCCTGGTCGCAGTGATCGCGACGTTGTGGCTAGAGACCGCCACCAAACCCTGCAGCTGTGGTGAAGCGCAGGATCCATTCTTTTTAAATTTGAATATCTTGAAATTATTTCTATGCCTTCAGTTGTTGTATGACATAGTCCGACCTTAATCTTCTTCTCTTCTATATCTGTTTTCTTAATTTTTCCCTTACTGTAATGGACTGTAGTTTCTTGTAGCCACTTAGGACCCTTTCTCCATATTTAGTACTAAGAAATGGGCCACATGAGGATGGTGACTAGTACTGACTATTACCAAGGTAAATACTATATACTATAACTGGTTGATATGGTATCAACCAGTTATAAGAGAAGATTCACTATACTAAGCTACGAGTAGTATTTGATGCGTCGAGCAAGTCAAGTACTAACATAAGTTTAAACGATAATATGTTTACGGACCAACACTACAACAAGATTTAGCAACTGTTACGTTGGCGTAAACACAAAATAGCATTTAAGGCGGACATCGAAAAAATGTACCGATACATAAGTATTAACAAAGAAGACTTCACATATCAACATATAGTATGGAGGAATTCACCGAAACGTATGATCAACGAATACGAATTAACTACTGCCACGTATGGAACTGCAGCTGCCCCATACTTAGCGATTAAGACGCTACAACAACTCGCTGCTGATGAAGAAGCGAACTACCCAATAGCCTGTTAAAGTATTTTTTTTTTTTTTTTTTCTGTATGGCATCTCGCAGTTCAACCTGAGGGTTGGTTACTGCTTAACCGGACAATCCTGTGGTGCCTTAAAAGTGACTTTTAGGGCCTCCAGCCAGGGCCTGTTAAAGTATTGTAATAATATCTTTATATACACCCCCCCCCCCCCCCACCTCCCACCCTACACATATCGACACAAGATGTATGAATCCATAGACAGCCAAGTTGAAGAACATTACGTAACGTAACGCCTTGTAACGCCTTATTTACCATCCATCTTGCTGTACGTCAATAATGATTATTAATTGTTTGCTGGACTTGCTGGACCCCCCTCCCACCGCCGCGAACTTCTTGCAGCTGGATAGTGAATAATCTTGCTGTACAGCAGATTTGACATTTAGACCTTGTGTCGCAATGTCCCACACATATTATGTCTGTTGAATGTCTCAAGTGCAGACGAGGTTGAATAAAGAAAAAAATGGGTGCGTGTACTTATGTACGAGCGTGAGAAGTTATACTTCTTTGGCATTATTAAAAAAGTATATAAGCACAATTTGAATTGTAAACAACGCCATCTCTGACGTACATGCTGAACTACTTACTGCCGCTTACGCTGTACGCGCGCATGCGCGAATCGTAAAATTTCACTCTCATCATTTTTTCATAACGCGCCTAAAGAAGTATAACTTCAAAAGAATTTAAAGTATTACAAGATTTGGTGCCTATTTTAGGGAAAGCTGCAACGATTGATATAGAGCGTCAAAAAATAGACATACTTAATTAGAAACGGTTATTTCAGATAACCGATACCGAACCGATCTTCTGTTGCTGCTTACAACATCAGAAGAACTGCAATTTTTAGGCGTTTTGATAAAGATGTGTCATTTTAAATAAATAAAACCCGTCCGCTCATTTTGAAATTCGTTCGATTAAATTACCACTCTGTAAGTTTGGATTACATCCAGCACGATGGACGCGCGCACGATAGTGAGTATGCTATGTCCAGCGCCGCGATTTTGAACGGACGTACAGCAAGATGGATGGTGAATAAGACGCTCAATAATAAGCCGTGACGGTGAGGGTGAGCCAAGAAGCTTTAAATAAAAGTGATTAAAGTGGAGGCAACACTCTAAATATCTGAGTGAAACCAACTGTGGGCAGACGCTCTCTTTCTGAATGCATACATAAGAACGAGACATTGAAATGTGTTTTCTTCATCTTATGTATGCATTCAGAAAGAGAGCATCTGCCCACAGTTGGTTTCACTTATGTGTTCAGAGTGTTGCCTCCACTTTTACCTATAAGCACGATTCTTTCCGAGTTTCTGACACACTTTCACACATCTGACACAATTTCGGAGGCTTAGTTTTGTTTCCATCAAATCGTAAATATATGGACCATGAAGCTGATATGTACCTATAAGCTTCTTGAATATATCTGTGCTGGCCATTGACGTAGAATATATATATGTCGTCATAAGACAGCTGTCATTTTGTTCAGTGTTTCTTTCTGTCTGTCATTCACTCTTATTTCACTCTGACAGGACTCTATACTGAAGTTTTTTGAAATATCGATATGTATATCGCTAATTATATCGAAGGCAGGTAGATATCGATATCCGATATATCAGCCATGCCAACGCGATGATTATCGATATTATCGATATTTTCACTATTTTTATAGCTCTGAAAAAAATAGGGAAATCAAAAGCAATTTACAATCAAAGTTATTTATTTTGTTACAAAGATAGATAAAAAAGTAACAGCAAGCACACAGCAAAGATAATAATCACATAAATATTTTTCATGTCAAACATGTTTCGACACTGTTTTTTATTTTCTTACATCTAACAAAATATACGCCCATATTATTTTGTTGAATGGCATCTTCGCTGTGTGCAAACTCTTTTCACTTATCCTTGTAACAAAATAAATAACTTTGATCGTAAAATTGCTTTTGATTTCCCTTTTGATCTTTGCAGTTTTTATGCAATAGTTATTTAGATTGTAATAATAATAGCAGGTAAAATAAATGTAATTAAAATATATTTAAATAAAAATTTCAAAGGTTTTGACAAATGTATATTTTGGGTTTTCCGTTATCGATATCAATGATTTTAACATATCGATATAAAAATCGATTTGTTGGTGTCGATTTCCCTCTACTCTACCTACTTGTATTCAATTCCATTCCCAGGGTTGCCAACTTAGGGGTTTTGCCCCCAAATTTAGGGGCTAGAAGTGTTAAAAGGGACATTTTTAGGGGCTGGAATTTTTTGGGGGTTTTTTTAGGGCCACTTTAAATGGCCAGGCCATCCCATTCCAGTTCCGATTATGGCAACAAAAATGACTTCAGAATGGCATCAACTGCAAAATAAAAAACATGGACACATGTTTCGAGGTCATCTTCTGCAGTACATATCGATTGCGATGCTGGTAACTGCAAACGATTTGAAAATATCTAAAAATTTGCTTTGGCATTATTGACACTGCCTGTCTTAAAATGGTACAGTGTCATGATGGTACGATTTTCCGGGATAAGAGGGAAGGGGAAAGGGAAGTTGGGATTATGAATCGTGTGTAAAATTTGACCCACAGTTGATATGATTTTGTATAACTTCAAAAGTGGGACGTCAAATGAAAATAAGGAACGAGATAAAGATGCGGTTTTAGAAATAATTAACATCTTTGCATGATAAATTACTGTATTTTGTCAATAATTTAATTTACTAACTTAATGTACGTAAAGTTTAGAAAATAGTAGTAATAGGTATATAAAATTCTATATTTAGGGGTTTTTAGGGGGATTCCGGAAAAAAATTAGCGGAAAATTTTCATAAGGGTTGGTAACACTGTCCATTCCAAGAGTTATGTTCGGTTCGGTTCAGGGTTGCCAACTTAGGGGTTTTGCCCCCAAATTTAGGGGCTAGAAGTGTTAAAAGGGACATTTTTAGGGGCTGGAATATTTTGGGGGCTTTTTTAGGGCCACTTTAAATGGGATGGAGTTCCCATTATGGCAACAAAAATATATACTTCGGAATGGCATCAACTGCAAAATAAAAAAACATAGACACGTTTCGAGCCCATCTTTTGCATTCTATGCAGTAGGTACATATCGATTGCGATGCTTGTAACTGCAAACGATTTGAAAATATCTAAAAATTTGCTTTGGCATTATTGACACTGCCTGTTTTCAATGCCTCTGTTGCATCCTCTGAGCGTGCCTTTTCTATATAAGGGACAATAAAAATAAACTGAGGAACAGATTATCCCTTAAAATGGTACAGAGTGTCATGATGGTACGATTTTCCGGGATAAGAGGGAAGGGGATAGGGAAGACGGGATTATGAAAAGTGTGTAATTTTTTTTTTAAATAACTTCAACGTACGTGGGTATGCCTTCAAAAGTGAGACGTCAAATGAAAATAAGGAACGGGATAAAGATGCGGTTTTGGAAATAATTAACATCTTTGCATGATAAACTACATTTAGTCAATAATATAATTTACTAACTTAATGTACGTAAAGTTTAGGAAATAAGTAGGTATATAAAATTCTATATTTAGGGGTTTTAGGGGGATTCAAAAAAAAAATTAGGGGAAAATTTTCATAAGGGTTGGTAACACTGGTTCGGTTTCGTTCGTGTCGTGTTGTGTTGGAATTTGGATAACTGTGTTAAGTTGTGAGGGAATTCCAATATTCTGTAAGAATGTTTTATCCTAGTAATGCGATTTTATTGCGTCTTATTCTAGCATGTACAGTAATTGTGGCATTGGTACATAGTCATAGCCACTCTCACGATCATTCTCATGGAAATGAACCGCCCGCATTCAAATACTCCAAAAGTGCAAACGAACAACACAAAAACGAAGAAGTGATAACTGAACCAGATTACGACTTATACGTCAGAGCATTAAGTTCAACACTCTTTATAAGTATAGCGCCGTTTTTTATACTGTTTTTTATACCTATTGACGGCACTGTGGAGAAACAACCGTTACTCAAGATTTTACTGTCATTCGCCTCCGGAGGTCTTCTCGGTGATGCATTTCTCCACTTGATACCACATGCGCTCATGTCTAGTGGCGGAGCGGAAGGGCACAGCCATAGTCACTCACATGACGGTGAGCAACACGAACCACATGACATTACTGTTGGTCTTGGTGTGTTAGGAGGAATTATTACGTTCTTAGTAGTCGAAAAAACTGTTCGGTTATTTGATGGAGGACATGGCCATTCCCATGGAGCAGAAAAGAAAAAATCTGATGATAAACAAAAAAAAAAGACAAAGGACAAAAAAGAAGATATAAAGATTGCTGGATATTTAAACCTAGCTGCAGACTTTACACATAACTTCACTGATGGATTAGCAATTGGAGCGTCTTATATTGCAGGTCAAAACATAGGTCTTATTACTACTGTAACTATATTTTTACATGAAATCCCTCATGAAATTGGTGATTTTGCAATTCTTGTTCAATCAGGATGTTCTCGAAGAAAAGCAATGATGTTGCAGTTGCTGACAGCATTTGGTGCCCTATCTGGCACAGTTTTGTCTATATATCTAAGAGGTTCAGGTGATGGCCTCGTTTCATCTCTCATTTTACCATTCACTGCTGGAGGCTTTATTTATATTGCTACTGTGTCTGTTATTCCTGAGCTTCTAGAAAGTTCAACCAAATTTTCTCAGTCTGTCAAAGAGATAATGGCTTTACTAGCTGGAGTCTACATGATGGTACTTATTGCACAGTATGAATAGTTTTGTATGCTTGTGTGACATTATGTATATTTACATTGTTCTGTTTTTCAATAAATCAGTTAACATCACATTAATTATTATTTTATGTCACTGTCAATAAATATTAGTTTTGTTTGATTTTACCTTATTAGTTTATGTAAAATAAGAATTTATCAAATGAAAATGCCAAGTAACAATCACTAGGCACTATTGTGAATAAAATATATTGTTTAATATAATATGTAGCTAATGATTTTACATGTATGTTATTAGTAGTCACAAGCATAAATGTTACACTAACATCAAAAGTAATTTTCTAACCTTTAGCAGATTTTTTTTTAAACTTAATAAACCCCATGGTGATAAGGCCACAGTATTTTCAAAACTGTAGTAATAGGTATTTTGTTAAAATTGACATTATTTTGTAACAAAATCAATTGAATTATTAATTATTATGCTTATTAATGTACCTGACCAGTTCCTATTGCTATAAATTAATACCTACAAGTGATTGTGCTTAAAAGTAACTTAATAAAGTGAGATCAAATAGAGAATCAAAATAAAACTTAAAATGCAGAAATAGTTGTTTATTTATTTAGATTACTTCTTCTTAGATACACCAACAGTTCTTCCTCTCCTGCCAGTGGTCTTCGTATGCTGACCACGCACACGCAGGCCCCAGTAGTGACGCATACCTCTGTGGGCACGGATTTTTTTGAGCCTCTCCAAATCTTCACGAAGCTTAGAATCCAAGTTAGATGATGTCAACTGGCTATATTTGCCATCAACAATATCCTTCTGCCTGTTGAGGAACCAGTCTGGGATTTTGTATTGTCTGGGGTTGGACATGATTGTAACTATCTTTTCAACCTGAAAATCCATAAAGAATGAATATTGACACAAAAACAACATTTAGTGAAAACTTCAGAAGTCCTAGACTTTTAAGATAAGAAAAAATGCCTGCATTATAAGATCATTAATAAACTCTAACTTCAATACATGGTGAGTAAGAAGCATTTATCAGCTTGGTTATTATTTAGCACACCTAAGACAGAAAAAGTAAACTAATTCAATTTTAAAATAAATTGTCTATTGTATGTAAATTGTTTTTTTATTTGTTTGGGCAGAGGTCACTCGTAGAATTGATAGGTCTATGTGGGCTCAAGTACTCCATAGGTGCTCCATACACATCATGTGAGTGTATCACGCCACGTTTATGGAGCGCCTATTAGACTGCCTAATTAGTCTTGTGGTTGTAAGCACAACTGCTGAGCATAGGGTTCCAACTTTGATACCTAGGTTGCCCTGAGGGGAGCCTTGAATTTGGAAGTTGGTAGTGCAATACCAGCATGCCTCGAAAAGCATGTAAAGCCATTAGACCAGTGCCTGATATATATCCGGTCATGTCAGATTACTGTCCCATCTTACTATTAAAGTGAGGCAAGAGGGAGTGCATCTGTGTTTGCTCACACGTCTGTATTATTATTATATTTTCTGTGTACTTGGGAGAAATTATAGAGCTGCGTCAATCGTTCATTTTCAGTGATTCGATCATTCAAGTATTGGTTCGTGCCACGACCCGGGTCATTTCAATCGTTCGATCATTGGTTCAATACTGAATCAGTGAACCACACAAATCAAACGATTGATTGAACCAAATTACTTTAGTACAATCAACCGTTTGCTCTGCGTTTGTCTGTAACCCATTCATTCGCGCTCACTCGTTATTGGTCGGTTTTCTACAAATCTGCAACCAGATAAGTTGAAAAGGATCTGTCGATTGTGAGCGATTGGTTGAATCGTATCATTGAATGATTGGAAATGAATTATAACAATCTTAGGATCGACGATTGGTGAACCGGATCATTGAAAACGAACGATTGCAATCATCAATACTTCTACGCGACCCGGGTCAAATGATCGAATCGTTCATGATTGACACAGCTCTAAGAAATTAATAATCAACTAGAGCAACTAGAAAGTACATGCTCTGATCAAACACTTCAGTTCAGGTGCATACAAATTTATTAATTGTGATGTACAGAACACATAAAACTGCAATCTATGGCTAAATACGACGACAATGATAAAACAAAACTACAAACAAACATACCTCTTCTTCAGTGCATTCTCCAGCACGCTTGTCAAGATCAATATCGGCCTTCTTCAGTACGATATTGGAATATCTCCGACCGACACCTTTAATGGCGGTCATGGCAAACATAACTTTGCGTTTGCCATCAATGTTCGTATTCATGATACGAAGAATATGTTGGAACTTATCTGGGATTACCAGCGACTGGAACAAAAAAGACACATATTTTGTACCGCCGATTGAATCGAAATATAGAGAAAACTTATACCACGTCTATTCCAAGATCACATTCAATCACAAAATTTTCATTTTCATTCTATGATTAGTAGCAAAATAAAAGATTATTACCATTTTCGCAAATATTGGTTAGTCAACCACCACTACAACAAAGATTCGTGGGGTAAAAGAATGAATAATGACATTGACAATGACAGCATTCATTTTCATTTCCTAAGAATTGCCATATTTTACAAAACCTTTTTTTTTTTTTCATTTCTAAACGTAAACATATAAATTGAGACAGTTTTAAGGTTCTGTACAAAGGCAATTTGGAAATGTAATTTTTGCTCCTGGCATTATGCTATACATATTATTGCCTAATGCTTACATGTCGCATTTCTATGCTTACTTCTGTAAGTGTCCACAACCACAAGCGTAGAATGGGGTGTTTGATTCGTTGCTTGATTTTAAAGGAGAACCTGGCTTATCGCCGCTGTACCGGTAGAGGGTCGGTTTGCCTCAACTCTAAGGGCTAATTTACATGGTAATCGCGGCGTTGCTCGTCATCTAGCGATTTGTGTCTATTATTTTTATCATCCACAGTTTACTTCTTCATCGGCCTATTCTTTTAATTTATTTAACTTGTAAAATATAATTTGATAAACCGAATAGTCGAATCAAATTCAATAAATGACTTCCAAGCATGTAATCAAGATCAGATACAAATATAAATGACGACTCTTCCGTGATATAACTTCATGATGATGAATTGATGATCTATGTGATATCTACACAGTCCACACTGTTTAGTATCAAAGGTGTTGACAGGTGTAGAGGATAGTGTGATCGTGAAAAAGAAGTCTACCTAAGTCTGATATTATAATATCTGAAATTAGGACTGCAACCTTGAAGTTATTTGTGAATTACCTTTGCCTTGTAGGCTAAGCCGTGTTAGGCTAAAAAGAGTACAGCCTACAAAAGCTGGTCTCAGCATTCCACATGCGCGCTTCTAAAATAATCAATGGCAGCGCTGCTTTATTGCTGCATTTGATTTAGGAGACTTTTATAAAACTCAGTAGCTTGTCAAATCAAATGATCAGTCTATCTTGACGCGAATAAATAATACTCCTATAAAGTCAATCGAAAGCCACATACTACAGTCAACCTATTTTCTGAAATCCTCGTCGTTGTATGTTGCATGATTTTAGTAGGTCTTTTAAGTACTTTTTGACGTGATAACGTCTTATACATCGATGAACACCGGCTGCACGCACGAAAAAGTGTCACGTTACGCCTGAGCCTGAGCGTGCAAACGAGAGCGTTGAACAAGCGATAGAGAGGCAAAATTGGCCCAAGCAATAATTCGCTATTATTCCATACAATTGACAGCGAACGAGCGCGTTAACGTGATAACGCGCTTAGATAATACATCATATATTTATATCCCTCACACTAGGCCTCTGAATAATGAATTAATAATAAAATAAAAAAGTTTTGAAAGATGGCGGCTTTGGTTCTGTTTCTTGTTTTATATTTCCACCGACTTCCTCAAATCTTTTTCTTTACTCCAATTTTTTAGTGTCCGTTATAAAATTATAAGTTAGTTTATAAGGTTAGATAAGGAATTAACAGTTTGCACTGTGCCTTTCGGGTAGTAGAGGCGTGTGAACACTTCAAACACAGAATAGTAAAAATTTGAATGGGAAAAATTGGAAAAAATAAAGGCTCTCCCACACAGGCGCGTTATTATCGGTCGCTAATATCGGATGCGTTATTGCGATAATGCGTCCCGATTCCTTGCACACAGCTGCATTTTTATCGTCCGATAATTTTTTTTCGTATTCGTGTTTTTGGCAGGTTTTTCCCTAATGTCGGGCAGATTTGTCATTTTTGTGATGGTCACACTGTACAGTAGCTACTGTTAAAGCCCTTAAAGTGCGTCCGGACAGGCATTCACTCTTCGCTCGACGCTCGCCGCGCACGGACGTGTCGCCGCTTCGCTCCACGCTCTGCCGCTACGCTCGTCACCTGCTCTCGCTGCGCCCGCCGCAACGATTCCTGTAGTCAGCCGACTGCAACCAACTGTTCAAAAGTTGCCTTTTTCAAGGCGACGGCTGAAATTCATATTCCTTTAAACAGAGTCAGTCGTGTAGCTTCACTTGGCCCCTTCAGGGCAAAACCACAGTTTCGTGGTACTCGGTGGATACCTTACGGTGCCAACGAAGCCGAGTGGGTGTTGCCCCAATCACACCCGCCAAACCCCTTCAGGGCGAGGCAGTCAATTGGAGTCGGGAGCTAGTGTTTCGGCCTTGGGGGGTCTCCTAGTCGAACCTAGTCTCTGGTTTCCTTCCACAGCTACACACCTAGTGTCGGTTGGGCGTGTCTACACCCTTCGCACTAGACTGGCTAGGGCCCCGTTCGCACAATAAGACTGGCGACGGGTTTACAAGCTTAGGGCTCACCAATAGGTACTCACCTCCCTGTCTACACCCGACAGGGAGGGTTACACATCCCCGGGCCACTCCACCCGGGGAGTTAGAGTTAGGTGTTAGGTATAATTTAGGCTTCCCGGAGAGTTAAATCTCCCAAAATTCCCTCCCCAACTTAACTCTCCCTCCGACCATGTCGGACGCTGATATATTAGCGTACGTCAAGGCCCGCTTATGGCAAAGCGCCAAGTTCCATGCCGATATGGACACATGGCTAGAGAACTCGTCCGCGTCCCGAAAAGCAGCCGAAGCTAGCGTCGCTGACTTCAGTGACATATTAGATAGCCCCTTTTCCCCCGATAACGCCAACGAAGGCACACCTGTGGCGGCATCCTCTATGCCACCGCAAATCCCGTCCCTATTGTCAATTAAGACAACAAGCCCGTACGCGGAAACACCTATTGTTTCCGAACCCATTGTTTCCAAGCCCATTGTTCCCGCGACCATTGTTCCCGCGACCATTGTTCCCACGCAGCTGCGCTCTGCGTCGGGTACACTACATAAATACGAAAAACTTTATTCCGAAAGTCAGAAATACGAATTTCAAAATACCGATTTTCATAATTCCGAATAGTTCAAAATTCCTAATATGGCAACTCCGATTTATCATTCATCCTATTTTTATAATACTAAAATTTCAAAATTCCGAACGTTTATAATTACTATTCTCAAAATACCGAGTTTCAAAAGATCGAATAACAAAAAGTCCGACATAATGAAAATTCCGAACATCAAAAATACGAATTCCGATTATTAAAATTCCGATTATCTTTATCGTTATCGTGCAATCGTTTATCGTGCAAGCAAGCATGCAGCATGCAAGCAAGCATGCAGCGTGCAAGCAAGCATGCAGCATGCAAGCAAGCAAGCATGCATCATGCAAGCGAGCATGCAACATGCAAGCGAACATGCAACATGCAGCAGGCATGGTTTCTGTCACGGCTACGGCGTTGCGGGGCTCCGGCGGTACCACGCGAGCTTATCGTCGCAGATGGTATTCACGCTCACCACCGCAGCTTCGGCTTACTGGCCGGCAGCCTCAGCCGCGGCGGCGGGCGTTAAAACCACCTGCTCCTCAGCTCGCTGGCCGCCTCGCCCCTCCGCGCCTACGCGAATTTAAATTACACTCTAGGGGTAGGGCAGACAAGACTACGTGGAGTCGGTTTCACAGCAATTCATTTCTGTCATTAACTTTTGTAGCACAACATATTGACTTTATAAGATTATTTTTGTTATTGTCTTTCTTTTTATACCTATATATTTTTGTTGAAATAAATTCCATAGAAAAATACACCGAATAAACAATATTTGTTAAAAAGTAAATTCTACTGTTTGATAAGTTTGTTAAACAAAAAAATTTGATTAAAAATTCTTTGAATTGTGTTTCTGTGAAATATGTTTAATTCAAGTAAATAGTCTTTAAACAATAATAGTCGAAATAAAAATACAAGAACCAATTATTATATGAAACATTTTCTGGGAAACGAAATTCTATGAAATTTCTGTCTGCGAAACAAGGGGACACCATTTTGAATATATATGCGTAGCTGAATTGAATCAGAATCCTAATTTTAACAGTTTATTCGGAATATTGAAATTCGGAATTTCGTTTTTCGGACCGAGAACTCTTCGAGCATTTGATTCTTCGAACATATGAAAATCGGAAAACAAACAAATCGGATTTACGACATTCGGTAAAATAACTTTCGTGATTTTAATTATTAGAGATTATAATTTTTAGGTATTATGAAATTCGGACTTTTGAAAATCGGAATATCGAAATTCGGAATAAAATATTTCGGAATATTTGGGTGTTCCCCTCTGCGTCGCCATGTTTCTCAGAAACAATGGATACCTCTGTCCCTGTCTCTGAGCCATCTCACTCCGACTCTGAGGAAGCCCACTCTGCCTCCGCGTCCTCGGACGACGACTACCAACTTGTCGGTCCGGGAGGCAAGAGAAAGAAGGGTAAGAGTCCCTCTCAGGCCACCAAGGCCAAGAAAGCCGTAGCCGCGCCCACCCCCTCCTCCACCCCCTCGGTTTTGGCCCCCCCCGTCCCAGCTACCTCTCGTCCAGAGGGCAGCCGTCCCGCTAGTCCCATGTCCACTGCTGCCCCCAATCCTTCGGTTTCAAAAAAGAAACTACCCGCCCCGCCTCCCTTGTTCATCCAGGACAAGGCGAAGTGGACCGACGTGTCCAAATTGTGTAACGATCGTAAGATCAAATACACAAACGCGCGCTCGACCCAACAGGGTATCAAAGTTCAAGTTCCCACGGTGAACGACCACAGGGAACTTACATCCCTGTTAAAAGTGAGGAACATTTCGTTCCACACTTATTCCCTGCCCGAAGATAAACCCACCCGTGTGGTAATCCGACGCGTCCCCAAAGAAATCTCAACGGAAGAGATTCTCGCCGACCTTCAGTCGCAAAATGTCCCAGTATCCGCTGTGCATCGTCTGCACAAAGCTAGGGGTGCGATTGCATACGACTCGGTTCTTGTCGTGTGCGATCACACCGACGGCCACCATCCGATCTTTAAAGTAAAGTCGGTATGTCACTTGTCGGGCATCTCTATCGAGAGGCCTTATAAATCCGATACGGTTGGACAGTGTCACCGCTGCCAACTTTACGGTCACGCCCAACGCAATTGCTACGCGACCCCTAGATGCGTCAAGTGTCTGGGTGAGCACGCAACTGCTGACTGCCACCGTCCGAAAGACCGCAATCTGTGCACAGAACCTCCCAGCTGTGTGCTATGCGGCCAATCAGGTCACCCCGCCAATTACCGCGGCTGCCCCAAAGCCCCAAAATCCTCTTCTCCCAAGTTGACCAAGCGTGCGAACGCTCGTCAACAAAGGGAAAGCCCCTCTGTTAAGATTCCCTCCTCAGAGATGCCCGAGCGTCTCAGCCCTCAGAGGCCCTCCCCATGGAACTCGCTGAATCATCAGAGAGCGTTCCCTGCATTGAGGCCCTCCCAATCTCTGCCCATGCCAGCGCTGATGGATTCGCCAGTCCCCGCGCCGAACCTAGCCTCCGCGACCACGCCCCCCCTACCTAAGGTCGCCCCCGCCGCTCCTAAAGCCGCCACCGCCGCTCCTAAGGCCGCCCTCGCCCCATCTAAGGCCGCCCCCGCCGTTTCAACCGCGCCCTCAGCCTCCCGCGTACCTGCATCTCTCCCTACCGAGAGGATAGGCGAAGTCATCAACCTCGCCTACCAAATTTACCGCAACCCCGCTGCTGAAGCTATGGCTAGGGATATACTCGCGTGCAAAGCTAATATTAGCGACATCCTTAAGGTGTTCAAAGCGTATCCGGAGATTACGCAAGCCCTAGATAAACTTTACCCTTGCTAATCCAATGGATAAGGAAAGGCCGTGTACTAATAAACCCCGATCCCTTAAGTTAGGATTCTTTAACGCCAATGGCATTACTAACCAACGTGATGAGATCGCCAATTTCCTCCGCGACCATCAACTTGATATCCTCCTCATACAGGAGACCTTTCTTAAGCCCCATCATCGTGACCCGAATATTGCCAACTACCGTATAGTTCGCAATGATAGGTCTCGTTGTCACAAGGGCGGTACCCTAATATACTATAGAAAGGCTCTGTACTGCATTCCTATGGACCCTCCTCCCCTCGCTCGCCTCGAGGTCTCTGTCTGTCGGCTCGGCATGACCGGTCATCAGCCGTTAACTATTATATCAGCATACGTCCCTCCATCACCATCGGAGGATGATCCTATCCTCCTCAAGGATGACCTTTCTGCTCTTCTTGGCCTGGGTGACTCCGTCTTACTGGCGGGCGATCTCAATGCCAAACATCCCTCCTGGAATAGTAACAGGACCTCTTCCAGAGGTAGGATCGTGTTTAACCTCTGTTCTCAACTGAACTTCGACGTCATCGCCCCGATGACTCCCACTCATTTCCCCCACGATCCCAACCATCTTCCCGACATCCTCGATATAGCGCTGCTCAAGAATGTGAACCTCCGTTTGCAATCTATAGAGACGCTACACGAGCTTAATTCCGACCATCGTCCAGTGATATTAGAACTAGCTCCCCGTTCAGGTCCCTCTGACCCAAGCCGGCCCCCTCCGACCCAAATTATTACCGACTGGAGGAAAGTAAGCGAAAGCCTACAATCCACCACGTCGCCTCACTTGGACGCTATCCCCGACCACTTGGTGACAGTCGCAGACACGACGGGCGCGATCGACTCGTTCACAAATCATGTACAATCCGTCTTGAACGATTGTTCAAGGGAGGTTCCGGCGATGAGCGATCATCGCTGGAAACTGCCTGACGATGTGCGTGATCTGTTGACCGAGAAGAACGCGGCCGTCCGTGCGTACAGTGCCTTCCCCTGCGATGCGAACAAGGCTCACATGCGCTCTTTACAGCGTGCTGTAAAGAAACGCATCGAGGAGCTGCGCTCCAGCCGCTGGGACAAGACACTTAGCGAACTCGAGCCCACCCACCTAGCCTTCTGGGAACTCCAGAGGAAGCTCCGTTCTTCTAACGAGGCCTCCATGCCCCCTCTCATTCGTTCCGACAGTAGCGTCGCCTTCGACAACGATGAAAAGGCTGAATGTCTAGCCGACAGCCTAGAGTCTCAATGCACCCCCAGCTCTCAACCAGTAGACGAAGCTCACCTTTCTGAGGTCGACGCCGAAGTCGAACGTAGAGCCTCTCTCCCACCCGTTGAAGACCCTGATTATCCTCTGCCTCCTGTCACTCCCGACGAAGTGCACGATATTATCAAGAGGCTCAAACCCCGGAAAGCCCCCGGCTCTGACGGTATCACCAATAAGGTGTTCAAACTCCTCCCCGCCCATCTCATAATGCTAATGACCGCCATCTTCAATGGCGCTCTAAGCAACAACATTTTTCCTCAGGCATGGAAAGAGGCCACCGTTATCGGCATTCCGAAACCAGGCAAACCCAAGTCTGATCCCACCAGTTACCGTCCCATTAGTCTACTCAATGTTCTAGGCAAAATCTACGAGAGGCTTATTTATAAGCGACTCAAAGACTTTGCCGAAGCAAAGAGTCTCATTCCCGACGAGCAGTTTGGCTTTCGAACCGAACACAGCTGCGTCCAACAAGTCCACCGCATCGTCGAGCACATAAGCGCTGGTTTTCAGCGTGGCTTGATGACGGGTGCACTCTTCTTTGACATAGCGAAAGCATTCGACAAAGTCTGGCACAACGGCTTACTATACAAGCTTTACCAACTCGGAGTGCCAGATCGTCTCGTGCTCATCTTGCGTGACTTTTTGTCGAATCGCACCTTTCGCTATCGCATCGAGGGTGCGCTCTCTTCACCCCACCCGATACGCGCTGGCGTCCCTCAGGGCTCCGTAGTATCCCCCCTCATTTTCACGCTGTTCACCAGCGACATCCCCAAAGATAAAAAGGCTCAGTTGGCTCTATTCGCTGACGACACGGCCATCTATTACTCGGGTCGTAACCCAGACTGCATAGCTCGTACCCTCCAATCCGCGGCAAAAGCCTTAGGCGCTTATTTCCGGAAATGGAGAATCGAGGTAAACCCCATCAAGAGTCAAGCAGTACTCTTTTCCAAACCGCGTTCGTCCCCCTCTCTGCCCAGTCCGATAACCATGTTCGGTAAGCCTATCCCTTGGGAGAAGCAAGCCAAATACCTAGGTGTGATTCTGGACCACCATCTTACTTTCGGAGAGCACATAAAGACGGTGCGTTCGCGCGCCGCTTTCGCTCTCGGTAGGCTCTACTTCATGTTGAATGCACGCAGCAAATTGTCACTCAAGTGCAAATTGCGCATTTACACGGCGTGCATTCGTCCCATCATGACGTACGCCTGTGCTGTATTCGCACACGCGAAACCATACCGTCTCCATAGGATGCAGACCCTCCAAAACCGTTTCTTGCGAAGAATCACAGGAGCCCCTTTTTACCTTCGCAACGAGAACCTCCATCTCGATCTAAAAATACCTACCATCCAGCAGTTCATGAAACGCTCCGCCAAGCGCTTCTTCGACACTGCTGAGAAGCACTCTAACCCGTTAATCGTATCGGCCGCCCGGTAAACTCCCTCCCGTATTAGTAAGACTCGACGACCGAGACATACTCTGACCGACCCTGACGATGCTATTACTCTCCTCCAGGAGAGCAATAAGGCCACCAGTACAGTTAAGAAACACAGACACAGACCGCCGTCATTCCGTCCTCGCCGCCGAGGCCCGCCGCGACGACCCCGTACGTCCCCTCCCCGACCCTTGCTCGTGCCAGCCCGCGCCGCTGAGCCTGTAGTTTTAAATTCGTCCCTAAATAATGGAAATCCGATCCAGCCTGTCCCTTTGCTGTCCTCTCCCAGCGACGCCCTAAGCCGAGGCTCGTACCCCACAGGGGGTGCCCTTAGCGTGTAGTCGCTTAGTTTGTAAGCTTTTATGCCCTGGCTGGAGGCCCTAAAAATAATAATTTTTAAGGCACCACAGGAAAGTCCGGTTAAGCAGCCGACAACCTCCTAGGTTGACCTGCGAGATGCCAATCCGAAAAAAAAAAAAAAAAAAAAAAAAAAAACCGGACAGGCATTGGTACGCGTAGTCGGTTACGCGTGTCCTGGAACGCCATGTCCATACTTGCAGCTACGCGTACACTCTTAGGGAACGCGTGCCCCGTGAGTAGGGACACGGTATCGAACAGAAAGTATCGATACTGTACTCATGAGTAGTATTGAAAAAAAAGTATCGTACTCGTAAAAGTATCGAAACAAAAGTATCGATACTTCAAAGTATCAATACTTTTTTAGAGCCTACGCCTAAACTACTTTTCCGTGCAAAACTACACGTCAGTTTAGTTTCAATAGAACCAATACATGAGAAAATGGTTTAAACATTCCGATATCTTATTGGTTATAGTTTTTTTTTATTACAGGATGAGTTTTGCGATAGCTGTCATCCGAATCACGCCACATTCATATCCATTAATCGTAAATCTAGCTTAAAAATCGTGGCGTAAAACTTTTAATAATAATCAAATAAGGATATCAAGATCGATTACACTAATTTGAGCAATCGATTATTTAACATCAAATTAAATGACCACCATAAAATGATCACACAGTCCTAGTTAGGTACAGTTTGACATTCTATCTATCGCAGCAGAACTTATCCATCCTACCCTCTAATAAAGTAAAGACTTTAGTAATATTTAAGTACCTAATTTAGGTTAGATTTACGTATTCGGTATTCCCTGAGGTTTTTATGATTTTAAAACAAATCTTTCATTTAACTTCCTTGGCACTCATCTTGATAAAATACTGCCAAAGTTCTCTTTTACTTGGCGGCATTTTAGATGAATAACAATTATAGTCAAGTACAATATTAACAATAAACCCCACGCAATATTACAGTGGAAAAACATCACATGGCGTGGTTGTGCAAATGTTCGCCTTATTTGGATAATACAAAGTCGACTTAATTGCAATAACAATAGAGTATATTTTGTATTATTCAAATAAGGCGAATATTTGCACAAAATACGCCATGTGAAGGGCGAATAATATGAGCATGAGCCGTAAAGTCAAGTTTTAAGTGTATCAAGTGTATGTAGGTAATTGTCTATTGGCCGCAATGGGCAATGCTGGCTGGCAATGGCCTGCTTTACAGGTATCGTATCGAAACAGTTTAAGGAAATGTCCTAAAATTGTTTCGATACGATACCTGTAAAAAAGTACTCGAATGAGTAAAAGTATCGAATGTAAAGTATCGAGTACAAAAATATCGGTATCGAAAGGTGATGTACTCGATACTACAAAGTATCGATACTTTTTTCGTGTCCCTACCCGTGAGCTAGCTCGCAGCGCGAGCGCCGCGAGCCGCCGTCAGTCGGTTTTTGGTCTCGCGTCAAAGGGGACGCGCACGCCCGGGTACGCTATATTTGGACAGCAATATGGAGGGTTTCAACTATGGATCGATTGAACTCGCGTTCAGGTTCGCGGCGGTCCGTACAAGAGCTGTACGCGTATCCAATGTATGCGTGGACGGCGTATTCCCACTACGCGTAACACAGGAACGCGCAGTCCGTACATACCTTTATATTACACTTGACTAAATTAAGTCGACTCGCTACTGAATTCAGTTACTACTTACTACTACTACTTACTTACTGAATGCGATTACACTTTACTGAATTCAGTAGCGACTGAATTTAAAGGCTTATTACACAATACAATTTGTAGAAAATCTATTTAGGAATCAAAGTTGTTAGCTAGTGATCACACTATACTAAAATGAATTCTAAATGTGACCCATTTAGAATTCAATTTTGTAAACCACCAATTTACACTAAATCGGATCCAATCTGTTCTAACTGCGATTACACCTGTCGATTTCCTAAATAGATTAAAAGCCGACTGAATTTAACCAAGTGTAATAAGGGCTTTACTGATAAACATTCTTCGTCAATATATGAATAAATCAATATCCATAATATAGATTTTTAGAACACTCGTAACCGTCGGTTAAACTAAATTTCACCCTTGACGTACTAACGCTCTCGCAACTGTGTGTGGGATCGTACGCGCCCCAATACAAATGTTCTAAGAATGTTCAAATCAGAATATCGCCTGCTCCTACAGCTTCATGGCCTGCTCTAAAGCGAAACTTCGTAGCCGTACTATACAAAATGTACTGAAAACAAATATAGCAATAACGCATCCAATATTATCTGCTGATAATAACATACCTGTGGGGGAGAGCTTTAAATTCGTATTGCAAAAAGACATAGACAGAGTGGTAGAATGGAGTAAGAAAAATAAACTACAGTTTAATGCACAAAAATGTTCAGTCATAACTTTTGGTAGAATGAGAGATCCACTTCTTCATGGGTATGTACTGAATAACGTGTTAATTAATCGGAAGAATGATGTACGCGATTTCGGGGTGCGTCTTGATGCTCAACTAACTTTTCGTGAACATATTACATCTGTATGCAAGAAATCCTACAGAAGCTTAGGTTTCATACTTCATAGGGCAGTAGGCTTTAAAAACATAAAAGCTATAGCTGCTCTGTACAACGCACTCGTAAGATCGCAATTAGAATTCAATGCGGCCGTATGGGCTCCGCATGAAACCAAGTATGGCCTAATGCTAGAGCGCATACAACATAAATTCACACGGTACTTGTACATGAAACTTTATGGATTCTATCCTTTTTATCCATTGATGTACCCAACCCTATTTGTGTTGGGTATGGTTGGGTACATCAAGCTGGAAACAAGAAGGGACTTGGCACTAATAACATACATTTTTATGTTATTGCGTGGTAAAAAACTAACCCTGGTGTGCTTAAGCATGTGTGTCTGAATGTGCCGGATAATTACGTGTCGGGCCACGGAAACCGCGGTTGCTGGCGGTGCCTCGCGGTAGAACCAACTTGCTGGGTAAAGCACCAATGACGCGCGCCTTGCATACTCTTAACGAAATCGCGGAAAGGCTTGACGTATTTTCCTGTTCTCTGAATGAGTTCACAAAAATTACCTTACATGTGATATTATGTCGCTAGTATTGTAATACTGTTTAAGGGCCACGCTACCGATTTGGGGTAACCTGTTATGGTGATGATGTAAAAATAAATAAATAAATAAACCCATTGTAAAGTATTGGGCTTGTTGGGCCCGTTACAAAATTCGTTTTGTAATGTGAAGTAACGCTGACAACATTGATGACAATAACTTTGAAAATGAAATTAATTTTTACAACTAGTAACATTTCATCAATGAGTGTTCTTCCGTCGGTGGTGTGCCGGTTTCTAATTTTTACGGATTCCAGTTAATATCTAGAGTTTTGAAGTAACAGTGAACACAATGCATACAGAAACGACATTAACACTTATACAAATATTGGAAAAGACTGTATCACCAGGTATAAAAACACATTTTGTAATTTACTGTTCATGTATGGCGCTTCAGGTCGTCAACCGACTTATCACCTAACGTAACTGTTTTATTGTATTTTATCGAAACAACCCTCAGAAGCAATCGTATTGTCGAATCTTGTAAATTTAAACATCGCATGCAATTTTATAGCCGTTAATAGAAAGTGGATGACAAAGATGCCCTAACTGTCATGTAAGGAAAATTCTAGGTTCACCTGCGATTCGAGTTTTACAATACGCGGCAATGATGTGCATTACAATTTGACACTTCGACATACACGTTTATTTTACATTCCATAATAAGTGCAGGTTTGTTTTATTCCTTGACTGCTGGTCTTCTCAAAGTTTGAAGGTTATAATTTACATTTTTCCCTACTCTGACGTTCTTATTTCCATCCGTGTTCACAATACCACACAGCATTGCCTGAAGTCCTTACAACAGACTGATATTATAATGTGCTTACTTTATTTTGCTCAGTCAGATTTACATCTGATAACAAAGTTAATTGTATTTAATTAAATCAGTTCAATACATAATTACGTTATAATAAGTATATGCACTATGTAAAATAATTACGTTATATTATGTCTATGCACTATGTAAAATGAAGTACCTATGAATCAAATCAAACTAAGAATCAACCAACTTCAACATACAAGCTTCAGATTGACATATTACAAAAAAATAAATGATGTAAAAATTACTTTCAAAATACCTTGAAAATACTTTAAAAATCTGGCATTAGCATAATTGGTCTTGTTTTACTGTTTGGAAAACTGCAAATAATTTGTTTAGAATTATTAAACAATAATAAACAATAATTCTTCATTCATTAAACACTGATATTCCTTTTGTACAATATTATTGTTACTTAGTTACTTTGTCTGAAGTGTACTTCACATAACAACTTCCTATATTTAGAGGATGACCAGTATAATTAACTCTACCTAATTTATGACAAATATGGTTAACTTAAGATTTAGACAGTATGAACAAAAAGTTGTATGTTACTAATGAATAGTTTAAAAAGTGTTGAGCAGAATTACTTTTCTATTATGCCTCATTATGTTATTTGAACTTTGCAGATCGAAATGAATTGGAAGCTGCAGAAACCTACCTTGATCATGCAGCTGTTACCAATTTCACAACATTTATCAAAATGTTGTCTGATGTTTTGGTTGCGGGGGGAAACAGTCAGGTGGCTAGGATGGCTGCTGGTTTACAGCTGAAAAACCACCTAACTTCAAAAGACCTTACCCTAAAACAGCAATACCAACAAAGGTGGCTGGCACTACCTGAAGACATCAGATTGTATATTAAGAAAAATGTATGTTTATCTTGAATTTATGAATTATCCATAATAATTTCTCATTTAGTAACATTGTGATGGCCCTGTGGTTAAGGTGCCCGCCTCTCATGCATGAGTTTGGGGTTTGATAGGGGGCAAGTACCAATGTGGGTTTGTCAATTCATATGTACTTTCTAAGTTTATCTTGTATGTCACTGACTGACACTTGAATGGAAACCTAGACTTATAACTAATATTATCTCTCTGAGATGTGGAGTTGCGGGCACCAGCCTATTATGCCATACAAGGTCTGAAATCACCAATCCCCCTTAAGCAAACATGGTGATCAATGCTCATGCCTTTTTTGTATGAGAATAGGCCTCTGCCCTGCAGTGAGACAATCGTAGACTGGAATTATAAGAATAAAATTAACATTGTTTTATGTTTGTAGATTCTAACAGCAATTGGAACTGAGAACAGTAGACCTAGTTCAGCTGCCCAGTGTGTAGCATATGTAGCAGTAGCCGAGCTTCCGGTGGGGCAGTGGAATGACCTCATACCCATGCTTGTAGAAAATGTGGTCAATGCTCAATCCACAGAACTTAAAAAAGAAGCAACATTAGAAGCAATTGGTAAGTAAAGTATTAAATGTTAATTTAAAATATAAATTAATACAAAACTATAATCTGATGTTTTCTATTCTTTTTTTAGGATACATCTGCCAAGAAATTGATGCTGAAGTGTTAACAGAACAGAGTAACCCAATTCTAACTGCTATCATTCATGGCATGAGATCTATTGAAACAAGCAACCATGTCCGTCTTGCTGCCACTCAAGCTTTACTTAACTCACTGGAATTTACTAAAGCTAATTTTGATAAAGAAAATGAAAGGAATTTTATAATGGAAGTTGTATGTGAAGCGACACAGTCCAGTGACATGAGGATCAGTGTTGCAGCTCTCCAGTGCCTAGTTAGTACATAATAGTATTAAATTCTTATTACATTATACATTTTATTTTAATACTAAGTAATAAATTTGATTTTGTTTTTCAATTTCAGGTTAAAATTCTCTCCTTGTACTACCAATATATGGAACCTTACATGGGTCAAGCATTATTTCCGATAACTTTAGAGGCTATGAAGTCTGATGTGGATGAAATTTCACTTCAAGGCATAGAGTTCTGGTCTAATGTTAGTGATGAAGAAATTGATCTTGCAATTGAAGAAGTAGAGGCAGCTGATGCAGGTATGATAAAAATTTCAAAGATAATCATATTTGCACCTTGTATATTTCTTTAGTAAGAAGAAGTAAGATTTTTCATGTCGAACTGCTTCTTTTTACAGGACGACCTCCAGCACGTACATCGAGATTCTACGCCCGAGGAGCATTGCAGTACCTTGCACCAGTTCTCATGCAGAAACTAACAAAACAGGATGATACTGAAGATGAATTGGAATGGAATCCCTCAAAAGCTGCATCTGTTTGTCTCATGCTTTTGTCAAATTGCTGTGAAGATGAAGTGGTTCCTCATGTATTACCTTTCATTAATTCAAATATTAAAAATGAAAATTGGAGATACAGAGAGGCTGCTTTGATGGCATTTGGTTCTATTCTTGGTGGACTTGAAGCAAATACTCTGAAGCCATTAGTGGAAAAGGCTATGCCTACCTTGATTGAAGCCATGTATGATTCTAGTGTTGCTGTGCGAGACACAGCTGCCTGGACTTTTGGAAGGATTTGTGAAATTGTTCCTGAAGCAGCTATAAATGAAACATATTTGAAACCCCTCTTAGAAAGTCTTGTTAATGGCTTAAAAGCTGAGCCACGTGTAGCTGCTAATGTTTGCTGGGCCTTCACAGGTCTTGCAGAAGCTGCTTACGAAGCAGCTGATTGCGGAGATTCTAATCAACCTAAAACCTATTGCATGTCAAAATACTTTGATTTTATTGTTCAAAGGCTTCTTGAAACCACAGATCGCCAAGATGCTGCACAACATAATTTAAGATCAGCTGCATATGAAGCTCTTATGGAAATGGTTAAAAATTCTCCTACTGACTGTTATGTTACTGTGCAAAAAACGACCATGGTCATTTTAGAGAGGCTTCAACAAGTTTTGCAGATGGAGAATCACATTTCAAGTCAGGCTGATCGTTCACAATTCAACGATCTCCAAAGTCTATTGTGTGCTACACTGCAATCGGTACTTCGTAAGGTAACTCAAGAAGACGCACCTCAAATATCAGATGCTATTATGACCGCCTTGTTGACTATGTTTGCTGGTAACGCGGGAAAAGCTGGTGGTGTTCAAGAAGATGCTCTTATGGCAGTCTCAACCCTAGTTGAGGTCTTAGGAGAAGGTTTTTTAAAATATATGGATGCTTTCAAGAGGTATCTTTATGTTGGACTTAAAAATCATCAAGAATATCAAGTATGCATAGCAGCTGTCGGACTCACTGGTGATATTTGCCGTGCATTGAAAAGCAAAGTAAGTTTTACATTCATCTATACATTTTGACGAAAAGTGATTGACTGCTGCGCAGCGTGTTGCAGGTTCGAATCCCGCCTGGGGTAAACATTTGTGTGATGAGCACTTGTGTTTGCTTTGTGTCTGGTTGTTGTTATATTTAAAATATATTTTTGCATGTATATCAGCGGTCTGACACCCATAATACAGGGTCTCCCTAGTTTGGGGGTCAGATGGCCGTGTGTGAAATGTCCCCACATATAATATCAATAAATAAATTTACTAGCTTTTGCCCGCGACTTTGTCCGCGTGAATGTCGGTTATGGCTTATGCCGACAGTCGCGGATTAAAAAGTAGCCTATGTCCTTCCCCAGGGTTCAATCTATTTTCATATCAAATTTCATCATAATCGGTTCAGCTGTTTCATCGTGAAATCGTAACTGACGGAGTTACTTTCGCATTTATAATATTATAAAGTATGATTATGAATGTGTAGACTATGACCTAAGAGATGTATGGTACTTGTATACCATTAGTACATTCCCTTGGCATACTAATTAAAAAAATTAGACACAATAGTAACGAGTATGTATTGGGACAGTTAATAATAATAATACCAACCTATTATTGGAAAAAAAAGGTAAAGGTTGCGGGGATCCGCTGAATGCGAGTCGCACGGGACCGGTCAATGTGGCGACACTTAGGGGAGGCCTAAGTCCAGCAGTGGACGTCTTTCGGCTGAAATGATGATGATGATGAATGATTATTGGAGATAACCCACAGAGAAGGCACGAACATTGCATGCTTGCTCAAGGATTGATGATTCAGACATATTAATTATAAGTCTAGGTTTCCTCGTGATATTTTCCTTTACCAATATCAGTGATGTTCAAGATTAACTTAGGAAGTACATATATTATGAATTTGAAAAAGTCGCATCGGTACTTACTCAAGCCTAGTTGCGAACCCACCTCGTGTATGAGAGGCATCTTAACCACTGAGCCATTAGGACATACAGGCTATGTATAATAAAATATTATTGTTACAGGTGCTACCCTATTGTGATGAAATCATAGTCTTGCTATTGGAAAATCTTGGTGATCCCTCAATTCATCGCTCAGTAAAACCACAGATTTTGTCTGTGTTTGGTGATATTGCCCTCAGCATTGGACCAGATTTTGCAAAATACTTCGACGTCGTGATGCAGATGTTGTTGCAGGTAGTATTACAGTATGAGTAGAGTCCGCCCGTAATTCGTTTTCGGTATGCTTTTTTCGGCTATTGGTCGAAAAAATTTACTCCTTTCATTTAGAGAAAATCGGTAGTAACTACAACTCAAAGCACAATATATATTTATATTTCGGTGGAAATAATTATGTAACTTGAGGGAATAATTTATTATGTCTGAGATGTATGGTACGTATGTATGTATAAAAATCTAAAACAAATCGGTCCGTCTCTAAACAAACAGTAAGTAACAATAAAAATTACTTTAAAATTTACGTCAAATATTTTCTATTGCAGGCAAGCAATGCTCAAGTAGATCGTAACGACTATGACATGGTCGAATATTTAGGCGAACTTCGTGAAAGCGTGCTCGAGGCTTACACTGGTATCATCCAAGGCTTGAAAGGATCAACGGGCGAGGTTCGTAGAATTTCAATTGTAACTGTTACTCATCATATTAATAATAAATCAATAATAATTTATAATTTAATTCAGGTACTCAATATTCAATATATTTATTACATCCACATGTGAACTTAGATGGTAGGTTTTACAGAGATAAACATTGTGGACCTTGTCGGGCACAGCAAAAGTAAAAGTAGGAGAGAGGAAGAGGGCTTTTGTTAGACTATTTAGTTGATTGTAATTGCTCATTTATTAGGTTTATTTTATTTTTGATTAGGCAATCATTTTATTATTAATTAATATGGTATTATTAATTAATTATACCCTGTTCACAACAAGATTAGACATAAACACAAACCTTTTTTACAGCCCCTTCAACCGATTTTGACTTTGACCGAGGCAAAAAAGTGGTTACAATAACAACTGTTTACTGCAGTTGCCATTCGTCATGCTACCAACGCAATATGAGTCAAAATCGGTTGAACAGACTGTAAAAAAGGTTTTTGTAAATGTTTAATCTTATTGTGAACAGGGTATAGCCATTTATTATATTATTAATTATTATTAACTATATTATTTTATTTGAGAAGATGTACATTATTTGAATGTTTATGATTTGTATGATATTCATTGATATTATAAAAGACAAAGGTAACAAAGACCCACCATATAATTATACCTTATAATAATAATAATAATAATAATAATAAAGCCTTTATTTTTCTTATTATACAGGTTTTTCATTTTAACATTTGTATATCTTACATACTAACAGATCCCTTTCGGGTATAGGCCTCCTCCAAACTCTTCCATTTTTCTCTGTCCTTGGCAATATTTATCCATTCTGGTCCAGCTATTTCTTTTATATCATCTGACCATCTTTTCTTTGGTTTTGGGGCTGGACATATTGCTAGATATAAAGATAAGAGATGGACATTGAAAACAACAACATGGAAGGGGCCAATAGGAAAACGTAGAGTGGGAAAACCAATTATACCTTATAGACTAACAATTAATGTGTACTACTGTGGTAGGTGCGCTCGGACGTGGCGCTGGTAGAGCCGCACGTGCCCGCCATCGTGACGTTCATGATGCAAGTGGCGTGCGAGCCGGAGCGCACGGACGGGCACATGTCGGTGATCGCGGGGCTGACGGGCGACCTGTGCACGGTGTTCGGGCTGCGCGTGCTGCCGCTGCTGGAGACGCGGCCGCTGCTGGACCTGCTGCAGGCCGCGCGCCGCTCGCGCACGCCGCGCACCAAGGCGCTCGCCAACTGGGCCACCAAGGAGATCCGCAAGCTCAAGCATCAGACGCCCCTCACTAGCTGGTATGTACGAAATCAACCCCCCATTTACACTCAGCCCCTGCCACTGCTCCTGCCGCTGCCGGAAATATTGCCCTGAATACTTCTGCGCGAGTATCGAAGCGAGTGATTGTTCACACTGGGCTTTCATATTTCTTTATTGAACGACTTGCAAGGTAAGTATGTATGTTTAGTACATTTGACAGATTCTACATTTGAAAGATTCTACATTTGACAGATTCTACATTTGCCAGATTCTATATTTGACTGATTCTACATTTGATAGATTCTACATTTGACAGATTCTATAATTGACAGAATTTGAAAAAAGTAAGACAAGTTGCTATTTAATTAAACTTATAATTTTTTTTTTTTTTCATTGTTATTAATTAAAAATTAATAAACTTTTTATTTATTAACTTTTAATACATTACATATTTTTAACCGACTTCAAAAAGGAGGAGGTTATCAATACGGATGTTTCTTCTTTTTTTTATGTATGTTCCGGCAAGACGGCAAGACGGATTTGCAAAAAACTTTTTTTGTTCGAAAGGGGTTTATTTCGAAATGGTCTCATTTTTGGTGACGGAATCGCAAGGGATTCCGTCACCTAAAGTCTCTTAGGGGTTACTTAAAATTTACGGGTAGTTGGTGAAAACGGGCATTAATCTTCCAAAGATTGAAGAAACTAAAACGTCATCTAAGTATTTTTTTGAGATTTTGTTGATTTTCTCAAAAAGGGCTGGATCAATTTTGGTAAAATTTATATGGGACCATTTCGAAATAAACCCCTTTCGAACAAAAAAAGAATTTTGCAAATCCGTGTTAATATGACAGAGTTATGGCCGAACATACATAAAAAAAATAGAAACATCCGAATTTATCAATTCGGCCACCTCCTATTTGAAGTCGGTTAAAAAAAAATACAAACACCCGAATTGATAACCTCCTCCTTTTTGAAGTCGGTTAAAAATATTATAAAGTATTATGAGTTAATAAATAAAAAGTTTATTAATTTTTAATTAATAATAATGAAATAAAAAAGAAATTGTTTAATAAGTTAAATTAAATAGCAAGCGGTCTTACTTTTTTTTTAAATTCTGTCAAATATAGAATCTGTCAAATATAGAATCTGTCAAATATAGAATCTGTCAAATGTAGAATCTATCAAATGTAGAATCGGTCAAATATAGAATCTGTCAAATGTAGAATCAGTCATATGTAGACTATGATGTCAAAAGTAGAATCTGTCAAATGTAGACTAAACGAGTATGTAGGGTATCAACGGTAGGGTGAGCCACTGAGTTATTTTTACTATGGAATTAACTCATTTTAACAATGATTATTTTTAAAGTACTATATTTATTAAAGGAAACAAAACCTAACACAATACTAAACACGTTATTTCGTGTTCAGCAGTAAGTGAGCGAAAATACTGAATGTAAACACTCACTCATGCTCGCGCTGCCCGGCCTTTGACTTCCGCACGAAAAACCGACAATCGAGAGAGCACCAGGCAATGGCAGGGCATGAGTAGTGACAGCGCGAGTGACCTGTTTACATTCTCGCGCTGCCCACTTGCCTGGTCACTTCCCTGCCCACAGGGCTGAGTGTTGTTGGTTGACGACCTTTACTTTTTGTCGAGGGATTATAATCAACATCAAAATATCATGTGTATTGATTAATTTTTTCACAATAGAAAAATTAAACAGACGAAATTTATAGATCATGTAAAAATACTTTTATTATGATTTTAAATGTTTTATTTTCTTTTCAGATTTGAAACGATTCGCTGCCACAGTAATGCAACGCATTTTCAGATAACTTACTGCTGGTAAACTCAACTGTGCTGGCAGGCATATTATGTCCGTATTAATAAGTCGTTAGGTGCATTCGTTTCGAGGCCTGTATTGTTTTAAACTATCTTCAACAAAATAGTGAATATATTTTGTGTTCATGGGCTAACACTCTGACCCTTTTATAAATAAACATTATCTTTGATATTATTTGAATATTTGTCTACTTTAGTAATTGTAGCATAGTAACATATTTTGGAAACATAGCGTTTAATTTACAGAGCGTATTACCATGACAAAACAGTTTAAAGAGTTGTTCGGAAAGAGAACCGTCGCGTCAGTCGTGGCCAAAAAAATAAACTACGATGTTACGGTTTTCATTGTAGATCATAACTTACCCCTCCACAATCTGACATTGACTTGTTACCGAAAAATTTTAAAAATAAATGTTTGAAAGGATCGTCATGTTACAAACGCGCTCATGTGCTAAACAACTAAGTAATTATGCATAGTAGCGCCTTCAAATCCCACGACAATTCTCCTACCGAACACAATCATTATTTAATAATGAATCAAAAGTGAATGAAATGTTCATAAGCAATGTATTAACTGATCTATTTGCATGTAAGAAAAGTGCTTAGTTGGTTATGGCTTTTTCTTCAAATCACCATGTGATTTTTGGCCCCAAACAATGCACTTAGCGTATCATTATTGAAACTGTTTAATATATGCCTGACCATAATCTTTCCATAATTATCTTAAAGTTGAAGCATTTTTCCTATTTGGTATTATAAATACAGACAGTGGCTGTGGTATCTTTACTTATGTGAGATAAAGTGATAGTTTGAAAGGGATGTATGAAAGTAGACGTAAGTTACTTTAGGCATGCACATGTGCAAGGGATTATGAATTTTATAAATTATTATTATGTTTTGTAAGATGTATGAAAGAATTTTATGAATGGGTAAGAATGCATGTGTAGATGCGTGCATGATTATCTCAGATATTTTATAAACTTAGGCATTGTCGATCAATGAAAATTCGGTATTTAATGTATGTTTAAGATTCCGTCGACTTTACTCGAGACTGAAGGACACCATATTGGTGACGATTCTTTTTTATTCATCGCAATTAAAGTTAAAAATAAATATTAAAGATCTCACCATACAATTTAAACAATAAAAAGCTTGTAAATCCGATGACACAAAATTAACCGATTGCTAAACTATGTCGGTACAACATGTATCAACTGAGACTTATTGTTCTTGATAAATGGACGAGCTATTACAACCGGCTAAACAACAGTCGCTGAGTAAATAAACAATGTTGCACTAGATCATTATCAATACTACTGTCTACCAACGACATACCTCAAATATACGAAATCTTTAGTCAAATCTTCCTTTGTGATGAATAAAAAGTGTCTCTGCCTTCTGATCTCAATATCACATTATTGTACATATGTAATTAAAGCCTTTTTTTCCTTAAGATATTCCGAAATGGCAATGGCAATAGAAATGCCGTGAAAGTAAATTGAAAAGATAAAGGACCAAACTGACCGTTTGATAAAACATAGATTATGGTTTGTTTGTTAACCAAACTGAATCAACAAAATTTAAAATGGATATAATTAGCCAAACTTTCTCCGTTCTTTCGTGTTAACTTTTCAACTGTATGTATTGTATCCACATAATTACTATTGTTTTCGTCTGAATTTATATCATTTTAAAAATGCAATAATAGTCTTTATATTTTCTTTCTTTTGTTGATAAACATTTATAATCGTGATAACCTAACTTAGAGGTATTGAAGTGTTTCTGGCACATTTGGCAACTAGAAGGTTGTTGTCCTTTATCAAGTCATAAAACCTCGAGGCCTTTCTCCATGTCGACTAGCTCAAAGCATAAATAAGTTCACGTGTCGCAACAACTGCTTATGGTTAATGATAATATTAGATAAATAAAAATATCTACTCCGGTACGCGCATTTAAGCTGACAATCAGTGCCTTTTACGTGTACGATAACTAAACCTAAATAAAGTCTTTGTTATCGATGTCCAGTTACATTACTCGTGACCTCAAGCTTGTGACTAATATTGTAATCAATTCGTTCCGATAACTTGGATAGAATTCTTCTATACGCTTCAGGTTTAAGACTTACCTACGTGTTCTAAAATTCAGAAATACCCTTGGCGTTCTGTTATTTATTTTCAATTGACGTGTTGAGTGTCTGCTAGTCTGTGAGCATCACTGATAGGAATGATGTTTGCGCGAATTATGCAAGAATTTATAACGTGAAGTGTGTCATTACTACCATTTACTTGTTTTACGTTTTATTAATACCATATATATTGTAGAAAATATGAACACTTTGGAAAAAATAATATTCTAAACAAATATCCCAAATGTCATACAATTTACGTATGTAAGTACTACTTATATTTAAGTATGATAGGAGAATATGTGAGGACTAGTGCCATGCCATGAAAGGTTCTGAATTAGAATCATAGGCATCGAGTCATGAATACCACCCACTTTTCCTGCGCGAATCTAAAATCCATTAGTTATTTTGTTACGGCGTATATTTTCATTCGTTTTGACTATGACTATCTGCTATCCTGTAAACTGTTCTATGGTGATTAAACTATTTAGAAGTTAAATTGGTTTCTGATTTTACTAAACAAAACTTTACATATTTTGTTAGGCTTCGTTTTCATGATAATTTATTTGGGTGGGCCTTTCTATTTATTAACAGAAGTGAGGCCATTTATAAATAAAATAATTGGCTTGATCTGCATGCGATCGAGCGGCCCGGCCCCTAAGCTAAGTAAAATTACAAGGAAGAGGCGCGCGAACGGCTGCTTGAATAAATTCGTTGCATACAGGTAGTTTCTTGTAATGTTGCGGCGTAGCGGCCTGGCCGCTCCGTCGCGCGAGCGTGTAAGGGTCTCCCCACATTTATCGACGCGGAATCGGCTAATACCGGTCAGAAAAGCCTTTATGTCTACGTAATAAGAGTGTTACTAATACATTCGCATCGGCTCGGCTCGGAAGACGCGTCGCGAACTCGCGACGCCGCGCCGGCCGACGGCGAAAGGAGCTGTTTGTCGGTTAGCTGATCGCATCCGTAAGTCGAGTAGTGTGGTGATACGCACTCGGCTTAAGCCGATTCCGCGTCGATAAATGTGGGCAGACCCTAATAATTCTTGTCTAAGCAATGCGTTTGTTGTGGACTAAGTGATTAATTGGGCATTATTCATAACGTCCAGGCAGTTAAAAAAAACCGGACAAGTGCGAGTCGGACTCGCTCACCGAGGGTTCCGTACATATTTGTAGGTACAGACGCCAGCACATCAAGCCATACCTAACTGTCAAATTTTCCCAATTAAATATGAACCTTATGCTTTTGTAATAAAGTTAAAAATTATCAAATAAATTTGACAGATTGTAGTAGCTTGATGTGCTGGCCTCTGTACATATCCATACTTCTAGACTAATCCATACTTTAATCTACTTAATATTATACATGCGTTTTTTGCGACATAAACGGCCGTATCTTTTTTCACGTTAACGTAGACGGTTACGGTGGACGTAGAGGGTTGATTTTATAGCATCAAGAGACCGTAGACTTGAGTATATGGTTTTAATTTCAACTCGATACATCCACGCGTTCCCGAGATAAAGGGTCTTGACAGACAGACGGACAACAAAGTGATCTTATAAGGGTTCCGTTTTTTCCTTTTGAGGTACGGAACCCTAAAAATGATGAATAGGCAATATGATAAGAGCTATTGAGATAATAAAATTGTCCGAGCTTTATGAATAACTAGCGACCCGCCCCGGCTTTGCACGGGTACCACCAAACCCATATTTCCGTACTAATATTATAAATGCGAAAGTAACTATGTTTCTTTGTTCGTTTTCACGCTTAAACCGCTGAACCAATGTGAATAATAATTATGGAATAGAGATAGATTTGAGCTTGGAGAAAAACATATGCAACTTTTGTCGCGGACATGAAACTTGAAGAGGTTGAAATAGCAGATTTAAGTATGTTTGGGGATTATGGGAACCCATATTTTTCTTCTAGTTAGGATTTATAAAATTGATAGAAAGTAGAGTAAAGTATTTCAGCGTTTTATAATATATAACCCTCAAGGCTGTACAATCCATACTTCTTTAAATAGTTTCAAAGTCGCCGAAATGTCAGTACGCGCATAACTTCGACGACTGCACCAATGGACAATTCTTTTTTGTTGTAAGTATTCGTTATTGCCAGGATAAGGTGTGTATGAAGTAAAAATTTTGGAAATTCACAAAAAAAATTGCACCCTTGCGAAGCTGGGGCGGGCCGTTGGTAATTTATTTATCCACATCCACACCTTATTAATATTATAAATATGAAAGTAACTCAGTCTGTTACGCTTTCACGATGACATGGGTGAACCGATTTTGATGAAATTTGATATGAAGATAACTTAAACCCTGAGGAAGGACATAGGCTAGGTACTTGTAATCCGCGACTTTGTTTGCATCCGCGATAACTGACATTCACGCGAACTAAGTCGCGAGCAAAAGCTAGTTTTATTGTAAATACGAAAGTAATGTCCGTTACGGTTTTACGACGAAACGTCTGAACCGATTTACTTACTTAACTTATTACGTATCTATAGGTGTCCAAATAATCGTTCCCAGGTTGATTATTATTATTAGTGTTTATTGGATGAGAGTAGGTACATTACATACTACTATACTCCGTTCACAATAAGATTAGACATATACACAAACCATTTTTACAGTCCGTTCAACCGATTTTTACTTATATTGCGTTGGTGGCATGACAAATGGCAGCTGCTAAAACCAGTTGTTATTGTAACCACTTTTTTGCCTCTAATGCCACGGTTCCTAACCTGGGGGTAATTACCCCTGCGTGGGTGAAACTGGTTTTCTGTGGCGGTAATAGATACGCTGGTAATATACATATCATGTATGACAAAGATTAGACCAATAACATTGAATCTAGCTCGCCAGTGCATTTCATGCCCTAGGTGTGTACATATCGTTAACTGTAAGTTTATCTTTATATGTTCTATTTTCATTGGTAACATGAGAAGGGGGGGGGGGGGGGGTGTTAAATCAGTTTCCCTAGCTTAGTCATAGGGGTGACAAGATCGAAAAGGTTAGGAACCACTGCTCTAATGTCATCTTTAAGCCTACGGAATAAAAGTCAAAATCGGTTGCAGGGACTGTAAAAAAGGTTTGTGTAAATGTCTAATCTTATTGTAAACGGAGTTGGTACCTATAGTATAGTAGCACGAGAAAAATGCTAGAGTGCATAGCAGATATAAATAGATCAAAATTATAGTTTTTAATATGTTTCTGTTTGCTACTGGAACGCATGTTGATCAAGGTGCCTATAGTTGACCAAATGGTTTACTTCTGGTTATTTCTTTAATTTATGATTTTTTGTCATGATTATTGATTTTTTAACAATTCCCTATGATATTGATGCACATTACAAAATTGACGATTTTAATTACCATTTTCCATTAGTTGACCAGTGGTTTAGGATAGGTACATTCATAGTCTTCGTGGAGTTGACCAAACATTGTAAATTTTTAAGACATCCTACTAAAATTACTTGACTAATTGTTTTGCAATATACAGGAAAAGAATTAATGTACCTATACCTTTTCTACAGAATATTTTATTTAGTAGATATACTTACTTCACTTTGTTGTAGCCACAAAATGCCACCCAAGAAAACATTTTTCAAGAATGAGCAAGAAGATGTTTATAAAGCTATTGAAGAAATTGAACTGACTGGAAAAATTAGAGAAGCCTGTCGGAAATATAATATTCCCCATCCCACAACAATAAATAAATTAAAAATGAGGCACCCAAAACAGAGTAATTATTAACGCCTCAAGAAAAATATATATGTGCAAATAACGTTGATTTTTAATATAATGAAGGTCCTTTAATTTCCACCCTGTATAAGTTATTACGTTGGTCAATTACTGGCTCATTATTGGTTAACATCCGAGTACTATTGGTCACACTAAGGAACAGTTCAACTTTTAGGATTTATCTCAAAATTACAGAAATTCCTGAATACTTATGCTGCAATGATTTAAAGTCCTCATTTTACCTTACAGCAAACTTAAAAAATAACATAAAACTAAGGTTTTCCATCAATATCTGTAAAAATGACAGTAAATTAAAGTTAAAATATCTTCTTATGTAAAGATAAAGATCGCTATACCTACCTAATAATAATAATAATAGAACGATGACCAAAATGATGGGTTGTGTTAGTGGCGTAGCGTGCTGCGCCCCCCCCTGCTGTATGCCGCCCAGGACCGAAAGGGGGCGGCGGCAAGCGCCACGACTTTTTTAATTGGAAATAAAATAAAAATTAACTCCAAAACGCGACCGCAACGTTAAGCGCGGCGGCGGGTCACCCAGATTTATGCCCAGATTTCCCGTACGCGAACGAACCAACAAGCGACAGCGAGTAGGTAGGTACTCTGTTATTTAGTGAAACAAAACAACAAGGCGTGGCGCTCACTATCGGTAGGCATCGGTGCGGGTTGGTACAGCTCTGGCGCCTTACGGCTCCATCGACCCCTGAGGGCGTCTTCAGGCGCCTGAGGGCTGCTTCGGGTGGCTTCGGGTACTTGAGGACTACTTTGGGCAGCTTCGGGCGCCTGAGAGCTGCTTCAGGTGGCTTAGGGCGCCTGAGGGCTGTTTTGGGTTGCTTCAGGCGCCTGAAAGCTGCTTCGGCAGTCGTAAGCATAGCTAAAGACTATTATTTTCCTCTTTGGGTGTTGCCAAGCTTATGGACGCGTGCACGGTTAATGTTATGACACTGTTCTGCGATGTCTGCCACGAAAATACCACCCGAGCTACCCCAAGACGTGTGGTGTGTGTTGTGTGATTGGGCGCCGCGCCTAACATTTCTTATTTTCATTACGCATCTTATTTCAGAATGTCATTGAACTACGACACCATTATTGGTAGTAAGGTTGGACTACGACACGATAATTCGTAGTGAGACTAAAAGTTTCGAGTTTAATGTAAAGTATAGTGCGTGCCACGAAAGATGAGACTTGACACAGACTTGATTTGACTTGCGCAGTACTCGATTTAATCCTTTAGTACTGCCCAAGTCAAATCAAGTCTGTGTCAAGTCTCATCTTTCGTGGCACGCACTGTACGAATCTTATCTTATATAAATAAAAATGAATCGCTAAATGTGTTGCTAAGCGCAAATCTCGAGAGCGGCAGGACCGATTTCGCTAATTCTTTTTTTATAATATTCCTTGAAGTACGAGGATGGTTCTTGTTAGAGTAAATACTCTTCCTAATCAATTTGACACCTTGTACCTAAAGAAGAAAAGTTTAGTGTGTGTCATGTTGATGTTCCTTTTGACTTGTAAAGAAAAATCCGAAGCTATTTAATAAAATATTGTTTGTGTTACCAAGATTAAACTTGTACGGTTAAATATCAGTTTTGTATTTCTGTTTCAATTGGTTATGGGCCCAGATCACACGACATGGAGCTTAGTAAAATTCAGATATCTAAACTTGATAGCAATAACTGGGTATCATGGAAGTACCGCATGTTGGCGCTGCTGCGAGGCATGGACGGTCTCATGGATATTGTACAAGGCAAGACACGAAAGCCTGAGAAGCCTGCGGTGAGTGGTGGCACTGGTGATGCTGCTGCTGTAGAGGTATTGGCTGTGTATAATAAAAACTTAGGAGAGTACCTGAAGTTGGAAAGTACTGCTCTTTTGTTGATAACAAATAATATTACGGATGAAGCTCTTGACAAGGTGCTCAGGTTTACGAATCCTAAAGAAGTATGGGATGAACTTCATAGACTGTATGATGGTGTAAATGAGGACCAGTTATATAGTATCTGTATGGAATTTTTCCAATACAAGTTGGAAACTGGCATTGATATGGCGACTCACCTATCTAAAGTGAAGAATTTATGGCATAAAGTCAATGTAGAGATCATGAAGACGGATGAAGGAATAGAATTGCCCGAGGTACTTCTGATTTGCAAGATTTTGGGAACATTGTCAGAAGAATATTTTTCCTTCAAGTCAAGCTGGGTGCTCATGTCAAAGAAAGACAGAACAGTGGACAACTTGACAAGTCAGCTCTGTGCTCATGAAAAGGCTTTGACAGCTAAGGATAGTGGATCCGAGGCAAGGTCTGGCAGTATGCTGTTTGTAAAAGGCACTGAAAAAAGGAAAGTCAAGAAAGGGAAAGCTTCTTTTGCTTTCAAATGTCACTTAAGCAAGGAAGTTGGACATTTTATGAAGGATTGTCCAAACAAGGAAAACCGTTTAGAAACTAGAGCAAGCACTAATATTATGGTGGTGCTCTTGAATGCGACAGATTGCATAGATTGTGATGAGTGGTACGTGGACAATGGGGCCACACACCATGTTACGATCAGAAGCGATTTGTTTCAAGACTTTGAACGCTTTTCAGAACCGCATACAGTGACAACCGCGGACGGTAAAAGAATTGAAGCCTTAGGAAAAGGAACTATTTTGATGAAAGCAAAGAAGAGAAAGTTTGTAATGAAGGATGTGTGGTATGTTCCTACAGTTACAAAGAACCTCTTTTCAGTGCTGGCAGCGCAGGATTTGAATCCAAACAGTTTGTTTGAGTCACGCGTCACTACTTGTTTAATGAAAATCAAGGGCAAACTGGCAGTGACTGGAAGCAGACAAAAACATGGTGGTTTATTTAAGCTGAATTGTAAGCCAGTCCAACCTAAAGGTAGTGTACTAAATACACTGGAGCTGGATACTGTAAACAAAGTAGACACATTACAGCTTTACCATGAGCGCATGGGACACCAAGATAAACGCCATGTTAGGAGAATTATTGAGAAAGAATTGAATCTCAAAACCAAAGATGGTGGAAGTTTATGCGAGGGATGCATTTTCGGAAAAACTCACAGAAGGAAATTTGGTGTACGTGAAAAAGCAACCAGTCCAGGAGAACGCATACATTCGGACGTATGTGGTCCGTTTCCTCCGTCTTGTTCCAAGTTCAAGTATTTCGTACTCTTTAAAGATGAATACACTCGGTATCGTTACGTCTATTGCATGAAACGGAAATCAGAAGTCCCTGAGAAGATGAGTCAAATGTTAGCTGAAGCGAAATCGGCTGGACATACCATCAAAGAGATTTTAAGTGATAACGGAGGCGAGTTTGATAACGAGAAAGTCAGAAAAGAGTTGAAGAAATATGGTACTCAACAGCGGTTAATTATGCCTTATACACCTGAGCAAAATGGGTGTAGTGAGAGGGATAATCGGACCATTGTCGAGATGGCCAGAGCAATGATGCATGCTCATCAGGAGCTTCCTCAAGTTTTGTGGGCAGAGTTGGTAAATACAGCTACTTATATTTTAAATAGAACGGGACCAACTACTGTTGACCACAAATCGCCGTTTGAGTTGTGGTTTGGGAAGAAACCACAAATTAAGCATTTAAGGATAGTAGGTTCAACTTGCTACGTGCATGTTCCTAAACAGAGAAGGAAAACGATGCAGAAGAAGGCAAATAAGTGCATATTGATAGGCTATGATAACGATGATGGGTATAGGCTTTGGCATAAAGAATCAAATTCTTTAATGAGGTCCAGAGATATCACTTTTGATGAAAGACCATTGGACTCTAGTTTAGAAGATGAAGGCACAACCAAAGAGGTACAAGAACTAGAAGTACTATTGAATGTGAAAAAGACAGATAATGGGTCACATACGCCTGTCACTGAAATACACGAGGAGTCACCTTTAGACAGAAGCCAAGGTGTTATAAATACTCCTGTTGTAAGTAGTAGTGATGATGCCGAGTTTGAGGATGCGCGGCTAGACGTGTCCGACCAAGAATCTGTTGAATTAGGGGGGGAGAATGAGGAAAATGAGAGTGACGTTGTAGAAGAGTTGGCAAGAAGTACCATGCAACTCAGAGATCGATCACTCCTCAAACGCCCGGTAAAATTCAACGATTATGTGACTCATGTCGATACAAGCGTTCACAGTCACACAGAACCAGTGACTTATAAGGACGCAGTTTCTTGCCCTGATAAGGATTTGTGGTGCAAAGCTATGAACAAGGAGATAAAATCTCAAGAAGAAAATGGAACGTGGGTTCTTGAGAAATTGCCAAACATCGCAAAGCCATTCCCTGTAAATGGGTCTATAAGGTGAAGTTAAACCCTGATGGTACAGTAGACAAGTTTAAGGCTCGTCTAGTGGCAAAAGGCTTTCGCCAGAAGAAAGGACAGGACTATGATCAAACCTTTAGCCCTGTAGCCAGAATGACAACGGTTCGAGCTGTACTCAGTGTAGCAGCCAGTGAAGGCATGAAGTTGAGTCAGTTTGATGTATTAACAGCTTTCTTGTATGGGTCTTTATCTGATGAAGAAATTTATTTAAGACAACCAGAGGGCTATGATGACGGAACAGATCGAGTATGTCTTTTAAAGAAAAGTCTATACGGCTTAAAGCAAGCTCCTCGTTGCTGGAACAAATGCATTTTGGATTTCTTCAAGAATATAGGCTTTAAGGTTAGTGAAGCAGACCCATGTCTGTTCACTAGAGAAAAGTCTACGGGAAAGCTTATAATAGCCTTGTATGTGGACGATGGGCTCTTGGCTGGGACAAGTCAAGAAGTTATTGATGAGTTCATCAATGAATTAAAAGGAAGGTTTGACATAACAACCAAACCAATCTCCTATTATTTGGGTTTGGAGATTAATGTCAGAGAAGGCGACATAAGAGTACATCAGACCTCTTATGTGCAGAAAATCTTAAGGAGATTTGGAATGCAGGATTGCAGACCTGTAAGTACGCCGGTTGTGAAGGAAAGTGTTGTATCTGAGAAAGCTGAAAACAATGACGATTACTTCCTGAGAAACTACCGACAAGTAGTCGGAGCACTTGCATATCTGATGGTCGGTACCCGACCTGATATCGCGTACGCAGTAAGTGTAGTATCAAGAAGCTTAGAGAATCCAACTCAAGCTGATTGCGTGCGATTGAAGCGCATACTTAGGTATTTGCAATACACACCAGATATGAGCATCATATATAAAAGAAGTGACAAAAAAGGAATTTTGGAGTGCTACAGTGATGCGGACCATGGTGGCGATGTAGCTACAGGAAGGTCAACGACGGGAGTTTTATGTCTGTATGCTGGAGGTGCTGTATCGTGGCTAAGCCAGAGACAGCAATCCGTAGCTATTTCAACAACAGAAGCTGAAATTGTTGCAGCCAGCGAGGCAGCAAGAGAGGGTATTTGGCTTGCTCGCCTTCTACGGGGTATAACAAATTTGGACGATTTACCTGTGCTAAACGTAGACAACGAAGCAGCTGTAAGACTGGCAGAAAACCCCGAGTTCCATCGCAGAACTAAACATATTAGGACAAGGCACTTCTTTGTGAGAGAACTTGTCACAAATGGAGAGCTACTGATAAATAGAATCTGCAGTGAGCTTCAGCTGGCAGATCTACTAACTAAATCGATGGCTAGGCCAAGGTTGGTGAAGCTTGGACAATTACAAGGTCTTCACATTGAGAGAAGGTGTTAGAGTAAATACTCTTCCTAATCAATTTTACACCTAAAGAAGAAAAGTTTAGTGTGTGTCATGTTGATGTTCCTTTTGACTTGTAAAGAAAAATCCGAAGCTATTTAATAAAATATTGTTTGTGTTACCAAGATTAAACTTGTACGGTTAAATATCAGTTTTGTATTTCTGTTTTCAATTGTTCTTACGGATAAAAAAATTTAAAAATTGCCTGAAAAAAAAAAACAGTTTTCTAGATTCCCATACAAAAGATTCAAAATGAATCGCTAAATGTGTTAGTAAGCGCATAACTTGCGAACGGCTGGACCAAATTAGATAATAGGGTATTACAACCATTATTGAAAAGTGTCTCAATGAAATTCTGTAGTGCTAATATGCCACCAAAAAAAAAACACCAAATTTTTATTTATACATTTAATTAAGTAAGTCTGTACAATATTTACAAGAATAATAAAATAGAAAACATAAAGTATTTAACTAAAAAAAAAACCAGTTCTTGAGTCACGGGAAGTGTCAACCAACCTTTTGGATATTTCCTTAACCTTTTAGAATCTGCTGTTGGCTGTCAACAAGGTGACCCTCTCGGGCCAGTGATTTTCAGTCTAGCCATTCTTCCAATTATTCGACAGCTAAATTCCAAATTTAACGTTTGGTATCTCGATGATGGGACCTTGGGAGGTGATGTAGACAATGTTTTAAAAGATTTGGTTTTCTTATAAAATGAACTGCATTTAATTGGCTTAGAACTCAATCTTTCGAAATCTGAATTATACTTATCGGACAATACCGACAGACAATCGACACTTTCTAAATTTAACGCAACAGCCCCAGATATCAAAATTATAGATAAAACTAAAAGCACTCTTCGGTCTCCTTGGGTGTCCTATCTTCGAGAGTTCCTTTCCCATTTTTATTGAGGAAAAAATACAAAATTTCAATGACATTTCAGAAAGAATGCATTCGGCCATCACCATTATTCGTTACTGTTGTTTCGGCCCCAAATTAAATTACTTCCTTCGGGCTACCCATTTGTGGAAACACATTCACCTTTTAGATGAAATGGACCAAATTATCCGTCGTACTTTAACCTCAATTTTAAATTTAGCAATGGACAACCGTGTTTGGGCCCAAGCTACTCTACCTGTTCGAATGGGGGGCCTCGGCGTTCGCAAAATTTCAAGTATTAGTTTGCCTGCCTTTATATCCTCGGTCCACGCCACTGAGAAATTAATCAGGAATATTCTAGCTCCCACACTGGTTGATTTTGATGTGCCGTGCTTCGCAGAGGCCATAGATGCTTGGAAACTTGCTTGCCCGAACACTGATCCACCCGACAACCCGTGTGCTCAGAGACGGTGGACTGAGCCGCTCTGCAGGTTAGTACAGAATAATTTACTTACCACTTCTGTTACTACTGCTGAGCGAGCGCGTCTACTGGCTGTGGGCAAATCGGAGTCGGGTCTTTGGCTTCTGGCACTTCCGTCGTCGAATGTAGGTACTATGTTTGACGACACTTCTTTTCGTCTCGCTGCTTCGCTACGTTTAGGAGCTTCCTGCTGTTCTCCTCATCGCTGTCGCTGTGGGGAAGCTGTTTAACAGCCTTGGACACCATGGCCTGTCGTGCAGCCGGAGTGCGGGTCGCATAGCGCGGCACGCGAATATTAATGACATTATTCGACGTGCTCTCGTCGCCGTCGGCGTTCCAGAATGGCTTGGCAAGCGACGATGGCAAGAGACCGGACGGCATGTCTCTATTTCTTTGGAAGTTGGGTAGGCCTTTAGTGTGGGACGCTACGTGCGTCGATACTCTTGCGCCATCCCATCTTCCTAATTCAGCATCCCGTGCTGGTGCTGCTGCTGCGGCTGCAGAAGACCTCAAACGGCGAAAGTATAGTAACCTTGGTTCGAACGTTATTTTCGAGCCGTTTGGGGTTGAAACCGGTCCGAATGCACACCTTCTTTTTAACACGATACATTAATTTGGAAGGATGTCTGTAACATTGCCAAATGAAACTATACATTTTGGGTATTTCTTTTTTAGTTTCTGCCAGCAAGGTGTCCCTATTAACTGAGTTAAAGGCATTCTTAATGTCAACCTTCAAGATGACCTCCCCTTTGCCAGAATTTAAATAGGTCGACAAAGCGTGTACGGCAGCCTCACAGCCCCCTTTAGAGCCGTAACCTAGCTGAAGGGGCTGAAATTTTTCCGAAACAACCTCGCCATAGAATTTACAACAAATCTTGGCTGCCATACGACGGTATGTAGTTCCTACGGCAATGGGACGAATTCCGCCGTCCCTCTTGCGCAAGGCACATAAATTGGCCCCGTACAAGGCGTCGATGACGAAATCGTTCACCTTGCCGGAGAGCATGAGGTTTATCAGAGCCGTAAGCTCCTTTAAGAGTAACTCACCAGCTACACCGGCGCCTGAACAAAGAAGATCCTTAAGGTGGTGAGGAGTCAAGCCGTCGAGTCCGCCGGCGGAGCCGCTACGAAAGGAGCAAACGGCTGTGATCAACTCTTGACCTGTGATGGTGAGGGAGTGGTTAACCGAATCAGGAGGGTCAGGAAAAGAAAGGCCATCTGCTGGGGCAGGGTGTTTACTCTCCAGAGCTGAGAGTGTTTCCACCACATTACTACTAAAAAGAATCCTAGCTGCCCCACTTATGTCACCTTTCCCTAACTTACTTTCTACCAGATGGGATAAACCCCTAGAAGAGGTATATATATCTCTTGGACGAAAAATTTGGATCCAAAAGTTGAGCCGAAACATTACAGTTTTCTTTAATTTGTGCAGTTAGCGTTTTTTTGATTGCCAAATTCTTTTGCACTGTATGTAGAATTCTGTAAGGGAAGGTGAGAAGTTGCTCCCAAGCATGCTGCGAGTTCTCCCGGGCGGCAAGACGTATGCAACCTGCTAAATTCTGACCAACTAGTGGTCTAGCGCCACGGGGAACTCGTTTCAAAACAGGGATAGAGTTTTTGAATTTTGAAAGGGTTTTCCAAAACGGGTCTAAAGTAGATGTTGGTGGTGTAGAAGTAATAGAAGTTATAACAGGGTCCGAAGAGAGTGCACTTGGGGGTTTGTGGACCTTCGCAATGTGCACATTCAGACCCCGCTTACCTTTAAAATATCGAACCTGGGTGCAAAGGGGGCATCTTTCCAGGGTACTTAGTGATGCTGAAGGTTGGCATGCACTTGGAACTCCATCGCTGCTATCACTAGGTATGCATTAAAATGAACCACTAAATAAAGAACTAAAAAATAATATTAATAACGTACATATCACAATGACAGTTTTTGGAAAAACAATAAAACACTGAGTGACGCGCAGCGCAGTCGCGTTGGCTGCCTAGGGCGCCGCGCCGCAGTTGCTGGCATTTCGACGCAGCCCTAGCAACCGTTGCTGAGAGACGGGCCGACGCGTCGTTCTTGTTCTTAAGCCCGTCACAGACGTAGGGTAGGTACAGGTTTTCTAAATGTGTTGTCGGGTTCGTCCGAGTAGCGACCACACACCGGGGTCGCCAGGGTCGGGGTCGGGGTCGTCACTTGTAACATTTAAAAGTTATAAATAAATAATTAAGTTATTAGTTAATTTTTATTTAATCGATAAGTGCCATTTAACAGCATCTAAATTTTAATTTTTCCGCGCGTAAATTGATGATTTGAAAACGCCTCTTACTGGACGCCATATTGCTAGAACGAGCTTCAAAAGTACGAGTATTCATCATACCATATCATAAAAATGGTTTAGTAGTCGCAGGACTCGCAGGCAGCGCCAGCGAGCCGTCAGTGCTCAAGGTCACGCTCCGTTAGCACAGCTCGCAAGAAATATTTTAAAATGACGGTTTGTTGCGTAAAATACTGCCATAGCACAACCGGTAAACATAAAGAATGTGATAAAATTACATTTCACATGTAAATAGTAACGTTATATCTATTACTTTTACGTAAATCGATCTCCGAATAAAAATTTTCACCGAATTTATTACAATGAAGTGTTGCCAGTGTTGTACGGAAAAATTACCCATAATTCTAAACATTAACATTGTTGGAGTCTACTGTATTATTCTGGTAGAAACCAGCAGCTGTTCCATACATTTATGTTCGTAAAACTCGGAATAATTATTTATTAATGTAGCTGTATGGATCTGCGGTTTTTTTTTGGCGATATTCAGGTTTTTAGTGAATTTTATTTTTTTACCTTGAATCATTTTAACAACTGAAAGCGTAAATAATGTATTTCCGTTGAATCCGTACGTAACATTTTTTAAATGCAATCGTGCTATGGCCCAAATGCATTATCATTTTTCCTAGAATCGGGGAAAAAAATATTTTCTAGCAACATTTTTTTACGTGTAAGTGTGCGTGTCAGCGGTCGTAAAATATTACATGCCGATCACTCACACATAACCTACTACTATTGTAGCGTAAATTTTTCATAGACAGCGAGACTGTCCTTCTATGCGTTATTATTCTAAGGCTCAGCTTAAATGACGTTAGTTCGTTTTGTATCAAATGCGCTCATATTAAATATGATATTTGTATATAATTTAAAAAGCATTTTTTGTAATAGGTGTAATAATGAAAAAATTACGTTAGTTACGAAAATAATAAAAGTACGAAGCCTATATTACGCCAATCGGTTGACTGACAGTCTGTTGTCAATTTTTAGTTTACACAGCCGTACGGCGTATGGCCGCTACTATTTCATGGTATTTTTTAACAGATTAAAAATACTGAATAAATTGGTTTTGTTATTTTGTGAACTAAAATTTACATTTTCAGACTGCTTTATGCCTAAACTGTCTCAATCACTTTATAGATTTTTTCTCGTATAGAGTAAAATACCCTATTGTTTTTTATAATATTCCTTGAAGTACGAGGATAGTTCTTACGGAAAGAATAATTTAAAAAAAAAAATTGTAGGGTAGGTGTAGGGTAGGTAAATAGGCAGGTAACGTCTGTCGGGTCTGCTAGTAGTAAATAATTTTGTTACTGTAAATACCCACCCGGCCAGCTTCGTATTGTTGATAACTTTTTTTTTTTTTATTAGGCTCTCAAGAAAGCTAGGTCGGTATTGCTAGGTGACGCTAACTGGCTTTATACGTGGCTCTTTTCTTCCCCTTAACTCGTTATTTCGTTTAATTTCATACTTGTAAAGGTTGATAAGTGATGAGCTGCACTCTGTATAATTTAAAATCCGAATGTACAGAGGCCATTACATCAAGGTACCCCAATCTGTCAATTTTTTTAAGTTTTTCAGCTTTATTACAAAAAATAAGGTCCATGTTCATGCTAAATTGGACAGTTTGGGATAGCTTGATGTACTGGCGTCTGTACAATCAATTGGTTTATAAAGACAACTTTATACAAGAATGTTCACAAGGCGTAAGCATTGTAAAAATTCTGACGTTTTAAAACAAAAACTTTCTGTGGGTTTCTTGCGCCGTTTCTTCCTATAGGTATGTGTTCTTTCCAAAGCAATGGTAGTTAATCTTCACTTTCCATAAGTTGTACGAATAAAATTAAAACTTTAAACAAACAAATTAAATGGGGGGAGGGCGAATTTTCGGTCGGCCCCGGGCAGCGAAAACCCATGCTACGCCACTGGGTTGGGTGGTCAGATTGTAAGTACGCATAATAATACGAACGAATAGTCAACAGCTCTATCTCGCTCCCGCTGCATGTCACATGATATGCGACGCTACGTGGCAGCGACAAGTCGACTGTGTTCCATTGCGAAGCGATTTAGTGGATAAATAATTAATCATTTTAGTAGTAGTTTTCACGTGCTCCTAGTGGTATGTAAGTACCTTCAAATATCTCGGTAACGTGACACTGTACCATGTTACTTGGCATTTTTTGTTCGTCTATGTCGTCTATGAGTCCTCTATCTATCCATACGATACATAAAACTTTAAAATAGCGCCGCGATTTCTAAAAAAAATCAAAGTGGCGCTAGGCCGATAATCCAGCTTCCATACAAAAAGGTTCGAACCCCTTTGCGTCCCTCACCTGACCTTACCGATCTCTTGCAATTAGTAGTTTTCGGTCGAAAGGCAAAAAAAAATCAAAAGGTTACTTGAAAAACTATTTACAACGAAAAAGAGAGCCGCCTTCAAAAAGTAAAAAGTGATAAATAACTTTACAGAACGCACATGACTTTAGTTTCAGAAGTCGGTGGCTATACAAAACAACAAACAGAACAAAGCCTTTTTAGTTATTGAAGGCCACTTTTTAGTGCCTCCTTATCACCCAAATCCATTATGAAACGGCAACAGAGATTGAAAGTCCCCAAAGATGGAAGAAACGAAAACGTCTTAACATACTTTTTTTTGGTTTTTGTTGATTTTTTCAAAAAGCGCTGAATAAATTTCCATTTTTTGTATAAAAACCTAAAACCTTATCCAGAATGTAGCAAACACTTGAAAACTGCATCAAAATCGGATCTGCCAAACGGGAGATAATCGCGGACAAATATACATACATACAAACATATGGGTCGAACTAAGAAACTCCTTTTTTTAAATCTAAAAATTCAAAATCAACTCAGTCTCGGCCCCAATTTCGCGGTGTCAAATAGTTAATAGGGTATTTTACTCTATACGAGAAAAAATCTATAAATATGTTATTGAGACAGTTTAGGCATAAAGCAGTCGGAAAATGTAAGGTTTAGTTCATAAATTATCAAAACAATTTTTAAGTTCAATTCAAAGTTTTCAGTATTTTTAATCTGTTATAAACACCGTGAAATAGTAGCGGCCATGTTAATACGCCGTACGGCTGTGTGTAAACAAAAAAATTTCAACTGTCAGTCAACCGATTGGCGTATCGTATTAAAGGCTTTGTACTTTTATTATTTTCGAAACCAACGTAATTTTTTCATTATAGGTGTACCTATTACAAAATATGCTTTTAATTATTTTTAAATGATATACAATTATCATAGTTAATATGAGCTAATTTGATACAAAACGAACTGACGTCATTTACGCTGAGCAATATGACAGTAAGAGGCGTTTTCGTCAAACTATATTGAAAATTTAAAATTTAGAGGCATTTAAGGCACTTATCGATTGAATAAATTTTTTATGTTTTTTTTTTGGTGGCATATTAGCACTACAGAATTTCATTGAGACACTTTTCAAAAATGGGTGTCCCTATTGGATAGCTAAAAATGCATCAAATTACCAATCCCCCATGCGTTATTAACGCCGATAATATCGCATGCGTTTTTGCGATATTTGTTTTCAGTACATTTTGTACTAGGACGGTTACGAAGTTACACACTGCAGCGATAATAACGACGAAATAGAAGTAGAACGCTTGCGTTCCTCCGTCCTGCATTAGTCCGATAAAAGTTCTTAGAACATTCGTACTGGGACGCATACGATTCCACACACAGCTGCTAGATCGTTAGTACGTCAAGGATAAAATGTGGTGGGGGCCAGTATCTAAGCTACAACAATCTGTCAAACTTTGTTAGATTTTCAACTTTACTACATATTCAATTAAAAACACGAATACGAAATAGAATTATCGGACGATAAAAACTAGACATGGGACGGGTAGTGGTTTATCCGGGTATCTGGCAGCCGAGTACCTACCCGGCATTGCTAACGCCGGGCTAACCCGGCAGCGCTTACATACTGTGGGCTGTGACGCGTGCATTTTGCTTGCCCCTTGCCCGCTCGCGCGGAACTGAGCACAGCCGCGTGTGGCACGGGTGCCAGAGTCGCCGCGTCGTCTAGATTTCACCCGGTCCGCGGGGTGCGGGGAATTTGTTTACTTTATTCCGGCGTTGATAGTGCTTCTGAACTGCCCTGAGGTTGCGTCATACAGGGCAAAGTACTTCGGTAACCCAGGTAACCTACGGGAGATCGCCAGCGACGTCAAGGCGCTGCTGGCCTTTCTTGGGGAGCTGGGGTGGATCGCATGATATACTTCCCACCTGTACGTAAAATACGCGCTGAGTCGTGGAGTTGCGGACACCAGCCCGTCATACTACTACTACTACTACTTCCGGCGTTGATCGAACGTGTCAAAACACGAAAATTAATTAGTTCCGATTGCAAAATTCCGTTTTGTTTTGTTGTGGCAGTTAATAGAATAAAAAATATGTCTAACTCTCACATATATATGTCTCCAATAGTACATACAAACACGGCTTGATGCCAATCCTGCTGAGAAACTGGTGTTTTTACATCATAATTAGCCTGTTTTAAATTACAAATACTAAATATGTATATTATTATTATTTATTCAAATTCAAGTAACAAGACTCATCTTAATAAATACAATTCCATTAACAACAAAAAACATACAATACATTCAATTGAATTAAAATTATTCGTTTGCATATTATGTAGAACTATTTGTATTTTTACATCATAAATGTTTTTCCAATTAATATTGTAGTCATTATTTTTCCTTCACTAAATTACCGGGCCTTATTAAACATTACCCGGTCGGATCCTAAAAAACTGCCGGATCCGCCGGTTACCGGATCCAAACCGGGTACCCGTCCCATGTCTAATAAAATTAATAAAAACAGCTGTGTGTAAGGAATCGAGACGCATTGTCGCAAAAACGCAATGCGATAATATCGGTGCGGTAATAACGCACCCGTGTGGGGGAGCCAATGATACTCATTGGGGGGAGCCTTAAGAGCCTTTAAAATCACATCATTTCATTGAAATTTTTGTCTGTAGGTACTTATGTAATACTGATTTCCGTCAGATATTGCTATTTTTTAAGATTAAAATAAAATATGGTAATAGTAATCTGCGACAACTTGTCTTCTTACATCTTTGCCTACTGTGGTTGCTTCACTAGTTTACTTGCTTGGCTGCGTGCTTTCATGCTTTGCCTTTGCCACAATTGCCACTTGCCTGTTGCCTGCCAGCTGCCACTGTTGCCAGTCAGTACGGCGCTTTATAAAACTGTCATTGGTTTGGCTAGGTTGTCTTGCAAGAGCGATCAGTTTATTTAGTTTAATAGATTTTGTGATGAATTTTGACTATTAAATCAAAATTACCATACGAAATTCACTTCTAAAAGCAAACCTTTAAACCTAAGATACCTGTTTAAATTCCTCAATATGAAGCCACCATTTAAAATCGGTAAGTGATTTTACTTAAACTTAACATTTTACAAAAAGTTAAAGAGAGCAATCAGGTGAATTAAATAATACCATAAATGTAATAAACCAATCGAAAGTTGGTTTATTACATTTTGTTGTTGCCTTTTCATTTACAATTATTTTTTTATAGGTTATGTTAACCATGCTAGTTCAGATATAGACCGGCGCTATTGCGATAATGTTCACGATAGCTCTGATTATTCCCTAAAGTCGCATTTAGTTAAATTAATCCATGATTAAACTTATTATCTAATTATCAGTACCTAGGTAATTATTGTTGTTCTGGAGTTGATGAGACCCATTATCTATATTGTTTACATTATTTTAGATTAAAAATAATCTAAGGTAAAATAAAATTGAGTACCTGTAGTAATTAAGTAGTAGACTAGAGATATCTAAAGTAAAGTTGGTACCTATCTTTTATCATATTTATTGTACCTACTATTATACAGGAAAATTAATAATATGAATGGTTCATAGTGTAATATGCAATTTATGCACCCAGCTATAATATAATAATTTAATAAAGGTACCATTGCTATATCAATACCTAATTTAAAATTATGGGCATTGACATTAAATTATGAACTCACATTAGTTAGTGTTACATTCTCGTAATTTAATAATTATTGCTTACTTGATAAAAACTCCTTTAAGTATATAAATGTCATACCTACCTTATGACACATTTCATATAATTTGTCATGCAAATTATATTATAATGACTTAATAATATGGTACCTAAGTACCATAAGCTTCTTACGCTTCTGAGGCTCTATAATAGTTTATGATAAATGTTTAAAATTACAATTAACTTATCCCGTTTAGTGTCAAGAGAGATTTTAATTGTTGACATTCTTTTTTAAATTAAAAAAACAGCCAATGAGAAGTTGGCCGAACTTGGCCGCAAAGAGATCATGCTGGCAGAAAAGGAGATGCCAGGACTGATGGCCTGCCGTCGCAAGTATGCTCCGGGTAAAATCCTCAAAGGCGCCAGAATTGCCGGAAGCCTACACATGACTGTACAGACCGCAGTCCTTATTGAAACACTTATAGAGCTTGGTGCTGAAGTAAGTATTATTCTTTCTGTATTAATTAAAACCAGCTGCCCGCCCCAGCTACGCACAGGTGATTTTTTTTCGAATTTCCTATATTTTATATTAAAATACTTAAAAACGTTGTCCTGGCAATACTGAACACAACAAAAAAGAATTACCCTGATCCAATTTGGTGCAGTCATTCTGGAGTCATTTTAGCGACTTTGTTTTATACTATGTAAGGTTATGACAAAATCCTTACATTGTAAGGATTTGAAACTAATATTAAATTACAAAAAACTTAATGACTTAATTTGCAACTTGATGTCTCTATTTTCCAATCTTTTCATAAATTTCTCCTGTTGCAGTCAGTTTGTAGGAATGACACTGATGCTTTGGATCTGTAAACAAATTAAATCAGTTCTTAGATGAACATTATTTAAGAATATTCAAATTATTTTGTTGGTCCACTATTAGGTTGTGTGATTAATGTGGAAAGAAGATTACCATCCTGATGCATTTACTTTACATACCTAAGGTAATAAAAGTGTGCGTCTGTGATGATTTATTATTGTACTCAAAGATAGTAGGTACATCAATATATGACACTTAAATCTAGTATAAATCATGTATAGCTCTTATCAGTGAATGATAAAATTATCAAATATAATGAAAGGTCGACACCTTTCATCTTAGTATTATACTAAGATAAAAAATAGACATAGACATATTAAATTGTTACATTTATCTGCCAAGATGTAAGTTTCAAGACGAAAAGAGAGACGAGAAGAGTTTTATCTCGGATAATAATATTATCTTATGATTCGATTTGCTTAGTAACGTTTGGAGGAGCGTTAGCAAACCGCCGCGCAAGCGACTATGGTACAACGCAAATGCGATAAAATATAATAGTGGTATCGCAACCTCGCATTCTAATAATAAATTGACCAACTGTCTACCTACTTGACGGTGTCTATAATCTTCTATAATATAAAAATGAATCGCAAAATGTGTTGGTAAGCGCATAACTCAACAACGCCTGGACCAATTTGGCCAATTCTTTTTTTAAAATGTTCGTTGAAGTTCAAAGATGGTTTTTACGGCGAGAAAAATTCTAATAATTGCCGGAAAAACCCTAAAAACAGCCCTTTTCTTTTTCCCATACAAACGTTTTCTAACTAAAACGAGCTTTATTGCTATTGTATAAAATTCATATTGAATTACAAGCAGTCACTGTTGTTTAAACAATGTAGGTATGTTCCTAACGTCAAAGAGTCAATTTTGCACTTAGGTAGTGGTAGGTGTAGGGTAGGTGTAGGTAAATAGGCAGGTAAGTAGGTAGATCGGGACAGGACAACGTCTGTCGGGTCAGCTAGTACAATATAGAATCTAGGCAGGTTTGAGTCGGGTTCTTTAATAATTCGGAGTCGATTCGTCGGGTAATTTACACCTTTTATGATCACGAATAGAAAAAAATATACTTCAAACGTTACTTGACGTCACGCTCACGTAACGCGTCTGTCGTATAGACGATAGTGTTGTTTTTTTGCTAATGTTCAGTGTCCAAGTATTATTACAGCGCCATGTAGTAAAGTCGACCGAACATCGCGATAGTAACTCAACACAGTTACCTTGAGCCCATCTGGACTAGTACTGTGCTTCAACAGACCAAGAGGCCAGCAAAAACTGGTTTTACTACCACTAACGTGCGGTCTACTGTACCCATGTCCAAATACGTAATTTTGCAACTACGACAAGCTCTCAAAATGAGGCGATTATAATACCTAACTGGAAAATTGATTTATTTTGGTGTTGGAATTTTTTGTACTCACTACTATTTTAAATACACTCGGCGTCACAAAAATCGCACCTTTTCGAAAATAAGTTTAAAACATGTCCCGCCAGTAACGAATACATTAAACCCAATTAATATTGGTATCAATTAAAAGTATGTTTAACGACCTTTAAATTAACAACAGTTAGAATTCCTAAACACAACAGATCTCATTAGCACGTAACGTTAAAAAAAATGTTGTCAAAATACGCATTACAACGGCCACTAATTGCACCTCCCTACAAGGGTATAAAACGGGCGACCCGGGTTAAATGTGGGTCATTCGCTATTCAACCTTTGAAGTGAACACACGTGAACAGCTACAGCAAGAAAAATACCCCAGAAGATGGATACCACTGCAGATGAAGCCGCTCAAGTCATTGCACTACTGCAATCAGGGATGCGGCAATGTGATGTTGCTCGGCAACTGAACTTGAGTCGTTTTGCCGTTCGACGAGTGTTCCAACGTTTCCAAGAGACTGGTGGCTATATCCGAAGACGTGGATCTGGAAGACAACGGTGCACATCCGAAAGAGACGATCGCTTCATTGTTTCGACGTCTTTACGTAATCGGTTCTCCAATGCTGTTGAGCTGCAACAACAACTGCGATCAGCTCGCAGAACTTCTGTAAGCGTCTCCACGATTAGAAGAAGAATGCGGGAGAAGAAAATTGCAGCTCATAGGGCTGCTACAGGGCCCAAATTGACTGCACAGCATAGGAGAGACCGGTTGCAATTTGCCCGTGACCATGTGGATTGGACAATAGACCAATGGAGGGCTGTGCTCTTCTCGGATGAGACGAGGGTGTGTCTTTTCTGCAACGACAGGCGTCGAAGAGTGTATAGGAGGCAAGGGGAACGATTCGCACTAGCCTGTATTCAAGAGACAGTGGAATACGGGGGTGGCTCGTGCATGTTCTGGGGCGGCATGTCAATCGACGGTAAAACGAACCTTGTGTGTGTTTCTCGGACTGGAAGTGCTCGCGGGCAAGGGTCGCTGACTGCTGCTCGGTACATAACAGAGATCTTAGAGGAGCAGGTTGTCCCTTATGCGGGTTTTGTTGGCAGTGGGTTCACGTTAATGCACGATAACGCCCGTTGTCACACCGCTTTAATTGTAAGAGACTACCTGCAAGAAGTTGGCATCCCTGTTATGCGCTGGCCGGCGCGAAGTCCAGACCTGAACCCTATTGAGCACCTTTGGGATGAACTGAAACGGCGAGTACGGGCACGAAATCCTGCCCCTACCACTCTCCAAGACCTTCAAGATGCCGTCGTTGCAGAATGGGACAACATTCCACAAGAGACTGTTGTCACATTAATAAGGTCCATGAGAGAACGCATGGAAGCAGTCATCAGGGCTAGGGGGGGTAACACTAGGTTTTAAGTTAGTTTTAAGGACTTTGTTGTAATTTTTGCTGATAAAATAAAATTTAACTTTTTAATCATTTGCATTAGCTTGCTTTTTTTTATTCCCTGGTAAACAAAAAACCAAATCCATTGATTTATTCTGAAATTTAAATAAATTGCCTTTCCAATTATACCTTATAGTCATATGTATACCATTGATTAATAGGGTTAAAATGACTTTGAAGGGAATTCTTAAAGAGGTGCGATTTTTGTGACGCCGAGTGTATAATGGAAATGATTGGACCAAAAAGGGAGGCTGAAGAGTACATGTTTCTAAACCAATGCTATTGCACGATAGTACTAATACTTATACTGTGCTATTGCTATAATTGCTATGCTAGGACCTAATAAAAACAAGTTGTTTTTATTATTCCGTGGCTAGGACAAGCAGGGTTCCCCTTCAAATCAGACTCGCTCGCTCGCTGTCCAGAGATTCAAGAAGTCTCCAATATAAATTCAATTTTGTATAATGCGAGATGTTCAATTGTATTTGCGTATTTTGTAGTCATTCAAATATCTGAATCTGACTGTTGCGCTGTGTGTCGCGGGTACGATTCCTGCACAGAACAATTATTTGTATGGCCTAGGTGGTTGTTCTGAGTCTGTTTGTGAGTTAATTTGTTTGTAAACGCACCTACGATACAGGAGAAATTCCTAGGGGATGGACAACGTTTCAAAAATAAAAATCTAAATCTATCGTATTACATCATTTATTTGCTCAATAAGACCTACCTACCTACTTTTTTAACCGACTTCAAAAAGGAGGAGGTTCTCAATTCGATTGGTATTTTTTTGTATGTATGTACACCGATTACGCCGAGAGTTCTGATCCGATTTACGGGATTCTTCTTTATTTTTTATTTAAGTACTTTTTTTTTTGACCACGCATAGCTTTTATCAGTGTAGTCCGATTTCGATGATTCCGATTTTTTAATTGATAGAGTTAGTAGAAAAGTAGTTAAAATGGGACCACACGGGAAGCACCAGCTTTCAAATAAAAAAAGAATCATCAAAATCGGTTCACCCAGTCCAGTTCTCAGGTAACTAACATTAAAAAAAAAAAAAAATACAGACGAATTGATAACCTCCTCCTTTGCCGTTCAGCCATCCGGCTTACTTCATCCAAAAAAGAAATACCTACCTACAGTTACGTTTAATAAACTGACGACGCAAAACTTTTAATGTTATGAGTAACATTGTGTTTGTTATTTCGTATGGATATGGAAATGAGGCAAAGATTAAATATCACTTCTTATCTACTTTCTGTGAATACATGTAAGAATTGTGCTGATATTTATCATCGTCTGTTGGCCTCCTTATCTTTAACCCCTGCTCTATATTTACCTAAACGTGTTTGCTACTATTATGAAATAGTTTACAATAGAGTTCAAAAAAGGAAGAGGTTCTCAATTCTGATGTAATATTTATAAGTTTGTTACCTACCACAGCACTCCATCATCTTCTTTTCAACTACGCAACGAATTATAGATAGTGATTCAAGAGGAAGGTTTTTTTTTATTTATTTATACTTCATGAATGCACCTCTCTACCAGTCAACGTCATCTCTGTCTCTATCAGTCAAGCCGTGCGAAGCTGCGGCGGGTCGCTAGTTATTTATAAACAGTTTTTAACCGACTTAAAAAAAAGAAGGTTCTCAATTCGACCCGTATGTTTGTTGTATGTATGTTTGTCCGCGATTATCTCCCGTTTGGCTGAACCGATTTTGTTGCGGTTTTCAGAAAGTGTTTGTTACATTCTGGGGAAGGTTTTAGTATACAACAAATATAAATTTATTCAGCGCTTTTTGAAAAAATCATCAGGCATTAAAAAGGGGAAAATAAAAACTTTTTATAAAAAAGAGAACCGCCTTCAAAAACGAAAAAGTGAAAAATAACTTTAGCACACATGACTTTAGTTTCGGAAGCCAGTGGCTTTGTTCTGTTTGTTGTTTTGCCACCGACTTCCGAAACTAAAGTCATGTGTTCTGTTATTATCACTTTTTAGTTTTTGTTTTTAGAAAATTCTTATTTGTTTAATCTTTGTAATTTTTATTTGAAAGGATTATACTTTCAGATTGGTCCCATATAAATTTCATCAATATCGTTTCAGTATTTTGGTTTTTAAATCAAAATAACAGAAAAAAATATGTAATTTAAGTTGACAAAATTACGTATTTTTCCTTTCCCATGGTTTTTTAGTGTTGCCGTTTTATTACTTTGTGGTTTTACCAAATATTTAGAATCATTGTGGTGACGTTTGTCTCAAGCAATAAATGCAACGGTATCTGACTTTAGCTCATATAACATACTTTAAAGAAGTAGGTACCTACCTACCGATTTTTTTTAATTTATTTATTTGGGACAAACAAACAGTTAGGTACACATTAAATCTTATGAACTAACTAGCGACCCGACCCGGCTCGCATGGGCCTATAGCCTTCCTCGATAAAAGGACTATCCAACACAAAAAAAAAATTCAATTCGAACCAGTAGATCTTAAGATTAGCGCGTTCAACCAAACAAACGTAAATATGTGATACAAATGTGCAACTCACACCATTATCCACATAAAATTACACACATTATACAAAAAAGATGTTTATGTTATGAGCAAAACGTAATTAAGTTAAATACCTAAACAAGCAATTATTAAATATATTTAAAGGCATTTGATTGTTTTAATGAGGCAGTTACGAAATTTATAAACCGGCAATGCAAATATGTCTAATTCTGTAAATAATTTATTATAATTATTACAAATACGACGCAGAGGCGCTCGGACACCAGCGACGACCAGCGTTGGTCCGACAAGAGGAAACTGCAAAAAGTGGGCGTGCGCGCACCTCGCATCTCATGACAGTTCTAGGAACAATGTAGTGTACTCTATTAGTTATTTCTGAGCAGTCGTATCTGTGATTACACATATCATAAAGAAACATAGGTAGTTTCCAAGTACAATCTTCTGGACCTCAGACTAATCACATTATAGTTTTTAAGTAGATCGTTATATGACGGATAGTTCCAGTAGCATCGGTACTGCACTGATCTTATTACGGGAACACTCTTGTCTTACAAACAATATCATTATACTTCACAGGTCCAATGGTCGAGCAGCAACATCTACAGTACGCAAGATGAAGCTGCTGCAGCGTTAGTTGCCGTTGGAATACCAATCTATGCATGGAAAGGAGAAACCGAAGAGGAATATGTTTGGTGCATTGAGCAGACATTAATATTCCCGGACGGAAAGGTAATAAAAGTGTGGGGTTTCCTTCACTAATGCTTTACTACTTCTTCCTTGAGGAAAATAGTGTTTACATTACTTTTTTCCTTAATATTAATTGTTCTTGAAACAATTAGGAAGAGTTATACCTACTTAGTAGTGATGTAACGAATTCGCATACCTAGTTCTTGACATTCGCACTTGCATTCGCAGAATGCATGCGATTTTTTTTGCGAATATGAACATCAGGAAAAATACGTAAGGTGTACTTAAATAATATTAAAGGATGTTTCCTTATTATATGTTCAACACAGTCAATGTGTTAAACTTTACTTTCGGACTGGCAATACAAAACAACAAACAGAACAGAGCCACCGACTTCCGAAACTTAAGTCATGTGTGTTCTGTGCTAAAGTTATTTTTCACTTTTCAGTTTTTGAACGCGGTAGTATTTTTTGTAAAAAAAAATTTTTTACAATAAAAAAACTTTTTACCAAAACTTTTAAAAACTTTTTATCATATTTGTCGATTAAATTTCGGTTTTTTTTTTTTGCATACTTAAAACCTGAATTAGATATCTTTAGCACAATAATGAAGCAAAAAAAAAAAAAAAGGCACACGCAAGATCGATTTTCACCCCACAGTGCGGCGGCCAGTTTCAGTACGATTAGTATTAAAAAATCATTTTGGAAGGACTTTATCCTGCGTTTAGCTGCCTTCATCAGCAAAATTATGACGAATATTATTGTTTGATTTCAGCCCTTAAATATGATCTTGGACGATGGCGGCGACTTAACAAAATTGGTTCACAAGAAATTCCCACAATATTTAGAAGGCATTAAAGGTATTTCCGAAGAAACTACAACTGGTGTACATAATTTGTACAAAATGTTTCGTGAAGGTTTATTGAAGATTCCAGCTATTAATGTAAATGACGCAGTAACCAAGAGTAAATTCGATAATTTATATGGATGCAGAGAATCATTACTTGATGGAATTAAAAGGGCCACAGATATAATGGTTGCTGGAAAGGTCTGCGTGGTTGCGGGCTATGGGGATGTGGGCAAAGGCTGCGCTCAAGCCTTTAAGGGATTCGGGGGTAGGGTAATTGTCACTGAAATCGATCCTATCAATGCTCTACAAGCAGCTATGGAAGGATTCCAAGTAACAACCATGGACGAAGCTTCGGAAGTGGGACAAATATTTGTGACCACTACTGGTTGCCTAGACATTATTTGCAAGGAACACTTCCTAAAAATGAAAGATGACGCAATAGTTTGCAACATTGGTCACTTTGACTGTGAAGTAGATGTTGCTTGGTTGGAAAACAATGCTAAAAAAGTGAACATCAAGGCACAAGTTGACCGCTATGAACTTGAAAATGGGAATCATATTATTGTATTGGCTGCTGGACGTCTAGTTAATTTAGGGTGTGCCACAGGGCATTCGTCGTTCGTAATGTCCAACTCCTTCACTAACCAAGTGTTAGCTCAAATTGAACTTTGGACAAGACATAATGTATACCCTGTTGGAGTGCACACACTACCTAAGAAATTAGATGAAGAAGTAGCAGCTTTACATTTGGACCACCTTGGTGTTAAACTAACTAAGCTAACACCGAAACAAGCTAAATATATTGGCGTTCCAATTGAGGGACCATACAAGCCAGACCATTACAGATATTGAATCATGTATATCTGAATTTCTGCTTTTAGATTATTTCCGTAAGCTATGTTTGATAGTAACAATTTATAAATACTTACAATACACCGATACTATTATTTGCGCTAAATAATCTTTTCTGTTAATATATATGCCTTTGATAATATAAAACTATACAGTATCTTGTTCTTAAGAAAGTAAATACATATTGAAGAGGAATATATATGCCTTTCATTATAATTCTTTAGCTAAACTTGTTAGTTATCATAAGTTGCATTGCATGATACCCTACCAACAATTTGTACCTATGTTCTTACTACTAAGTATAAAGCCCGTCACATACGTAGCTATAATATATATTATAGCTAGCCACCACACACGGTAGCTATAATATAATAATATATTTTCGCCCTTATTACGTCTGCGATCTTTGAATGTATCACATTTTTGAAATATATTTTAATATGCCTTTCTATCACATAATATTTTGGTGACGTAATAAAGATATATTTTATAGCTGCGTCCGAAAAGTGTTGTCAACGCACGCAAACTTCTTCTTTGGCGATTAGGCAACCATTTTAGTTCAGACCTTTAGCTTGACACATCATATTATTTCCTCTAGTTAACCCTGCAGTAGTCGCGCACCTAAAAGTAAAACGGGAGTGGTCGCACGGGCTACGTACGTAGTCCATTTTCAAATTGAAATAAATTAACGGTTTATTAGACGACGGCCTAAGACCGACTCCGCTCAACAAGCTCTACCCGTTGGCTGGTATCGCACCACCCGCCGTCCGTAGGGATGTCGCATGCGCGCTTGAGAAATATTACCAAGAATCCGATTCCCGACATCCCCTCTACAATTACACAACAGTTCCGGGCAGACTTAAGAGTCGGAAGAGTTTTCTTCGAAGCACACAGGCCATCGAGGACCGTCCGCGTACGGTGAGACGTAAGTTGTGGGATAACCTCCATCCACCACCACCCAACTTCGTTCAACCCAAGGAACACCTGCCACTCGGAAGTGATTTGCAGTGGCCTGTATGGAAAGCGCTCAATAGACTGCGCACCCAGGTAGGCCGCTGCTGCCGCTGCAAACACCCAGTGTGAGTGCGGTGATCCTGACCAGACAATGGCCCACTTATTACAGTGCCCAAAGTGCCCCTACACCTGCACCTTAGAGGACATTAAAAACGCCACTGATGCTGCGATAAATGTGGCTACCTACTGGGCCCAAGTAGTCTAGCATAAAGGAAAACCATCGATTCGAAAAGAAGAAGAAATGGAAGAACTTTTTGCTAGGCCAGTACGAGGTTTGCTGGCCAGGCCAAGGGGGGCCCTGAGCTTGGGGGCCTCGGTGCACCGCCTAGCCCTTCGATAGCTACGCCACTCATGCGATTGCTACATTTGGAAATGTGTCTTGAAAATGATTTAGATCAAAAGGGTAAATAAGCAACAAGAAAACAAAATACCTATACTGAGTTAATATATAAATATGTATATGTGAAAAACTAGTACACGAATTATTTTACTTTAAAACATCTTACATACTGAAGCACAAATTGTATTTTTACATAATATTTATATTTATCTAAACATGCTGGAATCGCAAAGCCTAATTTTCGAGCGAAAGTTAAGAAGGTTTTGTAGTCAGTCATTATCGTTTGATTTCTTCGAAATAAATATCGGTTATCGACTATCATTAGGTGTTCTGGCAGGAATATCAAATATGGGGCAGGACTATCGATCGCGGAGCCCTGGGCAGGTGCCCAGAGTGCCCAGTGGGGCCTGGCAAGTGTGCGAGGTTTCATAAGATTTCATATAGGTACCTACCTACAGAATACTAAAATTCGATTCGTTCGGCTCGGATTAATGTGCGTTCACCTTAACAATAAAAGTTTTTTTATCCCGAAGAAGTCAAGAATATCATTGAAGTCAAGTATTGGTTGTTTTTAGGGTTCCGTACAAAAAAAACAGAACCCTTGTGGCGTTTATGAACGCACCCGTAAGCGCTGGCAACACCAAAGCATACGGACGAACTCTATGGTGAGAGGTTTTTCCACGGACGGTAAAAAAAAACATGGCAGAGAGGTCCAGACGGAGAGTCGTGAGCCTTTTGTACAGGATTTCACAAGTTCACGTATAAGTCCGCATCCTTGTGTTATATGTGTAATTACGTACAGCGACAAATGTGTATTAAACTATCGTATAACAATTATTCGTGCAAGTTTTATTCGTCCTCGTGCCGCAATCTTTTAACAAGGGGGAACGAGCATCTTCTACGCGTGTTCCCCAAAGTGGTGACCCCGACGTGATATAAGGTACGTTGGGGTAAGAACGGATCGGGGAAAGATCAGATGATGGTAATAACTCCCAAACGCGGCATTATTTTTTAATTCTGGCAACTTATTATAAGACTCCATTTTGTTCTGCCCATCTCTTCAGTTTGCGGTCGTCGTTACTATAGTATAAACGTGTTTTTTAGGCACAAACGTAAAACTCAAGATTTTCGTGTCGAAATTGAAGATCCGGCCTTCCCCCAGACTACATTTTTTAAATTTAATGGTGAGGATTAATTGTTTTTTCTTATACTTTGTGTATGAAATCGTTTTATATTAAGTAGCTGTTAGTTTAAACTGACAAATACAGTCGTACGATGACTGTAAGCTGAGATCCGGTGTTCCCCCGTGTGGTAGAAGATCGGCTTAATAACATCCGATTTTTCTCTGTCGTAAAAATGACAGTGAGTGTCAAACTTTTATACTATGCAATTTTAGTTTCAAGGTATGTGTGTTAGTAGGTACCTAACACAGAGAACTATAAATACTGGGATAAGTACTTCCTTAAATACTTTTTAACCGATTTAAAAATAAGCTGACTCTTGTTATAGTTTTGTACTTAATAAGTACATAATAATTCTTTATTTCTCGTTTTTTGATTATTTTCGAATTCCTTTAGAATTTATTTTAATAGAAATGTATGTACCAAATAGTTGTACCAAATTTTAATAATTGTTATTAAATATCTCAATTATGTATAAAAATACTATCTAAGACTGCTGTTACTTATAGTTTTACATTTAATTCTCAATTAGTTACTTGTGAAATATTTACGTTTTAAATACTAACAAATATAATACAATACTACTCAAACATTTTTATTCATTTTATCCTAACCCACTATATACAGCTAGGATCTGGGACACTTGCAAAGCTAAAAATTCAGAAATACTTTCATACAAGCTAGTTTACATAGAAAGTTTGAGCAACATAATTTCTTCATTTGTGGTTATACGGGGGAAGATCGGACTATAAAAATAAAATAAAAAATATTGTGACTGTTATAACTAAACTACTTGTCTTTTAAAAAAATCATTTAGTACATTCATAGAACGGAAAAGAGCGGATATTTCTCCGCTTAAAACCTTACGTTTTAAGCCATACAGTGGATTTTAGATAGTAGTCCGATGTTACCCCGCTATGGTCCGGTCTTTACCTGGCATTTTGATAAGCATACCTTATCTTCACATAGGTGTAACTTGGCAACCGCTTAAGTAAAAGAAACTTATAAAATACTGATTAAAAGTATTTTTTTTCCTCGTCAATGAAAGATCAATTTCATTTGAAAATCTTCTATAGGAAATGAGGGACAGAACATTTGCTGGAACCTCTTCAACTAACCGAAAAACAGTCCGACCTTACCCCAACGTACCTTAACAAGATTGCGTCATTGCGTCAACGCGAGGCGAGTTCCTGTTTCGGACGGCGCGAGTTACAGGTCGTCGTAACTCGTAACACGAATTGTACCGTACCTCCATAATACGGACACTGCCGCTGACAACACGAGCTGACCTATCGACCACGAGACTTCGGCACATTATATTGCATCAGCCATCGTGGTATTAGTTCCCGCTTCCCGGCCGTGTATACCAGTGCTTATAGTTATCAGTGCGCCTGGCGATCGTAATTACCTACCAGTGCGATTATACATCCATAAAAAGTGCATGTGTACTCATTTCGAAGTGCGAATCAGTTTCGATTAGGTAGTTTCGAAAGGTTCAAACTCGTCTAAGCAAGGAACATATTTACTCTACTTCGGCACATTATATTGCATCAGCCATCGTGGTATTAGTTCCCGCTTCCCGGCCGTGTATACCAGTGCTTATAGTTATCAGTGCGCCTGGCGATCGTAATTACCTACCAGTGCGATTATACATCCATAAAAAGTGCATGTGTACTCATTTCGAAGTGCGAATCAGTTTCGATTAGGTAGTTTCGAAAGGTTCAAACTCGTCTAAGCAAGGAACATATTTACTCGTCTAAGTCGATTTATGGGCGCATCGAACGCCCCCTATCGTTAAAGCGACGACGACATTTCGACGTTCCAGTGACGACTATCAGAGCTGTCATCAACTGACGTTCCAGTTCACGCAAGTACCGCATGTTAAACCACTTTATTTGGACAATTCTTGTGTTATTATTATGTTACCGACTTTTACTTTTACCACCTTGCCATAACTTTTGTAAATATATTATATTTTAATATTAACAAAAACTTAACGCAGTCACATTAATTATTATTATTTCCTTTATTTAGTTTTTTTTTTATTATTTTTTCTCTTTCTGCTCTATTGTTTTGCTGCAGAATATCCGAGTACGTTATTAATATCTTTTTAGTTAAATATTTTTGTGAAGTAGGTGTGTACATTTTCTTTTTTGTAACTTGTAGACTCACCATCAATAATACTGATTTTGCAAAGTTAAAGGTTTCAAATCTTGTTTCAAGTTCATACAAGACTTACACATACGTATAATAATAAAACTAGTATTATTCTATGGACATTCTTTAGCTGTCTAAGTAACTGTTTTAATATTTTTTTTTTATAATTACTATTTAATTGATATCTGTGTGTTTACTGGTTTTATTGGCCCTTTTGTGTCCATTTAAATTGTTTTTTTTTTGTGTGTTTATTCTGTTAATTTTTATTTAATTTTTTTTCTGTTCTCTGCAATTGTGTATAATAACTTGTATTTGTATGGTCATATTTATGAGCTTGCCTCACCACTCACCCACAATTAAGATAACTACTACTAAGGTCTGGGGTTTTGTGTGGTCGCTTGATTTCTTTGTTACAATAACATTTTAAAGCCTTCTTACCATGGCCGATGAACTTCAAGCACGCTTAAATATGCTTGAAGCTGAGAATATTGCCCTTCGGGCCCAGCATGAACAAGCTAATGCTCAACCTAAGCCTGAGATAGCAGCTGCCATATGCAGAGTGGCCGTGAAGCTGCCACCGTTTTGGCCGGATCGGGTAGCGGTGTGGTTTGCACAAGCGGAAGCTCAATTTCTTCAGCTCGGGGCGGTCGGGGCCTGTTCAACAGGGTGGGACATGTACCCACCGTGTGGGATAGACTTGGACCGCCGGGCACTTCTTCTCATGCAACCGAGCGGGATGGCGGGTTGCGGATAGCCTAGCACCGGATGTGGGACCGACCCCCGGACTGACGGGGTCGATCACACCTCCGGTGTGCCTAGTATGGCCCCGGACAAGAGAAGTTCCTGAACGCCAAATCCCAGGCCTAGGGTAACCCAATCCCCCTCTCCTGTGATCCTATATCCAATTGAGGGGTTGAGTTGGTGGAGGTGTCGGCTAGTGAGTGGCTCTGGGTGGGTGGTGGTCGTTTAAGGGCAGCGGATGGTCGAGCGAATTTGCAGTCGGGGCTCGCAATCACTTGGTATAATCATGCCCTGGGATTGCGAGCTTCACCTGCTAGGTTCGCTGGATCCGCTTTGTCTGTTTGCTGCTTCTCGGACGCCCATCGCTCGCTCGGAGGTTATCTCGCTGGTTGGCGCCTTTGCCCACTCAACCTTTCAATTAACCCAATTCCCTCCATCCCTTTCCCCATTTTTCCCTTCGGTCCATGAGGAGGGGTAACCTCACTTCCAAAAAAGCCCACCACAAAACCCAACCATGTCGCAGAAGAAGGAAAATTTTCCCCAGGTGGGTCCCGGCAATGCCGGGGAATCCCACACCGATTCGTCGGTCTGCCCCCTTCGTAATCTGGGGGGGGGCCCAAATCTGCTTCTAGATGCCGCGCCTTCCGCGCGGCAGGCTGCTTTAGCGCCCACTATACTGGCTGCGTCTCACGCGCCACCTGGCACAACTACGGCTGCGATTACCGCGCCTACTGACACAATAACGGCTGCGACTCCTGCGCCTACTACCCTGAAGCATACTACACTTTCCACGACGGCCTGGCAACAGAGCATCGTCAGGAATAGTATCACCAACAACCCTGACAACGACACTGACAAGGCACGACTCTCTAGCCTCGAAGGCGAACTCCGCGCGCTGGCATTACAGCGCGAGAAGATCGAAGCGAGGCTTAGGGACATCAACACAGAACACGGGACGGGAAAGGAAGCTGGATCCGGCGGCTCTGACTTCACCTCTGTGGACGAAGTACGCTTGCTCAAAGGAAAGCGCGGAAAAATCCGGAGCAGAGAGAAGAATCTCAGCAACCGTTTACGCAAAATCCGCGAAGGCAATAGCCAGCGCGATGCAAAAACGGTTGACTGTAAGGGAGTACGCGACCAGCCGCAAGTACGCGAAGGGGACACCCAGCGCGAAAAGCGACCGGACGCGGAAACACATGGGCAGGGACCAGTACGCGAAGGGGAAACCCAGCGCGAAACGTCACTGTCCATGCCAGGGCCATGCGGGGACAGTAACCGGAACCGTACTGACACAACACAACACCAACACCAATACACAAAAAAACGAGGCAAGCGATCTGGATTTTTGCACAAGGCGCCCGCGGCACAGCACATCCCGTCGTGCCCCTCAGAACCGCAACCCGGACCAAGTGGCCAGGGTGCGGCAAAGAGGGAACGACCGGATGACACGGCTTCACCGAGCACGCTCCAGGGAGATGCCAAGCGTGTAAAGGTCCAGACCGCTCAAGGGGGACAAAGAACCTACGCACGGGCCACTCAGGACATTCCTGCGCGGCTCGCCGTAGCGATTTGCCTCTCGCCTCCAACCCGAGACATGAACACCGACGAGGTTGAGCACATAAAGCTCAGCCTCGAAGACCTCGTCATGGACGCTGACCCCTCAAAACCACTCCCGGCCTTCCGTGGCTACCCACGGATAGCGGATGGCACCGTCCAGATGTGGTGCGAGGACGAAAATGCCCTGACCTGGCTAACCCAGAACGTGCCCAAAATAAGACTGCCCAACACGGACGCCACTCTGACAGTCATGAAGCAGTCCGAGGTGCCGACCCGAGTCCGCGCTGCGCTCTTCGTACCCAGGTACAACGGAGACATAGCGCGGCTCCAGAGTGTTCTGAGCCGTCAGAACACGTGGTACGACATTGGTAGATGGACTCTCTACAGGGCGACATCGGTCGGTGGTGATAACCACGGGACATACCTGACCCTGGGTATCCCACCGGACGAAGTCGTAAAGGTCTTGGGGCGGGAGCGACGTGTATCGTACCTACTTGGTTCAATATACGTCCGCTTCTACCCCAACACCCAACCCTCAACCCAGACTGCGACCCCAAGCACGGCACTGACGACAGAAACACCGACGAAACACGAGGTGACAATGGAGGAACTGGAGGACGAGATGGCCAGAGCGGCGATGGCTGACACGAAGGCAGTGAGTGCGCCACCCACATCACCTGGGTGGACGGAGCAACTGCTCGCCTCGTCGCCCGGCGACGGCCGGCATGGGTTGGAGGACGGGGGGGAACTTTCCGATGGATCGGACTCCTCCTAACTTCACCCCATTGCCGTTGTCGACCACGTCCAGTTCCTTCAAAATCATCCAAACAAACCTCCAGCATAGCCAGACTGCCACGGCTTGCTTGCGCAGGGCGCTGGAGGTACAACCCCGAACCATCGCACTGATCCAAGAGCCGTGGATCAGAAACAACAGAATATGCGGCCTCAGTAACATCGGAGGTAAGCTAATTCTTGACACACAGAGCACAGGCAAGCCACGAACCTGTGCCTATATACCCAGAGATGTACCTACCACAACACTCACGCAATTCTGTTCCAGAGATCTAACAGCCGTCAGGCTCAACACTGATAACGAAACACCCGACATAGTCTTAGCGTCGGTATACATGCCAGGCGAACACGAAGACTGCCCACCTAAAGAGATGACCGACCTGGTGAAGCACTGCGAAGATGCCAACCTGAGCCTGGTCATTTGCACGGACTCAAACGCTCATCACCCACTTTGGGGCTGCAACAAAGCCAACTCCAGGGGCGAGGTATTATGCACGTATCTTTTCTCAACTAACCTTAATATTATAAACCATGGCTCAGAACCCACTTGGGTCACAGCCCGCGGACAAACAATTATTGATTTAACCCTTGCCTCAGAAAGCGCGGCAAATCTTATCTCAAACTGGCATGTATCCAATGAACCCTCCTGTTCCGATCACAGAAGGATTCGTTTCTCACTATTAGCTAACACAAAAAAACCCGAACCAAGGCGCAACCCGCGCCGAACCAATGTACCTGGCTACAAACGACTCCTGGCCTCCTTACTAGCCAGGGACCAAACACCTTTAAGCATAAAGAATCCCAAACAACTTGAGGACACCGTAACAAAGCTCTCAGAATATATTATTGAAGCCTACCACACCTGCTGCAAACTAAAAGACCCGAACGCCAAGGGTAAGGGAAACTCTTGGTGGAATGCGGAACTAGGCAAGCTCAGGCTAGAGGTACGCAAACAATTCAACAAAGCCAAAAATTCCAGACTACCCGAAGACTGGGAGCTATACAAAGAAACCCAATACACATTCAAAAAACAAATCAGAGCTGCCAGCAGAGCAGCCTGGAGAAAATTCTGCGAGAATATTGAATCACACAACGAGGCCGCACGGGTGAGAAAAATCCTAGCCACCGACCAAAACCGCACCCTCGGGTCGCTGAAAAACCCAGATAACACATACACGAAAACAGGACTTGAAACAAGTAAAGTTCTACTAGAAACTCACTTCCCGGACTGCAGCCTCTCCGAGGACAGGACATGGACAAGTGAGCCAACACACACACCAAACAACCAGGACTGGCATAGAGCCAGTACCATAGTAACAGAAGACCGAATAAGGTGGGCAATTAAAACCTTCAAACCCTATAAATCGGCAGGCCTAGACGAAATCTTCCCAGCGCTACTGCAATGGGGGGTTGATCTCCTCACGTCGTGGCTGGTCTTAATCTATCGTGCCTGCCTAGCACACAATTACGTACCACTTGCATGGCGAGAGGTGAAAGTTATTTTCATCCCTAAACCAGGCAAAAAGGACTACACACAGCCCAAAGCGTACAGGCCAATAAGCCTGACATCATTCCTACTGAAAACCCTTGAGAGACTCTGCGACCGACACATCCGGGACGGACCTCTCCGGAGGCTGCCACTACACAAGCAGCAACACGCCTACTCCACAGGGAAATCAACGGAATCAGCACTGCACAGTGTGATCTCCAAGATCGAATGTGCGGTAGACCACAAATGTTCCTCACTAGCGGCTTTTATTGATATAGAAGGCGCTTTTGACAAAACCATATTCCACAGCATCAACGCAGGTCTCGAGGAACACGGTGTGGACTCGACCCTGCGAGGATGGATCACCAACATGCTCAGACTAAGAGCCGTACAAGTCACGGTGAATGATACCACAAGAGCCATTGTGGCGAAGGGATGCCCGCAGGGAGGCGTGCTCTCACCACTCTTATGGAATCTCGTAGTAGATAGCCTCATAAGGCGCCTAAATGACAGGGGATATTTCACAGTGGGTTACGCTGATGATATAACCATTATAATAAACGGCACACATGAAAACACATTATGCAACCTTATGCGCCAAGCCTTGAAGATAGTAGAGGACTGGTGCAAGGAGTACAAATTAGCAGTGAACCCTACTAAAACCGAACTCGTCCTTTTCACAAAGAAAAGGAAGCTGGCAACTCTACAGTTACCACACTTCTTTGGAACTACGTTAAGCCTATCGGCTGAATCCAAATACCTGGGCATATATTTGGATAAACAGCTGACCTGGGCAAGACACACTGACTACATCACCACAAAAGCCAGCATAGCCCTATGGCAATGCAAAAGACTGCTTGGCAGGAATTGGGGCTTAAGCCCCAAAATCACCTACTGGCTATACACCACAGTCATCAGACCAATTGTCACATACGGCTCCCTAGTTTGGTGGCCCAGGACCAATCTGAGCACAGCCCAGAAGGAACTCGAGAAACTACAAAGATTAGCCTGCGTGGCGATCACCGGCAGTATGAGAACATCACCCACTGCCGCCTTACAGGCGATGCTAGGACTGCCACCCCTAAATCTCGTCGTGAAAGAGGAAGCGACCCTAGCGGCTTTCAGGCTCGATATATCCGGCACCCTAAGCAAAGACTCCCGAATCAAACATACACGGATAAAAGAGGAAGCAATCAAACGACAGCCCATGATGGCATCACCCAACGACAGAACCCTGAAAATACACTGTTTCCAGAAACACTACAACATAGAGCTTACAGCGGAGCTGTGTGACTACTCAGGCCCAGATGAGCTAAGGATCTATACAGATGGATCAAAAACCGACCTCGGCACCGGAGTCGGGGTTTTCTCTGAAGACCTAAACATTAAAATATCTAGGCCCTTAGGAATACTAAACACTGTCTACCAAGCAGAATGCGTAGGCATCATCCAGGCAGCACACGCCATTGAGGCCAGGGAAGTCACGGATACGCATATCCGTATACTCTCCGATAGTGCCTCAGTCCTTCAATCCTTAGAGAGAAACCAGATCACGTCGAGACTAATACTAGAATGTCATAATGCACTGGAACGCATTACACAACCAAACCGCAATACAGTGACACTACAATGGATCAAAGGACACAGTGGTTCACTAGGTAACGATGCGGCCGACGAACTTGCCAGAAGGGGTTCCAGCACAAAAGCCTTCGGACCCGAACCCATTGTGCCCATTCCGTTCAATCAGTTGAGAAGTTGGTTAAGAGATTACACACAAACACAAGCGGAGAAATGGTGGACCTCGACACCAGGGTGCAGGCAGTCCAAGGAGGCTATGCCATCCCTGGATACAAAGCTGACCAAGCGCCTTCTGCACCTGGACAGAGACAGCCTGCGACTGGTGGCGGGGACCATCACCGGACACTGCTCATTGAATAAGCACTTTCACACACTAGGTATCACTGATAGTCCTCTGTGCAGGGCCTGCATGGAGGCGGAAGAAACGGTGGCGCATGTGCTCCTTGAGTGCACTGGCGTCACCCAGATCCGCAGGGAGACCATTGGAACGCCAAACTCCCTTGCGGACGCACTGAGAAGACTGGGAAGATTGATCTGCTTCTGGAGGGAGGTGGGCTGGTTGGAGTAATCGGCCGCCATGGCTCACGTACAATGGTCCATTTTAAGGACTAAGTGCGGAAACCGAACCCCCCTAACATAGAACATAGAACATAGCTCAATTTCTTTTGGCTGGCATTAATACGGATGTGACTAAATACAGTTATGTTCTCAGCCAGATTGACCATAAAGTAGCTGGCGAAATAGAAGACATTGTTACCAACCCACCCGCAGAGGGAAAATATGCAATTCTCAAGGACACCTTGATTAAACGATTCTCCACGTCTGAAGAGCAGAGAGTAAGACGGCTGCTCAGTGATGAGGAACTCGGGGACAGAAAACCATCCCAGTTCCTCCGTCACCTCCGCTCCCTAGCAGGAAATACATTGTCCGACGACAACATCCTGCGCCAGCTGTGGCTTCGCCGCTTGCCTCAGCATGTACAAGGTATCTTGGCAGCCCAAGCCAACCTTAGTTTGGACAGGATAGCTGACATTGCTGACAAGATTGTTGAGGCCCAGCCAAGTCATACAAATGTTTTTGCTGCAGCAAGTGCCCCTACGCTTACCAGTCTGATTGAGCGGATAGAAAAGTTGAGCAGTCAGGTTGCTGCTTTGACAACCGAACGCTCCCGATCTCGGAACAGTAGCAGACGTTCCTCGCGTAGCGCCACCCCGGACCGGACTGCAAAACTCTGTTGGTACCATAAAAAATATGGTATTAAGGCAAAAAAGTGCATTACACCATGCAAATGGCTGGCGGAAAACCCAGGGAGCAGTCAGTAGCGACGGCGACTGATTGTGAAAAAACCAATCCCGCAGCCGTCGCCTTTTTATAACCGACCAAGTCACTAAACGGCAATTTTTAATAGACACTGGTTCGGACCTTTGCTGCTACCCTCATCGCTGGCTTTCTGATCGAAGAAAGCCTACCGATTATGACCTCTGCGCTGCTAACGGTAGCACCATAAAGACTTTCGGCACAATTACCTTGACGCTCAACTTTCGTCTCCGTCGCAATTTCACCTGGACGTTCGTCGTCGCCGACGTCAATAATGCGATCATTGGTTCGGACTTTCTGGCTTATTATCACCTGCTGCCAGACTGCCGCACCAAGCGGTTGATAGATGGCGTCACCAATCTCTCAGCAATTGCCTCTACCGCGACGTCAGAGCAACCAAGTGTCAAGGCCGTAGCCCCATCGAATTCTGCTTTCGCACAAGTGCTAGCAGAGTTCCCTGAAATAACTCGTCCACCTGGCCTTCCCAGGATTATGAAACACGATACTGTGCATTTCATCAAGACAACGGACGGGCCCCCTATTTCTTGCCGTCCTCGCCGTCTAGCTCCTCAAAAGCTGGTGTCGGCTAAAAAGGAATTTGAGGAAATGGTTCAGTCTGGCACAGCACGACCATCCAAAAGTTCGTGGTCGTCTCCGTTGCACATGACCCTAAAGAAGGACAACACTTGGCGTCCCTGCGGCGACTACCGTGCGCTCAACGCCCGAACTGTACCAGACAGATACCCAGTCCGGCACATAAACGACTTTGCCCACAACCTCACTGGTGCTAAAATCTTCAGCACCATTGACCTTGTGAAGGCATACCATCAGATCCCGGTGTCTGAAGAGGACATTCCGAAGACCGCCATCATTACTCCGTTTGGCCTCTTCGAGTTTCCTTTTATGACATTCGGTCTTCGTAACGCTGGCCAGACCTTCCAGCGGTTTATCGATGAGGTCACACGGGGTCTTGATTTCTGCTTTCCTTACGTGGATGACATCCTCGTCCATTCTACAGACGAGGCCCTCCACGGCGAGCATCTGCGCATCCTCTTCAGACGCCTACGTGACTATGGGGTGGTTATAAATCCTTCCAAGTGTGTATTTGGCGCACGGGAAGTCACATTCTTAGGCTACCACATCAGCCCCAAGGGCACTAGGCCTCCTCAGGATCGTGTTCAAACCATCTTTGATTTCCCACCCCCCAAAACTGTCCAGGGAGTACGTCGTTTTCTCGGCATGCTAAACTACTACCGCCGTTTCCTACCTAACGCTGCATTGTTCCAGGCTCCATTAATCAAAGCTGTTGTTGATACCAAAGGCAAGGGTGCAAAACCATTTATATGGTCACCTGAGCTCCTCAAACAATTAGAAGCCTGCAAAAAGAGTTTAGCGACTGCCACTCTGCTGCATTACCCGATCAACGGCGCCCCTCTTGGACTGTTTACCGATGCTTCCAGCGTTCACATCGGCTCCTGCCTACAACAACACATAGAAGGCGAGTGGGTACCTCTTGCTTTCTACAGCAAAAAGCTGACTGATCGGCAAACGCAGTGGCCTGCTTATTATCGCGAATTACTGGCGGTGTATGAAAGCGTACAACATTTTCGCCACATTCTGGAGGTCCAACACGTTACCATTTATACGGACCACAAGCCGCTACTCTATGCTTTCGTACAGCGCCGGGAAAAGCTCCCCCCTGCACAATTGAATCAATTGTCTTTTATCAGCCAATTTACAACTGATATAAAATATATTAAGGGAGAGGACAATGTGGTCGCTGACACCATGTCACGTGTAGACGCCATCGCTCTGGATCAGGATTGGCAAGCACTTGCCAAATCACAGGAAACAGACCAGGAGTTAACAAACTTACAGCAGCAAGGCTCCAGCCTTCAATTAACCAACATAAACATTCCTGGGACTAACATCCTTGTCACCTGTGATACGTCTACAGGCAAGCCTCGCCCTTACTTGACCCCTTCCTTCCGAAAAACAACGTTCGACAAGCTGCATAATTTAAGCCACCCCGGTGCTCGAGCTACCACCCGTCTCATAACCGATCGCTACGTTTGGCCCTCTGTCAATAGGGACTGCAAAAAGTGGGCACGAACATGCTTAGCGTGTCAGCGCGCTAAAGTATCGCGCCATAATTCTTCCCCTTTAGGCAATTTCGACCTACCACCTGGCCGTTTCAGACACGTCCATATCGACATCGTCGGCCCCTTGCCGATCTGTAACGACTATCGGTACTGCTTGACTGCCATTGACAGAGTCACTAAATGGCCTGAGGTATGGCCAATGCGATCCATCACCGCAGAAGAGGTAGCAGAAACCCTGACACGGGAGTGGATTGCTCGTTTCGGCGTGCCATCAGTTATTACAACAGACCAAGGAACTCAGTTTGAGTCTGATCTGTTCCGCCGACTTATGACACACTTCGCCACCACTAAAACTAGGACAACGGCTTACCATCCCTGCGCTAACGGCATGATTGAGCGCGTCCACCGCCAGCTTAAAGCTGCGCTCATGTGCCACCAGGACTCGTGGGTCCGCGCACTGCCCCTTGTCCTCCTTGGCATGCGATCAGCTTTCAAGGAAGACTTGAAATCCACTGCTGCCGAAATGGTGTACGGGGAACCTCTTCGGTTGCCCGGTGAATTGCTTGTCGCGGGCGACGGACCACATAGTTTAGATGACCCGGCAGATTTTGTTGTACAGCTTCGGCGTAAAATGTCGACTGTACGACCTATCCCGGCATCTCGGCATACGCAGCCATCTGCCTTTATCTTTAAGGATCTTTCGTCAGCAACGCACGTATTTCTACGGGATGATTCCGTCAGACGGCCTTTACAGCCACCATATTCCGGCCCGTACCAAGTTGTAGATCGTGCCAGTGATGGCAAAACTATGACTTTGGACATCAACCGCAAAACCGTGACTGTTAGTGTAGATCGCATCAAACCAGCACACATGGATCACACAATTCATACCAGCCATGACCTCCCAAACAGGCCCACAGAACCTGCGACACACACGACCCAAAACCTCCCAAAAAGACCCACAGGGCCTGCAAAATACACAGACACGGCCCCAAAACTGCCGTATACCACGCGGTCCGGTAGACGAGTTAAATTTAAGGATCTCTCCGATTTCGAGTAATCGGCTCGTCCTTCTCCGTGGGGGGGTGGTGTGGCGTTTATGAACGCACCCGTAAGCGCTGGCAACACCAAAGCATACGGACGAACTCTATGGTGAGAGGTTTTTCCACGGACGGTAAAAAAAAACATGGCAGAGAGGTCCAGACGGAGAGTCGTGAGCCTTTTGTACAGGATTTCACAAGTTCACGTATAAGTCCGCATCCTTGTGTTATATGTGTAATTACGTACAGCGACAAATGTGTATTAAACTATCGTATAACAATTATTCGTGCAAGTTTTATTCGTCCTCGTGCCGCAATCTTTTAACAAGGGGGAACGAGCATCTTCTACGCGTGTTCCCCAAACCCTTATAGGATTATCACTCATGCGTCTGTCTGTCCGTCCGTCTGTCACAGCCAATTTGCTCCAAATCTACTGGACCAAATGAGGTGAAATAATTTGTTAGGATACTGTAATCCTATGAGGCTATGACCCAAACACAGTAGGTAAATGAAATTTTTGCAAAATTTTTTTTTTTTTAAATAACTAAGTATTATTTTCGGCATCAAAATATTAGGAAAATTTAAAAAAAATTGCAAACCTGACTGTCATTTATATCAAATGAAAGGGCTCGATAAGAGGATCTCAAATATATTTTTGTTAATATTGTAAAATAAATTTAATAGTTTTGGTTTTATTCATGAAAGAAGACGAAAATTTACCATTCCCCCCTGATCTCCGAAACTACTGAGCCCAAAATTTAAAAAAAAAATACAAAATACAAGTTCGTTGCTTGTAGATAGGGCATGCAATATTCGCCCGATTTTAGTATTCGATTTTTACAAGTTTTTCGAATATTTGATGAGATAACCATGTTTTGTTGTCTCATTTATTTTTTCAACATAATGTAATGAACATTACGAATCAAATAATTATTCAAAAGGAACTAAATAAACACAACACGTCAGCTATGCATTCGTATAATTGTATTTATTACTAACAAAATGGTAGAGATAATTATAATCTTAACTTCGCAAGGTATTAAAGTATATGATTTAAAGACAACTACCGTACATAGTACATACCATATTAAATTTTTATTTCTTTTTTAGATAATAGAATCTCATAAAACCAAAAACTCAATAAACAATAATGAAAACAAAATTTCACAAAACCACACACCTGTCGGTCCGCACACACAAAACCTAGAGCCTGTCCAGAGAAGCGGCAAGCGGAAGGGGTTTTGAGCGCGAGTCCACTCGCGCGTTTCAATTTATATTGCGTCCAGATACCGCGTTTTTCGCGGGGATTCCCTGTCAGTTATAAACATGGACTCGGATACAGCGGTTGTGTTGTGGCTTGCATACCGTCGATGGAAGCAAGCTTCACAAAAAAAAACGACTATTTCTACCCAGTTCCTACGTTTTATGAGAAATTTTGTTCCTATAATTTTACTGTTATTTAATATTAAATTTTACACTATTCGAAAAACTCGGAAACCTCGAATACTCGAATAGTATGCCCTATGTAGCGGTCAAAAGGTTTAAGGGGAATCGCTTTTGACAAATCATACAATGTATGTCAATCGTTTGGTGGTGTCTACCAAGCATTGAAACTGGTCCTCAATCATCATCCTGCTTTAAGGCACAAAGTACGTAAGGCTGCGGCGCGCCTGAGCAGATAGACCCACCACTCAGAACAAACCGCCATTGCACGCACACATTGACGTTACGTTTATATGTATACCCTGTTCACAATAAGATTAGACATAAACACAAACCTTTTTTTACAGTCCCTTCAACCGATTTTGACTTCTATTCCGTAGGCTTAAGGATGACATTAGAGGCAAAAAGTGGTTACAATAACAACTGTTTACTGCAGTTGCCATTTGTCATGCTTCCAACGCAATATAAGTCAAAATCGGTTGAACGGACTGTAAAAAAGGTTTATGCAAATGTCTAATCTTATTGTGAACAGGGTATAGGCATTCTCAAGCAGACTTTAGTCTCGACTGTCATATGTTGTCTAAATGAATAAATGAGAGACATTGACATTTCATGAAGAACAGGATAATTTTGTTACAAAAAAATTGCAAAGAGTTCCAACCACTGTCAATAAAATTTAATATTGTCACAAATAAAACCTTCAGAATCAATACAGTAGCAGCCCTAGTGAGTCTGGCAAGTTTATACCCTGTTCACAATAAGATTAGACATATACACAAACCTTTTTTACAGTCCGTTCAACCGATTTTGACTTCTATTGCGTTAGTAGCATGACAAATAGCAGCTGCAGTAAACAGAAGGCGTTTTGAGCGCGAGTCCACTCGTGCGTTTCAATTTATATTGCGTCCAGATACCGAGTTTTACGCGCGACGGATTCCCTGTCAGCTATAAACATGGACTCGGATACAGCGGTTGTGTTGTGGCTTGCATACCGTCGATGGAAACAAGCTTCACAAAAAAAAAACGACTATTTCTACCCAGTTCCTACGTTTTATGAGTCTAATGGAATCGTCTGATGATTCCATATGGCTACTCTTTTTTCAATTTGGTCAATAAATACTTCCGTATCGAAGTTATCACGCTCCATCAAATACATCCACTCGCCACGGACTCGCGCGTAGTACTGGTCTAAGCGCGAGTGGACTCGCGCGCAAAACGCCTTATCCGCGCGTAAAACGCGTTTATAACGCGTTTATTTATTTATTATTTATAGTTCATTAAAACGGTACAATACCAATTACATTAATTAACTTTAATACAAAATAAAGGTTTTATATACAATATTGTAAATTTCATCGTAAAATTAATTAAAGACTAACATGGAACAGTGGACACCCTCGCATACTTTCTCTCACAGAACGCCAGACATACACGCATAATTTTATTCCATTCATCCGCAAACACATCATATTCAGGATTGGCCGCCAGGAGGGCGTTGAGCATCTTTAGAGTACGACACACTGGGGACTCAGCTCTGGCAACATTTCTGGATGACAGCTGCGCGAACAGATTGTGCCGGCGGCACTGACGATTCGATGTCCGATGTATTTGTCGGGCACAAAAAGGCGACAGAAAAGACCAAGGAGTTCGGGGGACAGTCGATTCGCCCGCAAAGGGTTTTACAGGCTACCGTGAGCTGTTCAAGGCCTCTTCTCACCTCTAACGAGTTAAAGCCCAGCACTCCTAAAAGATAATTAGTAGGGTACATGTAGGGAAAATAATGGTATAACCTTTTATATAGAAACCTGAGGAAGGTTTTTTGTACCTTTTCGAGCATTACGGTTTGGGTCTCTGTGTAAGGGTGCCAGATACAAGCACTGGACTCGAGTTTACTTCGGACCAAAGTGGTGTACAGAAGCCTGATAACATTTGGGTTGCGAAAGTCACGAGCATTTCGCAATACAAACCCCAAGCGCCTGAACGATTCCTTAGCAAGATTGGAAATATGGTCTCTAAACGTCAGACCACGGTCGAAGGTCACGACCAAGTCCTTTATGTTGGTGACACGAGTAATTGCTTCATCACCCAATCTGTAGTTATAATGGACTGGTCGCAATCCCCGACCGTACGTCATGACGTAACACTTGCTTTTATTAAAAAGCAGCTTATTCACTTTACTCCACTCATAAATGGCGTCAATATCCCTTTGAAGGAGTTGGCAATCCGCATCCGATTTTATATGCGCAACTAATTTTAGGTCCTCGGCATATAGAAGGCATTTTGCGAATGTGACGCGACTATTTCTACCCAGTTCCTACGTTTTATGAGTCTAATGGAATCGTCTGATGATTCCATATGGCTACTCTTTTTTCAATTTGGTCAATAAATACTTCCGTATCGAAGTTATCACGCTCCATCAAATACATCCACTCGCCACGGACTCGCGCGTAGTACTGGTCTAAGCGCGAGTGGACTCGCGCGCAAAACGCCTTATCCGCGCGTAAAACGCGTTTATAACGCGTTTATTTATTTATTATTTATAGTTCATTAAAACGGTACAATACCAATTACATTAATTAACTTTAATACAAAATAAAGGTTTTATATACAATATTGTAAATTTCATCGTAAAATTAATTAAAGACTAACATGGAACAGTGGACACCCTCGCATACTTTCTCTCACAGAACGCCAGACATACACGCATAATTTTATTCCATTCATCCGCAAACACATCATATTCAGGATTGGCCGCCAGGAGGGCGTTGAGCATCTTTAGAGTACGACACACTGGGGACTCAGCTCTGGCAACATTTCTGGATGACAGCTGCGCGAACAGATTGTGCCGGCGGCACTGACGATTCGATGTCCGATGTATTTGTCGGGCACAAAAAGGCGACAGAAAAGACCAAGGAGTTCGGGGGACAGTCGATTCGCCCGCAAAGGGTTTTACAGGCTACCGTGAGCTGTTCAAGGCCTCTTCTCACCTCTAACGAGTTAAAGCCCAGCACTCCTAAAAGATAATTAGTAGGGTACATGTAGGGAAAATAATGGTATAACCTTTTATATAGAAACCTGAGGAAGGTTTTTTGTACCTTTTCGAGCATTAGGGTTTGGGTCTCTGTGTAAGGGTGCCAGATACAAGCACTGGACTCGAGTTTACTTCGGACCAAAGTGGTGTACAGAAGCCTGATAACATTTGGGTTGCGAAAGTCACGAGCATTTCGCAATACAAACCCCAAGCGCCTGAACGATTCCTTAGCAAGATTGGAAATATGGTCTCTAAACGTCAGACCACGGTCGAAGGTCACGCCCAAGTCCTTTATGTTGGTGACACGAGTAATTGCTTCATCACCCAATCTGTAGTTATAATGGACTGGTCGCAATCCCCGACCGTACGTCATGACGTAACACTTGCTTTTATTAAAAAGCAGCTTATTCACTTTACTCCACTCATAAATGGCGTCAATATCCCTTTGAAGGAGTTGGCAATCCGCATCCGATTTTATATGCGCAACTAATTTTAGGTCCTCGGCATATAGAAGGCATTTTGCGAATGTGACGAGACTATTTCTACCCAGTTCCTACGTTTTATGAGTCTAATGGAATCGTCTGATGATTCCATATGGCTACTCTTTTTTCAATTTGGTCAATAAATACTTCCGTATCGAAGTTATCACGCTCCATCAAATACATCCACTCGCCACGGACTCGCGCGTAGTACTGGTCTAAGCGCGAGTGGACTCGCGCGCAAAACGCCTTATCCGCGCGTAAAACGCGTTTATAACGCGTTTATTTATTTATTATTTATAGTTCATTAAAACGGTACAATACCAATTACATTAATTAACTTTAATACAAAATAAAGGTTTTATATACAATATTGTAAATTTCATCGTAAAATTAATTAAAGACTAACATGGAACAGTGGACACCCTCGCATACTTTCTCTCACAGAACGCCAGACATACACGCATAATTTTATTCCATTCATCCGCAAACACATCATATTCAGGATTGGCCGCCAGGAGGGCGTTGAGCATCTTTAGAGTACGACACACTGGGGACTCAGCTCTGGCAACATTTCTGGATGACAGCTGCGCGAACAGATTGTGCCGGCGGCACTGACGATTCGATGTCCGATGTATTTGTCGGGCACAAAAAGGCGACAGAAAAGACCAAGGAGTTCGGGGGACAGTCGATTCGCCCGCAAAGGGTTTTACAGGCTACCGTGAGCTGTTCAAGGCCTCTTCTCACCTCTAACGAGTTAAAGCCCAGCACTCCTAAAAGATAATTAGTAGGGTACATGTAGGGAAAATAATGGTATAACCTTTTATATAGAAACCTGAGGAAGGTTTTTTGTACCTTTTCGAGCATTAGGGTTTGGGTCTCTGTGTAAGGGTGCCAGATACAAGCACTGGACTCGAGTTTACTTCGGACCAAAGTGGTGTACAGAAGCCTGATAACATTTGGGTTGCGAAAGTCACGAGCATTTCGCAATACAAACCCCAAGCGCCTGAACGATTCCTTAGCAAGATTGGAAATATGGTCTCTAAACGTCAGACCACGGTCGAAGGTCACGCCCAAGTCCTTTATGTTGGTGACACGAGTAATTGCTTCATCACCCAATCTGTAGTTATAATGGACTGGTCGCAATCCCCGACCGTACGTCATGACGTAACACTTGCTTTTATTAAAAAGCAGCTTATTCACTTTACTCCACTCATAAATGGCGTCAATATCCCTTTGAAGGAGTTGGCAATCCGCATCCGATTTTATTTGCGCAACTAATTTTAGGTCCTCGGCATATAGAAGGCATTTTGCGAATGTGACCTTTTTTATAAGGTCATTGATCATCAAGAACAGAGGCGGACCCAAAACGGATCCCTGACTAACGCCCGAGCGAGTATTATACGGCTTGGACTCGAAATAGCCATATCTGACAAACTACTTGCGATCACGCAGGTAGTCGGCGAAAAATTTGAGAAATCCGGACGTAAAACCAATGCCTCCCAACTTTGTCAAGAGGACATCGTTGTCCACTCTGTCGAACGCTTTGCGGAAATCAAAGTAAAGAGCGTCGACTTGCCTCCCCGTGTCCAAGCCTCTGGATACGTAGTCCACGTGAATCAATAAGTTAGTGTCGACGGAGCGACCCGACCGAAAACCGTGCAGGGCGTCTGATAGAAACATATTTATAGGCCTGTAGATGAAAGTATGGATTATATGCTCTAAAACCTTCGCAATGGTTGGTAGGATAGCGATAGGTCTGTGATCCTCCACAGATGATTTGTTGCTGGTTTTGGGGATGGGGGTGACCCGGGAAATTTTCCACTGCTCAGGGTATAGGCCGGACTGAAGGGCAAGGTTAAAAACATGACAGAGAGGAGCTGCTAAGGTTTCGTGGCTTCCCTTAAGGATAAAAGCAGGGATGTTGTCAAGACCAATCGAGCTACATGGTTTGAGTTTTGCAATTCCCTTAACAACATCCAGTGGGGTCAAAAAGGGAAGAGGAATATTATCTCCATCACAGCCGCTTTGACACCCGAACTGGTCTCACCATTATATAAAACACTTGGCTCGAAACCACCCTTTGATCGCAGACTGGATACGTGTTGCCAGAACTGTCGTAGATTCTTTCCTATGCTATTCTCTACAGTATGACAGTAGCGTGCAATGAGCGGGACTCTCTACTCGCGCGTTATCTCGGGCGCCATTCTTGCGTCCAGCAGCTTAGAAGATAACTTCGATACGGAACTATTTATTATTTACTATCACTATTATTATTATACTACTATTATATTACTATCAAAAAGCTGCGTTCGCAAATTTTGTTCCTATCATTTTACTGTTATTTAATATTAAATTTTAGACTATTCGAAAAATTTGGAAACCTCGAATACTAAGTTTATAGTATTCGAATATAAAACAAGAGCGAATACTCGAATAAAACGAATACTCGAATAGCATGGCCTACTTGTAGATTACAGGAAAACCTATAAGAATTCTATCAATTTAAAATAAACTGGTAAACTCAATATAATACGTTCACACATACCACAATTGGCATTGTAAGGAACCCTCTCCACGCGAGTTCAAATCGCAATTGGCCGGTTTGTTTTTTCAAAAATACGAATTTATTTTTATTATACATAAATGAATAACTGGAAAATATTCAGTACCTTTCCTTAAAATATCATTAGGTAAGCATAAGTAATAAATTATCATGGTTTATGATAATTTATTACTTATGCTCATATGAGAGAGAGAAGTAAGGAGAAAGGAATTTGGTTTAAAAGTAAAACCATACAATGTCATCCTCCTCGAATACCATGGTTTATGGATTATAAAATATCTAGGAATATTTTAGTCATAGCAAATAGATTACGTTCAGGACATTATCCCTCTAAGTATGGATATTTAATGAAAAAAGTTGATTGCCCCAATTGTGAAGTATGTGGGGTGTTGGATGATGTACAACACTTAATTTTTGATTTTCAAAAATATGCAGTAAGCAGAGAATTAATGGTGCGTGAATATAAATTAAATGTGATGGATGTTGGTACATTTACATCAGTTCTAGCAAATCCCACTTCATCCGCTGCTGCCACTTTATTTAAGACTAGCTGACCCGACAGACGTAGTCCTGTCCCCATTTAGCTCTATCCTACCAACCTACCCTACCTTACCTACATATCTACCCTACACTACCTACCTACCTACCCTACACTACCTTACCTAACTACCTACCTACCCTACAATATCCTACCCTACTTAACTACCTACTTACCTTTTTTTTTTTTTTTGATACGGGGTGGAAAATCCTCATGGATGTCCTCCGCCCTGGGGCGGGCGGAGGGGTCTGTCAGACTCTTACTGACTAAAAACCACCCCGGTGTTCCATCTCACACCTACGTCGGGGGTCGTGGGAACTGGAGATACTTCCGCAACCCCCGGCTGGTGCCGGCCCGCTGCAGCGGGCAACTTCTCGGGTCAGGGGGGGGAGTGAGGTGTTAGACTCCCCCCCGGACGTCTTAGAGGGGCGCGCGTGGAACACTACGCGCCGCCACCTCGGGTCCTGGTGTATGTGGGGGGCGACAGACGTCCCCGAGTCTACCGCCCCTGGACCCATTTAGGGGGGCCGGAAGAGGGCGTTATCCGCCCTCCGCCGACGCCCGGTGCGCCTGCTGCGGGCAGGATGGGAGGTTGAGATCTCCCTCTCCCTTTCCGCAGCCTCCTTCTGCTACATGACACTTTCGCAGAAGGAAACCACCGCGTCCCAGGACTCTGCGCTGTCGACCATCGACTCGACCACGGCCGACAGCGACAGGTCACTGCCTACTTCTGAGACGAGGGCACGGCGCGGCCCCTCCCAAGCGGCACATTCCGCCAGCGTATGCCGCGCCGTGTCCTCCCGGCAGTCGACGCAGTGGTGACACCGGGCGTCCGGCTCCCTGTTTATGCGACACAGGTACTTCCCGAAGCAACCATGCCCCGAGAGCACCTGCGTCACCCGAAACGATAGGGAGCCGTGCCTCCTCCCGAGCCAGCGCTCGAGCACTGGCCGGAACTACCTACTTACCTACCCTAACCTACCTACATACCTACCCAACCAACCTACCTACCTACCCTGCCTACCTAAACTTATCTTATGCCGGCACTTCACATGGCGTATTTGTACAAATATTCGCCTTACTTGGATAATACAAAGTGTACCCTAAAGTTATTGAAATAAAGTCTATTTTGTATTATCCAAGTAAGGCGAATATTTGCACAAATTCGCCATGTAAAGTTGTAGCATTATATGCAAACATGTAGGCTGACATGTTCTTAGAAGATATATGCCCCAAAATAAAAAAATAAAATAAAAAAAAAAAATAAAAAAAACCCATTATGAAATCATTACTGGGTTTTGGGTATCGCCCTCATATAGCCTGCCCCAGTCATAGGACAAAGCCGCGCCGCTTCGCACCACATCGCGTTGAGAATTCGCGTGTCTCCGACTCACCGCATCGGATCGCTTCGCAATCGTGTTCACTTTAAATTGAACCGCCTTTAAGACGCCGTTTTAGTTTGTATATGAAACTTAAAAACGAAAAAAAAAAACAAAAAAAAAACCCATTATGAAATCATTACTGGGTTTTGGGTATCGCCCTCATATAGCCTGACCCAGTCATAGGACAAAGCCGCGCCGCTTCGCACCACATCGCGTTGAGAATTCGCGTGTCTCCGACTCACCGCATCGGATCGCTTCGCAATCGTGTTCACTTTAAATTGAACCGCCTTTAAGACGCCGCTTTAGTTTGTATATGAAACTTAAGATAGTTGTCACTTGTCAGATAGATTTTTCCTTGTTCAATACATACATTAGGTATCCTAAAAGCATTTCCAGTTCTTTTTTGTTCAAATCCGTTTGCTAAAAACGCTTCACCGCATTGGCAGCGCTCCCCTACAATTACACTATGATAAAAGTAAGAACTAAATGTTTGTTTGTTTGTGCATGGGTATGGTACTGTAGAGACTTGCCCAGCAGAGAGGCTTTATGTAATGAAGCCATAACTATTTAGTCTATGGTTAGAACCTTCTGGAAATATATTTGAATAATGTAGAAGGATAGTTTTTATACTATGACATGTGATGTCAGTTAGTCCGAGCTAAGCTCTGAGCTGCGGGCTACCTAAAGTTTTCCTCTCGCTTATCTGATTAATACAGTCTTCTACGAGTCGGTAACATCTTTCATTCAACGTAGCTTAGACTCACGATAATTCGTACACGCTACTAGTGTAGCCTTGGTGTTACAGTACCATACCCATAGCTAAATAATCGCGGTGTTCGGAGAACTACTTTCTTACCAGCCCCCAACTAGTTATCCCACTCTATTCCAATCCACGAAAGGTTCTTGATGTACGCCCACTAGTGTCCTAACACAGGCAATTTTTGTCTAAAAGGTCACTTCAAGCACTAGATGTAGTACATAACTTGTGAAAGAAAATAAATTATTATTATTACTAGCACCTCAACTCACTTGTTCACTACTATTTGTACTCCATGTAGATACAGAAGCCAGCACATCAAGCTACAACATTCTGTCAAAATTCTTTGATAGGTTTTCAACTTTATTACTAAAGAATAAGGTTCATATTCAATTGGGAAAATTTGAGTTTGGTATAGTTTGATGTGCTGTCTATACTACCTACGAAAGGAGAACATTTAAATGAAATAATAATTAAATCTAAGTACCTATTTTATTATCAATGAATACTCTTAATTTCACTTATGTATTGTAGAATTGCAGCAATTCTTGATCTTTAGGCTTAAGAATACATTTATCTTTTAAATTTACAACCCATCCAGGTTCTAATCCATAAAATATTTGCCTAGGATCTTTTTTTTCACATAACATTTTGTAATTTGATTCATTTTCTATATCAGGTAGACTATATCCATATTTTTGAGATAATTTAAGTCTTTCTTTGGATATTTCTTCTGGATCTGCCAAATATCCACGCATTTTAGCACTAGTATAATATTCAATAGCATCAGGTGGTGGTATCATCCTCCTTGGAATAGCTTGCCCTGACTCAAAAAACGTCTTAGGGTTCTTGAGCAAGAAAAGACTATGTGGGTCATAATAAGCAGTAATAATAACTCCACCATTTTTCTCAATAGCAGCAATGACTTGTTCACTTGCCCATTGTACTTCAATATTAATCTTGGCTGCAAAGAGATCTGCTCCATCATCTGTGAGATGAATACCAAACTGCTTTTGGTCAGGGAAAAAATTGTAAACACCTGTGCTAACAATACTAGCAATATCTATAGGTTTGCTTACATCCAAGCGGTCTTTATCAATTATGCTCTGCAGTTGGTGTAAGGACAGTGGTGGATATTCCCTTCTTAGGCTGAAACAACAAAGAAAAGAAATAAGTACAGTAGAATCTACAACCCATCCAGGTAAGATAAGGTAAGATTATAGTTAAGTTTAAGTGGATTTCAATGTATGAAAATTGTTCTAAAATAAACAGATTTTATTATTATTATTATTATTATTACTAATCTGGCACTTCAATAGACCAACACATCCAATAATCTGGCACCCTCTGCCTGCAGTTTTCCCCCGGTTTGAAGGGACCGAAGATACAGAGCAAATTATGACAGATAAAGATATAAGAGAAGCAGTACAAGAAGAAAGTCTTGTAGAAATATTGGAGCCACTAACTACTACAATTATAAAAGTAAAACCAGATAAAGCATTTCATTATTTCAGTACCTGCATAACATGGGCTGACGAAAACCACATATTTGCTAAAGATATTATAATTCATCGAAACATGTGAGAAACGGTTTTTTAACAAGGACTACAAGTTGCACAATATCCAACCTCAAATTAGGGCACGTATTCGATTTAGCGCAACTCAAAATCTAAACGATTGCTAGAATGGCGTAGCAGCATTAACACACACTAGTACAATACAATGGTGTGTTTGTGTGCATCAGAAAAAAAAAATACGCACGAAATAAGCACGAATGATTGAAATTGATCGGCTAACGACAGAGCGCGAGGTTTTACAGTGCTTTTTAAAATAATTGTCTAAAATAAATGATTCCTACAAGGAACTGAAAAAATGTGTATATTGAGCATAACCTTTATTTTCATAAAATAAATATATCAGTTATGTTTTTATTCAAATACTGGTGAAAAAAAATTGTTGAAGTTTTTGTACTTTTTTACACGCAAATTTTTATTAGCTTCACCTGTATTTTTTTTGTAACCGACTTCTTTGGGCGCGATTTTGACCCACTTTAAACGGCCAGATTTCGTTCAAACTTTGTAGATTTATCGAGGACCGATAACAATACACTAATTTGATAAAATTATTAAAAAAAAAACAAAAAAAAAAAAAACATAAGTCGTTCAAAATTAGTTGCCGAAAAAACAGCTATTATATACTAGGAAGGTACTGCACAAGTGCCCCTGGTAGAATAAATGTACATAATATTTATAGATATAGATATAACCAAACTAAAAAGTAAAAAAGAAATAATAGTTTAAAAAAACTAAAAACACGCTTTTTATAGAAAACCAAACTAAAAAATAGAAAATAAATTTTAATAAATTATTTTATTAAAAAAAAAGCGTGGGGTGCATGGTGTCAATAGTTATAAATATTTTATTGACAGATATGAGTAGAGTGATTATCATTTTGATAATATCTTAAAAAGCACCCCACGCTTTTTTTTAAATAAAATAATTTATTAAAATTTATTTTCTATTTTTTAGTTTGGTTTTCTATAAAAAGCGTGTTTTTAGTTTTTTTTTATTAATACTGTTTTTTAATATGTAATACAGTAGGGCCTCGTTAATCCGGACTCCCGCTTGTTCGGTGATCGCTGTAATCCGGCGGGGCAATGGGGTTCGCGATGGAGGTGGATGTAAGTGCGGGCTGCCATGAGCCAACCCGTCGTCAGTCTTTTGTTCATCACCTTCCGTCTACAGTGTCAATTTAGCGCGCTCGCTAACATCGTGGCGCCGCGCCGCCACGTAAACATTCAACGTTAACATTCAAAGACAAATTGCGGATTATAGAAATCTATACTAATATTATAAAGCTGAAGAGTTTGTTTGTTTGGTTGAACGCGCTAATCTCAGGATCTACGGTTCGAATTGAAAAATTATATTTGTGTTGGATAGTCCATTTATCGAGGAAGGCTATAGGCCCATGCGAAGCTGGGTCGGGTTGCTAGTGTTAGATAAACATGTGTTTTATTGCCATTAAATATGGCATACTATAATCCGGACGCCTCGGTAATCCGCAAAGGGTCTTGTTTTTGCCTCTACGGATTAACGAGGCCCTACTGTAGTAATATTTTCGTAATTGGCTGTGTAATGTACTTTGAGACTGTATATCCTGTTGGAAAAACGCATAAAACATAATATTTTGGCATACTGTAATGGTTGTATTCGTCCTGAGAGTTAACTCTGACGTCTATTTTCGTAAAACGCTATGAAAGGATTGTCTTCGCTTTAAAAAACCATAATAAAAAATTATTATTTTACTATGTAGTTCCCTATATCAAGACTTAATATTTCTAAAACTGTAATTGTCTTTAAATAAGCTGCTCACATCATTACGATATTGCTCTGGGCAAAACGCGAAAACATGAACTTTTGGTCACAAATCGAATACGGTGGACGTGGCCAGGGTGGACAGCTGTTCTATTGCTGTGCTTGTGTTGGCCTGTTCAAATAAATAATAGGTTCATTTAAGAATTCTTTCAAAACTGTGTACCTAATTAGTTATAAAAAGCTATAAAATACATGTAGATTATGAACACAAATACATTGTGTTCCCTTTATGAAACTCTTTTTTTATTCATTATTAATTTTTCTATACAATCAATAATACGAACATTCCAATAATCCTGCGTAAGATTTTACTGTACTTTTATAACATAAAATTATTATGTCTACACAGGTAAATGTGGTTCTAAGCAATATGTACTTGTTACGGAAATTGAGTTGAATTATTTTTTTTTTCAGCCTTATTTTCCCACTACCCGGCAAAGGCCTCTAATCTCATTCCACTTCTCTCTGTCAAGGGCTGTTTGAGACCAGTCTTTGTCAAGAGTTTTCTTAAAATTAATGATTATTTCAACGATTGCACTGTACTTGGGCAATGCAGCATAATAAACAGACAGGCGCCTCAGTATCAAATTTGTTTCTCATTCATTGTTTAAAGCTAAAATGTGCGATAGACACCAGCCTGTTACACTTATAATACTACTGATATGAGAGGGGTGTGGATTGTGGTTGTTCAGAGATAACAAACTTGTTTTGCGATGAAGCATGTTATAGACCATTTTTCTAGCATGTGCATGGTGCACCTTTAAAACATATAATATTTGATTATATGAGCTCAACTATCCAAATAACACAATAGTCAACCAATCGCAATAAGACTACAGACATCATGTCAACAATCAAAGATACAGAATGAGTTTTTGACTTCAGGGGGAAACCAAAACTATGAACTAAATACAACTAAAACTACTTAACGAGATAACAAAAAAAAAATTAAACCAATCATTTCATGGTCATGACTTACTGGTGGCCTCTGTAATAATGTTCTTGAGGTACTCTCAAATAAAAAGGATTATTTCCAGTTTCATAACCTAATCTCATAAAATTCTGCCGTTGACCTGAACCTTTATTGCCAGCGCCGTGCTTATCACCACCATGTTGGCCGCGACCCCGTTTTGCCTGTAAGACAAGAATATACCTTAATTCTTGGATAAATACAAAAGCTTTTTTCATTTCTTCGCAACAAATTCAAATACTTACAGGTTTCTTACAATTAGGATTGTCGCGTATATTAGCAAGCGTTATCCTTGGGAGGGATCTCAACATAGAGAGAGATTTCTCGATAACTTGCCGGGATCCCATCTTATAATTGTAAATATTACTTTTTTCTGTGTTCAAATTGTTGTTGTCCACCTCAGATTATAAAACAATAGGCAGGCAGATGGACGAAACAGAACAAACAAACATGGGAGAATGGGAAGCAGAAGCACGGTTTTTTGACAGGTGTGCGTTGCGTGACAGGTGACAGCACTCACAGTGTTGCCAGATCATTGGCCAATTTTAAAAAATCCGTAGGGCTACGCTCAAAAATCCGTAGATTGCCTCTACAAAAATCCGTAGATCTACGGACATTTAAAAAATCTGACTATGTATTTAGTCCATCCGGTCCATCTCTGACTGACCTTAAACCTGATTCCGTGCCGGTAAAGAAAAAATCTGTGGGAAAATCTCCAAGACAAAGCAAAAAAACCATTTTCTTTTATTTTTTGTTGATCTATCGTTATTACTGTCGGTGTCACTCTCACGATTGTCACGTTCTCTGCAACATTCTCAGCAACCTAAATAAGTTTACAATCGTCAATACCTAACCAAACCAAACTAACAAATCATGAAATATCACGAATAGTTCTTTCTGTTGGTTTTACGTTCCTCACTAATCAAACTAAATAGTCTTTGGTTGGACTTATGGTAGGTATGATGTTGTATTATAGACAAAATAACAAAAACGAAACGCAGGACGCAGGATTACCTTTTTTTTGGAGTAGCGTGTCGTTTTAACCGAAATTATATTTAATTTGAATATTTAGAAGTACTATTGTTTGGGTCGGGTGGATCAAATCGAACAAAAATCCGTAGATTTGCAACTAAAATCCTTGTGTCCGTAGACAAGACCTAAAGTCCGTAGATCTACGGACACATCCGTAGGTCTGGCAACGCTGCAGCACTGTAATTAAAAACACGTTGCCTCTGTGTGCGTTTGCGGTTGCCAGGATAATGACAAAATTACCCATAATATTTCATTAATTTAAAGTGCAGACAAGATGTTATACAATGATATTCTAATAAACAGATAGGTATGTTATACACTCACAAAACAAACGAAAACGTGTTCCGCGCAGCAGCGGCTGCACACATACACACTTTTCATTCATTTTACAATTCACTACAAGTAAAAATGTTAAAAAGGGATGGCTTGATAAAACAAACAAGAAAAAAAAGCTTTTTACAAAAAAGACAACCGCCTTCAAAAAGTGAAAAATAACTTTAGCACAGAACACACATTGACTTTAGTTTCGAAATTCAGTGGCTTTGTTCTGTTTGTTGTTTTGTATTGCCACCGACTTCCGAAACTAAAGTCAATGTGTGTTCTGTGCTAAAGTTATTTTTCACTTTTTGAAGGCGGTTGTCTTTTTTGTAAAAAGCTTTTTATTTTCCGCTTTTTAGTACCTCCTTCTCATCCAAATCTATTAAGAAGAGATTGAAAGTTAACTACTACAAAGATTGATGAAACTAAAACGTCGTCTATGTAAAATTTTTGGGTATTTGTTGATTTTTCAAAAAGTGCTGAATTAATTTCGATAAAATTTATATGGGACTACCCCTGAAGCATACCCTATCCATAAAAAAAGAATTTTCAGAATCGGTTTACGTTTGCCGGAGAAATCGCGTAACAAAATGGCGCACATACTTAATGCAAATTTAAGACTTATACGGTTTTCTCATGGATGCCATCAATGATATTCTAATGAACAGTTATGTTATACACTCACAAAACAAACGAAAAAAGTGTTCCGCGCAGCAGCGGCTGCACACATACACACTTTTCGTTAATTTTACAATTCACTACAAGTCAAAATGTTGAAAAGAGATGGCTTGATAAAACCAACAAGAAAAAAAGAGACAGTTAGTGTTGTCAATTGCGCGTGAATGTAAACAAACATTACCCTGGCCACCAATCACCGCGTCTTGGCATCATAGAATAACAAATTTAACGAGACAAAAGGTACAAACCTCGAGTACATTTATACACGCAGTTTGTACCTATAACAAGTTAACAACTAATAAACAGGACTAAAGGTAGGTATAATAGAATATATGTGTCGCTTAACTTCAAACTTGGATAAATCCACTCTACCCTGTTAGGAGATATTAAAGAAAAAGTGATATTAGTGTTAATTCCATGAATTAATGGGTAGTTTTTTTTTGTAATATGGCAACAGTATTGAAGAAAACGATCCTGTTTAGCAAATTCAGTATTTAACCCATTCATTCTTTTAAAAATGTAATATTTAGATTGGATTTTCCTTCATTTGATTTAATGGAACGCAATTTACCTATCTTTGAAAAAACTCAGTGTGGATTTATAGAGTTTTGATTTAATAGATCTGGATTTATCTGGATTTGAAAATATACGATTTGAACTAGGGATGTGCTAGTGTCGAAATCACGGTATACCATCAACAGACAATTTTGTGGTAGCTATCTGAATAAAACTAAAAATAATACAAACAAAATAGAAGCGTTTTACCTACCAATAAAACGCATATTAATTTACTTACCTTATTCGAAGCTTATTTAATTTGAGATAGGCACTACGTTTCCCGCCGTCTATATCCGTCTCTTTCTTTCCTGTATCCTTCTCTTTCCAACCCCACCACCTGGCAGAGTGGGGGCGCACTGAGTGAGCCGCCATCTTTATACCTCATTGAGTCGAAAATCACCAGGCAGACTTTAAAGTATAAGCTTCGAATAAGGTAAGTAAATTAATATGCGTTTTATTGGTAGGTAAAACGCTTCTATTAATTTGACTTGACCGTTATTCGAAGCTTATTTAATTTGAGACCTGTTTGTTATCGCCTGGTGGTGGTGACATGGACGCCAATGTGAATGATTTGTTAGCAAAATAAGATATATTACTGGTTATATTGACCATTTAAATTTAACAACTGTATCTTGATTTTTTTTTATTAAGCAGAGAAAGATAAAAAATCACTTTATTATGTGAATTTTTGGTTTAATTAAGTCATTGTTTCAACTTGATTAATCAGAAAAGGGTACAACTGTCCGCTTATAGAATTTACAAAAAGTATTTTGGGACTTCCAATTTACTCTCGCGAGAATATCCACTTGTGGGAAATTGCCTAGCCAGTATTTTGAGACAACAGCAGAGCGGAAACTTCCAGGCGTTGCAGCATACGCAAGTACAGGCTTAATCCACCCTGATATGATTGTCTTTGAAGCGGCTTTTGCTTCACCTCTTGAAGAAATGAACAGATTATGGATCTTAGCCGAATCTCAGCGATTTTTTAAAACAAAACAATTGTTCTATGTATTTATCCAATAAAGTGGATCTAAATTATTGCTATCTAGATTAGTAAACAATTTCCAACCCGATTGCCTGTGATCCGAAGAATCAGTCTTTGAACCGAAAACAGGCCACAAGGCGATAAAGTTAGTACTTTGAATACAATGCTCCAAATCAGTTTTTAATAAAGTCGAATCGTGAATTCTTCGACCTGTACATAGAAGTAATAATGTCGCAGGACATCTTTGCATTTGGAAAGAAATTAGGTAAGCAGCTGCTAGGCTATCATGTTCCAAATGTATGGCTAAGATTTAACTGGTTTCTCTAGCACTATGGATTTTAAAACGTGTTTTACTAAAATAAGAGAACTAATTCGGCCCGCAATGTCTGGACTGCAAAGAGTGAAAATTACGAATTTGTGCAAGTGAATCGTATTATATGGTAATTTATTAACCAGATAAAGATCCGACAGGAATATGGCTACTTCTCTACCGTTAGGATTATGAGGATTAATTTGGTGTTGCTCAGATTGGATTAGCCATTTTTTCCCAGCAACATCATAAGTCTTTAGTGTGGAAGGCCGCCAAGACTTCTTCAATAGCTTTATTTGGCTATCATTCAAATCTTTTAGGGTTTCGAACCACCCCCACATTTCTATACCTCGAGAATCATGTCTGTGTCCTCGGAAGTGGGAGTCCCGTCGACATGTCTATTACGACATTTACGACTTGATCGAGATTCCGAAGTGTGAATGGGGCTGCCAACGCTCGGGCTTTCGGATCTGCCCGCCAATATACTCGATCCCAATGCGAAACTACTAACAAGTATATCCCGTGAACATGTTTAAATGGGATAGCACTTTGGGAATCAAGTACGGTGACGGAAAAATCTACGCCAGTTGGAAATTCCACTGTCAGGAGAAACGTCGTGAAACAATGCTTGACGATCGTTCAGATCCAGTGACGCATAATTCATTACGTGTGCTCGACTGGAGGCAAAGAGATCTATCAGAGGGGTGCCCCATTTGGCAAACACTGTCTCTGTGGCTCTGGCCAAGAGATGCCACTCCGGATTGACCGGAAGTCTCGACAAATGGTCCGCATAACCGTTGTACAAAATATTTACGTGAATTTGGTACTCATCCAGAATTTGAAAAACTTGGTATGCTTACATCAGTGGTGTGAATCTCGTACCCCTTCGTGTCGTTGGAGATATGCGATAACAGTTTTGTTGTCACATTGAATTAGTACTGTGCTCCGGTGCAGGAGCTGACAAAATCTTGTAACACCTTTAAGATGGCGAGCATTTCTTTCTGGTTTTTGTGACCTACCCACAAACCTGTCAAATGAATGAATGGCTGAAGGGCGTTTGCAGTTCTGAAGCCACCATTTTGTTGTTCCTGGCTTCGATAGGAATTAAATGCCATTTCTGGTCTGATCTCAACATTTCGTTAAGGAGGTCTAATAAAGCCCGATAATTGAGTCGGGCTCTTGGAACGGTAAAGTCCCAAAATTCAGAAGTCCAACTAAACTCTGAACCTTCATGAGCTTTGCATGTTCTTTGTCTAGCATTTGGGACAGCTTGACTATCAGCGACGTCAGCTTCTCCTTGGGGAGTTGCTTCTGATTTGTCCAGGCGTTCCACTGAACGCCGCCTAGATACGAGTTTTTGACCAAGTCAACACAGATTTCTCGTAATTTATGATCTAGCCTCGTTAGACTAGATCAGAAACAGAACCGACCAGAACCGGATGTTTCGAGAGTCTGAATGACAATATTTACTTGATCCTTTAGACTTTCCTCGTGTTGATGAGCAATCAGGAAGCCGTAGTAGTCCAGTAGTCTTCGTTTTCTGAACATTTGTGCAATCCAATTCGCGACTGATGCGAAGGTCTTGGGTGCATTACTTAGACCAAATGGTAAACATGCAATTTCCAATTCGATAAATTAGGCGTAGGAATTTTCTGTGGCTGCGAGCTACTCGAAAGTGAAAGTAGGTACGCTTGTGCGAGATCTATTTTGTATCGCCAGGCTCCTTGCTGTTTGAAGTCTGGCACACGAAAAACATTCAGCAATTTGAATTTCGTTGTTATCACGTATTGATTGAGGGTCCTCAGACCTCAAGTGGGCCGAACAGAGTCGTCGCTCTTGGGAACTAAAAACATTGTTGACAGGAAAACTTGGGGACAGATGTGCTCGTTCGAGAACCCCTTGATCCTTCATTTTGTCGATGACAGTGGTCATCTCTACTGAGTAAGGAACTAACGTACTCATTTTTTGTGTTCCTTGGATGGATCATTGGAGGCCTTTGACGATAGGGTATGCGATACCCTGATATCATTTTGAGAATGACTTTTAGAGCTCCAAATTGTTGCCACTGAGTTAAAAAATTTGCTAGACGGCCTGCTTTGCACTGCATCATGTCAATATTTTTGACGTTTGACGTCTCTATTGATGTTGGGCGGAGACGGTGCTCGTTTCTGCCCAGCCTTGGATTGATTTCGGTGCTTGGGGTGGTTCCTCGAAGAAACTCGTCCACGAAAAGGTTCCCGATTATTCGGTGCGACCGAATGAGTGCCGTGTCCATGATAGTGTGATTTATAACCAGCTTGCGGAGGTGGTTCAGTTTGACAACAGCCTTGCACATGGCCTGATCCATGTTGACAACCCTGCGAGGGCCTTTTTCGGGTTGCGTACTCCTGCGAGGAGACGCTAGTTTTGTGTGTCTACCTGCGAGGTAGAGTCGTTAGCCTTCCATAGCGGCCAAAAACATTTTCGCACTCCACCCGCTTTTTCTAAAGCGGCTGTGAATTTTTCTGCGTTGAATAAGTTTGTGTATGTAGGAGGAATCTTCCTAAGCGTAGATTTCACCAATGGCTCCTTTACCTGTTTGATTACACAGTCCCGACGCATTTGCAATATCTCTGCGCGATGGCCACAAACAAGTTATAATAAATTTACAAGTTCTGTTAACTTATTGTTAATAACTTGGGGTTAATTCTATAGACCACTGGACAAAATCAAGCAATACCTTCTGAAGCGACTCCTCCTGCTGCTTAAAATGCACATTGTTATGGCAGAAAAGGCTTTATCAGCGTATGTCAAATGACGGGGAGAGTGGAAGGCTGCACTTCCCCATTTATATCTCAATATTCGTAAAACCCGGTTTGTGATTATACGCCTTTTGAGTTTCGGAATATCATTAAAATTACTAGTATCCCAATGTTGTAGATGACACAGCAGTTTCAAATGGAGTTCAGAACTCTTCGGCACAGAAGGTTCTTTTAAATTTGTTTGAATATTAAAAATAACTTCATTACGGGCATCGATAATCGAGGCATTATCACCTAATTCTTCGTAAAGATTACGACTAACACCAGAATTTATAGAACATGGAATCGTTACAGTAGTGATCTCTAGTTTGAACTTGACGCTTATTATCACGAGCATACAAAGATTTACGAAGATCACGTACCTCTTTTAATAACTTTCGATACTCCTGTTTCGAATGTCTTCGTTTTCTCCCCCCTCCTCCTTTTTTCATGATGATTCCGTCGATGGCTTGAGGAGCGTGATGAAGACGTATCGCTCTGGGAACTATTGAACCTAGACCGTAATTTACGTTGCATACCAGATGGTCCTGGTAATGGTTCAGTCACTTCCTTTTGTATGTAATTATTCCTATGATTCATTTTAAAATAGGAAAGCGGCTTTAGAACACACTAACACACTAACGGTAAAAAACCGTTAAAATAAAAGTTCAAATAAAAATATGTGACTAACTACATTTAACCAAATAAAATATCCATTCTAAAAAGCCGATGAAAACATTAAAATCATTCGGCTACACACTGAGTACAGCCACACAATAAATTTATCTTGTATAAAATTACACAGTATCAAATGTAGGTAGGTATTTAATTGTAGACCAAAGGTCTTAAGCAAAGTATCACTGTTATATGAATATAAAATTACTCACGTGTAGTTTTGTAGGTATTTTTCCCATTAGGGCTACACACTGAGCTCAGACACTATTTATTTTGTAAAAATTATACATTATAAGATGTAGGTAGGTACTTAATTTTAAACCAAAGATCTTGAGCAAAGTATCACTGTGTTATAACAATATAAAATTACTCACGTGTAGTTTTGTAAGTATTTTTACCAGTAGCGCTACACAGCACACACAAATTATCGTGTAAAAATTACACATTATAAGATGTAGGTAGGTACTTACTTAATAAATTGTAAACCAAAGATCTTAGGCAAAGTATCACTGTGTTATAACAATGTAAAATTACTCACGTGTAGTTTTGTAGGTATTTTTACCAGCAGGGCTACACATTGAGCACAGACACAATTTATCTTGTAAAAATTACACAGTATAAAATGTTTTAATATTAATATTAAATTACTCACGTGTCTGTTAATAATTATTTTAAAATAAAATTGAATATTGTGGTAACGTTAATGTTAACACAACCGTTCGCGGCGGGAAACAAGACGCCAATGAGGTATAATGATGGCGGCTCACTCAGTGCGCCCCCACTCTGCCAGGTGGTGGGGTTGGAAAGAGAAGGATACAGGAAAGAAAGAGACGGATATAGATGGCGGGAAACGTAGTGCCTATCTCAAATTAAATAAGCTTCGAATAACGGTCAAGTCAAATTAATAAGGAAATTTAGTTTTATTTTACAAAAACAGGAGGTAGCCGATATATTATTATTTTAAACAAAATTCAATATTTCTTCCGAGTCATCTTCTTCAATTTCTTCTTCATGCATTGGTCGCCCTATCACATTCTCACTGTTAAGCACTTTTTATAATATTTTAATTCCGCCAACGATTCCCAGTCTTGGCCAAAGTGCGTTTCCAGCAATTTGCGAACATCAATAAGCTTTGCTTATGTTATATGTACTTAATATTATATTCTTACATACTTATTACATCCAAATTATTCTGTAACAGTAGAATAACAAAATAATAATAATCGATATTAGTTAGCACAACACTAGCGCCAACTCAGGATTCCAAACGACGCATAGGTATAGGTATTTCAAACTAACTGAATATTCGCTCTTTCCTCTTTCTTACGGCGAAGTTTTATATTAGGCCGCTTGCGGGCTTTACTCGGTGACACAATTTTAATGGAATTATCCATGGGAACTGTCTAAATAATAAAAAGAAACAATAAAAAGCAGGAGTGTACTGTGCCACTATCGCAGAGTTTACATCGACTGACGGCCATGTTGAACAAATACAGTTAGCTGATTGGCTGTCATGGACTTAACTACGTTTGAAAAAAACTGTCTCATGGATCTATCTGACTTAGATAAAATATTATGATTTTGACAGTTTATTTCTTAAAAACTATGCGGATATATACACAAGTGATAAATTTGTTTAAAAATATTTTTTTTCCCCTTTCTTTTGACACTAAAATCTTAAAAATTCTCAGAATTGGATTTATCCGAGTTTGAAGTTAAGCGACACATATATAATAATATATAGAGTAGAAAATATTTATTTTGTAATAAAATTCATTTCTTTGTTTACGAACAAATGTGATCCATTCTTGAAGCCAGATCTCATCGGATAACCTTAACGAAGAAAGGATATTAAATATCTGTTGTCATATTGTTTAATTTCTAATTGCCTACGATATCGCATCTGTACTTTTATTCTATGTCCGGAGTGAACGCAAATTTAAGACTTATAAGGTTTTCTCATGGATGCCATTGTCAGAACTGGACCAAATTAAAATGGGACCACACGGGAAGCATTAGCTTTCAAATAAAAAAAAAAACATCAAAATCGGTTCAACCAGTCCAAAGAAATCAGGTAACAAACATAGTATAAAAAAAAAAAAAAAAAATACAGACGAATTGATAACCTCCTCCTTTTTTGAAGTCGGTTGATAGATAACTTTAGCACAACACTTCCGAAACTAAAGTACCATGTGTTCTGTGCTAAAGTTATTTATCACTTTTCAGTTTTCGAAGGCGGTTTTCTATTTAAAAAAAAAAAAAGTTCCCATTAGGCCGACCCGCGACATAATTAAAACAGAGATTGTATTGTAAGTCCTCCAAAGATTGAAGAAACTAAAACCTCAGACCAATTTATATACCGTTTCGGATAAACCCCTTTCGAACAAAAGAAAGAATTTTGCAAATCCGTCTTTAGACAGGGCCGTCTTTAACCTATTGGGGGCCCTGGGCACAATAGGATAATGGGGCCCCTATGACCTAAACTCTAAACAGAGGACTATTTTGTTAGTATACAAAGAAAGTAGATAAGTAAAGTTCTAGATTTATTTGCCCATTTATCTACAATGACAATAAATAGACACTAATATTAAAGAGGAAAGATTTGTATTTATTACCCTTCTAGATTTGAGATGGACAAAATCTTTAACCACTTCTTCACTTACATGAACATTAGCTACGAACTGGTTAATTTCTCTTGAAGCATTACACTTCTTCATTCTTTTTTATTATTTTTAATATGGAGAAGGAAGGCTCCCCACTGCAGTTACCATCATGCTTAATAAAAATATACTCAATATGATTTCTGCATTTGGAAATGACTTCAATTTTGTTTTCTTTTAAAATATGATATATTTACAATAGACTATTCTTTCTTCCTTCATTTTAACTATGAACAATTTTCAAGCGTTCTGATAAATGCATACATTCAATTTCCAACTCTTTCTCATATTAACGTCTTTATTCAGGATTTCAGGTAATTATTTGCAACTTTGTCTCAACTCATCAAAATGTAGCTAAGTCTTCAAGCAAAAAAATAAACCGGAGCGTTGTCTAATGTTCTTATGGGAAGAATGGTTTCTACTTCGAATTTCTCTCTTTCGTTCAGTTGAAATGACGGCGCCATCAAAAAACTGGCATGAACTTGTCTTGTTCTTTGAGATAAGTCCTTGTGTGTGATTCTGGGTGTTTATTCCTTGGCGGACGATTCGATAATCAAATTTATGCCTGAGGTAAATAATAAAATCATCAAGTGAAGTAAACAAATTTGTTAGAACGTCTAGTGTTATTGTTTCTTTCTGAACATAATTATCTATTTGTTGGTCTCTTCTTTCCAATACAGGTAGAGCTCCAAATTTCCTACAAATATTAGAATAAATTCAAAGGTTCCCATTTTTCAGAACAGATTAAGAGCGTCGTCTCTAGTTTTATCGTCTTTAGCCATGAACATCAGAGTTATAATATGTTTATGACCTTAATCCAAGGCGCTTACTGCATCATCTCGGGCTGACCATCGGGTTTTTGAAATACTTTTGACAACTTTTCTTAAACCTAAATGCTAGGCTATAAATGCTGTAAACGCCATGTTGTATGGCAATGCTAATTTTTTGACCCAAGGATTGACCAGCCTTCGGATTACATAAAGAGTCGATCAGCTCCTTGGCGATGTCCCGAAAACAAGATGGGCACTCGAACCACATGGCCGCCACATAGTCTCCACCCCAAACAGGTCAAATATATAGCTTCCAAGAAGGTTATTATATTTGCGCCGTTTGGGGTTTTCGGCACCTGCAGCAGCCGCCCCAGTACAACACGTCGTGCTAAGAAGATGAGATGGCGCATGGATGTCGACACAAGTTGCATCCCACACCAAAGGCCTACTGCCTACTAAGGGCCGATCTGTATCTGGGCAAGCCACTTTCCAGGCGTTCACCGCATCAGTCAAGCACGGCACTTTAAAGTCAACCCCAGAGATGGGGATAATTTTTAATGGGTTAACTTTTCGGTGCGGTGGACAGAGGACAGGAACGCCGGTAATCTGACACTGGAAATTTTGCGGACGCTGAGATCACCAAAACGAATGGGTAGTTTGGTTTGTAGCCACGCTCGGTCATCCAGGGCCACATTCAAAATTGATGTTAAAGTATTTTTATTCATTTGATCAATTAGGTCCAAGAGGTGTGGCTGCTTCCACAAAGATGAAGAGCGGAGGTAATATATATAATTTGGGCCAAAACAACGACATCTAATGAGGGTAAAAGTCGAATGTAGATTAATTTTGGAAAGTCTAGTGAAATACTATTTTCTAAAATAGGAGAACCCAGGAGATGTAAAGAACTTTTGCCTGAAATTTTGATGTTTGGGGCTATGGAATTTCTCTAAGGTCGATTGTCTGTCAGTAATGTGTGCAAGGTATAATTCACATTTAGAAGGGTTTACTTCATTCATTTTTTTTTAGGACCTGTTATTCCATTTCGTCAATATAATATGTATTCATTACAGATATTTGCTGCTAAATAAGAAAATAAGAAATGTTACCTTTTCCAGGATTCCCAAATCTTTTTTAAGTGATCTGTAAATATTGGATTAAATTCACTCAGTAACTCTACACATCCTAAATAATTTCCATCGTTGGAAGTTCCGAGGATTTCATTGTCACCGCAAAACGGAAGCACAACAGCTACAATCCGTCTAAGGACATTTAGACAGGAATCGACTTCTTTTTAATGTTGAGAAGTCTTTATCTAATCTACCAACCGCTTTACTTTGTGCCAGACAAGTCATCATAGTTTTAATGGACCTATTTTGATGTGTTAAAATTATATGATTAGTGTGCTTACAATCATTAAATTCACTCAAAGAGCATAGATTTACTTTAGAAGGGTTTCTTACAGTTTTTTTTTAAATTATATGAAAAACTAGTCCTCCGATTATTTTTATTCAAAACGATGTAGTTACAGTGCACCATTAAATTGTATTTTTATTTTTACCGTTCGATTTTTTCAAAATATATATTTTTTAAATTATTAGTTATCGGTTATCGTTTGATCTGGCAATTGGGGGCCCCTATCGACCGCGGGGCCCTGGGCACGTGCCCATCGTGCCCAGTGGGAAAGAGGGGCCTGTCTTTAGATAACGACAGAGCTGTTATGCCCGATACATAAAGGCCTATCCGCACACAACAGTGCCGACACGTGCCGATCCGTCACGTGACGATCAGTGTCAGTGAAATTTCATATTGTAGCATACATTTTGTACGACGCTATCCGTACTTGTCAGTGACAGTGACGTTCAGTGGTGTCAGTGCTGCGCCGACATTGTCCGTGCTGCGCCGACATTGTCCGTGATCCAGTGTTGCCATGTCCAAAATCTGGTCGACGGTGATACGGTCCCTCAAAAAATACGGTAGTTTCTGGGAAATTACGGTGAAAGGACTAGGAAAAATACGGTTATATGATATTTATGATATTATGTGTAGTGCGTAAAATGATGCGTTCACAGTTAATAAAAAAACTACATTTCGTTTGGAAATGTTTAAAAATTTTTGCTGAGTACGGTGCACTTACCGTAATTACGGTGCACATGGTAACATTGCCGTGATCCGACGTGAATCCGTACGGATGTCGGTCACGTGTTGGCACTGTTGTGTGCGGATAGGCCTTGAAATTTCACTGACACTGATCGTCACGTGACGGATCGGCACGTGTCGGCACTGTTGTGTGCGGATAGGCCTTAAAAAAATATATTTAAAAACATCCAAATTGGCAACCTCCTCTTTTTTGAAGTCGGTTAAAAAATGATTCTCACCTGTGTAACATTTTTAATTTTTTTAAGAAAAAAATTGTTTCTATTCTTATCACACCTTACATAAAAATCTAATGACGAGATATTGTTAATTTCTCATAAACAGTTAGCTTTCCAAGAAACACATAAAACAGGCATGCCCGCAACTAAGGCAGAATAACATACTGTGCGACTCTGCGAGGGACAATCCCAAGAGTAGTGTACTTTTTTACCCTTCAAAATAGATCGCATAAAATTGTATTGAATAATGCACATAATGGATTAAAAACAACCAAAGACATCGATGGATTGGGCTAAACAAAAGGAAAACAGAACAAACATTACTAGGCACAGCAACACTCATAGCGAAGTTTAGTCAGCCTTGAGAGCTCCCTAGTGTAAATAACAATGTAATCTGAGAATATTTGCTTCCATAGCGTGCGCTTTACTAAATTTCTGTGCAAGTCAAGCAAAAGTCCATAGCAAGTTCTCAGCCAACATTCACAATTCAGGGATTTTTGTCCTCTGCAGACAAAGGTCCATCGTATAAAGGCCTTAAAGAAAACAAATATTATTGGCACAGGATTAATATAATAATAGGTAAACCTTCATGTACATTACATAGATAAGTACCAACTTTATATTTTAACTTTCACACAAGTAGTTTGTTTACCTCTTCTGGCTTTCTGCGTACAATATTATGTGGATCAGCATACCCATTCAATGGATTATGGACTGCTTGGTACAATTGTGCATATATAGCAAATATTACTTCAAATGCTCGTTTTTTTACTAATGACTTGTGAGTATGACTCAAAAGCAAGTTAAGTTGCGGTAATATGTAAATATCAGGGGATACTAAGAACATGTCAAACTTGTTCAAAAATGTCTTTAATGTTGATGTGTCCATTCCAGGGATAGCTGATAAAGGACCACTTATTTTTTCTTGAAGAATAGTATATATAGGCCCTAAATTTAAATTAGCAACAAGGAAGCTAGCTTGTTCAGAAGTTAATGTATCAATTTGAGCTTCAGATTGAGCTTGTAACCTTTCATTATATTCATCCATTGCTGTGTACAAAGATAATGTACACTGTATATGATAAATACAGTTTAACATGTATACTGACATGTCAGTGGAACTCAAATGGCATGCAGTTTCATTTATTGCATGTAATAGAGGATCTAATATATGTGTAACTAACATTTTTTTATCAGTAGTATTTATATTATGGGACACATTCATTAAAGCCAACAAATCACGAAGGAAACTGACCAAATCTGTTACAACAATTGACGGATTTAAATCCACTGGTGGAGCTTTGACCCCATGGCTAAGTTCCCTCTGTATTTTACTATCCAAAGTAATAAGAAAAACTTCTTCACTTTTTTTCAGTAGCTCCTCAAATGTATTTATTATATGACCGTTTGATATAACAGCCTGTATGACATCCTTATAATAAATGATTAAATTTGTTATAGACCACAGAACTAGCGGATCTTTATCAGGCTTCAATATAAGTTCTGCTCTAACTTTAAGTAGAGGACATATAGCTTCCATGATATTAGTCAAAGCATCAATGATAAGTTGGTTCTTTTCAGGCATATTACAAAATTTAAATAAAGTTGCAAGATTTTCTTTTTCTACTGGTATAACTTGATACACCCATGTTAAAATATCTCCAATGTACCGTTTAGCATCGTTGGCATAAAATTCTATAGGTTTAGAGCTCTCTGTGCCTTTGGTTAATGCATCAATAAAGAGTTGTACAATAGTTGCTTTCCGAGCTGAACTATATTCATCAATTATATTAGAAAATAGTACTTGTCTATTCTGAAATTTTGCCAAAGCAGTTGGAACCAGTGTATTATTAGGTGAGTCAGTACTAAGGCAGGCTCCAATGGTCCAATGATACAATTTTTCTATAGCAACCTCTTGTTGCAACCCCACTATTTCCATAATGTCAAATGCAGAAGTCTGATGCCAACACTTTATAAGTGTTTTACAGTTACTATACAACTTTTCTATATGGGATAAGGTCCCAAAGAAATCATGTGTTAGTGGCGTTTTGACTGAAACATTGTATAGGTACTCATTTTGCTCTGAAGATAGTTGGAAACCATGCACAAAAGCACCAACCCAAGTTTGCTTCTTTTCTGTTTTTTTTCTTTCATCTTTGAGTTTAGTTGTTTGAGTTATAAGATGGTGGGTTTTATTTTTGGAATCAGATAATCTGCTTGACATATCTTTGACTGCCACATCTAAAGATGCTAAAGAATCAAGCAACACTTGCAGCTTTTCCTTTACCTTACTATATTCAACTAAAACAGCTTTGTTTACAAGCATATCTCTTTTTTCAATTTCATTTACAATTACTCTCCTTGTGTAAGCAGAATTTGATGAACAAAAGCCAGACACAGAATGTAGTGCATCCGTATTATCTGAAAGGATATGGCTGTCGAAGATCTTATTTATTCTTTGTCTTAAAGGATTATTGTAACTGGAATCCATCGTATTTGATGTAATTCAAATAACTTGAATGATTCAATAATGAATTTTGTGGATTTTGCCAGTATCAATCACCAAAAAATTGTTCCGAAAAAATCACTGACCGACACGTACAATACGGCCAACGTAACTTGGCGCGTCTGAAGTTAGCTGTTTGGCTGCGCAATGGAACTTTTAGGAACGAAATTGTCTACTGCGCAGCTAACCGGCTAACTTCAGACGCGCCAAGTTACGTTGACCGTACTGTACACGTACAGATAGATATTATTAAATATAATAATGTCAATTTGACATTTGTGACTACCTACCTAGTGTTGTGCTTCAAAAGAAAAAAGTTTCACTTTCAACCATAGATAGAAGTATATCATAGTAGAGCAATTCGGAACAGCGATGTTCTACTAGCGGGACGGGATGCGAGACGTCAGATACGTATCATACGTCAATTTCGTTTTCAAAGAGTACAAACAGACATGTCAATCAATGCGCCAATTGTATTGTAGCTTTTTAATTAAATAATGGAAATCCGATCCAGCCTGTCCCTTTGCTGTACTCTCCCAGCGGCGTCCTAAGCCGAGGCTCGTACCCCACAGGGGTTGCCCTTAGCGTGTAGTCGCTTAGTTTGTAAGTTATTTTGTCCTGGCTGGAGGCCCTAAAAATAATATTTTTTAAGGCACCACAGGAAAGTCCGGTTAAGCAGCCGACAACCTTCTAGGTTGACAATGACATGCTAGATGACAATCCGAAATAAAAAAAAAATGCGCCAATCTCGCGGTGTGCTGCCTAACTTATGTCTGTTTCCCCAGCTTATTGTGAAGATTTAAAACTTAACACTTTGATTAAATAAATGTCTAGATAGAGTATTGCGCTGCAATCGCCAAAGAGTATATAATCACTACGTTTAGCAATTGCAACAAGAATAACTAACACTCAGGCACAAATTACTTAATAATGGCATAGATGAATATACTCTAATAAATAATAGTACTACTATAATGTACTCTGTGAGTACTACGCCAGATTATTAGGGCTTGTGTGCGTAACACGCACACGCACACAAGTAAGCGTAGTTTCTACTGTTTTACATGCGCGCGCATCATTGGGAGGGATACCAGCCCTTGAATATTTCCCATAAAAAGAGGGAATATGTTTAGACTTTGTGATAATTATCTACAATCTGTTTTAAATTTAAGTATTATTTTTTTTCATAAGGTGTTGTGCTAAAGTTTATGCTGTGATTGTGAATGACTAGGTAAAATATATTTGTAATGAAAAATATATTGCTTTTGAAGGTTATTTATTGTTAAAAATATTACGAACTACAATATTATAGTTCGTAATTATTTTTCAGCATTATTATTAGGTCTACCTATTATTTAACAACAACATTATTCTAGGTCTATCTATTCATACAGGTAATCTCTTAAGAGGTCATTGTACTCAGCATTATAAGCAACTTTTATTATGGGAACAAAACTAAACTCGCGAAAAAAAATCAGCTGTTCTTTTCATTTTGTCGAGGTATACTTAATTGTATTTATAATACATAGAATACGTCATACTAGTTTCGTGATCATGATTATTTTTTTTTTTAATTATCTAACGTTCACATGGGAAATTTTACATTCAATTAACAGGCAACCCTGTAAATATGGCGCCAAATTATTGAATAAAATTACACTTTTTTAATTTAATATACATATTTCTTTATAATTTAGTTATTTTAAATTTATTTACTGATGATAGATAACTTTTTTAGTAGTTTTCAATCGTCTTTTGTAATTCCTACACAATATTATAGCGCAATTCGTCAGTTTTATAAGCCACTGAATGCGTGTTTACCCAATCACCATCACCAATGACAGTTTCGCCATAGAGTGGGCGGGGCGAGCGAACAGGCCAACAGGCAACAGTTGGCCTATTCTTTTTTCGACGTTTAAACGCTCAGACTCTCTATCTAGACATGTCAATAATCAAAGACTTAACACTGTAATATAGGTATTAAACTAAATACTTATATTTTATTTTTTCAAACTCAAACTAAACTATATAAGTACAAAAACTTTTAAATTGTTGTCAGTCAGAAAGTAGAAGTAGAAGTACCTAGAGGTTTCTCATTCCAATAGTAGGCTACTATCTAGAGCTCAGAGCAAAAACAATAAATAAATAATTAAAATGATTAAAAAAAAATAAAGCCATAATAATAATGTTCAGGAAATGACCGGTTAGTTTTTGTCGTTTCGTAGGCATAAACTTATGACTTGTGGGTCAGATTTTGCTTCGTAATGCAATCTAATTTTACTATATTTTTTTAATTTTACTGCACTCTGATTAAATGTGTTGTGATTAAATGTGTGTGTGTACCTGGTTCCTGCAAATAATGAACCAAAATATAATATGTTTGATTGAACTAATAATCATAAACTAGTAAACATTACTAGTTATTTTATAATAAAAGGTGCAGTCCAGTGCAGTCGATTTCAAGTGTTCGTAAATTTTACTTATTTTGAGTTCTGTAATATCTGATTCGTATACTCTATGAAACGTCATTGTCTATCTCGCTCCATAGAGTGCGATAGAGAGGGATAGATAGTCTATGACGATTTACAGAAACTATTGTTTACACATGGACTTAATAAATTAAGTCCATATGTTTTAATTAGTCTAACCCCGGTCACTCACATACGCGCAAACATTCGTTCATTATACGAATGTTTGCACGCATGTGAGGGGCCGTCAGACATTCATTCGCAAACTTAGCGGATCTGCAAAATAATGCGTTCGCATACCAATGACGTATTATAAATAGACGCGTCATACACGAACATTAGTGCACTTTAAAACGGCGCAAACTTTTATATCTACATACCAGTAGACACATACAATTATACAGTGCGAAGGAAAGGACAGAAGCATACAGCGTATACCTGTTAGAAAAAGATAAACATACATATTTTGTTACCTACGTCAGTTATGTGTGAATTACGAGCAATGCTGACGTATAGCCGCGACACTGAGTGGTACGTGACTAAGTGAAACCCCGGCAATTGCCTTGCTTTAATATTGCCATTATTAACGCATCTAAGTGTATAATATATCATTGTCGCATACTCAATTTGTGAACCCGTTTGCGCTTCCTCCTACACTTGTTTACGAATGTGTCATGATTTTATTAGTGCGGTTAGACTGTTTTAATTTAACTATGTTCATATACTTACAAATATCATATGATGAAGTTAGTTTAAGTACGCTACACAGTAGACGTCACGAACTATGAAAATTGGTAAACGTTACTTTCGCAATCGTTCACAGTCACAGTGGTCACACGAATGTGTGGGAGACTACGCGAAGGATCGAGGTTCGCGCGCTTTGATGTCCGTTAAAAAACCGACACAGCTTGGAAAACTGCGAATGTAGCGAAAAGCATAATCAATTGCAAATGTCGTCCTACACTTGTGGGTTTGCGTATTCGTGCGAATGTGAGTGACCGGCATTATAGATTTGAACGTGCGAAGCTGCTGTCGCGCTGTTTTGTAAATCCATTTTGTTGCGCCATGACATAATCTTGAGTTAATGAGCTGCTGCGATGCAGTGAGCTTCGCCAGAGTTTATAAGTTGACGCAAGGAATTTCGCTTATTAATATAATAGTTACCCATCTCCAACGTAATTTCACATAATATTTTTTTTAAAAGCTTTTGACCATAGTCTAAAATGCATAATATTACAAAAAATTTGAGAGAAATTAAATAGCAAACTGAATTGTCTATGGACACATCATATGATCATTGATCACCCACTTCAATTGATTTCTTTCTGTCTCTGGGGTTTTGATTCAGGTTGCTTGGGTTTCGAATAACAGTGTAAAGTTAAACCGTTTTACTGAAATTCTTTCAGGAACAAAATGAAGGGGTGCATTTTTAACATCGACTCAGGATATTTGGAAGGATTGTGCCGTGGTTTCAAGTGTGGTATCCTCAAGCAGGCAGACTACTTGAACTTGGTGCAATGCGAGACCCTTGAAGGTAAGTAGGTTTAGAAACCACACACAAATGTAATACCCAATTTAAAATTAATTGAAATAAGAATTCATTTGACATTTTGTAAATGTTTACAGATTTGAAACTTCATCTGCAGGGTACAGACTACGGTTCTTTCCTTGCCAATGAACCCAGTCCTCTTGCTGTCTCCACCATCGATGATAAGCTTCGTGAGAAACTTGTTATTGAATTCCAACATCTCAGGAATCACTCAGTGGAGCCCCTGTCTACTTTTTTGGATTTCATTACATACAGTTATATGATTGACAACATCATTCTGCTAATCACTGGAACATTACACCAGAGACCTATTTCTGAGCTGATTCCAAAATGCCACCCCTTGGGCTCTTTCGAACAGATGGAAGCCATCCATGTTGCTGCTACCCCTGCAGAACTGTACAATGCAGTCCTCGTTGACACCCCTCTGGCCCCATTCTTTGTGGACTGCATCAGTGAGCAAGACTTAGATGAGATGAATATTGAGATTATTCGTAACACTCTGTATAAGGCATACCTAGAAGCCTTCTATGATTTCTGCAAGCAGATTGGTGGTACTACTGCAGATGTCATGTGTGAAATTTTAGCAGTAAGTAGTGAACCTTGAATGTTCATGATTGTTTTTTTTTTTGTTTTTTAATCCAGATTTTTTTATTAGGATGTTTGTAGTGTTTGGATTTTTGATTTGATTATTTTGAATGCACAAAATAATCAAATCACTCAATTTATAATTGGCACTATAATTTCCCATCCACAAACAAGTATGGTTTCTGACCTTTTGTTTACATTTTCATCAAATTGTTTAGGATGAGTTATTGTTACCATTCTAAAATGACACTATTTTTACAGTTTGAAGCTGATCGCCGTGCTATTATCATCACCATTAACTCCTTTGGGACAGAGTTGTCCAAGGATGATCGTGCAAAATTATACCCACGCTGTGGTAAACTGAATCCTGATGGATTGGCTGCTTTAGCCAGAGCAGATGATTATGATCAGGTCAAGGCTGTGGCTGAGTACTATGCAGAGTACCAAGCTTTGTTTGAAGGTGCTGGTACTAATGTTGGTGACAAGACTTTGGAAGACAAGTTCTTTGAACATGAGGTAATTTTTTAGGATCCTTTTGCATTTTTTTGACTTAGTTCCTTTAATTTACTACATTAAACATAATTAGATTTACTGACATTGAATTATATTGAGATGTAATTATATACCATGAGAGAGCTTGTGGCTAAAGCCATTGGGCTGTCATTTGAAGATCTTTGACAGTTGTTATGGTAGTCAAATCCAGAAGGTTGATACACCTTGTATAGAGTTGAAGGAGCCGGGATTGTAAAGCTACCTGCCTTTACTGTCTTATCTCAAAAGTCCACCCTGTATATGGTAAAGGAACACTGCAATTTGCAAAAACATTAAGAAATGTGCCACACCCGAATGTTATTTTTTTCAGTATTTTTTAATTCATTTTTATTTCAGGTGAGCCTAAATGTCCATGCATTCCTGCAACAATTCCACTTCGGCGTTTTCTATTCATACCTGAAATTGAAGGAACAGGAATGCCGGAATATTGTTTGGATAAGTGAATGTGTCGCTCAAAAGCACCGTGCTAAAATCGACAACTACATTCCCATTTTCTAAAATATAATTCTGAACTTTAAATATCCACTTTTTAAATACATTCTGCTTTCTATGCATTGTTACTTGTAATACTGATCAAGCCAGTTGAATGTATGTATACAAAATACTGTTATTATAATGTTGTTAAATTAGAAATATGTTGTGTAAACATACTAAGAAATTTCTGTATTAAATATTTCTTAGATAGGTGTTTGCTTGGATATCCAGTTTGGCAATTAATTGTCTAAATGACTAGGTAAAATGTTGGGTTTCACATGTGCTGTATAACGCCAACACTGCAGTAATAGTGTAGTACACAGCAGATTCAGCTATTGATATTGAATATTTATTATCTTTGGAACAATATTTTAAGGTCTAAATTTTTGTCAGTTATTACATATATTTTGGTATTTTATTGTTAATTTTGAGTTTTTGATGCCTGTAAAAGTACCTAAGTCCTTACTGTAGTTACCAAACCATGTGAAATATACTATAAAAGTTGGTTTTGTCTAATTACTAGGAATGTGTTATATGCATAATACAGAGTAGCAAAATATGAACAGGGACCAGTTACGACGACAGGATAGATAGATAGGAATTGGTCACGCTTCACTATTAGAAAACTAGATTAAACGCTAATGACATTACAGTCGCCACTGAGTAGTTTATATTGTACCTATTTTGTTTGATGCTTATGTTCACATTTGCTACTCAAGAGTATGTATATCAATTCATTCATTCATTGATATGATCTATGAATAAAATAAAAACAAAGAAAATTACCTACCTACATATATAATTTATTATCCATATTAATTATTTATTATTAGAAAACTAAATATTTGAATAGAATAATGACTACATATAGAAAACTTTGCTTGTTTTTCTAGCACTGAGTAACACAGGTAGGTACAAGTCTTATTTATTTTAAAAACGTATTGCGTAGTTTTAAAATGCATGGCTATTTGAAATCGTTGGACATCTATTTAATTTTATGTAAATAAAGTACCTATTCATTCTAATCATGATTTTCATTTCAATAAAATATTTTAGCATCTTGGGTACTGTAGTTCGTACTGATGGATGTTGTGACGGCTCGACAGTAGGTAAGAGCCGGCGCGCATTGGCGGCACGGCACGTTAGGAATTTTTATGTAAAGTTCAATGATAATCGTAGTTACCCAAAGCAAATTTAGCAAATGCTATACGATGTCGTATCAGAATGTGTTTGAAATTTCAACGTCATATCATGACGTTAAGGTATATTTAGTTTGTCACAAAAAAAATCCCTTGCTATGCTGTGCCGTCAGTCGACGCTGGTCCTAAGATTGCGAGTTCGATACCGGGGTAAGTTTATCTTTGCCATCGATGAAGGGGGCTCACCGTGGGCCTGGTCCACAAATTCAAGGTTGCTCTGTGTGCTATGAAGAGAGCGATGCTCGGGGTTTCTCTGGTGGATAGAATTCACAATAAAGTCATTCGCCAGAGAACTAAAGTCACCGACATTGCTCGTCGAATAAGCACGCTGAAGTGGAAGTGGGCCGGCCACGTATGCATTCGGACAGCCGGTAGATGGATGGAGCAGACACACTTGTGTGGAGACCGCGTTCGGGCAAGCGTAGTGTGGGACACTCTGCGGCACGATGGACCGACGATTTAAAGAAGGTGGCTGGCAGCGGATGGATGATGGTTGCCCAAGACCGGGTTGGTTCGCGATCTCTGCTGAACGTAGGCCACATTCGTACACAGTAGGGAAATATTGAAAATATTTGCTTTTTTGTTTCCGGAGCTGAGAAAAGAATCCGAAATCCGAAACCTCAAAATCTATAGGTACTGCTGCCGGTCCCAAAACGGTATCTTTTTGGGACCCGGGATATTGGCTAAAGACACGCTCCCGATATGTTGTGAACCTACCGGTACCTAATTGACGCAAGTTGTTTCTGTAGAATAATACAATGTCTTCGATGGGCCGCAGGCACTGACATCAGATCGTGAAATATTTGATCATCTTCATTCTGTCTAGCATTTTCCCAATAGGTAGGTATATCGGGGCTGGTTTACCGGATGCAACCTAATACTACTACTAGGTACCTAGTTATGTGTTTTGCAGTTTGCTGCAACAAGTATCTAACTGCTTATGATAATATAAGATTAAGATCTACAAATGACAATCAGCCGCTTATATTGCTCTCGTTTCATAGTAGGTAAATATTCTTGTACGACAGCCATTCTGCTCATCTGCTGGGTTGTCGTTGAAGAATGGCAACTTGTAATTGTAAGCTTGTCTTGGTACCGGCCGCGGGTGTGCGTTTCGACCGCGCGGCCACGGCGATATTTCGAAAAATAAACTTTTCCAAGATTATGTAAAATTTTGTAAAAGTTGATTCCCAAAACCATAAATTTGTCGAAGATATGGTTAAAAAGTTATAAGGGTTTGAACGTGGCCGCGCCATTGAAACGCGGAGAACCGCGCGGCCACGGAGATCTTTAAAACTAAGCGTAGCAGAGACCTAAAATTCAGGTAAATAACAGATTGAATTTGTAGAAAAAATGTACCTAAAAATACAGAAAAAAATCCTAGGTTTATATTTTAGGAGCTGCAAGACAAAAACCCCATGGCCGCGCCATTGAAACGGTGAATAACACTCTAGCGCCGATATCACACTGAAAATGCATCGCAGACGTCTGAAATTCATTGAAAAATCTAGATTTGAATTTGTCGAAAATGTAAAAAATATGCAAAAAATACCTAGGTTTAGATTTTAGGAACTGTAAGACTAAAACCCCATGGCCGCGCCATTGAAACGGTGGAAAACACGTTATCGCTGATATCTCGCTGAAAAAGCATCGCAGAGGTCTGAAGTTTTTGTAATACCTAGATTTGAATTTGTCGAAAATGTAAAAAATATACAAAAAATACCTAGGTTTATATTTCAGGGGCAGTAGTGCAGTATCATGTAAAAATAAGTTTTGATTATCTATCGAAGAAAGTAAGTATTAGTGAGTTTTTTTTTATAAACAACACCTATTAATATGTAGAACTACCGATAATATGCAAAACATATTTTTTATTCATAATACAAAGCCTTGCAATGTGTTTTGAATATTTCGATAGGGTGACCATGCCTTGTTGTTTACAGAAAACTTTCCACCTGTTGTAATAGAAATCATGTCCCAAGGATTCTAAATTGAATTAAAATGAAACGAAGAGATACAAAAACATAATAATATATCTTTATTTCTTTAAAAATCACTTAAATCACAGATTGTTTACTTGCACTAAGATATAAACTTCTATTAAAATCACAAATCACAGATTGTTTACTTACACTAAGATAAATATTTTTTATTAATTAAGGGGACAATTTTATTGTCGAAATCATGCAAAAAAAAAAAATACATTTCACACAAACCAAAACTATAAAATGCCCCTATAAAAACCACCTCGTATAAAACGTCAATATTTTTGAGATTTCCACCAAGAAATCGAGGGTCAAGAAAAAAAGTGGTTGCACATTCCCACTTAGCGAGCTTATTTCCAATGTAAAGTAAAGTATAATATTACCCTGATTTTTAATATCTTAATCATCATCTATTAGAAATTTCAAAAATATTGACGTTTTATACGAGGTGGTTACCTCATTTCATAGTTTTGGTTTGTGTGAAATGTAATTTTTTTTTGCATGATTTCGACAATTGTCCCCTTATTAATAAAAAATATTTATCTTAGTGTAAGTAAACAATCTGTGATTTGTGATTTTAATAGAAGTTTATATCTTAGTGTAAGTAAACAATCTGTGATTTATGTGATTTTTAAAGAAATAAAGATATATTATTATGTTTCTGTATCTCTTCTAGTTTCATTTTAATTCAATTTAGAATCCTTGGGACATGATTTCTATTACAACAGGTGGAAAGTTTTCTGTATACAACAAGGCATGGTCACCCTATCGAAATATTCAAAACACATTGCAAGGCTTTGTATTATGAATAAAAAATATGTTTTGCATATTATCGGTAGTTCTACATATTAATAGGTGTTGTTTATAAAAAAAAAAAACTCACTAATACTTACTTTCTTCGATAGATAATCAAAACTTATTTTTATACGATACCGCACTACTGCTCCTGAAATATAAACCTAGGTATTTTTTGTATATTTTTTACATTTTCGACAAATTCAAATCTAGATATTACTAAAAACTTCAGACCTCTGCGATGCTTTTTCAGCGAGATATCAGCGATAACGTGTTTTCCACCGTTTCAATGGCGCGGCCATGGGGTTTTAGTCTTACAGCTCCTAAAATCTAAACCTGGGTATTTTTTGTATATTTTTTACATTTTCTACAAATTCAAATCTAGATTTTACAATGAATTTCAGACGTCTGCGATGCATTTTCAGCGTGATATCGGCGCTAGAGTGTTATTCACCGTTTCAATGGCGCGGCCATGGGGTTTTTGTCTTGCAGCTCCTAAAATATAAACCTAGGATTTTTTTCTGTATTTTTACATTTTTTTTACAAATTCAATCTGTTATTTACCTGAATTTTAGGTCTCTGCTACGCTTAGTTTTAAAGATCTCCGTGGCCGCGCGGTTCTCCGCGTTTCAATGGCGCGGCCACGTTCAAACCCTTATAACTTTTTAACCATATCTTCGACAAATTTATGGTTTTGGGAATCAACTTTTACAAAATTTTACATAATCTTGGAAAATTTTTTTTTCGATATATCGCCGTGGCCGCGCGGTCGAAACGCACACTTTAATAGGTGTTGTTTATAAAAAAAAAACTCACTAATACTTACTTTCTTCGATAGATAATCAAAACTTATTTTTACACGATACCGCACTACTGCCCCTGAAATGTAAACCTAGGTATTTTTTGTATATTTTTTACATTTTCGACAAATTCAAATCTAGGTATTACAAAAAACTTCAGACCTCTGCGATGCTTTTTCAGCGAGATATCAGCGATAACGTGTTTTCCACCGTTTCAATGGCGCGGCCATGGGGTTATAGTCTTACAGCTCCTAAAATCTAAACCTGGGTATTTTATGTATATTTTTTACATTTTCGACAAATTCAAATCTAGATTTTACAATGAATTTCAGACGTCTGCGATGCATTTTCAGTGTGATATCGGCGCTAGAGTGTTATTCACCGTTTCAATGGCGCGGCCATGGGGTTTTTGTCTTGCAGCTCCTAAAATATAAACCTAGGATTTCTTTCTGTATTTTTACATTTTTTCTACAAATTCAATCTGTTATTTACCTGAATTTTAGGTCTCTGCTACGCTTAGTTTTAAAGATCTCCGTGGCCGCGCGGTTCTCCGCGTTTCAATGGCGCGGCCACGTTCAACTTTTTAACCATATCTTCGACAAATTTATGGTTTTGGGAATCAACTTTTACAAAATTTTACATAATCTTGGAAAAGTTTTTTTTTCGAAATATCGCCGTGGCCGCGCGGTCGAAACGCACACGGCCGCGGACGCGCTAAGCAACTAAGTATTGATATATCATTCAGTTTATATAACCACATACTTACAGGTTTATCGGTGGCCAAATAACTCCGCGCGCATTGTGACCGTGAACGTGGAAAACTGAATTTCATCATAATTTGTTAATTAGGTACAGTCACGAGCAAACACATGTGAACAGTTGGTCTCATTCTAAACTGATTTTCTCCTAAACTATTGATTGAAATGTTATGGGGTTACGAATGGTATTTTTGATCCCAAACTACTATAAAATAGGTCTTATCTATTTAAATAGTTATTTCACGAGAAAATTGCTTTTGAATTTTGCAATCTGTATACTTACATATTTATGCTCGTGACTGTACTAACAGGATGCTATGCAACTTCACAAAACATTTGAAGGCAAGCTACAAAATAACGTTTAGAGTACCTAAGTCTTAACAGCTCCCATTGGGCGTGTATTCGATTTAGCGCAACTCAAATCAAAATCGAAACGATTGCTAGAACGGCGTAGCAGCATTGACACACACAGTACAATAGGTACAATGGTCTGTTTGTGTGCATCAGAAAAAAAAATTACGCACGAAATATGACAGAGCTTTTTAAAATAATTGTCTAAAATGAATGAGTTCGTACAAGGAACTGAAAAATATTGTGTATATTGAGTATAACCTTTATTTTCATAAAATAAATATATCAGTTATGTTTTTATTCAAAAACTGGTGAAAACCAATTGTTGAAGTGAACCGATTTTGTACTTTTTTAATACTGTTTTTTTATTATCCAATAGTAATATTTTCGTAAAATTGGCTCTGTTATGTACAGACGCCAGCACATCAAGCCATACCTAACTGTCAAATTTTCCCAATTAAATATGAACCTTATGCTTTCGTAATAAAGTTGAAAATCTATCAAAGAAATTTGACAGATTGTAGTAGCTTGATGTGCTGGCCTCTGTACATACTTTGAGACTGTATATCCTATTGGAAAAACGCATAAAACATAATATTTTGGCATACTGTAATGGTTGTATTCGTCCTGAGAGTTAACTATGACGTCTATTTTCGTAAAACGCTGAAAACGCGAATGTCTTTGCTTAAAAAAAACCATAATTAACAATTATACTTTTACTCTGTACTTCCCTTAAGCAAGACTTAGGTAATCTTTCTAAAACTGTACTTGTCTTTAAATAATCTGCTCACGTCATTACGATATTGCTCTGGGCAGAACGCGAAAACATGGAGTTTTCGTCACGAATCGAATACACGCTCTTAAGACCAGTTAAGACCTATTTATGTTTTTATATTAAATTAGGTAAGTAAATAACCTTAGAACTGTGAATTATTTATGTTTTTTATTGCCCAACTAATTCAAACTAATTTTAAAAAAGTCATGTACAAAATATGATAAGAATCCGCTTAACTGATTCAGACATCCAGCAAAATAACAAATGGCTTTTCAGCAGGATCTCGAATAACTTCGCAGCCGAAGAAAGAACAAACATAAAATAAATTGCAGCATCTAACTCGTCTAGACAACTAATGATATGTATATTTATTTCAATATTCCCATTAAAAAAGAAAACGTCTGGCTGCGGTAACGTTACTCCAGAAGGAAATGTTTTTGTGAAATAACTAAAGAACTAGAAGTGCAACAAATTAAAAAATATGCGCAACAATTAAGTACAGAACCTGAGCAACTAATGATCTACATTTAAATGACTATTTTCGACATTATTTTGCTGTGATAACGCACGCTAAATGTAGGGACACAATAGTAATACACGGTTGGCGCAGTGGTTCGGCGATTGACTGCTACACTGCATGTCGCGGGTTCCGATTCCCGCACGGAACACCTATAGATAGATGTTATGGGTCGTCGTCGTTACTGGTCGTGTATGGAATTTAACTTTAAATGTTTGTAAACGTACTCACGAGACAGGACAAATTCCTAGTGTGGGGCAACTTATTTTATTTAAAAAAAATGTCTATTAACAAATACCCCGGACTAAAAAAAAAAAGAAAGATTCCGCGCCACGCATTCTGAAAGTGAAGCATCGTGCATCGTACCGACCGATCAGGGCCTCAAGTCTGCTATTACAATAGTGTCAGAATGGTCTGTCATTGATTTTCATAATGACGCCATTATACACTCGGCGTCACAAAAATCGCACCTTTTCGAAAATAAGTTTAAAACATGTCCCGCCAGTAACGAATACATTAAACCCAATTAATATTGGTATCAATTAAAAGTATGTTTAACGACCTTTAAATTAACAACAGTTAGAATTCCTAAACACAACAGATCTCATTAGCACGTAACGTTAAAAAAAATGTTGTCAAAATACGCATTACAACGGCCACTAATTGCACCTCCCTACAAGGGTATAAAACGGGCGACCCGGGTTAAATGTGGGTCATTCGCTATTCAACCTTTGAAGTGAACACACGTGAACAGCTACAGCAAGAAAAATACCCCAGAAGATGGCTACCACTGCAGATGAAGCCGCTCAAGTCATTGCACTACTGCAATCAGGGATGCGGCACTGTGATGTTGCTCGGCAACTGAACTTGAGTCGTTTTGCCGTTCGACGAGTGTTCCAACGTTTCCAAGAGACTGGTGGCTATATCCGAAGACGTGGATCTGGAAGACAACGGTGCACATCCGAAAGAGACGATCGCTTCATTGTTTCGACGTCTTTACGTAATCGGTTCTCCAATGCTGTTGAGCTGCAACAACAACTGCGATCAGCTCGCAGAACTTCTGTAAGCGTCTCCACGATTAGAAGAAGAATGCGGGAGAAGAAAATTGCAGCTCATAGGGCTGCTACAGGGCCCAAATTGACTGCACAGCATAGGAGAGACCGGTTGCAATTTGCCCGTGACCATGTGGATTGGACAATAGACCAATGGAGGGCTGTGCTCTTCTCGGATGAGACGAGGGTGTGTCTTTTCTGCAACGACAGGTGTCGAAGAGTGTATAGGAGGCAAGGGGAACGATTCGCACAAGCCTGTATTCAAGAGACAGTGGAATACGGGGGTGGCTCGTGCATGTTCTGGGGCGGCATGTCAATCGACGGTAAAACGAACCTTGTGTGTGTTTCTCGGACTGGAAGTGCTCGCGGGCAAGGGTCGCTGACTGCTGCTCGGTACATAACAGAGATCTTAGAGGAGCAGGTTGTACCTTATGCGGGTTTTGTTGGCAGTGGGTTCACGTTAATGCACGATAACGCCCGTTGTCACACCGCTTTAATTGTAAGAGACTACCTGCAAGAAGTTGGCATCCCTGTTATGCGCTGGCCGGCGCGAAGTCCAGACCTGAACCCTATTGAGCACCTTTGGGATGAACTGAAACGGCGAGTACGGGCACGAAATCCTGCCCCTACCACTCTCCAAGACCATCAAGATGCCGTCGTTGCAGAATGGGACAACATTCCACAAGAGACGGTTGTCACATTAATAAGGTCCATGAGAGAACGCATGGAAGCAGTCATCAGGGCTAGGGGGGGTAACACTAGGTTTTAAGTTAGTTTTAAGGACTTTGTTGTCATTTTTGCTGATAAAATAAAATTTAACTTTTTAATCATTTGCATTAGCTTGCTTTTTTTTATTCCCTGGTAAACAAAAAACCAAATCCATTGATTTATTCTGAAATTTAAATAAATTGCCTTTCCAATTATACCTTATAGTCATATGTATACCATTGATTAATAGGGTTAAAATGACTTTGAAGGGAATTCTTAAAGAGGTGCGATTTTTGTGACGCCGAGTGTATTAGTAGATTACCAAACTTGTCAAAATCAACAATTATGAAATCAACACCATTCTGACACTATTGTAATAGCAGACTTGAGGCCCTGTGTGCGTGATTTGAGGGCCATACCAGATGAACGAAAACCCTATATTTTTTTAAATTTACAGTTATATATAATTTATTTGAATAAAGCTATAGGAAGTTTACTAACTGTAGGATTACAAAAAAAATACTAACTGTAGGATTACAAAAAAAAACCGCTGTTATAGTAGTCCGTAATTCAATTGATTATGTTGTGTAGTAATGTGGGCAAGTTACCTAACCTATTAGGATGGAGTGTTTAAGCTTACAATATGGTCAACGTATCTTGGCGCGTCTGAAGTTAGCTGTTTGGCTGCGCAATGGAACTTTTAGGAACGAAATTGTCTACTGCGCAGCTAATCGGCTAACTTCAGACGCGCCAAGATACGTTGACCGTACTGTACTTACCTAAAACACACAAGGCGTAAAGAATTACCTTTAATAAGAAAACGATTCAACGTTCTAAGTAAATAAAACTTAAATATTTATTCGAATGATTTTATCACAATCTTCACAATACACACAGACACTCCCTGATGCTGGCACTTCACATGGCTATTTGTATTGGCGTATTTGGCATATTTGGCAAACAATTACCATGTGGGGACAGTGTATTTGACAAACTATTGGCCTTATTCGCCTATTTGACAAATATGGCCAATACCAAATACGCGTTACCGCGCGCTTGTCGGTTTCTCGACGTACATCAAAGAGGTCAAATAGGCGAATACGCAAATAAGCCGTCCACACAATGGCCATGTTCAGATGTGTGTTGCGAGCGCGAACTGGAAAAGCTATTCAAAATGAGTTGGGACAGTGAAACAGTGTTAAAATGACTCGAATTATACCAAAATAATTTGTGTATTATGTAATATGTAAATAATAAAACTGCTGAACACATTGCCTGCTTCTGCCAAATGTTTGCGTGTTTGTTATTTGGCTGCCATGTGTGGATGGTCATATTTGCCTGTATTTGTATATTTGCGTGTTCGTCATATATTTTGCCAAATACAGCAAACGCCTAATAGTAAATACAAATAGCCATGTGAAGTGCCACCATAACCCGCACGACTTACTTATTAATCTAAAAAATTACAAAGAACACAAAAATATGGATTACCCAATCTCGGGAGAGTTATCCATTTATTTTCTGACAACACTTACACATCTTTTGAGGTTTTGTGTTCCAAAATGTCAAGAATACAATAAATCAACAAGTAAAATTAGTACATAAAATATATTACCTGTGATATGATATTCCTTGACACTTTTTCTGGGATGTGGAATTATTTTTACACCATTACACAACACGGCATTCTTTTATTTTAATACTCGATGTAAACAGAAGTACCGTTAAGACACCGTTGTAACGGGTAATGGCGGCCGAGTCGGCATACTATGATGTAAATATGTGTATGAGGCATGTTTGTACAAACGGCCTACATACTTAGGGTGCTTCACTTTCGATATGCGTAGCGCGGAGTCTTCTTTTTCTAGTCCGTGTGAAATACTAATAAAGTTCTTATGCTTTAATACAATTTGTTTGTTCAGTAATAATATCAGTGATAGGGCCATCATACATCATACTCTCTTTCAACTTAATTGCTAGTAAGCTTGAGTGCTCCTTCCAAAATCTATCCTTCAGCATGTCATCATGTGTATCTACTATCACATTACCGTACTTCTCTGAATCATTATTTTGATAAATGGTCTTCCTGATCAATAGTGTTCCTCTTTTGAATATTTCTGGTTCATTATTATAATTTATCCGGAACTCTTTAAATAAAATTTCATTTTTATCTGCAGATACTGTCCCACATAAACGTTTCTCAGCCTGAAATGGAAGATATAACACTTAGCAAACAAAAACATAGGTAATGCATAAAAGTCTGATCTCTCTCTAGATGTAGGCTGTTTAAGACTACATTTAAACAGATGCAGGTCCCAATCATAGTAAATATTTTTAGTAAATAAATCTGGAGGTTAAGAATCTAGAAGAGAAGTTTTAAATTAACCTTTTGAACGCCAGAGCGTAAACGTACGCGCGCGGCATCCACGCGTGTACGCTACCCCAGCAGGAAAGTGTCTCAGTGATATCAGTAGTGGAACGTATACTTAAGTAAACTGTTGCTGTAAATTTGCGCCAAATAAAAAAAAATACGCCATTGGCTTCGAACATTACACCGTTCCGGGAAGCGAAAGTGCTTACTCGTACCTTTGTAATAGTAAACATTAAAAGTTATTTAATTAAAATAATTGTACATAAGTTGATTCCAATTCTTTAAATACATCGTAAATATTTACTTCATAATCTAAAACAGAAAATTATTTTTTGTCAGTTACCTATTAAACTTGTTTTTCAGTTTCGTGTTTAGTAAGTTGTAGCCGTTGTAGGTAAAAAGTATTTATGACAGTCCTAAGCTCGTAAAGATATGAAGGGAAAATTGGAATAACTTTTAGTTAAGTATTGTGTTTCGTTGACACAGATCCTCACGCTACAGCTGACGACTACCTACTGTAGGTATCAGCTGAGGGCGCGAGGTCCAACGACCGCGCGGGCGGCGCTAGCGCCCGCGGCACGCGCGCGTTCAGCGGCCCGCGCCGTATTACATTGGTTCGAGGATGTTTTCAAGATTTGTTTTTCACAATTCTAAATTTCCCGTTTTTAATAATTAATTCTTGTTTTATAGGTAGGTAAGTAATCGATTTAGATTACCTATACTATCAAGACAAAATTATTTCGCTTCGAGATAATAACCATTATTTAGGAAATTTGTAGTCGAATAGAATATCATTGAGTCAAATACAGTATACTTTCGTAATTTTGTTTTTCATTTCTGATAATGTTATTTCTTGTTTTCTTCTTCGGCACTTGGACGCAGGACGTCCGTAATCGTTTTATTTTTTTCTTTGTTTTTTAATGTATTTCATCCACGTAGCATTAATCTTTAATCTTATGCTAGTGTATCAGTGGATAATGGTGTTGGCTGTACAATAAGTGCTATTATTTTAAGTTTATTACAGTGTAGGTATAATATTGTACTACTGTTTTTTATCCCTAATAAATAAATAAAATAAATTAGATTTATGAAAATATTTATAATTTTAAGGTAAGTAATTACTCTTTTTTGAAAACCCGAAAAATGTCACAAATGTGAAAACGTATAACCAAGCTCATGTCAAGAAGGACCCAATACAGTTTTTAGCGAGCTTGGTTATAAGTTTTCACATTTGTGATATTTTTCGGGTTTTCAAAAAAGAGTGATTACTTAAAAGTAGCTTTTAAGTAATCGCTCTGCTTTTGTTTTTTTTTAGTTACCGCGCACGCCTCCCCTCCCCGTACAGCCAACACTTATTAGGTATAATACAGCCAGTAATTTATACAATTTGCGGTCGATTTCAATGAAGATTCATGTTCCTAATTCTAATCTCATTACTGCCCGCTAATAAGTCTAGTGGAGAAAAGAGCTACTCTGCTCCCGCCTACAGAGGAACAAAACTACACTTTTCGAATAGAAGGGATGAAAAAGTAGTTGTTATTATGTGACACAATTGCCTTAATCAAGTGACACAACATAATTAGCTTTAATATAATGTACTATCATGGACATTTCCGCCTGCTCAGTTAAAAAAAAATTCCCTTGGCGCCTGCGAAGTCAACGGGGTGGGGTAGAGAGTGCTTCCATCTTTTGAGTGCAAGCAAAAATGAACTTAGTGGTGGTCAGGCGGGTGTGTCCACGATAGTACATAATAATAAAGTTAACATGTTGTTACCTACAACACATATGTATTTGACGATAGGTACACTAAATGCAACTAACAAAAATATAATCCTAATAAAAAAAATGAATAAAATAAATTTAAAATGTACAGTTACAAGCATAAATATGTGCACAGATTGCAAAAATTCAAAAGGAATTTTCTCGTGAAGTAACTATTTCAACTTATCAATAAAACCTATTTTATTGTGGTTTGGGATCAAAAATACCCTATTCGTAACCCAATAACATTTCAATCCATAGTTAAGGACATAATCAGTTTAGAATGAGATCAACTGTTTACATGTTTTTGCTTGTGACTGTACATATGAATTATGCTTGCCCAGTATCGAACCCATAACCTTATGCATGAGAGACGGGTGCCTTAACCACTAGGCTATGACAACACTTTTTAATTAATTATATAAAAGTATAATTGGTTGTTTGGAAATTAACTCACTTGTGATGGACTAAGGTTTCCTTTTAAAACCAAAGCCCAAAATGTGGTGTTGTATAAATTGTTTATATGCACATCTGCTTGTCTCCACTTCATGTAATCTATTAGATTCTCATTGTTGGGGTAAAGTACTATACGACCATCAAATGTTGGTGGGTAATTTAATGGTACTTCACCAAAAAATTTTTTCCAATAAAATACGTAACATGAAGAAAACTTGCTGTTAATGGTTGTTAATAGTTTTGCTGCCCGCCGTTTGTACAATGTCGTACTTTTTTTAAAAATAAAAGAATATTCGTCGCTTTGTCCAAAAGCCATTAATACATCATTGAACTCACGGAGCACGGTAAACGCAGCATAATTCATCAATCTCAAAGCCCTTACATCGTTCGGTTTCGAAAAATTATGGTCTTCCGAGAATTTGTGGAAGCATTTTCCATCCAGTCTGACGACTATCCAACTATTAGGCAAGAGAGTATCGTCTAGTTCAAATTTCTTAACATACTCAAATGAACTTTTCGCCATTTTAAAGGTTTGCAGCAGTGGATTGTGCAGGAACGGTTGTTTTCTTATGAAATGAATAGCTATCATTACATCTTCCAAACAGTTTCTCAAACTTCAAAGAACATTGAAAAGGGTATAGGTAACTTCCATTTCAACTTTTCAATGGCTGCGAGCGGGACACCGGGAGACACCAAATTTTTGTCATCATCACGTACGTACTAGGTCAAACGATGGATATTATTTAAAGAATTTTACTTATATTTATTGTTGATAAACTATTTGTTTCTTAATTTCTGACTTTTGGGACGCAAACACTGCAGCAGATTTGCACTTTGCAATCAGAAAACTTCAGTCCAACTTCAGTCTTCAAACCATAGATAATACATTATACACTCTTCAAGTTCAAACTCTTCAGTCTTCAAAGAGATTTAGAGCATGCACTTGCACTCTGTGATTTAGAGAAGTGGAAAAGCAAAGCACGTGCTTTCAAATTTCAAAGCACTAAAGCAGAACTGACTGCATCATACATACATTACACGTCACTGAGACAATGACAGCAGAGACAGAAAGGTATTATCTCTAAGTAGTCTGTGGATAGATGACAGATGTCATCAGAGGGAGACAGGACAGCAGCCAGCAGAACAGAGACCAAAATATTACTTTACTCTATCTTATCTATCACTATGATTCAACAACACCACAAAGCAATACCCAACGTCACAACGGGTCATGCAACACAGACGTTTTATACGTCTGTGTCATGCAACGAGTTTTGCGAGCAAAAGCGAGATTCAAAATGAGACGGAGATTGGGCCACAGCCACAGACATATAATTTTATCCGCTGTATTACGGCATATTGATAGCGTCATGTGCCGCGATGGCTACCCGAGAAATACTTAGATGAAACTTTTATTGTAAACGACCAAGATTCTACCAGAAGGGTCAGTGAATATAATACCATTGGCCAACTAAAAAATCAGTTGTCTGTAAAGTCGGTTTACGGACGATAGTTTTACGTGATAACGTCGCCGATTCCCTTGTTCACAAACTAAACTAAAATTTGTCAATTGTCTCCCTTTTTACCAGGCAGTAAAAGGACGGCGGATAGACAAGGACTAAGTTAGAGATGTCAAATTAGTTTTTCCCTTGAACTTCGCAGTGTTTTTAATCTTGATACGTTTTGAAATGACAACTATAATTTAATTGTATGAACATTTTAGATCAACTTAATAAGTCTCTTTCTTGTTTTATTGGAGAGAAAGAGATATAAATAGCTTAAAATTAATTTAATTCGTGCACAACAGAATTGGGACCAATGGCTAACATAACATAAGAAAATAGAAAAAAATGGCTTCCGTCGAGGTGGGCGGGACTTATTGCTTGGGCCGATCGTGCCTCTCTATCGCTTGTTCCGCGCTCTCGTTTGCACGCTCAGGCTCAGGTGGAACGTGATACTTTTTCGTGCGTGCAGACCGATTATCACGTAAAAAAATATATAAATATATATATAGATCCGAATTGATAACCTTCTCCTTTTTGAAGTTTCTTAAAAATAAATGACAAAAAAATATAAAAAATTGTGCGGTCTGGGGACCCCCGTAAGAAACGAAGTACCTTACGTACGTGTCTATACAAAAAGAAGAAGAAGTAGGCTCGATACACGCACACATACACAAACGCATTTCGTTACGTGACGATTTCCACTAATTCGCGGAACTTCGTTGAAAAAATACATTATTATACTTTGTAGTATGCTATAACTTTTTTGGGCAAAGTGATCAAAGTGTTTAACTAATTAATGCTAGAAGCTTATAATAAAAGTTGAGAGACCACGTCAAAGAGTTAAATGAGAGTGTGAGACCCGTTTGCCAGACCTTGAAGCTCTCTCTTTTGCGTCAGGGAATCCTGTCTCTTTCTAGTAAACCTTACCTGAAAAGACAGCAGTGAAAAATAACTTTTCCGGCTTTGGTAATGGTTCTATTTAGTATTGCCAATGCCACTGATTTCCGTAATTGAAAAAACGGGTGTGCGTGCCATGTACTTACGAGAATTTATGCGTAAACAAGTGAGCTCGTATTAGTACAACATAAACAACGAGTTTTACGGTGACGTCATCTGCCGCTAAGTCTCATGTATTTTTGCTTTTTTAAGGGCGCGTATTCGATTTAGTGCAACTCAAAATCTAAACGATTACCTACTAGAACGGCGTAGCAGCATTGACACACACTAGTACAATACAATGGTCTGTTTGTGTGCATCAGAAACAAAAATACGCACGAAATAAGCACGAATCATTGAAATGTAAGTACAAGGAGCTGAAAAAAATGGTGTATATTGAGCATAACCTTTATTTTCATAAAATAAATATATCAGTTATGTTTTTATTCAAAAACTGGTAAAAAAAATTGTTGAAGTGAACCGATTTTGTACTTTTTAATTACTGTTTTTTAATATCAGTAATATTTTCTTTGAGACTGTTTATCCTGTTGGAAAAACGCATAAAACATAATATTTCGGCAAACTGTAATGGTTGTATTCGTCCTGAGAGTTAACTCTGACGTCTATTTTCGTAAAACGCTATGAAAGGATTGTCTTCACTTTAAAAAAACCATAATTAAATGTTATACTTTTACTCTGTAGTTCCCTAAAGCAAGACTTAATCTTTCTAAAACTGTAATTGTCTTTAAATAATCTGCTCACATCATTACGATATTGCTCTGGGCAAAACGCGAAAACATGAAGTTTTCGTCACGAATCGAATACACGCTCTTAACGTGGCGGTCAAAATAACAGAATATCTATGGGTAGAAACCATAGAATTAGTAAGAACTATAAAAAAAACACTAAGAACGGAGATAGATATCGATTGTGATATATTGGTATTCACTGAATGCTGGCTATCTGAACACAGGCCCCCGCCTCAACTCGAAAACTACAAAATCTATTACTCTTCTGTTTGTTATAACCAAAATGATGGTATTGTCATATATGTACAAAAAGATATATCTCACGCGGTGTCCGAGCCAGATTACCATGATGCTAATTGTTTGTTAATAAAAATGTCCGACGTTGCCATTGTTTGTTTATACAGGTCTCCGTCTTGCAAAATCATTGACGGTTTTCTCACTTCTCTGGATAACATTCTAAAATCTATTAGCGATTTTAAGACTATTGTGGTCATTGGTGATATCAATATAGATATCAAACCATTCAATAACGATCGGAAAAGTCACGAATATTTAAATATATTGGCGGCTAATGGTCTTCTGCCAGCCCATGTCTTACCTACGCGTGAATCTAATTGCCTGGATCATATTAACCTCAAAACAAACCGTAAAGCCCAAACATTTGTGATTAAAACACATATAACTGATCATTTTCCTGTCTTATTAAATTTAATGATTCCAAAAACACATGCTGGCCCAAAATTAAAACAATTTATTGACTATGACAAGGCTATCACTATCTTAAGCGACAAGAACGTTACTTCTATTTTGTATAGTGATGATCCCATCCATGCCACCGAGACACAACATTTAAAAGAAGCTTTGGAATCCAGTACTACTATGCGTAAAGTTCCAAATAGAAAGAAAATCATGAAATCCTGGATTACTCCAGGCTTACTTAGGTGCATAAAACATCGTGACGCTCTCCACAATAAGCTCAATGCCTCGCCATCAGATGAAATACTCAAAATATCCTACTATAGATACAGAAATTTTTGTAACGACTTACTAACCAAAATTAAAGACAAGTATGAAAGCTCATCAATTGATAAATGTAAAAACCCTAAAGAAACATGGCACACTATTCGTAAAATAACCAATACCACACGAAACAAAAACCCAGCCGTGGAACTTTTAAAACTTAGCCCGGATGACCCAAATTCTTCTGTGAACATGATTAATCAATACTTTACTGAGGTGGGTCTGAAACTTGCAAATAACATAGGACAGGTTTCTGATCCATCTAAAATAACCTGCGGTATTAACACTTCTTCTCATTCAAAATCTTTCGTATTACTTGAAACAGATGTTGCTGAAGTCGATTCATTGATTATTAATCTCAAAAATGACTCTGCCACAGGATGGGACGGTATACCTGTAGCATTTCTCAAACGCACTAAAAACATTATTAGTCCAATACTAACACATATATTTAATCTTTGTTTTAACAAAGGCATTTCTCCTGATAGCTTTAAACGCTCAATAGTACACCCCGTTCATAAAGGGGGGAATAGAGACTGTGTTGAAAACTTCCGCCCAATATCAGTACTTCCCGCAATGTCTAAATTACTCGAAAGGCTTATTAATAAACGGCTGATGAAATACTTAGAGCATGAAAACCTCCTCTCTGAATCACAATTTGGCTTCCAGCCAAACAAATCGACAGAAGATGCAGTGGTACAGCTTACTAATCATCTTGCAAGTAATTTAGACCAAGGTCGGAAATGTATTGGCGTCTTCCTAGACCTAGCAAAGGCGTTCGACACGGTCTCTACACACATACTACTAAATAAACTAGAAATGATTGGTATTCGCGGTCTACCATTCCAACTTTTTAAAAATTTTCTTTCTGGAAGATACCAAGCTACGAAGGTTGGTGATCATATCAGTTGCCCTCTACCTATCACTTGCGGAGTTCCCCAGGGAAGTGTGTTTGGCCCAAGTCTCTTCTTGATTTACAACAATGAGCTCTGTAATTACACTCCACTAAATGGCAAAGTGTTCTCCTATGCGGACGACACTGCACTGGTATTTCAGGGAGAAACTTGGGCTCAAGCACGGCATTATGCTGAAGAAGGACTTCATCAGACATTCCAGTGGCTGAACAAAAACTTACTTACACTAAATATAAAAAAATCGAAGTACATTACCTTCTCAATCAATAAATCTACACAACCAAATATCAACAATTTCACTCTTAAAGTCCATACATGTTATAACAAAAAATCTACAACATGCTCTTGTCTGTCCCTTGAAAAAACAGATATCATTAGGTACCTCGGTATTCAACTCGACGAATCTTTATCTTGGAAAGCTCAACTGGATCTTCTATCAGCACGGACCCGCAAATTGATTTGGATGTTTAAAAAGCTTAGAAATACATTGCAACCAGCTCTGTTAAAAACAGTTTATTTTGCTCTGGTTCAATCAGTGATAGATTACTGTATACCCGTGTGGAGTGGGGCATGCAAAACAAAACTTATACTCGTTGAACGCGCACAAAGGTCCTTGCTTAAGGTAATGCTTAGGAAACCCTTTCGATATCCTACATCTAGTATTTACAAAGAATGCGATGTTCTAACAGTAAGACAATTATTTGTTATGCATACTACACTTCGTAAACATAAAGAGCTTACATATAACCCATGTACTACCTATCCTTCTCGTAGAAGAAACAGAGTATGCGATTCGGTTAGACACAACACCGCCTTCTTTACACGAGAATCCTGTTTTCTTGCACCGTACATATATAATAAAATCAACTCACTGCTTCACATTTTTCCTAAAAACTCATGTTTCGGGCGGCTGGGGTATGGTCAGTACCCGCAGGCACAATCTCCCAAACGTTTGTTTGTTGACGTACGTTTTTTGACGAACTGTTTGCTGGTGACGTACGTCACCACGCACCCCTGAATGCGTATGTGTTCATGGGCACCACCCACAAGGACCACGGGAGAGACGGGGAGTTGAAGAGGCGGCGCAGGCAAATAAAACGCAGATACTCTTCTTGAACCTTTCTTGTCCGCAGTTTTCGGCTTGCTTCCCTTTTCTTGATGTTGCCTCTTCAACGGCTGAGCTGCGACTGACTTGAACCGAATTACCGAAAAATGGCTCGCCTTATATACCGGCCTGCCTTACCGGACAGAGGTTCGCGTAATTTGGGCCTGTTCTGCTCGTCAATTTTCCCTTAGCCGAAAACTTTGGACCCCTTATTTTATTTATTTATTTCAATAAATCCTTACAATTTTTATCTTATTAACTAATTATGAACCTAATTAATAAAATAAAACACAAATCTTAACTATTTAATAACTTAATAAAAAAATCCTAGAACAAAAACTCGTAAAAATGTGTGATTCGCAATTTTCACTTTACATTTTTTGCTATAACTTTAAATTGGTAAGTTCTATCCTTATGAAACCTTTTGTATATACATTTTTAAATCAATATCTAACTTTTAAGACCAAAATCAAATCGCTATGTACACAAACAAAAAATCACTTTTTCAAGTTACGTAATTATTTGGACAAAGTTACTTGAGATCAAACTTTTACTTTACAACTATCAAATAACCAGTCTTATTAGAACGAATCGCTAAAATATTACGTAAATACACCCTTATATACTAATTAGAACCTTATAAGAAAAATAACAAACATTTAAATCTAATTAGCGCCCTATATTACATACATTATTGTTGTTCGTGGATCTCGTCGCCGACAATCTCCCCCTCGTGCGTCGCACCATCCCTCTGGCTCGGCGATACTCCCGGCACCAACAGCACCACTCTCGAACTGGGTCTTCGCAGCACACCTCCTCGCGTCTCGACGTCGACGATCCTTGTCCGCCCGTCCGGTCCAGGATACACCCGCTGAATTCTGCCGCGTGGCCAGGTGCATCTCGGTAGGCTGTGGTCGACGATCAACACGATGTCTCCGACTTGCAGGTCTGCGGCGTTGGGTCTTCCCTTCGTCTTCCTCGGCAGTAGAGTGGGCAGGTATTCGCGCAGTTAACGTTGCCAGAAGTGATCGGCAAGTCGCTGCGTGGCCTTCCAGGTGTGTTTGCCCACGAGCTCGTTGTCCTCGAAGCTGCCGATTCTCGCTGCGCCGCATGATCGCCCAATGAGGAAGTGGTTAGGCGTGAGTGCTTCTTCTTCACGGTTCTCGGAGATGTGGGTGAGAGGCCGGGAGTTGACTATGTGTTCGGCCTCTAGTAGGAGGGTGTGAAGTACCTCCTCACGTGGATGCTTCTCGTTGAGTGTGGCGCCTAGTGCGGTTTTTATTGATCGCACCAGACGCTCCCATGCACCGCCCATGTTTGGTGCACCAGGAGGGATGAATTTCCACTGCACGCCGATCTTCTCTGCTTCTGAGGTGAGGTCTTCTTGTTTCATTGTTTCTAGCGCCTCTTTCAGTTCTTTGTTGGCGCCGACGAAGTCTTGGCGCCTCTTCTTGCGGCGAATCGTCGTAGCGCCATAATCATACTGTCGGTGGAGAGTGATGGAGTTATCTCAATGTGCACAGACGTCTTGCTACGGTGATTGTCATCGGGCCGAAGTAGTCTACGCCGGTGCACGTAAATGGAGGGTTTCCGTGCATCAAACGCTCAGCAGGTAAGTTGCCCGTCGGTAGTTCTTGCGGTTTTCCTTTTCTTATCTAGCACCATTGACATTGATGTTGAACCGCCTTTATTGCTGACCTCAGTCCCAGTATCCAGAAGCGTTGCCTTACTTCGTTCATTACTGTTGCATGATTCCCGTGATTGAAGCGGCAGTGGAATTCTTCTATGATGGGTCGTGTTGTCTTGTCCTTGTTGTCGAGCACGATGGGTCGTTTGTAGTCTCTGGTGACACCCTGTATCGCGTCGATTCTTCCTTTCAGTCGTAGGAGTCCTTCTTCCAGTACTACGTCGAGCTTCTTCAACTTGCTGCTGCCCTCTAATTGCTTCCCTTGCTGCAGACACCTGATGTCTTCCTTGAAGCTTCTATCTTGACTTCTTTGTAGCAATAGGGTTTCAGCTTGCTCTAGTAGTTCTGCGCCCAACGGGATGTAGTTCCTTGCTGGTATGTCTGACGGTCGAAGTCGCTTTTCGATAATCTTCGCCTTCTTTCCTTTCGTTATCTTCCAGGTGGGATCTTCTTTACTGACGTTGACCTTCTCTTTTCTTCTGCAGAGTTGTATAAACTGCAGTACTCTCGCTGTGGCTCGCCAAAGTCTCTTCCATGACGAAAACCTCTCAGGATCTGGTGATGGGTGAGTAGTGCTTGCTGTCGCCACGGGGAACACCCAAATATTCCGAAATATTTTATTCCGAATTTCGATATTCCGATTTTCAAAAGTCCGAATTTCATAATACCTAAAAATTATAATCTCTATTATTTAAAATCACGAAAGTTATTTTACCGAATGTCTTAAATCCGATTTGTTTGTTTTCCGATTTTCATATGTTCGAAGAATCAAATGCTCGATGAGTTCTCGGTCCGAAAAACGAAATTCCGAATTTCAATATTCCGAATAAACTACTAAAATTAAGATTCTGATTCAATTCAGCTACGCATATATATTCAAAATGGTGTCCCCTTGTTTCGCAGACAGAAATTTCATAGAATTTCGTTTCCCAGAAAATGTTTCATATAATATTTGGTTCTTGTATTTTTATTTCGACTATTATTGTTTCAAAGACTATTTACTTGAATGAAACATATTTCACAGAAACACAATTCAAAGAATTTTTAATCAAATTTTTTTGTTTAACAAACTTATCAAACAGTAGAATTACTTTTTAACAAATATTGTTTATTCGGTGTATTTTTCTATGGAATTTATTTCAACAAAAATATGTAGGTATAAAAAGAAAGACAATAACAAAAATAATCTTAAAAAGTCAATATGTTGTGCTACAAAAGTTAATGACAGAAATGAATTGCTGTGAAACCGACTCCACGTAGTCTTGTCTGCCCTACCCCTAGAGTGTAATTTAAATTCGCGTAGGCGCGGAGGGGCGAGGCGGCCAGCGAGCTGAGGAGCAGGTGGTTTTAACGCCCGCCGCCGCGGCTGAGGCTGCCGGCCAGTAAGCCGAAGCTGCGGTGGTGAGCGTGAATACCATCTGCGACGATAAGCTCGCGTGGTACCGCCGGAGCCCCGCAACGCCGTAGCCGTGACAGAAACCATGCCTGCTGCATGTTGCATGTTCGCTTGCATGTTGCATGCTCGCTTGCATGATGCATGCTTGCTTACTTGCATGCTGCATGCTTGCTTGCACGCTGCATGCTTGCATGCATGCTGCATGTTTACTTGCACGATAAACGATTGCACGATAACGATAAAGATAATCGGAATTTTAATAATCGGAATTTTAATAATCGGAATTCGTATTTTTGATGTTCGGAATTTTCATTATATCGGACTTTTTGTTATTCGATCTTTTGAAACTCGGTATTTTGAGAATAGTAATTATAAACGTTCGGAATTTTGAAATTTTAGTATTATAAAAATAGGATGAATGATAAATCGGAGTTGCCATATTAGGAATTTTGAACTATTCGGAATTATGTTAATCGGTATTTTGAAATTCGTATTTCTGACTTTCGGAATAAAGTTTTTCGTATTTATGTAGTGTACCCGTCGCCACGACGTCCGCTGCTTTTTCTTCTCCGGTGGTTTCTTTCTTGAAGGTTCTTGCCGCTGGCCAATGAACTTCTTCTCTTCTTAGAAACTCCGGTCCGGTGTACCATCGGTGATTGCAGCTGAAGTGTTCCGGTACGTCGCGCGTTGCGTCATCTGCAGGGTTCTGCGCAGTAGGCACCCACCGCCAATATTGTGGTTTGGTGAGATCTTCTATCTCCGCCAAGCGATGAGCCACGAACGTCTTGAATGTTCTCGGGTCCGTCTTGATCCAGGAAAGTACGATGCTGGAGTCCGTCCAATAAGTCTTCTTCTTCACCTTAAGGTCCGTTTCTTCTTCCACCGAATGTGCCAGTCTGCTTCCAAGGAGGGCCGCCTGCAGTTCGAGTCTCGGGATCGACACCGGCTTCAGTGGAGTGACTCTTACTTTCGCCGCCACTAAGCTGACGTGGTAAGTCACATCTTCATCTTCTGTTCTCCAATAAACCGTCGCTGCATACGCTGTCTCGCTTGCATCCGTAAACGTGTGCAGCTCCCCCTCGGTGCGATGTGGCGCCAGGCATCTAGGAACCTGCAGGTCTTGAAGTAGCTTCATCTTCTCCAGGTAAGTCTTCCATGCCTCGTACTCCCTTTCTTCTATCTCGTCATCCCAACCGACGCCGCTCCGCCATATGTTCTGAAGCAGCTTCTTGCCCTGGACGAGAACCGGTAATGCTAATCCTAGTGGGTCGAAAGTTGACATCACGGCGCTGGTGACTTCCCTCTTCGTAGGCACTTTGAACCCCTGAGCTATTTCTTCTGGCGTGTTTCTGAGGTTTGCCCTGAAGCCGATGGAGTCCCTTTCTGTGAACCAGCGTAGTCCCAGTGTCTTCTCTTCCTTCTCGCCCAAGTTTACTTCTGTCTTCTCGGTCGTTTCAGTCTTCACGTCTTGCAGCAACTCGGGTTGATTTGATGCCCATCCTCTGAGTTCGAAGCCCGCCTTCTTGTGTATGTAGTCTACTTGAGCTGTCACTCTTCTGAAGTTCTCTTCTGAATGGAAGCTGTGCAGGTAGTCGTCCATATAGTGGTTCAGCTCGATCGCCCTTACTGCCTCTGGATACTGGTCCCTGTAGTCCGCTGCGTTCCGGTTCTTGACGTAGATCGCTGTGCTCGGAGATGATGTCGCGCCGAAGATGACCGATGTCATCCTGTACTCCTTCGGCGACACGTCGCGTCGATCCCCGCGCCACAGGAACCTCAAGCTATCTCTATCTTCATGTCGAATGCGGACTTGCAGGAACATTTCTTTTATGTCGGCTGCCACTGCTAACGGTCCCTGTCGAAATCTTAATAATACCCCGAAGAGTGACTGTAGTAGATCTGGTCCTGGTAGTAATGCGTCATTGAGGCTTCTTCCTTTTGATTTCGCTGCAGCGTCGAAGACAATCCTTATGTTCTTTTTCAATGGATGCACCACGGAGAAGTGAGGGAGGAACCATTTCTTCTTGGAGTCTTCTTGTCCTTCAGGTGCTTCTTCTGCGTACTTGCTGTCGATTAGATGCTGAATCTGCTTGCTGTACTCTGCCTTCAACTGAGGGTCTTTGTCGATCTTCTTCTCGATGTTGATCAACCGGTTCCTGGCAGACATGTAGCTTTCTGGCATCTGTTCTTCTTCGTTCTTCCACAGAAGTCCAGCTTCGAATCGACCATCTTCAAGTCTTCTGCAAGTCTTCTCTAGGATGGCGAGTGCCCTGCCCTTCCTTCAGAGTCCGTAGTAGGTCTTCGTGGTTGCACACCCAGCGCCTCGATCGCAAAGTGATCCTTGATGGCTTGATGCATTTCTTCTTCTGGTGTGCTGACATGTAGACACGTGTTGAGGAAGTGTACCATTCTTGCGCCTCCGGTGTCTGACTCGTGGAGTACCCATCCAAGTCCTGTTCTTGAAGCAACTGGTTCTCCTGGTTTCCCTCTTCTTACTTCTCGAGTCACGATCAGCTCCCAATTATCTTGCCCGATGAGCAGCTGTGGTGACTCCCCTTCATAGTATATCGAGTCGGCGATCTTCTTCAAGTGTCGACATTCTTCGATCCTTTTCTTTTCTAGGAACTGTGGCGCAAGCTTCAACTCGTCGATGGTTCGAACTCTCTTCAGGGTCTTCTTGCTTCCCCGATGAACCCCCTTCACCGTCAGGTCCAGCATCTGAGAGTCCGTCTTCCTTATGAGCCTGCCCCCCACTGTTTCGATGACTAGTTCTTCCTTATTTCCTTGAGCGCCGACTTCTTCTGCCACCTTCTGATCCAGAAGTGACACTGTTGACCCTTCATCCATTAAGGCCAATATCTTCTTTGATCCTTTTGACCCGAAGACTTCTACTGGAACGATCTTCAGGTATGCCCTTGCGTTATTCACAGCGTTTACCGATGCCATGACGTTTGCCACCTCTTGTGTCTCTGTCTTCTTTTCTCCCGAGGTCCTTTCTTCTGACTCGACGTGCAGCAGATGATGATGCCACCTTTTGCATTCCTTGCACGGTGGTTTTCTGCAGCTCTCCTTCCTGTGTTTCCCTTGAAGACATTTGAAGCAAACGCGACTCTTCTTTACCATTGCCCAACGATCTTCCACTGACGCCTTCTGGAACTTCTGACATTCGATGATGAAGTGTTCGCCCTCACACACGGGGCAAGTCTTCTCTGGTTGTCTTGAGTCCTTTTCCCTTTCTTTCGTTGAATGCGTCGCCTGTCGTTGAGTCCTTTTGAATCCACTCTTCTCTTCTGAAGTCGCGAAGGCTCCACACTTGTCTGCTTCTATGTTCAGGAACCTGGATACCATCGTCAGGTCGGAGAACTCGCCTTCTTCTGATGCTGCAGTGAAGTCGTACCATCGGAACTTGAGAATCGTAGGCATCTTCTCTATGATTTGCTTCAACATCTCAGGCGAATGCAGGTACTGCGGTTTCTTCAATCCTTTTATTGCTGCTACGCTGTTGTTGATCTGGCTCGCGAAGACGCATATATCCCTGGGATTTTCAGAGATCTTCGATAACGCCTTTACCTTATCCAATTCTGCCAGCACCAGCGCATCAGGTCTTCCATATCTTCTTCTGAGGGCTTGCATGACTTCCAACGGAGATGCTTCAGAGTACAGCAGGCTCTTGATAGCTTCTCTTGCGTTGCCCTTCAGTGCTCTTCTTAGTCGAGCCATGTTTTGAACTTCGTTGAACATCGGTGCGGTATCTTCGTAGACCACCTTGAAGGCCAGCCATTCGCTGCTGTTGCCGTCGAAGTAGGGTAACTCGTGGATGTACTTCGGTTGCGCTGCTGGTCCTCCTTTCGTGGTGAAGGCTTCTTTCAACGCCGTCGCCAACGCTTGAATCTCGATCGTAGCCCTTCCCGCTGAAGAGTTCTCTTCTGGCTTCACCTTCTGTGGCTCTTCTGGTGGGCGCTGATCTCGTAGCTCTGGCTGTTCTTTGTTCCCATCATCCAGCACGGATGTCTCGATCCAGTTCTGCACCTGTGCTGTTCTATCTTCCTGGTCTTCATCCACGGAGTCGTCATCTTCACATTGCGCCAGCTCTAATCTGACACGGGCCAGCTTCGCCTCAGCTTGTGCTTGCTTCAGCTCCAAGCGTGCAACCTCTTCTCTGGCTGCCAGCTCGCGTCTTCTGGCTCGTGGTCTTCGTGGACCTGGCACGACGACCGACCCCCTTCGGCTTCAGGGTCGTGGCGGAGCCATAATCACCCTTTTCCGGAACATCTTCTGGGGTCTTCTTGGCCATCTTCTTTCTTGCGGCATCTTCCTTCTTCTTATCAGAAGCCGCCGTGGTTTCAGTCGCAGTCGTGGTCTCTGTTTCTGTAGTACCTTCCGTCGTCGCGGTGCCTGAAGAAGTGTTCGTGTCGGTTGTAGTTGCAGTTCCCGATGACTTTAAATTGGTAAGTTCTATCCTTATGAAACCTTTTGTATATACATTTTTAAATCAATATCTAACTTTTAAGACCAAAATCAAATCGATATGTACACAAACAAAAAATCACTTTTTCAAGTTACGTAATTATTTGGACAAAGTTACTTGAGATCAAACTTTTACTTTACAACTATCAAATAACCAGTCTTATTAGAACGAATCGCTAAAATATTACGTAAATACACCCTTATATACTAATTAGAACCTTATAAGAAAAATAACAAACATTTAAATCTAATTAGCGCCCTTTATTACATACATTATTGTTGTTCGTGGATCTCGTCGCCGACAACTCACATGAAGCCAAAAACATCATTAAAAAACATCTTGCGAAACTTAACTATGAAGACACTGAATCCCTTTTAACTATCGTAAAGTAACATACATCTCACACACTCATACACACACACACAGACACACACACGCACACACAAACATAATAGATTAATAATTTTTCTCTTATTTTTCTCCTTCTACCAGTTTCGATACCCATACTGTATTTTTATACTTGTATTTAACATAGTTATTGTAAATTGTGCTCATACCGTGGGTGAGTGTCCTGGAGGCCTGAAATACAGGGTTTCCCTAGTTTAGGCTCCAGTCCACCCCATAATCTACAATACTTAATATGTAGAAACTGTTACAATTAAACTGTACTATATAAAAATTGTGGTGGAAAATAAATAAATAATTTTTTAGAGGTGCACCGTGCAAAATTACGTAATTTTATTGAAAACGCAGGTAAAATACGATCATTTATAAAAATTACCGGCGAGTTTAAACACTTTTAATTTTGACGATCAAAATAACAGAATATCTATGGCGAGAAACCATAGAATTAGGAAATAGGTATGAGGTATCAAAAACAATGAGAACATAGATAAGGGCCATTCTCAAATGTGACTCAAAAATCAAAATTAGGTATTAAAACAAAAAAAAAAATTGGTTGTCTGTAAAGTCGGTTTACTGACGATAGTTGAACGTGACAACGCGAAAGAATCATTACCTTTATCGCTGTAATTATCGTTGCTATAAACAATTGACACCACATTCACTTTTCACTTGGAACGCCTCAGAGCGAGTAGGTAACGCCGCAGAGCGAGGTAACGCCGCATGACGTCATGTAACGCCGTAACGCCGCATGACGTCATGTTTTTTTGTGCGTGCAGCCGGCTCTATCGAATTATAAGACGTTGTCACGTCAAAAATTGATATGATCCAAAGAGGTCTCAAATAAAAACAAAGACTACTATAGTATGTTGGATGAAAGCTACCATATCCTACAACGTGTATCAAGCATGATCCGAGCTATTTTCATTGTCGTTTTTGCGAAAAGAGGAAAAAAGAAAACTCACCTCCACACTAATCCATGGCAGAAGAAATAATATCGAATAAAACACATTTTTATCGATGATATTTGTATAATATTTAGTTATATTTAGTAATCATTTAGTTATTTATTAAACCTTTGCTTTTTTTAGGCAGTATAACTTATTACCTACGTATAATTAATGATTTATAGGAACATAATAAATTAACTCTCTAATCAGTTCTTAATATCAGGTTGCAGAAATCACATACTTTGATAATAATAAATAGTCTTAATCCACATTACTTACGATACCTTAGCCATCGAGTTATTAGTATATATAACTCAATGACCTTAGCACGTATCACTACTTTGCAAAACGGACAATCTGTCACCTTCATGAATCCATGAATCCACGTGGGTGACATCCATGCAAAGAGTATAATAATATTATGGGAGCACCCATGGAAGTGACATTTTAAATACATGTATGTAAATGCCCTTTTTTCATAATACTGATTATTAAATACGATGATACATTTTATATGACTGTTACAATAGCTCATTATTTTATAATATCTGACAGACATCATTTAAATAAATACTCTCTCATACGTAATCCACAAAAGGGACCAATATTGCATGCCAGTTTTTAAAAACCTTTCTTTAGTGGTCCGTGCTTCAAAACTATTATTCAGGAAATATTAAACTGTCAAAAACTTGGAGGATGGCGTTGTGTTGATTGTCTCACTTGTCTGTATTTATTCAGAAATTGTATTCGCTGATTTAATGAATTATTGCTGCGTTCAATAGGTTTATCCATGGAGGTGACTAAACATCCTTGCACAAATGGTTTCAAATATATCAAATTAATTATTTTTTATATATTTTATCTATTAGCCGTTTTTACCAAGTTTTTTCATGTGTAATCGTGAAATAATTTCAATTAGTTTATTTATGTGAGAAAATGTATTTAATTTTTGGTCTGTATCATCCTAAATCGTCTTTTCACATTCACACGACGTGGAGGCGAATTTTTCGTCTTTTTTATGATTAGGTACTTCAAATATATTTGTATGTATTGCAGTTTTTAATAAAACCCTGTTACGCCTGTTAGTACTAATAATTTCGATGAATTATGCAATAGCAAAGGGGATAGAACCGATCTGGCATATCCACCCACAACCATTTTTAATATTTTTCGAAATCACGGCGCACGATTATCGTGATATGAATGGGTAGAGGACTTAAACACGAACAAAAAATGACCAGTAAAATGGTACCCCAAAGTGTCACGCTAACGAGATATTTGAAGGTTAAGGTCGACAATGAGTAGGTACAACGACAATTATAATAAGTAGACTTAATACGTGTCTAGCGTCAGATTGTATTAAAATAATCGTTCTCTGGTTGATTATTATTATTACTGTTTATCGGAAGAGATTAGGTACATTACTAGGAGCACAAGAAAATTGCTACTATAATTTATTATTTGCCAACTAAATCGCATCGCATCGCAATAAAACGCTATGTATGCCAAAGAATATCGTTGTTGGCTTGTCGTTCATCCCGCCGCATTCTGAAATAAACAATAAAGTGTCAAGTAGGTACAGTACGGTCAACGTAACTTGGCGCGTCTGAAGTTAGCCGAGTAGCTGCGCAGTAGACAATTTCGTTCCTAAAAGTTCCATTGCGCAGCCAAACAGCTAACTTCAGACGCGCCAAGTTACGTTGACCGTATTGTACCTACTTGTCTAAGTCTTATGTTACAGTTACTAATAATAGAACGATGAGTCGATGATATAATGATGGGTTGGGTAGTCGGATTATACGTATAATACGTACGAATAGTCAACAGCTCTATCTCGCTCCCGCTGCATATAATGACATGCGACGCGACGCGGTAGCAACAAGTCAACTGCGTTTCATTGCGATGCGATTTAGTGGATAAATAATTAATAATTATAGTGGAAGTTTTCTCGTGCTCCTAGTAGTATGTAATGCACCTACTCTCTTCCGATAAACAGTAATAATAATAATCCATTCTCCATTGAGATTGGCCGCCTTGACCAAAATCCGGTCGGAAGATTACATTTTTTTTACAATAATAATAATCAACCTCGGAAGATTATTTGGATACAATCTGACACCTATAGACACGTCATAAATCTATTTTTAATGATTGTTGTCGTACTCATATAATATGTCGATTTTTACCTTCAGATATCTCGGTAACGGGACACTTTGGGGTACCATGTTACTGGTCATTTTTTGTTCGTCTATGAGTCCTCTACCCATACTACGACTTTCACCGTGCACCGCGATTTCTAAAAAAAATCAAAATGGCGCTGGGCCAAAAAAACAAAAAGGTTCGAACCCCTTTGCAAATTTTGGAGTTCGAACCTTTTTGAATGGAAGCTGGCATATCGGTTATGAGTAGGTACCTCCGTTTAATACGTTTTTATCAGGTATTTACCGTATTTTGGGCTAATCCGCGAAAAATTGCCCCGTTACTAAGTGGGACAAAATGGACAATAAATAAATAAAAATATAAGGGTTTTTGTATGATTCGATGTGGTATTTATCAGGGTTTAAGAAAACTATATAATATACAACTAAATATATATAACTTTAAAAATATCTGAGTTTCGAACATGAACCACGATGAAAAATGTCCATGTAGTAACCATCACTATCGTAATATTTTATCAGCAATGTGAGTTATCTATTACATATTTTTAACAATTGTTATTTAAAATAATTATAAACAATACTGAAATAAATTTCATTTACCCTATCTGCAATATATTTCTAGCTTTAAATCACCTATTAAAATATTTTCGTCACATTTTAGGTCAGATTGACTTATGTTTTTAACATTTTAGTTAATTAGCACTTTCTAAATTGATTCAAACTATTTTAAATGAAAATGTGTATCACATTCTACTATATTTCATCGCAAATATATACCTTTACTAGTAATAAATTCCACTTTACAGACGATAACTTGGTGTAAAAAATTGTGACAGTGACTTAGTAGGAAATGTCATCGTGACTAAATGGAAACATAAGCGGTGTTCATGATAAACTTTTAATAAGTATCCAAAAAATATTATTTTTCCGAGAACAGTCTTGGACATTCCAATCGAACGCAACATCTTTTTTTGTTCGTGCCTTTCTTTAGCTGTTCTATTTATGTAGTTTAAGCTTTTTTCGGTAACGTTTACCTCGTTCAACAAATGCGCAATCTTATGATAAACTGAAAAAATAATAAATATTTTTAAACTTCTAATCAATGACTATCATGAAGTCGATGGATACACGGCTATAACTTTACAGCCGTAAATATATATATGTATGTACATATAATATAAACAAAAACACATAACTCCATCTTAGTTGCAGTCGGTTAAAATACACCACGTAAACTTAGCCTTATGTGTCCATTAAGTCACAAAAAATGTTCCCCTAATATGTCACGACACTAAACGGACGTGACGAATCCTGCTTTACTAACAATAATGACGACAATTTTCAATATTCTTTGTTCTTTTAGAAGAAATCATTAATTCATTACATACACAGATACATGTAGTCTATTTCACGAATGAAAGAATATTCTTAGAACTTACTGGTATCACGTTATAACTGTGACTATAGTGGACATCTTAATTGCGTCGTGCGTCGAATACACCTTCCGTCACCGATTACCGCGTCACAAATGCCCGATGGGTAAAAACAAATGGTTGGTCTACCATAATAATGTTACCATGAAAATAAAATAACTTCTTTTAGTAGTTTTGTACTATAGAAAGCAAATAAAACAGTAGTGACTAAAGTGGAATGTCCACCTTGGTGCTAATTTGATTATCATTTATTTCAAGATTTTTCTTGTAATACAATAAGATTTGTTTAAAAAAATATGTTATAATTGAAAAGACAACATTAATCTTTAAAAGCTCACAAAAAACGCTTAAGTGTGTCATAAAAAAACATGAATTTCGGTTAGTTAAAGTTTGCGACAGGAGGTGTGACACGCTAAAATAACCTTTTTTGTTCCTTAGTTTTATTTTTTAATCAGTTAAATTAGCTACAAATGACTACGTTTTGTATTTATTTTTAAAGCTAATGAACTATACTATACATAAAAAAAAATGCACTCAATGGAGTATGTCTTGTAAATTGTTTGTATATTCTTGTGACAGTACTTTTTCCGTATGGTCAATTTTTCGCGGAATGGCTCATTTTACGTAAAATATCAATTTTTACCGTATTTTACCGCTTCTCATCTCTGGATACAAATCGTCGTCACTTGTTTTTTTTTCTAAACGGTTGTTAGTAGTGTTCAAAGTTGCTATATTGCATGCTATTTTTATGAGTACCTATTTGTTTTGGCGGCACGGGCGGGCGTGAATAAAGCAAGAGCGGTGACTCGCAGCTCCTACCCTATCGTCGGAGAGATAGCACGCTTTATAAGAATATTACATCACGTTTATGTATGTATTTTGATAAAATGGAGCAGAAAAAAATACAATGAACTTTCCTTCATACTTTCCAGGCTTAGGGTAATAATTGTTATTTTATTATGAAATAAAGTGTATTATTATATTTAGTCAATATTACGTGTCCTATCTCTGTTTACATTTAAACTACAGCACAAAGCAAAATAGCGTAGGTATATTACGTGAGCGGCCCGGAATCGCAAATTATGCGTGCGACCGATAACAATCGCTAGCATGCGACGACTGCCCCCTGCTTAATGCTATAGTGTGATACGTGACGGACACGGAGTCACGGACATAGAGTGCGATTTATAGCATAGCAAATAACAACAAGTGAGAGCCACGATAGCATTTGCTATATGATATGTATAAATCTCACTCTCTATGTCCGTGTCCGTCGCGTATCACACTATAGCACATTAAGCACTATAGCATTAAGCAGGGGGCAGTCGTTGCATGCTAGCGATTGTGATCGGTCGCGTGCGTAATTTGCGATCCCGGGCGGCTCACGTAATATACCTACGTTAATTTGCTTTGTGCTTTAGTTTAAATGTAAACAGTGACACGTAATATTGACTAAATAAACGTTATAATAAACTTTATTTCATAATAAAATAACACTATCAATTATAGTAGTCAGTCCTAAGCCTGGAAAGTATAAGGGAAATTTCATTGTACTTTTACTGCTCCATTTTATCATAATACATTCATACACGCGATGTAATATTCATATAAAGCATGCTATCTGTCCGACGATAGGGTAGGTAGCTGCGACGAGTTAAAAGTCAACGCGCTTGCTTTATTTACGCCCGCAAAAAAGCATGCTAAACATTTAAAACATATAGCATTAAGCAAGTTATTGGCCTACAGCAACTTTAAACTGAACACTACTAGTCCTGTCAGTCATCTCATCTGTCAAGTGTCACGCACGACTGCCACTGAAAAATAATTCTGAAAAAAAATTATAATTCACGCTTGATTTAGATCGTGGTTTGTTAAACAGATTTTTAGTCTGTCCCTCAATCTGGTTTTACAGTTATTTATTTATTATGTCTCGTATTTATTATGTAAATAAATTTTTCCATAAAAGTAAGTGCAGCTTCGTTGTTGTCGATTATTTACCGTATTTTTTTTATAATACTGAAATTGCGCTACTTATATTATAACGCCTTTACAGATTTAACATCTATGAGTTTGACAAAAAGTAAGTATTCTCAAGTAACAACAACAGCTGAGGAGGCAGAACAAACTGAAAAGGCTAGAGATGAATCAAAGAGGCCCCAATCGAAAAGAATGGCTCAATTTAGAAAAAAGCTGAGAGAGACTACTTCTATAGATGATCTTGGGGAACAACCAGTAATACATCCTTCTCAAAAAGAAGATCCTTTGCCTGCATGGCCCAATGACATCAACCCTCATACAGGAGAAGTAGGTGGGCCCCGGGGACCTGAACCTACTCGATATGGGGATTGGGAAAGGAAGGGAAGATGTAGCGATTTTTAAATTACTTAATTTTGTTTAACATGTACTGGTTTCTTCGGGTGGGAAATTATAATTTTTATTTAAGTTAGGAACTATGAGCTTACATAACTACATTGGTAATGAAAAAGCTTTTGAGATAAAATTGTTGAAGTCACTTTGAGCATTATCATCTGTTATGTAATTCTTTTTGTGATATTAGTTTTAAAGAGGAGTAATTCGAAAATAAATACAATTTTAAAATGTAATTCAGTTTTATTGATTGGAAGATTTACCAACAATTTTAGGCATCTTTTTATTTGTAGAATCTTCAAGCTCTTTGGCTTTGTAGTAATGAGGAGCTACTTCCAAGAGCCATTTACTTTCTATTTCTGTTACTTGTCTCATAAATTCCTTAGAAGTAAATACTAATTCATGGTAAATCACCCAGCGAGGTAATTCTTCAAATAAAGCACTATTTGGGTGAATCATAACAGTCTGAAAAAAAAAGTGTTTACTATAAAATGTGAAATCTATAAGAATAATAAAGTTAAAGTGTCTGTAATGTCAAAATAACCGTTTTTTTTTTCCTATAAGCCTATGAGAATTTACACAGAAAACAAAAAAAAAATTACATATTGTCCGTTGTTGACCATTATCATTCCTACTGTAATTTTTGACAAATAGATTAGGATTTGGATAAGGTCATAGGCTAGCCCTATTAACATCACGACTTGATGACGATGTCCTAAAGTCGGTCAAGACACGCAATAATAATTAAAAAAATAATAATTCATTCAGGTGAATAGTGATAGTGATAGTTTTTAACGAGGCTAAGTAGTTCAAGCTAATATGAACCTTATTTTTTAGAGAATGGAACTAACTTAATTCTTAAGTTTTTAACATGAACTTTATAAGAATAAGGTAGTATGGAACGCTTATGGCCTGCGCACACTGGCGGATGGCAGAGAGCATCGAGGAGGATTCCTATATCCGTCAGCGCACGCTGACAAGAAAAAAAATCTCTAATGCCGAATACCGCAAGCGTCCGGCAGCTTACCGGTGCATCCGTCGACTTACCGGTGCCGCGGCATTCACCGAGTAGCCACCGCTCACAGAGAATTGATTGTTCCACTAGCGACTACGCAGTTGATAAGTTGCTATTGAAAGTAGTGTGTGCGCGGGAGTGCTCTATCCTCGTGTTCTCCCGCCTGGTAGACTCCAGGGCACAACGACGCATACAACCGCCACCCGCTACGGTCAGCGTGCTCTTCGATGCTCCAAAGAAAACTGAGCTGCGATGCTCCTAGGTTGATCACCGAGCATTGTAATAAATACCTACCCTAATTTGATTGCACAAGTATTAAATTTAATTAATAATATAGCCTTTATTTCGGAAATATTTGGACATTTCGTTTTTTCTTTTTTTTCCTTTTTCTTCTATATCAAGTCCCTTATTTCCGTGTGCCTTTTGGCATAGGCCTCCTCCAACTGTCGCCACTTGTTTCTGTCCTCTGCCACTCTTGTCCAGAGTGGTCCCAAGGTCAACCTTATGTCGTCTTCCCTCCTTCTAATAGGACGACCCCTCTTCTGTTTGCCATCCCTGGGATACCAAAGGGTCACTACCTTGCTCCACTTTTCCAACTTGCTTCTCAGTAGGTGACCAGTTCATCTCCACTTTGCTTGGTCAATTCGCGTGAGTATGTCAATTACTTTAGTTTTAGATCTTATATTATCATTTCGTATTTTATCTTTCAGCTTTGTGCCCAACATACTCAGCTCCATTCCATGTTGGCAAGTGGCAAGTTTATGCCTTAAGTGTAGTGTTAGTGACCATGTTTCGCAACCGTAAGTTAGACATGGTAGGATGCATGTGTCGAAGGTCTTCTTTTTGATATGCATACCTAAGTCCTTACTTTTCATAATTTCCTTCAAAGACCAGTATTTCTGCCACCCATAAGCAATCCTTCTGTCCACTTTTTCGTCATACAATCACTGGTGGATATCATTTGTCCCAGGTACACATAGTCACTAACATAGTCAAAAACGTTCCCGTTCGCTATTATATCCACTATTTTTGAGTTAGTCATTACGTTTTTTTTTTCTTTATTTATTTTAAGCCCTACTTCTAAGCTTTTTGTAGTTAAATTTTCTATCATTACTTCTAACTTCTTTGGATTTTCTTCAAATAAAACAACATCATCTGCAAATCGTAGGTGATTTAAACGACAACCATTTATGTTTAGACCATAGTTCTCCCACTCCAGTTTTCTGAAGATATTCTCAAGTACTGCAGAGAAGAGCTTTGGGGATAATGGGTCCTCTTGTCTAACTCCTTTTTGAATAGGGAATGATTCACCGACTGACTCCAATCTGATGCTGCTTTTGGCTATTTCATACAGTTTTTTAATAATGTTAACATAGGTTTTATTTACTCCTTGTTGGATAAGGCTTGACCATATATAGCTGTGATTAAGGGAATCAAATGCTTTGGAGTAATCAATGAATGCAATGTATAAGGATTTCTGTATAAGGAAAATGGCAGTCAGAATTGGGTTAAGTTCCTCGATTGTTCCTCTCATTAGCTCATTTGTAATTCTATCGGGTCCTGGAGCTTTATCTAACTTCTGGCAGTTTATCGCTTTTTCTACTTCTTCTGAAAGAATATCTGGTACTTTGTAGTTAGCAATTTCCCATTTAGATTCCTTAGTTTGGTCATCTGTTGTTTTATGAGTTATTGAGTACAGTGAGTGGTAGTATCCCGTGGCTAGACTTTGGATTTCCTAGCGTTTTGTCTTGGCAGTTTGATTTTTTTTCAGATTAGGTATCCATTCCTTTCCTTTTTCTTTTAATTCTTTGAGAGCTTTCTTTATACCACCGTGTTTTGCTATCTGATTCTCTAATGTTTGTAACCTTCTAGTTTTCTTATCCTTCCTCATGCTTTCTCTTATTTGTTTACTGATATCTGATATTTTTCCACGTGATATTTTATTTTTTGCAAGTTCTGTTAGCAACTTCTTTCTTTCTTCCATAAGTCTTAAAGTTTTATCACTATGCTCGTAGCCTTTATTGTTCTTAATATTTTTTGATAGACTGATAAGTCTATTCTCAACCTTGTTGTATTTATCCACCACATGTTTATCAGACTTTACAACTTCCCAAAGCGGTTTGGCATCATCTGTGACTAGATTTTTCGTGTCTTGATCGATTGATAGAAGATTTATGTTAATTATGTTTCGACTAGATCTTTTAGGTGGCGTATATTTTAGGTAGCTTCGCACCATACGGTGATTTGTATTAAAGTTTAGATTTTGTATTACGTGTGCATCGGTGAATGATCGGGGTTTGTTGGTCAAAATAAAATCAATTTAATTTTTAGTTATTCCATTTGGGGAAACCCATGTCCATTTGTTTTTAGGTTTTTTCTTGAAGAGAGAATTGAGTAGTGTCAGGTTGTTTTCTAATAAGAAATCAGCAAGTTTGTGTCCATTCTTACTTCTTTTACCATGCCCGAAGTTTCCTAAGATTGAGTCTTCTCCTTCTTGCCTCGTACCTATCTGCGCGTTGAAATCGCCCATCACTATAAGATGGTTGTTTGAGTATTTCAGTACAACTTCCGATAAGGCATCATAGAAATCTTGTAGATCCATCAAACTGGCCTGCTCCGTGGGCGCGTATACTTGGACAATGGTAAAAACTTTTTATTGTAGGGAATATCCATGTGATGTATTGCTATGCGATCTGATATACCTCCAAATTCTTTAATCATCGCTTTATGTTTTATCTTTATTAAGAAGCCTATTCCATGATGTCCAACTGTGCCCCCTTTACTATACATGACGTAGTTTTTTCTCTCATCAATTTCCTCTCCTTCCCTTCTCATTTCACTAATGCCTATTATGTCCCATTTTAGGTTTTTGATAGCTAGTTCTAATTCCTGAAGGCTTTCTTCAGTTCTCAACGTTCTGGCATTAAGTGTGCACACATACATGATATTATCCTTTTCGGCTTGTTTATCAGTAAGATTTTTGGTAAGATTTTCGGTAATATTTTCGGTAATATTTTCATATGTTGTAAGGTATTGGTCATGCGACCCCACGGTGACCAGCCGGAGTGGGGAAAAGTTTTTGTCCGTTGTGCTTGAAAATGTTAGGTCGGTTGAAGTCAGGTTCCGTTTTTGTTGTTTCTTTAGTTGCTATTGTTGGTTTGATGTGGGTGTTGACAGCGAGTTTGATCTGGCACGATGTACTTGTTCTCGCTTGTTTGTTTTACTAATCTTTGTTGTAGATGTAGTCCCGTGTCCCTCGTTGTGGGTGGTTAAGTTAGGCGACTTTGATGGTGATCGTTTACGTTTATCCGTTGGTTTTTCTTTTATAATCAATTTGTCATAGCGGATGTACGCCTGTTTTCCTTTATAAATTTCCGTTTGCTGCTGTATTTTAAGTTCTTTTCTTTTATTTAGAACGTCTTTTGGAAAATCGTCCTAAACATAAACATTTTCTGGTAGGAGCTTTTTGTTCCTAAACAAGTCCACCTTACGCCACGCGAGGGTAACAGAGATTAGTATAGGTCTTATTTTGTTGACAGTTGGTTTGCCTAGTCTTCTGACGTTGCTAATTTCCCATTTGTCCCATTTATCTGTGCCGGTTTTGACGCACGCGATATTTAGGGTTTCTAGGACCAGGTCTAAAAGGATCCCGATGTCTTTTTCGGTTTCAGTAACTCCATGAAGAACTATGTTATTTTTTCTTATATCCCTTTCCAATCTATCCACTTTCGTTTTCAACACTGTAACCTCCTTTCTTAGTTCTTGGTTTTCCATCAAAATCTGCTGGAATTTGTTATCAATGGTCGCCGACAGGTTTTTGGTAACATTTTCGGTTATTTGGGCTGTTTGCTTTTCGAATTGTTCTTCTATTTTTGAAAGGATTTTTTGTAATTCCATTTTGGTACAATTTTATGATGGTTGGTATATCGTTTATTAAATTTAATTGATGAACTTAAAATCCTCTGCCGTCCTGTTCGCCAGTCTGCGCAGGCCATAACTGTGCTCAGCGTTAGTCTAAGCACGCTTTATAGATCGCCCATAAAACCAAAAACGATATATACTTTTACAAAAAAAAAGGTTAATTTAGGAAAATGTTGCGCGATAAGTAAACGGAGTGAAAAGCGCGTGGAACCGCACCATTTATCTTATCCATTCTGGTCATGTATGAGAGCGTTCATGCAGATGCGTTTGTTTGAAGTGTGGCGTTGCACAAGTCGCGTCCGTCACGGAGTAGAACTCTGCTCGCGGCAGGCGACGCAGCGGCGCCCGCGGTCTATCGCGCGCCGCCACTCCAGAACGGAGTCACGTGACGCATCGCGCGATATGTCGCACCAAGCGTTGGGTCTTCATTAACGACCCCATTTATTTGTTCAATATTCATTGCTAACAAAAAAGCTATGATTAGCAAAAAGTATTGTCTTTGTGGGAGAGCAACTATTCATTTACCCAAAATGATAATATTTTTGCTGGGCCCTTACACCGCGCAACGCAATACAGAAGTTGCGCTTTGTCTTGTGCTGTCACTTGGAAAAGAACGCCGATTACGTCTCATATTCTAATTACCTGCCAACCGCGTGCATCGAAACATTCGCCAGTGCGCGCAAATACTTACTTGATTATGTTTCACAGTTTTGTAATGGCCTCCTTTTGAAAATTTGGCTATGTGATAAAAGTAACCAGCAGTTATAGCTTTTCGAATGTTGGTGTCATCACTTAAGCTTGAAACCATATCAATTTCCACTCTTTCCATGAGACCAGCGAGTTGTTCTCGAACATCTCGCGCTCGTTTCATTGATCGGTACTGTATAAAGTTTTCATAGCACCACTGCACAGAGTATTCAGAACCAAGCCATTGGTTATACACATTCATTAATGTTAAGTGGTCTCCATGTGGATGGAAGAAGTTTTTCCTAGCAGTATCTGCATGTATTATCTTATCTTTAGGTCTGTAGAATACTGAGCTATTTACTGATAACATAGCTGCAATCGTGACAATTTCTTCTGAACATTTGTATCTGAAAAATAAAAGTAAAATGAATTATCTTTTTGTGCACAGTAACAGCATTTACCGGGCATTAGTTATGTTTAAAAATAAATACGGTTTATTGAATTAATACATATAACGAAAGTAATTTCTGTTTAACAAAGAGCATTACCTACTTTAAAGGTGTTGTGAGACTGCTTGAATGAAGAGAAGATTTAGAATAGATGTCTACAAAGACCATAACAAGTATTAGTAAACTATATACAAATATCGACTCCAAGCAGGTAATATGCAAAATAATAAACTAGTTGTCCCGACCGGCGTTGTCCAGGTCCAACCTACCCTACCCCACCAACCTACCTACTTATGCTGTCTACCTTCCATGGTTAGGTATCAGGATGTCAGATCTAAGAAGTCCTAGAACCCGACTACAGCGCCACCTACAGGGTCCAATTGTGAATCTAAACCATTCTCGAAACCACTGGATCTCACACAAAAAAAATCTTCCAAAGCGGACCAGCCGGTTACGAGGAGTTCACTCACATACACACGGACAGAAGATTTATATATACATCTCTCTTGGTCCACTTTCAGGGACACTGGGACAGGCTAGGATAATACTTACTTTTCACTTGCCAATAACATTTTTGCAAGCATAGGATCTGTGGGGAACTCAGCCATTCTTCTACCAGCTTTAGTTAATTCACCATGATGATTAAGAGCACCTAAAGCATAAAGTTGTTCTAGGGCTAACACTAATGTTTCATGAGGTGGTGGGTCCAAGAAATCAAAATGGATTAGATCATTAATTCCCAAAGCTTTGAGGGTGAGTACAGCATTGCCTAGATTAATCCTCTGTATTTCTGGAATGGTGTTGTCTTCAAGTTCATACTTGTAAGCCCAAGCTGTGTATAGGCGGAAACATTTACCAGGTGCCACCCTACCAGCTCTACCTGCGCGCTGGTTTGCTGAGGCTTTAGAAATAGGTACTACCATTAAACTTTCCATGCCTGTTTTCGAGTTAAAATTATTCTGCTTTGCAAATCCAGGATCAATAACGTAAATAATATTGTCAATTGTTAAAGAAGTTTCAGCGATGTTGGTGGCTAGCACTACTTTACGAGCACCTTCTGGAGTAGGCTCAAATATTTTTGCTTGCATATCACTTGGTAAGTTTGCATATACTGGTAATATAAGTAATTCTCTTAACTTCTTACCAATTCTTTTTGTTCTTTCTTGTAGCATTTCAAAACAAGTTTCTATTTCTTCTTGTCCTGTGAGAAAAACTAATATATCACCAAGTGGTTGTGTGGCATGTATCTGTAAAACAGACACAACACTGGCATCCACATAATCTGCTTCTGGTGCTTTTGTGTAATAGATATCAACTGGAAATCTTCTTCCTGGTATTCTGAAGATAGGAGCATCATCAAAGAAACTTGAAAATTTTTCAGCATCTAATGTAGCACTGGATATAAGCAGTTTTAAATCGGGTCTAAACCGAGTTATATCTTTGACAAGGCCAAATAGAATATCAGTATGCAGTGTACGTTCATGAGCTTCATCAATTATCATTACACTATAAGAGGCTAAGTCTGGCTCTGACAGAAACTCTCTATGCAAGGTACCATCAGTCATATATTTAATGACAGTTCTATCAGATGTGCAGTCTTCAAATCTTATGCTATAGCCAACTTCATTCCCTAGCTTGACATTCATTTCCTGAGCCACTCGAGCAGATACTGACATGGCTGCCACTCTTCTAGGTTGTGTACAACCAATTTTCTTGCCGTCTTCAGTAAAGCCAGCAGCATGAAGATATTGAGGTATTTGAGTAGTTTTTCCAGATCCCGTCTCACCTTCTACTATTAAAATTTGATAATTCTTTATAGCTTCAATCAATGATTGCTTAAAAGGGTAAACTGGCAGGGACTTTTTAGTTTCCTCAATGGTCATACGTATCTTCTGGAACTCCGATTTTTCTTCTTCTTCTTTCTTTTCTTTATTACCTTCTAATTGCAGAGCTTGAATAAAATCAATCTGTTCATCCAGTAACAGTTCATATTCATCTTGTGCTTTTGCATCCTTTGCACCAAATTTAAAGAAAGCAGATTTTATCTGCTCTTGTTCCCACCTTTGTTGTTCTGAGTGTGGTAATTTTTCTCTTTCATCAACTTCCACATATTCTCCTGTAAAGCAAACCAATTTTGGTAAATATCTAGTTTCATCATCATCATGTCAACCTTTACATGCTCACTGCTGGGCATAGGTTTCCCCCAAGAGGGGGCTGATGCATGTTGGAGATTGCAGTAGGTGTTATGGTACTCAGAAGGACGCTGCTGCCCATCCTCTGGTCAATATACCTCTGTCGCCTTCTACGACACCCAAGGGTAGAAATGGGGTGGTGCTATTCGCGACCGGCACCACACGGCTTTAGTTTATATTACATAAAAAATATTTTAATATTCAATACATTACACTTCGTTCACTGGTTACGTTCTAAGGCAGCTGTCAAAAAATTAATAACCCAATGACAGGGTTTATATTAATAAATTTAATATAACTTTTAAGAATTCAAACCTTTAGCATCTTTTCCCAAGTCTTGCGGCATATGATATCTCTGAACGTTCTCCAGCTCTCTGGCTTTTTCATGTTCTTTAGCTAATTTTAAAATTGTTTTTTTATGTTCTCTTTCGGATCTTTCTCTTTGAGTTAAGCTAAAATAAAAAAAAGCAATATCACCATTTATTAAGATACAAAATTAAAAATAATTGGTATTCACTAGAAAGTATTTCTAAAATGTTTCAAAGACAGATTGTTTGTTTTTGTTTAGTGTTATTTTAGGGTGTAAGGGAGTTTAATACAAGAGTAGACTTGCCACTTTGTAAGTAATTTGACTTACCTGCTTTCATCAAATAGGTATTCATCATCAGCAATGTCTGCTTCCAACTCAATAACCTTGTCGTCTTTCCTCTTTTCCAGGTATTTCCGACGTGAGTGAATGCGCAACTTGGGCAATAATTTTTCTCTGTCCTCTGCTTCCAACTTCAGTCGTTTAGCTGCTTCTTCGTACGACCTTTTACTAGAGGATTCCGTAACTTTTTTTACTTTTTCTTCATCGCGTTTTTTCAATCTCTTAGCAAATTCATCACGTTCTCTTAGGTCTTTTAAACGGTCTTCTTCAGCACTGTCGGAACTCGACGAGTAACGTCTTTTACTCAATTTATCCATTTTTGCAGAAAATATATTGCAAACTCCGCTGTGATTATTACAAATAGAGTAGTGAGTAAAGGGTTTTATTTATTTATGATTAGCTTCAGCGTGTTCAGCATTCATTAAATGAAGAATCGCACAATAATCACACCTTAGTAAAGTAAATATATTATTCTTTGACTAACATCATTTTAAGGTCACAGTACGCACGCTACTAAAAAAAACTACTTCTATCGTATAAATATTATTATAACATATTATAATGTAAACGAAATGATTTTGTAACAAATTTTATCCCTTTTCTCTTGCAACTTGACAGTGACAGTGAGTGGCGAGTGCTGCCAATAAAAAAATCTCGATTCCCATTTCCCCGCGTCAGTTTTGTCAATTCCCCGCTTTTTAGGATTCCGAAGTCAACAAGGAACCCTTATAGTTTCGCTATGTCCGTCCGTCCGCCCGCAGTATAGCTCAAAGACTAGGTATTAGAAATAGGAAGCTGTAAATTGGCATGGATATACACAATAGTTACGCCGACACATTGCGGGAATAAAATATTTTTTTTTAGGGTATGTAGGTACACGTGAAGTTGGGAAGGTTTTTTTTTCTAGTCTACCTCATGGTGTGAGATGCCATTAGATAATAGTACATTATGGTACAACCAATTATACCAGTGTGTAATGTTGGTGATTACCGCTGAGGCGCCATTGAGACCCGAGCCGTTAGGTGAGGGTCCTAAGAGAACCGAGGACGGTAAACATCAATACACACGTGTATCATACGACGTTTTTCAACACACTTGTGAAGAAAATAATAGGTAGGTACTTAAAAATCATTTTCAACAGTGAAAACGAGTTGTGAAAAACATTCGCAATAGCGGGAAACATTAATCAGCTTTCCTATGCGCGCGCATCAAACAAATGGCGATCGGCCATAGACTAAAAAAATGAGGTTTCTTTTTTTTTGGTTTTTCGTGGGTAGCGTTCGAGCCACGTAAGTTTTCTTTATTACAGAAAAAACAAGAGTTACATTTGAGAGAAAGTATTATTTATTAAAAACGTACAAGTTGAAATCATCTATTTAAATACGAAGTTGCGTGAAATGAGCAAGCAATAGGTGCATTAATTTATTTGTACTATTGAACACGATCTTTTTTGTATCGAAACTTTTTTTTAAATATACTGTTGAAACTTGGTAAGTAGATGTATTCTGTGAACTGCAATAAGATTTTCACACAAAAATAGAAAAAAAAACCAATCATTTTTGGGGTTTCCCATACTTAGAACTGAAACTCAAAAATGTTTTTTCATCAAACCCATACGTGTGGTGTATCTATGGATAGGTCTTCATAAGTGATATTGAGGTTTCTAATATCATTTTTTTCTAAACTGAATAGTTTGCGCGAGAGACACTTCCAAAGTGGTAAAATGTGTCCCCCCCTGTAACTTCTAAAATAAGAAAATGATAAAACTAAAAAAAATATATGATGTAGGTACAGTACGCAAAGGAGATAAGTATCCATGTCGCCGGAAACAGTTGAAGTTTACTTAGGAACCGATAGGTTTTTATGAATAAAATAAAATACAATTTATAGAGAATAAACAGTTCAATGATTTAATAAAATTTCATTTGAAAGCCCGCATTGGTTTCTAAGAAATCTTCAACTATTCCCGACGACATGGATACTTATCTCCTTTGCGTACTGTACATTACCATGTAAACTTCCACCACAAAATTGGTTTGAACGAGATCTAGTAAGTAGTTTTTTTTAATACGTCATAAGTCGTAAACCGCAATTTACCTTTCATTCAATCAACTAAAATAAAAAAAATAAAAAATATTACGTTACTTGCTGCTACGGAACCCTTTATGGGCGAGTCCGACTCGCACTTGGCCGCTTTTTAATATAGGGGCGCCGATGAGATGCTTGCCTACGGCGCTCTCAACGTTTAATCCGCCTCTGATTCAGCCCATTGCCGCGGCAACGAGTAGGGGCATGGGGAATAAACTGGGAAACGCGAGAATGTAAACAGGTAATTTCCATTGCCTTTAACGTTGCCGTTCGCATTGCCCGGCTATCCCTCATTTGGCGGTTTTTCTTGTGGACATCAAAGCGCGGCAATGCTAGCGGCAATGTGTGTTTACATGTAGCTCTCTCGTTCAGTCGGAAACGAACGCGTGAAAGTGACTGACGTGTTGCAATTCATTTAATTACGAGCCTCCTTCATCCATCATGCCATTGGAATAGAGTAATGAAAAAATTCTGAAGTATTTAGAACTTTATGGACCCATCGCAGAGCACAAACTGAAACACCAATAACCGCTTGGAAGCGAATTACTGTGAACTTTGAGAACGCTAATAAATGTGCTAAAATCCAAAGTCTTATTTTATAGTTTATGATTTATTACATAATTTATAAATCATGTTTTATGTCGCATAAATTATGTACGACTTATGACGTATTAAAAAAAACTACTTACTAGATCTCGTTCAAACCAATTTTGCGGTGGAAGTTTACATGGTAATGTACATCATATATTTTTTTTAGTTTTATCATTCTCTTATTTTAGAAGTTACAGGGGGGGACACATTTTACCACTTTGGAAGTGTCTCTCGCGCAAACTATTCAGTTTAGAAAAAAATGATATTAGAAACCTCAATATCACTTTTGAAGACCTATCCATAGATACACCACACGTATGGGTTTGATGAAAAAAAATTTTGAGTTTCAGTTCTAAGTATGGGAAACCCCAAAAATGATTGTTTTTTTTTCTATTTTTGTGTGAAAATCTTATTGCAGTTCACAGAATACATCTACTTACCAAGTTTCAACAGTATAGTTCTTATAGTTTCGGAAAAAAGTGGCTGTGACATACGGACGAACAGGCAGATAGACATTTGGCTACGGAACCCTAAAAATAACTCGTACTATAGTTTGACCGAAACCGCTGTAAACGTGTGCGTTTCGACACCGCGGCCACGGCGATATTTCGAAAAAAAAAAACAATTCCAAGATTATGTTTTTTCTAAATGTTGGTTCCCAAAACTATACATTTGTTGAAGTTATGGTTAAAAAGTTATAAGGGTTTGAACGTGGTTGAGCCATTGAAACGCGGAGAAACGCGCGGCCAAGGAGATCTTTAAAACTAAGCGTTATTTACCTGAAATTCATGTAAATGACAGATTGAATTTGTAAAAAAAAAAAAATTAAAATACAGAAAAAAATCCTAGGTTTATATTTTAGGAGCTGCAAGACAAAAACCGCATGGCCGCGCCATTGAAACGGTGAATAACACGTTATCGCCGATATCACGCTGAAAATGCATCGCAGACGTTTGAAATTCATTGTAAAATCTAGATTTGAATTTGTCGAAATTTGAAAAAATACATCAAAATATCCTAGGTTTATATTTTAGGAGCTGTAAGACTAAAACCCCATGGCCGCGCCATTGAAACGGTGGAAAACACGTTATCGCCAATATCTCGCTGAAAAAGCATCGCATAGAAAAAAAAACGAAAAAAAACTGTGCTGTTTTTTCGAAAATGGAAAAAATATACAAAAAAAACCTAGGTTTAAATTTCAGGAGCAGTAGTGCGGTATCGCGTAGAAATAAGTTTTTATTGTCTATCGAAAAAAGTAAGTATTAGCGATATCTTTTTCTGTAAACAACACATTAATAATTATGTAGAACTATCCTAACTTTAAGTAGGCAAAAAAGTATAAAACCTTCAGTACGTTTAAAACGCAAAAACATATGAAAAAGAAAAGTTTTCTTTTGCTTTTGTATCTTTCCTGAACATTGCAGTAGTCGTATCTTTCCAACTTCAATCAAAGATCATGTACCATCGACAAGGTTGTTTTTAGGCGTAAGTTTTAGTCAGTCCCATCCGTTAAAATATTTTATTATAAATTGAAGCAAATTGAGGTTGTAAGCAAATAGTTTTTATTGTGTAAGTAGGTGGCTTACTTACGGGCGCATTTAAGTTTTTTCCTATATTATACATTTTTTTCTTTATTTTACAATTCCGCCCGCGCGCCCCTTCGTACCCTCGCGCCCCTAGGAAAATGCCTAGTTTGCCTTAAGGATAATCCGCCTCTGGGCTGAATGTAAACGCGGTATTAGACCTACTGTCATCGATGAACATTGGGTAACAGTGCGGCAGCCGCCTTGCAAGCTGCTGGTTGTGAATTCAATCCCAGCGACAAACATTGTTTTTTTATTTATAATTTTTGAATGCTAAGAATATTTCCAAATGTTAATAAAATAAAATTTTGCATGTTAGCTTGATGTTGACTAGCTTATTTATTTTTTCAATATTTCTGCAGGAAGTAATATCTAAGTATACCGAAATACCTATTTAATTACTACTCGTACATGTACAGTTTTGTTTGTATGAGAAAAAAACCCAGGCTTGGCGCAAATGGTTTCATTTGCGCCAAGCCTGGGTTTATCTCAGATTTTTGGTATAAGCGTGTAATAAAATACCTTAGAGGTGGCGTCATCGAAATAGATGGCTAAATGTAAGAAATTGCTATTTATTTAGTGGCAGGGTTAACATACAGGTATTCCAAAATGTAATTAAAATATTTACAATTAGCATATACTAGATAACAAAAAGAAACGCTTTACATTGAAACTGATGGCGGAATATGAAAAATTGCTATTTATTTTATGACAGGGGAACTTTAACTACCTAAAAATAATTACAACTAGCATACCTTCTGGATACTAGTTTTTAGTTCTGTACTCTTCGACTACATGGGCACCAGGAAAAACAATGTTACAAATTTCTTACTAAAAAACAATAAACAATAAAAAATAAAACATAAATAAACAATTTTTCTTTCTTTCTTTTTCTTTTACTTTGTAAAAAAACAATGTAAACAGAATCGAAAGATTATTGGTTTTCTAAGTCTAATAAAACATTTTCTAATGATAGCGCAGGGTGTACGAAATCGTCTTGGTATCTAGCCCATCCCAGCCTGGGATGGGATGTGATGTCAGTGTTATATTACCTGGGATTCCCAGGTAATATAACACTGACATCACATGTACGCAACTGCCCAACGTTCTCTTTCCATGGATGCAAGAGCAATAATGCTCCGATATGCCATTCCTGCCACTTTCTCTTTTATATAAAATGTACGTGTAATACGTCTTGCTCCTCACGTGTCTTGATTGTATGCGACATCTAATTAACTCGCAGTTTTTACCATTTAAATCGAGGGGCACTGGGTCTCTAAAAACTTCTATTTCATACACGCCCGTCCTCTTGATGTGTTCACTACAATATACGAGCGAGCTATTTTCAAGTGATATGTACCCACTGCAAATAAAATCAGTTCTTCTTCGGTAAATCTCGGGAAGTCCGTCAATCCTGGATCATTTGCTTCCAACCGCACAAATGCTGTCCTTAGTCGGTTAAAATTATGCTGAAGCACGTAATTCGCTAAAAGATTTGGCGTATGCATCTTTGTGTTTATTGTTTCAATAAACTGTTTCGTGTATCTGCTATCTTCATACGGCTCTTGGAAACAGTTAATAATTGCTGCGGCTATTTTGTAGTCCGTCATTGTACTCGGCAATGTACGATTAAAAATTCTATACCGGAATATTTTGAAGTCTCTTTTAAATATTCCGTTGATTGTTTCAACGACCCATCTACACAATGTTACCAATCTTGATTTATTGGCCTCTTTGCAGGTTAATTGAGTTTGACCGCGCCTTCTAGATGGTGGCATATGGACTACATAGCTGCAAGTTTCAAGAGCAGGAATGGCATCGCGGAATCCTCTGTCAACTATAAATACATCGTCCGGCCTTCCGTCGGACCATCATGGTTTTCTAGGATTTGTTCCATAATAGCAGCGTCAGAGGTTGTTGCTGCGTACAGGCCTGTCACGTTCAAAATATGTCCATCAGCGCAGATCAGCAAAAATGGTTTAATTAAATTCGAATACTTATGCAGACTCATATTAAACAGTTTCCCGTATGCAAAATGCTGAGTTCTAAGAAATGCAGAAGTCGCCGGACGTGAGACGACGAGACAAGTCTGTCAATAATCTCTTTTTTTCTGAATGGCATCTTGCAGATCAACCTCGGAGGTTGTCAGCTAGTTAACCGGACTTTCCTGTAACGCTTTATGTGAATTTAAGGTCTCTAGCCATGGCAAAAACTTATAAACTAAGCGACTTCACGCTAAGGGCATCCCCTGTGGGGTTCGGCCTCGGTTTTGGGCGCGTCGTTAGGAGATTAATTAACCAATTAATTGAAATAATTGTTATAGGTACTGTGTGAAACTACGTATAATCCCTGCCACTAAACAAATAGCAATTGTTTCATTTAGCCATCGATTTTGATGATACCACTTGTGGCATTTCATTTTGCATATACCAATCATTAGAGATACATTCCATTTGCGCCAAGCCTGGTTTTTTTTTAAGCATTGTCTTTTGTAATATTTTTTTAATTAACTGAAAAGTGTAACGAATTCTTTGATCCTTAAACTATCGAGTGGTGAACCTAAATTTTCGATGTAGATGATAGGTATGTTGCTAATACAACACCAAATTGTATCCCTATATTTAGTTATCATCAGTTTTTTAAATTGATGACATTCCACAATGGAAGCAACTTAAAATAATAACGCATGGAAGGACAGTCTCTATACGCTGTCTATGAAAAATTTACGCTACAATAGTAGGTTATGTGTGAGTGATCGGCATGTAATTACGACAGCTGACACACACACACACGTAAAAAAATGTTGCTAGTTATATGTTTATATTTATTTTGAAGCTTTGTACCTATATATTATATTTAATTGTTCTAAGTTAATAAAGTAACTCCATAATATAAAAATATAACCATTTAATTATACAATATTATAATGCTAGGAAATATTTTTTTCCCCGATTTTAGGAAAAATTATAATGCATTTGGGCCATGGCACGATTGCATTTAAAAAATGTTACGAACGTAATTTAAGTTGTCAATGTGGTTTTTTTATATTAATTAAAATACAGTCACATCTACATAACGTTATACAACGTTATAAAAATTTTAATTGTTGCTTTTAACGTAACTCGTACTTATACTTGTAGAAATTCATTTGTGAGTCCATGTCGCGTATCTATTTAAATTAGTTTAAATATATACGCGAAAAACATTTTAATGTACTTATAGGTAATATTTTCGTTGTCATCCCATCAAAATATTATTTACAGTCGTATACTCGAATTACTTGGTAACTTAAAATGTACTACACATAGCATAATATATGCCGTAGATAACACAGTGTCGAATTGTCGATATTAACGGATACAACAGAATTACCTACATTATTTACGCTTTCAGTTGTTAAAATTGGTGTCCCCTTGTTTCGCAGACAGAAATTTCATAGAATTTCGTTTCCCAGAAAATGTTTAATATAGTTAATATTTGGTTTTCGTATTTTTATTTCGACTATTATTGTTTCAAAGACTATTTACTTCAATAAAAAATATTTTACAGAAACACAATTCAATGAATTTTTAATCACATTTTTTTGTTTAACAAAATTATCAAAAAGTAGAATTCTTTTTTAACGAATATTGTTTGTTTGTTGTATTTTTCCATGGAATTTATTTAAACGAAAATGTATAGATATAAATAGACAAAAACAAAAATAATGTCTTAAAAAGTAAATATGTTGTGCTACCAAAGTTAATGACAGAAGCGAATCGCTGCGAAACCGACTCCACGTAGTCTTGTCTGCCCTACTTCTATGATGTGATAATTCTAACAATAAACTTTATGTGAAACAAAAATCAATGATTTGAAAATCTTGAAAGTAAGTATTCTGCGTATTGATTGTTCTATGAAACGATATTATTAGAAAAAAATATTTGAAACGAAATTCTATAAAACTATTAGCTATGAAACAACGTACAACCGTTAAAATTATTCAAGGTAAAAAAATAAAATTCACTAAAAACCTGAATATCGCCAAAAAAAAAACCGCAGATCCATACAGCTACATTAACCCTAGATAGATTACCATATTTCACTGTACACTAAAGATAACCATACGTCGATTCGTCGTGTGCATGTTTGTCTGGGCATATTTTGGATTATGTATATATTAGGTTTATAAATGTGTTAAGTATTGTGTCTTAATGTATGTAGTTGTAATGTGAATTAATGAAAAACATTAGGGTTTATCCATTTTTTTATTAGGAAAAATAATTAATGAATAAAACATCTCTCCGTCAGTCTTATAATTTACTATGTAAAGTTTTCAAAATCTACTTTTTGTAATCTCTATAATGTAACAAATCTTAGTAAATATAACTTTTTATTTATTTTCGCCTCAAAGGCACTTAGGACGGGCGCTGGACTTGTGCTCTCCAAAAATCCGATTTTTGCAGGCAGCTGTCGCACATTGTCTTTGTCACCCTCCTAATTTTTGATGGAAAAAATGCACAATATTTTTAGGCATTGGATTTCAGCGTTGCTCCATTTTGTTACCTATTTCACAATATCATCAGTAATTTAAATATACTGAAAAATTCTAAAGCCTCATAAAGGCATTTATTCATCCGTGTGTGACCCCTGTGGGTCTAAAATGGCCACTTTGGGTGAAACATCTGTAATATGAATCATTTGACAAATCGTAGCAGAACATTAGCAGTGATACATGCTAAAGACAAAACTCAAACTCAAATCATTTATTTCAAATAAACCATTTACAGGCACTTTTGAATTGTCAAGGAGTCAGTCAGTCAAAAAGTTGCAGCTAGTTGCTCGTTCCAAACAGTAGGTTTCTATGGAGAAGAACGAGCAAGAAACTCCATGAACACTCTTTTAAAATCAATAGAATATACAAATTTAGGTTACATCATTCATGTTGAATCTAGAGGTACAATGTGAGAACAATGTAACAAGTTGTGCACGTTAAAAGAGGTCTAGTGGCAATGAAATTAGACAATTCAAAATAAATTTAAAATAACCGAGGCAGCTAAGAGATGACCAGTCCCAACTGACGGCGCCCGTTCACGAACATGACGCACGGATCGGCACCATTTAGTTCAACCATTTTGAAGGGAACCAAATGATCCAACACATGCGCCACCATCAGCGAGACATTCAAGTGAGCATGACAAACACTCAACCGCCAGGGCATATTCAAGTCAACGAAAGACATCTCGTAAATGGTGGCTTTAAAGTACCTACATAGTGCCCACATGTATGTGCTATGCAAAATTATATAATACTAATAGTTTGAGTTTATACAATGCAAAGATAATGTAGTTCTACATCTTCAGCAGCTCCAAAAAATAGTCACCAATGCTAATCAATAAATCTATGAACCCTTATGGCTGTGGAGCTAGACCAGCATCCAGCCAAGCATTTTTATCAGTGAATATAGGACTTAAATTTTGTCTCATTAAGTTGAACAATGTGGGGAGGTATTTTATTGTAACACTTTAGACAGAACCCCATGAAAGACGAATCTACTTTAGCCAGCCTGAAACCTGGTTGAACTAGTTGGTCCCTGTTTCTAGTACTATAGTTATGCCCACGGAATAATAAAAACAAGTGGAAGTGCCACGAAGCCACCGAGCGTGTGGCACAATTGTGTGGAAATGATCAACATTAGTTCAGTCGCGATGAACTATTTGCTGTGACGTGACGTAACGTACGTAAAGAAAAAAGTTACAACCATGCCTACCTGTGCTATTTTAACATGCAAAAATGATAGCAGATCAAAAAATGTTTCTTGCGGAGGTGTATCGTATCACCGGTAAGTATAAAACATTGATATGTTTCAATAAAATGGTTTTTTAGTGACATTACCATATTTATTACATTGATGCGAACTAAAAACTACCTTACGTCCATTAGTCAAAGTCTAAATTAACTTGTTCGCTGTCTTGACTACTATCGTATTTCCGTGGTATACATTCTAGAAATGTCGACGCTACTCGTTTAGGGATGGGACACGTCAATGTAAATAGTTCGTATCGATAAAACAACAAAATGTACTAGTAACTGTATTAATTTAAGTTGAAGTTTAATTTAATTGTGGGGGTTTATGTGGTGTGTTGCGTTTTGTATAATTCTTTTTTGAATAAATAAAAATACCGAGTTTGAAAGAATAAGTTACAAATGAAGGTTAAATGATTTGTCAATACAATCATTTGAATGTAGTGAACCTACTGAAAACTTTTTAAAATTAGTTAACAATATTTTTGACATTTTTAATTCCAGAAATTTACATTTTTTTGGTTTAAGAAAAGCATTAAACGAAAAATAACGCTTCTGAAATTTTTAATGATTTAAACAAAGCTGCAGATTATTTAAAGAATTTGATACTTGAGAATGGTACACTTTTAATCAACAGTCCTCGAAAAGTGGGTTATTTGGGTTTTCTGTGTTGCATGGAAGCGATAAAATATTTATATGACGCTTTAATACAGACAAAAAAACTTACTTATTTACCTTTCTATAAATTAAGTCAGGACCACATAGAACTATTTTTTTTGTAATATAAGGGCACATGGTGGATCGAACAACAACCCCACGTCAAGGCAGTTCGTATCTGCCTATAAAAAAATGTTAGTGCACATGGAACTGAAAGACACAGATAGACGAAATTGTTCGGCATTGGAACAAATCTCAATCTTAAACTGTTTATCTGCAGTAGAAAGAATTAATCTAAGTACAGTGCGACAAGACGTAAGTAGGGAAGATGATGAAAAGGAAGATGAAGGCGTAGATGAAATTGATCTGTCCGATTTCAGCAAGCAAACGATAGCTCACATAGCTGGTTACATAATAAAACAATTAATTACAAAAATTAAGTGTGATGTATGCGTTAGTGCTCTAGTAACAGAAAAAAATCAATCACTACATAAATTTATAATAGCGAAGGACAAAGGAGGATTGTTATACCCTTCAGGGGATGGGGAGGGGGCCAGATCTCAGAGAAATTTTTAAAATGCTGTCATGTATTGTATTCAAAAAAGATATTATCATGTCTAAAATAATGCGTCAATTCATTGGGACGTCAATATTCCAAAACATCAATTATCATCAGTTAGGAGAATTCCCTACATCCAATCATATTACGGACTTAATGAAAGCCATCGCAGAAAAGTATGTCAATACACGCATACATCATTTATTAAAATTAAATTTAAAACAGTCCAAAAGACAATTATTAAACAAATATGTTTTATTTCAAGGACAATAAATATTATAAAATACTATTTTCGTTTTATTTTACCTTAATACTAATCCGACTTTGAACCGTTATGTACGTTAAAAAGATTAATTTAAACATTGTAATTATATTTCTTACAATTGTACAAACATCGGCATTAAATTATCGATTCTTTGTCCATGTTTGGCCACATCTCTCACTGAGCGGAAAAATAGTTATCAGTTGCATGCAAATATGACATCTATTCATATTAGCAATAGATGTCATGTTAAGTAATTTTGGTAATAGCGCCCTCTAGCGTCGAATAGCTGAACTCGTTGGACATTGCTCGAATCGGATTGTTAGATGGAAAAAATGTCTTTATTGTGTTTGACATGAAAAATAATAGCAACGTTCGTGAGTTGTGATACGGTTTAATTTCGAACAATAATAAATAAGCTTTTCGCCAAAGTTGCGTTTATAATTTGTAGCCAATTATATCATCGTTTTCTGTGTATTGTAAGTACATTTTCATTTGCAAATGTGTGAGTTTGGCGACACTGGATCCAGTATTAAGTAAGACTAAGGGCACTTCCTCTTGTTTTTATTATTCCGTGGTTATGCCTGTCACTTCTTTTACCAAAAAGATGTAGATTTTTTCTAGCGTACATAATGTTTTCATAAATGTATTGACAAGGTACCGTCATTATGTTAATTTCCTTAAACAGTTCCCTTAGAGAATCGCGCATACGGAAACCATAGGAAACATTGGTTTTATTCAACATTAAAAATACAGACAGTAGTGACAAATGTGACAAATATACAGTATGACAATATAACATAAAATCTTCTAAAATAGCAAGGAGTTCATATCATTCACCCCCCTAAGAAGAAACCTAAAGTCCTGGAGGTAGCCTGGAGGTCTACGTTCGCGTGTAGAGTGGCGCACTTGAGAACCACTCGTTTCTAGGTTATCAGGCGGGTCTGTACCCGTAATAGGCTGCTCAGGCTCCTCTTCATCCGACGAATCATCGTTTAAGGTACTTGGCAGTGGTGCTAGAGACCTGTTAGAGACCGTCGCTTCTCGACCATCTGGTAAACGAATAAAGGAGTATTCAGGATTGCTCTGTAGTAGTTGAACTTCTTCTACAGCTGGATCATATTTAGAGGCCCTTACGTTTTTCTTCATATAAACAGGTCCAGGCGAATGAAGCCATGATGGTAAAGATTGGCCATTTATAGAGCGGCGAGGATGGTTGAACATACGCTCATGCGGGGTCGCATTGGTTCCTGTACACAAAAGAGATCTAATGGAGTGTAGCGCTGGTAGTATGGCTTTTTCCCAGTTTGCGATAGCCTCGTTATTGGAACTGAGATGTAATTGGATTGTGCGCCATAGTGTACCATTTAAGCGCTCTACCAAGCCATTTCCTCGAGGATTATAGGGCGTTGTGCGACTACAAGATGTACCTAGTGAGGTTAAGAATTGTCTTAATTCGTCAGATAAGAATGAGGTCCCTCTGTCCGAATGAATGTAAGCTGGAGTGCCGAACGTGGAGAATAGGTCTTTCAGACATCTAATTACTGTTTCGGAGGTCATATCTTTATATAGGCATAAGCAAAAGGGAACCTGCTATACTCATCGATAATCGTAAGGATGTATCGGTTTTGAGTGTTAGAAGGAATTGGCCCCTTGTAGTCTAAGTTCAATCTTTCGAACGGCGCAGTTGCTTTTATAAGGTGTCCTTGATGACCAACATAACGTGGTTTAATTTCGGCACAGATTGGGCATGCTGCCGTAATTTTCTTTACTTCTTCAATCGAGTATGGCAAATTTTTCGATCTGACCCAGTGAACCATACGAGTGATACCTGGGTGACAGAGAGAACGATGGAGCTCGACGAGTCTGGAGTGAGAGGTCGCAATGTCTATGTGCATACATACTCGCGACAGTGCGTCGGCGACTAAGATTTGTTTACCAGGTCGATAAACAATATCGTATCTAAAACATGACAATTCTAGGCGCCATCTTACTATTTTTTCATTTTTAATTTTATTTGAATGTGTTTGGTTAAACATAAACGCAACTGAATGTTGGTCAGTAATTAGTAGAAAGTGTCTTCCGATTAGGAAATGTCTCCATTTGCGTAAAGGTTCGACAATTGCACTTGCCTCCTTTTCAATTGTGGGTTGTCGCTTTTCAGAATCGTTAAGAGATCGCGAAAAGAACGCTACAGGACGTCCTTTCTGTGACAATGTCGCTGCTATTGCGAAGTCGGAAGCGTCGGTTTCAACGGAAAATGTCTCGTTATCGTCTATTCCAGCCAAGGTAGCCTCGCAAATATCAGTTTTAAGATTATTGAATGAATTGATAGCGTCTTCGGTTAACGGTAGAGTACCTTCAATCAGTGGGCTTATTTTAGAAGAAAAGTTGTAGATTCACTTTGAGTAGTGCGCAAATAGTCCAAGTGATCTTTTCAAAGTAGCAGTATCGTTTGGGATTGGAAGATTCATTAGTGGTTCCAAACGAGATTTGTCAGGTTTAATGATGTTACGATGAATGGTGTAACCAAGAAGATTGATCGAGTCTGTTTCAAAAGTGCATTTGTTAGTATTCAAAGTGAGTTTGTATCTTTTAGCGGCTTCCATGAATTTCTGAAGGTTTCTATCCTGATCTTCCTTATCTTTTCCACAAACGGTTACGTCATCAAGATATGCATATGTGCCTTTTAGATTTTCAGAATCAATAATATATTGCAGAGTTCGCTGAAACGCCGCTACACCATTTGTGACCCCAAACGGTATTTGAGTGAATTGATAGAGGTTACCGCATGCTTCAAAGGCAGTGTATCTTTTTTCTCTAGAGAGAAGGGGCACTTGATGATAGGCGCTTTTGAGGTCAATTTCGCTAAAGACGTTATATTTAGCTACTTGCGTTATGATGGAGTCAATACTCGGGAGAGGATATGCGTCTAGCTCTGTGAATCTGTTTATTGTTTGTGAATAATCGATTACAAGGCGCTTCTGATGATGGCCCCCTCCGGCAACAAGTACTTGAGCTCGCCAAGGTGAAACACTGGGTTCAATGACTTTATCTTTCAGTAAATCTTTAATCTCGTTAGATATGAATTCTTGGTCTTCTTGAGAATGCCTTCTCGAGCGGATAGATATAGGCCTGATATTTGGCGCAAGGTTAGTAAAACTGATGCTGCCGGGACAGATGCCTCCATTACATTGCAAATTTTCAAGGGTTGTTTATCTCCCCCGAACTGGAGTTCCACCGACGAGTGTGTTTTCAGTATATCATGCCCGATAATTATGTCAGCACACAGATTAGCAATAATGAGTAGAGGTCGACGTTGATATTTGTGCTCACCAATTTAAATGTTAGCGAAACATAGCCCCTCTACGTATGAAATGTTGCTTAGAGATGCTAGAGTTATAGCTTGCTTGCAGGGCTTGCGTCTTAGTTTCATAGTTTGAGCAAGATTCTTATCGATAAAGCTGAGAGAGCTTCCGGTATCGAGTAGAGCATCCACACGTAAGTTATTTAAAGTGATATTGATAGTCGCTTTTTGCAGGCTTGTTGGAGCAGCAGCAGATATAGTTGATAGATGAGAGCCAAGGACTTCAGATTGAGAGTTATCGTCGTTCGTACTAATAGCGTTTGCAGTGCGTTGGCTTTGTCCGATGCTACGACATACGTTAGCGAAATGTCCTTTTTTGGAGCAAAGCCGACAATCAGCATTTCTAGCAGGACATTTGAGTCTTTGATGGATATTACCGCCGCAGAAAAAGCATCGACGGCTATTTAGTATAGGGCGGCTATGTTGAAAATTGTTTCGAGTGTTGGAGGCTGCTAGATTTTGCCGCATTGACGTTTCTTGAGTTTGAGTGACTGCATTGACAGGAGCAAATGATATAGAAGGACAAGGCGCTGTTAATAGTTGAGAGGTATTTTCAGCAGTTTCTAAAGCTATAGCCAAGTCCAAGGTTTCTTCGAGAGTCATAGTGGATTTTTCTAAAAGCCTTTCTTTAATTTTTTTTGACGATATTCCGGCAATGAAAACATCGCGCACAGTTTCATTTTGGTGTTCATTAGCAGTCACATCCTTAAAGAGGCAGTCACGAGCGATTATAATAAGATCTCTCGAGTACTCCGCCAACGATTCGCCAGACTGTTGTTTTCTGGTATTCAGGTGGTGGCGGGTCAGAATAATATTTCGCCTCTTTTCGTAGGCATTGTTGAGAGTAGTAATTGCACCATCGGACGTAGTGCAGGCGCGGATATAGTTAAATATCGATGACGATATATGGTTGACAAGAAATTTATACTTAAGGTAATCGTCTGCCGAGGAAGCTTCTAGCGCGATAAAGTTGTCGAACGAATACTTCCAGTGAGCTCACTTCAAGTCCGAGCCAGCCATGGAAGGTTCTACGTCAAAATGTTCGGGCCGTAGGTACCGCGACATCGATGAAGATTTTTCTTTTTCTGTAGTAGGCATATTAGACACGGAGAAACACAAAATTAATGTTGAATAAATTGATACATGCTAAAGACAAAACCATAGGAAACATTGGTTTTATTCAACATTAAAAATACAGACAGTAGTGACAAATGTGACAAATATACAGTATGACAATATAACATAAAATCTTCTAAAATAGCAAGGAGTTCATATCAAGCAGCTTCTGCTAAAAGTCGTAAAATGGTCGTTTTTTTAGATGAAATATGAAATATTCATATCATCTGCGGGAACATATTTACATATTTACATGTAAACCTTTATAGGTTATTAAAAAAAACACGTTACCAAACAAACAATATTATTTATGCTTCGGCAGCATCGCGTGTATCGTCCAGAAGTAATGCATGCCGAAGCTTCATACGTTTAGACAATAAAAAAATATCACCATAAAAGCTGTGGTCATATTTAGTGGCTTCGATATTTTGCATGAACTATCGTGCAATAATCCAAGACGAGCGAAATTATTTTATGGACGACGACTTTCTTTACTTCTCGATTCATATATGTTTCATTGAAAATTCGTAAAATGACAATAAGGAGAATTGCTTAAATGTCAGTTATATGAAATTTTAGAAGTTACTCGGGAAGCAACATATTTAGTTCATTTTCGCATTTTACTTGATTGTTGTGAGTTATTCAGCATGAAAATTGTAATCAATTGACATAAAACATTGTAGTAACGTACAGTAATTATTATTATTATTTATTGTTCGCTTCAGATTACTAAGATCCATCATGTTAGTAAGTCTCATATAAACTATATTAGTACAATTCATTCCAAATCATAAACATAAAATCAATCTTAATTCAAAATAAATTACAGACTAAAACAAATCACAGATAATCAATTCAGAAATGGCAGACTTGGGTTTGTACGAGATTTTTGTGTATATTTGGTAGCTCTGTGAATAGGTCGAAGGCTATTTTATTTTATTTACATGGTAAAACAAAGTTTGCCGAGTCAGCAGATATATTGCATGTTTGTTGACGTGTTTTTTTTCAGTACAATAAATTAGGAAAGCACTTCCAGTACAACTTGATGAGTCTTCCCTTCTAGATTTTTTTAAGATCTGTGTGTGTCGTTGCTAGGTTACTGTTGTTTCTATACGTCATTTTCAATGTTCCCGCAGATGACATGAATATTTTCATAAATCATTTAAAAAAACGACCATTTTACGACTTTTAGGAGAAGCTGCTACGATCTGTCAAATGCTTCAAATTACAGATGTTTCTCCCAAAGTGATGTTAGAGCGCGTACAACCCGTCTTTTTATATGTTTTCGTTTGGTTTATATTTTCTTTCCGTATTGATATTGTACCAACAAAAATGATAATAATTATGTATGTCGGAGATGGTTTTTAATCTCAATTATTATTGTGGGTAGTCAACTAAATTTGTTATGATTTGTTTCTCTTATTATCAATTTAGGTGATTTTATTACCAATTATTGTCTATTAATTCGAAACATGATTTATTGAGTACTCACTGTATGTACACTGATTTGTGGTTATTCGATAATTGTTATCGATGGGTTTATTCAAAACAATTGTTGACACGTTACTTTGAATGTAAAACGAATTTTTTTATGAAATCACTATTGTTTATTCATGACAATATTATTATTGTGTCATTTGATTACTTTATCTTATCAGATTTAGCACATTTTAGTGTTTTGTATCAAGTAAACGCGTGACGCACTTCCGTGCGCCATTGGGCAGACTTGTGTAGGAGAGAGAGGTTGGCATCGCCTTATAAAAGAGCGTGCACTCCGTAAGTATGGCAGGGATTTGCCCATGGCTTATCCTGATTGTTTCTGACATCGTGTCGAAATAATATCCGCACGGACCGTTAAAGTTTGGTCTCTTCTGTGGTCGTACTGGTGCAACAAGTGGGTACTGGTGCGGGCACAGAGGGCGCCACCGCCGCGCTGCCCGGTGTAGTGTCACCGACGCGGTCGCGGAGGCCACGCTCCCACGATGCCGAAGCCTGGCGCCCGCGGCTCTCTCGGCCGCGGTGATGCTGGCTCCCAGGATCTCCAACCAGTGATGGACCGGCCTACGTCGCTGCCGAACATCGGCCGCACGTCATCCGGTGTGCCGCCGGCCGGAGCTCGACCACCACCATTGAATCAGCAAGACCAGCAGCTGCCGGCCCACCGACGTCATCGGCGACTACGCGCGTTTCGCCGACGCCGTCGACGAGCCGTCAGCCGGCAGTGTCTATTCGCCCCTCGGCGTTTCGCCCCGTGCCTATACAGGCTCCGGGGTCTGCCGCGCCTACGAATCGCACCACCGCGCCCGCCTTGCGCTCCGCTGCGCCCACCGTGCGCTCCGCTGCGCAGGCGACCCGAGCCCCCGCGCCCTCGCGCGTCCTGCCGCGCCCCCCCCCCCGTCGCGCCTACCGCGCGCCACGCTGCTCTGCCTGCGTGCCCCCCCGCTCGGCCTCCCGCGCGCCCCGCCACGCAGCACAAACCGCCGCGTTCACACCCGCGCACTCTGCGCCACCGCGTTTAACCGCACAACCGGCGAGCTACACCTAGGGCCAAGCCGCGACAACAACGGGCGTGCCACAGTCGCCGCCTCCACCCAGAAGCTCCGCCCAGAACTCCCCCGCGATGCTATCTGGATCATCGCGTGAGGGGTCTGACCTCTCGATAACATCAGGGGGCTTCGTAGCCGGTTGCCGAGACGTGTCAGAAGATACGCCCGTGCGAACGGCTCTTCCGCCCCAAGCCTCGAGTTCGAGTCTCAAAGTGACGCCATCGCCAGAGCCCAGCGCCGACCTAGAAGCCCGGACGACGAGGCCGCTGAAGAAGCGAAACGCTATTGCACTGACACCCCACTTCCGCAGCGTGAACCGCGCGGTCAAGGCGCTGCCGGATCACCGTCCTTTTCCGAAGCGGCGCGCCGCTCGCCACAACCCAGTGACTCCAACCCGAACCCGACATCCTCTGCTGCACCCCCCCACAAAGCACAAACGCAGCCAAACAGAAGAAGCCACGCTACCCTCCGTTGGTAGTGGAAAAGCTGCCAGACTGGGCGACCCATTCTAGGGCCGTGAGTGCCAAACTGGGCCACCCACCGAATGCCCGCCTCTACCAGGGCGGCATTCGCTTCTTGCCCGAGAGTGCGGACGAGTACAGAGTCATCCAGCGGTACCTCACCGACCTGGAAAAAACGAGCGGCCTATCTTGGTTCGCCTACTCTCTGCCAGCGGAGCGGGACCTGAAAGTGGCGATCAGGGGTCTGCCGGCAGACACTGACCCGGCTAACATTGAAGAAGAACTCCGACTGCTGGGATATCAGCCGGAATACGTGCGCCACATAAAGGCGCGCGAGGGGAGGCCCGGCTGCATATTTCATGCAGTCTTAAAAAAGACGCCTGACATTAGGAGGATCTATGACACCACGGTGTTTCTATACATGCGTGGTGTCAAGATCGAGGCATGGAGGGGCAAACGTGGGCTCGCTCAGCGCCACCGCTGTCAAAAGTTCCGTCACAGCTCGCACCACTGCCACCGCCCGCTCGCTTGCGTGAGTTGCGGGGAAGAACACGCCGCCCGTGATTGCCCGCGCCCAAGGAACCAGCCACCTTTTTTTTTTTTTTTTGGTACGGGGTGAAAATCCTCATGGATATCCTCCGCCCTGGGGTGGGCGGAGGGGTCTGTCAGACTCTTACTGACTAAAAACCACCCCGGTGTTCCATCTCACACCTACGTCGAGGGTCGCGGGAACTGGAGATACTTCCGCAACCCCCGGCTGGTGCCGGCCCGCTGCAGCAGGCCACTTCTCGGGTCAGGGGGGGGAGTGAGGTGTTAGACTCCCCCCTGGACGTCTTGGAGGGGCGCGTGTGGAACACTACGCGCCGCCACCTCGGGTCCTGGTGTATGTGGGGGGCGACAGACGTCCCCGAGTCTGCCGCCCCTGGACCCATTTAGGGGGGCTGGAAGAGGGCGTTGTCCGCCCTATGCCGACGCCCGGTGCGCCTGCTGCGGGCCAGGTGGGAGGTTGAGATCTCCCTCTCCCGTTCCGCAGCCTCCTCCTGCGACATGACACTTTCGCAGAAGGAAACCACCGCGTCCCAGGACTCTGCGCCGTCGACCATCGACTCGACCACGGCCGACAGCGACAGGTCACTGCCTACTTCTGAGTTGAGGGCACGGCGCGGCCCCTCCCAAGCGGCACATTCCGCCAGCGTATGCCGCGCCGTGTCCTCCCGGCAGTCGACGCAGTGGTGACACCGGGCGTCCGGCTCCCTGTTTATGCGACACAGGTACTTCCCGAAGCAACCATGTCCCGAGAGCACCTGCTTCACCCGAAACGACAGAGAGCCGTGCCTTCTCCCGAGCCAGCGCTCGAGCACTGGCCGGACCGCCTCGATGATGGCGAGGCCGGCGGTAGGGCGTGAAAGCCTGTCCCGCCATTCCGCCACCAGGACCTCGCGAAGCTGAGACCGACGCAGCTCCATGTGTCGCTGCATCGGTCGCTCGCCTCGCGCCCGCGCTTCCTCGCGCCACCGGAACAGTGACGCGAGTACTTTCGCCTCCAGGTCCCAGGGCGGGGATCCGGCCAGTGCACAAGCCGCCTCGTAGGAGATCGTGCGATATCCCCTGATGACTCTGACGGCCATCGCTCGTTGCGGCTTTCGCAGCACGGCGATGCTTCCGGCCGTCAGGTCTGCCGCCCAGATCGGGGCCCCAAAAGGGCCATCGATCGCACGATTCCCACGTAGAGCCGTCTGCAGCAGTGTTGCCAACAAGACCAATGGAGAATATGCTAAAATAGTGTGTAAAATATGCCAAAAATATGCCAATTGCTTTATAAAAATGCTAAAAATTATGCTATCATTTTTTAATGTCTAATAAAACGTAATATTTATATTTTTTTATTATTATATTCAAAGAAAATAATTTATCAAAAGTATTTTTTTAAATATAAACTCGGTAAAAGAGCTAAAATATACTCGCTGTCTCAATTATAGAGGCAATTTATGATATAAAATCGAAAGAAGTAATCCCAGATATAGAGGTTTGTATTGTCCCACAAACAGAGGTAATTCAGGGCTAAAGCTTGCACAATCGGTGCAAGCTAGGGTTCCCAACTATATTGTTAAAAACATTTTTAAATTAAATTTAACAATTATACTGTTTTTAATATCACTGGTACATTTATAGGCGCACCACACCACACAGTTGCACGATGCAGCGCAGGCCTCCCTTGTTTCAGAACGTACTGTACGAACAAAATAAAACACTGTTGATTTTCTTTCTCCAACCTGAAAAGTTGTTAACCCTAGTTCCAGCTATGGAGGTTTCACACTTAAACAGGTCCCACTTAACCAAGTTTTACTGTATATCCTATTTTTATCTCACTTCCTTCATACAAGAAGGAGGGAGTGAAAAAATGCTGCTTGTCTATGGTATATTGAATGAGATTGGTGGGGAATCCCCACAATACGGTAGAGAGCATAATTTGACGTCAAGATTTTAAATTAAAAATAAATTATTTAATTTAATTAAAAATTAAATCCCTTTGCTATTGTTGGCGCTCCTGGTGCCAACAATATAGCAAAGGGATTTAATTTAAATGGCAATAATTACGCACGCATTTACGTAATTTTCATGGTCATACTTTAATTTTATAATTATTTTATATGCTAAAAAAATATGCTATATGCTAAACAACAAATAAATTTGCTAAACCACATGAAAATATGCTAAATTTAGCATAAAATATGCTAAATTGGCATCACTGGTCTGCAGACGGCGCTCGGGCCCCCCAGATTGGGAAGCAGCGTTGAAAACGCCCCGGCCGCGCCCAACAACTTGGGCGCCAGCCGCTGGAAATGAGGGCCAAAATCCCATCGGAGTTTATCGGGTCCAGGAGCACTGTCATTGTTAAGCTGGGTAATAAGGCTCTCTATTTCAGTTTCATCTGTGGGATGAAAGAAAAATGTATGTGGAAACGTTGTAAATGGAGTATATTTATCGGCAAGAGAGGCTTGAGTTTCGGAGAGTCTAGACAGAATAGAGTCGGACATTTTTTCCCCCAAAGTAGTAAAAAAAGTGTTGCATTTGTTAAGTGATTCTAATGGGTTATTATTGGTGACCAATTTATTAGAATTATTTGGTGTCTTGTTGTTGTTGCTGTATATAGTTTTCAATGTCTTCCAGAGCCTTTTTGTATCAGCACGGCTATTGTCAATTAGGTTGCTGTGGTAATTGGTTTTTAATTTATGAAGCAGGTTATTACAAAAGTTTCTGTACCGGGTGTAGATTAGTCGTTGCGTTTGATCGTCTGGGTGCGCACGTGAAGCTAAATGCAGTTTATCGCGGTGCCGCATGCATCTTATCAAGCCTGGAGTAATCCAAGGCTTGATGTTAAAGTTACTTCTGCTCACTTTTACTTTTTTGGAGTGTTTTTTTAATGAGGTCGTGAGAATTTCGAAAAAAATATCAACGGCGTTGTTGGTGCCGTGTTGGTTTAAGACATCAGACCATGATTGATTATTTATCTCGGCGACAAACGCTTCCTCATCTATTTTTATTTTCCATCTAGGTCTGGACGAGACGGGTGGTTGTTTTTTATACAGGTAGCAGCCATCACTATGTCGTGATCAGTAATGGAGCATTTAGATATTACTCCTATAGATTTATTTTTAGATTTTATAAAAATATGGTCCAAACACGTACTGTTTCTAGTAGGCATAGTTATTGCTGGCAGGAGACCGTGTGCGGCCATTATACGCAAATACTCCGTGTTTTTGTTGTTAATTTCATTGCATATGTCGATATTTATGTCTCCCGTTACAAATATTTTGTCATACTTGTTTAACCGGTTCAATATGGCGTCTAAGGATGAGGTAAAGTTATCTGGATTAGTATAGGATGGGGATCTATAGATACCTAGAATAGCAATATTGCTGTTAATTTGTGTTAAGAGGCCATCTGCATCCGCTAAAGTTGGTTCACTGACGGTAAAATTCCACGAAGATTTCGTATATACAACTACTCCACCATTTTTGTTAGACTGTAAGTGCGTCCTAGAGCCTGTGTAGCCTGGCAAGACTTCTAGCAACAATTCATCGCTTAGCCAACATTCCGATAAAACGATAACATCGAAATCGCAATCGTGACGTTGTAGTACAGAGTAAAAGTTATCAAAGTTTCGTTGGTAACTCCTAATATTAAATGTTAATATTTTAAAGTTGTAACCAGTATTTAGTAGCTGTTCCCTGCAGTTTTCTATCAGGTCATAACAGTGACATTCAATTCGAAAACTTTCTTCAATATCTTGAGATATGTTAAATAAAGCCATCTGTGTAGGTTTGGAAAATTAATATAGAAATGAAAGTCGTTTTAAGGAACGTCACTGATTGGCTAACGAAGAATGTTGACATGAAAATAGCAGGGATGCGCATGTGTGTTTGTAAGATCGAAAATGTGTTTAATTTTTGTGTGGTTTTTGAAAAATGCTTGTACTGGTGGTGTGAGTATATGCACAGAATACTTAATAGTACGTGGTATATGTATGAGTTGTTGTTTGTTAAGGTGACGAGGGTATACAAACTGATCAAAAATTGAGCAACAGACACCAAATGCCCAGTTGAACAAGTACTATTGAAACAAAATATTATTAGGAAAAAGGTAAGCAAATAAGCTGTGAACTGATCTGCAGATATATTAGACGTTGATGTCCCGTTGCAGTAGGTATTTGGTTGCGCGTTCCTAGGTGGACGCTGCGGTCGACACAACTTCCACGGTGTTGTCCGGTGGGGTCGCTGATTCAAGCAGGCGATGCAAGTCGTTAGTATTTTTGATGTGGATCGACAGATTCCCTTCTTGTTTACGAATAAGAATTGATCCGTTTTTGATCCAGATAAATTTGAAACCGTACTCCTTTGCGGATTCTTTCGCAGAACGAAATAACTGACGGTTTTCACGAGTAAGCCGCTCATTTGTGTACAGTTTCCTCGAAGTTCCTTCTATTTCAATGTCAGTGGAGGTCAGATTTCGCCTTGATCTTGCGGCCTTCAGAAATTCGTCACGTTTGTAGCGCCTTACAAATCTAACAACTTCTGTCTTGGAGAAGCTTCGGGTTTGTTCGCCTGGTTAGTTCTTCGTGGGCCCGCCCGATATATATCGTCAATATCAGCCTCAGTGAGATTGACACCGATTTTATTTGCTGTTACCATAGTTATATGTGTGAGATTTTCACTATTTAGCTCCGGAATCCCGATTATTTCGAGTTCGTTTCTCATGTTGCTTTGCTCAAAGCTATTTAATTTGTGATGTAATTCGTTTATACATATTTACTTACTTTGCAAACTGTCGTTAGACCACGCTTCCTGGGTAAATAAGGTTCTAACTCTACTACGAGTTCAAGAGTCACAAACTCTTATTTAGCCTATAGAGTGCAACGAAATCTCGATCCGGCATTTCAAAGCATAACTATATATTTCTCACTCCTGCCGTGGTTCTTCTGTAGGAAAGGGCTTCCTCTAGACGAGCGTGCTCCAAAAAATTCTCGTACAAACCCAAGTCTGCCATTACTATACTTATTCACACTGGATAACTCACAACAATCAAACAAAATGCGAAAATGAACTAAAGCTAACACTTCCCGAGTAACTTCTAAAATTTCATATAATTGACATTTAAGCATTCCTCCTTATTGGACCATTTTACGAAAACAGAGCGTGACCTTGAGCACCGCTGCGACAACTAAACCATTTATGGTAGAGTAGGAATACTCGTACTTTTGAAGCTCGTAATATGTTTCTATGCGTTATTATTCTAAGGGAAGCAAATTTAAATTCGTACTCACGTCAAAAGAAACTGTGGTAACGAGAGTAAAGCGGAAAATATTTATTTAAGATTTTTTGGCCGTTCCTATGGCTATTTTTATTAACCAGCTCCACGCAAAAACTATTGAGTAGACTTTTCAAATTTTGCAAAAATGTTTCTTAAAGATTGAACGTCATAGGCTATAATTTATACATGATTATCTACGCTATTTGTAATGGGGGGTAGGCCAATCCTATATATTACGCTCAAAAAATGTTTGACGGCAAAAGCAATAATCGTATCAGTGACACCTGATATGACGCCACAATTTATTGAAAAATGTTAAATATAGGGACAAAACCTTAGAAATAGTGCATAGTACATATATATCGATGGACAAAATAAGAACTGCGTGGGTAAGAATATCAACTACGGAACCCTACATTGCGCGTGGCCCGCCACGCACTTGGCCGGTTTTTTTATATTAATAGGGTATTACACCCATTTTTGAAAAGTGTCTCAATGAAATTCTGTAGTGCTAATATGCCACCAAAAAAAAACATAAAATTTTTATTCAATCGATAAATGCCATAAAAATGCATCAAAATTTTAAATTTTCAAATTTCGCGCGTAGTGCGGCGAAAACGCCTCTTACTGGACGCCATATTGCTCAGCGTAAATGACGTCAGTTCGTTTTGTATCAAATGAGCTCATATTAAATATGATAATTGTATATAATTTAAAAATAATTAACAGCATATTTTGTAATAGATGTAACAATGAAAAAATTACGTTGGTTACGAAAATAATAAAAGTACAAAGCCTATATTACGCCAATCGGTTGACTGACAGTTGTCAATTTTTTGTTTACACAGCCGTATGGCGTAATGACATGGCCGCTACTATTTCACGGTGTTTTATAACAGATTAAAAATACTGAAAACTTTAAATTGAATTAAAAAATTTGTTTTGTTATTTTATGAACTAAAACTTACATTTTCCGACTGCTTTATGCCTAAACTATCTCAATAACATATTTATAGATTTTTTCTCGTATAGAGTAAAATACCCTATTCCCAAAAAATTACCCGAAATGATATTTTTCGAATAAAAGCACTGTTTTTATACAAAGGAGTTGTTTCAAAATGTATGGCGCCTGCGCACTTGAAATTGCAACACACAACAAAAAAAAAAACAGCCATGGGTAGGGTTGCCAACTCTTTGTCGGTCAAAAATAGTAGTTCTATAATGTTTACCCATAAAATATAGTAAATAACGAAAAAATTAAAAAAAAAAAGTAGGTTCCAAAAATTTGGTAGGTAAGTAGGTACTTTTTTTATTTTGAAGAATACTTTGTGAATTATTGAACGCATCTGTCAACTTGACATTCCAGAATATTGTTAAAAATAGCTTTTGACGTTTTGTTTTAAGCTTACACATTTTAAAACCAATATTATTGCTAAGAGTTTGATGCCTTTAAAATATAGTAGTTTCGCTTAATATATATTTTTTTCAAAAATATAGTATTCGGGCCTCTAATATAGTAGGATACTATATTATACAGTAGGGTTGGCAACCCTAGTCATGGGGGTTAGCTGTAAATTTGATTGATTATTGACGTTTGAAATTGTAAATTGTAATTTTGATTGATTATTGACGTTTGACATAGTAAATTAAGATTTTATGCGTTGATTTGTGGATAGCCAGGTAAACAGATGGAAAAGAAACGGTGTTGAATTCAAAAAACGAATAGGAGGTTGTTAAAAAGAACTCCAGAAACTAGAAACAAAACGAGACGAAAGCACAGAACATACGGATACGGACGAAAGTTGTGACACTGACAGCTGACAGTTCTCTTTCTATGATCATATATTGTACTCTTTGGATCAATGGTCGATCTATGGTTTATAGAGTAGCTAAATCTGAGTGATGCCATACTGAAAATCCATAAAAATAATTGTTAAATCAATTTACTACGACAACAGTATACATTGAAATAAATTATCTGTATTTTTCCCGCATTCTACGGATTTTTTTCTATTTTTATAAAATACCTTACATTACATAAATCAAAACTGACTCTTACATCTACAAACTACACTACATCCAATATTCAAGGTGGTAAGTAGATTGTCAATATTGTATTGAAATAAAAATAAGTGGATACATCCCTATCATATTTTAATGCCAAACATGCCTGTCTTTCGCTGTGCGGCTTTTTTAACCACTTTTCCACAATTTTATCAGCACACACACACAAACACACACACACCCCAAACATGCACTACACACTCCCCACCGTACACCCACACACACACCCACATACACACACACTCGCTTTCAGACATACAATTATGAAAATATGTAATAAGTAATTTTGTTAAAAAAGTCTTTAGGTATGGAAGAGCGGAGTCTCCTACTACAGGCATTATTTGCTTAAAAGGAGTCTCCAATCACTAAATTTTGTTAACTATAAATTGCTTATTAGACCAGTGCCGATAATTTTTGAAAGCAAAAAAAAAAAATAGTAGAATGAAACCCATTGGAAAAGAAAGAGAACATAACAAAAATGAAAGGAAAAATAAATTACGGGCGATCTAAGGTCGGGAAGTGGATGGGGGTGCGTTTTTAAAGGTAAAAAACGGTTTATCTCGATTTCCGACAAAACTACAAGTGCTATGGAAAAAAAATGGCAAAGTTGTAGGTAGGTAATAAAAATATCTTCAACTTTTGTATTAACACTTTTTTCACATAACCTCAAAATGTATGTAAAAATTCAAATAACCAAGTTTTTGGTTTATTATTTTTATCTTTTTCAAAAATATTTTATTTTTCACCAAATTTGGTGAAAACTTACCTGTTTATGTCCCAAATACACTATAATTTTTTTGATTTAAAATATTATTTTTTTTCACCTTATTTCGACTTAATATCAAAAAAGCACCCTAATTTTCAATCGAAAAATCTCACGTGAAAATATCTGCTTTTGAAAAAGTCGGCGGGTTTTTTGTTCGTTGAAATCTCTACTTTCTTATAGTGTAAAAAAAAATATACATTACCATGGTAAATTTTCTCAGAAAATGCATTAAAACAAAAAAATCTCGAAACCGAATTTTTATTTTTAATCATTATGTGAAATTTTGAGCTATTTATTTAAATTACTCAAAAAACATAAGATTCCATGTTACATTGATAAACAAAAAAATTGCAAATCGAAATATCTAATATATAAAATTCTCGTGTCACAGTTTTCGTTCCCGTACTCCTCCGAAACGGCTTGACCGATTCTGATTAAATTTTGTGTGCATATTGGGTAGGTCTGAGAATCGGCCAACATCTATTTTTCATCCCCATTTTTCACCCCCTTTTCATCCCCGTAGATCGGGACAGGACAACGTCTGTCGGGTCAGCTAGTCTAATATATAAAATTCTCGTGTCACAGTTTTCGTTCCCGTACTCCTCCGAAACGGCTTGACCGATTCTGATGAAATTTTGTGTACATATTGGGTAGGTCTGAGAATCGGCCAACATCTATTTTTCATCCCCTTTTTTCACCCCTTTTTCATCCCCCGTAGATCGGGACAGGACAACGTCTGTCGGGTCAGCTAGTACTACTATAATAATTAACAACCAACACTCACTCTTTGAAGGCTCAACAATCACTTTTTGAAGGCGGTTGTCTTTTTTGTAAAAAGCTTTTTATTTTCCGCTTTTTAGTACCTCCTTCTCATCTAAATCTATTAAGAAGACATTGAAAGTTAATAAAACTACTACAAAGATTGATGAAGCATACCGTACCGGCACTCGTACGGGCTGGTTGTGTTTATTGTCGCGGACCTAATTGCTATTCCCACTGCGCAAAGTTGTTTACGCACCGCCACGCGCTGCAGGTGTGCGCCGGACCACCCGGGTTCGTGTGCCTTACGCGATGGCAGATAACGATAACGTAAGCGCTTCACCACGCTGTGCGACGCCCGTATTTAAAAATGATTTGCAGAGCTTATTGAATGATTCTTCGGACATGGATGATGATGACAAAAATGAAGAGGCGCTGTCAAGAGCGGAAAAGAGGGTAAGAGATGACAGTACTGAAGAAGAAGAGGGTTGGACAGAAATTAAAGGGAGTAAAAAGAAGATTTGTCATAGCAGTAAAAACACTGTACAAGAAGAAAAATATGAAGTATATGCCTCTTCTAGGGAACGCCTACCGAAACAGTTTGCGATGGCTCGTATTTTAAAAGAACATAATATTACACGAATTCGCCAAGTTAAATATTTGAGTCCTTTTAAAATACGTGTTGAATTTGAGTGTGAATCAGCTGCTCAGAACCTACTTTTTTGCGAGAAGCTTTTGGAAAAGGGGTGGCGATTTTAGAAGGCTATGGAGCTGTCGGTATGCTATGGCCTAATCAAGGATGTAGACCTAGATTTAACGGATGATGAGATTCTCAAAAATATTTCATGTCCTGCCCCCGCAAAACTTTTATCTTTTAAGAGGCTAGACCGTCGTAACAGAGATGAAGGTGGTTGGTGCCCCAGCGAAACCCTTAGGCTTTGTTTTGACGGTGACTATGTGCCCACGTCAGTCCGTGTATGTGACATCCATATTAAAGTTTTGCCTTACATACACCAGGTATCCCAATGTTCCCAATGTTGGAGGTTAGGCCATAAGAAGAAAATGTGCCCTTCAAAAAATGTGGTTTGTCCTAAGTGTGGTGGGCTTCATGAAAATTGCGAGACTTCATTGTTTTCATGTGTAAACTGTAAAGGTAACCATATATCCTTGAGTAAGACGTGCCCAATTTATAAAAAGGAGAGGAGGCTAAGAGAGATTATGTCTGAGTTTGGATGCACATACAGGAAAGCCTTAGATTGTTATGTTCCACCCGAAAATTCCGTCCATACCGAAACTGGCATAAATCCTCAAGCTTCAGTAGTCACAGAAAATCATTTCTCTGCGTTACCTGTTTTTTCAGACGTTCTTTCTCAATCTAAGATAACGAATCCGGAAGTTTCTCTTCGCCCTAGTTATGCGGAAATACTCCAGACTGAGGCCACAGTCCATAATGAACGTACTCCTGTTACGGTTAGAAAGGATGATCACCCTCCAAAATCTAAAGTAGTTCAATCTTCGAAAGTAAAAAACAACCCACCCAAAGATGACTGGATGTTTTGGAGTTCAGATACGCCTACATCTGACCAAGTACCCAATGGTGAAGAGAGTAACGATGAACGTCCATCGGTTAAAGAGTTGTGGTATAGAATTAAAGAAATCATTTACCTCAAAAAGACTAGCTTAATTTTTAAGATTAGGAGTATTTTCCAATTGTGCCTAGAATGGTTAACCTTAGTGACAGTGAGTTTAGTTACAGAGTGGCCGTGGATAAAAGCATTGTTAAACCTTTTATTTCGTGTGATGGCTAACAAAACAGTTAAATTAAATATCTTGCAGTGGAACGCCCAAAGTATTAGACCTAAGTTAGTTTCGTTTCATCAACTTTTATGCCAGGAAAAAGTACATATTGCTGCCCTCAGTGAGACATGGCTCGAACCAGAAAGTAGTTTTAAAGTTAGTAATTATGTTGTTTATCGCGCGGACCGGGATGACTCATACGGCGGTGTAGCTATCGTTGTACACAAATCTGTTAAATCACAGCTGCGGCGCGTGCACGCGAATAATAACGGTATTGAGGTAGTGTGCGTGCAGTTATTTAACTGTGCTCCGTTTGAAAATATTGTTTCTGTCTATTGTTCGTCTAGAATAATTATCACTCAACAGGATTGGGATAATTTGTTATCATTATGGCCTTCCAAAACTTTAATTCTTGGTGATTTTAATGCCCACCACGTCTGTTGGTCTTATAAGACTGACCACAGAGGCAGGCTTTTTCACGATTCGCTTATAGACAGCAACTTTTTTTCTTTGAACGATGGCACACATACGCGGGTACGTTTAGTTGATAATAATTTGCAACAATCTTCTCCAGATATATCATTAGTCTCTACAGATATTGCGCTAAATTTCAATTGGACCGTTTTGAATGAAAATCTTGGCAGCGACCACTTAATTATTAAAATTTCAACATTATGTACATCATACCTCCCTTCAGTTGTTAAAAGAAATTTTGGCAAAGCAGACTGGACTTCATTCAAAAAAGATCTTGAACTGATGTTTTGCAATTTATGTTTACCGAATGACCCTCAAAAAGCTTACGATTTTTTTTTAGATATTTTGAATGAAGCTGCAGACAAATTCATCCCTTTGTTAAAATTTAACCAAAACCCCACTTCAGATTTCATCCCAAAGCCGTATTGGACTACAGAACTTTCACACGCTGTGGCTTAACGTAGGCTTGCGTTATCCTTTAGGCGTAATCCCACTCCCCAAAACCTTGATATTCTGAACAGTCGGATAAGTATATCACAAAGGCTAATCCGTCAGGCTAAGGGAGTGGAACTGGCAAAATTTTTGTTCCTCAGTTGACCACACTACAACGTCTAGTGATTTGTGGCGCAAAATGAAATGGTTGAAGGGTTACCGTTCGCCTAGACATTTCGTAGACACTCAAAGTGCTACAAATCTCCTTAATTCCTTAACACCAGATTATGTATCCCCTTCGACCCCTACTGTTCACCATAATAACCCAATATTAGATTCTGAGATCTCCATGCAGGAGCTAGATAAATGTATCAAGTCTAAGGATACATCTCCTGGATGCGATGATATATCTTATTCCATGATTAAGAATTTACCTGATGTAGGTAAATCTGTCTTACTAACGCTATTTAATATTTTTTTTGAACACAGTGTTGTTCCCTCTCAGTGGCGCGACATTTGCATCATACCTATCCCAAAATCTGGTCGTGACCCTAGTAACGTTTCTTCACTCCGACCCATATCCCTGTTATCATGCATATGCAAAATTTTCCATTATATTTTATTTCGAAGATTGGAATGGTTTCTGGAAAAAAACAACACATTTTCTGCGAACACGGTCGGCTTCCGTAGGGGTAGGTCATGTTTGGATGGTCTGAGTTGCTTAATATCCACAATACAATCTGGTTTTTCCGAGGGTTGTTCTACAATCGGTTGCTTTTTAGATATAAATAATGCTTATAACAATGTCAATAATACTATTTTAATCAATATTTTGGACAATCTAAAAGTAGGATCACATATAGGTATGTAGATATTTATGGAATTTTCTTCATAGAAGAGTGCTCAAAATAAGATCAGGTAATAACTTTATTAGCAGACATTCCGGACGTGGTTTGGCTCAGGGTGATCCGTTATCTCCTCTTTTATTTAATACTAGCTTATGCCCGCGACTTCGTTCGCGTGGAAGCCGTAAACAATTACTACTTGAGTACCTACTCAATAGCAATTATGAATTTCACTGACAGACAGTGTACAGCTTGGTCTAGTCTAGAAGCACGAAACTTTGCTAAGGAAAGATGTTTGATTTCCGAGTTATAGGAGACGAAAGTTTTTATGGAAATTTCAATTCTTTTATGCCGATAGAAAATTCTGTCGTGCTCATGGTTAATGTACTAAAAAAAGCTGATTCTTTACTAAAAAAAGTTATTATATAATTGTTTCTTTTTTACATTTTAAGGTAAACACAGAGTACGGATATTGCATGATTTGTTCTTCGTCGTTCTTTTTAATATACTGTATGCAAATATACTTTTATATATAGGTATATACGTAAACAACAAATGTTGATATTCCTATCCTAAAATTGTTTGAAAAGAAGAAAAAAACATTAAGGAAGCTTAGCTATATATTTATAAAACCTCTCTGTAAACTACGTTTGTAGTGTTGCCGTTAGTTAAAATGTACAGAGAGTCAGAACTGGTGACGCGAGAGCAAGTGACGTACAGTTGTCAGTGAGAAAAGCATGGTCCTGAGATGTACAACCGCAGCATTCAGTGTGGCAAACACCGACCGACCTGAGACTTGTTTATAGTCATGTCAAAGCACACGCTCGCAGAGAACTGAACACGCTTGAATTGGAAGGGATAATTGTGGGGAATTAGTGGTATACGTGGTATAAACACTTTCGCCAACGCCACAACTTGTCACAATTTCAGCTTCGATGATCTTCTGCAGACAGACGACTTCGTGCCGGTTCCCGTTACACAACTTTAGCAGAGTTTAATTCCAAATAATATAGGTACACCGACCTTGAACTGGACGACGTGCGCTGGAAGTCAACTTGCCGTAAGCGAATTCTATTCTCAATTCTAAGGGGTAATGTGTGGCGTACCCTTGTTCGTCTAAAGTTTTAATTGAGATGTATACTACTACTCTCCCTTCAATTTAAGAGAAATAAAATGCTTTCATCGATCGATGCAGCTTGATCATTTTTGGGCGTTACAATAGCCTGTTCACACACCCAAATTCTCTTGGTGCGGTAGGTATTTGACTGATGTCGCCATACACCAGATCACCAGATGAATCAGTTCTTCTATTGTAGATACTACACTACTAAGAGTCTCTGTTATCACCTGCCCTCTCCCTACTGGTAGAGAGTCTTCACCAACTTTTAAATGAACATCGGTGAATTCTTGAACACGTGAATTTCCGCCAAGCTGAGCGCGCATATTGATGGTCAAGCGCGATTTATAAACATGACCATAGAATTGATCGTTTCAGCGATGCATTTACCTCGTCAGCCATAGTTCCTCGCGCTACCACAGGCAGCGTCTGCCGGAAATCGCCACCGGGAATACCCATTATGTCTGTCAGTCATTGCTCTCTTAATCGATGGGAATTTTAAACACGGCGTCCGCTGTTTTACCCCAAAAAACAGTGTGGCAGCGCAATTTTAACTTGCCTCCTGACCTCTGCAATAATACCAGAGGTAATTAATGTTTTTCCTGTTCAACCAGGAGCATTATTTGTTCTGCAATTGCTCTGAGGTGAACACGCAGACGTGGTTATTTATGATAGTACTCATTGCACCTGGATCGTAATTGGTTTCGGCGGTGTATTCCCGATTTCCAGAATTTTGATGTGCCAATAACCCAAATTCGACCACTGGAATGCCGCCGATGTAAACGACCACGTTTTGAAGAGAAGTTAGACAATTGTTTAGAATACGTTTATCATTGTGTTCAATGTCACCTTTAATAGTTGATCTCAAAACTCGCAAGAAGTCTTTGGACAGATGATGCCGATATTTCTCCAACAAAAGTACTGGGTTTGCAATTTCACAAAACAAAGCAACAAATGTCTGACGATTGGGAATTTTCGTAAATTTTTGAGTGTTTCTCATCGCCACACTATTTTTCAAAATCATTTTGTAATCCTTTAGTTTAATGTATTAAAACATACATGTAATTCTTCTGCAGCATATTGAAATAATATTTATTTTGAGTTGAGTTTTCAAACATGACATGTGTCAAAATAAAATGTAATTAAATCAAAAGCACTAAGGAGTATTGATATCAACTTTGATGCAAATCACCAACAAAATAATTTTCTACCCCTTTTGAACCCTGTTAAGTGATGAGTTTCAATAAAATATGAAACACGTCTTCCATCAATTCTGTTAAAGAATTTTTATGCAAAATTTGAAGTAGATTGGACCAAGGAACCACGTTGTCCCATTCAAACTTTGACCCCGTCTTTCACCCCTTTAGGGGTAGAATTTCGGAAAATTCTTTCTTAGTGGATGCCTACGTCATACAAGGAACACACCCTCCAAGTTTCAGGTCTCTTAGATCAGCGGTTTAGGCTGTGCGTTGATACATCAGTCAGTCACCTTTGCCTTTTATATATATAGATAATAACTTCGGATATTTGTAAACGTTTGCAGAACTACACTTGCATATCCCAGTACGCGGATGACTTCGCTATATATGTACAGTGTACCTCTGTTAGTGACGGGCAATCCAAAATCCAGTCTTCTCTTAATTTAATCAACAGTATGTTAACACAGGTAGGTTTAGATATTTCTCCCGCTAAAAGTAAAATCTGTTTGTTTAGTAGAGGTTATCGTAGGCCAGTTATAGAAATACGCTTAAACGGGACCCTATTAGAGTTAGTAGACCACGTCAAGTATTTAGGACTGTGGTTGGATAAGGGTCTTCGATGGAAGAAACATATCAATGAGGTTCGTGAACGGGTACTCAAATTGATTAATATTTTTAAGGTTTTGGTGGGACCCGGTTGGGGTATTCACCCTAATCACTTAAGACGACTGTATATCTCCCTTATTCGTAGTCGTATAGACTTTGGTAGGTTTTTATTAGACAATTGCGCCGACACACATTTAGCTAAACTGGACAGATTACAAAACATTTGTCTGCGTTTAATAGGTGGGTTTATCAAAAGCACTCCCATTCACGTGATAGAATTCGAATTAATCGTACCTCCTCTTTTTATTCGCCGGCAGTACTTAGCTGGTAAATTTTACTTAAAATCGAAATGTTTTGATTTTCCTGTTATAGGCATACTAGATAAGCTATATGGTCTTTGTTACAATAATGCTTATTGGAGAAAAAAGAAAAAGCCACTGTTAGTTTTGTCTCACGATGTTCTTAACCAAGAACAAATGTACTGCAGTAATAAAGTTGACACGTTCTCCATGTCTACCTGGGTCAGCAATATAGATCTATCAGGTACAGTAAAGCCCAATTTAGATTCTATAGATAAACCTAAGCGTTGTTATAATGTACACAATTTAAGATCAATATGTTGTAAGTCTCTAAGTTCACTGTATTCTGGGTTTTACCGTGTTTATACTGACGGTTCTAGACATGAGAATTTCTATGGTGCCGCTTTTTATGATTTGCAAATAGGTGCCTTCTTCAAATTTCAGATTTTATCTAAAGTGTCAATAATGCACTTAGAACTAATCGCTATTTCTGAAGCTTTGGCTTATATCGATTCATTGGACGGTGATCGTTTCGTTATCTTTATTGATTCGAAAAGCGCTCTCCTACATCTGTTGAGATGTACGACTACCTCATCATCTAGGGGGCTTCCACTGGCTTATACTATATTAAGAACGATTACTGATTTTGTTGACAAACATAAAACAGTTGTATTGCAATGGATCCCCTCTCACGTTGGATTAGAAGGTAATGAGGTGGTTGATCGCTTGGCAAATGAAACCGGTTCGGATGGGGAAATTTATCCGTGTTCTCCTTGGCACACCGAGCTCTTACCCTTAGTTAGAGACAGATGTATTAAATCTTGGGTAGAATATTTTGATAAAAGATCTTTAACTAAAGGCATTTGGTATAAGACGATACAACCATCTCTTCCGCGGATGCTTTGGTTCAGCGAGGGAGGGATGAATAGACAGGAGGTTGTGACGGCTTTGAGACTCCGATCCGGCCACATACCACTTAATAGTTTCGGTTTCATGATGCGCAAAGTTCATTCTCCCAATTGTGTTGTTGTTGTTCATCATATCCTATCGGAGTGTGTTCGTATTGGGGTCCAAAGGCGACAAGCGTTTGTTAATAGTTGTAATGTTGGCTTTTATAACAGCGTTCTAGCCTCACCATTGTCTGATGACACCATTATAATAGGTTTAAGGTTGCGGGTAGACTAGTTGTTAATGTGTATTTATAAATAATCTAGTTTCAACCATCGGGGTGACATTTTCTGTTTAGCAAAAACCCCGTATATAAAATAAGATTCCAAAAAAAAAAAGATTGATGAAACTAAAACGTCGTCTATGTAACATTTTTGGGTATTTGTTGATTTTTCAAAAAGTGCTGAATCAATTTCGATAAAATTTATATGGGACCACCCCTGAAGCATACCCTATCCATAAAAAAAAAGAATTTTTAAAATCGGTTTACGTTTGCCGGAGAAATCGCGTAACAAATCGCGCACATACTTATACGGTTATACGGACGGACGGACGGACGGACGGACTTATACGGTTTTCTCATGGATGCCATTGTCAGAACGGGACCAAAATAATGGGACCACACGGGAAGCACTAGCTTTCAAATAAAAAAAGAATCATCAAAATCGGTTCACCCAGTCCCAAGAAATCAGGTAACAAACATAAAAAACAAAAAAAAATACAGACGAATTGATAACCTCCTCCTTTTTTGAAGTCTGTTGAATAAAACATTTTGAATTGAATTTGAATTGAACATATACACGCACACATACAGATACGTAAGCTTGCGGATGGCGATAATAGATGGCGCTATTTAATTCTTACCTTGTTCCTAACGTCACATCGGGCCACCGCAGCTTCGTACGCCCCACCGAAATTGTAAATATCAGATGTAGGATTATCATAAATAAAGTGTGTGTTAGGAAATGCAATAATTAGATCTTTTTATAGACATTAGGGCCATCGAGTTACAGTATTGTGACTTTGTGAAAGAGATTCTAAATGAGTTTTATTACCGTTAGATGACGCTTAAGCGATAGACGGACCAGGGGGCCTAAAAAGGCCACAATAGGTGTTTCATAATATGATCATAATATATATGTTTCATTTCATAAATCACAAAATGGCCACAATAGATGATTCATATATATGTTTTATTTTTAATTACTTCGCGCCATGACACGATAGACGCTGCTGTGACCGCCCATTTATCGACTATCGTTACGAACATTCGGGCTGCGTGTTCGTTATCGCGCGGATGGCAGTAGGTACTTTAAAGGGTTTTAGCGCGCTAACACATGGTTTAAAAATACCACTTTTGGTGAAACATCTGTAATTTGAAGCATTTGACAGATCGTAGCAGCTTCTGCAAAAAGTCGTAAAATGGTCGTTTTTTTAACGATTCATGAACGATTTTATATCATCTGCCAAAATGACGTATAGAAACAACAGTAACCTAGCAACGACATACACAGATCTTAAATAAATCTGGAAGGGAAGACTTCATAAAGTTGTACTGGAAGTGCTTTCCTAACATTATGTAGGTACTAAAAAAAACACGTCAATACACAAACAATATATAGTTATACTAGCTGACCCGGCAAACTTTGTTTTACCATATAGATAAAATAAAATAGCCTTCGACCTATTCTCAGGGCTACCAAATATACACAAAAATGTTCAAATATAAAGATTTATATTTTTTAATAGAGTGCAACGAAATCTCGGTCCATAATTCCATCATTTCGTAGCATAATTCCATGTTTCTTACTCTAGCCGTGATTTGTCTGTAGGAAAAAGCTTCCTCCAGAGAAACGTGTCCCAAAAAAATCTCGTACAAACCCAAGTCTGCCATTAGTGTACGTCACTACAATGTTTTAAGTCAATTGACTACAATTTTCACGCGGAATAACTCACAACAATCAATATCAATCAATAAAATGCGAAAATGAACTATACTTAGATGTTGCTTCCCGAGTAACTTCTAAAATTTCATCTAGGTATTTGTTATTTGACATATAAAAGCAATTCTCCTTAATGGACCTCTGGACCATTTTACGAATTTTCATCAAAGCTGTCAAATCTAATATGAAACATATATACATCGAGAAGAGAAGAAAGTCGTCGTCCATAAAATAATTTTGCCCATCTTGGATTATTGCACAGAAGCATAAATAATAATGTGTGTTTGGTAACATGATTTGTATGTAAATATATACATAAAAAAACAATTATTTCACGACTTTTAGCAGAAGCTGCTTATGTTCTGCTACGATCTGTCAAATGATTCATATTACAGATCAGATGTTTCACCCAAAGTGGCCTTTTTAGACCCCAAGTACTTTACCACAGATTAACTAATAATTCCTTTGATTTTACGTCAATTGATCTTAATTTGCTGAAATTATTAATTTTGATTAAGAGTGAACATGAGAATGACTGGGTCAAAATGACCGTTCAGCTTTAAAACATTACTAATATGTAATATCTATTTGCTACTATTTGATACCTTTGTTAAAATAATTGGTACTTAGTAATAGTCGAGAAAACGAATTTACGTAATTCTGACTCCAAAGGGCTCCAAAATTTCAATATGCCTTTACAAACATTTAGTAGGTACCTATTTAATTGATACCATAACATATATTTTTTCTAGACCCATTAGGGACTGAGTTTTTGAAATTCAAATTTTGTGTTTTTATCTTTATATTTGGGTTGAATGATGTCCAGGTAATACGATTACGACAAAAAACAAATTCGAAATCTCCTAATTTTGAGTTTTAGACGGTTGCCATATGGCAACGCTAGGTCAAACGAGGTACAAAAATCCGATATTTTGCTGATTTAGAAACATAAGAAGGTTTTGAAGATTTATTTTATTTATTTATTATAAATTTATGAAAATACAAAGGATAGTACTTAGAATAATATTTTTTCAAAACATTTAAGTAATACATGAACATATTATATATTTGGACATATAACTCTTCCAATAGTTTTAGAGTCAGCTCTAACACATCTACGTTTATTTTCTACTAATTTTGGAAAGTGATTTTCACCATTATATCTAGCTCCTTCCAAAACTCTAGATCCACATCTGGAGGTAGATGGTCGACCACCTGATTTAGGAGGGATTCCATACTTTTTCAAGTTTGTTTGGACTATATCACGACGAAATTTATCCTTTCCTGATTTGTGCATCAGTATCCAGGCATTGTTTATTGTAACATCAACAAGTCACGTAAAAATAGGTCACCATTTTTTGCCTCGAATCTCAATCTTATAATTATTTACATGATCCATGGGGTCTGTACCTCCCATGTAATGATCTCGAATCTCAATCTTATAATTATTTACATGATCCATGGGGTCTGTACCTCCCATGTAATGATTATATATACCTTGAGAGGCATATTCGTATGACCCCCTTGCTCTACCTTCTTTTTCATAGATTTAACCTTACCAATTGGGCATTCTTTTGGCAACCTGTTCTAGCTAAGTGTGCTTGTTTCTCTGTAACCCATACTTTTCAAGTGAATTAGAAGTGGAATAGGTATCCGTAAAAAGGGTATCAAATTAAACTGAAGTTTCATGACTTCAGGCAATTCATTGATCATAGAAATCATGGGTGCTGTTACTTTTCCAAACTAGGAAAAATGTACCTGTAACGGCCTAGCGTTGCCATATGGCAACGTGCAAAATTACCTCCGTGACGTCAAATATACTTAAAATATATATACTATTTACCATTATTATAAATTTAAGATGTGTCTGAACATGTATTATGCAAAGAAAAAATTAAAAACTAAGCGATACAAAAATAAAAAAAAATAAAAACCCGACTGCGTAAAGAGTGAACTTTAAATAAGTAGAAACTGAAAAGAATTAAACAAGTCCGGAAGTCTAGAATTATGTTTAGTAATGTTGCATAACTATACCATTGAAATAATAAAAACCGCGCCAATATTTGATCAGTCGGGACCCATTAAAATCTAGACCGGCTCAAATCTTCTCTATAATGGGTCCCGACTGATCAAATCGCTATTGGCGCGGTTTTTATTATTTCAATGGTATAGTTATTCAACATTACTAAACATAACTCTAGACTACCTTAATTGACTACCTAGACTTGTTTAATTCTTTTCAGTTTCTACTTATTTAAAGTTCACTCTTTACGCAGTCGGGTTTTTATTTTTCTAATTTATTTTTTTATTTGATACTTTTCAGTTATGAATATGTTATGTATTACTATTATTATTATTTATTTTTCAATGACGTCAAAAGCGACAATCGCATCGGTGGTCTCTGCTATGGCGCGACAATTTAAAAATATAAAATATGGGACCGAACATGAACTGCATGGGTAAGTATGGCAACGACGGAAGCCTACATTGCGCGTAGCGCAGCACGCCCTGGCTTTTTTTTTTGTATTATTATTATATTACTAAAGCATTGTAATACCTTTTTGGAAACCTTAAAATGAGCTCTTTATTTTGATACCCATATTGTAGACATCGAAGAAAAAATAGTTTTATGACGTGATTTTTATTTTTATTTTTTAATTATTACTGTGATGATATACATTTTTAGAATCCTTAAAATAAGCCCTTGATTTGATACCCATATTATAGCTTTAGACAAAAATCGTTTTTTTAAACTTCAAACAATGGCATTTTCCAGCTGCCACGTTTATTTATTTTTTTCGTCACGTATCTAAGAACACATGGACTAATGAGACGAATCTAACGATGCCCTAACGAAAAATATCCGTTTAGGAGTTTGGAATATATCAGGTAATAAAGAATATTTTATTTTACCGGCGCGAAAAACATAACCCTTTCCTTGCAGTCGGGGTAATAAGACTAGCGTTATTCTGTGCTCCATTTCTGCACAATTTATGACAACCAACAAATGAATCAATGGACTACCCACAAACTTGAGAACAAAATGACCACAAATCATTTCCTATCTGTGACTTGTATGTCATGTCTAACTTTATGTATATAATAACAAAAGATAGCTGAGGTTTTTAGTTTTTGATATTTGTCCCGTAAATTAAAGTTGACTACTCACGTTGCCACATGGCAACGCTAGTCTTTAATGGGTTTGAGATTATTTTTTGCAAACCCATGAAGACAGAGTGACAATCATTTATTATCTACCTATAGACGGATAAACAATATATTTTGTGAATTAAAAAAACTTTCTAGGAGTAAAAAAATAAATTTTATATAAAGAGTGGATTTTTGAGAGGGGACAGTTAAGGGGCTCATTTACGGCAGTCCGCTTTGCCGTTCAAAAGATGGTGGCTCCATCTGATGTTGTTGCCAAAAAAAACCACACACACACAAAAAAAAAACAACAAACCTCACAATTTAACTATTTCTAATGTCAATAAAAAAAATATATGCATTAAATAATATGACCTTACATACGTGAATAATATCACGCTTATGTTCGTTTTAAACCATATCAGCTTAGGAGCGCGTATTCGATTCGTGACGAAAACTTCAGGTTTTTGCGTTTTGCCCAGAGCAATATCGTAATTATATGAGCAGATTATTTAAAGACAATTTACAGTTTTAGAAAGATTAAGTCTTGATTTAGACAGCTACAGAGCAAAAGTACACTTCTGGACACATCTATTGGCCCACCTTGTATTTTCAGTTTCGTTTGGTCCTAGCTAAAATTTTATATTAGGTCGAGCAAAAAGTTTTTATGCAGTTTTGAACCTGGCACATTCACAATTTCATTCAATAGTCTTTTTTTGAATTTCGAACACAGAATTTAAAGAAACAAAAGACAATTTGGAGCCTGTTTGTTGATATCAAACAATCGAATACTAAGAAAACTTGGTTTTATTGGTTTACTTGGATTTAATTCTTGAAAAAGTGATTGATATCTTTGGTTTTGCAACAAACATTACTTATTCTTAACATTAAGGTAAGGTTCTATCAATAATCTATGGATACTTCACCTGAAGTCGCCGCCCAAGCTGTGGCACTTATTCAGGCCGGACACAGCCAAAGAAACGTGAGTGCTCAACTTAATTTAAGTCGATCTGCGGTCCGAAATGTTTATCGGAGGTACCTAGAGACTGGCGGCTTTGTTCGTCGCCAAGGAAGGCCACGATCTCGGGTCACAACTGAAAGGCAGTATCGATTCATCGTGACGACCAGCTTGAGAAATCGTCACCTTACCTCCATTGAGATACAAAACCAACTTCGCGACTTCCACGGAGTATCTGTGAGCGCTCGAACTGATCGGAGAAGGTTAAAAGAACGCGATATGGTACCACACAAGCCAGCTAATGGGCTCAAACTAACGCGAGCCCACCGAACAGCGCGCCTTCATTTCGCACGCAGTCATTTAAATTGGACACAGCAAGATTGGAGCCGTGTACTCTTTTCTGATGAGTGTAAAATTGTGTTACATGGCAATGATGGAAGGAAGAAGGTCTAGCGACGTAAGGGAGAGCCTTTCGCACAATGCTGCTTTGAAGAGAGGGTTGCTTATGGCGGTGGCTCATGGACTGTCTGGGGCGGTATATCCGCGAGCGGCAAAACTCAACTTGAGGTTGTTACAGGACCACTGCTGCCAACATTAAATGCTGAAAGGTACATTCGTGAGTGCTTAGAACCTCACGTGATACCATACGCGGACTATGTGGGCCCAAATTTCCTTTTTATGCATGATAATGCAAGAGCCCATGCGGCCGGCATCGTCAGGGAATATCTTCGGGATGTGAACATCACAGTTATGGACTGGCCAGCCAGAAGCCCAGACATGAACCCCATTGAGCACATGTGGGACGAGCTTAAAAGACGTGTTAGGGCTCGTCAGCCAGTTGCCCAGACGATGCAGGAGTTGAAAACTGCCATAGAAGAGGAATGGGAGATGATCCCTCAAAATTTCATAGAGCGGTTGATAAACTCTATGCCTAATCGTATGAGAGCTGTGGTAGATGCCCATGGAGGCAACACGCGTTATTAAATTAAACCTTTATTTGATAAAACATGTTTTTTATTCAAAAATCAATTGCCTTTAACAAGGCGCATATCCGACTTGTTAGGCGTAGCTCCATGTCGTATGGTATTCTGAATTCAAATTTAAAACAATACGATCGAAAAAGATGGTAAAATGTATCAGGTTTAAAACTGCATCAACAGTTTTTGTTCAATCTAGCAATCATATTTCGGTAGGGGCCATCGAAACCTAAACTCTAAGGTGGGCCAATAGATGTGTCCAGAAGTGTATAATTTTTAAATATGGTTTTTTAAAGCGAAGACAATTCTTTCATATCGTTTTACGAAAATAGACAGAGGTAACTTTCAGGACGAATACAACCATTACAATATTCCAAAATATTTTGTTTTATGCGTTTTTCCAACAGTATATACAGTCATAAAGACAGCTACAGAGCCAAAATTACGAAAATATTGCTATTATGTATTAAAAACAATGTTGATATAAAAGAAAATCGGTTCACTTTGACAATTTTTTTTCACCAGTATTTGAATAAAAACATAACTGATATATTTATTTTATGAAAGTAAATGTTATGCTTAATATACAGAATATTTTTCAGTCGGTTATACGAGCTCATTTATTTTAGACAATTATTTTAAAAAGCACTGTAAAACATCGCGCGCTTTCGTTTGCCGATCAATTTCAATGATTCGTGTTTATTTCGTGCATATTTTTTTTTTCTGATGCACACATACAAACCATTGTATTGTACTAGTGTGTGTCAATGCTGCTACGCCGTTCTAGTAATCGTTTAGATTTTGAGTTGCGCTAAATCGAATACGCGCCCTTAAAACTTTAAACGAACTTATGCGTTATTTTTGCACAACGCTACTAAAAAGCTTTTAAACTTCTTTGTTTTTTCTATCTCCACATCCGCTATGGAGTATTATTATTACTATTTTCTTTTCTATACACAATGTACAATATTTACACAAAAAATATAAAAAAGGAAAACCTACCTATAACTATTAAATTAAAAAAAACTAAGACTTTAAGGCATCAAAAAATTCCCCCACATCGTCGTCAACTGGTAATGTGCCCAAGAGACTGGCGGCATTGCCACGTTGGATGGCAATGCTTAACCGCTGTCCGAGGTAAAAACCAGCCCTTGGATCACGGGAAGTGTCAACCAACCTTTTGGAAATTTCCTTAAAAGTAGATGAGCACTCGGACCCCACTACCCGAGGGTTTCAACCAGTGGTCTCGAACCTACCGATTTTTCGGTATTTCTACCGATATGGGACCTAGTCTACCGAAATACCGAAATGTAAACAATTTTTTACGATTTTTGAGAATACAGGTAAGTTCTCCGAATTTTTTACCTATTTTACATGGTTGCACAGGCAACCCATTTCATTTGGTCTATGACTCATGGGTATTCCCTACCTACTTTGAGAAAAGTAGTTATTTTGGGAGGAATATCATTTTATGCCCCAAGTAGGTAGATTCACTTGCCTTTAAAAGCAAAACAAAAGTGGCGATGACACTCAAATGTTTCTTTCTGTCTCTTTTAGTCTTTACCGTGATATCACTGCCACATTCCTCAGCCAATGTTGAGTGCATATTCTCACATGTCAATTCAATAAAAACAAAACAGCGAAAAAGACTATCTACTGAATTTATCACAGATTTATACATACAAAACGATTAATTAATGAAGTTAGTTGTTATAATTTTGAAATTAGCTCTAAAATGACTTCTAATATGACTAAAGAATAATTTCATGGTCCTAATAAATCCTAAATAATCATGGCGATATCCATACATTAATTTGTATGAAAAAAATAATTGATTTACAGAGTTTAAAATATTTTCCAATGTGGAAAATACATTACCAGGAATGGATTGATATAATTACCATATTTTGAAATTAAAATAACACTTCGTTTCATATCGTTTCTCATTTTGTGTTTATAAAAAAAAGAAAGCGACCAGTGACATTAACGGATCTATAAAATTGGCAGACAAGAGACAAGTGATGTGAATCGTTGTTAGCTCCGCTTCTGCCATTATTTGTGACATTATTTCCCATGAAACGATGCAATTTCAGTGAAGAACTGCGAAACGGCGGCAATCAGTGTCTTTGTTACTGTCAGCCGCTTTTCGTCCTGAAATGATCAGCTTTTCGTTAAACTATTCACTTTTAACATCCATTTTAGTTGCGGGGTTTGCGGTGGCGCGGTTCCGCGCCAATTATAGTAGTACTAAATAATTCATAGTAAAATAAATGTATAAGTTATTAAAAATATATATATATATACTATGTTTTAGAACGTAAATGTTTTCATTTACTAGGCCTAAAAAAACATAAAATATCACTGATTTCATCCCAAACTAACACGTTTAATAATTTGAAAAATGGCTAAAAATTGCACTTTTGAGTATACTTTTCTTGTATGAAAACTTACAGTAATATTGACTTTTTTCAGCCATGCATGATGCACTAGTAAATGTTATTGCTTTTTTAACAGTAATATTGTTATAAGTTTGTCGTATATGGTTTTACTATTATTTAGCATCCGCGTAGAACATCGAGCGCTAGTTTAAAAAAAGCTTAAATAAAAACTGTTCTTATGATGAAACTACACAAACATTTGAACATATTTTTCATCCATGCACTAGATTATAAAATTCTCAATAATTTGACGTCAATATCTTATCTACAAATTAACCACATTATCGTTTTGTAGTCCGTCGGAAATCATTAATTTTGAGTCCAGCATGGTTCTAACAGATGAACGCTCTTTATTAGTTATGCACCAAGTTTAAGTTGTTGTGTGTTGTACTGACCTCATATGTTCCTAATAATGAACAAAATTATAAAAGTTACAAATGTGACCATGAATATACCTACCGATTTTGGATACGAATCTACCGATTTTTGTGGGCACCTCTACCGATTTCGACTTTTGACGTTCGAGACCACTGGTTTCAACCCAAAACGGCTGAAAAAAAAAAGCGCGGGAAACTTCGAACTTGTCGGACGCGTCCTATTTATAACTTCATTGAAAATTTGTTTAAAATTGTGTAAATATCATAAGATCAGTAGTAGTAGTATTTTTAGTAGTCATTTACTTTTAGTTTGTTTGTATATACTTCTGTACCTGGTAAGTCAATTTAATTATTTAGTGGGAAAATGGACGAACCGCCTGACCCGGGGGGCTCCGTCCCCCCGGCAGGCATGTTTATTACAATTAACTCAAATGAATCGGGCATGGACACCGATGGGTCGTGTACGACCCGAAATTTAAAAAGGAGTCGCGTACAGGTGTGCAAACATTGTAACAAGCGTCGTCGTACAAAAAAACACCACGGATCTGTGTCTTCGGGTTGTGGTTGCACAGACTCTACAAATGTTGAATCGGAACCAATAATTTCTGTTCCTAATGTAATTCCCGCAATCCCTGCTCCCTCTCCACTTATTCCCCCTACACAAATAGGAAGAAAACTTTACGAAAAGTCTGATATCGCTCCTTTTGTCATACATGTACAAAAAAATGTTACATCTCCAGATGATGGAACCACACTGCATCCAGTCACTTTCGGTAAGTTCCTTAAGCAAAACGCCTTTCAAAATATAATAAATGGCAGTCTAAAAAAAATTGGCCATAATAAAATGTCAATATCGTTTATTAGTTATCTGGATGCTAATTCTTTTATCACACATAAATGTCTTGACAATTACAATTATAAGGCCTTTATACCAACTTTTAATGTCACCAGAATGGGTTTAGTGCGTGGTGTACCTGCGGAATGGTCTCCGGAGGAAGTTATTGAAAATATAACTGTGCCAATTGGTTGTGGTCCTATATTAAAAGTAAGGCGCCTTAACTTTAAATCCCTAGTAGATGGTTCAACCACCTGGAAACCATCACAATCCATAGTTGTTACTTTTGATGGGCAGGTTTTACCTAAAAGAATTTTTATGTGCTACAATGCTTTACCCGTAGATCTTTATATTTTCCCTACTGTTCAATGTTTTAACTGTTGCCGCTTTGGTCACACTAAACTTCAGTGCAGGTCCAAACCTCGCTGCTATAAATGTGGTCAAGGCCACACTGGCGACAGCTGCGAAAGAGAACAAGAAAGTGCATCTTGCTGCCTTTGTTCTGGTTGTCATTTTGCAACTTATAAGTCTTGCCCAGAATTTTCTAGACAAAAATCAATTAAAACTTATATGGCACAAAGTTCAGTTTCATACGCGGAAGCATCAAAAGTACATCCCCCAGTAAGTAAATCATATGCTGATACACTTTTATCTTCTCCTTCCAAAAACTTTTCTGATACTCCATCAATCTTCTCACCTAATAGAATGCCTGTATCAAGTAGTTATAAAAAGACTGTCTTCCTTAAGCCTCGCTCTCCCCCCAAATCTGTCCAAGGCTATAATAAAGAGGCACACAATGCCATTATTAAAGATTTTGACATTCCTCAACCATTGAATGGTTGTGCTTTCTCTAATAATCTCAATAAAGAAGAAAAAGAAACAAATTTTTCAATAAACGACTTTCTTTCTGCATTACACAATCTTCTCTCTCAGTTTAATATTTCACCGTCCAACGCTGCACCTTCTTTTAATATATCTCAATCCATTCATAATGGACAGCACATCAAAAATACTCCAGTGGAACTGCCGCAGTCTAGTAAACAAAAAGAGTGATGTTATATATCTTTTAAACAAACATGACCCATTTGTCTTTGCCTTAGCAGAGACTTGGCTCAAACCTTATCATATTTTCAAAATTAATGGTTATATGACCATTAGAGAGGATAGATCTGATGGGTATGGCGGGGTAGCTATACTTATCAAGAATTCTATCCCATTCTCTATCATTACCTTACCTCCTCATAGTGAGGAAATTTCAATTGTAGCAATAAAAGTATATCAAACTTGTCTTGTATCTATTTACATACCTCACCCTTCTTCTTCTATACTTCAAGAGATAAATAATCTCTGTTCATTTCTTCCTAAGCCATTTTTAATATTGGGGGACTTTAACTGTCACCATCAATCATGGGGTTGTTCAACTTCAAATTGTTATGGGGATGAATTACTAGATATAATAGACTTACATAACTTATGCATCTTGAACTCAGGATCTGCCACACGGCGTTCAGATCCCAACCAGAACCAAAGTGCAATAGACCTTTCTATCTGTTCTCCAAACTTAGCTTCTTCATTAACTTGGCATACCCTGACCTCCACTTATGGTAGTGACCATTTTCCAATAGTAATTTCTTATCCTCTTTCCAAATCAAATGCGTCAGTAAGGAGATCAAACTTAAAACATAAACTACCTAATAAAAATAATAATGACTGGGACAAATTTCGAGACATAGTTAATACAAAACTTTGTTCCTTGCCAGTAATTTCTGACAGTAATGAAAATAGTTGTGCTGAAGCTTTAGCGCACTTATTAATTGCAGCAGCAGATGAAGCTTTCCCTGTAAAAAATAGCAATATTAATTCCATTCCCTCGCCTCCATGGTGGGACTCGGAGTGCACAGAAGTAGTTAAGAAACGCAAAGAGGCTGAATACAATTATAACCTCGATATGTCTGACATTAACTTTGAAATCCTTTCTAACATAATTATAGAAACTCGCAAACTATATAAGAAGAAAAAATTTGAAGGTTGGCGTAACTTTTGTTCATCCATTTCACCAAATACTCACCCCACAATTGTTTGGCGCAATATTCGTAGATTTAGGTCGATATACAACAACCCCTCAACTATTCCTGACTCTTTGGCCTGTGACTTTTTAAATAAATTAGCTCCTCCATGGGTCCCTGAGGCCATTAACCTGAACTTGTTACCTGTATTAAATGACCAAAACACTCACACGCCGTTAGAATTACCATTCTCTCTTACTGAATTAAAGGGTATTATTTATAAAACTAAAGATTCTGCCCCTGGCATTGACGGCATTCCGTATTCGTTCTTTGCTCATGTAAATGATGACGTACTGAGATATTATTTAGAACTTATTAATTCTATTAAGTACACAGGAAACATCCCTGTCGAATGGAAACGTCAATTAGTATTGCCATTCCTAAAACCAAATAAAACACCATCTGATGCTTCTTCATACCGTCCCATAGTTTTGTCGTCAATTCTGATGAAATTAGCAGAACACTTAATAAAAAATCGTCTAGAATGGTATGTTGAAAGTAAGGGTCTATTAGCAGAATCACAATATGGTTTTAGAAAAGGTAGAAGTACCGCTGACTGTTTAAGCATTTTATTAACTGATATTCGGTTAGCCTTTTCTAATAACCAATCCACCATTGCAGTTTTCTTAGATGTCAATGCAGCTTATGATAACGTTGTATTATCAGTTTTACAAAATAAATTAAATGCCTTGCAAGTTCCATTGAATCTGTCGAATTTTATTATTAAAATCTTATCTGAACGTTCTGTTATCATGTTAATTGGAGATCAAGAGGTCTCTCATCTTGTGTGGAGAGGTCTCCCACAGGGTTCTGTGCTCAGTCCCCTTTTGTACAATATTTACACTTTTGATTTAGACTCGTCTTTAACTAACCAAGTTCAGGTTCTTCAATATGCTGATGATTTATTATTATATTCTTCAAATCAATCTGTTGAACAAGCTAGTTATGCTATCAATTCTGCTCTGTCTACTTTAGAATCGTGGTTACATCTAAACGGTTTAGATTTATCTACATCTAAAAGCACAGCCGTTTTATTCACCCGGAAGAGAAATACCCCCTTAATAAATCTTGTGTACAAGGAAACCCCTATTCCCGTTAAGGATAAATTCAAATATTTGGGTGTATTCTTAGACTCTAAACTAAGTAGCGCTCCTCACTGTGATTATGTTGTTAATAAATGTGAAAAACACTTAAACATGTTAAGATGCCTTTCTGGTGTGTGGTGGGGTGCTCACCCTTTTTCTTTAAAATTAATTTATAATGCTATTATCAGAAGCACTCTTGACTACGGAATGTTTGTTCTAGAGCCTGGTAGTATTATATCCTTTAAAAAATTGGATCGCATCCAGTCTAAAGCATTACGCATTATTTCTGGTGCCATGAAATCTAGCCCCATTAATGCACTCCAAGTTGAATGCGGGGAAGCCCCGTTATATCTTAGGAGACAATTATTATCTGACAATTATTTATTCCGGATTTTTCAGCTCTCAAGTCATCCGCTCATTCCCAAACTGATCTCTTTATTGGCGCAAATTGAATCCTCAGATTACTGGTCCCATAAACGTGCTCCTTGTTTAGTTGTTAGCTATAAAAAAATCCTTTCTCTTTCTTCTCCGACTCACCGTTCCAATAAACTTCCCTTATTTAGCAGTAGTTATGAGAGTTTACAATTCAGTCCAGAAATAAAGTATGACTGTGTAAGTAAGTCCGATCCCAATTGCTATTTAGTTTTTAATGATTTCCTGGATGAACACTTAGAGTACCACCATATATTTACAGATGCTGCCAAGCGTTCTCCGATGGGTTGTGTTGGGATAAGTACTTACCATTCCCAATACAATATCGTACAAAAAGTAAAATTACCGCCGGAGACTTCCGTTTTTACGGGGGAATGTTTCGGCATTTTAAAAGCCATTGAATATCTCCGAATTTTTAAACTTAAAAAAACAATCATATTTTCTGATTCTCAAAGTGCTCTTCTAGCCATCAGTAAATCCCCTTTGGAATGTAAGACACAGTGTCAGGTCGTTTATTTGATAAGAGAATTGGCGTTCAGAACTATCTCCGAGGGTAATATTTTGCAATTTGCTTGGATTCCTGCACATGCTGGAATCAATGGCAATGAGGTGGCCAATGCACTTGCCGGTGATGCGGTGCAGTGTGGGGATTTAGTACCGTATTTAAATTTTTATAATGATCTCATGACCCTACCGAAAACTTTTCTCCGGGATACCTGGAAGGTAGCATGGGATGCTGGCAGCAAATTTAAAGGACATAATTATTCTCTAATTCAACCCGATGTTTCAGAAAAAGCGTGGTTCGGTAAGGCGAAGTTTGGTAAGATGGAGACTTCTATTTTAATACGGATGAGATTAGGTCACGTTTGCTCTCCAGCCCATCTTGCCAAACTTCACATCATCGACGACCCCATTTGCGAATGTGGCACTGACGTAGGTGATTTAAATCATATTTTGTTCTCCTGTCCCTTATATGACCATTATTCCTTCCTTAGTAACCTTGTGTTCCTCCGTATTCCTTTTCCTACTTCAATACTTTCATTACTTTGTACTAATAGCTTTCCTGTATATAAATGTATAGTCTCATTCATTACTGTAAATAACATAAAGTTGTAAGTTATATAGTTCTCATTGCCATTTTCCTTCACTACTTTTTTTTCCCTATTTCATAAATATTAATACCTAGGTGACTGATCTTATTTTTATCGTACACACTCCCAAATTCCGTAATTATTAATTTTATTTCCGTTTCCCTACCTTTGTTCCCCACCATGTAAATAACTACTTGAAATTGGCTAAATGCACAAACCGTGCGAAGCCAGAAGAAAAAAAAAAAAAAAAAAAAAAAAAAAAAACCCAAAACGGCTCAAAAATAAAGTTATCGCTTAGGATACTATACTTTCGCCGTTTGAGGTTTGACGACGGAAGTGCCAGAAGCCATAGACCCGACTCCCATTTTCCCACAGCCAGCAGACGCGCTCGCTCAGCAGAATTAGCAGAAGTGGTAAGTAAATTATTCTGTACTAACCTGCAGAGCGGCTCATCCCACCGTCTCTGAGAAGACGGGTTGTCAAGTAAATCAGTACGTGGGCAAGCAAGTTTCCAAGCATCTATGGCCTCGGTCATGCACGGCACATCAAAATCAACCAGTGTAGGAGCTAGAATATTCCTGATTAATTTTTCAGTGCCGTGGACCGAGAATATAAATGCAGGCAAACCGATACTTGAAATTTTGCGGACGCCGAAGCCCCCCATACGAATAGGTAGAGTAGCTTGGACCCACACACGGTCGTCCATTGCCAAATTTAAAATAGAGGTTAATGTATGACGATTAATTTGGTCCATTTTCTCTAAAAGGTGACTGTGCTTCCACAAACGGGAAGCGCGCAGGAAGTAATTTAATTTCGGGCCGGAACAGCACTACCGAATTATGGTGATGCAATGGCCGAATGCATATTAATTTGAAGCAATCTTTCCGTAAAGTCATTAAAATTTTGTATTTTTTCCTCAATGAAACTGGGAAACGAATTCTCGTAGATTGGAGACCCAATGAGACGAAGAGTGCTTTTTTCTATATTTTTGATTTCTGGGGCTATTGCGTTAAATTTTGAAAGTATCGATTGTCTGTCAGTATGGTCCGCTAAATACAATTCGCATTTCGGAAGATCGAGTTCTAGGCCTATGGAATTTTGTTAATTTTTTAAGAAAATCAAATCCTTTAAAACGTAGTCTACATCGCCTCCCAGGGTCCCATCATCGATATACCAAACGTTAAATTTGGAATTTAGTTGTCGGATAATTGAATGAATGGCTAGACTGAAAATCACTGGCCCAAGAGGGTCACCTTGTTGACAACCAACAGCGGGTTCTAAAAGCTTGTTACGATACAGTACTTTCGAAGGATGTCTGTAACTTGATTGCCAAAGGAAACTATAGATTTCGGGTATTGCTTTTTCGGATTCTGCCAGCAAGGTGTCCCTATTAACTGAGTTAAAGGCATTCTTTATGTCAACCTTCAAGATGACCTCTCCTTTGCCAGAATTTCGGTAGGTCGACAAAGCGTGTTTGGCAGCCGCACAGCCCCTTTTAGAGCAGTAACCTAGCTGAAGGGTCTGAAATTTTTAGAAACAACCTCACCGTAAAATTTACAGCAAATCTTGGCTGCCATACTACGGTATGTAGTACCCACGGCAATGGGACGAATGCCGCCATCCCTCTTACGCAGGGCACATAGGTTAGCCCCGTACAAAACATCGATGACAGCCACGTTCACCTTGCCGGAGAGCATAAGATTAATCAGAGCCATAAGCCCTTTCAAGAGCAACTCACCAGCTACCCCGGCGCCTGAACAAATAAGGCCCTTTAGGTGTTGAGGAGTCAAGCCGTCTCGCTTCGAAAGGAGCAAACGGCTGCGACCAACTCTCGACCTGTGACTTTGAGGGAGTGATTAAGGGGGGTCAGGAGGGTCGGGAAAAGAAAGGCCATCTGCTGGGGCAGGGTGTTTACTCTCCAGAACTGAGAGCGTTTCTGGAGAACACAGAGACACCACATCACTACTAAAAAGGATCCTAGCCGAGTATTATTGTTCTGTGATTTCCACCCTCACCAAGTAGTTTTTAATAGGACAATAGTTACCTACTTAAAACAAGCCACCAAGAAACCTGTATTAATTATTTAAAATAAAATTATTAGTATTGTGACATTTAATTCATAACAAAAAAAGTAAGGAAAAACGAAAACAATTACCATTTTGTCCACAAATTCATCAAATAATTTTAGAGTTCGATCGAATTTAAAAACAATGTTACGTTCTTATCTTCGTCGGTGAGTATTAAATTTATAATATATTATTTGGTTGTAAGTAGCAAGGTTGAATGAAAAATTGAATTTCATGTGGAAGAAACATTAAAACGAGAAATCTTTCCAGAATTATTGATAGGCTTAAGCCTATCAATAATCTAAATAAGACTAAATTCAGTCGCTGCTGAATTCAGTTACTACTTACTACTACTACTTAAGTACAGTTTACTGAATGCGATTACACTTTACTGAATTGAGTAGCGATTAAACTTAGTTGACTTAATTTAGCCTCAGCCCTAAAAACTCGATTTAATAATTCATTACATGATTTAATGAATTTTATAACATTTGAACATAAAGACTTAGAATAATAAGCATAAAGAATACAATGGGCAATCCCCATTTCTTGACTTTTATTTATTTTTTTTCTTTTAATCATCATAGCACAGCCATACACCATCACCCTATATATATGAATGCGTTTTATAGTGCCCAATTGCATCATAATTAAAAAATTAAGCTTTGAGGTACATATTCAAGGACTCCTAAAATATATTAACTATTATTATCCTCCATTCAGCCCAGGTTTGGCTCCATGGTATCTTTTTTATTTCCCACGGTAAAAAAAATGCTTCGTGGGCGAAACTTTTATATTGCAGACGATGCTGTTGAATCATTTCGGCAGTTATTTTTCGACCTCCCGCAAGATACGTTTTTTTAATGATTCGAAAGCTGGTTTACCCAAATGCATATAGGTGCATTGGGGTTGGAGGGAAATGTTTTGAAAGCTGTATATAAACTTTTTTCGTTTCACTAACAATTTTTGGACCAGCTCTCTTATAGGCTCAACTCCATTTTTCCAGTAACTTCTTCTTCTAATATGCCTTGTTATGAATTATATTAATATATATTATAGCTACGTCTGTGGCGGGCTTTATATAGTTTAGGTTCTGTTTTTTATTGCAACTCTGTTTAATATTTTTGGACAAACATCACTATTTCACACTTTTGCGTGTATTTTTCACTTTCACTATGGGAAACATAAATTGTCAGAGACGGTAATTGTCTCTTGAAAACTATTAAAGGCTTTGTTTGTTGTTTGCGAGTCGTAGGTGGGTATACGTCTGAAAAAGATAGGCTTAGGTACCATACAGTTAATACATTTTTCTATGTTTGAGTCAAGTAAGGCACTGAGGTCCCTAACCTATACCTACCTACTTTTAAACCAGAAACGTAACTCTGTCGTCAGTTTTTAAAATAACGTTACTGATTGTGCTGTCTCATGGTCAGAGAGAGCTACTGTCTTACTATTAAATCTAAACAAGATTTTTTTTTGTCGTAGGAAGATTTATTCCATTTATAATTAAGTTTTTTTTTGTTTGCAGTATTCCCGATAAATTAAATCTTGTGGATAAACATTTTATAAATACCTCAGCCAAAAAAGGATCTCTTTTTGGAAATTACTTAGCTGCTCTTGGAAGAAATCTTAATGTAATTAATATTCATGGACCAACGGTGGATGAGGTAAGAGATAGGTCGTGCAAAATGTTGTGAATCTTGCATTGCGGAGCATTGTATCCACCTAATAAATATACGACTACGAGGGCGGCACTGAAAATTTCGGGAATCAAGGAAGTGACACAACATTACTATTTAAAAATGTATTTATTGCTTTTCGAAGTATTCTCCGCGAAATTTGACACATTTTTCCATACGATGGAACCAATCATTGAAGCAACCATTCCATTCGGAAGTTGGAGTTTCCAAAATGGCCGTTTTGTAGGCGTCCACAGCTTCTTCAGGTGATGAAAATCTCTGACCACGCAATTTATTCTTAATTTTAGGGAAAGTATAGAAATCATTAGGGCTTAGGTCGGGGCTGTACGGCGGATGGTCTAATAATTCTATGTTTTCTTGCTCTAAAACCTCTTTTGTTCTGTGCGCGGTGTGACAACTCGCATTGTCGTGATGGAGGATGATGCGGCGGTTGCAGTTCTCTTTACGGAGTTCAGAAACGACCTGTGGCAAACAAATGCTAGCATACCATTCTGCATTAACCGTTCTTTGTCCCTCAAGAGGAATAGTCGCAACATGGCCGGTTTTAGAGACAAACGTGGCCACCATTTTTTTTGCAACACTCCGTGAACGAACAATTTTTGTTGGCTTTAACTCATTTTCGAACACCCAAACTCGTGACTGATTTTTTGTTTCGGGTTCGTACGCGTATAAGTATACAGGATTCGTCACCTGATACGATGTTGTATACAGGATTTGAGGATCTTGCGTGGAATCTTTCGAGAGTTCTGACGCACCAAGTAACGCGAGCCGCTTTTTGCTTTTCACAGAGCGAATGCGATATCCATCGGGAAAACCACTTTTTTACACCTAATTGTTCATGCAAGATTATTTGTATTTGACTCATGCCAATGTCTAAAGTTGCCTGAATTTCGCGGTATGTCACATGTCGATCTTCCTCAATCAGCTTACGCACAGCATCAACGTTTTCTTGGGTGACTGCAGTTTTTGGACGACCTTGACGGGGATCATCACTGAGCTTGACACGTCCACGTTTAAATTCAGCAAACCAGCGATAAATTGTGGTTTTGGATGGGGCTTCATCACCAAATGCAGAAATCATCCGGTCAACACACTGTTTTTGTGATAAACCACTTCGATAGTCATAACAAATCATTGCTCTTGAATTTTCTCGAGTCAATTCCATTTTCTCAACGACTAAACAAGTTTGACAAAACCTTGTGACAAGACCGAGAATCTTTTTTTAAATAAATAAAAATGGTATTCGATTTTTAAAACCAAGGAGTTTTCAATTAAAAAAAGCTTTTTACAAAAAAGACAACCGCCTTCAAAAACTAAAAAGTGAAAAATAACTTTAGCACAGAACACACATTGACTTTAGTTTCGAAATTCAGTGGCTTTGTTCTGTTTGTTGTTTTGTATTGCCACCGACTTCCGAAACTAAAGTCAATGTGTGTTCTGTGCTAAAGTTATTTTTCACTTTTTAGTTTTTGAAGGCGGTTGTCTTTTTTGTAAAAAGCTTTTTATTTTCCGCTTTTTAGTACCTCCTTCTCATCCAAATCTATTAAGAAGAGATTGAAAGTTAACTACTACAAAGATTGATGAAACTAAAACGTCGTCTATGTATTTTTTTTGGGTATTTGTTGATTTTTCAAAAAGCGCTGAATCAATTTCGGTACAATTTATATGGAACCACCCCTGAAACATACCCTATCCATAAAAAAAAGAATTTTTAAAATCGGTTTACGTTTGCCGGAGAAATCGCGTAACAAATCGCGCACATACATAATGCAAATTTAAGACTTATACGGTTTTCTCATGGATGCCATTGTCAGAACTGGACCAAATTAAAATGGGACCACACGGGAAGCACTAGCTTAAAAAAAGAATCATCAAAATCGGTTCACCCAGTCCAAAGAAATCAGGTACAAACATAAAAAAAAAATACAGACGAATTCATAACCTCCTCCTTTTTTGAAGTCGGTTGAAAAATTTTTAATATGACAGGAACAGTGGAAATATTCCATTCCCGATACTTTTAGTGCAGCCTGGTATGTACCTACCTAACTACATCATCTTCTGAACTAATATAGTGTCGTTGACGACACGGTTGGCGCAGTGGCTGAGCGATCGACTGCTGCGCAGCGTGTTGCGGGTTCGATTCCCGCCCAGGGTAAATATTTGTGTGATGAGCACTTGTGTTTGCCTTGTGTCTGGGTGTTCTTTATCTATATATGTATGTATTTAAAATGTATTTGTGTATGTGTATCAGCTGACTGACACCCATAGTACAGGGTCTCCCTAGTTTGGGGTCAGATGGCCGTGTGTGAAATGTCCCCACATATAAATAATAAGGTTTGTTTAAATATTCTTTTTTGTTTGTCGTAGACTCAGACCTTTTTTATTGGTCTGAGGTCGTAGATAAATAATTTTAGGAAGTAGGTAGGTAGATATTGATCTGATGACAAAAATATATTTCAATGATAGAAAACTATTTAAGACATGAAACAGACTCAAAATTCATCATCATCACTTCAGCTTAGTTTTGGTCTATTGTTGGACATAAGCCTCCTCCATGGCGCACCATTTTTCCCGCTCGTCTGCCTTCCGCATCCAGCCACCACCGGCTACCTTCTTTAGGTCATCGGTCCATCGGGCTGGAGGGCGTCCCACGCTGCGTCTACCGATTCACGGTCTCCACTCTAAGACAAGTCTGCTCCATCGGCCGTCGGTCCTGCGACAGACATGACCAGCCCACTGCCACTTCAGCTTGCTGATTCTGCGATCAATTTCGGTGACTTTAGTTCTCCGGATTTCCTCGTTGGGAATTCGATCCCTTAGAGACACTCCAAGCATTGCTCGCTCCATTGCCCGCTGAGCAACTCTGAACATGTGAACTAGCCCCGCTGAAGTGTCGACGTCTCGGCACCATAAGTCATAACAGGCAGGACGCACCGGTCAAATGCATCCTCCTATTGGCTTCTTTCTCGAGATTGTTTCGGCCAAGTTGGATCGTCTGTCTAAGGTAGACGTATTCCTGGACCACTTCTAGCAAGTTGCCATCAACGGTGATCGGCCTTGGCACGACGCGCGACGTGTTGGTTGAACATAACCTTCGTTTTGTCCAAGTTCATGCCGAGGCCCACTCGTGTCGAGGATTAATTTAGGGAGTGCAGCATTTCGCTCAGATCTTCCAGAGACTCAGCCATAATAACGATGTCATCGGCAAACCGGAGATGTGTGATGTACTTAACGTTTATGTTAATGCCCCGCCCAGTCCAGTCCAATGTTTTGAAGACATCCTCCAGCGCGTTGGTGAAAAGTTTCGGAGATATAACATCACCTTGTCTCACCCCTCTGCGCAGATGGATTGCTTTCGTCTGTACTTGGACGGCCATTGTAAAGACACCGCAGCACCTCGATATATCGCCAGTCTATACGACATCGCTGCAGAGAATCTAGTACGGCCCAGGTTTCGATGGACTCGAAGGCTTTTTCGTAGTCCACGAATGCGATACACAGCGGCTGATTATACTCATGGGTTTTTTGTGCAATCTGCTGTACAGTATATATGTGGTCCACGGTGCTGAAGCCTTTGCGAAACCCAGCCTGCTGGCGGCTGAAACTCGTCGAGTCTTCGTTTTGACGTTTTTGATTCGTGATGACTCTTGAGAACAGCTTGTATACGTTGCTCAGAAGTGACATCGGCCGGTAGTCCTTCAGAAGAGTTTTGTATTCTTTTTTAAAGAACAATGCCATCACACTTCCTCTCCACTCTCCGGTGTATTACCGCTGTGGATGACGGCATTAAATAGCTTTACTAGCTTTCTAAGGACAGGAACTCCACCTGCTTTTAAAAGCTCAGTCGTAATGCCGTCATCCCCTGGAGCTTTATTGTTTTAAGCTGTTCGTGAGTCGCACTAATCTCGCTTTGGTCAACGTCTGGGATATTCTCGGTGAAATGGCGCGTCAATTGGTCCCTTGGATCTTCGGTACCATGGGAAACAGGCCTCACCGCTTGAGATTTACACAGCTGTCCATAGAAATATTTAACTTCCATCGAGATCTCTGGTTTAAAGTTGACTGTTCTGCCGTCATTTTACATTGAATCTGAGAACCTCCAATGTAGTCCATTTAACCGCTTCTTGGGCAGAAATGTTGGCGGTTTCCAAATGGCGTCTCAATCTCCAACACGATGTATTTTATTTTAACAGATTTATAACCATTCCACGATTCCACGAAAATCTTCTTCTGGTGATTTTATCAACATTTTATGCTGAATAACGCTAAATGTTACCAGAATAAAATCCATTGCCCTGTAATGATGGTTCTTCGTAAAATCTGTCGTGACATTCTAACATTGCTCTCTGTATCTCCTCTGGTAATGCAAGTTCAGCATATCGGGCCATTTCTCCAGGCATATGCTTTCGAAATCTCCTCTTTCCTCTTTGCCTTCAATCGGAATGTCTACATCGTCTTTAATATTGTTGCGTACCAAATAGCCTTTTCCACTATTTGGTTGCGTTGACTTCGAACAACATTTTTAAGAGCTTTAATTTTTATCACACGCTTTTCCAACGATAGCCTAGATGTTTGTATACACTTTTCTGTCTGATTAACTTCTAGGATTTCACACCAAAAGGAAACATAGCAGAGAAAACTGAAGTCACAGAATTGATGCTGCTTCTCTTGTTTCGACGTTTTCTTTGGCATGCTGGGATCACACATCTCTTGGAAAATAATAGTGGTTTAACAGCGTTGTGATGAGTACTCCACCTTGTCTCTGATAAATCATGTAGCGGACACGACTACTATTTCCCACCGATGTGTGGATGATGAAAAGAACAGAACGTGTAAACTCTTTCTACAGTTCTGAAAAATATTAAACCTTGGAGTAACGCTCCCAAATGAGCACACTCGCTCTCAATTATATTCGAAAAAAGATATGAAAATTATATGGTTTTGATGCGTTTCAAAATATGATATTAGTATGGAAGTAGACGAGCGTAGTACTTAGTTATTTATTGATATGTCTTAATAGAGCGAGATTTTGTGTGCAAACTTTGGCTGTTCAAGTAAGTTTTCGTTGTCACCCCTTGGTGCTTAGTACCCGGGGCGGACCGCCCCCTCCACCCCCCCCCCCCTCTACGCCACCACTGGTTAAAGGCTACATTTTATGTTTAAAAAACATTGTTATTGTTACATAGGTCGCCATGCTAGCTATTACCGAACAGCAGAACTACGTCACACGCTGGCGCCATCTATTGTCAAGAGGCAGAACTACGTCACACGCAGGCACCATCTATTATCGAATAGCAGATCTACCTACGGTTCTAGAATGTTTGAGATGGTTAAGTTCCGTGTTGCAACATTTTCGATCAGTCCCGTGTTTGCTAGTATGTTTGCGTATATGTACTAAGCCTGCGTATAAATAGCGGACTGCGAGGCGCTGAGAGTTAGTTTTTGGAAGCAAAACGGAAAACGGCGACTATTCCGAATATTGTGATCTAATCGATTAACAACCACCGACCAGCAGGAGGTCGATCCGAGGCGGTTTGAAGCTTCTCCGATACCGACACCTGGTGGTAGCCTGCCGACGACGGAGCCAGTTACTGAGGCATCATATGCTTAAATTTCGAGCTAGTTTTCTAGTGCTGGTATGTGGATCAGCTTTAAATGCCGCCAAGATATCTTCTTCGGTGTTAGTATCATATCTACCTGAATTGACGGGGAGTTACCCTCACATTCGGTACTCTACGATTAGGATTGCGTTCTTGGTACATCTGTCGTGCAAATTATCTATTGCTGTCTGCTCTTGTGCCATACATAAAAACGATGTCTGCATATTCCTCGTTCGAGAAATTCATTCAAATAAATTTAAAAAAAGTTAAATAAGTATACTAGATACTTATTTCACTGATTGGGCCCCATTTCTTCCCGGATAATTTGGATGGCAACAATTATTTGGAATTCCAACAAAATGACCTTCCAGAGCTTGTAGAGGAATCCAGGCCCCGATATTCACTAGAGACCGGCAAGTCGTCTGAATTCAAGGCCCCGATATTGGCTAGAGAGACCAAGAAGTCATCTTTCAACAAGATGGTTGTTCAGCGCATTGGACATTAAAGGTACGGGAGCACTTAAATAATTTCTTCCTTAACAGTTGGATCGGCAGAGATGGGCCGATCCCTTGGCACGCCCGGTCACCCGACCTGACTCCGCTTGACTTTTACGTGTGGGGTCGGGCCAAGAAACTAGTTTATACGAATGTGGAAATAAACAGGAAAGAAGAATTGATTGAAAGAGTTAATTCAGCGTTTGAAACGATGACACTGGAGATGAAGGTAAAAATAACAACAACAGAAGTGTGAAGACGGGTCCGTGTTGGTGTTAGAGACTGCGGCAAACATTTTGAGCACGAATAATAAATGATTTCAATCATTCTTTTCTTAAAATTTAATAAAAAATTAGCCTAAAAAAATTAATTTTCTTTCTCAATTTGGTTTGTAGGTCATAATTTCAATAATTGGTGAGCTATCTGCTTAGTTTGATACCTCGAAAGAAATAACAATAACCATACATGTTTTTAAAAATGTTTGAACAAAAAAAGCACCATCCGTGATTTTTTTTCATGCCGTATAAAAACAGATTTCTGAAATCATTAAAAATGTCTTTAACTTTAAATGTCTGTAAAAAAATTGTCTTATCACACAAATCCACTAATTATGTTCTATTAGATTGTTTACGCATTATATTAACCAAATAAATGACTTATCCTTCAAATTGGCCATTATTTGCAAGTAACTGCAATATTTTGGGTTTTGTCAGCAAAAACCATTAAAATTTAGCTAAAAAAAAATAGTCACACTTCGGCTAAGACAAGTTCGGTTCAAATGGTTGTAAATAGTCTATACTAGCTCCGCTTTACGGCTTTGCATCGATCTACCAAACATCCTGTATATGTACTAGGTCTTAAGTACATGATAATTATAGTTAACGTCGTAAGTAAGGAAAATGGTATAATTCAATTAATAACCAAATATTTATTTATAACTTCATTACATTCAGTCAAAAAAGTATCGGCAATGGATGATTTGTTTATGGTTTCAATTTCATTTTTTTGAATTTCTTGTTGTTGTTAGATTGGCACTAGTGGTGAGACGTACTAGGTAAAATGCGTACTGGGTATTAGAAGTACGCGTACGCCTAAATACTTGTTCCAAAAACCTGCTCCACGAGTATTTAGGCGTCTCTAAGTCTCTAGTCCATTGACGTGTCCTTACGTGTAAACGCCGCGAGTATTTAGAAGTATGTACGCGTTTATTTAAAGTTTAGAAATGAAAGTTGAATCGTCGGGCTAGCCAATAGCCATTACCTACTCTGGTAAGAACAGCAATTGTTTACTTACTACCTAATTATATTAAATAACAGATGTTATGTTGGGCAACTAGAATCAATTTTTTCTCAATTTTGATGTTCAAAAGTGCCATAAATCTAATTGAAATAAATTGTTTGACTTTGTTAGAAAATTATAGCAGGCATATATTTCTGAATTATTTCAGAAATGACCATCGCCCCCCCCCCCTGATCTCTGAAACTACTGAGCCTAAAATGTTGAAAAATACATCAAATTATAAAGTTAATTGCTTGTAGATTACAGGAAAACCTATAATAATTCTATCAATTGACATTGTACGGAACCCTCTTCACGCGAGTTGAACTCAAACTCACACTTAGTATTTACATTAATTTATATTTTTGTACATTTTATTTAGTTTTTATTACCACCATTTGCAATATCAAGCCTCAATCATGCAATGCATGTTAGGTAAGTTTTAACATAAACAAACACAAATAAACAACAACAATTTTTTAATTACCTAAAAAATGCTGACGCGCGCGCTGTCATTACCAACAGAACTGTTGTCGTCAAGACCAAGACCAACTGAACCAACCGTCTTGAATTTGAATTCGCGTCTCATATTGCGATTTGCAAAACACTCAAAAAATAGTCTAAACTTTAAGACATACGTTCGATTTTCGATCAGCATGCTACAAATTCGACGTCAAAACTTCTAAATACTTAATACGTATTTTGCAAAGCATTCAAAAAACAGTCTTAACTTTCTAATTATACGGTCTATTTTCGGTTGGCGTTGGCAGTCAATTCACTCACACATTCGTTCAAAGTTCGCGTCTCCGATTGTGTCCGCGTCTCCGAGTCTCTGCGAGTGTCACGAGTCGCGAGTGCCGCGAGTTTGTGTGCGTGTTCACGTCTCGCGTCTCGCCATACTTCATACTTCTAAATACTCGATACGCGTTTGTACGCCGATGAGAGACTAAGTCTCGAGACGCCTTGGGTGAGACTTGGTCTTAAAACCTGGTGCCGTAAATACGTTTCATCTCTAATTGGCACAACTGTTTTCCATTTTTGCGCGGAGTTTAAGTTATGTACATCTGTTATTTAGAATAAATACAGTGGTGTTTTAGTTATTGTGTACTTATTTCGAATTTCATAATGGACAAAAACATCGAACAAAGAGTTTGTCATAAATTTTCGTCAATGAAATTTCGTGTTCGGAGTCACTGAAATGTTACGTCTTATCAAAAACTCTTTCGTGTCACTCATAAGCAGGTATGAGTGACACAAAGCTGTCAAAAGCGGTCGAGATGTGATGTAAGATTTGCCTCGCTCTGGTAGGCCATCAACGTCTGCAACTGAAGTTAACATCGCAAAAGTGAAGGAAACAGGGACTGAAAATCCTCATTTAAGTTTGAGAGAGATAGCCGCCGAACTTTTTGTTTCTCACGAGTCGATCCGTACTATTTTAAATAATCCATGTTGCCGCTCGGCTAGTCCCAAAAGACCTGAATTTTCTCCAAAAACTATAAGATTCGCTGAGGACATGCTAGAACGAGTCAATTCCGACTTCCGACCCAACATTCATGAAACGCATTGTTACTGGTGACGAGATGTGGGTTTACAAGTTTGACATGCAAACTAGTCAACAAGCTTCAGAGTGGCGTCTCCCAACTGAACCGAAACCGAAAAAACCACGCCAAAGTCGCTCAGAAGTCAAAGTTATGTGGACTGTTTTCTTTGACTATCGCGGTATTCTGCATTCGGAATTCTTGCCGGAAGGTCAAACGGTAAATAAAGAATATTATTTGAGCGTAACGCGACGTTTATAGGTGCGTACAGATTAAGTAACATGTTGTGTAACTTGTGTTTTATAACACGTCTACATTATGTAAAATTGTTTTTCAACATTGCAACATATAACAATACTGTAGGTACACATTAGAAATACAATGCAATGTAACAATGTTATATGACTTTGTCATTTGTCCTTCTGCAGTGCTGTTTAATATTGCATGAGTTATATAACATTGTTGTAAATAATAATAACATGCTAAATAACACGTTTTATAATATCCAGCCTCCACATTACCACAGTATAAGTATTAGTACTATCACATTACTGAAACATGTTACCTACATTACAACGATTTATAACATGTTATGTTCTATAATATGTCCGCACCTTAATATAACAAATTAGACGAAAAAGGCCAGTTTTGTGGAAATAAAATTTTTGGATTTTGCTCCACGATAATACTCCTTCGCACAAGGCCATCATTGTGAACAAATTTTTGACCAAAAACTCAACAAATACCATCGAGCAACCACCACCTTATTCACCAGATATGGCTCCAGCCGACTTCTTCTTTTTTTAGCTTTTTATTAGCTTCACCTGTATGTTTGTTTGTAACCGACTTCTTTGGGCGCGATTTTGACCCACTTTAAACGGCCAGATTTCGTTCAAACTTTGTAGATTTATCGAGGACCGATGACAATACACAAATTTGATAAAACTATTAAAAAAAAAACAAAAAAAAAAACATAAGTCGTTTAAAATTAGTTCGTTAGTTCGTTAACAGCTAGGTATTATATACATATGGAAGGTACTGCACAAGCGTCCCTGGTAGAATAAATGTACATAATATTTATAGATATAGATATAACCAAACTAAAAAGTAAAAAATAAATAATAGTTTAAAAAATCTAAAAACACGCTTTTTATAGAAAACCAAACTAAAAAATTGAAAATAAATTTTAATACATTATTTTATTTTAAAAAAAGCGTGGTAGTTATAAATATTTTATTGACAGATATGAGTAGAGTGATTATCATTTTGATAATATCTTAAAAAGCACCCCACGCTTTTTTTTAAATAAAATATTTTTTTTTCCTGAACTCAAATTACCACTTCATGGCGCCCGTTTTCATTCGGTAGAAAACATAAAGGAGAATTCGCGGCGAGAACTGAACTCAATTCCGGAAAAAGCGTTTAAAAAATGTTTTGATGATTGGATTATTCGTTGGCGTAAGTGTATCGTTTCTGAAGGAGCATACTTTGAAGGTGATAAAATAAATTTGGATTAATAACTATCATTTTGTGTATTATTGATCTTTTCCCGGTACCTACTTTCTTGACAGAGTAGTTTAGGTGCAATGCATAAATAAATAACCTATGTAGGTAACGATTTCTTGATTTCAGGTGACAAAAGATGTTGATTTGTCTAACAAAACGTGTTTGATCACGGGTGCAAATAGTGGGATCGGATTGGAGATGGTGAAATGTTTAAGCTGTCGAGACTGCAACGTACTTATGGCTTGTCGTAATCCTTATGCGGCTAATATAGCTAAAAATGCGTGTGAGAATGGCCATCTCCTAAAATTATACGAACTTAATCTTGCTTCTTTGACATCTGTGAAAAAATGTTCGGACAAAATTTTGAAAGATCAACCGTAAGATATTGTTTTGTAATAATTAAATAATTTCGTTAAATATGTACAGGCTACCTAATTAGCTATTGGTGATAAAATTATAAAAAAATTGGAGCATTCACCTTTATTTAGCTAAATTAAAATATTTCTTCGTCGTGATGGCCTAATAGTTAAGGTGCCCGCCACTCATGCATGGTTCGAATCCCGGCAAGTACCAATGTGAGTTTTTCAATTCATGTATGTACTTTCTAAATTTATCTTAGACATCATTGACATCGATGAAGGAAAACATCGTGAGGAAACCTGAACTTATAATAATTGATATAAGTCTGAAATAGCCAATCCGCCTCAAGGAAGCGCGGTGATTTAATGCTCGTGCCTTCTCTGTGTGAGAAGAGGCCTTTGCTCTGCAGTGGGTCAATTATAGGCTGCTATTATTATTATTTATAATATTTTATGTTTTATTTTTTAGGAAGATTGATTTTGTAATTTTAAACGCGGCTGTATTTGGATTACCGTGGACTCTTACGGAAGACTCGTTAGAAACAACATTTCAAGTTAATTACTTGAGCCAATACGTCTTACTAATGAACATCGAACATATACTTGCTCCAGACGCCCGAGTCGTAGTTGTGTCTTCAGAATCTCATAGGTATTTTATAGTAGAAGTGTATTTCTAGGGTAATTTTTTTATAATATTCAGTTTTGGCACATAGCAATACCTTGATATTGTTTTTGTTTCCTCAGGCACGTAAACTGGGATTTCAACCACCAGTTAACACCCACTGAAGCGATGGTGTCACTACCTAAACAAGAGTACACTTCGATAAAAGCTTATAATATCTCTAAACTGTGTGGGATTCATTTTATGCACTACTTGTGTTACCGATGGGTGAACACGAATAAGTCGGTGTTCTGCGCTCATCCTGGATCATTTGTTAAAACTCGACTGTGTCGGAACTGGTGGCCGTACGAATTACTTTACACAAGCATGAAGCCTTTTTCTAAATCAATTGTAAGTAGATAAAATTTGCCTATTCCAAACGTTTTTTACGTTCGAAGAAATCTTAAAAACCTTTTACAGATGTAGTCAATGGTTTTAAGGTCGTTAAGCGTAAATATATAATTATATAAATTAAAAAAATACTTTTTATTTAAATTAAATTATATTGACAGTAGGTATAGTAGATAGACATCATCATTATTGCCTGTAAGTAAGTACATATACCAAATAAAGCTATTTGGTATAGGTACTTATTTGTCTACGTATGTGACATGGCTAGTTTTCTCTGATAGGTATTCGTGAGTTATGTTATGTTATTTGGCTGATGTTTTATCAACCTACCTTCTTCCTAGTTTTTTTATCGTAAGGTCTACAAATCTAATTTAAATCTTCATCGTCAGCCAGAAGACGTCCACTGCTGAACAAAGGCCTCCCCCATAGAACGCCACAACGAGCGGAAACCTGCCGCTTGCATCCACCGGTGTGCGACCTTAAAACGATGTCGTCGGTCCATCTGGTGGGAGGCCTACCAACGCTGCGTCTTCCGGTTCGTGGTCACCACTCGAGAACCTTTCTTCCCCATCGGTTATCGGTTCTTCGAGCGATGTGACCTGCCTATTGCCACTTTAACTTGCAAATTTTTGAGAGCTATGTCGGAGGGTGACCTTAGTTCTTCGGCGGATTTCCTCGTTCCGGATTTTATCGCGCAAAGAAACTCCGAGCACAGCTCTCTCCATTGCTCGCTGCGCAGGCTTTGAGCTTCTGTAGGAGGCCAGCAGTTAAGGAGCACGTCTCTGTACCATAAGTCCACACTGGTTTGATGACTTCCAGCCTCTCGAATAAGCCGGTTTCCGAAAAGGCTTCAGCACCATATACCACATCCATACGCTCCGCCAGATTATACAGAAGACCGAGGAGTATAATCGGCCATTATGTCTAGCGTTTGTGGGCTATGAAAAAGCATTTTATTCAATCGAACTCTGAGGGCTAATTCACGTAATATTATGACGCGCCGATGAAGTTGTAGTGCAGTTGCAGTTAAGTTCAAGTTTGAGTGATAAACGGTATTCTTGTAATCTTTGAACTGCGCGTAAGCTGCGCGTGAACTGCACGTCAACTGTACGATAACCAAACTCTACCAAACTTACATATGGTGTAGCCAAATGAGAGAAAAAAATGTCGATCGATAACATTTCAATGAATATGACGTTATTATAATATTAAAATAATACCCCAGTACAGATTTTATTGCTTTTTAACGGTCATTTTGAGACATCCAACGAATAGTGGAATACCGATCATGTTGCGTTTGAAGCACGCACCAAAGACGCGCCGCAACAATAGAATGAATGCCGTTATTGCGCTCGCGTGACGCGAACTTGACGCGAGCGTGTCTGACAGCGGTAGAGAATACGAAAAGCGTTGTTTTGATCGAACTTAACTGCAACTGCACTGCACCAGCACTTCTTTAGTTACGTGAATGAGCCCACTGGGCGGTGTTACAGTCTCTTCAGTGATGCCGTATCGACTATAGGTATATCGAAGTGCTGCAGTGTTTGCCAATCCAATTGCAAAGGGGCGTGAGACCGGGAGACGTCATTTCTCTGAAACTGTTTACGAACGCATTGGAGGACGTTTTTAAGCTTTTGGACTGTATCAACATCAATGGCGAATACATCACTCACCTTCGTTTTACCGATGATATAGTCATCATGGCTGAGTCGATGGAGGACATCTATATACATATAATAAAACAGTAACAAAACTGTGTCTGTACATTGAATATATTAAAAAATAAATAATTGAGGGGGGTTTAGGAACAGTAATAGATCACGAATCCAAAAAAAAAAATTCTGTCTGTTTGTCTGTTTGTTTGTACACGCTAATCTTCGGAACTACTGGGCGGATTTGAATGATTTTTCTTTTGTTGTATAGGTATTAAGTCTGGGCAACATATAGGCTATAATTTATCTTGGAAATTTGAACACCTGATGCAGAACCGCAACAGACCAGCTAAACTATAAGAGATACAAAAATGGTACCATAGCAAAAATTGTTCCACGTGATGAGCATTTTCCGCTGAGAGAATAAATTTGAAAATCTGGAGCACCTGATGTGGAACTCCAAGAGCCCAGCTACACCATGACACATATAGGAATGACGTCTTAGCAAAAGTTGTTCGGTCTGATGGGCATTTCCTGTTGACTTTTAAAAATCGAAGATCAGAAACATCTGATGTAAAAATCAAAGCTATCACTAATTTCACTGTATCTTATAAAATAACATAAGCTGGGAGTACCTCCATGCGGTGAAGGCGGTAACAGTTTAGGACTTATTTGATGACGATGGTATATCATTGAAAATTTGACTCTACTGGCCAAAATTCCCATTAACTTTTTTATTTTATCGAATAAATATGCCTTCGGGGTTATGTTATATGGGTGTTTAATTTCCTTTTCCATTTATCTTAGTGACACGATAGCCTACCCGGTAACGCAGGGGAGCATTCACTTAGATTTTAATTGATCAGGTATCTTTACAATAAAACTATAACCATGCCTAGAAAGAGGTCAAATCTTTCCCAATGTTCCATAGGAGCTAAAGGATTGAGGATCATAAGATCCCAAGAATCTACCGAAGAGCGTCAGGAGAGACTTGATGCTGTTCGAGAACATCAGGCTGCAACTCGCTCCGTGGAAACCTCTTCTGATCGCGAAGCACGCCTGCATTCTCAGCGTACTTACGCATCTACATCTAGGTCTCTAGAGACCAGTGAAGAATATGATGCGCGACTGACCGCTGATCGTGAACGTCATACATTGTCTCGCGAGTCGGAGACGTTCACGGATAGAGAATTGCGCTTGAGTTCTGAGCGTATCTACGCATCTGCTTCTAGGTCTCTAGAGACAAGTGCGGAACGTGATGCGCGAGTGTCCTCTGATCGTGAGCGACATGCATTGTCTCGCGAATCGGAACCGATACAGAATCACGCTTGAGTTCTCAGCGTATTCGCACATCTACTAACAAGTCTTTTGAACCGAATGATGAACGTGATGCACGACTAACTGCTGATCGAGATTATCACACACTAGCGACCCGACCCAGCTTCGCATGGGCCTATAGCCTTCCTCGGTAAATGGACTATCCAACACAAAAATATTTTTTTTAATTCGAACCAGTAGATCCTGAGATTAGCGCGTTCAACCAAACAAACAAACAAACTCTTCAGCTTTATAATATTAAGTATAGATTGTCCCGAACATGCACACAACAAAATATTCATAATCAGTTAGAAAGTGAGAGAAAAAGAATTGCTGGAGTACGGCATGAAGAGACAGAAGAAGAGCGCAACGAACGTTTGAATTCTGATCGACTTCGACATTCTCTTAACAGAATGTCGATATCATCTGAAGAATCGGATGTGTCTCAAGATATAGCCGTAGGTCATGGCGACCTTCCTTGGGTTGATAAGGAACGGAGTTCACTTACGTATACTTCTATGATTGACTACGCCACATATTCCGCCATCGGAGATATGATTCAAAATTGTACTTTTTGAACGTCTCGAATCATCTCGCGCATCCCGTTGTTTTCCCGTCCCCGGGCTCTTAGAATTCGACATCAGACGTTTCAGATCTTCGATTTTGCCGACCCCGTTGTCGCTGGCATAAGCAACAGGATCCGCGTACGAAGTCGCGGGCAGAAGCTAGTTAACAATATGCTCAGGGACCTCAGTACCGTTTCTCAACAGGTGGGTCCTAAAATGAATATGGACAAGACGAAAATTATGTCGAACGTCCATGTTCCACCCGTACCGGTAGTTGTTGGGAATGATACCCTCGAAGTTGTCGAGCAATATGTTTACCTTGGACAAACTGTCCAACTAGATAGGTCCAACTTCAACAGAGAGGTCGCCCGAAGAATCCAACTCGGATGGGCAGCGTTCGGGAAAGGCTTTTGTTTAACGAACCTCCAGAGCCTCAAGCCTGCTATTACAATAGTGTCAGAATGGTCTATCATTGATTTCATAATTGTTGATTTTGACAAGTTTGGTAATCTACTAATACAATGGCGTCATTATGACTTTCCAATGGTCAACCACTGACACGCCTCAAGCCTGCTATTACAATAGTGTCAGAATGGTCTATCATTGATTTCATAATTGTTGATTTTGACAAGTTTGGTAATCTACTAATATAATGGCGTCATTATGACTTTCCAATGGTCAACCACTGACACGCCATTGAAAAAAATGATATACAATGGTAATCTCGTACAAAATGACAACTGAATTACTGACTTAGGTTGTAACCTGCTAAAATTTTGACAGTTCCTTTGATCAGTGACCTACCATTAGAACGTCATTGTGCAGTCATTGCTTTTAATTCGATCGACCATTATGAATTTAGTAGATTAGGAACTTTTAGTAAAATGACAATGGGATCGTGTTGGAATGACGAAATTATAAAAATAGCAGACTTGACCCCCAGATCTAAATTCAAATTCAAATTCTTTATTGCATTCCATATGTATTAAATAGGTGAAACCCAAACAAACAAAACAAACAAATGATCACCAAAAATAGTAAATGATCACCAAAATTGTGTTTCCTAAAGTATTGTAGAAATGTATGAGTTTGACTGTAATAAGCGATTTGGTTCTGGCACAGGGGGTCACAGTTCTAACCTAACCTAACCATGTCGGATCCGCCCTAGAAAAGATTTTGGTTATTTTGCACACTAAGATTTGGTGATCATTTACTACATTTGGTATTTAGTATATTTTTTGGTAGTAGTCATTATATTTATTCCCTTTGGGAAACTACGCGATATCTTTTCGTCCAAAATTCCACAGTGCCTAAGGCCAGAATTTATAACCAGTGTGGCTGCCAGTGTTGACTTATAGAATTTAAATCTTACACTTTGAAAAATTTGGTTTACTGGTAAAAAACTAGACAAGTCTCCTGCTTTTTGTGTCAATAATTCGACTGGATGCATCTGTAGATATTCTGTAGATTATCTGAGAGACCTCAGATAATCTATCTACAGAAAATCTACAGATGCATCCATTTAGAAGTAAATTCTTTTGTCGGTGAAGTCACGTGAAGTCGACAACCATGCATACTTAATCTCCCCTTGTCTGTGAACATGACTGCTGCAGTCATGTTGCGCGTTGGTGTGTCATAAACACATGCTTCCAGGTTCTTATTAAAAAAAAAAAACAAAAAGCCGGCCAAGTGCTTGTAGGGTCACGTGCAGTGTTAGGGTTCCGTAGTTGCTGTCACATTTTTGTGTTATATTGTGATTAGTGCTAGACTGCGTTCGATTACGGACGTGTTTGCGTTGCAGTTTACGGATATTAAATTCGCGTTTTGCGCGGCTGTTTTCGTCGCTATGGGTTACGGATCACTCATGAACGAGTTATTGGCATCCGTTAAGCATGCTATCGATTATATGGATGAGCTGAGCAATCTGCAAATATGCAAGTCCCAGTACTGAGTACAAGGAAGAGGAGGTAAGCAGTGCCAAGCTGCTGTTGTTCTAGACCCTTGGAACAGTTGACCAGATGCCGTCCACCGCGACACCGCGTGACACCGCGCGACACACAACACCGACTTTACGTGTGAAATAGGATAGATATAGTTATAGTTGATAAGGTTTTAAATATGTATTACTTTCGTTATTATTTAATATTATTTTGTGTATTTAATGTATGGGCCACAGTTGCCTGATAATAAAAAATATTATTGTTATTGGTATTATTGTTATTGTGTAAAAATATGTGATGTTGTGGTTCTAGCCTTTCATACTGTTACTATAGTTTGGATATGCGGACGTCATAACATGCCACGACAAACCACAACTGTTTTACACAACTAACAACTTCATCTAAGCAATTTCAATGGAATTGGTAATAAATTTTCTCTTCTCCAAGTATATTTCATAAGTCGGTCGACTAATATGACTTGTTAACTTGTAAAGCCTACTTAGCTGTGATAGTTTTCCTTTTTATGTTAATTATACATACTTCAGTCATATTTTTTTCACATTAACAAAAACGTTTAGCTGACAGGGGTCAGGAGACCCCGGGCACACTTGACAAAAATTAGCATTAAGTATAAAGTTTAATATTTTGCAATCGGAACCATCAATCGAGCGTGTTTGGAGTGTTCTGTGGTCAAAATTACAGGTAAGTAAATAATTGTTTATTTATTATTTATGCTTTTGAGAATTGTAATTTGATAAATAATTATTTTCAGTGAAATTGAATAAGTTCAATTGTAATATTTTGTCCTTTTTGCGGTTATGTTATAGTTTTAGTTAGTTTTAATACCTAATAATAATAATTTATTTCGAGCAACAAGACTTATACTTAGTATTAGTAACAATGTCCTTACAAACTACGTTAGTAATACTAACACAAAAACAGAAACAGAAGCAGTTTTGCAGGGTTCACAAACGCACAATCAAGCCTACTCGCTATCATAGACATGATGCTGTTGGCGCTGCCCCGCGCCCTACGGACCAAGGATGTGCACCGCTTCCGCATCACCGAGTAAAAACAGTCCATGCGAGCTTCAGCGAACATTTTAGATTAGCTGTAAAATGCCACGAACTAAACGTTCGGCATAGCTATTGGAAGAAAAAGAGGCTATCGATAGTGCATCTGAAACTGAGCAAGATCATGTGAGTGATATATTAGTGAATAAGAGCATAGCGAAAACGAATCAAACGATCGGAGAAGTAGTGAGGATGAGGTCCTATTTGATCATTTAGACAGCTCTGCTTAAACTCATGGAATACGTAATGAATCATTTTATCTCAGAAAGAATACCTACACAAAGAAAATGACTCAAACAACCACCTGCTTCCTGCTTTTATCCACAATGCATCACAACGATAATGTTGAAGGTGACAAAAGAAACCCACAAATTATTCATTTTTATAATAAAACAAAAGGAGGAGTTGATACGAACGACCAAATGTGCACCAAATATAATGAAGAAGACGTATCAAAAAATGGCCGATGGTGATATTTTTAATTGTAATTCCTACGTTTCTGGAGAAGGCCGATTGTCTCCATACAAAAGGTACCATATTATGTCCGAGAACCAAGGACACGTAACCAAAAACTGAATGTGTGCAATGATCATAATTATGATCATAGTCTGCGAAACTAATATTTATAAAAGTTATATTTCTCGTTATTTTTTTATTAATTGTATTATAAAGCGGTTTAATAGTTGATTAATAGACCGTATGTTTATTCAAATGTAGTCATTAATAAAAGTCTGATTTTGCATTTATTTTAATAAACTAATTTGGAGTGCTACACACCCTACGCGACCAGTTACGCAAGTTTTTAGGAGCCCCCAATCAACTTGGCTCCTATTTTCACATTTAAGTTTTTGATGGGAGAATGCATGCTATACATGCTATATTTTACCTAATCTGAGATACAAATCATTAACACCGGGAGCTAGGTATATTTTGTTCGATTCGATTTCCAAAAGAGATTTAAATAAAAGAATGCATTGACGACTTTGAATTAATAAAAAAAAAAATCGTATATTTTCTATTAAAATTCATTATCAATTCAAAATTCAATTTTGGGACAGTCTTAGATAGTTTAGACTTAAAATATACGATTTTTGTTTATTAATTCAAAGTCGTCAATACACTCTTTTATTGAAATCTCTTTTGGAAATCGAATCGAACAAAATATACCCAGCTCCCGGTGCTAATGATTTGTATCTCAGATTAGGTAAAATATAGTATTTAGTAATATTCTATGTGTAGATTATAAATCACCGAGCCAAAACTGGTATTGTTCATTGCGATAAATTACTTTTATCTCATAATTTATTTGCACAGAGTCAAGCAGCCAGTACGCCAGTATACTGCGCTACTTCTCCGGACCTGCAAGGTCTTTCCGACTTATACTACAAGAACTGCCGACGCTGTGAGGTGAGCGACTTGGCGCAGGACTTGCATCTGTCCTTCAGAATCAACGATTTAACTAAAGAGTTGCTCCGCGATCGTGTAGTAACGATACCTGATGTCGCCCGTGTTAAAGAACCAGTCGCTTTCCCAGATATTGACGAAACAACCCTAGTGGCTAATTACTCTGGATAATTTGTGGCAATGGTGAATAAAATATCTATTTATTATATTAGATATCTAAATTTAGGCCTGCTGTGTATGTTTAAAATTTTAATAAAATTTGTTTTATTTTTTATTTTTATTATTTATTACTAGTTTCTGCCCGCGCCTTTGTCTGCGTAGATTTTAGAATCAAGCCAATATCCTACATTACCTACCCACGGGAACACAAAATCGGGATAAATGGTATATCCTATGTATTAGGCTATATGAATTGCTATATATATGTATGGCAATGTTCAGCTAATTCCGTTAAGCCGTAAGCGTGAAAGAGTAACAAACATCCTTACATCTTCACAAACTTTCGCATTTATATTAAACACATACCAGAGAATGGGCAGCAGCGTTGTTGGTGCCTTTGAATGTGTGTATGAATGAATTAACTATACTGCGATCGGCAACCTGCCTGCCAAGCGTGGCGATAATGGCAAAACCCCCCAAATGAATAGCGCAACACGAAATTGGCCCCTAGTACCCGGCAGCCCACTTAGCCTCGACTATGGTAGCGGTCGAGGTTACAGCGTGGCAAGGGGTGCGAAAAATCTTCGGAAGGGATCCGGTTGCCTACACCGACGACTTGACCTGGCAACATACAACACGCGTACACTCCGGATCGACGAGAAGATAACGGAACTCGAAGGGGAATTGAGCAGGCTGCGATGGAGTATTGTGGGATTATCTGAAGTCCAAAGAGAGGGGGGAGGACACGATAACCCTGAAATCCGGCAACATGCTCTATTTCCGAGAGGGTGACCGGCAGTCCCAGGGTGGTGTTGGGTTTATTGTCCACAGGTCCTTCGTGAACAACGTGGTGAAGATCGAGAGTGTGTCGACCAGGGTAGCGTACCTTATACTCAGAATATCCTCAAGATATTCGCTGAAGGCCATACATACAGGTCTACGCCCCAACCTCGGCACACCCCGACGACAAAGTGGTGACCATGTATGAGGATATCTGTAAAGCCATGCATGGTTTCAAAACTCGCTTCACCGTTGTCATGGGGGACTTCAACGCGAAACTGTAGGTCGATTCTGTAAAATTCAAACATCAACTCGCATCTCACATCGCTATTCACTCTCACTTCCCATAAGGTTCAAAATGACCTTTATATATTTGATATTTTTAAACGGGTTCGAGTGCAAAGTGAGCATCGAAGTGACGGGGAAATTACCTTACAGAATGCCACTTCTTACGTCATTTCATACTTTATCTGTCAAAATCTCCCTGTCAATTTAGTTCAACTCGCTGACACGCTCGCTAGGGTAGCGCTAGTGTAAATTCGAATTATCAACCGAGTTTTTAGAATGCCAATCAAGAAACTCACAGCGAATTCAGATTCGAAGTTTAGAATGAGGTCTTACAGAATCACACCCCTGGTCAAACGAGACGGTGATGAGCTGCAGGTGGGGCAATTTGAGTTTGAACGTCGGAATCGCCGGGGTCACCAACTGGCTAGTTAAATGGAGAAGGAGAGCCTCTATATGATGAACTCCTTCTTCAGAAAGCGTGAGCACAGAAAGTGGACCTGGCAGAGCTCCGATGGTGCAACTAAAAATGAGTTTGACTTCATCATGTCAACCAAGAAGCAAATGTTCAATGATGTCTCTGTGATCAATTCGGTGAAAACCTGGAGCGATCATCGCATGGTAAGAGGCACATTGAACATCAATAAAAAGCTTGAAAGGTCTCGACTGATGAAGTCTACGCTCCGTCTAGCACAGGTCCAGATCCAAAACCTAACTCGAACTCCAGAATCGTTTCGAGTGCCTAGGAAGCTCAGTGGACGAATACAACGACGAGTTCGTTGAAACTGTCCATACGACTGGGTCTATGTTTTTCAAGACACGTCGTGCAGATAAGAACAAAAATCTCTCAGATCATACTCTCAAGCTCATGAAGGAGCGGCGTGAGATGAGCCTGCAGTCTTCAGATAAGGCGTGGAAATACCGGCAGCTCAATAGACGGATCTCTAAATCCTTGAAGAGCGACCTCCACCGCTTTAATACCGAACGTATTAAAGACTTAATTGAGCGGAATAAAGGCTCCAAAGTATTTCCAAGGGATCTGGCTATTGGGCAGAGCCAGCTCACGAAACTGAAGACCGACGATAGCAGGATTGTGTCCGCGAAACCGGAGCTTCTGAGAGAGATCGAGAGATTTTATGTAGACGTCAACCAGCAAACCCGTTGTAGATCTAGCAAAGGACCCAAGAGCTTGACTAACCCGACACTATACCGAAGACATCCCGGACGTCAGCCTGTACGAGATTAGGATGGCTCTGAAACAGCTTAAAAACAACAAGGCACGAGATGATGGAATTACGGCCGAACTCCTGAAGGCGGGTGGAAAATCGGTACTGAAGGCCCTTCAGAAGCTGTTTGATTCCGTCATACTCGAGGGAAAAACGCCACAGGCATTGTGCAGAGGTGTGGTGGTACTCTTCTTTAAAAAGGGCGACAATGCCCGGCTGAAGAACTATACACCCATCTCACTTCTGAGCAATGTCTACAAGTTGTTTTCAAAGTCATCACGAATCGCCTCGCGCGCAGGTTTGACGACTTTCAGCCTGCCGAACAAGCCGGTTTCCGAAAAGGCTTTAGAACCGTAGACCACATACATACGCTGCGGCAGGTTATACAGAAGACCGAAAAGTATAACTTGCCTCTCTGTTTAGCGTTTGTGGACTACGAGAAAGCATTCGATTCGATCGAGACTTGGGCTGTACTGCAGTCTCTCCAACGGTGCCAAATTGACTATCGGTTTAACGAGATGTTGAAGTATTTATACAAAAACGCCACCATGTCAGTCCGACTTCAGAACCAGACCTCGGAACCTATCCTTCTGCAGCGAGGTGTGAGACCCCTGTCTCACACCTCGCTCCTGCCACCTCGCGAGAAATGACGTCTCCCTAGACGTCATATCTCCGAAACTGTTCACCGCTGCATTGGAGGATGTCTTCAAGTTTCTGGACTGGAGAGGGCTAGGCATCAACGTCAATGGCGAGTACATCTCTCACCTTCGGTTTGCCGACGATATAGTGGTCATGGCTGAGACCATGGAGGACCTCAGTACAATGCTCGATGACCTCAGTAGAGCTTCCGAAAGAGTGGGTCTTAAAATGAACATGGAAAAAACCAAGGTCATGTTGAATGCCCCTGTAACACTCACTCTTATCAAGATCGGAGACACTCGAAGTTGTAGACGATTATGTCTACCTGGGACAAACGGACCAGTTAGGTAGGTCTAACTTCGAGAAAGAGGTCAATTGTCGAATCCGACTCGGCTGGGCAGCGTTCGGAAAGTTGCATGGTATCTTCTCGTCCAACTTACCGCAGTGTCTCAAGACGAAAGTCTATGACCAGTATGTGTTGCCAGTGATTACATACGGGACCGAAACGTGGAACGAACCGAACGGAACCAAGGTTACCGATGTAGCCTGAAGAATTGCCAAACTTAAGTGGTAGTGACCGATGGGGCCGAAAAGTTCTGGAGTGGCGACCGCGAACCGGAAGACGTTGCGTTGGAAGGCCTCCCACTAGGTGGACCGATGACCTGGTAAAGGTTGCGGGGATCCGCTGGATGCGAGTCGCACGGACCGGTCAATGTGGCGACACTTGGGGGAGGCCTATGTCCAGCCGTGGACGTCTTTCGGCTGAAATGATGATGATGATGATGACATACCTACATGAAGATTATTCATATATTACATGAATATTTGATAAGCATTTTTTTTCTTAGCCATTACTGTCCCACTCCTGGGCAAAGGCCTCCCCCACTCCCTCAAAATATAATTAATTAATTTGTGCAATCGCGATAAAAAGGTAAGTAAGTGGTTTCCAAGCGTTATTTTTGAAAAAGATATAAATAGCGAGAACTATGATTGTTTTAGGTTGAGTATGTTTTCACAAAAATGTTCGAAACTACAGATCTCATGACTCACGATGCCCAAAATTTTTATTTTTTCGTATTTCTCCAAGCAATGTTGAACAGCCAGTATTAAATTAGTAGGATTAGCTTTGCCAGCGGTTTGCTTATGTGGACCGTGTAACCCAAGGAATGCAGTATCACAATTCCTGTAAAAAAGGGTTTTTTGTCCACTTTGAAAGCTTAAATCTTTCTGATGCTGACTGTATCTACAGTACGACAATAATAGGCTGGTACTAGTTTTGTATATCTATCCGGCAGTATTTGCATGATAGGTAATTCAACATACTTACATAGAGGCAAGCAGACAATTTTTTTCCCAGACGTCTATAGAGGGTAGAGACTAGAGGCACAGTATAAGTATTAGTACTACCGTACAGTAGCGACACGCTCTGCCTCCCTCTAAAACCGTTCCTCACCTCTCCCCGCGTCGAACGACTAGCTCTGGAAATTGCGTTTGTGTTCGCGCGGCGCGTAGACACGCACACTCATGCACGTATCTGTATAGCCTATTATTTTAGTATTGTAGGCAATTATATCGTTTCGTTTCTATAGAGTGTCGCGGGTGTGGTAGAGGTAAGGAGCACTATCTTTGTGTATGAAAAAGTGTTAGTTAAAATGTGGCGCTACTATCGCGACTGGGTGAAAATTTTCTAACTCTGCATATTTGCTTAAATCCGTCAACAGCTGCTTCATTCATAATTTCATGCCGTAACCTGTGCCTACGGTAGCGCCATTTTAGTGGGTTTTGGAACTGTTAAACCATATGAATTTGTCGTAGCTATTACTTTTTTTTAATATATTCAATGTATAGTTTTGACATTGCTGCGATTTTTTTATACTTTTATCTCATAATTTATTTGCACAGAGTCAACCAGCCGGTACGCCAGTATACTGCGCTACTTCTCCGGACCTGCAAGGTCTTTCCGACTTATACTACAAGAACTGCCGACGCTGTGAGGTGAGCGACCTGGCGCAGGACTTGCATCTGTCCTTCAGAATCAACGATTTAACTAAAGAGTTGCTCCGCGATCGTATCGATGTAGTAACAACCCCTTATGCCGCTAGTGTTAAAGAACCAATGCTTCATTGTGCAATGCAGATATTGACGAAACCGATTATTCCCCATCAGTAACACCCCGTCGTCAACACAGTTAACGATCGGGAAAAAAGTTCAATTCGTTCAGTGTTGATGAACGGGACCTTTTTTCTACATATTATTCCCGTTCAGTAACGATTATTCCCTATCAGTAACACCCCGTGGTCAACACTGTTGACGATCGGAACTTTTTTCCCAGTCGTACACATGGTTAGTTTAAGCGTCAATGTTTAGAAAGGTGGAGTTCAATTAAAGATTAAAATAACAAAATAGGTAGGTACTTCTTTTGTCACGGAATGTTGTGTCATCTTGATGTCTCTCGACTCGACTGAGTACCTAACTGTATTTTTGTTATAGATACTTGTTTGAAATACTCTTGCCCAAATAAATCAAGCCGCTTCTTTTTTATTATATGCTAGCGGGCCTGGCAGACGTTGTTCTGCCGTTTACGTTTTAAACGTTTAATATAGTAACGTTTTAATATAGTATTTTTATTTATTATTATTAGTATTACAGCATGTGTCCAGCCGCCTTTGCTACTCGCTCGTTCGAAAATCTATACTTATAAATAAATGAGTAGCAAAGTCAAAACTGTACATTTAATATTTTTTAAACTTATTGTGTTGTGTTCGAAGAGCGATGCATGCGAAGAACTTTTTTTAAAGAGTTTCTGTCTGTTTGTCTATAGGTTTGGTGAAGCCACCAAAGTAAATACAAATTCAAAAGCGAATACCTGTATTGACACGACTCTGAGTGCTTTGGTGGCTTCACTCTCAGTGTTCCCCGCCCGGTCTATCTGCCTTTTGTTTCATAATCTGAGATGTAAGGTAGGTATAAAAGTATAACACGTAAGATTATAAATAAAGCTTTATTAAAACATGATTTAGTATCTAATAGGCACATATAACAATAATAAGAGCTAACGTTTAAAACAAGTACCTACTCGTAATTTAACGACTTGTGGTTCGATTTTATATTCAAAAGTAGCAAAGTACATAATAGGTAGGTTTAGATGGACCTGTAACTTTACAACCAAAAACAATAATCTGTCAGATATGCAAATATTGATTTTAAACAATTTTAACATCGTATATTAGTATGTAAATAATGCCGTATTGAATAATTGCATGTGTAACATACATGTACCTGCTATTATAATATTTAAAAATGAAGTAGGTACCTACCCACTTAAATTTTTATATAGTGTATCCGCACTTTATTAAAAGGGTGATACATAAATACACGAGGAAAAGGAGAAATAAAGAAATTCATCTTGTTAAAAGCATACTAGCTAGCTTTTATAAGTAAAAATACATGTTGGTACTTAACATAAACTATTAAATTGCATGAATAAAAGTAAAACAGCAGCAGAAATAGTAGCAGTATTAAATACTATGGTTAAGTTAGATACACAACAACGGCAAACGGTAACGTCTATACATAACAATAACTTATTAGGTACCCAAGTGGGATAACTATTTTAACTCCACAGTCTCACCGTGTAAATGCTTATAACATGAATCTTCTTACAAATTATTTTTGTGTTTTAACTTAAGACTACTCGCAGCTAATACGATGACATGAGAAACAAATTATGGATCAGGAAACAAAATAGCTGCTGTATTTACTCATTATAGAAGTTCTAATAAATAAGGTTGAGTACTTAACTAACCCATTACAAAAAATCAGCCTTATAGTATTGAAGCCTAAAGCAACAGGCGGGCTTCTGTTGAAGAGTATCATCACATAGCAGCCTCGATGATCAGTAGAGCAGGATTCGCTTCTCGACCTGCTTGCGACAGATGGGGCACACAGTGATGCGGTCCCCGCACATCTGACACATGCCGTGCCCGCACAGGAAGATCATGTTCTTCAGCCGGTCCAAACAAATTGGGCACATCGTCTGTAACACACGTTGTTACCAATATATTATTTCATTTCGACTATCTACGTGGGTTTTTTTCGTTACCGGGATCATGGAGAAGTGCACGAGGTCATCACCATCACCGGCAGCTATACCGCGATTTTTTATCCACGACAAGGAGGAAGTTATTTAGATTCAAAACTTTTGTATTTTTAAGAATCTATTTATTGAAGTAAAACTCTTTACGCACGCTTGACTTGGGGAGTAAGCTGGTGAATGCGTGACGAGAGCATTAGGAAAAGTGTAATCGGGCGAGGCGAACGGAAGTTGAGAGGTGAGTTATAAGTTAGTGAAGATAGAAAGAGAGAGAGTTACGTTTCGTATATTACTGTAGGGGCAAGAGAGAGGTGCGAGCATACATTTTCTTTCTCTCTTTTTCTCATAGCCAGTTGCAAACGGATACATACATATAGATGGAGCTAAAGAAGTTTTACTTCAGTCGTATGGTCTAAAGCACACTCGTATTTTTTAGTATGATGAATTTGTCGATCGTTATAAAAGAAACATGGTTGTACCGCTGCCTATATCGTGCTTAATCCCAACAAAATGTAGTATGTTCCTCGCTTCCTCATGCTTTGGCTTGTAGACATAATGAATTAGAAGATAAATATTTAATAATAGGTCTGTAGAGGTAATCCAACATCCGAGACGGGTGCTATACGATGTTCTAATACTAGTAACAAAAGAAGGTACTTCTAACCTGTTCCTTGATGTCCTGAAGCTGTTGCTGTAGTTTCTGCACGTCGGCTACGGCGGGTGCGGTAGTCGCAGGGCTCGCGGATGTAGCAGGGGTGGGGAGGGCGGCGGGCACGGGAGGGGGGGCGGCGGGCGCGGCGAAGCGCGAGCCGTTGTTCATGTAGTGCGGCGCGGACTGCGCCGGGCCCGGCTGCCCCTTGTTCACCTGCACCTGCGCGAGGTTGCTGCCACTCTCCTTCTCCACTGCGGATATGCAAATTAGCATGTGGTTAACCTTTTGCACCCCATCAGTCTCATACAAAACAAATATATTGTTTTAAAAAAAAACTTAAAATTGTCAACTTTAGTTACCGGTTGCGTTTCAGCAACGCGACCGTTTTGCAACTTAAGTTGTCAATGGCGTTCAATAGGCAAAATTCATGTTGATATTTAATTTCGAATTAGTTGAAGGAAACGTGTTGAACTGGTATTCTACGTAAATGTTGAGCAATTTGACTCGATACTACAATTATAGTTGAGCAAATCACTAGTGCGTACTAGTGATTTGTTTTGTGAGTTGATTTTGTCACGAGCAGCCATTCAAACATATAGAAAACATTGTCCCAGGAAGGGAGGTTATGTCATATTGGGTGGAATAAGCACGTAACGGGCCCACATCGAGAGACGCGGTTTAAGATTCGATATGGAACTGGGCAACCAGCAAATGGTAAAATTTTTGAGGAGATGTCGGATACAAGAAAACTTTTTAAAGCTAAATTAAAATGGTGTCAGGATGTAAGCTCGCCACTGCTATGTAATCTTTAAACCCACCTGCTTATTAAACGACTAAGCAGTACACAAATGTCGGCTGCCATATTGACGCGAAGCAGTTGCTATCGACATGCGAGGCCTATGCGGAGGAGCATGGCTAGATGAACTCAAAGAAGAGTGAGCTTCTTGTATTTAAAGCAACTAAGTAGCAGCCGCGCTTTGTTCCGCCATAAATGTCAATGGCGTAGCATTAAAGGTTGTCAGTAGCTTTAGGTACCTCTCGGCCACATTGTCGCGAAGGACTTAAGAGACGACGTAGATAAGGAGAGGGAGCGCAGGGCGTTGTCTGTGCCGAGCAATATGCTTGCCCGCAGGATCGTTTGTTGTACTACAGACGTCAAAGTAACTCTCGTTTTACACGAGCGGTCTGTAGGTGTCATATACGCGCCGAGCCTACAATAACAAAGTACGTAAGGCTGCGTCGCGCCTACAATGCCTTGCGTCTTCAAATTTAATAATGCATTCAGAATGCTGTTGGGACTGTCATGGCGCTGTAGCGAGTCGGGGATGTTCGCGGAGGCTCACGCAAAAGAAAGCGGCTTCCTTACTACAACTGTCAACAGCATTTTGAAAATGATTGCTGACAGACCGGGGTGCCCCTTCCAGAGTCACTGGGTGGGGACAGTCTTAGGTCTGAAATAACAATTAATTAAGTATTTGGGAAATTAACAATACTAACCTATTTACTTAAGGCACCAATAATTGATTTTTACAGATTTTAAACTGACTATCACGTCAAAATGAATCGTGTAAATGATTTGAAAAAAAAAATGTTAAACTAGTACATTCTCATAATCATTTAGTATGTGAATATTTTTGATTAAATATATATTCAATAGTTTAATTAACTCGTGAAATTGTTTCTGACGCGGACAAAACATTGATAATCACATAGAATCCAAAACATTGATAATCACATAGAATCTACCAGATTTATTTTAACGAAACTTTCACTATCTTACAGATAATTTAATTATCTAACTTTTAGGATACAGCTTTTTTTACAAAGTTATTTTTAAGGAATACTATTTTTTTATTACTATTTCGACTAAACTTTGAGAGTTGGGGACGCAGCGCATGGCGATCCCTGGTCGCTCAAGGTCGCCAGCGTATCGTCACCATAAGCAAAATTGTTACTAACACTAAAATACTTACACAACTATGGACCTTAGGGATCTTACACACGAGCGGCATGTTGCCAACGTCAGAGGTAACTGCAGCCGTCGTCGTCGTCGTTTGAACGTGTCGACGGCTGCAGTTACCTCTGCAGTTAACAACATGCTGCTCGTATGTAAGACCTCTTTGTCTGAAATAAAGGTTCATTTTTTAATTTAATTATAGTTACATTCAGTTTTGTGCGGTGCTGGTAGTTGTTGCGCAGGCGGCGCGGGCGCTGGTGGCGCGACGGGCGCTGGGGGCGCGAGGGGCGCGAGGGGCGCGGGGGGCGCGGGGGGCGCGAGGGGCGTGCGGCACTCGACGCACTTGCGCATGAGCGGCGCGCAGGCGGCGCAGGCGCAGACGTCGCCGCAGGGGCGGAACACCACCGTGGCCGGCGCCTCCGAGCACACCACGCACTCGCCCACGCGCGCGCGGGACGACACGCAAGCGCGGCAGATCAGGCACTTCTTCACCTGCACACACAATAACACATCCTCATCAACAATTGGGAAGATGACACCATTAACCAATAATTCCAAAACAGAATTTCTTTAAAATAATAATATAATATAATAATAATAATAATATGTGGGGACAATTCACACACGGCCATCTGACCCCTAACTAGGGAGACCCTGTAATATGGGTGTCAAACAACTGATCACTCAGTAACACTCGCCCACACGCCCACTCGCTCAGTTCACTTGTGGATGCAATAAATGTATTGAGTATTGAGTATTGAGTATTGATATACATACACAAATACATTTTTAAATACATACATATATAGATAAACAACACCCAGACACGAGGCAAACACTAGTGCTCATCACACAAATATTTACCCTGGGCGGGAATCGAACCCGCAACACGCTGCGCAGCAGTCGATCGCTCAGCCACTGCGCCAATCGTGTCGTCGTAAAAATTAACACTTGATAAAAATAACACTTGATTTTAGCCCTGACAACCCATTTAATTTCCAATTAACTGTAAAATTCGATTTTTAGTTGCTATGAAATCAATAAATAGATGTCAAAAAAATGACGTCACTTTTTAATTTTACCATACAAAATTTATGGGGAAATGGCTTTTTGGCAGTTCATAAAAAGTATGTCAATTGACTGGTGGTGTTGTCTTCCCTATTTTACAACGCACGCGTTATTACACCTTTGTCTTTAAATAAACGTTATCATTTTCAGAATACGAGGATTCAAACTCAGACGGAGTTGACTTACATTCTGACTTTTTCTCAACATGCATCATCATCTGCCTAGCCTTTTCTCAACCATGTTGGGGTCGTCTTCCAGTCCAACCAGATGCAACTGAATACCAGTGTTTTACATGGAGCGACTGCCAATCGGACCTCCACAACCCAGTTACTGGGTAACAAGATACCCCTTGGTAAAACTGGCTGTCAGTTTCTGGCTTCTGTCTACACATAACGACTGCCAAAGATCCTCGAATGACAGCCGGGACCAACGGCTTTACGTGCTTTCCGAGGCACGGAGGGAACTCGGTATGAAATGGATGGTAACCCATCCACAGACCGACCGCGGCAAGCGTAGCGTACCTTTGACCGATCGATCTGTACGGCTTTAACTTATGCGTTATTATATCTTTTGTCTATAAATAGACGTTATCATTTTCAGAACACTAGGATTGAAACTCAGGCGGAGTTGACTTACTTTCTGACTTTTTCTCAACATGCATTTGAAGCTTTAATTAAGCTTGAAAATAGATAGGACCTCTAGGACTTACAGGCCTTATGAAACTGCCCTGTTGTTGTGTATAAAAATGTTTAATGACTCAGTTCGCACGTTTGTAATGGCTCAAGTGTAGGGAACAGGCATATGGCCAAAACAATTCTTGTTACCTTTAATCTTGGTTGCATTAGACATATCTGTCATCACTGGTCTTAGGGTGAACTTACACATAGACGGTCGGATTATCGTGAATCAATCAGAGGCGTCATTCACTAGCTAAAGCGACAAGTCAGCTCGCAAGCTTCCGCGCGGTTACCTATATACGAATGGATTTCTCGCACTAGTAAATTGCAATTTTGAGGGACAGAAAGAGATATCGGGTTATTCTGACAGTCACTTCCTAAAAATTCGAGGCCTCTCAAAATCTAGTAAGCCTGTGTGTGCGACTCTCATACTTGAGAGGCTGCAAGATTAATGAGTGGAATTTGTTACCCTCGCTGCGCAGACGTTACAGCAGCAGATATGTCCACAGGGGCGGAAGAGTGTGTCTCGCTTGGCGTCAGAGCAAACGAGGCACTCGTCTGCAGTGGGATCGTCCGCGGGAGCCAAGGGGGCAGCAGGGGGTGCCGGGGCGGGGTCCGCGGGGGGCGGGGAACACGCGCCCGCCGCCGAGCTGCTGCCAGCCACCGGCGCTGCGCTCAACGACCGCGGCTCGTTCTCTGGTGTGCCTTCGCCACCCAAACTTGCTCCTTCCTTGCGACAACACGTCAACGCCTTGCATAGATTCGGATCTGGGCATAAGTCCAGGGGCGTCTGACCTGGAAATTTCATAATTTGGTTTGGTTTTATCCTTCATTATCTTACGGTGAATGTCTAGCATCAAACGTAGTCCTTCACAACATCCCTTGTGTTGCAATTTCGTGCTCATCTTTATAAAGATATTTAAAAGTACGGGGATACCAACGCGTTTCACATGCAATTGGGTTAGATAAACAGATAAAAACATTTATTGGTAAGAAAAAATTTGGTAAATAACGAGACGTCGTCGGTGCGTAAAAAAATAAGTAATTGATTAATCACTTGAAATAATTAAATTAAAAACTTAGTCATTCATTAACAATAATACATTGAATATTCGAATTGCTTAATAAAAATAAATAATTAAATTAAAAACTAAGTAATTCAAATTTTATAAAATTTAGCTAGTCCAGCCAACGTAGCTCGTAAAATAGGAGTACGCTTACAATAATTCTAACGGCTTTTAAATAGAGTAACTCTACTCCACAAGCTTTATTTAATCACTAACGAAATTGACTTCCGTCTTTCTGCATATATGAAGCTCCAAAACATTACTTTACTTTTTCAGTTTTTTTATTGTTTTTATTTCATTTATATCACCTACCCAACATTTGTACCAATTTTCAGCTCTATGTGAATTATTGTAAACTGGAATATCTATTTTGACTGGACTAAGTGGTGTAAGTACGGTGGCGATCAGTTGTTTATTATGAATTTGTAAGTTGTAGGTACTTGTTCACAACGGCCCATTCTGTGAACCCCGTGGTCAGAACGAAATTTAACAAACGCATATTCGTACTGCATCGCGGAGGCACATTGAACGCATAGTTGGGCCGTACCTACAGGTACATTATTTAAATGGTAATATTTCTTGCATTAAATAAAGACCAGCTTCTCTCAAATGTCACCGTACGTTCGACATATTATAACTTTACCTTTCTTATTCTTAATGGTAAGATCAGCGCCATTCGCGGTGAGAAAGCATGCGATGGAAGCGGACGATTTTTTGTCGTGGGCATGAGCAAGCCCAGTGAGCAGAGCCGCGTCTCGCGCGTCCTGTAGGCGCCGCAGCTGCTGCAACGTGTGGTGGCGCAGGGCCTCGTGCAGCGGGGTGTCGCCGTCCTGACCAACAGTGTTTGTGTTATTCACTAACGCGACAAGAATGGCTGTCAGAAAATATCTAAAAACTAAAATAGGTCTTCAACTACCGGTACTGATATAAAAATGCTGATTCGTGATGGCGTGAGCTCAACTTTATGGATGTAATCACACTTACATCTTAAAAGGCAAATGATTAAATGACATGTCATAAAGGTTACCTTGTCACAAATATTGAGATTCGCTCCATGTGCGACGAGTAATCGGACGATTTGCGTGTGTTGCCGTTCTACGGCGAGGTGTAGAGCTGTTTGCAGGTTTGCGTTCTGGAGGTCAGGACGCGCGCCGCCGCGGACCAGCAGCTCCGCCACCTCCGCGTGATTGTTCAGTGCGGCCAGGTGTAACGCCGTGTAGCCGTCATCCTTCGCGTCGTCCACGATCCACGGCCGCGGCAGCTTGCCCAGCATTATTTTCATGGCACTGTAATCAATGAAAGTTTCTGTGTAACAATGCAACAATGACACATTAACACATTCAAAGCAATCACGACCTAAAAGAGAAATAATATTCTTGTTTTTAGGAAGTGAATATTTAGGTCAACAAAATGTTTTTAATTTTATAGGTAATGTTCGGCGTAGTTGCATTTCCGTGCTTAAAGTGTTTGCTTTGCCAAGAGACGCTATTTACCTAGTACAAATTACCAGAGCAGAGTACTAGCAGCTTTTAAACTAGCTAATGTATCTAGCGATAAAAGTTCATGTGTGTGGTACCCCAAAGCATATCTTGTGCCAATAGAAGTTGGTTTGATACCGTCGCAAACAACGTAATACGATAGTAAAGATCGCAATGTTAGAGCAACTTCGTGGAACCTAATAGGGTGACCTCTTTTCTAAGATAACTTAGGCAATATACCTAGCTATTTAGGTAATAGTGTACCTACTAGATAGGTAGGTACTTGAAACTGCTAGGCAATTCTTACGAAAATAAAATCTCTTTTTGTTAATATTATTTGACTTCATACTTAGTCATTTGAATACTACACTTCGTTTTATTTCTATATAAGTTGGGCTGAAAAGTTCGTAGGCTAGCATAGGAAAAATCTTTTTTTTGTTAGAATTTGATTTTATTATTCAATATAGTTGCCTTTGAGGGCGATACAACGATTATAGCGGTCATACAATTTTTCGATACCATTTTTATAGTATGATTTGTCTTTAGCCTCAAAATAGGCCTCAGTTTCGGCAATTACCTCTTCATCGGCGCAAAATTTCTGTCCACCGAGCATCCTCTTGAGGTCTGAGAACTGGACAAAGTCGCTGGGGGCCAGATCTGGAGAATAAGGTGGATGCAGAAGCAATTCGAAGCCCAATTCATGCAATTTTGGCCATCGTTTTCATTGATTTGTGACACGGTGCGTTGTCTTGATGAAACAGCACTTTCTTCTTCTTCAAATGGGGGCGTTTTTCCGCGATTTCGTCCTTCAAACGCTACGTAATAGTCGCTGTTTATGGTTTTTCCCCTTTTAAGATAGTCGATGAATATTATACCATGCGCATCCCAAAATACTGATGCCATAACCTTGCCATCCCACTTTTGCGTCTTTCCACGCTTTGGAGTCGGTTCATCACGTGCAGTCCACTCGGCTGACTGTCGATTGGAGTCCGGTGTGAAATGATGGAGCCACGTTTCATCCATTGTGACATATCGACGCAAAAATTCGGGATTATTGCGATTGAACAGTTCCAAACACTGCTTAGAGTCATCAATTCGTTGTTGTTTTTGGTCGATTGTGAGCTCGCGCGGCACCCACTTTGAACATAGCTTTCGCATACCCAAATATTCATTCACGATATGTCCAACACGTTCCTTTGATATCTTTAGGGTGTCAGCTATCTCAATCAACTTCACTTTACGGTTATCCAGAATTATTTTGTGAATTTTTTTGATGTTTTCGTCGGTAACGGCCTCTTTGGGGCGTCCACTGCGTGCATCGCCTTCGGTTCTCATTTCGCCTCGTTTAAACTTAGCAAACCACTTCTCAACGGTTGATTTTACTGGTGCAAAGTCCGAATAATAATTATCAAGCCAAGCCTTGGCTTCAATAGTATTTTTTTTCGCCAAAAAGCAATGCTTTAGTACACACGCAATTCCTTTTTATCCATTTTTTCAAACTAATAAAAGTTGCTTCACTCAAAATGCTATAACTCACAATCTAATAGTATGACAGCTGTCAAATTTATACACGCGCCATTTGAAGGTTAGGGCTAATTCAAAATAATATGGATTTAATACTAGTAGCGCCATCTATGTGTCAGCCTACGAACTTTTCAGCCCACCCAATAGGTACCTAAGTAGGTACATAAAGTCATCATAAAGTGATCAGTTTTTATGATACATTATACACACTGTAGTGTTTATTACTGTCACAGATAATTTAAGCACGAATCATTGATGTTGTGAAAAATAATTTCAGACTTTTGACACTAGTTAGTTTTTTGCGCTTTCATGAGACAAATGCAAATGAACTTTCTTTCATATTTTATTTTTAGATTTGAAATTAATATAGGTACCATTTGTTTCAGAACGACTACATGGTCGCTAGCGTGACAGATGAGCGTTGGGTATTTTTAACCGACTTAAAAAAAAGGAGGGTATGGATGTATGTATCATATGTATGTATGTATGTTTGTCCGCGATTATCTCCCGTTTGGCTACACCGATTTTGATGCGGTTTTCAGAAGTGTTTGTTACATTCTGGAGAAGGTTTTAGTAACAAATATAAATTTATTCCGCGCTTTTTGAAAAACCGGGCAAGTGCGAGTCGGACTCGCTCACCCAGGGTTCCGTACAAATTTGTAGGTACATAATACATATCCATACTTCCATACTAATATTATAAATGAGAAAGTAACTCCTGTTACGCTTCCACAATGAAACGGCTGAACCGATTTTGATGAAATTTGGTATGAAAATAGCTTGAACCTTAGGAAAGCACATAGGGTACTTTTTAATCCGGGACTTCGTCTGTATCCGCGATAACCGACATTCACACGAATCAAATTGCGGACAAAAGCTCATTTTAAATAAAGAATATTTTTTTATTATTTAATTACAAATAGTATAGTTTTCAGACTTTTCTCTATATTTATAGTATAAGACGATAATACTTGCCAAATTTCGTAGTTCTAGGTCAACGGAAATTTTTTAATTCCGTTAAGAGTGTCGAAATGTACGTTTTTTGCGACATAAACGGCCGTATCTTTTTACACGTTAACTTAAAAGTTTTTTTTTTTTTACAGCTTCAAGGGACCGTGGACCTTAGTGTATGGTTTTAATTTCAACTCGATAGCTTTACGCGTTCCTGATATAAAGGGTCTTGACAGACAGATAGACAGACCGACAGACAGACAGACGGACAACAAAGATGATCATATAAGGGTTCCGTATTTCCTTATAAGGTACGGAACCCTAAAAAACAACCCAACCGAAAAGACGTTTTCGTTTCTTCCATCTTTCCATCTTTGGAGAACTTTCAATCTCTGTTTTAACTGTGTTGCCGTTTTTTAATGGATTTGGGTGATAAGGAGGCAGACTAAGTCATACAGCTGTTTAGGATATTGGACAAGCAAGTATTATGTTACAAATACCAATGTCAAAAGGTTTACAGCGCCTAAAAACATTGATCCCCTTATATATTGGAAGATAAACTTAACTTTGCAGTTGAAAAAAATGTTATCCCACTGTCGATGGTCCAACTGCAAATGTAATGTTGCAATAGCAAAAATAATCTAACAGACAGACGTCAAACGTACAAACAGACGGACAACGAAGTGATAAATAGTTCAGGTTTTCCTTTTAAGGTACGGAACCCTAATATGAGATTTACACCCCCGCGTTGACAGTTGAAGAAAAAATGGGACGGTAACGCATCCCCCGCTGAGCCCTACTATTATTAATGATGAAATTCAGTACCTACTTACCTACCTACCTATGTCATTTTAAAATTATGTAACATGAAAGTTTTTTTGCGAATTTCATATACTTGGATAATGGTGCCAATTCTGTTGTGTACGAGCTAAACTTATTTTAAGCTATTTATATCTCTTTCTCTCCAATAAAACAAGAAAGAGTTAAATATTAATAGGAGCTGTCTATTTAAGTTGATCTAAAATCACAAAGTACGCAAGGCTGCGGCGCGCCCGAGCAGAGAGACCACTCAGAACAAACCGTCATTTTTAGCACGCACACATTGACATTACATTTATAGGCATTCTCAAGCAATTTCAAGCAGACTTCAGTCTCGACTGTCACGTGTTGTCTAAATTAATAAATGAGATACATTGACATTTCATGAAGAACAGGAAAATCTAATATATAAAATTCTCGTGTCACAGTTTTCGTTCCCGTACTCCTCCGAAACGGCTTGACCGATTCTGATGAAATTGTTTGTGCATATTGGGTAGGTCTGAGAATAGGCCAACATCTATTTTTCATCCCCTTTTTTCACCCCTTTTTCATCCCCCATCCAAATGTTCGGTAGATCGGGACAGGACAACGTCTGTCGGGTCAGCTAGTTTTGTTATAAAAAAATGCAGAGTTCCAACCAATGTCAATAAAATTAAATATTGTCACACATAAAACCTACAGAGTCAATACAGTAGCAGCCCTAGTGAGTTTGGTAAAGGTAATTATTTTTGAAAATGGCGGGAGCGGACTTTCTGTAACCTCTATATTTTGTGCTAAAATGTTCATACAATTTAAGTTGTCATTTCAGAACATACTGACATCTCTAACTTAGTTTTTATTTGTCGCCGTTCTATTCTTCAGCGGGCTGGCAGTAAGAGATGCCAATTGTCTGATTTTAGGTCAGTTTGTAAACAAGAGAATCGGCGTCAATATTCTGTTTTAGAAAATACATAGATACTACTTACCTATTGGGCAAATACTCAAACGCTATTAAATGTTAAGATGTCAGTATGTTCTGAAATGACAATGTGTTGATGTGTTGTCTCTGATCTAACACTTTATGTCAAAGTGTCTGACAGTACAAGACTTAACGGCATCTTAAAATTGAGTAGCGTTGGAGTATTTGGCCATTAATATGTTAGATAGCGTGTTACTTAATTTGGTGTAAAATACTTACGTAGGTAAAAATCTATGTCACCTACTTTGTTACAACAAATCAAGACAGCTCCCAAGTTTTTAAACCCTAATCTCGAGCCAAGTAGGTAATGGGAACAAAATGAGTGTAGGTTTTTTTATTTCTACGCTGCATACATTCGGACATCTACTACTTATACTTTATTAGAATTTAGTGCAAGTAAATGTTTAGTAAGAAGGCAAATAAATTTATGTAATCTCAGATGCAGCAATCAACGACGATGTTGAGGTGGGTGAACTCCAAACAGAAATAGCGCAAGAGTTGCGTTGCTACAAGGTTTACTCTACAGGAAAAAATAAAGATCGCTCAATACGAACAACGACCTAATAATAGGTATGGAAAATCAATTCTTAAGGACCGTATTAATTTTGATGCAAAGAATAAAGTAACGTCACTTTGATGCGAGTCATAAGAACAATAGTGATCGTGTTCGTTATGATTGTCGAGTTAGTTAAGAGTTGACAATATTAACCGAGTGGATGGCAACAATGAAGTAGACGGTTACACATTTTAATATGCTATGTTACATTCAAAGAGTAAAAACGAACGAACTAATTAAATAAGGTCAAACGTCGACAGTGGCGGGCGCGGCGGCGGGTCCGGCGCGAACGCATAGCGCCCGTCCTACGTACTAGCAGTCCGCGTCAGCACGCCCCGACGCCGCGCGCCCGCTCTTGTCACTGCGCAACGCATCATCAGTGATACACTAAACCATTAGGTGATCTAGCAGTTCTCGTTAACTTGTACACAAAGTGACTGAATCACGAAGACAGTGGTATAAAGATAATATAATTATTTCGAAGTATAAATTGTTTAAAGAATGTCTCATGCTATGGCGTAAAGGAATAGTGTATAGCAGTGGTAAGTTAATAATGTTTCCGTTTCAGTTCAATGCCATATTCTAAGTTATTAAATTGTGAAGTCTGAAACATCTATATTTGTACCTGTATATTACAGTAGGTATACCTTTACAAGATATTGTATTCACATTCTCACGTATGTTAAAAATGATAAAGCAATTCTGTCTGTCTATTTGTTTTTACCTACTCACGGCAAAACCATTTAACCGATCGTAATTAAATTTGATAAAAAGGTAGCTTGGGATCTGGATGAGGACACATAACGTCTAGTTTTAACATAAAAGAAGCAAAGTAAGAGCAACTAGCTTCAACTTTCTGACAGACTAGCTTTTTGACAAGTGCCTGCAAATTATTCATTTGGTGTCTACTTTTTGTCTGCGTTCATAATAATCGACATTTACCGGCCGCGGCCGAAGTCGCGGATGACAGCTAATTTATAACTCTACGAAATTAAATAAGAGGTAATTAGTAGAATACGGTCATCATTGGTTTTTATTTTTCAAGCAGCTTCTAGCAAACAGTTTAAGATATTAAATTGTATTTATCTAATGCCAATCCGGATTTTCGGAAGCATGGAACAATGTTGATTCATCGTATTAATTTTAATGAACAGAAACTTACACACACGGAATATATGTATACGGATTTCATTTTTCAGAGTTACGAGTTTATTAATAAAGCGACGGATTCAACATTACATGTGTAAACAGATCGAGTGGGTAGGAACATATACATAGTCACAAAGTTGGATTGGTTGGGTTTGGTTGTATTGGAGATGCGTTTTATCCGAGACGGGCTAAATGTATAAATCGAATCGATGACAACTAACAAACTCCAAAAAATATACAAGCATTTAAATATTACAATTACGTTAAATTCAAAAGTGATTTTACTTCTTTAGTCAACACAAACATATTCTATTACGAACATTCAATTTTCGGAACTATTTATCACATATTATGATGAAATAGATCTTTTCTCAAAGTTTCAGTAATTATTTAACGAGAAAATTGCTTTCAATTTTTGTGTAATTGTAACTGTATTAGCAAGCATGGCAAACAAATACCTACTTAGATACAGACATATGTATATTACAAAATAAAATATGTATTACCTATGCATGTTACAGAAGATTTCATATCACTTCGACACTTAATATGATAGGATTCAAGTAACTGTACAGACTTTAAATAAATTATTGAGTAAACAATACATTATTTTTATTTTAATATATGCACACGTTTAAGTTACCATTCAAACTACAAAGGCGCACTTAATGTCTTAGCTAGTTTTTACAAAGGAGCGCCTTAGCGTGATGCAGAGACATAAAATGGTAAGTGCACTTAAGAACATACTATATCAGTGAAACCTGGTTAAGTGAGACATCAAGGGACCTGCAAATTCGTCTCACTTATAGAGGTATTCCACTTACCCAGTGTCTCAGATATCCAGGTATAAATAAATATTTGTCTCATTTACAGAGGGTTCCATTAATAGAAGTCAGAATACAGGTTATTTCAGTTATAGAGATGCGATTATTAAACAAAATAACGTATTATGTAAACATTATACGTGAGTTTTAATCTTTATTGGGAATCAAAAAAAGATAATAAAGGCAATACACGTTTTATTTTTCCTTGTCCTTCAAAATATTGTGATTGAATTTTATCTTTATTCTGAACTAGCGACCCGCCCCGGCTTCGCACGGGTGCAATGGTGATACTAAATATACTACAGAAAAGCTTTATATACAACGTTCACAGTTTTTTTGTCAATAGACAACACAAACATGTTTTCTTTAGAAGTAACTCTTGAAAGAGCGACATATAAAGTAATTGGCCATGTGAAAAACACTCAACGCTCAAATCTAAGCGCCAGCCGCTCTACCCCCGCTTTTTAACACTGTGATTTCTTCAAATATATTGATTTAATGATATATAATGATATACTGTAAAGGGCAATTTTGATCTACATGAAATGCACAACGTATCTAAGACATTTAATTTGGTAAGGAATAAAACTGTATTGCTTAAAAAAGCTTGGTAAGTAACCCATATGTTATTTGTAATATGTAAAAGATAAAAATGGTTACTGTGGGTTATCCTTAAGAGATAAACATATACCATTGCGGACTTTTTTATCGATCTTTTTAAGATATACAATTCCGTAGTACATTAATTTGATATATCTCGTAAGAACGAGCCAGCGTTTGCAATGTAAGCGCACAAAAATATGTTTATTACGACCTCACATTACTCTTGGAATTTCTCGGTTTTCTTCTACTATAATATGCTTGTATGTACCTATAAACGTTCCTCTTGAATCACTCTATCTATTAAAAAAACCCGCATCAAAATCCGTTGCGTAGTTTTAAAGATCTAAGCATACATAGTGACAGACGCGGCGGGGGACTTTGTTTTATAATATGTAGTGATTACTCTACAAAGAGTAGATTTTGGCACATTAAATTCGACACAGACTTCATCGCGTGTCTTCCCACTTTCATATATTAACTTCAGTTTTTCACGAACTGATAATGATTTGAGCCTTCGTTTCGGCATTTTTCAAAGAAACATACGTATGATAGTAAAGCAAAACTAAAACTGAAGGTCATTGAGGCTTAAAATTTGTTAAGTGCGGATATTTGATATGGCTCAGAATTTACGGATAGATGGCATTGCTTTGCTTCTGCTATACCATCTTTTCATGTTTACAAACTTTAATTACAATATTACTAACAGTTAAAATGTTTCCTCAGGGAGACGATCCTGGAAACAGCAACAGGCCATCTCTACCAAATAAATGTATGTTTAAAAAGTTTTAACATGATACCTGTGTAGGTGCCGTTGTTTAAAAAAACTGGCCAAGTGCGAGTCGGACTCGCGGACGAAGGGTTTCGTACCATTATCTGTACAACATTAGACACTATATTATAACATTTAGTTTTTTGTATGGGAGCCCTTCTTAAATATTTATTTATTCTGTTTTTAGTATTTGTTGCTGTAATAGCGGCAACAGAAAAACATCATCTGTGAAAATTTCAACTGTCTAGCTATCATGGTTCATGAGATACAGCCTGGTGACACACAGCCAGACGGACAGTGGAGTCTTAGTAATAGAGTTCCGTTTTAACCCTTTGGGTACGGAACCCTAAAAAAGGAAAGAGTTTACCAATGTATTTATGAGTAAAATTATTCTAACGTCCGTCTATTTGTCAAAAGTTCATAACGATTATCCGATATAACGAAGGCATTTGAAATATGCCAAAATGTGTGTACTTAATGGTGATGCGCTCTTAGCACACATTTATGTTCACGTAGCACAATTATATGTACTTACGGATCAGTCGTATTTTTTTTACATTATTTTAAAGTAAAGTAAAGTTGTTCGTAGTGATGAGTTCGAAGACCTCTTTTCCGGTTTCCACTAATATATAATGTTTTTATTTTTATTTTAGGATACGGGAACCTAAGTAGTTTCCTATATTCAGCAGCCCCAGTACGAGATAACGCAACAGTGTGTGAGAGTGAACAATTATAAAGTTATAGGTCTTCTCAGGTCTAGTAGCATCTATAAGTAATAATCTAAATGTAAAATAAAAATATAAATATACATTTCATCATGAATTTAAGGTTTTTCCGATTCTTGTATCCATACTTCTTGTACCAACTGTGTATTTCCTACACAATTACACGTTTACCGGTAAAACTGATTTGCGTCCCAGGAGTCCCGGAAGGACCCTCATTATTTTGTGAACACACGCGGCGCTAAATGGCTAAAGTGGAAAAGGCGAGCGCAGACACCAGCCCTGATAGTGTTCAGCTGCATAATTAAACACTTTCTCAATATTTTACTTGAATCTAATAATTACACACACATAACATGTTATGTGTAATTAATAGATTCCACGTGCTAAAACCCGTATGATATTTTAGCCTGTACCCACTATTAGTATTTTTTTAAATCAATAGTCGTTTTATTGAAACAATGTTCATTAAGTATCGAGATGAGCCGAAGGCGACATCTAAAACTCGATTTATAACCGCTGTCTCAACTTATTTCTGGTGTCTGTTAAGTGATAGCTTCAAGATAAGTAAGTAGAGTGGAACTCCAATAATTACCAAAGTTTGAAACGTGTCGTGGAACGTGTTGGGCTTAAGGATAATATAATATAGTACAATAATGGTGCATTGTTAACTAGTCTCTTACGAGTAATCCGTTTTAATTAGTTAAACTTAAAGCTGCGCATACTTGTTATATTTCCATACAAGCGCAGAAGGGTGATTATTTCATTATTTGATGTTGTGTTCTTAAACTTACGTATGAGAACGATTTGTACCGTTATAATCGAAGCTTAAGGTTAAATAGCACAGTTAAACAAGGTTCCCTATCCATTTGCATACAATTTTAAGACCTAATATAACTTAGCATACTTTTGGTTTCAGAGTGTATGTGTGTGCTTTTAACGGCTCATCACTGGGGTTCATTTCTTTCTCATAGCGCAAATTAAATAACGTAAAAGTGAAAATTAATAGTGAAAAATTCGCATCAAATCTGCAATGAAGCGGCATGCTCTTAAGAACTACGATGTATTTTGTTTAGTAAAATAGGTATAGCAAAATCCTGCGCCCTCCTACTATCCTATTTCCTATATTACTATCTACCTACTTCCTAATATAAACGTGCAAAATTGTGAGGATGTGTGGATTTGTATATGGATGGGTGGATGGATCTTTGTTATTCTTTCACGTTTTATGGGCTAAATGAAGTACCTAGCTGAAATTGTACAATATTTTACCCGTGAAAATTTACGTGACTCTTTACAGCATGGCAACACAAATCAATGAAATATAGATTTTTCATTCAACTATAGATGTAAAGTATTATTTAAACAATAAAAAATTTGGTCTCTCCAACATATAGGTAGATAAGTAATACGTACCTACCTGATATTACAGCCGGAACATTTAAGAGTTTACACGACCAGTTCACAAATATATATTTTTTTTTCAATTATTATTATTGTTATTTTTTTTTTACCACATCTTCGGCTACAAAAACTTGTTTTAATATTCGGTTAGAGATTCAATTCTTTTAACACTGATTTATAAAGTTAATGGGAAAATATGATTCATTTATCTAAATCGAGCTGAATTTCAGATTTATATATACACTGAGTCACAAAAATGACGGGTCGCTAATAAAAAGTGTGATAGATAAATACATAAGATTGGTTTGTTAAACTGTAGAATGTTGTAGATGGCTCATTAATATATATATGAAAATACATAACACGTTTTGTACATTATTAAATTTTAATTAAATACTACACTTACTTAAATACCCAAAAAACAACACTTGTAACAATTATACCTACATATCGCAGTTTATCTTGATAAAAATCACTATTTTTGTTGTTTTAATACTTTGAATTTCCTTCCCGCGCCCGTATAACTTCTTAAAGACGATGTGGCATGCTGTTACCATTTCTTTTTAAATGATTTGGTGGTCAATCTTTTATCATTCTTCCACTAGCGCACTTTTTAACTCGTGTAAGGTAGCTGCAGCTGGAGAGCGATGTGTAACGCATCTCCCGAGGTCGTCCTAGGCATGTTCTATGAGACTTAATTCTGGGCTATGTGCTAGCCACTCCACGCATGTAATACCGACGTCTTGAATATACGCATTGACCAAATGAACATTATGTGACCGTGCATTATCGTGCATAAAAATGGAATATGCGCCTATATTCACTAAGAAAGGACCAGCATGCTCATTTAAAATCTCTACGTTTCTGAGAGCAAATCGGAGAACCATTTTCTATCTCTACTAAGTTCGTGCGTACCGTTATTGATCCGCCACCGAATAGCGCCTTTCCTTCAAAACACACTTGATGATACCGTTCTCCTGGTCGTCTAAATACTATTCGACTCCCATTGTGTGTAAGTAAACAAAATCTGAACTCATCGGAAAACATAACCTTGGACCAATCCTCATCTGCCATTGGACGTGTTCTCAAACAAACAGTAACATGACAACTCAATGTTTTCTAAAAAGTTTAGGGCCATTTGTATAGGCTTTAAGGTGGTTTAGGTGTCAGAGCTTACATTGATGTGGTGAATTTCTTGAAAGCCTGTTTCGGACCTAAACAGCCGACATATGTCGATTCATTAGCATAGTGCTCACGATGAATCGGTCTTCTCGTGCAGTTGTGCACTTTGGCCTGCCATTTCCTGGTATTCTGATCTTCATGCCTCTTGTAATCGCTAAAGCTCTGGACCGTATATAAAGATACTCCTACTGTTCTAGCTGTACTAAGCTGTCTTCTTTCTTCTTGTACCATAGTAATAATTCGTGTACTTTTCTGGGTATCTTCAAGGCACGAGTGAACCGGTAACCGATGCAATACTATTAGAATACCTATTTAACAAAATAAATAAAAAAGGTATTGCGACATTAAGCTGCATAGAATAGTGTCACCAATCCAAAATAATGTTTATTTTGTCAGCTCGGTTTACAACAAAAGCGGAAAAATATTATTGTTATAATTTTATACGAGCGATCTTTGTACACACGGCTACATGTCAAACTATACATTTCCAGTATAAGCTGGCCTCTCATTGTATGAAAATTCTATACAATCAACGAGATCAGCTTATACTCGAAACGTAGGTGTATAGCTTGATATGTAGCCGTGTGTACGTAATTTTGGAAGATATTGTAGTCTTTCTATGTGACCCGTTATTTTTGCAGTCCAGTGTATATCGTCGCCTTGGAGGGTAATGGAGCTAATCCACAGAACTACACTTCTGAGTTATGGACGTTTAAAAAATACATGATGCGCGTAAGAACAGTACTTTTAACATAAGTTATCATAACATAATTTATTGGCAAATGTAAAAAAATCCTGCTTACAGTCGTGATATCTGTTAGATTTATTGACTAATGTGAACTTTGGCTCTTTCACAACACGTTAATGCACTTAACTCTATTTCACAAAAATTGTGGCTTAGCTCCATTGACCTTCAAGGCGACGATATATTACTTACCTACGGATTTCAGTTGAGATGTATATAATTAAACAAAACACATGAACTTGTCATTATTAAATACTTGTGAGACACCAGTGATATGACTTACATTCAAACCTACATAGTTCTATCATCAGACTAGTTAGTAATACCTAATTTTAGTGTCTGTAAAATTAATACGAAATCTGAAGATATCGTTCATATTTTTTTCTTTTTTTAAAGATTGAAATATATAAATTCCTTAAAATCAGTCAGGCACGATCCCTAGAAAATGTGCTGTCCTTAAATATAGTAAACACATTACTATTATGGCAATGGAACGAGGGACCTTTTAACTTGAAACGACTTTGATTCAACTTAAGTAAATCCACCGAAAACAAAGCAGCAGAGAGCTGCTTAGAATTTTGAATGGAGAAGTAGGTTTATCTCAGTGGATAAATAAATAAGAAGTGAACATGTATTTTTAAATTGTATAATGGTAGTGCAGTTCCCGTTTACGATTAACATTGGACGCATTTAATTCACTGGTTGTTTACTCTTAACGACGAATTTAATAAGTGGGGCGTACATGATATTTAGTAACGTGATGTCAAACAATCGGGTCGTGAATCATTGCGTTGTTACAGAACTTAGCATCACGTGGAGTATTCGTGAAGGCAGGCTAAGTTGCCGTCCACTTATAGATTCCGTAATGAATAATGTAATGTATTGTCGCGACGGAACAATTTACAGGGCAAATATGAATGGCCCAAGTGATCATATTCCTACATAGAGAGCTGATTCCCCGTGGATCCAGAATAGTAAGTTATGGAAATGTGCGATTGGGGCAGCAGCGGGCACTAGTGGCCAATAACAATGTCGCATTAATATTCAACAGACGCTCTTTGGACGGACGGCTACTCTGCGGACAGCATCGCCGCCTTTCTTTACTCAATAGATGGTCCTCGTAGCTCATCTTATAAAATTACATTAGATAACTACGTAGTCTCTATAATAGATGTAGGGTGTATAAATTATGAACTTGCAAATTAAACTTAGCCTGACTGCTATTCGTCTTCTTAGTTCTTCCATAGTAGAGCTGAGTACGGTCGAACAATAGCTTGTTCGACCAATATAAATAGATAGAACAAGCTAATTGGTTTACAGGCAAAAATATTTATCTTTCTACTACACCAATAATTTTTTTCTTTTTTTTTCTTTAGTATTTAGGTACCAGGGATACCTACGCTCGAGATAAGAAAATGGAATAAAATAAAATATTGTGACTGTAGTAGAAACGTGAATATTTTTGCCTGTAAACCAATTAGCTTGTTCTATCTATTTATATAGAGAGCATTACATTTGCGCCATTTCTTTATTTTGTTTAGCATCGTCATTTTGAAGCGTAGAGTCTTTTCCATTATGTAGATATAGGCCAATAACCTCAAAATATTTTCATAACATTATTACAATTGTATTTGAGTATGCAACATTTTATTATATAATAGGAGTTATCTTTTCCGTTCATTCAATTTCTATTGATACAAACAATTACTAAATGCTTCATTAAAACTTCAGCCAGTAACGACTCACCTGAGCCAGTTTTTTTTAAGATTTATAGAAGATTAATTTACATTGTTACTTAGTTAAGAATACAAACCAATAAACTTTGGTTTATTAAACCCAAAGGAAACAAAATCCCAACAAAAAATATTTTTTTTTTAAAAGACGAAAAAAGATACTCCTAGTGAATGTTTGATAAAATTACTTTTTGAAACATTGTGGTATCGAAATGCTAACAAAGCCATGTTGCTTTCGAGCAGACAAAAGATGAGTTGGCTGTCGTCCCACTTGTTTGTCTACGAAAGTTTGCCAAATTCTTTTATTGACTGAGTGTACGGAGAGGCAAGCTTTACGGCGGCAGCGGCTGCGGGAATTCTCTACCGCGATGCGGCTGCCACGTTCTTTCGTACAAACACACGTACTAGGATACCTACATAGATTTTAGAGACGACGATTTTAGAGCGAACCTATTGGCAATTATTTGTTGTTCCAATATGTCCGTGATACCCACGAGCCGTCCACAGCATAAATTAGTAGAGCTTTAATAACGCAAGAAAATGGATTGATTTATAGATTACATTAGGTATTCCGGTATATTGATCAGGTTCATATTATTCGATGTTGTTTCAGGGGAGGTCAGTGAACGCTGAGGATTGCCAGATCTCGTGATCGGACCTATGTATAGCTCGACTACCCTGCGGGAGGTGACAGTGGTGGATGGTGTACTACTAATAATAGCCTCCCCTCCAGCGCGCGATCATTGGAACGCTGACGGGAGCGCGCACATGTGGCGCCCGTCGGCGTCGTACTCGGCGTGCACGTTTATTTTCGAAGCGGTCGTCACGCGGCGCGGTTCACGGTGTTCCTTACATAAGAGCGGCCTCCGGCGAGTCCGCGTCGAGGTTCAGACGTGCACTTCGACCAGTCCTCGCACGGTGCAGGTCGCTGCACGTTCGGGTAACCGATCCGATGGACGCTCGCCGCCGGTTCTATTTCGGGAAAATACAAATTTGGAATGGATGGTACTCCCGAGTCGTAAGCGAACTCCGCCGGTTGACTCCATTTTTAGAGCTGGTCTGCGCGTGCGCAGCGAACGCGCTGCCAGTGCTCAGCGAGCTGCCACCACGCCGCGTCGCTCGCCACCCCCACGTTGTCGCCCACTGTCGCGTTGTGCTCGCATCACCATCAACCAAGACGTGGCGTCACGCACGCTACCATTGCTGCATAGTATTGATGTGTAACAGCTAGTTGCTAATTGCAACTGCACAGGACTGCAGTACACTCAAGAATGAAGACACACCGCCTTGCGCGAGTTCCGTGCTTCCTTACTTCCCATAGTGCTTATAATCGTATGGAATGTAAAGAAGTATGGAGCTGCGCGGGCGTGCCCGCGGGTCCGGAAATCGCATCATCCTGGTTCACATGTGTGACAGAAGCTTTGTCTTGTTATTTGTGATCACAGTTTAGCAGTGTTTAATTTTAATTAAATTGTGTGATATCTGTTTATAGTCCCGAAGCGAGGAGTATATTTGCAATGGATTTCTTGTATTTTAGTTTGTGAAACGGAATAATAAATATTTTTTTGGGAATTACTTAATGCTAGGGTAAGCAGTGGTAAATATTGAAATCGGTAAATATCATTAATTAAATCTTGAAATTTATTTTTTAGTGACGCGTATTAAAATTAATATTGTTCTCTAGGTGTTTTGTAACTGTAATAAAGACAGTGGGTACATTTGCAACGTTAGTTCCTTGGGTAATAAAAGTAAGAAAAAAGGAGAGATTGTTTATTCGGTGGCGAACTGTCGTAAAATAACATCTGGCGTAGGTAACAGTTCTGACTAAGGCAACATAAATAAACGCGAGGCTTACGCAGCCCGGAGCATACAACTTCACTCCTAACTTTAAATTAAGATGTAGGTGTTGCAATAACTGAACATAGTGCAGATATTCATTAAAAAAAAACAATAATATTGTATAACATTAAAATTATGAATTATATCATATTCATTTCATATTCATATGTATGATTGATATTAGTTTTTGTTTCTTTGCAAGGCGTTTCGTACCATTCTTAATTGTATTGTGTAAACAAATTATAATAGCAGTACTTATTTATTTTATATATTTTAAATACGTTTGCAGCAAGTAAGTATACAGGTGAAACAGTCTTCAGTTAATCGTTTATTTAAAAGCGATTAATAATAGAAAAGTGCCAAAATAGAAGCTGTGTACTTTATTAAGGAAATTGTATTATTTCCAGAGATTTAAATTACAAGGTGAACTAATATTTTGTTATAGTATATCTACAAAATTACCCAGAATGTTAAACGTTGGATTTTATGTGTAAGTAACCAGCATTGCTAAAACGTTTATCTAGTGAGTGAATGGCAAAAAAGGGGAAACAAAAAACGGCACCGCGTTAGGGCCGCGCCTGCGCCACATCTGGAGGAGCACTGCATCTCATTATGCGGATCGGTCGCGGCTGAATGGACGCCCGTGCCCGTGCCCTCACCGAACAATGCTCCTTATATAACTATATTATTTGGACATTACATTGTTTCTTGCTTTCAGCTATATTGTTTTACAGTTCCGACTTGTTACTCGTTAAAAGTGTGCTATTTGTGTATTTTGATTTCCTTGACAGGCGGTCCTGATACCGGCGCACAGATGTGCTGCTAAATATATTGTATGTGTTATATTAAGCTACGTAAGTATGCGTTCTTGTCATAACGTATTTATATATAAAAAGTCTGACTCATTATAACGTTCTTGTATGAGGTAGGTACCTAATTTTACAGTCATCAAGTCAAAAAGCGATATAGTTCTAAGTTCTTATTTTAGTACCTTTTGTAAAAATGTTTTTAGGTATAGTACACACACACGCCGGAAGGGACACCGCCGCATTAACTTAACTATGAAATTGTGTACCTACTTACAGGATTGAAGATCCACAGCGTAAAAATAATTAGCTGATCCATTTCAAGGTGAAAAGGTATGGAACAGTTGTATTTTTTATAAGTGTGGAATTATTTTAACGCTGAATCTATGGTAACAGATTGCCCTTACATCGTGTGTATGTCCACGTTCATTGTTACTACCTATGTAATGTTATAGCGAGATGACAATACTTGAAAAAGCTTGAGGTTACTTTCCTATATAATGAAGACATGATATTAAAAGACGAGGAATCTGGTAAATGATTAAAAAATGTATTTTTCTAATTTTTATTCTATTAAGTACAACTTATGTAGGTATCTAAAATATTTTTGGTAAGAAAAACCTATTTCCGATTCTAAACAAAGTCGTTTTGAGTTTTTTAAATTACATCGTATGTCATACAGTTTAGACAAGTACCTATTTATTCGCATCGTTTAATAAAAATACCAAATGCTTTTTTTATATGGAACTCCATCGGAAGGAACCTAATTGCTTTTCAAATTCTCATTGAATATGCAATCATCAAAAGGTAAATTTTATACGAATGCCGAAAACATGGCGATCATTAACCAAGTTCCGTTCATTGTTTCAAGAGGCGAGGGGGCAGCGCCGGGACTAGGGCAATGACAGCGCGCACGCATTACCATCAGGATCACACACACATATCTACGTGAACAGGCGTGGCCAGTGACAACTCGATGCACCAAGTGACCAACATGACACACTCCCTTCAAGAAAGTAAACCCAGCTATACTGCCATAGATTAAATAATAATTACCCACAAATCAAGATTCTACCCGATCCGCGCCCTTTAATAGCGAACGTCTTTTACTATCGCACAAAGGAGTCTTCTATGAGAAAGGGATCTTGACCTACCAGTTTGTTCGGTATCACGATTTACTCTCAATACAATTTATTCATGCATCCATGCAACGACTACGACCAACAAAAGAATTTAAAAATAGACAGGGGGATAATGAATACTAGACAAAGGCCATTTTAATAGAGTTACTTGCGTGCAATTCGGTTTAGTGATTTTATTCTTTAAACTTTTACTGCGCTCATGTGGTAGGTACACAGTTATTACATATTTAGAATCCAAGACCTGCCATGAACATGTAAGGACACAGCAATTTATAAATGATTACAATTATCAAAGGATAATTAATAACACATTTAGTTTATGGTACGTACACATTAGGTGTACCTACATTATTTTTACACCGATATTTTTGTTATATTATAGTTGTAAATTCTAAACATGCATAGGTACCTATATAAATCTACAAATGTATATATTTACATGGAATGTTTTTGCTCTTTTAAATATTGTTTTTTTTTAGTTGAATGGAGAAACGCTTGGAAGAATATAATAGAAACGTGCTGTATGAATAACATGTGCGTCACAATCCTTGATGTAGAGCCATTTTTATAGATATACGATGTAGTTTTTTCATAGATTATATGTACAAGACTGAATCGGTGAATGTCTTGTTATTCGTGGATGACGTGCGAAAATAACCACCAGACGAATCGTTGGCAGCGCTCCAGAGGCCACTGAAAGTCTCCGACGCCGTGCCTCACTCTACATATATTTCCATATGCGTAGATACAATAAAAATCTTATAAATTACTTAATTATAGCTATACAGCTACCCGTACTATAGTATATCGTGCACAGACCTACAATATGTGCTCAAATACCATCATTTTGTTGGTTAGAATCGCAATGAAGCGTAAAAGATACAGAGCAGTTATAATTTTGCAGCTTCTATATTATTTATTACTACATTGCATAGGTGCAATGTAGATCAAACTATAATCTTTCTCTTGAAGCACTCTATCTATTGCTTAAAACTGCATTAAAATCCGTTGCGTAGTATGAAAGATCTAAGCGTACAGACAGCGGGAGCGACTTTGTATTGTGCTATGCAAAGATTATTTTTAGGGCTCCGTACAAAAAACGGAACCCTTATAGGATCGCTCGTGCGTCTGTCTGTCCGTCCGTCTGTCACAGCCAATTTGCTCCGAATCTACTGGACTAAATCAGGTGAAATTTGGTAGGATAGTGTAATCTTATGACCCAAACACAAACTAGCAAAGTAAATATTTTTTTATTTTAAATAAGGGTAATTTTCGGGGGTAATTTGAAAATTATAAAACAAAAGTTTTGCAAATCTTACTGTGTCATATGTCAAATGAAAGGGCTTGTTATGAGGATCTCATATATATTTTAGTTATTATTGTTAAATTAATCGTTTTGATTTTATTCATGAAAGCAGACGAAAATTGACCATTCCCCGCTGATCTCCGAAACTACCGAGCCTAAAATTTTGAAAAAATACAAAATATAGTTTTTTTATTATTGCAGATTACAGGAAAACCTATAAGAATTCTATCAATTGAAAATAAAGTGGTAAACTCAATATAATACGTTCACTTACGGAAAATAGTCGTATTGGTATTCAAAATTCACTTTTAGTAAGAGTACCTACCTATTGTAAAACATACCACAATTGAATAAAAATATTTGACTTTGGCATTGTACGGAACCCTCTCCACGCGAGTTCAACTCGCACTTGGCCGGTTTTATTTTGAAAGCTCTCTATATGTTTTTAGTTTAAAATAAGAACATAACTTTACACACTCGTTTTTTTTTGCTGTTAGTATTACTAAGATCAATAAAAGCGAGAAATGAAATACGATAAATCGTGCAACTTTCTGCTACGTACACTAGATGGCGACACATGTATAGAAACAAGGCCAACAACTGCTACTCCTATTAATAAGTATTTAGATTATTGCTTTATATACTGTTGTTTGTTGTCCTGTTGTCTCTATTCAGAGCGTTTTGTACGCCCCTGTACACAGCCAGCCTGTGGGTGTCATACACCCAGAAGCAGTAGCGGGGCTCCCCCGGCACTGCAGTGCGTCGGGAATGTTCGCCGACGCGCTTGTCGACTGTTTCTACACGACGATGCGAAAGCGGTGCACATCTCTGGGGCGTAGGCTCCGGGCCACCTCCAACGCCATCCTGAGCGTATTTGCGAACAGGTTTGATTGTCAGTACATCAACCATTGTTACATGGTAAATGTAATGACAAACAAACAAATGACTCAGAGGCAGGCGTATTTTTAGTCGGGTTAATTTAATTTAATTTAATTTAATTTAATTTAATTTAATTTAATTTAATTTAATTTAATTTAATTTAATTGTTATTATTTTAATTTTATGATTTTAATTTGATTTTATGATTTTAATTTAATTTTATGATTTTAATATAATATTTATGATTTGAATTTGATTGTAATGATTTAATTTTAATGATAATAATAATTTTACATTTTATTTATTATTTTTATTGTAATGAAATTTTATTTGAAATTGTAATTTATGACCTGGAAGTGGTTGAAATAAATGATTTTGAATAAAATAAAATAAATAAAATAAAGGTTCCCGAGAGATTTTTTGGTAGGTAATGAATATAACACAAATCCAAAACCATGATATCCACGTAATCGGTAAAAAGATGTACAGACACCAGCACATCAAGCCATACCAAACTGTCAAATTTTCCAAAATGAATATGAACCTTATGCCTTTGCAATAAAGCTGAAAATCAATCAAAGATATTTGACAGATTGTTGTAGTTTGATGTGCAGGCCTACGTACAATGTAAGGCTTCATTTCATATAAAATTACTTAGCTTCTAAACATGAATTAAAAAAATTGGATGCAACAAGGATAGTTGAATGCATTTTGAATTTTAGCGAGAGTGCACGATTTAAAAGTCCGCTCAACCGTGGAATTGACTGAATCAGCGTTTTGTTGTTATTGTTTAAGTATTGTCTGCTAATTGCACAATTAAGCAGTGTTTAAACCTATGTATATGTGCTAACTTCATAGAAATCAACATTATCAAACCGAATGTAGAAATTCTAGTCAAGTGTATAGTAGGCATGCGGTATAAAATCAAATACTTACTCTTAAATAGTCAATTAATATGCAGTGTAATAATAAATAATAATCTATACTGAAACGTTCCTAATGAAAAGAAACTTCGTCAATGCGAATGAGATCACAGCATTACTCCTCTTTCTCTTCTAGTTCAATTAGTACAAACTATAAAGCACATAACGAAACAATTTGTTCTGGCACTTCAGTGGTTTTATAAGCCGTCCGTCGAGTCTTGCTACATACAACTGTAGGCGTTTAGTCCACTCTCGACCCCTCGACCCCCATTAAATAATGTGCCCACTGGACCCCTAACTATAGCATATTACGATGATAAATCATCAGTCTATCCCATAGTTGCATACAATTTAACTAAAATACCCTCAATATAAAATGCGAATGCCTAAGGCATTAAAAGTAAGTCATTTGTATCTTTGTACATGAAAATAAAGAAATATATTTTTTATAATACTTATTGAAATCATTTGCGTTTTAGTAGATATCAAGTGATTGGTGCATGCCCAAGTTCTATTAGTATTCAAACATTCATGTTTGATACACAGCTTACAAGTGATAGTTGTTTATTTTTTTTTATTATAATATCAATTCCTGAATGTTGCCTTCAGTCTGTACCTGACTGTACCAAATTATTAATTTTACGTAGGTACTTACCGAACTAGGGGTTGAAAGTGGACCAGGTATGCCTGTCCTTTGTAGGAAAATTCAGTCTCACCCCCTGGGGGTCGAGTGTGAACTGTGTTTGGGGGTTGAGAGGAAAGAAATAAACAAATCTTTTTTTAGGGGTCCAGGGGTCGAGAGTAGACTAAACGACTGTAGGTAGGTACGTTCCTTTATTATGATACAAAACGAATATTCGTATTAATATTTCAAACGATTTTCAAATTATTAATTGTATATTTGAATTATGCAAATCACTTTTTGTTTTGTATGAATTATTCTTAAAAGAAGTGTTGTTCCGACAAACGGATTCCTTATAAGATTACTTTGTTGTCTGATTGTCAGCTGGTGGAGACGCGATGATCAAATTACAACCAAATAAATATACTGATACACTCATCAACATAGGATTATAAAAAACATAAATACAAAAACATTTACTATTCTGAAATAAAGGAAATACGGCTGAAGGTTAAGGAGTGGATATTATTTATAGATTTTTTTTAGTCACTTCCTCTCCTCCTAGGGTTCTGGGTAAATAGAAAAATATGAGTTTAAAACATCTAACTATAACTATACTCCTTTTACACTTCGGAGCGTAGAGGGTTTGTTAGTTATTAGTGGTATTTTAAAAGTGACTTGTTCAGTCATTATAGCTCACGGATATCGGTTATAGCTATTATTTACTTAACTTTTAGTGAGCATATCTTAAACAAGTGAATAAGTAATTAGTAGCCATAGATATCCGTGTTAGTAGCATAATATGTGTGTGTCGGGTCGGGCGGCTGGGCGTCCCCGGGCACCATCACTAACGCGCCCATCCCGACCGGCGGCGTTCACCCATCGCACAATAAAGCGCCACCAAATTATCTTTTCAAACAATTAGCTGAGACTTATTGTCCAACAAAATGTTCGCTCCGCAGAAATATCGGCGTAATTAAACAAGCTGTAATTAAACCAACGTTTTTTTTTAAGATATGAATAATAACGTTTACCGTATTCAGATTACGCTAACGAGACTGTAACTATCCGCAATGCCCAACAAAGACGATATAGCACTTACACCTATGAGGAATAAATTATAATGTGGAATTCTGCTATGCAAAAATTGGAAAATAAACGCATTATTTTCCAATTTTTGCAAAGATAAAACTCATCAATTCAGAACACAATAAGCAGTCGTGCAAAACCATTGCAAGAATACAGCAGTAAACAGATCTTTTCCGGGGCAATAAAAAATAATTATGAGCAACCTAGCATTAGACTTCATAAAAATATCTCGAAAATGGAACAAGGATAACTCTCTTGCCATTATTATTATTTCTTCTTTTTGAAAATCGTCGATATTCCTCTGGACGGCCTTTACATTTGTTAAATGTACACTCGGGCAAAATATAGCTCAGTCACTTATTAACCTACGGGATCGATTTCGTTTGTCATTCAGTTATCTTTTCGTGACTAATGACCATTAAAAAGTATATACCCAGTAGCGATTTCCGTGGTTTTTTATTCAAGATGTTTTTCTCCGTGGATATTTCTTAGTTCGTGTATTTATAATGTATTTTATTTCGCTATTTATACAAATTCCCTATACCTCTACCGTAGTATGAAAACGATTATTATACAAATTGACTAAATTCTGACGAAAAATGTATCATTTTCAACATGACATGTCTATATTTCAAACATTGTACTACATTTTTTTCTGTTCAATACAATAATATGGTTCCTGTCATCACTGACCGAGGATCCTATACTAAAAATGTTATTTATGAGCAAACCTGTCAATTACCGATACAGTGATAAGACTTGTCCTTTCTGACCCATCCTAATGAACCATCTCATATACAATATACACATGTTTGCTTATAAAATTAATGAGGTAGGTACTTAAGTTATTCCGACTAGTTCTTTCTTATACGTGAAACTGAACTAAAATGGTGATTACTATATAATTGCTGTCCACAATCCACGTTTGATTACATGTGCGAGTTCAGGTTCACAAAGCAAAGCAAATACATAATTATTATTTTATGATAAATTAGGTTTTAATTTTATTGTGAAGTAGAACATTAATACAAGGCCCAGTTGTACGAGTTTCACTCACACTTGATCAAGTTATACCAACACTTTTCCACTGTTTCAGTACTTGTTTAATACAAGCAAATTTAATAATTTGTCTTTCTAAATAACGTAATCTTTGGTCAAGTTAGTTTTGAAAGCTAAGTTTAGTTACGAGGAGGCCATAAAACCAATAGACCACTTCATATTTCCTTGGTAGATGATAACAGTCGTTACGACGCAAGTACCCTTTCCAAAGACACCCGTGACGCGAACAATTGCGCGAAATGACTTGAATAAACTGCAACATTGCACGCGGGACTACAACTTTAAAAATATAGCAAGTGAACTTCTGTTGTATTTGTCGTTTACGTGTTAAACTTTGTAAAATTGTAATGGAAGGCTGTGTCAGCGTCATACTTGTTGGAAAGGATACAGATTATTGATATATTTATCTCAAAGACAGTGAATAAACTATTTTTTTTGATTACATGGTTATACTCGATATTCGTGGGTTACACATATTGCTTTACTATAATATATAAAACATGTCCACCTTAAACTTAATTTTTGCATTCAATGATTTTTTTCACAAAAAAAAATTGCAAGAAATCTTGGTATTTGGGATGGAAAACTTAGGAATCGATTGTGATAATGTTCTAGTAGAAATAACCACTGACGACGTCGTGGTTATTGCTACTAGAACATTTCCCCATTGAATGTTTACGTATTAATATGTATAAGTACCAGTTCAGAGGAATTTACAGAAAAAAATGCACAACTTCAATAAGTATTTCAATTCATCCCTCCCTCTCTGGTTTCAATTTTCATTGTAACAGGAAAATGTCTATGAGAAATATATTCCTTCTAATTTTATTAATATCTAGTCTGGCCAAAAAATCAAGTACCTACTCTGTACAAATTTTTGATGTGGGTAAAAAAAACATAATATATCAATCGATTTTGTTTCGCGATTTTTGGACAAATTAATCGTAAAAGTTGTTCTTAATTATGAGAACAATAACCCCTTTTCGAGTATTGCGTAAACGAAAAATAACCTTGTATAAAGACGAGTCTTGATGAATTGAAACAGATCGAAAAGGTTCTCAAGGAATTTTATGTTGGGAATAATCCCAAAAGCGGCTGGCACAATTCTTCATTTCATTCACGTTCCCTTGCGATGAAACTTTTTCTCTGCAATTTTTCTGTGGAGGGCGGGGAGTTATCAGGTGGGGCGCTTTGCCAGTCGTAGCACGTAGCGGCTCCGAGCCCCGCGCCGCCCGCCGCCCGCCCGCTGAATACAAACTTCATTAGCCGTTTGATAATTAGCCCGTTAAACGCCCCTCACTCAACCAGCTATCGTCTCTTAAACCAACGATATCTGTGCATGTTCCCATTTTGTTATGAATTGATAAGATAGAAACATTTATAGTTTGCTAAGGACGGTACTTACCTACATCTTTGTGTCAAGTTAAAGTAAAAAAAACTAGTTGATAAGTCTCATTTTTGCCGTTACAGTTTTCTTGTAATCGACGTAATAATCTCTTCATTTGATGAAGTCACATATTTAATCGCTTTCAGTGCCTACCTATACTAGAGTTGGTTGTCAGTACCTAAATCAGACTTTAAATTAGGTAATATTCAAATAAAATCAACATAAAACGACATCAAGGCAATAAGAATGCAGGAAATGAAAAGATTCGCGAAATAATTTACAACGATAAATGATTTCAATAATATTGCTGTTATAGGTACTTATTCGTGTATTTACTCAAGAGTAACCCTTCACAGGCATGGATAATAAAAGTGACATTTCAACCGGAACATTTCCGGAAGGAAAGGACGAAACAAAAGAAGCTCCAATGAGTGAGGAGTAGAAAGAAGTTAGCTTTAGAAAAATTAGGAAACAATGAAGCAGGAAATGTTTCCTCGGTGAATGGCAATGATGCGGACGGACGGCGGCGGCGCGGCCGGGCGGCCGGGACGCTACCAGCTAACGGGGTTAGACACGCTCGCCTCGGCCTGATCGATACATGTATCTCTACGAGATTTAAATTGATACAACTTAATCATTGTAACATTATACTACATCACACACATTTTTAAACAACAAATATAGCATTATTTTAAACAGGACAAGTAAACAAATATTAAAATCAAACACTCTATTGTAAATAAATCCCTTCGACATAAAGTAGCAAGTAGGTAAGACCCTAAGCGCGTCTAGATTTGATATTTGTTGAATTGTTTTGTAATTTTCCTGCAAGGTGCTGAAATGACTTTGATAAACGATGTGTTATTCGATTTATCTTCTCACGCAATGTAGTGGAATGGCACCGATGTATTAAAAAATGTGTCAGATTTTTTAAATAATGCAGGTTACAAGGTACGTTATCTAAAAAATCTGTTCTACTACGTTCATTACGTCTTAAAGGTGGTATCAGTTCAGTTAAGTCTTCAAGTTACAAATGGTGAAAAGAAAAAAACATACACAAATAAAACTCAACCAGCCAACCAACGAAACAACCGCTGGACACAAACATCCGTACGCAATGCAAATATTTATTCTTTGTGGATATCGAAGCCAAGCACAGTAAGGCAAGTGCTGAGCTACTGGGACAATGGGGGTTGTCAGGTAGTAAACAGTTGAATGTGCCCTCTCTGTCAGTAGGTATCATAAAAATCTTCATCAGTTATAAGAGTTGAAAGAGATCATTATTATGCAAGGTATAATGGTTTACTATGTTATTAAACTGATCAAGGTATTTATATAGGAAGTGTATTATTTTTATATTACATGTAATTAGCCCCTTACTAGTTTTTTTTTACGTTAACGTGAATGTCGGTGGTGTAGTTTGGCGCAAAAGATCTCAGGAATTGTGCTAGTAACATTGGTTGGTGAAACCTTTTTATGACTAGGTATTTAAGAGCCCTGGCACAAAATCGATTCATTTTGGACAATACTGAGGATTTCATCAAAATTATTTGTGATTGTAAGAGTGCGATGCAAGTGGTTTGTAAGGATTTAAATAATAATTAATTTATATGATAATGGTAATTCATAAAATCTCTAATATTTACAACTAATTTATAAAAATTACGAGCTAGTATGATCGCAATTTAAGAAGAAACTAATAAACCTACTTATTTCTGAATGTAAAAAATATTATAGGTTACTTGCAGATGGCTAGATAACCCTTTTTATTAAATTGTATGTATTATTTATTTTATTTGTACTTCATGCACAAAGGTACAAAGGCGGACTTAATGCCTCAGGCATTCTCTACCAGTCAACCAAAGGGTGGTAAAGAGATAACATGGTAGCTTAGGTGCATAAAAAAGTAATAATTAAAAAGTTAAAAGATTTAAACTATACATACATAATTATAATAGATATCCGATATCCGTGATAATTATTAAATGTAATTGTGTATAATATCTAGCTGTGTTTTTTTATTACGTAATTTTTGAGAAAATTTCTGTCAAATTAATTGTATTTTTTCTATTATTTGGTCAACATTAAAAAAAATTAAAACGCTCAGTTATCGTTGAAATAAAATATCAATTTTATTTTATGAAAATACAATTTATGTTCTTAGAGTAAATAAAAGGCGCAATCAACCTCTACTCCCGAGCAATAAACTGGAATCACTTCATCGCGCGTTGCTCGCACATTTTTTTTTACAATTTCTATGCAAAAACTATGGATGAATGGAGATCATATTGAAAAAGGTAATTTTGTTAGATTTCAACCTCTTTCCTGTTTTTTTTTTATTTTGTTTATTCGGGAAAACAAACAATGACACGTTAAAAAGATAGGATACAGAAATTGTACAAATCAGGGTTGCTGATGCATATTTTTTTCACATCAGCGGAAGCTGATGCTGACGCTGATGTTTCATCATCGACATCAGCGGACGCCGATGCTGATTTTAATTATTTTCTTAAATAAGCAGGGGAAATGTAGTGCCCATTTAGAAAATATATCTAAAGGTTGCACGATTTTCCTTGGTACTTAAATAAAATATTGTTTCAATAATTTTGGCGCTATCAATATTAAATATATTCAAACTTCTTCCACAAAAATGAGAAAATTAAAAAAAAATTAAGGTTATTATTGTTAACAGTAAAAAAAAGTTTTGAGTATTGAGGTGCACGCAGGCCAGCATTTTGTACGACTGGAAATAGTTGCGAATACAGGTCGTGCGCGCACCTCGCGTCCCTAATGTTTTGGGAACTTGTTAATAATGTTTAACCTTTCGTATGCCGTAATTACAGACACAATTAAAAATCTATTGTGTCTCGCGTGGATCCACGTCTAAAACACAAAGGATAGGTTAAACAATCATTCGAATTAATGCAGAAGTCATACAAAAATGTAGTATCAAGAAAAGTACGCCTTGAACTCAAAGAATCAGCATTTTGTATTTTTTAAGTAACTCACTTTATAGTGAGTCTCTTATGAGAAATAAAGAACTTTTTAAGCAGCGATAATACATAGACTTAAAGTAAAAGTTGAAGTTGTATGCTTTCTATACACTTAATATACCTATTTGTAGGGGTATAGGGCTATTGTTGTAGGGGTTTCACACAGACACTGCATATTCAAATTGAGACATAACTGTGTTATTTAAATATATTTTTATTTGTAGCGGGTTTATTACAACAACATTTAGAAAATTAAATTTTGAGTTGGAGTTTCATTCAATGTCACTGCCAAAAATTATTCAGCTTTATGTCTTGGAACGTACTCGTAAAAAAAGCTTTTTCAAAAAAAGAAAACCGCGTTCAAAAACTAAAAAGTGATAAATAACTTTAGCACAGAACACACATTACTTTACTTTCGGAAGTCGATGGCAATACAAAACAATAAACACAAAGCCGCCGCCTGTTTTTTGAAAAAGCTTTTTATTTTTCGCTATTTAGTGTTACCTTAACATCCAAGTCTATTAAAAAACGGCGACACACTTAAAATAGATTGTAAGTCCTCCATAGATTGAAGAAACTAAAACGTCATCTAAGTATTATTTTTGGGAATTTGTTGATTTTCTCAAAAAAGGCTGTTTCAATTTTGGTGAAATTTATATGGGACTATTTCGGAATAAACCCCTTTCGAACAAAAAGAAATTTGCAAATGCGTCTATATATGACAGAGTTATGCCCAAACATACATAAAAAAAATATATATAAACATTCGAATTGATAACCTCCTTCCTTTTTGAAGTCGGTTATAAACAAAAGACATCAATTTTTTAAACAAAACACCATATTGTATGGTAGTCCTGAAGCTCTATAAAAAGTGGGCCTTTATAAAAATTGGTCATCAGCCTAATTTTTTACGTCACTGGGAACACTGAAGTTAAAAGAAAATGGAAACCAAACCTATAGAAGCCGCTCAAGTCGTTATCATAATCCAGCAAGGCTTATCTCAGCGTACTATCGCGCGACACATTCATTTGAGCCAGACTTGGGTCTCGAAGGTGTAGAAGCGGTTCATGGAAACTGGAAACTTAGTCTGGAGCCTAGGATCTGGACGACAGCGAGGCAATTTGGTGAGAGATGACCGAAATATTATCATCTCATCTCTTCGAAATCGATACCTGACCGGCGTGGTCGTCCTGCAGCAGCTCAGAGAGTGAGGCGAAGACTCAAAGAAGCGAACTTGACCCCAAAAAGGCCAGCCACGGAACCCAAATTGTCTCCAGCCCACCGCGACTCCCGGTTCACTTTACTCGCGATCACATAGATTGGGATATGGAGCAATGGAGCCGAGTCCTGTTCTCAGGTGGAACCATGCCTGCATGGTAGCGACCATCGACGGAGAGCCCATAGGAGAGCAAAACAGCAAAACCGCAAAACCGCAAAACCGCACAATGCTGTTTTGCGGAAACAGTGACATACAGGGCTGGGTCCTGTATGATGTGGGCGAGGATTTCTATTGAAGCAAAAACAGAGCTGATATTCGTATCTGGTGGAGGTCAGGGAGGGGGACTAACCGCAGAAAGATATATCTACGACATTCTGCTAGGCCATGTGCTCCCCTACACCGAGTTTACTGGCGAAGATTTTCTGCTAATGCACGATAATGCCCGCTGCCACACCCGCTGCAGTGACTAGACATGTACCTGGAAGGATACATTAGACTAAACAGCCCGTCCTGACTTGAATCAGATTAATTGATAACTGAATGATCCGAAATTGATGGCGAGCAAAAGAAAGATGTCGAGCTCCGGCGTCGATAGAAGACTTGAAAACTGCTTTAGTCAAAGAGTGGCAGGAAATCCCACAGGTTTTCATCAGGAAATTTATTCGGTCAATTAACCGTTTTATGTTTTTCTTACTCCTCCGCTGTTCTTTTCTGATTAATTTCGTTGCGGGATCCAAGACAGTTGAATCGTTTCTCTGGGACTCGTCGAGCTTCATTGCTCTGGCGCTTTTCTGGTGGTCGCCACTGTTGATTCTGGCTTACAGGAGTTACAGTGGTTAGGGAATAGTGTGGCGGCTTGTACCATTAAAAAAAAAAAAAAACCGTTTTGTTTATTTTTTATTTTTAAAATTTGTACCTATATCTTTTCATATTTCTTCCTACCTATTGCAATAATTCCCTAAAGAATCATGGCGAGATCCATACATTCATTTGTATGAAAAAAAATAATAATTTAGAGGGTTCAAAATATTTTCCAATGTGAAGAATACATTACCAGGAGTAGATTGATATACTTAGCATATTTTAAAACCCGCGCATAATTAAAATATTACGAAATGAAAATAACACTTTTTCGTTTCATCTCCTGATGCTCATTTTGTGTTTATAAAAAAAAGAAAGTTACAAGCGAAGTTAACGGATCTATAACATTGGCAGACAAGTGATGTGACAAGTGTGTGGAAAAAATCAATCATTATTTGTGGTATTATTTCCCATAAAACGATGCAATTTCAGAGTAAGAACTGCGATACTGTGGCTTATGTCAGAGCTTTTCGATAAACTATTCACTTTTATTTTGCGGGGTTTAAAAAAAATTGTAAATGCTAAAGATACTCTTTAGGTACCCAAGAATATAAGAATTAGAATTTCAACTTCTCTAAACATCAAACATTTTTTTTTTGTAGAAATCCTGCCATGATTCTTTAGGTAGAAAAAAGAAATAATTTTAAATCTTTTTGATATCATTTGAAAGCTGACAAGATCACCCTTCAAATGGTATACCAAAATTCATAGAAATAGTTTTGAGCAACGCGCGATGAAGTGATTCCTGTTTATTGGTCGCGAACTTACGAGTATATTTTGCGGCCCGCTAAACTGATCGCACTTGTAACAGGTGAAACTGGCACAAATAGTTTTGCTGCACGATAATGGTATTTTATAATCACACAGACCTTAAACTAATATATAAAAAATATTATTTTACGATTTCTCACAATTAGATAGAAAATAGTAAAAACAAAGCGTCGATTCGGACTTTTAGGAAACATTGATTTGTGACCAGCAATCAAAGAAAAGTAAACTGTACGCGGCCGCGCTTTATAAAGCGTCTGTCACTCATACTTAGCTGCATGACAATCTCTTTCTAAAACTCAATTTATTAACGGCCGCGTACTGTAGAATAATTATGTGATATTAAAATAATAAAGATTGCGTATTGAGATAAATACCCACACATAAAATTAAACATTAATAGACAGTTAATAGAAAGTCACTCATACTTAGCTGCGCAATTAACATAATGAGTATCAAACACGTGGAGAGTATTCCGGAATCTGCTTATTTTTAACAAATAAGTATCACATAATACTTCTATCTTTATAATATTCTGTAGCAAGTCGTACGTCTTTCTCTCTAAGAGAGATTTTCCTGTTCCTACACTATCTCGAAAGGAGCTAAGCTTTGAAATATAAAAAGCGGATAACTTTGCGGACCGAGTGTTGTGGACAGGGCAACACGATCAATGATATTATCCTCAAAACTGATACACGAGGGTTGTGTAGTGATTTAAAATAACATATGTAGGTAGAGCGATACAACAATACGAGTAATTCTACATTCTATTCAATATAAGTTAATATAAGATTTCAAATTCGTTCGATTTTATGTATACTTAATATTAAAAAGCTGAAGAGTTTGTTTGTTTGGTTGAACGCGCTAATCTCAGGATCTACTGGTTCGAATTGAAAAATTCTTATTGTGTTGGATAGTCCATTTATCGAGGAAGGCTATAGGCCCATGCGGAGCCGGGTCGGGTTGCTAGTTCTATATAAAATATTTATAATCTCATCATCATCATCATACCAGCCTATTGCCGTCCACTGCTGAACGTAGGCCTCCCCCAGAGATCGCCAACCAACCCGGTTTTGGGCAGCCTGCATCCATCGGCTGCCAGACACCATCTTCAAATCGCCGTCTGGTCGTCAATAGACTCTGGTTTTAAAGGATTGTGGGGTCGACGATTTAAAGATATCACGTAGCTTTCTGAATGCTGCCCAGCCCAAACGTATCCTTCTTTTCGCCTCCTTCTTGAAGTTGTGCCGCCCCAGTTGTATATTTTGGTCAAGATATTATATGTATTCTTGGACAATTTCGAGATAGCGCAATTTACGACTATGGGTCTCGGAAAGACATAACTATAGTACATGATTTTTTTATTCAGGTTCATCTCGAAGTCCATACCTTACATCTTGAAGAATCGCTAAGACCGTTTAGCGTCACTCCAGCTCCTGCAGAGACTGCCATGATGACAATGTTATCCATAAATCGTAGGTGCGAGATTTAAAGAATGTACTGACCGTTGCTATATTTATGCCGTCCTTTCCAATTAAGCGTCTTGAAAACGTCCCCCAACGCGTTTGAAAACACTTTCGTCTCACTGCTTTACTCCTCAACGCAGTTGGATTGGTTTCGTGCTTCGGTGTTGTACTTAGACAGTCATTTTTAGGGTTCCGTATCTCAAAAGGTATCGAGTTGAAATTAGAACCATATACGTAGATCCACGGTCCCTGTCCCACAGAAGCTGTGAAAAAATCAAACTTCTAAGTTAACGTGAAAAAAAGATACGGCCGTTTGTGTCGCAAAAAATGTACATTTCAACACTCAAGGGAATCAAAATTTATAGGTAACTTTCCGTTGACCTAGAACTATGATATTTGGCAGGTCATTTCGTAGTATACTATAAAAACAGGAAAAAGTCATTTTCCTGTTTTTATCACACATCAATCATCACAAAAAGTAAACATTTGTAATTAAAACATAAAAATATATATTTTAAGATATGTACCTACAAATTTGTACGGAACCCTCTGTGAGCGAGTCCGACTCGCACTTATCCGGTTTTTTGTGGCCACAGACACCTCAACACCTCGATGTATGCAGTCGACGATGCATCTCTGCATGGAGTCTAGCACAACCCAGGTCTCGTCAGTGTCTAAGGCTTTCTCGTAGTCTACATACGCATGGCACAGTGGCTGATTGTATTCCTCGGTTTTTGGATAATTTGCTTGCTCCGAAACCCGGCCTGCTCCGATAGTTGGAAGTCATCGAACTTTAGTGAGACGAGACGATTCGAGATATGAAATCGCGTAATAGTAAAAGTTGATAAGGGATATAAGCTAATTTTAAACTAAGAAACATGACAATTGGTGTTTAGCTTTCCGGTTAAACATAAAAAAATACACGTTTCACTGTTATTTGAATATTTCCTAAGGGAGTGAAATACTGTTATATAGATGAGCACTAGGAAAAGATATTTGGAAACCCAACCCCAAAAGGGATGACACGGTTGGCGCAGTGGTTGAGCAATTGACTGATGCGCTGCGTATCGCGGGTTCGATTCCCGCACGGAACAAATATTTGCATGGCTTACAGATAGTTCCGGGTCTGTCTATTTGTGTATGTGAGTTTATATGTTTGTAAACGCACCCACGACACAGATAAATTCCTAGTATAGGCAACGTTTAAAAAATATATAATTAAAAAAAAATTGTATGAAAAATCTTATATCTTGGGTTAATAAAATTTAAACAATTTTTTTGAACTACTACTTGATGTGGGCCTAGGGGATTTTTTTATATGGGACAAGCCCGCCACGCTATTCCCTAACCACTGTAACTCCTGTAAGCCAGAATCAACAGTGGCGACCACCAGAAAAGCGCCAGAGCAATAAAGCTCGACGAGGCCTAGGGGATGTTGAATTTGCGAGGGAAATAAGAAATCTACGCGAACAAAGTTACGCGCGAAGTGCTAGTCATAATATAAGCCAGAATTACTTTCCCAGCATGTACACACTGTATGCAAAAGAAACCCTTCCATCCATTCATATTTAAAAGGATTAAGTACTCCAATTGGAATGGGTGATAATTGATTGATGTTAATCTCAACATACGTATGTAATTCGCAATCGGATTCGGTTTGTTTTTATCATTAACGGGGTTTGCAATATGCAATAAAAAGTAGATCGAGACTCGGGATGACGCGTGACGCGGTGTGGTGCGGCGTGATGCGGTGGCAGTGCGGCGCGGACGCGGATATAGAGGCGAATATTCCTACGTAATTAAAACAAACAGGAGGAGGCTCACACTCCTCTCTAATTGCATTCGTGTTGAAATAATCACGGAAACAGTGACAGGATGTACTATGTGTATCGGGCTTACTGATTACGCAGATGACGCACTAGGGCACAGACGCGGAATTAATTATCGGATAGAGTTCGAAATAAGTGTAAAAATATTAAATAAGCATAGGTATTCTATAGCAGCGGAAGAAAGGAAACTTGAAGAAACCACACAATTCGTCAATTTGAGTTTACCTCTACGGCTCACTAAAGTCCCTTTATGGTAAATATATAATATCTGAAAACCAAATAAAGGAACATATACTAGCTGCAAATGAGTTAGTGGATTTGTGTAATTACAACGCAGACAGAGTGGACTCGCTGACTCTCAGCAACACGCAGTGTACTTGTCAGAGGGAGTCTGACCTTGTGGCCGTCCAGCCTGAGGCAACGGAGTCCCAAGCTGTGAGTGCCCAAGGTTGTATCCCCAACCATAACCATGATACTGTACAAGAAGTGCCACAGGCAGTATCTAGTACTTGTTCCTCTGGTAGCAGTCAAGCAAGTCTTTCAGTAATGTTTTCTGATAGTATAGGCAGAGGTATAGGGAAACTAATTAATAATAACCTGAAATATAACATTCAGAACCATTGTACACCAGGGTTATCCTACAAACATATAATGGCATCAATAACAAAGTTTCAATATAATTCATCAACCAATATTTCTGTATTTATAGGTAATAGTTTAAAGGTCACAAAGGAAGATATTACTAACTGTGTTACAGACATTCTAAACATTAATTGTAATAAAATAATTTTGTGTGCTTCCCATATTTTAAACACTTAACATACAGACAAAATAATTATATACATATGTTAAATAAACATGTGCATCTTCTAGTAAGTCACTATAGTGACAAGCTTATGTTTTTTGACACCAACAGTTTTGTTGGAAAATTAAAATCGACTAGGGATACTGTGTGCCCTTTAGGTTTAGACATCAAATAGCGCGGCTATTAGCTTATAGTATTAACTCAGACATAAGTAGTATGTCGAAGTCTTGTGTTATTAGCTCCACATCAATTAGTAATAATACTAATAATAAGGTGGTGACCCAGAATGATTGTAGCACTTATGCTATACATAATTATACAAACTGTACGAAGGAGGATCCATGTGTCATTATGGACCAGCCATCTATTGATGCGAGTTGCACAAGTGGTAGGAACTCACTACCTGATATCATTGAAGTCCGTGGTCAAACTCCGGATAATAATTTAAACTAGTTTGTAAGACAACAGAAGGTACCAATAACCATATAGTTAAACCTACAAATAACAAGGTACCTTCTTGCTCTCATAAAGTTAAGTTTCAGAAACAGCAGAATACCTTGAAATTATTTCATCAAAATATTCAAGGTATTTCATCCAAATTATTAGAAATTGAAATGTTTTTAGAAAAAACCATGTTTGATATTGTTTGTTTTACTGAACATTGGTTAAAGGATTACCAAATGCTGATTAACTATGAAAACTATAGTGTGGGCAGTTGTTTTAATCGCAAAGCTATGTCGCGTTGAGGCTCATTGATCTTATTAAAAGATTGTTTAAAATATAAAGAAAGAAATGACATAGTTGGCCTATCGGTTGAACATTGCATCGAACTTTCCTGTGTCGAGCTGGATGAGCATATTATAGTGTGCGTGTACAGACCCCCAAGCTACCAAAACTATTCTTTATTTGAGTCTGTAATGGAAGATGTATTAGTGAAACTTGCAACGTGTAGCAAACCCGCAATTATTTGTGGTGATTTTAATATTAATGTTTTAGAAAATAATTTGAATAGTAGTCGATTATTAAGCCTTTTTAAATCATTTAATTTGTCGAATGTTTTCATGGAGCCTACTAGGGTAACTCCAACTACTGCTACCTGCATCGATAACATTTTTTGCGATTGCGACTATGTAGATAAAGCTATTGTTAATTATTTACCATCGGATCATAGCGGTCAAACGGTAACATTTATGTTCAAAATGTTTACGACAAAAGTGCAAATACAATTTAGACCAATAACAACTGGTAAATTAAATAAATTTAATAAAACTCTAAATAATAAGTTAAGTACTCTGGACCACTATAACAACGATGCAAATAAATTGTATAATGATTTATTTTCTGTGGTCGAAACTGAATTCAATAAAAATTTTGAAGAAAAGGCGGATTATATTGGCCCTAAGTTTATATTTAGTGACTGGGCAACTAAGGGTATTAGAAAAAGTAGAGAAAGACTGTTTGAGCTGTATGGCCTTAATTAAGCCTTATATTAACTCGGAAACTTTCAACAAGTATGTTGCTACTTATTCTAAAACTTTTAGAAATACTTGCAAGGTAGCGAAAGCGCTATACATTAGTAACAAGATCAAATCGGCAGACGATAAAATAAAGACAGTTTGGAAAGTTATAAATAACGAAACTAGCAAGAAAAAAGTTCGTAACGCGGAATATACATTGGAGACATCACATGGTCCCGTAAGCTCTAACATAGAAGTAGCTCGTGAATTTGTAAATTTCTTTACTAGCATACCAATCAAAACCACGGAAGCTTTGAATTCCTCACCTGACGACTCAATTGCGTTATTAAAAGCGAACGTTCCAGGCTGCCCGGTAGAATTTCAATTTAAACATATTGACCCCATGACCGTTTTAAAAGCTTTTCGGCAAATCAAAATAAAATTTACTGAAGATCTGTGGGGTATGTCTATTAAAGTTTGTACATCTATAATAGAAACAATAGCACCTTATTTGGCTTTAATATTTAATATGTGCGTAGACCAAGATGTTTTCCCAGATTTAATGAAATTTAGTAAGGTCATACCTCTTTTCAAATCCGGGGATAGTAAAGATACTAACAATTATAGACCCGTGTCCGTGTTGCCGGCTTTCAGCAAGGTTTTTGAAAAGATTATGCTTAATCAGATGCTTGCTCATTTTAACACAAATGGCATATTACACGATCAACAGTATGGTTTCACCAAAGGGCGTTGTACGACTGACGCCGGTGTCACTTTATTAAAACACATATTTACTGCGTGGGAAGAGGCACAAGATGCCATAGGAATCTTTTGTGACCTCTCCAAGGCATTTGATTGCGTAAATCACGACACATTAATTCTGAAACTTGGGCATTACGGACTAGGTAAACTTGCGCTTAGTTTAGTGAAATCTTATTTAAATGATAGACAGCAGCAAGTTCAAATAAACGGGGTGAATTCACATGGTTTAAAAGTACAAATGGGAGTTCCGCAAGGCTCAATTTTAGGTCCTTTCCTCTTTTTAGTTTATATTAATGATCTTCCCCGGTTATTCAAAAACCAACCACAAATGGTGTTATTTGCCGATGACACGTCAATAATTTTTAAAATAAATAGACGGGCTCAAAATCTTGACAACGTAAATAACGCTTTACTTGAGGTACAAAAGTGGTTCACGGCTAACAATTTAGTATTAAATGGAAAAAAAAACTAAGTGCATCAGATTTGCTTTGCCAAATGTTAAAAATAGTGAGTGTGACATAGTATTGAATAAAGAGAAACTGGAATTCGTCGATAAAACTGTTTTTCTGGGAATGACGCTCGACTCAAGGCTACAATACCCCATTGTAGCCTTGAGTCGAGCGTCATTCATCTAACATCTCTCGCAGGACGGCTAAGTTCGGCAGCATATGCTGTCAGAAAGATCCGGCAATTTACTGATGTGGATACCGCGAGACTGGTCTATTTTAGTTACTTTCATAGTATAATGTCTTACGGTATTTTATTGTGGGGACGAGCTGCAGACATCGATTCTATTTTTATTCTGCAGAAAAGAGCCATCAGAGCCATTTATAATCTGCGTATGCGCGATTCTCTAAGGGAACTGTTTAAGGAAATTAACATAATGACGGTGCCTTGTCAATACATCTATGAAAACATCATGTACGCTAGAAAAAATCTGCATCTTTTTGATAAAAGAGGTGACAGACATAATTATAATACTAGAAATAGGGACCAACTAGTTCAACCAGGTTTCAGACTGGCTAAAGTAGATTCGTCTTTCATGGGGTACTGTTTAAAGTGTTACAATAAAATACCTCCCCACATTGTTCAACTAAATGAGACAAAATTTAAGTCTTGTATTAAACGCACACTATGCAACCGGGCATATTATAAATTGAGTGATTACATCACTGATAAAAATGCTTGGCTGGATGCTGGTCTAGCTCCACAGCCATAAGGGTTCATAGATTGATTGATTAGCATTTGTAACAATTTTTGGAGCCGTTGAAGATGTAGATCTAAATTATCTTTGCATTGTATAAACTCAATGTGTTAGTATTATATAATTTTTCGTAGCACATACATGTGAGCACTATGTTCTTTAAAGCTACCATTTACGAGGTATACCTCTCATTGACTTGAATATGCCCTGGCGGTTGGGAGAGTCATGCTCACTTAAATGTCTCGCTGCCGGTGGCGCATGTGTTGGATTATTCGGTTCCCTTCAAAATGGTTGAGCTAAATGGTGCCGATCCATGCGTCATGTTCGTGAACGGACGCCGTCGGTTGGGACTGGTCATCTCTTAGCTGCCTCGGTTATTTTAAATTTTGGTTTGAATTGTTATTATAACTATATTTGTCTCTAGACCTCTTTTAACATGCAAGACGTGTTACATTGTTCTCACATTGTACCCTTAGATTCAACATGAATGATGTAACCTAAGTTTGTAAAATTTATCTGATTTTAAAGGAGTGTTCATGGAGTTTCTTGCTCGTTCTTCTCCATAGAAACCTACTGTTTGGAACGAGCAACTAGCTTCAACTTTCTGACTGACTGACTCTGACAATTCAAAAGTACCTGTAAATGGTTTAATTGAAATAAATGATTTTGAGTTTGAGTTTGAGTTTGGTTTATTCAAGACTAAATGGAAATAATAAGAAAGGCTTTAAAAGATTTGACGATATAAAATGTTATTGCTTTGGCTTAGGCTAGGACACGGGAACCGTAACAGCCTCTTACTCCACTCGCGAATATACCGAATACGTCGTTTTTATATTGAATTGGGCCACGGGGGAATCAGAGTTAAATTGTTAACGATATATCGACCTGCTAGGCAGCAACCCTGTTGCGGTCTAGGGTGGGTGACCGTTCCTTAAAAAAACTAAGTACTTTTTGCCTCAAATGGAATCTCAGCCGCCGCTTGGTTCATGACCGAGGGTTGTGTGTGGAGGCTGATGATAGGATAGGTCACATAGGATGATAATAAGGGCCGAGTTACTCCATAATGGCAGCAGCCGGCAGCGACGCGGCGATTAGCCGCGAGCCGTTCAATTATGCGGCACGTTGACTGCCGCTCGCGGAGCCGCGCAGCGCCGCGAGCTGCCGCTCGACTCATACAAATCTCTAAACGATACTATGCTTTGATGTTCAAAGATAAAGTTGAAAATAGTTTGTCAGCAAAACTGCCGGCCGCTGCGCTGCCGACTGCGGCCAATTTCGGTGTGACTTGACCGTAACTGATACTGATATTAGCACACAACCCAATAGGTAAGCGCTTGATTTTCATCGTCAATCGCTTAGTTCATCACATGTCGTACATCTTTTAGTTGAATGCCTCAATTTTTATAGTTGTCATATTTTTTTTTTCGTTTAATATAATCATCATTGTAGGTAATCATCATGGGAGTAAGGTTAAAAATGTATTCACTGTTCATTACTTTTCTGTTAAACAATAGTTCTTGCAGTAACGAAACACCCAAGCCACATAACATATTTTGACTAAGGAGTAGAGTTTGTGAAGTTAGGGCAAGTAAAGTAGAGATTATAGGTAGAGATCTGATAACTTTTTGACAGTACGAGCCATTTTCTCTCGTCTTGGCAACATTTTACATGAAAATGTTTTTGCTGGGATTTCACTTCTTTTTATAAGTTGTCTCTTCAAGACAATATTGTTTTATTTTGTTCATTTTTTCTAGTTTAAGAATTTTTTGTTGTCTAAATGTCAGCTGTCTAGGACTTCAGGAAGTACCCTAGAATTTTGATGACCATCAGTGAGTGAGTCAGTGACGAAATCGGGCTTTTTGTATATATCAATAAAATATAAAGTGTAAGAGCTATGCAATTGAAACTTTATATATTTAATAAGTCTACTATTGACGTCATATTCCGAGAATTTTATTTATCTGGCATAATCCAACCCCAAGTTATGAAGGTTCAAAAAAACCACAAAGCACTTCAAGAAAAGGTAGGTAGTGCCCTTGCGATTCGCTTGTCTCGTCTTGGCGGGGGTACTGCAGTGCCCCCAGATTCACTGTTCATTACTTTTCTGTTATACAATAGTACTTGTAGTAACGAAACGGCCAAACCACATATTTTGACTAAGGTGAAGTTTGTCAAGTTAGGCTTGTAGAGTTGGGGCGTGTAGAGTTAGAAGCTTGGGTCTACATGAGATCTGATAACTTTTTGACAGTGCGAGCCGTATGGTCTCGCCTTGGCAACATTTTACATGAAAATGTTTTTGGTGGGATTATGTTTTATGAAAAAAGTTTAGTAATGGCCACGTGCCATTACAAATACGTACCTATTCGTGCAAACCTCAAAAAATAAGTTACTACTTTGACCTTTATTTTATTTTCCTTTATTGGCCAACCAACAATTGTTTACACTGTACATAGTTAATGCAATATGTATCATAAGCTAGGGCTAGTGTAACAATTTCTTACAGGTTAGCATCGCATGCCCCATAAACATGTTAGGTGTGCCACAAGCACTAAACTAATATAAAATTAAAATTAACAAGTTTTAATTTAATAAAACCAGTGGATTCTCACGTGCATCTTAGTAGAAAAAACCGGACCAGTGCGAGTCGGACTCGCCCACCTTGGTGGGCAACCCTCGGGTTCCGTACATATTTGTAGGTACATATCCATACTTCTATACTAATCCATACCTACTATCCATACTTTAATCTACTTAATATTATAAATGCGAAAGTAACTCTGTCTGTTACGTTTTCACGACGAAACGGCTGAACCGATATTGATGAAATTTGGTATGAACATAGCTTGAACCCTGAGGAAGGACATGGGTTACTTTTTTAATCCACGACTTCGTCTGCATCCGCGATAACCGACATTCACGCGCACGTTATCGCGGGCAAAAGCTAGTTATAAATAATAATAATAATAATTTATTTATTTCACAAAAAGTGGAACAGTCTGTTACAAGGTAGGATGACACTTAGAAATAAATTAGAGCTAAGATGAGTAACAAAACATAATATGACCTGACGTCCTAGCTAGGTTACGTAGTAACCTGTGTTAAGGACAATCAGCCCTCATTTCCCGAAATAGGTTAAGTTTTGACTGTTAGACAAAGTGTAAATCAAACAATGAACAATGAAATTAATCTAAGTACTGTCATGCATGTATGTATGTGTGTGTGAGTGTATGTGTGTGTGTGTGTGTTATGAGTTACTTCAGTGTTATAAGTAGGGATTCAGTCTCAACATATTTTTTTCCAGAGAGAAACTGTTTAATCTGTTTTTTGCATGTTTGTAGACAATGAGTGTGTAGTGGAATCATTGCATTTACTCTATTATATAAAAATGGTCCCAGGTATACAAAGAATCTTTTCGTAAAAGTGAAGTAAGGACTCATTCTTACTTCACTTTTACATCCAGAAGAAGAGACAGGATATATACTGTACCTCAGTACAGTATATATCCTGTCTCTTCTTCTGGATGTTAAGTGAAGACGAGCAGTTGGAGTCTTAGTGTGTTGTAGCATTATCGTGCTTAGTATAAAGGTTTGCCTGACAATAAGGACCTTGCATTTCTGGTAGAGGTCAAAAGTGGGATAGAGTATTGGTCGAAAAGAGGCCACCTTCAGGACAGCGCGCTGCGCCACCTCGAGAGGTTTAAGTATGGATTTTGCTGCACCACCCCAACTCGTAATACTGTAAGAAATTACAGAGTGGCACATGGCAAAATATACTGTACTTATAATATGCACGTTAGCAATGTGCCTCAGGGTTTTAAAAAAATAAATGAGTTTGCGCACCCGGCCAGTCACCTGAGTAATGTGTGCTCTGAAGTTAAGGTGCTTGTCCAGAGTGATGCCTAAGTATTTAATTGTATCAGTAGATGTGATTAGTGGACAATCGCAATTGGGTGTGTTGGAGTGACAGGTGTGAGCTTGCAAAGTTATGGGTGTCGAGGGTTGTGATGTGATATTGAGAGAAAAGGTAATAAGTTTGGTTTTAGAGGTGTTTAAAGTAAGTGAGTGACACATAAGCCAACGACGTATGATATCAATCCCCTTCTGAGCAGTAGATTGAAGGCTAGACCACGAGTTGTCAAAGAAGGTAATAGCAGTATCATCGGCAAATGAAATAATGCTTCCAGAATCTAACTTTATATTGAAGAGGTCATTGATGAAAACTAAAAACAAGGTGGGACCTAAGACACTGCCTTGTGGTACTCCATGAGCAATAGGCAGCTCGTCACTTAAATATTTGTCAATTTTGACCCACTGTGTACGGCCTGAGAGATAAGAGTTGAAGAGCTGAAGTTGTTGACCTCTGATACAAAGACGTTCAAGCCTAGATATAGGAAAGGGAGAGGAACGGCATCAAAAGCCTTTGCGAGATCAATAAATACAGTAAGACATTTTTTGCGGAGGTTAAGTTTGTCAACAATACCGGATATCAATTTCAGGGCAGCATCACATGTCGATTTGTTTTTTCTGAAACCGAACTGGTTAGTTGACAGTAGATTATTATTTTCAAGATAATTGATGCGTCTCTTATTTATTAATCTCTCCATGAGCTTTGATAGGGCAGTAAGTACCGCGATAGGTCGATAGTTGGTTATGGCAGCACGATCTCCCCCCTTGAATATGGGATGAATGATTGCCAATTTAAAGGATGAAGGAAAAGTAGCAGTGTCGAAACAGAGGTTAAAAATGTGAGATAAAATGGGAGCCAGGAGAATGCAGTACCTTTTTAAAAAAGTGGTGGAGATGCCATCGTGTCCTATCGCGGCATTGGGTTTAAGTGATTTTATAATCGAGATTATCTCATCAGGGCTTGTTCCTAGCATAGCAAATGAGTTGGGGCTGCTTGTGCACGTAGAGCTCAGTTGGGGACCCCAGAGCAGGTAGGGGGTTGGGTATTTTTAGTAGAATCAGCCAGATTCTTACCAATGTTAACAAAATATGCATTAACATCGTTAACAGATTGATAAGGGGATGTGAAAGAAGAGAATAGTTCAGTTGGAATGTGAGTAGAGTTGTTAGTGTTCGTAACGCGCTTAATTATCTGCCATAGAAATTTAGTGTCCCGACCAGCTTTAGTTAATTCCTCAGAGTCGAACTGTGTTTTAACTTTTTTGAGGATTTTATTGCAAAAATTTCTGTTTCTAACATAGGTAATTGCGAGTACTTCATTGTCGGGAGATTGCTTTTGTTTTTTATGCAAGGCATCCCTGTTTCTCATGCACCTTAGGAGACCTGGAGTAATCCAGGGCTTGAGGATCCGATTACGTTTAGACACATGTTTGGTAATTGTGTTTTTGCTTATTTCTTCGGAAAGAGTTTGTATAAGGGAGTTTGTTGCTGCATTGGGATCAGTCATTGATAATACGTACGATAAGTCTATTTTTTCCATAGCCGTATCAAGTGCAACGTAGTCGACCCTCGTAATTGTGGTCAAGTGGGAGTTATGGTGTGGCTTAAAATTTAGACAAAAGAGAGTTGAGAAGTGATCGCTTATAGTGGACTCAAAAATGAAGGTAGAAGAAGGCAATGTAGTTCGAAGAATGGTGTGATCAAGGCAGTTGTCTCCTCTTGTAGGCCGGTAGTGTGTCGGTAAAAAGCCATGAAATGCTAGACAGTCAAGGTACACATGAGAGCGGCTCTCCAGAGGAGAATTAGAGCTGTTGATGTTTAAATTTATATTGCCTGTAATTACAACTGTACTAAAATTAGCTAAACAAGGTAAAATTTCGTTAAGTGAGCTAAAGAAAGTGTCAGTGTCCTCATTTGAAGGAGATCTGTAAATACAAATGATTGCTACATCTGACTTCAGCTCAACAATCAATCCAGAGGCAGAACCATGAAAGTCTGGTTCATATGCTTTGTATTCAAGTTTAGAATTTATATAGACAACCACACCATCACTCTGATTTCGATACTTAGTAGTATGACAACGAGAAAAATTTTGAAGATGTGGTAGGTTGAAGTTAGTTAAGCAGGGGAGCCAACATTCAGAAAGTACTGCTATATCGCACTCAATAGAGAGGCGGGTAAGCAGTGTTTCGAAACTAAGAAAGTTGCGATTAATAGACCTTATATTCTGGAATAGCATTTTGAGATATGAATTAGGGTTCTTAATAATTTGTAAGCAATCCTCTGGTGTGCATTGGTAGATGTTAGATACAGTAAAATTATCCAAATTGTCATTTAGTGAATTTATGTTATCGAATTTTATTATTTAGAAATAACATATAAGGTAATATGACACAGTTCGAAAGAAGTTCGGGGCAATTAAACGAAAAAAGCGTGGCTATTAGCTTACTAAATAATGAGAGGTGAAGTACTATGATGTGTGAAGAAAAATGGTTTGAGTTTTTGTGTTTGTAGTGTGTATGTGGAAGAGTGCGTAATTTTAACATAGAAGGTTAATTTTTTTTACAGCATTAAAGGACCGTAGACTTGAGTATATGCTTTTAATTTCAACTCGATACCTCCCCGCGTTCCCGAGACAAAGGGTCTTGACAGGCAGACGGACAGACAAACAGACAGACAGACAACAAAGTGATCCTAATATGTGGTTTAAGTATCGGTCACAAATTACCAGTAATACCAGTCACCCTATAACACTACAAAGTCTAAGGAATAAGCAAACTACAACAACTTTAAGAAAAATCACTTGAAAAAGTACAGGCGCATGCAAAAATCCTTGGATAGCACAGAAATATAATCGTGTGAAGCGAGAAATGACGCCATCTAGCGTAAAACCAAATAACAATTAACAAAACGTAATTATGATGGTGTTGCTTTGCTATGATAAATTATTTCTGTAATTTCTTTTTTGTCTCTTAAACATTCAAATCCATACTAATGTTATACATTCGAAAGTAACTCTGTTACGCTTTCAAGATGAAACGGCTGAACCGCTTTTGCTGAAATTTGGTATGAAATTAGCTTGAACCTTATGGAAGGACATAGGCTACTGTTTTATTCGCGACTTCGTGACCGCGACCGACATTCACGCGGACGAAGTCGCGGGCAAAAGCTAGTAATTTATAATTAATATTTCTTTTAAAGAAAACTGTTCCTAACTATTAATTTAATTTGATAAAATTAAGTATCTGATTTTCTAAGTTTTAGTTTTGTAACTTGAGAGGGTAGGTTGAATATGGATTTATAAATAACTATAAGTAGGTATAGTTCAAATAATACTTAAATCGAACAGTTATGACTTAGCTGAATTGATCGTTCGCTAATTTCATTTCGATTACTTCGTTGGGGTGCCTTTTGTTTAGTTTTTATTTTATATCACGTGAATTACTTATTTTACCAAAATAAGTACGCGTTATAATATTGATTTCGTTACAATTACTTTGCATAATCAAGGCAAAAACTTGATAGAAATAGCCAGAGAGACCAGTGTAAACGTAAGTAGTTTTATTTTTACATTTTTACTTATATAAAAGTGCTTCATTATTTTTTTTGTTTCTATGCTACTTAATGATCATTATTGGCTATTATATATTTCTGTTTTATTGTTGCAGAGAAAAATAGATGTTCTATGGGTGCGACGATTTGAAGAGGCGGGTTTTTGCCACACCATCAAAGAACTGATAGACCACGACTTATAAACACATTGCACCATCAAACCATGATAAAGGAGTATGAAGAAAATAGATTTCTGTCGACAAACCACTATGCTGGTTTATTTGACACATGTGTTGCCACTATTCGTCGTGCTCTTCATAGTAAAGGGCTGCATTATCAGTAGCATGCTGGGAAACCCTTGCTCACGGAGAACCATAAAAGGGCAAGATAGCAGTTCACTTTCGATCACATAAACTATAATTGGAGTAATATCATCTGATGAAAAGTCCCAGTCCATTTAAGTCCAGTGAACACGGACGCTTATGTTTGTGACGTCGAAATAATACGCGATAAACAAGTGATCACGTAGTGCTCTTTAAGCAATGGTCATATAACAGTGATTTAAAAAAGTATAACACTTTTATAATTATACAATTATTTTATAATAAATTCAATCATTGAAAATAACCATTTCCATTGAATAATATTAATTAGGTATGTATAAATATTTATTCTATTCTATCTACTAACCATTTGATAAGTTTTTATGTAATTTTGCAGCCTACCTATTTTTTAATATATTTAATTGCTAAAACTACGGTTGACCTTTGTGATAAAATAATCTGGTCTCCTGGTTATTTTTATTGAGGTTACATAAGCTTCAATCCTCTTTCCGATTTTGGAAACGAATGCCTCATTATGAAATTATATATATTATTATAATGTCACACGATAAATAATAAACTGACTGTTAAATTTAAATAATAAACTATTAGAAATAAACGTCTATATTTTTTTAATTGTGCCTTTTTGTTGGGTGATTCTGTTTACTTGCGATGACTGTGTTCCTTTTGACTGTTGCTAAGTTGGTAACCAACTTAAATATTATATTATTTTTATTTATCCACTCGTCTTATTTTTTGAGGTCGACAAGAATCGACAAATTAAGATACTTATTAATACATATCGTAGTAAATGAAAGTTAAATAGTGCGGAGGAGAGAAGGGGGGGGGGGGGGTTCTATGTTGCTGCCTAAAGTGATTGGTTGGTTACAAGTGTAACTGAACCTGTTGGTCTCTTTCATGAGCAGCCTATTTAATAATCACCACTCACTTTGCCAAGTAGGTGATGGTTATGGTTTAACGAGATGTTGTTATGACTCTGAAAACTTAGCACTTCGCAATACATTACAATCACCAGTCTCTTATTCAAGGGCGGTGATTAACTACTCAACCGCAGCTGCATGTTGATGTGTTCGCCAATCTTTTTAATAAGTGTGGTGATTAACGAAATTTCAATATTATAGGTTTTTCTTATGGTGATTATTCTAATATCAACCTTTGCTTTATTAAGTTAAGATTACCTACCCATTAGGCAAGTGTGGTGATTTGTTATTACACTCCAGCTGCATGTTAATGTGATCGCCAGTAGGTACTTTTGACAAATGTGGTGATTAATAAAATTGCCGTTTCATAGGTTTTACTTATGGTGATTATTGTAATATTAACGATTACTTTATCAAATTGATATTGCCTACCCATTTGGCATGTGTGGTAATTAGTTATTTTATAAAATATCACAACTTTTTGACACATAATAATACAATTTTACATGACATTTTACATACAACGTTACCATTAGATAATAATAACCTAACCTTCCCTTTTCCTATGATGTCACTAGCTTGTCATGATAATGTCAAGAAAAAACATTTTAATTAAATCAGTTTCACAAAAAAAAGCTTTTTACAAAAAAGACAACCGCCTTCAAAAACTAAAAAGTGAAAAATAACTTTAGCATAGAACACACATTGACTTTAGTTTCGAAATTCGGTGGCTTTGTTCTGTTTGTTGTTTTGTATTGCCACCGACTTCCGTAACTAAAGTCAATGTGAGTTCTGTGCTAAAGTTATTTTTCACTTTTTAGTTTTTGAAGGTAGTTGTCTTTTTTGTAAAAAGCTTTTTATTTTCCGCTTTTTAGTATCTCCTTCTCATCCAAGTCTATTAAGAAGAGATTGAAAGTTAACTACTTCAAAGATTAAAGAAACTAAAACGTCGTCTATGTAAAATTTTTGGGTATTTGTTGATTTTTTCAAAAAGTGCCGAATCAATTTCGATAAAATTTATATGGGACCTCCCCTAAAGCATACCCTATCCATAAAAAGAAGAATTTTCAAAATCGGTTTACATTTGCTGGAGAAATCGCGTAACAAATCGCGAACATACTTAATGCAAATTTAAGACTTATACGATTTTCTCATAGATGTCATTGTCAGAACTGGACCAAAATAAAATAGGACCACACGGGAAGTACCACCTTTCAAATAATCATCAAAATCGGTTCACCCAGTTCAAAGTTCTCAGGTAACAAACAAAAAAAAAATACAGACGAATTGATAACCTCCTCCTTTTTTGAAGTCGGTTGAAAAACTAAACAAAAGTAAAAGAGGTAGACACAAATCGAATGGAAAAAAATACCCACTCGTTAACTTCATGAATATATTCCTATCGGTTTCTTTTGTTATGTTTATAAATAAAGCTACGTATGTTAGTAACCTACGTGTGTTAGTGTGGCTGCATAAAGCTTACATAGATAATTAGATAAATGTATTAGCTGTGTGACTCCTTAGTTAATCTTACTTAATACATTTCTTCCTAACTCCTCATTACGTTTCGTAAATTAGTCATAGTAGTGAACGAACCAACGCCATCTAGTTTTCTTTCGAAAACTTGAACTCAAACGTTCACTGGAAAATAGACACAGGTACCCAAGCAACTTTGCTGGTGACTATACTTGCCATTCAAATTTGTAAAAATGTAGGTTGAATTGAAAATCAAAAAAATAAAGCTGGCGCCTTTTGAAATAGCATGGGGATAAGTATAGAGATTATTGTAAGTTTCAGTTTTATTTTGTTATGAAAATAATTATTGTTAAATAATTTCTTGTAACTTATGTTACTGTAAGCGTTATGTTACATTGTTAATTAACACAGGAAGAGGTGCTTGAAGGCTCTGGGTATGTTCGAAGCTGGGCGCAGTCAACACGAAATTGAGAATGCTGGTCCACTACAAGGCTACAGAATAATAATAATAATAAGAAGAAGATGTCGCCCAACGCCACCGAGGAACATACAGAATGATTACGCAGAGACGAGGCTGTTTTCTGCTACAAAATGCTGCAAAGAGGCAGTTCCAAATTACAGCTCGTGGGAAGAAGACTCCAGTTACTACACTAAGTGGTCATCAGTGACCAAATCGCCTGGAGGAGTTAACTTAAGGTATATCTTTACGCTCGTAGCACATTAAGAGTTTTAGTTCTTTGACGTCGAAATCAAGGGTGTCGTTTACTATGGGCCAACGCACATTTGCGCTGAACAGATACGCAATGACCACATGTCTACTTCCCGATGAGCCTTACTTCGGATTTCATTCCGATTCAAGAAGAGTACGTACCAAGCGAATTCCTGGTTACCAGAGTTTACTCAAAATTTTCAAGAAGTTCATCCTTACCGAGCCGGAACAATCATGGTATGACTTAGAATTTGCCTAGGCGGAAGAATGGATCTTGTTTTGATACAAGCACTTTAAATACGAAGGAATACCCTAAGATAACGATATCTTACGAATCTATGCAATTATCTTAATACGAATTAATGCAAGATAATGTGCGTGCAATGTGCATACACAGCAAACATGGAGATAAATGTGTTCAGCGAGCACAATATCACGCTATTAGAGTGGCCTACTCGATCCGCTTATCTCAAAATCATTGAGCATGAATAGGATTTGCCCAGAAGAACAACTTTCAGTGATCTTCCTCGAGATTTGATCACAAAAAAAGTGCTTTCTGCAAGTTTTTCCTGAGTATGAAACAATATTACAACTGTGACTATTGACAATCTTGAACTCAGTACGCCACGGTGATGTAAAGCCTTTGATAAGGCTGCGTTTCCACCAGAGATGTGCGAGGATGCGTAGCGAGGGATGTGTGATATTGACCAATAACATCGTTTCATTGTCATAACTTGTACTAAGCTGGTGCTGTAATTGGCTAGTTTCACACTCATCCCTCTCTACACATTCTCGCACATCTCTGGTGGAAACGCCTAATGCCTTGGGCAGTTCAAAAAGTCATTACAATGTTGCTTGGAATGTTTATTTTAATTAAAAACTATGATACGTTTTTTTATAATTTTCAAAAACTTGATCTTTCGTTTTTGGCATCATGTTAGTTTTTTATACAAAAGGTATTTTTTCGTTTGCAAGGCTTTTATATTGAAAGCTAAAATAAGTAGGTATCTATTAAATTGCGCTACTATCGACATATAACATCAAAACATAAATGTTACACTGAATATATACCCTTGTTCTCTAGACTTTATTAAGCAATATAGATATGCGTATTGTTAAAAAAAAAATAACATAGGAATCATTATATCAGCCGTTGTGCTTATGTTTGTCTTTCAAATAGAATGTAGCGATTTTCTGTGACACTAAGTCAAGGACAGAAATAGTTTAGTTACTATATCGTTACAAGGTACCTTCCTTACTTGCGTTAAACTGAGATGGTTGGTTTTTAAATAATATATGTGTTTCAGGATATTGTAAAAATCCAACGAACCTCATTTGAAGGTAAGGGAAGAAAATATTTTTGTACCTGATTCCAGAAAAGGGTCCAGCATTGAAGCTAGCAAGTAGTCATACGTGTTTAATGACATATTCCTCTATTCTCAAACTATCAGTTAAGCTGAAATTACGTACTTGCATGTCTGGTGACTTTGGAATCTTGTACATAGGTATTCCTCAATTGGCGTAGAGACTGAGTGGTAAGCACTCAGTCTCTACGCCAATTGAGGAATCTTTTTAATCACGGTCTCAATTTGTGTAGGTACCTCACTTATATTTTGACAAGTTTTTGACATTGATTGGCGTTGAGATGAGATTGCGACTTTTGAACGTTTTAAGTGAAGTGGGGAAACGTTTAAAAAATCAAATATTTTATCTATTTTAGTTACATTAACAGAAGTGATATTCGACGGGAGGTAGCTGTGGGCGCTGCATCAAACCCACAGGTCGACATAACAATTAAAAACATGTTTCAGTAGAAATGACAATCCGGTTAGGCTACTACAACATCGGGTTCCGGAAGTTATACTAGTTAATCATATTCTAGTTAGGTAATCACATCTATGCATACAATATATTACCCACTACAATTATGAAATCTATAATAGGTATTATACAGCGAAACACAATTACGTTCATTGATCTTGCGATAAATTCATGGATGAACCAAAGTGTCGGCTCAGCGAATGTCTGTGACATCAGCCTAAAAGCTCAAAGCCTCTCCTTTATTGTTAGTCGATAGACATACTATACGGACATGGTTTTTACGATATTTGATTAGAGCGCCTTTTGTTGTTGTGAAATTGCGTGTAAAGTGCCAATTTAGTTAAAAGAATAACGTTAAAAAACTTAAAAACGGAACCCTTATAGGATCACTCGTGCGTCTGTCTGTCCGTCCGTCTATCACAGCCAATTTGCTTCGAATCTACTGGACCAAATCAAGTGAAATTTGGTAGGATGATGTAATCCTATGACCTAAACACAGATGTGCAAAGTAAATCAATATTTTTTTAAATAAGGGTCATTTTCGGCGTACAAATTAGGAAATTAAAAAAATGATTTGCATACCTCATATCAAATAAAAGGGTTCGTTATGCGTATCTCAAATATATTTTTGTTCCTTGTAATCTACAAGCAATAGTTCATTGCTTGTAGATTACAGGAAACCCTATAAGATTCTATCAATTGAAAATAAATATTGTATAAAAACATTTGATTTTGGCATTGTACGGAACCCCCTCCACGCGAGTTCAACTCGCACTTAGCCGATTTTTAGATTCACATATTTTTACTTTTTGTAAAAGTCAGTCAGATTTGGGTCATAGCCATACCCCAGAATGTAATATATAAAAAAAAAATGTCGTAGGTCATTGAATCGAATAATAAAGTAAGATTTAGTATCTAACTTAAGTAGCTAAGTAGTAAGTCCTTATCAATTTCGATACATTGTTTAATGAACTTGTACTATAAAAACCTACCTATGTACGAAAAGAAAATCGGAGCCCTTTCGGCTGCCAATCCACCTTGAGCAAGCTTGATGATTAATACTCATGCCTTCTCTGTACGAGAAGAAGCCTTTGTCCTACAGTGGGACGATATCAGCATGCAGCATGTTAACCTTTACATTTAGACATTTAGACGCCCACTGCTAGGCGTAGGTCTCCCCCAAGGGGGGATTTAGCCGTAATCGCCATGCTTGGCCGATGCATGTTGGCGATCGCAGTAGGTGTAATTTTACTCAGAAAGACGCTGCTGCCCATCTTCTGGTCAATATCCCCCTGTCGCTTTCTACGACACCCACGGGTAGAAATGGAGTGGTGCTATTCGCGGCCGGCACTAAACTGCGGACGATATAACAGGCAAGTATTATTTTATTAATTTTAATGCTGGCTTTTCATAGCCACATATTAATAACAATCTGGAATATGAACTTGTGAGACATTAATTTCAACAACGAATACGGTAGACTGTAGACTGCCTGCATGTTTTATTTTGAGTTTTACCTTTAGTTCCTAGTGATTTAAGATTTGAAATAATTCAATTCTTAAAGATGATATATCACTAACTTTGCACAAATAAATACTATTCATCACGTTCTTCAGAAAATAAGTTACTTTTCCAGCAGGGCGTGGATAACATTTTAACAAAAAGTATTCCCTACTACATTGCGCATTGCTACGCCGATATAGTATGACTTCCTTTAGTTCTTATAAAAGTTACCAAGAATCTTTATTAAAATTAAATTGCCAGTAACGTATTTTTGGAGCGTACTAAAGAATCATATGTCGGAAATGTTAAGCCAAACCACATTGTCTAAGTCCTTAGTTCAGTGTGCATAGTGTTCATACACAATTTTAGTGTAATAAACGTACCTACTAGGCGACTGGTCTCATTGAGTCTTTTGATTAACATTTGAAAAAACCTAACGCAGTAGCTTTGTAAATACCTATATAAATGTACAAATTAAACTTGAGTCTCTGTCTGTATAGCCCCGCAGTTCTTCAAGACTACCCAATGGATTTTGATATAGTTTTCACCATCATTTTGAGATTTATAACTGGAAGGTGTTTAAGTATGTATGTTAAATTTTAATTTAGCATAGACATCTTGAATTTTTGACATGTTACCACATCAGTAGATTGTGTGCGAACCCGTGCGTAGCAGGGGCGCTACCACGAAGGCGCTACTATTAGATAACATGAAAATATTAAGTTAAATAGGCATTAAGAAATATTATTAGTATTGCATAAAATACAATATTAGACAACATAAAACATGGTGCTACGCTGTCATTGCTACGACGTCGCTACGCAAACAATGAGCAACGTCTTTAGATACAGTTTTCCTTTAGCGACTATTTTCACATGATTAGGTACTGTGCCGGTTAAGTACAAACTCATACATGCATAGTGTGTGAATATAACGTATTTTGACAATTAGGTGAAAGATGACCTTAATACACTCGGCGAATCAATACATTCTTGTTTCATCTATTTTTTTGCTTCTTTGATAAATATGTCAATAATTACGCCTATCTTTTTCCTTATCTATATGAATACCTAATAAAATGATACTACGAGTATGTTTATAAAAAAATTGTATGATGTTGCAGACCGCTTATCTACCCAATTCCTTAAAAAAAAAAGGATATACATCAGCATAAAACTTGAAGCAGTGCAACGTGCAGTGGCGCATTAAGAAATTGATATGAAACCTTAAGGGGGTTCTATAGGAGTTTTTAAAAATGTTTTAAGGTTTTCGGAACGAATCTGAAATATAAAAATCGTAACAAGTTGACGTAGGACATAAACGGATGAACCAGGCGATGTAAGTCGTTGGTAAGATGTACAGTTTTGGATGAGGCAAGTGAAGTGATGGGAGCATTTGCTCGAGTGGGGCGCGGGCTAGCTAGATGCGCAGCAGGCGGGCGCGCGGCTCGGCTGCAGACGCGGCAGACAGTGCGGCTCGGCGGCGGCGGGCCTGGGGGCGCGGGCGCGCGGGGCGCGGGGCGGCGCGGCGGCGCGATGCTGCGCGCCTCTCAGTCGAGACGCGAGGCCCGCCCGCCCTAGCCGCCCGTGCTGACGCCCGCCCGCCCCGCGCGCTCGTCACGCGTAGCTCTCCACGATTCGCTCTGCCTACGATCGTTAATTACATCCCTATGCCGTATTCGCATGTGTACCTACTTAATGAATTATCATATTCGCCAAAATTTTAAGAATTATCTCCTCATCATTTGGGCTTACACGCGCGTATAGATGTCGAGTATTTTCGAAGCTTTTGGATGGACCGGAAGGGGGGCGGGAGGGTCGACGGATTGGGAGGGTCGCGGGGCGCAGGGCCCCTCGCGACGCGGGGTTAGTAGGTTCGCGATGTCGCGTCGTCGTCGGTCGGAATGCATTCGCGAACGTAGAGCGGCGACCTGAGGTGCCGCCGCGATTTTCACCTGGCCACTCGGGGTCGGTCACCTCTTTTATTAATGAAACTTCACTCAAACATTACGCTCCATTTCGGATTTTTTCCCGGCTGTAACCTTTGAGCATAGAATTATTTTTGGGTCAAATATGACGAGATGCAAGGTCAAACCTGCTAGGTGTCAACGAACCCCTCGTCCGGTGCCTACGTCAGGTCGATGACGTTTAGGTTGACAGTACAATACTTTTGACATTCATTTAGCACCGAATACTAATGATAACCGATCTCTGAACAGAAACTTTAGTGTGTTGTGCTCTCGTTAGATAAAGTAACGAACCGGAAGATAAAAACTGAGTGTCGACATGAAGAACGAAGACGGAAGTGTGTAACTACTGGCGGCGATCGAGGAGGCCACCGCGTTAACCCTGCCCGAATTAGTGCACCGGACGAGACTAAAATAGCGAGGCAGCGTGTACGGTTACATGCGGCGCGTCAATGTCGGCGCGCCGGCTCCGCGTGCTCCGGCTCTCGGCGGGTAAGCTTACACTGCGTCTGATTGCAGACGAGCTGAGGCCAGCCCTATATGTGGAGGCGGCGCTGCGGGCCCGCCGCCGCGCACGCCGCGCACGCCCTCGCACCTCGCACTACTAGCTATTCCTGGAGTCATCTGTTCCACTGTATACGCTAAATTATACACCTTTCTAAATATACATTAACTAAACATACTAATGATACAAAGCTTTATGAAACGTAATTACTATTCTCTCTTATCCACCCATGTTATGTTTATTACACGTTAAATATTATATTTCAAGAGACAAGATGAAGATGTGCGTCGAATATACTTTATAACCGGCGAAGAATTCGAAAGACGTGAAATATGTGAAGATTTTTCAAGAGGCCGCGCCACCGTGCGAGAAAGTGTAAGCGTTGTTCGCTTTAGCTGGTTGACTTCGGGTCAAATTGTAATTTTGATATCATTTGGTCCCCTTCAACCAGCTGTAGTTGACATCTGTTTCGCTTTCTTAACGCAATACTCGAAGATGAGCTGCATTAGTTAGGAGCATGTCATAACCTTGGAATTGAAAGAATTCTTCATTGTATCCACCCTCTATTTTCTTTTGTTCTACAGTAGTTTCAATAAGTGATAAACATGTTTATTGTCAGATGTAATATATATACTAGAATAAGTAAGTCTATTTGAAACAATTGTAAAAAACCCGAACCATTGATATTGAACCTACACATTTCGTAACAACTAACATACATCAGTAGTATATTATTTGATAAATATTAATTGCAGTCAGAGCACGCATCTACACTTACTCACATCTTTTCGGACAGAAAATATATTTTAATTTATAACTGTTGTGCAAACAGTGGTCCCGTAAGCGTAATTAATTAATTAATTACATTTTGTCTCACCCCGCCCGTAGCGACACGAGGAAACATGCATTACTTAGTGGAAAACAACTGCTAATGAGATGTGTTATTGTTGTGAAATGGTCGCACATACTCAATGTTCTGTTCGCTTATATACTCCAACGGGAAACTTCATTATCCCACCTTTACTGTATTATCTTTGTACTTGATATTACATTTGTATTTTAGCTTTTAATATTTCTTGAAAGGCAAAATAGCCAGTAGCCCAGTGCAGCGGAGTTAGGGTCCCACAAGCGAATGTCTACATCTATAAATGACATCATGAAGTAACGTAATTTGTATGTAAAAATCTTGATTCAATAGCCCAACTGAAGTATCTTATTTATAATAGCTAATCAAATACCTAATTATTTTTTTAAGACATAAGTTGTTTTAATTTTTAGTTAGGTATAGTACTTATAATGGAAGTAGGTAAGGTAAGTAGGAAAAAGACGAACATGTCATTGCTGTGTAAACATAACTAAAATGTTTCATATAATATTTTTATGATTTTATAACTTTTGCCCGCGACTTTTGCGACGCGATTTACGCGCGTGAATGACGTTTATCGCGGATGCAGACAAAGTCGCGGATCAAAAAGTAGCCTATGTCCATCCCCAGGGTTCAAGCTATCTTCATGCCAAATTTCATTAAAATCGGTTTAGTCGTTTCATCGTGAAAGCGTAACAGAGTTACTTCCACATTAATAATATTAAAGTATGCATAGTATAGATAAGTATAATAAGTATAAGTATATAAGTAAAATAAGTATGGAAAGTATGGATAAATAAAAATAAATAGTATAGTAATAAAAGTAGTAATAATAGTAGTTCAAAACATTGACACTGCTTAATCAACAAAGACTATCAAAATCAATAAACATAGTAAATCCTATAGAAGAATTATTTCAATAGAAAGATGTAACATACTCGTACAGCTTTCATCTCATACCTACTCAGTTTATACAGTTCCACGTTAAATGTAGGTATTGCAAAACAATACAGTAATAAAAAGAATATAACATAAAAGGCAAGGGATCTGAAAATAATAGCAACGAAAAAAGAATAAAAAGATGGCTTTTCAAAGGTAATGTAACTATGCGTCTCGTGAGTCGTGAGCCGTACCTGAATTTAGTGCGGACGGTTTGATAGCTTTACAGATTTTTTTATCAAGGGGTACCTTTGGGAAAACAAGCTTTCAGAAGGTAGTGGATAAAGTCGTTTGTGCTTCTGCGGTCATGATATTGATTGAAGGCAGTAAGGTTATCGGAGTTCGCACGCGAGGGAGAATCATAACGCGCAGCGCGCTTCGATGTAAAACGAGATTATTCTAGGAACCGCTAACGGATCGCCACTTTCAGTACATACCGCATAAGTAACATGTATTTACATATTAATTACATACAAACTACAACAATAATAATTTTTCACATGTAGTGTTTCGGTGTAATATTATACTTCAGAAGAAGAGTTTGGTACATCCAGAATTCAAGACTGAGCTGGAAATGCTTCCATGTAACAAATGATGTTTAAATGATAATCGACAATTAAGTTAAAATGACATTTCGGACCCTACTATATGTTTATATATATAAAGTTTGTTTTGATCTTTAAAGTAAATAATGGCGCCGATGATTATAAGTCCGTTAGTGTCTTTTCATACGTACCACAATTACATCACAACGACACTACGTGGGCGGCGATTATTTTGTATGATTTTTTTTATTTTCCAACGGACTAAGTCAAAGTCCACCTTGTGAACGATATCGTCCACAACGCAGTCATAACTATATTCCGTAGACAAGTGTTTGTAGTGACCGACAACGAAACTACTGGAAGCAGCAGAAAGCTGCAGTGCACTATTCACACTGCCGTCCACTTTCTAACGTTACATTGTGGTGTGATTATGGCGCGTGTGAAAGAACCCTAAGTGTGGTTGAAATGAAGATTCTTCAGATGAGTGCAGTTATATAAAAAAATCGGACAAATGCAAGTCGGACTCGCTCATCGAGGGTTCCGTACAAATTTGTAGGTACATATCCATACTAATATTATAAATGAGAAAGTAATTCTCGTCTGTTACGCTTCCACGACAAAACGGCTGAACCGATTTTGATGAAATTTGGTATGAAAATAGCTTAAACCCTGGGAAAGCACATAGGATAGTTTTTAATCCGGAACTTCGTCTGCATCCGCGATAACCGACATTCACACGGACCAAATCGCGGACAAAAGCTCGTTATAAATAAAGAATATATTTTTTATGATTTAATTACAAATTTATAGTTTTTAGACTTTTTCCTGTATTTATAGTATAAAACGATATTATTTGTCAAATTTCATAGTTCTAGGTCAACGGAAAGTACTCTGTAAATTTTGATTCCCTTGAGTGTCGAAATGTACGTTTTTTACGACATAAACGGCCGTTTCTTTTTTTCACGTTAACTTAGAAGTTTGATTTTTCACAGCTTCAAGGGACCGTGGACCTAAGTATATGGTTTTAATTTCAACTCGATACCTCGACGCGTTCCCGAGATAAATGGTCTTGACAGACAGTCGGACAGACAGACATACAGACGGCCAACAAAGTGATCCTATAAGGGTTCCGTTTTTTCTTTCTGAGGTACGGAACCCTAAAAATAGGTGCTTACACAATTTCGAATGATTGTGATCTACAAATTGTAATAATTACTATAACTTAAAGTAAATATTGCAATTATTTACTAATGGGTTGATTTGTATTTGTAGAATAAACACAGTATATTTTAGATAATTTTAACTTCAGTATAAAACAAAAATAATGGCACAGAATAACTTCGGTAGAGCGAATATTTTTCAATTGGCAATGAAACCAGTTTTTGGAACGAAGTTCCTTATCGCGCGTTGTGAAAGGGGGCTAGACGGAAAAAATTCTTACGAAAAGTTGTCACGACACTTTTTTGCTATTTTTATTACTTCACAAACGCAGACAATTCGAACAGAAAAATTTAATCGTTGGAACTGTCAAATAGAGTTCATTATTAGTTGAATGGCGGGTTTTCTATGAAAATATTGGAGCGAATTAAAACCTTATTTTTACACATTAACCGTGAAATTCGGTTGCACATAGCTCCTATTGTCCGGTCGGGCACCAGCCTATACGTTTCTCAGAATAATTTTATCATATCTAGTTTGGTAAAATTTCAATTTTTAACCGTTTACGTTTACAAAATAAAGTCCGAATTCGCTTTTCGTACAATATGTTTATGTATTTAAAGGCGGCGCGGCGAACTCTTTGAACTAGCTACCTACGGCGATATGTTTAGTACCTAAGTTTATTCGCTCAAATAGTAGCGGTACCTACCTCAATGACATCGGAATTATCATTGCGTGATAATTCCGATGATAACGACCTACGAGATAAGTCCACCTTTCACTGTGAGACTGTGTGGATTGTGAAAACGAGTGTAAATTTTAAGTCTAGAATACGTAGGTTAGGTAGGTAGGTAGTTACTGTACCTACTTCTATGTTTTGTTTAGTAGGTAGGTACCTATTGAAAATTTGGGTTTGGTAATCATGAGCTTTCTATCGGTCGCGGTCGTCAGTAGGTAACCACTGCACCTTATCGCTCTAGGTCACAGAGTACTTTTCTCTAGGTTTTACTAGCGACAATAATATTTTTTTTTATTTGATTAAAATGTTTTGGTTTAAATTAAGCCAGTGGGAGCTTAGGTGGGTACCTAGGTAGGTAGTGGTATACTTACTTTTATCATTGGCGAATTATTTGTAGTTGTAAGTAGGTAAGTGAGTAGGTACTCTTTTGCTAGAAAAAGAAAGGCAGGCAGGCGTAGGTACCTATAGGTGCTATAGGTAACCTATTTAAATAAATTAGAGCTATTCACAAACACAGTTTTAATCAACTTTGGCTTAATTAAAAAACTTACCTATTAGGTATAAAATTTACACTTCCCTGTATCGAAGCAACTGCTCAATATGGAGTCCATTTCGCTCGATACATAAACGGGCACGTTTAATTAAATTGTCTTTTAATTACATTATATTTGTTAATAATAATAAAAATATTATTATAACTTAAAAAAAATAAAATTTTATTACAATTCCTTCACTAATTAATCGAAAGGAACTTCGTTCCATCCGGGTGTCCCTTGACACCTCTCAAGTTTTTTTTTTTATTTATCTTTTCTTAAGAACCCTGGTGCCGAAAGTCAGTCTTTTAAATCTCCAATAATAATAATAATATATTACAGAGTTTTATAATGAAATGTTGTTCCTTTGTAGCAAGTTTTAAAACAATTCAGGTGCATTAAAACAGCGTAACCAAATGTTGTGTAATTTATATAATAACGTGGAACAAGTTGTTACTTATACATATATTATTTGGGTGTTGTGCCACGCAGGGAGCGTGGCAAAACACCTAAAACTGTAGTTATTCACACTATTATTATTTAGTTACATGGTGGAATATTTTTCTTTTTTCTTTTCTTACATAATCGATCTGTGCATCTGTTGCCTGGCGAAGATCGCTGATTCGATACCTAACGCCGAATATTATACGAATATAGAAAGAGTTTTTTATCTAATGTTATGTTGTACACATATTGTGCGATACGTAAGCGTAGTTACACAATTTAAATATCATTACTATTTAAACCAAGCTGAAATTCTTGAAACTTCAATAACATTCCTGACTGCTTTACGTGATTAGTTTTTGTTGGGCAGGAAAGTGTGACTGCAGAGAGAGGGTGGTGGGGGGTCGCAAAAACCCCGGAGGCAGTGGCTGCAGCCGCGCGCCGCTCTGCGGTGCGACTTTGTGCCATAAATCAAAAGCACCCGCGGGAACGCTCCCATCGTATAATGTAAGTATGTATAAAACACTCTATCACTGATGATAATACAAAGGAATTTTAAGTAGCCGGGTTAACAGGGATCAAAATGAATTTTGTTTGTATAAATCTTGTGAAATAGGTAAACCTTGGCGAACCTTTGTTGTTTATTTATATAGAATGTAATTTACTCGACTTCGCATTCAGATTATCAAATCAAACATGTTTGACCGGTAATATAACAGTATTTAACAACATAACATTTAGTACTCAGAAATAAATTATATCTATTCTATTTAACTATTACTATTCTATTCTACTTAGTAGAATTTAAGGAAATAATTATTCAGCTTGGATTTCGCAAATACTTAGCGTAAGGTGTGTGTGTATGAGAAAACGTTTGTGGGTTTAGGAAAAAGTTAAACATTAGAGTTATTTCAGCGACATTGGCGTGTTAAGGTAGTGGCGCTTTGCTCGAAATACGGCTTAGAAGGAAATCACCTGGCAGGCCATTAACCTAATTCACGGACGCAAAGACAGGGCGGAGACGCGGGTGGCGGCGTAGCGCCCGCTTTAATATCGCCGCGCTGCCGGTAATAAGATGGAAATAAGGCGGTGGCAAGAAACCGGGCCAATCATTGCCGTTCGCAACTTGACACCGCCAATGTACATACTTCGATAAGTATAAAGTAAATTCACTTCGACTTACTTTCAGGTTGTTTAAAAAAATCACTATGTATATCTTAAGAATTGAAATAAAATATTTATTGGAAATGTTCGTGTAACAGCGCATGCTCCGAGCAGTGTTATACTCGTATAAAGTTTCTATTAAAATACAGGTTGTGCTATGAATGTACTAGCTACAGTTTAAATTTTAAACAGTTTTCACATGTTTATTTTAATAATAATAGTTTATATTTAGTCATTCATCAGGCGGAAACAAGGTTGTCAAACGAATGGGTCATGCCGATTTTGGTGTACTCTTTTGGTATACTCAAATGGGCTCTTAACATGCATTGCTGACCGTAAATCAGATGCATCACTCACAGTCACCGGTGATGAGACTATATTCGGCGAAGTGCGGAGGCCGAGAGGCTTCTTAAATACTAAGTCCCTAAGAGCAGACATGGAAATGCCCCCAGATGTGGTCTCAGTGGACAAGGGCCTCACACCGCTCTCCTTAGCAAATGAGAACTGCCGCAAACCTGTAGTATTAGATACTAATGACCGCGGAGTTATGGGCAGGTCAAGAAGCTCTACGTACAGTTCTACCGGGTCCTGCATGAACCTGATGTGGATTTCATGGCGTCCGTACCCTAGCTGCGCTTCGGTGACCGCTTTGGGGAAACCGAAGGTTCTGTCTGTGCATCTATTGATGAAGTTATAATGACGAACAACTACCGGAGGTATATTGTGTAGGACGGCACGGTTGATATCTGTCCGGGGGAATCAATCCGACACATTATCTCTAGTTGGTCTCGTCTGGCTAACGGAGACTACTTGCATAGGCACAACCTTGTAGCCATGATTACTATCCACGAGCAACTTGCTCTAAAGTACAGTCTTGTGGAGTCGGAATTATCGTACTAAAAGTGTGTACCCGACCCAATTCTTGAATTTAGAATTATCACGTTTTATTGGGATCGATTTATTATCACTGACAGGACTATTGTTGAAAATAAGCCTGACATTGTGGTGATAGATCGATTAGAGCGTCGTGCAATGATTGTTGATATACTTCGATTCCGCATGACGAACACCTCGTATAAGCTAATAAAATATCTTGACCTGGCTCGCGACGTGTGCGATGTGAATATAGCAGTCATGTGCCGATAGTCGTAACGGCCAATGGAATAATTGACCAGAGCCTCGATCAACATCTGAGGAGGTTCTTGTTGGGCAGCTGGATCAAGGGTTTGATTCAGAAAGCGGTACTGGACACGGCGCGTATAGTTTGGAGATTCCTCTCTCAGGAGCTCTGACTCCCGATGGTTTGGACCCTGTTACCGATACCGGTAATATTTTTTATATTATTGGTTATATTTTATATTCATTTTTTAAACTGTAAAAATGTATTATAATATATCTAATATATAAAAATCTCGTGTCATATTGTTTGTTATCGAACTCTTCCGAAACGGCTAGACCGATTTTCATGAAATTCGTGTATATTTCGGGTAGGTTTGAACAACGTTTGCCGGGTCAGCTAGTAGTTATTTAAAATTATTATCATATTATGTTTAAATAAATACAATATTTTTAGTATGTAGGGTAAGTAGGGTAGGTAGATAGGCAGGTAAGTAGGTAGATAGGGACAGGACAACGTCTGACGGGTCAGCTAGTTATAAATAAATGACGAACTGTTAATACTTCACAATATTTGAATAGGAGGTAGTATGAAAAAGGAAAGGGCGAAAAGTAGACTGAGCTCTGTTTGTGAAGCTTCAGAATATATCATGCTTAGTATAATTGTTTTCTTTAAACTCCTAAACAAGACTAAAGTTTCTGGGACTTAACGAGTTTAAGAGCACTTAAAGTATAACGCTTTATTTCAGTCGGTAAAAGATAAGTAGGTACTGTAGACAAATTTTAAAACATTATCACAAATTCTTTGAAACACTGTTCGTTGTTTGTCATGGCAAATAAAATTATAATTGTATTTACGGCAGAAAAGCCATTCATCATCAAGATCGATCGATCATTTTCTTTGAGGTTGTGCATCTGGTTCGTTGGATTTACTATAGAATAAATTCACAGTATTATGAACCTAGTCTATGATGGTTAAAAGCTGGAAGATTTCTCAATTATAAGTTAATTATTTTCAATAACAATAAATAGGTTAATGTAGTTATATTTATCATGTTCGTATATTAGTTTTCATGTTTGTAATTAGGAAGAATCACAGACGTACAGGGATTATTCCTGGTTACGAACATGAGAACTGTATATGTGTGTAAAATTAAATTTCGCAGACACCTGGCTGTGAAATTTAATTTTACATGTTTTTGATAAGTACATGTTTTTTATTTTCCTAATGCTGGGAAAGCCCTCTTCTCATAATACGGACATAATGTATTGTCAAACAATGTTAACTTTAATGAAACTTCGGTTAACTATAATATTTTTATTGTAGGAATATAACGTTAAGTATGGAGACGCACTTAGTTTGTGGTACCACCCATCCGTTGAATTAATAAAATAAATAATCAAACGTACAATAAATTCCTTTTTCAAATCTCTCGAAATAGTAACCCAGCTCTTCGTGGAAACCACTGTAACTCTGAATAAGACATACATGACTAGGCAAGAAAAACTTGTCAATATAAAAAAAAACATGTCTAAATATTATAGCTTTTATATATAGCTGTTTTTAATCTGGTGCCAAATATATAACGCTGAATAGAAAGGACTATATTTTATACACATTGGCGAGGCCTCACTATAAAACTACGTGAATATTTTATTCATAAGAATCAGGGGTGGATTTGTGAATAAGAATAGTTACAACAGGTATGCGCTCATAGTGCCCTTAGAGGCCTGTCAATGGCTTTCCCGAATCATTAGGGGATCGGTAGACGATAGGAGGTAAAAAATCAAAGTCGTCACTAATCTATCGCTTACGGAAATCTTAAATCGTTGTAAGTAGGTATAAAAGTTCATTCAATCCGGAATAATGACAAACGACAAGATTTTTTTTTTGGTAGGTTTTACTTAATTTTACCTACTTATTGGTACATTTATTGGTATAGGGACTTTACTTAGTTAGAAGTTGCATTTATGTCGGTGGCGAATAAGATGAAAAATTATTAAATAGTATAGAAACTATCCAGTATTTTCATTTCCGGTGAATTAAAGCACAATAGCTGGTCTGAATTAAATATTTCAGGTGGTGCGCCGTTCTCGCGAGTTAGTGCCGAGGTTGATGAAACGACATACTCCGCACTCAGCGCCGAGGGAAAATTTAATTATTGTTCCACGACTACAGCGCCACAGTTGAACACACTTTTAAATGGTGAAGCACATTTCTGTGACATTAAATGAGTTTTCATGTTGAGTTATTATATTACCTACATAAAGAGTAACGTTTCGCTATGGTGCTGCCGAAATTATTATTGTAGGTATAGATAAAATCCGTGGTTATCTTGTAACGTAATATTTGTCAGCACTGAGTAACGGTAAATAAATCCCATTTTCTATTATGCATGCCAGTAGGTATCATGAACTTATAATATGCTAATAGATAGATATAAGTAAATGAACACATATTGTACTTGTAAATCGATCAGCTAATGGCATATGAATGAAGCGGGCGTGGAAGTTGCGGCGGCGGTACACACGCTGGATCTAATGGAATTCACTTGTACGCAAACAAGCCGCAGAACACCCTTGCCCCACCTGAGCAGGGCACACGCAAGTATCTGACGGGCTGCATCACCCCGACGTTTTATTACATTACATGCGTCAACTTTAATGTGTGATTACACTCAAATGACGAGGGACACTATGGATCTTGTTGCGTCAAAAGTTTTTAACAGTTTAAACTACGAAACTAAATAAATCATAGTATTTTGTACCGCTAACTCTACATGGACGTACGTTAGACTGCGCCGAGCAAAATAATTCAAAACAGTCGTCACTGTTAAAGTAATATAATCAATACCTTTACTATAATTACCATAAAAAATATGTAATGAATACCACAATGAATGTGTTAACAGATTATGGTTGGCAAAAAATAAGAATACTGTTGAATGTCGCTTAGTTATTTTATTATTAATTTTTCGCGCTGTTTTGAATCATACGCAACGTATGTATGTATGATTCAAAACAACGTGTCAATTAAAACATAAATTTATTTTTCTCGATTTATTTTTCTTATTGCGAATTCTTATTGCGAATTATTTTTCTCGGCACAGTCTTAACAGGTCTGTGGACGCTAGCTGCCATAGACTCACTATTACGTATATGGAGATCAAGCAACTTTAAAACGAAACCGTTTTTTCAAGTTTAAGACCTATATAGAAACAATATGTGGTATTTACTTACCAGCAAGAAGGGTACAGTCTTTATGCTTAATATTTTCATGAAATTGTATATAGCATGCGGAGGTACCTGAAACAAAATACATATTATTAAGTTACGTACAAGCAGTCATATGAAAAAGAAAAATAGAGGAAAAGCTTTTAAGAGAAAATATTCAGCAGCCGTTGATGTCCTTTCATATTTCACTATAATGTCGTTATATTATGTGGTGTCGCAAAGACGAAGGAGACTCAATGTGTGTAATATTTCAAACTAATATAAGTATCCACTACATAGGGACAATGATATAGAGCCATAAAAATGTTAAAGCGAAAGACACGAGCTGGAATAAAGTTAGATAGCAGGAAAGAATACATACATTTTAATTTATTATGCACATGTCCCATTCTAGCTTAAATAATGTTTGTTTAAAAATTCAACATAAAACCTTATTGTAAAGTGGAGAGTAGCGAGTGCGACTCTCGATTTAGAAAGTTATATGTACTTCTAAATATATAAACATGAGGGATGTAGTACGTGCGGCGTTACTGGAGTCGCATAGCTTTGGGTATTAGTAAGACGTTGAATAATATATCTATGTCGGGAGATACCGAACAGATTTCTCGGAAAGCCTTAGTTGGCCTTAAACCAGATTGAAGCGCTTAGAATTCCTTACATAAGCGCTCCGCTATAATATCGGAAAAGAGATCAGAAGTTAATCTATCGGCAACATTCCTCGCGTTTCGCCGGAAGGCAGCGCCGCGCCGAGCCGCCCGCCGCCCGGTCGCTATGGCCCTCGTGCACGCGACCGCGCCCCCATACTTACTAATCGATCCTTTGCTTTGCAACTTAACTGTGCACTTATAAATAAATAGTAAAATCATTCATTAAAGTTAAACTTAGAACCGAAATATTAGGTACTCTTATCCGTGAATGAAGCAGTTGAGTGGGTAGAGTTTCCCGAATATAATATAATGTGTTTTCATTTTGTACCACTAAGTTTGCTCTGATTCTGATTAAGGAAATGTTGAGCAGTTAATTTTGAATTCTGATTAAATATTTATCTCTAACAAACTCGTAGGTAGGTACCATACAATTCAATGAAATATTGTTAATTATTCGGTAGATAGGTTTTATTTCAATTAAGTCTGTTGTCAATTAATTTAAGATGTATTTAATTGAAAGCTGTGAAGGATTATTATGTTGAAAATTAATAGCTTAGAATTTTGAGGCAAAACGGTAAAATTCGTATTTTAAAAAAGTCTGTTTTTTGTTATGTAGCTGAACTTAAATCTAGTATGAACTTAGTATTTATTAAAAGTATTAACTGTTTTCAGTGAAAACTGCAATTAAATTAAGAAAGTATTCTCGTAGGTATTTTGATTAATTTATTAATCATGTTTGTATGTAAGTAACATAATTTTAATATCCTGTGCATAACTTTTACGTGCCTTCTTTTTACTTCAGACCTTTTTGGTGCTTGTTCGGCTGAAGTTAGGTAATAAAATAATCAAATAATATTGATTATTTTTAAAATTTGATTTCTATTGTATTTAAATATCGTTAATATTGTTAAATAAACGGTATTTTACTATATTTTTGGAACTTAATTGTGGAGATGAGAACCAGCAATACATATACCTAGGTATAATCTACCCAAAACCATTAATTACATAAAATCATTCATTTCAGTAACAAGTCGGAGAAATCGGGAATATATTTCTTTATGAAACACAGTTAAGTACTTCAACTGCCGCAGTTAGATATGAAGCTGATTTATTTACCTAATTGTGATTAGTGGTGTTCGACATGGCTAGTTCTGTGTTAGGCTTAATAATACGGGGTTGGAACGAGACTTGGACAACATAAGTAAAATAAGAACGTCTCCCAATCAGGTTAAAGGACGTCTGAAGCAAGCTTATAGAGGCTTTTCAAAAAATGATTTCGATGAGCGTCTAAATTGCTAAATTTTCAAGGGCTTAAAATTGTGCAGATAGGAATACGGCCATCTTTAATACCGCTAAGATTTGATAATCTTAGCAAGATAATAAATTGTGTGTTGAATCTACTAGAATTTATTTTGCTCTATTTTGCACTCAACTGCGGCGAAAAGTATTTGATTGCAGATCTTGGTGACTAATTGAATTTATTTATTTGATGATTTACTTATCTAAAAACAATTAAATTTTTAAAGCGTCTATGAGTCGGTTAACCTCAATTTAAGTTACAGAAGATTTATAAAAATATTGATTAATCCGTCTGATGTCACTGACTACAGTTTCGTGAAAGGCTTAAAGTGTTTGTCTGTCCACTTCATACTTCAAGCATTTCTTCTATCACTTAGTGATTAAATTACACATTGTTGATATTATAGTTGAACAATGAATCAATAACAATTTATATGAATTTTCGATTAGGTTCTAGCATTAAAATATATTTTCTTAATGTCCTCAAGTCCAAAATTAGAAATTTGTCATAATGTGAACAATAGAGTCGTCGAACCCCTGTTTCTACATTATCTGTGGCCGTAATGGCGACGCGTCATCGCAACAGCTGATAGCTGATGAGCTCCCGGCTGACCCATAGTTGTCTAAATCTATGCAGAAATAAATGTAAGTCGCCTACCGATTTACTTATTGGGTATGGTATGCCGATGACATTGTTACATTATTTACCTAGGTATTTTATATTTGAAATTAAATGTTAGTAATGCACCCACATAAAGTAGTGTATGAAATTGTACATAATGAGGGCTATCGCGTATGAATTCGCTGCTAGAGGCGCTAGTGTAGCGTGAGGTCTCCAAAATGTCAAATGTCACTGTTTGTGGGTAGGCTGGCTACGCGGGTTTATTTCTAATTAGAATAATGTTGTAAACATTTTGCAATACCTGAGATTAATTATGTCAAATATGAGTTCTAGGTCAATTAATATCAGTGCTTTGAAACAGTTTTATCTTTCGGAAACTTAAGTCCTCCTTTTTTTCCGAATAAAACGGGACTGCGAAACACTACGGCATGCTCGATATTTTTACGGTACGATTTTAAGGTATTAAATATGATTTCACGCATTTTCACGATATGTTTTCACGCTGACCTTACTCGACAGTGGTGCCAACTGGTGACCATAAAAACGGTAGCCCTCATTAGGTATGAAATCAGGTATCAAAACACTCGTGGATGAACGTATGAACCTCGTCTTCGGTTCAGTTCCCAAGTCAACCCAGTCATGTTTTAATATGTTAAGCAGTTTCTTAAACTATACTCGCGAACAACCAAATCGAATCAATCCATAAGCGCGCATACTGTAGAATATATATTTTTTTTTTTTCCGAAAATACACATTTTATTTATAAAACCATATTATGTCCGTTTAAAGCCTGATACTTCAGCTTTACATTAATACCAGTATCATAAAAAAAATATTCAGTGTTTTTTTATTTAAGCAATTTAAACGGGCGTATAGTAAAATAATAATAAATCATTTATTTCGGGGATCAAAGACCCATAACATACACAAAGTTTGTGATCACTAGCATGAGCTGATATAATTTTATAAATTGAACTTTATCAAAAAAATATCTTTTTTGTGTGTTTTCTTTAAATAGAAATACTTACCCTGTTTGAAATGAAAAAATAAAACTATTTTTTATAAAAAAACATGAGTAATTAATTAATCATAATGTAATTGTAACAGAATTTTGATAGAAAGAAAAAGACTGTTCAATCAAACTTAAACAACAATTTTTGAATAAAAGGTTTATATTCGATATAATATAACTCCTCCCCTGGCTCGAAGACATGCGAAGATCCTCCTGGGCATGCTGAGAATCAAGTTTTAAAGCATTTCTTGGGGTAACCTGTCCCATTCTTGAATAGCGGCTTCCCTGAGCTCTGGCACTGTCTGAAGACGTGGCTGACGGTTCCAAACAGGTGAGCTGTTTGGAACCGTTAAGAGCATCCTATGCGTGCTCTATTGGGTTTAAGCCAGGCGAGATGGCAGGCCAGTCTAACCTTGTGATGTCGTATTCTCGGAGAGCAGCATTGACTCGTTGGGCTCGATTGGCGTGTGCATTATCATCGACCAGTACAAATTGGTGCCCATGGTTTACTCGGAATGATCTGACAATTCCATCAATACCAACTGCTCTATACATGTCTGCTGTCATGAAGCCTCGATACGGGATCAAAGGCGTTCTAGCTCCAATCATAATACCACCCCAAAAGAACACCGATTTCCCGCCTTGCTGAACTGTTCCAGTGGCAGTTCTTTGCCTTTCAAGGTTTCCTGGTCTTCTCCACTTTTGCTATTATTTTAGAAGCGTTGATTGTTGGGTCACGGGCTGACAGCAATCTAAAATAGCGTTTTGGGCAGCAGTCAAAACAGTTGGGCGACCACTGCGGGGTCAGTCAGCTAAATTACCCATTCTGTGGTACCTCCGCAACGTGGTCACGGCACAGAATTGGGATATAGCAACTCTGCGTGCTATTTCTTCTTTCCCTCAAAGTTACTATTCTTGCTCGTAAAAGTTCTGATAATCCTCTTGGCATTTTTTCAATCACAATTTCCGCTAAAAAGTATTTTAAATCTGTTAAAATTGACTAAATCAAATTTCTGAATGAGCGTAAGCTAGAACTGAAGGCTTCTTTATATGGAAAAACAATTGAACTGTTTTATTGTTTTATATTCTAAATCTATATCTTTAAATAAAGAATCTAAAAAGAAGAATAAATCATAATATCATCTACCGTAACAAAAAAAATTTCGATTTTTCAAATACTTATAAAAAACCACAAAAAATATTATTAAACGACGACGACGACGTTATTATTATTACTCTTTACGATACCCATGACTTACGACACGCTATGAACAACGCACTCATTGTTTTGAAGAACCTATGGACACTATGCTTGATGAAACTGTTGAAGTTGTACAAGGACTCGGTCAGCGTACAGTCGCTGCTCAGCTACACTTGAGCCAGTCTGCTGTATCAGAAGATTTTAAGAGCCAGCCGTCACTGGTGAGGGAGGTGTTCAGAGAGAGACGACCGTTTCATCGATACAACATCGTTGCGGAAGCGGCACCTAACTGGTGTTGATGTGACACAGGAACTGACGAGTGTTCGAAGGGTGGCTGTCAGTGTGTGGACAGTAAGAAGATGTTTACTTAAGGGAAGCCAATCACACTCCTAAACGGCCTGCCACGGTACCGAAATTGACTGCAAGCTACCGACAAGTGCGCCATCAATTTACTCGAGAGCATATAGTAGTATCGCGCTATGGCAGTCAGTCTTGTTCTGTGCCAGAAGAATGTAGATTGTGTCTGCATGGCAATGTCAGAAGACGCCAGATCTATAGGCGTCCGGGTGAGGGATTTGCGTAGTGCTGTTTCGCTGAAACGGTTGTATACGGCGGCGGCTCTTGTACGATGTGGGCTGGTTTCTTTTTAGAGGGAAAAACCGGGCTCGTTGTCTTGCTGAGGGAGGTCGAAGAGAAGGGCTGACAGCCGATCTGTACATTACCGACATTCTCCAAGACCACGTTGTTCCCTATGTAGGATTTGTCGGCGAGAACTTCGTCTTAATGCACGATAATGCTCGGTGTCACACGCGCATATCACTCGGCAGTTACTGTTCCTGGACTAAGTGAATATACGGATGATGGACTGGTCTGTATTCTTTCCAGATATAAATCCCATCGAACACTGATGGGACGAGTTCAAGAGAAGGGCGTTATTAGAAGAGTGGGACGGAATTCCTCAAACACTGTCAAAAAATTATCAGATCAATAAAGAAGCGACTGCAAGCTGTGATTGGAGCTAGAGGATGCAATACCAAGTATTGACACAATAAGTTACTTTACGTTTCTAATAGGATTTTTTGTTATTTTTAAAAGACCAGAACATCTTTCGTATTTTCCCTCTACTTTTACACAAATAGAATTAATTTTAAAAATACTGAATAAATTATAATGGTACCAAATTACAGCTGAGGTTTTAAGGTTTTAAACGATACATAACTTTTGATGAAATGAATGATGAAAAATACATATATTTAAGCGGGCTTACTTTGATTTGGTTGCTCGCGAGAGACATTATCAAAGAAGTTCACACTTTGTTTAGGTTGAGTTTCCCGCACGGAGTATTTTACGTATGATAGATTGGACCATGGTAAAAAATCTTTAGGCTTTCTATGGTACGATAAGCTATAACGAGGAGCTTATGTGACAAACGTGCGACTGAAGGTTCATAAGAATAAAATAACCAAACTAGGTAATAACACCCATCGATGATAACATCCCTCTTATTTCATTAGGGGGTTGAAAAGGATTTGCGCAACATTAGCTTTAAATGTTATTTCCCTTATTTCAGGTAATATGTGTACTTACTGTTAAGTCTGTTGATAACTATTTATGGTGTAAAATTATATAGTGAATTATGAAAAAATCTCTAAATTCAGGACAACCCACTTAATTTCTGTTACAAAATCCTAAAGTGATTATAAAATCACATATGAAATCGATAAACTATGAATTACGGGACAGATTTATGAAACGAAATTTTTCGAAGTACTTGCCTGATTTTTGCAACAGCACACAATGACCTATAATTTGTTTTCGAGCTGAGATAACGAATGAACGGTACAAGAGACGATAGGCGTGTTTTTGAAAACTTGACATTTGTTGCTGCCGTAAAAATATAATGGTGTAACTTGTGTTTTACGACCAGTGGAAGTCTTGATGACGAAAACAGGAGGTAGCGTGTGAGCGTGTTGCTAGAATACTTGAATAATTATAAGGTTTTGGCGTTTTTTACATTTCTTTCTATTTTTAGTGCCCAACATATCAATTATTCGTATTTGTAAAGATAGGTTGGGACACTGATATGGTTTTAGCATCATAGAACCCTCAATGTGTTTATTGCATTCAAAGTGTCCATTGTGGGTGGCATTGTGCACGGTTCAGTAAAGGAAATAGATTCTTTTAGTCACATTTATGGCTAATATATTCATGAAAGTTTCACAAAAAAATTTGAGCGCCCACCCCGTCTGCTTTGTTATGAGCGCGACATAGACAAAACACACACACGCCCGTATCAACTTCATGTTGAGATAAGCTCGCTTCCTACTTATGACGTCTTTGTGTAGGAATATTCTCATAAAAGTGACTTATAAGATGGTTCTTGTTTTCCTCAGTCATATTAGGTTTAAGTACCCATCAAAAGTATTAGATATTTTTTAAACCATGACGATCATGACTGAGTCCGGGTTCTTTTGCGCTAATATCCATAATAATCAATGAACATCGAGAACGTCTTTGTGAATCTGTATACCGGTCAAGTGCGAGTCGGACTCGCACACAAAGGATTTCGATTTCGCACCACGGTTCCATATTTAATACTAAATACAAAAAACATGTTTATTTAATTTCAACTTCATTTTTTTTTGTTGTTCTATCGGCCATATAGTACCCACACAAATGATACAGCCCTGTCACCAGGGCATGCAATTATCTGGACCATTTCACTGTTCGAATTCTTTAGATACTTTCAAACCACCATCCGGATATCCATACAATAAGAATATTTTGGATATCACTGTCAAAAAATTAATCAAACGCATATATTATAAATGTTTAATCAACATTATACACTCCTTATACTCTTAAAGAAGCGATTAAACGAATTAAAAAATGAACAATTATTTATGAAATTGAGGGATTGAACGCTGCATCAACGAAATTCAGACACATGTAACATGATCATGGAAAATTTCATCGAAAGATTGCGTATGTGCCAGCAAAGCGGTTGAGGCAGTTTGTCCGATATGCTATTCTATACGTATCCTACGCACTTTGTGATTCAATAAAGCAATTAAGAATTTATGAAAAGATTTTTCAATATAACTCTAATTGTGCAACCATTTTAGGATTCCGATTATTTTAAAGCAACAGATATTATATTTGACGAATTTCCAGATAAAACGGATTTCCCGATAGCATGCCCTACTTGCGACAGATGGACAGATAGACAGCAGTCTTAGTTATAGGCTGCTTGGCACCTTTTGAGTATGTATTTAGGGAACCCTAAAAACCAGTTTAAACAAGTCATTTCTGTATGTGAAAAATAATTTCAATAGAAACTCAAAGGAAAATGTTTCAAAACGAGTACTCTCATTTAGCAGTGTAAAACATTTTGGAGGCGTGCGACGAGAGTAGCAAAGCGAAATAAAATAGCAAGCGAATAGAGTGCACGTCACGGACACGCGGCGCACGCGACGCGCCGCGCAATTTCCGCTTCGCTATCAGATGCGACGCTCGCGCCGGCCCATGCCGCCCGCACTTGCCACCATGTGAACTCAACCGAGAACGTGAAACAGGGTGGCGGCTACACGATGTTGCATTCTCCGTTGACTAAAAAAGCATCTGCGAGTATGAACCACCTAACATGAATTGTGAAAACTGCTTAAGATGCCATGTGCTTTCAAACGAAACTTTTAGTTTATAGCTCTTATTATTATATAAAACAATGCCATTCATTACGCGTCTTGTTGAAGAACAGTAAAATTAACTACGAATTCATACGATTATTTATGCTGTGCGGCATTCCTGAGTGTACTGCGACTGGTTGTAACCTTTTATGTGGTCGGAATTTGCATGAAAGATCTTACGAATTTTATGGGAACTTGCCCTAAAAGTACAATTCCACCAAGCCATTGATGTTATTATATATGGTTCACTAGGTCCGGTAGCGCTTTTTATTTGGGTGTGCCCCTTTCTTAGCGAACTTGGAATGGATTTAATAATTATAGGGCAAAGAAGCGATGCGTGTGGGGTCTCGACGGAAGGATGGAGTGAGGTAGGGTGCGATTAAATCGCAAGCGTTTCGGCATGTAACAGGAAGTGGGTCAAGCGGCGCCGCCCGAGCTATTTATTGCGTTTCCGACGAAATTGCAACCGCTATCTGGGATTTTTATTTAAAGTATCCTTCCTAAATGCATTTCTTAAAGACATATTCACCTAAAACTTGTAAATGTCATTCCTAAGCTTCAAGTATGCTCGTACTAACTCTAATTGGTAGTAAAGTAAGGAACCGCAAAAAAAAACATTATAAGTATGACTGCACGTTTGAGGACGTAAGGGTTTTAAAATTATGAAGATCGAAGTAGGTTGAGATAAGTTTTGCGAAGCCTCTAAAGGTTCGACAAATGCTACTACTATTAAAACTTTTTATTTGATAACCTGTCGTTTAGTCAGGGTAAAGTCTTAGTCGCTCAGCAATTACAGACAAGTACCTTTAAATGAACCGAGCTCTCAAGCACGGCGCATCGCTTCGCACCCGACTGCGCCCACTCCGCCGCCTGCCCATTTCCACACTGTGTTAATTTCATTTCAAAGGTGTATCTTCACTTATTCTGATCAATAACAAAATTTAGTTAAATTTTTTGGGTTGGGTGAGCGGTCGTCAGCGCTTGTCTATTAGCCGTTGTTAATTACTGTTTGCGAAATAAGCCTGAACTAGGTCCTAAAGTACATGTCTAAATGACATAGTGTCAAGGGAAAAAAAAATGTGATGTGTGATTCAGCTAACGTTTTGAATAAAATGTATCAATTTATTACTGGGTATATTGTCATTTTCAACATATAGAACTCCCTTCAGCCTAGGCTAGTTCCACGACGGTATGGAATGTCCTAAGGATCAAGTTGGGACAGATAGTTGACCTGTAGTAGTAAGCTGTTCCTATTGTGTTGATCTTATGGTAGATACTATTTACGTACTGTAAATTTCACTCAGAAAAAGAAATATCTTCGGAAAGATTTATTTTTCATGTATTATTCATTCACGTGTCCTCGAGCGTTTTCATTTCGACGAAATATTTTGGTCGTTGGTATTTACCATAAACCCGTGATATATGTATACTTTAAAGTTAAACAAAAAACATTGATTAGATTTATAACATATTTTTAGATACCATCTTCATTGTTTAATGGTGGAGATGGGCGGGGATAGTAGCAAGTACTCTATAAAAGTAGCAATAAAATAAAATGAAACTATATTAATTTATCATATTCTAATAAAACCCTTTCATATCATACGCTACTTTGACCGCAACAGTTACATGAAGATAAAGATGAAGTGTAAAAAAATATAATATTAACCTTTTATGTCTCAAAGAACAACGCCAACACTGCCCATATTAGATACAGTTAAATTAAGCAATGTTGACCTATGAAAAGTAATGTTGACAGCTAGTTTATCTACAAAGTCTACTACTTAGTGTCTTTTCGGTAAGATTAGTGCAAAATGCGCGACTGCCTGTGTACCTATACGAAGCTATTGATTTTGGAAACTAGCCAAAAAAACTCCTAGAGCAGGCACGCGTCAACTGCCGAGCTGCCCCTATCCCGACGTCAACCCTTTCACGAATATTAAATTCTGTTTTGCCACTTCGCGATTCCACAGTTCTCTGAAAAAATATGATTCGATTCGTAAGGCCTTTGCATTATTCACTGTTTTTGGCGATGCGCGCTTTCCCACTGGTGCGGTTGGAAAAACACATGTTAGCTTAACAAAGATTCATGTATCCATCTGTACGTTTGTATCGCTCATTGCGATTGGTAAACTAATCAAACATTTTTGTAATGTAATTTATGTTGTTTTCTTTTTATCTGTAACTTACAACACAAAGTTAATTTACAGATAAATAGATTATGAATTTTCATTTCAGAGTTCAAATTGCTTGACCTTTAATTACTTTAAGGAAACTTGTACAAACGCGCTCGGGGGAAAGGGTTAATCCGAGTTCTGCTACGAAAATAGATCATTTGCCTGATTACAGACAAAAGGTGGCGACGGTCTTGAAAGGTTCTTTCAAGAACAACATAGACTTAATGTTAGACAAGCATTGCGTAACTTTTATAAGCAGGGTTTTTTATATATTATGATGTATGAAACAAAGTAAATATTTAATCATATAAAATAAGCGTTATTTGATACCAAGATTTAAGAACTAATGATAGCTAAGGGGTTTTACAATAAACCCCACCAAGTTTTCTGTTGCACAGAGCGTCTACTGTCTACTTTTCTCTATGAGCGAGTCCGCTTCCGTTTATCTTTGGTTGTTTTTTTGTTAGTGTCAGTTTCGTTTCTCATATTCCACCGCTACATTTGTCGTACAAAAAGAAACTTAAGAAAGCTACTGTTGTGGAAATAGATATAAAATAAGTCTATAGGACACTGAGAGCTTTTTTGGAACATGTAGGTACCTATCTATTATTATAATTATATTTCTGTAGTAATAGAAGTTCAATTAAAAACTATAAATGAGTTATAGTTACATGAAATCTACAATTGCTTATGATTTCACATAATATGTATGAAGGTAAATCTTACACAGTTATATGATTGAGTAGGACTCGTACCGTTAATTGACGCCCGGCTGGCTTCGGTCTTAAATTGGTGTAAATCCTCAAGGCACAGATCATACCTACCGAGCGACGGCTCTCAACGTGCCTCCTCCAATTACTTTAATTAAAACAATACCACGGCACCAGTACTTCGTCGACTCACCGCGTCTGTTTCCCATTTCCCTATTTAAATACGAAAACAAGCTCGTAGCTCGTGCTTAGCATGCAAGATGTTGCTATTCAACTACTACACGAACATATACATAGAGATATTTAAATACATTTAGCTAATTCTATGCGACTAAACTAGGACGTGGAAAAAATCGTTTACTTATAATTAACTTGTTCATTAGATTTAATTAAAATGATTAAGTAGGTCATGAATAATATGGGAACTGCATAGTCGTGGAATTCCATTTTGAAATTATCATTTATGCTCATTTGTGCCTCAATCTCTGAGGAGAGTGGTTTGAAAATCGATTAAGAAGTTGATTCAGCGTCTTCGAAGCTAGTAATTTACTCTCGAGTTGGCTGAAGGCGACACCTGTCGACCGAAGTGACGGTTGATAATACGACGCGAGCGCCATTCACGTGCAGTGAAGTGCGAGGACGCGAATCCTTGAGCTATCCGCGGCTTTTACTTCGCCGAATTCAACTCATACGATACAAATGAAAGTAATCTGAATGTTTTAGAGTGCGTTGGTCGAATATAATAGAAGAGACACTGAGGATCTGGGGGCAAGGGAGTGCCCCCGCCAAGACGAGCCAAGCGAAGCGCAAGGGCACTACCTAACTTTTCTCGAAGCGGTTCGTCGTTTTTTTGAATGCTCATAACTTGTGTTTGGATTATACCAGATAAACAAAATTCTCGGGATAGGATGTCTATAGTGGACTTATTAAATATAGAAAGTTTCAATTACACAGCTCTTATATTTTAGATTTTATTGGTACGTAAAAAGCCCCCATTTCGTCACTGACTCACTGATGATCATCAAAATCAATAGGGTACTTCCTGAACTCCTAGAAAGCTGAAATTTAGTATGTAAGCTAGTATTATAACACAAAAACAACAAAAAAATCTAAAACTAGAAAAAAAAAATTGTAAGGAGCAACTTAGAAAAAGAAATGAAATCCCACCAAAAACATTTTCACGTAAAATGTTGCCAAGACGAGACCTAATGGCTCGCACTGTCAAACAGTTATCAGATCTCTACCTATAATCTCTACTCGTCAAGCCCTAATTTCACAAACTCTACACCTTAATCAAAATATGTGGCTTCTAATGTATTACTTTTGTTGTTCATTACTTTTCTGTTAAACAATAGTTCTTGTAGCAACGAAACAGTCAAGCTTTGACAGTGCGAGCCATTAGGTCTGGTCTTGGCAACATTTTACATGAAAATATTTTTGGTGGGATTATATTTATTCGAAGATATAAAGAAGTGATAAATGTTACGTCTGATATATGTATGTATCTTTGGTTGTTAAAGACCACATTTATCAAACAACTAACGGAGGTAATATAAAGCTGCTAAATCCTAGCATTATCTACAGGATTACAGTTTACACGAGGTCGGCAACGTCGCGAGGGCGGCAGGGCATCGCACATCTCCGACGGGAGGCAACTTTACCAACTTTCTTAAGGGCGGTTAGCGAAGTTTGACGTGCACGCGCCAGCACCGTAAGCTCTTGGATTCGATACTTGGTAACAACATCCAATAAAGAAGCAGAGCACGCATGTGTTTACGTAAAGCATCACAGAAGCAACTAACACTTTAGTTTTTAGGGCTTCAATCTTCAATAGAATTTAGAATTAAACGAGACCGTTATCTGGGGGGCACTTCTACTCACTTTTAGGAACTATCGCATTCCAATCTCAGTCTCAATCTTAAATAGTCTAAAATGCCTCTAACTGGCCACACTCAGAGACGTCACTTAATAATAATGAATCTTTAACTTTCAATGACCAACATAACTTGGCACATGACAACAGCAATATTTTTGACTGGCTGCGTTCCAAGTTACGTTGGTCAATTAAAGTTAATGATTCATTATTATTAAGTGACGTTTCTGAGTGTGGCAGTAAATAACCAATTTTTTTTTTAGATTGATTATCGTCGACACAAGTTTGCGACTAGATTTTGAATGTTTTTAATCACGAGAATTGACCTTTAGATCATTTCACCGTTTGTCTACTAACTACTAATCTAGACCAAACAAAGAGTTGAAATTCGGACAATCTTTGGTTAGTAAGGCTAAGTTCCTTAAGCCAAAGCTTAAGCTTAAGTTCCATCAGACTTTTTCACCATCTCTAAGTCAATTACTCACCGAGGCCGATTGAACGAGCCCAACACGATATGTATGCTGAAGTGGTTAAAGAGTTGGTTAGTCCGCAGACTTTTCTGGCTGCAACATTAGATCAAGGTACCAAATAGTTGCTGTGTCAATAAATTTATAAAGTATACCCATTTTCGAGACGATCGGAAAAGTCATATTGAAATAAATTACCATTGTATGGCTGAGACCCCTACATCAAACAAAACTTCATGAAATAATAATGACCCCGATTAACCCAGCCTTCAAATTAAATAAAACCGCGTCCAAATCAGCAGCACCACTAATTTGGGACCAGCAATAGCAGCAATAGCAATAGACAGAAAACTCAAATTCAAATAGTGCCTGTTGAGGTGTGACTGTCGAGCTAGGAGTCCTTAACAGTGTCTGGAGTGAAAGACGACTGGGATGCGAATGAATCTTGGTTTCCAAACTTAACCTATTATATTCAAAAATATTTACTAAAAAGTTAGCAGTTACAAGTCAATATTTAATAATAAAATAAATTAAATAGTACTAGCTGCCGGCGCGCTCGCCTGATGAATGAGTCTGTTGCAGCAACAGTACCTAATTTTTTAACTCACTGATTACTCTCACATAGTTGAAGCCTGTAGAATGCTGTACCATCACAAATATGGTTGGCTTGCTCCAGGTAAAAAGAGTTACAAATGTAATTATTCACAGTCATCTTAATCGTGGTCGTGAAAGCACTCGACTGTGTTATTAAAGGTGGTTGGTGGAGCGGAGGTTCAGGCAGGCGGATCTCGGGGAAGAGCTCATATAACTTCAACTTTTCTATCGTGGGCCGCGGCGCGTCCACTGGCGGTGGCGGCGGTAGGAAGCTACCTCGAGTTTTATGAGTTTAATCAAATCGTTTTAGGGGTGTCAGGGCGTGCCTAACGGCTGATTGTATGTGCGGAACACGTGTGCTGACCCGTACGATTTCTACTCAATACGTACAAACATAGTTTGGCTAAAATGGAACTGTTACAAAAATGTTACTTTTATTATACACACCGGGAGGGGAACACGCGAAACATGTATTAGAGTTGAGGTCGTTTTGCTGGCAAGTGCGACGTTTGTGCGTAGCGGTTCCACTTAGGGGTTATTTTGTTAAGATAAAATCTGAAAATAACGCAACTGGGTGTGCTCAGTGAATATGGTGCTTTTGACATTTAATTTATTTTATTATCCAGGCCATTTAGTTACGCTCAGGCATTTTTAATTTGCACCTAATGCATGTTCTATTTACAAGGGCGATATTACTCTTTGAATGCAAATAAGCATAATTGTCAGCATACACCTCCGTTATAAAATACCTACATCTACTTAGTAAAAAAAACAAAGTCCGCCGCCATTTCTGACTATCTGCTCGCGATAAACTCAAACTACTGAACGGACTTTCATGCGATTTTACTAATAGACAGAGCGATTCAGGTTTAGGTATATAATTCTTATTCTCTTAAGGTTTTGTGTAAATTGGTTAAAAAAAAACGATAACACCCGTGCGAAGCCGGGGCGGGTTGCTTGTGTTGTATAATATAAGCCTATCTCGGTGGGGCGGGTTGCAGTAATTCTTTTCTAAGCAGCGCGTAAAGTTATTCAAAATATGTATAAGTTACGTCCTAAGCTGGTCGTAAAATAATATTACAAACGTTATGAAGGCCGGGGTTCGGCCGGATCTCATCACTTAGGGTTGTACGCTGAAGAAGACTATCTTTCAATAAACCCATAAAATTTCCTCGTCCAAAGCAAGTTTCGACCTCGCCCGCTGCTCGGCCGCTTGTTGTTAACAGTGCACACGTCAATAATAAATTTTAGGCGAGGTAATAGAACCTATATCGACGCTAAGGAAAATATTCTTCTTCGAAGTTTTAACGGTTAGGTTTAAAAGACATCGTAAATTATTATGTAATTAGAGATTATAAAGGTGTGTCCAAACACAGGGCGCGCCGTGGCGCCCTTTGATAGGACGACCGCCGCGCGCGAACGGTGTTACTGTTCGTTCGTCGGTGATTGTGTGTGGATGCATTTTAATTTAATTTAACAAGCAATATGGATTACGAAGCCACTATTCGCCTAATTGAAATATATGGCTAATATTGAAATAAAGCAGAACTACAACACACGCGACTGCTTTCATTGTGGTCTGAACGCGGAATAAATAGCGCGCGCGGCGTGTCTCGGATATGCCGCGCAGTTCTGCCGCGCAAACATTTCTCTGTAGGTCTAAACTAGTCGCGCGGCAAATTCGTATCCTGCGAATGCCGCGCGTAGCTGCCGCGCTGTGTTTGGACACACCCTTACACCAATTATTTACCGTAAAGTATTTTATGATTCGTATAGACTGATTTATATGATTGACAGCAGAGGTAAGAGTGTATTCCATATCGTAAGTAACTAGGTAAGTTAAAAAATGCAGCCAATCAGTATACTTGCGCCATATTCTGATGCAGCTTGGTGTCAAGCGGTAATGAGATGCGCGGCATGACACGGGCCGCGCCGGGTGCCGCCACATGCAAGTTAGATGAGCCGCGCTCTGTGCTCCCTCTACAGATGACGTCCGACTTATTTTTAATTCACAATATCTATTGCAATTTGTAGACACTCATTACTCGTTTATTTGTAGGATTGAGAACAGTTGATTTATTGGACAAAAACTGTACATTGTTAAATACTGGATTGGTAAAAGTTGTTACGTACGTGTAGGAAAAATATGCAATAAGTGTATGTGTGTTCAATATTCACATAATTATAATACATTCAAATCTTTTATAGATTTTAAACAAAGTCGTGTTACTTACACCATTTATAACTCGAGAACAGCTCGACCGATTTTCATGATTTTTGATTTGTTGGATTTGTTTCCCCCCCGAATAGCAGAATAATAATTAAAACATACAAAAATTTACATTTGTAGGTTGGTTGGTTGGTTGGTTGGTAGGGTAGGGTAGGGAGGGTAGGGCAGGCTGGAACTGGATTTTTGAATGAATTACTGAAATATTATAAAGGGGAAAGATTTGTGTGTTTATTTGTTACGATTTAACTCAAAAACTACTGGTCCAATTTAAAAAATCTTTCACCAATTGAAAGCTACATCATCCCTGAGGCTATAATGCATTATTAAAAAATTAGGGGTCCTTAAGAAAATTCACGCGGACGAAGTCCCGGGCAATGTGCCAGTAATAAATAAAACAACTAAAAAAGGAAAAATAAACCATTAAAGGCGAGCACACTACGTGCTACGCTCGTAGCACTACTGCTACGCGCCTGCTACGCAAGGCATTTTACCCTAAAATGTGTTGGGTTAAATCAATAAATGCATTTAATTGTTATACTAAAATGTGACGGCTTATTTAAAACAATTACGATTGTTATATTACGTTACATCGTTAGCAGAGAGAAGATAAGGGTTGTTTCAAAATTAAATCAGACGTATTATCAGCAGACGAATAAGAATGACTTGAATGCTAATGATTTACAATTGGTAACCAACCAGCAAACGCTAATCAAATAGCAGTGCGTAGAACGATTTTCATGAACAAATTAGTGGTTCTGTAAAAGACCAAAAAAGCGCACATTGTCTGAAAGTGGCGTATTTACATCGTTATTCGCTGATATAGAGTTTCAAACCAGCCCTTAGCGTGTAATTTTTGACCTGTACGATTGATGTAACAGAGCGATTTATCACCAATCAGTTATGTAATAGGGTAACGCTGTAACTGAAGTTTTATGTTATACTAGCACTTTGCCCGCGACTTGGCCCGCGTAGATTTCCTACTTTCCTTACAAACTCAATAGACCCTCTTTGAGTGGTAGTTAAATAGCTAAAATATAAATGACATCGATAAGTTTCAACCGTTTCCTTTTTCCATACAAAATTTCATCCCTTATTTTATTTTAGAGGTAAAGTTTCCAAGTATATTGATACACATTTTTTAATGTCGACCCAAAATCCAAAAATAAAGGGATATAGACTGTTATAATCCAGAAACAAATACTGTATTAAGTATCTAGTAGATATGAACAGGAATCAAAATCTGAATGTCAGATAAAAGTCTAAAACCAGAATTGTGATTCAATGGGGATCTTTCCCCGTTAAAGTTAAAATGGAAGAATTGAACGCGGAATCATCTGAATCAAATACAAGCCAAGGTAATGCAGAAAGCTCGGATGACATATTTCGAGATGAGAATGATGAGACGTATGAACCCAGTGATTGTGAATTGGAAGACCGAAGATATCCCACTCAGACCTCTTAGACCTACACGGCAGAGGAAACAGCCAGATAGGTTTCACATTTCAAACTTTGGTACTGGTGAGGATGCCTATGATGATGCAGCAGGTTTATCTCCACATTAAGCTTTAACTCGGGGTTTCTTAAAGTTTTTGTAGCCACGGACCACTTTCACAATTTAAACAATTCCACGGACCCCTGTCAAAGAATAGTATGGGCTTGGAAGGGGGGGGCGGGGGGCGGTTGGAATTTGGATTTTTTGATTTATTAGGTACTAAAATCTTATTTCGAGTTAGTGGCTTGGCCGAGAAACACAGTTTATCACACTTTCTTAATAAATATGTCGTGAGTTAGTTAACTGACCTACTGCGGACCCTTGACACACATGCTACGGACCCCTACGGGGTCCACGGACCCCACTTTAAGAAACCCTGCTTTAACTGGACCTGAAAAGGAACAGTGGAAGATGGCCATGGCTGAAAAGCTACAGAGTTTCAAAGACAATGATGCTTGGGAGATGAGTAGAGTTGTTGGTGACGGTTAGCAGTGTCGTTGTTAATGTGTTATAAGGTGTAGGCTATACAGACATTTCTAGTACAGTACCGTTGTGAGACATGCCACTTTAAGACTTTTATTTACTTTATCTGTTCAACTGGATCTTTATAAAACGCATCTTAATGTGATAACTGCTTTGTTGTATGGAACTCTTGAAAAAATATTTATATGTAAATACCTGAGGAATTTTCCGGGACAGCACGGAAAGGTTCTTAAAGAAAATGGGGGAATGTTTGTTAAACATTGGCTATGTTAAATCTAAGATAGGACCATGTATATTTTTTAAGTTACAGGATTAGTTGAAAACTATTGTTACAATTTAAGTGAACGATTTATTTATATTTTCGAATGATAAAAAATAAACCAATATAATAAATCGTTAACGAGCTTTTCTAACTAGCACAAGTGGGTGAAAAATAACTTTTACTAAGCAATATAGTTATATGTTAGCCACCGATATTAAAAATAAAAAAAAAATAGTTTAAAAACTAAAACCCGACTACAACAAAAAGTGATCTAAAAAGTACGAAACAAGAAAATATTTCACACAGAAATCAAGACATAGGTACAAAATAGTCAAGGTAAGCCATGGTTGCATGCCTGTATCCCATATGAGTGCGATGAACATGAATTATAATGGCATGCAACCACGGCTTACCTTGACTATTTTGTACCTATGTCTTGATTTCTGTGTGAAATATTTTCTTGTTTCGTACTTTTTAGATCACTTTTTGTTGTAGTCGGGTTTTAGTTTTTAAACTATTTTTTTTTATTTAAACCATTTTGGAGTCACAGCTAAGCATTATATATTTAAAAGGTACTAGTGAACCCCTTTCTAATGATACTAAACACGGTATGCGTATCTTAATTTATTTGGTAATCTTTTCTTTCTTTAAATAATTTGTGACAAAACACAACTAAATATTATATATTTGAATGGTACTAGTGAACCCCTTTAAAATGATACCAAACACGGTATGCTTGTCTTCATTTTTTTTTTAAATCTTGGTTTTGTTGTCCGCCAGAGGGCGCCACATTGGATTCGGTGACACGTCATATAGCCTATAACCAGCGGACGATCAAGACGCTTCTAACGATACCTCATTTGTTCAGTTCTGATAAGTAGTTTAGGAGCTATGCGCGTACAGATGAACATACATACATACATACATACATACATAGCCTGTCAAACTCATAACCCTCCTTTGGCTTTGCCGTAGTCGGGTAAAAAGTACATAATTTTGTTACAATTAATATAACAAAAAAAAACTGGTATATGTATTTTTCGTGTCGGGCCTGGGTATTTTTTGTATGTGTCGTGAACATTCTTTTATAAAACTTTAACAGATTTAATTAGACACAAAAGAGAAACGATCAACAAGTGTCTATATAGAATAAAATAGCTCCGTCCTGGTTTTTAGGGTTCCGTACAAAAAATACGGAACCCTTATATCATAGGATCACTCTATCTGTCTGTCCGTCCATCTGTCACAGCCAATTTGCTCCGAATGTACTGGACCAAATCAGGTGGAATCTGGTAAGATGGTGTAATCTCTATGACCCAAATAACGCAAAGTAAATAGATATTTTTTTTAAATTAATAATTTTCGGGGGAATATTAGGAACTTAAAAAAAAAATTGCAAACCTTACTGTGTCATATATCAAATGAAAGAGCTCGTTATTAGGATATCAAACATATTTTTGTTATTATTATAAAATAAATAGTTTTGCTTTTATTTATGCAAGAAGACGAAAATTTACCCCTGATCTCCGAAACTACCGAGCCTTCAATCATTGCTTGTAGATTAAAGGAAACTTATAAGAATTCTATGAATTTAAAATAAAGATTGAATAAAAACATTTGATTTTGGCATTGTACGGAACCCTCTCCACGCGAGTTCAACTCGCACTTGGCCGGTTTTTATATTATTAGGTCTTATATAGTATTTGTCTATTACGGTTATATGAAATTATAATATAAACGTTAACACCACTAGTTTGTGGATTTTTTTTACTGTATAAGCTTATAGAGCAAAATAGTCTTGCACGTTACAAAACTTTTTGGAGAAATATGCTTCAGTTATGGTACAATTTTGCTGTTGGCCTTTGGGTGGGTACTTTACGCGTATACAAGCACATCGGTTTAGATAAACAGAAATAGATTCCGAATTGGATAAATACCTTGTTCATCAGAAATGTGTTACGACAAGAGCAAACAGTTCAGGTAGAAGATTCGTTTAGTACGAGGATAGAAGACAAATTAAAAGAGCACTGAAACGCTAATTCCATTACGATTCGATGGACGGCAAAAGTCGCCTCCGTTGGACTCAAAGCCGGTAAAACGTAATTGCGACTTCACTAAGCTGGGCTCCGCGCGGCCCGATACGGACGAAAGGGGACCTCTCTGTAACGGCTGATATAAAAGCGGCAATAAATTTAACAGGATGAACGCACTACTTACACAGAACGAGCGCGGACGCCGCGCCGCCGGTGCCCGTAACGAGGGGGCACGCAACCACCGCTCTGTGTTTTAACCCGCCCCCGTCCTTCGTTTTTCAGGCTTCCCAGGACATTTTTATTTTAAATCGTTTTATTAATGACCAACGGTATTCTACTATATTAACTTTCCTAGGAATATCATTGTTGTGTTATGTTTGTGCATTTCATAGCATTTAAGATATATGTACTTTTTAAGTTTTACTATCTGATGAAGGACATCATAATGATCAACCTAAGCAAAGTGACAAACAATAGATAAGTATTTCAGGTCAGTTCCCTGTGGGCCATCGGTCAAGGTGTCGTCACTAATTAGAGATGTTCCGAAGATTATGACCAATGACACATAAATGTTTTTGGAACAAATTGCAAAACCATTCTGCCATGGAGCGGTCGAGGCTTAAGATTAACAATAGTACTTATACAGAGTGGATTTTTCAGATCTAAATAGGCCAGTTTCCGTTGTAGCTACATGAGTACAATATTAGGAGACTGTCTTTAATTATATGAGAAACTGCATTCACTGATTTTACAATAATGTTATAACCAGCTAAAAAACATACATTCTTTCTGTTTTATGTCAATGATGTCGTTACAATCTATATATTCATCATATGATTTTTGTAGGCAAAACAACATTATTTGGACGAGAACAATTTATTTATCATTGATTTATTTCTATGTTCTGTTCCTTGGTACCTGCTGTTACAAATCACTTTAAGAGAGGTGAAAATAACCAAACAATAGGGAAGGGAAACAATAGTCACAAGAATTTTGTAAGAAAAGCACCTAAAAGAAAAATAGTTAATGTCGTTATTTTGGATACACATGTTTATTACTATGAAACATGGCAGACTCATAACAGTCCCTTTCACTCTCCACAAATTGGAAGGAGCGCGTAAAGGAAAACATGGCTATAAATAAAACTGGCAGATCAACTAGATAGGCAGCCATTACCCGAGATAAGCACGACTTATATACGCGATACGTTCTTCGCTTGGGCAGATTAACGGAATGGGACTGGGTTTGTTTGCAGATATCGACGTTGAAACATTTTGGTAAGTCACAGCTCGGAAATTTATTGTGGTGTTCAGGGAGATATCTTCTTACGGACTCATTAAAAAGGAGACACGTCGTACATAAATCAGGGGCAGGCGTTGGCAGCGGCACGGCGCGGCGCGGGCGCGACCGCCTCGGTGGCTCTTATCGACGCCGAGTGCGCCGGCAATAGGCGCTATCCGGTTCCGTCGCCGACGCGCCATCGCTCCCATTGTATCTGCGCCGCTCCACTGTAAGCTACCTAGCGCCCGACCTGCTAAACTTATTGCATTATCCGCTAACCGATACTTGTTTTCATACAATAACGAATAAGCGTCAATTCACGACGTATCATAAATCAGATTATATACAACACTTGGGTTATTAATATTTAACTTGTTGAGATGTTATTCTATACAATAAAAATGAATCGTTGTTCGTTAGTCTCGCTAACACTCGAGAACGGCTGGACCGATTTGGCTAATTTTGCTCTTGAAATATTAGTGGAAGTCCAGGGAAGGTTTAAACGTATAGGGACAGGGCCATCAGGGTCTATCGGGCCAGCTAGTACGTAATAATTGTATTCATGAACGCTTATTAAAACGCTTGATAAATCTGAAGCTTGAGTAACGCAAGCTTCGGTGCAGTTTGTATTGCGAGTCCACTATAATTGTTGAAGTTGCGACTAGACCATTAAAAAAAGATAGATTTTCGTGATCTTTTTTATCCATGAAAAATAACTTGAAATTAGGTAAATAATGTGACAAAACATCTTGTGTTATTACGGCGGTCATATTACGGCGAACACCACAAAAAAATCACGACATTACTCAACATCTATGATATGTTGTAAATCAATATAAGTGACTGTAGTGATGTACACTCGTAGCTACGCTTTTTTAATCTCCCGAAACAGTCATTTTCAATAATCATTGTGACTGTCACGAACTTGCACAAGTAGCACAGTCATCCAATTGTTTCGCAAACTGTGGAAACTGACTTGCGTTACAATTTTCATTGGAATTCTCTCTACATAAGTACTTCAATTGTCTACAGTAGGAACGTAGAGCAGATATGTTTGGAAATTAACTGGCTTTTTATGGTTCCGTAGCTCAAAAGGAAAATGGAACTCTTTTTAGATCGCTTTTTGTCCGTCTGTCACAAAGGGTTTTCCTCAAGATCCATATGAATTTTGGTATAATGTTAGATTTTGACAAAAGCACACACACAGCCAGTCAAAAAAAATTTATTTAACTAAACGCAGTTTGATTCTATGTTACCAGTATTTTGTAAAAACTTGATTTAAAAGAGTGTCCGTGGAGTTTCTTTCTCGTTTTTCTCCATAGAGTTGGTATCTTTATGCTTTGGAACGAGCAACAAGCGTCAACTTTTTAAGTAACTAACCGACTCTTTGACAATTCAAATTGTTTAATTGAAAAAATGCTAAATTAAATAAATAAATAAAACCTTTTCTGATAAATATAATCTTCAAATGTTTATATTCGTGCGATAGTAAATAGTTTTGTTCATATTATGTAGGTATAAATTAAGGTAACAAGTAACTAAACACAGTGTTTGAAGCACTTACGAACATAAAGATAAGGATTCAGTGAGCGTCAATAGTTCACTGGACGAACCCGGAAGATCCCAACTTTTCGGAGTGCCCTGGAAATTTTCAACATTACGACCACCCGCTCCCCTTGAATTATTGGACTTACACACCTACTTACATGCTGCCGAGAGTGCAAAGTTTTGTTTCTTGTTTGCATACAATTTTGTCGTTGTTACTTTAGTCGCTTAACATTCAATGCGTGTTCATAAAATATTTCGCAAGTTAACAACAAACAAACGTTATTTTTTCATAGTGACAAATTGTTCAGAGTGGACGATTGACACAGACAGTTAGATGCGTACGTGTGACGTTACACGGGAGTATCGTGCCGCGTGACCGAAAGGTGTACACGAGTGGATGGCTGAACAAATGACAATAATTGGCGTGAAGAGAGCAACGACATCGCGGCGCTCACTGCTGGAACCGACTTTAATTGACTGGTGATTTCAATTAATGCACATCGGTGAGTTCACGAAACGTCCACTATTCCTGGTATAATGGCACCAGATATTCACTCAAAATGACGTTGGCAGCTCGGTCGCTGTAAATTTATGCCACCGACGACGACCAATAAATGCAAATTTTATTGTTTATGGCAGATTTAACGGCAGTGAACTCTTTTACCAATACTGTAAACTCTCGGTTCGGTAATGGTTCTTGCACATCCAAACGGATGAACATGTTTACAAATTCGCACTCTCCGTTATGTGTGTGACAATTCAGGAGTGCCGTAGACTGTGGAGCTACTTTGCTCGTTTAGTTTTTAACACAAATAAAAAGTTATTTTCAGTAATAAGTAGGTATTTACTAATCCCCACAAAAGAGCTGACTATCCCTAGATACATCAGTTATATTCGAATATTCCAAAAATATTTTAACTTTGTATCATCACTCTACTTCGACCTAGTATCGTAAATGTACCAATAGCTTGGCTAGTCAGAAAATCATAATGTGACAGACTTTCGTATATATAGGAAAAGAAAAGGCAAGTTAGAAGTTAGGAGATAATTAATCAAGATAACAAACAATATAGCGTGGTTGCGTATAGTTGAAATTCAGGAGAAAAAGAGATTACACAAGGCACTGTTCCGTGTTTGCAGCGGTAAATAAAGGTATCTAGGCTCGGTAACGCGGGAATCTGTAGTAGGGGCGAGGCGAAGATAGAGAACGCGGTCTGCTCGAGTACTGATAAGGATATTAAAAGTTGCGCTCACAGACCAACGTCTGGATTTAACAGAAAAACTACACTTCCAACTCTAAAGAAAACCTTTTAGAGCAAAATTATTCAAGTATAAGCGAGGAGATTGTAATAACAATAGCTACTCTAAAAATGTTAACTGCCACGCTGAAGTTCAGGTGCAGGCTAAGCAAAATAAATAAGTAAATTCCCCAGCTGTTGCTTGTTTCAGGAAACGTTTCACTGATTTAAGTTTTAGTGAAAGTAAATCATATTTATTTTTTTAGTTCTAACAACTGTAGTCGTATATTTTACTGATTACTTCATTACAACGTCCCACTATATAATAACAGTAACAGCTGGCAGTAGTATCAGGTTATTCATCTTAACTATTGCTATCCGCACGGATATACCGGGTAAGTACCTTAAAAATATAAAGATTCCATTGCATGTTTCCCATAGGTGTAATATCTGGGCGACCGAGCCTTCCTCGGTATTTTTTTTCGTGTTTTTAAAAAATGCAACCTAGCTAGATCGATTTATCGCCTCCGAAACCCCTGCATACTAAATTTCATGAAAATCGTTGTAGCCGTTTCGGATATTCAGATTATATCTATATATATAAAAGCGAAAGGTCATTCACTCACTCATCACGAAATATCGAAAACCGCTTGACGTATAAAGATGAAATTTGGCAAAGAGGTAGTACATAGTTAGTAGACGTCCGCTAAGAACGGATTTTGCGACAGGGCCGTATTAAGGAGGTCTAATGGCTCTCGCAAGTTTGTATGAAAGTCCTTCATTTATTGTGCTGCAAACTTGAAATTTGGCAGAGAGGTAGTTAATAGGTAGTAGACGTCCGCTACGAACGAATATTGCGACAGGGCCGGATTAAGGAGGTCTAATTGCTTTTGCAAGTTTTTATGAAAGTGCTTCATTTTTTTCGCTACGAACTTGAGATTCGGCAGAGAGGTAGTTAATAAGTAGTAGACGTCCGCTAAGAACGAATTTTGCGAAAGGGCCGGATTAAGGAAGTCTAATGGTTTTCGCAACTTCGTATGAAAGTCCTTGAATTTTTGTGCTACAAACTTGCAATTTGCTAGGGAGGTCATTTTTAGTTAATAAACGTCCGCTAAGAACAGATTTGGGACAGCGCCGGTGAGGGAGGCCTAATGGCTCTTTCAAGTTTGTATGAAAGTCCTTCATTGTTATGCTATAGACTTGATATTTGGTAGGGAGATAGTTAATATTTAGTAGACGTCTGCTAACAACGGATTTTGCGACAGGGCCGGATTAAGGAAGTCTAATGGCATTTGCAAGTTTGTATGAATGTCCTTCATTTTTTTGCCCTACAAACTTGAAATTTGGCAGAGAGATAGTTAATATTTAGTAGACGTCCGCTAACAACGGATTTTACGAAAGAGCCGGATTAAGGAAGTCTAATGGTCGTCGCAACTTTGTTTGAAAGTCCTTGATTTTTTGTGCTACATACTTGCAATTTGCAAGGGAGGTAACTTATAGTTAACAGACGTCCTCCAAGAACAGATTTGGGACAGGGCCGGATTAAGGAGGTTTAATGGTTCTTGCAAGTCTGTATGAAAGTCCTTCAATGCTATAAACTTCATATTTGGCAGAGACATAGTTAATATTTAGTAGACGTCCGCTAACAACGGATTTTGCGACGACTGGATTAAGGTCTAATGGCTCTCGCAAGTTTGTATGGAAGTCTTTAATGTTTTGTGCTACAGACTTGAAATTTAGCAGGGTGGTAGTTAATAGTTAGTACAAGTCCGCTAAGAACGGATTTTGCAACAGGGCTGGATTGCGGAGGTCTAATGGCTCTCGCAAATTTGTATGAAAGTCCTTCATTTTTTGTGCTACAAACTTAAAATTTGGCAGGGAGGTAGTTTATATAGTTAGTAGACGTCTGCTAATTTTGAATTTTGCTACAGGGCCGGATTAAACAGGTCTAATGGCTTGCTTAAAATTGTATGAAAGTTTTGATTCATTTTTGAACTACTGATCTGAAATTTAGCAAGTCTAGAGTTTATGAGTAGGAGACATTTGCTAGGAAAAAAAATTGTGACAGCCTGGACTTGCCGAGAGTTTTTGCAAGTTTATATATAGAAATATTTTGCTTTTTGTACCTGTAAATTGGTAGAGAGATAGAATATAGTTAAGTCATGGGCACGTAGAAACAGATTTTACGACAGGGTCAGTTCAAGGGAATGTAACTTAACTCTTTATTGATGACTTATAATAAAACAAATAGAAAATACAACTTAATGAAATTCAAACGAATCGAGGTCTTAATATTTTTTAGTTATTAGATTCATAAAGTTATAGCTCAAATATTTCTTTGTATTTTCCTCTGGGTACTACTATGACGCTTTTTTGTGGTTAAAAGTATCTTATAGTACGTAGAACCTGGTATTCACATATTTATTATCAATTTCCAGACAATATTTTATACATCTTTGTTTATCCCACATTGACCATCGTTTTCTGTAAAACTTTTGATTTAATTTTAGACAGCTCACATTTAAAATCTATGCAATCCATCCCCTCTACAAACATACAACAGTTTCGAGTAGACTTAAGAGTCGGAAAAGTTTTTTCCTCAGCACACAGGCCATCCAAAACCGACCACGTACGGTAAAACGAAAGTTGTGGGAACATCATCCACCGCCACTAAACTTCTTTCAACCCAGGAACACTTGGCACTCGGAAGTGATTTACAGTGGGCTAAATGGAAAGTGCTCAATAGAGTGCAGTGCTCCCAAGAAGGCCGCTGCAAACACAACCTAACAAAATGGGGGATTATAGATCCCACTGATACCCAGTGTGAGTGCGGTGTTCCTGACCAGACAATGGCCCACTTACTACAGTGCCCAAAGTGATCCGTCACCTGCACCTTAAAGGACATTAAAAACGTTACTAATGCTGCGATTAATGCAGCTCCTACTGGGCCCAAGCTGTCTAACCACGGATATGAGTCTAACACAACCATCGATTCGAAACGAAGAAGACCACTGCTGTATCATAATCACAAATGTGTCTCTTTAAATATATAATGAATTGAAATAAACTGCAGCCTGAAAATAAAACTATAAATGTGGTGTATAGGTAGGTTGTAGGTTTTACGAAAATAACAACATCTTTTTTTTACAAATTGGTGTCTTTAAATAGGCATTTTCTGTTGACTGAAATATAAAAATAGTTTCCGTTCAACATCATTAAACTTCATATCTTCATAACCACGCGGACGAAGTCGCGGGCAACAGCTAGTATATATATAAAACAAGAATTGCTCTTTGAAAGGTATTAGATAAAACGAGTTGTGTGGACTAGATCAAAAAACACGTGCAAGGGAATTTTGTTGAAAGCAATTATTATTGTGAATAGTGTTCACTTCAGCGACGGTAGAAATTCGCGTATAAATCGCGTCACAGACCACAAACAAAAACGTGCATGTGGACCGGCGCCCATTATTCTCGACTGCATAATCGCTTCGTCCGACGCCCGCATCGTTTCCCTTGCTATTTTATTTCCTCCCGGCATAGTTGTGTTTCGACTAGGCGGAGCTTTTTCAACGTAGCTTCAGTAGGGAAATTAAACCATGTTTAATTCTGTTTAAGGTCTGGTTCCGGTTAGTAGATGCAGGGAGCCGATGCGACCGGCGACAGACCAAAGCCACCACGCTACAATTCTGGCACAATGTGTGTCCGTTTTAATGGGATTAAACTCATTGTTACATACGAGCTGAAAGGACCATGAGCGGAATGAAATTGTTTCTAACGAAACCGAAGAGAATATTGCTAACATCGCATTTCGATTGGGGAAAACGGAAACTCATTTCTTTCAGCTCATTGAAAAGAAAATAAATTAGGAAATCATCTTGTCTGCACAAGACTAGTTTAAGTTTAATAAGTGCAATGGTAAACATATGTATGTAGATTTAGCACCTATTCAAAATGAGCACTAGTACTTTTTCACAATTGTGATTCGCTGGGATGGCTGGATGTATATAATTTAACTTAAATTAACATAAGCGCATGTGCAGTTTAAACGTTAGTGTCCGGGTCATAAAACGATTTACGATGGTTTTATTCTAAGAACAAACTACTATTTATTAAAAATAAAACATGTATAACCACGAGTCGATATTTACATGTCATTTCTACTATATCTCGATTGTTTCAATCAAAATCTGTGATAAACCATACCCATGAATAGTATTATTACTCAGCATTAAACAAATCGTTAGCGAATGCAATTTATATGTTGCAATCAATGATAGCGCTTTCGTTAGCTATGCTAATTCACAAATTTGAATAGGTACCTATTATTGGAATTTAGCCGCAGTCGGAATGCTTACGTTTCTAGTTCCATCCATTACCGATTGCGATAATTTCTCATTTGCTAATTGTAATAACCAAAATCCGATGCCGTGACCCAGCTACTTAGACGTTTTAGCTGAACGAATTGTTAAGCGAGTAGGAGAAATTGAATTAAGCTGAGCGGGCGACGTTGTCAGAGCGAACGGTGTGCGGCTCGGCGCGATGGCGGCGCGCCCAGGCCGCCCGGCCTTGCCGCCCTGCGGTTCCTACGTGCTCATCCAGTAAAGCAACGCAACACGCGAAGATGATTGTATTCAGTTATGTCTGCAATTGCAATTTGTACAAATCGAATGTTATGTTAAGTAAATCAAATTATACGTATAGTCAGTATCAAAAGAGAAAGCTTCAAAACGTAGTTCGCGAATGAAAATAAATTAAAATTTAAGACTTGGAGAGTTTTTTAATTTGATTGATTAATTGATCTTTCGAGGTGTTTACGTACATTCAATGTAGCTACGTAATTTTGATTATGATGCTGAGTGCACATCATGTAACAACCTATAATACCTGATATTTTGCTACTGCCGTTTCCTGTAGGTATTGTATTCTAGACTTATTAGGTGATAGGTACACATTTACTATGTAGCTTACTTTTACCTCTGACTAACATGTTAGAAATAAACATGTACCGAGTCCAGTACAAGCACGTTGTGTCAATAATAATAAGAAAGCAAAAAGCAAATACCTAAAGTATGGTAGGTTGCTCTGGGAGCAGAATGGAGCAATCAGGACGAGAACACTTTGACACAGCAATTTGGACGGCGCGCCTCCGATGTGTTATTTTGATTGCGCCGCTTTTGTGCGGTGTTGTTTGTGCGTCCGCTTCCTTCGTGCTTATAAAAAATATTTATGACTCCTATGAGACACGAATATTGCTTCCTACCGCCTTAATAACCTTCCTGGTAACAGAGAGCGACAGTCTCCTAAGGAGGTCTTATATCGTAACAATTGGCTGCAAAATATTCGCACAAAATCTAATATTTTCTACCCTCCGGTGAAAACAAATTCAGGATAATAATTTTCATGCGTGTACGTATGAGTAGGTGTATACAATTTTAATCTGGTGCATTTGTGCAGATTTTAGTGAGTACTATTGAGCTTGTTTTTATATTCTTGTTATTCTTACACATTTTCATAGGCCAACAGTGTCTGAATTATTGTCATGTTAATACACAAAACAATCAGAGGTAAGAACTCCTTTGTCTTCCCTTATGATCAACAACTATTAACAGAAAGGATAGTTTATGGTATAAAGTATGGTCTATAAAACAAGTGGTTTCCATTACAAAAGCATTACGTAGTGCTCGCAGATGAGCCACGGAGGCCTCGTAGGAAATAGCCCCTCTCCGGAAATTGAACCATGCACGCGAGAGATAAGCTGCAACTATATCAAACGGATCGCTTTGATATTTTCCTGTTAAGAGTTATGGTTTTAATAGATTCTGGTGGGAATTGAGCATTTCTTTGGGCATTGCATAAAGATTATCTGTAGGTTAATAACAAACAAATGCTCGTGCCTTCTCTGTATCAGAAGAGACTTTTACCCTGTAGTGGGACAATATTAAGTAATTCCGCCCGCGACTTCGTCCGCGTGAATATCGGTTATTGCGGATGCAGGCAAAGACACAGATCAAAAAGTAACCTATGTCCTTCCTCAGAGTTCAAGCTATCTTCATACCAAATTTCGTCCAAATCGGTTCAGCCGTTTCGTCGTGAAAACGTAACAGACAGAGTTACTTTCGAATTTATAATATTAAATCTCAGATTATAAAACAATAGGCAGATAGACGGAACGGAACAAACATTGGAAGCACAGTTTTTTGACAGGTGTGCGTGACAGCACTGTAAAAGCACGTTGCCTCTGTGTGCGTTTACGGTTGCCAGGATAATGACAAAATTACCCATAATATTTCATATACTTAAATAATGTAGTGTTGCAGAAAAATGCAGACAAGATGTTATACATACATTGTCGAGTCAGATTGTAGTAATTGAATGCAGGTTCCTACTCTGCCTTTTTTTTGATAATCTGTGGCTATAACGATACTAACAAACGGACCAAAATCTAGAACTATTTATTAGTAACGATATTATTTCGTTATACTAAATAACGAAATAAACGCTATTTATTTCGATACCGATAACGTTTTCATAACGTTATTTTTAGTTTACGGTTTTAGTATCTACGTTACAAATATTGAAACGTTACGTGAAAACATTAAGTGTAACGGAACGAAATTTATTTCGTTTTCAAATCCCTGATACCAAGCAAAATGCGCGATAGATAGAACACTATTGTAATAAATGTTTTTGTAAATCGCTATTCCTGTATCCTATGCTTATTTCCTAACTTAGGGGGTAAATATTTCAATATAAACCAGCTACACCGAAGGATTTTTGTTAAGGTTTTGTATTCTAAGATGTCACTGACAATAATTACGTAAAACAATTTCTAAATTAACAAATTATCAATATTTACCTATGAAAAGATACTCTACCTTCTTTCTTTTGTTTTTGGGAACAGTTCTTACAATGTTTAAACACACAAGAAGGCATTATTCTCAAAAATATTGGAATGACATGTGATGTACTAACGATGCGGCGTTTCGTGCTGTACTAACTCAAGACTGTATTCGTTTTTTGAATATGTATATGCTTTGGTGACTTCGCTCGCAGTGTTCCGCACTGTCTATCTGCCTATTGTTTTATAATCTGAGTATTAAACAATAAAATAATAAAGTAGGTAGGAAAAAGTAGCAGAAACAACAGAATATGCGGCCTCAGTAACATCGGAGGTAAGCTAATTCTTGACACACAGAGCACAGACAAACTACGAACCTGTGCCTATATACCCAAAGATATGCCTTCCACAACACTCACACAATTCTGTTCCAGAGATCTAACAGCTGTCAGGCTCATCACTGACGCCGATACACCGGACATTGTTTTAGCCTCGGTATACATGCCAGGCGAACACGAAGACTGCCCACCAAAAGAGATGACCGACTTGGTGAAGTACTGCGAAGACGCCAACCTGAGCCTGGTCATCTGCACGGACTCAAATGCTCATCACCCACTTTGGGGCTGCAAGAAAGCCAACTCCAGGGGCGAGGTATTATGCACATATCTTTTCTCAACTAACCTTAACATTATAAACCGTGGCTCGGAACCCACTTGGGTGACAGCCCGCGGACAAACAATTATTGATTTAACCCTAGCCTCAGACAGCGCGGCAAACCTTATCACAAATTGGCACGTATCCAACGAACCTTCCTGTTCTGATCACAGAAGGATTCGTTTCTCACTATTAGCTAACACAAAAAACCCGAACCAAGGCGCAACCCGCGCCGAACTAATGTACCTGGCTACAAGCGACTCCTGGCCTCCTTACTAGCCAGGGACCAAACACCTTTAAACATAACAGATCCCAAACCACTTGAAGACACAGTAACGAAGCTCTCAGAATATATTATTGAAGCCTACCACACCTGTTGCAAACTAAAAGACCCGGACGCCAAGGGTAAGGGAAACTCCTGGTGGAATGCGGAACTAAGTAAGCTCAGGCTAGCGGTACGCAGGCAATTCAACAGAGCCTAAAATTCCAGGCTACCTGGAGACTGGGAGTTATACAAAGAAACCCAACATACATTCAAAAAACAAATCAGAGCTGCCAGTAGAGCTGCTTGGAGAAAATTCTGGGAGAATATTGAATCACACAGCGAGGCCGCGCGGGTGAGGAAAATCCTATCTACCGATCAAAATCGCACCCCCGAGGGTGAAAAACCCAGATAACACATACACGAAAACAGGACTTGAAACAAGTACAGTTCTACTAGAAACTCACTTCCCAGACTGCAGGCTCTCCGAGGACAGGACATGGACAAGTGAGCCAACACACACACCAAACAACCAGGACTGGCACCGAGCCCGTACCATACTAATAGAAGACCGAATAAGGTGGGCAACTAAAACCTTCAAACCCTACAAATCTGCAGGCCTAGACGAAATCCTACCAACTCCACTGCAGTGGGGAGTGGATCTCCTCACATCATGGCTGGTCTCAATCTATCGTGCCTGCCTAGCACACAACTACGTACCACTTGCATGGCGAGAGGTGAAAGTTATCTTCATCCCTAAACCAGGCAAAAAGGACTACACAGATCCCAAACCGTACAGGCCAATAAGCCTGACATCATTCCTACTGAAAACCCTTGAGAGACTCTGTGACCGACATACACGGGACGGACCTCTTCGAGGGCTGCCACTACACAAACAACAACACGCCTACTCTACAGGGAAATCAACAGAATCAGCACTGCACAGTGTGATTTCCAAGATCGAATGTGCGGTAGACCACAAATGTTCCTCACTAGCGGCTTTTATTGACATGAAGTGCTTTTGACAAAACCATATTTCACAGCATCAACGCATCTCTCGAGGAACACGGTGTGGACTCGACCCTGCGAGGATGGATCACCAACATGCTCAGACTGAGAGCCGTACAAGTCACGGTGAATGACACCACAAGAGCCATTGTGGCGAAGGGATGCCCGCAAGGAGGTGTTCTCTCGCCACTCCTATGGAACCTTGTGGTAGATAGCCTCATAAGGCGTCTAAATGACAGAGGCTATTTCACGGTAGGCTACGCTGATGATATAACCATAATAATAAACGGCACACATGAAAACACACTATGCAACCTTATGCGTCAAGCCTTGAAGATAGTAGAGGACTGGTGCAAGGAATACAAATTAGCAGTGAATCCTACTAAAACCGAACTTGTCCTTTTCACAAAGAAAAGGAAGTTGGCAACACTATAGTTACCACACTTCTTTGGAACCACGCTAAGCCTATCGACTGAGTCCAAGTACCTGGGCATATATTTGGACAAACAGCTGAATTGGGCAAAACACACCGACTACATCACCACAAAAGCCAGCATAGGCCCTATGGCAATGCAAAAGACTGCTTGGCAGGAATTGGGGCATAAGCCCCAAAATCATCTACTGGCTATACACCACAGTTATCCGACCAACTGTCACATACGGTTCTCTAGTTTGGTGGCCCAGGACCAATCTGAGCACAGCCCAGAAAGAGCTTGAGAAACTACAGAGACTAGCCTGCGTAGCGATCACCGGCAGTATGAGAACGTCACCTACTGCGGCTCTACAGGCGATGCTGGGACTGCCGCCTCCACACCTCGTCGTGAGAGAGGAGGCGACCCTAGCGGCTTTCAGGCTTGATATATCCGGCACCCTAAGCAGAGACTCCAGAATCAAACATACACGGATAAAAGAGGATGCAATCAAACGACAGCCTATGATGGCATCACCAAACGACAGAACCTTGAAAATACACTGTTTCCAGAAACACTACAACATAGAGCTCACAGCGGAACTGTGTGACTACTCAGGCCCAAATGAGCTAAGGATCTACACCGATGGTTCAAAAACCGACCTCGGTACTGGAGTCGGAGTCTTCTCTGAAGACCTGAACATCAAAATATCCTGGCCCCTAGGAATGCTTAGCACTGTCTACCAAGCAGAATGCGTAGGCATCATCCAAGCAGCACACGCCATTGAGGCCAGGGAGGTCACGGATACGCGCATCCGTATACTCTCCGATAGTGCCTCAGTCCTTCAATCCTTAGAGAAATACCAGATCACGTCGAGACTAATACTAGAATGTCATATTGCACTAGAACGTATTACGGTACTAAACCGCAACACGGTGACACTACAATGGATTAAGGGGCACAGTGGATCGTTAGGTAACGATGCGGCTGACGAACTCGCCAGGAGGGGCTCCAGCACAAAAGCCTTCGGACCCGAACCCATTGTGCCCATTCCGTTTAATCAGTTAAGAAGTTGGGTAAAAGACTACACACAAACACAGGCGGCAAAATGGAGGACCTCGACACCAGGGTGCAGGCAATCCAAGGAGGCTATACCATCCCTGGATACGAAGCTGACCAGGCGCCTTCTGCACCTGGACAGAGACAGCTTGCGACTGGTGGCGGGGACCATCACCGGACACTGCTCACTGAACGAACACTTTCACACCCTAGGCATCACCGATAGTCCTCTGTGCAGAGCCTGCATGGAGGCAGAAGAAACGGTGGCGCATGTACTCCTTGAGTGCACTGGTGTCACCCAGATCCGCAGGGAAACCCTTGGAACACCAAGCTCACTTGCGGACGCCCTGAACCGACTGGGAAGACTGATCTGCTTCTGGAGGGAGGTGGGCTGGTTTGAGTAATCAGCCGCCATGGCTCACGTACAATGGTCCACATTTAAGGATTAAGTGCGGAAACCAAACCCCCCTAAAGTAGAACGTAGAAAGTAGGTAGGTATGGATTATTATTACCAAAAAAAAACAGATAAATACGTATTTAATGAAGTGATAGACCAAATAGATTATGTTATGAATAGTCTGCTCTACTACCCTTGCCCTGCCCGTTCGTGAATACAATTGGCTCAGCTCCTCTAAGGTAAAATCATCATCTCTACAAAATAGGCACTATAACGAATGATTTAATTTCATACATTAATAAACACTTGCAATTAACTACCTGCACTACATTAATTTACTTAATTGGAAACTGTAAACTTGCAGCAACCAATTATTTTATAGCATAAATTCAAATATCATTAAGTAATTGTTTAAAATAACAAGCGGTACGTAAAATTTATTTGTAATCTCATATAAAATTTTCATTATTTGCAGTATCGATTGATTCGCATCAATCGCGATATCAGCGATATGCAAATATTAGCTTCGCTCGCTGACGGGCGCGCTATGATTTACGCGTGTGCCGACGTTACGTTATGCAATTACATCGCTTATTAAAAATTTACCGACACGCCGAATCCGTAACTAAAATTAACCGGCTTTCGTTAAATTCTGTTTGTTATGAAATTATAATTTTACGTTCGTTGACAGATATGTATTGCGCAGAACGCATATCTGCATGCTCGGTACAATGGTGAGCGGGGCGTGGTTGCAGGCCGCCCGGCCAGGTATCACCGCGCCGCGCCGGGGCACCCACTGCGCGCGACGCTATATCCACTGGCTTGCTTACTGATGTCATTCTTTAATTTCCCTTTTGTCAGTTTTATCCGTATTCGATTAGTTTAAAATAATAAGCCCGAACGATTTTGTGATCATCATTATAGACTGAAATCCCTGAGTTAAAACTAGTATCATTTTAAGTTTTTCAACTGAAATTGTATGGAATTTGTAGCAAAAGGCGCTAGCACCTTTATCAAGTACCAGGTACAAAAGGTATCTAACTCAATCAAGTTCAAGTGCGATGGCTGGTTTTTACACATGTTTAACAGAATATTAAAAAAACCCATTGCTTAATCGTTATTGCTAGACTTATTCAGTGGACCATAACAGCCGCCAGACGTTGTAAAGCGTCTGACTGAAGTTATGGAAGCAAGTGAATAAAAAATCTTTTGTACCTGGTATCTAAAAAGGATCCAACAATCAAGCTAGCAGGTATGCATACCATCTTAACCATAATGATATGGTATAAGTGTTTTACAAGTATTTTCAAAATTTTTGCCGTAGTAATGTGACGTACGACTACTCTACGACCGTTAGTACTGTAAAGATTGAATGCATTTGTCATACATCTGGCACCTTTAACCACGGAACAGATAACTCTATGTATCTGTTCCGTGCCTTTAACTATATGGCTTTGTCGGAAAACTCTGGAAGATTCGATAGGATAGATATTTAATGTTAGAACCTTAAAGTTGTTTTTATATTACATATCAGACTGACACTCGGACCACTGTCAGAGACAGTCGTACCTAGTATTGTTAGTTTAACCCAATATAGAGTTCTATTAAGTTAATATACGTTTGACTACGCCTATCAATAGATAAAAAAAAAATATCATAGTTAGTCCCGTGTACGTAAAAGCTTCTTATAGTACCTACTTCAGAATTTCACTTACAGTCGCAAATTTTTCCATAGCCAATAAAAATTAAAACAATAACGGACTTGCTGCGTCGCCATATGGTGCAAATAAGAGGCCTACAGTATAATGGTGTAGGTAGGGGTGTATCATTAAAAACATCACAAAATCCGCAAACGGAGCTGAACGTAATGGTGAATATAATGTAGGTATGCTAATGAGGGCGCGGACTGGGCGGGACGTGACGTCACGCGTCGGACCGCAGCCGCGACCGGTGCTCGCCAGCGGCGAACGGCGCTTAACGAGCGGGTATGTATTTTCAATACTCTAACCACTGTCCCCGACTTACAGTTTCAAATACAGCATAACATTCACGAAAATCACTATTACGTATATATACAGGGTCTTAATAATTTTCAAGTTCCTAGTAATAAGTAACATTGTAGTAGCATTTATGTAAACCTGCCTACAACTAGATATGATGTTACAAGAGATGAAGCAGGCAAAGCCATTCGCGGTAATAAAAACAGCGCGAGCGCTACAAAAATAATAAAAGTTAGCAACGGGCGCCCGCGAGGCGCCTGGAGGGTACGGTGGATCGCTGCGGCTCGAGCTGGCCTCGACACGGGCCCTGTTTACTATCACTCCCCCGGGATGCTTATTTCTTTTTAGTTTTAGAGCTTTTTATTTTTTAACACAATATAAATGACGATTGTCTCTTGAGCACGCGCGGTGATGGAATCACGCAGGTCCCAATCAACGTGCGTAGAATTTTAGTTGCCTATCTTTTTTTTTTTTCTAAGTCGTGGAGCTTCTGTCTATCCCCACTCAATCTTTTCTTTTAAAAGTATCTTTCCTTCCTTATTATTATTATAAATGTGAAAGTTTGTAAAGATCATTGATACTTAATAACGCGTGAGTAAACCGTTTAACGACCAAATCTAGACCAAATCCTGCATTTATTTATTTATACTTCATGCACAAAGGTACAAAGGCGGACTTAAGGCCTAATGCATGCTTAATGCATTAATTAGTACATAGGATATTATTCCTTTCTTCAGAGGGTTGATAACAATATCCTTTTGGGTGATGCTATGTGTAAACGCTAATTTAAAAAATGTATCTTATTGAAGAAATAATAATAGCATCTAAACAAAAGTTTGTGTACTTTTGTTTAGATGCTATTAGTATTTCTTCTATTATATGGTTGAGCCCGTAACAGACGTAGCTATATTATATATTAATATAATTCATAGCAAGGCATATTACGATATATTTTCTATAGTAAAGCCCGTCACACACGGTAGCTAAGTATAACATAATAATATATTTTCGCCCTTATTACGTCTGCAGTCGTTGTTTATTTCACATTTTTTAAATATATATTAATATACCTTGCTATATCTGTCTGTCCACATATTTTGGTGACGTAATAAAGATATATATTATAGCTACGTATGTTACGAGCTTCATTGTCACATGTTGTTTCATTACAATCGCATGCATCGAATGAATTTTTGATTCATTATATAGTATCAATAAAATTTAATTAATTTCGTTTGATTCATGGACCATTATTTATTCGGCGAATGCTTTTGCGCGTTTATTTTAGTACATAAGTAACTATTTTATCATAACAAATGATTTGTCAGGGACTCGAGTCCCTGTGTGATGATCAGGGAGGAGCTAGCGCGGTGATTAAGCTAATTATCTCACGCTGCGTTGGCAATAATAGCCCATAATAATAAACCATGCATAATCATATTTTAATTAGTGTGTGTTGGTGTGCTGCGTTAGGTACCGTTGTTTGTATTCGTAATTACGTGGTAACATCTTTATGATATTGAAACCTATTTGGTTTTCTTACAGCTAATTTTGATAATCATTTTGATGCCTAATATACTAAAGTATTTACTCTGACCATACCTACAATGAAAAGCGTTGATTAGAATAACTATCTATAATAGAAAGAGAGGTTACGCCAACTGTCTTTCTACCAGAGAAGAGTCATTTATCAAACGATGTAGACTGATTTATGGCAGGAGGCTGTCGCAGCGACACAAGTACTGCCTACGCGCGATGACGACGCGATTAAGACGGCAGCCGGGCCCGGGGAGCGCTACGAGAAGCTACGCGATGATCACGTGACACGCGACCTACTCACTCTTATTTTTCCCGACTCGATAGCTTACGTCATACTATTATTGCAAAGTTTTTGCGAGTCATTATTCATGTTAACGCGTAGTCTGTGAGATGTTTATTAGTTATTTGTTTGCACCTAAGCATGGCAGTCAATGTTTTTGTTTCGAGTCATTTAAATCCCACCAAAAATATTTTCATGTAAAATGTTGCCGAGACGAGACCTTAAGGCTTGCACTGTTAAAAAGTTATCAGATATCATGTAGAGCCAAGCTTTTAACTCTACACACCCTAACTCTGCTAGCCCTAACTTCACAAACTCTACATCTTAGTCAAAATATGTGGCTTGACCGTTTCGTTACCACAAGAACTATTGTATAACACAAAAGTAATGAACAGTGAAATTCACCTTACGCCCATGTGACGGTAGCGAAATCGCCAAGCCACATAGCTTGCGCTTCGCTTGGCTCGTCTTGGTGAGGCACTGCCGTGCCCACAGATAAAATTGATGCCTATAGGCACACCTCGGACACTTCATACAAAACTTGCAAAATAATTACCTATTACTACTACAAAACCAAATGACGTCTGTACACGTGCAAATGTGTGCGTGAATTTTAGTAGGGTTGAATCAGTTGGATGTCGTGGCGTACAAAATGGCGCGAAAAGTGCAGCGCTTTGCGTCGGGTGAACCGAACGACGACGGAACTACCCGAACGTTTCGAGCATTATTATGAAGTGATCTTGTCCGAGCGTTCAATTATTTATTTCTTAAAGAAATAAAATAAATTATATTTGATTTTGAATACTCGGATTTGTAATGACATAAAAGTAATATTATAATATTTATTATGTAAAGAGGTTTATTTATTCATCGATAATGGTAAATTAAGGTACCTACCTAATTACAAAATATGGAATTCACGATCGCCCCGTACCATTACGCGGCAACGCAATTTTTTTTTTTTTTCATTTATTTCGGAACCAGTCCATGTCCATACATGTTAAGTTCAAAAAAATTAAAAATAAAAATTAAGAATTAATTAAAATATTACAATAATAATAATAACAATGGGGCGACGCGACAAGGTTAGTGCGTAGGGTACTACTTTTCAATTCCAAGAATGAATAGAACGTGAAAGAAAGGGACATAAGTACATAACTAAGACAATAAAGAGAGAGAGCAATATTAATAGCTGGTAATGTTGGTATGTTATTATTACGGAAGTTTTAATTGTATTACTATAAAACGACGAAAACTTGGAAAATAAATGAATCATCGAGATTAAAACTACTAAATAAAACTTAAAACAAAATAAATTGCAAAATTGTGTGTTTGTGTCAGCAGTACCTACCTACAGCGCTGCAGTTCTTACGATTTTGAGCGCCCTGGCTAAAGAGTCGGCGGTTAGCCCCTCCGGTGCGGGGTCGAGGGTGCGGTATCTGATATAGCGCGGGGAAGGGAGTGTCCCTTCTGTACGTAGTACTATTAAGTATTCTGTGCTATAGGGTTGCTTAGGCAAAGCTAGTCTTAGAGGGCGCCACCGAACTATAACGTAAACAGTATTAGCGCGGTAAAATTTCTATTTCATAGAAGTTGCGTTACGAGTGTTATGTTGTAATATATTATCAAAAATGGATGATAGATAATAACGGACGTTTAACTATTTCAAAATTTAAAAAGCTGCTCCGGAAACGTAGTGCATCTCTCAAAGGAAAAAATAATATCTTATTGAATGACTGATTCGCGAATAATTATTATGTAGTGAAACCTTCGTCACATATTGAGGATGATGAAGATAATGAGAATAAATTTAGCCAGTTAAAAACACAGAACACAGTCTGAACACAGTCTTGAGTGCTTGGCAGTCTTGAAGATTTTACGTCGTACAGCTATTTCCCATTACGATCTTTAGGAAATAAATGAACCCCGACATGTTTCATCCAAATGCACAACACTGATGCACATTTATTACTTTCACAATACAAAAAAAAATAATTATGATACACAAACAAAAAGTATTATCATGTCTGTATCACGGAGCTTTTGATCTTTAGGAAATAAATGAACCCCGACATTTTTCATCCAAATGCACAACACTGATGCACATTTACTACTTTCACAATATAAAAAAAAATAATTATGATACACAAACAAAAAGTATTATCATGTCAGTTTCACTTTCTTCAAGTTATAGTCCAACGGATAAGTTTGGCAGTAATATTCTAAATTGTTATAATAATACTAGCTAACCCGATACACGTTGTCCTGTCATTTAATTTCCAATTTTCTTACCATTTAAACCTTCCCTGCACTTTCACAAATATTTCAAAACCAAAATTAACGAAATCGGTTCAGCCATTCTTGAGTTTTACCGAGACTAACGAACAACGATTCATTTTTAATATAGATAGATAATAATAATAATATAGGTTATGTACCTACCTACACTTTGTCATTCCAATGATTGTAATTGAACAAATCATTTCTTTTTTCTACTCGTAATAAACACCATGGGAACAAGAACATTCATAATAAGGACTTTTGGTGTCTTTCTAAATAACTTAAACAGGTGAGATTTATTCAAATCGACACCATGATTTCAAAACTAATATCTACCTGATATTTAATCATCTATTTTCATTCTGATGATGTAGTATAGTTTCAATCTGACGTTTAATTAGAATTCTGTCAGCGACTTCGTCCTCTTAGATGTCGACCTTTCTCCTACCAGCTCCCTCCACCCGCTCTAGATTCGGAAAGTTAATTAATATGATCTTTATTTATTTACCTGAAAATCATTTTGCCAATTTTCAAGTTTCTAAACCGAAGGAACAAGATCTTTCCTATACTTTTTTTGCACATCGGGTTGATTTTAGAAGGACGTTTCCGTTATATTACTTAATCATTATTAATACTAACTTTTGAGTTGATCAAGTTACGCAGAAAAATCACCCTTTAAAACATAATTACCCCTTTTTGCCCCATTAGGGGATAATTTAAACGAAAACCCCAAAATTCGTATTGTTTCGAGTTTGAGTTAATCAGACCATGCGTTTATTTTCACACAAAATTAAATACTTCGGAACCCCCGTTGAGGGGTAGTTTTGAAAACGCAATGATGAAAAACTTTTCGTACAAACAAAATACGGTTAACGGGTGAATTTCCAAAAACCTAAAAATAATGTGAAAATTTGCCCATATTTTCACGTTCTTAGTTCCAGTAGTTTACACTGTGCGCTGAAATATGTCAGTAGTCACTCAGTCAGTATCTTCATTTTAGATTTAATATATACATACATTTTTACTTTTTTGTTTGTTTTACCAAAACATTGTCAGTATCTCACAATATCATTGTACAACGGATTTCCAGAGCACCACAGGCACCAGCGATTTACAAATTATTTGTAACTTGTTTATGCTAATAAAAATATTACATTACTTAAATATTAAAATATTTGCCTATAACTACAATGAAGGATTTTAATTAAATAGAAACCGGTCTCATAATATCCCATTACTCGAATCAGTACTTACCACAGGAGAATTAATTAAAAATAACTAATATAATATATCATGCGGGTAAAAAGTTTCACGAGTTACAAGGCTATCGTACCCGTGATCCCGTGAGAAAATTGCAAGTATTCATCATAATGCGTGACATTTAAAATTACCACCGGCGCGCTCCACAACCCGCTATAAATCAACGCAAATACTAGTTTCGGCGAGTGGATTTCTATTATTAGCTCCGTATTTACATGACGGTTACACAAACTACAAATATAATATATGAACAAAGTGCAATTGCTTTTGTAAATCCTGATACCAGAATTCTTGCTTGAAATTATTTTACTTTTATGGGAAATTCTCCTATGTGCAATAATTTAGGCACTCTGGTTTCGTGATATTTATAGCATGGTTAATGTGGCACCGCTTTTATACGAACGATAATGTGCATTTGTCAACTTTTAGATACGTTACTATGATGAGATCGATAGAAATATCATTCTAAAGTGTCAACCATTGTGTGAGGTTATAGTTTTGCGTACTTGCTGGCTACAATACTGTTTTCTTTTAAGGTATAAAACATACCAGGCTGCACTAAAAGTATCGGGAATGGAATATTTCCTGTCATATTAAAATCTTTTTAATTGAAAACTCCTTGGTTTTAAAAATCGAATACCATTTATTTATTTAAAAAAAGCTTTTTACAAAAAAGACAACCGCCTTCAAAAAGTGAAAAATAACTTTAGCACAGAACACACATTGACTTTAGTTTCGAAATTCAGTGGCTTTGTTCTGTTTGTTGTTTTGTATTGCCACCGACTTCCGAAACTAAAGTCAATGTGTGTTCTGTGCTAAAGTTATTTTTCACTTTTTGAAGGCGGTTGTCTTTTTTGTAAAAAGCTTTTTATTTTCCGCTTTTTAATATCTCCTTCTCATCCAAATCTATTAAGAAGAGATTGAAAATTAACTACTACAAAGATTGATGAAACTAAAACGTCGTCTATGTAAAATTTTTGGGTATTTGTGGATTTTCAAAAAGTGCTGAATCAATTTCGATAAAATTTATATGTGAACACCCCTGAAGCATACCCTATCCATAAAAACAAGAATTTTCAAAATCGGTTTACGTTTGTCGGAGAAATCGCATAACAAATCGCGCAAATACTTAAGCAAATTTAAGACTTATACGGTTTTCTCATGGATGCCATTGTCAGAACTGAACCAAATTAAAATGGGACCACACGGAAAGCACTAGCTTCATCAAAGAATCATCAAAATCGGTTCACCCAGTCCAAAGAAATCAGGTAACAAACATAAAAAAAAAAAATACAGACGTATTGATAACCTCCTCCTTTTTTGAAGTCGGTTGAAAAAAAAAATACAGACGTATTGATAACCTCCTCCTTTTTTGAAATCGGTTGAAAAAAGATTCTCGGTCTTGTCACAAGGTTTTGATAAACTTGTTTAGTCGTTGAGAAAATGGAATTGATTCGAGAAAATTCAAGAGCGATGATTTATTATGACTTTCGAAGTGGTTTATCACAAAAACAGTGTGTTGACCGGATGATTTCTGCATTTGGTGATGAAGCCCCATCCAAAACCACAATTTATAGCTGGTTTGCTGAATTTCAAGGTGGACGTGTCAAGCTCAGTGATGATCCCCGTCAAGGTCGTCCAAAAACTGCAGTCACCCAAGAAAACGTTGATGCTGTGCGTAAGCTGATTGAGGAAGATCGACATGTGACATATCGCGAAATTCAGGCAACTTTAGACATTGGCATGAGTCAAATACAAATAATCTTGCATGAACAATTAGGTGTAAAAAAGTTGTTTTCCCGATGGATACCGCATTCGCTCTGTGAAAAGCAAAAAGCGGCTCGCGTTACTTGGTGCGTCAGAACTCTCGAAAGATTCCACGCAGGATCTTCAAATGCTGTATACAACATCGTATCAGGTGACGAATCCTGGATATACGCGTACGAACCCGAAACAAAAAACCAGTCACGAGTTTGGGTGTTCGAAAATGAGTTCAGAGAAAATTGTTCGTTCACGGAGTGTTGCAAAAAAAAAAAAACTTGAGAGGTGTCAAGGGACACCCGGATGGAACGAAGTTCCTTTCGATTAATTAGTGAAGGAATTGTAATAAATTTTTTTTTTTTTTAAGTTATAATAATATTTTTTTTTTATTATTAACAAATATAATGTTATATAAACTTAATCAGTAGGCTCAATTTTCGTTTATCTGGAGATGCTGCAAAATACCATACCGAGTTGTTAGAGGATGTGCCTCTGGCATACTTACGCGGCATGTTCTATCAGCATGATGGATGTCCCGCTCATTATGCTACTTCAGTGCGTGCGCATTTAAATAGTGAGTTTGGTGAGCGGTGGATAGGTCGTGGTGGCCCAGTGCCTTGGCCCGCAAGGAGCCCTGACTTGACACCGCTGGATTTTTATTTGTGGTCCGAGATTAAAAGGCTCGTTTATACCCAGGAGTATACTACTCGAGATGACGTAAGAAGTGCGATAGTGAACGCTTTTAATATTGTGAAAAGTGACAGAGACACATTAATAAAATTAAAAGACAATTTAATTAAACGTGCCCGTTTATGTATCGAGCGAAATGGACTCCATATTGAGCAGTTGCTTCGATACAGGGAAGTGTACATTTTATACCTAATAGGTAAGTTTTTTAATTAAGCCAAAGTTGATTAAAACTGTGTTTGTGAATAGCTCTAATTTATTTAAATAGGTTACCTATAGCACCTATAGGTACCTACGCCTGCCTGCCTTTCTTTTTCTAGCAAAAGAGTACCTACTCACTTACCTACTTACAACTACAAATAATTCGCCAATGATAAAAGTAAGTACCACTACCTACCTAGGTACCCACCTAAGCTCCCACTGGCTTAATTTAAACCAAAACATTTTAATCGAATCAAAAAAAAATATTATTGTCGCTAGTAAAACCTAGAGAAAAGTACTCTGTGACCTAGAGCGATAAGGTGCAGTGGTTACCTACTGACGACCGCGACCGATAGAAAGCTCATGATTACCAAACCCAAACTTTCAATAGGTACCTACTAAACAAAACATAGAAGTAGGTACAGTAACTACCTACCTACCTAACCTACGTATTCTATGGCTTAATTATCGACTTAAAATTTACACTCGTTTTCACAATCCACACAGTCTCACAGTGAAAGGTGGACTTATCTCGTAGGTCGTTATCATCGGAATTATCACGCAATGATAATTCCGATGTCATTGATGTAGGTACCGCCACTATTTGAGCGAATAAACTTAGGTACTAAACATATCGCCGTAGGTACCTAGTTCAAAGAGTTCGCCGCGCCGCCTTTAAATACATAAACATATTCTACGAAAAGGGAATTCGGACTTTATTTTGTAAACGTAAACGGTTAAAAATTGAAATTTTACCAAAAAAGGTATGATAAAATTATTCTGAGAAACGTATAGGCTGGTGCCCGACCGGGACAATAGGAGCTATGTGCAACCGAATTTCACGGTTAATGTGTAAAAATAAGGTTTTAATTCGCTCCAATGTTTTCATAGAAAAGCCGCCATTCAACTAATAATGAACTCTATTTGACAGTTCCAACGATTCAATTTAGCTTATTATAGCATGTCGTGACAACTTTTCGTAAGAATTTTTTCCGTCTAGCCCGTTTCACAACGCGCGATAAGGAACTTCGTTCCAAATGGTGACCACGTTTGTCTCCAAAACCGGCCATGTTACGACTATTCCTCTTGAGGGACAAAGAACGGATAATGCAGAATGGTATGCTAGCATTTGTTTGCCACAGGTCGTTTCTGAACTCCGTAAAGAGAACTGCAACCGCCGCATCATCCTCCATCACGACAATGCGAGTTCTCACACCGCGCACAGAACAAAAGAGTTTTTAGAGCGAGAAAACATAGAATTATTAGACCATCTGCCGTACAGCCCCGACCTAAGCCCTAATGATTTCTATACTTTCCCTAAAATAAAGAATAAATTGCGTGGTCAGAGATTTTCATCACCTGAAGAAGCTGTGGACGCCTACAAAACGGCCATTTTGGAAACCCCAACTTCCGAATGGAATGGTTGCTTCAATGATTGGTTCCATCGTATGGAAAAATGTGTCAAATTTCGCGGAGAATACTTCGAAAAGCAATAAATACATTTTTGAATAGTACTGTTGTGTCACTTCCTTGATTCCCGAAATTTTCAGTGCCGCCCTCGTAGCTTACTCACTTACGCTCAAGTGTAACAGCTGTTATTTATAATACATGTTAAAAACGATAAATTACTGTCAAAAATCAACATACGACTTAATTATTGCCATATCCTTTCCATGGGCCATAACTTCAGCTACGCTTTAAAGCGTATATGTACTTGATACCTGAAAAGCGACCAGGATTGAAGCTCGCAAGTACGCATAACTTGATAACGACATATTTGTTTAAATATGCTCAAAATTTAAGCCATGCTAATATATGACTGCTATATGCTATATGCTAATATATGGTTTGGCGGCTCTAGGATCTCGGAGTTCAGGACTTGGGCTGATTTTTGTTTCGACTATTGTATTTCGTGATGTGCGGCTCAATGAAAATAAATACACCAATAATGTGTTAGGTACATGTTTAAGGTAAAAGCTCGCGAACACTTGCACAGGAAGTTGGTAGACTCATCCCACAATTTGATTTATTATATTTCTCCATCGGTGTATTTTTAGCTCTCTCTCTACTTTTTATATTTTGTTTGTATGTATGTATATATGTATTTATTAGTATATTTTATTCTTGTAAATTTTCTTTTCCTTTGCACCTACCACGTTTTGTCTCTGAATCACCCTAAGGTAGACTGGTAGAAATTGCCCAGGGCATTAAGTCCGTCTTTGTACAATATTAAAATAAATATTGTGCATAAAGTTTTAATAAATAATAAAACAAGTATAAAAAGAATGTCGAAAAAATCAAATCTCTCACGAATAGGAAAATAAGGTTTTCGTGAAGTACGGTATGCGGGCGGCACAGTGAACGGGTACATGCACGTAGCAGTCGTCACAAGAGCCCTAACTAGTTCCGAGGCGGATTCGTCTACCCTCGTCGCGTTGGACCGCGGCCGCGGACCACCCTCTTGCATTTATTCATGTCGTTACCGCTAACGATAATTTTATCGTGTGCTCATTAGCCGGCGCCAGTCTCGCGGCCATCCGTCAGCGAGTCCAAATCGACAATTTGTGCAACACTAAAAACTTTATTGCGACATAATTGACCCCGGTTGTAAATAACCCTCGACCGCGGCATTTTATTGCTAGCTTATTTTGTAGGGTACTGATCATTTTTTTAGAACACCATACGATGGTATTAGGATTTCGTTTTAATACAATGGTCGGTCCTTTCCGTCATTTTTCTGTGCAGAAAATCTGGTCAACAATGTAGTTTGACCCCGAGTACATAATACTAATATTCAGCCGCATCTGATTTAGCTGCCAGGACAACACAGAGTTGTAACATTTTTCTAGATAGCGTCTGGTTAGGTGTCTGTCTATTACCTACTTAATACCGGTTACTTTACCTTTATCTATTGTAAAAAAAAACCTACTGAACGCTACCACATAGCATAATCAACATCTATCTCTAAAATATTCTATTCGATTTGAATTGCCGACAAAAGCTTCTTGTATTATTCCTCTCAGAATGGTGTAGGTAGGTAATTGAATATAAGCAGAAGCCAGTGCTCGGTAGTTAAGGACGTGGCCAGCCACCGCACGACGGCGCAGCGGCTACGACATAATTGCACAAACTTTCATGTGCTTCGCATACATTTTCATAATTAAAGGGGCAGTTCGCACCAACTGGTGAAACTTATTTATAGTCACTTACTTCAATAATACTAGTTTGTCTTGTTGTACATTAATTAGCAACCTATCATGTGGTACCCACATTACGAAACCAAATTATGATTGCATACAAATTAACATTGCGCCATTTTGTTCAGTTCATGTCAACTGTGTTTTGCGATTTTTAGTATAGTTAAAAATATCGAATAAATAATTCGTCTTAAATGTTGCATTGCAAATAGAATTGCGTGTTCAAAAGCAATGAAAATGTTACGTAAGGCTTTCATCAAAAAGACGTGCGTATGAGTGGTATAATGCATTTAAATGTGGTCGAGATGTGGTGTAAAATTTGCCTCGTTCTGGTCGGCCATCAACGTCTTTGACTGAACTAACATCGCTATAATAAAGCTGAAATGAATAGCCGCTGTAATTTATGTACCTCAAGAATCAATTCGTACCGTTTTGAACGATTGTTTTGGCATGAAATGCGTTGCCGCTCGACTAATAGCAAAAGATTTGAATCGTCTGCAAAATTTTAATCGCGTAAACTTTGCTGAAGACGTGTTACAAATAATCAATTCGGACCCCACATTCATAAAACGCATTGTTACTGGTGACAAGACATGGGTTTACGAATTTGACATGCAAACCAGTCAACAAGAATCGGAATGGCGCCTTCTAACTGAAAAAAAAATGACCAAAAAGAAAATTCGCGGCACCTACTGAAGTCGATTCCAAAAAATACGTCAAAAAATGTTTTGATTATTGGGTTATTCGTTGGCGTTAGTGTATTATTACGGAATGGACCTACTTTAAAGGCGATATAATAAATTTAGATATTTACCGGTACTTTCTTGACACAGTAGTATGTGTATGTTTATTGTAATCATTAATTTATCATTGAATTCTCCTAAGTGGTTTTGTCATTCGAAACGAGTTTTTTTTTATACCTGTGTAAAATAATTCATTCGAGTTCCTCGCACGGAGTATTTTACATAAGACATATTTGACTGCCGTAAAGTTTCTATCATAGTCCACGGCTCTACCACAAAAGTCCTTAAGTCACAAACGTCCGAGTGAAAGTATATAAGAATAAAATTGCCAAACTAAATAGGATTTGCAAAGCGCTTTAAATGTTATTTCTCCATTTCAAGTCATATTTGTACATAGTTTCAAGGTCATAATGTAAAAGGTTTAGTTTTTAATAAAAATATCTCCATTTCAGAGCAACTGTGTTAGTATAAGTTTGCAAATATTAACGTGATTATAAAAGCACATTTTATTTGTATTTAGAAAGAAGAAGAAAAGGCACCGACTCGTTGACCAATCAATATCGTATCTACCAAAATAATTACCAGCTAGCTTGTATTCATTGATAAAACCAGGATAAATTCTAATTTGCAAATATAACAGCCATAATTCTCCAAATCTTCGGCAACGTTAAAATACAAAATAAAAAGTTCTTCACAATTATTTAGATAAAACAATCATGGAATAAAATATAAGTATATCTAATGAGCAAGAACACAAACAAAAGAAACAAAAACAGAAAGGGTGAACTAGAATAAACAACGAAGACTGGAGTTACCTAATGAACTCGTGAAAATTTGGCGCAGGGTGTACACGAGGGGTTGCTTATTAGATATTCTCATCTCGAAAGCCAAGTCCAGTGGCGACAGCGGTACACGGGACATGGTTTTAAATATGACATATGGCGTTAGCATGACATTATCCATAAGTATATCTACTAACATTCCGCCGGTCACTTCGTCCGCGTAGATTTTTACTTTCCCTACATTTTCCAACACTCCCTTTGAAGGGTAGTTTTGAGAAATTATTGATTGCGATTTACCTAGATAGATATTTGCGCCGGATTACAAGTTTGCAAACCGAAGGAATAAGTAAATAAGTAAGACATATCAAACAGACTGTTGATAAATCGCTTTTTCAGTCTTTTTTAGGATTCAGTACCTCAAAAGGAAAAAATGGAACCCTTACAAGTAGGATCACTTTGTTGTCCGTCTGTCTGTCAAGACCATTTATCTCGGGAACGCGTGGATGTATCGAGTTGAAATTAAAACACTATACTCAAGTCTGCGGTCCCTAGAAGCTGTAAAATCAACCTTGTATGTTAAGGTGAAAAAAAGATACGGCCGTTTATGCCGCAAAAAAACATAGGTATATTTCGACACTATCAAGGGAATCAAAATTTATAGGGTACCTACTAGCTTTTGCCCGCGACTTCGTCCGCGTGAATGTCGGTTGTCGCGAATGCAGACGAAGTCGCGGATTAAAAAGCCCATGTCCTTCCTCAGGGTTCAAGCTATGTTCATACCAAATTTCATCAAAATCAAAATCGGTTCAGCCGTTTTCGCCGTGAAAACGTAACAGACAGAGTTACTTTCGCATTTATAATATTAAAGTAAAATAGAAATAGATTAAAGTATGGATAGTAGGTATGGATTAGTAAAGAAGTATGGATATTTACTGCTTGCTTTGAGCAACTCAAAAATTGGCATAAATATTTTTTCAAGCTTAGACTTAACGAAAATGATTGTTGTATTAAACAAAAAAGTCCAATAAATGTATTAATCGGGCCTTTGGATCAGTACTTTTTTACCAGTATTTTTTTGTCTTATTTTGCAGGTTCGATTGCCGGTGATTACAGATAGGTGATTATTTAAAATTCTTTGAAAGCAGTTGATATTGTTTGTAAAATAAAAATGAAGTCTTCATTTAGTATTTTTTTCTACTTAAATATTCAAGGAACTTTCCCTACATGTGGCATGGAACGCCGTTGTATGTAAAAGGACCTGACTGACGTAGCAGCGCACAGCCGAAACTACTGGAACTAGGAACGAGAAATTTTGCACAAGGATTGTTAATTGAACCCCTTAGGGAATGAAAACGGAGAATTGTATAACAAATCTTATTTTTAGATTGCCAACCGAAGTAAATAATGGAGGTTTTTTTTTTTAAATTACCCTTAAGGGTTGTTGAGTTTGTATGGGAAGTACGTGAAATCTACGTGGACGAAGTCGCGGGCGAAGTGCTAGTTATTAATAATTATCATAAAATATTTAAAAGAACAAGGGTGAGCTAAGCTAACATTAATGCTAAAAAAAATCAAACAACACCGGGATCGTATAATTTTCAGGCACGGTTCGTAGCCATAACAAGGAAAATGTTAAAGGAAGGTCTTTTCACAAACCCGAAATAAATATCTCGCTTTTCCATTAAGGACATAAAAGCAATTCCGCGAGAGTCGAATAATAACGAGGAGCAGTGTTGTCCGGTCGTGGCCTCCTCCGAATTTTATTTGCATCGCGGGGCGCGTCACGGGTTCGCCCTCGCTCGCCTCGATTGCCCCAATAATCGCTATTGTGTAAACCGCGACGTATGCAGGGCGAGCGAACGCGCCGCCGCGCCGTACTCTGCTGCTATGGCCGGTCAACTTAGCGCACTAGCTCCCGTACGTGCGCGATGTGGCCCGCCCTGCGCTGTACCTTAACGGCTGCACCCGCTCACTGCCGTGCAACTCCAAAATTGCATGCGATCAAGAAAACTTTTACCTTTGAGAAATTCCAGGCGCTTCGACGTGCTTCCAATGTAAACTTGCAATAACCAAATATATAGCCATACAATTGGCAATCTATTTCTACGATATTTATAGTATTGTGGACTCGTATGTATTAATAAGACACTACAGACCTATTTATTTGATCAAATATGTATGTTTTCGATTGCGACACACACACACACACACATAAATATAATATCGCTACGTGTGTATGTCGTAGCGAAAATTCTTCTAAATTAGGCCCTGTACGAGCTTTAATTCCGTACCCAAAGGTTGTCAACACGCGGGTACCTATTAGGTATTTAGTTTAAGACCTGGTCCACAGTTTTGTCATTTTGATGTATTGGATTTCCATCGCGTGAGACCGACGTCGCTACAGTCACTTGACAGTCTTGACAAGTATAGACGTGAATACATTTTGATTTGCGATATTTCCTACGTTCCGCTCCTGCCATTTAATTGACACGATACGATATGGTCGAAGTAGGTGTCTATATCTAAAATGTGAATACTCGAAACGACATGCCTGTTCTGGATACGCTAAGATGTTACAAGTGTGGACAAGGCTTAAGTCGTCTGTGTGCCTATATTTGTGCCTTTATAAAAAAACATGTCCTGAATTGTGCACAGCCCATAATATAGAAATATTTATTTCGGAGACTAGTTGCACTTTAAAACAAAAGCGCACACTAAGGATTTCAAAAATCAACCTTATGATTATATTTAAAACTACCCCTAAAAAGGGGGTTTAGGGGGTGTTAAAAATTTTAATATTTTAACTACTCCGGTAGACGTGAAACTCGGTTATAGACAAAAACACAAGTTATTTTTATTTGTAAATAGGTGAAAAGGAGAACCTAATCAAATTTAAGGAGGATTATATTGCTAGTTTCGATTTACTGAAAAATTTGCCAAAATTATTTTAAAGTCAAATAATGGTAACGTACAAAATGGTTTTTCAAATATCAAATATATCAGTGTGAAAAGGGGTTTGTATGAAGAATCTTTTTCCTTCGGTTTAGAATAATAAAGAGAAATTCCCAAAACTTCGTATGTAAAGGGGGTGTAGGGTAAAATAACGTAGTGGGCAAAGCGCTAGTGTCGTTAATTATCTACACTATAATATTATAAAGAGGAAAGATTTGTATTTTTGTATGTTTGTAACGAATAAACTCAAAAACTAATGGTCCGATTAAAAAAAAATTTGGAATCCTTGAAAAAATTCAAGCGGACGAAGATAACGGGATAATATTTTTTTTTTTAAATCGTTGTCCAGAAAGTCTGAGTAACAATAGCAAATTATACCCGTAGATAAAATGGGCATAATATATTGTTTTATCAACAAATTATACGCAATTTTAAAAGATTCTTTTATTTTATCTATCTCAATCAATCAATCTAGGATTAGGTTGATTGACACGAAAACATACTAAAGCCCATGCGAATTCTTCAGTAGTATTTTCACACTTAATTTTCTTTGAACACAACGGCAGTAAGAAATAAAGTTAAAATTAAGACGCGAGTTTATGGGGCGTTACTGGGGTGGAAGGCACAAGGTGGGACCGAGGAAGAGCGGCGGTGTGAGAGGCCATTCGAATTCACCGCGCGAGCTGCGCCGTAGATAGCGGCAGGCGGGACACGTACTTTACTTCCACTAACTCCAACTATTGACAATATTAATGCACGCTTAGCAGGGCCAAGCGTCGTCGTGTATCGCCTACATAATACTAGAAAAAACCGCCGAAACCAAAAGCAGTCATGCGTCTGCACTTCCCAGTAACAAAAAATAATCGTCAGATAGCATTTTAGTGAGCGAGTGAGAAGTACATTTGATTTTAGTGAGCGTAACGCAAGCTTCACTTATTGACACTAATTTATTCCATTCTTAAGAGAAGTCTCCGGAAGTAACGCAAATATTAGACGAGGCTCGGCCCACGACGGTTGCCATTAATTCCAGAATTGAAATCTGGAATTGCGGCGGCGGCGGTGGCGAATTTACATTCATCGCGGTAAGAACTTAAATCAAGTTCTCAGTTACGATTCAGTTGCGATATTATTTTATTAAAATATGTAAATGACGCCGTTCCACCGCGTAGATACTACGGTAAGGACCTTACAATTGCGGGGGAGGATATCTCTAACGACGCAATATTTTCATTAGTGAGACTATTACCTACGAGCGTTATCACAATTTTATACAGCTTTACAATTATTACGTCACATGGCTTGGGGTTAACAATGTTTATTATGTTACTTTGTTCATATTGTACGTTTACTAAATAATAATTAGATTTTAAAATTACTCATGCTTAGATTCACATCAAATAATAATTATAATTAATGTAATTCTTTTTATTAACGCTAAACTCGTATCGAGATTCGATTGATTTATACATAATTATTATATAATATATATTTATACATACATAGCTCAAGCTAAGCTAAAACGTATGATCTAACTTCAAAGTAAAAAACGCTACCCGCAGATTCATCTGATTCCAAGCACAAAGCAGTTTTCAATTTATCGGGAATAAATGCCTCGGTTGGCAGCTCAGACACCCAATTACCGCGCACAAAAGCTGATTACCGCGCGGGTGCGGGCTGCTGGCAGAGGCGCGTCGTCGCCACGTCATCGGCGCGGCGCGGCGCGGCTGCAGCAGCGGTGCGCTTACGAAATATTTGAACGACTTGGGAGGAACTCTCTTCATTTACTCTCTCTACACAAGTAGATGTCACTATTAAATCGTTCTCTATGATTGAAATCGTCCGAAAATCATAGTTAAACTTAATTTGGTGTTTACCAATGTTACAATTTGCAAACTAGATTAATTTTTCGTTTTAGTCTTCGTCTAATCATCTTAAGCAAGCACAATCCATTTTGGGTCTATTTTTTGGTCTCATAAGCATGTGCTTGCAAATACAAATATAGGTAGTAACTGTAAAGTCAAATGATTTCATATTAGACCATTCAAAGAATTTTTGAACGTATTGAATTTAGTCCGAAATAATGATGTTGACCAATATTTTTTCATACTATGGTGTTACAACCAGAATTACAAGTAGAATAGCAGTAGGTAATTATATTCATTCTAGATAGTTACACTATGCTACTATTGCTTGTTTATTATTACTAGATAACGCAAGAGCAACTACTTCGCGTGCCTATTTTCGTGCCTAACTTATGATAAAAAATCGTAAGTAAAAAAAATAAAGTAAACGTTTCCTTCCATCGGTAAGTCATTTTGTGATTAATATTATGCGTAGTTAATTAATTTACAAAACAATTATCTTTAATCTAATACCCTCAGTAATACCTGGTAATAACTAATAAGGAAATAAGGAATAATAAGGAAAAACAAAACATTCGTATTACATTGTGACGTCCAAAATATGGCACGCTTGGTTTTCATACAGATCGTGATACTTGCGATATCTAGGTCTATCTATATCTGTGATTATTATAAACTCAACGGGATTTCTTTATAAACAAATATAATAATTTACACGGCTAAAGTACTAAACCGAGGGTTTTTAACCCGACCTTGTCTACATCCGCGATCATCACGCGAAGACGTCGCAGGCAAAAGTTAGTATTATATAATTACTAGCTGACCGACAGACGTTGTCCTGTCAATTGATTTTTAAATTTTCTCTGGACTTCCAGATATATTTCAAGACCCAAATCAGCCAAATCGGTCCAGCCGTTCTCAAGTTTTAGCGAGACTAACGAACAACGAATCATTTTTATTATATAGAATAGATGTCTGAGAAAACAATGAGCGTTGACGAGCGCCTACAGTTTAGAGTTTCATCTATTGTCGTGTATCGCACGAAGGCGATGTTAACGTGTTTGCAATAAGGCATCGCCTGCGAGTAACCTGAAGTGCCAACTGCAGTGGGTCTCTGCGTTGTCGACTGTACGCCCGACAGCAAACGCCCTGGGAAATCATGACCGACGCCTCTCTTACGGAGCAACTATGAATCCTGACGTAGCTACTATCTTTATGTCCCAGCAAAAATAATGAATCTGGTTTTACTAAACCACCTCTAGAATGCAAGGATTTCTTTATTTTAAATAAATATGCTTCTCTGCTGGATTGAATACTTAAGTCAAGTACCTACATAGAATTCGATTTTCTAAATATTTACTTGATGCATTTCGCACGTATCGCGCAGTAAACGTCCTTCATTAGCAGTGTAAACCACCATTCCGGTTGAATTATGGCGGTGTGTCATAAGCTTAAGACGTGTACAAACAAGATTTATGTAATTAATTTAGGAGATAAGAGCAGTCGCGAGAATACATACGTTATGGAGTACAAAGGATGCTACCGCCAGTGTCGCCCTGTTCGGCAGCCTAGATTCCTAATGTGATGTTATTATTGTGAGTCTACGAACGGACACGTACTGAAACGCGATTTAGAAATAGGAAAGAAAAAAGTACGATTATCGTGATGTTTTATTTTTGCTTAATAATTCTACTTTCACTGTACACAATAGGTATAGATGTTATCAGAAGTATAATTATGAAGGGAGAAGCAAACACAAATGTAGAGAAACGGGTACCGGCACACGGGCAGACCGGGGGGCGAATACTGCCGACACCAACGGCCCGAGATATTTACGTTTATCTTCGGGTAACGGCTTCATCGCAAGCTTTATTACGACATCCACTCACGTAATCCTCCGCCGACGTCATAACTCCTCGTTTGCTAGCCTGCTACAATGTACTACACCGCTTTTCCACTAGCTAATTACGGGAGGTGCAACGTGCGTTCTGCACTATTGCAACGAATGGTAGGTATATATTTTCATAAATGTTCATTTGTGAAATTATATGATATACTAATTGACTGCAAGGTGATTTAAATCAACGGTGAGAGTAGATTATTGAATAAATGCCTGTAGCTCTTGATAACACGTGCACATGGCGCCAGTCATAGACCACTTTTTGGGTTTACTTTGTTTGCGGGTTAGTTTTATTAAAGATTTAAAATAGAGATATGTATCATTCGAAAGCGTTTCTTAAAATATGTTTTAATAAGTGGTCCAAAGCACGTAGCTTTAAATTTAGAAATAAATAAATACCATTCTCTCCTCTTTTATGTTATAAGGGTTTTTAAAACGTTTGTGACAGTGTTATTTTTGATGAAAAAAATAAACAAAAATAGGCGCTTACTTACGAAAGGCTTTGCAATATCAAATAGAAAATGTAAGTTAGCTGAAACATAGGTATAGTGCAGATATTTTTTCTTGGACACTATGTCATTTAGATGTATACTTTAGGAGCTAGCGCTGGGGCCAAGTCTGCTATTTTTATAATTTCGTCATTCCAACACGATCCCATTGTATTTTTTTTTGCTAAAAGTTCGCAATCTGCTAAATTCATAATGGTCGATCATTGGTCGGTCGAATTAAAAGCAATGACTGCACAATGACGTTCTAATGGTAAGTCACTGATCAAAGGAACTGTCAAAATTTTAGCAGATTTCCGCCTAAGTCAGTCATTTAGTTGTCAGTTTGTACAAGATTACCATTCTATATCATTGCTTTCAATGGCGTGTCAGGCAGACTTGAGGCCCAGGGGCTCAAGTCTGCTATTACAATAGTGTCAGAATTGTCTATCATTAATTTCATAATTGTTGATTTTGGCAAGTTTGGTAATCTACTAATATAATGACGTCATTTTGACAAGTTTGATAATCTACTAATATAATGGCGTCATTATGACTTTCCAATGGTCAACCACTGACACGCCATGGAAAGAAATGATATAGAATGGTAATCTCGTACAAAATGACAACTGAATGATTGACTTAGGCGGTAATCTGCAAAAATGTTGACAGTTACATTGATCAGTGAACTACCATTACGTCATTGTGCGACCAATGATCGACCATTATGAATTTAGTAGATTACGAACTTTTAGTAAAATGACAATGGGATCGTGTTGGAATGACGAAATTATAAAAATAGCAGACTTGGCCCCCTGGTTTGTTGTGCTTACTATATGTTATTTTATTACAATTTGACTGCTTACCTTAGTTCGTTTCGAAACTCTAATTGTGCGAGCCGACTTGCTCTTGGCTGGTTTTAAAATAGCACATAATACACGGTGGAAGCTCACACATCGTGACTCAAACTCTTACATGATTTTAATGATTAGTACCTGGGCGATCGAGCTTTGCTCGGTATATTTTTATTGGTAAATCGTGTTTTTTTTTAAATGAAACCTAGCTAGATCGATTTATCGCCCCCGAAACCACCTGCATACTCATGAAAATCGTTGGAGCCGTTTCCGAGATTCAGATTTTATATATATTTAAATATATATACAAGAATTAATCGTGTGAAGGTATTAGACAAACGACGAAAACTGTTAATAATAAGATATTAATAAACGACGACAAATGTTAACGCTATAGGGAATCATGTACTAAGGGCCTAGTGTAGTTTATTATAAGTAGTATTCGATTGTGTTAACGTAAACGTTCGCTTTTGTCAATTTGTATGGAATAATTGTGTTTCTTTATGTTCCCGCTAAACGGGGCTGTTCCAGTTTCAGTACAAATTGAAGTATACGTTTACGCGGTGAGTACGTATAAAAACTCGCACTTGGCACTCTGAAGTCATGGTAAAAGTAAAAACCTATACTAAGTATATTTACAAACGACTCCTTAGTCCTAACGTATTTTTACGCGTTTGTGAAGTGCTATCACAAAAAAATACTCGAAGAAAGGCGTTATTTTCAACTTTCTGAAATGCTCACACAGGGATCGGGCGCGATTCCGACCCGGCTATAAATGAATATCGGATATGGAATCCATAAATACTCAATCTAAATTCGTAAATTTTCTTCGAGCATCGTAAAAAATGAAGAGTTAATCTGAAATCGGCTTACGGGTGCGGTACAGTTTAAACATTTCCACCTCTAAAGCAAATGATTAAGCTGGTTCATCAAAACTGAGGTTAATTCCGATTTATAATAGACTTTGACTGAAAAATAATTACGATTTCCTTAGTTACAATCATTTTATTTTTCTCTAATTTAACATCGAGAATAACATCAAGAGTAACTTCATCGTGAAAATGTATTTACGCCAAATAGGCGAAGAATGAATAGTGTTGCAGAAAGGCCGAAATTGAGCGGGGGGGATTTGAACACGCCAGCTTAGTGCAGCCGCCGGAAGTAGGCCTCTAACCGCCGCCGTATAATAGCTCCCAAATTGACCCTTCCACTTCGGCCTTTGCAGTCTCTCGCGTCAGCATTATCACTATACAAGTTCTATAGATAATTTAAAGAAAATTTTTTATAGAAAATTATAGTCTTTTTCTTCAGTGTGTGATGAGTGTGATGACTAAGTCATGTTTAAGATGTTTTTTTTTCAATAAACAATTTGTTTCATTTTCGACACAAATTACATGTACCTAAGTAAATTTTCATATGAAGGCATTAAAGGGAAATCGCATCGGAAGTTTCGGAAGTGTTATTTCATTTTATAGCAAAGGCAAACGTCAACCGACCGGCGGCGGGACCGCGGCCGGTATGAGGATAGTCAAATACATAAAAGGGATGAGTTGCGAGAAATACTGGCATTGTAGGATCCTAAGCCCTGTTTAGATTAGATCAGACCTTCGAAATAACAGTGAATGAGGACGTGGATTAACTACGGTCCGGGGCACTTCGGCCCGTGCGCTTAATGGGGCACCGTTAGGGGGGGCAATGAGGGGTGCGGGAATCGGGAGGACCCCGCCTTTTGCTCTATTATGGCTAGCTCAGACAGCTGAAAATATTTGTAACTAATTTACAGGTATTTTGTCAGTGTATTCATTAAAGTCTAAATCATCGATCAGACAAATTACTTTGAAAAAAGTATATATTTGCATAGGTATTAAAATGATATGGGTGTTCTACAGATGTCACAGAGATAAGGGGTAGAAATTCATTTTTCAATGTCAGAGAAGAAAATTCATTAGAACTTTGAAATTACTGATGGCTAAACGGACGGAGTAAAAATTTGCTCCTAATTTGTACCGAACCTTTTTCGTAAATTTTAAGAAACTTCAAAACGACTTTTGGAGTGAGAAAGATGGGAACAGTGCTAATGATTGCAGTTGCGTGTTTTGGGTTCTGTACGAAAATGTTAAAAAAGAAACCCTTTTGGTGCGAATTCTGTTTGTCGTCTTCCAAAGATGAGCTAGAATGTTTTAAATAATGTCTATTCACTTACACAGCAAGAGAAAGAATAAGAAATATATTAATTATTATTAACCGACTTCAAAAAGGAGGAGGTATGTACATTGATTACTCTGAGATTTATGATCCGGTTTACGTGATTCTTCTATAGTTTGATGCAAAATAGTTGCCATTTGGTCCCATAAAAATTTAACATTGTTTGGCCCAGTAGTTTTCATTTTATGATCTTTTTTTTTATGTATTTATTTTCATGTTTAACCACGCATACGCATACCTTTTTTAAATTGATAGTGTGTACCTCAAATTTGGTCCCATATAAATTTCAAGAAAATATTCCACCCCTAAGGGTTGATAATTAAAGGATGACAGATTTTTTTTGGTGTCGCCGTTTCGTAATTCATTTCCATGATAAGAAGTAGGCACTAAAAAGCGAAAAAACAATGTTTAACAAAAAAGACAACCGCCTTCAAAAAGTAAAAAATACCTTTCAATTCGCAAGTCGGTGGCAATACAAAACAACAAGCAAAACCAAAGCTTTGTTTTAAAGGGTTACTAAGTCAAATAAGGGATCATATTTATAAAAGGGCTTTATTGCACAGTATGTTATATTTATTTATTTTCATTTAAATCGCACGGTTTTTGACTGACGATAAAAAATGATCCATAAAATACTTTCCTTCTTTATCTTCTAAGTTAGCAAAGCGAAAATCTGAATGAATTGGAGGTTATGGAGGTTTATGTAAATATTCCATCAAGAATATACATAGCTGCTATCTAGCATGGTTTTTCAGAAATCAGAAAAAAACCTTTTTACAAACAAACTTAGTTACGGGGTCCCAAATGAAAATTGAACTTTGAAAATGGAAAAACATTTTTCCTTCCAAGGTTACCGAACCCTCAGAGCGCGAGTCCAACTGGTACTTTACCGGTCTTTTTATTTATGGCAATTCATTACGTTTTGACAGGATTATTAATTAACCATTTAAGAAGGAAGTAGCATGTGCTAACATCGAAAAATAACGTATGGTTGTGAATTATAAACCAATGAAGCTTAATTTGTCTTGTAATATGAGGTAAAACATAGTTTAAATTCATAAATAGAGTGTGCATATTATTAAAAGTAATAAATCCGTAGCGACGATGACGTCTCGGTGGAACTTCGGCACCGGCCAGCGCGCTCGTCGCTAGAACAACCCGATATTAGTTTACTTTTCCTCTTCAACTTACTTTATGAGTTATCCACCCGCGAAAGCTGACGGTGATAGTTTTCAACTTATTAAGAAGCCAAGAAGACGTCCAGTAGGTATGTGCGATTATACCTACACATGAACTAACCTTCTCCTAAATCTTTATAAACTTGAGATTGAAGTCGCTGATGTTTTATTCATTTTAGCCGCAACACTGTGTGAAAATGTCAGCTATGTTTTACCAATAGGTACTGTAACAGAGCCTCGTGACGGTAGGAGAGACATACAAACAGGATAGGATCTACCTTTTCTCGCACACACTCCGAAATGTTTATTGGCATCATGTTGAACTGAGTTTTTATTTTGTTCATTTCAGAACTGGAGGGCGTCGTAATTATGTGGATCTAAAAACACTCAACATCTATATTATTAAGCTTCGGAAACGATGACATCGAAATCCATGATAGACCAAAAACAGGTCAGGCGGCTTTTCGTTGACAACAACAGCTTTGTTAGGGAGGATTTTATTGGCACAAATATTGTCCAAGTCGAGCTGCGGCGCGCAATTCTCGTGATTTACCGAGCTGTTTACGCGAGCCTGCCTATCCCGATCTACCAACATTTTTACAGCACCATTTGCCCGAAAGTCAGACATTTTCTACAACACAAATCATATTAACTATATTTTTATGCAAATTGTACGCCATCAACTGAGAGAAGAGACTCGATGTTTCTAAAATATTGTTTTGATCTCGTTCCTATATCGGAAGATAATGTTTAAATTTTATTAAAGTCATCCGTACCTGCTGCATGAGTAAATACTTACGTAACTGTGTGTAGGTAATTAGGCATTTCGTACAAGAACGAAGTTTTTGAATACAACTAAACAGTGGTTTGATGATATTTTCTATGGCCTATCTATTTGACGATAATTCTCCTGTGGCAATGAAAAAGGTTTAAAATACTAAGCACCATAAAATTAATGTGACAAACTCTGTTCCTTACAATAAAAATAGCCCTTAAGCCATCGAAACATTAACAAAGTTTTCACGTTAACTTTTTGTATAAGTAGAAAAGTTGCGGAGGCATTTTCCAATCTCTGAGCGGGGGCCGACGTCGACGACTCGCGTCGAGTCATTATGGCGATGGCGCGGCGCTGAATTGTCACGGGATACTTACAGTCTCACCTTTACTCCGCTCCGGGTATATAATCATACAAAACAAACATTATCTTTTCGCAAAATTATGAACAATATTTTATACTGCTACATTATTGATATACGATGGGGAACGAAAATATGTTTGTGCCCCTGGTATATTTTGGTTTTGTTTTTCGATTCCGCGGATACTGTCAAATACGTATAAGTAAATGTACTGAGTGGTAGACGCACTGTAATTGTGAGTACTTTGTACAGGGGAGTAGAAAGTCTGCTAATCCTTTTATCTAAGCGCAGCACGCGGTGGAGTAGGGAGAATGTGCCTGTAGTTTACCGCCTTTCGCACCTGTTCGGCCACACTTGAGCCGGGCCGGGCTTAATCTACCCTCTTTTTATTATAGCCGCGTTTCAGTCGCTTAATTAACGAACCGCTCGCTTCACCAACTTCACCAAACTGATGCAATACGTTAAAGCAAAACATTGACGTACAAACGTTACGTTTAGTATACGTTTCTGTTTTGCTGATAGCAATTTAAATCTTCGTCCAGAGATATCCCGCTCTAATAAAAAAAAAAATACAATTTAAAGCTTTATTTATAACCCGTAATTTTTAATACAATGATAAGAGGACAATATAGGTACCTACTGTGACAATTACACCATTGTTATGTTACTAGTAGTCTTACCATAGCAGAAATATAAATTCTTATATCTATGAGCCCTACCAATAGCCATTATTGGTAGGTCTAGGTAAGGTTCCATAAAGACCCCGGTTATATAAATTGGGTTATTCGAATACGTTGATAAACTAGATTTTTTTAAAGGTGTTTTTGTGGGATTTCCGTTCCTTATCTATACAAATATTGGTTTAGATTTGAGAGAGACTGCTTACACTTTTACATTTTCACCTTATTTTACTTTATGGCTTTCATTTCTTTTTCAGGATTTTGATCTTCTCTTCAGAGATCGGAACCACATAATTAAATAGGTAATAACACGCACTTATAAGAGCAGATTTTGTCCGTCTGTCACAAAACGGTTTTTCTTAAGATCAACGTAAGAATTGGAATTTTGGAACAATGTTAGATCTCCATAGCGTGTACACCATATCGTTTAAACCTTTTTTTATTTATTTCCACATGGTTCAGCTTGATCCCAATAAATAAAAAAATGTAAAGAACGTCTAGAGTTAGGTATCGTTAGAAAGAGGTTCCTCTAAAATATATTTTTTCATAACCATTTGGACAGTGGTCCTTAGATACTTGCGTGGTCTTTGAACCCATGCAGTAGCACTTTGTCCGCGCGCGACTCGTCAGTGTAGATTTCGCACTTCTACAAACACAACACACGACTCCCTGCTAGGCCTTCTTTGAAGGGTAGATAAAGTAATAACGTCAAATTTTATTATTTACTAATGTTGACATTTGTCACAAGTGGATTTGGTTAAATTTACAAAACTCTTCTTCAGTTTCGATTTGAAAATTTTGACTACAATAGTTTCAGCAGCTTCGATTTTCTCTATCATTATATCATCCCATATTTGACCCCTTTAGAGCTATTTTTCCAAAAACAATACATACCATTTTTTTTATGTGTAGTATAGCACCTAAAGTATCTAAATATAGCAGCCTACCTACTGGGCCCAAGTAGTCTAACAAAAACAAAAAAAACTATCGACGTGAAAAGAAGAAGAAGTAGCTAAAAAAATCAACCGAACAACCGCTTCAACCGTTTCCATTTTTCACACAACATTTCAGCCCGTTCAGGGTTATTTAAAAAAAAACGTACCTACGTTATTTTTCTTTCTATGAGTAACTAAAGTGTTAAGTTTGATATCTGTAGCTTTAACGATTTAGACCCGTATCTACTTCTAATTTGTACCTACTATTATTGTTTTCCATAATCGTCCCCCCTCATAATATTTACTTCCACTATTATAATTTATACTAATAACGCATGTTAACATGACATGCGTTATTAGTATTAGTCATAACTTTTATTTTCCTTAAAATAAATTTCCATAATAACATGTGTTATAATTATTAGTTTCTATAAGTAACACATTAAATAATCTATACTTGACCTAATTAGGCATTTGGTCTGTAATCAAATGATTTATTACAGCAAACAATCTTTAGACCATAAACAGTTAGTTAAAATCGAAACGGTTAGGTGAGAACTGTGACACCACAACGCGCCAGATTTCCTCTTTTACAAAGCAAGCATGCATGGCAGATTAGGTTTATTTGTAGGTAAATAAGTGTTATGGAAAAAGCCATTAATGTAAATGAAAAAAAAAACAAAAATTTATGAATTATAATTATTATGACACTTGATCGATTATGACCAATGAAATTAATGCGAATGATTTAATTTGTATGTAATTTCACGATTATGGCAACTGAAGTATTATTTCTAATGAAATTATGGCAACTACAAGTGTGGTATATAAAATTATTGCATTTTCAATTATGCCAAACATTAATAAACCCGGTAGCAGTATTTGGTCCCTTAGAGTGTATTCAAAAACCATTGAAACATATATGTTTATGGTTAACCGTATATAAAGCTTAATACCAACTGTTATGTTTCTAACTTTAAAAATAACGGTTTTTATATATGTATATGTATACATATTCATCCCATATTTTACACGCTCAGAGGTGACGTTTCCAAAAGCTGATACATACATGACATTTTTTAATGCATAACCAAAAATCCAAATCAAAATTTTCATGTTTCTAACATTATCAAACAAAATAACGGATTTGCCATATAAACTCTCACCCCCAACCTCAAAGATAGAATTGCCGAAATAGCTTAAAGCTTTTTTATTTTTACCCAAAATGCTATATTTCGAACTTGTAGTCTGTTAGTACAAAAATTACAGAGTTTCGTTCAAAATTTCATGCCATATTTTACTTTGTTAAATATGTGTGTGTCCCACTGTTGGGCAAAAACCTCCTCCGAGTGTTTCCAGTTATTATTATTACACCCTTAGGTGTTCAATTTAAGAAAATCCTTTCTTAGTGCTCGCCTTTATCATATAGGTATTATGGTATACCAGTGTGACCGTTCTAAGTGCTCAGTGTAGTCTGGATCTGAACCCTAATGGCGCGAGCCGGACTTGCTAAAGGCCAGTTTTTTCATCCTTGTTGTTAATTACAGGAAGTAATAAAGTAGCTAAGAAGAGTTAGATCTAAAACAAGTTCTTCCTTAATCGAGCCACGATAAGAAAGGTACATTAAAAAGGTCTGGCGTGACAACAAATCTAAAGGAAAAATCTCCGCCTCTGAGAGCCCAACGGTGATAAACGAGAAAAACTTTGGAACTAAATGGAGCATTCGAGACGGCGGAGCTGCGCTCCTGTCGCAGAATAATACTTCTCTCGAAGAAATAACACTTATAGTCCGCGAGGCTTAAAATCAAATGTCTCCGTTTTCTAGAGTTTCAAGCGAGCACGCCGTACGTAGTATCTGGAGAACATTTTGATAGAAAACAATGCCGATTACAAACCGAATTAAGCGATTTGTGTCTATCATAAAGATAGTATGGGTACGGTTAGCTAGTATTAACCATAGCATTTTTTTTTTGATACTGTACTTATTCATAGGTCAACATAAAACCTTTCCTTGCTAAGCAGCTACATTACAACAATCTAATATCAATCAACAATAAGGCGGTCACGGATATTTAAAAGAGACTCACCGTTTTCTAAATCGCTTACCTGCAAAAGTATAAAAAAATACAGTTAAATTACAAGAACAAAAAAAAATACACATAATATGAAGAAATTGCTTCTTAGAGGTAGGTTTAAATAATGTTATCAAGTACTTTCATTGTACATCTAATGAACTACCAGTTTTAGATGATGTCTTATAAAGTTCTCAAAACAAATGTGTCAAATCTAAAATCAAAACGGTATTTCACATATCTATTGCTGCATGATCGTGAACAGGCATGAAACAAAAAATACGATTTCGTTTTTCCCTTCAGGACTATCCAGCTTCTGTAAAATGTTTACATTAGCAAAACACAAAAGAAATCTGCCAAGATAATCTTACAAATCATAAAAATACCTGAGAAAATGTAATTGGAAAGAATTGTGCTGCTCTTTGTAAAAATAGGTTAGTAAAAATATAATGACGAGGGTGTCCTCTGCTGACGAGGGAGAGCAAGGACAGGTTACTCTAATTTACATTAATACGAGTTTTCCGGGGACAGTGACGAGGCAGCTCGGTGGCCGGTACCTCCGAATCACGCGTCCCAAGAGAACACATCTCGCAACGCTCCAGGATTATGTTATATAAAAATAATTGTCGCGTCGGTCGCGTCAGTTAACAGACCGCCAGCAAAATTACCTTCGCAAAATAAGGGTCGATGTGTTGTTTTGTTGCAGCAAACTTTCTTAATTTGATTAATTTTAGTGTGGGGATTCCGTAACGTTGGTATATTGGCTTAATACTCGCCATACCATCCAGAGTTTGCCAAGTGTAAATTATTATTATTTGCGTGAAATTGTGAATTTACGGTTCTTAGAGTAGAACGTTAGTATGAGTGAATTTATTATCTTATGAGTTGGCAAGTACTAATGCTGATTGCAGTTACAACCACCGATTGTTATGCCTTGTGTTCTTCAAGATTTTTAGGATGCCTAGCGCGAATAGTGTAAGCAAGTAGTGGTATGTGATCAGCGGCGCGTGTGCGATAATATCGCGAGGAGTGGCAGTGATCGGCACGTGCGGCGCGTCAAGTGCGGCGGCTGTGTCAGCGAGCCCCAACTGAATGGCGCTGTGGAGCACTAAGTGCCACGCCGTCGATTATGTACCTGAATGACAACTTCACCGGCTATGTTCTCTGATACAAGCGTCGTACAAGCTAGGAAATATTAAGTAGGTACTTTCAAAGAACGAAATGTTACGCAATGTTCAAATAAATTGCTTTCCCACATAGAGCGCGTAAGTCACCTTTTGAAAATGTCATTTTAAATCTAAGTGGTGTCAATACGTTGTCGGAAAAATAATAACCTTTAGAAACTTAACCCGGCGTCAATGACGTTGGGTCATATTGACCCGAGGCGATTTTAAACGGGCATATCTTTGTTTTGCGTCGGTCATATTGCTGTAAGGTTTGTGTAGCTGGAGATACAGCCTCCCTCTTCCTGACCGTTGGTAAACTCAAGTGCAGCGTCGCATGTGCAGCAAGGTACAAGTACATCAATTCAAAACGGGTCACTGTGACCCAGCGTCATCGTTGTCGTAGTATTTTTGTGACTTACTTTTTTCTTCTATTTTGAGTTGGATGGTCATTTTTTGTCATAAATGTCATTGATAAATAACCCAGACAGAATTTCATCAGTGTTAGAAGAGTCGGAGTACGACAAAGAAGACTTTAACGTTGATTCGTACGTCGACATTGAAAATCGCAGAACTGCAGATTTCGTGGGAAAACCTACCGAAAACTTCCCAATAAGGTTCCAAGAACTCGCAGGAGAGGTCAGGTCCTTCTAAAAAGGATAAAAAAAAACATCTACTTGTCATGCATGTCCAGATCATTTGATTCTGTATTGCAATAATTGTAGTAGTTTTATGTCTCTGCATGAGGAACAAGAACATTGTTTTATATTATTTTTATGAAAATAAGTTTGTGTGATCTCTATTTTAGTACATAAGATTATTTACTACCATTATTAATTACAAAACTCTCCCAAAAGCAAAAAAATATTCATGTTACGTTTGCAAAGTTGATTTAGCATGTGTTATTGGGAAAGCTAATAGAAGTTTGATTTATAGAATATATATATATATATATTAGTATAATTTTTAATTTACATCATATGCAAAGAACCCTTATTTGATAAACCTGTATTAAAGTTAAAGAAATTACTTTAATTTCGTGAAAACATATTACACCGGGACCGGACATATATGACCCGGTGTCATAGTAAATGTATTTTTTTTTACGTCATTGGCGCCGTGTTAATGTTCTTATTCTTTAACTGTACATCTGATTATCAGTGCAAACTGTGGTTCGAAAATGTGAAAGGTAGACTACTCTACATTGTAAAAAAGACAAACTGTAAAAAGATCTACAAAGCAGGTGGTGGTTGGGCTGATTGGTAAATGTTTTCATTCACAAAAACATTACATCAACATTTGTTTAATAAAACAAATTACAATACAGTTGCATTGTATAAATATGATTGGATACTGAGGGGAAAATTAAGTTGGAGTTACGCTGAATGATACACTTTGATACACTTTTATATAGGAAGTAGATATGAAACCGAATTCACTCAGAGGGCAATTTCATAATGGAGCAGCGCGGTTATTGTGAGTAGACTGCAACATTGCGAGCTATTTGTATGTAGGTAGGTATATTGACTAACTCTGAATGCAAATTTGCTATTAGGTACTTCATCAAACGAATATCAATAAAAGCCTGCAAGGAGACACGATGGGGAAGTCCGTTCTTAGATTTTCACCACTAATCAAAGGTGCGGTATGGCGTGACTTCACCTGACGCACAGAATTTCGTGAAGAATGTGACAAAGTAATATTATGTTTTATGAGGCAGATCGCATTCGTAACTTTTCTGCAAAAGCTTATTTCTTTGAGAATTATACTTTTTGTAGTGTATATGGTGTAGTCCTATGCTCTCCCACTGCTAGGCAAAAGCCTCCCCAAGTCCTTCCAGGTACTTTTTTCCTGCGCCTCATCGAACTAACCCTGCAGGTACGCGTCCAGGTCATCTCGCCACCTCTTTCTGGGCCATCCTCGGCAACGCTGTCCATCGGTAGGCACCCACTGCGTGGGGACTCTTGCCCAACGGTCAATTTGCATGCGATTGAAGTGACCCGCACAATTCCATTTAAGACTTTATGACCACGTCTGTTATGCGGGAACCGATCACTTTTCCGAAATGTTTTTTTCCGAATTTCATTTTACCGAAAACTATTGACCAATGTCTTTTTTGCTATATGCATTATTTGACATATTTTTATATCATCGAAGTATCATGTGTCATAAGTATTATTTTACCGAACTATTTTTCGTCGATTTACAAATTAACTTTTTGCTATTGGCCGAAGCCTCTTTTGAACTTTTCTCATTTGCCAAATGATTTATTTGCCATATTTTCACCACACCGAAACAACATTTTACAGAATACTAGCGGGCCCGGCAGACGTTGTCCTGCCTGAAAATAAAAACAAGTCCTAGAACTACAACGCCACCTATCGGGTCCAATTGTGAATCTAAACCATTCACAAATCCACAGGAACACACACAAAACATTTCATCAAAATCGGTCCAGCCGTTTAGGAGGAGTTCACTTTCATACACACGCACAGAAGATTTTTATATATAAGATTACCTGGTAGCATTATCAATATAAAATAAAATAGTGTCATAAAAAATCAATAGGCTACAAAATTTTAGTGACAGAAACGAATCGCTGCAAAACCGACTTCACGCAGTCTTGTCTGCCCTACCCCTAGAGTGTAATTTAAGCCCGCGTAGGCGTGGAGGGGTGGGGCGGCCCGCGAGCTGAGGAGCAGGCGGTTTGAAGGCCCGCCGCCGCAGCTGAGGCTGGCCAGGCCCGCCGCCGCAGCTGAGGCTGGCCGGCAAAGCCGGCCAGCAAGCCGAAGCTGCGGTGGTGAGCATTAAAACTATCTGCGACGATAAGCTCGCGTGGGGCCGCTCAGACCCCGCAGCGCCGGAGCCGTGACAGAAACAATGCTTGTGCATGTTGCATGCCTGCTTGCATGTCTGCTTGCATGTTTCATGCTTGTTTGCACGCTGCATGCTTGCTTGCATGCTGCATGCAAGCAAGCAGATAGCAGAATGAAGCAGATATGAAATAGTGTGCACGAACTTTCTAGGCGTTTGACGAAATGAAAATATGGTAATTAAAACAGTGGCATAATGAATGTTTGGAATCATAATACTTCGAACAAATGTTATTCGGCTAAGTCTAACTTCGGTAAAAAGTTTATCGACCAAATGAAACGTCGGAATAACGAAAAAAATCGAATTGATAATAGGTCAACTGATACAGTGGCAGACGTGACTTCCGTGAAGTAAAAAAAAACGAAACGATAATAGTTGAAAAGTTTTAGGTGAAATAAAATTCGGTCAAATATTTTTCGACCTTACGATAGGTAACCCTGTTATGCCCGTTTTGGAACGCGTGGTGTTCCGGATTCACACACATGACTTTAGTTTCGGAAGTCGGTGGCAATACAAAACAACAAATAGAACAAAGCCACCGACTTCCAAAACTAAAGTTATATGTGTTCTGTGCTAAAGTTATTTATCACTTATTAGTTTTTGAAGGCGGTTCCCTTTTTTGTAAAAAGTTTTTGTTTTATTTATGTTGTACTAGCTTCTGCCCGCGACTTCGTACGCGGATCCGGTTGCTTATGCCAGCGACAACGGGGTCGGCAAAATCGAAGATCTGAAACGTCTGATGTCGAATTCTAAGAGCCCGGGGACGGGAACACAACGGGATGCGCGAGATGATTCGAGACGTTCAAAAAGTACAATTTTGAATCATACCTCCGATGGCGGAATATGTGGCGTAGTCAATCATAGGCGTATACGTAAATGAACTCCGTTCCTTATCAACCCAAGGAAGGTCGCCATGACCTACGGCTATATCTTGAGACACATCCGATTCTTCAGATGATATCGACATTCTGTTCAGAGAATGTCGAAGTCGATCAGAATTCAAACGTTCGTTGCGCTCTTCTTCTGTCTCTTCATGCCGTACTCCAGCAATTATTTTTCTCTCACTTTCTAACTGATTATAAATATTTTGTTGTGTTCGTGTTCGGGACAATCTATACTATAATGTTATAAAGCTGAAGTTTGTTTGTTTGTTTGGTTGAACGCGCTAATCTCAGGATCTACTGGTTCGAATTAAAAAAATCTTTTTGTGTTAGATAGTCCATATACCGAGGAAGGCTATAGGCCAATGCGAAACTGGGTCGGGTCGCTAGTGTATGATAATCTCGATCAGCAGTTAGTCGTGCATCACGTTCATCATTCGGTTCATAAGACGTGATTCTGTATTGGTAAACGTTTCCGATTCGCGAGACAATGCATGTCGCTCACGATCAGCGGACAGTCGCGCATCACTTTCCGCAGCAGATGCGTAGATACGCTGAGAACTCAAGCGCAATTCTCTATCCGTGAACGTCTCCGACTCGCGAGACAATGTATGACGTTCACGATCAGCGGTCAGTCGCGCATCATATTCTTCACTGGTCTCTAGAGACCTGGATGTAGATGCGTAAATACGCTGAGAACGCAGGCGTGCTTCGCTATCTGAAGAGGTTTCCACGGAGCGAGTTGCAGCCTGAATTTGTCGAACAGCATCAAGTCTCTCCTGACGCTCTTCGGTAGATTCTTGGGATCTTATGATCCTCAATCTTTTAGCTCCTTTGGAACATTGGGAAAGATTTGACCTCTTTCTAGGCATGGTTATAGTTTTATTGTAAAGATACCTGATCAATTAAAATCTAAGTGACTGCTCCCCTGCGTTACCGGGTAGGCTACCGTGTCGCAAAGATAAATGGAAAAGGAAATTAAACACCCAAATAACATATAAGCCCGAAGGCATATTTATTCGATAAAATAAAAAAAATAAATGGGAATTTTGGCCAGTAGAGTCAAATTTTCAATGATATACCATCGTCATCAAAAATCAGTCCTAAACTGTTACCGCCTTCACCGCGTGGAGGTACTTCTGCTTATGTTATTTTATAAGATACAGTGAAATTAGTGATAGCTTTGATTTTCACATGAGATGTTTCTGATCTTCGATTTTTATAAGTCAACAGGAAATGCCTATCAGACTGAACAACTTTTGCTAAGACGTCATTCCTATATGTGTCATGGTGTAGCTGGGCTCTTGGAGTTCCACATCAGGTGTTCCAGATCTTCAAATTTATTCTCTCAGCAGAAAATGCTCATCACGTGGAACAATTTTTGCTATGGTACCATTTTTAGCTGGTCTGTTGCGGTTCTGCATCAAGAGTTCAAGTTTCCAAGATAAATTATAGCCTATATGTTGCCCTGACTTAATACCTATACGACAAAAGAAAAATCATTCAAATCCGTACAGTAGTTCCGAAGATTAGCGTGTACAAACAAACAGACAAACAGACAGAATTTTTGTTTTGGATTCGTGCTCTATTACTGTTCCTAGACCCCCCTCAATTATTATTTTTTTAATATATTCAATGTACAGACAGTGTTGTTACTGTTTTATTATATGTATAGATTTACATACCACTGAACATCACAAAATACTGCTCAGAGCTCTAAGCTACGTCCATCACACACTGGTTCGGTTTATGTCTCCTTTTGCTTGACAACTTGTGCAAGCAAAATCGACGACGCAACTTTCGCTCAGACAGTATCCACTTCATAATGTACTACACAAAATAGGCTATAATTATTTGTGTAATTATATATTGTAAAAATCTAAGTCAAATCAAGTCAAACCATATAAAGCCCAACCTTTAGAGTACGTAGAACAATATATTTACTTGGGAAAACAGATTGGATTTAGTAAAAATAGAAATTAACTAGAAGTTGAGAGGCGAGTCAAGAATACCTGAAACAAATACTGGAGTTGTAAAGAAATATTCAAAAGCGCTATGCCCATAAAGCTAAAACAGAAAGTAATGGACTCATGTCTTATCCCCTGCTTGACATACGCATGTCAAACATGGAAATTCACAAATAAAATAATAAATAAAATAATAAATAAAATAATTACATGCCAAAGAGGAATGGAACGCAGCATGGTCAATGTAAAAAAAATACAGAAGATAAGACACACAAAAATAAGAGCTACGACAAAAACTACAGACGCTCTAAACCACGCTTTAAAATTAAAATTTAAATGGGCTGGTCACGTGGCGCGTCTCAAAGACCACAGATGGACCAAAACGGTCACAACATGGAAAGGACCACAGGGCAAGCGCTACAAAGGAAGACTGTATGCGCGTTGGGATGACGACATCAAAAAAAAAAAAAAACAAGGTGGTTTGGTTGCTACAAGGACTATTGTATAACTGAAAAGTAATGAACAGTGAATACATTTATCCCATATGGTCTTGTCTTGGCAACATATATTATTACATAAAAATGTTTTTGGTGGCATTTTACTTCTTTATGTTACTTCTTTTTGTAAGTTGCTTATGACAATTTATTTTTATTTTGTTAATAATTTGTTTCTTTTTCTTTTAGTTTTAGATAAAAATCTAAAACTTTTGTTGTTGTTATTTACTAATATTAGCTTACATATTATAATAAAATTTCAGCTTTCTAGGACTTTGGGAAGTACCCTAAGAATTTTGATGGTCATCAGTGAGTGAGTCGGTAACAAAGTCGGGATTTTTAAGATATCTATAAAATCTAAAGTAAAAGAGCTATGCAATTAAAATTTTATATATTGAATACGTTCAATATCGACATTATATCCCGCTTATGATATGAATTACACCACTTTCATCTTTTTTCAACTAGGCCCCAAGATTAATGTATGAAATCGTATTCGTATCCTTTCAACATTGCACTGATTTAGAGAAAACGCCTTTATGACGACGGACAAAAAGTGATTTTATAAAGGTTGCGTTTTGAATTAACTCTAAAAAGAATAAAATAAGAGTTTTGCCTTCAGACCTGCGACATACAATAAATTATAAGAGCTCTATTTCAATCTGATATTAGTTGGGCAATCCCAAAATAGGTAAGTTATTAAAACCGTATACTATACATAACATGAATGTCTCTCAATAGTTAAAATAAAAATAAGCAATAGCCCCAAAGCTTATTAGTATTATATTTACACGTTTATTAAATTAGTAAACCGTATTGTGCATAACGTCTTCTGGTATAGAAGGTAAACAAGGTTGCAGAGAAGCGGAGGCACATGGCTTCACATCCTGCAACTGTGTGTATTTAAATTATGCTAAATATGGGCATAGCTTCACATCAAAATTAAAAAAAAAAAATGTGCATTATAGCCGTAAGAATTCATACACCGAAAATGAATACGGATGCAACAAATAATGTATTAAAGAAAGTAAATGCCTGAGACGACACGTGGGGAGTATTCAAATGATTTCATTTGAACAAGTTTTTCTATCAACAGAAATTCAGAGTGTAATTTGTTAGCAAGCCAAAGTTTGGTCTTATCACAGTATTCCACGTGGAGTGTTTTGTCGGAATATTCTATTTTATTTTGTGACTAACAAAATTTTGGCATTACATATTTATATACCACGTCGCAACAAATTTCAGCCATCAAATTTTGCATGAAATTTACTGGATTTTGTCCGCGACTTCACCTGCGTGAAGGTTGGTAAACGACATTTATTCAAATAATATCCCACTGGATCGAACATCCAATATAAAAAGTATTCTATTTTTGAATCGAAGTTATGACCTACCTGTGTGCCAAATTTTATTAACATTCGCTCAGCCGTTAAGGCGTCATTGATTACCAATCATCTTTACTCAGAAATATCCAGACTTTTGTAGTATTAGAAAATAGAAAAGCAAAAAAATACTATAATCTTGATTAATGCATCAAGTTAAAATAAATAAATCAATCGTGCCTTCTCTGCGTGAGAAGAGGCCTTTGCCCTATAATGGTACAATTATAGGCTGGTATTATTATTATTATTAACTTGATTAGTATTTACACGAGTTCTTCATTTGTAAGACGAGAATAATAATTTAAATGTTTTTCCATAACCTAATTTTAATGCGATTTATAAAATGTTAACTTACCTACCTAGCTAACTAACTAACTAACTCTGTAAAGATTAAATGTTTAAGGGCCCTCCCGAAAAACTATACTAATTATTTTCAATCAACTGATTTAGTCTAATCATTAAATCTATCCAGTGTAAGGCAGCAGTATCGCTTAAATAAATAAGGTAAACCCACACAACTCACAATATACCTACTATAAGAAAAACTAAAACCAATTTTGTGTAGCAACAAGTTATCGGAGTTATAACACGGATGGTCCAGATGTTGGTGGCACGTCCCGGTAACGAATGGAGCACAGCGTGACTCTGGCCCCGCTACGCCGTCGTCGTAGCGTAATTGGAAAGACGCTACGTGGCACTACGACTGCTGAGCGCCCTATCATTAGCGTCACTCACAATTTTCTTCCTGCCTCCGATTCACATTGTCGCTAACGTTTATCGTGTCTATTTAATTAATATGGAAACCTAGTCATGTCTTTGAGACAGTTTACGGTCTGTTATCATGGTATTTTTTTGTAATCCTGTATAATATAGGTACAGGATGAGAACGTTTGTTAATCTTATAAGCTTGACGTTACGACGCACAATATTTAAGTCCATCATTTAGTGTATTCAAGCGCTACGAAGTCTACGCGCAGCTCTACGTAGCCATTCGTAGAAAATGTTTTAATTTTATAATATTATTTTCTAACAAAATTAATTTTTACTTTGGGAGTACTGCAGTGTTTACAGAAAATAATAAATTCTAGTTGTTATTTTTTTATATTTTATTATTAAATACAAATTTAGATACAATAAATTTAGATAGAATAATTTAAATAGAAACCCGTTATGACAACAATAAACCTTTTCGATATAAGGGAGCTTGTTTACTGGTTGACATATATTGTCGTATATGTGCACCGTTTTTTACTGTCGGTCTTGGAGCTGTGGTTGATGTACAGTATCATTATTAGTATTTTATTACGTATGCAAACATGAAATTGTATTTCGTTTTATTAGAAAGTAGGTCGGATGCCGCATGTCTACCGACGGCTGAAATCTTATCTGACGTCGAAAATGTATCCTAACATACAATATTTTCACGACTGATCCTGTTGGCGTGTGCACGATTTTATTTTATAATAAATATTTTTATAATGCTTAATTTTGACTTTAAATTTCATATTAATTAAATAACTGCTGACTAGATATGATCTTGTCATATATCTATGTGGCTACAAATTCTAGTTATAGGTATTCTATGGCCCAAGTAATGTGACGTTGGTAACTGATTAACGTAAAAATGCCTAGGTGCTAATAATAATAAGTACATGTAGAAGAAAGCGTTTTGCGTAATTAAACGTTCGGGCGGCAGCAGTTTATGTGACGATTAGTGAGCAGGGCGCGCAGAAGGCTCGGCCGTTTAATTTGCCGCTTCACTTGACACAATTCGACGCCTGACTCGGGGACAATCGCACTCGAAGCCCCGTCGACCTCCTTATCTCCCGTCGAGGTAATCTTTCCTTCCCTCGGCGGCAATAACTCCAAGTGGGCAGGATTACCTGCAAAGGGGCTTCGTAAGGCAACCACCTCTACAAAGGTTATCGATTTAAACAATGTGTGCACGCGTCACTTACTTCACTTATTTATTTTCTCTTTTTTCACGGATCCAAGATACAAATATAGAGAATTGGATAGATATAAACGAATATTACGATAAAAATATATGCATGACGAAAAACTCAAATACGCATGACGAAAAACAGCACCAATGCTTGCATGCATATTGTGTATCGGTAAACTGACACCAGTTGCAGAAAATGGAGAAATTGAAACGTATTCCTTACTCCATTACAAAAAAAATTAAATATGTTGTTACCCTTACTTATAAATAAACTTTGTCCAATTTCAAAGTCTGTTCTTAAGAATCTGCCAAACATCTGTTTATATTTCCATATTTTACACGAAAAATATCTTTTCTTTTGAAATATAAAGTGATAATTTCATTTCGAAGAGAGAAACCTTAAAGTGTGCTCGGTACGAATCATAAAATATAGATGAATCGCTCGAGGTACCATTTGCAAATAATTTCGTTGGCATGTAAATCTGCGCACGTAAATTCCGCTGCTGTCTGCGCACGGAAATTGAATCGTTCGAGAACCATGCCAATATATAATTTTTAGCGAAATATGACCCGACCCATTTCGGGTCTACCTACCTACTTGAATTATGAAATTATTATTACCGAGTAGCACAAGAGCGAATAAAGTACAAGTAAGTCTATTCGCATTCACATTTTACGAAGTAGGCTAAAATCTAAATATTAAATGGAGTATACCTATCCATTTAATATTTGGTTAAGATGTTAAGAAAATAATGATTCATCAGTGCAACTGACTGACACGACAAGAGTGATTGGTATTTGCGATATTACGAGTATTTGTGATATGATTGGTCAATGAACGATGACTTACTATTTTCTTAACGGTAATGGAGTATATAGCTATTTAATATTTGGATTTTTTCCCACGTACTAAAATGTGAATTTGAAGATTCTATATTTTAGAAAAAAAAAAAACTTAATGTCAGTTAATCAGTTCATTTTGAGGTTACACATATGTATGTATGAAGCGACAGGCCGCAGGCGAGTGACTGGTACTTACGGTTCTCTATGCGAGTGGTAGCCGTCGTGGCAGTGGGGATATTTCAATTTGGCCGGAGACGCGACCCGAGAGGCCGCGCGCTCGCCGCACGGCTCGCTGAACCGTAAGCCCGTTGCGGGCTCCGCCAAAGAGCAAACACCGCCTCCGCAATCTTGTGCCACGTGGACCATACCGAACACTCGACCACGACAATCTACTGGTACAATTACCCATACCCCTGTAGCTAGGAACAGAATGGTGCACAACATAAATGTGTTGTGCAGGATATGAATCGAGTGCTATGTTTATACTTACATTGTCCACGAACTTCTTCCTTCATATCACATTAAACAGAAATTATTTCATGGAGTAAAATAATAAAATTGCAAATAGTATAGTTCTGAGCCAAACTGAATTACAATTAATGTGCGCAGGTCGTAAATATCTAAACCTAGGTATATGCCTTTTGAATAAATAGACATCCGACAAAACGAGACTACAACAATAGCTAAGTGATATAAAAAATTGAGTTCTGTCCTTGAATTGATATTTAATTACGATGCAATCCTCGTTTAGGCACACTTTGTTCAGTTAGAAGAAAACTCTAAACCTAATTTAACTAGGTTGACTACAATAAAATGTAATGAACTATTGATTTTATCAGTCATCTATGCAACCAAACATGGTGTATTTCCCTGTAACCTTTCAGAAAGTAACGAACTGTGTAATTGGAAACTCCGATTCTTCAGACTCCGATGTCTATGCTCATTACGTTTGAGTTAGATTAATTTTTTTGGGCACTTTATTTTATATCTATATTCGGGCATGCTATGTCAGAACAGAAACAGACGATTTCATGTACTTAATAAAAAAAATAGGCTTGTCAGTTCTTCATTATTCCATTTTCAATCATGTAGAAAATGCGCACACCCGCCACAATTTTATGATGGTCTTAAAAGCTAAATGTAACAAGCGACCTAAATGACAAAGTTTGGTCTACATAACTGTCTCGGATCTTGATTATTTAATTGGCTCTTGAGAGCATTAAATTAAATTAATGTTATATGTTTGAGGATAACATTGTTTTGGAAGACACATTTAATTATAATCGTCTATGAGTCGTGGAGCTAAGTTAATCAATCAAAAACTTATTAAGATTATTTCAGTAGGCAGCTATGAATTGGGTGATTTTATCATCGTTGTCGTTTTCGTATAATGGAGCCTGAATATTTCCAATAAGCATCAAAGCAAACAAGAAATGTTATATTTGGATTTTCTTCGCGAACTTGGGTTCAGTCACGTGTTTTGAACAGCTTGGTTTAAGACTTTCCTTATGTGTTTCTGTGCTCTATATTAAATAAATACACTTTTCAAAACATGCATTTGCCAAAATAGCAAATAATATTTTGTGTGAAATTTTCCTTATAGATATAGTGCAGCTTGCTACGGACAAAGGCTAAACTTTTGAGTGGTTGCAAAAATATGCTTCGAAAGATGCAGTCCCGGAGGTGCAGTCGATCCTAAGAGGTGATGGCTGGCAGCTTTACGAGTATGTATACGTGTGTTTCTATGTGTCAATCCCTAGTCGCGTGCGTAAGGTGATACTTTTTATCCTCACTCTAGATTATGTTAAAAGAGCAGTTTGGTTATAGTATGGATGATTCACCTTAGTCTATTTTTGAGTTACGTTTATGTCTTACTGAACCCTTATAGGATCACTCGTGTGTCTGTCTCTGTCGTCTGTCACAGACAATTTGCTCTGAACCTACGAGACCGATTAAGCTGAACGTGGATAGTTAGAGGGGAAAAGGGGAACGCCCGAAAAATGCCTGAAATGTACAGAAATTACTAATAGTCCATAATTTTAGTTGGAATTAAATATGTATAATGAAATAATTCTTAAGTTTGTTTAGGTAGGATGAAAATATAACCATTATTACAATATTTAACTTGATATCCGTCTAATTCATTCTTATTTTTATATTAAATGTCAGTGTTTATTGGGCACGAGTAAATGTCATTCAGCCTCTTCAAATAATCTATCACTAACTATTTTATAGAATGAATGCATATTTATCATCAATTTAATATAATTCGAGCTATAAGCACCGTAAATCGAATTAAAATAATATGTGCTTGTCAATATTAATTTAATTCAAATTATTTTTAAAATAGAAAGCATATCGTAGGCTGTATGAATCACTCCTTTGCCTAATTGACAGTTTGACATTACTGCATTTCATTGTTTTGTTTGTTTACTTCATGGTTTTATGTAACTTGTGACTTGTATTACGTTCAAATTGCTTTTATGATAATTATTTTACGAGGACTTAGGCCATTTCTAACGATTTTGATTTTACTTCTGCACATGATACCCATTTTTAAACTCGGACTTAGATTAGGTTTTTTGACTGACTAGGTTTTTTGAACACGGACCTGAACCTGCTCTAAATGTGGTTAGAAACCTACACTGTGTTAATTAACTAGCTCGATATTGAAAGAATAAGGCGTAAAGTCTTATCGGTGCAAAATGACAGGCATAACGTCACAAGCTGTAAGTATTGAGATTCCCTAGTATTTTTGCCTATTGAACGCACTGATGAGCAACAATTAAATTATGTTTTATTATAGCTATCCTCCTGTATAGTTTCTTGATGATATATTAGTTGTTTTTAATGATGAATAAAACGTTAAAATGCTAATTTGATGTTTATTTAATGCATATTAATAGTTAATCTTGTCTTAACCTATATTTTAGAAAAACCATCGTAAACAGCTTCTGCCCACTTTTTTGATAATTATTGAAATTGTAAAAGATTTCCTACGATATGTAGTACAATTTGGCGTATATTTCATTATTGTTCATTTCAGGCATTTTTTTGTATGGCCGATGGGCATAACCCTTAGAAACTTGTAAAAAGTAATGCGTTGCAAGGATTTCGAAGACATATTTTTGAAAATAAATAGTTTGAAAGTTATTTAAGAAAATATTAAAAATAACAATTTCAAAAACTACTGAGCCTGAAATTTGGAAAAAAACATAAAAAATAATTATTTATTTATAGGTTAAACTTATAAGAAATCTATGGTCTTAAAAAACATGTTAAATCTCTCAATATTGTGCGTACAAACTTACAATGTAATCGGAAAATATGCGTTTTCAACTACAATGTTAATTGGCCACAGCACACATGTAACACTACACGCCACCCTAAATGACGAAACGTTGCTTCGAATTATGGAATCTGACCAACTGGCGCGCTTGCTTGACGCCGCGTCAGTTTAGTTTTTTTTGGGATAATGGGATAAATAAAAATCAAAGTTATAAGATTACAAAAAAATATATTGAAGATAATATATTCATCATGCGGAACCCTCTCCACACGAGTTTAACTAGCACTTGTAGTATTTTTAAATAAGTACCGCTTACCGCAAAAGTCATTATGAGATTTAAAATAATGAATTATGAAATAATTCACCTGTTAAGACAAGACGTACATTAGTACCTAAGCCCAGGAGAATCGAGCAGCTAAAGGCGAACATCCACGCTGAAATACGGCTGCTGACGCCTTATGTTTTGAGGAAAGTAATGAGAAATGCTCTCAAAAGAGCCTGTCCTTGTAATGTTGCAAACGGCGATCATTTACATGATGTAATATTTAAAAACCACTAAAATATCTGCTGAGTTTTATTTTACTATGATTACAATTAAGTTTAAAAATGATATGTAACAAAGTTATAACTTTTGCAACCCCGTCCTGATTTATGCGCCATTCTCTACCTAAATCGCATTAGTCTAATTTTGACACAATTATGTATTTACAACTCAAGTAGGTAGGTACCTAATAGGTATGTAGGTAGGTAACATATGTCTACGTAATAATTAGTTGCCTAATTGGCTTGGCACTGACTCCAAACAACCTCGTTCTGCGAGAAAATGTCTTATGTTTGCGTCACAATGAACTGAAGAATATTCGGCTCAGGAGTCTAATTATTTAACAATGGATTATTATTTATATGTGTAATCAAACATAATTACTTATAGCATAATACATGACATGTTATTTTTCCTATGAAAACAGATAAATGTGCGTTCGTAAAACTACAATAAATCGCCAAGTAATATAAACGCGCTGTCGACATCGGCGAGCGAGGCGTGTGGAACGCGCGGCTTGGCGCGGTGCGGCGCGGGGGGACGGAGTGCGGCAATTTTTCTCTCCGCTGACAACATGATGTAACGCCAATATCGCACGCTGAGCGATTAAGCCGCGTACGCCGATATTTCAGACTTGCCCCTACTAACTGTCAAAGTGTCAGCGAGAACTCTGTATGCGTTGTACACAAACATATAAATGGTATGGTACCGTGTTTGCTCTGGGCACAATGTTGTATCACCAGAAAATAGTAAACAACGGTTTAGTCGTTCGTTCACAGGAAAAAGTTTACATGAACTTACGGTATGAGTACAGATAATGACTTTGAGTCAGACTCGCACACAAAGGATTCCGTAATTCCGAACAATATTTAACACTTCATCCAAAATAGCAAAGATAATATTAATTTACTTATTTATAATAAGTTCTTACGTACAGCAGTGAACGCAGTTAGGTAATTGTACATCAGCTAAGTATTTTAATCAAAATAATGAACATCACTCAAGTTTATAAACTATGAAAGCATGGAAAATATGTCTGATTGAAAAAATATTAACTTTGCTGTTCTAAAAATATTCCCTCCTATATCGCGGTATACGTGACAGTTAATTTTCCGAGCGCAAAATACCTATAAATGCGTATCGAAACAAAAAATTTTCATTGAAATGAAAATGAAATGAAATGTATTTGTGTATGTATATCAAAGTCAAAGTCAAAGTCAAAGCATTTATTTCAATTAAACCATTTACAGGCACTTTTGAATTGTCAAGGAGTCGGTCAGTTAGTCAGAGAGTTGAAGCTAGTTGCTCGTTCCAAAACGTAGGTAGGTCTCTATGGAGAAGAACGAGCAAGAAACTCCACGGACACTCTTTTAAATCAAGTTTTTACAAAGTTTGGTTACATTCTTGTTGCTTCTATATGTGAAAACGATGAAGGTAATCTAACAATACAAAACACAAATCATATCAGCTGTCTGACACCCATAGTACAGGGTCTCCCTAGTTTGGGGTCAGATGGCCGTGTGTGAAAATGTCCCCACATATTATTATTATTATTATTCACATTTATTTATTTCATATACCATATTAAATTATTATTATTATTATTATTATTATTTGATGTGGTAATAAATTAACGATTTTCGGATTTTTTCCTTTATTTGTGCTGTGCGACCTTGCTTCTCGCCAAATTTGATGATTCCTAGGTCAGTGAGAAGTAACCGATTACGATTATGGTTAGACTTTTTTATTCTCATAAAGAAAGGATCATGGCAGGATTTGTACAAAAAAGAATAAAGATGTTTAGAGAAGTTAAAATTCTCATTCTTATACTCCTGGGTACCTAAAGAGGGATTAACAATGTTTTTAAAACCCTGCAATAAAAATAGATGTTTAAAAGTGTATAGTTTAACGAAAAACTCATTATTTCAGAATAAAACGATGCATACAGGGCAAAACAACATTTGATTATCAAGATTTTGTTTTTGTGCCAGGTAATTCGATTATTGAAAATGTGGTTGTTTGTTTTATAAAAGAAAATTAATGTTAAAAAAATCTACAAAAGTATAAATTATTCAATAATAAATATTAATCAGAATCGATTTAATCGTCATCTTGAAGATCATTATCATTAGTACATTCTGGAAATATTAATTAATAACATTTGACTTCATAGAGTCACTTCAACTACTTGAGAACAATGGCATATCATAGCAAAAGTTGGCAACAGATGGAACCAAAGCTAGTTTGAAATAATAGACAAAACCAATGAAACTTTTATTATAAGGTTAACAATAACAGATATGCAAAATAAAAATACCTAGAATACTTCTCAAAATATTTTGAATTGTTTTATATCTAAATGGATTACTTTATCTCTCATTATTATCTTATTTCAAAGTACTTACTGCTTAGTAAAATGTCCATAATTAAAATGTGGATTAGGCTCGCTGTTACTATACAAAAATATAACGACTGGACGACTCTTCACGTGACCCGAAGGCTGATCTATTCTTGGGTCAAAGAATCAGCATTGCCATACAACGTGGCAATGCTGCCAGCCTGTTCGGGCACGTGTCCCGTTGACAGCGATGTGGACTAGATTTTTGATCCCCTTTGAGCTCCCCTACCTTTTTCTTGGAATTGTACATAATATTATTATTTAGATTTTTAAGATTTGTATATAACTAAAGTTGTAATTTAATGTTAATAAATCTTTACAAAATATATAACATAATAATAGTGATCATTTAGAAACCTGTTCGTATGTCCTGGCGCAATTTATTTATTGTTTCGTTAATGGGGAATAATAAGCAACATTTTACAATAAAAATTGTTTGTGTTTATTGATTCCATGTTTTGATTTTTGGCGTCGTAAATAGGCTGTTTTGCCCTGTGTGCGGCGATTGACACTGACAGTAGCCGTTTTGCAGTTCTCACACTGACATTGCATCGTTTCATGGAAAATAATGTCACAAATAAAAAAGCTTTTTTACAAAAAAGACAACCGCGTTCAAAAACCAAAAAGTGAAAAATAACTTTAAAACAGAACACACATGACTTTAGTTTCGGAAGTCGGTGGCTTGGCTGTTCTATATGTTGTTTTGTATTGCAACCGACTTCCGAAACTAAAGTCATGTGTGTTCTGTTTTAAAGTTATTTTTCACTTTATGGTTTTTGAAGGCGGTTGTCTTTTTGTAAAAATCTTTTTTATTTTTCGCTTTTTAGTACTTTCTTATCATCCAAATCCATTAAGAAATGGCAACACATTCAAAACAGAGATTGAAATTACAAGGTGAGAACATTACAACATCATCCATGTATATTTTTTTGCTTTCTGTCGATTTTTCAAAAAGTGCTGAATCAATTTCGATAAAATTTATATGGGACCACCCTTGACGCATACCCTATCCATTAAAAAAATAATTTTTAAAATCTGTACTTTTTCAACTCCGCCATTGTAAACAACGATTCAGATCACTTGTCTGCAATTTGATAGATCCGTGAATGTCACTTGTCTCTTTTTTTTCAACAGAGTTCAAAAAGAAGGAGGTTCTTAATTCGTCTGTATTTTTTTTTTATTTTTCCAATGTAAACGATTTCTCCGGCAAATGTAAAGGTATTTTGAAAATTCTTTTTTTGATGGATAGGGTATGCCTCAAGGGTGGTCCCATATAAATTTTATCGAAATTGATTAAGCACTTTTTGAAAAAATCGACAGAAAGCAAAAAAATATACATGGATGTTTTTGTTGCGCAAAACTTTCATCACCTTTTGGGATGATTCGAGAAAAGGTATTTTTAGTGGGCGATTTTTTCCAGAAATGTATTTACCCTATCGGATTGTTTTTACTTCTGGACAGAACTCATATCCTCGGCCTGGGGAATAGTACTGTTACAGAGCGTTGGTTCCGGTAGGCCAACCATTATAATATTATTATATTATAGCTTCTACTTGCTCTTTCCTGCGGTTCAATAATGATTGTTTGATTGCCACAAACTTCATTTGTTGTTTTGTCATATTTAAGGGGCTATTAAACGACTTACAGATTTTAAACTGACAATCACGTCAAAATGTGCAGTGTAGGTAAATGATTTGAAAAAAATATATGTCAAACTAGAACATTCTCTTAATCACTTAGTAAGTGAATATTTTTAATTATATTCATATTATATAGTTTAATTAACACGTGAAGTTGTGTCTGACGCGGACAAAACATTGACAATCACACAAAATCTACCAGGTATAATTAAACGAAACTTACACCATCTAACAGACAATTTTATTATCTATCTTTTAGTATACGCCTTTTTTTTAATTTTGAAAGAATACTACTTTTATTTAATTTTTTCGACTAAATTTTGAAAGTTTTGGACGCAGACTGCGTCCGTTCTGCATCAGTTTTGCGTCCAAAACTCTCAAAGTAAGTTTCGGATAATTATACCTGGTAGATTTTGTGTGATTGTCAATGTTTTGTCCGCGTCAGACACAACTTCACGAGTTAATTAAACTATTTAATATGAACTTAATCAAAAATATTCACTTTCTATATGATTAAGAGAATGTTCTAGTTTAACATATATTTTTTTCAAATCATTTACACTGCACATTTTGACGTGATTGTCAGTTTAATATCTGTAAAAGTCGTTTAATAGCCCCTTAAGGGGCGTAGATTTGAGCACACTGATAACAGGTTCTAGCTTACTTATTTTTGACTCTGTAGCCAAGTTATTTTTCTTAAGTTCTGTTGTGTTGTGTTGGCCAAAAACATGCTAGTTCCGCTTTTTATTTCATCTCGGAACGAAAGTTATTTAATGCAGTTAAAATTAACTACAGCAATCAAATCAAGCTGATTTATTTATTATTGATGTATTTATTTACCTGCAAACTGTTAAAAATAAGGCCGAAATAGCCGTATCTTTTGATTGCGTTGACTTAAAAGCTTGTTTATTTTTACACCTTCAAGGGACCGCAAACATAAATAAGTATTTGATGTTAATTTCAATTTGTTTGTTCTTGAGAGAAAGGGTATTGGCAGACAGACGGATAGACGGACAGATCCTATAAGGGTTTCTTTTTTCCTTTTGAAGTACGGAATCCCAAAATACGATCAACATTGCTAGTCTTCGATAAATTACCCAGCGATCGAGCAGTAATCACAAGAAGGATTGTAAAATAGAAATAAAAGCAGCTAATCTCAGAAAAAGGAAGTTCAGATCGGTTCAAAAGATAGTTGGCAAGTCGGATCACGCAGGGAGGCAATCACTCGATAATAAACGTGGAGCGAGACGAGTGCGCCGCGCTACGGCCGCACGTACTGCTGACGCCGTCTGCGGATGCATCGCCAGCGCTTCCAACTTCCATCCACTACGATCGACATCACGATAAATCTTAACATGTAACATTTCGCTGATTTACCCATTCGCACGGGTGAACTGCGGAGAAAATAAGTTGTCGTATGACACGCATAAAGTTTCCTAACAAGTAAATGTTAATTTAATCCATACTTACATATATCCATACCTACTTAATATTTATATAAATAATATTATAAATGCGAAAGTGACTCTGTCTGTTACGCTTTCACCATGAAACGGCTGCACCGATTTTGATGAAATTTGGTATGAAAATAGCTTAAACTCTGGGAAAGGATATAGGTTACTCTTCAATCCGCGTCGTCGTCGTCTGCATCCGTGATAACCGACATTAACTCGGATGAAGTCGCGGGCAAAAGCTAGTAATACATAATTTTAGAAAACTCTTTTGTAATACGACTTCCTGACAATGTCCATGTACGCATCTATAATAAGTAAGGGCTTGGACACGATCGTGGAGCGATGATAAACGACGCGGAGCCGGCGCGGGCGCCCGAGTGTCGGCCGCTGGCCGCGAAAAATACAACTGTCATCTTGAGTGATGGTAAAATAACGTCTGCGTCATGCTCCACTCTGCTCTTCAAGCCAACAGCTATTGTGCTCCTTTTTGTAGACCTCTCCTTATTACAAGGATTACATAGCGCCGTGCCAAGCAAGGTGAGTAACCATAAATATTAAAATGCGATTCTGCGCGTATTGTTAAATATTGTCACCGTGACGACGTTGACTTTTTTTTTGGTTGGAGTAAAGAAGCAATATTTTGCAACCGGTTATTTGCCTTATAAACCATAACAAGGTATACTTGTAAACAATTATATAGCGCGGCTACCAATTAAACATTTTGAAAATTGTTTTTAGTTTAGTATTTGTAGGAAAAACACACCATTGTACAATTTGCTTTTTTTTAATTTATTTTAAATTTATTTATTATGGCACTCCAAAAACAAAATCGCAGATTAATTTCATAGAATTATACTTATGTACCCCGTAACGTCTAGAGGTTTCTAAAATTACAGTTTCGATTGTAATAGGGGTATTTGATAATAAGCTAAAAAAAAAAATTGTTACCGATTAATTTTTTTACACTATTTCATTTAGAAGTACCTACACATACGTTAAGTACTAGCGCAGTCTTAGAAATTGTATTACCATAATTGAGGCGGACCGTTCTAGTTCGTCGTTTGGTTCGGAATCGTAACTTGGCTGGTATTGGCCGGTTTTTTTAAGTCGGTTAAAAAGTGGTTATTTAGGTTTGCGCGGCATCGCGCTTCTTGCCATTTTTTTTTTAATAAATGTCGCCCCAGTTTAGGTATGTGGAGTGCCATGTGTCGTGGGTGCGTTCACAAATACATAAACAAACAACACATACATAAACAGCCAGACAGACCCGAAACAAATGATAAAAAAAAAAAAAAAAAAAACAACTATCTGTAGTCCATACACATATTTGTTGCGTGCGGGAATCGAACCCACGATACGCAGCGCAGCAGTCGATCGCTCGTCAAAATACAAGTTGAGAATAAAGACTTTCTTAATTTTTTTATGAATTCTTAGAGTTGACATTTAAGACAACTTCATCTAGGCTTGTCATGTAGAAACATTGTAGGTAAACCACAAAGTAAGTAAGGTAGACTCTTTCCGTCCTGATGACAATACATTTATTTGGCAGAGATGACGTAGCTAAACTCGTTTCCTCACGAGGTAACTTTCTAACAGTTTTATAACTTATCAACTCGAATGTTATGCACGTAAACCGAAATCTTATTTATAACGTACAAAAGATACGGTTTCTTTTTTGCTAATTACGGGGACAACATTTGATCAATTAAATATTTCTTGAAGTCGAAAGGGATCTCTATACTTACTTTACTCTACCCTCTAACATAATCTTACGTTCAATATTATGAAAAAAATCACTGTTCTGCAAGAATACTGGTAGGTGTATTGTGAGTAATAAAATACGAGGCAATTGATTATTGCTATTGCGGTCACGTCGTTCAGTTACTGTTTTCACGTCTGACGTAATAACGTTAGCAACAAAGTTATAGTGTGTACGTGACCCGTTAAAAGGAACCATTCTTAACTCCATGTCATCTCCACCAAGATTCACTTGTGGGTAGATCTTACATAAAAAACGTATTTTGCAAAAATTATTAACCAACTTCAAAAGGTAAACATAATTTTAGGTCAGACAGTTTTATTTAGTAAATAAGTTTTTATTTCCCTCTTTTCAGTCAAGTACCCTACCACAAATACACGTACCACTACTTACTATGTCTAAAGCTAACTCAAAACCTACTAAAGTTATAAATGGGACCACCGCGCGCGCTTCCCCTACCTAATGAAAAGAGAACCATCCAATTCGTGTAAGAAATACCGAGATATGATCAACATATACAAAAAAAAACTGGTAAAATTAAGAGCCTCTTCCTTTACAATGATTCATTTTCGGTTCCGTAGCCAAAATTCGAAAAATGGAACCCTTATGGATTCGTCATATCTGTCTGTCTGTCTGTCCGTCCGTATGTCACAGTCACTTTTTCCGAAACTATAAGAACTATACTGCTGACACTTGGTAAGTAGATGTATTCTGTGAACAGCATTTAGATTTTCACACAAAAATAGAAAAAAAAACAATAAATTTTGGGAGTTCCCCATACTTAGAACTGAAACTCAAAAATTTTATTTTCATCAAATCCATACGTGTCGTACGGTCGTCATACGTATCTATATGGATAGGTCTTAAAAAATGATATTGAGGTTTCTAATATATATTTTTTCTAAACTAGATAGTTTGCGCGAGAGACACTTCCAAAGTGGTAAAATGTGCCCCCCCCCCCCCCCCCTGTAACTTCTAAAATAAGAGAATGATAAAACTACCATGTAAACTTCCACCGAAAATTGCTTTGAACGAGATCTTTTTTTAATACGTCATAAATCGTAAACCGCAATTTACCTTTCATTCTGTGTTCTAATCTGTCTTCTTGCACAGACGAACAAGGGTAAGTTTATTGTAATAAGCACCCAAGTGCCTATTCTTTAAAACCTATTTTTGTATCAATAGAATCTCTATGATCATCTTAGTTTTCATTTACACATAAAAGTAGAACTTGACTGACATATCAGCGCACAGCCGAAACTATTGGATCTAGGAACACACTCTAGGAGATTTTGCACACGGGTTCCTTTTATGATGTAGGCGAGCTTTAAGAAAGCATGAAAGTTTGTATGAAATTGACATGAAAGAGACATGAAACAAGGTATTTAAGTTTTTAGTTCAAAATAAAAATACGTGCGCTTTTTCGAGAATTCAACCCCTAAGATGGTAAAATAGGGGTAATAGTATATAAGTTTGTATGGGAAATCCTTTATTCTCAATGAGAGAAACATACAAAAATTTAAAGTATTTGGATTCCCGGTTAGACAGCTAAATAAGCATCAGTATTTCTGGAAACTTCACCTCCATGGGGTAAAATAGGGGATAATTTAGCTACATGCTACAAATAGAAAACAATGGCATGTAAAAGTAGCGAAATAAGGGAGGAAATTTTGTATAGAAAGTCGAAACCGCTGAAGCTGTTGATGTTAAAAATTTCAAATTATAAAACTGCTGAAGATTATGGAAAATCAACTACAAGGGGGAGTTGTGAGAAAAATCGAATTGAACTAATCAACTTGAAACTGAGCAAAAATGTCAACACAGATAAAGAATAAAAATTGTTTTATTTTTTTACCTGCCTTGCAAAAGGAGCCTGGCGGGGTGTTGTGTTTTTGGGGAAATCTACGCAGACGAGGTCGCGGGAAAAGTGCTAGTAATAAATAAAACATCAATAAAATACCAATATCAACGTCATGTTAGGCACAACCTATGTCATCTGTATCTACTTCAATAATTTTTATTTCATTTCATCTCAGATTATGAAACAAAAGGCAGATAGACCGCGCGGAACACTAAGAGTGAAGCCAAAAAAGCAAATACAAATTCAAAAACGGGTCAGTATAGCACGAAACGCCGCATCGTTAAAAAACACGAATAAAAATACAAATACGAATTCAAAGGCGAATACAATCACGAGATTGTGGCTATTCGCTTTTTAATTTGTATTTGCTTTTTTGACTTCACTCTCAGTGTTCCGCACGGTCTATCTGCCTTTTGTTTCATAATCTGAGCATTTCATAGTCAAAGACTATTATAAATTATGGATGCAACTTTTTGTTCATACTGGGCCTAACTCTACACATGTCGTTTCGTTAATTCTCGCAATATAAATTTGGGAATGGCAGACACGGTGACTTCACCTGTGAATGATGACCGTGTCTGGTTCACTCTCCCTACGAATATTTCATTAAGCGAGCTCCGTCAGGCCAAGCCATGCATCATAGGCTACGTTCAGCCAAGCCACGCTGACGCCGTGATCCACTCAGCTTAGTAAAGATATTAATGCGCGGCTTCACGTGCTATATTGCGAAAAGGACACCGCACTAATATACGACATTTTCATTGATGATGTTACTATCTTACTTCATGGCCTACGAATAAAACTGGTTCGTATATATTATGAGACTGCGTAAATAGCATATATTATTAGTGCGGTGTCGCCTTTTAAACTAAAAATTGATGCTAAAAAGGTTCAAAATCACAGGTAAAAGCCGCAACAGCACCTTAAAAATATTGCAAGGTACTTTAAAGACGTGTCGTGTATGTGACTTGCTAAACTAAAATAACAAACATCTCAAAGGAATACTAACACTATCTGCGTCTAAAAGTTTCATATATGAACGAGGCGCAAGGCAAAGTAAGTAGCGCAGTAGCGCGAAGAGACGCGGCTGCGCTGCGCCTGAGGGGCGGAAGAGCGGAGGGGGTGATGACACGTACTAAACTCCAGGCAAATCCGCGCACGCCACTCGCCAAGAGTTTACTACCTTCTTTATATTTACACAATTTGAGTAGGTGTTAGCGATCTTGCCACCCAACAGCGCAGAACATACGAACTTCTTTGAAAATTTTAATGCCAAACCTAATAATAAAATCTAAAAATAATAACAAAAAAAAAACTTGTTTTTATTAGTTCTTGATAAATCTATAGAGAGGGAGTAAGTAAACGGTAATGTTCTTAGATCCCAGAGTCGCCAGACCTACATCATTTAGTCATAGCGGCAAGTTGGGAGATAGATAGAGCAATATGTAGTTAAGAAGGTAATTTTCGCCTGACGCTTTAATAACAGGCTCAATGTTTGTGTCTCGCTGAAGAAATGCCCCACTTAAAGTCTCTGTCAATAATGCATGTTGGTTTTTAACAATATACTGTAAACATAATATTAAAACCACGTTTGAACGTAAGTAAATAAGGCACTTTCGATACTCGATACCTTAAAAAAAATCAGTCATGATAAAATAACATAGGTAGGTGAACAAGTCTGGGATCTTGGTCCATAATGAACGAAGAGAACAAACGACTTTAAGAAATGCGGGGCCAACTCGAGTGATTAAGTGTCTCATTTAAATGCAGTCTCCCAACGCGGACTTCTCAAACGCAAAGGGAGCCCGCCACTCGCGGAAAACGGAAGACGAGTCTCTTCACAAAAGGAAGGAGAGGTATTTAAATTAGCGTAGTCACTGAAAAAGTGCACTAACAACATTAGCGAGTGGAACAATGGCAAGGCACACAAAGAGACGGAACGTGCTGACAAAACCTTGTATGCGAGGGCGGGCTGTGTTGGTACCGCGTGCAAATGCGGCTACCTTATATATCATCGAACAAAGTTACGCTTCGTCAAATCGTTGAGAAAAATAATTCTGCTCCGAAAGATATGCCACAGCGTATCCCGCGACCGGCAGGAAAATTTTAAGTAGTGGTAGTAACTGAAACTTTTGTCGATTGTACACATACGAGAACCGACACCCGCATTATTGATTAAAACTTGCAGCAATGAAACATTGCAGATCCACGTATTTGACTTAGGTAAACATTGTAACTTCACATTATTACGTGGCTATATCCCGTCGTAGATAGCTATAACTACATGTAAACTTTGTTGTTATGCATACTGTACGGTACGATATATCTAAGGAAGGAGCAAGGATTTGTCGAGGAATTTACGATCGACAGGCTTTCTATCAAGTTTCGGTCACTCAATTCAGTAGATCGAGTGTGATCTGAACAGACAAACGGCTGAACAGATCGTAACCAACGGACGATTCAGATTTCATGAAAAAAAAACCAAAGCCGGCAAACGTTTTATATTACAAATGATAGAGTATAAATAAAAGTAATTTTCATCCATCATTCCATCTTTTAACATGGTTGCATATTATTTTTTTGCTCTGAAAAGTTCGTAGGCCTTCAGTATTTTTTTTTAAACTGCTAAACAAGTTATATGATCACTGAAAGAGATTATCTAGTACTGTTATTATTAATTACTAGCTTTTGCCCGCGACTTCGTCCGCGTGAATGTTGGTTATCGCGGTCGCAGACGAAGTCGCGAAATAAAAAGTAGCCTATGTCCTTCCCCGGGGCTTAAGCTATATTCATACCAAATTTCATCAAAATCTGTTCAACCGTTTAATCGTGAAAGCGTAACAGACAGAGTTACTTTCGCATTTATAATATTAGTATGGATTTATGGTATTTGCTCGCCCGTATGTACTTATTAAACACAGGTTCAACCTAGTTCAGGCAAATGAGCACCTGTGTTCTATTTTAAATTCTAAGATATTGTTTTATATTTAAAAAAAAAAACAATTATTCTTTTTATGAAATAAACAATTATTATTATAATTTTGACTTTATCAGTTAAAGGACCAATTGTGTTATAATTATTATTACTATACTCTATTATTTATCTGTGAAATTGTCGTTTTATCTAAAGAAAGTTAGGCATGTTTATATAAAATATTTTTCATTTCTATTAATAAAAATGTGCACCCATGCTATCGATGCGTCTCTGTCAGAACAGTGGTAATGAAGAATTGAAGAAGTCAGTCGAACGGAAGCCAACAAACTGCCTCTTGGATATAAAACTTTTACACTGCCCAGAATTTGTTCTAATTTTGAAAAAAATAGGAGTCCGGTCTGGGGAATGGATACGGTGGACGACGCAAAACTTCCAACCCTAGCTCTTGTAGCTTAGAGACCGAGATCTGTTGTGCCGTATGAGGTCAAGCGTTGTCGTGTAGGAGCAACGGGGATGAGCGATTAACCAAGGCTGACCAGGGATTTGCGAGCTTCTCCATCATTTTGTTCGGTTCCTCACAGTAAACACCTGCAGTAATGCTGGTGCTACTTGGTAATAAGCTGTGATCAACTATACCAAACAGGGACCATGACTTTTTTACGGGTAAGTTTTCGTTTGGGTCTGAGTCTAACCAACATGATGACCGCTTACGATTATCAAAAAGAATCCATTTTTCATCGCAAGTGACTATGCGCTTCCAAATCCCTTCGTTTTACCAATGTGACTCAAATGAACCAATATTGTTATGAAGCTAACGTTGAAAAATGTCGTAGTTGACTTTTTAAACGTAGAATGTAGTGAAAATAATACACTAATCAATAAACAAACATACACCACACACACCACACATAAACATACAACAGACATATTACACCTACGTGCTATATAGCAGAGGGCAAGAGGGGGTGAACAATCCACTTTGAGGGTACTTTAAAAAAGTATATCAATTCATACTTTATTGTATACGTACGTATTCGTGCCAGGTTTCAAGTTTATCAACTCTCCAGCCCTTTTATAAATGTTGTTTTTTGCTAAATACCATCTTAATGTCTTTAATTGGGCCTAGTTGCCATAAATAAACAAAATATTATTACTATTATTATTATTTAATAATGTAACAGCTTTCCAAAATTCAAGTTTCTATGTTTACATGTAGGTAAATGAAGTTAAAATGAATTATTTCCAGGTAGTGATATGCTTGTATGAGAATTTGTATATTTACATTTAGGTAATTACGAATTTGTGACCGAAAAATGAGGTTTTGTGATAAGCGTTTAAAAAACCGGGCAAAAACAACATGTTTAAGTACTGGTACTGGGTCAAGCAGTAGGTAGGTATTTTTTATGTAACGATTTTGTCTGCGTGTAGTGTTGCGAGCTAGTCGTTTATGTCGCTATGCCACGCTGCCAGTGATGCGGTGATGCGGTAACGTGTCCAAAGTCGACTTATAACGCTCTGCGTAGTGCCCGGAGCGATTGCCACAGCACGTTATCGTGAACCAGCTTCTAACATTCCTACGGCTTTGAACATTTATTCTCGGCAAAAATGACGTCTTCTCTCCATAATTCAAAAACTATTTTCTATTCAAATTACGAAAGGAGATGTTTTTTTTCCCCTGTAATTGTGGCCCAACAGTGTACCTTAAGAACAAAGGTACGAAAACACGAAAAAAATCGCAGATTTAAAAAAAATATTGGATATATTTATGCATTTGTACCACCTGAAATTGTCGAACAAAGATGCTAAAACTTGCAACCCAAGAATTTCAATCTGGCAATCTCGTGATTCAATTCTCCGATAATGCGTTTCGTTACTTTATTTTATAAAAGTATGAAAACCTAAAAATATACTGTTTAGAATTTTGTTAATGTGTTACGGATAAGTTTTTTTTTTTCTGGCATACATTTTTTTTTTTTTTTTATATTGTTATAGGCTTGCGTTTGACCGCAACTCACCTGATCTTAAGTGATGATGCGGCCTAAGTTGGAGCACGCTTGCCTAGAATAAACCGGTTCACTCGTGCCTTGAAGATACCCAGATTATATGTATCGGGGAATAGAGAGGCGGGCAGTGAATTCCACAGTCTGGCAGTTCGCACAATAAATGTGGAGTCAAAGCGCTTGGTTCGAGACCGTGGAACTTGTCGAAATGTACCCGATAAAAGACCGATAGGCTGGCAACGGCGCGGCGGTGTTCAAGGCTTTGGAGCTTAGCCTTAACCAGGAAGTCGTTGTCTATGAGCCTCTTGGCACGTCTTTCAATAACTTCCAACGCCTCCAGCTGGTACTTGGCAGATCCATCCCAGAGGTGCGAACAGTACTCCATGCACGATCGAACTTGTGCTTGGTATAGGTTCAGCATCTGTTCCGACGTGAAGTACTTTCGCACCTTTGCGAGGACTCCTAGCTTTTTAGCAGCTAGTTGGGCCTTTGACTCGATGTATGACCCAAAATTGAGACTCGACGTCTAAGTAACGCCAAAAAGCTCAAGATGGTCGGTGATCGGAACGGATACATTTCGGAAAGCAGGGGCCAGATTGAAAGGCCTCTTCTTGGCAGAGAAAAGACACGCCTGGGTCTTGGCTGCATTAAACTCGACCAGATTGGCATCGCCCCAATCGGAGACAGCCTTGAGGGACAAGTTTAAGCGCTCGACCATGGACTCCCTGTGAGTCCGGATTTCAGCCGCACTGGCACGTGCGCTGGATATGTAACTCTCTACAACTGTGCTGTCATCTGCGTATCCAATGGTACCGGGTTTCAGCAAATCGTTAATATGCAGCAGAAAAAGGGTTGCAGAGAGTACCGAGCCCTGAGGGACCCCGGCATTTATAGACATTTGAACAGACGAGCAGTCATCAATGACTACTCGTATTGAACGATCTCTCAGGAAATCTGATATCCATACACAGAAACCAGCGGGCAAGTCAAAAGATGGAAGCTTGCTAATTAGGCCATCATGCCATACCCTATCAAAGGCCTTCGAGATGTCCAGGGAGACGGCAAGCGCTTCCCCATATTTCTCGATGGCCTCACTCCAGATGTGAGAGGCGTACGCGAGAAGATCCCCAGTGGACCGATTTCGGCGAAAGCCATATTGACGATCACTGAGGAGGTCATTAGCTTCAAGGTATTAATGGGGTATTAAGGTTTTTATGGGCACACGATTTAAAAAAATACACTTATTTCACACTTCAAGTTATTTTTTGCGTTTAGTTAGCTACTGGCCAAAAGACAGTACTCCAGGGTCGATATTTTTTTTCTGTTGTTGTTGATAGCATTATTGTCATTAGATCCCCGTGACACGACCAAACATCGATGTAATATTGACAGATGGAATAGTTTGACAGCCGTCAACACTGTCGTGAACGTCTCTTTGAACGCAGTTACGTTGCGAGGTAGTGTTTTTTCATATTCTTTTATTTCTTAATACATCGAATATTGAAGGATTTTAAATACTGCTAAAAATACGATTTATTGAAAGGAATTTTAATAGTAATTTGTACCTCGGTACATGTTTGGGCCGAAAAAAAACACCTCCTTTACTAAAAAGTATGCATAAGAGTTACAAGATTATAAATAAAAACCAGATATTTTGTCTAGCTTAGACCTGCTTGATTTCTTCTTACTTTATAATATGAGTGAATGCATACCAGCCGTGATTGGTATATGTTTTGTACTATCTGCTTTGACGAAGTAGCTTGGGATCAGGATAGACATAGGGACTCTACTTTTTATTACATACGCAATTATCACGCGGAAGAGGCAGCAGGCAATAACGAATTTTGTATTACACCCTGTAATGTAATATCGGCAACATACTTTGAATATTGAGGCTATATGATTTATTTCTGTTTCCGTTGTTTTCCTCGAATGTAGCCTAATTACAACGGAGCTAGTCATCAACTACACAGCAGCTTTATTATGTAAATATGATAATATTATGCAAACATAATAATATTTCTATTGTACTCTTGTTACATAACAACTTTGAATGCGTAATATGGGACAGTGCGGTAGAGGGCTATTGTTAAATGTAAGTTTACATACCAACAAGGTTAATCCGCCCAAACAAATTATGAACAACATTAATATATCCTCTGTATCCGGCAACTTCCCGCAATAAGCAGAATGTATTAGTGTTATTTATCTTAGCTCGAAGCGCCACCAAAGTTTTAATTGCAAGCGCCGATACAATTTGCGTACAAATGAATTTATTCGCTGAATCCGTAGTGCAATCGTATGCGGGCCCGGGTGGCGCGGGCGGCGCGACGCGCAGATTATCCGCGTGTGTAGAGCCGCTAATTGCGGGTAACAACGAGCCAACCGCCGCGCGCTGCCGCCGTGCCGCACGCTAGCGAGCAATGCACCTACCACCAAATCACCACGCGTTGTCAGATCGGTATATGTCGTACGCTTTCATGAATTTTAAGTAAACTATACACTTCGTATTTCGCGACTAAACATGAGTGCGATACCTATTCTCGTATTTATAAACGTTCTAAATTTAGTTGCAATCTCATCTCAGCGACAATCTATGTCAAAATATTGTAGGTAAAAGAATAGAGATCATCAATCATTTCGACAGATTAAGACTGAGAATAGAGTGCCTATGTTCCTACGGTTAGTACAATTACCTCCCTGTTGTAGGTATGCGTGTTTAGAAATCACGTTTTTGAATATCATTCTTGGCAATTATATTATAAACCAAAAATAGCAGGATCGGTCTAGCCGTTCTCGTGTCATGCGATTACGAACACATTTGGCGATTCATTTTTATTTACATAGATTGATTACCGTAGAAACATAACTGAATAACTGGATACTTTTTGGTTAACCAACACAAAATTAAAACTGTAAGAAGCTTTTTTAAAAGTTTTAGCTTAGGGCTCATTAATGCAAATAAATGACGTAAGTGTTGTTGTAGTTTGTATATACTATAAAAGCTCGAACTAGAGTAGATCCTAAGATTTTTTAGTAATACCTAATTTTTACCAAGGTTTAGTAGTAAAAGATCGCTATTCTGTGATTATTATTAATTACAGATTTTACTAGCATTGACTCGGTAGATTTTAAACTTTACCTCAGACACAGTAGGTATCTAAATGTTGAAAAATAGTCATGTTTAAAATAATGCAGGTATTTCACTATTAATAAATGTCAATTAACAATTCTAAACACATTAGAACAATCAATGAAAGGGAATATTTCATTGATCACCTCTAATTTTTACTGGTCCTATGCTGCTGTTTGGCTTTTTTACTCAACAATCGCTTTTTCACGTAGGGCTAACTATTGGGAGAGCGATACCGCGTCGGCTAGCGGTACATCCAAGTCTGTCGCAGTTATTATATCTATTTAATAATAATAATAAATGTAAATAAACATTTACACAGAAAAAAAACATACATAAGTACACAAGGATTTTAAAATAGATTGTACAGTACATTGTCCAGTAGTTATTAACTAGGGCACGTAACAAAAAGACCATATGTGAGTATTTATTATCATATCTATAAGTACTTTTATGAAATCAAAACAGGATATCTTTGGGGAAGGATTAGCCATCATCATCTGCCTAGCCTTTTTCCAACTATGTTGGGCTAGGCTCCTAGTCTAACCGTATGCAGCTGAAAACCAGTGTTTTACATGGAGCGACTGCCTGCTTGACCTCCGCAACCCAGTTACTGGATAACACGAAACCCCTTGGTAAGATTGCCTGTCAGACTTTGGGCTTCTACTTCTGACTGTGTATTTTTTTCTGTGTTATTGTTTTTGTGCAATATTTACTTAAACTTCCATCAACTCTAATTATTGCACATTTTGGAAACTTCAAACTCTGGAAGAAGGTGTGGGTGGTGTTTTTGAGATATGAAAATTCTGTATTATGTCGGCTTAGCCATTGGTTTGTTCACAAACTAAACAAAAATTAGACAATTGGCACGTCTTACTGCCAGGCAGCTGAAGAAAAGGACAAACAACACAGACAGGGCAGGATAGATAAGAACTAAGTTAGAGATGTCAAATTAGTTGTTTCTTGAACTTCGCCGTGTTTTTAATTAATACGTTCTGAAATATTATTGTATGATAATTTTAGACCATCTTTAATTGACAGCTCTAATTATTATTTGTCTCTTTCTTGTTTTATTGGTGAGAAAGAGATAAAAATAACTTAAAATAAGTTTATCTCGTGCACAACAGAATTGGCACCAATGGATATCAATAATAAATCTTAAATACCAAAAGTAGAAAATTAGGGTGTTACATGGGTGGCTTATGAGGAGCGGGCCGGACGAGAGCTGATTTTGTAAATGTCTACTTGACTATGACTACTGTGCTAGATTAACACTATTGTACTATTAAATTTAGCACAGTGGCAGATCAGTAGCACGTAGTAGAAAAACTTAAAACTATGTGGCTTTTATGAAAATAAAAATACGTTTTATAATGTAATCTTCATATGATTATTTCGGTTTTATTATGACTTGACCCACTAACCCAACTTTAAAAACCCAATCCCCATTACAGCAGCAGAAAGAATTGAAGAAACTGTTTCTTAAATTCTTTCACTTGTAAAGTGGATAAGCATTATTTATAACTATTCCAAATCCCAAGTCAAAGTGAAATAAGCAGCTGTGACAGACAGACAGACGAAGTCGTACCATATAAGGGTCCATTTTATGGTGCAACTTTGTTAGTCTGTCTTTTAGTCGATTTTATTACAGAACTCTAAAAAAGTCGTCTGATGTGATAGTAAGTACACAAGGGGCAAGCGAGGTGAACATCAGTAAAGAGAGTCTGCATTCGGGCTGGCGGAACTGGCACAGCAGTCGGGATCCGGTCTAACAAAAGGGTGATAGCGGTACGTGCGTAAATCAAACGTCGCACAATAACAGAGCCTCCCGCGACCGCCCAACCCTTATTCACAGTCCCTCCTAGTTATAAGCCTCCCCATGCCGCTATAGCCGTCGGTCGGTTCTCATAAATCTGCCACACTGAAATGTGCTCCGTTGCCGGCCAGTCGTGTGACTGACGCCGTCGATATCTGTGCCAATAGGTTTTCAATGTCAGTGTACCCGCTGTTTCGTTTCAGTTAAACCCAGTGGTCCGTCAGACGCGCCCCTTTTACTATCTCCCCTTATATAGGCAGCCCCCTTTACAACGCGCAATTATTTTTTGCGTGAAAAGAGTGTATGCCATCAAAGCAACAATTTATCAATTTAAATACCACACAGGACAAACATGAATGTTAATATGAGAAATAGGACGTCGAATATTGCGCGGTTCACGTGTTTACATCGCACACATTATTCTCATGAGCTACACACTGAAGCAGTCGACGGGGCATTACATTTCTCGTTCGGATGGTACGATACCATCGTACTTCGCTCTACTCGCTGCAATTAACGCTACACAATGACCATATAAATCTTCTGCGAATGCTATGTTCGTTCTATTATGCACGTATATACTTGTCGACGCAGTAAGCTTACACACTAGGAATATACAATTATTTGTTACTAAGATTAATAACAAGATTGATAACGATAGAATGATTGAAGCCGTAAGATTGATAACAGTGATACGATTGATTATAATTAAGCAAATTAGTCATGGTAAACAACAATTTTAGTAGGAAAGAGTCAGAGATCCGGTCGGCATAAATTGGGGGCGCGTAGCTTAATCTTACCTATACGTCTCGAGCCTAATAACAAACAAGCCGCGAGCTGAGATTACGCTCCGAATAAATCAATGTTACGACGCGTTAAAATATTTAAGCTCACGATTAATGTCAGGCGCGGATACGCGTTTTATCGAATGAGTAGCGGCGTGCGGCGCAACAAATGCAGAATTCACCATGAGACGTTCACCATGAAGACAATCGGTCGATCCCAAAAACTTACTCCTTTTCTCGGCCATCTTCCAATTAACTTCAAATGAGATGAGATTTAATATAAAACGTATATAAAACAACATACTGAATATTACAGTGTTTCGTAACGCAACACCAGTTACATTAAAATGTGATTTAACAAATGACACCAATTTTTAAAGCGAAGCATAGTCCTATTCAGCTGTAAATAAACCTACCTATTGAATATACCAGCAGTTTATTGAGTCACAGTAATGTATCATGATAATGCCACAGACATTTAACAAGGGCTCGTTATATTATGGGGCTGTAACGATAACCACAACTGATAACTGTTTCTAATCAGACGAAAGGCGTGGCCTCTATCACGGTCGCCGTTATAACCTTGTTTAACTGAGCGGGTCTGTTCATTATATAAAACATCGACGATTGAAAAGCCTAATAACCTACGCGGTAACTTTTTAATGTTACAGTTAGATGGAACGGAACACGATCGAAGATAAACATATTATAATAAAGCCCCTAAATGGTTTTAAACCAGACTAATACTGTAAATATCTTTCCCAACCTAGGAGGACGGGCGCTTCTGATATAACGATATACTGGCGGAAGTAATAAAATAAAACGATTTTACATCTCCAGGGGGAAACGAACGTTTTTGTCGAATGGGAAAAGTCGCGAGCGACTTCTCATTCCGCGATAAAATCAGGAACGTTTTACGACAATCTTCTATTCGATTACCTTTCGTTAAACAACAATCTTAAGAAAAATCGTGCCCTGCGTTTTTTTGTGTGTCAATTTTAAAATCGGAGTTTACGAACATAGCCTTTATTAAAACTGATACTGATTATCAGCAGGATAAATTCGTGCAAAAATTTTCCAGAAGGGTTTTTTTATTTCTGGAGCTTGGAAAACAATCCCACGTCAACAAAATCAAGGCCGATCAGTGATTTAAAGGAAATCCGAGTAAGTCTGTGCATGGCAACACGTTCTGTTATTTGTAATATGCGACACCGACGGACATCGACAAAGTGTCGCGTGGCGGCGAGGTGCTGCCGGGGCCTGCCGGGCTCTGTGCCGCCGCATAATGAACTGGTCACGTAGCCACATTTCGTATTATTTCCGTGGGACGCGTCACGTGACTTGAATAAATGTGGGCCTTCGCGATCTAGCGTCTCCTTGGACCCTCCACAAATAAACCGCTTTACGCACGATTCCCCAGCGGAGATTCATTATTCTGAATCTTACCGATTCATAATACATTACTAAAGTTTTCTTTTTCATGAATCAGTTTTATCTGACCACCCTTACGGATCCCTGGGTTTTCGATCCGAGTGGTATGACCGGAAACTTCAAATTTTTTTTGTATAATAAAGTGGTTCCTTTTTTAAGATAGCGATTATTATTTGTAAATTATAACTAGAGTATTATTTGATAGATACGCCATAGGAGTGAATTCATGTGAGATGGACAACGGATTAAAATAAAACAACATCACAGCAAAGTAATTAAAAAAAAAACCGGACAAGTGCTAGACGAACTCGCCCACCGAAGGTTCCGTACAAATTTGTAGGTACATACCCATACTTCCATACTAATTCATACCTACTATCCATACTAATTCATACCTACTATCCATACTTTAATCTTCTATCTTCTAATATTATAAATGAGATAGTAACTCTGTTTTTTACGCTTTCACGACGAAACGGCTGAACCGATTTTGATGAAATTTGGTACAAAAATAGCTTGGACCCTGGGAAAGGACATAGGCTACTTTTTAATCTACGACTTTGCCTGCATCCGCGATAACGGACATTCATGCGGACGTTATAGTGGGCAAAAGCTAGTTTTAAATAAAGACTATATTTTTTTAAAGATTTAATAACAAGTGTAAAGTTTTCACACTTTTCCCTGTACTTATAGTATAAGACGATATTACTAGCCAAATGTCATAGTTCTAGGTCAACGGGAAATACCCTATGAATTTTGATTCCCTAGATAGTGTCGAAATATACGATTTTTGCGGCATAAACAGCCGTATCTTTTTTTCACGTTAACATAGAAGGTTGATTTTTTTACAGCTTCAAGGAACCGTAGACTTAAGTATATGGTTTTAATTTCAACTCGATACCTCCACGCGTTCCCGAGATAAAGGGTCTTGACAGACAGACGGACAGACAGACAGACGTCACGTTTTAACATGGTATAACAGCACTAATGCAAGAAAGAATCATGGCAGGATTTGTACTACATAAAAAAAGATTTGTAGACAAGATTAAATTCTAATTCCTATATTCTTCGGTACCTAAAGAGTATCTTCAGGCATTTACAATATTTTTATAACCCCGCATGTATTGCGGCTTTTCGTTAAAATATTCATTTTTTAACATCCATGTGTATGGATGTTAAAAAATGAATATTTTAACGAAAAGCTCATTATTTCAGAACGAAACGGCGGCTGACAGTAACAGTGACACTGACAGCCTCCTTTTCGCAGTTCTTACACTGAAATTGCATCGTTTTACGGGTATATATATAATAATGTCACAAATAATGATTAATCAATCACTTTATTTTTTTAATGAATGTATGTTTCTCGCCATGATTCTTTAAGTTTAATATAGTGCGGTCCACTGTAATGCAATCCTGCCCGCCCTACGCCGTCCTCCTCACAGCTACGCGACATCCGCTACATTGCTACGCCGCGTGCTACTTTGCTACGGTAAGCGCTACGCCTCCATCAACATGCTACGCCCTATGCTACGCTACTTGCTACGCCGCATGCTACGCCGCCTGCTACGCCGCTTGCTACGAGCGTAGCAGAAGCTCTGAGGACTATTTACCGGCTGCGCGCTTCATACAAAAGTAGTCTGAACTCAGGTATTTTGGTCAATAACTAATTTAACTCGATAAAATTTTGTATTTTGCGTAAGGGCACTATATAGGTTTGTCAGTTTGAAACTGACTAACCAAAGTCTAGATATTTATTACGTATGCATATACACAATTTCATCGAGTTTAATTACTGTTTGATCAAAATATGACTTGACTTATATCAGTAGTGTAGAGCGGGCTATCGGTACAGTCCCTTTAAAACAGAACGCTTTGAGGTATTCGTTATATTAAACTTTATACTAATTTTATTATCATAATGTTCCACAAGAAGCTCGATTATCGATCAAATGACATTTCACATCATCCAAGATATAGCGGATTAATTCGAAGCGTCATTATTATGTTAATTCTCATACAGAACTTAACTTGAATGTACTAACAGAATCCCATATTTATATTCCGATGCACCGGGAAAACTTATTTACGGGCTCTAAAAAATACGACTATTTTATAAACCTACAAATTATAAAGCAAAAACTTTTTCCTCCACGATATTTGTAGCTCTGTTCTACGTCTATAAGTAGACCATGGATGGTTAGAAAAATCTCATATTCAGAAAAGTTTTACAATATTTTATGAAACTTTGTTTATTTAGTATCAAGTTATAAATATCATAACTGTAGCTTGTATAGTTTTCAAAACCTGCTCGGCGTGTTGGCGGCGATAAAGACATCAACAAGACTGCGGCCACACATCCTCTTGGTGCTCGGTATTAGACGTGTAAGCAGTTTATTGTGCGGCAGGCTTGCTCATAACTACCCATTCTCCCAGGGATAATGTCGGACAAGCTACGTTATGTTTATTTCAGTCCACGTTATAAAGGTCTGGCGTAGAAGTGGCCAAATATTATCTTTACAAGAACATCTTATATTAAATCAACGATCATGGAGATGTTGCTGTCGTTGTGAAAGTATAGTTCGAGTGAGTAAAGTAACGCCCTAATTTATCAGTATAAAATATTTAGGCGAAAGTTATAACAAGAGAACTAACGAAAGGAGTTCATCGCTTGTCTATGTTGTGAGTTTTAAGAAGGATTATTAAACTATTTAGTTTTAAAAGAGTTTGATGTTACCTTGGATTTCCGCGAAGAGCCGCATGATGAAGCGCGTTGAAACCATTGTTATTAGTGAGTGTCATGTCGGCTCCGTGCTCCAACAATAAAGTCAACATATCGTCACGTTTCTTCGAAATGGCATCATGTAAGGGGGTGTCGCCTTCGGAATCCTGTAAGAGGAACATACAATGGAATATTAATTTAGGCTTACGTACATGGACTCATTGTGGAGGGTAGTGCGCACCTACGGACAAATTAGGTCAGTATGCACTTTAATCAGTAGATAGAGGCGAGCGGTGCCAGCTGCGACTATATTCGCCTACTGAATTTTAAAGCACAGCCCGTCTTGAGTATCGCGACAATTTTCTAAAACATCAAACCGCTCGAATGAATAATTGAGGCGGCGGAGAAGGCGTTTAGGGCGTGGATTATGGCGACTTGCATAATTTATAAGCGTCTCGGAGTGGTTGAGGCGAGCAGCGAAAGGCAAAGCCTCGCGCGGCGCGGTGCTGGGCGCGCGACAGATATCAGAGAATGGTGTCGAGTTCAGAAATATAGGACGAACGGCGCAAAAAGCGCGGCTACCGCGTCATTATCATAATCACCACTGCTGCGTACCGCTGCGGTGCCGCCCAAGCCGTTTTGCTTTGTGAGCGTGCATTAAGAGAGCCGAGCGTTGTGCTCTGTCATCCCTGCAATTAATTTGCAAAGGTCCGTTAGATAAATGTTTAAACTTTGATGGAATAGCTTTGATCTCGGTATAGGCCTTTTTAGTGCTATTCAGATACAAAATAGTTTTTTTTTTTTCATATCGCCTATATCCGACCATATTACATTTATATGTAAAAACCATCATTCATATATTATCATCATCATATCTTTTTCATAAAATGGCGAAACAATGGTTTCTACTACAAAAAGTACTGGTCAGTTTAGACAAAATAAAAAGCAGAGTTTATAATACTTCCTAGATTCTCTAAAAAAAAGATATTCTTTATCAGTATGTAACATCGGAAATTGTGTTAGATCAATAAACAAAAAAAATAGAAGAAGTACCAACTCCGGCGCTTAGATTTAATACAATGAAATAAATATCAGGCCGCAGCCACAGCCTCAAAGGTATATCATAGCAGCGGGGGATAACAAAGCATCCGACACCCATTCAGATGCAGTAATTCAGTGCAAGCTCAACCACAGATACGGGGTAATTCCGCGCAGAATAGCAGCATTAAATATTAATCGTATTGACATATAAATGGTCATAACGGCCTGTAATTCGTGACATCGTGTTGCGGTGTATGCATTACATGCAGTGCTAACTATATGTTTACACATAATTTTGTGTATGTAGCGTTACTGATAAGCACAGGCCTACTAATATTACTAACGGACTGGCATTTATGGATCTAGACACGCAAGAAGGAAATGCATATCTGTTTCTACACAAATTGATATTTTAGGAAAAACTTAGAAAAGTCAATAAATTTCACCTACTCAGAAACATAGGGTCTCAATTAACGCTGTAGTTTGTTTAAGGTTTTAGAGTTTAAAATCAGAGAGAGAGAGAGAGAGAAAAAACAACCGTCTGTGTGCAGTACGAACCCACACTACTACAGCGCCATAGCGGACCGACACCAAACGCTTAAATTGCATGAGGTCGAAGGTTGACTATTATACAACTTTATTTCAATTAAGTAAGCGTACTTTTGTTCATAAATTGTACTATTAAAAACGGTGTAGTTAATTAAGTGTACAATTTTTTTTTATCAAATATTGTCATCTTTACTTGTTCGCCACACAAGAATTAATAAGTTTAATATAACACGTTGATGTAGTGCGATGACACCGCCACCAGGTAAATACGCCTCGGCAAAAATAAGTGTTGAGGTGAAATAAGAAATTTGATTTACATGGCAATATCCGCAGGTGCACGTGAGATGCACCCTGCAAGCCGCGCTGCGATATAAATATCCTTACGAATATAACAGCTATACTTGACGGCCTCATAACACTTTCCGTCCATATTACACGTGTGAACTGACAAGCCTAATCACATCTTTTTAGAAAGTAGAATTATTTGAAATACTCGGTTAATGTTGGACTGTTTTCAGAAAGATAGAATCTGGCATCATTATTTTTGTACGGAATAGTAAATATTACTTATGTTAATAATAATGGGATATTTTCCGCTTTATCAAGGTTTCTCTTTCAAACGAATACCTCTTTTCGTTTTTGGTACCTTTAGAAATATTATAGAAAAGAAAACCATTACCGCGGTACTATCAGTGATTATGTAATAAAACAGAAAGCGACTCTGAAGCCCGAACAATAAAAACAAAACAACAAGGTAATTACTCAAAGATAAGAACAACGCGTCGAGCACGAGAAGTGGCGAGGCGTGCTCGGTGGAGGCGGGAGGCGGCTGATATCGCACAGGCTCTTAACAAAGGTTAAAAATTCGTTAGCCTTGATTAAAACGTCTGCTCGTCGCCTTACTGTGGATAAACAAAGGGTCAGATTATCAGACGAATTAATACAGGAAACAGTAAGAATAGTTTAACCCTAAAACAAACATTAAAAAGCAGATGCGGCTACAAACTACTAGCGGTCAAAAAATACCTATTAAAGGTAATATTAAACAGTTTGAGTGCATAAATATTTGTATACAATTTGCGGAACGATTTTGAATTCATGAAACGTTTGTATTTATGAAAATACAAAAGAAAACCTTTATTTTACGAATGCAAATTTTTCTCAAACTACAATATTCAGGAAACGAAATTTCGTCATTGACGAGGCGGAAAGAAAACAACTAATTGTTTAATTCCCAACCATTAAGTCGAGTATTACGGGTGGATTATTCACGGGTCATATACCGCAGCATCAGCGCAGGGAGCGGCGCGTTGTGTTTCGCCGCGGACCGGCACGGCACCACAGCGACACCGCTGCGCTACCAGCTCCGACCGGTAGTGCTTACTTTTGACATTATACTCCGCATTCATTTAAATACGATACTTTACACACACAAGTCTAATTTTTGGACTTTGTGAAAGGACTGACAAGTCGGATACCACTGAAACATCTATTATTCGATGAAGAAAAGTGAATAGCGACCGCAACAGTGAATGGTCGGTGAAACAATCAATGTGATTACGGATACCGACTACTTCCAAAGTTCACCAAAATAAAGTTGCATTTGTCATAACTTACTACAACTTGATGTTAATGTTAACAGCTTTTTTTTATCTTTGTACCAATTAAACATTCACATACTCAATTACATTATTTTAATAATAGGAGAAAACTTCACGGAGTCGTATCGAAATATACGTTTGACAATCGTGTAAAACTCGGCAATGCAGAATATTTGATTTTAAAATTTAAAACGAGATAAAAAAGTTTGCTAAGTTACGTCGTTCAACGTGCGAGTTACAAAATAACCGAATTATTTTCCGGTTCATATCGATAACAAATATTCCCTAGACTGACTCAATCATATAGTACGGATTTAACAGTAACAGACTGCTCCCTCATAAGTCGCCTTGATTGATTGTGCGGAAATAAACCCAGCTTTCGGTTCGTTCGATCCATGTTTATACTCACTCACAGATATCATATTAGGAAATGTATGAAACACTAGTAATGCCACACACAATTCAATACTTAAGTATATGCTCTTTTGTCCATGCATACAATGCATACATAATATGTGAGATGGTGAGCCGAGATCAAGGAAACACATCAACACACTAATTTTACTAATAAGTAGTTTATCTTCAGTTATAAAAAATTGTCGTCTTTTAATTTTGCGTCTTCGTATTACTTATATTTTCTTCATGGGTCATAAGATATAACGAATAACATACGTCATCTCTCTCACTCTTTCACACAGTCATGCATCATGCATCATCAAACTTCCATTCCCACATAAATATAATACATTCAATGTTCATAACGACGACAAGCTTTCGGAAAGCTTCATAAATTCCACAGTCCATTAGTGTTCCGATATCTCAACCACACAATTCTTTGTTATTCAACTGGACCGCAGCCGCAGCGAGCTCTATGCTTTAGATATCGGAAAATACTAATGTACTTGGTAAGATTTAGCACTAAGCGGTGCTCCGCCGCTATGCGCAACCCCGTGTAACTGTAACATCACCCTACTATACAGATAAAAAATATACAAACAGACCAGTGCTCCCTAACGCAAAATAATATTTCATAAATTATCATATTCTTGTAATTAAGCTTAGGTATCCACTTCGGTTACTTTGTTATTATGTGGCCGAGGAAATGAAATAAATTAAAATACTGAATTTAAAATGCGATCACATTTAATAATGCTTTTATAAGCTTGAAACCATAAACATTCACAATAAAAGAATAATGTGGGACGCCTAAAATATTTGAATCTACGATTTCAATAATAGTTCTGAAACTATCGATAGTAGCGCTGTGAATATTGGAGAAGAAGAGTATTTATTAGGTGAATATTGGACCAATGCGAGTGTGCGACATTACGGTGCGAGATAGTTTTTCCGTCCTAACGCTGTGGCCAAACGCACAGGTGTCGGTAATGTGGCACAAATCGCGCTTCGGGACAAAAACACCAACTCCGCATGTAATTTAAGCGAAGATATTCCAGTATGTAAATAAATAAACGTTGTATGAATATGTATTTAAAACTTGTTCCTGTACCTTTTATTTTGGTATTTATATAAATATATCTCATAGGGATGTTTTCAGTAGTTTTTTTCAACAGCCTAGAGTGCTGTAATTGGTTCTTTAGAAGAGTCCAGTTAATGGGAATAGTATCACCCAATAATAGTTAGGTACTTGAGAGTTAAATGTGGCAAAGTGTGGATGTAACTAGATTCTATTCACGTATGCTATATAGGAAAACAGGAGGAATCTATCCTTATTTTAAAATGATAATGTATTATTATGTTATCAACAAACGTTTCTTGCTAAAAATTGTCGTATGGAAATTTTCTAGATAAAATATGATTCAACAATACAACATTGAGGTAGTACCTAAATACATTTTAACAATGTCGGCCGATATACATTTACATAGGTACTAAAGCTACCCTAGTCTATATATCTATAACCAAATAATTAAAACTGAAATGTCTGTTTTTAATGTCAAAATACAGCTTATACAGCTAACATCTTTATACTAAATGCATTACGAACGGATATACGGTACTTATATCAAAACATATTTTTTTAACTTTTATGTCAGGCTGACTGTCTGTTTGTTCCGGCTAATCTCTGAAACGGCTGGACCGATTATGAAGGGACTTTCACAGGCAGATAGGTGATGTTGTAAGGAGTAACTTAGGCTACTTTTATTTTAGAAAAAAACGAACTCCGCGAAAAAATATTAAAACCCCACTGATAACCGGCTAACATATGGACGAAGTCGCGGGCATCAGCTAGTTATAAATATTAAGGTGTGAGTGCCGAAGAAAGAAACCATAAAATTTCGGGTGACGTCGGCCCTTTCATAAATTTATCGACAGCTCGTGGTAACAGGCAATAAGGAAAATATTTATGAAGTAAAACAGCGCCGGGCGCGATTTTCATTAGCTAATTATTAGTCAACCGTTCCAGCTAACGTAGACAACGTTGAACTGTTTGAAAAACATCTTCTGTTACTTCGTAGAAGATTATAGTGTTGACGAAAATAAGATAATAGATTTTCGTATTATTACTCATTCATTATACTAATCTGCTTGCCTAGAAAAAAAATGTTGTATTTAGATTTATTACCCTCTACATCATATGTTTAACATAGCTCCCTCCAGGCTAGTTGGTACGTTTAATTGAACGCCAGTTTGAGCCATTAGCGTATAGGACAACAGTTTATAGGCCGTAGCTCGACGTCCAAACACACAGATCGGGACGCATGTCGCGCTACATACCGCTTATCGAAATGTTGCCATCGACTGGCCTAACAGTTTGTGACACGTCACATTTCTAGCGCGAATACGAAACACTAGGTTATACTTCAATGGAGTATCGAGTTTTGTTTATGCGGATTTAAGAATTCATTTACTTTTATTTACGTAAATAGGCAGTAGATATTAGATATTACAGGTATTATGAAACTATAAAAAACAAGTGCCTATGTGTATTTAGGTTTGAAATATACGTAATAGATACCTGACACCATTTTTAAACGATATATTTTATAAAAATATTTTCATTCTTTCTGAATGTGACACGACCAATAAATCGCATAATGGTGTCGTAAAATTTCGGCGGTATTATCTTGGGAAAACCCGGCTATTTTACATTCACCTGCGAGGTTTCCCTCCACGTCCAATTTATGTTAGTGGGCACAAAACGAACGCTGACAAATGTGGAAATAAAATGAACATACGTTTTATCTCTACACTCACGGAGTCGGTTTTCGAGCTCGTGGCAGTGTAGGGTGAGCGCGGGTGGCGGGGCAAGCGGAAAGGCGCGACGCGAGCAAGGGGCGCGGGCATGAGATGAAGACTTTCCTCTATACCAAGCTTAATCCACGTACAGTTCAGATAAATATTCGATAAATCGTCAAGATATGCGTTAAGTATATACAAGCATTGCGGCAGTAGAATATTCATAATATTTTACTAAAGATCTACATACTATGTATTACAAACGCGGACTCTTTAGTGAGTGTTCGTTTTATGTGACTTCTAAAAGTGTTAGACTTAGAAGAAACAGGTAACATAATAAAATGTCTAATACTAACACGGATGGAACAAGCGTATAGCAATCAATGCTTGATCTTTCTTTGTACATGAAAACTTTATCCGGCAAAGTTGTCCATTTACACCACGCACTAACATCTGGTTGTTGTTACACTAACAATAACTTGTATAGTAATGTTATTGCACTTATATCATCTACAAAATACTCATCATCATTATCTGCCTAGCCTTTTCCTAAATATGTATGTATAATGTATATCCATCCAACTGTGTAACCAGTCTTAACTAGTGCAACTGAATACCAGTGTAGCGCATTACATTACATGTAGCGCCTACAAATTCCTATCTTCCATTTATTATGAAACGTCTTAAAAGCGTCTCTGGACTTTCCAACCACCCGCGTAGTTCTTACTTAGAAACGGTACGACGACGGACGAAACTAAGTGGAACTTTTCCCAGGTCGGCGTATATAAAAAGAATTTTTAAAAGTTTCTTCACATCGTAGCTGCATACAGACTTTGAACATAAACGCCATGTGTAAAATATACAAACTTCATAGGCACTACATTATTTTAAATACTTAAGTACAGTGTCGCGTAAAGTTATTATTGTTCCAAAATATATGGTTTTACAAAAAGCTATGGATTACATAACAAGTTAAGAGTGAATTCAATGATTCTCGTTTTTGGGTTCCGTACCTCAAAAGGGAAAACAGAACCTTATAGGATCACTTCGTTGTCCGTCTGTCAAGACCATTTTTCTCAGAGACACAATCAAAAGATACGGCCGTTTATGTCCTGTTTACGCCGCATATATTTTGACACTCGCAACACTTAAAACCTATAGGGTTTGCTTGCTGTTTGTTTGTATTTTGCCAAGAAACAATGTCATGTCGCACAAGTAAAGAAAAGATCCGAAATCTGAATATTTGTAGTTACGTCACAAAAAAAAATGCGTATTTTTTTACGGTACTTGACCGGTTTTTTTATATAAATTCATTCCCACCTTTTACCGACAGCAAAATAACAATCAGCTTTGAAGAATATAACTTGACGTGAGATAGTATATTAAGTTACTATTTTATTCGCCACGCGGAACTACATACAAAGCTCTTAATTTGGAGAGGGGGTAAAAGATAACGAGTAGCAACGAGAGGTATTTAATACGTACAGGTACGGGAAGTAACCGCACAGCGAGATGGAGCCCGAGCCGTAGATAAATACATCTCCCTCCCACACCAGCCCCACTTCGACGCACACTTCTGATAACCGCGCATAACGTAAAACTTTATTTACCGCCTCCACTCCAATTTGTCTTTGCGAAAGTTCCCAACTCAGATATGACGATAACTTTCAGTTGTTACGTATAAAAGACGTCCAACCCAATCTACGCTTAGAAAGACAAGTGTTAGATATTTTTCTCAGATTTATTCGTATTGACTAGCTATAAGTCGAACTTGGCATCACAGTTTGATAAACATCTTTGTAATTAAATGTGTAAACGTTTACATTTTACATAGGTTGTCTTCTACCGTGTGCAACCGTTATATCTAGGGTTTTTATACGTAAACACAGTGTCACACGGCGCAGCTTACAAAGGCCGCGAAGGAGCGCGGCAGGCACAGTTTAAAAGTGTCTAATGCATTGCTAATGTGTACAGTCCATTCCGTCGTCTACTATATAATGTAAATCATGTGTGCTCGTATTTATGATAGCGTGCACTTATTTCATACTAATAATCGATATTGCCTTAAAAGTCTTAGAATTGTCAATATTGCCTTAGAAGTCTTAGAATTGTCAATATTGCCAGTACATGGTAAGAAGAATTTTAATGAGACCACTGGGTCTTCATTCAATAAATCGATATTTTTATTGTTTCACCTTGTACATACGTACCTATTTGCGTCTCATTAAATTGGAGTTAAGCCTTCGTTTGTTCTTCAAATATTTCGTACAAATATCGTTACAGAGGGTAGATAAAAGCTATAAAGCTTAAGTAACTTTAATTGAACGAAGAACAGAGATTTCGGGAGCTATAACGACTAGACTCATTTAAGAGACTGGAATTTTGCCTGAGGCGTAATTTATAAGAATCGGCAGAGCTGGTATCAAAATGAACACCTTTTCAATTTGAAATATGTATCTGCGCGTTGTTGTAATAGTAAATACTTTATGTAGGACAGTGTCAAACAGAATCCATTTAAATACTGTGAACAATGTTAAAATAACATGTTTGTGAGTGTATTACACCCCCAGCAGTGGCACTGTGCGCAATCACGATGTCTTAGCGGGACGAGGACGATCGTAGCGTGCGCCCCGCACCCGCCGTCCTAATGAAGCCGTAACGAAGCGAGCAATGGGAAAACCAACGCCGGCTCACACCGGCACAGCTGTTGTTATTGTTATCATCACTGTATAGAGGGCATTTCAAAACAATACGCTACTTAGAAAATTACCTACTTGAGATTCAAAGCTTTTTCAACAGAGAACTTTTCATATTAAAGATTAGGAATTTAAATTAGTGACTAACAGAATTAATATAAAATTTTTAAATTTTAGAAATATAGCTAATAAACTGACCTCGCTGACTGGCAAATATTTTATCACGGCCCGAATTTGTGCCGATACAAGAATTAAAGAACGGCTACAAATGCTAGGCATATCTGGATTTATTATACAAGTGTTAACTAGCAAAAAGTAACGACACAACTGGGATTAACTACGAAGCAGATTCAGATCACGGCGCTATGTTAACCAGCGCACGAGTTCGATATTCGGCTGATGGCCCCCGTGCTGCCAGCCGTGCGCCGCAGTCCGTACTTATAATCTAATATTCGCAATTTACGAGGATCGCAGAAGGGTTCCACTGGGAGCCATAGCACTGTCATCGCGCACGTACCTGCCGCTTGCACTTACCCTTTATACATCTATATCTTAGTCGTGTTTATGGTTTTTAGGTTATTGTGTTGTTTGTTTTAAAAGTATGTGAAAATATGATGTACAATTTTTGGTGGTTTGAGTGTTAGGCTGGCATAAACTGGAGCTAAGGATTTTTTAAGAAGGTTTAAAACACTAATGATAATCACAACAATTATGTTTCAGAAATCTTTTTAGACATCGCAAGTGCTGCGCAAGTGTCAGTGTAAAATTATCTACAAGTAAAAAATGAATAGTGTAGGAGGAAGGGAACTATTACTACATGTTCTAACCGCCATTGTATGTGACGTTGCCACGCCGGGATCTGATACTAAAGCTCCGGCACAAAGTCTTCTCCGGATCTCGTCACACTTAGGTAAATCTCCAATATCCGTCGCTATCGGCTTCAGAAAAGCCACACGCTTGAATATAGTTCCAATGTTACGTATGAATAAGGCATATCACATTATCATTGTTTCAGGAAACTCGAACAGAATATGTGAACACATATTAGGCATTCATGGAATTATTTTCCAGAAACGAACGTTAATAACATAATATACAATATTACGAATTAAAAATGACGGCCAAATAAAAAGCTTATCATGTCATTCACTCGCACAATATAGATCAAAGAGAATTTATCCTAGTCTTTGATATAAATAGTCAGCTAATTAGATTACATAATAAGCGCCGCCATTTTCAATTTGTTTCTCTAAAGCCATAGGTTTTATATAAATATTATTTAAGGAATCGCAAAATGGCTCTACAGTTACTATTTAAACAAAATTGTATATCTCCAGCATTATCTTCTTTAGGTTGACTCACCATATAATATGTAAAAGAAAACAGGAACCAAAACACCTACATGTTGAATCTAGAACACACAATTTAAACGACCTTTGCAATGCACTCAAACAATACGAGATAACAAGCGGACGTTCACGTTCAAATTCAAAATAGCCCCAAAGTAAATGTAAATATAAAGGCGTAGCACAATAAGAGGTCGGCGGCGACATATTTACTCAAATTTGAATCCGGGACGTGAGGAGTCAGTCCATTACGTGATCTTTAATAATAGCATTCAGGCGGGGACCAGACATAGCCGCAGCTAGCAGACTAGTTCCTCTGACCGAATCGTTACTCTGAGCCCGGGGCGGGGAAAGATCTATAAATTACGGGAATGACAACTCGTTCTGCGCCAGATAAACCTACGCCGCAAAACAATGCTCCGGACGAATGCTTTAGTCGTTAACAAAGAGAATCGTACATCTTTATGAACTGTTTACTCGTTGGATTTTGAATTGTCTCTCGTAATTGTCGCTACTGTTCTTTTGTCCAGAATTTCAACGGTACACGCGGTACAGACGGTGAGAGCGGTCATTACTTATTTATAGCTTTAAACTCTACTTTTGCTGTGAGTCCGTAGAGGATAAATACTTTTCTGTAACTCACGACTATCCCCAATTTTGTTTCAGAATTCACGTTCAAAGGCGAACGTTTCTGAACTTCCAATAATTTAATAAAGAAAGTTTAGGAAGCGTGCGTGGCTGGCACGCTCGCCGCAAAAAGCCGAAAACTTTGATTCAATTAAAACAGAAAGTTGGACGAAGAAGTTACGAGCGCGGCCGAAAGTGTTCGGTCGGGTATCGCGCTAGGCGGCAGGCGAAGCGCTGCTCCGCGCGGCCCAGTGGCTGCAGCGAGACGCTGGCGCTGTCGGCGCGCTAGCACCACTAAATCAAAACTTATACTCAGATCCGCTCGTTCCTGAACGTTTATTGTAACTACGGATTTATGGAAAACTACGAGTAGCTTAACTGTGCATTCGTAATAACGGATTCATTTCGTGTTAATTTCAATGCAACTTCTTAATAAACAGAACTTCAGTAAAAAAAAAAGAGGTGTCGGGTCCGGTGGGACACAGCCGCGTAGCCTGGGAAAGTCGCTGGTGGGGAATAAGGGGTGACGAGCATTGTTATGCAAATTGAGGTCGTTATTTCGCTACGAGTGAGGAAAGAGCGCGACAGCGGCCGCCCTGCCTGCACCCCGCGACGGCGACGCCCCGCCCGCGCACCGCAACGCGGAAGACGCTTTGCATAATTGGTAATACAAGTATACAGAAGCACAGCAAATACCACTGTGTGAATCGTTAATGTTCAAAGATTACTCCGACGATGGAAAAATATTTATTCATTCAAATCGATTAACAAACATCCAAATTCAACATTAATTGATTTTGTAGTAGATAGTTATTTGATGTCTGGATGTTAATTCATCAATAACGCTACAACGGCTGCACATGGTCTTCGTTCAAGTTAACACTCAATGTAAGTACATTCGACAAGTGATCCTTATGATAGACCAAGCTGACCAAGGCCATTAACATACTAGGTACTAGGTATTATTTATTTCTCACATTCGAATCAGTTTGATCACTGCTTCTGGCAAGCGACTTTAAAACAATGTTTAAACACAGTTTTACATGCCGTACAAAAATGTACGTTTCCTAACTGCATTTGCTAGTAAGTTCATATTTAAGGTACTTTCCCTCCAGGGATTGACTGACTGACTGTGTGACTCATACAAAGTTTCGACGGATAAGTACCTATAACATATAAGTCACACTGCCAAGTGACCACCTCCGCCACTGTCTCTATCTGAACGACGGCGGCGCTTTAATACCTTTACTGTGCAAACTTTATCCGTAAAGTAGCCGCCGCCACCTCATGCTAACGTTATAATAAAGAGGATTCTTATAAAGCCCTAATCGGGGCTAAACGCCGTAGGAGATCGTATTTCATGGCGTAATCGACAGAATTTTTGTGCCTTTCACAAAAATGGCTGAAGTTGTAGCCATCATATTCATATTTTCGGCTGAATTATCCAATATAATAAGTTTCAAAAGAGTAAGAGACGACTTTTAAAAGGAAAACTTCTGCGAAAGCACGTAATGGCTCATCCCGCTCACGAATCCTGCGCCCGAGGCGGAACAGGCGGGCCGGCAGCGTCAAATAAGTTTCTAATTGCTTATATTACCAAGTTATATTCGCTCTTGGAAGTAATTAAGTCACGAAGTTAAAACCACATTCACGTATTTTCAGAACTAAACAGATTTTTCCTCTCTCTAACTACAGTAAATGATTTTTTACAGCAGTCATGAAAAAAATCTTTCTAGTGCGAACGGGGAAACGAAAGCACTTTGATATAAACTTCGCAAACCCATTGAAGCAAAGCGGTGAAATGCAACCGCTTGGAAAAGTCATGTAAAATACACTCTCCTTTTAAGGTGTAAGCCTCTCGAAGAAGTGACAAAACGTTCGCTCGCAGCCTCCGGTTGCGGCGTAATAAAAGTGTCGTACACGTGGCATGCGGCCGAGACGCCTCGCGCGGTCTGCATGCTGACTACGGATGCTTTCCACGGAATAATAATAATATCCCTCGTGCTGAAACATATTTGGATAGATAGATGGACCAAGCCGACACGAAAATTAAACATAGATTGACTTCTAATAATAACACAGTAAAACATTTTTAAATTCCCACAGATGTTTATTTATTTAATCATATAATAACGATTACCAGCGAAACTACCTCAGTAAAAATATTTACCATAGAAAATTCTGTATAAAACTCGCGTCTGAAACGAGTTGTATAAAAAGAATATAATGTAATGTTAGAGTGGGCAGACGCTTAAATTCAGGAGATATGAAGGAAATGTGTATGCTATTCTTGCTTTCAAGTTGGCAATAACGCGGTGGGTATGGAGCGTGCTTGTGGCGTTACCGTGGCAGTAAATTAAGTACGGGCACGGCCGAGAGACGCGCGGCTCCAGCCAGCTATCTTACGCGAGGATCGTACACTATCTAACACCGCACCAAACCGGAAACCTTTTAATGTTGCAAGTGCACTTATATCAGTTTCCAGTTTGAACAGCTACATTGTATGTACGTGTACTTACACAGTTTGTTATTTGTTATTTTTTAGATAGCACTCCTACCGCTTCGAAAGAAAAAATATTAATTAATACGAATCGATTACCTATTAAGAGGTTTTACTAATTACAAAAAAGACAACCGCCTTCAAAATGTAAAAAATAACTTTAAAGTCGCAAGGCTATGGTTTTGTTTGTTGTTTCGTATTGCCATGGACTTGCGAAACTAAAATTATATTTTACTTTTTGAAAGCGGTTGTCTTTTTTGTAAAAATGCTTATTTTTCGCGTTTTACTGCCTACTTCTTATCATACAAATTAATTACGAAATGGTGACACCAAAAAATTTCAGTCCGCCCTTAATTTTCTACCTTTAGGGGTGGAATATTTTCAGTATGGGACCAACTTTGAGGTTATACACTATCAATTAAAAAAAGATTCATCGAAATCGAACTACACTGAAAAAAGATATGCGTTGTAAAACATTAAAAAAAAAAGCCAAGTGCGAGTCGGACTCGCCAGCAGCCAGTAACATAATATTAAAGTTTTTTATTTTAATATTTGAGTTGATTGAATGATAGGTAAATTGAGGTTTACGATTTATGAAATTATGACGTATTAAAAAAAACTACTTACTAGATCTCGTTCAAACCAATTTTCGGTAGAAGTTTACAGGGTAATGTAGGTACATCATGTATTTTTTTTAGTTTTATCATTCTCTTATTTTAGAAGTTACAGACGGGGGGACACTCATTTTACCACTTTGGAAGTGTCACGCGCAAACTATTCAGTTTAGAAAAAAAATATATTAGAAACCTCAATATCATTTTTAAAGACCTATCCATAGACACACCACAACAATGGATTTGATGAAAAACAAATTTTGAGTTTCAGTTCTAAGTATGGGGAACACCCAAAATTTATTGTTTTTTTTTTCTATTTTTGTGTGAAAATCTTAATGCGGTTCACAGAATTACCAAGTTTCAACAGTATAGTTCTTATAGTTTCGGAAAGAAGTGGCTGTGACATACGGACGGACAGACAGACAGACATGACGAATCCATAAGGGTTCCGTTTTTTGCCATTTGGCTACGAAACCCTAAAAATAAGTGTTGAATTGAGAACCTCCTTCTTTTAATGATGTCGGTTGAAAAAGGTAAGATATTTTTGTGAAAGGAAGACCATAATCCGTCCAAAAAGATTTTTTGTAGAAAATATAAGCAAGGGCAACTTAAATTTAGTGTATCGGTCGGTGAGTGTTTACGAGCCAGGCCCCTATAATAAACAAACCGACAGTAAAGCACAAAGGCTTAGGGTTCTTGGAAATGGGCACCCATTCTGTATTTCATCACTGAAGGCGAATAGGTATATGATGCTGTTTAGGTACATGAAAGATAAATGTTTGGAAATCTCATTGAGATTGTTGATAACAGAAAACTGGACGAAAGCGACATTTGTTTAAATTACTTTTCCCCATTAAAGGATTTCTACTTTTAATAAATATGTTCTTGGTTTTTTATTAAAACAATATGTATAGCTATCAATGTCACTAAGCCTTCCTAAACATAACACTACAAAACACAGCCCGAGGTAGAAACTAGGTACATTTATTTAACAACAATGTAGAGTCTTTACGCTCGTTTTGTGCTACATATACTGCGGTGAGTAAAAACTAGAAGTTGTAAAGGGTTGTAATGGACACAATAGGGTGTGAGTTTGCGGCGAGGGGCTATAGCAACGGCCGGCACCAGCTCTCACTACGAAATGCTACGAAAAGGCAAAGTTACGTGCGCCCGAAAACTCCTAGCAACACATGTGGAAACGAGGTCAGGCTCCGTCAATACCACTAAACAAATAAATATGCTACGTGTATTAAAATATTTGCTTTTGCGCCCAGAAATTAAACAAAACCTTTTATTTCGTACTACGTCATCATATGAAATTACAATTCATAAAAATAAATGACAAAAGTTTGAAGCAGTTTCTTTATATTGCAATCATAAAATGATTGTTATTAAACGTATACATTTATATTTGAACATGTTAGCTTAGTACCTACAGCAAATACAAAAGCGTTAATGTTAATCGTAAAACGACAAATAACGAAGGGCTGTATTGTATGCGGGGGCAGAAACAAATTAAACCATTAACAATAGGTAATCCCCACGTGGCTAACGAGCTGGTCGCGTCATTATCACACGCCTCTGAAACTGGATTATTTTATTGTTATTATCGTAGTGTCCATTCATTGCCTGCGTAAATATCAGACCGCAATATTATCAGGAAAATAATAACATGTTCGTAAGTACAATTTGTATGATGGAACTTATAATTGAACTTAAGTTTTACCGTTATTTATTTATCTATTTGACAAATTGATAATGAGCATTTAATTTAATTGCATATCTTAGAGATAAAGTTAAAATGTCTCATGTGTCTGTCATGTCAGTGGTATTCGTGATACTTAGGGAAGAGCTGTACTAACGCTACAATTTATGTCGCTCGTTTGCTCCTACTTCAACTCTACACCGTAACATTTTCTCGTCTTATAGATTGTATGTAACGTGAAAAGGAAAAAGAAATCTTTGCTTATGTTGGTTAGTTTACCTGAATAGAATAGCGGCTTGTGTTCAATATAGGAGACGAAACTAGTCAAACAAAAAAGGAAATATAGAATGAAGGAAAATGTGTTTCCATAAAAACGGTGAGTTAGGAGACGGCGCTAATGAGAGAGCATAAAGCGTGACGTCGTAAAGCCAGCGCATTAAGCGCCGCTGCCAGAAGCTGCCCGTAATCTATTCGGAGCTATTTTAATTAGCATCGTAGTAATAATAAAACGGGGGTGAAGTTTTTGTGGCATCTCGGGCGATGTTTCCCGAGGCGTGGTGTCGGAGCCGCCTGACCGCCGCCGCCGCGTCGCACACACACACACCAACCTCCGATAACTCCTCGGTAGGGGAATACTTAAAACAACTCAACTTCTCGTTTACTAAACTTGTAAAGTTTAGCTTGCTAAAACTTTTACGGGAATTATAAATGCTGAAGTCCACTCACGCAAATTCTCAAATTCTCAATTCACTCACGCGGAACAGGCAGCGAGGGACATAAAATATTATAGAGTAAATATGTATCTAATTTCGAAGAAATGTTTACAGCTGTGAAAAATTCTTAAAAATCTGTTGCGATTAATTCATGATATATAGGTATTATTATTAATTTTTCAACTGGACATGAACCTAAATATTGCGAATGAAGAACATTTTATCCACCAAAACTCAATATTTTTGTAGGCGAAACCAGCGTGTTATAGATAAAGTTATACATGTATATATTCTATTATGTAGGAGGGAGGACCATGACACAAAGAATATATTGCTCAACCTACGCGAAACTAAATAGAATATATTTGAATATGAATATGCTTATTTCCTTTTGTATTGGGAGTATTGAGTTAATTTCTCTGGCTGGTTTGCACTATGCTGGAAACACTGCATTCAGTGAATATGTCGCCCTTGTTTATATAATACCTCGGGGTCATCATAGAAAGTAAGTTAAACTGAAGCTACCGTCTAAACAACCAAATAAACAGGGCCTGCATCACCTCTTGGTAATGCAGGAAAATGATAGGTAAGAAGTGGGGCCTATCCCCCCCTATAATAATACTGTGCCTGTACAGCGTGGTTATCCGCCTCATGCTTGCTTATGGGTCGCTGATACTCGTATGGTGTCCAAGGACCAAGCTAAACATAGCTCCCAGTTAACTTTCAGCGTATGAAAATACTACATGGCGACCGCGGGCTGCATAAGGACCACTTTAACGGCAGCAACGGAAGCCATGCTAGGGTTGCCGCCGCTCCACCTATTCATCTAATAGGAAGCGACAACTCTGAAGTAAGAGTAGCAAAGAACTCACTGCGATACTACACTCGGCGTCACAAAAATCGCACCTTTTCGAAAATAAGTTTAAAACATGTCCCGCCAGTAACGAATACATTAAACCCAATTAATATTGGTATCAATTAAAAGTATGTTTAACGACCTTTAAATTAACAACAGTTAGAATTCCTAAACACAACAGATCTCATTAGCACGTAACGTTAAAAAAAATGTTGTCAAAATACGCATTACAACGGCCACTAATTGCACCTCCCTACAAGGGTATAAAACGGGCGACCCGGGTTAAATGTGGGTCATTCGCTATTCAACCTTTGAAGTGAACACACGTGAACAGCTACAGCAAGAAAAATACCCCAGAAGATGGATACCACTGCAGATGAAGCCGCTCAAGTCATTGCACTACTGCAATCAGGGATGCGGCAATGTGATGTTGCTCGGCAACTGAACTTGAGTCGTTTTGCCGTTCGACGAGTGTTCCAACGTTTCCAAGAGACTGGTGGCTATATCCGAAGACGTGGATCTGGAAGACAACGGTGCACATCCGAAAGAGACGATCGCTTCATTGTTTCGACGTCTTTACGTAATCGGTTCTCCAATGCTGTTGAGCTGCAACAACAACTGCGATCAGCTCGCAGAACTTCTGTAAGCGTCTCCACGATTAGAAGAAGAATGCGGGAGAAGAAAATTGCAGCTCATAGGGCTGCTACAGGGCCCAAATTGACTGCACAGCATAGGAGAGACCGGTTGCAATTTGCCCGTGACCATGTGGATTGGACAATAGACCAATGGAGGGCTGTGCTCTTCTCGGATGAGACGAGGGTGTGTCTTTTCTGCAACGACAGGCGTCGAAGAGTGTATAGGAGGCAAGGGGAACGATTCGCACAAGCCTGTATTCAAGAGACAGTGGAATACGGGGGTGGCTCGTGCATGTTCTGGGGCGGCATGTCAATCGACGGTAAAACGAACCTTGTGTGTGTTTCTCGGACTGGAAGTGCTCGCGGGCAAGGGTCGCTGACTGCTGCTCGGTACATAACAGAGATCTTAGAGGAGCAGGTTGTCCGTTATGCGGGTTTTGTTGGCAGTGGGTTCACGTTAATGCACGATAACGCCCGTTGTCACACCGCTTTAATTGTAAGAGACTACCTGCAAGAAGTTGGCATCCCTGTTATGCGCTGGCCGGCGCGAAGTCCAGACCTGAACCCTATTGAGCACCTTTGGGATGAACTGAAACGGCGAGTACGGGCACGAAATCCTGCCCCTACCACTCTCCAAGACCTTCAAGATGCCGTCGTTGCAGAATGGGACAACATTCCACAAGAGACTGTTGTCACATTAATAAGGTCCATGAGAGAACGCATGGAAGCAGTCATCAGGGCTAGGGGGGGTAACACTAGGTTTTAAGTTAGTTTTAAGGACTTTGTTGTAATTTTTGCTGATAAAATAAAATTTAACTTTTTAATCATTTGCATTAGCTTGCTTTTTTTTATTCCCTGGTAAACAAAAAACCAAATCCATTGATTTATTCTGAAATTTAAATAAATTGCCTTTCCAATTATACCTTATAGTCATATGTATACCATTGATTAATAGGGTTAAAATGACTTTGAAGGGAATTCTTAAAGAGGTGCGATTTTTGTGACGCCGAGTGTAGATAAACTCAACTCAAAAAATACAAAATCCAACTGTGTAGGGATTGGCATTATGAGGGCCTTTATCCCGCAGAGTTGATTCAATGGATTAAAGGACAGCGGTTCGCGTGGTGACGATGCTGCGGACCAGCGCTCTAGAAGGGGGTCCAGTACAGGCACAGTGAGTCCAGAACCTATCTATAGTGCCACACCCCTTCGGACACCTACGCACCATGGTAAGAAAACGTACCAAGGATCTACACCAATTGTTATATGAGATACAGACAGTCCACTATGAAAAGCCTGCGTGGGGGCAGACGAGACGTGCTTTTGAAGTGCCCTGAGGTCGCTTCATACAGGACAAAGTACTTCGGTAAATCAGGTAACCTACGGGAGATCGCCAACGACGTCAAGGCGCTGCTGGCCTTCCTTGAGAAGCTGGGGTGGTTCAAATGATTTACTTCTCACCTGTACCACAGAATACTTAATAGTACTCCTGTACGCAAAATACGCGCTGAGACGTGGAGCTGCGGACACCCGCCGGTTATACCATATCATACCATGGTTATCCTTAAAATCTTATTTGCCAAAAGATTCATTGTTAAGCGGAGCTGTCTCGGTTGCATCTCTTGTAAAGCTGCTTTTGATCTTAATTATATGACATCATTTTAGTAATTCAACTCGGACGATACTCAGCTAATACAATAAAAACAAAACGCGCACTAAGCAGACGTGTACATAAAGCTGTAGTGTATCTAGATAGCGACAGAACCAACGTTCCGTACCAAGAGGTTGGACATTAAAGTGGAGCGTATCTCTGTAAAGTAAATCTAGCCGGGCTCGGGCACGATAGCTCCACAATCGCTTTCCTACTACCTCTTGTTTCACGCACCGGCTGTGACTGTAGCGCTACAATAATACTTCTCTCTTGGCACATTTTGCGGTATCACTATCTACCCGCTTTATATCCAATTTTCGAAAGTACTTTTATACTTCGGTTATAGTTTTGGTTTATGTTAGTAGACACCTTAAAATACTTTTAATTCAATGTTACAATACTGCTTTTCATTACTTTCTTAAGCCAAGTAGTTTTTTTCTATAAGTCTTAAAACCAATTCACTTATGTATGAAATCAATTCAGAAACGGAGAAGGCAAGATTTCAGATATAAAGCATTGCTTTCTCAAACATCGTAAAACATTATATTTAAATCTAATAAATGTTATTCGATTATTAGAATTATTATTATAATCGCATACATTTGATATTTATAGGCAATAGAGTGAGGGAAAATAAAGCGCGTAACGATTATTATTTCTAGTCGTAATAGCGTCAAGTAACAAAAACATTTCACAAATTTATGACGCAACGACCAGTTTCACGATCTTGAAAACATGAAACTGATTCAACCTCCAAAATAAGAAACGGAAGTTAACCTGAAATATGTCTTTAGTCTTTTTGAAATGAAAATGATAAAATGCCTACCTTTGCAAAACGCGCACCCTCTATTACGGACCTTTCTAAACTCCACTCTGATAGAAGATTAAATTGGAAATAAAGCTATCTTGAAATATATATAGGCAGGTAGGTACATTAGCTTTAATGGATTTAAAGTTAATTTATTAAATAGAAAAGCAAGGCTGGACCATAAGATGCGAGATAGTGTCGTGCAAAGGGAGGGCTGAACCTCACAAACAGATCGTGTCCCCCAGGACGGCATTACATTTCGCTATAAATTTATCCGCAGCCCGACCGGGAACACAATTCTACTTGCGATTCTTTCATACAAAAAGCCTTTTGTTTTCACTGTCTCAGATAGGTGTTTCCGATCAGAGGGACAGTCTGTAACGCTTGATATTAAAAAAGTTTTCCTATAAGGACTTCGTCTAAGAAGAGAGCGAGGATTCCATTGCAATTAAACGCAATCGTAAAGTAAAATTCCAGATTCCAAAGTACGCTGATGTTTTTCATTGAATTTCAGCATTTCTTCAAACAATATTTAAGTATATAAAATAGGCAACGAAAGTATTAAACAAGTTGTGCGCGAAATAAATAACAATATATATGTGTTCTTTGTGTGCTATTTATTCGCTATATAATATTGTTTCATTTGTAAAGTTGTTTGTGAATACCGCACAGTTTTTATTCAATTTTGCTTTAAGGGAAAGATTAACGTTTATACATATTTTATTATAAGTAACAGTAATTTCTCTCAAGTTGATTTATTTAACAGTACAAAACCTGGTTTCAAAGTTCAGGTTAGAAATATCATTTTGAAAGACAAATAGCAAGCAACTACGCTTTGTTCATCATCATCATCAAACATTCATGTATCTTATTTTTACAGTAACTTAAATACTTTAAATTATCATCTACATACTCTCTGAAGTCCGTTCATATGGTTTACACATGATGTTAAACAGGGAAACCTATTATTAACTTTACAAAACTGTTTTATATTTCTGTAATATTCTATAAGTATCTCTGTTAGTCTTCTGAATAAAGAGTACAACACGGTCTATTTTAGTAAAAACAATAAAAGGGTGATGCGGGACCCTAAACCATAGGGATGGATTCCTATTGACGTCGTAGATTTCAGTTATTAGTTTACGAATCGTAACCGAGTTAGAATAAGTATCCAATAGAAATGGAGGCAAAGAGCCATTTGTCCGGCAAAATTTCGTTTGCCAGGTCAGGTGGCACACGATGAGAGCGTTCATAAATTTACTCGAGACGAGCGCAAATGTTGGGCGCAGGTGGTGCCATATACGGACTTTGAGGGAAAGCCTATATCCAAAAGAGCGCTGCGTTAGTAATTTTGGTGCAAATATATCGCTAAATAATCATCGAATTTTTTGTTACCTCCTCATGCTATTAGGGATATAAACTTAAATGGATTGGAGCTAACATTTCTACACGTCATTATTCTTACTTCTCCGAAAAAAAATACCTTCGCAACACGATCAAAGTTCGTTGGAGCAACGTGTGTGCGCGTAGAGATAGAGACTCGGCTAACGAAGTAAACAATCGACACAGACAAGTCGCGTCCGACGAGAGCAGGCTAACAGAGCGGCTCCAAGACAAAGGACTGATGAATTTGATTATTTTGTTCTACTGTGTATACCCTCAATAAATCTAAACAAACATGCACCCTGCCTTCAATACGAATGAATGTTAGTTTTAAATAAACAAGCTACAGTATTTTTAGACAATTCTAGACGTGTTATGTCAATGGCTCACACTCTATTCGCCATGGTAAAATTTTCCTACTTCAATGAATTAAATCAATAGATTAATTTATATCTAATTAAACAAAGAATGTTGGTATCTAACAAGTAATATGTGTCGTTCAACTGAAAGTCTAACACCTTTAATCACATTTATAACATTAGCAGCGTCAGGCACCTATGAGAAAATGACAATTCACATTTTCATGTTAACACCAAAAGCTCAGGTACCTACGGCAGTGAAACAATAAACCACAGTTGACATCAATTTCACGTACGTGCCTAGTTGACAATGGCTTAGGTATAAATTATTTGGACGATGCGAGGTGTAACCGTAGACTATTGCGCATTCCATACGTACGCTTGCAGCGGCGAGCATGGTTTGCCGCCTGCGCGCTCTCTAACCGACAACGCCGACACAACACTGAGAGGCACGTCGCCTGCATTCCACTCCACTGCTTCGATACAACACTACCATTCCAATTTTATGTGGATATACCGGGTTTTATTACCAGTTCGATTCCTAACGTAAATAAACTACAAAATACTTTTCACGGTAGGTTTTCCGTATGCAAACATTTAGTTTCTAAAGTCAACACACCTACTGCTGGAATTATGCAATTTATGCAAAGTTTTTTTTTTATATTTGGACGGAAGGGTAGGTTAAGGTATCTATCACAAGTCGCCTGAAAAATACAAGAAGCATGATTTAATTTCTTGTTAAATATGTAGTATTGTTTATTTTTCTTTGCGTTTATCAGAATATAAGATATTTTACGTGATCAACAGCTACCTTGAAATTTTTATCCATACACTTGCAAATGTGTAGGTACCTACATAAATGCCGTTTCTGTAAAAAGAGTTATTTCGCATGATGTCAACAATCATTCATTACTAAATAGAAGGTTATGATTTTTAAATAGTAAGTAGTGCTTTTAATACAATATGGTTTTATCATACAATAAGAATAATGGTATCTACAATATGTGCATGTGCAATAATGTGCATAAACAATAAACAGACAAAGTTTCAATGATTTATTGCTTTAACTAGCAAATTCGAAAGTTCTCTCCTACCAACAGAAGAAAGGAAGCACAAATACGACGTGATATTTACGATCAGTGATTCCGGCGCAACTAGAATTGTGCAGGAAATTCACTTGCAGCTTGATGTTGTTCGCGTAGCATTTTCACAGACTTTATTTTATTGTTTGCTTTACTGGTTTATTGTGTATTTAACAAATCTACGAAGATCATATTTTTGATACATAACGTTGATACGCCGAGCATCAAAGATTTATCAAGGGAGCTAACTTGCAGTCGTTCTAGGGACATAAAACGTTACTTAGCGAGCCACAAATCCTCGTAACGCTAAGCCGAGATAAAACACTAAGCTCGCGGCACAACGAGGCCACGCTCAAATTTTTCACCTGGGGCTGCGCACCGGCGCCGCCAGAGAATGTGTGCCACACGAGATATTACTCACACATGAATTATGACGTTCTATAATGAAACTCAGGCTAACTTGCCAGACCCACTATAACACCTTCGCTGAATTTAACTTTATGTTCGCTATATTTTATGATGGTAGGTAGGTACCTATTTCCTTACTTACTTATAAAATATAAAACTTAAAGACTTTTAGGGCGGAGTTGCAAATATTTGGCTGAAACGTTAGGTACATACGAGGCATTACGAATTTGCGAAACCGCTGATTCAAAACGGCTTTCTGGTTGTTCAAACGGAGTTGTGGACCCGGACAGAGCTCAGCATCCGAGATCAGCAAACAGAGAAGAGTAATAAAGCCATTAATTCCGCTTTACGTGCAAATAACATAAATCAGACTGTAGCGCCTCGCGCCGCAAGACTGCTCCGAGCAGCACGCAGAGAAGCCGTGGCTAAATTAAGCGCCTGTCATACGTCCTATTGCAGACGAGGCGGCGGCACACCAGCGTTACAAATTAAACCAATCGGATTTTAAACCTGGCACATTATAAATGTATAATTTATTATTTTTATAAAAAGCATGTTAGCTTATTTCACAAATATTAAAAAGTCGCGATGTCAGAAAACATCATTTGCAAAAATGAGAGCGTCTTTCCATGAGGTCATTATTTTGCGTTACCCTACACTTCCTATTATTCACGATCGCAGTATGAAGAAAAATGCTCAAGATTGAGTGTGCTAATAAAATAAAACTGACCTTATCACTAATAAAATGCTGTACCTATCTACAACAATTCATACTTTTATATGCGTAAATACATATTACAAATAACAGATACGTATTGTAACAAAATCCATTGTTAGGCCACGGAATAATTTGCGAGTTTAAAGTTCTAACCTAATTTCCTGATTTCTATCCCTCAAGAAAATTTCTTGAGTTATTTTTACGCAATGTATGTTGCCAGTCCCAAATTAAGGTAGCTACATAAGTCAAACCAAGTAGTCAACCAAGCCAATCCATTCTAATCTGGGTATTTGTAAAAACTACCGTGACTTTCAAAACAAGAAGCGACTCTGATCATTTTACCCGTAATTCTAACATTTTACTAAATACCCGCAAAACGAAACGCATCCGATTCATTTTTATTTAGCAATTTAAGTCGTTAAGCGTTATTTTGCAAACGCGTTTGCGCATTAAAGTTAGTTCGGAGTGATTAAAATAACTTTTCCTTTCGAAACGTTATTTTTTTATATTAGTCGAAAATGCGATCTACTTCGGGGTGACTTTAAACGGCGCGGTTTGGTGTCATCAGGTATTCTTTTTTGTCCTAAGCGCTTTTGTAAATGTGAGTACGATAAGAAGTAGCACAAGTACTTCCTATCCTACTTGCTATTATAAACGCAAAAGTTTGTGACAATGGATACATGGATGGATGTTTGTTACTATTTTGTTGGCTGTTTGTGTATGTGAGTATATATGTTTGTAAACGCACCCACGACACAGGAGAAATCCTAGAGTGGGGCAACATTTGAAAAAAAAATCAAATCAAAACCAAACCATTTTACTGTTTAACGGCTGAACGGAATTAGCTAAAATTTTGCACCTAGTGACTATTAAATACTTAGAAAAAAATAAAACATTTTAAATCAAATCGAACGCGGACAAAGTAGAACATAGTTATTAATAATTTTGAATTAAGTAAAGATATTACAAACATTAAAATGTACCTATACAATGCACTAACGACTCTTTGAGTGATGGAAAGAGCCGAAGAAAAAGAGAAAAAGGTTCATTCAGGTGGGTTCGGTTCATTTAGGTTCATTCTTAAATTGTATTGTAAAAGATTAATAATATACATCCTATGTATATGTATATGTCCTCAGATTATAAAACAAAAAGCAGATAAACCGCGCGGAACACTGAGAGTAAAGCCACCAAAGCAAATACAAATTTAAAAGCGCATACAATCTCGAGTCAGTAGGGAACGAAGCGCCGCATCGTTAGTACGTCACACATTATTTCAATATTTTTGAGAATAATGCCGTCTTGTATTTTTAAACATTGTAAAAACTGTTCCCAAAAACAAAAAAGAAGATGGAGTATCTTTTCATAAGTAAATATTGATATTTTTTTATTTAGGAAATTATTTTACGTAATTATTGTCAGTGACATCTTGGAACACAAAATCTCAACAAAAATCATTCGGTGTTGCTGGTTTATATTGAAATATTTAACCCCTAAGTTAAAAAATAAGTATACACACATCAAAAAAAGTTTGTGATCACGAGCATAAGCTGATATAATTTTTTAAATTGAACTCTCTCAAGAAAAATTATTTGTTCTGTTTTCTTTAAATATAAATACAATGTTTGCAATTAAAAAATAAAAATATTTATTATTCTTTATAAAAAAAATTTAGTAATATTAATTATAATGTAATTGTAACAGAAATAATCATGGCGAGATTCATACATTCATTTGTATGGAAAAAAAAAAGTAATTTAGAGGGTTTAAAATATTTTCCAATGTGAAGAATATATTACCAGGAGTAGATTGATATACTTAGCATATTTTTAAACCCCCGCATAATTAAAATATAACGAAATGAAAATAACACTTTTTCGTTTCATATCGATGCCTATTTTGTGTTTATAAAAAAAAGAAAGTGACAAGCGATGTTAACGGATCTATAAAAATGTGTCAAGTGTGTGGAAAAAAATAATCATTATGTGTGATATTATTTCCCATAAAACGATGCAATTTCAATGTAAGAACTGCGAAATAGCGGCTGTCAGTGTCATTGTTACTGTCTGTCGCCATTTCGTTCTAAAATTATGAGCTTTTCGTTAAATTATTAACTTTCTTTTGCAGGGTTTTAAAAATATTGTAAATGCCTAAAGATACTCTTTAGGTACCCAAGAGTATAGGAATTAGAATTTCAACTTCTCTAAACATCTTAATTTTCTTTGTACAAATCCTGCCATGTTTCTTTGATAGAAAGAAAAATACTGTTTAACCAAACTTAAACAATAATTTATTAATAAAAGGTTTATATTCAATATGATATAACTCCTCCCCTGGCTCGAACACATGCGAAGATCCTCCTGGGCATGCTGAGAATCAAGTTATCCAGCATTTCTTGGGGTAACCTGTCCCATTCTTGAATAGCGGCTTCCTTGAGTTCTGCCATTGTCTGGGGACGTGGCTGACGGTTCCAAACAGCTCGATTAAGAGCATCCCACGCGTGCTCTATTGGGTTTAAGTCAGGCGAGCCGGCAAGCCTTATGATGTCGTATTCTCGGAGAGCAACATTGACTCGTTGAGCTTGATGGGCGGGCGCATTATCATCGACCAGTACAAATTGGTGCCCACGGTTTACTCGGAATGGTCTGTCAATTCCATCAATAGCATAAGTGCTCTATACATGTCTGCTGTCATGAAGCCTCGATACGGGATCAAAGGGTTTCTAGCTCCAATCATAATACCACCCCAAAAGGACACCGATTTCCCGCCTTGTTTCAATGGCAGTTCTTTGCCCATCACGGTATCCTGGTCTTCTCTAGTTACGGACACGTCGGTTATCTGGATGAGTACTGATTCGCGATTCGTCAACGAAGAGACAGTTTTGCCAAATGTTTCCTTCTTCATTTTGCCGAAGCCTAGCCCACTACAATCTCCGTCGTTGACGTTGCCGGGAATTCAGAGGAGCTCGCCAAGACCTCCGTGCTCGTAATCCAGCCTGGTGCAAGCAATTCCGAATGGTCTAAGTGTAAACTTCAAGCCCAGGGGCGGTCCGAACTTCTGCTTTTATTTTAGTAGCGTTGATTGTTGGGTCACGGGCTGCCAGCAATCTAATATAGCGCTTTTGGGCAGCCTTCCTTTTCTTTTGGTTCCTTCAAAGTTACTATTCTTGCTCGTAAAACTTCTTGGTATTTCTTCAGTCACAACTTTCCGCGAAAATGTATTTACCCGGCAACACCTGTAAAACCTGTATCGATAATATTGCTCATAACTTTCGCAAAACAGGTAAGGTCGAAGTCCTAGAACTTGCTCTATCAGACCACACAGCACAGGTCATGACGTTCTCAGTACAGAAAAAATTTAACATTAAATATTGGCAGGTAACACGACGAGACTACTGCGATGAAAATATGACAACATTTAAAAATTGCTTAAAAAAATTATCATTCTCTGATATTTACGAAACCAATAACCCTAATATAGCATATAAATCCTTTCTTGACATACTTTCATTATTTTATAAATTGTGCTTTCCAGAAAAGAATGTAAGAATTAATATTAAGAGAAAACCGAAATGGGTGTCGCGTGGGATAAAACTTTGTAGTAAAAAGAAAAGACAACTTTTATGGCAATACAGAATGAAACCAAATCTGACTAATAAAAACAAATTTCGTTGCTACTCTAAACTGTTTAAAAACATTGTAAAATGAACTCAAAGGGCACAAAATAATTATACAATAAATACTTCAGATAATAAATCTAAAACTACTTGGAAAATAATAAATAGCTCAAAATTTTAATATCACCAAAAACTGTATTGACAAAATTTGAATAAATAATGACATTCTCACTGACCCTAAGGACATTGCCGAAGCTTTTAATAATTATTTCATCGACAAAATTAATCCTAAAGCAGGATCTGGGAAAAAAGCTGCGTCATTGATTCAAAATAGAAAAAAATCTTTTTTTCTGGCCCCCGTTCTGTCAATCGAAGTGTAAAAGTTCTGTCAGTCATAAAAAGTTTAAAAAATACTAATAGCGTAGGATACGATGGTCTATCAACAAAAGTTATAAAATCAGTAGCAGAAGAAATATCCACGCACCTAAGCCATATAATAAACCTTTGCATTGAGACTGGTGTTTTCCCTGATGCACTTAAAATTTCTATTGTTAAACCGTTATTTAAAAAGGAAAATAAAGAGTTAATGAAATTCTATAGACCCATTTCCTTAATTAGTATAATTTCAAAAATATTTGAAAAGTATTTATATACACAATTATATACTTATCTCGAAAAAGAAAATATACTTGCTCATGAACAGAAAGGATTCAGGAAGGGTAAAACGATAAACTTGGCAATATATGACTTTTTACATAATGTCATGCCAAAAGTAGATGTAAATATACCTGTATGTACAATATTCTGCGACATGACACAAGCATTTGACCATGTCAGTCACGACATTCTTATCGAGAAATTAGAAGCATACGGCATCAGAGGTAATGTCTCAAGCCTTATTAAATCTTACCTAAACAACAGAAGACAATTCACAGAAATTTCGGCAGTAGATAAAAACAATAAACAGGAAATAATCAACAAATCAAATGAACGCGTTGTTAAATTTGGCGTACCACAAGGCACTGTCGTAGGCCCTCTATTTTTTATACTGTACGTTAATGACCTACCCAAAAGTATCAACCACCCGGTTACGCTTTTTGCCGATGACAGTACTATAACAATAGCTTGTAAAAATAGTGACACATATGAATCTGACATTAACAATTCTATAGAATCAATGATAAAATGGCTGGATAACAATAATCTCAAGATAAATCTTGGAAAAACTAATATAATGCATTTTTGCCAAAGATCAGCCATTCCAAATGTTAATGTACATTATTGCAACATAGACAAAGTTGACACAACCAAATTTTTGGATTAACAATTGACAGCAAACTAAATTGGAAAGCACACACGGAAGCCTTAAGCAAAAAAATTAGTAACTCCAATTATGCGCTATATAAACTACCTCCAATGTTAAATATTGATGCGCTATTAACAGCTTATCACGGTTTAGTGTCCTCTAACCTAAGATACGGAATAATTTTTTGGGGGAAATTCAACAAATAAGGATCTCATCTTTAAAACCCAAAAAAGATGCATTAGAACTATGTTCAGACTAAAAGTCACTGACAGCTGCAAACCATTCTTCAAAAAGTATAATATATTAACCGTCCTATCAATGTACATTTTAGAGACCATTATGTTTGTCAAATTGAACCCACACCTATTTCCCTTAGAATCGGATAAATTAACACGAAATAGACGTGACAATAGCAAGCTCTGTATTCCTAGATACAGAACAGCTCTATTAAGTAAAAGTATATTCCGCATGGCACCTACTCTTTATAATAAGTTGCCAAAATATTGGAGAGAAGAATATACAACAGAAAAATTAAGAAATATTTTAAAAAAGGTTCTTTTAGAGAAAGTTTATTATAGTATTGACGAATTTCTAACTGATAAATTAACCTGACTGTGTGACATGCAAATTTTATTCTTATTATCTACTTTGACATTAAATTACTGATTGTTTAATAATATATTGTTTAATTGTTTATTATGATTTTATATTAAGTATGTTTAATTTGGATTGTCAATCGCTTTGCATGACTAATTTAATTAATATTAAGCTATTTTATAAGCTTACTATTTGTACGCCGTCAAGGCAAAACATGACAGTAACATAATGTAATTAAACACAGTGAGTTAATCCGTTGTTCTCAATCTATAATATTTTAAATTCGTTAAAATTTACTAAATCACATTTCTGAATGAGCGTAAGCTAGGACTGAAAGCCTTTTTATATGGAAAAACAGTTGAACTGTTTTATTGTTTTATATTCTAAATCTATATTTTTTAAATAAAGAATCGTAAAAGAAGAAAAAATCATAATATAATCTACCGTAACAAAAAAGATTTCGATTGTTCAAAGTTATCGCAAACTTTTTTTGATGTGTGTATTAGGATACAGGAATATCGATTTACAAAAACATTTATTACAATTATAGTGTTCTATTTATCGCGCTTTTTGGTTGATATCAGGGACATGTCAACGTAATGATTTTGTTCCGTTACACTTCATGTTTTCACATTAACGTTTAAAAAATTGTAACGATACTAAAACCGTAAACTAAAAAAAATATTGTTACAGAATATCATTTTCATAGAACACTATTTAAAGTTTCATTATTTTTCAGTAACGTTATATCTCCGCTTATAATAACGTTACAGGAGAACCGTTACACATAAAAGGCTTAAGGCCTTTAGAACAAAGGAGAAATTAAATAAAAAGAACGACAACAAAACCATTCAGAAAAATATGTGGGAATATGATATTGCATATCTGAGATTCAGGAGATGAAGCTAGCTGGAAACGTTATCGGTATCGAAACAAATAACGTTATTATTTCGTTATTTAGTATAATTAACACACACTCACATACACCTAAGCATAAATTTATCATAATTGCCGATATATGTTCCATCATTTTAAAATCAACATCTTCTGTTTTGTAATCTGAGATTAATAAATTCCTAAAGTAGGTAGCTGCATCAAATTAATACAATCTGACTCAACAATATTTATGTATAACTCTTGTCTGCATTTTTCTAAGACAATAAATTATTTATTTAAGGCGACGAAATACGTTGCGACCTTGAGCGACCAGAGAATCGTATGCGCCGCGTCCAAAACTCTCAAAGTTTAGTCGAAAAAATTAAATAAAAGAACTTAAAAAAGTCGTCTACTAAAAGATTGATAATAAAATTGTCTGTAAGATACTTAGTGTAAGTTTCGTTTAATTATACCTGGTAGATTTTGAGTGATTGTCAATGTTTTGTCCGCGTCAGACACACCTTCACGAGTTAATTAAACTATTTAATATGAATATAATTAAAAATATTCACATACTAAATGATTAAGAGAATGTTCTAATTTAACATATATTTTTTTCAAATCATTTACTTTACACATTTTGACGTGATTATCAGTTTAAAATCTGTAAAAGTCGTTAATAGCCCCTTAATGTAATGAAATATTATGGGTAATTTTGACATTATCCTGGCGGTTGCCAGGATAATGTCAAAATTACACGCATACACGCATACAGAGGCAACGTGTTCTTACAGTGCTGTCACGCACACCTGTCTAAAAACGTTTTTCACATTATTGTTCCGTGCTGTCTATCTGCCTATTGTTTTATAATCTGAGTACATAGGTATAAAACATACGTCTGTTGACTAGTGTAAATAAATATAAACGTAAGTATTGTCGTGGGTACTACACACATTGCCATGACCATTTCGATGCCATCCATTTCGATGTAGTGAAAGGAATAAACTGCATTCCACAGTCATAACAACGACAATATGATTGGCAATGGCTTCGCTTTGCCGGGCGGGCTCGTTCGGAGGATTAACGAAAATTAGATTTCAATAAGACGCTTGAGACATGGAACAAACCTAAGTCGAAGCCGGGTAATGCGCAGACGGTCACGCTCCACCTTTTAATGCAATGTCAGCAACCCGGGCCTCGAGCGAGCGCTGTGAGATTAAAGCCTCCCACTACATACACACAAACTAAACAAACATTTAATCATGTATAAATTAAACTTTATTACGAATTATAGCTGCGATACATATACCTAATTAAGCATGTAGGTAGTATTTACTGAAACAGTGTTCAACGGGTTCAACCCTCAAATGAAAACCCGATAAAATTACATTAAATATAAAAGTTAAAGAAGTTAATACATAGAAGTAGCATAATATAAATAAACAACAGCTTTGGGGTCGCAATTTAATTTAGGCTCTCGAGTCCGAAACGACCGAAATAAATTGGAGCAATATACACATAGGGTATGTATTTCAACTTTAGTTAACATCTTTGGGTAGGTATATACCTTAGTTTGAATGTAAAATTATTTTAGGGGCTCGAAATGTAAACATAAATAGGCTCGCCTATTTAAATCAATGTTGGTTTCAAACAGTGACCAAATAACTAACAACAAGGAAAACACCCGGAGACGTTAAACATAGACGAGCTGTTCTGAATAAAAAAGTAGCTTTCCAAATAAATTATTCCCCCAATTCGGCCGTTTCGATTCAAATTGAAAGAGCATCTCAGTATAGAGATTTCTGTAACCGCAAAGGAAGAGAGAATACAAATAGGCATATAAACGGAAATGAAATGGCTTCATGAATCGTATGGACGAGTGACATCGTAGGACAGTTTGTCAAGTGAGGAAATTACAAAGAATTTATTGTAAGAAAAATTGATCTTTATTGTATGTAAGTAGCACACACCGACAACACATTTTCATTTAGACACGACATGTTATCTTTATTGCAGTGTGTAAGAATTTATACAAAGGAAGAACCTGATATCGACTACACACGATGACAGTGACAAATATTTTCCATTTCCTAATTTACCTTCCCCTCAGTAGCAAATGTTTCGTCTATACATACTTTGGCTTTGTGCTAAATTTCAGATTTAAGGTAGAATAGTATAACGTTAAAGTATAAATTTAAGGTATAATAGTAGTTTAAACGACAATCGCCTAAGACAGACAGATGGACGATCGCCAAATTACAGTAGTATGAAAATCGATTTTTCGCCATTTTATTAAGTCTTCTTTCCTACAGTACAAAATAAATAAACTTGTCCACTACGACGTAATAATCTATGTATTTCGTATGGAGTTCTATAGAGATAACTTTTAATTAGATAAATTTCTTCCCGAACGTGATAATGTGACCCCTTTACAACAATTTAGCACCTCAATAGGTCCTTGATATAGGGACTCACTTATGCGCCAGCATCTACCTACATCAATGAACAAACACAAATAGCCATAAAAAACGTAAGCACGCAGGCGGAGCGCGGATGGGTTCCTAGTTCATTACATATTCGCACGCCGTTCACGTTCTGTATAGATAGCTAGCATAATTCTCACAGGGACGCCGCGTTGCCCAACGAAACAATAGCAGATTATCAAACAAAACGACGTAAATAGTCCTCGGAATAGGAGGAATAGGGCGCGGGTTAAGGGTCCGCGCGGTATACGCAGCGCGACTCGAATGCTAGATGAGGCAATCGCCAAACTGCTCTTGTTCTCCTTATCATTATCCAAAAACTAACCTTTTTGTCTCCAATAAGTATTCAAACAGATGTCTATAGTCAAGATTTAGTACCGTGCGTCGATTGATAAAGGCGACTTACAGGCAACTTAGTTTTGTTTCTTATTTATTCGATCGCATAGAGAAACTTAAACGCTCGACTCCGTAAATGTCAACTTAAGTAAAATGGCCTCTTGCCTGTAGTAGGTACTCACAGCAGTTTTTTCTATCCTTATAAACTAAACCGTCTAAGTTTTACTTAAGGAAAGCGGTTGATAAATCTAAATAGGTACGTACGGTTCATTCATAAATTGTACATAAAACTGAAACTCTTAAATTGGAATATGAAAACATTTAGTACACAAATGAAACCGCCTTTCGACAATATAATTATTATAGTATAACGTTGGGAATAATGTTAGAAATGCCGCTATGAGACACATGTTATAGTGTGACAATTCAATTATCCTTTAGCTAGGGCGATACAATCTGACTGCCTTTCAAAACAAAAAACCCTGCTAATAGTATCGCGCGACGGATAAACTGCGCGACACAGTTTGTGTTGAAAAAATAAAGGCGCGACGACGCCCGAATAAATGAGAGCTGCGATAAACAGGAGGATCCGTACCGAGCGGAGGGTCGATACCGAAATACATTATTCCCCGATCCGAGTGTTCCGATTCAAATTGAAAGAGCACCTCCAACATGAGATTTCTCAGGCGGCGAGTGGGCGCAGAATATAAATCGACGCATAACCAGAAATGGAAGGGCTGTGAATTTCCGTTTCGCGGTGAACGGTCGGGCTCAACTTTTACCCTTAAACAAATAGAAAATTATTTAAATAATTGTTAATTTAAGTTTTCTGTGCAATAACTAACTCTGCGCTAGACAATTCATCGCATCAATTTTACCCTCTCTCAATTTTCAATCACACTAGGTACATAATCAGCATATAAGTAGAGTCGTTGAAGCAATTGCTGCTGCTACAAGTAGTACGAACCTAAAAGAAAAACTTTAGGTAAATGTAGCTAAAAACTCTGCCTTTAACTTCAACGCATATTAGATTTGAATTGAATTTCAGGAATATTGACCTTGTCGCGTGACGCGTTAGATCTGAAACTGCGGAATGGGGACCAATTTTATGACTTTTTCTACCACAGATTAAACATTAAATAACGCAGCAAAAAGTTTTGGGCGCACTATTGAGTTTTCTGTCACGTTTAGGAATGAACATAAACTTATTTTAACTCGTTGTTGAATACATTTACTTATACAGAATAAACGGGACATACTTTCGTCCTCCCCTCATCGTGTATTCTGTCCTATTCGCTACACGCCCAGCCGATATTTACGTAACAGACGCCTCTGCTGACTTCTGACACCGTCGTCTAAGCGTAACAAAGCAATGTAATATTGAGTACACATAACAAATCTGCACCGTATACTTCTTTGACTGGCAGAAACCCAATTACAATCTATTTGTTATACGAATATAGAAGCTAAAAGTATCTATTTTCGATATTTTTCATGATTAGGACGAATTTTTTGTTTGGTTCAGATCCATTTGGGTTGCCCATCACCTAATTATTCGATGGCTATTTGATTAGACAATATATATTTTTTTACTGCAAAATGATGGCAAAAACAGTTTATGCCAAACCACCTAAATATTTGATTAATTCGATTAGTCTCAAGCTCAACAGATCTATGGGTAGACAATCAAAGTAATTACTGTCCCTTTGGATGTCTAATATAAATACGCATGGTCCATTGCACATAAACTAGGTAGCGGAGTGTAAAGAGGTTCGAGAAAGGCATTTAGCCCGTACAAGATGATTTCGAGAGTCGCCCGAGGCAGCGGTGGGCGGCGGACAGAATGAGTGTCCGCCAGCGACGGCACTCTAACTTTATTAAGGACGAGACTCGTCGCTGAATCAAGGTGACGCGCCTTCACAATGCCCTATTCAGATTTAAATAGCTTTACGCCCAATTGCGTTTCAATATGGATATAGCTCGAGAGAATAGTTATATAATTAAACAAAGATTTTAGAGATCGCATCGGAATACTTCACGAAACAATTTAACGAACTTCATAAGTTTTACGTTCCGAAAATATTTATGAGCCGAGTAAAATATAATCTTACAAGAATTTATTATTATCTGACGGTAGAAAATTGCGGAAAGATTTTCTAATTATAATAAAAACCTCATAAAATATAGATAATTTGAAAGCACGAAATTAAGTCTTGTTGACCTAGAAACGTTAATTGAAATCGAGAATTCAAATAATAAAGGTTTAACACTATGGTAAAAAATCAGTAAGTATGACATTGACGAGTTTTCTTTAGAGATCCATGCTAGTTTTTAGGTTGCTCTGTTTTAGATCTCTTTATCTAATAGGTAACAGCCACGGACATCCAAACAGCTTACTTTTAGGTATCGTCCGCGTGAATATTCTTACGATATTAAAATATAGCCTATAGCACTCAGGCTTTATTTTAAAGTCGGATGAATAAAAACAGTAATATCCGGAGATTATCTGTTACATTCAAACTTAGGTACAAACTTTACCTATTTATAATATTAGATTAGAAAGAAAAAATGAGCATTTTTAAAACGACTGCTAAGATTCTTATTTAATTTAAAGACTGTTTTAAAATAAAAACGGTATTTGTATGTTTTTATTTGTACTAGGCAATATTTTTGGTGTATTGCTATAGTGAAATAGCATAAATTATTAGCAAATAGAAATCAACATCGTGTCACCTCATACAGATATTATAAATCAAATCAAATCAGTTTATTGCAAACATGTTTGTAGGTACAGGGGTTGGAAAAATGGTTTTAGTATCAAACATGCACCCTGTAAGGGCACTGCAAAACAAATTAAATTAACAAATTAATTACTTTACATTTCAATATATTTTCATAATTATCATGTCATATAAGTATGCAACTCTGATGAGTTACATACTTACCTATGTGACAGTAGGTAATTATTATTATTTTAATACTTAAATAGGTACTTCATATTATAATATTAACGAAACCTTGCTTTTAAAATTTGCCAAATGTTATTGTCTACTTACTATACCATGATGTGCCCGGTACCTGGATGAGCACAGGCCGCTCTGTTCATTCCCGTGGGGGTCGAAAGAGGGGATCGGGGAATTATTACACGTTGATGTGCAACAATATCCACCTTAACGCGGATAGACATTATACTTCGTTTACAAATCGAGATGCTAAGCAAATGTTTTTCATTTTCGTTTGTTGTACCGGTACATACACACATAAAAAAAAACGTTTGTGATCACTAGCATAAGCTGATATAATTTTTTAAATTGAACTCTATCAAGAAAAAGTCTTTGTTGTGTTTTCTTTATATATATAAATACTGGGAGTATTTATATATATAAAGAAAACACAACAAAGACCTTTTCTTAATAGAGTTCAATTTGTAATATATATAAATACTGGGAGTATTTATATATATAAAAAAAACACAACAAAGACTTTTTCTTGATAGAGTTCAATGTGTTTGAAATTAAAAAATTAAACTATTCAATTTTTATAAAAAAATTGAGTAAGTAATTAATCATTAAGTAATTGTAACAGAAAAATACTGTTTAACAAAACTTAAACAACAATTTATTAATAAAAGGTTTATATTTAATGTAATATAACTCCTCCCCTGGCTCGAACACATGCGTAGATCCTCCTGGGCATGCTGAGAATCAAGTTATCCAGCATTTCTTGGTGTTGGCTTCCCTGAGCTCTGGCACTGTCCCCAGACAGTGCCAGAGCGTGGCTGACGGTTCCATCATCCCACGCGTGCTCTATTGGATTTAAGTCAGGCGAGCCGGCAGGCCAGTTTAAGCTTGTGATGTCGTATTCTCGGAGAGCAGCATTGACTCCTTGAGCTCGATGGGCGGGCGCATCATCATCGACCAGTACAAATTGGTGCCCATGGTTTACTCGAAATGGTCTGACAATCCCATCAATAGCAACTGCTCTATTCATATCTGCTGTCATGAAGCCTCGATACGGGATCAAAGGCGTTCTAGCTCCAATTATAATACCACCCCAAAAGGACACCGATTCCCACCCTGCTGAACTGTTCCAGTGGCAGTTCTTTGCCTTTCACGGACTCCTGGCCTTCTCCAGACACGGACACGTCGGGCATCTGGATGAGTACTGATTCGCGATTCGTCAACGAAGAGACAGTTTTGCCAAATGTTTTCTTCTTCATTTTGCCGAAGCCTAGCCTACTGCAATCTCCGTCGTTGACGTTGCCGGGAATTCAGAGGAGCTCGCCAAGTGCTCGTAATCCAGCCTGGTGCAAGCAATTCCGAATGGTCTGAGTGCTAACTTCAAGCCCAGGGGCGGCCTGAACTTCTATTTTACTTAACTTACACTAAAAACGTGACAACACCTCCTGGAGAACGTTTAAAAACAGAAACAAGCGACCTTAAGGCAGCAAATTCGGTTAACAAATATTTTATAAACATAGGCACCAGCTTAGCAACAAATATCCAACACCATAGTATGAACCGGTCAAATAACCATAACAAAAAATCAACACTAAATTCTATTTGCATTCTAGAAACCGACAATTCGGAAGTCCATCAAATTTTAACTAACCTAAAATCAGATTCAGCAATTGGTATCGACGGTATCTCAACCAAAATCTTGAAAATAGCGCACAAGACCTTAGTCCCCTTAATCACACATATTTGTAATCTTACAATTTCTACCGGTATCTTTCCTGACGCTTTCAAAATAGCTCTAGTTCATCCAATCCATAAGGGCGGGGACAGAGATAGTGTAAACAATTATAGGCCCATCTCAGTCTTACCAAGCATGACAAAAATTCTAGAAAAGATTTTAAACAACCGTTTGCTTACCTATCTACGAGCCAATAACCTTCTGTCGGAAAACCAATACGGCTTTAGAGCCGGTATTTCGACGGAAGACGCGGTTGTAGCTCTCTCAGAAAAGATAGCTAAGCATATGGACAAAAAAGAGAAGTGCCTCGGTATCTTCCTAGATATATCCAAAGCTTTTGACACTGTCTCTGTCCCCAATACTCTTATCGAAACTGGACCGCATAGGAATACGTGGGCATTGCTCTAGATATTTTCTCAACGTATCTTAAAAACAGATATCAGCATGTTAAAATAGGGGAGGTCGTGAGCAATAAGGCTAAAATTGAATATGGAGTCCCTCAAGGCAGCATTTTAGGCCCGACACTTTTTCTCATTTACATAAACGACCTGTGTTCACTTCCTCTCACGAACTGCTCCTTGTTTACCTATGCTGATGATACTGCCTTAGTAATTCATGGTAACGATTGGAAAGAAGCTGAACAACGAGCTCAAATAGCACTGGATGAGGTTATGGACTGGCTTGCTAGAAATCTACTAACACTGAATGCTAATAAAACAAAAATAGTATCTTTCTCGATTAGTAACCAGTCTCAACCAAATAAACCTCCTAGTGTCAAAGCCCATTGCTGTCCAAGGCGCAGTAGTTCATGTACGTGTCCGTCGTTAACATTTACGCCTGACTTACGGTACTTAAGCGTGTTGATCGATAATCATTTAAATTGGTACACCCATATAGACAACCTAGTGGCCAAAACGCGAAAACTCATTTACATCTTTAAAAAACTACGTCACTCGGCTGACTCGGATACTATTATGACAGTGTACCTTTCGCTCTGTCAATCATTGCTTACATACTGTCTGCCAGTGTGGGGCGGCACCTACAAGTCCTACTTTCTTAAATTAGAAAGAGCTCAAAGAGCCGTACTAAAAGTTATGTGTTGCAAGCCTTATAAATACCCCACGGAGGAGCTCTATAGGGAATGCAAAGTTTTGTCAGTAAGAAGACTCTTCGTGCTTCAGTGTATTCTTAGGAAACATAGAACGCCAATACAAAATACAGAAAAACGTCGTGCCGACATTGTTTTCCCAACAATTCAGCACCATACTACCTTTTCCAGACACCAGTACTATTACCTCAGTGGAAATCTGTACAACAGGGTAAATAGTCTGGTCAAAATGCACAAACTTAACCTACATCATTGCAAAAATAAAGTAAAAGCTTGGTTGATGGATCAAAAGTATGACGAAATAGAAAAACTATGAATTACCCCAACTTAGCAAGACAAGTAAGTACACCCTCATTCGCCTAGGTCACCACTCTAACGCACACATGCACACACACACGCACACACACATACACACACACTCGCACACACACACACATCACTATGATTTTAACCATTACTTCTCTAAACATACTTTATGTGAATATGAATATGTATTACTGGAGGAACACTGACTCCCAAGTCACAGGCAATAAACCTAGTTTGGGAGCCAGGGAACCTGTTACTGTATTATGTATGTTATGAATAAAGTTATTATTATTATTATTATTTTTATTTTAATAGCGTTGATTGTTGGGTCACGGGCTGCCAGTAATCTAATATAGCGTTTTTGGGCAGCCTTCCTTTTCTTTTGGTTCCTTCAAAGTTACTTTTGTTGCTCGTAAAACTTCTGATAATCCTCTTGGCATTTTTTCAATCACAACTTTCCGCGAAAAAAGTATTTTAAATCCGTTAAAATTGACTAAATCAGATTTCTGAATGAGCGTAAGCTAGGACTGAAAGCCTTTTTATATGGAAAACAATTGAACTGTTTTGTTTTCTATTCTAAATCTATATTTTAACAAAGATTCTAAAAAGAAGAAGAAATCATAATATAATCTACCGTAACAAAAAAGATTTCGATTTTTCAAAGTGATCGCAAACTTTTTTTGATGTGTGGACTGTGTACTTAGATATCTACATGGAAAGCAGATGTGGATGTCAACAAGATCTCAAAGGTAGGTAGGTAGTTACACAATATAGCGATAACCCCAAATAGGTAAAGGTTCAAATGATCAATACCTATAAATAATAAAAATGCAAGTGTTGGGATAGGAAACCAAAGCTATGGCCGGTGTAGTGACGACATAGTAGCAACATTATAAAATTGTTATTAACTAACAGGTTTCGTATATGTACGTATACCGGTGTGGATATTTCTGCTTTACAACGTAGTAAGGGATAATTTATAACAGTATCGTACATAATCATCTTTAATTTAGTGTGAACTTACAAGTGGCGTTGAGTTAAGGCATCTACCGCACGCGTTACCATGCGAACAATGGCGCACGACAAGCAGAGGGGTGCGGGGTCTAGGGCGGCACAAAGTTTGGCAATTATGGCGACCGCATGTCTGAGAGCGTCGCTACACTCATTACCGACTGAAACTCGACTCGTCTAGATTAAAAGTCCAAGAGACACGGGTCCCGGGAAATACCACGGCAAGCGCTGAATAAGATGGGGATTAATGTTCGAGACAGCGTCTAAACAAATAGCGTAGTTAAGACTTCCCCGATAGTTGAAGTGCCCTTTGGTTAAACAACGTAATCAATTACTCGATTCAAACGGAACGATGTACAGTGTTCATCATTTAATAAACAAAGTCGAATAAATTCAACGAAAGCAAGTAAAAACGTCTTAGAATAATTAAATCACGAAGTCTGGAAACAAACGAGTAAGTATAATAAGTAGCAAGCTAACTGTGCCACGCCAACTGCTTCGCTCCATGTTCGAGAACATCTAAACAAATAACGTAGTTAGATTTCCCCTCTTCTCGAGGAAGTTCAAATACGAAAATACAGGGAAACTTATCATAGAATTTATACAAGTAGGTACCCTCCAACTGTACATACCTCGTATTGTTTTTTATGAGTTCCTATCCGGACAATATTACGCAATGTGAGTAAAATATGTGACATAGCCCAGTTTTATTAAATTAGGATAAAATTATTTAAAAAAAGAAGTTAAAAAAAAATAATGTAAGAAATCAGTTTTTCTAACCAATATAAGTAGGTACAGTTGGAAGATACAGAATGTAATCGATCTGGGTCCTGTAACATTCGCCGGAGAATTTCCAAGTATAGAGCCGCCTTGGATGACGTAGAAAAAAGGGTATTCCTTCCAGTACTTACATATTCCATAACCCTTTCTATGAGTTTTGTATACGGTCGTTTCTGCTGACGAGTTAACCCAATGTTAGTGAAATATAATAGATGATCAAACGAACTTACCTATGTGAAGTTCGATCATTATTATACGAAGTGCTTCGTTCGAAGATATTTATGTTGTTTAACAATGCAGCATCTTCGTGTTACTCGGCAACTAAACGCAATTTTCAGAGCTAAAACTAAACGTAAGTATTAGTGTGCGTTATCTGTGTCCTAAATGGGAAATGTCATTAATTTTAGATTCTTGTAAGGTCATCTCAATTTTACCTGGGGTGGGGAGGGTAGGGAACATATATCTTCGAATGAAGCACTTCGTATAATAATGATCGAACTTCACATAGGTAAGTTCGTTTGATCATCTATTATACTGCGTGCTTCGTTCTCGATATATGTTGTTTAACAATGCAGATGTTTAGAGAAATAGTAGGTAAACTTGAGATGACCCTGACCCAAATGTCCTTCAAAACAGATGTTTAAAAAATAATAATAAACATAGTTTTATAATAAAACATTTTCATTTTTTTTTTTCTAATTAAACCTAATTACAGGCAGGCATCATATTAGTAATAATCAATTACCTATTCAGCCTAACCATCTTATCATACCATGATTTATCTTGATCACCCATTATTCTTGATGGCCCAGTGGTTAAGGCAGTTCTCATGCACGAGGTTGCAGGGTCGCAACCGGGCACAAGCAAGTACCAATGTGAGTTTCTCAATTCCACATGTACTTTCTAAGTTTATCTTGGACATCACTGACATTGATGAAGGAAAGACATCCGTGAGTAAACCTGGACTTACAGTAGGTTAATATAAGTTTAAAATCACCAATCTACCTTGAGCAAGCGTGGTAATCACAGCTCGTACCTTCTCTGTATGAGAAGAGGCCTTTGCCCTGCAGTGGGACAACTATAGGCGGGCATTATTTATTAATATTAACAGTTAGTAATTTATCATATTAATAATAAGTATTCAATTAATCAGCCTTATTTGGTACATAACCTCTGGTTTTGACCAACTTACAAAGTCATTTATGAGGTCAAGTTTAAAATCACAATACCAGTGACAATAGTGTAAACTAAAATATTTATAAATTTACTATTATTCAGCATTAAGCACAGCATGGGCAACCTTTCCTGAATTAAGAATTGGTCGGCTATACAATTTTGCAAATGTTCATTATTTGTCCAATCAGCCATCTGTCTGATGATCAATACCGCAGCCTGAGAGAATATTCCAACTACCAGTAGTAGAAGCTACCAGCAGTAGGTTTTCAAGTGACAAAAAACAACATTATGACCTTATATATCTCTAATAAATCTCATGACATAATATCCTAGCTGGACAAATCTCAGACTTTTTTTTTTTTTTAAACCTTTGTAAATGATTAGGCCGAATTAGTCCCGCAGCCGATACTTTAATATTAGTAATGACAATATTAGCAAAACTTCCACTCGATGTTATAATAGATATTTAACATGTTGACTGTGTGTCAAGTAGGCACAATAATTAAACAATCACAATGACCCACCCCTGGGTCATTGCACAGGGAAAGGGTTAAATAAATTATGACTATTACAAGGTTTGTGCTCATTGTGCTGTGCTTAGTGCAAACAAAATCATTAGTTTCTTTGAAATTTTAGTCCAAACTTAATGTCAAATTGGGAGTTCACTTAGAACATTATTCGGATAACATGTTTTTCGAAATTTTAGTAATGGTGGTTTCAACTTATAGAATTCTTTATAGAGCCTCTTAATACGATCACCCCCCCCCCCCCCTCCCCAATTTTAGAGCCTATTATTGGAGATAGAGCTGACTTAAAGAGATTCAGGATTCAATAGGCAGCTCCAGAGTCAAATAATTTAGTTAGGAAATACATAACAAATGGTATAGATGTAGTGAATGTGTTTATAATATGTTCCTGACAGAAGGTTCACCAAATTTTATGTCACATTATGTTGCTTTACTGTATTACCTAATGTGAAAGGGGGTGCCAAGTGCCAACATGGCATCCATTGATGTGAGGGAAATAGCCCTTTTTTGGCCAAGCTTGCCTGATAATAATCCTGCAATCAAAGTTAATTGAAGGTAAGAGGGTGATGGTCCCTCAAAGGAAAATGTTAAAGATATTTTGAGGTTTAAAATATATCAGCTTCAGGCAAGCATAGTATGCATTATAGGATACCAAGTTTGTAAAGGCCAGTGGGACATGACTATGATACCTGTTGCCTTCTCATTTGAAATATTTTTATTTTTATATTAACTGAATGGAGAAAAGGCAAGAAAGTAATTATCTGTCCAGGACAAATTAGAAGCATCAAAACTGATTGCCAGGAGGTATTAGGAAATATGTTTAGAATTAGTGTGGGATGAAAATAAATCTATTTCAGGTGCAACCTGTTCAGATACAATTTGTAGAAATGCAATGTTTAATTCCCATTCTATGTCTGAAATGATTTTAAGGGACATTTTTATCAACCTATTTATTTTTACTAGACTTAATGTAGGAGGCAAAGAGTTAACTAAGTCTCTCTTCGCACCACTGCCGTTTGAATCTGGCAAAGTTATTTAATTGTGGGTACTGAATACCACCCATTCTGTTTATATAAGATATTGCTGTATTATTATCTGCAGACAACAGGATGTTAAGGTATTGCTTATAGTTTACAAAATACCTTTAATGCCATAAATATTGCAAGCAATAAATAGTTTATATGGCGTTTTTTCTCATATTTGCTCCAGAAGCCATAGGCTCTTTTCTTTCATTCTGTAAACATCACCCCATCCAGTCATGGAGGCGTCAGTCAACTGTTCAATGTCATGTTTATGGTAAGCAGTACTTAGACATACCTACTGTACTAATAATAATTATTAGCCCACCATAGCAGATATAATTTTATATCTGAACATGTTATAATTATTGATATTACATATACTTATGATGCTCTAAAAGTTTGGTGTAAAGCCAGCCATAATATGTGGTAGCTGGGCAGGCTGCAATTTATAGTACAATTAATTTTGCCAGATGTCTTGTAAAACCACTATTTAGATGTAATTACCTTGAAATTATATTTTAATATTTGATACTTTATCTTTGATGAGATGGTCATTTCTTTTTTTTTCTTTTTTTTTGTGTCAATCGCAAAGCAGGGCTGTGATAGTACTATTATATTTTTATCAAAATTTATAATGAATCTCCAGAACTTAAAGAGAACTATTGTTTCTTGAACATTCTGCAAACATGATTCATACTGGATCCTATACTACAAACTTATAATATTTGTGAAAATATTAGGTGCAGAGCACAGGCCACAAGGCAGGGCATTAAAATCGTACAATTCACCATATTGAAAATGTAGGTATTTTCTATAATGTGGATTTATATCTATTAATAAGTATGATTCTTAAAAATCATTTTTTTTTTCTTTTTCTATAAACACCTGGAAAAGTACAGCCATTGCTGTCCTTCAGTTCTCCATTTTTTAAATGGAAGTTTTCTACATACTTAATCAATGACTTTAAGTTTAATAAGAGTCTTTATATAGCTCCCAATTTTAATAAATTGCTAATAGCAGTATGCATGTCAGTATTATCCTCAGCTGATATTACTGAAGGAGGGTGTGGCACCTAATTCTGGTGCGGTTTCGATACAAAGGTATCTTGTGATTAATTAAGTATGGATTTATCTTAGTACATTTTGTTCCATCATGATTAAGAATGTGTCAGCCTTCCAGCATGACTTACCTCTATGTGCAAGCAGGATCCTCTGAGGCTTTGGATTTGTTGGCAGTGGACTGATAATAGTGGCTATAATATTTCCATGCCTGATTAGAGCATTGGGTCTTCTTGTGTCCGTACCTCGCTGTTGTCCTCGGGTTGTAGAGAGGAGAACCTTGTGAGTTTCCTTTAGGTTTTTGATGGACAGGCCACTTTGTTGTTAAGTTTTCAATAATTTTATCTTCTCACTAAGATTAGCTTCATATATATACTTTACTATAGCACTTCACTATATTTGCTTCACTTAAAACTTTTTAAGTATCCATAACCAGGAAGATTAAGTTTCTCCTTGGTTTTGTTATAGACAGTCCAATGCCTAGCTGGTTGTTTTCCAACTATCTTTTTGTCTTTGTTGACAATAATATAGCTAACCAAAGCAAAAATCCCAGGATTAAGCTTTGGTGCATTCATTAAAGGGTCATTTTCTGGAATCAATTGTTCCATAATTTTTTTGTTTTGTCTCTTTAAGAACACCATTATCGCTCCAAATATGAGTCAAGTCACTGTTTTTAGTGGAATCGTAATTATGCAGGCTTATCTGGCATGAGATCGCCTAGTGCTAAAAGTACTACCGAACTTATAGTTGGTGTTATTATAATTTTTCCAGGTTCTTTTGGAATCGTATCTGTGATAGGTCCTGGTGACATATATATCTCGTGGTAGGTACACTTGCAATGAAATCGACTTTCTTTCGAATTGTTATCAGTAGGTACTGTAATCTGAAAACCTATACTTACCACTGGAAGATGTGTACAAGTGATTGGTAAAAACTGCTTATTGGGGCCTCGCAGGCTTCACATAAGAGTAAAGATATCGTCCGTATATCTCGTATACGACCCGAATCTAGTGATCTCGTCCGTACATCACGTGTACGACCCGAGTCCAGTGAGCAGGTCGATGTATCTCGTACACCACCCGTCTCAACCGGTACAAAGGTTATTAAAACCTTGCGGCTTTAACTGCTATGAAAGTCAGTAGCCGTACCGGTAAAATACCAATCACATCACAAGACATTTTGTTACCTGGAACCTGGAATACTAGAAAGTGGTCGGTATCACTTTTTCTCTATGTAGGTAGGTAGTAATGTAAATATTTTTCTTCATAACGCCTTTTAGGCACACTTGTGATTGAAATATCCACAATTTAACTTTCAAACAATAAAATTTACTCAAATAACTACAGAACACAGTGTTAGTTGCCGCGCAAACGAAAACAATGACATTTCCCATTTAGGACACAGATAACGCACACTAATACTTACGTTTAGTTTTAGCTCTGAAAATTGCGTTTAGTTCCCGAGTAACACGAAGATGCTGCATTGTTAAACAACATATATTGAGAACGAAGCACGCAGTATAATGGAAAGTTCTACGTTGCCAAAAACGTCGTATGTAATACAAAGTTTCCACGACGTGCTATAATAAATAAACGAAAAGCACAAGTGAAGAAAACATAATCAGGTTGTGGCATGTTGGCGATTGCAGTAGGTGTTAGGGTACTCAGAAGGACGCTACTGCCCATCCTTTGGTCAATATCCCTATGTGCCTTCTACGACACCCACGGGTGGAAATGGGGTGGTGCTATTCGCGGCCGGCACCCTACGGGCAATTACATACAATAATACGGGCTCTATTTACAGTAAAATTAGATTTTTACATTTCAAATTAGCTTGGCAAATGACTAACTAAAAGTGACGTCATAAGTATAATTTGCTATACCAAGTCTATGGGGAATCACATTTTGACAGCTCATAAAAAGCATGTCAATTGATTGGTGGTGTCATCTACCCTATCTGCCACATCATTTGTCTGGGGGTCATCAAAATCTGGCTCACACAGTCAGATCCTTCAAGGGGCTTTGATGGCACATGGGGTCTAAACATGACGACGTTAACGTTTTCTCTTTAATGATGCACATCTAAATTATTGGATGACATTGTTGTTTAAAGTGACAAATGATCTTGTCGTACGTGATGAGTTAAACCATGTCTCCAGTGACATCCTCTTTTACGGATTCCCTTTAGGATTCTGTCGGTAGGTAAATATGTGTCAGAGTTTTTGCCAAGAATTAATAAAAGTTTTGCAAGTTGCAGGGCTAAGTCAGTCCATTTATTCATTATAGCTCATGTAAAGGTTGTATGCGGAATGCAACCATTTTACTAAATGTTTCTTATGAACACTGAATTATTCTAGAAGTAATTAGTAGATAGAAGCGTTATGCTATTTTTTTCTATATCTAAAAGAAAGCCGTTGCAGAAATGTGAACGTTCATTTCTTCTAAGAGAATTTAACCCAAGACGGTAGAAGCCTTTTAAGATTTTTAAGCGTTACCAACACCGTGCGGCCGCGCCGTCATATACAAAGAGTCAGCCATCCATGATAACGCGGCCATCAATTAGTACATGTACATGCACATAGATTCTATGTACAATGCAGCCTGTCGAGACGTCGACTTCGATATTTTCAACACTAACAACATGAAACTTAAGAAATGTCTGTGTAGCTGCTTTTTCGAAACCATAGCATAATAGGGGATATTACTGCAATGTTCTGGCACCAGAGTGCAGCACTAGCATAGTCCGTAAACAGTTAATCGACGAGTCGTTCAAAGCGTGAAATTCTGCCTTTAATTGAGTACAAAATTGGGAAGTGTGTTATATTATACAATAATGTATCAGTGCTGTGTATTTCGATGAAGAATTTAAGGGAATTATTCATTTCCAAAAGAAGAAAATGTTCGATAACTTTGGGAAGCAGCTAAAAATCACCCTTAAATATGTTCAGGGTAAGTATTCAGGTGAGATAGTCGTATTTACAGAATAACGTTCACATTTATCAGGTAAGACAACCAAATATTATTTTATTCTGAGCATAACCTAGAATCCACTTTCGAATGGTCGTAGGACGCCATAATATGGTTAAAGTACAGTTAGGTAAGTAAGATTAATTAAAACGTTGATATATTTTCACAAAATACCTAGTTATTACAATTAATAACATAATATAACAAGAATACGAGGTTATGATTTACGGAATGTGCTAGTGACGCCCTCTGCGCCGACTTTCGCGTAATGTTCCCTATTTATCTCATTTTAATTTTCCTATTCTTTAGATCTTATATTTAAAAAGTAGCTGTATTCTAACTTCTTCACGGAATAATAAAAACAAGAGGAAGTGCCCTTAGTCTTACTTAATACTGGATCCAGTGTCGGCAAACTCACACATTTGCAAATTAAAATGTACTTGCAATACACAGAAAACGATGATACAATTGCCTACAAATTATAAACGCAACTTTGGCGATAAGCATATTTATTGTTGTTCGAAATGAAATCGTATTACAACATTTACAACTCACGAACGTTGCTATTATTTTACATGTCAAAATCACTAAAGAGATTTTTTCCATCTAACAATCCAATACGAGCAATGTCCAACGAGTTCAGCTATTCGACGGTAGAGAGCGCTGTTACCAAATTACTTAACATGACATCTTTTGTTGTTGTTTTTTTTTGTTACTATAAATAGTTGTCATATTCGCATGCAACTGTTATCTATTTTTCTACTCAGTGAGAGATGTTGACAAGATATCGATAATTTGTACAGTGTAAGAAATATAATGAAAGTGTTTAAATTAATCTTTTTAATGTACGTAATGGATCAAAAATTTCTGCGATGCCTTTCATTGAGTCCGTAATATGATTGTACGTAGGAAATTGAATATTGTTGTCCCAATGAAATGACGCATTATTTTAGACATGACAATATCTTTTTTAAATACGTGACAGTCTTTTAATAAAGCATCATTGACATCTGAATTTTTGTATATGAAGATATACTATGTACATATAGAAGATTTATAGGCCTACGTCTAGCCACGAATGAATGACTATTTGCCAGAATATGGATATAAGGATTTCAGTATATTCGATTTTGAACCTCCTTCGGCTGATATGATAATTATACTGCTACTACTACTACTACTATTAACTATCACTCAACAATAATTTAAAACTTATTCTTTCCAACCCGTACTTTTATTTATTAACAAAAAAGTTAGACCGTACTTTAAAAATATACATTTCATTGTTTTATTGATACGAACTATTTGCATTAATGTGTCCCATCCCTAAACGAGTAGCGTCGAAATTTCTAGAATTTATGCCACGGAAATACGATTACAGTCAAGACAGCGAGCAAGTTGATTTAGACTTTGATGAATGGACATTTGGTGATACGATATACTTCTGCAAGAAACATTCATTGACCAGCTATCTATATTTTTGCTCTATATATATTTCTCTATATATCTATCTCTATATATATTTTTGCATGTAAAAATTGCACAATAAGGCATGGTTGTATTTTTGCTTACGTGCGATATGTCACGTCGCAGCAAGTAGTTGATCGCGACTGAACCAATGTTGATCATTTCCACATAAATGTACCACACGCTCGATGGCTGCGTGGCACTTCCACTTGTTGTTATTATTCCGTGAACTTCTTGTACCAATGAATTTGTATTTTCTATCTGTGAAACCTTTTAATTGGCCTTAACGTTGTCACTAATTTAATCTTATGTAAGCTGTAAGTTCTTCAAATAAAAATAATAAATTTATAAAATTTATAAATTTATAAGTAAAATAGATACCCTACCCTACCAACAGAAGCATGCCCCAGGTTCTGAAAAAATCCTATATTTCTTCTGAATTTTTGTATATGAAGATATACTATGTACATATAGAAGATTTATAGGCCTACGTCTAGCCACGAATGAATGACTATTTGCCAGAATATGGATATAAGGATTTCAGTATATTCGATTTTGAACCTCCTTCGGCTGATATGATAATTATACTGCTACTACTACTACTACTATTAACTATCACTCAACAATAATTTAAAACTTATTCTTTCCAACCCGTACTTTTATTTATTAACAAAAAAGTTAGACCGTACTTTAAAAATATACATTTCATTGTTTTATTGATACGAACTATTTGCATTAATGTGTCCCATCCCTAAACGAGTAGCGTCGAAATTTCTAGAATTTATGCCACGGAAATACGATTACAGTCAAGTTAGCGAGCAAGTTGATTTAGACTTTGATGAATGGACATTTGGTGATACGATATACTTCTGCAAGAAACATTCATTGACCAGCTATCTATATTTTTGCTCTATATATATTTCTCTATATATCTATCTCTATATATATTTTTGCATGTAAAAATTGCACAATAAGGCATGGTTGTATTTTTGCTTACGTGCGATATGTCACGTCGCAGCAAGTAGTTGATCGCGACTGAACCAATGTTGATCATTTCCACATAAATGTACCACACGCTCGATGGCTGCGTGGCACTTCCACTTGTTGTTATTATTCCGTGAACTTCTTGTACCAATGAATTTGTATTTTCTATCTGTGAAACCTTTTAATTGGCCTTAACGTTGTCACTAATTTAATCTTATGTAAGCTGTAAGTTCTTCAAATAAAAATAATAAATTTATAAAATTTATAAATTTATAAGTAAAATAGATACCCTACCCTACCAACAGAAGCATGCCCCAGGTTCTGAAAAAATCCTATATTTCTTGTTTCTATCTATTACATCTTATAAATGAGAGTCTAGCGCTGTCAAAGTGAAATTAATACAATGGAAATACAGTTTAGTGTCTGACCTGCAAACTGGGATGCACGGCGAGTTGCAACAAGGTCCGCACCACGCCGAGGTGTCCTTTGTTGACGGCAATATGTAAGGGCGTCTGCCTGCGCCTGTTCCGCGCGCTGAGGTCCGCGCCGGCGCCGGCCAGCGCCCGCAGCGCCGCCGGCTCGTCGCCGAAGGCCGCGTGGTGAGCCGCGCGGTCTCCGTCGCGGTCCTCTGCATCCACGTCCGCGCCCGCCTCCACTAACGCGCGGATCACTTCGACATGACCGTTTTGGGCTGCCGCCTGTTACAAGTTGTTATTTTAGTGTTCTTTTCTGTTGTAAGCCGCAATCATAGAAAATTAATGAAGCAACGGTACGGCCGTTGGAGGTGCAAGGAGCAAGGATACCAACATAAGGTTTCAAATAGATGAACCGCTTCATTAAGGTACAGTCAACAGCAAAAGTAGATGATCAAAATTTCAATACTAATGAACGGAGTTCGCGTCAGAACTGTGTGCCGTCGAAGTGATTCAAAACTATGTGTGTGACAATCACATACTTTTAATAAATAAACTAGTCATAAATTATATAAATTAGTGTAAGGAAATTAGTATTTAATTTCTGACTTTGATCATCTACTATACATAATATACACGCTGAAATTTAAATGGTTGTTTTTCAGCGGCAGAACGATTTGCCCTCAGTAGTACTATCGATTCATAGAGTTAAACTTATTTTTTTTTTATTCAATAATTTCAAAAAAATGCATCAACTCCAATTGGTCCTAAACCCGTAAAAGTGTGAAGGGAATGTAGGAATAACTTTTAGGTAAATATTGTGTTTCGTTAACACCGGACCTCGCGCAGTCAGCCGTTCGCGCTGTATCACTATTGGTTTGGGGTCGCTAGATTTCCAGAATTCTAAATCTGCGGTTTTTTTTATATTTTTTCTATTCATCGTTTGTATACCACTAAGGCAAAATCATTTCGCTTCGGAAAAATAACTACTAATATTTCAGCGTGTATATTATCGGTTAATATCCCTCATTGAGAAAGAAATATTGGCGAGTATGATACTAGTAGGAAATAATGATGTTAAGTTTAAGCGCTTATAAGATTTATCGTGATGTACCTGTAGAGCGGTGTGTCCGCCATAGAAGCCATTAACATCAACATGTCCCGCGTCAGTACGTCCGAGTATCTCGGCGCTACGCGTCGCGTCACCGTTGGCGGCCGCCTTTACCAGTTCCTCGTTAGCATCGCCGGTCACGTGAGATTCGAACAACTTCTTCAAAAGCGCCGACAGACGTTCTCCTACAATCATGATCTACGTTTAGTATACCAGAAAAAAACATGTGTAGAAAACGGGTCAGCACCAATAGGGTATTTTACTCTATACGAGAAAAAATCTATAAATATGTTATTGAGACAGTTTAGGCATAAAGCAGTCGGAAAATGCAAGTTTTAGTTCATAAAATAAAACAATTTTTTTTTAAATTCAATTCAAAGTTTTCAGTATTTTTAATCTGTTATAAAACACCGTGAAATAGTATTACGCCATGTTATTACGCCATACAGCTGTGTAAACTAAAAATTGTCAACTGTCAGTCAACCGATTGGCGTAATATAGGCTTTGTACTTTTATTATTTTCGTAACCAACGTAATTTTTTCATTGTTACACCTATTACAAAATATGCTTTTAATTATTTTTAAATGATATTCAATTATCATATTTAATATGAGCTCATTTGATACTAAACGAACTGACGTCATTTACGTTGAGCAATATGGCGTTCAGTAAGAGGCGTTTTCGTCAAACTACGCGCGAAATTTGAAAATTTAAAATTTAGATGCATTTTTATGGCACCTATCGATTGAATAAAAATTTTGTGTTTTTTTTTGGTGGCATATTAGCACTACAGAATTTCATTAAGACACTTTTTAAAAATGGGTGTAATACCCTATTCAAGCGAGTTATGCCGCGTGATCCGAGATGGTTCTATAATCTATGACTGGCTCTGAACCACGTTTCTCATGCACCGATACCGACCCGTGTTCTAATTACATTGTTGGAATTTTATCGCTCGGTTCAGCGCCGAAAATTCATAGATCAACAATACAATAATATTTAGGCATCACATTAAGGCGACGATATACGCTGGCGACCTTGAGCGACCAGAGAATCGTATGCGCTGCGTCCAAAACTCTCAAAGTTTAGTCGAAAAAATTAAATAAAAGATAGTATTCTTTAATTTAAAGAAAGGCGTACCTATACTAAAAGATAGATAATAAAATTGTCTGTAAGATAGTGAAAGTTTCGTTTAAATATACCGTTATGTCAGCGTCAGACACAACTTCACGAGTTAATTAAACTATTTAATATGAACTTAATCAAAAATATTCACACATGCCGCACCTCATGTCATGTCCTTTGTGCCCCAAAGCATGCGATCGGGGTGAATTATGCACTGCCACCGACGACGCCGTGGAAGTGGCTGAATATTGGGCCAAACAAATTTAAAAGACTGTCGTGCCAGCGATACGAAGAAGAAGATTAAGAGAATGTTCTAGTTTAACATACATTTTTTTCAAATCATTTACACTACACATTTTGACGTGATTGTCAGTTTAAAATCTGTAAAAGTCGCTTGTTAGCGCCTTAAGGCGTCACCTAATGTTAGTGAAAACTGGCATGACACTTTTTATTTAAAATATGAGAAAATCTGTTTGCAAGCTTTGTAGCTGTTAACATTTACTTTGTTTCGAGTCTCGTCGGCACATCATCCCACCATTTCTTTTTTTACGCAAATCACATATCATCGTACTGTAAGTGTAATGTTTATTTTCGCTCATACGCAATTCAATCTATAGAAATAAAAATGAATTGGTGTTCGTTAGTCTCGCTGAAACTTGAGAACGACTAGACTTGGTCTTGAAATATTTGTGTAAGATCTATCGAATCTATGTATTTTGCGTTGAGTGACATAGAAGCAAATAAAGATTACCTGACGAGTTGCCCGGAATACTGCCGTCAGATGACGCGACCTTAGTAACAGCGTTAGGATTGTACGTCCACGATGTATTGCACACCTCCACTTTGAGGTCATTGTCATGGTATATTTGTTGAACACGACCAATTTTGCCGAGTGTCTGAGAAGAGAAACATACAGTCAAATGATTATGCCTGCTGCTATTATGTTCCACTGCTAGGAAAGACCCAGGAGCGGGAGTGGGTCAGATTCCATCACCCACTCCCGCTAAAGACATGACATTATCAACTCGTACTGGGTGAACCCAGTGCGAGATGGTAAACGTTATGTCTTCGAATGTTTGGTTCTAAAACTCTCACGATGATTTTGCCTCATCGTTTTAAAAGTAGTGATGATGAAAAAAGAATGTTGTAGTAAACATTCTTTTTTCATCATCACTACTTTTAAAGTCAATACTCCAGTGAATACTTCCTTCAGTGAATACTCCATTTAATGTTAGCGTCTCCAATAACTAATTTTGAAGAAATGTAATATAAATGCAGTTTTATCTGCTAAAATACTTAGTAGGTAGCTACGTATGTTACAGTGTTTGTATTGCCAACACATAAAATGCGATAGCAGGCTAACCTGCTATCGCATTTTATGTGTTGAGATCATTTTGTATAGCTACTACTAATAGTAGCTATACAAAATGATCTCAACTGAATCTTCAAAGTTATGTATCTTCCGTTTACTTATCAAGTTTATTTAAAATCAGTTCATTAATTTACAAGATTTTGTTACTGTGATTGTGAAAGTTAGTATAAGATAACGTGCGGAGTAAGAAGTTTTTAAGATCACCTTGTGTATCAAATGTCTACAACCCGTACGCATTACATTGCCCCTGGCTCGAAAACAACCGTCCTCCCGCTACAACGTATAAAAAAAAAAAAAACCCGTAAAATCATCGTAAAATCTGTATGTTATGAGAAACTACTTAGCGCAAAATAAATGTTGTTATTCAAAAAAAAATGCATCAGTACTTTAAACGTCATTAATTCGAGCGAGCCAAGCTTTTTTTTTCTGGCTTCGCACGGTTTGTGCATTTAGTCAATTTCAAGTCAGTTATTTACAGGATAGGGAATAAAAGTAGGGAAACGGAAATAAAATTAATAATTACGAAATTTGGGAGGCCAGCCATGTTAATGCGTACGGGTTGTATGTTGAAAATGATTAAAAAAATAGTACTAACAGGCGCCATAGCCTCTGCCCACTCTCCGTGGCCGCACTGCAGCGTCTTGACGCGCTCCCGGTCGGCACACACCTGCACCAGGTCTCCCACCGCGAACCCGCCGCCGCCCGCGCCGGTAGACGACGCCGACGCACTCAGGTTGCCGCTACAAACCTGTCACACAAATTTAGGCCTTACGACTCACATACACCGTCCAAACGCAAAACCAAAGAATCATGGCAAGATCCATACATTCATTTCTATGAAAAAAAAAAGTAATTTAGAGGGTTTAAAACATTTTCCAATGTGAAGACTACATTACCAGGAGTAGATTGATATACTTACTTAGCATATTATTAACCCCCGCATAATTAAAATATTACGAAATGAAAATAACACTTTTTCGTTTTATATCGATGCCCATTTTGTGTTTATAAAAAAAGAAAGTGACAAGCGATGTTAACGGATCTATCAAATTGGCAGACAAGTGATGTGACAAGTGTGTGGAAAAAAAATATCATTTCTTTGTCTTTCACGGTCTCCTGGCCTTCTCCAGACACGGACACGTCGGTTATCTGGATGAGTACTGATTCGCGATTCGTCAACGAAGAGACAGTTTTGCCAAATGTTTTTTTCTTCATTTTGCCGAAGCCTAGCCCACTGCAATCTCCGTCGTTGACGTTGCCGGGAATTCAGAGGAGATCGCTAAGACCTCCGTGCTCGTAATCCAGCCTGGTACAAGCAATTCCGAATGGTCTGAGTGCTAACTTTAAGCCCAGAGGCGGCCCGAACTTCTGCTTTTATTTTAGTAGCGTTGATTGTTGGGTCACGGGCTGCCAGCAATCTAATATAGCGCTTTTGGGCACCAGTCAAAACAGTTGGGCGACCACTGCGGGGTCGGTCAGCTTAATTACCCATCGCGTGGTACTTCTGCAACGTGGCCACGACACAGGATTGGGATATATTAACTGTGCGTGCTATTTCGCTCGTGGTGTATCCTTCTTCCCTCAAAGTTACTATTCTTGCTCGCAAAACTTCTGATAATCCTCTCGGCATTTTTTCAATCACAACTTTCCGTGAAAAAGTATTTTAAACCGGTTAAAATTGATTAAATCAGATTTCTGAATGAGCGTAAGCTAGGACTGAAAGCCGTTTTATATGGAAGAAACAATTGAACTGTTTTATTGTTTTATATTCTAAATCTATATTTTTAAATAAAGAATCTAAAAAAAGAAGAAATCATAATACAATCTACCGTAACACAACAGATTTCGATTTTTCAAAGTGATCGCAAACTCTTTTTGATGTGTGTAAGTCAGTCATATTATTCTGATGATTTCATCACAATAATTTTGCTGTTTAATTCTAATGTTGTATATTCCTAAAGTAGGTACCTTAGTTAGCACGGCCGGGTTAAATGTCCATCTGTTTCCACTGGGGTATGTCACCACGATGTCGTGGTCTTCGTCGATCCCGACCACTGTGCCAGTGGTGCCGAGACACTCGAACATGCCATCTGTCCAGCCGCCATGACCATGTTGTAAAGATTGCACTATTTCAAGGTCCAGGTCTACATTCACCTAAAAATAATTATAAAATGTGTTAAAATTAAGGCAGAAATATAGTTAAAAGAAGTAATCCTTTAGTGATAACTACTTCACTATCACTACTTATTTTAATAAAAGTAAAGAAGGAACACAAGCTGTGCTGAATTTGTCCGTTTAGGATAATCTCAAAAATGACTACGAATTTTTATGTGGTTTTCACCAATAGGAAGAGGAATTATCAAAGATGGTTTATATAATTTTATTTAGTGCTACCCATGCGAAAGCGAGGCGGGTCGCTAGTAAATTATATAGGTACTGACGCCTAAATGAACTAGAAGCCTAAAGTTAGTCTTTACAAAATAGAATACGTCAGCAATTGAGGAAAAACACAAGGATCGATACTAGGTCCTTTATTATTTATTATATTATACGTGAATGATATTTACAAATGCTTTCATAACCGTGAATTTCTGTTGTACGCTGATGATCTAAAAAAATTCAAGAAAATTACAACAGTTGACGATTGTTACGAGGCATGCCTTTTAAGTTCTGTCGTTTCCATATTTCCTGGCAATATTGAATTTGGAACTGTTTTATATTCGAATGTGTTTAAATTTTGAATCTCAAAACAGTTGAAAGTATTAGGTAGGATTAATGCTATTGTTTAGTCACAGCGTCGACTGGAATATGTCAGGTTACGTACAAAAATGAATCTTTCTAAGGAAAATGTTCGTGCAATAATTTTCTACAACTTTAGAAGAGGCCTGACACGGCTGCAGTGTTTTGGAGAGCTAACATCTGTGTTCAGTGATGAAGCCCCATGTCTGCGGACTGTCGAACGCTGGTATTTAGAATTCCAGCGTGGACATACTAGTGTTAGTGACAAATCTCGCGAAGGACGCCCAAAATCCGCCTTCACTGCAGATAACATCATTGCTGTGAGACAACAAATTCTTTAAGATCGTCATGTGACGTATCGAGAGATAGAGGCTCTATTAGACATCTCAGGGACAACCATTCAGAAGATCTTGTATGAAGCGCTTGGTGTGAGAAAGCTAGTTTGCCGTTGGATACCGCATCTGCTTTGAACGGAGCCCTCGGTGGGCGAGTCCGACTCGCACTTGCCCGGTTTTTTTTTTTATTTTGTTTCATACCAATTAGAATAGAGTTGTAGACAGGCTCAGCATGTACATGTTTCTTTCTTATTAGTATTATGTGGAAACGTAGTGGATTGTACCTACATTAGCCCATTTTATTTTGTTTACCTACAGTAAAATAAAATAAACAAACAATTTATGCAGATGTTGTCAACAAAAATGATTTATTTATTACAATGATAATGTCCATTAATAAACATACACCCACCTGATCACCGACTTGCAAGCCATGGGGCCCAGTGCGCCCAGGGCCCAACTCCCCCAAAAGTGGTAAATGTTCCTTGTATACATTTTGACCTTTTACATCATTTACAGCCTGAAAAACCAAATAAACTTTCTGAATGATCATTATGACAACGGTGACTACACTCAGATATCCTAGATTGTTTCCACATATGATAGTAGTATATTCAAAGAAGGGACAAAAAGCAAAGCGACAATGTTTATCGCAGTCATCTGGTTAAATTAGCCAGCTAATCATATTAAATGATCAAAGATCATATTAATTGTAACATGAAATTTTGTGGTATAGTGTTCCACTCCTCTTCGATGGCAAGTTGAAGCTCTTGGAGGCGCGTAGGAGCAGTGTTTCTTGCTCGAACTCTTTTTTTAGCTCATCCTAGACATGCTCAATCGGATTGACATCAGGACTACGAGCGGGCCATTCCATCGAGGTGATTCCAACAATTAAAGTGTTCCCTGGTAAATTTTTACCGAGCTTGTCAGTGAGCTGTCTTGTAGGTCAACCTAGGAGGTTGTCGGATGCTTAACCGGACTTTCGATATAAGTAAATTAAAAAATCCGAACTTATTATACCTGCGGGTAAAGGTGCAAGTAGTGACAACGCAAAAAGGTGAATTTGGGGAATTTGGTGTTTGGTTGGTTTTTTACGTGAAGTTTAAGTCAAATTAATAAATTTAAATGTAAAACGTTTGCTTGGTTCTTAGACATGTTTTTATTCTGCCAATGAATGTTTAAACCAGACATTTTGATATTGTAATTAAGATCATAATATTGACATTATTATGAATTTTCTGATATCGTCATTATTATTATTTTCTTCTTTTTTTTTATCTTTTTTTATTTTTGTTATTATAGTAATTATATGTTACTAACTTAATCTCTACTTTATAGTTATTAAAATTCATTAACCATCATCAATTGGTGGATTCTATATAAAATTATTTTCTACATTTTAGTTTAGATTGAAAAAGCGTGTTTTTACTAATTTTTAAACTATTTTTTTTTATTTATCTTCCGGCACATGAGAAATTTTACATTAAATTAACAGGCAACCCTGTACATATGGCGCCAAATTTTTGAATCAAATTACACTTTTAAATTTAATTGTTTCTTTATTATTTAGTTATTTTTAATTTATTTACTGATGATAGGTAACTTTTTTAGTTGTTTTCAATCGTCCTTTGTAATTCCTGCACAATATTATAGCGCAATTTGTAATTTTTATAGGCCACTGAATGCGTGTTTACCATAATAGTAGTAGTAGTATCGGTCTATTCGAGTGGTCATAGATGGCTGCTCGTCCGGACTGCTGGATATGAATGCCGGGGTTCCTCAGGGGTCGGTGCTCTCGGGAACATTGTTCCTGCTGCATATTAATGATCTGCTAAAACCCGGTACCTTTGGGTATGCAGACGACAGCACTGTCGCTGAGAGATCTGGTCCAGTTCAATGCTGCTAAGACCCAAGCGTGCCTGTTTTCCGCTAAAAGGAGCCAATTCCACCCAGCTCCATCTTTCCGAGGTGTAACCGTGCCGATAACCGACCGACTTGAGCTTCTTGGTGTTACGTTAACATCTACCCTCAATTTTGGCCCTTTCATAGAGGCAAAGGCTCAAGTGGCTGCCAAAAAGCTGGGGATCCTAGCAAAGGTGAGACGGTACTTCACGCCGGAACAGCTGCTTAAACTTTATCAAGCGCAAGTTCGATCGTGTATGGAGTACTGCTCTCATCTTTGGGACGGATCTGCCAGATACCAGCTTGATGCCCTAGAGTCAATTGAGAAACGAGCCATGAGGATCATTGGCAATGATAGGCTCGTCGAGTCAAAGCTCCAAAGTCTTGAGCATCGACGCCGAGTTGCTGGCCTGTCGGTTTTCTATCGGTTGCATTTTGGGGAGTGTGCGACGGAATTGCATAATTTAATTCCGCCGAGCCCGTTCCATCATCGGACCACGAGACGTACGGCGATGCGCCACCGGTACATGGTGGACATCCCACCCACACGCACGAAACGTTTTGGGAATACATTTATTGTGCGTATTGCTAAGGAGTGGAATTCCCTGCCTTAGTCTGTGTTTCCTGATAGCTACAACCTGGGAGTCTTTAAGTCAAGAGTGAATAGGTTACTTCTAGGCAAGCGTGTTCCATCTTAGACCGCATCATTGCTTCCCATCAGGTGAGATAGTGGTCAAACGTATGCCTATCAATAGATAAAAAAAAAAAAAAAAAAAAAATATGACGGGCTGGTGTCCGCAACTCCACGCCTCGGCGCGTATTTTGCGTACAGGTGGGAAGTAAATCATTCGATCCACCCGAGCTCCTCAAGAAAGGCCAGCAGCTGCCCTCAATCGCAGGAAGTGCCTCCTTGGCCTGCCTGCACTCGCCAAGTTCGGTCCACAGTCTTAGGTGTAGATCCTTGGTACGTTTTCTTACCATGGATGGTGCGTAGGTGACCGAAGGAGAGAGGCACTATGGGTTCCGGACCCACCGCGCTTGTGCTCGACCCCCTTCTAGCGAGCTGCAGCATCGTTACCACGCGAGTCGCTGTGTTCTTTGATTCATTGAATGGTTATATCCACAGATCTATATCTGTGGATTATATCATTGAGAATACCCACCTTATTCAGTTTTTGGTGACATTCGTGTATTAACCCGGAGCTGACCGTGTGGCTGTTTAGAGCTTGTAGTACAGCCATGCTGTCTGACAGTGTGCGAATTGGTTGCCCTACTACCTGCCTGTTTAGTATAGCTGAGGCTGCCAGGGAGATGCCCATGCATTCGGCCTGGAACACAGTTTTGTAAGCACCTAGTGGTGTTGCTTAAGGTATGTTGAGGTCTTCCGAGAAAACCCCGGCCCCCGTGCCGGTGTCTGTTTTAGATCCATCCATGAAGATCCTCAGCTCTATGGGGCGAAGGCCCTCACACCGCTGATCCTCATACAGTTGGATTCTGTGCTTACCATACAATGACAGTTTCGCCACTGAGTGGGCGGGGCGAGAAGATCGGCCAATAGTTGGCCGGTTTTTTTTTTCGATGTTTAAACGCTCAGACTCATCTAGACATGTATATAATCAAAGATTATGATTAATTTTTTTACATTATGATTGTTATTTTCGATATTTACTAGCGACCCGCCCCGGCTTCGCACGGGTGCAATGGTGATACTAAATATACTACAGAATGTCTTTATATACAACGTTATACAACGTTCACAGCTATTTTGTCATTAGACAACACAAACATGTTTTCTTTAGAAGTTACTTTTGAAAGAGCGACATATAAGTAATTGGCCATGTGAAAAACACTCAACGCTCAAATCTAAGCACCAGCCGCTCTACCCCCGCTTTTAACACTGTGATATCTGCTAATATATTGATTTGAATGATATGCTGTAAAGGGCAATTTTGATCTACATGAAATGTACAACGTATCTAAGACATTTAATTTGGTAAGGAATAAAACTGTATTGTTTAAAATAGCTTGGTAAGTAACCCATGTGTTATTTGTAATATGTAAAAGATAAAAATGGTTACTGTGGGTTATCCTCAAGAGATAAACATATACCATCGCGGACTTTTTTATCGATCTTTTTAAGATATACGATTCCGTAGTACATTAATTTGATATAATTATCTCGTAAGGTTTAGCCAGCGTTTGCAATGTAAGCGCACAAAAATATGTTTATTATTACGACCTCACATTACTCTTGGAATTTCTCGGCTTTCTTCTACTATAATATGCATTTATTATACCTATAAACCTTCCTCTTGAATCACTCATCTATTAAAAAAACCCGCATCAAAGTAGTTTTAAAGATCTAAGCATACATAGGGACAGACGCGGCGGGGGACTTTGTTTTATAATATGTAGTGATATTTTATATAAAACTATTAATATTTTTAGCATTATAATGTATCTAGTGTTGATTTGCATGTACCTAGCTTATTATTTAACATTTATTATTTCACGACACAAAGCAACGCAGAGCACCGGCCACACGACACGTGCGGTCGATTTTCCATGTTGCTCTATGTTTCAAGAAGATTGAGCGCCACAGTGGCGCTAGTAATCACCAAAACAAATATGACGTCAACAGAAGCCCGCTAAAAGGATTACCTACAATTTACAAAGGATAGTTAAGGATAGTTATGTATTTATGTACGTGTTATTTTATTTATCCACCCGAGCTCCTCAAGAAAGGCCAGCAGCTGCCCTCAATCGCAGGAAGTGCCTCCTTGGCCTGCCTGCACTCGCCAAGTTCGGTCCACAGTCTTAGGTGTAGATCCTTGGTACGTTTTCTTACCATGGATGGTGCGTAGGTGACCGAAGGAGAGAGGCACTATGGGTTCCGGACCCACCGCGCTTGTGCTCGACCCCCTTCTAGCGAGCTGCAGCATCGTTACCACGCGAGTCGCTGTGTTCTTTGATTCATTGAATGGTTATATCCACAGATCTATATCTGTGGATTATATCATTGAGAATACCCACCTTATTCAGTTTTTGGTGACATTCGTGTATTAACCCGGAGCTGACCGTGTGGCTGTTTAGAGCTTGTAGTACAGCCATGCTGTCTGACAGTGTGCGAATTGGTTGCCCTACTACCTGCCTGTTTAGTATAGCTGAGGCAGCCAGGGAGATGCCCATGCATTCGGCCTGGAACACAGTTTTGTAAGCACCTAGTGGTGTTGCTTAAGGTATGTTGAGGTCTTCCGAGAAAACCCCGGCCCCCGTGCCGGTGTCTGTTTTAGATCCATCCATGAAGATCCTCAGCTCTATGGGGCGAAGGCCCTCACACCGCTGATCCTCATACAGTTGGATTCTGTGCTTACCATACAATGACAGTTTCGCCACTGAGTGGGCGGGGCGAGAAGATCGGCCAATAGTTGGTCGGTTTTTTTTTTCGATGTTTAAACGCTCAGACTCATCTAGACATGTATATAATCAAAGATTATGATTAATTTTTTTACATTATGATTGTTATTTTCGATATTTACTAGCGACCCGCCCCGGCTTCGCACGGGTGCAATGGTGATACTAAATATACTACAGAATGTCTTTATATACAACGTTATACAACGTTCACAGCTATTTTGTCATTAGACAACACAAACATGTTTTCTTTAGAAGTTACTTTTGAAAGAGCGACATATAAGTAATTGGCCATGTGAAAAACACTCAACGCTCAAATCTAAGCACCAGCCGCTCTACCCCCGCTTTTAACACTGTGATATCTGCTAATATATTGATTTGAATGATATGCTGTAAAGGGCAATTTTGATCTACATGAAATGTACAACGTATCTAAGACATTTAATTTGGTAAGGAATAAAACTGTATTGTTTAAAATAGCTTGGTAAGTAACCCATGTGTTATTTGTAATATGTAAAAGATAAAAATGGTTACTGTGGGTTATCCTCAAGAGATAAACATATACCATCGCGGACTTTTTTATCGATCTTTTTAAGATATACGATTCCGTAGTACATTAATTTGATATAATTATCTCGTAAGGTTTAGCCAGCGTTTGCAATGTAAGCGCACAAAAATATGTTTATTATTACGACCTCACATTACTCTTGGAATTTCTCGGCTTTCTTCTACTATAATATGCATTTATTATACCTATAAACCTTCCTCTTGAATCACTCATCTATTAAAAAAACCCGCATCAAAGTAGTTTTAAAGATCTAAGCATACATAGGGACAGACGCGGCGGGGGACTTTGTTTTATAATATGTAGTGATATTTTATATAAAACTATTAATATTTTTAGCATTATAATGTATCTAGTGTTGATTTGCATGTACCTAGCTTATTATTTAACATTTATTATTTCACGACACAAAGCAACGCAGAGCACCGGCCACACGACACGTGCGGTCGATTTTCCATGTTGCTCTATGTTTCAAGAAGATTGAGCGCCACAGTGGCGCTAGTAATCACCAAAACAAATATGACGTCAACAGAAGCCCGCTAAAAGGATTACCTACAATTTACAAAGGATAGTTAAGGATAGTTATGTATTTATGTACGTGTTATTTTATTTATATTATGCACTTGCCATGTTATCTCTTCACCATCCTTGGTTGACTGATTGAGAATGCCTAGGGCATTAAGTCCGCTTTTGTAACAAAGGTGCAAAGGCGGACTTGTTGACAAATGGCGGCATGAAGTATAAATAATAAGAACTCATACCAAACATCACAAATTGATCAATATTTAATTTAACTAAATGACTAAACGACATTCAGCCATCTTGTTAAATGTTGCGCTCAATTACTTGGCTTATGGCTAGCTATCCTTCAGCTATTTCATTGGATGCCTTCAGCTATTTCGTTTAATGAACGGCCGAGGCGTCCTATTAGCAAGCTAATTTAACCAGATTGGTACTATGTACATGTTATGTGGTTAAGTACCTCAGCAAACACAACAACTATCACTAAAACAATCATGACGAAAATAGACTGAAATACCTTTAAGTCTGCCATTCCCTCGAATCCAACCCGGTAGAGATTCTTGGCTCCATTGTCCCATACAACATATGCAGCAGATCGAGGACTTGCTGCAGACCAGTCCTGCACCTCATTGACTTTTCCTCTTCTTCCATTCCCACCATCCTGATCTTCCCATTGCCAGTCAACCTATAAACATATAATCATTCATCATAGGAACAGATAATCATATAAGTCTACATTTTATCACAAAACTATAGACAGGTCTTCAATTCAAAGTCAAAGCATTTATTTCAATTAAACCATTAAAATACACTTTTGAATGTCATATTATAAAATTTGAATCTAGTTCCCTATTCCAAATGGTAGTTTTGTGTTGAGAAGAATGGGCAAGAAACTCCATATGTATACTCTTTATAAAAATTAATGTATACAATATTTGCATTTACAAAAGTTAAGAAATGACAGCTAAGTTATGTACATAGACACATAGTGTTCACATATTTACAATAATAAACAATGAATAGGGTGTGAGCCAGAGTAATCTATTAACCCTTTATAGGACGGCTCATACAAAGTGGCCAGTAAACTGGACACTCACTTCAAGGTCGTTATCTCATAGATTTTTATTTATATATTGAACCTTATGAACATTTACGACCCGCGTTAGAGCACACTGGCCCGTCAACTAGCCAGCGTTCAAGTTCGCCGCGCGACATTTTAGATTCGCGCCTTTTTTCAAGATGGCCTGTGAACTGGCCACCGTGCACCCGCGCAGGAACATTTGTTGTCATCGCGCGTGTACGTTACGTGTTTACAAGTTTTATGGTGAACAAAAATCATGTCTTCTTGGAAAAGGTAAGTGAAACTATTCCTTTATAGTATATACTTCGATGTTATGTGCAAATGTAATCCAGGATAATAAGAAAAACATATATTATTTGCGATTGAATACAAACAGGTGTGTTGAAAAAATATAACATAAGAATTGCCTACCTAACTTTGAGATGTTGTATTGAGTATTTATTTTCGAGTAATCCCTATGAACCATATTGTTTTACAACAGGTATATAAGCATGTGTTATGATATTGTAATAAATTTGCGATAAACAATCTTGTTCGGTAGTTATAACCTATTATTATGTACGTTTGGGGTTTTTTTTGGTGGTTTTTTTGCTTGGTACTTATGAAATTCGTAATATAATAGTTACACATTGTAATTGTAATTTGATATGAATATATATATATATATATATATATATATATAATAATAATATATATAATAATATAATATAATAATATATATATTAATTTTATATATATATATATATATTTGATTTGATTTGATTTTGTTTTATTTGATAGAAGCTGCGATCGTTAATTCCTACATTATTTATAAGGATACCTGGGCGAAGGCTCATCCTTGATGTTTAGGAGTAAACTGGCTGATGAGCTTATAGAAGAGACGAAAAAACCTTTGCTTCCTTTTCGAGAAAATGAAGAGAGCAATCATAAGAAATATGAAAAAATATGTTATGTTAATTCTATTATTATTAAAGGCTGATTAGGAAATAATTTTTTTTATTATTATTATCGCCTTTTCCTAAAAATAAAATAGATTTCATTAGTGTCCATTTTACTGGCCAGTGATATTGCTGTGATGGTTAGTGACGCAGAACGTTCAATGGCCAGTTTACTGGCCGTATGATTTTCATGATTTTCTCGAAAAACAGAGATTTTCAGGTCTTTTTTCAAGAACATGTCATTATGATTTACGGCACAGAATATATATTTATCACAAAATATTAAGAATTAAAAAAAAAGTTAGGGTGTGCGTTAAAGGGTTAAGTACAATAATGAATAATAACTAAAGTATTACCTTTTGTAGTTTGAATTAGCAATCAATTTGATTTTATCTAGACTAGATAGTTCAATGGAGCCGGACCAGCATGTTCCCAAGCATTATTATTTTAGATATAATCTTCTAACTTAAAATATGCTTGTTTATAAAGTCTACCTTTTATGTCTATTTTAAATTTTGTTTCATTTAGTTTTAATATATCACAAGGTATTTTGTTGTAACATTTAACAGAGTACCCCATAAAAGATGTGTGTGCTTTAAATAATCTAAAAAATGGTTGAGCTAGTTTATCTTTATTTCTAGTATTGAAATTATAGTGATCACTTAATTTATTAAACAGGTGTATATTTTTTCTTACATACATATTTTCATAAATGAATTGACAGGGCACTGTCATAATATTAATAGTTTTAAACAGTTCTCTAAGAGATTCGCCGCGACGTAGATTATAAATTAAGTTTATTAATTCATAATTAATTCCTCATTCATAATTATTGGTTTAGGAAGACACACTCTCAAGACATAACTTTCTTATACACAAATCATAAGTGTTGTTTAATGATAACTAGCTGAAGGTTAAAATGTTAAAACCTTGAATTTTAAAAGCTTGATTCAATACATAACATACCCCTCTCACAACTCTTGCTCCTGGAAATATTCCTCTAACAGCTTGCTTTTTACTTTTGCGTCGAGGTTCCACAAGACATCTCTGAGCCCCCGGTGCACTTATTCGATAGAATCGGTGTCTGAGATTGTGTTTGTCACCATGATAGCAAACTGAACATAGATCATAGTTGCTACATTCGGCACACTTCCAACGAATGCCTATAAAGTTTTTAATATTTTTCATTAATTTAAAAACATAGAACATATTTTATTAGGTTAGTACACCATCTTTCAAATAGATATGTCACATAGATAAACCAGATGAGTGAGGCAAAACTAAATGAAGGGTACTTACCAAATATAGGCTGCTGTCTACAAGTGTCACACATGGTTCCTTCATGTTTGACACCAGTTGGGGCACTATCAAGTATTCGCAAGTCGTAAGCTCCAGAACATCTGTAATTAGCAGCTGTACCATTGTCCCAAACAACAACCACTTCCTCAGGAGATTCAAAATTCCTCACAGTACCAACATGACCCTCACCACCATCCTGTAATTTTATTAAATCAGTACAAATAATTACTTACAACATTACATACGTATGTGATGTATGTGTAATGTAAATTCAGTCAGTGAGAGCAAGAGTGGCCTATCATTTCCAGACACAATTTAAAATGCTTTGTGTCTGGAAATGATAGGCCACTCTTGCGCTCACCGCTTCATTATTGTTTATTTATTACATAGCTCAACTCAGTAGTTCCTTGGAGGGTTTTACAAAAACCAAACAATCAGGTTGCAATTATGTTGTTAATATTACTTTTGTTTACCTACATCAATATATTATTATTTCATATCAGAATAATAATGGTACTGCAGCACAAGAGCTTAGAAACTAACAACAATGTAATATTAAAGTTTTTATTAAATGATAACTAATGCTACATAATGTTTTTTAAAATAAATTATGAAAGTTTAAAGATAGATCATGCAACTAGTGTAAAAATATTAATGAAAGATTGAAGAAGTGCAATAGATTACTATTGGAGCTCTGAGATTTTTTGTTCAATCGACAAGAACATTTTCTATGTGTCCAACATAATAACATACTGTTTAACATGAATCAGAAAAATAGTGTTTAACAAAAATAAACAGTGATGTACCTGTTTGCCCCACTTCCAATCTGGACCCCGAATTACACGAGCACCAACCCCTTCCATCATAAATCTAGTAGCCCTAGAAGATGTTGATGTCCCAGTTATATTAGGTTCCATTGAAATATTAATATGCAGTTGTTTAGGATGGTAAAAGTTATTTATTCACTCCACCTAGCTTCAAAGCCAGACGTCAAAACTTTTGATTTTGACAGTTGAATGACAAATTAATTTTCGTTTAGTAACGTTTCCCAATTACCCAGCCTCCCTTTGTTTTTGCTGTAATGCTGTTCTGTCTTATATCTAAGAAAAATAATATGTACTTAAAATGTTGTACCGTACAGTATATACTACTTTGATTTGAAGTAATGCAGTACATACTATTGTAAATATATATACTATTTCAATAACATAGGCTTTTTGCATACATATTATATTTTAAATACTCTTTGGGCTTTGGGGCCAGGCATTCTTCATGAACCGGCCGGCTCAGACCACCCAACTCCCATGAACATAATTATAGGTAAAAATGGAGCCAACACTTGCAACAAAAGAGTCAAATACCTACGTATCTCCATCTCACTCTCTGTGGGCTGACCTCTCTTTTTAGTGTGGCGCATGGTATTGCTATCTCCTTATTTAAATCTTCTACTAAATTCTTCGAAATAGTCATCACACTAACCAAATCATCTTCGAAATAGCCATCACACTAACGAAATCATAAACTCTGTCATATAATGTTATTAGGATCAATAGTTGTACTATGATTAGTTAAGTTATGAATCATAACATTTTAAGTCACACTCATGGTCTCACGCGTTATGGATGCTAAACTGGGTTGACGATCAGTGAATGAATTACAATGCCATTTCCTAAGGAATCGGTAATTTGGCAACCAAGAAGCTTATAGGTAAAGAAGATGGAGCCAACACTTCTAACAAATAGTTGAGTAAATACCTACGTATCTCCATCTCACTCTCTGTGGGCCACCCCTCTCTTTTTAGTGTGGCCTGTAGTATTGCTACCTTCTTATTTAAATCTCCTACTAAATTCTTCGAAATAGTCGTCACACTAACCAAATCAGAAGTTAACTCTGTCAAATAATGTTATTATGGATCAGTAGTTGTGCCATGATTAGTTAAGTTATAAAACATAAAATTTTAGGTCACACTCACGCGTCACGCATGCTAAACTGGGTTGACGATCAGTGAATTACAATGCCATTTCCTAAGGAATCGGTAATGTGGAAACATTGACACTATGTGTCAACATAAAAATGGTCAATATGGCGGTTGTTTACTTTGCAGTTCACAGCTTCGTCTGGTATTTTTCAAGGTAATCATCGTTCTAATTAAAGAAATGTTGCAAAAATGAGTAGTGCGTGGTTGTGGTAATACGTGGTGTCCAGGAGGTGATATAAAATTTCACCCGTAAGTGTTAAAATCGTGATTTCTGACATTGAATCACTGTAAACATATTTCGTTGTTTTTGGAACGAAGTTCCTTATCGCGCGTTGTGAAAGGGGGCTAGACGGAAAAAATTCTTACGAAAAGTTGTCACGACACTTTTTGCTATACTTCACAAACGCAGACAATTCGAACAGAAAAATTGAATCGTTGGAACTGTCAAATAGAGTTCATTATTAGTTGAATGGCGGCTTTTCTATGAAAATATGGGAGCGAATAAAAACCTTATTTTTACACATTAACCGTGAAATTCGGTTGCACATAGCTCCTATTGTCCGGTCGGGCACCAGCCTATACGTTTCTCAGAATAATTTTATCATACCTAGTTTGGTAAAATTTCAATTTTTAACCGTTTACGTTTACAAAATAAAGTCCGAATTCGCTTTTCGTAGAATATGTTTATGTATTTAAAGGCGGCGCGGCGAACTCTTTGAACTAGGTAGGTACCTACGGCGATATGTTTAATACCTAAGTTTATTCGCTCAAATAGTGGCGGTACCTACCTCAATGACATCGGAATTATCATTGCGTGATAGATAATTCCGATGATAACGACCTACGAAATAAGTCCACCTTTCACTGTGAGACTGTGTGGATTGTGAAAACGAGTGTAAATTTTAAGTCGATAATTAAGCCATAGAATACGTAGGTTAGGTAGGTAGGTAGTTACTGTACCTACTTCTATGTTTTGTTTTGTAGGTACCTACCTATTGAAAGTTTGGGTTTGGTAATCATGAGCTTTCGATCGGTCGCGGTCGTCAGTAGGTAACCACTGCACCTTATCGCTCTAGGTCACAGAGTACTTTTCTCTAGGTTTTACTAGCGACAATAATATTTTTTTTGATTTGATTAAAATGTTTTGGTTTAAATTAAGCCAGTGGGAGCTTAGGTGGGTACCTAGGTAGGTAGTGGTACTTACTTTTATCATTGGCGAATTATTTGTAGTTGTAAGTAGGTAAGTGAGTAGGTACTCTTTTGCTAGAAAAAGAAAGGCAGGCAGGCGTAGGTACCTATAGGTGCTCTATGTAACCTATTTAAATAAATTAGAGCTACCTATTCACAAACACAGTTTTAATCAACTTTGGCTTAATTAAAAAACTTACCTATTAGGTATAAAATTTACACTTCCCTGTATCGAAGCAACTGCTCAATATGGAGTCCATTTCGCTCGATACATAAACGGGCACGTTTAATTAAATTGTCTTTTAATTACATTATATTTGTTAATAATAAAAAAAATATTATTATAACTTAAAAAAAAAAAAAATATTACCTACAATAGGGTATTTTACTCTATACGAGAAAAAATCTATAAATATGTTATTGAGACAGTTTAGGCATAAAGCAGTCGGAAAATGTAAGTTTTAGTTCATAAAATAACAAAACAAATTTTTAAATTCAATTCAAAGTTTTCAGTATTTTTAATCTGTTATAAAACACCGTGAAATAGTAGCGGCCATGTTATTACGCCATACGGCTGTGTAAACAAAAAATTGTCAACCGATTGGCGTAATATAGGCTTTGTACTTTTATTATTTTCATAACCAACGTATTTTGTTCATTATTACACCTATTACAAAATATGCTTTTAATTATTTTTAAATGATATACAATTATCATATTTAATATGAGCTCATTTGATACAAAACGAACTGACGTCATTTTACGCTGAGCAATATGGCGTCCAGTAAGAGGCGTTTTCGTCAAACTAGGCGCGAAATTTGAAAATTTAAAATTTAGATGCATTTTTATGGCACTTATCGATTGAATAAAAATGTTGTTTTTTTTTTGGTGGCATTTTAGCCCTCCAGAATTTCATTGAGACACTTTTCAAAAATGGGTGTAATACCCTATTCCTTCACTAATTAATCGAAAGGAACTTCGTTCCATCCGGGTGTCCCTTGACACCTCTCAAGTTTTTTTCACTTAATTTCTTCTTAAAACGTTTTACCAGTGTTTTTAACATATTTAAATGATAACTATATCAAGATCAAATACTTTTACATTGAATTTCATTGATTTTGTGCAATCTATTTGATTTTATTTAAAAGAAGTCGTATTGAAGTAGTGTGACCATATTGAGGATATATTTAGGACTTTGCGTGAGAACTTAACTAATTAGACTAATACTAAGAAACGTGTATATATTTAATGACTGATATACACATGTCATACACTTACGGCAGTCAATTTTTATTTAATTTAATTGCTCATTATTCGGGTATTTTAATAACATTATTTTTTTAGGTTTCCTAAAAATAGTACTTAAAGAAAATTGTGGTTATCCATTGAGCCGTTGAAAATGAAGTTCTATAAAAGTTCAAGATTTTGCAATTTGCATTTCAAGAATCAGATATAATTCAACAAGGTGCTTAAAACCAACAGCAGTTCCTACTACACTCGGCGTCACAAAAATCGCACCTTTTCGAAAATAAGTTTAAAACATGTCCCGCCAGTAACGAATACATTAAACCCAATTAATATTGGTATCAATTAAAAGTATGTTTAACGACCTTTAAATTAACAACAGTTAGAATTCCTAAACACAACAGATCTCATTAGCACGTAACGTTAAAAAAAATGTTGTCAAAATACGCATTACAACGGCCACTAATTGCACCTCCCTACAAGGGTATAAAACGGGCGACCCGGGTTAAATGTGGGTCATTCGCTATTCAACCTTTGAAGTGAACACACGTGAACAGCTACAGCAAGAAAAATACCCCAGAAGATGGATACCACTGCAGATGAAGCCGCTCAAGTCATTGCACTACTGCAATCAGGGATGCGGCAATGTGATGTTGCTCGGCAACTGAACTTGAGTCGTTTTGCCGTTCGACGAGTGTTCCAACGTTTCCAAGAGACTGGTGGCTATATCCGAAGACGTGGATCTGGAAGACAACGGTGCACATCCGAAAGAGACGATCGCTTCATTGTTTCGACGTCTTTACGTAATCGGTTCTCCAATGCTGTTGAGCTGCAACAACAACTGCGATCAGCTCGCAGAACTTCTGTAAGCGTCTCCACGATTAGAAGAAGAATGCGGGAGAAGAAAATTGCAGCTCATAGGGCTGCTACAGGGCCCAAATTGACTGCACAGCATAGGAGAGACCGGTTGCAATTTGCCCGTGACCATGTGGATTGGACAATAGACCAATGGAGGGCTGTGCTCTTCTCGGATGAGACGAGGGTGTGTCTTTTCTGCAACGACAGGCGTCGAAGAGTGTATAGGAGGCAAGGGGAACGATTCGCACAAGCCTGTATTCAAGAGACAGTGGAATACGGGGGTGGCTCGTGCATGTTCTGGGGCGGCATGTCAATCGACGGTAAAACGAACCTTGTGTGTGTTTCTCGGACTGGAAGTGCTCGCGGGCAAGGGTCGCTGACTGCTGCTCGGTACATAACAGAGATCTTAGAGGAGCAGGTTGTCCCTTATGCGGGTTTTGTTGGCAGTGGGTTCACGTTAATGCACGATAACGCCCGTTGTCACACCGCTTTAATTGTAAGAGACTACCTGCAAGAAGTTGGCATCCCTGTTATGCGCTGGCCGGCGCGAAGTCCAGACCTGAACCCTATTGAGCACCTTTGGGATGAACTGAAACGGCGAGTACGGGCACGAAATCCTGCCCCTACCACTCTCCAAGACCTTCAAGATGCCGTCGTTGCAGAATGGGACAACATTCCACAAGAGACTGTTGTCACATTAATAAGGTCCATGAGAGAACGCATGGAAGCAGTCATCAGGGCTAGGGGGGGTAACACTAGGTTTTAAGTTAGTTTTAAGGACTTTGTTGTAATTTTTGCTGATAAAATAAAATTTAACTTTTTAATCATTTGTATTAGCTTGCTTTTTTTTATTCCCTGGTAAACAAAAAACCAAATCCATTGATTTATTCTGAAATTTAAATAAATTGCCTTTCCAATTATACCTTATAGTCATATGTATACCATTGATTAATAGGGTTAAAATGACTTTGAAGGGAATTCTTAAAGAGGTGCGATTTTTATGACGCCGAGTGTATAACAAAAAGCAACATTTTATAAAAAAAAATTATCATTTTCAGACAACAAGTTCACTACATGAAGAATCTATGGTGCAAATAGCTGCTCTGCCAAGTACTAGTTCTGGCGTTTATAGTAATTCTCCACTTACGGAAATGGGAGTGAAACATGCTGGCTGCAATGTAGTTAAAAACAGTGTCGAAATATTCTTGAAAATGTAAGCAATCGTAACAAGTTACCTGGTGTCCCTTTCCGATAATAAATATTAAATACATACCTTTTATGTCTATTTATTATGTATTACATAATAATTTTATTAAATAAAGTTTCAATTACCTACTACATATTTTAACCAGTGAGTCATGCGCTCAGTTTGAGAGACATACTGAAAATATCTCAGTGATTTACGTGGTAAGAGACAGAAACTACATATAGTAATGATATTTAGTCATGTATGCTAGAAAAATTACAATTAATGATTTTAATTTGGGTGGTGTTTTTATTTAGAAATTTAAAGAATTTTAATATATTTTCCAAAGTGGAGAATACATTACCAGGAGTAGATTGATGTACAGAGGCCAGCACATCAAGCTACTACAATCTGACAAATTTCTTTGATTGTGTTCAACTTTATTACAAAAAAATAAGGTTCATATTTAATTGGGAAAGTTTGACAGTTAGGTATGGCTTGCTGTGCTGGCGTCTGTACTTACCATATGTAAATTAACTTTAAATTAATTAATTAACATTTAGATAAATTAAAATATTTTGAAATGAAAATAACGGTTTTTCGTTTCATCACGTTGCCCATTTTGTGTTTATAAAAAAAAGAAAGTGACAAGTGACATTTTACGAATCTAACATAACAGACAAGTGATGTTAATCGTAGTTACAAAGGCGTAATTAAAAAAGTACATTGATTATAAATTATTTCTGTCATTATTTCTTATAAAACGACTGTCAGTGTCCCTGTTACTATCAGCTGCCGTATCGTTCTGAAATAATGAGATTTTCGTGGAACTATTCAGTTTTAACATCCATTTTTCTTGCGCGGTTTTAAAAATATTTTAAATGCCTGAAGATACTCTTTAAATACCCAAGAGTATAAGAATTAGAATTTCCACTTCTCTAAACTTATTTACTTTTTTTGGACAAATCCTGCCATGATTCTTTGAAACACTCTCCAAAATGTTTTAATGTTCCTGATGGAGGCTCGACTCCTTTTCCTCCGGTACAGCGGCGCTGGACCCGCTCGCTGTGCAGCGAGTGGAGATGTTACCCGACCTGCTGCACTTGAAGCACACCAGTGATCTGCTGCTGGCTTGTTGTCGCTGCCCTGCACCCATAGCAGCTGGCACAGGGAACGGCTTCTTGACGTTTGTGTCCTAGTTTGCCACATGCATGCGTGACATTTGATTGGCGTAGCCAGTCTGCCTCAGATTATGAAACAAAAGGCAGATAGACTGTGCGGAACACTGAGAGTGAAGCCACCAAAGCAAATACCAATTCAAAAACGCATACCTACAATTCGCTTTGCGCGAAGCGAAGCATTATTAAAAAAAACAAATACCTACTAATACAAATAAAAAATCAAAAGCGAATACAATCCCGATATTGTAGCTATTCGTTATTGAATTGGTATTTGCTTTTGTTGCTTCACTCGCAGTGTTCCGCACGGTCTATCTGCCTTTTGTTTGATAATCTGAGGGCGTAACGATGACTTTTTTACTGCAACCTATGACCCGTTATCAGTTGTCACCTCCGTGGTAAATGTGAAACGTTGTAATATTAATCTGTGCCAAGTGAGCAATTATAGTTGACACCGTAATCTATTCAATGCTCACACCCTTTCAACGGTTCAACAAAAAGTCATAAGACGACTAGCATGTATGTAGCATAGGCTTTATTTCCGTTCACTGGCATAGGCGGCATAAGTCTCATTCTCCTCTAGTTTGTCATTGCTCAGCTTAATGTGGCTAGCCTCAAAAGTTATACGTTTTAATCGACATTGAAAAATGTTAGCAGAATTTTTAGCGTTTCTATTTTCACATAAAGCAATTGGCATAATTTTAGCTAAATTTTCATACCATTTTAGCAGATTATTTATGTATCATGTTGATTATAGTAAAACAACATAACAATGCACATGTGCTTTTGTTTTATATGATCGAATTACAATCGGCATCGTACGCCATTACTCAAAACCAATCTCCTTTACTTCCTAGTGTTGTCCTTCATTTACTATACACTAGTGATGACAACTTACTTAACATACATACTCGTACGATGCCGATTGTAATTCGATCATATAAAATAAAAGCACATGTGCATTGTTATGTTGTTTTACTATAATCAACATGATACATGGCGCAGTCGTAACTGTGTTGATAACGTACCATCGTTCCAATAATCCTAATTCGCTGTATAGTTTGTAACTGTGTGCAACGCAACAACTGCAAAAATGGCCGCAGCGTCCTTTAACCTGCCCGACAAACTGTGTCTCGGTGCCGGTGGGGATTTACCAAGCCATTGGAAAAGGTTTAAGCAACGGTTAAGTATATATCTTAGTGCCTCTGGTTTGGATGATGAAAAGGATCAGAGAAAGATCGCATTTTTATTAAATGTCATTGGTGAGGAAGGAATACAAATCTATAATAATTTTGATTTGATCAAGATGTAATTAGAGTGGAAGATGCCCAAGAGCAAGTGCGAGATTTTCAGTTGAGACCTAGGAGAAACATAGTCCCGCCAAAACATTTAGCAGATTATGTTTATTAAAATTAATTATAAGGGAAAGATGTATTATGTATGTTAAGTAAGTTGTCATCACTAGTGTATAGTAAATGAAGGACAACACTAGGAAGTAAAGGAGATTGGTTTTGAGTAATGGCGTACAATGCCGATTGTAATTCGATCATATAAAATAAAAGCACATGTGCATTGTTATGTTGTTTTACTATAATCAACATGATACAATTTATGGGTCTTGTTGGCAACACTCACTGACTGTCACTGGTCACTTAGTCATAGACAAGAAGCTTATAGACAGTTTCATGGTCATAGGCTCTATGAATATTTATTTGAATATACTCTAATAGTGATGGGCCGAGTCGGTCATTTTTGGTACTCGAGTACTTTAGTACTCGCTATAAAAAGAATCGAGTCGGAACTCAAGTCAAGAATCTCGAATCCAGTACTCGAGTACTTGGTCAGATACTCGAGTACTTCATTGGACTCGAGTACAAAAAAAAGAAACACTAGCAGAATATTAAATAAAACAATGAGATGTAAAATACAAATTCAAACACCATCTTTTTATTGTTGAGTTTAATGAAAAAGTTCGAAATTGTTTAGGTTTGCTTTTTAGGGGCCATACCTAACCAATTCAGAAAAACAATATAGGTTTACCAGATGCACTGAAATAAATGTACGCACGCACTGTATTTAGTTTCTACTTCTATTAAACACTGTAAAACATTCAATAAAAACTCACAAAGTCACAAAGACAACAATACAAACAACAAATAAACCAACTTGACTTGACTTGACGCACAAGACCAGTAGAAACCTGTATTTTTCGGACAGTACAGTACGGGTTACCCGAGTACTTTGAATACTCGAGACTTTTACTCGAGTTATGTGTATCCGGATACTTTAAATCGAGTACTCGAGTTCATGAATACTGCAACTGCAAGGTACTCGAGTAAGTACTCGATTGGATTCACTATTTCACTGCGTCAAAGAGAGAGAGTATATTCATCTATGCGTCAAAGTCGTCAAACGCGTCAACCAACAGCCAGACGTATAAAAATAAATATATATAATCATAATCATCAAGTTACTACTACTACTAAAACAACGAAGAGTTGAAGTTGAAATATATCTGTAGATAATATTATTTGATCTTCAAATGCTCCAGTAAAGTCCAGTCTTTCAATTTGTTATTACTGTGCGGAGGTTTATTTTTTTTATATTGGCTTCAGGTTTCTATCGAGCTTACATAAACATTTTCAAAGCAAATCAAATTTTACTACGATGGCTAGCAATCGCAATAAATATGAAAAAGCCCGAAGACGTCTTGCTGCTGTAACATTTTTATCAAACATATCATTAGATGGCAAGTTAAGGGACCCTGATTTAGTGCACATAGTGGAAAAAACACCGAAAAAAGACAAAACTGATTCGGGATCCAAAGCGGTTGAAATTCTCAAGGATAAAGAAACTACTCAACGTAACAGTTTTCGGAATAAAAATATGGCACTAAATTCGAGTCCAGTGCACCGTATCGGCGCTGATAATCGCTCTTTGAGTTCAGACTCGGAACATACAAACACCATTATAACACCTGTGAAAGGTGTGAATACATCTTTCATCAGAGAGAGGTACACTATTATTATTCATAATAAATTCATAGACTACTGTTAAACTACATACAGACTTAATTTTACTATTTATATTTAACAGCATGTGTGTTGTCAATGAAAATGCATAGAGAAGCTAGGAAATGAACAGCTCTTCTATGAAAAGTGTGAAACAATACAATATTAATCACTAAGTAATCTTAAGCCTGCCCTTTGCCCTGCAGTGGGACAGTACAGGCTTAATATAATAATAATAAGTAGTCTTATAATTAAGTTAGTGTGAATGTTATACCATTACTTCCCCACAATTGTTTGTTGTAGTGATTAGAAATCTGTAAATGTTCATAATTTTGCAGGCTATACCTTGTCATTTTTATTTTAACAAATATGTTATAGGTGTTCTTCTGGAACCACAGAATCTTTCAAAGATAAGCATGGCTCATCTAGATCTAGAAAAACTCATCTTGTTACCCTAACTGGTGCTAATGCAGATGAGAAAAGCAGTTCAGAAAGCCTTAATTTTGGTAAATAATAATTATATTGTGAATTATGTATCAAACATGATTTAAAAACAATATTTATGCGCTTTCAAATTATTTAAAGAGAATTTTGCACTGTATTAACTGTAATTGTGATTACTTTTACAGGCAAGTTCAGAACAAGTAATACCTGCATCCCAGAACGCCATGCGTTAATAAAAGAAGTACGCATGGTACGTCCAAATAAAGGAGTATCATTCAGGGATGAAAGACTTGCAATAGTGCCAGGGCAGGGTGCTCCTTGTGTAATATTTAGCACCATTCCATACTCTAAGACTATCCGCAATGCAAGGTAATTTCTTGCATGTTATTAAAAAAAATGGTGTTATATTTATGTACCTTCTTAATATTGATAGTATAGTAAGGATTATGTTACAACTCCATATTTTTTTTAGGTCTGATCTAAGAAAAGATGGTGTTAAAAGGAGAAACACATCAGGGCCAAGACCTCTTTCGGCCATCACAGACAATGGTATGGATCCCTTTGACCTTCTTGGCCTAGAGAAAGAAGAAAATGGCCAAGAAATATCATATTCAAAATTATTGGTGCCGTCCAAAGTTTGCACAAGAGAACAGTACAAAAAAATGTATGAAGGGGATTTTACTGAAAAATCTAGCTGGAAAATAGTTAATCGCCATCCACATGTCATAGCAAGGTAATTACAATACTTCTATGTGTATGTTGTAACATTTGGTTTGTGTAAATCAAATCTAGACTTGTTGGGAAATGTTGATGCAAGTGGTAGCATTTTAATGAAGAATAGACAAATCATTTAATGTCCAGCCATTTAAAAAAAAATCTAACTTCCATTGAATTCGAAGTATTGAAGATACATATATTAGATCTACGTGATCCATATTCTGCATGTTATGGAATGTTTTACTTTCTTGAATATTATTGTTATTGAAAAAATATGTGTGTGTGTCCTATCTTCTCTATCTAATACTATATTTTTATTGTATATATAGTGTATAATATATTACGATAAAATAATGTTTTAAAATTTTAGGGACAATTTATAAACATCCTACATCTTTTAACTTTGCATATTTATTCTATATACTAGACTATAGCAGCATCTAGTAATATTTATACCTACATATACCTATATTATTTACCAATATCATCATAAAACATTCTTTAAAAAATTAGACTACAATGGACTCAAAATGTTGACATAATAAAATGCAATGCACTGATCACGTCATCAATATCTTACATACTTTATGCATTATACAAATATCTTCCTTTAATTCCATGAATACATAGGCATATTACCCCAAAGTTTACATATACATTTATCATTATTCTACATATTTATTACCTCCTAGCGAAATTCACATGCATTAATTAATGCATTTTGTAACCATACTGCCTTCACAATCATTTCATCACTAACAAATTTGACTTTCAGGACTAAGTTATTGACGAGGCACAAGGATAAAAAATGGTAAACTGAACAGATTAAAATCTGCTATGCAACACTTAGATTTGGCTAATGCTACTATACCCCTAAATAATGGAGTTTTACTGTATATTTTATGATATGTATACAATACGATATTTCGTACTATTTGTACTGCTTAGTTTTGGTCACTAATCACAATACCAGGTTCCTTTAGGTGTTGTGCAGTGAATACTTTTATTAAGCTTGATATTTGGGAGTAATTGGTTTCTGATGCAGAACTTCAATATTAATATATTCACTTTGATACCTTAATATTATGTCATTCCAGACTACAATAAACTATGTTGGTATAACTCACCTCATCCACTAATCACTAGTCCATGTTATTGGCTATGTCAAAAAATCTTGGCCTTCATGTGATCTGGACAGCTAGAACATGATTTAACATTAAGTATGCATGATTTTGGTGGGATGGAGAGGTTCAAAATAATAACATAGACACTTATTATGTATAATTTAGAATTAGAGCATGTTTCCAAACTTCTTACTGACTCTACTATATGCATGCTGATTTAATGGTTCTAACATCCAAGTAATAACCGCCTGCACACATATTGAAACATGTCTGTCAGAATAATCACAGTTCTGTTGATCTTTGTAGGTGTTTTTCTTATGAATCATCTCAGAGGACAACAATACCATCATCACCACCACTCTCCTCAGTTGATATGAAAACATTTGACTGGGATGAAGGATCATTACTCTCTCAAAAATATGTATGTATGAAGCTTAATTATTGTCATAAAAAATAGTAATATACATTATTCTCAATAGTTAGCACTAGTGCTAAGTGTGACAAAATATGTTTCTGGGTTTTTCTTCTAGTTTATTTATGTTACCGGCAAGCTGTATAATTTAGGTATTCTTTACAATACCTACCTAGGCAATTTTTAGAATACCTGGGGCGTTCAGGCAATATATGAAATATTGTGATTATTATTGTGCATTACATACTTTACCTAGGTAATGTATACCATTCTTAGGGATTGTATAGAATACCTGCTGGTACACCGGCAATGTGTAACATAAATAGATTTTGGTCTATATTTATCAGTTTGGTTAACATTGATAAATATAGAGCAATATCTATTTATTTTAGGTAGGCCGGTGCTTACCTGTAAAATGACGGATGAGCAATGACTATTAGCATAATAGTATTAAGGCATACAATTACTAGAAATAACGGAAACAAAGAATCATGGCGAGATCCATACATTCATTTGTATGAAAAATAAAAATCATTTAGAGAGTTCAAAACAATTTCCAATGCGGAGAATACATTACCAGGAGTAGATTGATATACTTACCATATTTTTAATTAAAATATTTTAAAAGGAAAATAACACTTTTTAGTTTCATTTCGTTGCCCATTTTGTGTTTATAAAAATAAAGAAAGTGACAAGTAACATTATCGGATCTATCAAATTGGCAGACAAGTGGTGTGACAAGTGTGTGAAAAATAATAATCATTATTTGTGACTTTATTTCCCATAAAACGATGCAATTTCAGAGTAAGAACTACGAAACGGCGCTGTCAGTGTCACTGTTACTGTCAGTCGCCGAAATAATGAGCTTTTCGTTAAACTATTCACCTTTATTATCCATTTTTATTACGGAGGTTTAAAAATATGGTAAATGCCTGAAGATACTCTTTAGGTACCCAAGAGTATAAGAATAGGGTATTACACCCATTTTTGAAAAATGTCTTAATGAAATTCTGTAGTGATATAATGCCACCAAAAAAAAACACAAAATTTTTGTTCAATCGATAAGTGCCATAAAAATGCATCTAAATTTTACAATTTCAAATTACACCGCTACTATTTCACCGTGTTTTATAACAGATTAAAAATATTAAAAACTTTGAATTGAATTTAAAAAATTGTTTTGTTATTTTATGAACTAAAACTTATATTTTCCGACTGCTTTATGCCTAAACTGTCTCAATAACATATTTATAGATTTTTTCTCGTATAGAGTAAAATACCCTATTAGAATTTCTCTAAACATCTTTATTTTTTTTGTACAAAGCTGCCATAATCCTTTGACGGCCTTACATGCTTTCTGAGGCACGGAGAGCCCCGGAGAGGTCTCCGTGCTTCGGAAAGCACGTAAGGTCGTAAGTTATTTTCACGTATTAAAGTATTGTCTTAAAAATTCAATATGTTGTGCTACAAAAGTTAGTGACAGAATCCGTAGAGTGTAGTTTAAGCCCGCGTAGGCGCGGAGGGGCGAGGTGGTTAGCAAGCCGAAGTTGCGGTGGTGAGCGTAAACCGAGCCCCGTAACGCCGGAGCCGTAGCAGAAGTCTATCAAATTTACTTGACAGCCTTCTTCTCTGCTCTCGTCTTTTACACACATTACCGGCTGCGCATTCGGTATTGTATAGAATACCTAGGCAAAGTATAAAATAAGTCATATTTCATACATTACCTACCCGTTTTAGGCATTCTGTACATTGCCTAGGTATTGTATAGAATACCGGATTATACAGATTACCGGTACCTAACATATCCATAGTACACTTGCATGTAAAGGGATATTAACATGTTTTCTTACAGGTTCAATACAGTCCCAATGTATTAGACGATCCCGAGCTGATTGCCGGAAAACACAGAACACTTCTAACATTCACATCCTACATGACATCCATTATCGACTATGTCCGACCGCAAGATCTCAAAAAAGAATTAAATGACAAGTTTAGGGAGAAGTTCCCACACATTAAGTTAACTCTCAGTAAATTAAGAAGGTAATATGTTGTGCTAAATAATATATATAATATAATAAACATATTTGCACTGTCAATTATTTTGGGTTCTAATTACCTGTAACTTATTTTGCAGCATCAAGAAAGAATTGCGGAAGATTGCCAAACATGATAACGGAGGAGTTGATTTGCTGTCAGTTGCACAGGCCTATGTTTACTTTGAGAAGCTGATTCTAGCAAATCTAATCAACAAAGATAATAGGAAGTTGTGTGCCGGCGCTTGTTTAATGTTGTCTGCCAAACTCAATGACGTGAAAGGGGAAGCATTGAAGGCACTCATAGAAGTAAGGTAGCATTTTATTAATAATTAAAAATTTACATTTTTCTCTTATACTTACTAATGTTTCAATTTACATTACAGCGCATTGAAACCACGTTTAGAGTGAACAGAAAAGATTTGATGCGATTCGAATTCGCCGTCCTTGTGGCGCTAGAATTCGGATTGCACGTGCCGCCGCACGAAGTGTTCCCGCACTACCAGCGCTTGCTTCACGACTCGTGACCTTGGCGCAGACTGGCCTTCGAGCCATGTATCCGCGTGTGTCATAGAAGACGCGCCACCATAGTTGACAATTTAAAAGCCAGTGCCTGGATGTAAAGTATTGAAAGATAAGTTAATGAGAACGTTCAAAACGTTAGTACTTAAAGTGTTTTTTTTTTTAACCTTACATTACTTTTGTGGATATATAGTATAGTATAGCATAGTATAAAATTTTATAATAACGTCTATGAGCGCTGTCGACCTATAAAGGAAAACGTTGCACCTATTTTCCTGACAATTTAAGACAGATTAAGTCAAGAAAAGTTCGCCGAATTTGCTCAAAGTAATGATTACTGTTCTATGGGATAGCTATAACCACCAGCATTGAACGCATTGCTTTATTCAGAAAAAAAATCTCAAAAAAAAAACTCCCATACATGTCGTGCACCACTCAGCTCCAGATTCGCACTGTACAATACATCGAGACCCTATCTAATAATAAAACCACGACCAACACCTGAAGAGGCTCTCGTTGGGTAGTTGGTTCAAGAGCTTGACCAGAAGAAAAAGCAGTACTCCTGGACACGGCACGTATTGTTAGGAGTTTCCTCTCTTAGAAGCACTGACTACCGGTAGCGTAGACCGGGTTCCCGATACCGGTGGGCTACTAATTTTTATAAGTTTTTATGTTATTTTTTTTTTAGACATGTAAATAATGGGTTAAAAATAGCACCACAATATTACAAGGTTAAGAGTTATCAGAGTGGCAAAATTATTATTTGTTATTTTATACTGTGGAAGAATGGTGCCTAAACTAGACGGTAGGTCTATATTTCAGGACACCAGGATCTCTGCCATTATAATACATTTATTCTGGTTTGTACAGTCGACTTCAAAAATATGTATCTATACATTTGAAAGTTATAAAAATATGTATCCATTCATGATGTCGTCATTGTTTGTTACAAATACTAGTAGACATGATGTATGCCAGATTTATGGTCCTATCAAATGTGCCAATTTTATGTACACAGCTAAAATTACACTGTAATGTGTACGCTCGGAAACGAATTAATGTATTCATATTTGGTTACAATAATATGTATACAGGTCTAATAATCTATTTTTAAATTTTAGAATAGTGCGGGAATACTTGTTTTCTCTTTCATTTCGTGCATGACGTCATTGGCGTGTCATTTGTTTATCGAAGTTGACTTACAAAATTACAAATTATTTTCGCAACTTATTTACATTATTTTTCTCTCACTCGACTCATAAAAAGAAGGTGTTTTTTTCTATTCAACCTGTTTTTTTTTCCATACAGAAACTAAACTTAAGTAACATTATTTGGACATAGACAAAATTTAAACTATTGAATCATAAAACAAATTTATTGAAACTTAAATCGATGTATTGCTTTTAATAATATAACTTATCTATAACATTCTTTTACTTACAACAATAAGATCTACATTTTGGCAAGAAATTATAAATCTTGCACGGGGCTCCTATTTCTGTCTGCAGGGTTTGACGTCGACCTAAATTAACCTAAGTTTTTTCTGTTCAAAGTAGAATTAGTTCCAGAAATTACCACCTACATACAAACAAATTTTACCTCGTTATAATATGAATATTGATTTACAAGTGTCATCATAACATAAAAAAACTATTACACATATTAAACCATCTAAAGAGTTTTCAATGGTTTTGACAGAATTTCAGAAATTTAAAATTAGAACTTATCTTGTATACATATTTTTGTAACTAAGTGTGAATACATTAATTTGTTTCAGAGCGTACACATTACAGTGTCCATCTTGCTGTATACATTAATTAGACACATTGAGTGAATACATATTATATGCGTCATGTTTCATGTGTACAATAATAGGATATTACACCCATTTTTGAAAAGTGTCTTTATGAAATTCTGTAGTGCTAATATGCCACCAAAAAAATACAAAATTTTTATTCAAAGTGCCATAAAAATTCATCTAAATTTTAAATTTTCAAATTTCGCGCTTATTTTGACGAAAACGCCTCTTACTGGACGCCATATTGCTCAGCGTAAATGACGTCAGTTCGTTTTGTATCAAATGAGCTCATATTAAATTAATTATGATAATTGTATATCATTTAAAAATAATTAAAAGCATATTTTGTAATAAGTGTAATAATGAAAAATTACGTTGTTTACGAAAATAATAAAAGTACAAAGCCTGTATTACGCCAATCGGTTGACAGACAGTTGACAATTTTTTGTTTACACAGCCGTACGGCGTAATGGCATGGCCGCTACTATTTCACGGTGTTTCATAACAGATTAAAAATACTGAAAACTTTGAATTGAATTAAAAAAATTGTTTTGTTATTTTATGAACTAAAACTTACATTTTCCGACTGCTTTATGCCTAAACTGTCTTAATAACATATTTATAGATTTTTTCTCATCTAGAGTAAAATACCCTATTTGTAACAAAGTATGTACACTTATTTAAATGGGTATATGTATTTGTAACTTTAGGGGGTATACATATCTTTGTAATCGACTGTACTTGTACACTCATAATGTACAACAATAGCTTTGATAAAAAATAAAAAGAGTGTTTTGTGAGTCGAGTGAAATTTTTTCCATCGCGTCTGTCTATCTGTCTGTTCGCTATAAACTCAAAAACTACTGAAAGTATTTTAATGCGGTTTTCACCAATAGGCAGCGATTTATGAGGGAGGTTTAGTTGTTAAAGTTTTGTGTAAATTGGTTGAAATATGACGATAATATCCGTGCGAAGCCGAGGCGGGTCGCTAGTTAAAACAATATTTGGACGTGGACTTGTGTGTATGTGATGTAAGGGTGTCATTGTGAGGAGGTTTGTGGGTGATGTGCTGTTATGGAAGAATATCTAGCTTTAAGCATCAACATCTTGCCAACATAGGTAAATTTAAATAATTATGAGATTAAATGTAATTATAGCCAAATGATGCAACTGTGATAATAAACACATGATGTATTTATCTATCTAGTACCTAAATATGTAGCTAACTATGCTAGAATGTAAATAAATAACTTCAATGTCACGCATTAAAATGTGAGATGCCTATTGTAACTTGTTATGAAGCAGGTAAGATATACCTACCTAGTTATCTAACGATTTAAATAGGAAGATACATAACAAGTGTTCTGTTATTGTAGGTAGGTAATAATTACCTAGGGTGTGCAGGTGTAGTAGTAGATATGTTTGTTTTATTAATGAATAAAACCTTAAAAAAATATAATATTGCCTACTTTTATTTCAAATGATTCACAATGATGAATGATAAGTACCTACCTACGTTTAGTAAGTATGAGTCGACAAAACTAATTATAACGTTGGGGTGCCCTGCCATTACGAAATCAATTAAAAATAGCGACCCTAAACATGCTTTACCTGCCTTGAATATAGGTGTACGTGTGGGAGCGCCGCCCCAAATTTATTTGGGGTCGTACCGTGTGGCGCGAAAATACAAGGAGCCCTCCTTGTATTTTACGGTTGTGGGTTGTCTGGTCAAGTCGTTTTTGATGTTTTGTAGCCAGGTGGTCGTCTACGGCCTCTTTCCTACTACGGTCAGTGCTGGATGCTGGGCTGGAGCACTCCAGAAGGGGAGGCGGCGCCGGAGCTCTTGATGGGCCGACGGCGGTACTCACGCCCTGAAAGAGGGTGACGGTCATGGCGTCAGGTGGCAACCGGCTGTAAAAAACATCGCCAAAACAAAACAATCTCCTGTATGAAAGCACAACACGAGAGAGAGTATAATGGCTAAGGCGTCCCCCTTCTGTGACGCATGACGGTCAGATGCGAACCAAGGCGAAAAATGCTAAAGCGTCCCCTGTCCCCAAGCGACGAATCACGTCGCATCGCAAATAACATGCGCATAGCTACATGGAACATAAGTTCACTGACCAGACGAAGCCAAAAACTGGCAAACACATAACATAGGCGAATACCTATAAATATCTGATGTGTACAGTCGTGAGCATAAATATGTATACAGATTGCAAATTCTAAAGGCAATTTTCTCATGAAATACCTTTATCAACTTATAAATAAGACCTATTTTACAGTAGTTTGGGATCAGAAATACCCTTTTCGTAACCCCATAACATTTCAATCAATAGTTTAGGAGAAAATCAGTTTAGAATGGGACCATTAACTGTTTGACATGTTTTTGCTCGTGACTGTACAAGAACTTAAGTGGAAAGCTCGTGGAAAGGTTCAAAATCCAGGGACATTGGTAGGAATTATCAACTATTACACCAGAAAAAAGTACCTAGATACATCAAAAACAAGGAACAAGGAAAATAAAATTATAGCTGGTGATCGTGGATCTGAAAGCACCAGAAAACTCAGTCATACATGGAAATTTTGCGTAGGTATGGCAGTTCTAAGAGTCAGGGTCTTGACATAATGAGTTTAGCGACTCAATTCGACCTCCCTGTCGTCATCACCTATTTTCAAAAAAAGAACGATCACAAGTGGAACTCGTTAGTTAGATTGTTAGATGTCACAATTTCCCCAGACATTTCTTCAATTATCAAACATTGTTTTCATCAGGAATTACCAGTGGCTGTTCCAAAGTAGAGCCAGGTATCACATTATTATCGATAGTATTTGCAATAATATCTTCTTCAAGAGATTCGTCCCCGTTTAAATATTAATGATCTTCCCCATTTGTTTAAAAACCAGCCACAAATAACATTTGCTGATGACACTTCCTTAATATTTAAGATAGATAAACGAGCCCAGAATCTCGACCACGTTAATAGCGTTAATAACTTACCAATTTTAGACCTGCAGTATGTGCAGGTCTTAAATTGGTAAGTGCATCAGATTTACTTTACAAAATGCCAAACGTAAGTAGTGACTGATATAGTACCTATTGAATAAAGAGAAGCAGGAATTCGTTGATAAAACTATTAATCTGGGGATCAGGTTCGACTCAAGGCTACAAAGGGATCTTCATTTAACATCTTTCAAAGAACGGCTAAGTTTTGCAGCATATGCTGTCAAAAAAATCTTGCAGTTTAGGGGAGACCAGGGATGAACGTAACAATTTTCAGTTTTCTTATAATATCTCACTGAGCTTTTTAAATATCAAAATGCTTACCAGTACACACGATAGATTGGTCTTTCAGCTATCATTGAATACCAGTTTAATTGCAACAAGTAGGTATTACAAATTGTGAGAAAAACTACAAAATAAACAAAGTAAACTTTGTTACAACTATCCCCACCCATAGGGCTGGTTGTTACAGCGTAAGGGGATGGTTATAACAATGTAAATGAAAACAAAGTTACTGTCATAATCAACATATTCATATCAAAATCAGGTTTTACATTAGTGTCGCAATTATGAAAAAAAATTAACATAATATTATGCTGATAAGCCATAGTGTGTCAAGCCACTCAGACTTCATTTTGAGAAAAAAACGTCTAAAGATGTCACAAGAATTCTTTTTCTTTTTTTTATAAGATGATTAGGGGATTAGAAGTAGATTAGTAGGTATCATAGAAAAAAGAAAAAAGCTGGTTAATTGTCTTAAAAATAGATTGTTGCATAATGCAAAATATGGAATAGGTACGCTTTAGTATTTGAAACATGACATCAAGGAACATAACACTATTTTGCTCAATTTGGTTTCCGAGATTTAATGACAGTAAGTGTAAATTACGGAACTTAAATGATTATTGGTTAAAGTTAATTCTCACTTAAAGTTTATAAAGTAATTTAAATTAAAGTCTTGAAAATACGGCAGCATAAGAAAACTGGTCTTGGTCTTCGAGTTTGGATTTCATGGTGAGTTTCGATGGTTCATTACGACGCCATTCTACTTATTTCAAAAGTTGAAAGCCAAGAATTTTTTTGTTTATCTACATCACATTTTCGATTTTGTGAAGATGTTATCGATTTAAAATGTTAGAATCCATACTAATCCATATCCATAATACTAATAATATTATAAATGCGAAATGTAACTCTGTCTGTTTCGCTTTCACGATGAAACCGCTGAAGTGATTTTGATGAAATTTGGTATGAAAATATCTTGAAACCTGGGAAAGGATATAAGGCTACTGTTTTAATCCGCGACTTCGCGCGTTATCGCGGATGCAGATCCGCGATAACGCGACGCGACATTCACGCGGACGAAGTCGCGGGTAAAAGTGCATTCTAAAGTGCATTTATAATCTCTACTAATAAACTCCTTCGCTAAAACTTTTTTCCTTTCGCACTAAAGTAATTGTGATTGGTGTTCGCTTTTTTCTTTCGTACCTAATATGCTGCTGTTCATCTTTCCTTTTGCGTCCTTGTTTAGGCCTTCCATTATATTTTGATGGTGGCTCACTAGAATCGACGTCGTTTATTTCAGGTAATAATCAGGGTCTGCAATGATGTTACGAGCTTGCTCAGCGGAATTCAAAATAATAACAGTGGCTTGTGCAATCGTGGATGGTGAGCGGTATTGTGCAGCAGGACTAGAAAGATTTTAAGCTGCCGGATTTGAGTTTTAGCTGTTTCGATAGACTTGAAACTATTCTTATCAGTTATGATATCAATTGGTTCGTTTTATCGGAAGAGAACGGTTTCAATGGTATGAAACCGTTCTCCCCTCTAATATTTTTAGCTAAAATGTCTGTGAACAAACCACTGCATCTGGAGTTCTGTAATTCGGTAGAAAATTCTAAGCCTGGATCAGTTCTTACATTAGGTAAAGGGCAAAAAGCGAGTCTTCTCAAGAACCGTAGTCGTAAATGGCGCTATTCTCGAGGTTGTACAAGAATATAAAATCTAAAATCTTGGCCAAAATATACACCTAAGGCGCCGGCGGCACAACTTCGAGATGGAGCGCGTACAGAAGAATACGCTTGGGCTGGGCGGCATTCGGAAGGCTACGTGATATCTTTAAATCGTCGATCCCACAATCCCTTAAGACCAGGGTCTTTAACTAGTGCGTCCTACCCGTAATGACTTACAAAGCCTAAACGTGGACACTCACCGTGGGCCTGGTCCACAAATTCAAAGTTGCTAGGGGTCTCTACACAGCAGTGTCTCTACACTGCTGTGTAGAGCAATGCTCGGGGTTTCTCTGGTGGATTGACTTCGCAATAAAGTCATTCGCCAGAAAACTAAAGTTACCGACATTGCGTGTCGAATCAGTGGCGGTCCTAGCAAAATTTTTAGATGGTGCGAGATCTAAAAATGGCGCCCCCCCCCCCTCCCCAAACATTATCTTATCCGTGACGAGCAATTCGCACGCAACTTCGTTCGCGTAGATTTCGTTTATTGGACATTTCCAAATATCACGGAATCAAGTATTCTTGAAAATACAAAAACCAATTGTCAAGTTACTGACTTTAAACTTTCATCCCCTATTTAACCCCCTGTGAAGTTTCCAAAAAACTGATAAGTACACAATTTTTTAAATGCCTAACCGAATAACCATATGTCAGTTTTCATGTTTCCAAAAATAAAAATGACTGATTTGTCATGTAAACTTTCATCCCTTATTTTACCACCTGAGGGTACGGGTAGAATTTCCATAAAAGCAAACAAGTATTTTATTATTCTGAACCAAAAAATTATCTCATAGTTTTGTTTCTTGTAACTTTTTACAAAAAATATATTTTTTAAATATTATGTAGGTATTACATAAATGCAATCAAAACTATTCGCCGAGTTTTGATTGCTTTATTACCTACCTAAATATTTTGTGAATAAATTAACTTAATATATTCATTAATACAATGTGAAGGCGCCAGGTGTATTTGTGTAAGTAGGCCGCCCAGATCACGCAGTTGCTCGTTGCATGGCGGTTAAACACCAGTACACCCGATACTGGAGGAGACGTCTTTGAGTCTCTGACGAAGAAGCCGCGCTGGCCATCGGCGAAACGAGGTTGCGAGGCAGGCAGGAGATATTGGAGACTATAGATCCGTGGGGGCACCCATAATGAGCGGTTCGACAGAAACTTCGTATCGCGGCGCCTCCACTTACGGAGAGTCTCCTTCCCGAGCTGCTGGAAATGGTAGTCGCAGCCCGCAGTCAGAACTCTGGTTGAGGAAGCGGTGTCTTGGGGTGGGGTGATCGTGGGATGATCGAGCAGCTTGATCGTGGGCCTACTCCTATGGAACATCGAGTACGACTGGGTGCTGAGGGCCGAGCTTCAATCGGGCGTAGAGATGTCGTGCTACATGGACGACACGTTGGTCACGGCCCAGGGGAGCTCGTACAGGAAAGCAGCATTACTGGTGATGGCTGCAGTATCACTGGTGGTGAACCGTATACGGCACCTAGGCATGTAGGTGGCCTTCAACAAGTCAGAAGCAAGTGGTTTTTTATAGCACTCAACGTGCAACGCCGCTCGGATCACACATCGTGGTCGAGCGGACTCGAATCGTTGTCGAGTCTATCACGAAGTAACTGGAATAGGTGCTCGACAACAGTGGGTTTCAGCTCCTACTTCGGCGACTGGCGCCTAAGTTGTTGGGCGCGGCTGGGGCGCTATCAACGCTACTTCTTAATCTGGAGGCCCGCCTGGAGCCAGCTATTCGTGGTACTTCGCCTATGAGTAGGCTTGTGCATTGGTCTGATCATCGGCCAGCAATGCCAGCATACGGAAAGGGAGAGGGAAATCACATCCTCTCACCCGGCCCGCAGCTGGTGCACCGGGCATTGGCGAAGGCCGGACAACGCCCTTTTCCAGCCCACCTAAATGGGTCCAGGGGCGATGGACTCGGGGACGTCCTCACATATCAGGACCCCAGTGGCGGCTCGTTGTACCTCGCAAATTGTTTTATTTGAGTCGAAATAAATTAACTTCTTAGCAATAACTGAACTGAAACTTAATCTCTCTGCTTTAGCAGCTATAGTCAGCAAGATCCGATACGCTGTCCACACATCTTGCCAGTCTTTTTGTTTAATAAGTCGAAAAGCTTTAAATGACTCTGATGATTGATAACTTTATTTTATTTCTTTATGATAACATTCTTGTAATAATAGGTTCAGACCTGTGCACGACAGCAGTGTAATTTAGCGCCGCCTGCTAATGTTAGTTAGTTAGGTACTTATATTATGAAAGCCGACGGAGCCACGTGCCTGGCAACAAGTATAAACTTGTTCACGCCGCTCCGTCGCTTCGCGCGTTGCCATTGGTCAACGCCAAAAAGAAAATATGGCCGATTCGCGCCCCCCGCGGGGTGTATATAAAAGCGCGGACCCTGGCAATGCGCGACATTCCGCTTTCCGACGCTGCCGAGAGCCCACGCGCTCTCTTGCTACGCTCCGAACGCACCCGCGCCCCCGCGCCACCCGCTCCCCTGTCGCGCCTGCCGCACAGGACCCCGCCGCCGCACCGTGCGACACCTCCACCGGCTTAGGCCGCCGCTGGCGCCAAGCACCGCCTCCGCGTAGCACTGCTACGTGCTCGGCTACGTCGTAGCAGACCGGTTACGAGTGTGACGTGTTCACTCGTAACTGTGTTTACTGCGATCGCGTTTCGCGCGCATTCGGTCGACGGTTGGCCCCTTAAGGGTTAAAATCCACTGTTTTTTTTTTTTTCGGTGGTACTTGGGGGATACCTAGCGGTGTTAACGAACCCAAGTGGGTGGTGACCCAACTCACCCGCTGACCCCCTTCAGGGGAAAGCAGTTAATTGGAAGGGCTCCGACCGCGGCCTTGGGGGGACTCCTAGTCGCGGTCTGGTAGTTTCTTACCCCCGTTTGTCCACAGCTGCACCCGGGACGTCTGGGTGTGTCTACCCCAGCGGCCCGGATCGGTCGCAAGACCCACAGGGCCCTACCGCACAATAAGATTGGCGGTAGGTATACTAGCTTAGGGCTCACCTTAGGTACTCACCTCCCTGAGTATCCCTTCAGGGAGGGTACACATCCCCGGGCTCTCCCACCCGGGGAGTTAGGTATTTCATTTAAGGCCCCTCTGGCCAAACAGACAGCTTAGCAGCTGGCGAGTTTGTTTGTGTCTTTCTTCTCGTCGGCAAAGCTATAGGAAAGCCACACGGGAGGTTAGTTTTAAGGGGACTGTCTGCCCGAGGGGCGCACGTTTACGTGTCACCTCGGGGCTGTTAGGAGCTTAATTCTCCCATCCCTTTCCCACATAGTTTTCGGACCAAAATTTTTCCCCGGATAAATTTTGGCTCCCTGGTTTTTCTCCCCGAATTTTATTTCTCCCCGAAAAATTACCCCGATCGAGGTAATTTTTTTGGGGAAATATATTTTTATTATCTTTTTAGTGTTGTGGATTACGTAGGTACCTACCTACGTAGTTTCACTTATTCATCATGACGGACGCGATGATTCTCGCGTACGTAAAGTCCTTCCTTATGAAGGACGCCGTGTTTGCGGCAAGCTTCAACAACTTTGTTGCGTCGCAACAAAGTTCGGGCGACGAGTGCACTGCCGTATTCAGCGACAGTGACAGCCCTCTGTCTCCGCCCGCCGCGGACCAGGGCATTCCGGCCCCTAGAGCCCCCGTCGATATGTGCATGGACACGTCAGGTCCGCACAACTCACCGCCGCCATCCGACTCTGAGGATGAGTCGGTGGCTTTTTCATCAGCCTCTGACGATGGGTACATAACCGTCGGCAGTGGTGGAAAGAGGAAGAAGGGGAAACCCTCTTCCAAGGCCTCCAAGGCCAAAAAGGTGGTGGCCGAAACCCCGCCCCCCGTTCCCTCCGCTTCGGAGTCGTTGCCCCTCTCCCCCCCCGCACCCCCCCCTGCTTCTGGACCGGTAGCTAGCACGTCTAGCCGACCCTCTACCCCTATGCCCGCCTCCCAGTCGGCCTCAAAGAAGAGGTCAGCGCCCCCGCCTATCTTCATACAAGATAAGGCGAAGTGGACAGAGGTGTCCAAGCTCTGTAACGAGCGAAAAATCCGGTTTTCAAATGCCCGTGCGACCCAGCAGGGCATCAAAGTGTCCGTCCCCTTGTCTAATGACTACAGGGAATTAACCACACTCCTTAAGGTAAGGAACATTTCGTTCCATACCTACTCCTTGCCCGAGGACAAGCCCACTCGGGTGATTATTAGGAGGGTGCCTAAGGAGATCTCCCCGGAGGAGGTCCTCAACGACCTCGTGTCACAAGGCATCCCCGTGTTAGCCGTCCACCGCTTACATAAAGCGAGAGGGGCCGTAGCATACGACAGTGTACTAGTCGTATGCGAACATACCGACGGACATCACCCTATTTTCAAGGTGAAGTCCGTGTGCCACCTGTCGGGCATCTCCATCGAGAAGCCCCACAAGACCGCCACAGTTGGGCAGTGCCATCGCTGCCAACTGTACGGGCATGCGCAGTCCAACTGCTTTGCCACCCCCAGATGCGTCAAGTGTCTAGGGGAGCATGGCACTGCAGACTGCACTCGCCCCAAGGACCGCGAGCTCTGCTCTGAGCCTCCGAGCTGTGTGCTCTGCGGTCAGTCCGGCCACCCAGCCAACTACCGTGGCTGCCCAAAGGCCCCCAAGACATCTTCCCCCAAACTGGCCAAGCGTGCTAACGCTCGCCAGCAAAGGGAGTCACCTTCTGTGGTGAAGGTTCCGTCAACGGAGATGCCTCAGCGTCTCAGCCCCCAGAGGCCCTCGCCCTGGAATTCGCTAAACCATCAGCGTGCCTTCCCGGCCCTGATGGCTAAGCCTCAAGCCGCCCCCATCCCGGCGCTAATGGACCTCGCGGTCCCTGCGCCCCCACTGGCCCCCGTGCCCGCGGCTCCTCTAAAGGTCGCCCCCGCGCCTCTCAAGGCCGCCCCCGCCCCCGCCGTTCCCACGGCTCCGGCGGCTGTGCGTCCCATCGATCTTCCTACGGAAGAAGAAGTTCGCACCGTGCACCTCGCCTTCCAGGTGTACAGAAACCCCGCCACCAAATTGATGGCTAGGGACATCATCGCCAGCCGAGGCGACATCTTCAAGCTTAATGCTTGCTTCCAAGCGTACCCAGAGGTTACGCAAGCCCTCGAAGTTCTATACCCCTATTAGTTCCAATGAACAACGAGAGGCAAAGAACCTTCAAACCTCGTTCCCTAAAGTTAGGCTTCTTCAATGCCAATGGCATTACCAATCAACGTGATGAGATCGCTATCTTTCTCCGCGACCATCAGCTCGACTTACTCCTTGTCCAGGAGTCCTTTCTCAAGCCGTATCACCGGGACCCTAAAATTGCCAACTATAGTTTAGTTCGCAACGATAGGACCCGCTGTCATAGGGGTGGCACCCTTATTTATTACAAAAAGTCCCTCTACTGCTCCCCTATGGACCCTCCTCCCCTCTCCCTCCTAGAGGTCTCAGTCTGTCGGCTCGGCATGACCGGTCATCAGCCGTTATTCATTGTCTCAGTCTATGTCCCTCCACTTCCATCGGAGGACCCCATCCTCCTCAAGGATGATCTCACCGTCCTTCTTGGCCTAGGTGACTCCGTCTTACTGGCGGGTGATCTCAATGCCAAACATCCCGCGTGGAATAGCAACACGACCAACACTAGAGGTAGGACCCTGTTCCACCTGTGTTCCTCCCTTAACTTCGATGTCATCGCACCGATGACTCCCACTCATTTCCCCCATGACCCCAACCATCGTCCCGACATCCTCGATATAGCGCTGCTCAAGAATGTGAACCTCCGTTTGCATTCCATTGAGACGCTACACGAGCTCACCTCCGATCACCGGCCTGTGGTCATGGAATTAAATTCTCGTACCGGCCCTGCTGACCCCAATCAGCCCCCACCGACACAAGTTATAACCGACTGGAGGAAAGTAAGCGAAAGCCTACAATCCACCACGTCGCCAGACTTGGACGCCATACCCGACCACTTGGTGACAGTCGCAGACACGACGGCCGCGATCGACTCGTTCACAAGTCACGTGCAATCTGTCTTGAACGATTGTTCAAGGGAGGTTCCGGCGATGAGTGATCATCGCTGGAAACTACCAGATGATGTGCGTGAATTGTTGACCGAGAAGAACGCTGCTGTCCGTGCATATAGCGCCTTCCCCTGCGATGCGAACAAAGCCCACATGCGTTCCCTACAGCGTGCTGTAAAGGAACGCATTGCGGAGTGGCGCTCGAACCGTTGGGACAAGACGCTTAGCGAACTAGAGCCCACGCACCTAGCCTTCTGGCAGTTGCAGAGGTCACTTCGTTCCTCTAACGAGGCCTCCATGCCCCCCCTAGTTCGACCCGACAAAACCGTCGCTTTCGATAACGATGAAAAGGCTGAGTGCCTAGCCGACAGCCTTGAGTCACAATGCTCTCCTAGTTCCCTACCAGTAGACCAAGCGCACCTCTCCAAGGTCGATGCTGAAGTTGAACGTAGAGCCTCCCTTCCCCCCGTCGAAGACCCTGATTATCCTCTGCCCCCCGTCACCCCAGACGAAGTGCAGGATATTATCATGAGGCTAAAACCCCGCAAAGCCCCTGGCTCTGATCGCATCACCAATAAGGTGTTTAAACTCCTACCCGCCGCCCTGATAATGCTAATGACCGCCATCTTCAATGGCGCTCTAAGCAACAACATTTTTCCTCAGGCATGGAAAGAAGCCACTGTTATCGGCATTCCGAAACCAGGCAAACCCAAGTCTGACCCCTCTAGTTATCGCCCCATTAGTTTACTCAACACCCTCGGCAAAATCTACGAGAGACTTATTTATAAGCGTCTCAAAGATTATGTCGAAGCTAAGAGTCTTATTCCCGACGAGCAATTCGGCTTTCGTACCGAACACAGCTGCGTCCAACAGGTCCACCGCATCGTCGAGCATGTAAGCGTTGGGTTCCAACGCGGCTTGAAGACCGGTGCACTCTTCTTCGATATAGCGAAGGCATTCGACAAAGTCTGGCACAATGGCTTAATATACAAGCTATACCTACTGGGGGTGCCGGATCGTCTCGTACTGATCTTACGAGACTTTCTGTCGAATCGCACCTTTCGTTATCGCGTCGAAGGGGCACTCTCGTCTCCACGTCCCATACGTGCTGGAGTCCCCCAGGGCTCCGTGGTCTCCCCTCTCATTTTCACGCTGTTCACCAGTGACATTCCAAAGAGCAGACAGGCTCATTTGGCTTTATTCGCCGATGACACGGCCATTTATTGCACTGGTTCCAACCCAGTCCGCATAGCCCGCATCCTCCAAGACTCCGCAAACGCACTAGGCGCTTGGTTCCGGAGATGGAGAATCACAGTCAACCCCGCTAAGAGTCAGGCAGTGCTGTTTTCCAAACCGCGCATCAACCCCTCCCTTCCCAGTCCGATTTCCATGTTCGGCGAGCCTATCCCTTGGGAGAAGCAAGCCAAATACCTAGGAGTCATTCTCGACCGCCACCTAACCTTCGCGGAGCACATAAAGCAGGCGCGTTCGCGCGCCGCTTTCGCTCAAGGTAGACTTCACTGTATGTTGAATGCACGTAGCAAATTGTCACTCAAGTGCAAATTGCGTACCTACACCGCGTGCATTCGTCCCATCATGACCTACGCCTGTGCTGTATTCGCACACGTAAAGGCATACCGTCTTCACAGAATGCAAACCCTGCAAAACCGTTTCTTGCGAAAAATAACGGGCGCCCCGTTCTATGTTCGCAACGAGAACCTTCATCTCGATCTCAAACTCCCGACCATCCGTCAGTTCATGAAGCGCGCTTGCAAGCGCTTCTTCGATCAAGCGGAGAAACACCGCAACCCGCTCGTCGTAGCGGCCGCCCGATATACCCCTTCCCGTATTAGCAGGACCCGACGTCCACGTCATACCCTGTCCGATCCAGATGACGCTATTACCCTCCTTCAAGAAAGAAATAGGGCCACTAGCACATTAGTCAAACACAGACACAAATTACCGTCATTCCGACCTCGCCGCCGAGGTCCCTCGCGACGACCCCGTAACGCCCCCCCCCCCCGACCCTTGCTAGCGCCAGCCCGCGTCGCTGTGCCCTTAGCTTTAAAATAGCCCCTAATTAATGGAGACCCGATCCAGCCTGTCCCTTTGCTGCCCTCTCTCAGTGGCGACCTAAGCCGAGGCTCGTACCCCACAGGGGGTGCCCTTAGCGTAGTCACTTAGTTTATAAGTTTTTGCCCTGGCTGGAGGCCCTAAAAGTCACTTTTAAGGCACCACAGGATTGTCCGGTTAAGCAGTAACCAACCCTCAGGTTGAACTGCGAGATGCCATACAGAAAAAAAAAAAAAAAAAAAAAAAAAAAAAAAAAAAAAAAAAAAAGCAATGCGCGACACAGTCGACCAAAAATTCTCTACCTAATGTGTATTCCCTAAAATATGTATGTTGTGTGTATTTACTAGAAATAAAACCATCTTGTGTACTTCCGAATTTCATTAATACAGTCCACTCGTTACACATACTGGTCCTTCGAGAGCCGAATCTTCAAGATCCAGCAGGATGGTTTTAACACGCAGCCGTAGTGGAGACTCTAGGAGAGAACTGACCCAGCAAGAACCGTCAGTGACCGCCGGACCGGGTGCCAGCAACCCGGCACCAGAATCCGACACGAGCTCGGTCGCTGTGATAGACAAAGGAAGCGGATCTACGGCGACGGTCAGTGGGTCGTCTGCGACTACCAACACCGACGCCACGCAGACACATGGTACGCTCAAGCCCGGCGATACCAGGTCACGCCGTTCTACAGCTTCGAGAAAGAAGCTCCTCGCAGAGCTGGAGGCCAGAGAGCGGCTGGCTGAAGTGAAGGTCAGGCAAGCGAAGGCAGAGCTAGAGCTGCAAGAAATACAGCTCCAGCGCATCAGAGCCGAAGCTGACTCGAGTGAAGAAGACGACATGGTGGACGACCTCGCCTCCGTAAGGATTGGAACGTGGCTAGCGCGACCGGCGCCGCCACCCGGAGGTGAGGCTCGACCGCCGCCACACGACGTTAGCGGCGGGAGGAACAGCAGGGACGCAGCGAAGGACACCGGCGCCGCGACAGGCGCTCAACCGCTGCGAGACGACGACGGTTACGAGGAAAGTGTGTGTGCGAAATCAAACAAGGGCAATATCGCGAGTGAAGTGTTACACGGTAATGTGAGTGATAAAGTGATAGACGTAGGGACACTCGCCGCGGCCCTAGCACAAGCCGCGCGCAGCACGAGAGAGCCCCCCAGGTACGTCCAGCAGCTACCAATCTTCGACGGAAAACCCGGTGAGTGGATAGCCTATAAGGCCGCGTATTGTGACTCACACACGTATTTTTCCTGTGTAGAAAATGTCGCTAGGATCAGGATGAGCCTCAGAGGCGCCGCAAAGGAAGCTGTAGGTTGTTTATTATTTAGTCAATCCGACCCTCAGGTTATTCTCGACGCACTAGAAAGACGTTTCGGTAGGCCCGAGGCCTTGATTATAGCCGAGTTAGATCACATAAAATTATTACCTAAATTAAATGATAACCCTAGGGACATATGTATTTTCGCTAGCCGTATAGCAAATACGGTGGGTACGGTAGAAGCACTAAAAAGAATCCAGTATTTACATAGCCCCGAAATGTCGCGTTGTATCGTAGAAAAGTTAACGCCAATACTAAGAAACAAATGGTATGATTACGCGGCTAATAGAAAGGTTGAAGATATTCCCGAGTTAAAGCGCTTATCTATGTTTATGAATGAAGAGGCAGATAAGTGTGGCGCGTATGCGCAGCCAGAACGTGGTAATGACGACTCCAACGGATTACGACAACGGCGCAGAGTAGAGCGCACGTTCAACGTGAATAGGGAAACATCTAACGAGCAATGCCCGGCGTGCAAGCAACACGGCCACAAATTACCAGACTGCAGTGAATATAAACAGCTAGACATAGATACACGATGGGATATAGCAAAAACCTCCAACATATGCTTTAGATGCCTACGAAACAAACATAGAAGGTTTATGTGTAAAGCGCCTATTTGTGACATAAAAGAATGCAACATGAAACATCACAAACTGTTGCATAAAGAGCGTAAAGTTGAGGCGACACACAACGTGGCTCAGACGCCGGCGGCGGCGACGCCGCCCGTTATCACACACGAAACCGTTACGTCGGCGCGGGAAACTGTATCAACAATTGCGCCTCAGAATCGCCGCGCGTATTTAAAAATAGTACCTGTCACATTGAGCGGACCACATACATGTGTAGATACATATGCCTTGTTAGACGATGGAAGTACAGTCACCTTGTTAGACGCGTCAGTAGCAGATATCCTAGGTGCAGATGGGCCAGCCAGTCCTATGTGGATACAAGGCATAGGCACGGAGGTTAAGCATGAGCAAAGCCGAATCGTGAGCCTCCACATACAAGGCAAGCACCATAACGTCTCACAGAAGATAGAGGCGGCGCGTACCGTGACTAGGCTTAAAATTATGCCGCAAACTGTACAAACTAAGGACATAAGTAATTGTGAACATTTGAACGACATTCATAGCACTCTTGTTTATGAACACGCGCGACCAATGATCTTAATAGGCCAAGATAACTGGCATTTATTAGTAGCCACAGAAACACGAACAGGTGCGCGTGATCAACCGGTAGCATCGTACACAAAACTTGGATGGGTATTGCATGGATGTCAGTACTCAGTAAATAAAGTTATAGCTACATTTTGCGGCCACATTAAAATTAAAGAAAATCTGGAACCAATAGAAGAAACCATGAAAAACTTTTTCAAATTAGAATCACTAGGTATAGAACCTAGGATACCTAGAGATGACCCGCAACAGCGAGCCTTGGACATCCTAGAACAAAAGAGTCGACGATTACCCGATGGCAGCTTCGAGACCGGACTATTATGGAAACAAGAGGTACCTAAAATACCAAACAACTACCTAGGTGCCCTAAAACGGCTAGAAAATTTAGAACGACGCCTAGATAAAGAAGAAAACCTCAAGACCCAGTACTTGCAACGCCTTGACAATCTATTCAACTCAGGCTATGCAGAAAAGGCACCCGATACCTGCACGACCAATAAAACCTGGTACCTACCTCACTTCCCAGTAGTCAACCCAGCCAAGCCTCATAAGCCGCCACGACTCGTACACGATGCAGCAGCAAAGACAGCGGGTCTGTGCCTAAACGACCTACTTCTATCAGGACCTGACCTATTACAATCATTACCCGGTATTTTAATGCGTTTCCGTCAAAATAAAATAGCTGTGTCAGCGGATATTAAAGAAATGTTTATGAGAATAAAAATAAGGGAAGAAGATCGCGATGCGTTGAGATTTTTATGGCGCGGCGATCAACGAGAAGGACCGCCTGGTGAATATCGCATGACGTCTGTTATATTTGGCGCGACGTCATCCCCATGTACAGCGCTATACATAAAGGATCGCAACGCTAGGGATTTTGCCGATAGATACCCAGCCGCGACGTCAGCAATAATAAACAATCATTACATGGATGATTATCTTCAGAGCTTTTCCAACGAAGAGGAAGCCAAGAGAATAACAACGCAAGTAGATTACATTCATAAAAAAGCCAACTTTGTTTTATGTGGTTGGATATCAAACAATAAAAATGTGTTAAACAATAACCTCGCGCCTTCACAAAACATAAAAGTATTAGGCGGCGACGACACCGAGAAAGCCCTCGGACTACGATGGGATACTAGGAAAGATTGCTTTATATTTCAAATTAACAAAAACAAAACACCTATTGTATTATTAAACAACACACGCCCACCCACCAAACGAGAGGCGCTTAGCATAATTATGTCTATATTCGACCCACTAGGAATTATATCACCTATCACTATTCCAGCTAAAAGGATACTTCAAAACACATGGAAGTACAAAACGGAGTGGGACAAGCCACTACCCGAGGAGCTACAACCAAACTGGAAAGAATGGATGAAGTCACTAAGTACTATAGAAACGCTACTGATCCCACGTTGCTACGATTACGGTGATGTCACAGCCAGAGAAGTACATACGTTCGTAGACGCGAGCGAGGAGGCGTACGCCGCAGCGGTATACTGGCGAACTGAAAGGTCAGACGGCAGCGTACAAGTGACCCTGGCGGCAGCCAAGAGCAGGGTAGCCCCACTTAAACCGGTATCAATACCTAGGCTAGAGCTGCAAGCTGCACTATTAGGGGCGCGCCTAGCCCGGACGGTCGTTCAAGAACATGACTACGAAGTGAGCGACCTAACATACTGGAGCGACTCTACCACCGCTCTGGCCTGGATTCGAGCCGAACCACGTACATTCAAGACTTTCGTGGCGCATCGTGTCGCTGAAATTGAGGAACTCACAAAGAAAAACGAATGGAGGTGGCTATCCTCAAAAGATAATGTGGCAGACGACGCGACACGCAGCACGCCGGAACATTTTAACTCGAAACACAGATGGTTTAACGGTCCCGAGTTCCTTAGAAAAGGCAGAGATGAATGGCCACAGGACAAAAGGGTCATTGCCCCCACGAACACGGGCGAAGAACGCGTCAAATGTCATGTAATCACCGACACAAAAGTAAACGATCATCTCCCAATTATTACACGTTTTTCTAAATGGACACGGCTGATAAGGACAACTGCAAGAGTACTTCAGTTCATTGACCTGTGTAGACAAAGTAAACACACTGTCGAATATAAGTGTACTAAGAAAAAGGCATCAAAAGATCCATCGTGGAAAATAATACACAAAAGCAAACCCGTTAAAAAAGTTACGCAAAAAATTATAAGGAATAAAACAGTAAACTACATACCTATACCTGCTACTTATACTCTACGCGCCGAAGAACAATGGGTCAAGGGCGCACAAGCCGAAAGCTTCTCAAAAGAAATTGCCGCCATAAAGGATAACAAAGCGGCGCCCGGCGACAGCCCATTATCGGTATTAAGTACATACCTAGACAGCGGGGGCGTTTTACGTTTGCGCGGGAGAATCACAGCGGTACAAGACGTAAATGAAGAAATTAAAAACCCAATTGTACTCGAGGGTAAGCACAGATATACGAGGCTATATATAGCATATGTGCATGAAAGTTTACATCATGGTGGAACTGAGATAACGGTAAACGAGTTAAGACAACGTCTTTGGATAACGAGACTACGTCCGTCGGTAAAGAATGTTATAAAGGGCTGTTTACATTGTAAAATAAAAAAGGCAAAGCCAGCCAACCCCTCTACGGGAAACCTACCGTACCCCCGTTTAGCTCATCATGTAAGACCTTTTACTTTCACTGGTTTAGATTATTTTGGCCCCATATCTGTTTCTGTAGGTAGACATAAAGAAAAAAGGTATGGAGCCTTATTTACATGCTTAACTTGTAGAGCTATACATATAGAAATAGCAAATTCACTTAGTGCAGATTCAGCTATCGCCGCTCTCAGGCGATTTATAGGTAGGAGAGGTTGTCCAAAGGAAATATGGAGCGACAACGCTACTTGCTTCAAAGCGGCTGATAGGGAACTAGGAGAAAGCGCCTTAAGTGCTTTAGGTAGTGAGTCCAATGCGCGGTCCATAAGCTGGAGATACATACCTCCCGCGTCACCGTTTATGGGCGGGGCATGGGAGAGGATGGTGAGGGCAGTCAAGGAAGCATTGTACGTCACCCTGAAAGAAGTTCACCCATCAGACGAGACCCTCGCTACGCTACTCGTGGAAGTCGAAAATACGGTGATCTCCAGGCCACTCACACATGTCAACGTGTCACCAGACGAGCCCGAAGCCCTCACGCCTAATCACATACTGATCGGGCCCAACCCACATGTACCCTCACCGGGTAATTTCACCGCAGCAGACGTCACAGCACGGCACCAATGGCGGCGCGCCCAGGCACTCGCAGACGTCTTCTGGCGAAGATGGGTACGTGAATACCTACCGCTCCTACAAAACCGGCGGGAGCCCTACGGCAGAGGCACCCCACCCAAGGTCGGAGACGTCGTTGTAATCTGCGACCCTAACCTCCCACGCAACACTTGGCCCAAGGGAAGGGTGACGAAGGTGTTGCCAGGTGCAGACGGAGAGGTACGAGTGGTAGACGTGATGACCAAAGGACATGTACTCCGAAGACCAACGAAACGAATTGTCGTGCTCCCCACGGAGTCGCCTGATGGCGACGGCGGGAGAAATGTGCACGACAGCAGTGTAATTTAGCGCCGCCTGCTAATGTTAGTTAGTTAGGTACTTATATTATGAAAGCCGACGGAGCCACGTGCCTGGCAACAAGTATAAACTTGTTCACGCCGCTCCGTCGCTTCGCGCGTTGCCATTGGTCAACGCCAAAAAGAAAATATGGCCGATTCGCGCCCCCCGCGGGGTGTATATAAAAGCGCGGACCCTGGCAATGCGCGACACAGTCGACCAAAAATTCTCTACCTAATGTGTATTCCCTAAAATATGTATGTTGTGTGTATTTACTAGAAATAAAACCATCTTGTGTACTTCCGAATTTCATTAATACAGTCCACTCGTTACAAGACCCTCAGATGTCACATTTTCCCCATCAGTTACCTAGTTACCAAGCGCTTGAAAGTGGTATACGCGCCTGATCGATTGTGGGTCACAATCAAGTCTACGACTACCTTAGGCGCCTTTTCTGTTGATTTCGGCGCCCCTCAATATTGGCGCCCGGTGCGACCGCACCGCTCGCACCGCCCTAGGGCCGCCGCTGTGTCGAATTAGCACGCTGAAGTGGAAGTGGGTCGGCTACGTCTACAGACCGACAGACGGTAGATGGATCAGACACGCTCTAGACTGCAGACCGCGTTTGGGCAAGCCTAGTGTGGGACGCCCTGCGGCAAGATGAACCGACGATATAAAGAAGGGGGCTGGCAGCGGATAGATGCGGGCTGTACAAGACCGGGTTGATAGGCGATCTTTGGGGGAGGCCTACGTTCAGCAATGGACGGCAATATAGGCTGATATGATGATGATGATGAAATAGCTTGAGGTTTATTTGGTAACAGATCTAATATTATTATAGCAGTATTCTTTCGTATTAGAGTTAGTAAGATAAACCAGTAATTGGCCTCTTTTGATTGATCTTGACTGTGATATCTTTCTACAACAAAATAAGGAAAAGTGAGTAGTTGTGGTGGTGGTGTTCTATAAAAAAAGCTTTTTACAAAAAAGACAACCGCCTTCAAAAACTAAAAAGTGAAAAATAACTTTAGCACAGAACACACATTGACTTTAGTTCCGAAATTCAGTGGCTTTGTTCTGTTTGTTGTTTTGTATTGCCACCGACTTCCGAAACTAAAGTCAATGTGTGTTCTGTGCTAAAGTTATTTTTCACTTTTTGTTTTTGAAGGCGGTTGTCTTTTTTGTAAAAAGCTTTTTATTTTCCGCTTTTTAGTACCTCCTTCTCATCCAAATCTATTAAGAAGAGTATGAAAGTTAACTACTACAAAGATTGATGAAACTAAAACGTAGTCTATGTAAAATTTTTGGGTATTTGTTGATTTTTCAAAAAGTGCTGAATCAATTTCGATAAAATTTATATGGGACAACCCCTGAAGCATAACCTATCCGTAAAAAGAAGAATTTTCAAAATCGGTTTACGTTTGCCGTTAAGACTTATACGGTTTTCTCATGGATGCCATTGTCAGAACCGGACCAAATGGGACCACATGGTAAGCACTAGCTTTCAAATAAAAAAATTATCATCAAAATCGGTTCACCCAGTCCAAAGAAATCAGGTAACAAACCTAAAAAAAAAAAAAATTGATAACCTCCTCCTTTTTTGAAGTCGGTTGAAAATAAAACCTAACCAAACCTAACACCTCGACATAGCTGAAACGTGACTCTTTTTTGTATGTAAACTATCAGGTTTTAAAATCATAGCGTATTTTACAATAACTTTTTAAGGTCATTAAAATTTAATTATTTCTCGTAACGACCTACTATAGATTCAGCTATAAGTAATATGTCAAGTACCTACCGTAACTGTGCTATATGTTTTACTTAAAAGTCCTTATTCGTTTAGCAAAAATGTGTTACATTTCATAGTACGATACATTCATAATATTGTTTTGTGTTTAGCAATAATCATTCAAGTGAATGTCATTGCTGTTGACTACAAATAGGTACGTCAGTCTGATCGAACCAAACTGCATTTTTTCAGTATAAAAAGAAGCTTTTACTAGAAATTATATCTAGGCTATCATTATTGGGTTCTTAATTAGTTTGTTTTGTGATTTTTATCGGCAACTTCACCTGTAAATAAATTACCTAAAATAAAATTTTAATTTCATATTTACTGACTTGCATTGATCACGCCAACGTGGACATCATAATAATTATCACACTACAACAACAGTCTATAATAAAACAGGTCATTACAAGTTGTTTTAGAAAGGGAATAATATGTAATTTTTGTCCGGTTGTGCTTGCCCCGCGCCGAATCAATGAATGATATTTCGCATAAAAAGTCAAGTGTCTGAACATCTTTTCGATATGGTAGATGACGCTACTTTAAATGACGAAAGTGTTGAGGAGCTTGATGGCCTATTGAAAAATGTTGTACATGTGATTTCTTATTTGTTTTATGATATAAATACAGTTTTCTGGTACTTTTTTGATTTAAGTGACTTCAAACACTTTTGTGTAAAGTTAAATACGTGACACACTAGAAGAATACATCAATATATCCAAATTTTACTTTTTGTGGGTTGACACACTATTGCTTAGGTATTAGCATCCCTAGGAAACATAACAATCTTCGATAGTTTTCTTAACAATTGAAGTCGTTGCCTGTTTTGACTTTTAGCAGTCTGCAAAATGTGTTCCATAACTTCTATGACTCTAAGCTTTCTTTGTTCTTGTGGTTTGGAGTATCAGTCATTATTGCTGGTTTTCTGCCTGTCCTTCCCTTTTCATTGTCTTTCCTGGGTCTTGCCTTTGATAATGGCTGAACTTCATAGACGAGACGTCCTGCACACTAGCTGAAAAGGGATGGGATGTGTAAATTATCAGACGATGCCGATGTCTTCAAGCATTTTTTTCGTTTTGCTTATACTAATCTTTCTATTATAAAGTTAGGTACATGACACAGCTGGTAAGAATTGTCAACGTCTCGAAATGGTACTTTTCTGAGAAGTACTTCTTCCAGGTAGCAAAACCATTATTTCTTCTGTAACTATACATTTACTGGTTGTTCGTTTATGTATATTAGGCATTCTGCAATAAGAAAACAAATCTGTAAAATATCAAAAAACACAATAACATATGCTTAGATATACAAAGATCATAATCGGGATGAAAGTAACAAGTTGTTAATTTCATCCCTATCTTTAAATTTTCCCGAATTTGACAAATACTTGCTTATAACTTAAAAAAAACCGTTAGGAAGATACCGTTTTGAATGCCGAAATAGAAAGACGAATAGTTATATAACATGACTGATACTTGACAAATGAGTTTAAACTTACCATAATAAAAACAAACACAGTTGAAGAAATCGGTCCAGACTTACTTTGGAGGTATTTTCGCGGCACCGACTCGCTACGTCCACAACCTGACAGCACAGCGCCGTGAGTGCTACGTGAGGTGAGTGCTACGTGAGGTAATGGGGAGTTCAAAATGGCACATATCGTGGAAGCAGTCATCAGTGCAGCTAATATAATTTGTTCAGAAACGCATTTGTTACGTTCATCCCGTGGTACTTTTATACCTGGTGGTCGGAGACCAGGTATGAACGTTACAATTTTCAGTTTTCTCGTAATATCTCACAGATTTTTTTAAATATCAAAATTCTAACCAATACACATGATAGATTGGTCTTTCAGCTATCATTTAACTCCAGTTTAATTGCAACAGGTATTACAGATTTTGAGAAAAACGACAAAATAAACAAAGTGAAATTTGTTACAACTATCCCCACCCCTAGGGTTGCTTGTAACAGCGTATGGGGATGTTTGTAACATTGTAATTGAAAATACAGTTACTGTCATAATTAACATATTCATATCAAAATCAGGTTTTACATTAGTGTCACAATTATGAAAAAACTTGAACATATCTAGGACACATAAGAATCTTCTATACTTTTCTTAAAAAGGGTTATGTAACTATACTATCAAGTATCACTTTTTAGTTTTTGAAAATTTTTTTTTACTGTTTTTATTTTCCCCTTTTTAGTATCGAATTAACATCCAAATCCATTAAGAAACGGCAACACAGTTAAATCAGAGATTGAAAGACCTCCAAAGATTAAAGAAACTAAAACGTCATTTAAGTATTTTATTTGGAATTTTATTCTTTTTTTCAAAAAGCGCTGAATCAATTCCGATAAAATTTATATTATCAGATTCCAGTTAATCCAGCTGATATACCTAAGACGGATATAACGACCCCATTTGGAATGTTTGAGTTTCCGTTTATGAGTTTTGGACTTCGCAACGCGGCTCAAACATTTCAACGTTTTATGGATGAAATATTAATAATAATAATAATAATATTTATTTATTTATATAAAAACAGATTGTAGTACATGTAACAGTTTTCACAAAGTGGGTAGCATTAAATCTCTGACAATCAAGTGGGTGACGTGCTGTTCTTCTTGCTAGGCTATGAAATAGCCTATATTAAGGGACCTAGAATTCTGTTATCCGCATATTAATGATATTCTTGTGGATTCCCAGACCGAGACACAACACCTGGAACACCTGGGAAAAGTTTTTCAACGCCTGAACGACCACGGACTCGTGATAAATGTATCGAAGTGCATTTTCGGTGAGTCGCAAGTACAATTTTTAGGTTATATTAATTCGGCTGCAGGCACTAAGCCACTTCCACAGAAGGTGGATTCCGTGCAGACTTTCCCAGAGCCAAAGACCATCAAAGAGCTTCGCAGGTTCCTAGGCATGGTTAATTTTTATAGGCGCTTCATGCCTAAAGCAGCAGAGATGCAGGCTCCGCTACATAAGTTTTTGTCCGGTCCAGCAGTCAAAGCGAGTACTCCTGTCATTTGGTCGGCAGAGTTACAAGAAGCATTTACCGCTTGCAAGACTATATTAGCCGAAGCTACGCTGCTGGCTCATCCTAATCCATTGGCAGACTTAATTCTTTGTTCTGACGCCTCAGATAATGCCATCGGCGCCGTTCTGCACCAGAAAGCGGACTCAGGTTTACAACCTCTTGGATTCTTTTCCAAGAAGCTCAATGAGGCCCAAAGAAAATATAGCCCATGATAGAGAGTTACTGGGAATTTATGAGGCAGTGAAATATTTTAGACACATGTTAGAAGGGAAGACTTTTACCATACTGACTGACCACAAACCAATAACTTCAGCATTTCAGAACGCTTCACAAAATTGCTCACCCTGGCAATTTCGTTATTTTGATTTCGTGTCACAATTTACCACTGACATAAAGCATATCGCAGGGGAGATAATGTGGTGGCAGACGCTCTTTCTCAGACGGATGCCATCACAAGTGCGATGGACTTAGATCTTAGCATCCACGCAGGAAGACGATGACGAGCTTCGTCAACTTCTAGATAGCGACTCTTCACTGGTTTTGCAGAAAACTCACCTGGCTCCAGTAAGATGTTATACTGCGATATATCTAGCTCAACACCTCGGCTTTATCTGACCCCACAGTTCCGTCGACAAGCATTCGACTGCATTCACGGACTTAGTCATCCAGGTGTTAAAGCTACAATAAGACTTATGACACAGAGATACGCAGGGATGATATGATTTAAATCATTTGATTTAAATCAGTGATTTAAATCGCGATCAAAATCAAGTGATTTTTTTTTAAGTCGATGATTTAAATCAGTACTTTTTTACTGTAACCAAAACAGTCAAAAAGTGTCAAGGGACTTCCCCCGACATAAACTACGACGCACACATTCGTGTGCATCGCCAATACGCCTATACCATTATACGGTTCGGGGGTTCCCCGAAGTTTAAACTCGCGCCTGAATCCGTCCGTTACGCGGTACGCCTTTCGCCGGCTCATTTCTGATTGATTAGTGAAAGAGTGAATACAACAAGAAAAAAAGATGCTGTATGGGTTAATTTCAATGAAAAAAAGCCCGCTTCCGGCAAGTTTAACAAAGCAGTGTGTAAACGTTGTAATAAGGAATTAATGGGTTCTATGTTGACTTCTTACTTTAAAGGGATTCCATGTTGACTTCTAAACTATAAAAACACGCAATAGTAAAGACACACGTAAAACACGTAATAGTACACTAGAATTGCAACAGGACAGACCGCTTACGTAACTTAGAATAGGTATTCATAACTGAAAAGTATCAAATAAAAAAATACTTAAATTAGAAAAATAAAAAACCTGACTGCGCAAAAAATGAACTTTGAATAAAAACTGAAAAGAAATAAACAAGTCCCGTAGTCTAGAATCATGTTTAGTGAAGTTGAATAACTATACCATTGAAATAAAAACCACGCCAATTTGATCAGTCGGGACCCACACATTTGAATCCAGACCGGCTCAAATCTTCCCTATAATGGGTCCTTTTTACGCAGTCGGGTTTTTTAAAATAAATAACTGACTTTCATACTGAAAACGATCAGGTAATTAAAAAAATCTGATTAAATTCAAATAAATCCGATTTAAATCAAATTAATCTGAATTTTTTATTTTTTTATAAAAATCGTGATTTTTATCAACCCTGGAGATATGTATGGCCTAACATAAAGAGGGACTGCGGTAACTGGACGGGTTGCTGGCTCCCATGCCAGCGCTCGAAGATTTCACGACACACTCGATCTCCAGTACACGTTTTTGTTCCTCTGTCGAACAGATTCAGCCATGTCTACATAGACCTCATAGGACCTCTGCCACCATCGCATGACTTTAGATATTGTCTTACTGTGGTGGACAGATTCACACGCTGGCCAGAGGTTGTCCCGCTGCATGACATCAAAGCTGACACAGTAGCGAGCGCTTTTGTCACTGGTTGGATATCACGTTTTGGTTGTCGCATTTGTTTCGAGAACTCTCAAAACTAGTCGGATGCAATCACATACAGACGACAGCATACCATCCCGCCGCTAATGGAATGATTGAAAGATTTCATCGACAGTTGAAGTCGGCGATTAAGTGCCATACCAGCGAAGACTGGTACGAGGTTCTCCCTCTGATTCTTTTAGGAATACGTTCGAGTTTCAAAGAAGATATTGGTTCATCGTCAGCTGAGTTGGTATACGGAGAAACGTTACGTTTTCCCGGGACATTTTTCCATAGCTCTCCCGCAGAAACCGTTGACTACAACGACTTTCTTTCTCGTCTACGAGCCAATATACGGAAGCTACGGTTTTTATTAGCAAGGATTTAAAGACATCACCGCAAGTATTTATCCGTCAGGACGCGGTACGGAAGCCTTTACAGGCACCACTGGATATCTGGATCTCTGGATATCTGGATATCATAGAACGAGGAGAAAAGTATTTTAAAATAGACGTTACAGGTAAAACTACCACCGTGTTTATAGACCGGTTGAAACCTGCGTACATACTGAGCGACTCAACATCAACATCGGAAGAACAATGTACTCCAAGTTCCACGTACAGAACGCGATCCGAACGCCAAGTACATTTTCCAAATTTTTTCCCACCTTGACGGTCTCCGGGGGGGGGGGGGGGGGCTGATGTGGCGTTCATAAACACACACCCTCTTTGCTCCTTTGCTAACCAACGACTTGTCAAAAATCCCGTCAGTTGTTTTTCTTGTTTGAGCTGTCTATCTTGTGATGAATACAGGATGTTTGGTAGATCGATGCAAAGCCGTAAAGCGGAGCTAGTATACACAACCATTACAACCATTTGAACCGAACTTGTCTTAGCCGAAGTGTGACAATTTTTTTTAGCAAAATTTTAATGATTTTTGATGACAAACCCCAAAATATTGCAGTTAGTTGCAAATAATGGCCAATTTGAAAGATATGTCATTTATTTATTTTTTTAAACAATCTAATAAAACATAATTAGGGGATGGTGCTTTTTTAGTTCAAACATTTTTAAAAATATGTCTGGGTATTGTTCTTTCTTTCGAGGTATCAACTACGCAGATAGCTCACAAATTATGGAAATTAGGACCTACAAACCAAATTGAGGAAGAAAAGTAATTTTTGTAGGCGAATTATTTAAAAGAAAATTATAATTAAAATCATTTATTATTCTTGTTAAAAATGTTCACAGCAGTCTTTATCACCAACACAGGCCCGTTTTCACACTTCTGTTGTTGTTATTTTTAACTTCATCTCCAGTTTCATCGTTTTAGACGCTGAATTAATTCTCTCAATCAATTCTTTTTTTCTGTTTATTGCCACATTCGTATAAACTTCCTTGGCTCGACCTCACTCGTAAAAGTCAAGTAGAGTCAGGTCGGGTGACCGGGCGGGCCAAGGCATTGGCTCCACGGAACAGATAAATAGAGTTTATCTGTTCCGTGATTGGCTCGTCTCTGCCGATCCAGCTGTTGAGGAAACAATTATTTAAGTGCTCCCGTACAATGTCTAATGCGCTGCACAACCATCTTGTTGAACGATGACTTCTCGGTCTCTAGCGAATATCGGGGCCTCGGATTCAGACGACTTGTCAATCTTTCAACAAGATGGTTGTTGAGCGCATTGGACATTAAAGGTATGGGAGCATTTAAATAATTGCTTCCTTAACAGTTGGATCGGCAGAGACGGGCCGATCCCTTGACCCGCCCGGTCACCCGACCTGACTCCGCTTGACTTTTAGGAGTGAGGTTGGGCCAAGGAACTAGTTTATACGAATATGGAAATAAACAGGAAAGAAAAATTGTTTGAGAGATTTAATTCAGCGTTTGAAACGATGAAACTGGAGATGAAGTTAAAAATAACAACAACAGAATTGTGAAGACGGGCCCGTGTTGGTGTTAGAGACTGCGGCGAACATTTTGAACACGAATAAAATGATTTTAATTATAATTTTCTTTTAAATAATTCGCCTAAAAAATTTACTTTTCTACCTCAATTTGGTTTGTAGGTCCTAATAATTTCCATAATTGGTGAGCTATTCGCATAGTTGATACCTCGAAAGAAAGAACAATAACCAAACATGTTTTTAAAAATGTTTGCACAAAAAATGCACCATCCCTGATTTTTTTTCATGCCATCTAAAAACAGACTACTGAAATCTTTAAAAATGTCTTAGACTTTAAATGTCTGTAAAAAAATTGTCTTATCACACAGATCCCCTAATTATGTTTTATTAGATTGTTTACGCATTATGTTAGACTAATAAAATAAATGACATATTTTTCAAATTGGTCATTATTTGTAACTAACTGCAATATTTTGGGCTTTGTCATCAAAAATCATTAAAATTTTGCTAAAAAATAATTGGTCACACTTCGGCTAAGAAAAGTTCGGTTCAAATGGTTGTAAATAGTCTATGCTAGCTCCGCTTTACGGCTTTGCATCGATCTACCAAACATCCTGTGTATGTAATTTATATCGTTTTAATTCGTTTATATTTCTCGCTGCTTAACTTGCCCACACATAAACAATCCACAGGACCATTTCGGCATAAACCCCTCTCGAACAAAAAAATAATTATTATAACTATCCGTCTATTGTATACGACGGAGTTATGCCCGAACCTGTTATACATACTTCGTGGCCCGAACATACATTAAAAACAATAGGTACAAACATCCGAATTGATAACCTCCTTTTTGAAGTCGGTTAAAAATCAAATAAACGCTCTTATAAAAAAACATTTAGGTACTTAGGTACTTAATAGATATACGAGTAAGTGTATACCTATACCTACCTATTAAAGTAATAAATACTCCGTAAGTAGGTACTTAACTGGTTTACACAATAATTATTATTTGGATCACTGAAACTGCTTATTACATTATCGTATGTCCTAACATGAAACCTCGTCCGCTCCACATTATTGAAGTTGAAATAGCCAATATAAGTACATGTGTAAGGTAGGTATTTCTCTCAGGGGCGTTTGTGGGAGTACTTCAATGATTCGACGCACGACTAACAGTAAAGGTTATATATATTTGGACGTTACAACACACTTTAGGAATCACAAACAATACAAAACAGTAATATGACAAAATTATATGCGTATCGCGGCAAAAGGTACGAACCGGCCGGCGATTAGCAGTCCACTGTCGTTGGCGGGGGCGCGGGGGTGTTATGTCAACTCGATTTTACCGCGCTTAAGGGGACGTCAGAGCACAAGTTGCACGTTTATTTAAGGCCGTGTTACATCCTCCCCCTCTGACCTAGACAATGCGCCCACGCGTCTGGGTCAGTCAAGAAACCTCTTAGGTCTTCCGCGCTTACGCTTTTCGTTGACCGGGGCTAGCGGTACGTCGCCTACGAATGGGGTCAACTGAGAGACGTGGTACCTACCTAAAACTTCGTGGCTACTGACCTTTCCCAACACGTATGTGGTAGGGCTCGCAACTTCCTGAATCCGATAAGGACCGTCTCGTCGCGGTATGAACTTAGGTGTTTGCCCGCGGGTCGTATCATTACTCCCTTGGGTCTTCAAAAGGACCAGATCACCGATAGAGTAATCGGGTGCAGGGCGTCGACCCTCGTCGGCATAACGCTTCTGATTAGCCTGAACCTTTTCATGCACTTCCCTAGCATCGAACAACACGGTCGACATTCTCTGAAGGTAAGGGGTAAGGCTCGTCACGACATTGTCACTTTCAATAATGGTACGCATGTCGGTGATAACGTCGGCTGGCGCACGCATCTCCCGTCCGAACGTAAGGTACGCTGGTGAGTATCCGGTGCTACTTGTCACCGCCGAGTTCATCGCGAAACGAATCGCGGGCAAGTGGGCGTCCCAGGTGTTGTGATCTTTCCCAACCAAGATAGCGAGTTGCGGTTTAAGATCACGGTTTTTCCTTTCCACCGGGTTCGCTTGCGGGTGGTAAACAGGTGATAGCGACTGAGTAATCCCGAACGAATGGCAAACCTGTTGCATGACTTCACTAATGAACTGTACTCCATTATCACTCATTATCCGTCTGGGCACTCCATATCTCAGGAAAACCTCTGAGATCAGGATCCTGGAACAGTCTGCGCTGGTGGCGTTCTGTAGGGCGAATAGTTCTACCCATCGAGAGCAAGTGTCTTCCAAGATAAGGATCCATTTATTCTTATTAGCGGTCTCCGGCAATGGGCCGAAAAGGTCCACGGCGACGACTTCAAAGCGGCGATTAGTCGCAGGCGTCTGTAGCAATCCGGCTGGTTTTCTGTTATCGGCCTTGTACCTCTGACATTCTACACACTTCTTCAGGTATCCAATGATAGATTGCCGCATACCAGGCCAGTAGTATTTAGACTTCACACGATCTAGTGTGCGCTCAACTCCGCAGTGTCCAGCCGTCGGTGCGTCATGATACTCCGCCAGGACCTTGTCGCGCTCGTGCTCCGGAATAACGAGACATCCCGTCTCTATTTCACACTCGTCTGGTCCGTATCTGTATAGTATGCCGTCGGACATAATAAATCCCCGATCAGACCAACTCCTCCCCCTAAACGGTTCGTCGGTTGACTCGAGGTCCTCTACGATCTTACGTACCTCGGGGTCCTTGAGTTGGTTCTCACGAACTTCCTTGGGGCTTCTTGATGGAAAATCGACTTCAGCGTAGCGGACGTCGCAGTCTGCTTCCTCAGCACGAGGTGGACGCGATAGAGTATCGGCGACAACGTTTGACCTGCCAGGTGTATACTCTATGCGCAAGTTATATGCCTGAAGAGTAAGGGCCCATCTCGCTAAGCGTCCGCTTGGTGACTTCAAAGTCATGAGCCATCGCAGAGGTTGGTGGTCGCTCTTTATTACAACCTCTGATCCTTCGATGTATGCGCGAAACTTAGTGACAGCCCATACAACCGCTAATGCTTCTCTTTCCGTTGTGTTATAGTTCCTCTCCGCACTATTCAACAAACGGCTTGCGTATTCGACTGGTCTTTCCTCGGGACCCTCCCCCTGCATCAGCACTGCTCCGAGGCAATACCCGCTGCTGTCAGTCCTCAGCGTAAACGGGATTGATTCGTCGGCCTGGCGTAAGACCGGGGCGGAAACCAGCTTGTCTTTGATGCAATCGAAGGCGTCTTGTTGCTTCGAGGTCCATATCCACTTACTGTCCTTTTTGAGAAGATTCGTCAAAGGTCTGGCGACGTCGGCGTAGTTGGGAATGAAGCGTCGGAACCAGCTTGACGTTTGCAAAAAGGTCTTCAAGTGTTTCGTGTTCTCGGGAGGGGGCATGTTGGCGACAGCCGCTGTCTTATCAGGATCTGCCTTCACCCCACCTGGTACAATCACGTGGCCTAAAAACTTCACGGACTCGCGAGCAAAACAACTCTTTTCACGGTTCACTCGTAAGTTAAACATCTTGAGTCTGTCGAAGACAGCATTCAGGTCTTCCAGGTGCTTCGGGAACGACTTCGATAGGATTATGACGTCATCTAAGTACGTGAGCATGCAAACATCTGCTAGTTCCTTACCAGATCGGAATCGGTCCATAAGACGCTGAAAAGTGGCTCCTGAGTTCCTTAGACCCATAGGCATCCTTTTAAATCTAAAGCAACCGAGTGGGCTCACGAAAGCCGTCTTGTCGCGGTCGTCCGGTTCCAAAGAAATTTGAAAATACCCTGATTGGAGGTCACAGGTCGTCATAAAACTGGTGTTCTTAGCTGCGTGGAGAATATCTTCTATGCGTGGAAGCGGGTAGCGATCAGGCTCTGTTACAGAGTTTAATTTCCTGTAATCCACGCAAAGCCGAACCCCTCCATCCTTCTTCGTCACGAGGACCACGTTGGCAGCCCAAGGAGATTCACATTCTTCAATCACGTCAGCGTCCAGTAACTTCTGCAACTCCTGTTCCAGCATCGCTCTCTTACTGGGGGACATCCTGTAAGGAGGTGAAGCGATGGGTTCCTGATGTGGGTCAATCTTCAACCGATGCGTGGCATATTCCGTAGGGGGGCCATCCTTCGCGAAGCAGTCGGACCTCTCCATCAGAAAAGTGTTCAGTTGGACTCTCTGATCAGTCGTTAGCTTAGTGCCTTCATCATCCCTCAGCGCGAGGTTTGATGCCTCTGCCTTCATCAGCTCCATCTGGCCTCCGGTAGGCAGGTGAAAACTGGTGACAAACGGATACCAACACCGTGGCTCGTCGTTGAAACACCAGCTGCTCTGTGGTAAGTCCAACAGGATACTAGCCTTCACAATAAAATCCCTACCTAGTAATGTCCTGGTCGGCGCGTCAGGTAATACTATGAACGTGGTAGGTATAGTGTGTTTCTCTAGGATGACGTCGGTATTGCACTCGAGTGCAGTACATACTTGCTGTGATCCGTCGGCAAGTGCTATGGTACGTGATGTTCTCCTAAAAACCACGCCAGCTATAACGAGTAAATCGTACAGCATGGGGCCCGCGATAGAATGTGTGGCCCCCGTGTCTAAGATGGCCACCCCATTGCGATTCGCAACCTGAATTTCTACTAACGGCCGCGGATCGTTATTATCGCATACGTGAGCGCTACAGAAATCCGATTTACTCGAGGTCGACGCGTTTTTGCAGTTACTACACTTCGACCGTACCATTCCCAGTTGACCACAACCGTAACAACGCAACTGGGTACTATTGTTAGAGCTATTAGAAGAATCGGTAATCTTACCGTCTTTCTTCTCCTTATTTCTACAATTATCTAGTGTATGTCCGAAAAGTTTACAATAAGTGCACTTCGGTCTAACGCGCTTTTCCCCATCACTAGTTTTCGCAATTGATGTGTTCGAATTACTATGTAAGGTGTCGCGCGATTCTGACGGTCTAAAATTTTGTTTACCTAACTTTCGGGGGTCACCTACGGTATTCGTAGGGTTAACGTTCGGAATTGTGCTCGAACATTCCCGCGCGGCAGCGAGCGGGTTGACAACAAAGTTCGCAATGTTTACATTATTATTATTATTTGTACTAATAACATGGGAAGAACTCACCTCCGCCAACGACTCCTCGACTAACCTGGCCTTCGCAATTAGTTGTTCCAGCTCGTACACCTCGTCGCGAGACACTCGTTTTCTTATTCTACGATCTAATAAACCATAAACTATATCTAATAACATAACTTCTGGTACAACATACGGTAATTTAGATACTAAAGCGCGCACTTTACATATAAATACGTCGGCTCGTTCACTATTTTGTTCGGCACTGAATATGTCACGAAAGATTTTATAACCGGGTCGCGGCACTCCGTACATTCCTCGAAGACGTTGCAACGCGTCGGCCCATGACGTTATCGAAGACTTCACGCCTTGCCACCAGACAGCGGCCTCGCCGACTAGCAGCATCGGCAGTCCCCGCAGAGCATGCTCGTCGCTGATGTTGGTGCAGTCGCGGTATACCTCAATGGCGTCAATGAATGCCTCGAGTTCTTCCGCGTTCTTCGATGACCCGTCAAAGCGCGCCGTGCACTTAGCGAAGTTACCTGATTGCCGCGGAGCATCACGCGAGTCAGGTGGTCGTGGTGATGAAGTGCATGGTTTATCTTTGTTTGCCAGTATGTTCTCTATGAGTATTCGATTCGCTTCCGCTTGACTCCTGGTGATGTTGGAGACAAGGGACTGAAGCATTTCCTCAGACATGGTGATGTTCGGTGATGATAGCACCGTTCTATTCCGTTCCGTGTCTGTGTCGGACTCCGACCCGTCATCTCTTCTGGTACGTCGTGTGTTCGGCATAGTAACAGGGCGCTAGCTCTTCTGTAGGTACTTCGCTTGATGAACACAGGTTACACAGGTGATGTTATAATGGGTGGTAATACGTGAATACCTAGTTACGCATTACGTAGGTATTCAATCCGTTGCACGATTTTGAACGTAAGCTTCGAGTCGCCCGCGCACTAACTTTTGGCGCGGAGAATGGACTCGCCCAGTGTGAATTTTATCGCCTGATTTTGCACTGTTTGGAACAATTTCTCGTGAAATGCACTGTTGTAAAGGGTTCACAGTATGTGTTAGCACAATAGTAAACGGTACTTTTAACACTTTTTAGTTGATTTCACTGTAATCGTGCCCGCAAGTTGGGCGACACTGTAAGGTAGGTATTTCTCTCAGGGGCGTTTGTGGGAGTACTTCAATGATTCGACGCACGACTAACAGTAAAGGTTATATATATTTGGACGTTACAACACACTTTAGGAATCACAAACAATACAAAACAGTAATATGACAAAATTATATGCGTATCGCGGCAAAAGGTACGAACCGGCCGGCGATTAGCAGTCCACTGTCGTTGGCGGGGGCGCGGGGGTGTTATGTCAACTCGATTTTACCGCGCTTAAGGGGACGTCAGAGCACAAGTTGCACGTTTATTTAAGGCCGTGTTACACATGTTTTAATCATTGACGTTTACAAATAAAATAGTATTCGAACTACAATCACGTAGGTCACTTGTATTTTGAGTTAAAATCTAAGTTAAAATGAGTGCTAAGGTAAATGTACCAGTCATTGTTGTCGTTGTTGTTGTTGTTGTTTTTTGTGTGTTGTTTTTGTCATTGTTGACCTTAAAATCGAATGACTCGCTAAAAAATAAAAATTAATAAAATAATTTATGCGTGCGACATTACCTACCTAGGTTTCAATTATGAAGTTTTATTTTGCAAAAGTTATTTTATGCCTATCAATTGCTTCTAGGTGCAGAGCCATTAAATGCACTTCAAAAATCTTACTGTAGTAATGAATTTCAGGCAGAGAGTTAGGCAGGCGCAGAGCAGCGATTATGTTCGAGCACTTTTCGATGATGAATTGATAAAGAAGTAAAATTTAACAAAAATAGTTTTCTAACTTGCGTAATTGGGTGCAAAATAACAAATTCCGCGCATCATTATATTTTTCCGTTCGTTTTTAAACTAAATAATTTTAACTACTTATTTGTGCTATATATTTTTAATTTATTATCAATTAGGTAGTTGATAAAATCGAGTTTATCACCCTTAGTCGGGACTTGGAGACTGCTGGGATGTGCCGTTGTGATGTGACATTTTAGGGTCGGGCCACATTGATCGACACGTTCGACGGTTTGTCCATACAAAAAGAGAGCAAAGTATGGAACGACGTACAGGTACTTTTGAATTGTCAGAGTCAGTCAGTCAGAAAGTTGAAGCTAGTTAGTTGCTCGTTCCAAACAGTAGGTTTCTATGGAGAAGAACGAGCAAGAAACTCAATGAACACTCTTTTAATATCAGATAAATTTTACAAATTTAGGTTACATCATTCATGTTGAATCTAAGGGTACAATGTGAGAACAATGTAACACGTCTTGCATGTTAAAAGAGGTCTAGAGACACCTAAGTACGATGCCTACCTAAGTACGATGTGTTGATCTTACTTACCTGACCTTCTTTTTTAATTTAAGATATCGGTTTCCTGTGCAGTAATGTGCCTCCTCAGCCTGTGCTGCGGGCACGAGAACTCGACCCAAGAGCTGGTGATCAAAGGTACCTCAAACGAAACGCTCGATTCGGAATCGAATGAGTGGATATCAGATGTCAAAGACCTTGATCAAGAAGCGAGCATATGGCGATTATGGAGGCCGTTCCGGGACTGGGGTCAGTGGTTATTTACCATATTTCCGATTCCTACCTATCTTTTACAGATCACTATAATACCTATAATATTAAACACATTGTACTTAATGTATTTAATATTTTTTACTGAGTGTTAGTTTGATTACTTGGTAGTTAGCTTCTCCGATTGGTAACACAAAACAAACATGGAATATTTGAGTAATAGGACTCAATTAAATATAAAACAATGTACCTACTTAGGTACTTAGTAAGTAGGTAAACATATCGAAATTTTAGACACTAGCGGGTACTTACCTAATATTTTAGTAAGTAAGAAATGGAAGATATTGTTGTAGTAGGTTGTAAATTGTTGTTGTAAGTTGTAGTAGTACACGATAGTACTAATACTTATACTGTGGTAGTACTAACTGATTGCTTGTTTCTTTCAGGTCATTCAATGTTTCATAAAAAGTTTACACGTTCCCCTGCTATGAAGGAGAGCGGACATGGTGGACTATATTATCATAGCGACAAACCCAAACGCAAGCTTAAAAACAAGATAAAATTCCTTTTCAAATTAAAACAGTTCGAAATGTAGAAATACTTTTTCATTTCAACGTAAAGTCTGGGAACCTGATTGACAATGATAAGTTAGGTACTTACTTAATGTTGTTGGGAGATACTGTTAAGGCGATTAGACTCGTCAATGCTCTTGGAGTTCTAGCGCGGTGTACACGCACACCAGCGCTTGCTACGTATAGTCAACAGCAAAAGTAGATGATCAAACTCAGAAATTCAATAATCACTTCGACGCCTCACAGTTCTGACGCGATCTTCGTTCATTAGTGTTAGTAGTTAACTGTACTCATCCCTGTCCCGCTCAATGATGTGATTAAACGTTAAATAATATTAATGGTTAAAAGTTAATAGTTAAATAAAAATAACATGTTAAATTAAAAGTTAAAAATATAACTGTTAAGAAGTTCATTATTTTTAACACGACCCGTGTCTTGTTATTTTTTATGAAATCCTAAATGTTTAAACATGTTCCGTTGGTTATTGGTGGTACGAGTTCCAAATTACGGCATTAATAGGTCTTGAAGTCATAATAATAACACAGGTATCTCACTATCAAGGACACTCATGAACACAATCAACGAATCCCAGAATAAAATTTGCAGGAAATAAATTGACATTTGACGATCAAACATTAAAAGTTGTTTTAAGTTTTCAACCAAAAACTGATACTATTACCATAGCATAAGACTTACAATTCTATGAATAACTTTTAACGTGTGTTAAAAGTTATTTTTTTTGCCACGCAACTTTCAATTACAATTCAAACAATCAAGACTTTATAATGACCATAATCGCTTACATTAGGAACCACGCCATCTTGTATTAAATGTTATATTGACAACATACGTTAAGAGTTATTTTCAGTTTTTAACCAAAAAGGAATACTATTACCATAGCATAAGACTTACAATTCTATGAACAACTTTTAACGTGTGTTAAACGTTATTTTTTTTGCCAGGCAATTTTCAAGCATACCAAACAATCTTGGCTTTACATCGATCATAATCGCTTGCATTAAGAACAACGCCATCTGCAAACACTTGTAATATAACTTTTAGAATAAACTTACACGTAAGCCACTAGAGGGTGTTAAAATAAACAATGATATTGCTCGCCCAATTCGAAGAGGTTTGTTGTTATAACTTTTAACGGAAATCTCAGTTATTATTAATGAAGTTAAATGTTAAAAAAAATATTCTGTTAAATTAAGCGTTATAACTTTTAATGATCATCTCTACCGCTTACTCCGATCACAGAATATGCGGACGACAGACACGCACGCCCGTTTACGTTGCTGCCTACGTTTGGAAAATATTTAATTCATTTATTTAGAAATGGATAGATTCACTGTAGATAATAATGAAACAATACGGAAGTAGATACTTGTATATTTCAAAATAAATAGGAATAGAGTAGGTACTTAATTAAATGACCAATAAATATTCACATTAAATGTTGCTATTTTGAGTACGAAACTACGAAATTAAAGTAAAAAAAAACCCTCAAACCTTGCTGTAGTTGGACTTTTGTTATGCTGGCACTTCACATGGCGTATTTGTGCAAATATTCGCCTTAGTTGGATAATACAAAATGTACCCTAAGCTTATTGAAACAAAGTCGATTTTGTAATTATCCAAATATGCTGAATATTTGCACAAAAACGCCACGTGAAGTGACAGCATTATATTAGTTATGATATTCCACCAACGACCAGGTTATATGGTCTTTGTATTCCACTAATCACAAATTCTTACGACAAATAAACTTTTTTGCTAAAAAATACAACCGCTTTAAAAAAAACTAAAAAGTGATAAAATCAGAAAGCATAGGTAAGTATGACTTCAGTCCTGGAAATCGACGGCTTTTGTTCTGTTTGTTGTTTTGTATTGCCACCGACTTTCGAAATTAAAGTCATGCGTTCTGTGCTAAAGGTATATAACCTATCACTTTTTAAATTTTGAAGGCGGTTATCTTTTTAGCACCTAATTCCTTTCATCCAAATCCGCTAAGAAATGGTGAAAGTAAATAACCTAACTAGCAAATGAATGTATTTCTATCTTCCAGCTGGTATCCCTTTCCTGTATATGTATGTATAGTTTTTTTTTTTAAGCCTTGCCCCACTCTAGGAATTACTCCTGTGTCGTGGGTGCGTTTACAAACATATAAACTCACATGCACAAACAGCCAGACCCGGAACAACTATCTGTAGGCCATACAAATATTTATTCCGTGCGGGAATCGAACCCGGGACACGCAGCGCAGCAGTCGATCGCTCAACCACTGCGCCAGCCGTGTCGTCAAAGTATGTTTTTCTATGAGGAGTCCATATGGTTAGTTGACCATGAATAGGTATTTAAATATCCAGTAATTATGTTTGGTTTTCAATCAGTACTTACAAGTTTTCTATTTGGTTACAGTTATCCAAATCAGAAAACGTGTACTGTTCGTGATTCAGGAGTTCCATTGTCTCCGATGGCATCAGATCTTCACGAAATTTATATTGGACCACACCTAATACATACACTAGAATTGAACAAGTCTTGAGTGTTTTCCCTTGTTCACCACACCCATAACTCGTATTTCGTATCAATAAGCTAAGCCGTCACACTTTTTTTGATGATACTTGTAGTTTGGGAACAATGCAAGTTTAAACACGTTTTTATAATGAAATTTTATGAAATGGGCGTCATGGCTGTAGTAAGTATTCATGGTTTTCGGGGGTGCTTATGTCGAAAAAGAAGTTTAATTCAAAATTCAAGATGGCAGCTTTAATGGTTTACGAAATATACGTCAGGGGTGTCATTTCCATGGTTTCCGGGGGCGTTGATGCCGAAAATTAAATCGAATTTAAAATCCAAGATGGCGGGTATAACAGTTTACGAAATATACGTCATGGGTTCATTCACACACATTCACTTCATTTTCGGCATCAGCACTCCCTAAAACCATGGAAATGACACTCATGACGAATTTTTCGTAAACTGCAGCGGCTGGTAGTTTTGCTGCCAAACCATTTTCAACTTTATGTCTAAAACTCTAAGCATAGTATCGCTTCGGCGGTCATCGGCTCGCAGAGCCGCCCAGCGCGGCACGAGCTGCCGCTCGACGCACGCAAATCTTTAAGCGATATATGTCTTGACATGTAGAGATAAAGTTGAAAATGGTTTGCCATCAAAACTGCCGGTCGCTGCGCTGCCATTCCGGTGTATCTTGACCCTAAGAAGCTTGCTTCCCGGTGAACCTCATTCTCTGGCCGAAGATCAAAAATCCCGTCCTGTTGATTTTTTTTTTCCATAAAATACGTTACACTAGTTATTTCTCTGGTATCGTGGGTGCAAACATATAAACTCACATACACAAACAGCCAGACCGCTGCAGAAAGATCTGTAGGTTATGCAAATATTTGTTCCGTGCGGGAATCGAACCCGTGTCACGGAACGCAGCAGCTAATCGCTCAACCACTGCGCCAGCAGTGTCAGCAGTGTCGCCAGCAGTGTCGCCAAAAAATGATTAGTCATTTATTTATTATGCTAGAAATAATTAAAATTTATAAAATTTCTTCTTTTGAATTTTCACTTAGGTACTTCTTAACTAAAGAAAAAATATATTCGTTTTTTTAAATTAATTAACCATTAAAACAATTCAGGCGTTTACTATTTCATAACATGATAATGTATAAAATAATTCTGTAAAGCACCAACAACAGTGTTCCCGCGCACAAAGCAAACAAATTGTTCCTAGTCAGCTAGCTTCCTACTCTTTGAACGCCTATTTACGCACACGTACACAAAAAGCTCAAGTGTATTTGCACTTACACATTTACACGGCGGAGCAGCGAGTGATACAGCCTTCCCGTCTCAGTGCTGTCACACCTGGTCACACCACGACTACCGAATTACCGATGCGCCCGCGCTGAGCCTCTAACGTACGTAATCTGAATATTTGTGATTTTCTTTGCAAAATTTTGACAGATTTACATTTATGTTATATTGAATCTGTAGTTTCTTTAATCGTCAATATTTGAGTGTAAAAATATTTCCAAATATCACAGCCATTGAGGAGCTAAAAGGAATTTTAGCCAAAACATATCGTGTTGTTCAGTATTTTTTTAAGGCAAAAGTATTAGTCATACGAAAACGTCATAACTAGGACATGATATGCATATATCGATATTAAACATATATTATTTTTTTCAAATCTTTTAGGTAAGCCGTTTTTGAGGTATAGGCTATAGAAAGTAACCGTTTCACAGTACAGCAGTATGATTCTCTAAGTAATCCAGCCTCTAGATCGCGGCTGCGAGCAGCGACGAGTTACAATTTTGATTCATTAACATTTGCTTACGCAGCGCTAGCGCCACGTGAATTAATGGCTTTTGTCGGAACTACTCAAGGTTGAAATATTTGGCACTTTTGATATTTCTTAAAATTATGAAAAACGACATTCGCTAAGCAAAACCAGCCTGTCCTTTGTCGAGCGCCAGCGACCACAGCCACGACTTTACTTGTCAAAATCAGAAGCTTATATTTTGCAGACGAAATGCCAAAGAATTTAATTATAATAAAATAATAATATAATAGCTGCCCGTGTGTTGTGCATAATTAATTTATTAAAAGAAGCCAAAAAGTCGGACGACTTACAAAAGCGTCGTCAAGCTCGCGAATTCCGAGAATTTAGAACAATTTCTCGCGATGCCGAATGCATTGGCAATATAGGCTTTCTGAAGATTTGATAAGTGTTCTAGTAGAAGATCTTTCAAGATATTTACCTGGATGTAAAAGATGTAGTGGATTATCCATCAAATGTAACAATACGAGGATTCCTGCTCCATCTATCTCTCGACTCCATGTGAAAGTATGGAAGAACAAGCTTTGATCCAGAAGTTAGGAAGAGACGCAATTGCTTCACAAGACCAGCTGGCAAATGGCAGAGCATGCAGGGAGTTACTGATGATCACAATTGGCGTGCTCGGACACGCCATACTTGATTTATCAATAGAATACTTATTACGTTTTGTTACATACAAAAAGTAAACATTTTTCACCGGTAGCAAGAGAGTTTTACTCAAGATAATAATGCTTGGAAGTGTGCACACTATTTCATTATTTGTAGAAATATGAGGAGTGTGCAGTTTAAATATATGAATACTTTGTATGTATATTAAGTATACAGTACTATATACATACGTACTTAAGTATAGTTTATTGCCCATTATTTTCTATACAAAACAACCTTTTGGAACAGCCAACTTTCAATTTTTCATGTAAATGACGGGTGAAATTGCCCTATAGGGTCTATAAAATAAAATAAATAATTATTGTATTAACTGAATGTATATCTATTGTATTGTATTAATTTGACTTTGACTTTGAGGAATAAATTTCTTAAACCTTATGCTTGCAAATCATTATAATAATATTATTTTCAAATTATATTTAGGTAATAATAATAAATAAAATAATACTAATGTTTTTATTTTTGTATTTAAAAACGTAATACACACAAATCATTAGCGTAAATTTCTGTCTAAATATCTTAACCTAAACATACATATTTTATAACATAACTTTTTATTTTATTTTATATTTTTTATTAGTAGTAGACGAATCTGTTGAAATCTGTTCAGTCAGAGCTTGCAAAGCTTCGACATGATGCACGCATCATCTCTCAAGTCCACTCTGCGTTCTTCAATGGCGATAAACTTTTCGGTCAAACTAGCAATATTTGAGAATTACCTACGCTGAGCTTGGCGGTGTACGCAGCGAATGTTTTATTTCCGTTCACTGGGTGTACGTTGTAATAGTCGCCGTTGCGCTTGTTTGTATCCAACGGCGCCGGCGGTGGCGAGTAGCTGAAAATCATCAAATACATGAAACATTAATACGATATTGATAAAATAGCAGTCTCAGCTGTCTTGTTAATTGCCGGTTGTGCAGTTTCGGCCAGCAATGAGTAACATTTATTCTAAAGGTTTTATCTTATTTAGGGTAGGTGTAGGGTAGGTGTAGGGTAGGTGTAGGGTAGGTGTAGGGTAGGTGTAGGGTAGGTGTAGGGTAGGTGTAGGGTAGGTGTAGGGTAGGTGTAGGGTAGGTGTAGGGTAGGTAAGTAGGTAGATAAGGACAGGACAACGTCTGTCGGGTCAGCTAGTTATAAATAAATGTCATAATCGAAGACAATTTAACAAAACGAGACAAGTGCGAGTCGGACTCGCCCACCGCGGGTTCCGTAGATACATATCTGTAGGTAGGTACATATCTATACTTCGGTAGCCACCTGCATCACAGCACATAACGTTTTGACTTTTCTGCATGAAGAAACATTGAAGCAACCAGCTCTGAGAAGAACTGTGTATAACGTTTTGACATTTCTCGTAAAAGAAACAGAGAATAGTTCTGAAAAGAACTGTTGTTATATTTTTTGACAAACGGCGAAGAAACGAGAAGAAAGCTTCGAGTCGCGGCGTCTTCCTATCGCCGCGCCCAAACAATCACACGCAGATATTCACGCAACGGCGGCTGCGTCGAAATGGAAGTGTGCAGCTTTTTGTTTTTTTTTTTTTTTTTTTTTTTTTTTTTTTCTGAATGGCATCTCGCAGTTCAACCTGAGGGTTGGTTACTGCTTAACCGGACAATCCTGTGGTGCCTTAAAAGTAACATTTAGGGCCTCCAGCCAGGGCAAAAACTTATAAACTAAGTGACTACGCTAAGGGCATCCCCTGCGGGGTACGAGCCTCGGCTTAGGTCGCTACTGAGAGAGGGCAGCAAAGGGACAGGCTGGATCGGGTCTCCATTAATTAGGGGCTATTTTAAAGCTAAGGGCTCAGCGACGCGGGCTGGCGCTAGCAAGGGTCGGGGGGGGGGGGGGGGGGGGGCTTTACGGGGTCGTCGCGAGGGACCTCGGCGGCGAGGTCGGAATGACGGTATTTTGTGTCTGTGTTTGACTAATGTGCTAGTGGCCCTATTTCTTTCCTGAAGGAGGGTAATAGCGTCATCTGGATCGGACAGGGTATGACGTGGACGTCGGGTCCTGCTAATACGGGAAGGGGTATATCGGGCGGCCGCTACGACGGCCGAGCGGGTTGCGGTGTTTCTCCGCTTGATCGAAGAAGCGCTTGCAAGCGCGCTTCATGAACTGACGGATGGTCGGGAGTTTGAGATCGAGATGAAGGTTCTCGTTGCGAACATAGAACGGGGCGCCCGTTATTTTTCGCAAGAAACGGTTTTGCAGGGTTTGCATTCTGTGAAGACGGTATGCCTTTACGTGTGCGAATACAGCACAGGCGTAGGTCATGATGGGACGAATGCACGCGGTGTAGGTACGCAATTTGCACTTGAATGACAATTTGCTACGTGCATTCAACATACAGTGAAGTCTACCTTGAGCGAAAGCGGCGCGCGAACGCGCCTGCTTTATGTGCTCCGCGAAGGTTAGGTGGCGGTCGAGTGATGACTCCTAGGTATTTGGCTTGCTTCTCCCAAGGGATAGGCTCGCCGAACATGGAAATCGGACTGGGAAGGGAGGGGGAAGTGTGCGGCGTCCACGCACCTATATTTATGCATTCGGCAGCGCGGCGCGCGAGCGCGGGAAACACACACGCGCCCCCTCGCGGAATTCACGTGACAACAGTGCAGTGTGATGTGATTGGTTGAAAGTGCTTTGTTCTTATTGGATATATGTTTGTAAATTTGTTGTTAAAATTAATGTACAGTTTTTATTGGTTAAGCGAACATAATGTAAATACTATATAAGACGCACTATTTTGTAAATAAATATAACACTTTATTATTACTTCTACACTATCAACGAGTATTTTCTTCAACCTTCTGATATCTCCAAGAGTCAACCTAGATCATCCAAAGTACCGCTATTAAAATGTTTCAGAAATATTCTCTGTTTCTTTTACGAGAAATGTCAAAACGTTATACATAGTTCTTCTCAGAGCTGGTTGCTTCAATGTTTCTTCATGCAGAAAAGTCAAAACGTTATGTGCTGTGATGTGCTGTGATGCAGGTGGCTACACTTCCATACTAATCCATACTTACTATCCATACTTTAACAGGTATTATAAATGTGAAAGTAACGCTGTCTGTTACGCTTTCACGATAAAATAGCTGAACCGATTTTGATGAAATTTGATATAAAAATAGCTTAAACCCTGGAGAAAGACATAGCTCTACTTTTAAATCCGCGATTTCGTCTGCATTTGCGATAGGTAACCGACATTCACGCGGACGTTATCGCGGGCAAATGTTAGTTATAAATAGAGGCTATATTTTTTAATGATTTAATTGCAAATGTAAAGTTTTCAGACTTTTCCCTGAATTTCTAGTATAAGACGATATTACTAGCCAAATTTCATTTCAACGGGAAGTACCCTATAAATTTTGATTCCCTTGATAGTGTCGAAATATACGTTTTTTGCGGCATAGACGGGGCCGTATCTTTTTTTCAAGTTAACATAGAAGGTTGATTTTTACAGCTTCAAGGGACCGTAGACTTAAGTATATGGTTTTAATTTCAACTCGATACCTCCACGCATTCTCGAGATAAAGGGGCTTGACAGACAGACGGACAACAAAGTTTTGTCCTTTTGAGAAACGGAACCCTAAAAATACCATAAACATAGAATGTAGAACTTATACTATATCGATGACCATAAACAAATGTAGAACTTTTATCAGAAATATGTGTTATGAAGCTGTTTGATTATGTTATAAGAGTTTTACTTACGAAGTTTTGAACATTATTTTTTCAAATTACTAGAAAGTAAGCGAAGGCATGATGATATTCTGCCACTTAAACCAAAATTAATAATTAAATTGATTAGACTGTCTTAATTTGCCTAAAACTGAAAGTATTTTATTAATAGAACCATGTTATGCATGAAAAACTTTTACTATCGCCGTAATTAAATTGAAATTTTGATTTATATAAAAAACCGATTTATTATCGTTTAAATCACTTCTTTTAAATAATTACAACTCACCCCATTCTCTCAAAGCTAACTGTGAAAATGATGACAATGACTGTCTTCAGACACTGAGTTACTTTTTGGAAGACACCCTAGAAATACTTCTAATGTGCCCATTAATGAAGCACTACCATTTCAGCATGAAGCAGCTGATGCTGGCCAGGCTAATTGTGGTGCTGGCTAAATGTTTAAAAAAAGTTTCCAAATCATGCAGTCATTGCAGAAATGAAATAAATGGCGACAGTCAATTACAATCAAATTATTATATAAGGGCAAAAGAATATAAAAAAGGTAGTCATTGTCTGTTGTACCCCACTCAAGAGGCGGAAAAGGTTTTTAAAGAAATCCAAAATAGTACATTAGAAATTTTGAAGAGTGCCAATTTTCTGCCAAAAACCAAACTCAAAGAAAAAATTAAAATGTTTTTGTACATATTTGTAGATTATCCTTTCACCTGCGAGATCCACAAAATAGAGTTAAAAAATGTTTTTGAAAATACCACAATAAATGTCTTAGTCTATAGTTGGTGCCGCTCGATTAATAAAATGTTATTTGGTAAAATCCAATACCGTGGTGAGGATGATGAAATTAAACTTTCAGCACAAATATATTTCAATAAACATAAAAAATATGATTTTTATTTCATTCCAGGTTGCCTATTAAGTACTTTCCAAATGTACATAATATTATTGTTCCTGTTCCGTTGTAGAAATATGTTGTATTTCCATATTTCAATAAATAATTATTTGCTACAGATGAATAACAATTACATTTTGTAAAGTACTTTGTAGGCATGTACGAATACCCCTAGGTTTAAATAGGATATCTAAAAGCAGTACACTGGTGTATAGGTGTGTGTGAGGTAGGTATATACCTATACATGCAGACGATAGGTTTAGGCAGACGATACCAGATGGCGCTTCAAATGTCGTTTGAAGGTTGCAGAAAAAAACCTAAGTGGGTTCTCTATTCCCAATCTATATTAATATACTCTATGGGCCAAACACTGAAGACTGCGAGCGATCGCCGTGGCATCGACCGCGCGCCGAGTTAGCGACTAACACAGAACACATATACCTAAATACGACACTCGCGGCGCTGCGGGTTTAAATATGAAGACGCATAAGCCCAGTGGATCAAAGTACGAAGGCGTGCGGTGACATCTGATTGGTCGACATGAATGAGGTGCTGTGTGTAGTATGCCACTTTGTACATGGTCTAATATGCTATATAGCTGGGAGTAAATAAAGACATTGCATGGTATTACTATAACCGAGTTTTATTACCTTAAAAACGTAGTACGAAGTTTCCCTAAAAAGTCATTACACCTAAATATATAAAAAATAAATTCTAAAACAGCGACGACCAATGATTTGGCGACGACGATCTATTCCAATACTGTAACGTTATGAATGTGTTCAATAAAGTTAAATTTTTTACACTTGCTAAGGTCATTAAGCCCGAGCTGCTGACCGAAAAAACAAGACCTGACTTTTTGAGATCTATTACACCCAAAAATAAATACATTCTACCAAAAGCCAACAATGTGTACGGGATCAGGGTTGCAGAATATTTAGTACCTTACTTTCAGAATAAACTACCAGAAGACCTACAAAGTTTATACAAAACAAGTTCGAAAAGATAAAAGTACAAATCTAAACGTTTCTTTACACAAAAGTATACTGTTTATCTAATAAAAGTCAAATGATCGGCTCGCCAGCACAGATAAACGCTGAGAGGTTTCCGTTGTATGGCAATAATACCATGTATTATAGATTAAGGCCCTTAGTCTCGTTCAGTACTGTGAAACGGTTACATTCTAAAGCCTATACCTAAAAGATTTGAAAAAAATATATGTTTAATATCGATTTATGCATATCATGTCCTAGTTATGACGTTTTCGTATGACTAATACTTTTGCCTTAAAAAAATACTGAACAACACGATATTTTTTGGCTAAAATTCCTTTCAGCTCTTAAATGGCTGTGATATTTGGAAATATTTTTATACTGAAATATTGACGATTAAAGAGACTACAGATTCATTATAACATAAATGTAAATCTGTCAACATTTTGCAAAGAAAATCACAAATATTCAGATTCCGTACGTTAGAGGCTCAGCGGCGACAGACTCGTGTGACAGCACTGAGACGGGAAGGCTGTATCACTGGCTGCTCCGCCGTGTAAATGTGTGAGTGCAAATACTAATGACGACACGGTTGGCGCAGTGGCTGAGCGATCGACTGCTGCGCAGCGTGTTGCGGGCTCGATTCCCGCCCAGGGTAAACATTTGTGTGATGAGCATTTGTGTTTGCCTTGTGTCTGGGTGTTGTTTATCTATATATGTATGTATTTACAAAAAAAAATGTATTTGTGTATGTATATCAGCTGTCTGACACTCATAGTACAGGGTCTCCCTAGTTTGGGGTCAGATGGCCGTGTGTGAAAATGTCCCCATATATTATTATTATTATTATTATTAATACACATGAGCTATTTGTGTACGTGTGCGTCTATAGGCGTTCAGAGAGTAGCTAGCTGACTAGGAACAATTGCTTTGTGCGCGGGAACACTATTGTTGGTGCTTTATAGAATTATTTAATATTTGATGGTTGTTTATCATGACATTAGAAAATAGTAAACACCTAAATTGTTTTTATGGATAATTAATTTGAAAAAACTAATATATTTTTTCTTTAAGTAAATAAGTACCTAAGTAATTCAAAACAAGAAATTTTAATAATTTTAATTATTTCTAGCGTAATAAATAAATGAATAAATGACTAATCATTTTTTGGCGACACTGCTGGCGCAGTGGTTGAGCGATTAGCTGCTGCGCTCCGTGACACGGGTTCGATTCCCGCACGGAACAAAAATTTGTATAACCTACAGATCTTTGTGCAGCGGTCTGGCTGTTTGTGTATGTGAGTTTATTGTTTGCACCCACGATACCAGAGAAATAACGAGTGTAACGTATTTTATGGAAAAAAAAATCAACACGACGGGATTTTTGATCTTCGGCCAGAGAATGAGGTTCATCGCGAAGCAAGCCAGCCATTCCGGTGTGTCTTGACTTTGACCCTAAGAATCAAAGTCAAGACACACCGGAATGGCAGCGCAGCGGCCGGCAGTTTTGATGGCAAACCATTTTCAACTTTATCTCTAAACATCAAGACACAGTATCGCTTAAAGATTTGCGTGCGTCGAGCGGTAGCTCGTGCCGCGCCGGGCGGTTCCGAAAGCCGATGACCGCCGAAGCGATACTGTGCTTTGAAATTTAGAGATAAAGTTGAAAATGGTTTGGCAGCAAAACTACCAGCCGCTGCGCTGCCATTCCCGTGTGTTTTGACCCTTAGAGTGTTCATGCATCACATGCATGATATGGGAACCTGCCTTTGATCAGTAATAATCATCACAACAAGATCATAGTCGATCTTGTAAATTTAACGAAAGCGCTGATGCCGAAAATGAGTTCGAAATATAATCCAAGATGGCGGCTACAATAGTTTACGAAATATACTGTATGGGTGTCGTTTCCATGGTTTTCGGGGGCGCTGATGCCGAAATTGAGTTCGAAATAAAATCCAAGATGGCGGCTTCAATACTTTACGAAATATACTTTATGGGTGTCGTTTCCATGGTTTTCGGGGGCGCTGATGCCGAAAATGAAGTCGAATTCAAAATCCAAGATGGCGACTATACATTTTATGAAATAGGCGTCATGAGTGTCGGTTCCATGGTTTTCGGGGGCGCTGTTACCGAAAATGAAGTCAAATTCAAAATCCAAGATGAAAACGTGTTTTAATAAAACTTGCATTGTTCCCAAACTGCAAGTATTATCAAAATCAGTTTAGTAGTTTTCAAGATATAGACAAATACGTCAAAGTGTGACGGCTTAGCTTATTGTACGAAATACGAGTTATGGGTGTGGTGAACAAGGGAAAACACTCAAGACTTGTTAAATTCTAGTGTATGTATTAGTGGTGGTCCAATATAAATTTCGTGAAGATCTGATGCAGACCATCGGAGACAATGGAACTCCTGAAGCACGAACAGTACACGTTTTCTGATTTGGTTTTTTATTTTTATTTTTTATTTTTCCTTTATTGGCCAACCAACAATTGTTTACACTGTAAATAGTTACATTAAAATTTACCATTACATAGGGATAGTGTAACAATTTCTTACAGGTTAGCACCGCTTGCCCCATAAACATAAAGATGTGCCACAAATTGACACAATTATAACATTAATAATAACTAAAATTAACAGTTTATGTGATTGAATATAAAGCTAATATAACCAGTAAAAGTAAGATTAAATACAGACATAACAAAATGTAAAAAAAAAGGAATAAAAAAAATAGATTACACATTGTTAGAAGTTATCCTATGAAACTTGGCATATGAGTCAAAATGCACGTCAACAAGATCGCTGGAACCATTTAACAATTTGCAGAGACGAGGAACAACAGAGTTGGCACCAAGTATTGTTCTGCGGAGTGGAGGGTGCAGAGGAGTAATGGGAGCACGAGGGAGTCTAGCAGGAGCCCGAAACTGAAACTTGGATAGCAATAGTGGACAATCAATTTTGCATCGGAGTAGCTTATATACGAATGTGGAATCGATCATTATTCTACGTTTCTCCAATGAAACCATCTTAAAATAAGATAGTCGGGCTTCATATGATCGTACTCTTTTTGCAATTCCGCTGGCATATGCCAGATGCCAGAGGAATCTCTTTTGTATTCGTTCCAGTCGAAGGATGTGCGTGGAGTAATGTGGTCTCCAAACTGTACTGCAGTATTCTAGGGTACTCCGTACGATACAGTTGTACAGCAAGATCTTTGTCCGACTGCGCTTAAAACCAGCAACATTCCTTACAACAAATCCCAGCATTCTAGAAGCCTTTTTGACGACGCTCTCAACATGAGGTACAAATGTCAAGGCGTTGTCAAAAACAACTCCTAAGTCCCTTATTTGTTCTACCTCTTGGATAACGTGAGGGCCCACATGATATACAGTAGCTGTCAATTTCTTTTTCCGGGTGTATTTCACGTGGTAGCACTTTTTTACGTTTAAGCTCATTTCATTATCGTTACACCATTGTACTAACGAGTCTATGTCCCTCTGCAGTAATATTTGATCGTGTTGAGATTCTATTATCCTAGAGAATTTCAGGTCGTCTGCATACATATAACATTCTGAGAATCTTAGGCAGCGCGGGATATCGTTAACGAAAACATTGAATAGAACCGGTCCAACATGTGAGCCCTGGGGAACCCCTGATGATGTCTTGTAGGTTCCAGATTGGAAACCATTAACCGCAACAAAGAAGAAACGATTTTCGAGATAAGACTTTAGCCAATTGTAGAGTGTACCGGTGATTCCATATGCAGATAACTTTGACAGGAGTATATGGTGAGGCACGCGGTCAAAGGCTTTGCTAAAGTCTGTGTAAATCACGTCAATCTGCTTGCCGCAGTCGATGGCATCCGATAGCATTTCTGTAAATGTCGCTAGATTGGTGCAAGTAGACCTGGAACCCACGAAACCATGCTGAGAATAGCTCAAATAGAGTTTGAAGTGTGCCTGAATGTATGGACAAACTAAGGATTCGAAAACCTTGGCAAAAGTTGACAAGATAGAGATAGGCCTATAATTGTTGACGTTGTCTTTTTCATCACTCTTATAAATTGGAATAACCTTTGCTTTTTTCCATAAGTCTGGAAATATGCCTGAGCTAAGTGATTTGTTGAAGATCAGTGTTAAAGGCGACACTAAAGCAGGGGCACATTTATAAATAAAAATTGGCGGAATACCATCGGGGCCAGCGCCTTTACGAAGATCCAATAATTTAAGCTTGTTCAATAGGCTTTCACGATCAATCACAGGTGCAGTTAGTGGTAGACTGTTATTCTTCATATTCTGAAGAAAATCGGACTCCGGTTCACTATACAGTGTAGCATTCGCATCGTTAAACGCGGAGGAAAAATTTGACGCAAACATTTCACATATTTGTGGACCATCCGATGTAGATACGGTTCCGTTAGTCATTGTAGCCGGAAAAGAGCCAGAGCCACCTTTTTTATCCTTAATGTACGCCCAGAATCGGTTTGGATTTTTGGATATTTCATTTTCTATGCCTTTTATGTAAGTATTATAACTGTCAATAGCTAAATTGGAACACCGTTTGCCTAATAATTTAAGTTCGAGTTCATCCCTAGGGTTCTTATAAATTTTGTAACGGGATCTTATTTTTTCCTTTTCCTTTAACGCTCTTATTAAGCTTTTGTTGAACCAAGGAGGATATTTTTTATAATTAAAGGTAGGCTTGGGAGGCTCGTACATATGTACAATATTTAAAAGCCTGTCATAAAATACACGAAGCATTTCATTAACATCAGCCGTAGCCTCAAATATTTGATTCCAGTTTACATCATTTAGACTCTCGCAAATTTTTATGTAATCGAGTTTATAATAATTACCTCTTCTAGTCTGAGGGTTGTATGGAAGTCGGGTTTCTACACTCGCTTTAATCAGGATTTCAATTGGAGGATGGTGGACATCAATATTGCTGAGGGAGTTTAGGGCCGCAGTAACGCTACAGGAAGGTAAATTGGTCAATACAAGGTCTAATATTCGTCCAGACAAATTCATAATGCCATTAAGTTGTACCAATTTATGCATGTGAGTAAAATCTATTAGAACATTACTAATGCCAGGGGGAGTATAATTATTCACAGAGTCATTAACCAAGTTCCAGTTTATGTGACCTAAATTAAAATCACCGACAATACAGGCGTGCAAGTCTGTCTGTTCGAGTGTCACATTACAACAGTCCAAAAAATTGTCCAAGGTACTACGTAACACAGGGGGTGGCAAATAAACTGCGCACAGAGCTATTTGACGAAAATATTTCATAAACGGTACTTCAATAGTTACCCAAAGATCCTCACATTGGCTTTCCCAATGAACCATACGTTTTGAATTAATTTTCTTTAATACGGCGATCAAGACACCACCTCCATCCTTTTTCCTACCATCTCTATCTCTTCTGTATACAGTATATCTATCATCAAAAAGCTCCGCGCTCAGAACACTACTATTCAGCCATGTTTCAGTCAATACAACAATGTCATAGCTCTCCAAAGATAACTGACGACAAAAATTATGAGCTTTCGTGCGTAGACCTCTTGTGTTTTGGTAATAAATATTAATATTAAGAGCCGAGAATTTTAACTACGATTAATGCCAGTGCGATTACAATTAATGATAACGAAAGCTAAGTTAACTTATTTAAGGTGTCCATGTTTTTAACCATGATGTGCTCCGATTCCTGGTCTTTACGCATAAAAATCCTACCACCTCGAATCCACACAAATTTATAACCAAGTTCTCTGGCTTTGATCCTCGTGGCAGCGTGCAGAGCCCTATATGTTGGGGACAGATGTTCAGTTACAAAAATGGCTGATTTTGGCCCAGAGTAGCCGAGATGTACGCTGTTTAATTTATTGTCCTTATTGTTTTTATTAAAGTTAATAATAGACGCTAGGAATTGATCACGAAGTCGAGGGGAAGCCAGCTGTACTACTATTGAACGTGGTCTGGTGTTACTTGGGTTGAGTTTGGCAACCCTAGTACAATGTAAAATATCTCTATTGTCCACGACACATCCAGCCACTTTAGAGATTTCGGCCACAATGTTAAACAGATTTTCGTGTTTCTTCTCAGGTAAGCATTGAATTTCAATATTGTTAGACCGTGTTTGCTGCTCCAGCTGATCCACACGCACATTTAGCGAATTGATAGTATTGCTCATTTCAAGATTTTTCTTCTGTAGTTCTATAATGGTCTCCTTAGATGAAGCATGCTCCTTTAGTAGGTCTTCATACTGACTGTTCATAAATTTCATAGAGTCATCCATGGCAGCCATTTTTTCATTGATAGGCTGCAACTCTCTATTCAGTGTTGCAATCATGGTCTCATTAAGTTTTGACAACATTATCGATAATTCAGTCTTCATTACTTCCTGAATGATATCGCGAACATCATCCCGCGATAACACATTTTCAGTGGTCGTCTGCGGTGGAGATCCAAGAGCTTGCCTTTTGTTCCCTCTGGTGGTCGATATATTACGCAGGGGAGCGTTTTCTTGCTTATTTGTTGGCGACGTGTCGTCAGCCATGTTTAATTAATTTTGGTATATAAATCGTAAAAGAACCAAATACGTGTTATAATGGCAAAAAGCAAAGCAATTGTTTCAAAAGAAAGAAACACAAACAAAAAAGGCAAGCAACAAAAAAAAAATGCAAAAAGAATGAGTGTTCTTCAGATTCGAACCCGCGCTCTCGTAATTGAGGTGTCGCTCCTAACTCCAATTAGCTATTTCGACTTGTACTTTGGTTGGTAAAATTAGCAACTGGTATTTCGTACCTGTGTCTCAGTAAGCGGGGCAATTGTGGATTCGTGACCATATATGGTAGCGCACCGAGCCGTGTCGTGTGATCTGACTCACCACCAATCGGCGAATAGGAGCAGCTCGCGCAGGTGTGACTCACTGTTGTTTGATGATATTATGTTGCTTCTTTTAAGTTTTAAACTGCTTATTTCTTCGCATTTGATAAAGAACTCGTAGATATTATTTCACCAAAACGTGTAGTAACTTATGGACTATTTGATAAATGTGTTGAAATATTAATAATACGTTATAAATAAACAAAAAATAATTATTAACAACAGAGTGATTTGTAACACGTCTTACTGCTAGCGCGCGGCGCGTGAATGTTAACTGTAACCAAATAGAAAACTTGTAAGCACTGACTGAAAACCAAACATAATTTCTGGATAGTTAAATACCTATCCATGGTCAACTAACCATATGGACTCCTCATAAAAAAACATACTATACATGTAGGTACAGGAAATGAATACCGTCTGGAAGATAGAAATACATTTGCTAGTTAGGTTATTTACTTTCACCATTTCTTAGCGGATTTGGATGAAAGGAAGTAGGTGCTAAAAAGATAACCGCCTTCAAAATCTAAAAAATGATAGGTAAATACCTTTAACACAGAACGCATGACTTTAGTTTCGAAAGTCGGTGGCAAGACAAAACAACAAACAGAACAAAAGCCGTCGACTTCCAGGACTGAAGTCATACTTACCTATGTTTTCTGAAGTTATTTATCACTTATTAGTTTTTTTTAAAGTGGTTGTATTTTTTTGCAAAAAAGTTTATTGGTCGTTAATTTGTGATTAGTGGAATATTATAACCTATATAATGCTGGCACTTCACATGGCGTATTTGTGCAAATATTCAGCATATTTAGACAATACAAAATCGACTTTATTTTTAATAATCTTAGGGTACATTTTGTATTATTCAAATAAGGCGAATATTTGCACAAATATGCCATGTGAAATGCAAGCATAACAAAAGTCCAACTATAGCAAGATTTTAGGGTATTTTTACTTTAATTTCGTAGTTTCGTACTCAAAATATATAATATAATAAATAATAATAGAGTAATTAAATGACCAATAAATATTCAGATTAAATCTTAATCTGAATATTTATTGGTCATTTAATTACTCTATTCCTATTTATTTTAAAATATACAAGTATCTACTTCCGTATTGTTTCATTATTACCTACAGTGAAACTATCCATTTCTATATAAATGAATTAAATATTTTCCAAACGTAGGCAGCAACGTAAGTACGTAAGGTCGGGCGTGCGTGTCTGTTGTCCGCATGTTCTGTGATCGGAGTAAGCGGGACAGGGATGAGTACGTAGCAAGCGTTGGTGTGCGTGTAAACCGCGCTAGAACTCCAAGGCCATTGACGAGTCTAAACGCCTTAAGTATTTTGGAAATAAATAAATAATAATATTAATTTACGGTTGTAATATTTGTGTTTTAGACTGACAATTTGGAGTTAGGTACTTACTTAATTGTTTAGAGCATAATTTGTTAGAACTTTATTGTGATTGTAAAAGAACTGAAAGTCCTTTGGTGGGCGGTATGTTAGGTTAATGTAGCTACGCAACTTACGCAAGTCACATATCCACATACCTAATAGCTATATGTATATCTACTGTCATCTTTAAAAGTATTTAATATTATAGTATTAAGTTAGTCGCCAATATGCTTGCGTTTAAACAACACGTATTTAATTTATCCGAATCCCGTACAAGCAATAGTGAACCTTAATATAACCAACACATTGGCAAATTATAATAACTTTTTATTATACAATAAAATAAAATGGGCATCATAATTATTCATAGCACAGTAGACTCCAACAGTATTAGTGGCTACTGTATTAAGGGTACATTTTCTTTATAATGAAGTGTTGCCAGTGCAACACTTCATTATAATAGATTAGGTTATGAAAATTTTAATTCGGAGATCGATTTACGTAAAAATAATCTATATCTACATGTGAAATGTAATTTTATCTCATTTTTTATGTTTTTCGGTTGTACTAGAGCATCTTTTTACGCGACAAATTGTTATTTTTAACCCCCGACGTAAAAACGACGGGGTGTTATAAGTTTGACGTGTCTGTGTGTGTGTGTGTGTGTGTGTCTGTCTGTGGCATCGTAGCTCCCGAACGGATGAACCGATTTTGTTTTTGTTTTTTTTATTTGAAAGGTGAATTAGTCGGGAGTGTTCTTAGCTATGTTTGATGAAAATCGGTCCAAGATGGCCGCCGCTACAAAATAGCTAATCACATATTTTTAACCCCCGACGTAAAAACGACGGGGTGTTATAAGTTTGACGTGTCTGTGTGTGTGTGTGTGTGTGTGTGTGTGTGTGTGTGTGTGTGTCTGTCTGTGGCATCGTAGCTCCCGAACGGATGAACCGATTTTGTTTTTGTTTTTTTTATTTGAAAGGTGAATTAGTCGGGAGTGTTCTTAGCTATGTTTGATGAAAATCGGTCCAAGATGGCCGCCGCTACAAAATAGCTAATCACATATTTTTTCACAACTCCATCAATATGGGTATCAAATGAAAGGGCTTCACTAGTAGAATACTTTACACTATGATAAATTTCAAGGCCAAGATGACCGGCACCACAAAATGGCGAATTATATAAATACCAAACGCATTCTCAGGATGATATCTTTAATATCAAAAAAGATCCATGTGACGAAATACAACTTTAGACGTATCTACAACTTCTCAAAACCAGACTAAATTACATTTAAAAACTTTCAAATAAAAATTAAATAAAAAATTTAAAAAACCCCCAACGCAAAACATAAAAGCAATTGTTTAAAAAGTAAAAAATAATATCTTTTGTTGAGCCATCAAATGTTCGTTCGTTGAAATGGCGCTATAATGTCGCGGCGGGGTACCGCTAAGTCAGCAATAGCTAAATAGGTAAAATAGCGAACTCATGGATTTGCAATGAGATTTGACTTACGCGGTACCCCGCCGCGACATTATAGCGCCATTTCAACGAACGAACATTTGATGGCTCAACAAAAGATATTATTTTTTACTTTTTAAACAATTGCTTTTATGTTTTGCGTTGGGGGTTTTTTAAATTTTTTATTTAATTTTTTGGAATATTTCTTGCGAGCTGTGTTCAAAAGAGCGTGAACTTGAACACTGACGGCTCGCTGTGCAAACTAGACCGTTTATGGTCCAGTTTGAGTAGCACACTTTTGGTGCGCGTACTAGGTTTCTATGCGTTATTATTCTAAATTCCTACCCTATTTTCTCATCTTATGAAAAGACAATAAAACTGTTACGGTTAGCTATATTGACTGCCGTCTGATTGTAGCACAAACACCAACACCACAGCTGATGGCGCTTTAGGCCGCCACTGTGGCCGCGGTGGTGTGTCGCAGCAGCTAGTCGCGGCCCGCGATAGGCCGTTGTCTGAGAGCCACTTTATTTAGGTATGTATATCCAAAACCTGTGCTATGAATAGATTAAAAATTAATTAGCCCTAAATATTCAAAATCTTTTAAGTACCTAGGTAGGTATTTATTTAGGTAGGTAGGTATTTCGAAGAATAGGAGAAGATATAAATATTAAAATACATAATACCTATTATAGAGTTTATAATAATATATAGTTACGTTTTTATTATAAACGTAAACTTCATGAATAGTTTTAAGCATAGACAAACATAAAAATCTACTTCGTTAATGAGAAATATAATAAATTGACATTAAGGCCATATAAATATACTTACTATCAATGTTATCTACGTTCAAAAGATAGTGGTTGAATTTGTGTAATATTTACCACAGTTTTACTATTTCTCTTTGCTGTTTACCAATATATATAACTATTTACATAGATAATATTGCCTTTTTCAATTTACTGAGTTGGTATCATGTTTTATGTGGATTCACAACGAACAGTAACACGTCGAGACAGTTCTCTAATTGTATCCAAAAGACATGGTCAAGAGGCGGATGGTGAAACGTGTTACACAACGCCAGGCCGTCTGTCTAATGCAGCCTTAACTAATGATTCTCTGGGCTCCTCCTCAGTGCGTCCTAAGGGCTCCGTAAGAAAGGAATTGATTACAATGATGTTCGAGTCAATGTTAGACTATATCGTAGAATCATGGGAAACCATTCCGCCACCTAAGGGAGACGATAGCCTCGGTCATCCTTCCTTAGATTTGGAAAAGATTCCCAGCGACACTACAATTACGACCAGAAAGAAAAAATCAGTAGTGGGTAAGTCGATTACTTTAAGTAGGTTCATGGATAAGTCTAAATGCCTATTGCCGAGATCGATTTACTAATTTTTTTAACTACCTGCTCAATGCATATTCGCAAGGGGTTTATCTCATCAGTATGGGAATTACTTATGCAGTACCTACGTATCGTGTAATAGGTAAGTATTAAAATAATGCGATACTTACGTACTACGTAGGTACCTAATTTAAAAGCTAAAAATTACAGTCTAGTTTTTAGCCTTCGAAATTGCTGAAGCACATTAATTTGAGAACTAGCAGTTTTGCAGAATTTCCACCTTGAAATCTTACCGTAAATAATGCTTGCTTGAGAATAAAATTAATAATTATAATCTTCAACTTAATAGTAACTGGAATACTATAATATTTTTAGCATCAATGGCCGCAAGACATAATTCAAAATCAAAACGAAGCCGTTCAAGAGTTGACGATGATCTAGGGGTAAATGAGGTAATTATGTTTTAATCTGTTTAGACCTAATGATTACAAAAAAACCACCAGACTTTAACAAGACAACCAAAATGTTCAAATCTAGAAAATGGCTTTCGTGTTTAATACTGAAACATGCGCCCATGCAGCCAGTAGCAGTTATTTTAATTAAATTTTTATTAAGATTTTATACCATCGATTGGTAAACGAAGTTTAAAGTGAACAGATTTTCATGGGACTTTTTTTCTAATGAGTATTTTTTGATAACTTAACTTTCAATTGCGCACTCGTCGATCACGCCGCCTCGCAAGTCGCTTCCGCCTCCTGCACAGTTTTAACCGCCTGGTACAATGCTGCGATCGCCTACCAAGTCTGGCTCGGACTCAGCATTGAATGTTGTTAGTCTAGAAATAGCACTCCCACATTCTGCGTTTGTAAGCCAGCGGATTAAACGCCGGTTAGAAGAAATGTCTAGAGCAGATTTTGTCGAATTTAAAGACGAAATTCGTAAAATGCTCGCTTCCCTCAAGACCAACTACGACAATATAGAACATACCCTGTCAAATATCGAAAAGAAAATAACATTTAGTTCTCAGCAACAGCACGAGATGCAAGCTAAGATAAAAACACTGAAAGAGGAGTGTAACATTAATAATTCCAATATTATCTCTTTACAAGAAAAGGTGGAAGATCTTCAAAGATGCTCAAAATTGACAACTACAGAACTGAGGAATATTCCGAAAAAAACTAAACAAAATAAACAAGATCTCTTGTCCTGTTTCCAATATTTGCAAAAAGCTCAATATTGAGCTCCACAACTCAAATGTACGTGATATAGGTATATCGTATTCCCGGAAAACCAGACACCAAGAAACCGGTTATCGTCCAGTTGTCAGACCTGTGTCTGAGAAATACCCTACTTAGCGCCGTCAAAACCCACAATATAAATCACCCATCGAATTAACTAAACATGAGTCATTTAGGTCTTGAGGGTAGTGACCTTATTTACCTGGCTGAAAACTTGACCGCTAACGCAAGTAAACTATTTTATCATGCTTGAGAGCTCAGAAAATGCAACAAAATTAAGTATTGCTAGATCTCAGACGGGAAAAAAGAAAGAGGATGGTGAATCATCCATAGTCATAAAAACATTACCCTAGTTGGAGCAATTTAACAACAAAGATTGACTATCTGTTTTTGCTAACGCCTATTTCTTTTTTACTTACTTTTATTAGCGATTATTAGATTTTTATTATTCGGAAAACCACTTTATATGCATATATCCACACATCTCACCTACCTATCACAAAATATTCATCTACACACACAATCAAACATCTTCTACACAACGTGTTAAAATTAATCAATATGTAAATGATGAGTTGCCAATCTCATACGGAGTTCCACAAGGAAATGAATTCGACCGATTCATCGTCGTGTGTTTCATACCACACTAGTAGTGTGATGCTAGTGTATGCAAAAAAAAAAACTGGGCATACCCAAATAAATGACGAAACTGAAGATCGAGGACGGCAGTATTATCAGATCGCGCCAGACCGCGCTTGAGTACGGACGTGTTTGCGTTGCACTTGCAGTTAACGGATATCTAATCCGCGCGGCTGTAGCCGCTGCCGTTGCCATCGCTATCGTCGCCGCTGCGGTTCCCAACCACTCATAGTCAACGAGTTATTGGCATTCGTTTTGGTTTTTCGATTATAAGGGTGAACGGAACATTTTGCAAATATGCAAGTCCCAGTACAAAGAAGAGGAGGTAAGCAGTGCCAAGCTGCTGTTGTTTCAGACCCGCGGAAAAGTCGAGCAGATGACGTTCCTCCGGAAGGTCATCTGCTCGACTTTACTACTACTAGGTGTAGCCGCACTTCGGGTCTTAGCCGTAACAGATACATTAAAATGAAATAGCCGTGCGGCTACACCTAGTTTTAACCGGCTAGGACTAGATGTAGCCGGTACCTATCAGCTCGGGACTTGGGGCACCAAACCCTTGAGCTGAAGAAGACGGTCGACGTTGGGACAACGGAGCTCCGCTGCGTGGGGCTCCTATTTCTATTTCCAGGGTATAAAAAACCTAACCAAACCGAACTTCGGGGTGCCCATTCTAGTATAATATGTTTACATATGCTATATTTAAATTTTTTATGCATGCAATCATTTTTCTCAATTGATGTTTCTATTTTGTAATACTTGTTTTCATAGATTCTTGGAATCTTTTATAACTTAATATATAAACTAAAAGTACTTACATTATTTTCCAACGAGCATAAAGACCGTGTGTCTGCTAATTAAATATATTATAGTTTCTTTTTATAAATCTGGAAAATAAATAATGTTTGTTGTGACAAGTTCTCTAATGACAGTTATCAACCTTGACAATTGTCAGTAATTCTTTTTAATTAGTTTTTGGCATGCGTAACTTAAAACCTTCAAACTGATAAATTGGTAGTCGCATATATGTGTGTATTGCTGTATTTTATACTAAACAGCTACATTAGCGGGTATGTGTCCACCCGCTAATGTGTCTGGTGTTCTTAAAAACCCTTTACGCACTAACCGAATAAAAATAACTGACAGACTACAATAATTGAGTCTGGCCGGTACTATAATACCCCGCTATATGACGATGCGGGCGTTCCAGAAATAAAATTCATACTTGGAAAATGATATGAATTTCGGAAGAACCGACTGGAAAGAAATCTGTCAAATGGGTCAGTCTAGATCTCGCTGTCCATTAAGTAACACGCTGAATTACTTAAAAGTCTGCCGGTCCGCAACCAAAAGTCGATAACAGTCCTGAGTCGTGTCATCGAGCTGTCGCGTGCCTGCTGCTCCCAGGGCGGGTCCTACTGTTAGGATCCCCCGGGGACCTCCGTCCAAAAGCTAGGAGCCGACCGCGGCAGTCTTATCTTCGGCCGATCCTGTTTACCGGCCAGGCTGTGGAGCCTGGAAATCTCTGCCACTACTTAGTGCGTCTAGGTTAGTGTTTTTTATATCTCTGTTTTTATACTCATCGCATTCTTATGAGAGCTATTAAATTTTAACGTACAAGTCTACTTAGCTTTTTATTTCATAAAAGTAGCAGACCTGTAACACCATGACGTCGGTGTGCGGCTGCACTTAGTTCTAGCCGCTATGATGTAGGCTAAATCTAACCGAAGATAAGTAGGATACACCTAAGTTTAACCAACTGCTACCGGCTACACCTAGTTCTAGCCGGTTAAAATTAGGTGTAGCCGCACTTCGGGTTTTAGTCGTAACATATCTATGACAATTTCTATAACATGAATACAAAATGTATACATGTATAGAAATTGTATAGTACGTATTATAGAAATTGTCATGGATACATTAAAATGACATTGAAAGTGATAACCTACCTTTTACTATTTGTAATACAACATTGGAAGTGTAAACTTTTACTGATTTGGTTCGTCACGATATTTTTGAATCAAATATAACGGAATGGAATTAAACTGACTTTATTACATTACCTATTGAGATTATAAGACATGTACACAACTAAGTTAGTAATTACGGAAGTTCGTGAACTTCTGCTATTTATATTATTCACAGAATGAGTCTCAAACAGTTTGGTGGTCAAACCCTGATGAAAAGGCTATTATACGATTCCGAAACGGCAACATGTTTGAAGGGAATATTTCTTTTAAATGTATGCACGGCGAAGGTCGTTTTCAATGGGCCGACGGAACCGTTTACTTGGTAAGTTAATGTTTAAGCTCATTTTACTTTTTTCTCATTTTAATTTTTTTTCTCATTTTTTTTCTCATTTCTCATTTTGGTACTACATTTCATATACATACACAACACATCTTGCACAAGACAAACGATTGAAGCAATCGCGTCGCACTATATCTACTGTCTTCCAAGCGGTTTTTTTCCCAACCGACTACAGCTAGCAAAGTCGCTAGCTAAATATTCATCGTCGTAATCCGACCCTTTAGGGGTGTTAATTGTAGTTCAAAATTCGCGCGGACGAAGTGTCGGGTATGATGTTTACATATAGGCTGGACTAGGGACGTCCGTCGTTGAGCGGGGCCAGTTTCCCCACATTGTGGAAATCTAGTCGCCTGGTCCCGCTCAGGAAGGCCGGGTGCTCTGCGGACTCTCCGTCCGCGTACCGGCTCATAGTGCTGCTTGACGAGGGGTAAAGCTGTTTGAGCGGATAATCGCATCCCGCCTCGTCGGCTATTTGTGCGAAGAGGGGCCGGACCTGGACAAGAGCCGGTATGAATTTCGGCATAGGCGCTCCACCATACACGCTGTATCGCGGGTATCTGAATCTCGCTGTATCCTGGCGGAGGAAGCGGTGTCCCGGGGCGGGGTGATGTTGGCGATGTCTTTGGACATCTCTAACGCGTTTAACACCCTGCCCTGGAGTTGTGTACGGGAGGCACTGCGCTATCATCGAGTGCCATCCTATCTCCGTCGTATAGTTGGGGCTTATCTGTCCGAGGGGTGTGTCATCTACGTAGGACGTGATGGCGAACACCAGCGCCGCATGTCGTGCGGTGTTCCGTAGGGTTCCGTCTTAGGACCGCCCCTGTGGAACATCGGGTACGACTGGGTGCTGAGGGGCGAGCTCCAGCCGGGCGTGGACCTGACGTGTTACGCTGACAACACGTTGGTCACGGCCCGGGGGAGCTCGTACAGGGAGCCAGCGTTGCTGGCGACGGCTGCGGTCTCACAGGTGGTGTGCTGCATCCGGCGCCTCGGCATAGAGGTGACCCTCAACAAGTCGGAGGCCGTGAACTTTCACGGCCCCCGGCGGACGCCGCCGCCGCGATCACACATCGTGGTTGGGGGGGGTCAGAATAGCTGTCGAGTCCACCATGAAGTACCTTGGATTGGTGATCGACAGCCGGTGGGATTTCGGCCCCCACTTCCAGCGGCTGGCGCCTAAGTTGTTGGGCGCGGCCGGGGTGCTTTCAACGCTGCTTCCCAATTTGGGGGTCCGAAAGCCGCCTGTAGGCGGCTCTACGTGGGGATCGTGTGGTCGACGGCCCTGTACGGGGCCCCAATCTGGACGGCAGACCTGACGGCCGAAACCATCGCAGTGCTGCGGAAGCTTCAGCGAGCGATTACCGTCAGAGTCATCAGGGGACACCGCACGATCTCTTATATACGAAGAGTCTTGTGCACTGGCCGGATCCCCGCCCTGGGGCCTGGAGGCGAAGGTACTCGCGTTACTGTACCGGTGGTGCGAGGAAGCGCGGGCGTGGGGCGAGCGACCGATGCAGCGACACACGAAGCTGCGTCGGTCTCAGCTTCGCGAGGTCCTGCGTGGCGGGGTGGCGGGACAGGCTTTCGCACCCTACCGCCGGCCTCGCCATCGAGGCGGTCCGGTCAGTGCTCGAGCGCTGCCTCGGGAGGAGGCACGGCTCCCTGTCGTTTTGGGTGACGAAGGTGCTCTCGGGGCATGGTTGCTTCGGGAAGTACCTGTGTTGCATAAATAGGGAGCCGGATGCACGGTGTCACCACTGCGTCTACTGCCGGGAGGACACGGCGACATACGCGGACTGAGTATGCCGCTTGGGAGGAGCCGCGCCCTCGTCTCAGAAGTAGGCAGTGACCTGTCGCTGCTGACCGTGGTCAGGTCAATGGTCAGCAGCGCAGACGACCGTTTCGCAGAAGCACAGTATAAAGATATGAACAGTACGGAAAATACGTACAAACGCTCGAAACGGCACGCAGAAGCACACAGACGCGCGCATCTACGATACCCCTAAGCGATAGTCGCGGTGCTCTCAGTCACGGCCTCACGGGTGCCGTGTTTGACCGAATTCGGCTTTTTCAAAACCGGACCTTTCATTTTTTAAACTTCCTGCTGATCTTGAAAGGTAATAATGATTTATTGTTGAATATGATTAAATGTGTACAGCTGCCATCTTTGTTTTACAAATAATTTCATATGAAATTCGTGAATTTATTTGTAAAACAAAGATGGCGGCTTTTTTATTTGTTCATGTTTATTTTTTTCGTCATGGGTGTCGTAATAGTTTTCGTGGGTGCCAAAACCGATAGTAAGGACAAAATGTAAATCCAAGATGGCGGCTGTGAAATTTTTCATTTTTTTGTCACTGGTGTCGTTTTCTTAGTTTTCGAGGGTAATAATAATATAATAATAATAATAATATCACTATCAGCCCTCAAGATGTAGCTTGTGCAGTCCGTCCATTGCCTAATTGGAAGTCTCCAGGGCCGGACGGGCTGCACAACTTCTGGATCAAATGGTTCAGAAGGTCGCACGTTTGTTTGGCGTCGTGGTTCCAGTCATGCTTGGAATCAGGATCGTTGCCCCAGTTTTTGACGACAGGAATAACCCACCTGCTCCATAAATCGGGTAGTACTGCGGAACCTAAAAATTATAGACCGATCACATGTTTGCCGACGGTCTATAAAGTTTTTACATCCATTTTAAGCTAAAATTAGCCACCACGTAGACAGTAACGTAATAACGTATCATGTCTCCCTCTCAAAATGGATGTAGGAATGGGTCTCGCGGTACTAAGGAGCTGCTCCTGATTGACATGGCCATCAGTCAACAGGTTCGCCGATCCCGAAAGGATCTGTCGACATGTTGGATAGATTACAAGAAGGCCTATGACTCTGTGCCGCATACATGGCTCATGAGGGTGCTAGAGTTGTATAAGATCGATGCCATTCTGCGCACCTTCCTGATATCGTGTATGGGGTAGTGGAGGACCGTCCTTCGCTATCCAGGATGTCGACAAATCCAGAGGAATAGTGAACCGATAAGGATTGAGCGGGGTATATTTCAGGGCGACAGTTTGAGTCCGCTTTGGTTCTGCTTAGCCTTGAATTATCTAAATTATCTAAGCACACTGCTGGAGAATTCAAGTCTAGGCTATCGGTTGAAGAGAGGAGGTCAGGAAATATCTCACCTTCTTTACATGGATGACTTAAAACTCTTTGCCCCCAACAGTTCACAGCTGATGAAGCTACTGAAAGTAACAGAAACTTTCAGTAGCGCCATCAAGATGGAATTTGGTGTGGACAAATGTGCAGTCATGCATATCAAGCGAGGGGAGATTGTGGAATCCGAGGGAATTCAGCTCTCGGATTCCATAAACCTTAGATCCCTCTCTTCAATTGAGACCTATAAATATTTGGGTATGGCGGAAGCGTTGGGCATCAATGCTTCTGACATGAAACAATCATTGAAGGAGCGCTTCTTTGGCCGCCTGAAGAAAGTATTTAATAGTGTTTTGTCAGGCGGAAACAAGGTGCGCGCCTTCAACGGATGGGTCATGCCAGTCCTGATGTACTCTTTCGGCATACTCAAATGGACACAAACGGAACTCGATGCCCTGGATAGGAGAGTCCGTACATTGTTGACAGCATATCGGATGCATCACCCACGGTCATCGGTGATGAGACTGTATATCCCGCGGAAGTGTGGCGGTCGTGGCTTCGTAAATGCTAAGACCCTGCACAACCGTGAGATATGCAGTCTCAAGGAATATTTCCTAGAAGCCGATGTGGGGATGCATCGAGATGTAGTTGCAGTGAACAAGGGCCTCACCCCGCTCTCCTTGGCTAAAGAGAACTGGTGCATACCTGTAGTGCTCAAGACTAATGATCGCGAGGAGGTATCACTATTATGGGTAAGGAGCTTCACGGACGCTTTTTCCGGGCCCTACACGGGCCCGATGTCGATTTCTTACCGTCCGTATCCTGGCTACGATTCGGTGATCTATTTGGAGAAACCGAAGGTTTTGTCTGTGCAATTATGGACGAAGTTATTATGACGAATAACTACCGGAGATGTATTGTGAAGGTTGACATTTGTCGGGCATGTCACCGACCGGGAGAATCAATCCGTCACATTATCTCTGGATGTTCTCGTCTTGTTAACGAAGAGTACTTGCATAGACACAACCTTGTGGCCAGGATTATCCATCAGCAACTTGCTCTTAAATACAACCTCGTGTAATAAGAAGTACCATACTACAGGTTTGTGCCCGATCCAGTTCTTGAAAATGGCAATGTCACATTGTACTGGGATCGATCCATCATCACTGACAGGACTATTGTAACCAATAAACCTGATGTAGTGGTGGTGGATCGATTGGAGAAGCGCGCAATGATTATTGACATAGCAGTTCCGCATGACGTGAACCTCGTGAAGGTCGAGAAAGACAAGCAAATAAAGTATCTTGACTTGGCCCGCGAGGTTGTCGACATGTGGGATGTGGACTCAACGATCATTGTGCCGATAGTTGTTACAGCCAATGGCTTAATTGCCAAGAGCCTCGACCAACATCTAAGGAGGCTCTCGTTAGGCGGCTGGATCAAGGGCTTGATTCAGAAGGCAGTACTTCTGGACACAGCCCGCATTGTCAGGAGGTTTCTCTCTCTGGAGCCCTGACCGCCGGTAGCTTGGACCCTGTTCCCGATACCGATGGGCTACTATTTTTTATATTTTTAAATGTATTTTTTTTTTACTAATATTTAAAAATATAATTAAATAAGTAAATAAATGAATAAATGAGAATAATAATAATAATAAAGCCTTTATTTCCATGCAATTTACATATAGATAAAAAAACAAGATATTTTAAATTAATTGAGTAGATCACATGGCCCCGCTCTGGGTATAGGCCTCCTCCAATTGTTTCCATTTTTCCCGGTCTTTCGCTGTCTGCATCCAGTCTCTACCGGCTAGTTTTTGAATGTCATCAATCCAGCGGTCTTTGGGTCTCCCTTTACTTCTTTTTCCAGCTGGACCTATCCATTGAGTGACTCGTTTCGTCCATCTTTTGTCTGACATACGGGCGACGTGCCCTGCCCATTTCCATTTAAGCTGCTGTGCGTGTTGTCCTGCGTCTATTACTTTAGTTTTTTTACGAATATCTTCGCTCTTATGTTTATCAGCAAGCTTAATGCCTAGGATACTTCGTTCCATAGCACGTTGACACGAACGTATTTTGTTTTTTGTTTTTGTTTGGAAAATCCAGGTTTGTGCTCCGTATGACAGGCAAGGTAATAGGCATGAATCAATTACTTTTTTCTTGAGCTTTAGTGGGAGCTTTGATTTCAAAATTTCTTTGAAGCTCCAATACTTCCTCCATGTCATGTTAATACGGCGCTCTAGTTCGTCTTCGTGTCTGAATTTTTTGAATGAGATTTGTTTCCCGAGATATATATAGCTGTCTACATACTCAATAGCTGTTTCGTTTACTTTTATAGGTCTTTGTATACTATTTGTAGCAACTTTCGTTTTTGACGTGTTTAAATGTAGCCCTATTTTTTTGCTGGCGTTGCTTAATTCTCCTATTATTGTTTCCAGTTGTTTTGACTTCTTTGCAAATATGATAATATCATCTGCAAATCTAAGGTTGCTTAGGAACTCTCCATCTATTTTTATTCCTTTCCTGCTCCATGCCAGCTCTTTCATTATGTCTTGTAGGACGGCTATAAATATTTTTGGCGACAATGGGTCCCCTTGCTTTACTCCTCTTCTAATGATAATTTTTGGTCCGAGTCTGTCCATCTTCACCCTGCTTGTGCTGTTCTTATATATGTCCTTGATTATATTAATGTAGGTATCTGGAACGCCTTGGTGTGTAAGCGCTTGCCATATGCTCTCGTGTGAAATTGAGTCAAATGCTTTCGCATAGTCAATGTATGCGAGGTAGAGCGGCTAATTAAATTCTTGATGTTTTTCCACTATTTGGTCTAAAGTGAGGATGGTAGAGTAACCCGGGCGGAACCCGGCTTGTTCTTTTGGTTGGTTCTTCTCTATACGTAGCGCTATTCTTTTTTCTAGACACATGGCGAATAGTTTGTACAAAGTCGGCAACAGGCTGATAGGTCGATAGTTATTAATATCTGCAGGATCTCCCTTTTTATACAACAGAATTATCCGAGATTCTCCCCAGTTCTTAGGAATTTCTTGTATATCCAATATTTTATTAAACAGAGTCGTAATAGGACCTACTAGCAAAAAATTCCCAATTTTTAAGGCTTCGTTAGGAATGTTATCGGGGCCTGGGCTTTTTTCTTTTTTAAATTTTTCAATGTTTTCCCAGTACCTCCCTGCAGTCAAACGGCTCAATTTGTGTATTTTGTTGTTGTGTTTTATATTTTTTGTACTCATTTTTTCCGTTGTGTTCGTCCTGGTAGAGATTCCTATAGAAGTTCAAAGCCACGTTTATTATTTCTTTTCGCGTTTGCAGTTTTCCTGTCGCATTCTGTGCTGTCAGTGTAGGCATCCATTTTTTCTCGGTATTTAGTTGTTTGTAGGCTTTCTTTTGACTTCCAGTGGTGATCAGGTTCTTGTCGATTATTTCCATTCTATAGTTTTCGTAGTCCTTTTTAACAATTTGTTTCGACACGACACGGTTGGCGCAGTGGCTGAGCGATCGACTGCTGCGCAGCGTGTTGCGGGTTCGATTCCCGCCCAGGGTAAACATTGTGTGATGAGCACTTGTGTTTGCCTTGTGTCTGGGTGTTGTTTATCTATATACGTCTGTATTAAAAAAAAAAAAAAAGTATTTATGTATGTATATCAGCTGTCTGACGCCCATAGAACAGGGTCTCCCTAGTTTGGGGTCAGATGGCCGTGTGTGAAAATGTCCCCACATATTATATTATATATTATTATTATATTATAATTTTGTAGAGTGCTGTAAGCTCTTTTTTCTCTTCCTTATTTTTGGATGGCTTTGATTGCAATGCAATACGTTTTTTAAGTTGTTGTTTGGTTTCGTCGGTTAGAATATTTTTGGTTGCTTTCTTTGATGTGGCAGCACTTAGGCTATGTTTAATGGCCGTCTTTACTTTTAGATAAAAAGTCTCTATGTCTTCGTTCCTGTCCCACTGAATTTGCTCCATATTTTCCTCTAAAGACTTGAGGTATGCCTGTTGTTTTTTTTCACACGATAGATCAGCTCGAGTTTCACTGAAAGTTGCTCTACTTTTTCTAGGGTTTTTCAGTTGCATTGTGCCTCTCATAGTCTGTGGTCGCTTGGGAATGTACTATTTTTCAATATTTCCATGTTTGAGAAGAGCTTTGGGCAGTTAACTCAAGATATAATCAATTTGATTTTTATGTTGTTTGTCTGGTGTAGTCCAAGTCCATTGGTTTTTATGGCTTTTCTTAAATATTGTGTTAATTACTGTGAGTTTGTTGGTTGATGCATTTTGTTGTAATTTGTCTCCTCTGTCATTTCTTATTCCGTAGCCGTATGGTCCCATAATTGTGTTTTCCATGGGTTTTCTTTGTCCTATCTTAGCGTTTAGATCTCTTATTAAAATATATTTTCAAATTGCTAGTTTTTGAGCCTTTTCGATTTGATCGTAGAAAACATCCATCTCCTCTTCTAGTGCTTCAGAGGTGGGTGCGTACACCTGTATTATTGATATTATTACTGCGTCAAATTTCATATTTAGGAGGCAAACTCTATCTGATATACCCACGTAGTTTTCTATGTTGTTTTTATATATTTTTTTGATTAAAAAACCTACACCATATTGTCCCTGTATCTCTCCTGAATAACAGAAAATATGATTTTCATCTTCGATAATTTCGTTTCCTTTTCTTCTAATTTCTGACAGTCCTATGATGTCATATTTAATATTTGATAATGAGTGTCTCAATAATATCATTCGTTGTGGCGACAGTAATGATTTAACATTGTATGTGAAGATGTAGAGTTGTTGACAAGTTGGAGGGTTGTAGTCGTCCTCTCCCGCGGTGACTAGCCGTGTTGGGAGATGTGGAGGGGCCGGTGTTAATTGTTATTGTGTGGTTTTTGTGTCTTGAGGATATGCAGTGGTTTTTTCGGTTGGGAATTCCAAAGTTGGTTTTTTTAACAGGTAGTGATCCATACTGTTTGTTTTGTTGATCTTAATCGGTTGCTTTTCTTTTTTGTTCCCATCATCGGATCTCGGTGCTTCTGGAGACTCTGAAAAAACTCTTTTCTTAGTTCCAGAACTCTGCTTCTCGGCGTGTTGGTTTCGATTCTTTAAAATTACGATTTTGTCATATTTAATAATCGCCAATCTGCCTTGTTCTCTTTCTTTGTTAACTTTCCTTTGAAGTTCCTTACGCTTGCTTAGAATCTCGGGGGGAAAGTCTTCTTTAATATAGTAGGGGGTTGGTTCTAGCTTCTTCTTATTTTTTTGAATTTTTATTTTTAACCCCATTGTGGTTAACGTTATAAGGATGGGTCTGACTTTTTCATCTTTTTTCCCAAGCCTTCTAGCGCATTCAATGTTGTTGCTGTCGCATTTAATGTTTAATATGTTGTTTATTATATCAAGAACTTTTTTCTCTAGGTCCCAGTAACTTTTTTCATGTTCAGCGACTCCGAATATAAGTAGATTTTTCTTTCTTATAGTACGCTCTAGATTATTTATTTTTATTGTCTGCGTTTCCAGTTTCTGCTCTAGAAGCTCGTTTTTCATTTCTAAGTTTTTAAACTTCTCGTTTATATTGTTGTTGATGGTGTTCTTAATGTCTTCTTTCATATCCTGCATATCGAATTTTTGTTGTTTTATTTCTTATTGCATTGCTTTTAACATATTTTTAATTTCATCTATTTTGCTTAAATGTTGATATAAAGTTTTTAAGTAGAAGTTTGTTGATATTTTCTTGTTTTGGTATTAATAATAATAATAATAATAATAATAATAATTCATTTATTTCAGGCTGCATAGGCCCATAGATAAATACCTTAACCTAAACATACATATTTTATAATTTCAACCTTGTGTTAATAGAAACGACTTAAGACTATGTTAGTAGCACTTCACTAAATTGCACTAAGTTGACTGTGTGCTGTCCTGTGGCACTTGCCCGCGGAAGCGACGGAACACCACGTCCTGCGGCCAAAAGTCTTCTTCCATGACGAGGGGCAAGAAACAATTCGGTACTCGCACCACAAACGCCTTGAAATTGACGTTGCGGCGCGACTCCAGTAACTGCACCCTCGGCGTGTACTTTATCTTTCGGCGCACGTACTCTACGATGTCCTCCGCCTTAGTGGTGTAGTGCAGGCGGGAGATATACACCGGTGTGTTCGGCTTAGCGGCACGCAGACTTACGTCGGGCTCCGTTGGTGCTTTGCCGCAGCGGTTCTCGATCTTCCGTGATCGGCGCTTCCTCCTCTGCACCGTCACAAAACCATCCCCATTATCAGCCTTATTCGGCGCCTTTTCCGGCACAGGCTTCATACTAGCAGCGCCAGGGGCGCTCGCTGTGACGTTAGCGGAACCCCCCTGCAGAGGTTTCACCGGGGCTGCAGACACTGGCAGCGAGACGGGGCTCGGGGCTCGGGCGGCGCTGCGTAGAGGAGCCGCGGAGACGGGCGCGGGGCTGCGGGGCGCGCAGGCAGGACGTTTTGCTAGCTCCGCAAACGACGGACGCGCAGGCGACGAAACTGCTGACGCGGATTTCGACGACGAAATATCGAGGCCGGTTCCGCAACGCGCATTTTCGAATGACGCATCTACAGGTGACCCAGTTACCGCCACACTATTGCGCAATTCCGTAACTTCCTTGCGCAAATCGGCGACGGAATTCTGGGATGAGTCTAACTTCGCTTGCACATCCGTGAGTCTAGCCTTCAGAAACTCAATATCCTTTAGAAGGCTCGTTACGTCGACGTGGTCGAAGGTAACGGGAGGCAGCTTGTGTAGCTCCCTCGCCACAAACGCCGGCACGTCGTCAGGGTCGGTCTCCTTGAATAGCGTGATGATATCCTGCAGGCTCCTCTTTGTCCCGTCACGCCGGCGGGACACCATCTGGTCGCGCTTATTTAGCACACTATACAGCAACAGCTTAGCAGCAGCTATGTCTTCCTCGCTGAAGTTTGTTGCGCAGATCTGGATAGCAGACACCTCATCCATCACATCCAGCTTCTGCTGCAGGAACGCCAGCAGCTCATTCACCACGAGATTTCTACTCATGGCGGGTAATTACGAGCGTCAGCTTGCGCCGCGCTAATCGATATAGAAAATAATTAAACACGTCCGCATCGAAACGCGACACAAGCAAGACTGATTAATGTCCTCTAGTGGCGAGTAGTGGAAACACTATGGTGTGTCGTATGGTATGATGCTACGTTAGTGTGGTTAGATCTGTAGCGACATCTATCGCACCTCATCGATCTCTTGCCTTCAGGTTCTGCTACTTGTCGATAGATGTCATCAAGAGCTTCATTTAAGTGGTGTCAATATCACGATCAATATTTTCAATAGTTAACCTAAAAAAGTTGTTTATGTTATTCACTTGTTTTTTATTGTCCTACTACAAAGTATAATGTCACTAGAAATTCGAGGGTGCTAAAGCCTAAAGCAAGGCTTAAACGTAAATCCAAGATGGAGGCTGCGAATTTTTTTAAATTTTTCGTCATGGGTTTCGTTTTTATAGTTTTCGTGGGTGCTAAAGCCGATAGTGGGGTCAAAATGTGCAGTTTCATTAGTTTTGAGGGAAGCCGCCATCTTGGATTTACATTTTGACCTCACTATTGGCTTTAGCACCCTCGAAAACTACGAAATTACACCCATGATAAATAAATTTAACAAATTGACAGCGGCCATCTTGGATTTACATTTTGACCGGAAGGAGGGAAAGATAACCAGCCAAATCCTAACCGCTAAACGCGTCAAAAAAGTTCGTTAAACACATAAATTTTACAGACATTAAGAGTGACAACCCTAACGCTCTTATGGAGCGTAGGTAATTATTTCAACAAATAGGCCTAGTTTCCATACTGTTCATATCTTCATACTGTGGCAGAAGGAGGCTGCGGAAAGGTAGAGGGAGATCTCAACCTCCTACCCGGCGCGCAGTGGACGCACCGGGCGTCGGCGGAGGGTTGAAAACGCCCTCTTCCAGCCCCCCTAAATGGGTCCAGGGACGACAGACTCGGGGACGTCTGTCGCTCCCCACATATCAGGACCCGAGGTGGCGGCGCGTAGTGTTCCACGCGCGCCCCTCTTAGACATCTGGGGGGGAGTATAACACCTCACTCCCCCCTTGACCCGAGAAGTGGCCCGCAAAAGCGGGCACCAGTTGGGGGTTGCGGAAGTATCTTCAGTTCCCGCGACCGCCGACGTAGGTGTGAGATGAAACACGGGGGGGAAAAAAGGGACGACGGGGACCAGGGGTGTGATTCTGTAAGACCTCATTCTAAACTTCGAATCTGAATCCGCTGTGAATTTCTTGATTGGCATTCTAAAAACTCGGTTGACAGTTGGAATTTACACTAGCGCCACCCTTGCAAACGTGTCAGCGAGTTGAACTAAATTGACAGGGAGATTTTGACAGATAAAGTATGAGATGACGTAAAAAGTGGGCATTCTGTAAGGTAATTTCTCCGTCACTTCGACGCTCACATCGCACTCGAACCCGATTCAAAGTGTCAAATATATCAAGGTCATTTTGAACCTTATGCGAAGTGAGAGTCAATAGCGATGTGAGATGCGAGTTATTTGAATTTTACAGAATCGACCTACAGATAGGCCCGAGTTGGCGGCGCAGTGTTCCACGTGCGCCGCTCGACAGTGGGTGCAGTCGTTATGGGAATGGCCGCACTGGGAGGTGGGACCCGCTCGTCCGCAGCAGGCGATGGCCGTCATAGTGGTTCGGAGATACCGCACGATCTCTTTGAGGAAGCGAGCCTCCTTACCGGATCTCCGCCGTGGAATCTCGAGGCGAGAGCCCTCGCTTCCATCTACGACTGGAGCGGGGAGGCGCGGGAGCGGGGCATACGACGGGTCAACCCCAGCGCAGGGCACGCCGTAATTTCGGCGGTAAGACCCGTCATGGAGGATTGGTTTGGGCGTCGTGTCGGCGCCCTAACCAATCCGTTCCGGCTGACGCAGATACTGACCGGATATGGCTGTTTCGGAAAGTATCTGTGTCGCATAGGCCGCAAACAATCGCCCGGTTGTCACCACTGCGGACATTGCCTGGAGGACACGACGCAGCACACGCTGACAGAGTGCCCAGCTTGGGCAGAGCAGCGCCGTGAACTCTCTGCAGCAGTAGGTGACCTCTCGCTCCCGAACATCGTTCTTTCGATGGTCCAGAGCGAGAGTGCGTGGGAGGCTGTCGCCTCTTTTTGCGAGCAAGTCATGCACGCAAAAAAGGCGGCAGAGAGCAACTGCCTCGCTTCCCTCCAGGAGAAGACACACCGAGCGCCGGAGAGCGGTTAATGACCTCCAGCCTCCTTGAGTTGCCGACCTGCGGGTGGTTGACTTAGGGGCAGTCTACCGGGGTGCTGTTGGTGGTGGCACTGGGCTTCGTCGTATCGATTTTCAGTGTCACCATCAGCAATGGTCATATACCTCCACGTGTGCCTGGCAACTATTCGTCCTTTCGGATACGTCCGTGAGGAAGGGTAGAAGCTGGGCTGGTGCACCCTGGGCACTGGCAATAATGTCCTTCTGATGGGGGGCATTGTTGCCAGTGGCGAAATATGACCGAGGGGGAGCGTTTTTCTGCGTGTCTCCCCAATGACAACAATGGGGTGACACGTAGAAAAATGGTAAGGCGCGAGTGTTTCTCCACTGAACTGTACGCGTCTCAGAGGGTGCAGTCAGTGCAGTGGTGAAATTCAAGTTTTTGCTTTGGGCTTTGCGGGTTTGCCTTTTTTTTCTTTTACTATGCCCTGAATGGCATAGTGGGGGAAAAAATGGTTTGTGTAGTCTTATTAGGCATACAAATAGGTTGTAAGAAAAAAAAAAAAAAATATATGAGGTAAGGCAAGGAGGAATAGGGACCTCACCCTTTAAAGGAAAACTATGGAAAAAGACTTTTGCGAAAAACGTCCCCAGGTGGGTCCCGACTGCTCAGCGGTCGGGGAATCCCACCCCGCTTCGGCGGGCTGCCCTCCGTACTCTGGGGTGGGCAACAACCGTCTTTCGTCTGTTACTTCGGACAACAACGACAACCACACGCGCGATAACCGGACAACGATACAATCACAACCACATGATAACCATGGACCCTCCGGCTCCAAGCCGATAGAGGAGACGGTGGCGCAGAGCGCACCAGAGGAAAGGATGCCAATAGTGCTGATGACCTCTATCCAACCCTCCGTTTCCCGGAGGCGTGACGGTCACAAAAGGCAACGTGATGCAGCATCGAATGAGGAGCTGTTACCGCCTTCGAAAGTACCCTTGAAGGCGACGACTGCTCGAGGAGGAGGTGCCCTGCGTGATAGGAAAGGTCGGTTTATTCGACCTAATACGCCGCATGGCTCCAGTGCACCATGCACCGAAGACAGTGAGTCGGACAGTCAGAGCGTGCCGCTGACGTGCCAAACGTGCACCGAAGCGAGTGAAGAGGAAGGAATGGATGTGCAAGTCAGCACCCAGAGCCGTCCTTCCTCTGCAATTGGAGAGAGCTCTGCTGGCTCAGCGGAGGCTCTGGAGAAAGAAGCCCTTCAGGATATCCAGGTTGTTTTGGATACCACACGGAAATCCAAAAATATGAAGGGTACGTGCCAAAGGGCCATTAAAGAGGCAGCAGAGCGCGTTAGAATGGCGATAGAGGGGCTCGCTAGCAGAAGTTCCTCGGAAGAGACTCGGAGAAGAGGCTGCAACTGGAAAACGACCGGTTGCGAAAAGAGGTAGGAGCCCTCCGTAAAGAAATGGAGGCTCTTCGGGAAGAAGTTCGTTCCATGGGAAGGCAACCGCTCGAACTGACGCAGCCACAGCCGCATTCTGTGCGCTCCTCAACTGTGGAGAATTCCTCGCCAGATGAGGTATTGCGAGCAGCTGTCTCCCAAATCGGGAAAATGATGGACGCCCGGTTCGCTGGGATTGAGGATCGCCTCCTGCCAGCAAAAAGTAACCGTCCACCATTAGCGGCAGACGTCAGAAATGCTGCTGGGAATGCTGCCAACACTACCAGCAGAAGGTCTAAAAAGTCCTCTATGGCCTCTCGGGAGGCACTCCAGGCATCATCTCAAGCGGTGTCCCAAGCGGCTGAGACGCAGCCGAGCGCCCCGCTTCCTAGTCGGGATGTGGCAACCACGCAGGAACCGGATCCTAAGCTGTCGACATCTGCTAATGTAGGTTGGCAGACCACTGGCAAAGGGAAGAGGAAGAGGAGGAAGAAAAAGAAAAAGACTCTAGCAGCAAACACTGTGGCATCCGCTACAGGAGCTGGGACTGGATCCAGTTCTGGTATATAGAGGAAGCGGAAACTTCGCGCACCTAGGTCGGCTGCAGTAGTTTTGACACTGCAGCCTGAAGCAGTGCAGAGGGGGCCGACCTACGCGGCGGTGATATCAAGGGCCAAGGAAAACGTGAACCTGGCAGACCTGGGCATCACCGACATAAGGTTTCGTCAAGCAGCGGCGGGAGCGCGTCTGCTGGAGTTTCCAGGAACTGAGGGTACCAAAGGAGCAGACCGTTATTGCGGAGAAGCTACGGGGAATTTTTGCCGAAGATGTCAAAGTCTCTAGACCCACAAAATGTGCTGAAATGCGCATATGCGGCCTTGACGATTCCATAACTGGACGAAATGTGCAGGAGGCAATCGCTCGGAGAACTGGCTGCCCTGTAGAAGTGGTCCGAATAGGTCCAATACGTCTAGGCCCGGGAGGCGTCGGCTCTGTTTGGGCCCAATGCCCTGTAGAGGCCACAAAACAACTCGCTGACGCTGGCCGTTTCCTCGTAGGCTGGAGCTCTGCCAGAGTAATTATCCTGGAAGCTCGGCCCATGAGATGCTTCAAATGCATGAAGAGCGGACACACCCGTTATAAGTGTACCTCTGACACAGACCTCAGTGGGCACTGTTTCCGCTGCGGTAAGTTGGGGCATCTAGCTTCGACATGCTCTGCCGACCCTCACTGCCCATTATGCGAAGTGGCAAAGCTACCGGCTAACCATGTCGTTGGGAGGTAAGGGCTGCAAGCCGCCAGCCCCATCAAAAAGGAAAGAGGCGACCGCTTCAACCCCGGCTGCCCCTAGTGTGTTGCGACTGGAGCAGTCGCAAGAGGAGGTAATGATTGCAGACTAACTATGGACCCAGGCCGTAATCATTATCTGCTCCAGACGAACCTAAACCACTCTGCCGCTGCACAGGACTTACTCCTTCAAACTATGGCGGAGTGGTCGATCGACGTGGCCGTTGCGGCGGAGCCATATTTCGTCCCACCCCGTCCTGATTGGGTGAGCGACGTGGACATTTCTGTCGCCATCATTGTCTCTACAGCCTATCATTCCCCACCCCTCTCGCTCAGAGAGAGGGGCCCGGGATATGTTGCGGTCGCACGGGGGGATATCATATTCTTCGGAGTATATTTCTCCCCAAACAGGAGCCTGGCCGAATTCGAGGACTTCCTGGATCGATTGGGAGCCTCAGTTCGGCGAATGTCGCCACGCCAAGTAATGGTCATGCATGGGGGATTTCAACGGAAATCTAACGCATGGGGTTCCCCAAGAACGGATGCCAGAGGAGAAGCAGTCGAGGAGTGGGCGATAGCCGCGGGTCTCTGTCTCCTAAACAGAGGTTCTGCTAATACGTGCGTGCGACGGCAAGGGGGTTCGATAGTGGACCTTTCTTTTGCTACCCCTGCCATCGCTGCACGTGTCCAGGGCTGGCGAGTCCTGGAGGGGGTAGAGACCTTATCGGATCATCTGTACATACGCATGGATGTCTCCGTTTCTCAGGGGTCGGGAGTATCTCCACGCTCTAAAACTCGACACTTTCCACGCTGGGCAGTGAAACGGCTTGATAGGGACCTATTGGAGGAGGCAGCTATTGTCCAGGCATGGCTGTCTCCACCGTCTTCCATTGCGGGGGCTGATGCTGAGGCTGACCGGTTCCGAGATACCATGACAGCTGTGTGCGATGCCTCCATGCCTCGTACGCGTAGTCGGCCTCTCAAAAGGGAGGTCTATTGGTGGTCCCGAGAGTTGACGGACCTCCGCAAGGCCTGTATTACCGCACGGAGGACCTACTCACAAGTGCGCAGACTACGCCGCCGTAATGAGGAGTTGGAATCCCAACTCTATGAGTATTACCGAAGCGCCCGGGAAGCTCTACAGTTAGCGATCTTCCGAGCGAAAGAACTGGCAAGGGGTGAGATGTTGGACGGTTTAAACCGCGATCCCTGGGGACGCCCGTATGGTATGGCACGGAATAAACTCCGTGCTCAAGGTCCCCCATTAACGGAATCCCTCCAACCTCAGTTCATTGGCGAAGTCGTGGAGGCACTTTTCCCGGGTCGGGCGGGGTACTCACCTCCGATGATGGCTCCGTTGGCTGATGACCGGGAGGTCGAAGAGGAGACTCCTGAGATCACAGATGCGGAAATGAGGGTGGTGATTTTGCGAGCGCGTTCAAAAACCACCGCCCCTGGACCAGACGGGGTGCCTGCAAAGGTACTGGCCCTAGCGATGGATGCGATGGAGGATAGGCTTAGGGCACTATTCGATACCTGTCTGACGTCGAGTCGGTTCCCTAAACCTTGGAAAGAAGGTCGTTTGGTTCTGCTGCAAAAGACGGGACGGCCTCCAGAGTCCCCTTCGGCCTACAGGCCAATAGTGCTACTGGACGAGGTGGGGAAGATGCTAGAGAAGATTCTCGCTACCCGCATCGTCCGGCATTTGGAAACAGTGGGCCCAAATTTGTCGGATGCCCAATTTGGTTTTCGCGGCGGGCGTTCGACCGTGGACGCCATTATGCGGCTCAAGACCCAGGCGATAGATGCGGTAGCCCAACGGGAAGTTATGTTGGTGGTATCATTAGACATCGCCAATGCGTTCAATACTTTGCCATTTGGTTGCATCGAAGAAGCGCTCCGGTTCCACAAGGTACCCATGTACTTGAGGCAGCTGGTGGCAGACTATTTGAGGGGGCGATGTGTCAGCTACCAGGGACGCAATGGCCAAATCGTGCGGAGGCCTATCACGTGTGGTGTTCCACAGGGGTCGGTCCTAGGGCCTCCTCTGTGGAACTTGGGTTACGACTGGGCCCTTCGCGGTGACCTTTCACCCGGGCTGGGCGTCATCTGTTATGCTGACGACACTCTCATCACAGCCCAAGCAAGAAACTTTGAGGAGGCGGCGCGCTTGGCCACCGAGGGCGCGTCTCTGGTCATCAGCCGCATCGAAATGCTGGGTCTCAGAGTGGCGCTCGAGAAGACGGAGTCCCTGGTGTTTTATGGACCTCGCCGCCGACCACCGGCGGGCGCTCACATCACTTTAGGTAGTGAGCGAACTATGGTGCGGACGCACATGAAATACCTGGGTCTCGTCCTAGACCGTAGATGGAACTTCGGTGAGCACTTCTGCCGACTTGCCCCGAAGCTGATCGGCACAGCTTCCGCCCTAAATCGGCTACTGCCAAATCTAGGTGGACCAAGCGCCAGCTGCCGACGGCTTTACACGGGGGTGGTGCGTTCGATGGTGCTATATGGCGCTCCAGTGTGGGCGGACTCTCTGACTGCCCAGAACAAGGCTCATCTGCGGCGACCGCAAAGAGTCATGGCTGTCAGGGTAGTTCGCGGGTACCGCACAATCTCAGCTGAGGCGGCGTTCGCACTGGCAGGAACACCCCCGTGGGATCTGGAAGCACGAGTGCTTGCCGAAGTTTACAAACAAATCATGGAAGTTCGAGCGGAGAGCGGCAGCGGCCCACCACCTGAAGTGGTAAAAAGGTGGCGCAGAGAGGCACAGACTGCCATCATGAGGCAATGGGCGGAGAGGCTGGAGAGTCCGAGTGCCGGTCATTGGACCGTTGGGGCTATCCAACCAATCCTACAGGAGTGGGTACGGAGGCGACACGGGACTTTGTCCTTCCGTTTAGTGCAGGTATTGTCGGCGCATGGCTGTTTCGGCAAATATTAGCACACAGTGGCAAGACGGGAGGCGACCCCCATGTGTCACCACTGCGGTTGCGACCAGGACACGGCCCTGCATACTCTCGAGCAGTGCCCTGCCTGGGAGGCGCAGCGACGTGTTCTGGTGGCTGAAATTGGAGAGGACCTGTCGCTGCCGGTCGTGGCCAGGGCTATGGCCGGCAATGAAAGGGCATGGGAAGCGGTCTCATCTTTCTGCGAGGACGTAATCTCGCAGAAGGAAGCGGCGGAGCGGGTCAGGGAAGCGAACTCCCTCGCTGACCCGATTCGTCGCAGGAGGGCAGGGAGGCGCAGGCGGCGTAATGCCGACTTGATGCCCCCATAAGAGGGACCAGCGGACGATAGATCGGGGATTCTATCGTCTACGCTACACGGTCCCTGGAGCAGTGGTGATGTCCCAGTGCATCCGGACATCGCTGAAGGAGGTGGGAGCCCGGAGGCGGGCGAAGAAGAGGGAGCCCTGAAGTGGCCACGCTGGATGGGTCGCGAATGTCATGCGTAGCAGTTCTCGCGGCCCAACCATCAAGGCGAAAGTAGGTGCACAGGCGGAGTTTTTAGTGGGTGCAAGCCCCACATAACCATGTCGTCTCCCCGGAAGGCGTGGTATGCGCCAAGCATTTTCTCGGCTCAAAAAAAAAAAAAAAAAAAAAAAAAGGGGCAGTCTACCACCCGACTAAATGCAGGCCCGTGTAGGCGGCGCGCCGTGTTCCGCGCGCGCCACATTAGAGGATTCGGCGGCGTTCAGACCGCCGAGGTCGACGGGACCCGCCTACATTATTGGCGGGTCATAGCCTGGCGGGGGTGCGATGCATGTGCGACCGAATCCCGTACCCCCGCCCATGGGTCAGTCGAGGAAGGAACACCGTGGTGGTTTTAGCTGGTAAAAGTCCGGGAGACGGCCCCGTCTTCCCTGGACGGAGGATAGTCCATGAGGATTTCCACATGATAAAAAAAATGTGGGACCCGCTGTACAAAAAAATTTGAAAAGACTTAGGGCTCTTTCGATTTATGCGTTTGGTACCGGACTGCTGCCACGCTGGGGCAGTGTGGATGTCGGACTGCACGCGGACGGTTGTCTGATTTCATACAGTTGACACGTCGGAAGCGCCGAGCGATACCGGTACCGCGCACGCACGACGGCAGAACGAGAAACGTAACGTGTCTGCTGTATGGAAAAAGACATCTGTCCGTGTGCAGTACGACACCCGGACTGCTCCCGCGTCGCAGTAGTCCGGCACCAAACGCATAAATTGAAAGGGCCCTTAGGATCTGTCCCTATTTTAATTTTAGGGACAATTCCAATCTAACGAAATGTGTGGAAAAGGAACAATTCAGTGGAAAGATGATACCTGGTATGAAGGCGAGTTTTCCAGGAACCTACGACATGGTAAAGGTCTGTACGTGGACTCTCGCAATCAACGTTCCTACGCTGGCGGCTGGCATTGTGGAACTAAGCATGGAGAAGGAGTCATATACTACTCCAAAAACTTCAAGAATTCATACGATGGGGAGTGGATCTATGTATGTATATAATATAATTTAAGAGAACAGTGTTGATCTCGCGCTCTAAGGACGTGGTGGCACGCCACGCCACGATAAAACCAGAGGTCTTTATCCTTATACATATGTCTATAACCAAATGGGCACCTCAATAAAATTTTATTTAAGTAGGTATGTCAATTTATTTTACGTTAATTAAAGCTTCCTCATTTAGAATGAACGATACGGGTATGGCTCTAGAGAATACTGCGAACGGAGTGGATACAAAGGCGATTGGTATAGAAACGAGAGGGAAGGTAAAGGAATAATGATATGGCCTAATCATGACGTAAGTTTTATAGTATAATAAATCCTTTACCACTAAAAAAGTAGGTAGATATATGAATGCAGGTTTTTTTAGCTCTGTAGGGAAACTTTGGCTTAATAGCGTGGAAAATTTCATGTTTTCGCGTTTTGCCCAGAGCAATATCGTAATGATGTGAGCAAATTATTTAAAGACAATTACAGTTTTAGAAAGATTAAGTCTTGATTTAGGGAACTACAGAGTAAAAGTATAATTTTGAATTATGGTTTTTTTAAGCGAAGACAATCCTTTCATAGCGTTTTACGAAAATAGACGTAAGAGTTAACTTTCAGGACGAGTACAACCATTACAGTATGCCAAAATATTAGTTTTATGCGTTTTTTCAACAGGAAATACAGTCTTAATGTCTAGAGCCAAAATTACGAAAATATTACTATTATCTTTGATTATTATTTACATGTCTAGATAGAGCCTTGCGCTGTAATCACAAGAAAAACAACAGGCCAGATTTTAAAAGTTTGTGTGCGTGACACGCACACAAGTAAGCGTAGTTTCCACTGTATTACATGCGCGCGCATCATTGTGAGTGATACCAGCCCTTGAATATTTCCAATAAAAGGAGGGAAAAAATAGGTTTTGAATTAGTGATAATTATCTACAATCTGTTTTAAATTTAAATACTTACATTATTATTTTTTTTTCATAATTAGTTTGTGCATTTATTAGGTACTAGGAAAATATTAGGTCCTTACATATGAAATTGCCGATACTTAATACTGGCAACTTTGAAATCAAATATTTTGTGTTTGATTAGGAATTCCAAATTCAATATTATTTCAAAATAAAGACTAAAGAATATTGTTTTAAAATTCGTGTTTCATTTGTTTTCACGTTATTTGTTTGGGCTTGAAAATTGCTATAGCAACAACAATGGACAAATTAAAAATTCGCGGTATTTGCGAATATGAGTTCCACCGTGGCACCAGTGCAGCAGAAACGGCTCGAAGGATTAACGTCGTGTACGGGCCAGGCACCGCTAACGAACGAACGGTGCGTTTATGGTTTCGACGTTTCCGTTCTGGAAATTTTGATTTACAAAATGAGCCTCGTGGACGACCGGATACTCAAGTGAATAATGAAGAATTAATGGCGATAGTGGAAGCGGATCCATCTCAAAACACTTCTGAATTAGCAGCAGCCTTTGGAGTAAGTGACAAAACAATCATTATCCATTTGCGTCAAATTGGAAAAGTAAAAAAGCTCGAAAAGTGGGTACCGTATGAATTGACTGAAGCACACCAACAAACACGCGTCGGTTGCTGCGCTTCTTTGCTCAATCGTCACAATAATGAGGTAATTTTAAATCGTATTGTCACTTTTGATGAGAAGTGGATCGTGTACGATAATCGCAAGCGATCATCACAATGGCTTAACCCTGGAGAACCGGCAAAACCTTGCCCCAAGCGAAAACTGACCAAAAAGAAGATTCTAGTTAGTGTTTGGTGGTCCTGTGCTGGTGTCATCCACTACAGCTTCTTGAGATCAGGCCAGACGATTACTGCAGACATGTATTGTCAAGAGTTGCAAACAATGATGGAAAAGCTCACCATTAAACAACCGAGACTGGTCAATTGCTCTAGCCCATTGCTCCTTCAGGATAACGCTCGACCACATACTACACATCAGACGGTCGCCAAGTTAGAGGAGCTGCGACTGGAAACTCTGCGTCACCCACCATACTCTCCAGATCTTGCCCCAATCGATTACCACTTATTCCGAAATTTGGACAACTTATTACAAGGAAAAAAATTCAATTCTGATGAGGCAGTTAAAACAGCCTTCAAGCAGTTCATCGATTCTCGCTCCCAAGGTTTTTTTTACCAAAGGGATCAATGAGCTCCCGATAAAATGGCGGAAGTGTATCGATAACAATGGTGCATACTTCGATTGACTAAATATATAATTTCTTTAAAAAAAAGTTATTTTTAATTTTTGATACCGAGCGGCAATTTCGTATGTGCAGACCTAATATATTACTGTTGAAGGTTATTTATTCTTAATATTGTAGTTCGGAATTATTTAACAGCATTATTATTAGGTCTACCTACCTATTATTTAACAACAACATTATTGTAGGTCTATCTATTCATGCAGGAAATCTCTTAAGGGGTCATTGTACTCGGCTTTATAAACAACTTTTATTATGGGACCAACACTAAAATCGCGAAAGAAAAAAAACAGCTGTTATTTCCATTTTGTCGAGGTATACTTTAATTGTATTTATAATAGGTACCTACGTAGAATACATACTAGTTTCGTGATTGTTTTTTTTTTATTATCTGACGTTCACATGGGAAATTTTACATTCAATTAACCGGTACCCTGTAAATATGGCGCCAAATTATTGACTAAAATTACACTTTTTAAATTTAATTATTTCTTTATAATTTATACTCCGTTCACAATAAGATTAGACATTTACACAAACCTTTTTTACAGTCCCTTCAACCGATTTTGACTTTTATTCCGTAGGCACAAGGATGATATCAGAGGCAAAAAAAGTGGTTACAATAACAACTGTTTTTTGCAGCTGCCATTAGTCATGCCACCAACGCAATATAAGTCAAAATCGGTTGGACGGACTGTAAAAATGGTTTGTCATAATGTGTAATCTTATTGTGAACGGAGTATAGTTATTTTAAATTTATTTACTGACGATAGGTAACTTTTTTAGTTGTTTTCAATCGTCTTTCGTATGTAAAAATGGCCAATTGCGCTATAATTATTGTGTAGGAAACACAATAATTATAGCGCAATTCGCCATTTTTATAGGCCACTGAATGCGTGTTTACCATACAATAACAGTTTCGCCACTGAGTGGGCGGGGCGAGCGAACAGGCCAATAGTTGGCCTATTCTTTTTTCGACGTTTAAACGCTCAGACTCTCTATCTCTAGACATGTAAATAATCAAAGACTATTATGTATTAAAAAACAATGTTGTAAAAGTACAAAATCGGTTCACTTTGACAATTTTTTTTCACCAGTATTTGAATAAAAACATAACTGATATATTTATTTTATGAAAATAAAGGTTATGCTTAATATCGGTACCTACAGAATATTTTTTCAGTCCGTTATACGAACTCATTTATTTTAGTCAATTATTTTATTTCTGTAAAACATCGCGAGCTGTCGTTTGCCGATCAATTTTAATGATTCGTGCTTATTTCGTGCGTATTTTTTTTCTGATGCACACAAACAGACCATTGTATTGTACTAGTGTGTGTCAACGCTGCTACGCCGTTCTAGCAATCGTTTAGATTTTAAGTTGCGCTAAATCGAATACGCGCCCCGGACAGACTGAATTTTAAGTGTGTGTCCACAAATTTAAGTCAAATCCGCATCTACTTAAAAAAAAATACCCACGTAGTAAACATCGTAAAAATACCAACATAAATAGGAGAAATTACTCGAAAGTGTCTCGGGTCCTATTTAACGATCTAGAATCATCTATCAGACCTACTGAAATCATGGTAAAAAATAATGTCAAAGCCCTTCTACAGTTTCTAACAATCGAGCGAATATTTAAATTGGTAATAAAAATATTCTGACTTTTCAACTAGGTAACGTATTAACACAGTGAAAGGCCGCTGATGCACTAGATACACGGAATTTTACTAGGCGGATATAAAATCTCCATACGTTTGCCGGATGATCACGTGATTCGTTTACTGTCTGTAACATCCCGTGTAGTAAATAAGCAGTCGGATAATTATATCAATGCCATGTAAAATATTTTCATTTTTACAGTTTTATCGTGGAGGGTGGCAGAATGGAGTCATGTCCGGTTATGGTATTTACATTTGGGATGCTTGTTGTAATAACAGCATGTCACTGCCATCTTTAAACGCATTTCGTGGTATGTGGGAAAAAGGTCAGCGAAATGGATATGGTTTACTTAATCTGGGACTCGGCTTAGGCTCGCATTATAAAGGAGAGTTTAAACATAATAAAAAACATGGCGTGGGAACGTTTGTCACAAATAATGGATTTACAATCCAAGCTAAGAACCTTTTTACTGATGACATTTTTTTAGGACCTACCGAAACCAAATTCCCTGAAGACTATAAAATAAATGCAACTGCCACTGAGCCCTATCAATTTGAAATATGCGACAGTTCCGTTGGCCTTAAATATCATATTGATCAAGCGCTTAAAAATATAGATAAGCAAGCTGAAATTAGAACCAACTTGATTAATGACTTCTTGGAAAATAATAAAATAACAGAAAAAGAATTTCCAGAAATGACTGGAAAAGTTGAGCTTCCGTCAGAAGTAGCAAAAAGGCTAGAATACTTCGACGACTTGTTCATGTTTGAAGAGAGTTCGTTAAGCAAGACTTTAAAGTGTTATGTGACCAATTTGTTGGAGATTTATTACAAGTATGCTACCATATGCAACACTGAACACATAACGTTTACACCTGTGTTGATCCGCTTGTTTCTATGGCAACTGTATTATGACTGTAATATTCACGAGAAAGGTTTAACACTCGTTGAGATTGACAAAATATATCACCGGAATCCTGAATGGCTTGCAAGGACCCCGCATAACCCGTTTGAGAAAGTTTACTTTTGGCAATTTTTACATAGTCTCATATCAATTGCCACTAAATTATATGCAAAGAAAGGATTGCCAGGTACAAAGCCTGATACAATTCTAGCAAGTGCTTTCAGAAATTTTATGGAACTGGATGTATTAAGAGGATCTAGGCTTCAAAGAGGTAGGAAATAGTTCTTCGAAATATTTTTATTAAAGTTTAATTAGTTAAACAACTAAAAAGCTAAAATGGGAAGTATATCTAATGTAATATTTCGCTTTAAGGTCATTTGGTAAATGGTTATGGTAAATGTATACCTTTGAAAGCGACGTATAAGTTGTACCGTACCCTGGGAGAGCCACACACAGTGCGGACTTTTCTCTGCGCCGTGCGTCGTCCACTACACTGCATGGAACATTCTCAACCGAAACTCGTTGAAGTGCCCGACGTATGCCTGCCACTAGGCCGTAATGCTTATATTTTTGGAGACGATTTAACCTTCGTTATTGGTAAATAATATCTAGTTACTAGTCTATTTTCATCCTTCCACAACGTCAACGCTACAAAACAATTTTCCGTTACATTTGTTCTAGATAATGGTGAACTCTCTGATTTCTTTGAAACAAACGATGACGTTGAAAACTTGAAACTTTTCAACTTTGGCAATTTATCAAGCAAAACCATCATAAATATATTTTCTAAAATATTTCCAAATCTATGTGTAGACGACAAAATTATGAATCTTGATATAGAGTTAACTTTTTTTGAATTTTTTGAAGCATTGGTGACGTGCGCAGAAGAGAGTATTCGCGTGAGAGACGAAGAATTAAAGTGGCGGAATAGATTCTCCGTGATTAATGAAAATTTGGTGCCACCATGTACTCCAACGGGACATGGGGCAAGATCGAAGTAGTTATGTTACATAAGTTGCGCTACCTACGCGTAGGCATTTGTAAACTGTCTCGTCTTTTTGTAAAGTGGTAATATTTCATAAACCCCAAATGACGATCAAAACGCCTTTTACGAATCAAATACCGTTTTTATGGTCGCTAACATACTTACTATTGGTTTTGTTATACCGTTATCATTATATTCTTACTTTCACAAATGAGAAGACAGATGTAAAAAACATGGAGGACTTACAATATTTCACGAGACAAAGTTTTTGACGAGCAAAAAATACTCCTGATTTAATCTAATCGCTAATCGTGATTTTTTTTTTTGATTTTTCTTCTAGACTTGTTTATGTTTTCAAAGACACACACCACACACGTCTATTAAAATGATTGTGACCATCAAGGAACAAGTGACCAAAGTGATAAAAATGTTTTTCACATCTAATGAAACGGAGGAAATGACGACAGAAAATGACGGAGTCGTCAAATTCATTGCTTTGAGAATTTAGTGTTGGAGGACGACGTAGTTATGTGGAAAAAAAAGAAAAAGATATGATGCAGGAGAAGGATTGAAAAGGAATACTTATTTGAATACAAAAAAATACGACATAACAGTGACCAGACAGTGACAGATAGTGAACCAATATTGACTGAGAAAAAGAACTATTTAACCACACCGACAATTCATAGCTTAATAAAAATCAAGGACCCGTAGCAAAAAAAAAAAAAATTTCGTTGATGAACAGAATACTGTGGATTCAGTTATAGCTTTGGAGTCTGTTGAAGTGTTGACAACGTTTCTTCAAAAAGCAGCGCAAGTAGCTCAAATGAATTTTCAAAAAATCTATTAAGACGTCAACGTATCAATGGGCTAGAGAAATAAAGATATCTAAAATAGCGATAAATGAATTTACTGCAATTATAATGACCTCACTAACTCTCAGACATTGGAGAAATGGATTAATATTCCGACTAAAACGATTATACATTTTATAATTTTGACGGTCTCCCAATTTTGAATGCTCTAATTACAAATTACAAACTAACAATCGGGCAGAAAATATTGTTTGTCCCCAAGATATAAAGATTAAACTAGTATGTATCGAACATGAAAGTAAATTGTACTTCATACCTCTTTAGCATACAGTTTATGAGAGAAATAAAACTCATGGTATTGAGATAATGTTTTTTCATTTTTTATCTGCTTCTTCTTCTTACAATTAATTATAATAATTAATAATTTAGGTAGGTTTAACGACTAGATAGGCTACAAAATCAGTAATAAGATTTTTTGTCTTTAGGACAATCACGAGCGTGAGAGCGTGTTTCTCTTAAAACTAGTTAAGCTAGATAAACAAACATTATACAAGCAATTAACATTTAGTAATAACATTGGCGTAGTAATAAAAACTTTTACAAAAAAGAGAACCGCCTTCAAAAACAAAAAAATAATAAATAACTTTAGCATAGAACACCTTCGATCAATAATAGTAGGTACTAGATACACAATCCCATGCAAAAGTTCACTTCAAAACTGGCACCAATTGTATTTACCTAATCCGTCCTAGCTGAAAAAAATATGCATTAATGTAAATTCAACCTTAAATACAACTTCTTAAAGTTATGTTCACAAAGCTATGCAAAAAAACAATAAATTTTTACGATCAAAACTAGCTGGTCAACATACATCAAAAGAAATTCAACCTTACACGCATGATTTAAGGTCAAAATTACAAAGTGTCAAAAAAGAAACAAAATTTTGACGACCGATGCTCGTCGCTTGGACAAGAAATGAGTGGAGTCGAACTGTCCAATATATTTTTGTTTAAATCCTGTCATCGGAGAAAGGTAAATAATGCCTAATAATAATAATGCCTATGGTAATTGCCTTTAGGCAATACATTTTAAATGTCGCTTGAAAATAAAAAGTCATTTTAATATTTGTAACAAAAATATTTATTATAAAATGAAACTTAAAATCTAAGCAATAACGTTAAAAACATTGTTGTTGTTTGGAACTAGACATAGTTCTTGGTAATTACATTTCAATGCTCAAAACACGTAGAGTTACAGAATATTATGTTTTTAGGCGAAGATTCGTTTTGGACGGTGTCAAATGACACGGTGACGACACGGTTGGCGCAGTGGCTGAGCGATCGACTGCTGCGCAGCGTGTTGCGGGTTCGATTCCCGCCCAGGGTAAACATTTGTGTGATGAGCACTTGTGTTTGCCTTGTGTCTGGGTGTTGTTTATCTATATATGTATGTATTTACAAAAAAAAAATGTATTTGTGTATGTATATCAGCTGCCTGACACCCATAGTACAGGGTCTCCCTAGTTTGGGGTCAGATGGCCGTGTGTGAAAATGTCCCCACATATTATTATTATTATTAATATTTTGTGGGGGATGCCTACAGTTGGAGGTCAAATGAAAGCTTGAGAACGTTGAAAGGCACCAAGCCGTATTTATTTTCAAACTAATATGACGATATCACTGTGCGACGACTAAGTTACTAGCGACGTTCTTCGGTTCTTGAGGCTTCCACTGACCTCCTGCTCTTCACGTCCTGTAGGGTCCCGCCTTACTTCAGGGGGCTCAGTTCTTGAGCGTTCAGTTCTTCGGATCTTCAGGTAGTTCTTCTTGTTGTAGGCGCCGCAGTAGGGAATGAGTACGCTTGCCCATCGAAACCGACCTGCTTAGGTAGTTTTCTACTATAGCGCAAGTAGTGGTAGGCCTAAGAGACTTTGCATTTTTCCGATACTTCGATGTGATTTCTTCGCACACCGTATGCAACCGGGCCAATACCACAGAATACTTAATAGTACTACGTACAGAAGGGACACTCCCTTCCCCGCGCTATATCAGACACCGCACCCTCACCCCGCACTAGGAGGGGCTAACCGCCGACTCTTTAGCCAGGGCGCTCAAAATCGTAAGAACTGCAGCGCTGTAGGTACTGCTGACACAAACACACAATTTTGCGATTTATTTTGTTTTAAGTTTTATTTATTAGTTTTAATCTCGATGATTCATTTATTTTCCAAGTTTTCGTCGTTTTATAATAATACAATTAAAACTTCCGTAATAATAACACACCAACATTAACAGCTATTAATATTGCTCTCTCTCTTTATTGTCTTAGTTATGTACTTATGTCTTTCACGTTCTATTCATTCTTGGAATTGAAAAGTAGTACCCTACGCACTAACCTTGTCGCGTCGCCCCATTGTAATTATTATTATTGTAATATTTTAATTAATTCTTAATTTTTATTTTTAATACTTTTGAACTTAACATGAATGGACATGGACTGGTTCCGAAATAAATGAAAAAAAAAAAAATATTGCGTTGCTGCGTAATGGTACGGGGCGATCGTGAATTCCATATTTTGTAATTAGGTAGGTAGGTACCTTAATTTACCATTATTGATGAATAAATAAACCTCTTTACATAATAAATATTATAATATTACTTTTATGTCATTACAAATCCGAGTATTCAAAATCAAATTTCATTTATTTTATTTCTTTAAGAAATAAATAATTGAACGCTCGGACAAGATCACTTCATAATAATGCTCGAAACGTTCGGGTAGTTCCGTCGTCGTTCGGTTCACCCGACGCACGGTTCACTTTTCGCGCCATTTTGTACGCCACGACATCCAACTGATTCAACCCTACTAAAATTCACGCACACATTTGCACGTGTACAGACGTCATTTGGTTTTGTAGTAGTAATAGTAATAAGTTTTGTATGAAGTGTCCGAGGTGTGCCAATACGTAACCAGATGGGTCACGGATGCTTGCTTGCGTGGGTGTCGATGTTCACGCAGTTTTCAGGTAGGTACTCATTGTCCTTAACAGCCTCCCCCCGGCGTAGCGCTGCGAGCCCCTTTCTCTCGGTCCAGGACGATGAGTCTTCTTACAGGCCGCTTGTAGACACCCCCGCGAGTCCGCACGTCCACGTTCCGCACTACCCCGTCCGGCCCCGGCGCCGCGCGCACGACTTGGCCCCGCGGCCACACGTTACGAGGTAATAAGCCGTCGGCTATAATAACGACGTCGCCCGTTCGTATTTGTTCTACGTTCTTCCTGACGTCACCGCGCGGGGTTAACGTTGGTAGGTATTCATTCACCCACCTTGCCCAGAAACGGTCTGCCAACGCTTGCGCAGCCCTCCACGCGCGCTTATCGCCTACGTCACAAGTTCCAGTGACCGGCAGCCCTACTGCCGACCCTAGTAAAAAATGATTCGGTGTTAATGCTTCATCATCGTCCGGGCTCACTGATACGTGAGTTAACGGCCTCGAGTTTATCGTGTACTCTACTTCCGTCATAACGGTGTTCAAAACTTCTTCCCGCGGCGCGCGTTCCTTCAGCACGACCCCGAGGGCGCTCTTCACGCTTCTTATTAATCTCTCCCACGCCCGCCTTGATTAGGCGCTCCGGGCGCAATGAAACGCCACTCCACTCCTTTTGTTAGTGCGTAGTCTTTCAACTCATGCGACCACTCTTCATATGCTTTTCGTATTTCGACGTCAGCGCCGCGGAAGTTCGTGCCGTTGTCGGACATTATTGACTTAGGCCATCCGCGGCGTGCGGCCATTCTACGCATAGCCATTATAGCTGAGTCTGTGCTTAACCCGGCTAATAATTCAACGTGCACCGCTCTGGTGACGAGACAGGTGAACAGCAGTCCCCATCGTTTCTCTCTGCGCCTTCCTATGGCCACCATCATGGGCCCGAAACAATCCACTCCGCATCGTGTAAAGGGCCGCGAGTATGCGTCGAGTCGCTCGCTCGGGAGGTCTCCTTTGACTGGCGTCGGCGGCGCAGTTCTATTAAGTTTACACGTGACGCACTCGCTCAGTATCGCGCGTACCGTGGTTCGTAGTCGTAGTACCCAGTAGCGTTGTCGTATGTTGTTCACAACGTGCTCGCGACCTGCGTGTCGTTCGTGACATGCTCGTGACTTATGGTTAGGCGCGCGAGCGGGTGCTTGCCGTCTAATATGGGCGGTCTCTTTCTGCAGTCAGGTACGTTCGCGGCGTTAATGCGCCCATTTAAACGTATGATTCGATCGGAATCATATATCGGGTCGAGCTTGATTAGTCGGCTCGATCGTTCCAGGTTCCTTCCCAACGTAAGCCGTTCGACTTCTTGCGGGAAGCTAGCGCGCTGCGCCTCACGAATAAGCGTTAGTTCGGCTTCTTCTATGTGCTTCAACTCTAAGGTAGTGGCGCGTTTCCTACACTTGTCTACAAATAGGTGCACGTAGGCTACGGCGCGCAACATCCTTCTATATGATGAAAAACGCGTCATGTCGATCGCGCTCTCGTTAGCCGTTACGTGGGCTGACACTTCTGTTTCTTCTTCGTTCTGTTGCTGTATCTCTGTCGGCCAAGCTTCCTCTGGCTCTCTGCGGAACGCGGGGCCGCTAAACCATCGATCGTTCTGCGAGAGACGCGTTCTGTTGCCTCTGGTCGCGTCGTCTGCCACGTTGTGTGCGGTCGGCACCCAGCGCCATCGTTCAGCGGGGGTGAGCTCGGCTATCTCGCTCAGCCGATGTGCAACGTAGGGCGTGTATCTGGCAGAGTCGTTACGTATCCAATGTAACGCGGTCTTTGAGTCGCTCCAGTAGGTTACTTCGGCGGTCCATCTATGTTCTTTTATTATGTCCGCAGCGAGTCGACTGCCTATAAGACACGCTTGTAGTTCCATGCGCGGTATACTCTGCGCTTTCATTGGTGCAACTTTCGCTTTTCCTGCGACCAATACCACCCTTATCTCTCCGTCGCTCGTTCTACAACGCCAGTATGCAGCGGCGGCGTAAGCTTGTTCACTTGCGTCAGTGAATACATGCAGTGATCTCTCCACATACATGTGATCCGCGTAGTGTCGGGGGACGCGCAGGCCCGCCACGCTCGTCAGACCATTTATCCATTGGAGAAACGCGATAGCTTCGTCGGCGGGTAGCTGCTCGTCCCAACCGACCTGTCTTTGCCATAGCTCCTGCAGAGAGATCTTCGCCGTAATCGTATACGGACTGAGTCAAAGATTGACATTACTGCCCCTAACATTTCACGCTTCGTAGGCGTCCTTTGCCCACAGCGTATGTCGCTCGGTACGCGAGGCATATCCGTGTTGAATGCAAACTCGTCGGTCTCTGGCAACCACACCATCCCTAGCGTCTTGCCGTAGGGGTGTGCATTTGCGCCTAACTCTTTCGGGGTTTTCGACTTGTCCTCTTCCCTAATATGGTCGAGCAAGTGCGCGCGATTCGAATTCCACCCGGCGAGCTCGAAGCCGGCTCGCTTATGCACACACTGTACCTCGTTCATTGTTAACGCGGCGCTCTCCTCTGTATCAAAACTATCCACCCAGTCATCCATGTAATGATTCATCGTGATCGGACAGAGGGCGCTCGGGTAGGTATTCTTGCATTCCTCCGCATTCCTGTTTCTAACGCTGTGTGCTAAAAAGGGGGAACTCCGAGCCCCGAATATCATGGAATTCATCTCGTATCTTCGCGGCGGGTTTCTCCGTTCACTGTCACGCCATAAGAAACGCTGCGCTGCTCGATCCTCGGGTCGAATATTAATCCGTAGAAACATTTCACGTATGTCCGCCGTTATTGCGACTGGTTTCTCTCTGAATCTGAATAATATACCGTGAAGCGTTCTGAGCATATCCGGTCCGGCCAACAGCTCGTCGTTGAGACAGCATCCGTTCGTGACTGCCGCGGCGTCGAAAACAAGGCGTACCTTCCCTGGTTTATTCGGGTTTGTGACCGCAAAATGCGGTAGGTACCATTCTATTGTTCTGGGATCATTATCTTCGACGGGGGTTGCGTAACCCTTTTCAAATAGATTGTTCATCTGCGTCGTGTATGCTTGACGAAACTCTGAATCTCGATCCATCTTTCGTTCTATAGATCGTAGCCTCCGTACCGCCATATCGTAGCTAGGCGGCAAGCGAGTGTCTTCCGTTCGCCAAGACAAACCTACTTCATAGCGCCCATTTACGAGTCGCGCTGTTTTATTGAATATTTCCTTCGCGCGCTCGTCTTCCTGCACGGGTTTGCAACCCTTTGCTATTCCTAGCGCGTCGATCGCAAAATGCGCCTTTATTATTTCATCTAGTTCGTCATCGCGGTCGGTTCGCGCGCGATGTTCCGGCGCTCGTACATGGAGCACAGTGGCGCCATCTTCCGGATTTTCTTTGGCCACTATTGTCCGTGGCACCGTACCGTGCACTACCCATCCCAACTGGGTTAGCGAGGCGGCCGGTTCGCTTCTTTTTCCGATCAGGAGTTTACGCGATACTATTAGGTGCCAATTGTCTGCGCCTATGAGTACGCGCGGTCTTGCATTCGCATAGCAGACCTCGTTCTGTGGCAGTCGCTTCAGGTGTTCATAGTTCAAACAGCTTGCTGCGATTGTTTGACTTGTAATGTTGAGACTTTTGACGGTTCGCGCCTTAATTGAATGAGGGCCCGTTCGTAACCCCCGTATCTCTAGATCTACGCTCTCACTGTCAAGTTCCTCCTGCGTAGCCGTCAGGCCGTTCAATCGCAGTGCGCGCTTCGTTCCATTCGCGTTCACGGCTCTAGCGGTTTCCTCGTCGATCAGAGTAATCGTAGAACCTTCATCAAGTAGAGCGTAAGTATCAACTTCCAATCCGTTCGGTCCCTGGATCGTGACCGGGCACACTTTCAATAATACCGCGCCTGCTGACGTCACTGTGTGAGCCGACGCGTCGATCGCTTTTTCTTGTTGAGTGCTTTCCTTAGCGGTCCGTTCTAAAGTGTGCAACAGCTTATGATGTGGGTGCCGACACTCGTCAATTCCACATTTCTTTGCTTTACAACTGGCTCGCCGATGACGATTGTTCAGACAGCGAAAGCATACGCGTGCTTCCTTAGCCCATTCCCATCGTTCAGGCACAGTCATCGCTTCCAGTTTCTTACATTCGGTTGTGTTATGTTCGAGCCCGCAACAGAGACATACTTTGTTTTCAGTAGCTGTGTACGTAGCGGCATCTCGCCTCCGCTCGCTTTGGCGGCGCGCCGGCGCATTGCTTACTTTGGCCGATGTCGTGGCCCGCGCTGATCTCTATTCGCGTTGCTATTAGTAGAGTAGGCATATCTCACGGCGCGGTCCGCTTCTCCCATGAGAAAGCGAGACAGAGTCACGATCTCAGGTTCACTCGTACTTCCGTATTGATCGGCGAAGTCGCACCATCTCGCTCTGATGTGCGGACTCAGTTTTTCAATTACTTGACGTGCCAACATAGGGTTCTGTAGGTACCCTCTCTCATCTATGCTTGATAGTACACTAACAATGTTCTGTAGCTTGATTGCGAACGCGTTCAGTTCGCTAGCTGACCCTCCGGGGCGCTGTAGCTTTTTTATATCATCCAATGCTTTGTCGATAATAATCTCGGGGCGACCGTAGCATTGTTCAAGGGTCCGCATAATAATTGCTGGATCCGTAGCGGTATATAGTAGGGAGGAGACCGTTTCACGCGCCTCTCCCTTCAAACATATTCTAAGTCGCGCTAGGTTCTCGGCCGGCGAGAATCCATACAATCTCGTCGAGTCCCGTATTGCTGATCTGAATAGCAGCCATTCGTTCGGTACGCCGCTGAAGTAGGGCAGTTATTGTGCTTGCCTGGGCGGCGGGCGACGCTGAGCCATTCGTTCTATGGCTTCAGCTAGTCTGTCTATTCCTCTATCCTTTGACCGCGTCGGGGTGGGCGACCTAGCTCGTCGTGGAGTTTCTATAGTAACTCCTTTCGGTACCTCCTGCGGCGCATATTGGTAGAAAGAGTGTTGCGACGGCCGTCTTGCTAGCCCCCTGGCTGGCCCGCGGTCGGTACGCTCCCCCCGTGGTTCGCACAGGGCCGATGCGCGGACAGCCGATGACATGTCTTGATCTGTTGTCGTCGGGGGTAGCTCGCCTTCCTTATGCTGGGCGTTCTTTAGCCAATCAGTAACTCGATGTTCCACTTCTGAGGCTTCGCGAGCACTGACACTTCCGTGGCCAGTCTCTTCCTGAATAGTGGCTATGTCCAATGCTAGTCGCTTCTTCACCAGGTCTGCTTCGATCTGCAGTTCTCTCCTTTGAATCTCGGCTAGACGTTCCTGGGCATCGAGCTCGGCTTGCTTGATTCGGGCTATAACGCTGGCGGCCGATCTATGCGATCGTTCGGACGCCGCTTTTGATCTTCTTTCTTCCCTATTTTGTTTAACATTAGACGCGGTTGCGGCGGTGTTTGCGGCGGCTGGTAACGCCACCTTTGTTCTATCTGTATCCATCGTTGTCTGTGCGGGTAATGTGGGCGCGCGGGCGTTCGGGTCGGGGCGCGCGCGCGGCTTTGTTCCGGCGGGTACGGACGTGGATGCGGACGCGAACGCGGACGGTTGTGCGGACGGAGACGCGGGGGGTTCTTCATAAATCTTCGCTGTCTTCGTGTCGGTGGCTGCTTGGCTTCTAGTCAGCGTCATCTTTGACTTTTGATGTCCCTAACAGCCCTAACGGTCCTAACAGTCCTTTTGGAGGGCCCGTGACCGGGATACGCTCCGCCAGGGATGGATGTGTGCAGGATCGGACAGGTTACAGGCCTACCCAGCAGAGGGCAGTGTGTCCTACGGGGCGCTCGGGAACCGGTGGGAATGTCCGGCTCCTTCGGCAGTGCCTACAGACCGGCCCCCGTACCACACACGACCTTACCGGCGTAGCGTGCAGCTTCGGTTCGCGCCTTGAAAAAGGCACTCTTCGTGAACCGGAGGTATTGCACGAAGATACCTCACCGCCTTGATCGGCGTTAACTCCGACCCCTACCGTTTGACACCGTTAGGTGGTAGGGATACGGAGCCGCGGTCCACCCGCTTAAAGAAACAGGATAGAAATGTGTGTACGACACTTTTCTCTTGAACACAGTTCTTGCGCGCCTGTCTTCAACACCTGACTTGCGTCTTGAGCGGCTGACTTGCGTCTTGAGCGGCTGACTTGCGTCTTGAGCGGCTGACTTGCGTCTTGAGCGGCTGACTTGCTTCTTGATCCGGCTGGCGAAGGACCATCCAACTGTGGGGGATGCCTACAGTTGGAGGTCAAATGAAAGCTTGAGAACGTTGAAAGGCACCAAGCCGTATTTATTTTCAAACTAATATGACGATATCACTGTGCGACGACTAAGTTACTAGCGACGTTCTTCGGTTCTTGAGGCTTCCACTGACCCCCTGCTCTTCACGTCCTGTAGGGTCCCGCCTTACTTCAGGGGGCTCAGTTCTTGAGCGTTCAGTTCTTCGGATCTTCAGGTAGTTCTTCTTGTTGTAGGCGCCGCAGTAGGGAATGAGTACGCTTGCCCATCGAAACCGACCTGCTTAGGTAGTTTTCTACTATAGCGCAAGTAGTGGTAGGCCTAAGAGACTTTGCATTTTTCCGATACTTCGATGTGATTTCTTCGCACACCGTATGCAACCGGGCCAATACGTAACCAGATGGGTCACGGATGCTTGCTTGCGTGGGTGTCGATGTTCACGCAGTTTTCAGGTAGGTACTCATTGTCCTTAACATATTTATTGACCGATTTAAAATAGTAGTAGTACTAAAATTGTACAACAGTTATTTTATTAAGACATTGCTATTAACTATGTGTGGGTAGGCTCATTGTAATCAACCCGTATAAAAAATTTGGGTGCGTCTACTTATGTACGCGATTTAGAAGTATTTTATTTATTTTTATTATGATTTAATAAAAATAAATAAAATACTTCTACAAACATGATTTGATTTAAATCAAATAATGTTTTCATTATCAAAGTGCAAATAAAACAGAATGGTAAACAATCGTAACTGAACGTGCGTGCTAGGTGGATGCTTCAAATAATGTATCTGGACAATGGTAATCTGTCTGTTTAAACGAAATGAATATTTAATTACCTTTAAAAAGATTTAGCTTGTTATAAAGCTGTCTTTTAGAATCAATTTTATTTGAGCGGTTTCTTTTTTACAAATATAATGTAGTCTAACTTCAATGAATTTTTCTATAATTAGTTTCATCAAGTTTATTTTATGGTTGTGTTCGTTTCCTCCAAAACACATCCTTTTCAATATATACGTTTAAAACATTGACACTTATAAAGTTTTTATCATATTTTTTTTGTATTGTTTTGCCACCACTCATGCGAAGACAATTGCGTATAACTCGTTCGGTTTTCATGCATACGTCGAACACGTCGTTATAAGCATAACATAAGCCACCCATGTCTCTTAAATCTATTAATTTGTGAAACCATAACTTTTCTTTAGCCCATAAATCCATTTAACAGTCCTCACAATTAATTTTCTTAACAAGGACTGACTACAAAACCAGAAATATAACCTACTATTTGCGGGACAATATCTGAAGTTGGGTTAAGATATAGTTTTTCACTCAGTTCAGTGCAGTTTGTTTGATATTTATCAAAACTCTCTTTTAATGATTTATTCTTTAATATTTCTGTAGAACTTAAATTTTTCTCCTCAGTTTCCTCAAAACGGTAACCTATCGACAAATTATTAATTTTATTGAGTGATGATGATCCAGATAAAATTGGTATGTCCTCTATAGGCATACAAATTCCGGTAAATTTAGAACCCAGTTCTAAATGAGACAGTTGCTTTTTAAAACTGGCTTTAAATTGTCTAGTGTTGGGATTATTATTATATCCACTTTGACTCCGTATGTTCCCAAAAAATAGCTCGACATGGTCTTAGCTGAGTTTGTATGTTAATAAAAAAGTAAGAATGTCAGTTGCAACTAAATTTGTATACATATAAGTCAGACTATTGATGCACACTAATAGTCCTAATAATCCAGTATTATTCTGTGTTTTGATAAGTGGCACGTTTTTGGTTGAAAACACAGTTCTTATATTGGTACCGACTTTAAGAGTTCTTTTATTTGTAACATTAATTGCTAATGTTAATAAGTAGTCTTTAATTTGGGACAAAAAAGACAATATTTTTTGTGAATTACCCTTATTTTCATAGGGTGTTTGAATCCAAAGTCGTTAAGGTTTCTAGTATTTAGGATATCAAAAAGATTATTTAGTTTCTCAATAAATTCTACTGTGTTTTCTGATTCTCCAAATACGGGAATATTTAAAGTTTTATTGCAAAAGTCTATAGCTTTGGCAACGCTTCTACTAAGAAGTTGCGTTGCTAATTTCACGTTCATGCTTCTTGCAGGTTATATAATTCCGATAAATATTGCCATCTAATTGATTTTTCACCAGTAGTATATATTACTTTCTTAGATTCGAAGGTGTTCCGCATCAGTTTCAACATATAAGTACAGTTAAACATAATCAACTTACTATTGTATCAAAACCTTTTTATCTTACACCAACTATTTTAATGATTTATGATAATTACCTGCAATTTGGGAACCGCTGTTTTTAGTAATCTGCGCCTTTGCGTGTTTCCACTTATGTCCAATCTATCAAAATGAATCGAACAAAAAGTCGATTTTTTATAAGGCTTGTATAATTCTTCTCTTTCTTTCGCGACAATAGATACCCATTCTGCACAGAGAAATGGGTCGCTAGGAAATCTACAAACCAAAATCAAAACATACATTTGATTAAAAAAAAATCATAATATAACAATACTACTCCATGCATTCCCTTTTCCAGAATAATCGATGTTCGTTACAATAGTTGGCGCGTTGTAGCAAGCATTGGTCAAACAATTATAATATTTGCTAAATGACTTATATTTACTATTTAATTTAGTTTTTATTTTATGATAAATACATATTGATATAAACTTACCGAAAAAAAGATATTCCTTCCAAAATCTTGGTGTTACGGTGATTATTTACACAATTTTTGAACGCGCACTGCGGCATTTTGACGTCTTAACGTTGGCTATGATTGGACCATACTAATTTGAAATAAGACCACAAAAGTATTTGTGCTCTTATTTTTCGGGCCGTTTTTGAAGCGCTTATCGGGAATCTAGTACTATTATTGATCGAAGTAGAACACACATGATCTTAGTTTCGGAAGTCCGTGGCAATACAAAACAACAAACAGAAAAGGCCTATCATTTTTTAGTTTTTGAAGGCGGTTGTCTTTTTTGTAAAAAGTTTTTATTTGCCAGTTTTTGGTACCTCCTTATCACACAAATCCATTAAGAAACGGCAACACAGTAACAGAGATTGAGAGCCCTTCAAAGTTAAAAGAAACAAAAACGTCTTCTAGATATATTTTTTTGGTATTTATTGATTTTTTTAAAAAGCGCTGCATAAATTTCTATTTGTTGTATACTAAAACCTTCTCCAGAATGTATCAAACACTTTTCTGAAAACCTCATCAAAATCGGTTCAGCCAAACGGGAGATAATCGCGGACAAACATACATACATACTTACCTACATACAAACATACGGGTCGAACTGAGAACCTTCTTTTTTTTGAAGTCGGTTAAAAAGGCAAAACATATTAGCCCTATGTTTATATTTGTTTGAGCTGTATGGCCTTAAGCTAAGGCCATATTATCACGGAAACTTTCAACAAGTACCTATAATAATAATATGTGGGGACATTTTACACACGGCCATCTGACCCGAAACTAGGGAGACCCTGTACTATGGGTGTCAGACAGCTGATATACAAACACAAATACATTTTTTTTTTAACCGCAACACGCTGCGCTGCAGTCATCGCGCAGCCACTGCGCCAACGGTGTCGTCAAAATGTTACTACTCATTCTAAAACTTTTAAAAATTGTGAGTAAGGTAGCGAAAGCATTATAACAATTAATTAATAGCAAATTAATTAAGCAATGAATTAACATTAATAGCAAATTAGCAATAATATCAAATCGGTAGACGATAAAATAAAGACAGTTTGGAAAATAACGAGACTAACAAGAAAAAATATCGTAACGCTGAATATACATTGAAGACATCACATGGTCCCATAAGCTCTAGCTATTATGAGCTACCTAGAAGTAGCTCGTAAGGGACCACGGGCAAAAATGTATGAAGCCTGGGCTCATCCACCAACAGAGATGAGATCACTTTGAATATACTTGTACTTCATTAAATATAAAGATATAAACTCATTTTTTGTAGAATCCATGGGGTTAGTTAGCTGTAAACATTTTTCTTACAGGTACCTACCATACATCCATACTAGAGAAAGTAACTCGTGTTTGTTACACTTTCACTATGAAAAAGCTGAACCGATTTTCATGAAATTCGGTATGAAGATAGCTTGAACCCTGGGGAAGGATATTGGCTACTTTTAATCCGTGACTTTGTCTGCATCCTCAATAACCGTTATTCACGCGGAATGTCCGATTAATGTTTTAACGGCCGTTTAAACTAACAAACATGTATGCTTTGAAGAGCTGAAGATTTGCTTAAGCTTACTGATTTGGTTCCATTATAAATGTTACTTTTTGTCTATTTAAGGTTCCTTAGTTGTACATAGTCGTTCAAAAGATTTAGTGTATGGAGCCTTTCATTGGCTTCTTGAAATGTCATTTGCATGTTTATTATCAACCTGGTAAAATGCGTTAATAAGAGCTGGCTCAATTTTAAAATTAACAAATAAATGCGGCAAGGCTATTTTTATTAAAATTCCTATTTACGGCTTCCACAACCCACCGACACAATGTGATATATTAATCGTGATTTCTTCGCTTTAATTGTTGTCAATTTAGTTTCAAATCTGTCTTTTGTCGGTGGGATGAGTGCCTCGTATCCCAATGCGTGTAAGTTTTCTAGGCTATCTCGAAAGCCCCGTCCAAGATGAACACATCATTCTGGTAAAATATACAGTAAAAAGGATTTTCCTCGTTGTTTAATTTATTGTTCATTATTGATGCATCAGAGTCTGTAGCTGCATGTGAACCATAAATGTGGATTATGTAGCCGTCACTAAAGAAAAGGTTTTGAAACTTATGCAAGCTATTTATAAGTTCTCTGCAATAAAAAGTTAGAGCTTTTTTCGATTTACATACTTATAAATATGAGCTGTCAGCTATAACAATCGGCTTTAGTGTTTTCTTTGTTGCCAAACAAGCCTTTTGGTAAATAGTAAGTTTGTTTGTAGCATATTTACTCCTGACATATGGTCGATTCCGAGGTGTCTATTTACGAAGTCATTCATTAAACACAAGTTTTCATTCTAGTGTTCGGCGAGATTATATGTTAAACAATGTTGACAATCTCTCGTTTGACTCTCCTTTTCTTAGTTTTGTCTTATACATATAGGTAGGTATACCAAGAACAGTCCGTGGACGATTACTTCTTTGTGCTAGAGAAAAAATTCAAATTCAATCTACAAAAATTCTATTAATTGTTGCAAGTTTAGTCCAGGGTATGGCGCCTGGAGAGCTAATAATTGTTGGAAGTACCTACATAATAATAATAATGCGATCCGAACTCATTCATTCGAAGTATTCCGAAGCGAGCCGAAGAGCCGTTCGGTCGGTGACTTCGTACGCCTGCCGGCCGGCGGCCGAGAGCTACAGCTATTCAGCGAGCGAGTGAGTGAGCCAGAGCGACGTTAAACGAAAAGAGCTAGCTATTTTCTATCACTAAGCTCACGAGCTACCCAAGTCTACACCCAGTATTCCGACACTTTTTGTTGCGCAGGGGCAGGGCTATTTTGAGGAATCTCTTTTAAAACGAAGATGCGTTTTTATGGCACATACCGATTAAATAAAAAAAATGTTTCTTTTTGGTGGCATATTAGCACTACAGAATTTAATTGAGACACTTAATCAAAAATGGGTGTAAATACCCTTTAGTTTAATTTGTGAACAAGGGAATCGGCGCCATTGTCTCGTTTTTATCTATACACCACCCGTGCGAATCCAGGGCGGGCAGATAGTAATCTTTGATAAAATTTATTGTCCTTTTGTTTAAATGTAGAATATTAAAAAAAAAAATAGTAGCAGAGTACCTTATAATTTAAATGAAAATTACTGTGCCGGGTCTGATCTGTTCTCTTTTAAGAGAAAATTTTAGGTAGGTAGGGTAGGGTAGGTAGGTAGGGTAGGGTAGGTAAGTAGGGTAGGGGGTAGGTAGCACCACCAACAGGAGGGACAGGACAACGCCTGTCAGGTCAGCTAGTATTAAAAAATACATAATTATATTTAATTTTTTAATATCAAGATAAGGACAATATTAGTGAAAAATAATGCATTACAAAAACAATCTAACAAATTATAAAATAACACAATAATATCACAGAAATAATATAAATACTCCAAACAGCTTACATACTTATTTATATTTCTATTATTTTTGTGATATATCACACATTCCCTTATATAAAATCAAAGGGCCTGGTCTCACTGAGTACGCCTTCTTTTAAAACCTTTACCTTTCTTAGATTTCAACTTATGTTTCCGAGAATTGTGACTACTGCTTGTACCTGTGATTTCATCAGCAATCATTCCTACTGTTGATAACTTTTTCCTGCGGTTTTTTTCTGCTTTTGTAACTGGTAGACGAGTTAAATAATTTTCTTCATATTCAGTCTTTTCCAGTTCATATTTAGAGATTGATTGTTTGACATGATTTCCTGTGCTCACTTCTAGTGGTGCTTCAGAATATTCGTCACGCAGTTCACGCATGATACTTGAGTTTAGAAATTGTTTCTTTGATATTTCTTTGTTTTTCTTTTCACTATCAACTCTTGAAGTGCTTCCATCAAAGTGTACTGCAGCTAATTTAGGAGGCACATAAATATTTGGCTTGTTGCTCTTAACCTTCTTATTCTCTCCCTCATCTGAAGATTCACTAGATTCCTCAGCAGACTCATTTATCTTACTCACTAAATTTGAAGGATTAGCATGATATGCTTGAGGATCATCTTCAGATGTGCCACCAATAACAGCAGTTTTAACAAGTTTGTCAATTTGATATTTTAATTTTGAATCTATGGGACGAATTTTTTCAAGTATGGTTCTTAATTCAATAAGTCTCTCAATTGATGGATCAGATTCTATTCTTTCACCAGAGCATTTTCTTAATACAATGTATGTTAAATTGATTAGATAACTAAGTAGCATTTGATATTTCATTTCTAGAAAACTAAGACCTTTATCAGTTGACAGCTCTCCATTTTTGACCCGCACCAGCATATTGTCGACAAGCTGTGACACTTGCTGGACATTACTATTCATTTCTTTGAGCAGTTTAACAGCTTGAGGCAGATCAGGCTGCTCCATTTCTTCTAAAGCCTGTAAATAAAAACTATGACGTAAGTATACTCTAATACGATAACCCTCTGTAACCCTTTAACTTCAATTACCAATATCGTAGAGTGATTACTATTTCAAGTAATAGTAAAATCACATGGCACTAAAATATCAAAACAATCACCTGCACCATGATGCTGTGAATTAGTTAACTTTTTCCGTAACTAGGCTTAAAGAAAACACTTATTATTTAATACTTTGGAGAGCAGCTTAGAATTTGTTCTGTTACAAGATCGAAATAACCAATAAAACATAAAAACATAACAATATTGAAAAAAATAAAACTATTTAATTGAATGACACACACAGACGTCAAACAATCTACGAACCCACAGAGTACCAAACATAAACATACTCACCACAGGCCAAAAAATACAGTAATATCAAGAAGTTTATAGGTAAAGATGGAGCCAACACTTCGAACCTTATTTGTAATTTATTATAGTACTCTATGCTTCGAACAAAAAGTTGAGTCAAATACCTACGTATCTCCATCTCACTCTCTGTGGGCCACCCCTCTCTTTTTAGTGTGGCCTGTAGTATTGCTACCTTCTTATTTAACCCTTTACCGCATGGATTTTTAAAATTCGCTCAAATTAATTTATGATATGTCTTACCCCGTAAAACATCTTAGAAAAATAATAAAAAAAATAAAAATACATGGAAATCGTATAAAATTCTAGTAAAACCCCCTGTTCCATATTTGGAACAACATGCATTAATGGCTATTTAGATACACGTTCCACATTTGGAACAACATGCAGGTACGGTAAGAGATCCGTTAATAGGTTTATTAAATAAATATATAAATAGTAAGGATTTATAATAAAACATAGGTTGAACAGTAAAAATTTTATTAATTTGTGAAAACATGAAAACTTTTAAAACAATTACGGTCTTTGTTAAAGCAAAAGTAACAATTACATTTACTGCAATATACGTGAGACTTTAGTCCGCAGTTTTTACAACGCTGCCGATCATTTGCCCAAGTAGGCCAATGTCCAATCCCATCTTCAGCCTTTGGTAATTGATATTCATCGTCATCTGATAGGTTTTCATCATCAGAGTCCTCGGGAAGAGCCAAAACACGATTGTTTAGTTTAGTACCTGTAATAAGTGTAATATAAAAAAAAAAATACAAATAGGCACATAGCTAAACTACATTAAAAAAATTAAAGCGGTCAGTTATAAGTACATCTTATTATGATGTACCAAATACATATTGTTCCATATTTGTCCAACATTAAATACAACCCTTACTTCATAGAGTTCCATATTTGTCCGAATGAATTTACCGTTAGCGCATCGTGTTCCATATCAGGAACAGGGTTTAAGGATGTTTTTTACTAGGATGCAGTTAATTTAACTTACGTGTTATGCCATAAAATTTCCTGGGATCTATTTTTCTTATGATTAAAATATGTATTCTATTTTTATTTGCACAATAACTTATAAAATCAGCGACAAGAACAACTCAACCAGACATTCCTGACAAAATGGCCGACAAACGATTTCTGACACTGAAATATAGAACGATTGACGGCATAGAGGTTTGCCATAGACTTTTTACGTTCGGAAACACATTAGTCAACAATTTTTGCTTTTTAACAAGGCGAACAGATGTTGCTAGACGTAAATTTTGACACAATTGTGGACTGTTCCAAATGTGGCACGACATGCGGTAAAGGGTTAAATCTCCTACTAAATTCTTCGAAATAGTCGTCACAATAACCAAATCAAAAGTTAAACTCTGTCAAATAATGTTATTATGGATCAGTAGCTGTACTATGATTAGTTAAGTTATAAAACATAAAAATTTTAGGTCACACTCACGCGTCACGCATGCTAAACTGGGTTGACGATCAGTGAATTACAATGCCATTTCCTTCCTAAGGAATCGGTAATGTGGCAACATTGACACTATGTGTCAACATAAAAATGGTCAATATGGCGGTTGTTTACTTTGCAGTTCACAGCTTCGTCTGGTATTTTTCGAGGTAATCATCGTTCTAATTAAAGAAATGTTGCAAAAATGAGTAGTGCGTGGTTGTGGTAATACGTGGTGTCCAGGAGGCGATATAAAATTTCACCCGTAAGTGTTAAAATCGTGATTTCTGACATTGAATCATTGTAAACATATTTCGTTATTTTTTCACTTAATTTCTTCTTAAAACGTTTTACCAGTGTTTTTAACATATTAGTAAATGATAACTATATCAAGATCAAATACTTTTACATTGAATTTCATTGATTTTGTGCAATCTCTTTGATTTTATTTAAAAGAAGTCGTATTGAAGTAGTGTGACCATATTGAGCAATGATATTCTAATAAACAGATATGTTATACACTCACAAAACAACCGAAAAAAGTGTTACGCGGAGCAGTGGCAGCACACATACACACTTTTCATTCATTTTACAATTCACTACAAGTCAAAATGTTAGAAAAGGGATGGCTTGAAAAAACCAACAAGAAAAAAAGAGACAGTTAGTGTTGTCAGTTGCGCGTGAATGTGAACAAACATTATCCTGGCCACCAATCACCGCACCTTGGCATCATAGACTAACAAATTCAACGAGACAGAAGGTACAAACCGCGAGTACATTTATACACGCGGTTTGTACCTATAACAACTAATAAACAGGACTAAAGGTATAATAAAATATATTATATAATAATATGCTATAGAGTAGAAAATATTTATTTTGTATTAAAATTCATTTCTTTGTTTACGAACAAATGCGATCTATTCTTGATCTCATTGGATAACCTTAACGAAGAAAAGATAATAAATATCTGTTGTCACACTGTTTAATTTCTAATTAAGTATTTAAATAATTAAATATAACAAAATGATTAAATATTACAAGGTTAGAAAAAAGAAAACAGAACTGTGGGTAAACAATGACTTTAGTGCCTACGATATCGCATCTGTACTTTTATTCTATGTCCGGAGTGAACGCGTCCTTGTCTTACTCACGTGAAAAAATGTATTTCCATTTCTTTCTTTTTTCTAACCTCCAAATATAAGAATATTAGGAAAATAATTGAAATATATAAATAAATCTATGTATATTGCGTAGTTTCATGTGGTATGAGATCCCTTGTGTTTTATTAAATTTGGTATCATAATTGGTACACTTTCTAAATACACAAAATAGCATATTTTTATTTTTTTAGCTGCTTTAACAAAGCGTATGACTCGTCGCCATGCGTGACGCAGACTAAAGGCAATACGTCCCAATTAGGACGTATTTGAATCTTCAAAATTGGGCGCTCATAACATATCTGTTTAATATAATATCATTGATATTGAGGATATATTTAGGACTTTGCGTGAGAACTTAACTAATTATACTAATACTAAGAAACGTGTATATATTTAATGACTGATATACACATACACTTACGGCAGTCAATTTTTATTTAATTTTAGTTGCTCATTATTCGGGTATTTTAATAACATTATTTTTTTAGGTTTCCTAAAAATAATACTCAAAGAAAATTGTGGTTATCCATTGAGCCGATGAAAATGAAGTTCTATAAAAGTGCAAGGATTTGCAATTTGCATTTCAAGAATCAGATATGATTGAAGAACAAGGTGCTTAAAACAAATAAAACAGTAGGAAAGGTAAAAAGATAACCGTATTCACCCCGACTGCAAAGAAAGGGTTATGTTTTTCGCGCCGGTAAAATAAAATATAATATTCTTTATTACCTGATATCTTCCAAACTACTGAACGGACATATTTCGTTAGGGTATCGTTAGATTCGTCTCATTTGCCCGAATGTTCTTAGATACGTGACGAAAAAAAAAATGTGGCAGCTGGGAAATGAATATTTGAAATAAAAAGTTATGAAAACCACGACAATAGCGACTTGATCAGTCGGGACCCATTATAGGGAAGATTTGAGCCGGTCTAGATTTTAATGGGTCCCGACTGATCAAATCGATATTGGCGTGGTTTTCATTTCAATGGTGATGATTCAACATTACTAAACATAATTCTAGACTACAGGACTTGTTTATTTCTTTTCAGTTTTTATATTAAGTTTACTTTTTGCGCAGTCGGGATTTTTATTTTAATAATTTATTTATTTTTAAACTGTGTTACATTATTATCATGTATTTAGAAATATAATGTTTCAAATATAGTATAACAAAAAGCAACATTTTATAAAATTTATTATAATTTTCAGACAACAAGTTCACTACATGCAGAATCTATGGTGCAAATAGCTGCTCTGCCAAGTACTAGTTCTGGCGTTTATAGTAATTCTCCACTTACGGAAATGGGAGTGAAACATGCTGGCTGCAATGTAGTTAAAAACAGTGTCGAAATATTCCTGAAAATATAAGCAATCTTAACAAGTTACCTGGTGTCCCTTTCCGTTAGTAAATATTAAATACATACCTTTAATGTCTATTTATTATGTATTACATATATTTTAACTAGTGAGTCATGCGCTCTGTTTAGGAGACATAAAGAAAATGTCTCGGTGATTTACGTGGTAAGAGACAGAAACTACATAGAGTAATGATATTTAGTCATGTATGCTAGAAAAGTTACAATAAATGATTTTAATTTGTGTGGTGTTTTTATTTCCTTTTTGAGGTTCTTACATTTAAGCGTTCATATTAGGGCCGGCGCTGTCTGACGTCGCGGCACGGCAAAGGATTTCATATTTGATCAAGTTATTTTTATTCTTACTTCATCGAGTTTAAAATTCATATTACTTTCTTTCTTAATGCATTGTATACGCATACATTACGTATCATGATGTAAACAAACTTAGACGAGATATTTGTTTATCTTAGGCCTTAATGGTAAACAGAATGTAGATATTTATAAATTAATACTTATAGCGATGTCCTGGGAAAAATAAAATAAAGGCTACTATACTTAGAAAGAGAGGGTTTGCCCACAGAGGGCGAGATAGTGATAGATAGGTATGGCTTCAAGTAGGTATTCGACGTGTTGACTCCATTTTAATCTACAGCTTCATGATAGATATAGGCCCAATATGTTTACCACATCTACATCTGCAATCCATAGATAAAAGTACTATCAGTCACCTCACGTATGCATAAATGGTAGTGATCCCGTGATCCAAGAGCTGGTTTTTACCTTGGCCAGAGAATAAGCATTGCCACCCAACGTGACAATGCCGCCAGTCTCTTGGGCACATTCCCTGATGGCGGCGGTGGTGAGGAATTTTTTGATGCCCTATTATTTTAGTTTTTTAGCAATGTCATAGGTTTAATTGTTTCAAATAAAATTTTGTTTGATAAAATTATGATGCAAATGCGTAAATGGTCGACATTTTATACATCAGAACAGACATCGAATACGAATCGATTTTTTATATATTTTCTACCATTTTAGCAAATTAAATAAAATTTAAAAGAATTATAAAATTCTATCGACAATACTTGTGCAAGGCAATGATAGGATAAGCACAAAAATGTTACGGTGTTTGTCGACGCAGAGGGCGCCACTAGCACAGTAAACAAACCGCCATGGAGCATAACCTCGTATTCTTGTTTTAATATGTTAATGATTGTAATAACTAGTTATTTTATGAAAATATATCAAAGTTTTAATATTAGTCTTACCAACCTAATGTTGTACTTTAACTATACCGGCTGACTTTTTTTACCGTCTGGACAACAATATGGTGTGTTCTGTAAGTAGAATAGAATCCATACAAGCTAATATTTGTTTGCTACCATTGATTTAAAAATGTTACAAATATCCTTAAAATACATGAAAAAGAATACATCCTACGACGCTGGCGTAAAACTAATAATAGTCAAAATATGCGAAGTGGCGTAGGCTTCAATTTCGCATGAGTGGAGCATGATAGTAGTGTGAGCGAGACGCTAGGATTCAATTCGCTAGTCTACCATCCTTGCGGCTGCGAGGACGATACCGCTTGATCCCTACACTCTCACGCATACATTTGCGCGTGTACCTACACGTTACCTTGCTGTATGTAGTTGTGGTAGGCAAATAATTTGATACATTTCTGAGTGTCCGTGTCACGAAACCGTTAAGTAACCAATAATAAGTTAAGTACGTCTCGCAAGATCGGTAAGGCCTTTGATAGCAATGACAAACCTGTAGATGATACTGTATTCTTAAAACAATCACTAAACACACACGTTTATCTGTTTTTCGAAGGTTTTAACTTGATGAGTAAAGAAAAATTAATAATAAGTAGTAATTTTTTTTTTTCTAAAACTATTGATACAACAGATGCTTAGTGGACTGAGCGAATTGCCTAAAAATACGGCAAGAATAGACGACTCGTTTGGTGAAGAGATTGAGCGATTGGCTGCTGCGCGGAGTACCGTGGGTCCGATTCCCGCATGGAATGATTTTCGAACAGATAGGTAGTTGTTTCTGTCGGTAGGTCTGACTGTTTGTGTAGGTATGTAGGTACTCGTGTTGAGATTTGTTAATGTAAACGTCGACCGACACCTATTTATGTGTAATGCCCCGTTATGATTATTTTGTTTTAAAGATAAGTATAACAAAGGGCTTACTTATACCTACAGTCCCTACAGAAGTACCGCTGTCGTCAACAGCAATAAGAATATGTTCCCATGGCATTTCATAGTTTGTTAGTTAAAAAAATTAACTGGATAGTTACAAGATTACACAAAATTATTATTATTGGAAATAAAGATAAGTAGGTACTCACTTACCAACGCTTTTAGCGATATCGCAATAATTGTTCGAAGCGTCCAACGTTTCTTTCTAAACATAAAACTAGGTAGCACATTTTTGTAAATTGTTAGTAAGACTTCTAAGCGTGTCTGTCACTTTTTAGAACATTAAAAGCGCCTATTAGGTACCTACTCGCTGTTTTTACTCATTTACACTACGGACTTCTTCGGTGTACACTACGCGTTTTAGTTCGGCTCACAAATAAAAGTCTAATGGAGTTAGGTCTGGTGATCTCGCCGGCCAGTTCACAGGTCCACCACGACCTATCCACTTATCACCAAATTGGCTATCCAAGTACGCTCGTAGTGAGCTGGACACCCGTGCTGGAAATACATGTCCTGCAGAAAGCACAGAGCCCAGAGGAATGCCATGGTCAAGTAGCTGCTGATAAGTGCGGAGTATCAAATCTGTGCTGGGATTCCGGGGAGCAGGGACACCATTCCGTCTAAGGGATTGTAGGTGTTTCTCGGCGGCGTACATTTGCCTCGCACTATTAACCAGACAAGAAGTAGAACCTTATGATGTCAAGGTACTCCACGTTGGACTCGCGGAAACGTAAAAAACAGCGATCGACGTCACGCTATGACTAATCGCAGGTGACTGGTGGAGGAGTAGGGACCCGGACGCGGTACTAGGATCTAAGGGCGCGTGTGTGTGGGATGCGCGTGCGGTGACACGTGATACGTAGACAAGTGTGCGTCTGCGAAAGGAAATAATAGAATGAAAGGGGAAGAAGTTCCGTTAATGCTTATCGGCCGGCTTCAATAAGGGATTGAATGTCGCTACGAATTCATTGATAATTTCCGCGCGTCGAGTAGGGTGACTATAAGTAGAGTTTTTACTTTATTTGTCGATTTATTTGTTTAATTTTTTATTTGGATGTTTTTGGTTTTATTATGAAAAGTTTACTTCAAATAAGGGATAGTATTTATTGGTATGTTAATATAATTTTTGATTTTTGAAAAAAAAATATTGAGATTTCTGTGCCATAGGCTTCTACTCCATTCACCTATTCTACCCTGTTTTTGTCCAGACGGTAACAAAAGTCAGCCGGTATTATGACATAAAAAAGAAAATTAATAACGAGATTCTAGGTTATGCTCAGAATAAAATCATATTTGGTTGTCTTACATGATAAAAGTGACCATTATCTTTTTACCTTTCCTACTGTTTTATTATAGTAGGAACTGCTATTTGTTTTAAGCACCTTGTTCTTCAATCATATCTGATTCTTGAAATGCAAATTGCAAATCCTTGCACTTTTCTAGAGCTTCATTTTCAACGGCTCAATGGATGACCACAATTTTCTTTGAGTACTATTTTTAGGAAACCTAAAGAAATAATGTTATTAAAATACCCGAATAATGAGCAACTAAAATTAAATAAAAATTGACTGCCGTAAGTTTATGTGTATATCAGACATTAAATATATACACGTTTCTTAGTATTAGTATAATTAGTTAAGTTCTCACGCAAAGTCCTAAATATATCCTCAATATGGTCACACTACTTCAATACGACTTCTTTTAAATAAAATCAAATAGATTGCACAAAATCAATGAAATTCAATGTAAAAGTATTTGATCTTGATATAGTTATTTATCATTTACTAATATGTTAAAAACACTGGTAAAACGTTGTATGAAGAAATTAAGTAAAAAACAAAGAAATATGTTTACAATGATTCAATGTCAGAAATCACGATTTTAACTCTTACGGGTGAAATTTTATATCGCCTCCTGGACACCGCCTATTACCACAACCACGCACTACTCATTTCTGCAACATTTCTTTAATTAGAACGATGATTTTACTCGAAAAATATCAGACGAAGCTGTGAACTGCAAAGTAAACAACCGCCATATTGACCATTTTTATGTTGACACATAGTGTCAATGTTGCCACATTACCGATTCCTTAGGAAATGGCATTGTAATTCACTGATCGTCAACCCAGTTTAGCATGCGTGACGCGTGAGTGTGACCTAAATTTTTTATGTTTTATAACTTAACTAATCATAGTACAACTATTGATCCATAATAACATTATTTGACAGAGTTTAACTTCTGATTTGGTTAGTGTGACGACTATTTCAAAGAATTTAGTAGGAGATTTAAATAAGAAGGTAGCAATACTACAGGCCACACTAAAAAGAGAGGGTTGGTCCACACAAGAAGCTTATAGATAAAAGTGGAGGCAACACTCTGAACACTTAAGTGAAACCAACTGTGGGCAGACGCTCTCTTTCTGAATGCATACGTAAGATAAAGAAAACACATATCACTGTCACGTTCTTTTGTATGCATTCAGAAAGAGAGCGTCTGCCCACAGTTGGTTTCACTTAGGTATTTAGAGTGTTGCCTCCACTTTTATCTTTAAGCTTCTTGGGTCCACAGAGTGTGAGATGGAGATACGTAGGTATTTGACTCAACTTTTTTTCGAAGTGTTGGCTCCATCTTTACCTATAAGCTTCTTGATATATCTATATCTTCATGGTCTGAGTGTCAGTATTGTCAGGAGTGACAGGTTTGTAATGACAGATGACTAGTGTCGAGCGAGATGACAGTGACAGAAAACAAAGCAGAAAGCAAGCCAGAAAGAGCAATCGTAGCAAGCGAGCAATTGTAGAATGATTATATATTTTCCTTTATTTCAACTGAACAATATTTAATAAAATATGTTATCGGTGCGTATTCTAGTAATGTAATTATAGCAAACTCTTTTTAAATACTCGATATTTTATTTTATTGTTTTTTTTCAGGTTCGTTGCTTGTTACTTGTTAGCTTGATTCACTTTAGCAATGGATTTTATGTACCGGGGGTGGCTCCGGTGGAATTCAAAAAAGGCCAGAGAATTGAAGTTAAAGCCGTCAAAATGACAAGCATACACACACAACTTCCATATGAATATTATTCTTTACCTTTATGTTTACCCAAGAATGGTACATTTGTATATAAATCAGAAAATTTAGGCGAGGTTCTGCGTGGAGACCGTATTGTTAACACTCCGTATGAAGTTCATATGGGGGAGAATATTAAGTGTAGACTTTTGTGTCACCATAAAAATAATCCCATAAACTGGAGTGTTGAAGAATCTGAAAAAGTGGCTAGCCGCATTGAACACGAGTATTTTGTGCATTTGTGAGTATGCCCCTAAGATGAGGACACGGTTGGCGCAGTGGCTGAGCGATCGACTGCTGCGCAGCGTGTTGCGGGTTCGATTCCCACCCAGGGTAAACATTGGTGTGATGAGCACTTGTGTTTGCTTTGTGTCTGGGTGTTGTTTATCTATATATGTATGTATTTACAAAAAAAAAAATGTATTTGTGTATGTATATCAGCTGTCTGACACCCATAGTACAGGGTCTCCCTAGTTTGGGGTCAGATGGCCGTGTGTGAAAATGTCCCCACATATTATTATTATTATTTATGACCCACTGACCGTTAATAGTTAATTGGTATCTAATATTTGTACTTAAATACAACATGTGTCAGATATTGCTAATTTAAAATCCTAACACATGATTTTTTTCAGGCTGGTTGATAATTTACCAGTGGCTACCAGAATTACGAACAGTGACACCTCAGAAAGAAGTATAGAGCAAGGTTATCATCTTGGCTTTATATCCAAAGGCAAAGCTTATGTTAATAATCATTTAAAGTTACTACTCAAATATCACAAGCATAGTCAGTAAGTATAATGTTTTGTTTTATCAAATTTGATTTGACATGAATATCATGAAATATAAAAGTAACAGCTTCTATTTACTATTTCCTCAATACTTGTAAATAATTTTTTATGTTGTTAAAAGAAGACCAAGTTTAATTTTAGAAAAGATAGTATTTCTATAAAGTTGTAAGTAAGCCTTAGACATATAATATTAGTGGTTGAATAAACGCTGAAATTATTAGAGGCCAATGAACACTCAGTCTTGAAAATTGAATATTTTTATGCTTGTTTCCAGGGACTCATATAGAGTTGTTGGATTTGAAGTGGAGACTGTTTCTGTGGACAAAGATGATCTAACCTTTGTTGATGATTCTTGCCAGTTTCCTTCAGATCCTAATCCACAGCTGGTCAACGAAGACACAGGCACAAAGTTATATTTTACATATTCTGTTGAGTGGGGAGAGTCTGATATAAGCTGGGCATCCAGATGGGATATATATTTAGGCATGAAAGATGTACAAATTCATTGGTTCTCTATTGTTAATTCTATTGTAGTGTTGTTCTTCTTATCAGGTAATTGATAAATTATTTTACTTTATGCTACTTATTATTTTTATTAAGACATGCTAAATTGTTTTAATACAGGTTTCTTTGAAAAGTTAATAAAACAAAACCTAAATCATTAATATTAGAAAAAAGATTTTCTTTGTAGATATAATAATAAAATCAAATCATTTATTTCAATTAGACCATTATAAGGCACTTTTGAACTTCAAATGAGAGAAAAATTATTCTAGTTGCCAATTCCAAAAGGTAGTTTTGTATGGAGAAGAATGGGCAAGAAACTCCATACTTATGCTTTTAAAAATGATGTTACCAACATTTGCATTTACACAAATAATAATAATATCAGCCTATTACTGTCCCACTGCTGGGCAAAGGCCTCTTCTCAAATAGAGAAGGCACAAGCATATAAACCAAAAATGTTTCACGTTATTATTTTATTTTTCCATCTTATACATATTGTATGCCTCTTTTTAAAGTAAAATTAATCAGTAGTTTAAAAATTATTCAAAAATTTTGCTTTTGCAGGTATTTTGACGATGATAATGGTGCGCACATTAAGAAGAGATATAGCTCGTTATAATTCAGATGAAAGTATTGATGATATGATGGAAGAAACTGGTTGGAAGCTAGTGCATGGCGATGTTTTTCGCCCACCACCCAAAAGAATGTTGTTTGCTGCTGTTATTGGTAGTGGCATACAAGTCTTCCTGATGGCCCTAATTACAATCTGTAAGAAATCAGCATCCTTTTGACATAATATGAAACTGGAAAAGCATGGTTTCAATATTGGTCTTAGCATTATTATTTAATATACATAACTTATACAGATAAAAAAATACTTTACATTCATTAAAATTATTAATATTTGAAATTAATCATTTGAAAACTATGATTAACCAATGTGGTGTGTTTTAAATCACTATGATTTCTTTATCATTGCCAATTATGAGTAAAAATGTGAATTAATTAAAATTCTAATATTTCTTCATTAACAATGTATTTGTGAGGAAATATTTTTTTAATTACTAAATGTTGGGAGTGTTTTGTTTTTACTTTATAATTAATATCGAAGCTCAATTAATAAGTTTGTACTTTTCAGTTATTGCCATGCTTGGCATGTTGTCACCGGCGAGCCGCGGTGCGTTAATGACTGCTGCTATATTTCTTTATGTATTTATGGGTCTCATTGCGGGCTACTACTCGGCGCGATTATACAACACTATGAAGGGCAAACAATGGAAGCAAGCCGCATTTCTTACTGCAACACTATATCCAGCCATTGTTTTTGGAACATGTTTCTTTTTAAACTTTTTTATTATGGGTAAACATTCTAGTGGTGCAGTTCCGTTTTCGACCATGATGGCTTTATTATGTCTTTGGTTCTGCATATCATTGCCATTAATATACTTGGGTTATTACTTTGGGTGTCGGAAACAACCATTCCAACATCCAGTAAGGACAAATTTTATTCCAAGGAAAGTCCCTGAGCAAGTTTGGTACATGAACATCTTTATTTGGTAAGACTTTTTACTATTAATACTTATTACACACAATAGCATTATTAATTGAATAAATAGCTTGTTGGGATAGATATATATATACCACTGAGAGCATTTCATTAAAATAAACTAAATATCGACGGCTGAACCGATTTCGATAATTTTTTTATGAAAATGGTTTGAACCCTGGGGAAGGCCACTTGGCCACTTTTTAATCCGGGAATTCGTCTGCATCCGCGATAATCGACATTCACGCGGACGAAGTCGCGGGCCAATGATATATACTTAGATGCGTTACCCGCGCTCAATATTGCCAATATTAAAGCAAGGCAATTGCCCGAGTTTCACTTAGGGCTCTTACACACGAGAGGTAACTGCAGCTGTCGACATGCCAATAGGGAACATTACGCGAAACTCGGCGCAGAGGGGGCGCCCTAGCTCATTCCGTAAATCATAACCTCGTATTCTTGTTATTTTATGTTGTTAATATTGTAATAACTTGGTATTTTGTGAAAATATATCAAAGTTTTAATTAATCTTACTTACCTAACTGTACTTTAACCATATTATGGCGTCCTACGGCCATTTGAAAGTGGATTCTAGGTTATGCTCAGAATAAAATAATATTTGGTTGTCTTACATGATAAATGTGAACGTTATTCTGTAAATGCAACTATCGCACCTGAATACTTAACCTGAACATATTTTAGAGTGATTTTTAGCTGCTTCCCAAAGTTTTCGAACATTTTCTTCTTTTGGAAATGAATAATAATTCCCTTCATTTCTTCATCGAAAAACACAGCACTGATACATTATTGTATAATATAACACACTTCCCAATTTTGAACTCAATTAAAGGCAGAATTTCACGCTTTGAACGACTCGTCGATAAACTGTTTACGGACTATGCTAGTGCTGCACTCTGGTGCCAGAACATTGCACACAGGGTAAAACAGCCTATTTATGACGCCAAAAATGCAACGGCATAGGTAACTGGCATGTCGACGGCAGACGTCGACACGCCAGTTACCGCTGCCGTTGCAAATTTATACTTTAAGTTTTATAATATGCTTTGATAAAATACCTATTTAAAATTCTTTCAGCATTTTGATGGCGGGTATTCTACCATTCGGTGCTGTGTTCATTGAATTATTTTTCATTTTTAATGCGCTGTGGGAGAACCAATTTTATTATCTCTTTGGATTTTTATTCCTCGTGTTTTGTATATTGGTGGTGTCTGTATCACAAATATCAATCGTAATGGTCTACTTCCAACTTTGTGGAGAGGTAATGTGTTCAATTATCGAAATTAATGGTGGTACCTACTTATTCCAATGTATTGGTATTTATTGTTGCTCTTTGTGTTTTACAGGATTATCATTGGTGGTGGAAGAGTTTTATCGTATCAGGAGGTTCTGCTGTGTATATTTTAATATATTCTATATTTTACTTTTTTACGAAACTGGAAATAACAGAGTTTATACCGACGTTGCTTTATATTGGCTACACAGGTAATTAAATACAAATGTTACTACGCAGCAATGGAATAGCGCTTTTAATTACAATTGATCTATGCCTACTAATTGCTTACTAGCCTTAGAATAATAACGCATAGAAGGATAGTCTCATACACGCTCCCTACAAAAAAAATTAAGCAACATTTGTAGTTTGTGTGAGTGAGCGTCATGTAATTACGATCACTTAGAGCCTTATATAACTGAAGCGTCCAGAATTCCAGATACCGAGTTTTACGCTAGGGGGGGATTCCCTGCCAGTTATAAAAATTGACTGATACAGCGGTGGCTTCGTGTGTGGCTTGCATACCGTCGATGGAAACATCGTAAACGAACAGAAAGTCGACGATTTAACGTGCATCCAATTCTACTTGACAGAAACTTATTGGAATAATCTGATGATTCCATATCCCATATGGCTACCCTTTTTTCGACTTCGTCAATAAAAAGTTCCATGTCGAAGTTATCACGCTCCATTTCGGACCCAAAATACGTCCACTCGCCACGAACTCGCGCGTAGTACCACTACCTACTGGACGCAGCAATGGCGCCCGAGTATCTCACCTCGCGCGGCGCGCGGCGTTCGCGCATAAAACGAGCGAGTCGAGAGTCTCGCTCATTGCACGCGAGCGAAACGCGCGGCAGCATCTAGCTAGACGGGATATACCTATAAGTAGCTCCACTCCAGTATCTCGGGAACGCGCGAGTGTCTACGCGCGAGTGTAGGTACAGACAGCGTCATCAACTGCTAACCCCTTTTCCGAAGAAATTTCAATGCGTGGGGGGTAAGCAGTTGATGACGCAGATGACGCTGTCCCAGCGCGCAGATCGCCTTATCTGGACAGGCTTAGACGCACATAGACATAAAAAAATGTTGCTAGGAAAATCATTTTCCCTAAAATCGTGGAAAAAATTAATGAATGTATTTGAGCCGTAGCACGATTGCATATAAAAAAAATGTTACGTACGTAATGTAACTTGTCAATGTAGTTTTTTTATATTAACTAAAATACAGTCAAAACAATTTGTCATAATACAACGTTATAAAAGTTTTAATTGTTGTTTTTAACGTTAACTCTTAATTAAACTTAGAATAATTTTATTATTCATTGGCGAGTCCATGTCGCGTATCTATTTAAACTAGTTTAAATGTATACGCGACAATAATTTATAATAGCTTTTTAATATACATTACAATAAAATGGGCATCATAATAAAATTCATAATTTAGTAGACTCCAACAGTTTATAATAGTGTCTACAGCTGTATTAAGGGTAAATTTTCTTGACACCACTAGCAACACTTCATTGTAATATATTAGGTTATGAAATTTTAATTTGGAGATTGATTCACGTAAAAATAATGGATTGAATCATACTAACTACTTACCTACATGTGAAATATAATTTTATCACATTTTTTTTTATTATGTTTACCGTTTGTGCAATGGCAGTTTTCTACGCAACAAACCGTCATTTTTGAATATTTCTTGCGAGCTGTGTTCAACAGAGCGTGAACTTGATCACTGACGGCTCGCTGCGCAAACTGGTCCAATAATGGCCTAGTTTGAGTAGCTCACTTTTGGTGCTCGTACTATCCTTCTAGGCGGTAGTATTCTATATTACTAGCATACGTTATCAGTAATTCCTGCACTGGATTTTACGCGGGTGGGTATTTTACCGACTGTTATGGCTACCATCATAATATGATTTCCATCTCATCGTTCATCAATCATCATTCATTTCATCTTTTTTTTTTTTTTTTGGTGTTTGATTCCCATCTGTTGTAAACGTGTCTTGTTGTATTATACTGACTATACTCATAACAATCAATAATCATATGAATTGTGCCTCATTAGTCGACACTTGAGTTATTAATGTTATTACGTATTGTTACAGGACTCATGGTGTTAACATTTTGGCTTCTCACTGGCACCATAGGGTTCTTCGCAGCATACACATTTATAAGAAAAATTTATGCGGCTGTAAAGATTGACTAATTTTAATTTGTAGCCATAATTACTATTTTAAGTTTGAATGAGTGACGAATGGATTATAATTGAACAAAGATCTTTTGCTGATTTATATTGAGTAAATGTACATATTGATTTGTGTAAATAGCATGTAGTTAAAAATTGCATTTTAAAACACAATTTTGTTTAACTATTAAAATAAGATTGTTTTGTATTATTTCGAAGTTTAAGATTCATATTTATAAAAACGTAGAAATTTTAACCACTGCTTTTTCCATGAACTTACAGAATCTATTCCATTTGTAGGTACTGTTTTATCTTTTTTATTATTATTAAGTATAGATAGGCTATACCTGGGGACGTAAATTATTACGGAGTGTTGATGCTAATAACCAAAAAATAATAATACATGACCGATCTGTATAACTTATCACCAGATATATAGTAAGATATAACTTCAAAATAGTTGTTTAAATGGCCATAAATAGTAAATGATCACCAAAATTTAAACCCCATTTTAATATCAAATAGGGTACACTTAACCAAAAATTTTACATTTTGCTATTATATGTCTTAAACTAAACAAAAAATACAAACTTAGAAAAGTCAGTCCTCTAGGTTACTTAACTATAATAATAATAATTTTGAAATCTTATTGAAAACTTATTCTAACATAAAGTAGGTACCTACTAGCGCGTAGGAATCTGACAAGAACAAACACAACACACGCATACACACCCACACATTTACATGCACACATAAGAACACACTCATGATACACATCTGTGTTTGCGATCGAGACGCTGCATTAATTTGCTCAAGTCTAAAATTTGGTGATCATTTACTACATTTGGCCTTTGAATACAATTTGAAGAGCAGTCATAGCTAAAACAGGTAGAACCATTGTAATTTTTTTTTATACGTGCCGTTTCTTGGTGTTTAGTACTTACTCAGATTATAATACATTAGGCAGATAGACAGCGCGGAACACTGAGAGTGAAGTCACCAAAGTAAATACAAATTCGAATAACGAATACAATCTCGAGTCAGTACAGCACGAAGCGCCGCATCGTTAGTAGGTATATCACACGTCGTTCCAATATTTTTGAGAATAATGCCGTCTTGTGTTTTTAAACATTGTAAAAACCAAAAGCAAAATCAAAAGAAAGAAGGTGGAGTATCTTTTGATGTAAATATTGATAATTTGTTAATTTGGAAATTATTTGACGTAATTATTGTCAGTGGCATCTTGGAACACAAAACCATAACAAAAATTCTTCTGTGTTGCTGGTTTATATTGAAATATTTACCACCTAAGGTTGGAAATAAGTATAGGATACAGGAATATCGATTTCCAAAAACATTTATTACGATTATATAGTGTTTTATTTATCGCGCATTTTGCTTGGTACTTGAAAACGAAATTAATTTCGTTCCGTTACACTTAATGTTTTCACGTAACGTTCTAATATTTGTAACGATACTAAAAGCGTAAACTAAAAATAACGTTATAGAATATCATTTTCATATAAGAATATTTAAAGTTATTTTTCAGTTAAGTTATATTTCCGCTTATGATAACGTTACAAGATAACCGTTACAGATTGAAAACTTAAGAGTTAAGACCCTTAGAACAATGGAAAAATGAAAATTTGTGGGAATATGAGCTAAGCATGGACATATTATAATAGGGTATTACACCCATTTTTGAAAAGTGCTAATATGCCACCAAAAAAACAACATTTTTATTCAATCGATAAGTTTTCAAATTTCGTGCTTAGTTTGACGAAAACGCCTTTTAGTGGACGCCATATTGCTCAGCGAAAATGACGTCAGGTCGTTTTGTATCAAATGCGCTCATATTAAATGTGATAAATAGTGATAATTGTACCTATATAATTTAAAAATAATTAAAAGCATATTTTGTAATAGGTATAAAAAATCACGTTGGTTACGAAAATAACAAAAGTACAAAGCCAATAGGTTTACACAGCCGTACGGCGTAATAACATGGCCACTACCTATTTCATGGTGTTATAAAACAGATTAATAAAACTGAAAACTTTAAATTGAATTTAAAAAAATATTTTGTTATTTTTTAACTAAAACTTTCATTTTCCGACTGCTTTATGCCTAAGCTGTCTCAATAACATATTTATCGATTTTTTCTCATATAGAGTAAAACACCCTATTATCTGAGGTTCAGAAGACGAAGCTGGAAACGTTATCGGTATCGAAATAAATAGCGTTTATTTCGTTATTTAGTATAACGAAATAATATCGTTATTAATAAATAGTTCTAGAAACTAACTACTAACAAAAGGACCAAAAGGTCCGTTTGTTAGTGTCGTTATAGCCAACTGCCAAGTACTTTCATTTTGTTACGATCCTATTGGAACGTTACAAAACTATCATTACTAGAACTACGCACCTACCGGCCTACTTACACTTTTTTCGTGATTTTTTAAATTAATTTTAATATGTAGTAGAAGCAGATAGATAAATATTGATTAGTAACAACATTTTAACTTAAAAAAGACAACCGCTTTCTTAAATAAAAAAAAAATAAAAAATACTATAAAATCGGAAGGCCAAAACCAAACAAATTAAGTCATCCCTTAATTTCTTTTTAAAATCAACATCTTCTGTTTTGTAATCTGAGATTAATAAATTCCCAAAGTAGGTAGGTACCTGCATTCAATTAATACAATCTGTCTCGACAATGTATGTATAACATGTCTGCATTTTTCTGCAACACTAAATTATTTAAGTACTTAATAAATTATTATGGGTAATTTTGTCATTATCCTGGCAACCGTAAACGCACACAGAGGCAACGTGTTTTTACAGTGCTGTCACGCACACCTGTCTAAAACTGTGCATCACATGTTCTATCTGCCTATTGTTTTATAATCTGAGGTTTAGTAGGTACTTACTTACGAGTACCTACCTATATTTTTTTGGTAGGTAAGGGATTCCAGCTTAAGATTTCCAAAGTATTTTTTGGTGGTCATATTTATTCTCATAAGTACTTACCTACTTATCCCTTTTTTGAAACCGAATAATTATGGTATTAATACCTACTGCATAATACAGCCCCAGATAGTCAGAGATTAGTTTTCCGTAGATATCTACTGTTAGTATCAAAATGATTACTCAGTCTCTCAATATCATCATGTTTTTTATTCAGTGTGAGTCGTGTTATTTTATTTAATTCTCATTATACTTTTATACACGCATAGTAGCTATTAAATCTCCTTAAACTCGTTATCTTAAATTTTACTTATAAGTACCTACCCAAACATGAAAATTACAAAAATAATAAAACTGGTTTCATTCTGTACGTAATGTAAAAAAGTCATTAAGAAATGTTCAAAGTTAGTAACAGCTTTTGTATGAATGAATGATGTTCTGAAGTGATTGGGTTTATTCGTCGATACCTGTACCACATACACGAGCAAAATTATTTTATGGAAAGTTATTTTTTTCTAAAAAAAATTTTTTTTTCAAAATTATTTTATGGAAAGTTATTTAGAAAAAAAAATTTTTTTTTTCCCAAGGGGTCATCCATAAAGTACCTACGTCACAATAATTTCCTGATTTTTTGACCCCTCCCCCGTCCTTGTCACAGTTGGTCACATTTGTGGGACTCTACCCTGCCTAGTGTGACGATTTTATATTACAATTTCTAGATGTAAAATTGCAACAGCAGTTCCGAAATGTGAATGATATTTTTCAGACAATACTGACAGACAAATCGTTAATGACAGGAACATTCGATGTGTCAACATCTTTTTCATCCAACCATATACCATCATCGTCATCATCCAAACAAAGAATTTCTCTGGCACGTCTAGCAGCAATTCTTTGAGGACGAATCTTTGCGAAATGTGACGTCACGTAGCTTAGGACCCCTCCCACGCCTTGTCACACAATGTCACACTTCGTCGACCCCCTCCCCCCTCTCAACGTGTGACGTACTTTATGGATGGTCTCTAATGGGGAAATGCAATCAATATAATAGTAGTTGTAGTACCAAGTACCAAAAACAACAAATCTGACTTAAGAATCTAATTCAGGACTCCACAATAAAAAGAATTTAGGTAGCTAGTGGCTACCCTGTCTAAATTCTTATTCTCTCCTATTAATAAACACGGAATAAAGTTACGCCAAGCGTATTCCTCGAAAAATGTATGGTTAATCCGACGATGAACTGTGGTGTAACTTTACTCCGCGTTTATTTTAATAAGAGGGTATGTGTTTCAAGTTGTTGTCGTTTCTTTTGCGTTACCGTAGGTAGGTACTTAAAACTGCGCCGAGCAAAATAATTCAAAACAGTCGCCACTGTTAAAGTAATATAATCAATACCTTTACCATAATTACCATAAAAAATATGTAATGAATACCACAATGAATGTGTTAACCGATTATGGTTGGCAAAAAATAAGAATACTGTTTAATTTAATAAACAAAAATACGTAAAGTTGTACAAAAATCTTTAAAAAAATCTCGTATTTAGTTTAGTTTTGATAGTAAACTGTATTTTTTTTTTCACAAGTTTGAATTCATATTAATCTTTAATATTCATACTACAATTTGTAGTTTTTACATTTTCGAAATGTCGCTTAGTTACTTTATTATTAATTTTTGTTTTAATTGGCGCGCTGTTTTGAATCATACATACGTATGATTTAAAACAGCGCGAAAAATGAATAATAAAATAACTTTACTATCAAAACTCAACTAAATACGAGATTTTTTTTAAAGATTTTTATACAACTTGACGTATTTTTGTTTATTAAATTAAACAGTATTCTTATTTTTTGCCAACCATAATCGGTTAACACATTCATTGTGGTATTCATTACATATTTTTTATGGGAATTATGGTAAAGGTATTGATTATATTACTTTAACAGTGACGACTGTTTTGAATTATTTTGCTCGGCGCAGTCTTTTTAAGCAATTGGTTAAAATGGTCTTGAAAGAGGAATGACGTCTCAGTCGAAACAATGTGATACTAACTACTAATAACATTGAGAATAGAGCAAAAGCAATAGCAATGCAACAATGCATACAATACATACATGCATAGCAATGTTGTTGTTGTTGATCTCAATGTTGTTGTTGATCTCAATGTTGTTGTTGATCTCAATGTTGTTGTTCTAATTGCTGGGTAACGACTATTTTTTGGTGTGAAAAATCACTTTCTCTCCAATAAAACAAGAAAGAGACAGATATTAATCAGAGCTGTCAATTTAAGTTTATCTGAAATGTTCATACAAATAGAGTTGACTCAGCAGTGCTATTCTATTACAATCTCCCTCGGTGAACACCTAGGTGGAGTGAGCTGTCATCCGTCCCTAAGCTAGGGATTGACAAAGCAGACTGACGGATGACAGCTCACTTTATCTAGGTGTTCACCGAGGGAGATTGTAATAGAATAGACGTATACAGAACGTATTGATTTAAAACACGGCGAAGTTCAAGAAAAGAATTTACCATCTCTTACTTAGTTATAATCAGTCCCCGTCTTTTCTTCAGCTGCCGGGCAGTAAGAGATGCTAAATTGTCTAATTTAAGTTTACTTTGTGAACAAGGGAATCAGCGCTAGAGTCAGCTTGTATGCGTGAGTTCAGACTAGTTTATTATGTATGTACTATATGTCTATTCTGTTACAATCTCCCTCGGGGAACACATATGAAATGAGCTGTCATCTGCCCCGATGCTAGGGATTTACAAAGCACTACATTCGGATGACAGCTCACTTCACTTAAGTGTACACCGAGGGAGATTGTAACAGAATAACACTGCAGGTTGTAATTCTTGGTGTGGTGCAGACTGGTATCTCAATCAAAAAAATAAGTAAAACTTTTTATAGGGTTTATGTCTGTTCAAGTTACAATCTGATAAGAAAATAAAATGCGCGTCAGAATCGCACACATTGTAGTTCCTTCACAGACACACCCTTTTGGGGACTGAGTCGCCCTCGTCCGTGGGAGTACACCCCTTATCCCGAATCCCCACACGTGGTCCCTGGGTGGTGCAAACCATGCGACAACATACTGGTGGTAGGCTTCGGCCGTGGCTAGTGACCACCCATTGGATAAAGCCGCCCCGCCAAACGGCCTTGCCGTGTTTCGGTGCGAAGTCCAGTGACGCCGTCTGAGTAGGGTGGGTCGGAATAGCTGCTTCACTAGCTGTTAGACCGTATTTGACACGCATAACTGTAGCTGCATCGGATACCTAGTCCTGGAGGGTAGCGGGATCCGAGGCACGGTGTACCGCTGGCCGACCGCAGTTAGTAGGGGGCCCGATCGGAGCTAGCCACTCTCGGGAGGCCGCCCCGCCAACTCGCGAAAAATCCCGGGATGCGCCATCGTGCCGGTTGGCGACCGGACGATAGGGCCCGATTGACATCCCCGGGGGGGGCTCGGGCGTCCCCGCAGTCTCCAGATTAGTTACCCACTAATGTCGTTGCGTTGTGTGTGTCTGCTGGTCAGCAGCGTGAAGCCTCATTCTACTTCCACCCTACTCACCGTAATTCATTCCTTAATGCCCAAAAGAAGCAAGAGACATAAGGTAGTACAGCGGTTGCACTCCCTGTCACTGAAAGTGCACCTCACCAATATTAGAGGGTTGCAATCAAATATCGTGCCGGTCCACTTCCATCTTGAGACCGAAAAGCCAGCTCTCTTGTTTCTAACGGAGACGCAAATCAGATGTCCGACTGACACGGCGTACCTATCGTACCGATTGGCGTAATATAGGCTTTGTACTTTTATTATTTTCGTAACCAACGTAATTTTTTCATTATTACACCTATTACAAAATATGCTTTTAATTATTTTTAAATGATATACAATTATCATATTTAATATGAGCTCATTTGATACAAAACGAACTGACGTCATTTACGCTGAGCAATATGGCGTCCAGTAAGAGGCGTTTTCGTCAAACTACGCGCGAAATTTGAAAATTGAACATTTAGATCCATTTTTATGGCACTTATCGATTGAATCAAAATTTTGTGTTTTTTTTTGGTGGCATATTAGCACTACAGAAGTACAGAATTTCATTAAGACACTTTTCAAAAATGGGTGTAATACCCTATTCCCCCATCCCCATTCCATCACCGGACGAGCAGGGATACGGCGAAGCGTCACCGCTATACGGTTGAAGTTCCACGGTCTCAAACCAAGCGCTTTACTTCCACATTTATTGTGCGAACTGCCAGACTGTGGAATTCACTGCCCGCCTCACTATTCCCCGATACATATAATCTGGGTATCTTCAAGGCACGAGTGAACCGGTTTATTCTAGGCAAACGTGCTCCACCTTAGGCCGCATCATCACTTAAGATCAGGTGAGTTGCGGTCAAACATAAGCCTATAACAATATACAAAAAAAAAAAAACACGCGGCCTGTGGTGGCGGCCAACCGCAGGGCACGGCTCTGGACGCTGCATTAACACTTTAACACGCCACCGCACAGTGGTGTGATGGCCTGAAGCGCCATTAGATGTGCTGTATGTGCTACAATCGGACGTCAGTCAATATTGCTAACCGTAACGAATTCGTATTAGTCTTAGGGTCTCCCCACATTTATCTACGCGGAATCGGCTAACACTGACAAAACACGACTTCAGCTCTGTTCTTAGATCTAAGCAAAGCCTTCGACTTCGTAAATCATTCCAATCTTATCGATAAATTGAGTAAAATTGGTATAAGAGGTCCAGCCTTAGAATGGTTTAAATCATATTTATCAAATAGAACTCAGTTTACGAGAGTCACAAAATTTTATGAAAAAATGAACAGTAGGTATTACCAATTTTGATTCCCATCCTCGTCACAATTACTTTGGAGTTCCACAAGGAACTATCTTAGGACCACTATTATTTCTTGTATATGTTAATGATCTTCCCCAAGCAATAAAAAAGAATTGTGTTCTGTTTGCTGATGACACAACAGTTATCCTAGATTGTAAGAAGGATCAATCACACGAGTCTGATATTGAGGACACGTTGAATATTATTAGCTTATGTTTGTACTTTGATTCGGTATGGGATTATTGTCTGGGGAAACTCTTCTGAAACTTCAAGAGTTCTATTAGCACAAAAAAAATGCATGCGCGCAATTTTCGATATGGACTGGACTGATTCCTGCAGACCAGTATTTAAATCTCACAACCTACTCACAGTTCCTTGCATTTATATATATGAAGTCGCTAAATTTGTTAAAACTAATTACTCACTTTTTGAATCTAAAAACAATAACAACAAACGAAAAATTACACAGTTTCCATTAAAAATGCCCGTACCTAGAATAGAACTGTTCAGACGCAGTTGCGTATATATGGCGCCACTTATTTATAATTCTCTACCAAATTTTATTACTGACTTACCCTACAGAAAATTCTGTATAGTTCTGAAAAAATGGCTTATTTCACATAGCTTTTATTCAATAGCTGAATTTTTAAAAACCTCGTCATGTCAGTCCTATCATTTTAGGAATGCATTGTAGAATTAGTTGCCACTGTTCCTACATAGGCTTTATTTTATGTTATTATAAGGTAATTTAATTGTCTATTGTTTGTTACTTAAAAAAAAAAAAAAACAAATTTATGTTAAACCTACTTGTTATAATGAGTATTACTTAGCAATGCAGCAAATGCGCTCATGAAATAATGCTCAAATATATTATGTTTATTTTGTGAAGAGTAGTTATTGCTCCAATATTTGCATGCCAATTTGTGGCGAAATGTGTCTCTGCACTACAACAATGTAACATCTTTTATAACCGCATTTAAGCAAATAAATGTTTTGACTTTGACTGGTAAAAAAAGCCTTTATGTCTACGTTACAAGGGTGTTACCAATACCATTCGCATCGGCTCGGCTCAGACGACGCGTCGCGACGCAGGCCGACGGCGAAACGAGCAGTTTGTCGATTAGCTGATCGCATCCGTACGATAAGTCGAGTAGTGTGGTGTCAATACGCACTCAGCTTAAGCTGATTCCGCGTCGATAAATGTGGGGAGACCCTTACTAGTCCTTGCAGAAGATGAGAAAAAATGGTGCTTATACCTGTCGGAGAACCCCCGTAAGGAACGAAGTTCCTTACATACGCGTCTGTACAAAAAAACGAGTGTGTTCATTTGCTTACACACGCGATACACGCACACGAACACACACGCATTTCGTTACGTGACGATTTCTACTAATTCGCATTATCCGTAAGTCGCGTTAAGCAACCTCGTCCCAAAAAACATTAAACATTTGAGGTGTGTGGTGAGGTACTTACTACCTATGTTATCATTACCATCACAAAGGGGATGGAACCGATCTGACATATCGACCCGCCCGCCATTTTGTTTTATTTTCGAAATCACCGCGCATTATTATCTTGATATGAATGGACTGAGAGGACTCATAGACGAACAAAAAATGTCAAGTTACATGGTACCCTAAAGTGTTACATTACCGCGATATTTGCAGGTAAAGATCGACAAAGAGCACAACGGCAATCATTACAAATAGACTTATTACGTGTCTTTACGCGTCAGATTGTATCCAAATAATCGTTCCCAGGTTGATTATTATTATTACTGTTCATTAGAAGAGAGTACAGACGCCAGCACATCAAGCTTCTACAATCTGTCACATTTCTTTAATCGATTTTCAACTTTATAGTTAAAGAATATGGTTCAAGATTGATTGGGAAAATGTGACAGTTTCGGGTAGATTGACCTGCTGGCGTCTACATTACATACTACTAGTAGAAGTAGTTTGCATGTGCTCCTAGTGGTAGGTATGTAATGTGTACCTACTCTCTTTCAATAAACTGTAATAATAATAATCAAACTGGAAACGATTATTTGGAAACAATCTGACACCTATAGACATGTATAGTCTATTTTGAATAATTGTCGTTGTAACTTGTACTCATTGTCGATCTTTACCTTCTAATATCTCGATAACGTGACACTTTGGGGGGTACACTTTGGGGGGTACCCCAAAGTGTCACGTTATCGAGAACAAAAAATGACAGTTACATTACATGGTAATGTAATGTTACTGACATTTTTTGTTCGTCTATGAGTCCTCTATCCATACATATCACTACCACCGTGCGCCGCGATTTCTAAAAAAAATCAAAATGGCGCTGGGCCGATATGCCAGCTTCCATACAAAAATAAGGTTCGAACCCCTTACTTTTAGGAATAGAAATTATAACAATACCATATTAATTCTGGGAAATTCCTGTATATGGCGTACTTAATTTTTAACGCAATACATGCGGCCTGTTGTAAAAAATCCCAACTGGCCGTGCTTGGCCGCCGCCAGGCCGCGCGCTCGCACACACTCGCGGTGATGGTGGAGGGGACGGGGCATCCGGCCGCGGCCAGCCGCTTGCGGAATACAACTGACTGCCACCGCGCCTGCCTGCGAGCCACTTAACGCGGCTTGCGGTAGATGTGATAGACGAGAAAATGTAACATCATCGTAAGATTTTTGAGTTATTTCCCCTCCATAAGCAGTCTTTTTTTCTTACGCGCGCGCGCGCTCCCTTAGTTCCTTTGCTTTGTGTGCTTGTTTTTAACAGTGACACTGACAGTAGCTTTTCGTCTAGAGATATACCTTTACAGGTGCCTGATTTTAACTACTACTACTACCATGAAGCTGTAGATTAAAACTATAAGCTTTTTGATTACTACTAAACAACTACTAGTTTAAAAATAAATATAGTCTATATTCGTGTAAAACGCGTCGGAGCGTGCACTTTTGATTGGCCAATTTTTCTTTTCGTAGTCATGACTCGTCCATAGATATAGGTCAGTTGTGTGTATGTAGATAATTGTGATTGTCATTAGTGTCAAAGAAATGTTTCAAATAGGGATGTCAAAGACGCTATTGAATATCGATATATAACGTAACGATATTTATTGGAGTATCGATTTTGATGTTAAAATTTTCGAAATAAAAAATATCAATATATCAGAACAATTTCTAAACGAATATTCGCGCCCTAAAAATTTGAACATTTTTCCTAACATACCTTATTCATTTTACGTTAAGAGGTATCTGAAGTTATTTAGAAGTTTCACGGGCTTCGACAGGTTACCTATCATTCATTGTGACTATTTGTGACTAGTGGTAATGCCGGCACTTCACATGGCGTATTTATTGTAATAGTACAAAATCGACTTTATTTCAATAACGTTAAGGGTACATTTGGCATTATCCAAATAAGGCGAATATTTGCACAAATACGCCATGTGAAGTGCCGGTATAACGTGCAGCGAGATATTAGTAAACGAACTTTTTATGAATGAGCTTTAAAATAAAATAAAATAATAGTAAAAAAGTAAAGAATTTGACTGTCACTCAGGAAAGAAAAGATTTTTATACCTTTTCGATAGTTAGAATTTTAAACAGATACATCAAAATATCGAAAAATTTAATATCGTACAAACAATATCGACTTATCGATATTTTTGACAAACCTAGTCTAAAAAAATAGTAAAAATGACCGGAAAACCGAAATGTCATTAGGAGCATTGATAAAATAAATATTTATTTATACATTCAAAACGTAGTATTTTCTACGTAATTAATATTAAGTTTCTAAATTTCTATGTACAAAATGGAAACCAAAGTAGCAATAGTAACGGGAGGCAACAGAGGCATAGGATTTGAAATAGTGAAAGGACTGTGCCAAAACTTTAATGGTGCTGTGTACCTTACGGCTAGAAACGAAGACAGAGGACGACAAGCCGTAAAGAAATTACAAGACTTAGGCCTAAAACCTCTATTCCACATATTGGACGTCACATGCGAGAAAAGTGTTCAAGACTTAGCTACACATATTTCAACACATCACTCTAGAATTGATGTTTTGGTAAACAACGCCGGCATCCTAGACTTTGATAAGGCTATCCCATCACACGAAGACGCTAAGAGACTCATTGATACGAACTTTATGAGTTTGTTGTCAATATCGAAGATATTATACCCTCTACTTTCAAACACAGCCAGAATAATAAACATTAGCAGTGATTGGGGGTTATTATCTAATGTACGTAAACAAATATGGCTCGACACGTTGGTTAAAGAAGATCTTACTGTTGAAGAAATCTTAGACTTTGTAAATGAGTTTTTGCGGGCAGCTAAAAATGGTAAAAGTTCATTTGTTTCCATTGCGGGCCATTTCGGAGACTATAAAGTGTCTAAAGTAGCTATGTCAGCATTAACATTTGTTCAGCAGCGGCAGTTCCTTGAACAAGGCAAAGACATTTCTATAAACTGTGTCCACCCTGGATTTGTGATGACTGATATGACCAAAGGTATGGGTGACTTCACCCCAGAGCGAGGGGCAAGAGCTCCTCTGTATTTGGCTTTAGAAGCACCTCAGTCACTTAAAGGAGCATTCATATGGCATGATTGTCATCATGTTAATTGGGATGACTAAGGATGTATTGGCTTTTTAAATTCTTAGTGTTACAACTAGGGCATGCAATTATCTAGATCATTACATTATCTGAATAATTCAAATACTTTCAAACCACTATCCGGACATATCAGGATAATATCAATATTTTGGATATCACTGTCAAAAAGTAAAGTATTAAATCAACATTGTTATTACCATATGCTCTCAATGAAGTAATTATAATTATTTGTTAAATTAACAATAATCATAAAACTGAACAAATTTCTTAACATGGCACTGTCTAAAGATGCTGGTGTAAGAGTTCATTATTGTTTTTTTTTTTAAGTTTGTTTTAATTCCTTTTTACTTTCACTTAAATATTATAATGTTGTTTTTTCTAGCCCTACCATGTATGAGCTTCAATTGCACTGAATAATGTCTTGTAAAATAAAGGTTATATTTTGTATTGTTTTGGAAACCTGAGGGTCAATAGCAGTTTCTTAATCACCAGTCATTCTTTTTTTGAATGAATAAAAATATGAAATGAATTTTATCAAGCAAAAAATTACCTCTTTGGACTAAGTTTTAATCATTTATTGGTGATGATTAGAAAGGCGGTTTATCAATTGCAAGGATTTATTATTTAAAAAAAATGAACAGGAAAACTGATACTTATCAAAACATGTAAATTAGCAAAAAAATATAATAAACTATCTAGCTCCTAAACTACAAAAAATCTCAGAACAATCAAGGGAGTAGTTTTGGGTACCTAGCGTATGGAGAAATAAATTTTCTTTTGGACATTGTTATATGGGCCACTCTGTATGAAAATAAAATGCATAGTAAAGTGGATGTGCCAAAATTCACGTAAGATTTGAATTTGCCGCCATTTGTTGTGAAACAATTCAATTACTGCATGAGACATTTCCTGTGTCCTAAGAATTGCCACCTCGCCCGATCATAGTACCTATATGAGCCCAGTATAAGTCAAAGCCTGCTACCAACCTTGCAGTGAAGGAAAATGAATAACTTTATCATCACTGCATCAACGAAATTAGGCATTTATGAAAAACTAGCTTTTGCCCGCGAGTTCATCGCCGTGAATGTCGATTATCGCGGATGCAGATGAAGTCGGGGATTAGGTAAAAAGCTTGTCCTTCCCCAGAGTTCAAGCTATCTTCAAACAAAATTTCATCAAAATCGGTTCAGCCGTTTGGTCGTAAATCGTAGGTACCTAACGGACAGACAGAGTTACCTCCGCATTTATAATTGTGCTCCGTTGTTTCCTTTTCAACAATAATACCTATTAGTATGGTTGGACGGGATGATGATGGAAAATTCCGACAATAGTGTCAACAAAACCGTGGTGGCCATTTTGCCCGATGTGCTATTCCATAACTATGTAACGTAAGCCAATGCAATTTGTTTCAATTTATAAATTAAAACTTCGTAAAAGATCCTGAGTTTTCTATTTAATTCAAATCTTGCATAGGTACATTTTGGGACTTCCATTAAGTATTTTAATTTAATATGTATTCACATGTACCTAAGTACCTCTCTGTTAATTCATACATTAATTAAAACAACTAACTATCCGTAGGTATTATTACCGATAGAATAATACACGATATCCGAATAATTATATTCGACGGATATCCGCATGCCCTAGTTACAACCATGTTAATCCTGTGATATCAGTGTCACACGCACTTTAAACTAAAATACATGATTTCTTCTAGTTTACAACTTTTCATTTGTTACGTAATATTGTCTGAGCTACTGTGTAGAATAAAATGTAGGTACTTATATTTTCCTGGATGGAGGTTGTGAATCATTTACATAACAGTACATGTTTATTAGTTGTTGGCCTAATTGTAACTAATGTATTTTTTCTATACCTATTCACTATTAAGCCATCATCACTAAGTGATAGGATGTAAAGTTATAATCTATTTATTAGTAAAAAAAAGTATTTAAATCAAAACAACTCAAATCTGTTTTCTTTGAACTTTTACGGTGCCTTTGTATATTGTTCACTCGTTCACTCACTCTATTGTTCAGATATTTATTTATTTCACATAATATTATTCCTTCCAACTTACTACATGATACTTAACAATTATGCTTTCAGTTTTTGGAGTTTCAGATATAACTTTTTTTATGGTAAATGCTCATAGGAGAAAATCTTATAATTAATATACCTACTTAAAATGAAAATAGGTACCTACCTACTTACGCAAAATAAAGTTTGTGACATATAGGTAGGTACAACAAGTTCAATATTAGGAAAAATAGCATGGTGCTTGTTTGTGAAATTACTGTAGTACTAACTCAGCTAAGAAAAGCCTGGGTTGTAAGAAATTCTGAGAGAACTCCTTAATAGGGAACTCCAGTTATGCAGAATTCAAAAGCGAGTTAGGTACTCCAAAAGATAATATTAATTTGGTGATGTTACGCACACATGTAGGTATATAATAAATAGTAGGTACCTATTCTTCAACCCATAGGTATTATGAAATACAGTGGGTGGCCATATTATTAGGGACAGTACCAAGATTATTGTACTTTCTAATTTGACTGAATTTTTCTGGCAAATGATTGGTTATAGGCTTCACGGGTATTTTTTGTTTGAAAACTTTATTAATAGAGATAATAAAAACATCAAATGTACATATTGGCGAAAATTATTTTTTTTTTTGGAAAAAAAAAATTTTTTTTGGTAGGTACCTACCTACCTATGTCGAAAGATATTAGGTACTTTAATATTTTGGGACGTCACCCTTAGCTGCTAAGGCAGCTTTTATTCAACGTGACATGTTCTATAAACATATTTTAGGATTCTGTTGAAGGTGTGTACTACGATGCCACCTTATATTGAAAGCTGCAATCAGTTTGTGCTTCATGGTGATCACTTCCTTTGCGGTCGCTAGTTTGGTGAGATCCCACAGGTTCTCTATAGGGCTCATGTCTGTTTGGTTACCTGGCCAGGGCAAAACATTTGTATTTTTTCAGCCGGAACTACAGTAACACTCCTGGCTGCATGCCACGATGCGAAATCGTGCATAAAAATGTACTCTCCATCACCAGGAAACCATTCTTCGAGCTGCAGCCGTAGTCTAGTCTACCTCATGGTCCCTTCCACGACTTCCCTTCCTTCCTTTCCGTTCCATGCCCTTGGCTGAGATCACAGACATGATACTGATTATGTGTTTAACGCTCTCCACAAGGCAGTCTGCATGGGACCAGACCGTCGCGACTCCATTGCGTCATTGTACAAAAAATACCTTGGTCGACCAAAATCTAAACATCGATTCATGGCAGAAGCATATCTAAAAAATATTACATAATCACAATATTGTGTTAGTAATAACAACGTATTGTACTTTTTAAAGTCATTTTTTCACCGTTCTCCAGTCTTCAACAGTTATATTCAGTGAAGTCTGGCCCAGTACAGTCCCGTAAGGGTATATGTGTTCTGTGAGTACAGTCATCTCTTTTTCATGGCCTGAGGCGTGATTTTTTGATTGATCGATAACCTATCAAGTTCTATTCGGCTAATAGCTGTCAATTCCATCCTGTCGGAAAGTTGTATTTCTTCATCGTTCATCATCGTAGTCAGACGTCTCATACTCGTTTTTCGGTTTTTGAGACCGATATCCCTGATTTCACGATTTGTACGAGAAGTGGTAATTTTATTCCTACCATATTTTTTGGTCGGTCTGGTTTCAGAGGTTTGATCAGGCCCCTCTTTCCCACTGGGCACACTGGGCACGTGCCCAGGGCCCCGCGATCGATAGGGGCCCCCAATTCCTGCCAGATCACAAAACGATAACCGATAACTAATTCAAACATAGGTATAATAAAAATACTATTTAATGGGGACAGTAACTACACTATTTCGAAGACCAAATAATCAGTGAAATAATTTTCAAATAACTGAAAAAAAAAACTCTAGTTTGTTTTCATGTAAGTAAATCGTTTCTAATGTAAATCAATGCTCTTTGAGTGCATTTAATGTTTGGAAGCACATTATTTTAACACGTCAAAAAAGCCTAGTAAAACTATGGTGACTTGTCTGGCACGAAGTAAAGCGGTTGATTGATTACCTACATATAGACTTGTCAACATCGAAAAGAAGAGTCCTGCTATGTTATTCTGTAAGAACTCACTCCAGTTCTCACTTCTGATTCCGCGGTGAAAACTGTTTTAGGTAGTCTGTAACTCGATGAAAACTACGCTAGCGCTACTAAGTGCTGGTATAGGTGAAGCGAACTATTATTTTGTTACTTAAAGCGAATACCAAATACTTTTCACTTCAAGTAAGTTAAATCGAAAATGAGATAGGATTCGAATTTGCGAGTGAATTCTTACAGAATTGCACTGCTGGAGAAATGTAAACGGATTGTAGCTGTTGTAAATTAGTAGTAAATTTTTGGCATCGAGAGGGCTTCAGTTTCGCGGTGACAATTAAATCCTCGGAACTTCCAACAATGAAAATTATTTGTGTGTGGACGTGTGGAGTTACTGAGTGAATTTAATAAAATATTTGGGAATCCTGGAAAAGGTAACATTTCTTATTTTCTTATTTAGCTGCAAACGTATGCCTATCAACAGTTAAAAAAAAATGTATTGGGTACCTATATTGACGAAATGGAATAACGTCCTAAAAAAATCATAAATTAAGTTAAATTTGCAGAACTAAAATATTTTTCTGTTAGCTTGACAGTACGCCCAATCTGTCTCATGTTGACTTTTAAAACTTTTAAAATACGTAAAAGACCATGTTCTCGTTGAAAGGTTTCAGAAATTTATACGTATTAAGGAGCATAAATCAAAGTATTTAGCGGAAACCATGTTTATTTTTAGAAAATCATGATATTCTCATAAAATATTGCAGAAGTCAAAGCCTCAAATATGACAGAGAAGTATCAGTACCTATACTTCTTATTGGTTGTAGACCAGTATCTACAACCTATACATACCTCAGAGGCAACTAAGTTTTTGAAATGGTTCAAAATACAAAACTATTTTTCGGCCTCTCCCCACCGATGGAATACATTGACAGAACATTTAGGTTGAAAAATAGTTTTGAAAAGTCTTTTTATTGACCAGAGGGTCAGTCCGAGCTGATGCAGTAAGCGGCTTGCATGAAGGTCATACACAAAGAAGACGAAACTAGAGACATTATAATATTTATAGGAAATTTGGAGCTCTAACCAATATTTGAAAGAATATACAAACAACTATTTTTTTTACTTCACTTGATGATTTTATTATTAACCTCAGGGATAAATTTAATTACTTTGAATCGACGGCCAAGGAATAAAAACCCAGAATATGATTAAAAGGACCTATCTCAAAGAACAAGACGTAGAAACTCACGCCAGTTTTTCGATGGCTATGCACGGTAATTTCAACTGAATGGAAAAATAGAAATCAAAGTAGAAACCTTTTCTCCCATAATTGATACGTTACATACTTTATGTTATAATACTACGCGTTCATCTAAAACAGCGATTAAGTTCCTTTAAGAACATTAGACAGCTAATAACAGTCAGCTAGTCGTTAACTATAAAGACGTTACTGAGAAAGAGTTGGAAATGGAATGTATATGTTACGGCTAAAACCCGAAGTGCGGTTACACCTAGTTTTAATTGGCTAGAACTAGGTGTAGCCGGTAGCAGTTAAACTTAGGTGCCGCCTTTTTTTTAACTTGGGGAAATCCTCATGGACTGTCCCTCGTCCGGGGAAGACGGGAGATGTGCCGGACTCTTACCCGCCAATGATGTAGCGGGTCTCGTCGATCTTGACGGTCTAAATGCCGCCGAATCCACTAGAGTGGCGCGTGTGGCGCGTAAGTGAAGCGCGCATGAAGGCTCGAGGTAATTAAGCACCCTGCGGCGCCCGGTGCGTCTTCTCCTGGAGGGAAGTGAGGCAGTTGCTTCCCTCACCCTCTCCGCCGCCTCTTATGCGTGCATGACTTGCTCGCTAAGCGAGGCAACAGCCTCCCACGTACTCTCGCTCTGGAGCATCGAAAGAACGATGTTTTGGGAACGACAGGTCACCTACTGCTGCGGAGAGTTCACGGCGCTGCTCTGCCTATGCTGGCCACTTTGTGCTGAGCTGTGTCCTCCAAGCAATCTCCGCAGTGGTGACAACTAGGCAATTGTTCGCGACACTGATACTTCTCAAAACAGCCATGTCCGGCCAGAGTCTGCGTCAGCCGGAACGTGAGGGCGCCGTGCCGGCGCCCTAACCAATCCTCCATGACGGGTCTTACCGCCGAAATTACGGCGTGTCCTAAACTTAGGTGTAGCCTGCGAGCTCGGGACTTGGGGTACCCGGACTTGATTATTTTTTACCAAACCATTGAGCAGAAGAAGACGGTCGACGTCAAGTCGACGGAGCCACGCTGCGCGGGGCTCCTCTTTCTGTCTTCTTCCGGTTCAATAGCACAAAAACAGACAATTTAACCAACGGAGTGTGGCTGCACCTAGTTCTAGCCGCTATGATGAAAGCTAAACTTGGTTCTAACCAAGTTAGATGTACATCTAACTTTAACCGCAAGAGGCCGGCTGCACCAAGTTGTAGCCGGCCTAAACTAGGTGTAGCCGCACTTCGGCTATTAGCCGTAACTTATACATTATACAGAATACTTGAAAATTGTTCATAGTGAAAATGGAGGAAGAAAGAATTTTCTGAACATATCATATTAAAAAAAAAACAAAATTGAAGACACATTTCCAAATGAGAAATCGAAAAAAAAAAACAGAAATCGTATTGAAAATCTTCTTAAGCATAAAGATTGTAATAGCAGTGGCGAGCGTTCCTTCTCCATATTAAAAAGGTTATGTTAATGCATCAAGAGATTTTAACCAGTTTGTCGCTAATATCCATTTATGTGAAGAAGTGAATAAAGATTTTGCCTATCTCAAATCTAGTAGGTACCTCTTATTTATTTATTGTCACTGTAAATAAATAAACCTAGAACTTTGCTTATCTACTTTCTTTGTTTGAACTAACAACTTAGTGCTCTGTTTAGGTCATAGGGGCCCCATTATCCTATTGTGCTCAGGGCCCCCAACAAGTTAAAGACGGCCCTGGGTTTGATCGGATCAGTTTTATCTAAATACGGTTAACTACAGACATTGAAACACATGAAATAGCTTCTATATCTCACTGGGAATGAGCAGAGTGTTGTAAGTAATAATGTTTGTATTTCTCTACATTTTTTCGGAGAAGTGTCTGAGTGTCTTGCCCACGCCACAAAAATACAATTTTGACGTTAACACGTTATACCGATTACAAACTAAAATTCACGTAGGAAATTTAAAAATAAATTATGCTGTAAAAATGTTACTTCCGTTCTGACGATTTTGGATAGAAAAAACTTGTTAAATCAATACAATAATGCATTTTACCACCGACCAAACAACCACAATTTTCAACATTATGGCAGCAAAAATGAAGAAATGTCACTTAAAAAATAAAAAAAATAAAAATGGCGCGAATTCATTTTGTTATTTCTTATTAAAAACAATGATAACAATACCAGTAGTAACACCAATTACAATTATCTTACATAAATCTATTTATTTGCTTAAAAATAATGTTTTAACTAGAAATTACACATCTATGACTGGGTGTCCCTAATAATTTGGCCACCGATGGTAGTTCTCTTTCCAAAGTTGCAACCCTATATTTTTGCTTGTGCTAGACAAATGTGCTACCTACCGAAACATGAAAGACTGTAAAAAGCATAACATAATATTATAACAATTTGTATGCTTAGTAAGTATGACTAGGTATATGAAACAAGTCAATGAACAATGTTAGTCGTACGTTAACCTTTTGATAACTTGTACCGTTGATAAAGTATTTCAATGGGGCTGATATAAATCAGTTCTTTACTTAAGTACCTATACTTTCAATATTTACAATGATCATTTTATTATTAACTAGCTTCTGCCCGCGACTTCGTACGCGGATCCTGTTGCTTATGCCAGCAACAACGGGGTCGGCAAAATCGAAGATCTGAAACGTCTGATGTCGAATTCTAAGAGCCCGGGGACGGGAAAACAACGGGATACAAAATTTTTCCAACCCCTGTACAACATGTTTGCAATAAACTGATTTGATTTGATGCGCGAGACGATTCCAGACGTTCAAAAAGTACAATTTTGAATCATACTTCCGATGGCGGAACATGTGGCGTAGTCAATCATAGGAGTATACGTAAATGCACTCCGTTCCTTATCAACCCAAAGAAGGTCGCCATGCCCTACGGCTATATCTTGAGACACATCCGATTCTTCAGATGACATCGACATTCTGTTCAGAGAATGTCGAAGTCGATCAGAATTCAAACGTTCGTTGCGCTCTTCTTCTGTCTCTTCATGCCGTACTCCAGCAATTCTTTCTCTTTTACTTTCGAACTGATTATGAATATTTTGTTATGTGCGTGTTCGGGACAATGTATGATAATCTCGATCAGCAGTTAGTCGCGCATCACGTTCATCACTCGTTTCAAAAGACCTGTAAGTAGATGTGCGAATACGCTGAGAACTCAAGCGTGATTCTGTATCGGTAAACGTTTCCGATTCGCGAGACAATGCGTGACGTTCACGATCAGCGGTCAATCACGCATCACGTTTCCCACTTGTTTCTAGACACCTAGAAGTCGATGCGTAGATACGTTTGGAACTCAAGCGCAATTCTCTATCCGTGAACATCTGCGACTCGCGAGACAATGCGTGCCGTTCACGATCAGCAGTCAGTTGCGCATCACGTTCCCCACTTGTCTCTAGAGACCTAGAAGCCGATGCGTAGATACGCTTGGAACTCAAGAACAATTTCCTATCCGTGAACGTCTCCGACTCGCGAGACAATGCATGACGTTCACGATCAGCGGTCAGTCGCGCATCATATTCTTCACTGGTCTCTAGAGACCTGGATGTAGATGCGTAAATACGCTGAGAACGCAGGCGTGCTTCGCGATTTAAAGAGGTTTCCACGGAGCGAGTTGCAGCCTGATGTTCTCGAACAGCATCAAGTCTCTCCTGACGCTCTTCGGTACATTCTTGGGAACTTATGATCCTCAATCTTTTAGCTCCTTTGGAACATTGGAAATTTTATTGGAATTGGAAAGATTTGACTTCTTTCTGGGCATGGTTATAGTTTAATTGTGAAGATATCTGATCAATTAAAATCTAAGTGACTGCTCCCCTGCGTTACCGGGTAGACTACCGTGTCACGAAGATAAATGGAAAAGGAAATTAAACACTCAAATAACATAAGCCCAAAGGCATATTTATTCGATAAAATAAAAAAATAAATGGGAGTTTTGGCCAGTAGGGTCAATTTTTCAATGATATACCATCGTCATCAAAAATCAGTCCTAAACTGTTACCGCCTTCATCGCGTGGAGATACTCCCAGCTTATTATAATATACAGTGAAATTAGTGATAACCTTACAGTGAAATTTTAAAAATTACAACTTTGATTTCCACATCAGATGTTTCTGATCTTCAATTTTTATAAGTCAACAGGAAATGCCCATCAGACCGAACAACTTTTGCTAAGACGTCATTAATATATGTGTTATGGTGTAGCTGGGCTCTTGAAGTTCCACATCAGGTGTTCCAGATCTTCAAAGGAGATTGCCCATTCTACTATAGACCACGGTTGCGCAATAAAAATGTTTGTATGTTTACATAAATTGGAGATAAAAGAGGGGTGATGTCGTACTTTTAAAGGAAATAAAAATTATCCATGTGTACTGTGGGGGTTTCCGTTGTTCTTTGATTTTGTGTTCAGTTTTGAGGTTAGTTTTGTAACAAACCTTTCACCAAAAAAACCGTCTAATATGATTTGATTTCACATAAGATAATAGATAATAGTTCAAACCAAATAATAATTGATCCCAAATCAATAATATTACATAGGTGATTCTTTTTAATTCTATACATAGGAAGCTTATACTGTAGGTTTGTATAGGAAGTAGATAATAAAAATACTTTAATATAGGAATGGAATATAGTTTTACTCATTCATTCGTTTATTCATTCATAAAACAATTTACATTATGTTGAAAATACATGTGACTGTTCCATGAAATAGGCTTTCGATTTTCCTAATTGTGTTGAAAGCAGTGATTTAAATAGTGATTAGGCTCAATCGGGACTTTATAATAAAAGATAGTGGACTGTATAAACATAGGTTTAATGCCGTTTTCACAATCGCTATACGTATTAGATTGTTATAAATAAATGCCCGTAGTCGACCGTGGTAATGAGCTGAGTGGTGACGACGGCGGAGGTGCGTGTGCGGCCGGGTTCGATACCTCGACCCCGCGCCGTCCCCGGTGTCGTCTGTAGCTACTCATGCGCCGACATATTCCCCGGGTTGAAGGGACGTCTTCAATCTTCTACTGGAAGGGGGCAGATGCAGTTGAAGGCACGACCTTGTTTTGACTAATGAAACCACTTGGTTTTGGCCTGCAGCAGAGAAGTGTACTCATTATGGAATCTGCTCCAGAAATGCTGCCTAATGAACTGGACTCGTTTCCACCGATCCAGCCGTGTGATGTCAGCTGCAAGTTTTGTAGGTATGTGCTTACTGCATAAAACAATGGGATGTTTCACATTAAAATCAGAGGGGGAGTTATCGAGCCTCCCGCCCACTCGAATGAGGTTATGAATGTCAATAAACGGTGTCAGAGGAAGCAATCTACTTTTGCGTGGTAATTTTTGTCCAGACTTCAACAAATTATACTCTTCTGGAAACATTTCAAGCTGTGAATAATGTATAATTTTATTTAATGATTTTCTAGCTCTGTTGTTGAAAAATTACCATGCAATTTATTTTTATTTTTTACATTGTAAATAAAGCGTTGTACATGTGTAAATATAGTTTGTATTTTTGTTAAGCTGGAATACTTTACTAATAAATTATGAATGATTGATGAATGAATGATGACATCTGAATGATTACTATATAATGAATGATTGTTACTATCACTGTCAATGAAATGAGTCACTACTTCCGGCAGACTATCTTTCCCGTGGTTTGGCATACTGGGCCACTCATTTTCACTATGCTGTAAAAATGAGGGTCCAGACCACCACAGAGGTGTGTCTATGATAACGTCGGCCCTGAGACCACGGGAAACAAGATCCGCCGGGTTGTCCTTCGACGGTACGTAGCTCTAGGTATGACCACAAGTGCTTTCCTGTATCTCATTGACTCTGTTTCTAACAAAAGGTTTTTATTGATTTGAAGGAGTAGAAAGCCAACCCAGGACTATGGTTGAGTCGCACCAGAATCTACATTTGTGAATGGGCATTGTAAGCGCTTCCTTAACCTTAGTACACAGCCTTGCACCCAGCAAAGCTCCAAAAAGTTCAAGCCTCGGTATTGTTGGTTGTTTAATGGGCGCTACACGATTTCTAGAGACTAGTAGTTGTACGCCTATGGATCCACTACTATTACTGCTAACATGTCGTGACTTAATTCTTCCCCTTACTAAATACTTATCCGTTCCCAGAGACAATGGCAAGTCATCCTCAATGTCGTTTGCTAGTTCAATTTCGTATTTACCGGAATGGTAAATACGAAATTGAACTAGCAAACGGACGTGCTCCCCAAAATACGATCGAGCCTGTTTAATCTGATAAGAACCTAGAGCTACTGTCATCAGATCATGTAATGATAGTCTTGGAAATATATCCAAATATGGATGTTCAGCATCTAAAGTTAAAAAAACAGCTCTCTTTCTATTAATATTTTGATTTTGTATGTACTCTCCCAAATAGTTTCTTGTATTTAATCTAGCTTTAGCTATTTCTAAAAACTGTTGAGCATCAGCAATATTAAAATCCAACATCAAGTGTAATGATGCACGATTGAAATATTCTTGGCGAAATAATTTAAAATCGCGTTTAATTCGCCCATTTACAACTTCAACTACCCATCGACACATTGTAACACATCTTGATCGATTTGCTTGCAATGTGGTTAGCTGCTGTTCGCGTTCTAAAAGAGATTCAGGCATATACGCTTTATAACCGTGGCTGTGCAATTCGCCACTTACGTCTCTGAAGCCCCTATTCAAAATAAAAACATCTCCAGGCCTAAAATAATTTCTTAATGTAGTTGATTCATAGCGAAATTCAGTAGACATAATGTCCGAGTCGCTTTTAGTTGCTGGGAATGGGCCGAGTGATTGCAAAATAAATCCATCGCAGCAGACAAACAAAAATGGTTTTACCAAATAATTTATTAATATTAATAAAAATAATTTATTATAATTTATTAATTGACATATTGAATGATAATTGTAATGATAATTTATTAGTTGTAATGATTTTTGTTTTGAATAATAATTAAATAATTTATTAGTTGTAATGATTTTTGTTTGAATAATAATTAAATAATTTATTAATTGACCGATTGAATGATAATTGTGATGATAATTTATTAATTGATATTTGAATGATTAATAATTGTAATAATAATATATGAATTGATCTGGTTTTAAAGTGCATGTTCATAATAATAATGTTTCGTATATTATGTAAATGTTTGCATGCCGAATGGTAAAATATGGCTGAGCTTTAATGTGTTAAGACAACTATTGTGTATTACCCATATTTGCAAAATAAAAGTCTATTCTATTCTATTCTATTCCATTCCATTCCATTCCATTCCATTCCATTCCATTCCATTCCATTCTATGCTATTCTATTCTTTTCTATTCTATTCTATTCTATTCAAATTAACATATTTATGTGGGCTATAAGTCTTTTTTTGGTATAAATAATTACTACTGCTTTGCACATAGACATAAGTACCATCACACATAATAATTGCTGGCTTGGTAGAAACTGGCATATCTGGATTTCCAAATAAACCATCTTATTTTTAGCCGCCACATCTTGTATCGACATGTGACCAAGTCCTAAATATAAGGGTACAAATGTATTACCCAAACAATTTCTTGCTTTAGACATATACCTTTCTAGAGTGCTTCTAGGAAGTTGAAACAATATAGATAATCGCTCATTACTCTCACTAGTTCTAAGTTTAACCAGCATAATACTTAAAGCCACACTTGGACAAGGAGTTTCCTTTGCCAGCTGTGTATGTGTGATAATAATTGATAAAACTGTTCAGGATTCATACCTAACCAATAATGACAGAGGTGTGTATTCATTTCACTAATATTAGAAAAGTTGTACTGTCTGCGAGTACCTCTTTCCATAATTGACATCATATCATCCATTTGGCACCCAGTAAAGTCATTATAATGAAACTGTAATTCATCCCAAGAACCAATATTAAGATGATGGCTGCATATTCTAGCACTAACTTGTACGTACAATTTATGCTCTAACAGTAACATTTCCTATGTAACAGATGGTACCAACAACCGTTCTGTATTACTACAGTCATCAAAAATACAATGTCGTGATGATGCAGCAGCTCTTTTATAAATACGTGATATTATTTTGGGGCGGTGTACAACATTATGCTCCTGATGCAACTGGTGAATGGGTTGTGGTGGTGGTGTAGGTATTGATAAAGTCCTTGAAGACAGAAGTTTCTAATATACTTACCCCCTTTTGTCTTGATGTAGGAACATCTATACTACCTTGCGGTGCAGAAGCTTCTTCATGAACAATCTGCTGTTGCCTATCCTGATCTTGCTGAGTTTGTCTCCTTACACTTCTATAGGCCTTTGTCCAACAACGTAAGCAAACTTTTTCAAGTCTGTGTACCTAAAATTAATTAACATATTTGGAATAAAGGACAAAAATAGACTTAACCAAGTTAGAAAATAGCATACTCCATATTTCATGAGGTGTTTGTGTAAAATCTGAGAACAGTTCTCAGATTCTACAAAAACATCATTCAATATTTTAATGCACCAAGTGTTATTAAACGTATAGATACCTGCTGAGATGGTATGCATGACAGGATGACATTTCCCTCAGGGCTATCAATTGATACTGTGTGTGTCTTAGCTCTTAATATGGAAGATCCGCAGACAAAGCACACTTGTTGATGTCCATAAGCTCGTACAGCTGTTAATTCACTTGACAAGTTTATAGATGCTCTTTCTAGTATTTCATAACATTCTTGACAAAGGACATCTTCTAATGACATCTAAAAATAAATATAATAGATATACAATTTATTCAGGTTAGATAATGATCTTAGTATTAGTTTAATAGAAAATATACCTAGATTATTATCATAAACACAAAAGTCAAACAAAATCAAATCAAATTAAGAAAAGTATAACTATACTCTATTATAATAGCATAAATAAAAAAAAGAGGCTCGTAGAAGTAGGATTGCAAAACGTTTTATTTCATAGATAAGTTAAAACAATTTTATTTAAAATTATTGCATCATAACTTTGATAAATAGATCTAAGACAGTACTAAATATGAATGTATAATAATATAAAGAAAATAAAGGTTAGGTCTTTTAAAGATTTGGTAACATTTTAAAAGAATTATAGTGAAACGAATAACATTCCCGGTGTTGTTCATCCCTGCTTCTTTTAAGTTTTTAGCATTGACACTGCAATTTTAAATTGTAATGAATTATTACAACTAATTGAAAGCTAAATAATTTCATAAGTTAAAATATTAATTAGTCAAAGTTAAGTGCAACGGCTGCTGTAAAAATAGATTATAATAAATTCGGAGTCTATCATAACTGTAACATGTTTATTGTACTTTTGTTACAAAGTGTGCATCAAAAATAACCTTTGTCAACTTCTGTCTAATGCTATTGCAAATGGATTATAGTGGTTCATAACATGTTCATATATATTTTGAACATAGTTAGACAGTTTCTAGTACGACCTGTAAAAGTTAACTGTAAACAATAAAATATTAATAGTGCTGAAAGACTTGAGCTACAGTTTCTTATTATTAATATTATCTATATTATCAATACAACATTATTATAAATATTATATTGTGTGTATTGTTGTTGTATGTTTGAAACTATTGCACATACGTCTAAAAAGTGAACTGAGAAGAGTGGTAAAAAAATATAATAAAACATAATTGAATAAATAAGATATACTAACCGTCGCTGGAGTAATCCAGGATCGTAAAATTCTAACCATTACGTCTGTTGCCTCCCCGACTTGACGACGGGGTAGAGGATGTACCAAAGAAAGAGAACAGTTCACACAGCGTGACATTTTAAACGAAATCGTTGATGATTTACTGCACAGATGACACGGTCTGTAGGTAGTCGTAAAAACGTTCTACACAGTCACACCACCAGCACAGAAAAAGTACAATTGTCTTCTAGAGTTCTTGATCGTGCAGGAATCTTAAGATTCGACTGGACACGAACTCCACGCAATGAAAGGTTATTTATTAATACACAAACTCAACAACAACAACTATCAATGCATGTAAAAAACACTAAACAAAACTTCGCTGCCGCCAAATGCCGACACGATTGACAGTGACACAACTGACACATTAGACACTTTCACTTTGACAGTTCACCTTTCACGTTACCCGTAATAGTGTTGCCAACAGTTAATCTAAAACACCCCGATCACTAGTGATTTGTCAAGTATAAAAACATTTTTAATATGTAAAGTAATATTATTTTATGGATATTAATCCATAAAACGCATTATTTTAATTATGTTAATTAAAAATATTAATATTAATAACGAGAAAAAAAGTGTTAGTTGAAATTATTTTTTAAATGAAGTGTCACCCTTTTTAATGTCTGTCTAGACCGATTAGTGGAAGGTCCTTGAAATTGACAACACTGCTTTGATTAGAATACGCCATTTGAAAAGTATTGCAATAAAATCAACTAAAAACCTAATTAAATACAAAATGTTAACGCCATATACGATTTCGATCAAGTAAACTAAGACAAGTTAAAAAAATATTTTATAATTTATGAACACATTTTCATGGCTATACTCTATTAATATATAGCGATACTACTTCTGGGCAATGTCCTTTATTCTCTCAGCAGAAAATGCTCATCACGTGGAACAATTTTTGCTACGGTACCATTTTTGTATCTCTTATAGTTTAGCTGGTCTGTTGTGGTTCTGCATCAGGTGTTCAAGTTTCCAAGATAAATTATAGCCTATATGTTGCCCAGACTTAATACCTATACAACAACAAAAAAATCATTCAAATCCGTCCAGCAGTTCCGAAGATTAGCGTGTACAAACAAACAGACAAACATACAGAATTTTTTTTTTGATTCGTGCTCTATTACTGTTTCTAAACCCCCCTCAATTATTATTTTTTTAATATATTCAATGTACAGACACAGTTTTTTTACTGTTTTATTATATGTATAGATATAGACTAGCTGACCCGTCAGACGTTGTCCTGTCCCTAACTATCTACACTACCAAACTACCTACCTACCTACCCTACCCTACGCTACTCTACCTACCTAAAAACCTTCTCCTGGCAATAACGAACACAATAAAGAAAGAATTATCCAATTTGGTCCAGCCGTTCACAAGTTATGCGCTTAGCAACACATTCAGCGATTCATTTGTATTTAGAAGAAAGAAGAAGAAGATTTTATTTTACTTAGCAAGCAATATTGCGCTGTTGTCTTGCAAGTATCTCCTTTACTAAAGTATTCTTTAAAACATGGAACTTTAATAATTTTGGTCACACCGAACTGGAATGAACCATCACCTGTATCAGAGATCCAGAAAGTTAATTTTCGAAAGGACATTGCCCAGAAGTAGTATCGCTATATATTAATAGAGTATAGCCATGAAAATGTGTTCATAAATTATAAAATATTTTTTTAACTTGTCTTAGTTTACTTGATCGAAATCGTATATGGCGTTAACATTTTGTATTTAATTAGGTTTTTAGTTGATTTTATTGCAATACTTTTCAAATGGCGTATTCTAATCAAAGCAGTGTTGTCAATTTCAAGGACCTTCCACTAATCGGTCTAGACAGACATTAAAAAGGGTGACACTTCATTTAAAAAATAATTTCAACTAACACTTTTTTTCTCGTTATTAATATTAATATTTTTAATTAACATAATTAAAATAATGCGTTTTATGGATTAATATCCATAAAATAATATTACTTTACATATTAAAAATGTTTTTATACTTGACAAATCACTAGTGATCGGGGTGTTTTAGATTAACTGTTGGCAACACTATTACGGGTAACGTGAAAGGTGAACTGTCAAAGTGAAAGTGTCTAATGTGTCAGTTGTGTCACTGTCAATCGTGTCGGCATTTGGCGGCAGCGAAGTTTTGTTTAGTGTTTTTTACATGCATTGATAGTTGTTGTTGTTGAGTTTGTGTATTAATAAATAACCTTTCATTGCGTGGAGTTCGTGTCCAGTCGAATCTTAAGATTCCTGCACGATCAAGAACTCTAGAAGACAATTGTACTTTTTCTGTGCTGGTGGTGTGACTGTGTAGAACGTTTTTACGACTACCTACAGACCGTGTCATCTGTGCAGTAAATCATCAACGATTTCGTTTAAAATGTCACGCTGTGTGAACTGTTCTCTTTCTTTGGTACATCCTCTACCCCGTCGTCAAGTCGGGGAGGCAACAGACGTAATGGTTAGAATTTTACGATCCTGGATTACTCCAGCGACGGTTAGTATATCTTATTTATTCAATTATGTTTTATTATATTTTTTTACCACTCTTCTCAGTTCACTTTTTAGACGTATGTGCAATAGTTTCAAACATACAACAACAATACACACAATATAATATTTATAATAATGTTGTATTGATAATATAGATAATATTAATAATAAGAAACTGTAGCTCAAGTCTTTCAGCACTATTAATATTTTATTGTTTACAGTTAACTTTTACAGGTCATACTAGAAACTGTCTAACTATGTTCAAAATATATATGAACATGTTATGAACCACTATAATCCATTTGCAATAGCATTAGACAGAAGTTGACAAAGGTTATTTTTGATGCACACTTTGTAACAAAAGTACAATAAACATGTTACAGTTATGATAGACTCCGAATTTATTATAATCTATTTTTACAGCAGCCGTTGCACTTAACTTTGACTAATTAATATTTTAACTTATGAAATTATTTAGCTTTCAATTAGTTGTAATAATTCATTACAATTTAAAATTGCAGTGTCAATGCTAAAAACTTAAAAGAAGCAGGGATGAACAACACCGGGAATGTTATTCGTTTCACTATAATTCTTTTAAAATGTTACCAAATCTTTAAAAGACCTAACCTTTATTTTCTTTATATTATTATACATTCATATTTAGTACTGTCTTAGATCTATTTATCAAAGTTATGATGCAATAATTTTAAATAAAATTGTTTTAACTTATCTATGAAATAAAACGTTTTGCAATCCTACTTCTACGAGCCTCTTTTTTTTATTTATGCTATTATAATAGAGTATAGTTATACTTTTCTTAATTTGATTTGATTTTGTTTGACTTTTGTGTTTATGATAATAATCTAGGTATATTTTCTATTAAACTAATACTAAGATCATTATCTAACCTGAATAAATTGTATATCTATTATATTTATTTTTAGATGTCATTAGAAGATGTCCTTTGTCAAGAATGTTATGAAATACTAGAAAGAGCATCTATAAACTTGTCAAGTGAATTAACAGCTGTACGAGCTTATGGACATCAACAAGTGTGCTTTGTCTGCGGATCTTCCATATTAAGAGCTAAGACACACACAGTATCAATCGATAGCCCTGAGGGAAATGTCATCCTGTCATGCATACCATCTCAGCAGGTATCTATACGTTTAATAACACTTGGTGCATTAAAATATTGAATGATGTTTTTGTACAATCTGAGAACTGTTCTCAGATTTTACACAAACACCTCATGAAATATGGAGTATGCTATTTTCTAACTTGGTTAAGTCTATTTTTGTCCTTTATTCCAAATATGTTAATTAATTTTAGGTACACAGACTTGAAAAAGTTTGCTTACGTTGTTGGACAAAGGCCTATAGAAGTGTAAGGAGACAAACTCAGCAAGATCAGGATAGGCAACAGCAGATTGTTCATGAAGAAGCTTCTGCACCGCAAGGTAGTATAGATGTTCCTACATCAAGACAAAAGGGGGTAAGTATATTAGAAACTTCTGTCTTCAAGGACTTTATCAATACCTACACCACCACCACAACCCATTCACCAGTTGCATCAGGAGCATAATGTTGTACACCGCCCCAAAATAATATCACGTATTTATAAAAGAGCTGCTGCATCATCACAACATTGTATTTTTGATGACTGTAGTAATACAGAACGGTTGTTGGTACCATCTGTTACATAGGAAATGTTACTGTTAGAGCATAAATTGTACGTACAAGTTAGTGCTAGAATATGCAGCCATCATCTTAATATTGGTTCTTGGGATGAATTACAGTTTCATTATAATGACTTTACTGGGTGCCAAATGGATGATATGATGTCAATTATGGAAAGAGGTACTCGCAGACAGTACAACTTTTCTAATATTAGTGAAATGAATACACACCTCTGTCATTATTGGTTAGGTATGAATCCTGAACAGTTTTATCAATTATTATCACACATACACAGCTGGCAAAGGAAACTCCTTGTCCAAGTGTGGCTTTAAGTATTATGCTGGTTAAACTTAGAACTAGTGAGAGTAATGAGCGATTATCTATATTGTTTCAACTTCCTAGAAGCACTCTAGAAAGGTATATGTCTAAAGCAAGAAATTGTTTGGGTAATACATTTGTACCCTTATATTTAGGACTTGGTCACATGTCGATACAAGATGTGGCGGCTAAAAATAAGATAATTCCAGATGGTTTATTTGGAAATCCAGATATGCCAGTTTCTACCAAGCCAGCAATTATTATGTGTGATGGTACTTATGTCTATGTGCAAAGCAGTAGTAATTATTTATACCAAAAAAAGACTTATAGCCCACATAAATATGTTAATTTGAATAGAATAGAATAGAATAGAAAAGAATAGAATAGCATAGAATGGAATGGAATGGAATGGAATGGAATGGAATGGAATGGAATGGAATGGAATGGAATGGAATGGAATGGAATGGAATGGAATGGAATGGAATGGAATGGAATGGAATGGAATGGAATGGAATGGAATGGAATGGAATGGAATGGAATGGAATGGAATGGAATGGAATGGAATGGAATGGAATGGAATGGAATGGAATGGAATGGAATGGAATGGAATGGAATGGAATGGAATGGAATGGAATGGAATGGAATGGAATGGAATGGAATGGAATGGAATGGAATGGAATGGAATGGAATGGAATAGAATAGAATAGAATAGAATAGACTTTTATTTTGCAAATATGGGTAATACACAATAGTTGTCTTAACACATTAAAGCTCAGCCATATTTTACCATTCGGCATGCAAACATTTACATAATATACGAAACATTATTATTATGAACATGCACTTTAAAACCAGATCAATTCATATATTATTATTACAATTATTAATCATTCAAATATCAATTAATAAATTATCATCACAATTATCATTCAATCGGTCAATTAATAAATTATTTAATTATTATTCAAACAAAAATCATTACAACTAATAAATTATTTAATTATTATTCAAAACAAAAATCATTACAACTAATAAATTATCATTACAATTATCATTCAATATGTCAATTAATAAATTATAATAAATTATTTTTATTAATATTAATAAATTATTTGGTAAAACCATTTTTGTTTGTCTGCTGCGATGGATTTATTTTGCAATCACTCGGCCCATTCCCAGCAACTAAAAGCGACTCGGACATTATGTCTACTGAATTTCGCTATGAATCAACTACATTAAGAAATTATTTTAGGCCTGGAGATGTTTTTATTTTGAATAGGGGCTTCAGAGACGTAAGTGGCGAATTGCACAGCCACGGTTATAAAGCGTATATGCCTGAATCTCTTTTAGAACGCGAACAGCAGCTAACCACATTGCAAGCAAATCGATCAAGATGTGTTACAATGTGTCGATGGGTAGTTGAAGTTGTAAATGGGCGAATTAAACGCGATTTTAAATTATTTCGCCAAGAATATTTCAATCGTGCATCATTACACTTGATGTTGGATTTTAATATTGCTGATGCTCAACAGTTTTTAGAAATAGCTAAAGCTAGATTAAATACAAGAAACTATTTGGGAGAGTACATACAAAATCAAAATATTAATAGAAAGAGAGCTGTTTTTTTAACTTTAGATGCTGAACATCCATATTTGGATATATTTCCAAGACTATCATTACATGATCTGATGACAGTAGCTCTAGGTTCTTATCAGATTAAACAGGCTCGATCGTATTTTGGGGAGCACGTCCGTTTGCTAGTTCAATTTCGTATTTACCATTCCGGTAAATACGAAATTGAACTAGCAAACGACATTGAGGATGACTTGCCATTGTCTCTGGGAACGGATAAGTATTTAGTAAGGGGAAGAATTAAGTCACGACATGTTAGCAGTAATAGTAGTGGATCCATAGGCGTACAACTACTAGTCTCTAGAAATCGTGTAGCGCCCATTAAACAACCAACAATACCGAGGCTTGAACTTTTTGGAGCTTTGCTGGGTGCAAGGCTGTGTACTAAGGTTAAGGAAGCGCTTACAATGCCCATTCACAAATGTAGATTCTGGTGCGACTCAACCATAGTCCTGGGTTGGCTTTCTACTCCTTCAAATCAATAAAAACCTTTTGTTAGAAACAGAGTCAATGAGATACAGGAAAGCACTTGTGGTCATACCTGGAGCCACGTACCGTCGAAGGACAACCCGGCGGATCTTGTTTCCCGTGGTCTCAGGGCCGACGTTATCATAGACACACCTCTGTGGTGGTCTGGACCCTCATTTTTACAGCATAGTGAAAATGAGTGGCCCAGTATGCCAAACCACGGGAAAGATAGTCTGCCGGAAGTAGTGACTCATTTCATTGACAGTGATAGTAACAATCATTCATTATATAGTAATCATTCAGATGTCATCATTCATTCATCAATCATTCATAATTTATTAGTAAAGTATTCCAGCTTAACAAAAATACAAACTATATTTACACATGTACAACGCTTTATTTACAATGTAAAAAATAAAAATAAATTGCATGGTAATTTTTCAACAACAGAGCTAGAAAATCATTAAATAAAATTATACATTATTCACAGCTTGAAATGTTTCCAGAAGAGTATAATTTGTTGAAGTCTGGACAAAAATTACCACGCAAAAGTAGATTGCTTCCTCTGACACCGTTTATTGACATTCATAACCTCATTCGAGTGGGCGGGAGGCTCGATAACTCCCCCTCTGATTTTAATGTGAAACATCCCATTGTTTTATGCAGTAAGCACATACCTACAAAACTTGCAGCTGACATCACACGGCTGGATCGGTGGAAACGAGTCCAGTTCATTAGGCAGCATTTCTGGAGCAGATTCCATAATGAGTACACTTCTCTGCTGCAGGCCAAAACCAAGTGGTTTCATTAGTCAAAACAAGGTCGTGCCTTCAACTGCATCTGCCCCCTTCCAGTAGAAGATTGAAGACGTCCCTTCAACCCGGGGAATATGTCGGCGCATGAGTAGCTACAGACGACACCGGGGACGGCGCGGGGTCGAGGTATCGAACCCGGCCGCACACGCACCTCCGCCGTCGTCACCACTCAGCTCATTACCACGGTCGACTACGGGCATTTATTTATAACAATCTAATACGTATAGCGATTGTGAAAACGGCATTAAACCTATGTTTATACAGTCCACTATCTTTTATTATAAAGTCCCGATTGAGCCTAATCACTATTTAAATCACTGCTTTCAACACAATTAGGAAAATCGAAAGCCTATTTCATGGAACAGTCACATGTATTTTCAACATAATGTAAATTGTTTTATGAATGAATAAACGAATGAATGAGTAAAACTATATTCCATTCCTATATTAAAGTATTTTTATTATCTACTTCCTATACAAACCTACAGTATAAGCTTCCTATGTATAGAATTAAAAAGAATCACCCATGTAATATTATTGATTTGGGATCAATTATTATTTGGTTTGAACTATTATCTATTATCTTATGTGAAATCAAATCATATTAGACGGTTTTTTTGGTGAAAGGTTTGTTACAAAACTAACCTCAAAACTGAACACAAAATCAAAGAACAACGGAAACCCCCACAGTACACATGGATAATTTTTATTTCCTTTAAAAGTACGACATCACCCCTCTTTTATCTCCAATTTATGTAAACATACAAACATTTTTATTGCGCAACCGTGGTCTATAGTAGAATGGGCAATCTCCTTTGCTTGTTAAATCACATAACAGTATAGCGACATATATCGCACAATAGACAAACTACAACTATGTACTGACGATTTCTAGATCGCGCAAGCAGAGTTCTCCGTAACATTAGCATATACATAATTATACAAAACCCCGATTACAACCGTCGTTCAGTAGCCCACCAGACAGAACACCCGTCTGGTCGGAGGATCTTTCCTTTTTTATGGAGGATGAGGAACTTTCCACTCTGTTCCTCATACCTCTAAAAAAGCAATGCAGCAGCCTTATTATCCGATTATGTAGTTACCCAAATTAAATATCTGTTTGGAACGAGCAACTAGCTGCAACTTTTTGACTGACTGACTCCTTGACAATTCAAAAGTGCCTGTAAATGGTTTATTTGAAATAAATGATTTGACTTTGAGTAGGCTAGGTACCTACAGTGTAGGTAGGTAGGTAGGTACTGTAGAGATTTGCCCAACGAGGCTTTATGTTATGAAGCCATAACTATTCAGTCTATGGTTAGAACCTTCTGGATACCTTAGGAATATATTTGAATGATGTAGAAGATAGTTTTTATACTATGACATGTGATGTCAGTTAGACCCGGCTAAGCTCAGAGCTGCGGTCTGATAAAGTTCCTCTCGCTAAATCTGATTAATACAGTCTTCTACAAGTCGATAATATCTTTCATTCAACGTAGCTTAGACTACTAGTGTAACTCAGGTGTTACAGTACTTACATAGCGACGGCACACTATTTCATTGAATGATAAGTAGTACAGATTACAACTTCAAGAAATAAAATGTATTAGGTCCTTACATATGAAATTGCCGATACTTAATAATGGCAACTTTGAAATCAAATATTTTGTGTTTGAATAGGAATTCCAAATTCAAAATTATTTCAAAATAAAGACCAAAGAATATTGTTTTAAAATTCGTGTTTCATTTGTTTTCACGTCATTTGTTTGGACTTGAAAATTGCTATAGCAACAACAATGGAGAAATTAAAAATTCGCGGTATCTACGAATATGAGTTCCACCGTGGCACCAGTGCAGCAGAAACGGCTCGAAGGATTAATGACGTGTACGGGCCAAGCACCGCTAACGAACGAACGGTGCGTTTTTGGTTTCAACGTTTCCGTTCTGGAAATTTTGATTTACAAAATGAGCCTCGTGGACGACCGGATACTCAAGTGAATAATGAAGAATTAAAGGCGATAGTGGAAGCGGATCCATCTCAAAACACTTCTGAATTAGCAGCAGCCTTTGGAGTAAGTGACAAAACAATCATTATCCATTTGCGTCAAATTGGAAAAGTAAAAAAAACTCGAAAAGTGGGTACCGTACGAATTGACTGAAGCACACCAACAAACACGCATCGGTTGCTGCGCTTCTTTGCTCAATCGTCACAATAATGAGGGAATTTTAAATCGTATTGTCACTTGTGATGAGAAGTGGATCGTGTACGATAATCGCAAGCGATCATCACAATGGCTTAACCCTGGAGAACCGGCAAAACCTTGCCCCAAGCGAAAACTGACCAAAAAGAAGATTCTAGTTAGTGTTTGGTGGTCCTATGCTGGTGTCATCCACTACAACTTCTTGAGATCAGGCCAGACGATTACTGCAGACATGTATTGTCAACAGTTGCAAACAATGATGGAAAAGCTCACCATTAAACAACCGAGACTGGTCAATTGCTCTAGCCCATTGCTCCTTCAGGATATCGCTCGACCACATACTGCACATCAGACCGTCGCCAAGTTAGAGGAGCTGCGACTGGAAACTCTGCGTCACCCACCATACTCTCCAGATCTTGCCCCAACCGATTACCACTTATTCCAAAATTTGGACAACTTTTTACAAGGAAAAACATTCAATTCTGATGAGGCAGTTAAAACAGCCTTCAAGCAGTTCATCGATTCTCGCTCCCAGGATTTTTTTACCAAAGGGATCAATGAGCTCCCGATAAAATGGCGGAAGTGTATCGATAATAATGGTGCATACTTCGATTGACTAAATATATAATTTCTTTTAAAAAAAGTTATTTTTAATTTTTTGATACCGAGCGGCAATTTCATATTCATTCAAAAAAGGAGGAGGTTATCAATTTGTCTGTATTTTTTTTTTATGTATGTTACCTGAGAACTTTGGACTAGTGAACCGATTTTGATGATTATTTTTTTATTTGAAAGCTAGTGCTTCCCGTGTGGTCCCATTTTAATTTAGTCCAGTTCTGACAATGGCATCCATGAGAAAACCATATAAGTCTTAAATTTGCATTCAGTATGTGCGCGATTTGTTACGCGATTTCTCCGGCAAACGTAAACCGATTTTGAAAATTCTTTTTTTTATGGATAGGGTATACCGGGTATGCCTCAGGGGTGGTCTCATATAAATTTTATCGAAATGGATCCTGCACTTTTTGAAAAATCAACAAATACCCAAAAATTTTACAAAGACGACGTTTTAGTTTCTTCAATCTTTAGAGTAGTCAACTTTCAGTCCCTGTTTTAACCGTGTTGCCGTTCCTTAATAGATTAGGATGAGAAGGAGGTAAGTACTTACTAAAAAGCGGAAAATAAAAAGCTTTTTACAAAAAAAGACAACGCCTTCAAAAACTAAAAAGTGAAAAATAACTTTAGCACAGAACACACATTGACTTTAGTTTCGGAAGTCGGTGGCAATACAAAACAACAACAAACAGAACAAAGCCACCGACTTTCGAAACTAAAGTCAATGTGTGTTCTGTGCTAAAGTTATTTTTCACTTTTTAGTTTTTGAAGGCTGTTGTCTTTTTTTGTGTCTGATTAGAAGTATTCATAGGTACCTACAGCAGAACCCCTACTCCGTATTATTTATTGTGTATCGATCTATAAATTCCCCACACCCAAACATCAAGATAAGCAGGTAAGAGAAAGAGCTTTCAACTTTTTCTTTTTTCAATAGCTAACTATGCAATCTTCGTTTGTTACACAATGATGGACAAGACCGCTTGTGCAGTTACGAGTTTACGACTTTTACGAGTGCTCCGAGCGAGCAGCCAGCAGCACACCGCGCCGCCGCATATATCTGTCGTGCCTCGTGCTATTAAACAGTTGCAATTGCAAGACTCGGCCGGCCATACACGGGCAGCTCGCAAATTCTCTTTTCTCTGGATTTCTTTTTCCTCCGTCAAAACGCATCAAACTTTTTTCCAAGCTAAACTCCTCATCTACAAATAAGTACGTACCTACATTTGGTAAAAAAAAAGGGTTGCACCATTTGGTGATATTGTAGGTACCTACTTAGAAGGCTAAGATATATATATTTTGTAACATTTTGTAAAAAGTAGGAACCTAACTAAGTACACATTACTACACTATAAAAATACCACTACTATTCTACTTAGTTCTGTTTGTTGTTTTGTATTGCCACCGACTTCCGAAACTAAAGTCATGTGTGTTCTGTGCTAAAGTTATTTACCTATCACTTTTTAGTTTTTTTTGAAGGCGGTTCTCTTGTTCAAAAAAGTTTTTATTTTCCATTTTTTAGTGCCCCCTTATCACCCAAATCCATTAAGGAACGGCAACACAGGTAAAACAGAGATGGAAAGTCCTCCAAAGAAAGAAACGAAAAACGTCTTCTTTTTTCAGAAAACGCGGAATAAATTTTTGTTTGTTGTAAGTATACTAAAACCTTCTCCAGAATGTAACAAACACTTTTCTGAAAACCGCATCAAAATCGGTTCAGCCAAACGGGAGATAATCGCGGACAAACATACATACATACATACAAACATACGGGTCGAACTGATAACCTCCTTTTTTTTTTTTGAAGTCGGTTAAAAAGTGAATTCATATAGTACCTATTTAGCTACGTGTGCGTTACCCCAGCAAAAGAATGTCGAAAATAATAATTTTTATAATGTTATTTAAATAACTAGTTGCCCAGCTTCTGTTATTGATGCGCACATTTGCTGCACGTAAACGGTAACGTTAACGTTACCCCAGCAGGAAAGGTTTTTACTCGACTGCGCGACGCAAAGGAGTGATAATGTGTTTATCAGCCTATGTATGTTTGTATGTTTGTTCCTTTGTGGCACTCTAGAGATCAAACGCGTGGGTCGATTTTGATAATTCTTACGTTAATTGATTCGTGTTAATCTTGCGAGTGTCACTAAAGACATGATAGTAATCAAAATTCAATATGGCGACAACCAGACGCCATATTGTGAAAAAGAAAACAATGAAAGTCACCGAACTATAATATGTGGGGTATCATTGAATAGATAATTAAAAATCATCTTAAGGCGTCTTCTACTATTTTTCGTTTCGAAAGTCCATTTAGGATCTATAACGATTTAAAGTTTGGTGGAAACATTCTCACTAAAATTATGAACGCTTATAATAAAGCTGTGATAAAGTAATTGTATAATCGCTTAAATAGTCTTATTAGCGTGAAAAAAAAATCGAATGGGAAACCCAGAAGATTTTATTGCTTTGAATGTAAAATTTTACTGTAACGTAAAGCGTTACTTAATACAGGGAGATATTAGATACTTAATTGTAATCAAATAAATATTAAAATAAATTGATTAAAATCAGTATTTATTATAAGTCAAACTTAACAATTTACCTATTTATCAAAGTAGGAGTACTTCTAGGACGTCAATATCAAAAACAAAAGTGCGTTCCAGTGCAGCCAGGTGCAGGACACTCCTGACTATAAGTGAACACAAGAGAGGGAGAGGTCGTTAGGATTAAGTCGAGTCACGTATCATCCGCTGAAATTTTATACTGATTGGTTTGTAGAGGAAGAACATAGAGACTTACAGACTCGATGATGTGTAGGAGTTTACCGTTTACGGGAACGAGACGTTGGGTGCGCAAGGTCCGGGTTGAAATCATCACCATCTGCCTAGCCTTTTCCCAACTATATTGGGATCGGCTTCCAGTCTAACCGGATACAGGTGAATACCAGTGTTTTACATGAATTGACTGCCTATCGGACCTCCACAACCCAATTACTGGGTAACACAATACCCCTTGGTAAGACTGGCTATCAGACTTTCTGGCTTCCGACTACCCATAACGGCAGCCAAAGTTCTACAAATGACAGCCGGTACCAACGGCTTTACGTGCTTTGCGAGGCACGGAGGAAACTCGTAATAGAAGTAATGGTCACCCATCCACAGACCGACCACGGCAAGCGCCGCTTAACCTTTGACCGATCGATCTGTACGTCTTTAACTTAGCCACGAGCTCCACCGGTCCGTAATGTCCGAGTTGAAATCGCCCCTGATAAAACTTGCATCAGCGAAAGAATTAAAGGAAGCATTGGAAAAATTAAACTGTGGTGCTATTCTGTTACAATCTCACTCGGTGAACACCTAGGTGACGTGAGCTGTCATCCGATTGTAGTTCTTGTAAATCCCTGGCATCGGGACAGATGACAGCTCACTTCAGCTAGGTGTTCACCGAGGGAGATTATAACAGAATAGACGTACTGGTCACTATCAAATGCATGCTGTGTTTTTCTGTAAGTGATGAAAAATTATAAAGTAACTGTGTGCTCATTGTTGAAACCACTAATGAAACAAATAATATAAAAATATCACGCATGTAGGTATATGCGACTAAGTTAAAACCAAACCTTTCGGTCCAACACCAATATCTGTGCACTATCCACCACCAACACAATTTCTTTTGAAAGTGAAAGAAATGTTATGCTAGGTCAGTTCGAGGTGTGCTGGCCATAGCTCGAGGGCCCCCCCTGTATTTAGGGGCTCCGGTGCACGACATCGCCTAGTCTACGCCATTGCCCTCAAATAAATGACAATATTATGAAATTAACCATCTATGATCTTAAGTAAAAAGTGTAAAATAAAAAATATTATTTAAAAAACCAAAAAGCCTGACTGCGTGAAAAATTGTTAATATAATAAATTAGGTAACTCAAAAGATAGAAATTAAGTGAAAATTTCAATATTTTTTTGGTTTTGAATGATCGTGGTTGATAGTGTTCACAAACGCAGTCGGAGGCATCAAATGATTTAGTAACAAAAATTAAATTAAAAATTTAAAAAAACCCCCAACGCAAAACATAAAAGCAATTATGTAAAAAGTAAAAAATAATACTTTTGTTGAGCCATCAAATGTTTGTTCGTTGAAATGGCGCTATAATGTCGCGGCGGGGTACCGCTTAAGTAAGTCAGTCCCTCAATTTCATTCACTGTCTATTAATTTACCAGCATTTCCGACCAATTTGCTTCGATATTATCAAATTTTTGTTGCTAATCTAGTTGTTAATCTTGTTGCAAATCTAGTTACCATCAGTTCGCTATTTTAGATATTTAGTTATTGCTTTAAACTTAGCGGTACCCCGCCGCGACATTATAGCGCCATTTCAACGAACAAACATTTGATGGCTCAACAATAGTATTATTTTTTACTTTTTACATAATTGCTTTTATGTTTTGCGTTGGGGGTTTTTTTAAATTTTAAATTTAATTTTTATTTTAAATTTTTTAAATGTAATTTAGTTTGGTTTTGTGTGGTCAGTGTGGTCACCTATAATAATATGTTTGAAAGCAAAGTAAACATCCGGTATGCGTCTAACATCCCTACCGCAGCAAACAAAAGAGCTGATAACTTTAAAACTGCTGAACCGATTTTGATGAAACATGTCTAAGAACCATCGCTAGAGAATCTACTTTCAAATAAAAAAAACCGCATTCAAATCGGTTCACCCGTTAAAGAGCTACAGTGCCACAGACAGACACACAGACACACAGACACACAGACACACAGACGCACAGACACACAGACACGTCAAACTTATAACACCCCTCTTTTTCGTCGGGGGTTAAAAATACATTTAATGGACATTTTTGATACCTCCGACTGCGTTTGTGGTTGGTGGTTCCAAAACCGGGGGGCTACTATTTTTAATATTTTTGAATAGTTTTATTTAATACAAATATTTAAAATGTAATATAACACATATATTTAAAATAAATAAATAAGAGTAATAACTCGCCAACTAAATACGAAAATGGACCAACAATATCGCCACATACGACTAGTTTTACGGTTTCAGGAGCAGTAATGAACCTTTACGTTTTCTAAGAACATAAGGATTAGAAAAACTTGTAGTTACCAATGGCGTAATAAAAATATGGACTAATGGATAAATAAACGACAAATTTCTAACAAATTAAGACCCATATTCATTCATATCATGAATGCATTGAAGTACACTTGTTACCCTATGATCATATCTACCCCATGGCCATGATCAAGTGTCCCAGAATAAGGAACACTTGATCCTTTTGTAGTCTTCAGGGAAAACGAAAAATAAACAGGTTAATACGGATATACATATTTCATGATTAAATGATGCAAAAAGGTAAACGGATAAATTTTCTAGTCAACCATAAGAAGAAGAATATTCCAACCAGAAGAATATTTTTTATATTCTGCATATCTTTAATATTTTTAGAGATATGAATGAAACACCAAAATAGGGATCAAGTGTCCCCAGACTCCCCTACTGGTAAGTCAATTTACCTAATTATTTAGTGGGAAAATGGACGAGCCGCCTGACCCGGGGGGACAAGTCCCCCCGGCAGGCACTTTTATTACAATAAATTCTACTAACAAATCAGGCATGGACACCGATGGGTCGTGTACGACCCGTAATTTAAAAAGAAGCCGCGTACAGGTGTGCAAACACTGTAATAAGCGTCGTAGAACCAGAAAACACCACGGTTCCGAGTCTTCGGGTTGTGGTTGCACGGACTCTCCGAATGTCGATTCGGAACTGTTAATATCTGTCCATAATGAAATTCCCGCAATCCCTGCTCCCTCTCCAGTTATTCCCCCTACACAAAAAGGAAGAAATGTTTACGAAAAATCTGATATCGCGCCTTTTGTAGTAGGTACATGTTCAAAAAATATTAATAATATGTGGGGACATTTTCACACACTGCCATCTGACCCCAAACTAGGGGGACCCTGTACTATGGGTGTCAGACAGCTGGTATACATACACAAATACATTTAAATACATACATATATAGATAAACAACACCCAGACACAAGGCAAACACAAGTGCTCATCACACAAATATTTACCCTGGACGGGAATCGAACCCGCAACACGCTGCGCAGCAGTCGATCGCTCAGCCACTGCGCCAACCGTGTCGTCAGTATTACATTTGCAGATGATGGAACCACACTGCACCCTATCACTTTCGGTAAGTAACTCCTTCAAAAATATAATCAATGTTGGTGTTAAAAAAGTTGGCCGTAATAAAATTTCAATTTCATTTTCAAATTTTCTGGATGCTAATTCTTTTATTACACATAAATGTCTAGACAATTACAATTATAAGGCTTTTATTCCAACTTTTAATGTTACCAGAATGGGTTTAGTGCGTGGTGTACCTGCGGAATGGTCTGCAGAGGAAGTTTTTGAAAATATAACAGTGCCAATTGGTTGTGGTCCAATATTAAAAGTCAGGCGCCTTAACTTTAAAACCCTAGTAGATGGTTCAACGACCTGGAAACCAATTTTTAAACCAAAATTTTTATGTGCTACAATGCATTACCTGTCGATCTATATATTTTCCCTACTGTACAATGTTTTAACTGTTGCCGCTCTGGTCACACTAAACCTCAGTGCAGGTCCAAACCTCGCTGCTATAAATGTGGTCAAGGCCACACTGGGGATAGCTGTGAAAGAGAACAAGAAAGTGCATCTTGCTGCCTTTGTTCTGGTTGACATTTTGCAACTTACAAGTCTTGCCCAGAATTTCCTAGACAAAAATCAATTAAAACTTATATGGCACAAAGTTCAGTTTCATACGCTGAAGCATCAAAAGTACATCCCCCAGTAAGTAAATCATATGCTGATACACTTTTATCTTCTCCTTCCAAAAACTTTTCTGATACATCATCAATTATCTCACCTAATAGAATGCCTGTGTCAAGTAGTTATAAAAAGACTGTCTTCCTTAAACCACGCTCTCCCCCCAAATCTGTCCAAGGCTAAAAGAAGCAATAAAGAGGCAATAAAGAAGAAAAAGAAACAAATTTTTCAATAAACGACTTTCTTTCTGCATTACACAATCTTCTCTCTCAGTTTAATATTTCACCGTCCAACGCTGCACCTTCTTTTAATATATCTCAATCCTTTCATAATGGACAGCACATCAAAAATACTCTAGTGGAACTGCCGCAGTCTAGTGAACAAAAAGAGTGATGTTATATATCTTTTAAACTTTAAGTCTTTGCCTTAGCAGAAACTTGGCTCAAACCTTATCATATTTTCAAAATTAATAATGGTTATATGACCATTAGAGAGGATAGATCTGATGGGTATGGCGGGGTAGCCATACTTATCAAGAATTCTATCCCATTCTCTATCATTACCTTACCTCCTCATATAGTGATGAATTTTCAATTGTAGCAATAAAAGTACATCAAACTTGTCTTGTATCTATTTACATACCTCACCCTTCTTCTTCTGTACTTCAAGAGATAAATAATCTCTTTTCATTTCTTCCTAAGCCATTTTTAATATTTGGGGACTTTAACTGTCACCATCAATCATAGGGTTGTTCAACTTCAAATTGTTATGGGGATGAATTACGAGATATAATAGACTTACAAAACTTATGCATCTTGAACTTAGGATCTGCCACACGGCGTTCAGATCCCAACCAGAACCAAAGTGCAATTGACCTTTCTATCTGTTTTCCAAACTTAGCCTCTTCATTAACTTGGCACACTCTGACTTCCACTTATGGTAGTGACCATTTTCCAATTGTAATTTCTTATCCTCTTTCCAAATTAAATGCGTCAGTAAGGAGATCAAACTTAAAGCTCGTCACAGACGTAGCTATAATATATATTAATATACGTCAGACGTAGCTTTAATCAAGGCATATTACGATCAGCTATAATATATATTTTTACTACTTCACCAAAATATGTGGACAGATATATCAAGGCATATTAATATATATTTCAAAAATGTGAAACGAACAACGATCGCAGACATAATAAGGGCGAAAATATATTATTGTATTATAGCTACCGTGTGTGGTATGGTGGCTAGCTATAATATAAACTACCTAATAAAAATAATAAAGAAACGCTTTGCGTTTCTTAACTACTTTTTTCTCATCAAAAATCAATCATTTTTTCTGATTCTCAAAGTGCTCTTCTAGCCATCAGTAAATTCCCTTTGGAATGTAAGTCCCAGTGTCAGGTCGTTTGTTTGATAAGAGAATTGGCGTTCAGAACTATCTCCGAGGGTAATACTTTGCAGTTTGTTTGACTCCCTGCACATACTGGAATCCACGGCAATGAGGTCGCCGATACACTTGCCGGTGATGCGGTGCAGTGTGGGGACTTAGTACCGTACTTAAACTTTTATTATGATCTCATGACCTTACCGAAGAACTATCTTCGGGGCACCTGGAAGGTAGCGTGGGATGCAAGCAGCAAGTCTAAAGGGCATTATTTTTCACTAATTCAACTCGATGTTTCGGAAAAAGCGTGGTTTGGTAAGGCAAAGTTTGGTAAGATGGAGACTTCTATTTTAATACGGATGAGAATAGGTCACGTTTGCTCTCCAGCTCATCTTGCCAAACTACACATCATCGACGACCCCATTTGCGTGTGTGGCACTGACGTTGGTGATTTAAACCATATTTTCTTCTGTCCCATATATAACCATTTTTCCTTTTTTAGTAACCTTGTGTCCCTCCGTATTCCTTTCCCTACTTCAATACTTTCATTACTTTGTACCAATAGCTTTCCTGTATATAAATGTATAGTCTCATTCATTACTGTAAATAATATAAAGTTGTAAGTAATTTAGTTCTCATTGCCTTCTTCCTTCATTACTTTGTTTTTTCTTTACCTTATTTCATATTTCAAATACTACTGATCCTATTTAATTAGTATATTCTCCCAAACTCCGTAATTATTAATTTTATTTCCGTTTCCCTACTTTTATTCTCTACCCTCTGTAAATAAATAACTTTGAAATTGGCTAAATGCACAAACCGTGCGAAGCCAGAAAAAAAAAAAATAGCCGCGCGCCGCCTGCCCTGCCTGAATAAAAACACAATAGCTGTAGGTATTTAAAAAAAGTACCTAGGCCTACGTAATTTTTGTCAATGTTGGCACACTGCCTACGATACTTAGGTGCATTATCTTCATTCAAAGATTTTTAATCCTCCTTTCCATTGCCTACCTAATTAGACACAATTCATTTATTTATGATAGGTATCTACAAGTATGTAGTTAGGTAGGTAATAATAATAATAATAATATGTGGGAACATTTCACACATGGCCATCTGACCCCAAACTAGGGAGACCCTGTACTATGTGTGTCAGACAGCTGATATACATACACAAATACATTTAAATACATACATATATAGATAAACAATACCTATTTGTGTGATGAGAATTTTTCTAAATGCTCATCACACAAATATTTACCTGGGGCGGGAATCGAACCCGCAACACACTGCGCAGCAGTCAATCGCTTAGCCACTGCGCCAACCGTGTCGTCAAGCAAATCTTGTTCTTCAATCTCAATCATGTAATTTATGTAGATACCTAAGTGTTACTACCGCCTGCTCCATACATATCCTAAGAATAGGTCTTGAAATTTCTTCAATTTCCCAAAGCCGGTAAGGTAAGTACCTTATTTATTTTTTATTTTTACGGATCCCTATTTTTATAGGCTAGACTATACTGCACTCAGGGATAAACTTAGCTTCTTATTAGTGAAATCATTTACAGAAACGGACCAGTAGTTCCGGAGATAGCCCGAACGTATATATTTCAACTATAATTTATAATCATTATTTTTGTAGGTAGTTATAGTGATGTAGTGAAGTGAGAACCAAATAATAGTGATATTGAAGTATGAATATCATAAAATGTAGCTAAATAAGTACCTAGGTAGGTACTTATGTACACATATCAAAAAAAGTTTGCGATCACTTTGAAAAATCGAGATCTTTTTTGATACGATAGATAATAATGATTTCTTCTTCTTTTTAGATTCTTTAATATTTAAAACAATAAAGCAGTTAATTTGTTTTCCATCTACAAAGGCTTTTAGTCCTAGCTTACTTACGCTCATCCAGAAATCTGATAAGTCAATTTTAACGGGTTTAAATGCTTTTTCGCTGAAAGTTGCGATTGAATAAATGCCAAGAGGATTATCAGAAGTTTTACGAGCAAGAATAGTAACTTTGAGGGAAGAAGGATACACCACGAGAGAAATAGCACGCAGAGTTGCTATCCCAATCCTGTGTCGTACTCGTGACCACGTTGCAGAGGTACCACGGGATGGGTAATTTAGCTGACCGACCCCGCAGTGGTCGCCCAACTGTTTTGACTGTTGCCCAAAAGCGCTATATAAGATTGCTGGCAGCCCGTGACCCAACAATCAGCGCTACTAAAATAAAAGCAGAAGTTCGGGCCGCCTCTGGGCTTGAACTAAGAGCTCAGACCATTCGGAATTGCTTGCACCAGGCTGGATTACGAGCACGGAGGTCTTGGCGAGCTCCTCTGAATTCCCGGCATCGTCAACGACGAGATTGCAGTGGGCTAGGCTTCGGCAAAATGAAGAAGAAAATATTTGGCAAAACTGTCTCTTCGTTCACGAATCGCGAATCAGTACTCATCCAAATAACCGACGTGTCCGTGTCTGGAGAAGACCAGGAGACCGTGAAAGGCAAAGAACTGCCACTGGAACAGTTTAGCAAGGCGGGAAATCGGTGTCTTTTTGGGGTGGTATTATGATTGAAGCTAGAACGCCTTTGATCCCGTATCGAGGCTTCGTGACAGTAGACACGTATAAAGCAGTTGCTACTGGAATTGTCAGACCATTCCGAGTAAACCATGGGCACCAATTTGTACTGGTCGATGATAATGCGCCCGCCCATCGAGCTCAACGAGTCAATGCTGCTCTCCGAGAATACGACATCACAAGCATAGACTGGTCTGCCGGCTCGCCTGACTTAAACCCAATAGAGCACGCGTGGGATGATCTTAAGCGAACTGTTTGGAACCGTCAGCCACGTCCCCAGACATTGCCAGAGCTCAGGGAAGCCGCTATTCAAGAATGGGACAGGTTACCCCAAGAAATGCTAGATAACTTGATTCTCAGCATGCCCAGGAGGATCTTCGCATGTGTTCGAGCCAGGGGACGAGTTGTGTTCTATTGAATATAAACCTTTTATTAATAAATAATTGTTGTTTAAGTTTGGTTAAACAGTATTTTTCTTTCTATCTTTCTGTTACAATTACATTACGATGACTACTTATTATTTTTTTCAATTATTAAAAAATAGTTTTGTTTTTTAATTTCAAACTGGATATTTCTATTTAAAGAAAACACACAATAAAGATTTTTTCTTGACAAAGTTCAATTTAAAAAATTATATCAGCTTAGGCAAGTGATCACAAACTTTTTTTGATGCGTGTATGGCGTAGCTTGCCCTAGAAGAGCCTTGTATCAAAATTTATCGGGGGCTCTACGGTGAAGCCCAAAATATGGAGTATGTCTTTTTGTATAAATTAAATAAGTACACATGTAGATTTTAAATAATTAACACCAATTTGCTCGAAGCGTATGGCATAAGTTGGACTGAAATCGTGGAAAACGTTTTACAAAAAGCTTTTTTACATGTGGTGGCTTTTGTTTGATGTTACCGATGTATTGGCACCGACTTCCGAAACTAAAGGTATTTATCACTTTTTAGATTTTGAAATCGGTTATCTTTATTGTAAAAAAGTTTTTTATTTTTCGCTTTTTAGTACCTACCTCCTTATCATCCAAATCCATTAAGAAACGGCAACACATTCAAAACAGAGATTGAACGTACAAGGTTGGAGAGAAAATTACAACATCCGTGTATGTTTTTTTATCAATTTCGATAAAATTTATATGGGACTACACCTGAGGCATACTCTATCCATAAAAAAGAATTTTCCAAATCGTTTTACATTTGCCGGAGAAATCGCGTAACAAATATATAAAAATTAATAAAACATACAGTCGAATTGAGAACCTCCTTCTTTTTGAAGTCGGTTGAAAATGATGTTTGCAGGCGTTGTGGCTCTTGAAGCCCTGGGGCCCCGTATCATTGAAACCCTACGGCTGTTAATATACGGCGGTAGCTACGCCCCTGTATGTATGGTCCACGTTTGTTGTTGGCCTAAGTACACTAGATATAGGTACCTACTTGCAAGTTGCCCACAGAAGCCGTATAGGTAGTACCTACATCTCAGTAGAACACTACCCCTTTACCGTCCACTATTACGATTTTGTAATACAATTAAGGAATAAGGCAGGGATCGACATCGACATTAGAATCCATACAAGGCGCTGCTTGTGCATTGGTAGGTAGGTTACCTATTACTGTAATGAGATTTGTTGAAGTATCGAAGGGTTGACATGGATGAAATAAATACTTGGGATAAACAAACCACATTTGTGTATAACTGGAGAGTGGGTACTACCCACAATAAGAAATTGAATAGCACTGTGCGCAGATTTTAAGCGAGGCACTTAGGTATCTAAGTATATTCTGGAACATCATGTAGGCACCTATTTAATTAGGTAGGTAGGTATTGTGAAAAGTAAATCATAAAACCAGCTTATTATTGTCCCACTACTGGGCAAAGTTCTCTTCTCATGCAGATAGGTAAGGCACGTGCATTAATCACCACGTTTGCTCATGGCAGAATGGCGATTTAAGGCTGCTCTCTCGAAAAAAGCTTGAAAGAAGCATGCAGATCAAGCAACTTCGTCGGCATTTACAGAGAAATTACATCTGAAAAAAATTGTTAGTAATCTACATGATATATATATACGTAATTTGTACGTAATTTGGTTTAGTCACAATTTTTCTATCGGTATCACATAATAAGAAAAAAAATGTCAAATCACCTCCAAATCATTGAGATGAAACCATTTTACTCCTTAATTTCTTATCAAAAGAGTATAAAAAAAATATCTTCTGCTTCAATATAAAGGAAAATGATTTGGTTTTATTACTTTTTACATATATGTATTATTTTTATTACAATAAATTAAAAATGCGTCCGATTAAAGACTGCATCTACATCACCCCCGCACTCGTCCACAAATTCAGTACGGGCCAAATGGTCAAGGTTATTGGCATGTATACAAGCCTTAAGACTTTTATTTATCGTAGGTTCAGGTTTCCTCACGATGTTTTCATTCACCCGTCGGTTATGAGCAAGATAACCTAAGGAAATACATGACTATGAATTTAAAAAGACACATTGGTACTTGCCTAGTATCGAACGACACAACCTCGTGCATGTCAGCCTCCCCCTAACCTCTGAGCCAAAATATGTTTTTCTTACTCCTCCGCTGTTCTTTTCTGATTAATTTCGTTGCGGGATCCAAGACAGTTGAATCGTTTCTCTGGGACTCGTCGAGCTTCATTGCTCTGGTGGTCGCCACTGTTGATTCTGGTTTACAGGAGTTGTAGTGGAAACAGTGTGGCGGGCTTGTCCGAAAAAAAATACACCTCTGAGCCATCACGACGAACGTGCTTATAATATTTGCATAACAGAAAAAGTCTATATCCCTTGGCAAACATTTTTTTAGCCCCGTAAAGCGTAAGTAAGTAGGTACTATCTCAATACCAAAAGAGTCCTTAATATGGTGGGTTAGATACCTATGAGAAGCATTTCCGTCTGAAGCAAGAATATAATTCACTACTGCCTTAGAACTCTGGTTTCTTGTACCTACCAACCTCTTTTCTTGGCTCCGATAGCTTTGCATTCTCAAGAAACCTGCGTTTTCCCTGAGATTCCCTAAGACTGTACCTAGTACCCTAGTGGGTACTTGGTAGAGAAATATTAAAATATAGGTCAATCTGAAAAGTCTGCTTCAGAGTTACAAATTGAATCCTGGATGGCAGTGGCGTAGCGTGGGTTTTCGCCGCCCAGGGCTTACACAAAATCCCCCCCCCCCACCCTTATTTTATTTATTACTTTAAAGTTTAAATATTTTATTCAACGGAATCTATCAAAGAAATTCTACAGATTGATGTAGCTTGATGTGCTCTGTACATCGTACACCTTATGGAAAGTCAAGATTAACGATCAACGACCAGTGTTTCTGAAAGAACATAGGTACGTACATCTATGGGAAGAAATAGCGCAAGAAACCCAAAGAAAGTTTATGTTTTAAAACGTCATAATGTTTACAAGGCATAACTTTATAATCGAATTGATTGTACAGACGCCAGCACATCAAGCTACTACAATCTGTCACATTTCTTTAATTGATTTTCAACTTTATGCTTAAAGAATAAGGTTCAAGATTGATTGGGAAAATGTGACAGTTTCGGGTAGGTTGACCTGCTGGCGTCTGTACAATAGGATTTGCTCATCACTAAGGCCCAGACTCCACCAAAACTGAGAGGAGAGGAGATTTCTCGAACAACCAATCAACAACCGGCTTGCGTTATTTTCACATTTTACCGCTTAACTTCAACGCAATACATCCATTGGTTGTTTACGAGTCATCCCCTCTCCTCTCCGCTTAGGTGGAGTCCGGGCCTTAGCAACCTTTAAGGTGTTGCAATAAAAAAATATCTAATAGGTAACTAAAGTAGGGAGTTTGACTTAATGAAATTAAAAGAAATAACAATTTAAGGGGCAGAAAAGAACCAACTATAGAGCCAGCTAGCGCCACCCATTATTATATTTCTTTTACTCCTAAATCAGACCAAATTTAAAAAATAGATAACTTATCTTGTCTAGAAATGTTTTCATTTCTTTATACTTCATATATTTATTGTTTTTAAGTATTTACAATATATCCAAGTGTTGGTTTTTACCTTGGTCAGAGATTAAGCATTGCCATCCAACGTGGCTATGCTGCCCGTCTCTTGGGTACATTTCCAGTTGACGGCGATGTGGACGAATTCTATGATGCTTTATTTATTAAAAATTTTATGCACAAAATTTAAATAAACATTGTACAAAGGCGGACTTATTAAGGCGGCTTTATTGTGTTAGGTTTTTTTTTAGTTTTATACTTTAGGTTTTCTTCCACTTGTCTAGTAAATTATCTGGTTTATTCTTGGAATCACTTTCCATTATTTAGAGAATCGTTAATTACCGCCAAATGAGGCCACTTTTACGGTTTTACGGTTTTAGACATATATTTTCTCAAAAGATTTACTTAATGACTTACAGAGAAAATACAATATTACAACTTAAAATTACATGAAGCCGATTGGCGTAGTGGGTTGGTACTACTTATAACAAATTACATTCGAATTTTGTAACGAACAGTTACGAACTTTTAGCAGTTGTCAACGATTCTAAGCTAGCCAGGTAATTTTGTAGTTACAGTAACAAAATTATTTGCTATTCGTACTTTGCACTACGTAGTGCAAAGTACGAATAGCAAATAACATTCTGAAATAAGTCTTCGCATAAAAATATAACAAATATTATTGTTTAATTGAATAACATAGTAGGTCTTCGCGATTTGGAGTCATTTTTTATTTTATTACTTATTTGAAAAAGTCGTAGCGCTTGTCGCCGCCCCCTTTCGTATGCCGACCGGGGCCATGGCCCCCCAGCTCCCCCCCCCCCCAAGTTACGCCACTGCTGGACGGAATATTGTTATGAAGGCTTACTTGACGATTCGGACACAATATTTATTTTCGGAATTTATATTTTTTTCGCTAATAATTCGGACACCCATAAAAAAAGCTGTTTTGTACAGTCTGATAAAAAACTTCCAATGATAAAATCCGAACTGACTGTACAAAACAGTTTTTTTGGTGTCCGAACCATCTTTTTGTTTTTGATGTTTCTGCTTGATGGCAATCTGTTTTTCCAACAATAAGCCACTTCTTTGTTTGATTTCTCAGTTTATGTTTTCCTCAAGAGCCGTGCTTGTATGAAACTTTTCACACGACTCTCTTGATGTCAAGTGGTAAATCTTTTATGTAGGCTCGGTATGTCACTTCTTTTTAGCCGGGTATGCTGAAGAGCGCCGCTCGCGTTCTCCGCTCAGAGCGTGTGCCAGTTTGTTTACATGGACGATCAGTTTCTCCTGGTATTTCAGGGTGTTTTGAGCTATTTCCTGTCGAACTGTTTTTAGGCCGAGGTCGAGGTATGCGTATCTATTACTTATACAATGAGGGAAAATATCAGTGTCCGAATCATCAGTGAAAAAAATATCAATTCGGACACTGTATCTGAATCGTCAGTAAGCCGTTATAAATAACAACCTAAGTAAGTTGGTAACAAGTATCTTGTCTCGACAGTCATTCGATTAATAAAGCTATTAAAATAATTGTGTCGGACGGACCAAATTACAAAATTCTTTTAGTGCCACCTACAATACATACAACAACTGAATTGATAACTATCACGCGACACTCGTTATTTTGATTTCCTTAGTACATTACCTCTTGGAAACGAAATGAAAATGCTTTGATAAACACGATTAATTCCGAATGACTTGTGTTAGTTCTCATGTACGTAATGTTCATTTCATATCCAGTAATTGTTTGTTTACATGGAGGCGTCTAGTGCCCGCGTCGATATCTTTCAGTTGATTGTTGATTTAATTTTGGTACTTTAATAGATGGCGTACCTACCTAGTTCAGTGTGATAAAGATTTAAATGATTGTAGGGGTTAAGTTAGGTTTATTGTCGACTATCTCGTTAGTCTGCGGTTGCAAGCGCGACCTAACTAGGTTTTTCCATAGGGAATTTCTCAGTATCAGCCCGGAGTTCGGAAGTTTGCGCCTCGAAACGCACGTTAAGCCGTTGGTCCTCCGCCTGATCTCTCTGGTCGTGTCGGATTGCCGTCCCATCAGACTAAAAGAGTGAGAGGAGAGGGAGTGCATCTGTGTTTGCGCACAAACTTGTGCACTATAATATCTCGTACTTGGCTGGGGTGTGATTCTGTAAGACCTCATTCTAAACTTCGAATTTGAATCCGCTGATAGAATTCTTGATTGGCATTCTAAAAACTCGGTTGATAATTCGAATTTACACTAGCGCCACCCTTGCGAGCGTGTCAGCGAGTTGAACTAAATTGACACAGAGATTTCGATAGATAAAGTATGAGATGACGTAAGAAGTGGCATTCTGTAAGGTAATTTCCCCGTCACTTTGACGCTCACTTCGCACTCGAACCCGATTCAAAGTATCAAATATATCAAGGTCATTTTGAACCTTATGCGAAGTGAGAGTGAATAGCGATGTGAGATGCGAGTTGTTGTTAGAATTTTACAGAATCGACCTACTGGTCTTCATTGAGATTGACCACCACGACCGAAATGAAATTCGGTCGGGTATATTATGTCAGTTATATGATTATGCTCTTCTTCCGGGAAGGAGACCAGAAATCCCAGGGTGGTGTTTTGTTTCTCGTCCGTAAGCCCCTCGTTACCAACGTGGTGAAGGTCGATAGTGTGTCGAGCAGAGTAGTATACCTCATACTCAGAATCACCGATCGGTATTAGCTGAACACCTCGAAACACCCGGACGATGAAGTGGAGGCTATGTATGAGGATATATCGAAAGCCATGCATACCTCCAAATTATACTTCACCGTGGTAAAGGGGGACTTCAATGCAAAGGTGGGCACACGGTATGGCGATGAGTTGAGAGTGGGGACACATGGATATGGACAGCGGAACCAGAGGGGTCATAGGCTAGTTGACTTCATGAAAAAGGTAGGACTTTATTCGGTGAACTCCTTTTTCCAGAAGCGCCCAACTAAAAAGCGGACCTGGATAAGCCCCAATGGCTCCATCAAAATTGAGATCGACTTCATCATGACGACCAAGAAGCGAATATTCAATGTTGTCTCCGTAATCGGCAGAGTGAAAACCGGTAGCGATCACCGTATTGTCAAATATCGATGTTAAGCTGGAGAGGTCACGTCTAGTGAAGTCCACGCTCCGCCCTAATCTAGCCCAGATTCAAAATCCAGAAACCTTTCAACTCGAACTGCATAATCGCACAGTGGACGAGATGAACAACGGGTTGGTGGAAACTGTCCATGAAGTGGGGTCTAAGTTCTCTACAGCCGGAAGTCCCCATACCGGAAAAAGCCTCAAAAACTCTGAGGAAACACCATTAAGCTAATGGAAGACCGGTCTGAGATGAGACTGCAATCTTCAGTTGATATGTCGGAATACGGCAAACTCAATGGGCCCCAAACTCAAGCTTATCAAGAACCGATGACAATGAAAAAATATGGTACCATTGAACTGATCTGATCATGGAGCCGGCGGGCCATGGAGGAGGTAGGCACTGGAACTCCATAACGGAATAACGTATTCTGCTCGTGTTTGGATTTTTAGGACTGTTTTGAATTGCACTTTGACCATGATTGGTTTTTAAGGTCTGATGATGAGGCTGGAAGATAGGCACTGGTACTCCATAACGGAACAACATATTCTACTCGTGTTTAGGCATTTTAGAACTGTCTTGAGATGCACTTTGACCATGATTCCATTTGACATGAAATTCACATGGGAAACAGCTACTTATACAAGCTATACGATGCTGTTTAAGCTCTGCAGGGCATTAGAGGTTTACGTGGAACGCACCCAATCCTATATATAGGTGAGAAACGTGCCGCGGGCTAAATGGTAAGAAGGTGCCTAATATATGTCATGTCGCTAGTGTCAACCTCAGGGAACACACACGTGTGTGTCCCCGTTGTTTATGAGCCTTAAGACCGGTTTCCACCGCGAAGGATAATAGTAATGAGCCGAAAATGGCTAAGCGGAGCGGATTTCGTTTTCATGAAATAGGTTTGCGTTTTCTTTGTTGATGGAAACACATGTATGCAGTTTACTCTTGCGAGTTAAACGGAGTTCTTAATGGGTCCGCCCCGCTCGCGGTGGAAACCGGGCTTTACTCTTCTATCGGAGCTCTGGGGGAGTTGACAGTTTACTAGTCCAATATTCGTGCGAATCACACAGAAAATGGAAATAAATAAAAAATAGAAAAGCTATCAAAACTCTCAAATGATGAAATTGTTGAAATGAGGAATAAACAGCGACTTTATGTGAACATAACCCTTTCCTTGCAGTCGGGGTAAAAAGACAGAGCAGCTCGTTTTCAGCAAATGCGCCGATATGGTGCTGAATATCGAGCTTCGCAACTAGAAGAAGATACTGACAGACTACCTCGTCTGCCATAGACGAGGTAGTATGCACCAATATGAGTCTGTACATCGAGCATCACAATCAGAAGGAACGATTGATTTATCGTATTATCCGTTTGTTAAAATTGTCAATTTAAATGATATTATGTTTGGTCAGTACAGTTACTGAGGTCAGGCGGTACTGTTCGCACAAGATGTTTTCGGAATCACTGTAACCGTCATAAAATGCATCCGTGATCTCCAAATAATGCTGTTTAGAATTGTTTCTTTATTTTTGTTTATATTGTATAATGTAACGCTACTTTTAATAATACTACGCGATTTTAATATGCAAATAAAAAGATTGTACCTATCTACTTTAAGACTAAAAAATTACAAAATAAATAATAGTTTAAAAAAACTAGAAGAACACGCTTTTATTTCAATCCGAACTAAAAGGTAGAAAATAATTTTGAAATAAGAATAGTTTGTTTTAAAGGGTCCACCAGTTGATGACGGACACGGATAAAAAAGCGTGGGGTGCTTGATATAACAAATATTCCAGATAGGTCGGTAAGTACTTTTAAAGTCCGAATTATTGCAAACATATGATAAAGAAGAAGCACCCCACGCTTTTTGAATTATGCGAACGAAATTTTTGAGTTAAAAATCTAGATATTTTTATGATAATTTTTACTTCTATGCAATATTTCCATTTCCATTTGTTGACATGATGATGATGATGATGAATATTTCCTTAAAATAACCTAGTTTTTCATTATATCTACAACATTTCCTAAAAATATGAAAAGTTGGACGTTTACGGGGGGTAAAATGTTATCGCTTTTTGTATGAAAATTTACAGCCTCACAATCCTCTTAATCAGTATAACTTGTCGCCAATTATAGGTAGTGGACGAATTTCTCTTGAGACTATGCTCCTGTATGACTTTTGTAACAATGTTTATGACTGTTTGGACATGTGCAATGAGCAATGTTACGCAGTATCTAGAAGAGCGCAAACAAGAGCAGTGCGTAAACGGTCAGTCTTTGCTGTGTCTTCATGTCGTACAAATGCTGGCGTACGAGTTCTTCTACGGCGCCTTACTACTACTACTGCCTTACTACTTATTATAAATACTTTAGTAATATTAACTTATTATGTTTGTCATATAGTAAATATAAATGTTCTATCCTTTAAGCGATCAAACAATAAGATATTCTATATCTTTTTTAAGCAGATAGGCGCGCTTTCATAATAGCTAAGTACTGTAAACTTGAATTGAACCAAAAACATTTTCATGTAGAGTGTTGCCAAGACCCCAAGCTTCTAACTCTACACACCCAAACTCTACAAGCAAGCCCTAAACTTCACAAACTCTACACCCTACTCAAAATATGTGACTTGACCGTTTCGTTACTACAATAACTATTGTATAAATTATTAAACTGTTCTGTTCATCAATTTTTGTTTTTAAAAAAACTTGAATACATTTTTCACCTTATACCCATGTGACGGTAGCAAAACGGCCAAGCCACATACCACATATACATTTGCGATCACTAGCATAAGTTGATATATATTTTTTTAGATAGAACTTTATCAAAAGAAATTCTTTGTAGTGTGTTTTCTTTAAATAGAAACACCCTTCTTGAAATAAAAAAAAACAGTACTTTTTATAAAAAAATTGGTAATTAATCATTATGTAATTTATTGTAACCGAAATTTGATAGAAAGAAAAAGACTGTTTAACCAAACTTAAACAACAATAATTTATTAATAAAAAATAATAACACAATAACACCACATTACATAACGTATTAATATAATATAACTCCTCCCCTGGCTCGAACACATGCGAAGATCCTCCTGAGCATGCTGAGAATCAAGTTATCCAGTATGAGCTCTGGCACTATCTGGGGACGTAGCTGACGGTTCCAAACAGCTCGCTTAAGAGCACCCCACGCGTGCTCTATGGGTTTAAGTCAGGCGAGCCGGCAGGCCTGTCTAACCTTGTGATGTATTCTCGGAGAGCAGCATTGACGCGTTGAACTCGATGGGCGGGCGCATTATCATCGACCAGTACAAATTGGTGCCCATGGTTTACTCGGAATGGTCTGACAATTCGATCAATAGCAACTGCTCTACACATGTCTGCTGTCATGAAGCCTCGATACAGGATCAAAGGCTTTCTAGCTCCAATCATAATACCACCTCAAAAGGACACCGATTTCTCGCCTTGCTGAACTGTTTCAGTGGCAGTTCTTTGCCTTTTACGGTCGCCTGGTCTTCTCCAGACACGAACACATCGGTTATCTGGATGAGTACTGATTCACGATTCGTCAACGAAGAGACAGTTTTGCCAAATGTTTTCTTCTTCATTTTGCCGAAGCCTAGCCCACTGCAATCTCCGTCGTTGACGTTGCCGGGAATTCAGAGGAGCTCGCCAAGACCTCCGTGCTCGTAATCTAGTCTGGTGCAAGCAATTCTGAATGGTCTGAGTGCCTAGCCCAGAGGCGGGCCGAACTTTTGATTTTATTTTAGTAGCATTGACTGTTGGGTCACGGGCTGCCAGCAATCTAATATAACGCTTTTAGGTAGCAGTCAAAACTGTAGGGCGACCACTACGGGGTCGGTCAGCTAAATTACCCATCCCGTGGTACCTCTGCAACGTGGTCACGACACCGAATTAATTGGGATATAGCAACTCTGCATGCTATTTCTCTCGTGGTGTAACCTTCTTACCTCAAAGTTACTATTCTTGCTCGTAAAACTTCTGGTAATCCTCTTGGCATTTTTTTAATCACAACTTTCAGTGAAAACGTTTAAATCCGTTAAAATTGACTAAATCAGATTTCTGAACAAGCGTAAGCTAGGACTGAAAGCCTTTTTATATGGAAAAACAATTGAACAGTTTTATTGTTTTATATTCTAAATCTATATTTTAAAATAAAGAATTAAAAAAAAAGAAGAAATCATTACATAATCTACCGTAAAAAAAAGATTTCGATTTTTCAAAGTGATCGCACTAAGGTGCAGTTTCTGAAGTTTAGGGCTTGTAGAGTTAGGGTGTGTAGAGTCAGAAGCTTGGGTCTACATGATATCTGATAACTTTTTGACAGTGCGAGTGCGAGCCTTAAGGTTCGTCTTAGCAACATTTTACATGAAAATTTTTTAGGTCGAATTTCACTTCTTTTCGTAAGTTGCTTAAATGATATTTTTTTATGTAAAATTTCCATGTTTTAGTTTTTTCTTGTTTTTGGTTTGCTAATACTAGCTTATATACCAAATATAAGCTTTCTAGGACTTCAGGTAGTACCCTAAGAATTTTGATGATCATCAGTGAGTCAGTGATGAAGGATTTTTTAGATATCAATAGAATCTAATATAAAAGGTATGTAATTGAAATGTTATATCCTAACTAATATTATAAATGCGAAAGTAACTCTGTCTGTCTGTCTTTTCTTCACGCCTAAACTACTGAACCGATTTGTGTGAAATTTGGTACAGGGTAAGTGTGAACCCCAACAACGGACATAGGCTACTTTTTATTCGACTTCGACTTCGACTTCGTCTGCGTCCGCGATAACCGACATATACGCGGACGAAGTCGCGGGCAAAAGCTAGTGTTTAATAAGTCCACTATTGAAATCATATCCCGAGAATTTTGTTTATCTGGTATGAACCAACCCCAAGTTATGAAGGTTCAAAAAATTGACGAAACGCTTCGAGAAAAGGTAGGTAGTGCCCTTGCGCTTCGCTTGATCTTGGATAGTCTTGGCGGGGGCACCGCCGCCGCCGCCAAGACGAGCCAAGATCTCGAGAGATTTTGTAAACACTTTTATTGATTTTGTAATTCATATAGACATGCGTAAAACTTAATTTTTTAAAGCACTTTAACTTTTTATGTGCTGTGCAATTTTGGGATATTAAATAAAACATTCAGGATATTTCATAAATATTTATATTGAACTGGCCTTAATAAATTACAACCTAAAACCAAACTTATAAAAACGGACTGACGATTCCTCTTTTAAGCAAATTATTGATGACAATTTCGAAATATATGTCCAAAACATTAAAAGTTAATAAGTATAACGGTTTAACCGCAGTACTGTTCCGTGAAAATTTGGTATTTTAATAATATACAAAGGTAAATATACTTATCCTAAACGTCTTTATAATGCTGATCGCATTATTTAGTCACAATTCAAGTCGTAAAGTATGGACGAATAAATCTTAGCCGACCGCTGTACTCTTTGGTGTTCTAGCCGTTAAGTCTTCACAATAACGTAACCTTTACAAATGAAAACACGCGACTGTATAGCTATACCTATCTAAACATAATAAGGTACATCTGATTTTTACAATAACATAAAATTTCACACTTCAATTACATTGATTTGAAACACAATACATAAATCGTTTTTAATACATAATCAAAAAATAGTGTTTCAGGCTATTTTTAGTGCAGTCTCATAAAAGAAATTAGGTATAGCCTCTAATGAACTACGTACATCTTTCTCAATAAAACACAACTTATTTCTAAAGTACTTAAATGCATTATGACAAAATACTTACATTAGCAATTGCATTTGTTTAAAATGGTGACATATTATGGTAGGTGGTGCCATGTAGCTTCCATATAGTTATTACGGTATTAAATAGTTCTCCTACGTTCCTTTCCTGAGTTTTGCATAAATAACTAACATTATAATATTATGATCATCTAACGCAGGGTTTCTTAAACTTTTGTAGCCACGGACCACTTTAACAATAAAAACTATTCCATGGACCCCTTTCTGAAAAATATTCTAAGAAAAGAAAACAAACCTTTTTTTTTCAAACGAGAAATGCAGAGTTTATTACAAAATTAATAAAATGTTGTGAGTTAACTGAAATACAGCGGACCCCTGAAACACATGCTACGGACCTCTAAGGGGCCCGTGGACCGCACTTTAAGAAACCCTGGGCTAACAGTAGGTAATATCAGCAACCTAAAAAATCGGTAAGTACGATGACTGTTGAGCCTACCTATAGTGGTAACACGTGGAATTCTCATCTGAGTGGTAAAGTGGTGTTTATGGTCACTTGAATAATTATAAATGACTTTATTTTGACTCTTGGAAGAGCACACAACTAGTAATGCATGGAATTGAAAAAAAATAAGCACATATGCTTATTGGTAATCAATAAAATGTTTCATAACTAAATGCGGTATTTGATAAGACAAATCAATAAAATTAAACAAGTTTATTATTTTATGATTCTAATGTGTCGTGTACTCGTGTCTATACACATATCATAGGACAGCTACACGGAATAAATAAAGTAATATAGGACGCCCTATTTAGTTCTAGTCTAAATAAATAAAGCGTTTCACACTCGACTAAATAAGACACTTTACTTTGGTATTATTAGACTACATAATTATTACTTACCTACCTACTTTTTACCTGGGTGTTGTCAAACAGTTGATGAAAAACTGTACCATTATCTATTAATCATATCACTGTATCGAAGGACGGACATTTTAGTATGTTATTTAATTATTTTATAACGGTATTACCTTACTTACATATTAATTGAACTCCGATGCTTAATAAACGACAACACATTTCACAGGCTTTTCTTAAGGCACTAAAAGGTAACAATTATTTTTATTTACACATAGACAACTGCTCATAGATACAACCTTCTGATTCTGCAACTTTAGCCTAGTTTATTGCAAACTCGGAGCAAAGTAAAATTCTTCATTTTTTTATTAAAACTCCTTTGGTTGTGAGAGCTTACCAACAATGAATTTCATCACGAACTTGAACTGAAGGAAAATTCAGACTCTCTCATTCAGATCAGGTTTTGCTCACAAAAACACTCATATTTGTACAAATAGTGCAACTATATGTATGTAGATATTGCTGTGTATACAGATCAATTTTAATTGGTGATAAGTGGAGTCAGTGGTGCCGGGGGATCGTCTCCGTAGTACCTGTAGCGATGGGGGACCTGCAGTGTGGCGGGCTCGGCGGCGTCCGAATGCTGCGAGTCGCGGTGGCGGCGCAGGTCCACCTTACGCTGGAACGCCTTATCACACAGACCACACGAGAAAGGCTTGTAACCCGTGTGCTTGCGCATGTGCGTGATCAAGTTAGAGCTCTGGCTGAACGCCTTAGAGCACACAACGCACTTGTGCGGCTTCTCACCTTAAACAAATTGAGATTCTTATGTTATGACTTTTCTAATTAAATAAAGTTGGGAAATTACCTAAAACTACATTAAAATAAAACTTTGATGATTCAGTATTTTGTCGTGGTTGTACAGAATTCTTTATCTTTGTATTTAATTTGGTCATTATATATATAAATATTATTAATGTCCAAGGCTTAACGGAGACATAGGTACCTAAAATATGTCAATAGCATACTTAACACATTTCATTACGAAACCATTTTCTAATTCATAAACAGCTTAAAACATTACGTATCACTTCGTCAAGTAATTAAAGCTTGTATAAGTGGAGCAATACTTGTCATAATCATCGGCTATTTATTATTTACGGTGAGGTTTCCGAACTGATTTAATATGCAACGTCGCTTTGTACCTACACCGGTATTTATTAACTTTAACGGTAATTGTTTGTAGCTCGATATAACGATGTAGCACTACTAACTAAGGGTTAAGGACAGAAGGGTCTTCATGCCATTATTTACAAAATTATTTGTGTAATGAAACACGTTTAATAAAAACCTCAAACAAAACCATTGGCAAGTTTACCTGTCCAGTTATTTAAAATCTCCAAAGATAGTTTACGAATAAAATTATAGCAAAAAATGCAAATGTCATTTTATAGATAGAACAGGATTTAAGTATACTTTTTGTTTGTGCCGCGATCGGCGTGCACGTGAAGGCCTGTGAAGGCTGCGCGGCTAATTGCAGGCCGAGCCGCATTTTGGAATATTGATGATGAGGCATTTATCGGGAGGACGAGCACCATGTAAGGCCGCTGTAAATCATTCGGAACAGGGCAGAGACGTGACGAGATGTCTCCGGCCAAGACAAATATGTCCGCCACATTTTTTAGCTACTATAATTCGTCTCGTTGAGCTTACTGGAAGTATTGGTCCCAGCCATTGAAAACGTATGATTCATTTATTCTTCTTACAGTTCGTCTATTTTTTAAAGCGCCGTATCCATTGTACTTAATATGATATATACATATCTGCTTTGGTCTTTTTCATTCAGAAGTACTCTTATAAACATTTACCTGGGTACTATTTTCGAAATTAGATTTCCCTATATCTCTCTCTAATGTAAGCAGATATTACCGTAAGTTCTACGAAGCTCTAGATAAACTATCGAGCACTAGCATTGGAGAATATATTTTGTGCTTATTGAAGTGGACGAGCAGCTATCAGTGTTGCCAAGTGCTACCTTTACTCTATAGCTAGCCATTTTGCAAAATAATTGCTAGATTGACAGATGATTTTCCCAAAAAAGATGCTATGATTAACTAAATGTTACTTACTTCTGCATAAGTCTAATTTTTATAGGTACCTAATTCCATTTTTAGTAAGCATAAATTTAATTGTAGGTATAACACAATACAAGACAAAACAAAGCAGAACATAGAGAGTAAAAAAATATTGCTACAAGTTCTATTACATTTTAGCTGTCTGACACAAAAAAAAATTGATAGATTTAGTTATAAAGTTGCTAAGTTGGCAACGCGAGCTGCGATTTGCCGTCGAAAACGTAATTGCACAGCATTTAAATATTTAATTCCCTAGGCATCGTCTGCGATGTGTCGCGTGATTGCTTTTATTGGGCGACTGCCTGTATATGTTTTCCTTTTAATGAACTTGTTTCACAGTAGAGAAGTCTAGGCTATGCCTCGGTTATAATACTATATCATGTACTTATACAGCTTAATAAATCGACGAGGATAAAGTCGGATAACGTCTCCAGCAGCTGTTTACTGTCATTCCGATTAAAAGGGCAATCGTTGGAGATTACCTATCATTGCACGCTCGACACGAACGAACGTGGGTATCACAAGCGACTAATTGAGAAAGTAAAATTTTATGGGAATAAAAATAAACAATGATTTGGTAATGGTATACAAACTGTAATAATAAGGGACGCCACAATTCGAATTATTACGGTGACGATTAAAATAATGATATCGTACCTAAATCTTTATCGCAATAGACGACTTTTTGAAGACCGTAGCTGCAATGAACACCTTTTCAAGAAGTATTATTTCGTTGGTGAGTTGGTGAGGTGAACAACAACTTTTAATATGGTACAAAATAATTATAGTTTTAAACCTAATTATTTGGTGACTTTAGAAGTTAAAAATATTGTTGTGTTAACTACTTACAACCAAAAAAATGAGAAAAAATACAGATTTATTTTTAACACTTAACACATTTTATTGCATTACCCATTAAAGTAGTAGCCAGTTAGCAGAATAAGTTTCAAAAATGAAATGATATGTCTTTGTAAAGTTGTGTAATGAGGGGCCGCGCTGACACCTCGGTTGACGCAAGTTACGTGAAACATGAAACAGTTGTCATAATAATTTGAGTTTCACACTACTTGGAATGGAATACACCATATAATTTAGTTCCATTTCGTATCTTGACACGAACGAATGTGTTATTGTTTTTTTAAAATACCTATTTATAAGAAACATTTAATGTAGGTAGGTACCTAGGGAGTTTTGTTAAATACGTATTAAACGGTTAAAAAAAAAACAGATTTTACAGAACAGACGTTTTTTTTTTAACTTTAAGTAAATTACTTTAGATTTTGTTAATTTTCATAAATACGTAGCATGATGGTATTGCTAGAATCTATTCATAAGTTATTCTGGTCATGTTACTGTGGACTGTGCCAGCCAGGTTTTAATTATGGGTGGGCAAAAAAGAAGATTTCTATTAGTCAAAGAATTTCAAAATTGGATCAGTGCTGAAGAGGTAAAATCGTCACAATACAAGTCGTTCACAATATTAGTTTAGAGAAAATTATTTGACATGCACGAGTTTCAGGGTGGTGCTAGCGCCCCGCTCTGCGCCACCGTGCCTACGCCCATGTATATTACTACTATACTAGGTATCTCGGCAGGCGGTTTTTTCCATTAAAAAATTCAATAAGCCCTTGAATACTATCATTCTATATGAGGTAAACGAAAAATGTTTTTTTTTGTACAGTTGGAAAATGCACCACCTTCGTACTCCAAATAAATAAGGGACACAGTTATCAGCTTCAATTTGCTTTGAGCTCAATGATTTTAAAACACTTTTTTTAATACGTTGGTACAATTTCTGGTACCTACCTTTCTACCTATAGGTACTAGGCATAACATATCGCTGTGAAATAACGAGAAATATTTATCCTAATTACAATACCTACCTTTTCTATTTATCTATTAATTATATAATATTAAATAGGGCTAAAGGATTCTGTCTTCTAGATTGACAATGTGTTCTACAAAAACTTATAAGCAAATTATGATTTGTCTAACTAACAAGCAGTTGCGAAAGATTCTCACTGTGATATTGATTTATCAATTCTTTAATCGTGTTCTACCTTTAAACACTTCTAAACTGAGTTGTCTTCCATATTGTAGACTAATGTAGGTAAAAGTAAACACAAACCTGTGTGTATGTATGTATGCTTTTTCATGTCTGACTTCTGGTGGAACCGCTTCCCACAGTACTGGCACGGGTAGGGGCGCGTGTCGGAGTGAATCAGTAGATGAGTCGACAGCGTGCTCGAGCGCTTGAAGCACTTGCCGCACTGCTTGCACTATTCGGACAAACAACAACATTGATTACTATAGGTAAATTGTACAACACGTCTCTCTAATTAAGTCATATTTATTAGATCCCTGTCGTCTGCAAGTCGCCGAGCTAATAACCCATAATTCTCTTTGACTGACGTGTAAAGGAATATTGCACACTTGACCCCCACGACGATTGCTAAGAAACCGGGTGAAATATAGCATAGTACGACACTAGATATAATTATAACCGTGGTACGGACAGCGTCCATCACCTTCAGTTAGACGGTGACAGCCAGTAATAAACTAATAACAGGGCTGTACCCCTTTCTACACTTTTCTTTGATTTCCCATCTAGCATCGGCTTTGAATTTTTTTTTGTAATTAGCGTCTGTTAACTGCTTATTAAACGGGTATATTTCACCGGAATTACTAATAAAAGAATACTTTGAATGAAATCAAATGTATAGAAACGTAAATGTGATGGGACATTTTATCGATTTGTGTGACAAATTGACAATACAGCCGAGAGTCTATGTAGTGTATTTATTCTTATTTTACTTATGATTGTAACACAGTTTTATTTAATATTTTAATTATGGATGCAAAATACATCAGAAAATTATACCTAAGATTCAATCGTAAGTCGTGCTACGAGTATTAAACGAGTATCATAGTGAGTAGGTAGGTACCTACATAAGAATTGGTTTTGAATTCCAAAGAAAGCTTGAAATGCAAACAGGACGACTTTTGTGTGACAAAAGATTTTCAAGTAAGTACATACCTACTTGCTGTGACTTTGCTTATGATTTATTGAATCAGATGTTTTTGGTATGCAGTGGAATAATTTCGTTGCTTAGGTAAGTACTTAAAATAGTTTAAAGTTTTCAAAGACTTTCTACTTATTTGATAATTTAATACCTAGTAGTAAGTTTCAGAAATTTCGTAAAGTGGCGTTTATTGGAAAATTCGTTTCAGATTACCTACAATTGTGCATCATCAGCTTTGATACCAAGTCTAACGACATTACAGAAATTAGATATTAGCTTTGTAAGTAGGTACCCTTATGAAGAGATTATGAGTGAGCATGATTATATGAATCATCACCTCGCTGAAACAACCTGCCGTCCTCGTAACTATTCGCAGGTTGATATTGTATAAAACATAAGAACAGGAAAATATGCTGTACGGCTTTTAGTCGGGTGGTTAGTCGTTAAGTATGCGGCGTATGATAATCCATGGCACAAATCCGCGTAGCGGGCCTTGTGACAGTTGGCCGGGCAGCTGCATCGCTTCGCGCCTCACAAAAACCGCTACTTTTTTGGTCGCCTTTTTATACAATCGATGCACTCTCTTATAAACAACACAGGTGCTAGGGTATGACCGTCCACATATGGTTATCGGCTTGTACACGTAGAGAGGTGATTTTTTATTATAGCCGTTTGAATTTAAAAAATCTAGCGTCGTTTTTTACGAAACTGGCTTTTTATTAACGGCTTCGTGAAACCTGCTACGGTCCCTCGCGAGCGGGTAAAAGCGACTGTTACATGTGGGAACTAACAATAATTACAAGGATGTTTTATATTGTCTTACTGTAGTGTGATCGCTATATTTGATCAGGTGAGACGTTGACGTATTCATTTTTTGAAAGTTGTTACATTTTTCATGAATGGTTTCAGATGAAATTTATAATAAACCAATAAAAGGTTCGTACTTATTTATCAAGTATGTAACTTCTATATTCTCAAGCTGCCCGCTAGCCTCTGAGCACCTACCTAAGTAGTGTGAAAATAGTGAAAGTTATCGATGGAAAAAAAGTTACAGTGACGAATGAACACACGTGACGGTAGCTTTTTTTCTTTTTCAACTTCAAAGTAACAACTTTTATTAAGTGTTATTTTGCATCCTATTCAAGAGTTACCAATAATGCGAAAATATGAATGCCGAAAGAAACAGGAAAAAATGATGTAAAGGGCTAAAAAAGCTCAGGGAAAATGGCTTTCTACTAATAAGATGTGTTCTGTCATTTTACATAGATAATTATGTCAAAAATACTTTTAGAAATAAAACTCACATTTACTTTTAAGAAATCAGCGCTTAGGTATTGTAAGCGTGATTATATCTGCCTTTTTAATGGGTTATTAAAAGGACATGTTTCATATTGGGCCCAGTCTATGTACACCACTTCAAAAACAAGAGAAAAATCCGTAGAACCCGGGAAAAATACAGATCATTCATTACAATGTATACTGTTGTGGTAGTAAATTGATATATATAACAATTATTTTTATGGATTTTCAACATGGCGTCACTCAGATTTAGGTACTTTATAAACCATACTACCATAGATCGACCATTGATCATAGAAAGAGAACTGTCAGCTGTCAGTTTTACAACAGTGTCACTTTCATCCGTAAGTTATGTGCTTTCGTCTCGTTTTGTTTCTAGTTTTTGAAATTCTTTTTAACAACCTCTCATTAGTTTTTTTTAATTCAGCACCGTTTCTTTCCCATCTGTTTACCTGGTTATCTACAAATCGACGCAGAAAATAAAAATTATAAATGTCAAACGTCATTAATCAATCAAAATGACAGCTTACCCATGACTGTTTTTTTGTTGTGTGTTGCAATTTCAAGTGTAATTTCTTGTGTTTTACCTGCTCAAAAAGCCATTTTAAAGTAATAGAACAGTTGAGAACTACTTAAAATGTGTTTCCCTATTTGTAAGTATAGTGTACAAGGACTGGGCCCAGGCTCCATACATTTTGAAACATCTCCTTTAGTCGTAATAAAGTCGTAAGTAGGTAGAGTGTGGTGGAACGAGCGACGCGTGAGTGGCGCGTGGCGCGCACGCGCCTCCTCTCGCCACCCGCCTTTGTTTTACTACGTGCACATATTGCGATCATGCGAGGAACAATAAGTTGTACTTGTTGTTCCGTCATAAATTAATAATTAGTCAATTGACTAATTATTATTATATTTTTTCGTTACAAGAAAATATGAATAAGTATTTATTGATTATTAATGATGATTGCCTTCGAGTGATTTAAAAATCATCTTTATTAATTTTTATTTAATTAACATAAAACCTTTTATTTTCTCCGTTAGTCATCGTGTCACATTCAATTAGGCACAGCTCGACATCGATGATACCAAATGCTCATCACTTTATTTAAATGATAAATGTATAAGGCACTTCAATATTATTTAATGACATAAGATAATTATTCGTCCAATTATATTCTGCCAAGCCGTGGTAGTATTAAAAATTGGAATTTTGATTAAAACCGATGCAGATTTTATAAAACGACGGCACGTAGAAAAAACGAAAGCTACAAAAATGGCGAGAAGACGAGCCAGCAGGCTCCATGCGAGCCGCTAGCGTACGACGCGCTTGCGCAGCGCGACCCGTTCCGATACCTGACTACTTATTAAGACAGGGGCAGTTTTTGCTATTTGATTTGTTAAAGAGACTAAAACGGATACAGGTTTGCTATTTTTAAGCATTTTGAACGGAAACTGTACAGTTATTCTGAACTCGTAAAGGGTATAGCTGCTCTATCTGGATTCTGGACGTTGGAGTATAAGATAAGTAAGAAGTATTGAGAATTTGGAGTGCCGTTGATTTTTAAATACTTACTTGGAAAGACTTTTCGCTTCTGTTTTCGTTTTTGAGAAGTAGAGAAAAGTTGAGATCTCCCACTGGCGAAGGTTTGATGGGGTAAGTGTGTTGCGCGGGTGCGGAAGGGCACCGGCGCGACTCGGCGCTTGGCGGGCGCTCAGCCTCGTCAGGGTTACTGCGACATCTCTTGACTAGTTCGAGAGGCGTGTCCGCGTCGTCGTGTCCTTCCCACCGTGAGATTGGTGACTCTTCTCCTACTTCCACTTTTTCACGTTCACATGCACTTCCCGGGGACCAAATCTGACGGTTTTTTGTTGATAAATTAAGAGGAAGCTCTTCCTCGTCATCTGCAAAGGAGCGAACAACATTGTACAAAAGACTTAGTAAGTAGGTATGTAGGAAATACATCGTTTAATGTAGGTATGCAATACTGTGTTCACAGTTTCACTTCTACTGTTCTTCACGCTTTTAATTTAAAGTCGGACGAGTCAAATCGGGCGTCTGTGGAGTGACTTATGAAATCTGTACAGGTGCGCCTGTATTTGCCGACGGATAACGTCATTGTTTGCTCTATAATACATGAAAAACTTATACACTTTCGTTTACATTCACGGAAGATACCAAAAGACCGACTCTTTTAGTATCTTCCGTGAATGTAGGTATATAATTGTGTATAAGTTTTTAAATCCTTTTTTGTAATGATGATGTACCAACTTTAGCAATTAACATTATTAATTTATGAGACAAATTATGTGATTTTAAATCAGATTATTACTGTCAATATCTATATAGGTTTGGTAGGTATTAATAATAATAATAATATGTGGGGACATTTTCACACACGGCCATCTGACCCCAAACTAGGGAGACCCTGTACTATGGGTGTCAGACAGCTGATATACATACACAAATACATTTTTTTTGTAAATACATAGATACATATAAACAACACCCAGACACAAGGCAAACACAAGTGCTCATCACACAAATGTTTACCCTGGGCGGGAATCGAACCCGCAACACGCTGCGCAGCAGTCGATCGCTGAGCCACTGCGCCAACCGTGTCGTATTGTATATTTTTTTACCATCTTTTACTTACTGTAAAAAATGGTATAATACCAACCAACTAAATACGAATAAGAAGGCAAAAGAACTGCAATGAAACTGCAAGAAATAACATCAGGTAGGCTACTGTAGGTAGGCGACCTATTGTAGGTTTAAATTGTCCATATAACAAATTTTTAACTGTTTCACTTTCTCCTTTATAATTTATTACAAACGATTCAGGTTCTATAGAATACGGTTCGTTACTAATTTACAATAAATAGGCACCGACAACTACAAACACTTTATTTCATTGTTTCTAATACATATCTTAATGTATCGAAAGCAATAAAATGTCACAGCGTCAAGACATTTTGTCTTTAATAAATAAATACAAATCAAGTAGATACCTACTTATTAGTGAGGTTATTCTTACGCTCTGTTTGTTGTTATCTACGAGGTTGAGTCGTAACCGGTACCAATACGGATAAGAAACAATTAGAATACAATTCGTTTGGCGACAATGAGTGGCGGTGCCACTGTAAGTACCTACCTACTTAGCCGCTTTTCCTTGGAGTGTAGGAAACAAGCGCGTTGGTTCCATTGGCGGAGGTAAACGACATGTAAACGACTACATATCAGCGCCTCGAGTTATTAATCGGTGCCTTACACTGATAGCTATTCTAATGAGTATTATTCAGGAGAAGCCACGTAAGGAGGCCGAGGCGAACCATGTTTTGTATGCCGCGAACGTATGTACTTAATTACCATTTTTAGGATTCTTGAAACACGTAAACACTTACAGTACGAGGTGATTTACGCTGTTTATATGAATTCCAATATGAAGACCCACCGTACAGAGTAGACAAACATTATTCATCAGACTTTGATTTAAGCACTCGATCGATTTGATAGTAATTGCAAATATGTAGGTCAAGTATTGACTGAAAATGACTTTCAATACAATGTAATTCTATAGTGAATTACATATTAAATATTACTAACTATATGTTATCATCTATCGACAGCTGCAACATGTCCAGACACTTAGACACATTGTTCTAGAAAAAAACTGGGGTGTTGTGAGTCACAAAAAAATAATTTTGAATCTATTTCTGACACTATTTACAAATCTCTACGTGACGTAGTCAAGTATAAGGATATGAGTAATTTTTACGTTTGTTAAATTATCTCAATTTTTATGAAGACTAATAAAAAGTAACATGGCTGAATACTGATGACACCAGTTACCGAAACCTACTTACTCGTTTATTAAATGTTCTTTATTATCAGTCCATAGTTTTAAAGACACTCATAGCTACACCTGTATTTGAGCAGTATCAACCAGGTACAAAATAAGATGTGTGTTAGTCATTTTGCAGTTGGAGATAGCTTTGATTTCGTTGGGTATAAAATAAGGTAAGTTACCATCTCTGGGCGGGGTATGCCTGGCGTGGTCGATGGGTGGTCGCACGAACTGCGGCGAGGCGCGCGGCATCAGCAGAGGCCATACACCTGCGCCACCGTACAGTGCTCCGAGACCACTGCAGTACATCAGTGCTCCCAACTCTGAACATAAAACACTAGCCGGTGACACAAACGTTAAAAACTTTAGTCGTTTAAATGCTGGAGGGTAGCCCTGTTGAAACAAGGAGGCTATAAACTAAGTAGTTTAAAGTTCAACGGATCAGGGCTAATTCACGTAACTAAAGAAGTGCTGCTGCAGTGCAGTTGCACTTCTTCTCTCATGTGGCTACTCCATAAGTAAGTTTGGTACAGTTTGATTGTCGTACAGTTGACGTGCAGTTCACGCGCAGTTCAAAGATTACAAGAATACCGTTTATCACTCAAACTTGAACTTAACTGCAACTGCACTACAACTTTATTGGCGCGTCATAAAATTACGTGAATTAGCCCTCTGATCATTGAACAGTGGGCACGTACCAGTAGCTCGTGCGTATTGCTTGAGTGCTCTCCCAGCTATCTCAATGTCTCCTAACTGGAGTAAATCCAGTCGGTGATGTGAAAGAGAGTCTGGCGAGCGCGGGGGCGACCGTGGCGACGGCGGGGTGCGGGGAGAGGTGCTGCCTTCTGGCGACGGAAACCGATGAGCTGGTGGTGGTGGCGGCGAGGATGGCTGGAACTGCTCCGCGAGCCGCGACAGCAGGACGTGCCGAGACATCCTACGCAATGGAACAAAAAAGGGTTAAAGATACATAGTTTCCAAAAATCTTAGTAGCAGAGAGAAAAAAGTTAGTAGGTAATTCTACTCATAAAAATATCCTAATAATTTCTTTGCGAAAACATCGTATCAGAGGTAAAAGACATATTAAAATATTTCTTTTGTCTTCACGTAGGTAAATGAAACATGAATAAATTACAGGTAATAACAATTCTTTAACAATTAACGCCTGCAATACAATGTTAGGTTCCGTTATCCGTCTAATTAGAACTAACCACCTGAGCTTTTGAATTGTCATTGACTAGTTGAGTCTTATCGATCGATCGTATTGCAACCATTCTGCTTTCCCGTGGGAACCTTCAGTTTTCTGAAGAGCTTTTAGTATCTACAGCTTTTGTAATAAGCGTTAAACATTTACAGTAAAGTGCATTTATTTTACTTTTATTGCGACACAATTATTTATTCATAAAAAAGGGTTTTAAGCCCGTTACGGAAAACTGGTTATTGCAAGGATTTCTCATTTCTACCCGTTGCTGTGTTTTAAAGTCAATGGCATCTAGAATATCACCACACACACTAAATCTAAGCATTTTAATAAACAGATTCTACTTATAAAAACAACATATTACTTAAACAGAGACATAAACCTTATAGCCCCATAATTGTTCTTTCTCTTACTTCACACCATGAAACACTAATTGCTATAACTTCATTACATTTTCTATGAAAAGCGGTGGCGTTGTCAGTCACTGTTCACGAAGACAACTCAATATGATGGTATGAAGGTACCGCGTTTATCAAGATTTTACGGTCAGCGCGGATCAATTCAAAAGTTGCGATATCATCTTTGTTTTACGTGACCGACGTCATTAGTGTCCATCCGACTACCTACGTACGTATTAGTTGACAGCCCTTGCTGATTAATCCGAACGCTTGTTTGTTGACAGCGAATCGTATTAAAAGCTCAATCAAGCAAATGAAGAATCAGAGTAATAGAAGTGGTCGGCGGTGCGCGGCCGGCGCCCACTGCGTACGCGCATTAATAATGCACGTGTCGAGTAAAACAATCTTCATTAGACTAACACACATTACATATTTACAGAATGGATGTCCGCGTGTTCCCATACCATTTCACCGCGCTTCCATTAGGAATTAAACTCGAGGAGCTCACCAGTACCAGTATAGGAGGAGACATTACATTTGTCGCCGTTAATTATAAATAATGATGTCGGACAATGATTTGCAAAATTTCCTAATTACTAATGCCCAAACATTCTCATCAACGAATAGTTTACGTGTAGATATCAATCACATCCATGATATCCACGAAGGGGCAGTTCAATTTTCTTGTCTTACAAATGCAAACCAATTGATTCGTGATATTACTATCTACTAATTGGATAACTAGCTGACTAATGTGAGGGTAGTGTGTCGCAATTCCTCGTTTCAATAAAGCAAGGCTTTGTGTATTCGATCGCGACTATCAATTACGTGCCGTGCGTCGATTGCCTTTTTTCCATACGGTACAGCAGTGGGAACTTGAGCAAATGTCGAGAAAATCAATCAGCGCAAAAATTTACATGAAATTTGATGTTGATGTTTGCCCTTTTTGTTGTTTATGTGTATTGTCTCATTTAATTTTATTCATTTAATTTTTTTCCGTATGTTAGCGCTTTTGATACGAACAGGTGTTTCTTTCTTAGGAAAAAGATTAAATCAAAGTCCGACTCAGACTATTTGAACAGATTTGTTAACAAATCATTTGTATTTTTAACCGATTTCAAAAAGGAGGAGGTTTTCAATTCGGTTGGTTTTTTTTTATGTATGTACACCGATTACTTTGAGATTTATGATCCGATTTACGTGATTCTTGTTTAGTTTGATGCGGAATAGTTGCCATTTGGTCCCATAAAAATTTAACATTATTTAGCCCAGTAGTTTTCATTTTATAAACAGTTTTTTATTTTCTATATATTTATGTTTGACCACGCATAACTTTTTTCAGTGTAGTCCGATTTCGATAATTCTTTTTTTAATTATTAGCGTATACCTAAAATTTGGTCCCATAAAAATTTCAAGAAAATATTCCACCCCTAAGGGTTGAAAATTAGGGGATGACAGATTTTTTGGTGTCGCCGTTTCGTCATTAATTTCTATGATGAGAACTAGGCACTAAAAAGCGAAAAAAAAAATTTAACAAAAAAGACAACCGCCTTCAAAAAGTAAAAAATAACTTTCAATTCGCAAGTCTGTGGCAATACAAAACAACACGCAAAACCAAAGCCGCCGACTTGCGAATTGAAAGTTATGTTTTACTTTTTGAAGGCGGTTGTGTTTTTTGTAATTTTTTTTAAATTTATTTATTAAATGGGTAGGTACAATAACTAAAAACGTTTTAAGCCTCTGTAATGCAAAGTGTTGCATTTTATAACTATACAGAGCCTTTTTGCCAGCCGATACGGACTGAAAATTAATTGTGTCACAGGTTGTACACACACAATATAAATCATAAAAAATGATCACTAGCGTATAAAACAGTATTTTGATATTTGATCAAATTAATTGTATTTCTACAAATGAAAAACAGACTTTTCATTGCGATTCTTTTATTTTCATCCAACTACTTAATAATTGTTTGCATTCTTCATCACTCAGTAGGTAATCATTATTATAATTGTTTTCTTTTACAAATAATGTATGTATATAAATATAATATGAGAAAATTCTGACAGACGACCAAAAGAAAATGGTAATTTAGTAAATTAAAAATCGATTCACTCGCATACAGAAAATATTTTACCACCCGTGGTAATATCTGGCCGGGTTTTTTTTATATTCAATACTTCTAGGTATTAAACATATCGGAACACATGTACAAATTTGGTTACGCTTTGTTTGTTTATTGCTATGAGAATATAGACTCGCAGATTATTTGCACGGCACTGCATCTGCAGACGTGTGGCGACTACGTATTACATTACATTGTTGCTTGTATAAACATAGACATGAGCAAATATGTGAGAAGTAGGACTTCCAATGTGAGTTCTTGCTTCCGTAAATTGCGCATGATTTAGATTTTCCTGACTGCTGACTTATAGTTAGAGTTGCAAATGTTGTACAGGCTCTACAGAGCGCTCGTCTAAGATAGTAGGTACTTTTCGTAACTGAAGGTTGATGTGAGCTTTTAAATATTAGTAGTTATGTTAACATAAATTTTCAGATTTTCAGCTCTTTTTTCTTTTCAGTTTACGTAAGCTGATTTGCACCAAAGGATAAGCATATAAAATTGAGTACATTTTATGAAATCTCACTCAACACTCCGTATAAGGTAAAGGTTTATGAAAAATAATGAAAATCGCAACACCTGTCAAAATGTTTCACTTGCAACGTAACTCTGCCAATAGAGTTACGTTGCAACTGAAACATTTACTTGTGTAAATAGTTGAAGTTATAAAAGTGATTATATGAGTTGGTATACTTTTTATAAGTAGGTATTTAATATATTTAAATACTGCTTGAAACAATTGCCAACCATTCCAATATTCTAACAATTTTGAAATGTTCAGAATGTCTATTGTTGGTGGTAGAGTCAGAAATAAAACAAGTTGTTAGGTACATACGTAGATAAATAACAAGCCATTTGAGATTTTTATTTTAAATAGGTAGGTAGGTATATGAAGTATCTCGAAAATAAAATAATTCAGTAAATTTAACAAAGATCACATATTTTATAATGTCATCATCAATCACAACAAAATGTGACGAAAGACTAAATTATAAAAAAAGAGGAAGACATTGTTAGAAATTTTATATTAATATTTTATTTTAATGTGTTATTTAATTTATTATGTTTTTATATACCTATTTGTATATAAATAAAAAAACATTTCACATAAATCACATATGTATAAATTATTACACTTGATGGGGTAATAATGTCCAAACAGAACTTACTTACCTCAAGCGGAGTTTCTACGAAGCTACGAAAATCTATTTCACTCACTGCTACGAAACACTAGATTCTACTAATTAAATATATTTTTTGTCAGTCCAATAAACACCATGAAGATAATGTCATTTTATTTTAGATAGTACTTACAATAAAATAAAAGTTTACAATAAATGCAGAGAACGATATGACGTCGCGAATATCGTAAGGCTGCGTTGGATCGGAAAACGTCACTGACTGCTACAGTGCGTCGCGTTTGGCGCCTGGCACCTGACTGAAATAAGGCTCGCGCGCCCCGACCTACCCGACTGCTCTTCCACAATAACGTTCATTTTCAAAACTCTGCTAACAAAAAAAAGAGGTCGAACGGAGTCTGAGCTATAAAGAAATGATTTGATGAAACAGGCACTTGACAGGTGGCTCGCGACGCATCCTCGCGTACACTACTTAATTGTTGGTTGCGCTTACGTTGACGGCGCAGAAGATGCACTGAAAAATGGCTTTTGAGTATTAATGCCCACAAATAAGCGGTTGCTCCTATGTGACATTAAAACTCTTCCATTAAAAATTGCAAAATATAGATGGCATATTATAGTTACGGTCCGCTACTTTAGATCAGGCAAAGCCTCAGGTTGGTAACACGGTATTATTATGCTTCTGGAAAAATACTTGTTATTTTGATTTGTGCCCAAAACTGAGATTATTAACCAAATGCACGAGGCTTAGATTTCTCGTAGCGTTGCGCTCCGCCCACTGCGCGCTATTGGTCGCCATCTAGAGCAGGGCGGAGCGTTGCTTAGATACTAACTTAGAAGCCTTTTTAACGTTACAATCTAATATTATTTATTTACAAAACGATTCGTTCAATTATTTTAAAACTTTAATGGAAAATTAATTTTCGATGTAAGTCAGACTAGGTTATGAGTTTAATGTCATGTCAGTTTTAAAAATCGGGTCCCCTGACCCGATTTTATTTCTATCTGAGTGCTGCTGATACATATAAAAGCTGCTTAAAATAAAATCTCCAAGTTGTATCAAACACAGTTAACAAAATTTTTAAGTATTACCTATGTATATTAATAATAAAAATCTGATGACGCCTAAATTTTGATAACTGAGCCTCTACCCACAGATTTAGTGAAGAGACCGATTTGTGAACCCAAGACATTTGTCTCAAAATTTTTAATATTACTTGCATGTGGAGACTAATCTCTACTGATTAAAGTAACACTTTAATTCTGAAGTTAAGACTGATTAACTTTGCATAAATAGGTAATAACTTCTTTGAATTGCCCATGGCTTGGCATGAAAGGTGCTCTACGCACTTACATGAGAAATTGGCGATCGATACTTTACGTGACACATGCCGTATTACAGTTTCAATTAAAATAATGAAAACTATTGATGTGACTAAAAATAACTGCAACATGCTGTACATACGTGTTGAATTGACTTACAGACCTTCACGTTCTTCTTTTTAGTTTATCGGTGGCAGTCTATTTTGAGTTGATTCAGAACTAAACCAGGAGTTGAGCGGTGAATGCTAATGCGAATCCCGCACCCCCGGCCATAGGCAGAGGTGGAACACCGCGGTGGTTCTAGCCGGTAAGAGGCCGGCATGCCCCTCCGTCACCCCACGATAGGGGAACTCCATGAGGATTTCCAGCGCGTAAACAACATAAAATAGAGTTGGGCACCATCAGTTGAGACCATTCAATCCTGAAGCGTGCAGGCATCTGACACGCATCAGGATTGACGGGCACGCAGTACACGATAACCATGTCCTATTGGTTGGCGAACAGCATCACATTTGAACTCCAGGCTAAAATCGTCTATACATTTCCTCGACAGGCAGGTTTACATCTGCTGCTTAAACCAGTAGTCAAAACTGCACTTTTCTGACCTTTCTGTTATTTCAGGAACTCCCAATGGACAATTCTCGGGTTATTACAATATTGTGTTTCATTAATCACATTTTCACCTGATCAAGCGATTGTAATAGCAATCTCAGGAAATTCAATTAGGTGGATAATCTGCTTTGGTTGCTACGTGTTTAGTTACGCGAGGTAATGTAGGGCTTCAGGTGGGGAAGTGCTTCAGCGAGTGCAGGCCGCAGTGGAGGGCGCGTGCAGCGCAGGGGGGGGGGGGAAGAGCCATGGGGCTGTAAACATAACGGCGAGCGTGTGTCGGGGTGCGGGGCGGGCGGGGTGCGGAGTGCGGGGCGCGTCACGGCCCGTTAGCGCGGATCCTCGGCGCGTGCACATGTCGCCCCGGCACGCGCCCGCGCCACTTTTTATCCTTCTTTTTTTCTGTTGCTGTTTTTGTTTTCTCCCTTTGTTCAAAATACGAATTAAAGCCTCCATTTCGAATTCTGGGTGAATTAATGAAGGTTTAAGATATCACGATCGTAAGTCTGATAAGGTTTTGTTCCTATTCATTCATATTTTGTTGTGACTTTTATTTTTGGTAGTTCCCGAAAATTGCGTTCACTTAACGATCAAGCGGGCTCGAATAGTGCCGCTAAAAGCTTTGTATGTCTAGGTTAATAATATGCAATATATAATATATATATTAATAGGTACCAATAGATACCATTAAGTATACCTATGTAATCCATACTATATTATTTAATATTATTTTATAATATTACTTATAAATGCAAAAGTAACTCTGTCTGTTACGTTTTCACGCTGAAACGGCTGAACCGATTTTGATGAAATTTAGTATGAAGATAGCTCGATCCCTGGGGAAGGATATAGGCTACTTTTATTCCGCGACTTCGTCTGCATCTGCGATAACCGATATTCATGCGGACGAAGTCGCGGGCAAAAGCTAGTCTATACTATTATTATTATATAATATAATCTATACTAATATTATAAAGCTGAAGAGTTTGTTTGTTTGTTTGTTTGGTTGAACGCGCTAATCTCAGGATCTACTGGTTCGAATTGAAAAAATATTTTTGTGTTGGATAGTCCATTTATCGAGAAAGGCTATAGACCCATGCGAAGCTGGGTCGGGTCGCTAGTAATATTATAAAGAGGAAAGATTTGTATTTTTGTATGTAACGAATAAACTCAAAAACTACTGGTCCGATTTCAAAAATTCTTTCACCAGTCTAAAGCTACATTATCGCTGAGTAACATAGGCTATATTGCATTATTATTAAAAATATTGGGGTCCTTGAGAAAAGTGCTAGTAATTTATATGTTAGCATCAGATTTGTAGAGTTTGTAGTAATTACAAAAATCGAAATCTAAGAGCGGACAGGTACTCAGGTGGTTAGTGCGGGTCCGGGGAGATGGTATGTTGATAAAAACCATGCAATTCATAAAGTATGCTAGTATATAGTTGACAGATAAGTAAATCAAAATAAAACAGTTGACGGGTAGATAGGCACGTATGTTTCAGCTGCAGGGCGGACAGAACCGGTCACAGGCGAGCCGCGGTGGTGCTGCGCCGCAGGCGGCTGACGCTGTCGCCGAGCGCCATTCCTTACAGTCAACTTTTATTAATTGGGCAGATGAGAGCCACGGCTTCCATGATGAATGATTATCCCTTATACGGCCAGCAGTTCGCGAAACCTTTTATAGATTCTCAATTAAAAGTGTCTATTATAGTTAATAGGACGATCAGACATTGTAGCGTTTATAGAAACGAGAATATTTGCTTTAAGTATGTATAAAAACAAGTAATATAACGGAAAGGACGATTAAGTGGAATAAAATATAGTGTAGGGGTGCGGGTGGCAGGTGGCTGCGGCTTAGGGATGCTCCCATTGTTCCGATTTAGATATCGACACGCAATGTCATTTGGAGACAAGTAACAAACTTTTATATTGTGGATTCTTCATAAATTCATGAGTGCTTGTGTTATCAATGTTGTATTTACGTAAGATTCATACTTTCAGATTATAACATTTTAGGTACATTAACAAAAATGCTTAGTTATTTAATTGTTATAACTAAATTTGCGTTGTTTTCAGTTTTCCAGATGTGAATTACAACTTTCAGCATAATATTAAATTGTGACCTTCGTCCATAATACCAATACTTGTCTATACATAATAACGGAACTCTAATGAAGATGTAGCTTATTAATAGCGTAGCGTGTTTGGCTGCTTGTATTGGTCGCTTGGTTCCATTCCAGCTGGACTTCTTGACATTCCAGTTTGTGATCTTGGCCTATATGTTTCCCTCCTAATATCTTGCGGTAGGAGTTATTGTCAACTAATTACTTACTTACTTTTATTATAACATCATTTCGAATTTGTGTTTTCTATTATAAAAATAAAAATCTTTGTAGAGCTACTAACTACTACTAACTAAGAAATACCTAAGTTAAGGATGAAATTCGGTTTGTAACGTTATATCTGTTATGTCGATAACGACAATCGACCCTTGTCGCGTCTCAGGAGCACCCTCAGTGTTCGAGACAAGATTCAGCACGCGAGTCAGCGCGTTGCCTGCGCCCGCGCCATGTGCCTTAACGGATTTATTGAAGCGCCTGCGCGTGCCGTGTGTCATCCACTCCTGTACACCGCCTTTATTCGTCGAATATACCGGTGAACACTTTCTCTACACTTATGAGTCACCGATTAAGAGAACGTTGGTGTTGATAGTTCTACGGTTTTCCAAAATACAAGTAAAAGTCCTAGTATTATGTAACAGGGTTCAAAGTTCAATGAAAATTGCAGTTTCGAATATTTCCTGTGGGAGCAAAGGACTGAGAAATGATAGTACTCGTATTGTCGGCACATAAAAAGTAAATAGAAGACGAAAAATTTAACCTTTATGTTGGTGAACAGGAAGGATTGGTTTATATGAAAAAACTTATTCCTAGGGTTAACAAACTAGAAATATGAAAAAGAATGTACCAATCTACTTTAAAAATAAAATCTGAGTTTATAAGATATTTAAAACTACCCTCCAAAACGGATTTAGGAGGTGTCCTAGTTTGTATCTTAACGCGCGGTCTGATTTATTGGAAACTATATTACTACTTAGATTAATTACGTGTTTTTGTATATTTCGAAAATCACCCCCTATTATAACTACGGTAATACTAACAGTGAAAATGAAATATGAAGTGGCGTATTTTCACTACTTGGTTTTGATTACTTATTCTAAAAATTGGTATACGTTGATACGGTATGCGGTGATCTTCATGTCAAATAATAGTAAGGTAACAAACGATTTCTTAAGTAAAATCAACCCCTGTTCGTCCGATACCGAAGGTGATATTAATACAGTTTGTATGTAAGATCTTATCTCTTCGGTTTATAAACTCGAATGTTAAATTATTTTTCAAACATTTACAGGGAGTTGTAAAAAGCATGTTGAGAATACGAAAGAATCATGGCGAGATCCATACAATTATTTGCATAAAAAAAAGTCATTAAGAGGGGAGAGGGGGAGAGGAGTAGATTATAGCTAGATATCAAATTGGCAGACAAGTGATGTGAACAAGTGAGACTTGTGACAAGTGTGTGTGTGTGAGTGGCGTGTGAGTGAGTGTGTGTGTGTGTGTGTGTGGGAGTGAGTGTGTGTGTGTGTGTGTGTGAGAGTGATGTGGTGTATGTGTGTATGTGTGGGTGTATGTGTGTACTATTGCGGAGTTGAAAAAATACATTGATTAAGTAATCATTTTTGTGACATTATTTCCCACAAAACGATGCAATTTCAGTGCTAAGAACTGCTAAACGGCGTCTGTCAGTGTCACTGTTACTGTGAGTAAATAATGAGCTCGTCATCAAATTATTCACTATTAACATCTATTTTTCATGCAAGGTTTTATAAATATTGTAAATGCCTGAAGATACTTTTTAGGTACCCAAGAGTATAAGAATTAGAATTTCAACTTCTCTAAACGTTTTTATTTTTTTGTTGTACCTACAATACTCGGCCATGATCCTTTAGTGGTCGAAGTCGTGGACAAAGTGCTTACAAGTCCACATTTCGCGCTAGCTAGTCAATTAATTAAATTACTAATCCTGAACACCTTACCGATACGATACATTGTTTTTACATTGAAACAATATTGTCGAAGAATTGTTTCTTTCGTACGTATATTCTGCTTGCGTTTCTTAACTCAACTTCGTAGCACTTAATACTCGTACCTTTCTGTCATTTATCTTATAAAGTGAATTCGTTTTCAAGGTTATAAAAAATCGTGACTAATGTATCTGATCTATTAAGAAACTTAATTAATGTTTTGTCTCTCAAAAATCAGTATAACAGTTTATCGCCTAAACATCCGTGACGAACGGTATTTAATCTTAGCAGATGGAGGTCTACAGTAAGGAGGCGACTGCGGCGAGTCATGTGGCGGGCGTCTGTTGAAACCGTAAAAGCTTGTAGAGTGTGCGCATTGTGTACGTCGTGCGGCGGTGAGCCGGGACCGCTCATTACGACGAAAAACTGTGCTCTTCTCGGCTAATTGCTATCATTCTTACGCACTCCCATACTGAGTGAGCACATGTTCCCGGAGCCGAGGCCGCGCAGGCGCGCACTGCTGCTATGTTGCGGTTTTCGATTACTGCGTGTGTAATTGTGTAATGAGCACGCGAGTCCTCGCTAACAACTTACGTTTCAGATCATTTTATAGCTTTTATTAATAAAATATTAAATATATAGCAGTTAGGGTTTGCGGTTACCGACTGCTGGGCGCATTCGAGAGCTTGCGTGTGCGCAAATGTAAAGCTTTACAATCGCGTCTATAGGGTTTTCAAAAGAATACAGGCATTTACTTGACTTTTGATTATTGGAAGCTATCAGAGGCATACACAGGCATGCGAACGTGTATTCTTTGACAATTTAATAGCATATGCGCTTGCACCTGCCATTGCAAAAAGTAGGCGCACGCTTCAGGCAGTGAAGCGCGGAATTCGTCGCCGCGGTCGTCCTCTAGCCTATCTTATACGCTATTTATTGGTAATTGATTGGAAAGGTGCATTAAGCTCTCGTGTTATGTTTTTATAACGATTGACCATACTTGGATTTGTGGGGTTTCGTCCAGCCCTGGATCTAAATAATTATGTTTAATGTCTTGTTTTCACATTTCACGTACACCGTTATGTCTATTATTTATATTATAATTACCTATATCACATTGATAGGCAAGGTTGTCCTTTTACGTCAACCCATGTAAACAGTAAATTGAATTAGAATTTGATCAGTCGGAAGATGCTCAATGACTGTGTTGTATTTTCAGAATAATAGTGGTTCAGTATGAGTACGCGTTTTCGACCACTACACCAACGAGGCAGTCGCCTCGTTGGTGTAGTGGTCGAAAACGCGACCATCGCAACTTAGGGATTACACCCAGGATCCCAATCCTCGGTGTAATCCCCAAGTTTTATTTTCAGTTTTTATTTTTTTTATTGTAGCCCGGAATGTGCATTTGTTCCCAGATAAAGGTAAAATGCTCGCCCCCCGTAATATCCACATTGGATGTTCTATAGGTACACCTCTGCCCAATTTTCCGGGAAGCACAGGCGGGATTACAAATACATGCTGCTTATCTGCTAATAACTGAATTCTAGTCGTCTACAGTAGTTTTCCGTAACCGATTGAATTTCGTAGCGGCGTTCTACGCCGCGTTCTCCAGTTTCATGCGCCTACGAAAAGGTGCCGTCTAACATCACTCATTTAAATCGATTTTAATTCATGGTTTTAGTTGGAATTTTGTCAAGTTTTCGGGTTTGATTATTTCTAGTTACCTGTATCAACCCTACCTATGTTCTGTGTTGATTCAGTTTACGCTTTGTTCAGTATTTTAAAAAGATGATATTTCAAAAAAATAAAATCTTCAGAAAACATGGAACATAAAATAACTAAATTAAACGTGTTCAGGTTTTATTTGTGTGGGTAACGATCAGTCTGGTTTGGGCGGCTCGCAATACTCGCAAACGCTCAGTGAAGATGTCTGGGCGAGTTAACGCGTGCCCCGCGGCGGCGGCGGCGGCTGCGGTCGCCGCTCATGTCCGCTTAATGAGTGTTTTAACTACTGTTGGTAAATCATGCTTTTACGTCCTTCGGGCTCAGATATACGACGCCACGTCTCAGCTGCGCATCATGATTCAGAACTTAAAGGCAATTATCGTATGCAATCGAATAATAGTGACAACGGAAAGGTTGCACGCGAAGGTAAATAAAAATCATAAAATGTCCCAAATTTATAGCAAAATCGTTTTCGACACAGAATAAAATGGCATGTGTAAAACTATATTTTTATTTAATTTCATGATATTATTATTCATACATACGACAATCGAAATAAACTTCGCAATGTGGTTATCACGATCTACAACTTAAAATTCGGATTAAAAAAAATTGGGTTAGCGCAATTAACCGCCAAAGGTGCCGCGATTTTGCTGGCGGATAATGAATGGGCAATCACGCGCCTTTGATACGTGCATGGGGTGACCAGCTAGCGGTAACCGTCGGTCGTAAAGGAGCTGCGTCCCGAAGGCCGTAGGCGTGCATTGCGCGGGGGCCGGGGCAGCTCGCGCCCGCGCAGGCGCATCGCGGTGGGGAGCAACCGGGCAGGTGGCGCGAAGGCCACTCCGGGACCGGGAGCGCGTCGCCTCCAGTTAATTGATTCCAATCTGAGAAGCGACTCACGATAATTCACTTCGTAAGTAAGTGTGTATCCACTCTCGCTCTGTGGTAATTATAAAACGGTCGACAGGTAACGGCATTTCGTATTTCTATTGTTTTATTGCATCATGATGGTTATTTTCAGCTTTTTATCATACAAATTACAAGCAATATCATATTCGGTTTTTCCTCTTGTATCATAATTATTTTAATACTTTTATATATGACCATGTCAGCAAAATTTAAAAGTAGTGAAGTGTTGTCAGTATAGACAACACTTCTGGAAATCAATATAATCCACCTTGTAATTCTATTGGTTGACCAAAAACGCCAAGATCTCCACACAAAGATTAGTACTTAGATAAGAAATTCAGGTTCTTATCCAAGACATGAATCAAGATATTATTTATTGTGTATAAACTGATCATTTTGCGAATGTATATCTGGGTAATAGGTATCTATAGACTACAGAACCATTCATTTTCACAAAGTACAGTCTAGAGTACAGTGCCATAGTAAAAACGAGCTTTAGGACCGAACCGGCCGCGGCCCGCCCGCTGCCGCCCCGGCCGCCCGCACCGCTGGGAACCGATGTAAATGCCGTCATTAATCCGTGGACAAAACCGTTTCCTTTGCACAGTTCTGCAGTAATAATAGGTATCGATATTGAAAATGACTTAATATTTAACGACTTTGTATTCTTATTTGGATGAAGAAAACTTGATTTTGTATCTATTATAGATTACGAACAACGGATTAACTCACTGTGTTGCCGGGTTCGTCGTGATATGTACATACCTACCTATACCTACTTTTATTAAGTACAAGCAAATATAATATAACCAGAAAACAATAGATCAAATCTAGTATTCACATTATACCCAGTTTTTATAAATTAATTTCATAAAAAATCTAAGAAGAGTGACTGAAATAGAATTTCTCTGAGTTGGTCGTCTCAGTTTTGTAAAGAAATTTCTTGTTAAGTATTGGATAAATACTGATATTACTAGCTAGGAAAGTTATTTGACGACACGGTTGGCGCCATAGATCCGAGGTTGGCGCAGTGGTTGAGTGATTGACTGCTGCGTAGCGTGTTGTGGGTTCGAATCCCGCCCAGGATAAACATGTGATAAGCACTTGTGTTTGCCTTGTGTCTGGGTATTGTTTATCTATATATGTATGTATTTAAAACGTATTTGTGTATGTATATCAGCTGTCTGACACCCCTAGTACAGGGTCTCTTCCTAGTTTTGGGGTCAGATGGCCGTGTGTGAAATGTCCCCATAAATTATTATTATTATTCCATTTATTATATATTAATTTGAAAGATATCGGTTGGGAGAGGCATAACCTGGGTAACACAGAGTTTTGAATAATGCCGTGTACTCATGAATAACGACAGCAGCAATGATTAATATAATTCGTCAATGCTCATATTGCTATCTAAATATACTACGAGGTATTTTAGTCATATTGATAAAAAGCACTGTGTATAATAAAACACTTTGTTAACCAGTGTGATTAAAATCAAACACAAAAAATGCTAATCAAAAGGCGAGTGTGTTGTAAAGTAGCAGTTTCCATATATGTAAGCAGACAGCGGGTATCGGCGAACGGTGCGTGCGACTTGCCCAGAGAGCGCACGCGCCTAGTAATTACGCGCAAAAGGTCGCGCGCGCACATTGCGCTCGCTCGCGCCAACTGCGCATGCCTCATTCCACCACTTACACCGTGTCGCCCCAGGCTCATCTTCACTTTCAAGCGACATTAAACGCGCTATGTACTGACGTCATTAGATCCTGTAACATAATCCTTCGTCATTCAATCCTACCGTCTTGAGTTCTTGACCGTTGCTAATGGTTTACTCACATGATACTATTAAAACCTGTCTCTACGATTGCCTGTTTCAGTTACCATTACAATTATTCATTTGGTTGGTACGGAATAAACTCATTAATACGTCCACCAATTCTGTGCTGAGCGTGCCCGCATGCTGGCTGTGGGTGAGTGGGAGTCGGGCCTCTGGCTTCAGGCATTGCCATCACCTAACATAGGTACTATGCTTGGTGACTCTACATTCCGGCTCGCTACATGCCTACGTCTGGGCGCTCCTTGCGGGGCACCGCATCGCTGTCAATGCGGTGCAGTTGTCGACTGCCTCGGTCACCATGGCCTTTCCTGCTGTAAGAGCGCAGGCCGGATAGCACGGCACGCCAGCATTAATGACATCATCCGTCGTGCTCTTGCCTCCGCCGGCGTGCCAGCTGTGCTAGAACCATGGCTTGGCACGTGACGATGGAAAGAGACCAGATGGAATGACCATAATGCCGTGGAAGTTGGGTAGGCCTTTGGTATGGGATGCAACTCATCCCATCTTCCTAGCACGTCGTGTTGTGCTGGGGCGGCTGCTGCAGGTGCGGAAAACCTCAAACGGCGTAAATATAACAACCTTCTTGAAAGTTATATGTTTGAGCCGTTTGGGGTCGAAACATTAGGGCCATGGGGCCCGAGTGCTCACCTTGTTTTTAGGGACATTGCTAAGCGGCTGGTCGACTCTTCACGTGACCAGAGGGCCGGCCTTTTCTTGGGCCAAAGAATTAGCATTGCCATTCAACGTGGTAATGCTGCTAGCCTTTTGGGCTCTTGTCCCATTGTGAGCGATGCGGACGAGTTTTTTGATGCCCTGTGAGCCCTCCATTGTACATATTATAGGTTTATATTTAATTTTAAGCTTTGTATATATTTATGTTAATAAAGTTCATCTTTTAACATATAAAAAACAAAAAAATATATATATAATTTCCTCATAATTTAATTAGAGTAATTAATTCGCGGATTTAAATTATTACAGTGCCCGAAGGAAATAACGGCAAAGAATACCAACAACATAACGTAAACTGTTATGCTGGCACTTCACATGGCGTATTTGTGGAAATATTCGACTTATTTGGATAATACAAAATTGACTTTATTTCAACAGCCATAGAGTAAATTTTGTATTATCCAAATATTTGTACAAACTCGCCATGTGAAGTGCCATCATAACTTATTAAGTTGGGTAACACGTTAGGTACCTACTCAGGTTCTCCACCAAACTTTTGACTAATTGACTGTCAGTTGTTTTTAGTATTTGTGGTGAACTCATGTAATAAGAAAGTTAGTTTTGGTGTGGTTACTAATTATATAGGTACTTACTTTACTTGGGTATATAGTTAAAGGTCTGCACTGATTTATTTGCCCTAGATTATTGTACTATGATAATTATGAAGAACTGAGTTTACTTAGAAACTATTGTTTTGTACACGATCATGGAAGTTTTATATCTGTATTATGAAATAAACGTACCATTAATTATAATAATAATAATTTTATTTATTAAATATCGTTTACAAAAAAGTATACATTAGTCAATAATTAATGAAATGAATATTTTCCATACAAATATATTGCCCAAAAACTAAAACTAAGATATGTTGAATCGGAATTACAATGTTAGGTAGCGACCCGTTCGAAATAGGTTACCTACTTCAAACCCGTTTCAGGCCCTCACTTTACGTTTAAATTATATTGGGGCGGTGAAGTTAAAGTTAAACTAATATAAAATAATCTCCGTTAAAAATTATGAGAAAAAGCATTTTAGTACATTATTATTTAAAACTACGTAACTGTAACACTATGTAATTATGTAAAAGGGACCATAGATTTCATTTTGAGAATGATGAAATAATCTCTACCACATAAAATTATTCCCATTTAATAACTACGCATACGAGATATTATTTTTGTAGTTATAATATCAACTGGTATTTCATTGCCTTCTGAACTCTAAAGACTGATGTTTACTAGCAACACATAGCAAAAGACTGCGATTATTTTTCCGAATGGCAATCTTATCGGATATTGGGGAATTCACCAATAACTTACGTGTATATGGTTTAAATTTCAATAAAAGGCAGGCGACTTTTTTTTAATTCGATCCAAATCATAGGGTTTATTTTACATAAGGTTATTAAAAATGGGGATTCCGTTATTCTCCTACAGTAAATATTTGAATCGGAATGTCGGTCAATTATAATAATAATAATATAATATGTGGGGACATTTCACACACGGCCATCTGACCCCAAACTAGGGAGACCCTGTACTATGGGGTAGTACTATTAAGTATTCTGTGCTATGGGTGTCAAACAGCTGATATACATGTATACACAAATACATTTTTAAATACATACATATATAGATAAACAACACCCAGACACAAGGTAAACACAAGTGCTCATCACACAAATGTTAACCCTGGGCGGGAATCGAACCCGCAACACGCTGCGCAGCAGTCGATCGCTCAGCCTCTGCGCCAACCGTGTCGTCCAATTAAAAAGTAACCTATGTCCTTCTCCAGGGTTCAAGCCATCTTCATATCAAATTTCACCAAAATCGGTTTAAACATTTCATCGTGAAAGCGTAACTGACAAAGTTACTTTCGCATTTTATTATATCAAAATATAAATATAAATATCTAGAAGTATGGATAGGATGGATAGTATGGATAGTATGGATATGGATAATAGGTACAAATAAAAATCTAATAATCGTAAAAAGCAGTATTTTATTACTTTACCTTACCATTTTGACAGTTTAAACTACTCACAAGAGCAAATTGCTTCCTTTTGATATTTGTTAAAAATATCGGATTTTTGGAACTCTGATGTAAACTACTCATAGCTTTTGGTCACAAAACCCGCAGGAAATATGAAAGATGCAAGTTTATGTCGATAATCCCCCCTTGTTAATTATGTATCAAACCTTGCCTGCTAAGTAGGTATAAAAAATTCAGTAACAAAAGGTTGTATGCAAATTGCAACCTGGGTCGAAAAAGTTTTAAGAAAGATTTTGTCCAAACACTCTGATTTCGGAATTCTAATAATAATGTCAAGATTTAGAAAATAGAATCGCTGGGCTTATTTTTATTTTAAACAATTGCCTACCAGCTGCCCTCGCTAGAACGTATTCATTTAAATATCAATCTCCGATTTTTGCGCTAATTTAATTTAAATAATAATAATAATTTGTTTATTCATCAAAACAGCATTGTAGTACATGATAATTTACAGGGTTGACATACTAAGTGTACTAAAACTACAACTGAAATGGTGGTGAGGTGCTGCATTCCCAGCTAGGTTATCGAATAACCTGTATAAGGGATTCGAGTACAGTGCCAGTCCCCATTGGGTATTTTAAATTAATTGTACACAATATGTGGCTATCACTAATCTTCTATTACAATTTTATTATTATTGGTGACATAAATAGTCTGGTTGTGTGGGTATGTGAGTGTGCGTGTGTGTGTGTTTGTGTGTATGTGTGTATGCGTGTGTGATTTTAATGTATATTTTTATTTATGCTGTTAGAAACTTTTCTGTCTCATCGTATGTTTTATTTTGTAGAAATGAATAAACTGCTTTTTTGCATTTATGGTACGTCATACCATAGATTGGACAGTGTTTATTAATTTTATTGTATAAATTCGGGCCATGGTAGTAGCAGAATCTTTTTATGCAGGATGATCGTGTTCGCGGTACTGTACATATTAAATCCCTTCGTCTCCTCTCCTCACACACCAGCGCTCACATAGTAGAGACTGGAATCGTGACCACGGCCCATAGTGTTCACATATTGGTGAAGGACGAGTCTGGACGAGGTTGTGCAAATTTAAGTCTGTTTTAGTTAGGAGCGACCGGAGCAAATGCCCATATACAGTCAAAACGGTCGTACTGTGCCACCATTGACCGCTTAATCTTCTCGACACGAATTATATACTAAGTATAGTTACGCTACACCAAAATTATTACAATTAACTGTAATATAAATTATTTTAGTGAGCTGGTGCCTGTCTAGTGTCTAGTATTTTCGATAGCATGATATTCAGAAGAATTTATTTAATACAAATATTATTACAACAACTTAAAATAATTTTATATCCTGCCTGAGTTCCAAATCTTAAAGCCAGTCTTATATTGGGTACTTAGATAAAACCATTTGTGTCATTTTACTTGTACCAAATAAACATATTTACTCCCTTTTCAGAACAAAATCTTTATCAAAACTGATCATGCGTAAAGTTGCCATTTGTAGCCGAAAAGTATTTTGCAGACTACAGTTAGTATGGAACATAACATAACATCGTAAATGTTTATAACGACTCCATTTAAATGTACGTAAAGATATGCAAAAACGTACGCTGAGCGTTAAGCTCATATTGTCATAGTAAACTGTATTATAGGAGAAAATGAAGATATTTTAAAGATTTTATGGGTATCTATGGTATAGCAAGGTACCGGCCATGATTGCATTTAGTATTATGAGTTCTCCAATAAATTAACATAATATAGCAATAATTATTGTCGATCCACCACATATAAATTACCCACCTATATGTACGCGGGTACGACGCCAACGTTCAAAGCAATTTATAAGAGAGTTATGCGAAATCTTCTGTGGTATTATTTAGTGACGAAGAAGTACTACTGTGTCAAGAAAGTATTGGGAATTATTCAATAAAAAACAAAATATGTATTAAATATCTAAATTTATTATATCGCCTTCAAAGTAAATCCCTTCCGTAATAATACACTAACGCCAACGAATAACCCAATTATCAAAACATTTTTAAACGCATTTTTTGGAATCGACTTCAATACTTGCCGCGAATTTACTTTTACGACGTCTCTTTTCAGTTAAAAGGTCTGTTTACGGGTTTGCATGTCAAACCCGTAAACTCATATCTCGTCACCAGTAACAATGCGTTTTATGAATCTATCTAACACGTCTTCAGCAACCTTTACGCGATTGAGATTTTGCAGACAATTGAAATCTTTTGGGAGTTACTAGTCGAGCGGCAACGTTTTTCATGCCAAAACAATCGTTTAAAACTGATTGATTTGATTGAATTGATTCTTGAGACACAGAAATTTCCGATCTCTCCCAGACTAAAACGACGATTTTCAGTCACGACTTCCTTTATTATAGCTATGTTAGATCAGTGAAAGACGTTGATAGCCGACCAGAACGAGGCAAATCTTACACCACATCTCGACCATATTTAAATGCATTATACTACTCACACGCACGTGTTCTTAATAAAGTCGATTCACTAAAAGTCTTTGTAACATTTTTAGTGCTTCGGTACTCAAAATTCTGTTTGCAATACAACATTTAAGACTAATGCACGACATGCTGTTCGACATTTTTAATTATAGTAAAAATCGCAAAACATAGTTGAACATGAACTCATAAAATGGCGCACTGTGAACAGACGATCGTACCCCGCCTGAGTAAAGAGGACAGTTGTGCCAACTTAGGTTCAAAAAGAATTTAGACAATCCCTTTAAATGCGCTTTTTAAATGATTTATTTCCGGTACTTTCTTGTCAGAATGTATAGGTACCAAACAAAATTTGACAGGATCGATCATGAATTGCTTTTGAAGAAGCTAGCATTCAACGGAATCCGCGGGGACCTGTTACGCTGGTTTATTTCATATGTGTCAAACAGAACACAAAAAGTAGTCATCAATGGGTTTCATTCTATCGCCATAACCGCAACGTCGGGGGTGCCTCAGGGCTCAATTCTCGGAAATCTGTTATGTATAGTTTTTTTTAATGATATCGATGTGTGTTTTCTTAACTCTAAGTTCCTGCTTTACGCGGACGATCTTAAAATGTTTAGACCCATTAGAACAATACTTGACTGTCACTTACTCCAAGAAGATCTTAATCGCTTAGTAGAGTATTGTATTAAAAACAAACTCCTATTCAGTATTCCCAAGTGTAACTGTACTAGGCATGCCTTTTAAGTTCTGTCGTTTCCATATTTCCCGGCAGTTTTGAATTTGGAACTGTTCTATATTCGAATGTGTTTAAATTTTAAATCTCAAAACAGTTGAAAGTATTAGGATTAATGCCATTGTTTAGTCACAGCGTCGATTGGAATCTGTCAGGTTAGGAACGAAAATGAATCTTTCTAAGGAAAATGTTCGTGCAATAATTTTCTACAACTTTAGAAGAGGCCTGACACGGCTTCAGTGTTTTCGAGAGCTAACATACAGATGTTAGTTCAGTGATGAAGCCCCATGTCTGCGGACTGTCGAACGCTGGTATTTAGAATGCCAGCGTGGACATACTAGTGTTAGTGACAAATCTCGCGAAGGACGCCCAAAATCCGCCTTCACTGAAGATAACATCATTGCTGTGAGACAACTAATTCTCGAAGATCGTCATGTGACGTATCGAGAGATAGATGCTCTATTAGGCATCTCACAACCATTCAGAAGATCTTGCATGAAGCGCTCGGTGTGAGAAAGCTAGTTTGCCGTTGGATACCGCATCTGCTTTCCGACGATCACAAGGCGGCCCGCGTCAAATGGTGTAAGAAAACTCTGCAAAGGTTCAACCGAGGAGAGTCAAATCACGTCTACGACATCATCAGTGGTGACGAATCTTTGATCTATGCCTACGATCCTGATTCCAAACAACAATCTACAATCTGGGTCTTTCAAGACGAGCCAAAGCCGACTAAAGTTGTTCGTTCTCGAACCACTTCAAAGAAGATGGTGGCCACGTTCGTTGGAAAAACCGGCCATGTTGCGACTATTGCACTTGAAGATCTTAGAACGGTTAACGCAGAGTGGTATACCACAGTTTGTTTACCACAAGTCATCGCCGAACTTCGAAAATGTAACTCAAAGCGACACATCATGCTACACCACGACAACGCAAGCTCACACAGCGCTTGTCAAACGATTGAGTATTTGAAGCAGGAAAAAGTAGAAATTCTTGACCATCCTCCATACAGTCCTGACCTAAGCCCTAACGATTTCTTTACATTTCCTAAAATTAAGAAAATTCTTCGTGGTTAAAGGTTCCGGTCCGGTGAAAAAGCAGTCGACGTTTTCAAGTCAGTTATTTTGAACACCCTCACTTTAGAGTGGAATAAATGTTATAATAACTGGTTTGAGCAAATGGAAAAGGGTGCGCTACGTGGTGAATACTTTGAAAAACAATAAAAAGTACTATGAGGTTCTAGTTGTGTTTTTTTCTTCAAACGACAAAACTTAAAAGGCATGCCTCGCTCCTACGATTTTCATGAAATTTAGTATGCAGGGGGTTTCGGGGAGCGATAAATCGATCTAGCTAGGTTTCATTTTATATCAGCTTTACTAAAAATAAAAATTTTATACACCCCTATGCAATACAAAATGAAATCAACACGATTCGTGACCTGGGAATACTACTCGATAGTAAACTACACCTGGAGGCACATGTTGATAAAATCATAAGTCAGACTTATCGTATGTATGGATTCGTGATTAGATCAGCCACGGATTTCATCTACCCGAGCACATACTTGCATTTGTATCAGTCATTAATCCGGTCTCAACTGGAATATGCAGTGCCAGTGTGGAGTCCTTATTATAATAAGTAAAATGACAGTATTGAGCGAATACAACGTACTTAAATTTTAAAAAACTATGCATTACCATTGTGCTTCGAGCCGTATTTAGCACCCCTATATATAGACCTGCTGAAAAAATATAATTTGATCTCTTTGAAGTCTAGACGAACTTTTCTAGAAACTGAGTTTCTATACGATCTGTGTAACAATCCTTATGATTGTGTGGACATTTACAACAAGTTGTGCTTTGTTGTTCCCAGAACTATTCAGGGGCGTGAGATGCGCACACGAGCTATTTTCGCAGTCACTCAAACTCATAGCCGTACGAATGCAGGCTTGCGGGCGGGCACCTCTACGTCGCCTCACAATTAATTTTAATAAGTTTTTTTCCAACTTGGATCTATTTGCACTGTCTGTTGGAAAATTTAGAAACATATTGTTTCACACAATTCAGAATTTATGCGAATATTATTGTATTCCTTAGTAGTGGTTATAATTTATGAGTATTTTATTTCACGCAATTATCTATAACTATTGTAGCTGCTGCCAGCGCCTTCGTTCCCGGTGTTCACTTGCGGTAGCCATTAGACCTCCTTAATTCGGCCCTGTCGCAAAATCCGTTCTTAGCGTACGTCTACTAACTATAAACTACCTCTCTGCCAAATTTCATCTTTATACTCAAGCGGTTTTCGATATTGCGTAATGAGTGAGTGAGTGAGTGAGTGACCTTTCACTTTTATATACATATATATAGATTTCACTTCATCAACATTGTCTTTGTCTTTGCGCGTATCTGTGGAGAACGTTGTTGATTGCACATTTGTATAACTCTCCCTATATTCTATAATTTTTGTAACATATAGTGTTAATTGTTGGTTCTTCCGAATAAATAAAATAAAATATATCAACATGCAAATAATTAAAATCAATATGTGGGTTACGCTTATTGAATATTTAATAAATCGAATCTGTTACCTTCAGAGACCCAAATTCCGTGGCTGGAAAAGCACGTAAAGCCGTTGGTCCCGGCTGTCATTCGTAAATCTTTGGCAGTCGTTGGTCAGAAGCCTGTGAGTCTGTCAAGGGGTGTTACCCACTAACTGGATTGTGGAGCTTATTCACCTGCATCTTGTTAGACTAGAAACCGACCTCAATGTAGTTGGGAAAGGGCTAAGCAGATGAGACGTGAATCAATAACCGACATGACTCAGGTTAAAAAAACCAAAAATGTTGATCTAGTAAAGTTACATTACTTACTTACTTTCAATCAGTAATTTTAATACTAAATGATACTGTGCTAGTAAAATAGTGCTCTACTAACCTTAACTTGCTTCAGTTTGCTTCTGGCATTATTCGATGGCAGTGTTTAGTTTATTTTGAAAAAACATTGAAATATTCTTTTGTCTCTGCGGTTATACATTTGTACAGCGTTTTAATTGTAATTTAGTCAATGCATATTTTGCAGGAAATGAACAAAATGACTTACAACAAATGTTTCAAAAAGACTTTCGTGGCACGTGATTTTTCAGATTACACAGTTGAATAAATATTTCAATAATTGCCAGCAGTAAATGGCGTGTATTTGAGAACCGTCTGGGAGGACTGGTATTTACATGTTTCTGGGTTAGTATTTCAATTTGAATAAAAAACTTAGGACATGCTTTCGTAATGAAACAACTGAAATCCTTTGTTTATCGGAAGCCGTCAACAATATAATAAAGATGTTTTCCGATAAATTGTCTGTTCTCCACGGTCATTCTGTCGGGTTAATAATTAAAGCCAATTGCAATTAAGTGTCGTCAGCGACGGCACGTTGTAGTAGCACAACAAAGCCTCAATTAAATATATGACCATGAATTCATGTGTTATGATTGTGGGACAGGTATGCACGTTGGTCGCATAGTGACGATGACGCGTCTACTAATCGTAACATCTGCCGCCGCCTTTATGGGTTTACAACCCAACGGACGTCACCTTAACCTGCTTAGTAAACACGTCCTACTTCATCCCTATGAAAGAGGTAGAATCTATACCTAGCGTAAATGCGGGTTTCATCCCATAATTTGATTGCCCCGTTGTTCTCGTGGTCGTTACGGCGACTGTTGAGCGTACGGTCCTGGGTTCGATTCCTAGGTCGGGCAAAGTGTTAATAATTTGTTTTTCCATTAGAAATTTCAAAGCCACTGGTCTTGCGCCTGATCTCTCAGGTCGTGTGGCTGCAGTACCATCGGACTATGAGGGTGAGTGAAAAGGGAAAACATCTCTGTTTGCGCACACACTTGGGCACTATAATAATTGTTTATTGCGTACTTGGCTGGTCTTCATTGAGATTGGCCGCCGTGACAGATTCGGTCGAGAGAATAATATTTATTTATTTATTATTCACAAAATCTACAGCTCTTTGACAATTTATCTTAAAATATAAACTGGTTTTACAGTTAATTACGGATTTAAAATTTAATAGCTAAAAATACACGCAGCATAAAAAGGCATACAGAATACAAAAATTAACTGCTAGCGTCAACTAAGCATTGCTAAGCGTACAGTGTGGGTGAGTGTGTGAGAAGTTGCAAGTGGGTGTGTGAGTATGTTATGGTGTGTGTGAGGATCGTGTGAATTACTATATATTCGGTAATTTCTTAAATCAAAGATAATATTTCGATTCTCTTTAGGTATTGGCACCCATGTCATTAGAACAGGCTACGCCACTCTTCTGCAGAGATTCTGCATAACCATAAAACATATACTTTTAATGTCTGATAAACATTCTTATTACAGCAATGAACAGATGGAAAGAATTATTTAATTTCAAAGTTACTTTGACGGCGAGTTCATATCAATGAAGATAAAAATTTTACGATTTCAATTACGTATAAAGTCATAATCTAGAAGCACTCATAGCAGGCAATTAGGTATTTAATAATCACATTTTAATATCCACATCTGAAACGAATAAAATAACTTTATTGCGGATTATAAAAACCAAATTTTAAACTGTACAATAAATGCATATGCTATTGTTGACATTTAATTAAAAAAGGACTTGACCTCATTCATTTTTATTAAAGTAATTTCTAAACTCCGGAAATACAAGTATTACAGTATAGTATTTATTAGTTACAGTATGAAGAACACTAAAGAAGATAAATATGTTTCACCAAATTGCGAGTACTTGTAACGCGTAATAGCTGTGCAGGCTACGCAGCTATAAATAAAACTTCCGAGCGGCGCAAGCGCGTTAAATCGAATCCAACGATGGCTGAAACTCGTCCTGGCGCACCTGCGACAATTTTTATAGTATAAATTTGCATTAATTCATTTAGTCCTGTTTTCAACGCAGCGTATAAATGGGTTAGCCGGTAAGTGGTGGGATCTAGCCGCTGCCAGGGCAAGCAAGGCGCGGGTGCCGAGACGCCGGCGCACGTCGCGTGTCCCCATCCACCTTTCAGAGTTAATCGACAGACAACATGCTCACGCGCCTACTGTATATTCTTTTGTTGAGTTTGCGACTTCGTCTGCGTGAATGTCGGTCGAATGTCGGTTGCGGAACCAGACGAAGTCACGGATTAAAAATTAGCCTATATCCTTTCCCAGGGTTCATGCTTTTTTTATACCAAATTTCCTCAAAATCAGTTCAGTCGTTTCATCGTGAAAGCGTAACAGAAAGAGTTACTTTCGCATATAATATGAATAAAGTATGGATTACTAAAACAAGTTTGCTTAAGAAATCTGTTATAAAATCTAACACAATTTGATACCACCAAATTGCTTGCAGCAAGAAGTCCTGAGAAATTACCTGTATTAATTATCTATAAATAACTAGACATACTTACTTGAAATCGCATCTGCAGTGATTTCCATCGACCTTGATTCGAATATTTTTATATATATTTTTTTTCATTTCGAAAATTTTCGATGTAAGACGACTTTCGCGCGTTTGTTATGTAAATATGTTTCAGGTTTTAACTTATTTTGCCTTTAGGCTATACACCAATAAAAATACTCTTCTGCGGTTTAAGATCCGTTACTTAGGTATGTCTACAAAGTAGGGTTTGCAAAATATAAGGTGTCTGATCTAGAGAGATAAAAAATATGTAAACTGATATGTTAAGATAAAATATTTTTTGTGTGTTTGTTTGTAATGCAAAAACTCAAAAAAATACTTGACTGATTTTAAAAATACTTTACCAATAGAGAACTACGTTGTTGCTGAGTGCTGTTATATTTTATTATAAAAGAAATAGGGATCCGTAGGAATATTTAGAACTTTGGTACCAAGTTAATCAAGGTAGAAAATCTTTGTCTTTGTCGCGCACAAAAAAGACAACTTAGCTAAGCTTAGGAACACAACCTACAATATAACTACCGTATTCCTTTTTTATAGTATTTTAGCTATTCTATAGCAGTTTATTTCCCATAAGTGTTCATTAATATCATCAGCAATCTCATCATAACGAACGTATTAATCCTCCTAAGATCGATAACAGTAGCTGTTTATCTTTACCACATTTTATCAGTGAACATTTACGAGCCGATATGATGTGCATCCGTTCACTTGCCATTTCGTACTAAACAGGTTCTCTTCACACCCAATTTACTCAGTGGTTTAATAAAATACACACGTGTTACTTACATGGGAACACACTTAAGACTGCTGGTTGTGTACGTACCGTCATAGTATAATGACAATATAACATTAGACGTTACAAGGATCCGGGCTAACCGTCAGCGGCGTAACGTTGGCTTTATTTATTTATTCATTTCATGTTCACTCCACATTTTCCCATTCAGGCCGTCATTTCAGGTTTTACAGCTTCTTTGAAACCAGGGAACATGTTTTAGCTTGTAACGTAGGTATAGATCAAGCGTTTTTACACTTCATGAAAATTCTGTAAATTATTCACGTATTTATAACATAAAAAGTGATTTATCTATGATCAAAATCGTATCAATTTATGAAATTGCTTACAAAGCTAGTAATAAATTAAACGAGTCGATTAATAGCTGATAACGCATAAGTTATGGTTTGAATGTGAATTTATTTTTTTATAATAACGGTTTATTTTGTAATTTTCTTGCAGATAGTCAAACACGAACCAACATAATATAGTAATATGTACCCACATACGTATTACGTATGCCCAAGAGTGTACTCACAGGCGCGTAGTACAAAAGACATCAACGATCAAAACGATCCAATCGTTGTGTGCATACGCAGTTTTTATGACGCAGCACATTTGAATCAAGGATTACTTGTGCACTGCACTATTTATAAATATGTAGGATTGTCGATTATTATTAAGGTACGTCCATAATTGGATAATACTTTGATATATCGCTGTGACTAGTATTGAGTAAATAATAATAAAAGATACATAAATTAGAATAAGTTTTTAAAGACTTAAATAGCTACCTAAAAGCAATCCCACACAGATGATATAATTATATGCTGTATATCTATGTGTGTGTGGGACTAATAATAATTATTTATTTATTTGTTCAGACTATAAATGAACACTACACTGACTACACTGTGATAGCTTTTTACCCGACTAAAGTAAAAGAAGTGTACTTTAGTGAAGTGTATTTTTTACAGTTTATTACCGATAAATATTTTTTATGGACAAAAGTATTTTTAAGAAACTTTCTTCTCGTAGAAAAAAATAAAACTAAAACCGTGACATTTTTTATGAGATAATCTAAAAATTCAAAACTTTTTTCTTAATTCACAAACTGTTGTGCTTTGTTAAATGAGATATTTCAAGACTAAAATAAGCCAAATCGGTCCAGTCGTTCTCGAGTTTTAACGAGACTAACGAACAACAATTACTTATTTTTTATTAAGTATATTATTTTATTTTGGGTCAAACAAATATAAATATAAAAGACTGTCGTGCCAGCGATACGAAGAAGAAGAATATAGAAGATAGATGTCTATGAAGACCATAGTTATATATAGATAGAAGAAAGATATTACTTAAACTTATATAAGGTATTCGACAGTTCCAGTGACAAGGTTTCCTTAGTTCATAAAGGTAATTTGTGTCTACAAGGTTTGGTCGTCCGTCGAATCGCTGGCGATGGATTCGCGCCATATGGTGGCCGCCATGCGCCTGCGCCCGTGCCCTCTCTAAATTGCAGGTTATATCAATTGGTCTCGTTCAATGGAACAGGGGGACCTAACGTTGGGACGCGCCTGGTGTTAGTATAATTGTTTTCACTTAAAGCTACGAGTACCGTTTCAAATTTACATACGTCGGCACGCGAACGTACAGAGATATTTCTTAAATGTTTAGACGGAGTTTGATTTGAAAAATTAAGGCTCTGGAGACTGGAGTAGACTAGACACTTATGATACCTACACGAGAAAAGATAAATCTATTATTATTATTATCTATTATTATTCTTACGTTTAGCAGTAGAGTTTGAAGATAGATAATATTGTAAATCTGTAACTGAAGTTTGTTTACTTGATACGAAAGGAAAATCTGTATTTTCCTGGTCGGATACATTGTAGAGGGCAAGAAATCTTAATCTATATAAAATTTCAAGCTACATGCATTAATGAAAGAACAAAACCATGACCATGGAGCATGATGGATATCCAAGGTCTATTAGACTTAAGTAGTTACTACACACAATCCTGTGTAGTTGTGTGCGTTAAAGTCCTGAAAAAAATCTAGTTTTTTGCATTTAGGATGCTATAGAGAAGTTAAATCATGTCAATCAATATCATGTACTTACGAATTACTTATGTGCATGGTAAGGGTGTCAGGTTAGGATAAGGGGGGTCAGGGTATCTTGAGAGCAATATAATAAAACTAATATTACTTAAACGAATACTATGACGACACGGTTGGCGCAGTGGCTCAGCGATTGACTGCTGCGCAGCGTATTGCCCGGGCGGGAATCGAATCCGCAATGTCTGATGAGCACTTGTGTTTGCCTTGTGTCTGGGTGTTGTTTATCTATATATGCATGTATTTGTGTATGCATATCAACAGTCTGACACCCATAGTACAGGGTCCCCCCAGTTTGGGGTCAGATGGCCATGTGTGAAATGTCCCCACATATTATTAAAATTAAAAATATTGATAAAAATATTTTTTCTGACGATCAAATCAAATGAATTGAAACTAAGTATCAAAAGCTACGATTAATTTTATATTAATTTATGACAGGTTCGTTAGGATGGTAGTTATCCCCATTATATTAATGTATGACTATCCAATCTAGCACCCCTCTCATCTCCGATGAAAACCATAACAAATCGTGCACTAGATTAATTCGGTAACGTGTCGACATTTTAATTGTTACACGTTGTTTTAGATGGCAGCAATATGTCGGAGGCGGTGGGCCGTTATCTGATGAAATATGTCCGTTATGATTGGCAAACAAACAGTATGGCGCCGCCATATGTCGCGGCACGTGCGCCCGCGCATCCAACGCGCTGCTCACTCGCCGGTGAAACTGTAAACCACAGTGTGTAAGATAGATAGATAGCGCATTGCAAAATAAGCTTTTACTTCTTATATCTTATACCTATGTAGGTAATCAGTTTCAACGTTCGAAAAACTAGCTAGGAAATGCTCTATGTTAAACCAGTTTCAAATGGAAATTGGTAGTATCCTAGATCAAGCTTATCCGGGCCGTTTACTTTTAGTAACACACAATACTTCTGCAGATTTTACTGATTGTGTCATTGCCCACAAAATTAACAAATCTGTCACCTCGGTTGGAAATCCTTTTGGCCTTGTTACGGGATCTATCCAGTAAAAGAATACATTTTTTATGTTTTTGTACACATCGAGAATACTATATATAAGTTAATATCTAAAGATACATTTTCATCCCAGAGCTTTGAAGTTTTCATTACTAGCCGTTCTAGTAGATTGTGAGCACTATGGTTAGAGAAGCCAGTGCGCGCGCCGCCCATCCGTCAGTGTAATCGCTAGTTAATCATTTTTCGGTTGATGGGGTACATTGTGCTTCACCCTACACGGATTATAATTCATAAGCAATTTTAAGCGTGCAAAATTTTACAAATTACTTTTTTTACAGGGATATATTTAGCATGGATCGTCATATTGGTATTTGTCAACGAGATTTTACAAATAATTACAATGTGTAGACGTCACCGGTCGCCCGTATGGCTCGACCGCGGCGCGACCCTATCGCTGACATTGAACTCTACAGCTTGAAGCTTGGGTAGCAGCGGGGAAAATAACAATACTTCAGTTTTTTTGATATTTTTCTTAACTAATCTGAGATTAGGGTTAAACTTAATTCTCATTTTCAGACCACATCTAAAATCATATAAATTATATTTTTTTTAAAGATGCTCATCTTGACCTAAGGTTTGACTAACCTTGGTATATGTAGCCTCCTAAATTTAGATTAAATTGAGATTAAAGAATGACATTTCAGTCCCTAAAATTTCTGCTCTTTACTTCTATCATTCTAGTTACAATATATCTATCTCTAAACTTCATAATTTACAATCGAAGAAAATGAGTTCCTTATACAATGTTGTATTAAAAAGCCCTTTTGGTCGAAATCGAAACGAGTGCCATCTTCATGAAATAAAGATCACAAATAAATAAATGAAAATTAGTTTTCTTTTTAATACGTAATTAAATAAGATATTACCAGTTCTGCCGGCTAAATAATACACGTAACGAAAGCTAATAGCGAGTTGGACTACGATTACTCGTATGGCCCTTTTTTCTACTATTTTGTAATAAAGTATTGTTAAACACACAATTACACGATGAAGCATAGCAGAGATAGTGAAACTCTATCAGTAGCACCAATGTAAATAATAACGGATTAAGGCTGTAGTGCTCAAAGTTTTTGAAATAAAATAAAATCTGTCGGTGTTAAGATTCATATTTGACCATCATAAAAAAATATCTGGAATTATAGTGTGTCACTTGATCAAACACTTAGAAAAAGTAGGAGAATTTTGAACACAATACATTTTTACAGTGAGTAAGAATATCAGTGGTTGTGAAAGTATCCACACACTTACAAATTAATTTATGTTAAAATAAACGTAAGTAAATGTAAGCCATGCCTCCCCACGATTGTGACAGTGAGGAGTAGACCCGCATGCCGCCTCGTGGCGTAGTGCGGTGATTTGCATGCTCCTCCAGCGAACCGATCACTTTCACGATAACATTAACAGCTTCGACGGTTATAAATAAAATACATGACGCACTAACTAATCAGACGTTGAATCAAACTCGTGTATACCTAGGTGGGCACTTAGCTAATCAAAGGTAGGTAACCTATTGGGGATACGTCGACACTTGTCTACCTGGTTATCTACCGACCGAGGAAATGTGCCACAAATGTAACTAACAAAAGAAAAAGAAAATAACAAGCAGGTTATATAAAAATCAATTTACGTATCTACTAAATTGATTGATTTTTTTTTATATATTGATGGTAATACTAACAAATGTTCACTCACAAAATACTAAGGTAATGATGGCAATATCGAAGCGATATTAGTTCCCACAGGAAATTAATTGGCCCCCAAACTGATGATGACGCAATAAACAATGATAAGATTGCAAATGTGTTTATTCACACAATTAATACACCCTACAAAATATAAACAATTCAATATGTCCGTCTATATTTTCAATTAAGATAAAGAAGTGGACCAATAAATGGGAACTTTTTGAATAACATTTCGCAACAAAGGAAACAATATTTTAGGTTTACGCGATTAACGTGTCGAATTCTTTGCTAGCCATTAAGACTATAAAACAAATAAATTATTGTTGCGAGGTGTATCTATTATTAGTAGAGGATGATATTAATTGCGCGTACGCACCTGGGCGTGCAGGTGACTGTTTCAATTTGGGGTCAGACATGGTTTTGACACCGTACAACATTTAAAGAATTGTGGGAATTGACACTACAGAGATAGGTAAGCAGATAGTTGTTTGTTTAAAGTGTTTTATTTATATACACGCAGCGGCACAGAAGCTTCGCCATGCGTTTAGGTATCTCACAAATACCCGCGATAACAAAAGGGAATAAATATAATGACCACTAAAAATAGTAAATGATCACCAAATCTTATATAGTCACCAAATGACCACCAAAAATAGTAATGATCATCAAATCTTAGGACACTTAAATGGGGGGCCTGGGGCGCCTGGACCATTGGGGCCTGGGGCGGATCCGACATGTTAGGTTAGAACTGTGTCCCCCTACGACCCTTGCCAGAACCAAATCGCTTTTTACAGTCAAACTCATACATTTCTATAATACTTTGGTTAAATGTTGGTGATCATTAACTATTTTTGGAGGTCATTTACTATATCTGGAGGTCATTTACAATATCTGGAGGTTCTTTAAACATTAAAATGGGGTTAAATGTTGGTGATCATTTACTATTTTGGAGGTCATTTACTATACAGGGTGGGGATGGCAATAGCACAAACAATGATCATGGTAGGATTTGGTAATTTGGTGTAACTGTTTTTATTGAGCATTCATCATTTCAGCCGAAAGACTTCCACTGCTGGACATAGGCCTTCCCAAAGGGGGGTATTGCCATAATCGCCACGCTTGGCAGGCGAGTTGGCGATCGCAGTATGGTTGTTACAAAGGCACAGAAAACGCTGCTGCCCATTCTGTGGTAAGTCCCTTAGTCGCTTCTTACGACACCCACGGGAAGATATGAGATGGTGCTATTCTTTACGTCCAACACCACACGGACGAACGGACGGATTGAGCATTAATAATATTAAATTATGACGCCACAAGTTGCCGCTCTTCTCACAAGTTAGAAAACCAATATTTCATATGGTGTTTTGTTTTGGTTACATTTATATGCCCTTTTTTTTTTTTAAATTTCGTTTTTAGGATTTATTTGATGGTTTCAAAATATTCTTATGAACTAGTATTACCAGTATTTAAATTTTTTGTCGTAATTTAGGCACAAGTTAGTAAGTTCATGAGGGTAAATTATTATGTTTAAGAGCGTGTATTCGATTCGTGACGAAAACTTCATGTTTTCGCGTTTTGCCCAGAGCAATATTGTAATAATGTGAGCAGATTATTTAAAGACAATTACAGTTTTAGAAAGATTAAGTCTTGATTTAGGGAACTACAGAGTAATAGTATATTTTTTTATTATTATGGTTTTTTAAAGCGAAGACAATCCTTTCATAGCGTTTTACGAAAATAGACGTCAGAGTTAACTTTTAGGACGAATACAACCATTACAGTATGCCAAAATATTATGTTTTATACGTTTTTCCAACAGGATATACAGTCTTAAAGTCTACTACAGAGCCAAAATTACGGAAATGTTATTATTATGTATTAAAAAATAATATTGAAAAAGTACAAAATAGGTTCACTTTGGCATTTTTTTGCACCAGTATTTGAATAAAAACATAACTGATATATATTTTTTATGTTTTAGACAATTATTTTAAAAAGCACTGTAAAACATTGCGCGCTGTCGTTTCAAAGTCAAAGTCAAAGTCAAATCATTTATTTCAATTAGACCATTATAAGGCACTTTTGAACGTCAAATGAGAAAAAAAAAATTGATTCTAGGTTTGCCGATCAATTTCAATGATTCGTGCTTATTTCATGCGTATTTTTTTTCTGATGCACACAAACAGACCGTTGTATTGAACTAGTGTATGTTAATGCTGCTACGCCGTTCTAGCAATCGTTTGGATATTGAGTTGCGCTAAATCGAATACGCGCCCTTAAGTGCAACATGGAATAACTTGTAATTTCTTGTTGAATCATGTCCATTGAATGATTGAACGTTAGTAAAGTAAGGTGCCCATTACACGGTAGGCTTTCCGTCAGATTTACATCAATTTAATTCTAAAACATGATTGACGGATATCCTATTGTCTAAGGGACTGGCGAAAGTTGCAAGTTTAAATCTGTGTAAGTAAAGTAAAAGTTTACAGTTAGATTGTTAAATTATTGCGCTATGGTGCTTTTAATTAAATAACTGAAAGTACTTTAAAATGCCTCTAACACCTTACACCAGTACAGGTTGCATAGACTGTAGCATTAATCGACTAAGCGCTGACACAGCGTGAAGTCCCTCTGGTGCTTAACATATCACGTGAGTCATTGCAGTATGCCTTGAAAAAAATACCGGGAGAGAGGCCACTACTCCCGCAGATAGTGGAGGCTTCAGATGCATACAACCACGGGACGACCGCTTTATTGTTTTGTGAAAGTTAAAAAAACCGCTATCATACCGCTGTTGAGATACGCCACTATCTCCAAATTGTAAGAGGCGTAAATGTTAGTGAGCGTACGGTGAGAAAATGAATGGAGGAAGTGAATTTAAAAGCCCGTAGACCAGTACTCGGGCTAGAAGTTGTCATCGGCATACGCTGGCAGAGTGTGGCGCTTGGGAGGAGCCGCGCCGGGCCCTTGTCTCAGAAGTAGGCAGTGACCTGTCGCTGCCGGCCGTGGTCGAGTTGATGGTCGGCGGCGCAGAGTCCTGGGACGCGGTGGTTTCCTTCTGCGAAACTGTCATGTCGCAGAAGGAGGCTGCGGAAAGGAAGAGGGAGATCACAACCTCCCACCCTGCCTGTATTTTATTTTAGTTCACCCAGTATTTATTATAGCTGAAATTTTGTTTTAAAACTTTTAGTACTTTTTCAGCGAACGAACGTTTCATTTAGTCGATGTATAAGCTTTCACAGCTTTTAGTAGGTATGGTGGCGTTAATCAAAGAAAGTCTTAAAACCAATTTTCAGCTAAAATACATTTTTTTTTCTTTTGAATTAATTTATTTGAAAAGTACTAATAAAATGCTTATAAGAAATATGAATGTCTGGACTGGAAACCTCAGAACAAAATAGGGTCCTGCTGGCTTGATAAAAGTTTTGCAGGTGCATTCCTCATTAAATAATAATTATTTTAAAATTAAACTAAAGTATTTTTAAGGTACTAAAACACCGCTAAACGGGACCATATAAGATTAGTCTATAGACCTTCAAACAGCGGAGGGTCCTGCTGGAATATAATTTAAGATTTCGCTGTAACAATTAAGGTACCATACGAGTATTTTTTTACTTATACGATTCGGAAGGTACTGAATACTACGCACGTTAACATTTAACTTTCAATCGGATTAAACGTAGGATTCTGCTGGGTATATAGACATCCCCTCTTAGACGTCCGGGGGGGAATCTAACACCTCACTCCCCCTCCTGACCCGAGAAGTGGCCCGCACGAGCGGGCTGGCACCAGTCGGGGGTTGCGGAAGTATCTCCAGTTCCCGCGACCCCCAAAGTAGGTGTATGATGGGACACCGGGGTGGTTTTAGTCAGTAAGAGTCTGACAGACCGTCCGCCTGCCCCAGGGCGGAGGACATCTATGAGGATTTTCCACCCCGGAACAAAAAAAAAAATACCTACATCACCGAGTTGCTCGACTTTAATTCGCACGTCACCCCAGCTAGATCTACCAGCAATGGAGTCGAGTGCTATTCACAGTTAAGTTTCAAATTTATTTTCGTGCTCTTGACTGTCAGGTGCGAGTGTGGAGAAGAAAAAGAGAGAGGTCAGGTCTTACCCATTACCACTACACTAACTGTGAGTTTCATGGAGGCTGTAGAAAAATAAAAACTTATTTCTACCCAAATCATTGTATAATGATTAGGGTAGAAATAAGTTCTTAGGTACAATTTGGGTTTCAATTTGCCAATTGCAGATACACCTACTTAATCAGAGTTAATTAAGTGTGATTGATTTTAATTGAATTTAATAGTAGGGGAGCCGTAGTGGGGGTTTTAGGATTTACTCGAGCGCGGCAGAATAACATATGGGGGGCAGCCTTGCGACTTGTGAAGTGCTCCCACCATACCTGAGCCTTTTATGTAGCGTCGAATGTCTAGGACAGCCGATCAGATTAGTAAAAAAAAATTGATCAGCAGAAAAACTCGAGCGCGTCAGATTAAGGCAAGGTAAGTTAATTACATGCAGAAAAGTGTGCATTTTAATAATCTGTCAATTTGAGCGTGACATAAAGAAATGGGAGAGTCACAAAGTTGCAAAAAAAAAACGTCACCTGGACATTCTCGAGCGTAGTTATTTTTTTTTTATTTTGGAGGAAATTAGTTACGGATCACGGAAATAACATAATCTGCCAATTTGCACAAGCCGAAGTAGCTAAAATCATCAATAAAGTGAAGTGCATGTAAGTTTTTTTGCCCTGGCCGGAGGCCTTAAATTAATTTGGCACTACCGGAAAGTCCGGTTAAGCAGCGGACAACCTCCTAGGTTGACTTGCGAGATGCCATTTCTAAAAAAGAAAGATGAAGATGGACAAAAGATAAGATAACCAAGTCGAACCGCTTCTAATATGAAGATAATTCCACTGACGATGATGATTGAAAAATTTATTTCATATTTTTTTTGTCTCAGTACACTAATTTTTTTTTCTTTTTCTAAATACAGGATAGAATTTTACGTTTCCCTATTCATTAGGATAAAATTTTAAGACCTAATATAACTTAACATGCTGTTTCTTCTAATTACATTTTCGCATAACATTAATTATGCATACCTAACAGATTACGCAGAATTTTTTTAAGCATAGTTTCTCTAATCGTTCTACAGCATACATTTATTTACGCATTGCATGAAGCAAGCATGCAAACACGTAAACACACATGAGCCATGCATGTATGCAGCTGCAAGCATGCCAGCAAGCATGCAGCAAACATGCAGCAAGCATGCAGTAAGCATGCAGCAAGCATGCAGCAATCATGCAGCATGCAATTGAATGTAAAAATTAATTATTACATTAAAAAATTAACAAAAAGGTATGTATTTTTTTTTCTAACCGTCAGATTAAGGAAATTCTAATTGTCAGATTATGGGTTAGTACGACAAGGACATCAAGATGAAGCGTCTGTATAAAAATCTGACGCGCTCGAGTATTTCGAGGTCTCGTTATTTTTTGCATTTTCAAAAATTGACCGTGATCTTTGGGCGCTTCCAAATCGTCAGTCTTTTGAATAGGAGCTACTTATGGCTTCACTTAACATCCATTCTCAAATAAAAAAAAAAAAATTTTTTTTCCTACTTTCTATCTTTTCGTTCGGCCACTCCCATCATGCAAACCGGCAGATTAATATTTATCCGTTACCAGTAATACGTGGGGCGCATACACTATTCATATCTGACGCGCTCGAGTATTTCCATATGGCTGTTTTTTTTTACATTTTTAAAAACCTGTACACTCTTTCCCCACCAGTGAAAGTGCATACATCTCATAAATAAGTCTTTGATGTCTTACTCAAATAGATAGGAAAGGAGGTAGGCAGAGGTAGATAGGAATAATCGACTATAATCCACATAACTTTGAAGAAAAGTACATAAGAGGCAGCAGTTGCATTCAATCAGAACCAAGAAATCTTGAAAAATAAATACTCAAAAGACCATCACACTCAATATAAGCATCTGCTTAACCGTTGGAAAAAATCAAACTAGTGCAAGTGCAACTAGTGCTAGTGCATGTAGTCCCCTGATTTTGATTGCGATTTGAATGTTAATTGTACAATTTGGTGTGAAACCCATTCCACCACCTACATGAACTTATTATCCAACACATACCAACAGAATCACTCGATAGAACATCGAACAAATTCACGGTTTTAATTTTATTCATGACTGTGCATTACGCCGTGTGGTGCCGGCCGCGAATAGCACCACCCCATTTCTACTCGTGGGTGTCGTAAAAAGCGACAACGGGATATTGACCAGAGGATGGGCAGCAGCGTCCTTCTGAGTATATTCCAACTTCCAACATGCATAGGCCAAGCATGACGATTACGGCTGAACCTCCCTTGAGGGAGATGCATCCATGCCCAGCAGTGGGCGTCTTAAGGTTGATGAAGTACCTAGGTACATTATAGTAGTCAAACTTAAACTTTATATACAGGGAGGATCATTTGAATAGTTTGACCACGGGGAAGGATCCATAGTCGAATTTCCTTGTGGTTAAATCAGTTTGACAAAATAGTTTGACTACGAGGAAGGATCCGGAAAACGGATCCTTCCGGGTCCTTCCCCGTAACAAATTAGCGCTTACACCTCCCCAAACCGTTCATGAACCGTGTGGGAAAATGGGTCGCAGGAGAAAATAAAGATATATGCACTGTTCGAGAGACGGATTTATTGTAACAGAAGTTTTCATGTTCTAAACGGTTGATTGTTTGTACTATTCCAACGAACCGCCACCGTAACTGACTCTATCTTCATTTCAGCAGTGTGCGCTCTCTTCGATACCTCTTCTGTCTCCTTCCTTTTTTAGGGTTCCGTAGCCAAATGGCAAAAAACGAAACCCTTATAGATTCGTCATGTCTGTCTGTCTGTCTGCCCGTCCGTATGTCACAGCCAGTTTTTTCCGAAACTATAAGAACTATCCTACTTTTGAAACTTGGTAAGTAGATGTATTCTGTGAATCGCATTAAGATTTTCACACAAAAATAGAAAAATACAATAAATTTTGGGGGTTCCCCATACTTAGAACTGAAACTCAAAATTTTGTTTTCATCAAACCCATACGTGTGAGTATCTATGGATAGGTCTTCAAAAATGATATTGATTTTCTAAACTGAATAGTTTGCGCGAGAGACACTTCCAAATTGGTAAAATGTGTGTCCCCCCCCCCCCCCCCCGTTTTTTGCTCGATGTCTAATAATAATAACATCATACATCTTTAAGACCCTCCGACATGTCACCGAACCTTCAGTGCTGAAGCGGATATACTTTGCCCTCTGCCATTCCCTCATTACTTACTGTATAACATCATGGGGAGGATCCCCTAAAACTATCATAAAACCTGTTGAAGTTGCCCAGCGTGCAATCCTGAAGGTTTGCACTTTTAAACCAAGACTGTTTTCTACCTCGCAGCTGTACGAATTTTGTGGAGTCCTTTCAGTAAGACAACTTTTCCTTCTCAATATTGTATTAATGCAACATAAGAATATGCCTTACAACCCACTTTCTCTAAATAGGCTCACAAAACACATGGTTTGCCCACAGCCCTTTTCTTCTAAAACTAAATTTAGCACTAGATTTGCTCCATATATTGGCCTCTATATCTACAACAAATTAAATAAAAACCTTAACATTTACCCGATGACGAAAAAATCTTGCAAAATTGCAATACGTGAGTACTGTAACACTTGGGTTACACTAGTAGCTTTTGCGAACTATCGTGAGTCTAAGCTACGTTGAATAAAAGATATGATCGACTTGTAGAAGATTATATTAATCAGATTAACGAGAGGTAAGATTTACACGACCTTCGCTCTTAGTCGAGCGGTCGGTCTCCCTGACATAACATGTCATAGTATGAAAGCTATATTCTACATAATTCAAATATATTCTAAAGCATCCAGAAAGTTCTAATCATAGACTAAATAGTTATGGCTTCATTACATAAAGCCTCAAACTCTACATCAGCTACGCCCCCTTCATGAATAAAAGGGACTAGTAGCTTTTATTCATGTACTGAACATTCTGGACACCAATACTAGTCTACTACTCAACAAAAATAATTGACTAAATAACCTAATTCCTACCTAATCCTATCGGAAGGTCCCTACTCTAAAGAGGGAAATGACAATGAGGATGTCTCTGTAGAGATGGTTTAATCCATGACGCATGGGGTAATCAATTAAAAGAATTAACGAACAACAAATACGCTCATGCCATCATGTCCAAACCCCACTCTACCAAAACCCTCTCGAAAAGGTTAGAGTGCATCCCGCTAAACAAAATGATATGGTCAAATCCATGTCCTCCTTTCTTGGTGACCTATATTTCTTCCTATACGAGGTTTACAATTAAATGAGAAGAGACTAAACTCGAAACAAACTTTGTTCACTTAATAACCCATGCGTGTCATCGACAGCTTACGCAGAGATTACACTCTGTTAGCGTAATTGGCTACGTCAGTGAACGAGGCCTGTAGGAGTCCTACGCTAACTACATCAAACAATCTACTAAGTAAAAAAAAGAATAAGATACACGTTTTTGTACTTCAAGAAATGTGGGCACCATTCACCCATCAGTCTTCAGCTCGTAGTAAATATGAAAATACAAAAAAGCACGCATTATTATCATGTCGAAATATTTCTAATCACATACATAACAATACACCTAGCAACAACTGTCCATCATGACAGACCTAAATAACCATGGCAACTATGCTGTATAACATCCAATAATTAATAAAATGACAAATAATACACAACCTAGAATTATTATAAACAAGAAGTTTCAATTCAATCGCATCCATAAAAAATATTATGATACAAAACTGTTTAGAGCTAGCCATAAAAATTAAAATAAAATCATCTTTCAAAAATTGACAATAATAAAGATTACCTAAAGGAGAGTTCATACTACCGAATATTTTCTTCATCAAAGCTAGTCGTAATAAATTATTTTTAACCGACTTCGACGGAATGAGGTTCTCAGTTCGACCTATATATTTATTAATATATTTTATTTTTATTTCACTATGCTTCGGAATTAATAAGGATTTAAAACTCATACGTGTTATATATTTATTTATCACAGCAGGTTGCGGAACCATATTATATAATTTCACATCACGCGTGACCAATTTGTAACACTTAGGTTACACTAGTAGCTTTTGCGAACTATAGTGAGTCTAAGCTACGTTGAATAAAAGATATGATCGACTTGTAGAAGATTATATTAATCAGATTAACGAGAGGAAAAACTTTAGGTAGCCCGCAGCTTTTAGCATCGCTCGGACTAACTCTGACATCACATGTCATAGTATGAAAGCTATATTCTACATAATTCAAATATATTCTAAAGCATCCAGAAAGTTCTAATCATAGACTAAATAGTTATGGCTTCATTACATAAAGCCTCAAACTCTACATCAGCTACGCCCCCTTCATGAATAAAAGGGACTAGTAGCTTTTATTCATGTACTGAACATTCTGGACACCAATACTAGTCTACTACTCAACAAAAATAATTGACTAAATAACCTAATTCCTACCTAATCCTATCGGAAGGTCCCTACTCTAAAGAGGGAAATTACAATGAGGACGTCTCTGTAGAGATGGTTTAATCCATGACGCATGGGGTAATCAACTAAAAGAATTAACGAACAACAAATATGCTCATGCCATCATGTCCAAACCCCACTCTACCAAAACCCTCTCGAAAAGGTTAGAGTGCATCCCGCTAAACAAAATGATATGGTCAAATCCATGTTAAGCTGCTTAAGTTTGTAAATTTTCCATGGAAAAATTTTATAATATACGACAAGATTCCATGGAAAATTTACAAACTTATTTTTTTGAATTTACATAGTGGTCTCGCGACGACTCGACGACAACCAAAGTTATATTGAAGCGAATAGTAAGGTCACGCGTGATGTGAAATTATATAATATGGTTCCGCAACCTGCTGTGATAATTAAATATATAACACGTATGAGTTTTAAATCCTTATTCATTTCGAAGCATAGGAAAATAAAAATAAAATATATTAATAAATATATAGGTCGAACTGAGAACCTCTTTCCGTCGAAGTCGGTTGAAAAAGATTTATTACGACTAGCTTTGATGAAGAAAATATTCGGTAGTATGAACTCTCCTTTAGATAAACTTTATTATTGTCAATTTTTGAAAGATGATTTTATTTTAATTTTTATGGCTAACTTTAACACAGATGTTGTCCATGTATGTTTCTGCTGATCAACGAAATTGGTGTAGTTACATCCCGTTGGTTTGCTATGCGTATAATACTAGTAAACAGGCTAGTACTAGGTTTTCACCACATATGTTGATGTATGCTAGGGAACCCAGTTTTAGGACTGATATGATGGTCAATGTTGATAGTCGTAATCATGTGATAGATTATGTAGGCAGACGCAACATTCAGACAGACTTGCCCAGCAGAGAGGCTTTATGTAATGAAGCCATAACTATTTAATCTATGGTTAGAACCTACTGGAAATATATTTAAATAATGTAGAAGGATAGTTTTTATACTATGACATGTGATGTCAGAGTAGTCCGAGCTATGCTAAAAGCTGCGGGCTACCTAAAGTTTTTCCTCTCGTTAATCTGATTAATATAATCTTCTACAAGTCGATCATATCTTTTATTCAACGTAGCTTAGAATGTAGAAGATTATATTAATCAGATTAACGAGAGGTAAGATTTACACGACCTTCGCTCTTAGTCGAGCGGTCGGTCTCGTCCCCTCTAGAACACGAGGAAGAGAAGGATGAATCGGGTCAGTCCGGTCCGATTATTTTATTAAGTAGAAATCTTTCAGAGCAACCTGATGTCGCGGTGCCGAAAGAAGAAGAAGTAGTTAATGTTTCGTACCAGCAGGTACAAGATAATGTTGTCACTGACGTTCTGGAAGAGAACTTGGTGATAGTAGAATGCAAGACGAATGTTGAGGCATTCGTTGAGGTGGAAGAGAATGTTGTCGTCGAGTTGTCGCGAATTGATTGTGATGGTGGTCCAGTTGACCAAATTGCGGAACCATATTATATAATTTCACATCACGCGTGACCTTACTATTCGCTCTAATAAAACTTTGGCTGTCCAAACCAACATTATACACAATATCTCGCGAGGACTTGACAACAATATTCTCTGGTAACACAATTTGGTCAACCGGACCACCATCACAATCAATTCGCGACAACTCGACGACAACATTCTCTTCCACCTCAACGAATGCCTCAACATTCGTCTTGCATTCTACTATCACCAAGTTCTCTTCCAGAACGTCAGTGACAACATTATCTTGTACCTGCTGGTACGAAACATTAACTACTTCTTCTTCTTTCGGCACCGCGACATCAGGTTGCTCTGAAAGATTTCTACTTAATAAAATAATCGGACCGGACTGACCCGATTCATCCTTCTCTTCCTCGTGTTCTAGAGGGGACGAGACCGACTCCTGTGCCTCATTTTCATCTAGGCTGCTCTCTGGACAGCTAGACACAGCAACCACATCTTTTTCAACACTGCCTGCTTGGCAGCCATCTTTTTCATTTCTCTGGGAAAATGAACCATTACTATCCACAGACTTAACTTCTTTCACCGATTCCACTACTGGAATTACGGCTTGCTGCTGTAAGAGTTGTTGCTTCTCTACAGCGGGCCCGCACTCGGAGAATTCCTCCCTCATCTGGTCGCAAATGTCTGTGTAACTGGTGTTCTTTTCATATATATGTATATGTTTGAAAAAACCATACGCAATGCCTTTCAAAAAGAATGGCAACATTGTTAAGTAATCGCATTGACGCCATTCTTTACTGATGGCAACCGCTTCAAACTGTTCGATAAAATCATCGAATTCCATACCTTGAGTGCCATGATAGTAGGGCATAATGTCACCCGGAAACAATTCACGACCAGAACAACGATACATCGCGATTTATACACCAACACTTAATAAATTGACACAGATACTTCTCTGTTCTTCTTTTAGGCGATGCAAGAAAAATCGCTCGTCTGCAGTGCCCTTAATGACATCTAACGCTTATGCGTATAATTCTTCGCTGCTTTAACAGCTATCTTCAATCTGGCCCTATTAATAGGCCTTCCAGCTACCTCTGCTGGAATATTAAACGCTCTGGGGGCGAGCACTCGCTCTGCGCATCTGAAACAAAACTTCTACCCGGCGCCTCCACCAATTTGTAACACTTGGGTTACACTAGTAGCTTTTGCGAACTATCGTGAGTCTAAGCTACGTTGAATAAAAGATATGATCGACTTGTAGAAGATTATATTAATCAGATTAACGAGAGGTAAGATTTACACGACCTTCGCTCTTAGTCGAGCGGTCGGTCTCCCTGACATAACATGTCATAGTATGAAAGCTATATTCTACATAATTCAAATATATTCTAAAGCATCCAGAAAGTTCTAATCATAGACTAAATAGTTATGGCTTCATTACATAAAGCCTCAAACTCTACAGTACCTACAGAAGCTCACGTATGAGGAGACAGAACAGTTGCTTCAGATAACTACATAAATAATTAAAGACTTAACTACTTGTTGAATGAAAGTAAATAATCTACTTAAGAAATAACAAAAAGTAATTCTCCGCAATTCTACACACCCTCTCACACTCATTCGTGCACACCTCCATCACACACAAAGAGAGGACAGTTACTCAACTACAATGTTACCTTTTGAAATACTGTTAAGGGCGCGTATTCGATTTAGCGCAACTCAAAATCTAAATGATTGCTAGAATGGCGTAGCAGCATTGACACACACTAGTACAACACAAAGGTCGGTTTGTGTGCATCAGAAAAAGAAATACGCACGAAATAAGCACGAATCATTGAAATTTATCGGCAAACGACAGCGCGCGATAATGAATTCGTATAACGGACTAAAAAATATTTTGTATATTACCTTTATTTTCATAAAATAAATATATCAGTTATGTTTTTATTCAAATACTTGTGAAAAAAAATTGACAAAGTTAACCGATTTTGTACTTTTTCAACTTGGTTTTTTAACACATAATAGTAATATTTATGTAACTTTGGCTCTGTGTCTGACTTTAAGACTGTATATCCTGTTGAAAAACGCATAAAACATAATATTTTGGTTACTGTAATGGTTGTATTAGTCCTGAAAGTTAACTCTGACGTCTATTTTCGTAAAACGCTATGAGAGGATTGTCTTCGCTTTAAAAAACCATAATTAAAAATTTTACTTTTTCTCTGTAGCTGTCTAAATCAAGACTTAATCTTTCTTAAAACTGTAATTGTCTTTAAATAATCTGCTCACATCATTATGATATTGCTCTGGGCAAAACACAAAAACATGAAGTTTTCGTCACGAATCGAATACACGCTCTTAACTCAAACTCAAAATCATTTATTTCAATTAAACCATTTCATTAAACCACTTTTGAATTGTCAGAGTCAGTCAATCAGAAACTTGAAGCTAGTTGCTCGTTCCAAACAGTAGGTTTCTATGGAGAAGAACGAGCAAGAAACTCCATGAACACTCTTTTAAAATCAGTTATATTTTATTTACAAATTTAGGTTACATCATTCATGTTAAATCTAAGGGTACAATGTGAGAACAATGTAACACGTCTTGCATGTTAAAAGAGGTCTAGAGAAAAATATAGTTATAATAACAATTCAAACCAAAATTTAAAATAACTGAGACAGCTAAGAGATGATCAGTCCCAACCGACGGCGTCCGTTCACGAACATGACGCATAGATCGGCACCATTTAGGTCAACCATTTTGAAGGGAACCGAATGATCCAACACATGCGCCACCGTCAGCGAGACATTCAAGTGAGCATGACTCTCCCAACCGCCAGGGCATATTCAAGTCAATGAGAGGTATAACCTCATAAATGGTAGCTTTAAAGAACATAGTGCTCACATGTATGTGCTACGAAAAATTATAATACTAACACATTGAGTTTATACAATGCAAAGATAATATAGATCTACATCTTCAGCAGCTCCAAAAAATGCTAATCAATTAATCTATGAACCCTTATGGTTGTGGAGCTAGACCAGCATCCAGTCAAGCATTTTTATCAGTGATGTAATCACTCAATTTATAATATGCTCGGCTGCATAGTGTGCGTTTAATACAAGACTTAAATTTTGTCTCATTTAGTTGAACAATGTGGGGAGGTATTTTATTGTAACACTTTAAACAGTACCCCATGAAAGACGAATCTACTTTAGCCAGTCTGAAACCTGGTTGAACTAGTTGGTCCCTATTTCTAGTATTATAATTATGTCTGTCACCTCTTTTATCAAAAAGATGCAGATTTTTTCTAGCGTACATGATGTTTTCATAGATGTATTGACAAGGCACCGTCATTATGTTAATTTCCTTTAACAACTCCCTTAGAGAATCGCGCATACGCAGATTGTTAATGGCTCTGATGACTCTTTTCTGCAGAATAAAAATAGAATCGATGTCTGCAGCTCGGTATTTTATTGTGGGGACCACAATAAAATACCGTAAGACATTATACTATGAAAATAACTAAAATAGACCAGTCTCGCGGTATCCACATCAGTAAATTGCCGGATCTTTCTGACAGCATATGCTGCCGAACTTAGCCGTCCTGTGAGAGATGTTAAATGAGCACCCCATTGTAGCCTTGAGTCGAGCGTCAATCCCAGGAAAACATGACCCATCCGTTGAAGGCGCGCACCTTGTTTCCGCCTGATAAAAGACTATTTAACACTTTATTCAGGCGGCCAAAGAAGCGCTCCTTCAACGATTGTTTCATGTCGGCAGCATTGATGCCTAACGCTTCCGACACACCCAAGTACTTGTAGGTTTCGGTTGAGGAGAGGGATCTTAGGCGTATGGAATCCGAGAGTTGGGTTCCCACGGATTCCATAATCTCTCCTCGCTTCACATGCATGACTGCACATTTGTTCACACCAAATTCCATCCTGATGGCACTACTGAAAGTTTCTGTTACTATCAATAGCTCCATCAGTCGCAAATTGTTGGGGGCAAAGAGTTTCAGATCATCCGCATGTAAAGGAGGTGAGATATAACCTGACCTCGTCTTCTCAACCGATAGCTCAAACCTGTACCCTCCAGCAACGTGCTTAGAGGGTTCAAGGCCAAACAAAACCACAGTGGACTCAGACTATCGCCCTGAAATATACCTCGCTCGATCCTTATCGGTTCGCTATTCTCTCGGATTTGCCGACATCCTGGATAGCGAAGGACCGTCCTCCATTGCCCCATACACGACATCAGGAAGGTGCGCAGAGTTGTATTAACTTTATACAACTCCAACACCCCTCATGAGCCATGTATGTGGCACAGAATCATAGGCCTTCTTATAGTCTATAGACAGATCCCTTCGAGAACGACGAACCTGCTGGTTAATGGCCATATCAATGAGGAGTAGCTCCTTAGTACCACGAAACCCGTTCCTACATCCATTTTGAGAGGCAGACATGATAGAATTTTTGTCAATATGTTCGTTAATTTTAGCTTTCAAAATGGATGTAAGAACTTTATAGACCGTTGGTAGACAAGTGATCGGCCTATAATTTTTGGACAGTTGCAAATCTAAAGCACACATCAGTGCCCTATTTTTCTTGTGCATGGGCAAACGAGGTAATCGCGGCCTTAGTTGAGGCGTTGTAGAACGATACTCCCGGAACGCATCCTCCAAAGCACTCCTCAATTGATCATTGTATTGGGTACTCACAGATATAGCCTCGTCATTATCCTCTTCACCACCGTCGTCAGGTCGCGGTGAAGCACTGGGTAAATCTTGCGATTGTACCACGACCGCAACCAGTGGCAAAGCACACGTGACACGGCTACTCCGTGATTCAAGGCGTAGTCGATCAAGTACAGCGTCATCCAGCATATGATTACGCTGGATGGCGCGCACCTGATCCGACAGTCGCTGCGCCGACACGTTGACAGCTGGCTCAAGCACCAGAAACAGAGAGAGCATCCGACCACGGTACGCAGTAAAGTTACTTCCCCCCTCTGTAGCCCCAAAGTATGAGCGCATGACACTTTCATTAAGAGATTGCGTCCATCTCATGCGCTGCACACTTCCACCGGGAGCGGGAACCCTATCAGAGACCGGTGAGTGGTCTCGAGGCCCCAAGCTGTCCGGCGGCCGGCGTCGTCCCCGCCGACGCACAGGTGGTGGCGTCGTCGGCGGAGAGAAATACTCGTCGCTCGAGCTCGACGCAACTGCCGAGGCCGGTGTCACAGCCCTCACGATGGGGCTGGGTTCCGGCGGCGGCGAGGCGGAGCTGAGTGACGGGTCCGGAGATGGTGGGCGTGCTCGTCGAGTTGCTGACCTTAATATCATGTCTCAGTCTTCGTCACTCTGTCTCAATCCTGATAAATCCATTATAAAATGATGTTAATATTGCAGTTTTTCGTAATGACATCTCAGATCAAGTAAAAAAGGTAGATAACGCATTTAGAATAGACAACTGTCGCCACTTTTTTCAATATGTGTGAGTCCCTGAAGTGTTGCCACTTTAAAAAAAAAAGTCCGTGATAAGTACGATAATACGTACCTAATAATAAAAATAGGTATTATGCGAATGCGAAATTAAACCTGTTTGTTTTTTTGGTTATTTTAATTACTGGAAACAACAATTCGAAGAGATGATGAACTTAGGAGCCTTGTAGGATTACTTTATTGATTTCGATTCGATTTAAAAAAAAATAAACAGAAAAATAGTAAGTCCAGTAGTAGTAGCCCAGTTGGTGTGTGAGCAGAGAGAAAAAATACAACAAAGGTTATGTAAAGCACGTTTATTTTCATGGAATTAAAAACATCTTTATAATTACAGGCGTTAATAATATTACTGACAGCCGCATTCGAAGGTGGAAGTAATTTCTGTAATATACACAAAACTAAATAACTTTTAACATTTAGGTAGGTATAGTAGCAACAAATAGGTATACTATAATTATAAGGTAGTACCGAGAAAATCGCAAACATAGGTAAATAACAGAATATTAATTTAAAAGAGATCTCCTTTTATTTGAAGTCGGTTAAAAATATCTTTTTTGGATATCCTGTTCTATGGATTCGGCGAAGTTCACGTTTTGTATCGTAAATGTCAGTCTTATCAAATGTTCTGAACAAACCATACTAGATGAGGATGGCTGCCATTGTGGTTCATTTCGGCCCAGTCTTATAGCAGTTACCCATTCGTTTCTTATTAAAATATTTGTTGGAAACCTAAAAACATACTATTTGATAGTAAAATAGAAGAATATGAACTCAAGAATTTGAACAACAAAAACATAAGCGAATTCAAAAATAATTGTTTACCAATTTAAGGTTTGAATGTATACGTAACATAAAATCACATAGGTCCCTTTGATTATATATAATGTCTAGATGGAGCGTCAAGTGCACGCAAACGTGTCAAAAAGTGTCAGCCAACTATTGGCTGACAAGTGCTTATATAATCAAAGCCCAAAGGCGTAATAATAATAATAAATGATTAATATATGTATAATAATATTAATTTATGTATAATTATATACATAATCTAATATATAAAATTCTCGTGTCACAGTTTTCGTTCCCGTACTCCTCCGAAACGGCTTGACCGATTCTGATGAAATTTTTTGTGCATATTGGGTAGGTCTGAGAATAGGCCAACATCTATTTTTCATCCCCTTTTTTCACCCCTTTTTCATCCCCCATTAGGTCGATCGGGACAGGACAACGTCTGTCGGGTCAGCTAGTCTAATATATAAAATTCTCGTGTCACAGTTTTCGTTCATCAAAAATTTCATCAGAATCGGTCAAGCCGCTTCGGAGGAGTACCTCCGAAGCGGCTTGACCGATTCTGATGAATTTTTTTGTGCATATTGGGTAGGTCTGAGAATAGGCCAACATCTATTTTTCATCCCCTTTTTTCACCCTTTTTTCATCCCCTCGGGACAGGACAACGTCTGTCGGGTCAGCTAGTTGCTTATATAATCATTATTTACGCACACAGAGACGTAGATGCACAGTGTAAAACGACGCCTGCACGCACACATACTTGAAATTGTTGACTCGTTTTCTTTGTTATGATTGTAGGGCGACGCTCTATCTAGACATTATATAATCAAAGATAGGTCCAATAGACTTAATTATTTTAGTACGACTACAAACTATTTACCCACAATTTAGGCTACTAAAAAAAAAACTACTGACAACACTTTCCCGGTACGTCATTTCGTGACAATGACATTACATATTTTGAAAAACCAAAAAAATATGTTGTTTTTTGTACTTACGTGTGAAACGATATTCCTTCAGACTTTTTGTTCACTTTGGAGTTGATTATGCACCATTTCCGACCCCCGACGCCCCGTGAGATACTAATGAAAATCGTCATAGTTTGATGCATGTGTGTGCGTGAGCGCGTGTGTTTACTTAAAGTAGCAGAGTTTTGTGGCTTCACTAATAACAAAGGCCGTGCGTTATCTACCTTTTTTTACTTGATCTGAGAATGACATACGTCACTTTTCAAGTCTCTTCCGTCTTATGTATGTACTACAAGAATATTTGTATTTTTTTTTTTAAATAATAAACAAATATTAAGACAAATCAAACCTTAACCGAAAGGAAACATTATAACAACAAAAAAACAAAGTGTCAAAAACAAGTATGTGTGTGTGTGTGTGTATGAGTGTGTGGTGGGAGAGTGGTAAGAGTAAGTATGTAACTTATGTAAGTGAGGATGTGTGATAAGTTTCATGCAGAATTGAATACATTTTCAGTGTGGTAATCCAAATCTAACAACCAATTAAAAACTGTTTTTTTGCAGAGATATCTAGATAGCCCTATGATATTCAGGTCTTTGTCATTTTGGAATACAGACTGGGGCCCATGAAATTAAAAGTTTTTTTACCAAAATTCAGCTTCCGCTTTGGTTTGGTCTGTCCCATTTGAATCTCCTTTGTGAGCGTTCGTCAAATACCCTAGCAGAGTTTGCTGTTTTGTGGAACTTAAGAATAACAGCCAGTATTACAACATTAAAGCACACACACGCACGTATTTGTACAGTCAGTTATTTGGGTAGTAGTGTAGGTAATTAAATCGTTTTCTTTGTATGGTGTCGTACTCTTAGGCAACGGCGTCGCCAAGGAAGGGGTAGGTAGTGGCAGTTGCCCCCCTCCCCTAGAGATTCCAAAAGCTTCATGTGCCTTTGACTGTATTTAAAATTCATACTTTTCCTATCCACCATATATCAACTCTTTACATCTATTTATAGCTAGTGTTATCTGTAGTATGGTGTCGTTCATCGTTGAGGTATGTTGGATTCATCTGCACGGTTGAAAGGAAGTTGAAATAAAAGTCTATGTTAACACTTTCCCGTTTATTTAGAATATTCAATAATATTTTATCACATGTCTGTAAGAGTTGACAATAAGCACGCCAAGCATTCTCGTATCTTACCACGAACGTCAGGAGACGATCTACTCTGCCAGACCAACACCAGTGGAAAACATATTGAAGAACAAAGAAAAACTAAAAAAGAATAATCGTAATAACATATTGAATATTTAATTATAAGTATTACAATATTTAGCAGTTGAAAGCTCCGTTTAATTTAGCTGTTATACCTATAAACTCCCTGTAACTTGAATCACTAACAAAAAAGTAAGTTGCCATGTCAAAAATGTTGGAAATTATCGCATACGGATGTGATGTTAAATACTCAGCTCATAATAATATTATCCATTCGAAGATTATCAAAAAATTTAGTATACCAGTCAAATATAATCGGCCCTTCTTGTCAATTTGTAATACCTAAATGTTTTTTCACCACTCATCATTCAGAGATACGGAATAATGGTATAATATAATAATAATTCTAATATAATATGGTATACGGAATAATAATTCTCAATGGAACGACGATTATTTAATTATAATTTACAGTTCTTTAACGTGAATAGAGTTTTTTAACACACTTGAAATGAGTCATAAAATTGTCATAATAATCAGGTTTTAGCAGAAGATTATCAGAATAACATTTGCAAACAGGATGAATACATTGTATAAATGAGTTCATGTGCACCTGTGTTGATTGCTCGTAAAAATATAGTAACCTAGAGTAAGTAATTAAGAAAAGACTTTTTATTTCGTGATGTATAAAAGAACACCGGTATTAACAACCTGTCAAATTCACCTTGTTGGTGTTGCGTCCGTTAACGTTATAAAAATATATTACAATACATACATAAATTATAGTAAGTATGTAGATATACTTGTATTGTTCATTAGCGTAAGTCATGGAACATTTATATCCTATACTGGAGTGCGGCTAAGGTGCACATTTGCATTATTATAATTTGTAATACTATACTTATTTCCAACATTTCATTATTGATACTTATAATATTCATGTGTAAATTGAAACCTTGATTAACCTAGTGAATAGCATTTAGGTAAATAAATGTGCCAAGTACCTATGCTTGTAGTAAACTATTAAGAGAGAAAGGAACATAGATAACATAATTTATTAATATCATAAGTTCACCCTATCACCTACATCACGGTAATAACGATGGATTCAAATTATTGGTAAATGGCGCAGTCCTGTTAGGAGATATTTTGTGAATATCGGCCTCGTTTGAATAGAAGACTTCAAATGGACGGGTCGACATGGCCCGAAAATGTCTTGGTTATAAATTGTTAAGGAGCGTGAGGCACAATCTTACAAGCTTTAAATTAAAGGACTATATTTTGCATATATTTTACTTATCATCACGTCATTGTTGCAGAGGTCAAGACGGACCAGCATGGTCCGACTTGTTAGTAGGCGACGCAAGCCCGCGATGTAAATGATAGCACGTGTCATAGCCTTAGTACATACACAAATATCTTAGATGTAATGCACGAAATTATATAGAACTAATAATAATAATGGTAACTAAATCTAGCACAGCAAAACTATTCATCAGGCAAGAATCATGACTTCTAGATCTAGACCTTCAAGTCTGTCCAAGTTCAGAAGTAGACTATGCCCAATAACACATAACTATATTCGAGTACATACAAAAGTAAGAAAGATACTTAATATCAATAGGTACACAATAGTAGGAATAACACTTGAGATCCCAAGTAATAAACAATAAAATAGAAGAAAAAAATATTCTAAGCAATGAGCTATTAAACCACGATAATTCGATTATTTTTAATGATAAATACACGTTGCTTTAATTTAGAGGCTTATAAATACTTAGAAAAACTGATAACATTGGTGTCTTTCCCATCAGTACCTATTATAGTAAGACTGTTATGAACCTGAGTATTTTACTTAGTCTGCTTGGACCAGTTAGTTTAACAAAGAGTTGGTAAACTAACGTGAAATATGTGTATAGTCCTTTCATACAAAATTATGGCATAATATTATACTTTTATTTTATTACTTCTTTGGACCAATACCTATTGGATATTTCAATAAATAATAGTATAATACTCAGGCTACTAACATTATAAATACATAACTAATTAACATCGTAATGTGAATGTAAGAATAATATGTTTATATATCACCGACCAATAGCTTAGAGCTTAGCGAGATTATTTGGATAAGGCAAGAAAGATCCATAGTTAACTATTTGTCGATTGGTGGAACCATTTACTTGATAGTTATTGTTACACAACAAATAACCAGTCAGTAAGATATTTTTTTGTAAATAATGTATATAAAGTACTACCTAACAATAGCATCTATCTTTTTTTAAGAATGATTATAAATATTGTGAACATTTAAATACGCACAAATTTTTAATGATAAGTACATAGTGAATTATATCAATAATAAATACTGTGATAAAGTACTTAAATAAATAATTTTATTTAAAATGTGAAAGGCGTAAAAATTAAGGATAGTTATATATAAATATTCTAAAGTAGTTATACAAATGGGACATCGTAACAAAGAATTATTGATTTAGAAAAAAGTGATAGATATTGAATAATAATGATATATTCCATTTTGTTAGGTAGTAAATTAAAATCGTATCGACGAGGTCATCACGAGTAGTGGTCGATTTGCAATCCGTTAGTTATTTAGTATACATTCATTGCAAGCCTCCGATGGGATCACTGGACATGATCGACGGCATGTGCATCTCTACATGCCTACCTGTATATATTGTGAGTATACTAGTTTAAAGTGACGGTCTATGTCTTCGTTGAGAAATCGTGTGGTGTTTTATACAAATAACTCATGAATTGTATTATTCAAACAATATATTTCATTAAACTGTTTTTCCGAATCGTCAACCGGTATTTTGAATAGCTTTTCGTACTTATTGTGATCGTATACACTCAAACGTAATGGTTGAGTTCCTTTTAATTAATTATCGTTTTTACATAATATATTGCATAGTTTTACTAGAATATATTGTTAGAATAAATAAATTCCGTAATGAGTAGCCTGTACCTCTCCCCAAAGTCATAGACGCATTATCTATAGATAACAATGAGCACTATTATGAAAAAATATTTTTCTAATCTGCGAATAATATTCTAAAATATAACATTTAGGTGGGTTATAATATGTATCTATTTAAAGCGGACATGTATCATTTCAATATACAGCAAATACGGCCATACACATTTATAAGTATAGAGAACTGTGACGGAGTTACTTTACTATCAAGAGAACAAGTATATACAAATATATTGCATTAACACCTGTTACGATTCACCATGCAGTGTAAACACGGTCGCGGAATCGGCGCCGGCAAAGTGGCTAATTGTATGCTAACGACTATCTCATCTCAACCATTGCTGAATATTCTATTCGACTGTAGCGTTCACTTTCTAAGAGTGAAATATAACTTGGAGACAGCCAAGGAAAAAAAACAGTTGTATACTACTGAGTAAATGCTAAAGAACTTCATTATTATATTGGTACAATTCAATGCATTTAAGTGTACCGAGCAATATTGGTCAATTTTATTTCGACTCGTTCTCGTACTATTTGCCACTCGGAATTTACCTCGGCCCGAACAACCGCGACCTTGAACATTTTAACTAACTCAGTTGTCACAAAAAAACATACAACATTACTGATTATTGGATTTAAGAATATCATTTACAGTGCGAAGATAGAAGATAGATGCACAACTAATAAAAAAAATAGTTGATTGGATATCTACTTTTAGTTCACCGAGTTCTAGTTTAGTCAGGGACAAATTGTGTTAAGTATAAACACTTCTTTTCTAGCAGACCAACGTATGTAGGTCGATGAGTTATTACAAGACACATCATAATTTACATAATCAACTGCTACTTATGCAGGCATACATCATACAGAGCGATTCGATATACAAAGCGTTTTCACTCTTAATATAAGTTTAAATGTCAATGAATTTGTTGCAGTGTATTTACAAAGACACATGCATATCGAATCGTTGTTGCTCGTTATCTCACTTTAATTTGCTCACCTGTGAATTCAACCTTAAAACGAGCGACTCAATGTCAGGACTTTGTCAAATATCTATCTTTCGCACTGCTACATAACTGCCTTACAGTGACCACCATTGTATATACTAAATAGATATATCGCAGTTGTAATAAGCCTAATGTTAAAATATTGTGAACTTATTTGTGCACTAAAGATGTGAGCCTCCTCATACCCGATTTAGTAGTGCCTTTGGTTTTCTTAGTCTGCTCCTTGACACCCCTGTAAAGTGAACCAAAAGTTAGTTCGATTGATTTAATGAATCTTTATTACATAGTATAAAACAAAGTCGCTCCCGCTGTCAGTACCCTTAGATTATTTAAACTACACAACGTATTTTAATGTAGTTATAATAGACAAGAGTGATTCAAAAGGTAGGTTTCTATGTATAGTTTGATACTGTTTAGTGTGACACCACATTAGTATCCACATTGCACCCGTACGAAGCCGGGCCGGGACGCTAGTAAATACTAATTATGTAGTAAGTATGTACATATTTAAGGTCACTTGGGGTAATGTAATGGGACTACTGAAATAAAAATGTTCTGTGTTTGGCATACAATTCAAAACTAAGAAATCAAATGTATGTTATGTTTTACATGGCTGTGAATATTATCCACCATTACATCGAGCTCTTCGTCTTCAACCTCATTTTCTGGGGCTTCATTTTCTTCGGGGCTTGGATCGAACAAATTCAAAGTTCAAGATTAATAAAAATATTTTTTTTTTTTTTGTAATTAATGTATAATCAGTTATGAAACAAACATCGTGTATAAGTTATTATCAGGGACGAAATGAATTTGTTCCGTTACACTTAATGTTTTCACATAACGTTCCAAAATTTGTAACGATACTACAACCGTAAAATAAAAATAACGTTATAAAAAATAATGTTTTAGAATATCATTTTCATAGAACAATATTTAAAGTTACGTTATTTTTCAGTAACGTTATATCTCCGCTTATAATACCGTTACAGATTGAAGGCTCAAGGCCCTTAAAACAATGGAGAAATTATATAAAAATAACGGCAATAAAACCATTCGGAAAAATATGTGGGAATATGAACTTTGTGTGGGCATATCTCAGATTCAGGAGACGACGCTACCTGGAAACGTTATCCGTATTAAATAGATAACGTTATTACGTCATATTTTTGATAGTGTTATTATTAAATAGTTCCAGATTCCGTTCCGTTCGTTAGTATCGTTACAGCCAAGTAATTACATTTTGTTACGATCCTATTGGAACGTTACAAGCTCTCGTTACTGGAACTATGCGTAACGTTATTTTGACTAACGTTTCAAGTCCCTGGTAAAACCAGCATATTTTTCTCAGACCTTGGTATTTTGCGTTTTTACTGAAAAGCATGCATGCTGCATAGCATGAAATATTCATCTCCAGTCAAAAAAGTTCTCAAAAGCTTTCGCTTTTGATAACTGCGATTTCTATGTCTCCATTTAAATGTATGACGTATTAATGGTAGAACAAGAACGACATTCTTTTTCTTAGAATATCTTTACTTTGTTTATGTTCTACGCGTAATTTAGAAAATGGGATTGGACGATATGTCTTTTGCTCATCGATAGCAATAAAGCAGCCTACGCAATACTATGGTAAACATAATGTATATGTTACCGGCAAAATGTATAATCCGGTATTCTTTACAATACTCAGGCAATGTATAAAATACCTAAAACGTATAGGTACGTGTAGGTAATTTATGAAATATTATTTATTTTATACTTTCTTTACAATACCGAAAGCGCAGCCGGTAATGTGTGTAAAAGACGACAGCAGGGCTTCTTCCCTGACTTCGGACACGAATACGGCGCTGCGGGGCTCCGGCGGTCCCAGGCGAGCTTATCGTCGCAGATGTGTTTTACGCTCACCGCCGCCTCGCCACTGACTTAGATTACACTCTAGGTGTAGGGCAGACAAGACTACGTGGATTCGGTTTTGCAGCGATTCGTTTCCGTCACTAACTTTTATAGCACAACATATTTAATTTATAAGACAATACTTTAACCCGTAAAAATAACTCAAATTTGTTTCCGTTATTTCTATGAATTGTATGCCTAAATACTATTATGCTAATAGTCATTGCACGTCATTTTATAAGTGGGTCCGTTAACATTAATAAAATAATATAGACCAAAATCTATTTATTTTACACATTACCGGTGGACCAGCAGGTACAATCAATCCGTAGGAATCGTATTAATTACCAAGGTAAAGTATGTAGTGGACAATAATATTAATAATATTTCATTCATTGCCTGGGCGCCTCAGGTATTCTATACATTGCCTAGGTATTGTATAGAATACCTGAATTATACAGATTGCCTGTAACATATACAATACAAGTAGAACAGTCCTTACATACATGACTTTGTTAATAATAAAGAGGTAAAGTTTGTTGGTTTTAATGTAGGAGGTAATCTCTGAAACTACTCATCCGATTTGAAAAATATTTCAATGATAGAAAGCTTGTCCGTGAACAATACTAGCACCATCCCATATCTTCCCGTGGGTGTCGTAAGAGGCGACTAAGGGACTTACCAGAGAATGGGCAGCAGCGTTCTCTGTGCCTTTGTAACAACCATACTGCGATCGCCAATCCGCCTGCCAAGCGTGGCGATTATGGCAAAACCCCCCCTTGGGCAGGCCTATGTCCAGCAGTGGCCGTCTTTCAGTTGAAATGATGATGATCATGAGAAAGCTACACATTTTTAAGGTTTACTTGACTTTCACGCGAACGAAGTCGTGGGCAGAAGCTAGTCTAATGTAAAAGGAGAATCTGACTGACTGACTGACTGACGCAACGCACAGACGCCCAAAATTACTGGAACTAGGAACGTGAAATTTTCACACGGGTTCCTTTTATGTTGTAGGCGAGCACTAAGAAATAATGTTTGGAAATACAACCCGTAAGGATGTCAAAATTTGTATGAAACTCAGTGATTTTTGTAGTTAAAGACATGAAACTGGTTGCAAACAGTATTTTTGAGAGTTCCCTATGGTAGCAAAATAGGGGGATTCAAGTTTATATAGACGATTTTATATATGTTAGAAACATGAAAATCGGTATTTGAATTTTCGGTTACAGATTCAAAAAACTTTATTGTCTTTTCCCAACTATGTAGGGGTCGGCTTCCAGTTTAACCGGATGCAGCTGAACACCAGTGTTTTACATGGAGTCACTGTCTGTCGGTGTGTATTTTTGACCTCCACAACCCACTCACAAAACTGGTTGTCAGATTTTCAGGTTACTGACTACCATAAAGACTGTCAAAGATCTAAGAATGACAGATGGGACCAACAGCTTTACGTACTTTCCGAGGCACGAAGGGATCTCGGTATGAGATGAGTTGAAAGGATGGTCACCCATCCATGTACAGACCGACCACGGAAAGCGTAGCTTAACCATAACGGCTTTAATTAGCCACCAGCCCACCATATTGAAAATTGAAACCGCTGAAGCTATTGATGTCAACATTTTAATTTTGGTTAATCATCATCTATACCTATAAGTAAAAAGACCTGTCAGGTCTGACTGACGTTATCAACGTACAGCCGAAACTACTAGAACTGCTTCATTTTATGATGTGCGCTAAATTGATTTTTGGAAATTTAATCTCTAGGGAGCGCAAAAGGGAGGAAGTCCTTTTATTGTTTTTATTTGTGTTATCTAAATTTTTAACTTGCTGGTTTGCCTGTAATTGGCGATTGTTTGTATACGTCCGTTACTTTTTATATATTATACCTAAGATCTAATATATACAGAAGCTGTTGGCAAACCCCTAATAATAAATAAATAAATAAAGTCCTATTTTTGGGTTAATTAATTTGAAGCTCTGCACGAATGCGTACCTATGTAAATTAGTATTACTCTTTTTATTAACTACCATTCTAAGGGTGTATCGAGTTTGTAGGAAAAGCACAAAATCTACGTCGCCGAAGTAGCGAGCAAAGTGCTAGTGTATAATAAAACGCAACTTATCTCTATACGTTAGTACGCTTCTGATTCAAGCACAACTTAACTGATACACGGTTTCTTTTTTACTTTAGTGATGATTACTCCATTCGAATCACGAATATTTTGTTATAATAGTAACAAATGTGGCTTACAAGTAGCGTGTGAGGTCCTCAATGTCAACCAGCATGGAGTCCTGCCCCATATGGAGTTCATCGCGCGCCATCAGCATTTTGACGAGCGTGTCGTTCAGCGACTCGATCTGAGAGTGCAGCTCGTTCACTATCACCTGCAATTACCATTCATAATCTCTCAAAGTCTGACAAGCAACATAGTAAAGAACTTATACTTACGATGTCTCAGTTTACGCAATAGGGTATTACACCCATTTTTGGAAAGTGTCTCAATGAAATTCTGTAGTGCTAATATGCCACCAAAAAAAACAAAATTTTTATTCAATCGATAAGTGTCAAAAAATGCATCTATATTTTAAATTTTCAAATTTCGCGCGTAGTTTGACGAAAACGTCTCTAACTGGACGCCATATTGCTCAGCGTAAATGACGTCAGTTCGCTTTGTATCAAATGAGCTCATATTAAATATGATAATTATATTTCATTTAAAAATAATTAAAAGTATATTTTGTAATAGGTGTAGTAATGAAAAAAATACGTTGGTTACGAAAATAATAAAAGTACAAAGCCTATGTTACGCCAATCGGTTGACTGACAGTTGACAATATTTTGTTTACACAGCCGTATGGCGTAATAACATGGCTGCTACTATTTCACGGTGTTATAAAACAGATTAAAAATACTGAAAACTTTGAATTGAATTTAAAAAATTGTTTTGTTATTTTATGAACTAAAACTTACATTTTCCGACTGCTTTATGCCTAAACTGTCTCAATAACATATTTATAGATTTTTTCTCGTAAAGAGTAAAATACCCTATTGGTAAATGCTTTTAAAATGTTATACGGTTATTGTCAATCAACAAATCACAAGAGCTAACAGGAGATTTCACATTTGGTACAATTAGGGTGTTACTACACCAATTGATCGATCGTCGATCGATGCCATCAATCAACATCGATCGACGTTGATCGATTGGTGTAGTAGCTTTGGCTGATCGACAGATACCGTTCATCTAACCTAACGATCGATTGCCCGTCGATGGCATCGGTCGACGTTGATCGATTAACTCCAGCTATAATCCATCAGTAATAATAATCAAGCAGTTCGATCGACGTCGACTAATCCATTCTACCATCGATCGATGCCGTCGATCGACGATCGATCGATTGGTCTGGTAACAAACTTTTACTGTCACCTACGCCTTCCTTCCAAACCCGTTCAAATAAAACAGTTATCGGAAAGTAAATAATATTTATAATAGCTAAATGTCCTTCTAACGGTCGCCCGGTCGTCAGGAAGAGATAACAATGTGCGATAATACCACGGGTTATTAAATTGTATAATATTCCTTGTTTTTATCGTGCTAGGTATGTGTTATTATGAGTTTATCAGCATGGGTAATTTTCTCTTAACATACAATCATTAACAAGTCATGTTACATTCCCAAAAGCATTATTATAATAAGTATGGAAATAGGTATAACGTAGCTGTATCGTTGGAAAGTTTAAGCATTCATCTTTATAACCATAAAAACTGCTAACGGTGTCAAAAGTAATAATACCTATACTGTTAAGTTACGCTTCCAGATTAATATTAAACCCTATAGAGTACAATTTAAAGTTGAAAATGTAATGGAGAGGTACAATGATTTCGTGTCAATTACTGAAGGTAATTACACAACAAACCACGCATACGGTAGGTATGCTAATATTATAAATGGGAAAGTGAATCTGTCTGCAGGTTTCTGTTTTCTCAGTCACAGGTTTGCAGATTTTGATGCTGTTTCTGTTAGTAACCAGGTCTACGCCCCTGAACTGAAGCCTTATTGAAAGTATTGAAATACTTAAATGCTTGCAACAACTCAAAGCATTGCTTAAAGGTTGCCCACCTGAGGTCGTCGACCTTAACACCGAAGAGGTTCCTGTAATTCATCAGAGAACCGAAATGGGAAGTGATTTGATGGGGTGGGATGGGCTGTCAGTTTCTCAGGAATTCGGATAAACCCTCCATTACTATTCATTCGACGAAGTCACATTCGAGCAAATATTTTCCACCTAAATCATCTAAATGCGTAGAAATATAGGTTATATAGGATATAGTGATAGACACACACACAGGCACAGATAAACTTTTTTTCTGGGTAAAACACCACACTATACATCATCATCATCTGCCTAGCGTTTTCCTAACTATATTGGGGTCGGCTTCCAGTCTAACCGGATGCAGCTAAATACCGTGTTTTACATGAAGCGACTGCCTATCGGACCTCCACATTAGGTACTGGCTAACAAGATACCCCTTGGTAAGACTGGTTGTCAGACTTTCTGGCTTCTGAGTACCCATAACGACTGCCAAAGATATACAAATGACGGCCGGGACCAACGGCTTTACGTGCTTTCCAAAGCACAGAGGGAACTCGGTATAAAAGGGATGGTCACCCATCCACAGACCGACCGCGGCTAGCGTAGCTTAACCTTTGACCGATCGATCTGTACGGCTTTAACTTAGCCACGAGATCCTCAAAACAAAAAACACCACAATACACATATTAATCTCAAAAGATGAAGGAAACAAACAGGAGAAGCTGCGAGTGAGGTGAAAATAATTATACATAATTTAGTAAATTAAATATAGGTACCTACTTCGCGTTGATTTCTCATATTTTGGTGTGCAATAAAGAGAAGGTATTCTATCTAATACGACAAAACCATTAACAAAATCTTAACACAATGGTCATTGTGGTTGAATAAATCTATTGTACTTAGATTAAATGGTCTTTGTGCATGAATCAGCATGCGCCGGAGCCGATCTTGATCCTCAAGGTCGCGGCGAAACGAAACGAAAAACCAGCAAACATAATAGCATATTGCACGTTTAAATACATTGTACAATATGACTGGAAACTAAACTTTCGTGATAGGAATCATAGAGCACAAACCGAAAATATTACGAGTGGAAAGTTATATTCATCAATAAATGCAGTTTCATAACTGATTGACTAATGGCCAAATCTTGCGTTATTATTCTAAGGGCCAGTCACTTTGACATAAAGTGATAGAGGCAGCACGAGACTTGTCTTAACGACATCTTAACATTGAGTAGCGATTGAGTATTTCGCCATAACTGAGATGATGACAAAGATTGTGCTTGGGATAATTTGTATAATTGCTAGCTGACCCAACAGACGTTGTCCTGACAGTTGATTTATCAATTTTCTTACCGTATAGGTTTATACGGTCCCTGGACTTCCATTCCACAAATATTAAACGAAACAAAATTAGTCAAATCGGTCCAGCCGTTCTCGAGTTTTAGCGAAAGTAACGAATAACGATTCATTTTTATTATATAGAAGAAGATAATTGTTTCGCTTTAAGAAACTTTGAAACAAAACAATGTCTATATTCAATGCAAGTGTTTGTTTTAAATTATTAGCATTAAGGGCGGTCAACGCGTCACTCATAATTCGCTATACAAACGCTCGTAGGTGATTATGGCGTTATAATATAACAAATGTTCCACCAGATATTTCGAACACACAGGTCTCTTGTTTATACACAGGTATCTAGGTTTCCATCTAATAAAAAAATAACTTATCGCCTTAGGTTAAGACCTGTAAGGATAGTTTTAAGGAATTTAAATAAATAAATAAGTTTTTTTGAGAAATGAATTCAGTTAAGACTTCATTTAAGAAAAAATAAATAAAAAAGCAGCTTTTTTATTTATTTATAATTTAAAATCAGAACATAATTCCATATAAAATTGTTAGTAAGGCTTGAAACTATGTTAGAACCTTATAACTACTTGTTCCAATTATCCTACATTAAAAAGGGCACCACCAGAGCTGTGTACCTTACTCCAGTGCCTCACAATAGGACACTCAACTCTATCCATAATGGTATTTAGAAGGCCGTTGGTGCTGCCCCATACACGATGCAACAGGGAAGCCACTCTCTTGCGCACTATTGCCCTAAAGCAGTCGGTGTTGGCCTCCGCAAATATCCCCGATGCACTACAGCAACGCGACAACCCCATCAGCATCCTAAACCAATTATTGTAGAGGACCCGCAGAGCATTAAAAGCCCTCTGCGTATATCGGACCCACAGGTTGCATGTGCACAAAAAAGAAAATATACTTTGTTTACGGCGTACTGCCACGCCGTAAACAAAGTATTTTTTTTTATTTTTGTGCACCTTGCAAACCTGCGCTCCAGCATATTGCATCTCACTGCGAATGCCCTATGTTCCCTCTCAATATCCAAATCGTCAGAGAGAACCTCAGTGACCCAATGCCCCAGGGCCGCACGCACACAAATTAAAAAAAAACATAAAACTCGTGCAAGCCGTTTCGGAGGAGTTCGATAACAAACACTATGGCACGAAATCTAATAATAAAATCTCGTGTTATAGATTATATTAATTACTTACTAACATAGACATCTTAATTTCCAACGATTGCGGCTGCTTACTCAACAAGTGCATCTACTATTCGACTATCCTGCTCGCTACCTACCTTCTCGCAGAATGTCTTTACCGGACCTTACGTGCACTTACCTATAACATCTGTAGGTACAGCAGTATGAGACTAAGCAGAATTAATACACCCGGGTTTTTAACAGAGTATTGACTCAAGTCAATATTCACCTCCTTTAAGGAGGGCGCTACAAAACCGCCCATTAGGCAAATATTTGCATCATTTTGATAACAATAAATAAACTTTATACGCATAAATAGAGTAGATTATTTATGTATTATAGTCTAAGCACAAAACAAATACCCCAAGTGAAGTGCCAGTACGACGAAACCGCTACTTATTATTACCTTTTTTTTCTAAGACAAGTAATGGATGTGAAACAAACCTGCAACTGCGCAATGTTCATATCAGTGAGAAGTTGTCGCGAGACGCGGCGGCGGTCGGGCGCGAGCGGCACGTTGGCCTTCTGCATGCTGCGGCGGAGCATCTCCGTCACCGGCGACACCGCCCGGCTGCGGCGCTCACGCTGCAAGGGCAGTATGCTAGGTTTACACTTGCTGACGATTCATGTACCGCCTCGTGTCTTTAAATAGGCATTTTTGCTACTTATATTCAATAGAACTTTCAGGCAATATAATAGTAATAAGATGCAGGTTCTGTTCAATAAACTATAGAATGCAATGTGTCAGACACAATAACTATTAAGTATAGTGCGTGCCACGAAAAACTTGACACAGACTTGATTTGACTTGCGCAGTACTCGATGCGCAGTGTTCGTCGAGCGATCGACTGCTGCGCAGCGTGTTGCGGGTTCGATTCCCGCCCAGGGTAAACATTTGTGTGATGAGCACTTGTGTTTGCCTTGTGTCTGGGTGTTGTTTATCTATATATGTACGTATTAAAAAAAAAAAAAAAATTATATTTGTGTATGTATATCAGCTGTCTGACACCCATAGTACAGGGTCTCCCTAGTTTGGGGTCAGATGGCCGTGTGTGAAAATGTCCCCACATATTATTATTATTATTATTATTATTATTATTTAAAGGTCTCTTGCTTTTAAATCGAGTACTGCGCAAGTCAAATCAAGTCTGTGTCAAGTCTCATCTTTCGTAGCACGCACTATTCCTAAGTACATTGTAAAAACGTTTTCTGCCTACTTTACTAAATAAATAGGTACATACATTAATTATACATAATTATGATACAAAACTCAGCCAGGTATTCAACATACTAGTTTATTTCAATTAAGTCAGTGTAAAATGTAATGTAGTATCATACCTCCATTTGTATACGAGCCATTTCTTTAGCTTGTGCCAGTGCAACCCTGGCCTCTGTCTGTAGAGTTGCTTGAAGGACATAAAAGTCAGACTCTTTTATTTCAATATGGCCTAGAGAATGCGACGACCTCGACTTTGTCTTTAATGAAAGTGATGTAGGGCGTAGTTTTGCACCTGCAAACAAGTAAGAACAACTTATACTCATGTTAGATAAAGAGACGTAATGTTTGTGACATGCAAGGTATTCAAAATATAAAAGATTAAAAAAAACTATAGGTAATATTTATTAAAGCGAAAGGTCACTCATTCAATCACTGGAGAAACGCGAATTTACCAAATTACTATCTGAAATTTGTGGTAGGGAACGTCAGCTAAGAAGGGAGTTTGCGACAGGGCTGGATTAAGAGGGTCTTTGACATCCACGCCAAGGCGTGTTGCAGGCAAAAGCTAGGCTAATATACCTACAGATAGTATATCTATGTGTAACTAAATATATTAAGTAATTTTAAGATCTCAATGTACACTACCATATACTCAGAAATAAATATTATTCAATTCTAGTCTATTATATGACTAACTACACAACACAATTTCTATTTGTTAGAAACATAATGCACTCATGTAATTCGCTTTCATTTTTACAATTACAATTAATTCAAAAGTCGAGACAGAGAAAGTTAAATGCTTAATTGACAAGGCTTCTGCAATGGTGTTAATGTTAAATCAATTATCCGCACACAGAGTGACCTCAACATGAAACAATAGGCAGGATGTACTCACCACTCTGCACGGTGCTTATTTTGTCATTTTTTGTGATGTTAACTGATAGCGGTCTTGTTTGATATGGGTGGTTGTAGCCTGACTTGCTAAAAATACTTGACCGTGATAAACTTTTTGAGTTATTGTAATTTTTTTCTAAGTCTGATGCTTGAGATTCATTGTCAGATGCTGTCTCATTCATGAAACATATTTGTAGGTTCATCCCTGTACCAGACACCACATCACATTTAGTATGAGAACATCACAAAATGATTTTGAAATATAGAACATACTTAGATACAATCTGCATATATACTTGAAATGGGCTGTTTCTTCATTTTATTCCATAATTAGTTATTAAACAATCTAGTTAATGCAAATGAGAAGCATATTTGCCTTTCTTGGTATTAAATGCAAATTGTAAAAAAAGAACTGGTTTCCAAAAGTGTCTGATCTATTATAATTTACTTCTTTGATACTTTTGAAAAAGAGTTGTTTAGGTGGTATAAATGAAAACATCAATTAGTTACATACAACCCAATAGCATGTGTGTCAAAATATCTAATTCTTCTGGAACATAAATATCTGTAATGATATTACTTTATCAAGGTTGGCTGTCAAAACCAAAATATCTACAATGCAATTAACTATGAAAGATAATTAATTAGTGCTCCACAAACAGCACACATTGCTTTAATTATTGTTTACATAGTAATATGTTGTAATTATTTAAATGAGCTATCTATTTATGATCCCACACCAAAATATTGAAAATGTATAAAAATACTCACCACTTTGAAGTCGTGAATGGAGACTCGGTTTCTTCCCAGGCCGATCTGTGTGGCCCATGCTGTAGTACTCCTCAGCATCTGCTCCCATAGCCAGCCGCCTCCTAATCTCTTCTCTGTCATTGCGTTTCTAAAATACAAACAAGCATGCAAACCCATTTTGAATAAATTCGAATTAGAATTATTAAAATTATTATCAAGTTTACATGTTACTTTTTACGGTTCCGTACCTCAAAAGGAAAAAACTGAACCCTTATAGGATCACTTTGTTGTCCGTCTGTCTGTCAAGACACTTTATTTGAGGAATGCGTGGAGGTATTGAGTTGAAATTAAAACCATATACTCATCCTACAGTCCCTTGAAGCTGTGAAAAAATCAAACTTCTAAGTGAACGTGAAAAAAAGATACGGCCGTTTATGCCGCAAAAAACTTTATTTCAACACTCTCAAGGGAATCCCTTGGTGGGCGAGTCCGACTCGCACTTGTCTGGTTTTTAATATCTATAATTAATTACTTATTAAATCTTTACTAAGATTATAAATGAGAAAGTGAGTTTTTTGGTTTGGCTTCCCATCTAAAGCACTGAACAGATTTTGATGAAATTTGGGTCAGTGGGTCGTCTTAGGGGTGGAAACAGACTAAGCTTGAACCACAAGAAATATATTATGATCTTACTGTCCGTTAAGGAGACACATTAGTACAACAATGGCAATCAATTTTATAAAGATTGTTGAACAGTTAAGGTGATATACTGTGTATCTACGTGTTTGTCTGCATCTGTGATAATCAACATTCAAACAGATGAAGATTAGTTATTATTATACAAAGATAAAGTTTATTTTCTGCTCTTTTTTTTTGTAAGAGGTAATTCTGAAAGTCCTAGTCTGATACCAAAAAACTTTATGCTGTACTATTGCCCAGTGCCATCAAATATTTTATTTTACAGTATATTTACTTCCATGTGGACAAAGTCGTAGGCCGAAGCTAGTATCATTAGCATTTCAAGTTTCAATGAAATATTTAGCTACTAAGAGCTACCATGTAGCCACAATCAACTGGGGCTGGTGAACACAAGCCTCTCGAGCTCACTAACATGCAAGTACCTTGTCCAAATAAAAATTTTGGAAAATGAAGCTGGATAATTGCATATTATTAGATTTACAATCCTTTCAACCCTTACATTTATGTCAGTATACGGTGCGCAATCAGTAAAAGTCACAATTCTTGTGAATTTCTCTAAGATGTTGGGATTATTGTCAGCAAGATGAGGCCACTCAATCTCTGTCAAGGCATTACACTCTGCTGAGCCAACAGCTCTTGGACTCAACACAGTATCGTCACAATTTTCAACGTTAAAATTTTCACTGTCACTTTTAGTGAACAGCTTCGTCTTGAAGGTAAGTAAACTTCGTTTGAATCCAGATTTTTCTATCGTATCTGTGTTCACATTTTCTTGGATTTCTTCAGGTGTTTTACTAAATTTCCTTCGAATGTTAGTTACTAAGTTTTCGAACATATTAAAAAATAATCAGTCTTCTTTAATTTGGCAATGATTTGGCACGGATGGCTTTTGTACAATCGTTAACTGTAAATCAGTTTCAGTAAACAAAAAATGGAAGTCCTGTCATTTTCCTGTCAATTTGACATTTAGGACAAGGTCAAAAAGTGTTCCATGATTTAACCTATTTCTAATGTTGAGCTTGAACAGGAACCACAGGAACTTGAAATAATCTGCTAAAAAATTAAAATAAACTTACCAAGCAACAGATGTTGTCAACAGATTCGTGGTTATCGTAAGTAATTGTGTATAAATCCAATAAAAATCTAGTGTCTTTTTTATAATGTCTTTGTTCTGTGTTAACAAAATAAGGCATTGACGCCATCACTTAACTGGATTTACAATGTTAAATTAAAACAAAAGAAACTTAAATTGCAGTTTAAGCACCACTCGCACTCGCACACCTTGCGGACTGAATGACTGAATCGTTATTTAGTAAAAGACTGGCAGCAGTCTATAACACCGTTGAATCACCTTAGAAAGCTGAGCGTCGTAGGTACAATACGGTCAACGTAACTTGGCGCGTCTGAAGTTAGCTGTTTGGCTGCGCAATGGAACTTTTAGGAACGAAATTGTCTACTGCGCAGCTAATCGGCTAACTTCAGACGCGCCAAGTTACGTTGACCGTACTGTACCTATTGATAATTAACTGTTACACATGGCTGCGGCAGACATGGATCAAACGCGCGTTTACCGTTAACATAACAGCGCGGAATTTAAATTCATATTTATGTTTTATTTTGTTTACTGTACACTGTTCAGTTTTTTTTTTGTCTAAGCAGTAAGCAGACAAAAATCAGTGAACAGTGTAGAAGTATTGTTACGCTAGGGACTTACCTACCTACTAGTATTCTTTATTTTGTACTATGGCCCCGCCAGAATTTCACACGGGTAGAACTCACCTATACTTTAGTATCTACTAATATTAAAAATGTGAAAGTACCTAACTCTGTCTGTTTGTTTGTTTTCGCGCCTAAACCGCTGAACCAATTTTAATGAATTGTGTTATATAACCATAAATTGTACCTTGGAGAAGGCTTCCTTTTGTCGCGAACATAAAACTTATATGTGAGGCCTGTAGGTACTTTAAAGCTACGAGCTAGGTATGGTAGGTATGTCGATCATTCACTTGAATATGTGCCTTGGTGGTTGTGATGTGAGGTAGGAGGTAGGGGCAGCTGCCCCCCCCCCCCTAGAGATTCCAAAAGGTTCATATGCCTTTGACTGTATTTAAAATTCATACTTTTCCTATCCACCATATATCAACTTGCCCCCCCCTTAAGCCATCAGCTGGCAAGTCCTGGCGACGCCCTTGGCTCACATAATGTCTTGATTCAAAATGGTTGAGCTACATGGTGACGATCAGTGCGTCATGTTCGTGAACAGGAGCCGTCAGTTGGGAACGGTCAACTCTATCATCCTCCGCTTGTAGTCACATTAAATGTCACACCTCAGTCGTCACTTAAATATGTGCCTCGAACGGACTACAACTTTTAACTTTTCAAAGCTAATTATAACGCTATTTTTCCGAACTGAAAAGTGGAGTAGGTAGTCTGAATGTTTCGATGGTTCCACGGATGTAAATAAAATGGTGTCAAACTTCTACCGTAAATTAAATTAAAATATTAGCGAACGCGTACCCAAAGCAGAGCACGCAGCAATCAACATCCCATTTGGATCACACACGCCATGATCTACTTCGTCTCCTAAAAGAAAAGGATAAATTGCGGCAAAAATACCGGAAGTTTAAAAATCCGAGGGATAAACTCGAATATGAAACAGTTAGACAACAATGTCCTGCGTCCTAATGTTAGTATCGTAACAATCTTAAAAATAATCCTAAGGCGTTCTGGAATGTCATTAAAAATAAGTGTCCCGGAGAAACATTACAACTGTCTTAGATCCCGCAACGAAATTAATCAGAAAAGAACAGCGGAGGAGTAAGAAAAACATATTTTCCACTTCCCTCCAAATCAAGCAGGAGACAGAACAGACCTAGGCCAATAGAACCAATGGGATGTTTACAACTTGGGGAGACCCAGTTGCAGCACCACGGATTACAATTAACATTACTTAATGGGTCCTAAAAAGTGAGCTGTTACATTTGATTCCAATAATCGGTATGGCAAAAACGCTTGAACGCACGGTAATTTGCTCTTGTTTCTACAAGGTCCTTTAAAGGTCAGGTGAGTTGCGGTCAAATGCAAGCCTGTAACAACATAAAAAAAAGTAAACAGCTCCAGATGTAGCCTGTACACTATCTAACATAATATTGCGTTAATTCTGCCAAGAATACACTCGATGTGCAGATTGTTCGTATTCACAGTCAGATGTACAACATTGACACAAAGGCGACGGAACAAGCTTGAAAGAAAATAATCTACTGTTATAGTTGCCATAACCTGTGAGAAATTGGGCAACACAATGGTCCACCTCCAGCCAAGTCCTCTCCAACCGCTCACGAACGTAAAGAAGGATAGACTCCAAGTGGCTTTGGATATTCTCGTCAAGGCATAAAAGTTCTTTTTAGCTTTTTCACCTACTGATTTTATGTGATCAATGAATGAAAAGTTTTCTAAGACCAAACCAAGGTACCCACACGCATTGTTTTTTTTTAACGGTAACTTTATTAAATTTAATACAAGGTCATGATTTAAGATTACCTTTTAGAATATGTTGATAGGTTTTTTGCGGAGCAAATGTTAGACGGTTTCGATCGCCCCACTGAGATATTTAACGAAGGCATGTGTCAGCCAAATTCTCAAGCTCAGCCCAAGTACTTACCTGAATTAGCAGTAGGCCATCGTCCGCGTAACCGGTTAATGAACAGTCGCATGGAAATGGAAGAGCGAGTAAATAATCAAAGCCCAAATTCCATAAATAGGGACCGATTACTGAACCCTGACGACACCCCATGGGCAGTCCCTTCGACAGCGAGTGATGCCCAAGTTTAAGTTTTACGGAACCGTTTAGAAAGTACGAGTACACAAGAGTATAAATGTTTCTGTAACAACCACGGGTTTTTTTAAAATTTAAGTAGTAGCATAAGCCACCATTCGTTATCAAAAACCCCTGAAACATCGAAAAAGATTCCAATCGTGTATTTATGTTCAGATAAATTAACAGTTTTTCTGACCGAAAGTGCCGCGTCGACGGTAGATTTACCTTTTGTGAAACCGAATTGATTGTTATGAAATTTAGGCCCGTATGGAAGCAAACGTGGTACGATAAGGCGCTCCAGGAGTTTTCCCAAAGATGGTAGCAGTGTTATGGGCCGGTATGACTTCAGGCCGTCAGGGGGCTTGTCGCCACTCTTTGGAATTATATCGAACGCCATTACTCAAGTGGTCCTGACATACCTAATTTGTTTAGGTACATACATCCCATTTCGCCTCCGTTTACTCCAAGCCAGCCACACCTTCTCCCTATTACCATAGAGCGTCTAACGGCCTGTGGTGCAATCACAAATTATCTAGTTAGGTATACCTACTAATAATATTATAAAGAGGTAAACTTTGTTTGTAACTTTGTAAGTTTGTATGTAGGGGTAATCTTCGAAACTACTCATCTGATTTCAAAAAATCTTTCTCCAATAGGAAGCTACGTTATTCCGGAATGCTATAGGCTATATTGCATTATCAAAAAATTAGGAATCCTTGGGAAAATTCACGCGGATGACGTCGCGGGCAAAGTGCTAGTCTTGTATAAATTTAACTGAGAACAACGTTCTTACAAAATTGAAGAGGTTGGATCCTAAAAAAGGAGCAGCAGTGAGTGCTGAGCTGGTTTGAATCATAACTGGTAAATCGTAAATATGTGGTAGTTCTTGGCGAGCATAATACATTGCTACATCCGGAGTACCTCAAGGGTCCCATTTAGGTCCAATCCTATTTCTGGTCTTTATCAACCACCTAGTGCATCAAAACAGCCTCGGATATCTATGAATCCGCCACTGCTAATGTTACCTGTTTGCTGATGATACGATAATCTCGCGATAAATTTACTCATTAGCGCATGCAGAATTGATACACGCTGATCTAGACAGAGTTCGTACATGGTGTTGCGGCAATAAAATAAAGCTTAACGCTGCAAATTGCCAGCATATTCATTCGTGTAACACGAAAGAGAAAGGTGCTTGAGACAGGTTTTCAAGTTAACAACGAGGAAATCGTTGTGTCAGAAGTTAGAGACTTGGGTGTGATTCTTGTTCCCAAATAACAGATTTATTAACATAAAACAATTAAATATAATATATACAAAGCTTAAAAATAAATATAAACTAATATGTACAATGGAGGGCTCACAGGGCATCAAAAAACTCGTCCGCATCGCTCTCAATGGGGCAAGTGCCCAAAAGGCTAGCGTCATTACCACGTTGAATGGCAATGCTAAATCTAAATCTGCTAATCCCAAATTAAATTTCATTCACTATTATACTTGCATGGTAAAGAAGGGTGGTAAAATGTTGGAATTTATCAAAAGCAACACTAGGAATTTAGACATACTGCCAATAAGATGATGATGACATCATCAGCCGGAAGACATCCACTGTTGAACAAAGGCCTCCCCCATTATGGGAATTTTGCCATAATACCCACGGTTGGCAAGCGTCTTGGGAATCACAGTGAGGTTATTACAAGGGAAGCCGCTGCTGCCCGACTTCTGGATTTTCCACGACACCCTCAGGATGAAATGGCTAGGTGCTATTCTGGCTCGGACACCCCATGGGACTAAAGTAACAGTATTTAATGCCTCAGTGTGGAGTGTGCTTGAATTGAATCGGGTTAACCCAGTTATGCTGTGCACTATGACAGTATTGATCCCATTCAAAGATCATTTACGAGGCACCTTGCATTTTGTTACCTCAGTCATCGGCACAGGACGTTCGTATGAAGAGAGACTGTCCTTCTTCAGACTGTGCACCCTACAACGTCGCACACGTATGTTACACAGGCTGAAAATTATGCGGAGTTTCTATTGCGGACGTACTATTGGGACGCATCGGGATATGTGTTCCGAAACTATACCCGTAGAGCAGCAAGTTGTTTTGTATTCCCCGGTATAAAACTAATCTCAGCTTAAACTCTCCTATCGCGAAGTTGCCTTCAACATACAAACGCCTGGTGCAAACTAGTCGACCTAGACATTTGTCACGACCACCCCACACTACTACAAGAAGGGTTTTAGGTTTGGTTTGGTAGGGCCCTCCACTAGTGAGAATTTGGACAGTCTGCCTCCATGTGGGTGGCCAACTGACTAGATAACGACGCTCAAAGGTAAGTTAAGGTTCTTAGAAAGTAACAATAACTAGCAAGACTGAAAGTAGTAGTTTCAACCTTTTCTGTTACCTACCACTTCAGATTTTAAAAGATTTAATGGAGTTTCTTAATCGTTCTTTTCCGCAGAAACCTACTGTTTGGAACGAGTAACGAGCTTCCACTTTCTGACTGACTGACTTCTTGCTGACAATTTGAAATAAATGGTTTTGAGTTTTAGTTTGACCAAGTCATCAACTATTTAGTCGGTATTGGCAAAGACATTACATTATTTTTTGGGTATGGGAATGCGAATGCTCGATAAGCTCGTTAGTCTTTGAGACCATCGCGTTCGAGGCATTTTTTTATAATGCAAGTTATTTTCATTCTGTGATATTCCCTAAAACATTCATCTGGATTAAAAAATTAAAAAACCGCATCGTAAAGAAAACATTCTGACAGAATTTCAAAAACCATAAGTTAATTAAAAATGGTTGGTGAGTCAACTGAGATAGACATATCCTATCGGTTTTTTTTTTTTAGAAGGACTAGGCATCAATTAGGTATATTATTTTCGTGTAACTGTACCTAGATACTTATAACTATTTGACTATTTTTTCTTATACGCGGCGCACGCCACGGAATCTCTCACAAAGGACGTTTATTTCGACATTTTTAACAATCATCTTCATAGTTCAGCTAATTCACACAAATCCTTTATACCTAGTTAAATGGCATAGGTCTACCTAAACCTTTTTTATGAATCACTTCATACATTAGTGAAACGTTTGAAAATCCATTCGGTAGTTTTTGAGTTTACCGCGTACTGACAGACAGACAGGTGTACTGTGTTTTTTATCATTATGTAGTGATAATATTTAAGTAACCAATAGCATTAGGTATTGTTTATGATGTACCTATGTATACCGATCCTGCATTTGACAGATACATGATTTGGTTGAATCATTAGGGACCTACCTAATGTTAGTAGGTTAAGGTTTTAGTATGATAATCAGATAAGGTAGATATAAAATTGACTGAACTCACCCGTCTCTCGGCTTCTTTCGCTGCTTTCAAGTGGTTCTCGATGGCATCCAAATCTAATTTGGGCAGCGCTGTTTCAATGTTGTATACGTCAAAACTCCCTGAAAAATGTGTTAAACAAAACTGAATCTTAATTGACCTAGATAAAGATGATTAAAACTGCCTTTTAAATTGCAAATCAAAACAATATCCAGCAGTCGTCTCACAGCACAACAATTAACTTAGTAATAGGCAGGAAAGTAAGTATGACTACAATAATTATGTACTTAGGTACCTAGGTACCTAATTAGGGCTTACCTACATAAATATAGTAGGTATGGTGTATTACCTACTATAGTGATTATTAGTGAGGACTACGGTCAACTATTAAGTATTCTGTGCTACGGTGTAAAATAGCACTGATAGTGCAAAGGGGTGATGCCCGATCGCCCCAAGTTCCAAGTTCCCCAAAATTTATATTATTAAATAAAATTGTACGACTCTGGCTTGACCGAAATCTAGAATGGTACAGTCGCTGAATCAATGCTTACGTACGTATTGTTTAATGTTATTAGTTATTACTTTAGAGAATCAATAGGGGAAAAATGTAATATGTATTTGCGTTGCAATTTACGCTTAATTCATTAAATATTATTAACATTATGCAATACTGCGAAGTGATAGACACAAACGACGTTGTTCTGTACATCAATTACAAGTAAGTAAGCGCTTATCAATTGTAGTGTTAATAGGTGCGAATGAGAGGGAAATATCAAATATTGTGATTTATAGTCTACATGATGTGTTTACTTACAATTTTCCCGAGCTAAAGGATTGCTTGCTAGATGCCTCCAACACAATCTAAATTCTTCCTTTACACTACATTTTTCCCTACCCGCTGGATAATTATATTTCGAAACAATCTAAACACATACCTAGTACAAATTATAAATAGACATCTTGTAAAATAAGCTTAAATGTAACTAGCTGATGTTATTCTAACACTTTTGGAGACGTCAGTACGAGAAATGGTCAAGTGTGAACTTTACAAATTAATGAATTTTACATTTTGGGGACGTTGGGAATGAATGTATGGAAAATCATTTTGGGGAACTTGGAACTTGGGACGATCGGGCATCACCCGTGCAAAGCACAGTATGGCTTCAATATAGCACTAAACTGGCTGTATTCTCATACGCTAATACCCAATAAACCAAGATCGTTACTTACTCCATCAGTTCTGCCACCCAATCAAACCTACAAATATCACATACAAACTCACACATGCAAATTACAAACTCAGCTTCCATATCATTATGCACCATATCCTTTACTGATCATACCAAATACCTACCTATAATCTTTGATAAGAATCTTAATTTTGAATCTCATATTATTGTCCTTATCGCAGCTGCTTCTTAGGATTTTATATTAGTTCGAAAATTAATATATATCTTTGAAACCCTAAGAAATATTGCTAATCCTATAGTAATGTTTATTTTGCCTTATGCCTATCAATTATTACCTATTGTACCTATTTCCTGTTGGGGTGGTGCTGCAAAAACATTTGAAGTTGCTCATAAAGACATACTGAAGATTAGACTGCCTTTCGTCTAATTATTTTCGCCCGCACACACACATACACACAAACGCACACAAGCGCACCCACGCAGTATTATTATATAATATGTTACTAAAAATAAATTAATTTGTACTAAATTGTAGCACCAGTTGTAAGAAATTCTTACGTAGGTAAATACTAAGCAGTTGTATTGTAAGAATATAAGAGGGGCTCGGGACTGTTACTCCATAATACAGGCTATTCTATCGCCTAGCTAGGAGAACGCACTTCACCCACTTGATTGGAGATGTTATAATACAAACCTACTTTGTGGAAATCATGAATGTGACATGTACTACAATCTGTCTTCTTTATAAATAAAGAATGTTATTGTTATTATTATTATGTGCAACAACTAATATACTTACAAAATGTAAAGTGTGTAAAATAGTCGACTTACCCAAATCTACATCTTTTGAGTTATCATTTATACGGACGGATGCTTTACTTTGAGCAGTGCAGTAAGACTTTTTACTTGAAGTGATTTCTTTTTGTTTCTCTCGCGCTGCCATGGGTTCACTGAAGTATGAATGCATTTTAGATTACACTCTAACACAATTTGAAACAAATTGTTGGAACACGCCTCATTTGCAAGAATTCCACCAATTCAACGCGGGCTAACTAAATTAAATTTATACTAGAAATTCCTGAGCACGTCGCCTGTACTTCCCTTCTTAATTTATCGGAGTTATACGTGCTGAGTCAAATCTATTTTAAACGTTAACCTTAGCGTACTACCATGAAGCAACGAATTTGCATACTGTTTGCAATGTTTTACAACCACCATATATTGATGCATCCATCTGTGAAGCTATTGTTAAAACAGTTTTTTAAAGTAGCGCCACTTGTAAATAATGTATTACAGTTTACTAACAAAAAATAGGAATGAAAATATCGTGAAAACTCTATGAAACTTAAAATAGCAAATATTTACATACTTACTTTGGTGACCGTATGGTATTATTTCTGACACTAACATGATTATCGGTATGTCTGATAATTTTACTAACATCGGACTTGTCTTGAATATGAACACTATTTATTAAACTACAACCTTTAGAATTATGCGCTATCTCATTAGAATTTCCATCTATAATTATTGTTTCTCTTTTGCTTTCGGCCCAAAGTCTATCACGTTCACGCATTTCATCTAGTTTTGGAATTATCTTTCTAAGCTCAGTGCTGAGCTGCTTAATTGTATTTTCCACATTAAGGCTCAGCTTCTCCGTGTCATAATCGTTAATATTTATTTCATCCTTTCCATCTGATAGAAAAGCGTCCGCGATCTTTCCGTTGGTGTTATTCTCTATTAGTAAAAACGTAGGCCTACTTAAACTCATTTCTGTTCGAGTATTTTTTTCATTTTCTTTATTTATTTCACTAACTTCTTCATCTATCGTTTGATTTTGAGTCATACTATCCTCATTTTCATCACACTGCGTTTCCACTAATTTTTTTATAACGTGGTTAACAACGTCGCTTATATTATTAATAGTATTTTCAATAGGTTTTGCAAAAGTGTCTTTTATATCTTTGCGTAATTCCTCCAAGTCGTCTTGGATGTTGATATTGTAGTTAAGTAATTGTTTTATTTCGTCTTCAATTTCTTTATTGAAATCACCAATAATATCTTTGGCGTGAAAGTTATTTTCTATATCTGCATCCGTGCAGTTCAAATCATAATTGAACGTCTCGTCATTGTTGTTATTATTCTTAGATATGGTTTTTAAAAGATCTGGTATATCATTTTTTAATAGACTATCTACTAGTTTTTGTTGTGATTTATAAGATTTATTATGTGGTGACAATATTGATGTTTTTACTAGATCAGATTTGATGTTATTATTGTTGTTTATACTTTTATATTCTGTAGTTCCATTCTGAATGGGTTCTGGTTCATACGCCAGGTCAGTTATTTCTACATCGACATCATCGTCAGTCATTTCATTTTCCGAATGGTAAAAATTTTCTATACTTGATGAATAATCCTAAAACAAGCAAAATGTATTAAAATAACAATATAAATACCTATTAAAAGTCTGAAAGGAAAGTGTGTCAACAAAATTTAAAACTCTACAGGGGTTACAAAAATAGATAGAACTTGATGAAGAACACCTTAATATACACATAAATAAGTAGTCACGGTTACCGGAGCAGAAGCATTCAGTAACAAGTGGGGCTTCCTTTGTGTCGCTGTAACGAGCAAAGTTTAAATACTTTCAAGGATTATTTTCTAACTGAAACTTTACCTGTAATGTGTGCGCTAAGTGTTGGAATCCAGGATAATTTGGATTCACGATTCCCCTCGGCACAGGATGGATGCCGTTCTCGGACATCTCATCTGTGTCAAAATGCTCAAACGCTCTTTCCTCGTCGATTGGCGTAACTTCTGCATATATATGAGTATTGTCTGAAATAGTTGGTCGATACATTTATTATTCTAAGTATTACTTTAAATCGTTGAAAGAAGATATTAAGCAATTAATCAATGATACCTACTCAAGAAACTTTCGCCAGGAGTACGGACGGTAGCTGTGTTGACCTCCAGATTGTCTGTCTCGCTACTATTGCACAGTTTTACGGCATTCACGTGCCTCTGCCTGCTGTTGATCCGATACTGTCGGTTGCATACCAGCTCAGCGCTCAGGGGCGGGGAGTCACTGTCTGCACCAGCTCCCCTTCCAGTCGTGTAATTCTCAAAGGTATCTGAATTCCTTTGAGAGTTAAAGATTGTATTACAATTCGTCACTAATGAGTAATCCGTTGTATTCTCACGTAAATTAGATTCTGCACTGTTCGCAGTTAACCAAGTTATGTTGTCGGAATTTCTATGTGACGATACGTTGTGGCAGTTGTATACAGCGATGTTACCATTGTCTGTCGTTTTGATCCTCATGATTACCTATAAGAAACATTTGGTACCTTATAAACAGTATTTTAATTAAAACAATAATGTCCTTTAATAAAAACTGGATTGGATTATTATGCCTTATTTTTTATTTAGGGTGTCCTCGTTATTAAAACACTCATGAATATTCATTTGAATTTATTGTACCTAGGTAAGTGAGGCGCAGATAATAAAAATATGAAACTAAAAAAAAATATGAAACATAACCACTGTAATACAGATAAAATTAAATACTAAATATCCGCACCTTCCTGAAGGATACACTCATGCACGTTCACCCAAATTACTTTATTTCGGTACATAGAATTATATGGATACAGGCCGTTTCCTACATAAAACATTTAAGTAGGCACATTGAACATCTGACGAAAATCACCACTGTTCGGATTGTAAAAAAAATTAGAATACCTAGAACATAGAACCGTTTAGGCTATATTATAATCATTGAATTGTATGCCCTAAATCCATATACTTAGGGTGATATTGCGGTTCAGTAGCGGATATTGTGAGCGCGGCGCGTCTGACGCGGATTGGGGCGGCCGGGGGCAAACGCCGCGGGGTGTCTCAGTTCGACCCCAAACCCCGCACGCACCCACTTAATAATCCGACCGACCTCACCCATATTTACTAAAGATAACATTACGAAAAAAACCACGGAGCATTGACTTTTCTTACATTTCCCTCCAAAGCTCCCGTATTGATTTTACAGCCTAAACTGAACAATCATGAAAAATAACGAATTTACTTATATGCCATTTCGTATAAATTTGTCAAAAGCAAAGTGCACGTGGTTCACAAGTGGTGCTACTACTATTTGCAACTAAGTAGGTACTGGTACAGACTGCGTCATCAACTGCTAACCCCCCACGCATATAAATTACTTCGGATAGGGGGTAAGCAGTTGATGACGCTGTCTGTACCACTACCTACTACCTACTTTGTTCTTGATGATGTAAGTAACATCAACATTGAAGCTGAACAAAGTATGTAGTTAGTTACTTAGTTCGCCACTGTTGGCAGCCAGCAAGGCTGAAATGAGTACCTACGAAAGCTGAAGTTAAACCAATCGTCTTGATTTTCAAACAACTAACATGAAAGATCAAAGGGATTCATTCTGACAAAATGAACCAACATACGTCAAAAATCCTCCCATTTTTCGAAGTATGATGATGTTGGATATTATTTTATCGCTAATTATAAATCTATTCTAAGTAGACTTGTTTTAAATTGCTAGGTAGTAATATATTAGTTACACTAATATTATAAAGAGGTAAAATCATCGATATGTATTTATACTATACTTCTATGGGTAAAACTAGTTAGTTTGTAGGTAGGGGCCGTAGGGGGTAATCTCCGGAACTCCTAATCAGATTTCAATGTTTGCACCTTCTTGCACCAATAGCAAAGAGAATTTTATAGTCTTTGACCAATAGGAAGCTAGGTTATCCCTGAGTGTTATAGGCTATATTGTACCTACTATCAAAACATTAGGGAAGCTTGAGGAAATTCACGAGGACGAAGTCGCCGGCAAAGTGCTAGTGTAACATAATTATATGGTATAATCATAGATATCCGAGGTATAATTAAATGGTGTACTGTAAGGTATGTCTAGTCTGTTACAATCTCTCTCGGTGAACACGTAGTTGAAATGAGCTGTCATCTGTCTCAATGCTAGGGATTTACAAAGCACTACAATCGGATAAAAGTTCACTTCACCTAGGTGTTCACCGAGAGAGATTGTAACAGAATAGAAATACAGTAAACCATGTAATTGTACCATAATTTATGCGACTGCGACTTCATCCACGTGAATGTCGGTTATTGCGGATGCAGAGGAAGTCGCGAATTAAAAGTAAGTAAGTAGCTTATGTCCTTCCCCAGGGTTTAAGCTATCTTCATATCAAATCGGATTAACCGTTTCGTCGTGAAAACAGAGAGTTACTTTAATATAAATAAGTCATCTATATCTTGAATATAAGATCTATCTATCTTTGGTACAATGGATTACTAAAAACCAAACAGAAAACTTTAAAATGATTCTTGAGAACAATCTCCTTAAATAAATGAGATAATTTCATTATTTTTAACTTCGCCATTAAGCCGCAGTTATATGTAATGGCGCATAAGTAAGAATTTCAGTCGAATATAGACAAAATGCGATCTATTTTCTTACCAGTTTTATAATCTTGCCTTTTCATTGCACGAAAAGAAATAGAATTGTATTTTTAGATTAGAATTAGGACTTGAAGTGGGTACCTAAGTATTATTGTATTTTCTTACTATTATTGGATTCAGACGTGTTATTATTATCTACGATTTCTTTTTATTAGTCAGGTAGTCTTACAAAAGCAGCCTTTCTTAAGAATACAAGTAAATCTCGTATTATAGCTTTTTAAACGGATAAGGTTTTTCGACCTTCTTAAAAATACTTATTTTCTATTCTAAAGGTCCATTGTGAAAGGTATTGCAGACAAAGCCGGCTTGCAATAATAAGCTTAGTAGACTGTTATAGAATACTGAACTGGGGATCGTATCGGCGTGGCTTGATGCCAGCAAATTGATTTCCTACCTACAAGCGGAAACTAATTTCATTACAGAGAAAACTCAGGGCTCTTCCAACTAATTGTTTACACTTCAAATTACGTTGAGAAAAGACGAAATGAAGCGCATTTTTGTCGCTCGTATAAAGGGAGAGCCTTTTGTGTTCCCTAACAATCTCGTTAAGATGCCTAAATAAAGCAATTCAGCTTTATAATTGTTAATTTCTGAGCAGTAACGATCTTTGTTTAGGATAATTCAGTAGAAACGTGCTCCGCTCGTGCCGCATCGCGACTGAAATGGATATTTACAATAAGTAGGGGCATTCACAAACAAGCAGGTATGTAAACATTTATATTTTATGGTAACGTGTTAAAGCTCCTCGTTAAGTTTTAAATGAAATTGTAACATGAAAATTATATATTTTACATCAACAAAATCTTTTATTTATTCAGTAAGACCCACTTCTCCCAATGTTAACTTAGTAAAAACAATATTTTGTTTAAAATCGGTTTCAATTAAAAATTTCCCATCCTATTAGTAGCATTCGTAATTTGCCCTTGTACAGACGTGGGAGGTGTCAACTTATGTCTACTTCAAACAAATATACGGTATCGATGGATAATCTGAGGGTGTACGTCTACTCACATCTTTTATTTATCCCTCAGGACAAGGTTCGCCACCTCTTCAACCCCTTAGGGGTTGAATCTCCCAAAATCTCACGTTCCTAGATCCAGTAGTTTCGGCTATGCAATAGATACATTGGAAGCCTTGTATAATTTAGCAGCATTATTTAAATTTTGTAAATATGAGTACTGTGATGGAGACATTTATTAAGTAAATTATATGTGTTTGACATAAATGAGTACCTATACAGCGGTTGAGAGCATTGTCACGCGCACTCAAATGTCTCGCTGATGTTGGCGCGTGCGTTGGATCATTCAGCTCTCTTCAAAATAGTTGAACTGAATGGTGATGATCCACGCGTCATGTTCGTGAACAGGCGCTGTTAGTAAAGATTGGTCAACTCTTAACTGCCATGGCTTTTAACTAATGATCTGATGGTATACATTATATGTTACGTACATATACATAACATAAGATGATGGCAAGAGACCGGACGGCATATCATTTTTTCCGTGGAAGTTGGGTAGGCCTTTAGTGTGGGACGCTACGTGTGACGATACTCTTGCCCCATCCTTTCTTCCTAGTTCAGCGTACTGTGCTGGTACTGCTGCTGTATGGTTTAAATATATATATCTATAGTATCCTAACCGATAACTTTATTTTCGAGCGGTTTGGGGTCCTCGGGTCGTGGGATTCGAGTGTTCATCTACCTACTTTTTAAGGAAATTTCAAAAAGGTTGGTTGACACTTCCAGTGATCCAAGCCTGGTTTTTACCTCGGACAGAGGTAAAGTATTGCCATCCAATGTGGCAATGCCGCCAGTCTCTAGGACACATTCCCAGTTGACGGCGATGTGGGGGAATTTTTTGATGGCTTATTGTATTCGTTTTTTTTTTAGTTAAATAGTTACAGGTTTTCCTTTTTAAATAAATATTGTAAATATTGTACATTGTCCCAAAAAGTAGTTCTAATAAAACACTTTCTACGTTAAAAAAAAACTTGAGATATGTTTTATTCCTTCGATATTTTTTTCAAATCACTTAACTTATCACAATTAAATTATCACACACAGGGCATCAAAAAACTCGTCCGCATCGCTCTCAATGGAACAAGTGAAGAAAAGGCTAGCAGCATTCCCAAGATGAATGGCAATGCTAATTCTTTGGCCCAAGAAAAGGCCAGCCCTCTGGTCACGTGAAGAGTCGACCAGCCGCTTAGCAATGTCCCTAAAAACAAGGTGAGCACTCGGGCCCCATGGCCCTAGTACTTCAACCCCAAACGGCTCAAACATATAACTTCCAAGAAGGTTGTTATATTTACACCGATTGAGGTACCTGGTTCGAGTGCGAAGTGAGCGTCGAAGTGACGGGGAAATTACCTTAAAGAATGCCACTTCTTACGTCATCTCATACTTTATCTGTCAAAATCTCCCTGTCAATTTAGTTCAACTCGCTGACACGCTCGCAAGGGTGGCGGTAGTGTAAATTCGAATTATCAACAGAGTTTTTAGAATGCTAATCAAAAAACTCACAACGGATTCAGATTCGATGTTTAGAATGAGGTCTTACAGAATCACACCCCAGGCTCGGTCATCCAGGGCCACATTCAAAATTGAAGTTAAGTGTATTTTTAATAATTTGATCAATTTTGTCCAAAAGGATTTCTTTTAACTTGTTTTTTTATGTTTTACTAGCTTTTGCCGGCGACTTCGTCCGCCGCGCTTCTGTCGGTTATCGCGGATGCAGACGAAGTCGCAGACTAATAAGTAGCCTATGTCCTTCCCCAGGGTTCAAGCTATCATCATACAGTAGTAAGTACCGTAGTAATAAAGCGTAACAGACAGAGTTACTTTCGCATTTATAATATTAGTATGGATAATGAATATTGCTCTTTACCTACATTGTTTTCACATATAATGTAACAGGAAAAATGTACTTACCTAACAGTATTTAGTAAAAACTTGCTTTAAAAGAGTGCGCGTGGACTTTCTTTCTCGTTCTTCTAGAGACCTACCTACGTTTTGGAAGCTCGTTCCAATAAGATTAAATGTCTGACTAACTGACCGACTCCTTGACGATTATAAAGTGCTTGTCTTACCTGCCTGGCTCAATTGAAATAAATGATTTGACTTTGAGTCAGGTTCTCTTTTTATATCTATAGACTATCACTTTTCCCGCGTCGTTCACTGCGTAGATTTCGTACCTACTTTCCCTAATAACACAACACCCCTTTTGGGGGGAAGGTAAAAAAAATACGTAATTTTTTATTTATCTTACATTAAAAGCTTTAATCCTCCGTTTTACCACCTTAGGGGTGGAATTTCCAAAAAAACTTAATTTTTTTTTTTTTAATTTTTAACAGAAAAGCTATATCAAGTTTCATGTCTCTAACTACAAAGATTTTCATACTTTCATACAAATTTTCATCCCCAATATTACACCCTCATGGGTCGAATTTCTAAAAAACCTTTTTAAATGCCCCTACATCATAAAAGGAAGCCATGTGCAAAATCTCTCTCTCTAGGTTCTCCTTTTTATAGATGACTAGCACTTTCCCTGCGACTTCGTACATGTGATTTTTGTTACGGCTCCCTATTTTTTTTTATATTATAATATAGCCTACGTCACTCAGGGATTAAATAGTTAAAATAGTAAATAAGAGAAACAAATAATAAAACGAAGACAAAACGCAAAGCCTCATAAAATCCCTGCAAGAACAGCAGTGGCTCACGCTTAGGCAGGAGTGTGGTTTTAGCCGGTAAGAGTCCGGCACTGCCCAGACTGTTTCAATTATGGGACAGTCTGGGCGTCCATGAGGATTTCCCACTCCTGCCTCACAAAAAAAAAAAAAAATGTAGCATTCTAATGGTGAAAGAATTTATGAAATCGGACCAGTAGTCATTGAGTTTAATCGTTACAAACATACTTACAAAAATACAAAACTTTCTTCTTTATAAAAGTGTAGAAGGCTGCATAATTTGAAAGACCCAGCAACTCGAAACTATCACTACTTACTCAGTTTGTGTTTGACTTTGTTATATTGGATTAAAGAATTATTCCTTTGAATAAGGGCGCGTACCTTTATTCGAGTATTTAGAATGCCTGACCTAGTTTTCAACTGACTTCATTAATGCTTAAAAATATTACCCATTTACTTCGGAAACGGTATTATTTTAAGCCAAATTTTTGTTCTTTCAATTTTTAACTGCTGAAGGAAGGTGAAAACTTCGCAGTGTTCTCTCCAATGGCAGAAACTTATTCAACAAAAAGGGACCGAGGCACTACCGTTAAGATAACGCTGACAAGGAAACTTTGTCAAGAATCATTTACATTTCTATACAAACGTTGTGCGTAAGTAACCTTCTTAGGGAAGGTTTGGACAAGGGACTCCTCGTCCTATAACTTTTGTAAGAAGTAAATGACATACGCCTTAAACTAAAACCAAGTATCAGGCCGAATCGTTTGCTATCTACAAAAGTAATCTATTATTCAAACGACCTTTCACACAAACCCTCTTAGGAAAATTTAATTGATTTACCTAAAGTTAATGGTATGAAAAGTATGCCTACTCATTTTGTGATAATGTTCTTCTGATTATAGCTACCCGTTAAAGAATTCCTGCAGATTACATTAGCGTACTTTTTGTTCACATAAAGGCCTTTTGTAGTAGCCAAGTAGGACTATAATAATACATTTTAATTTTAATGTTATTTTTTAAGTTTTAAATTAATGTTTTCATTACACCATTTTGTAACCAAAAACCTCCTGATTGGCATTATAGGTATTTAAATAGATGCTCTGCGGGAATCGTCGCCGTTTAAGTACCAGTTCATATAATGACACATAATTTTTTTCCTTCCGCGGCGGCCCACAACTACAGCGGCCAGTAATAACCGAGTTTTATCGATCAAACACCTAACGATCCATTGCGTAATATAGTCTCTATAGTATACCGAAATACCACACAATTTTGTACGGAGCACGGGGGAAATGAGGGTTTCATTTTGTTTATTATAGACGCGTAAACTGTGCGTTCAGACCCTAATACACTCTCGGGGATGCGAATACCTCAGAACGTGAACATTATTTTGTGTTATTAGAATGTATGGGACAAGATAGTGACACATCGTGTTGTGGACTATCGATTGTCAGGGTTCCGGCTCGCACTGGCGCGGCGGCGTGAGGAGGCAGCGTCGCATCTAATATTTATAGCGCGGCGTAAGCGTGCGAGCGGTCGCAACCCGCCGCGCCGCGCCGCATCCGACCGCCATCAATTGCTACGGACATCAAGGACCAAAATAAATAAAATTAGTTAGCCATATTTTCGAGTTGGGACTTCATGTATTATGAGTTCAACGGAATTAATTACACAAAAGAGGTCGTCAACATTTAGAACGGAAAGTTTAACTCTATAACACTCATTGTTGCTATTCATGCCATAGATTAAAGCCTCCATTTTAACGATTTGAGAAAAGCAATTGCCACTAGAAACGTTCCCTTGAGCTCGGTAACTAATATTACCCTCTCGCAATGGGCTGTTTGAAGAATGAAGATAATGAAATTCCACGTCGATTCAAGATTTGGAAAGGAACGAAAACTAAACATGGTGCTGCTGTACCAGTTTGCTTGCTGTAGCTATATTTAGCGGCATTTCCCTTTACTTGTGAAAATTAAAGGCGCTTTTAATAATCTTCAACATTGAGAAATTTTAACAATGTAACACAAAAAATCATGGCGAGATCCATACACTCATTTGTATGAAAAAATAATAATTTAAAGGGTTTAAAATATTTTACAATGTGGAGAATACATTACCAGGAGTAGATTGATATACTAGCCACCTATTAAAACCCACACATAATTAAAATATTTTGAAATGAAAGTAACAGTCTTTCGTTTCGCACATTTGGTGTTTTTAAAATAAATAAAGTGACAAGTGACATTACAACGAATCTATCAAATTTGCAGACAAGTGATGTAAAGCGTTGTTTATAATGGCGGGGTTGAAAAAGTACATTGATTAATCATTATTTCTGACATTACTTCCCATAAAACGGCTGTCAGTGTCACTGTTACTATCAGCTGCCGTATCGTTCTGAAATAATGAGCTTTTCGTTAAACTATTCACTTTTAACGTCCATTTTCATTGCGGAGTTTTAAAAATATATTAAATGCCTGAAGATACTCTTTAGGTACCTACCCAAAAGTATAAGAATTTAAATTTCAACTTCTATAAACATCTTTACTTTTTTTGTACACATCCTGCCATGATTCTTTTGAACTGATTACTAACCATTTAGGTTTCACTTTTCAAGCAGTGGAAATCTCGGAATGGTACCATTAGGGTTTCAAGAAAAGTAATAAAGATAAATTAAAAATTAGAAAGTAAGCTAATATTTGTGTTACATATATTTTTAAATTTAAAAACTTAGCCGTGGTTTAGGTCTACTACTTATTTCCCATGAAAAACGGTTTTTTTTTTCACCGATGTTTGGACATTACAAAGGCACCTTGTGGCACCATCTTAGGAAACCGAAGCTTTAGTTCATCAATGGGGTCCTCACTTAACATCTCTTGCAGCACGGGTAAGTTCAGTCGCTTACGCTGTTAGAAAAATGCGGCAATTGACAGATGTGGATACTGCTACAGATTTTTTTCTGGATATTGCTTAGTTATTGATTAGTTACTACTATATACAAAAATTACACCTGAGTTAATTCTACACAAAATCGAAGGAATTATAATTTTTTTACGAAAAAATTGTATGGGGCTAGTATGAAAAACCTAATTATCTCTTAAACGGCAAGGAAAACAGTAATATCCTTACAGGTGGTTATAGTACTCATTATTTACGATTTTTGACATACTCCACATAACGGTTGTAGATGCAGTTTTTTTTTTAATCAACAGTATAGTTTTATTTATTTTTACATATGAAACGGTTTCTTTTAGTATTTAAGTTGAGGAACACAGAGTGTTAACAACACCTAACATAGAATAGCATCATTCCTATTGCCCAAAAGGAGCAGGCAGAGGTTTATAGTACACCCACAATTAGGCAACTATGTTTGAGCTAGATATTTATCAACACAAAATGAGTTTTAAAACTTTGCATACAACCAAAATACCAAATAAGAAATTGTTTAGCTAATGAGTCTAAGCTTAGTTTGTTGCGTTTTGTAGTAGGATAGATACATATACAGAGTTGCCATCCCGAAAGGCAACCTCTCGCAACGCAATATATTTCCAGTTTGACAGTTTTAGTGAAAGAAGCTATCCGCATGCTTTCTCTGGTGTAAATATGGCTGTTTTCACTGGTTTCTTAGGCGTTTCATTAATTTTAACGACTTCTTCAGGATTTTCCATCATATTTTCGCTATATAATCATCAGATCTTATTTTTCTTCCCAGATCTTTGAATGGTTTTCGATATACTTTTGTCATTGTTCCAACGGACGATGATGTCAACGGTTCTTGAGATTGAGTGTACTCTTGAAATCTCATCAAGTTGGATCTTAATTAACTAAAATTTGCACATAACAGCTGCAAGCAACTCCAAATTAGATTGCAGCTAATTTCCGTACAGTCTTCTGAAATTATCAATGAAACGGTTTGATTATATGTTGGAAAGAAAGGACATGTGATCGATTATATGATGAAAAATCGTAAAGCAGCCGTTAATATTAATGAAATGTCTAAAGTGAGTTCGCGAGATCGGTTTTTCACTCATCCATCTATACTTTGGTACCTACTACCTAATACTGAAGTATTGCAAATGCGAAAGTGATTTTGTTTGTTTGATACGTTTTCACGGCTAAACTACTTCACAGATTTTCATAAAATTTGGTACAGACTAAAATTTAACCCCAAGAAAGGAAAGGATACTTTTTAATCCGCGACTTCGTTCACATCCGCGATAACCGATATACACGCGGACGAAGTCACTAGTCCTATATTACAATACCAGCTTAATATGGTCCCACTGCTGGGAAAAGGCTTCTTCTCATACAGAGAACGAGAAGGCACGGTAAGCAGTGATCACCATGCTTTCTATGATATGATACGAAAAAATGATTTTGTTTGTTAACACGTGTAAAATATAGAACAAATCTTTTATTATAGTGACTTCGTGATGTGACTAAAAATGTGATTAGCATGAGTGTCAAATACCTATATTTTAGCCATTTTTCGACGGGTTGAAATACGTAGGAGTTGGTTATATTGGCCTGACCCGGCGCGCCCTCAGCCTTCGCCCTACGAGTTAATGGGTCCGGCTTGATGGATAGCTCAAGTACTGCACGACACAATCGCGGCCCGACACCCACGAGGCCTTATTTATGAAAAAGCCGACCAAATAAATATTAATTATGTTTTTTAATTGGATACGACCGCAACGCAAAGAGTGGAATATTTATTTCTATTACCTATACTATAGCGTTGAGAAGTGCTTAGTTTTACCCTTAATATATTTTTGGCAAAGTAAATATTTATTATATGTAGATACGTGTTCCAATATCAGTTTCTAGGGCACGTTTACGTAGTGAATTTACCGCTCTTCTCTAACCACTTCCAATAATCCAATAAAACGAACACAACACAACATGAAACGAAATGTTCGTAGTGGTTTTGTTTTCAGATTTAGTATCTAATGAGGCGTATACAAATCGTTCCGGTTCGGTGCGGTCTGGCACGGGCTATCCATTATCTACAGTAAGTGTTACAGTAACAGGTACGACAAACAAATGGTTTCGATCGAATTACCAACTCAACTAATAGGGTATTTTACTCTATACGAGAAAATATCCATAAATATGTTATTGAGACACTTTAGGCATATAGCAGTCGGAAAATGTAAGTTTTAGTTCATAAAATAACAAAACAATTTTTTAAATTCAATTTAAAGTTTTCAGTATTTTAATCTGTTATAAAACACCGTGAAATAGTAGCGGCCATGTTATTACGCCGTACGGCTGTGTAAACAAAAAATTGTCAACTGTCAGTCAACCGATTGGCGTAATAAATTTAGGCTTTGTACTTTTATTATTTTCGTAACCAACGTTATTTTTTCATTATTACGCCTATTACAAAATATGCTTTTAATTATTTTTAAATGATATACAATTATCATATTTAATATGAGCTCATTTGATACAAAACGAACTGACGTCATTTACGCTGAGCAATATGGCGTCCAGTAAGAGGCGTCGAACTACGCGCATTTTTATGGAACTTATCGATTGAATAAAAATTTTGTGTTTTTTTTTTTTGGTGGCATATTAGCACTACAGAATTTCATTGCGACACTTTTCAAAAATGGGTGTAATACCCTATTGGGTACCTAAGTAATATCACCAATCAATTGATATACTCTTTTAACAAATTGTGCTTATGAATCTACACCTTCCATTATGCTTATATTAGTTAAACCTACACAACTTAATTGTGTAAATATTTATTGATTTCAAACAGACTAAAAATACAATTTTACAGTTAATTAAAGATTAATAAATTTGGGCAAAAAAAAATTGTTTGTTACAGAAGTTGTGTCTTGGAAGTTTGGGTAATGGCGTCTCTAGCTACCCAAATATATATTTGTATATTTTACCATTGAATAGTACATTAGTGATGTAGCGTGTGTTAAATTTTTATGCAATAGATTTTAGATAAAATTAAAATGCGTTAAATAAAAATGAAAGTAGCTTGTGGCTTAGTAAAAGGCGTACGGATCGAGCTATCGAGAAAGTCTGACAACCAGTCTTACCAAGGGGTATCGTGTTACCCAGTACCTAACTGGGTTGCGGAGGTCAGACAAGCAGTCGCTCCATGTAAAATACTGGTATTCAGCTGCACCTGGTCAACCTGGAAGCCGACCCCAACATAGATGGGAAAAGGTTAGATGAAAATAAAGATAATAAAGTTTTTTAGGCTGATGTTTTTACAGCAACTATGTGTCTTGATAGCAGAATCGTTTTTTATCATTTTTTCGAAAGCAGTAACCTTAACACCACAAAGACATTTTAACTAAAGGTACATAATAGGTATACATACAAACATACTATTTCAATGCAATACCGATACGACCTTTAATAAAACCAAACTCCTGATAAAAAATACACTAGCTACTTACTTACTTAGATAAAAACTGATAATGCATAAAAGGCTAAGGTTCAGGTCAACCCTTTTTAACCTTTACGGGTAATGTTGAATAATTTTAGGTATGGTATCTTATCGTTGGTAGGAATATCTGTAGATAGCTTGACGACACGGTTGGCGCAGTGGCTGAGCGATCGACTGCTGCGCAGCGTGTTGCGGGTTCGATTCCCGCCCAGGGTTAACGTTTGTGTGATGAGCACTTGTGTTTGCCTTGTGTCTGGGTGTTGTTTATCTATTTATGCATGTATTTACAAAAAAAAATGTATTTGTGTATGTATATCAGCTGTCTGACACCCATAGTACAGGGTCTCCCTAGTTTGGGGTCAGATGGCCGTGTGTGAAAATGTCCCCACATATTATTATTATTATAGCTGGCCGTAGATAGGTATCTAATAGCCCTAAGAATAACTTTGATACAAGTGAGCAGAAAAGTATATTTATTAAAATTCGAATATATTAATTTTTGTTTTTAAAACCCTTGCCCCACCCTAGGAATTTCTCCTGTGTCGTGGGTGCGTTTACAAAACAGACCGGACCAACTATCTATAGGCCAAAGATACAAATATTTGTTCCGTACGGGAATCGAACCCGCAACAGACAGCAGTCAATCGCTCAACCACTGCTGCAACCGTGTCGTCGTTAGGTAGGTCCCTGAATTTATTAGGTCTGGTTTAAATATTTCATTGCAACCTACATGGTGCAAGTAATTTACAATACAGTTTAGCTACAACTACAACGTAACGTCCGCGTGTTGTCCGTGTGGTGTCGGACGTAAAGAATAGCACCATCCCATATCTTCCCGTGGGTGTCGTAAGAGGCGACTAAGGGACTTACCAGAGAATGGGCAGCAGCGTTCTCTGTGCCTTTGTAACAACCACACTGCGATCGCAACGTCAAAAAAGCATATAAGCGTGACCTCTGGCGCCAAGCTACGAATTATTTATAGAGACTAGAAGTCTGTCATGTAGTCGTGAACGAGTTGTTCCACTGAGCTCCAGGAATGCATTCTACTGCGCTTCAAGTTATTACCTACTTATTTTATTTAAAACAATATAAGTACCAAAATGGGTCCACAACGCTCCAAAATAAAATAAGTAGAGTCAGCATAAAAGGCAAACCGTTAGTTGTTAGTTACAAAATATGCTGCATTGGCGCATTTGCCTCATAATGTAACTGATGATGAGTGGTTGATTATCATGGCAGAAACACCACAAAGAGAAAATATTTACAAGCTTAATAATTACTTTGATGGTCAATGATTAGACAATGATAAAGAAATTTGAAATTGTTAGAAAGAAAGATACCGAACAAATAAATTAGTAGAATCATGGCATCGTAAAAATGTTGCTAGATGTGACGTTGTGATTGACTGAATAAACATTTGATATGCATTTTTTTATTATATTTATGATATTTGTATAATATTTCCTGGTAAATTTATTTCTTTACTAACTCTACTCAAAATTTCTTGGAGCGCAGAAGAATCAATGTATGAACATTACAATTATGAGAACAATGGGATTTGGAGCGCAGTGGAACAACCCCGTGAACGTGGCGTGCGGGGAACAATTTGGTTTGCCATCTATATGTCGGATCGTCAGGATTTAGTCCGTTAGATTTAGTCATCATGTGGGCAGAAGTTGGGTTTCGTGCAATGCAAACACACTGGGTATAGGGTACAATTCACGGCGTTTATTTAGCACAGTAACACTAAACAGACATAGCAACACTTAAACACAACGAATCGAGTACAGTTCCGGGATGTCTTAGCTCCGATGCGATCAGAGACTGAATTCTAAATGTCCTGCTCGCTGTGGGCTGTACACATCACGAGTCTGTAAAAGCGCGCCAAAATGGTGGTGGTAAATCACGTGTTTTCGCTAATGGCACACTTGCGATTCGTTTCATGTCTGTACTATTGACCGAATGCGACATATACATAACTAGCTCCGATGCGATCAGAGACTGAATGAGTATATTCATCTATGGACTGAATTCTAAATGTCCTGCTCGCTGTGGGCTGTACACATCACGAGTCTGTAAAAGCGCGCCAAAATGGTGGTGGTAAATCACGTGTTTTCGCTAATGGCACACTTGCGATTCGTTTCATGTCTGTACTATTGACCGAATGCGACATATACATAACTGTGGCGGTTAAAAGGTTAATTGTCATAGGTACAAGTTACTTAATTCATTTATTCACAAAATTATTAATTGTAAAAAATCAGTACCATCATTATTCCTAGCCTTTTCCCAACTATGTTGGGGTCGGCTTCCCGTCTAATCGGATGCATCTGAATACCAGTGTTTTACTTGGAACGACTGCCTATCTGATCTACACGGTTCCCTATCCATTTGCATAAAATTTAAAGACCTAATATAACTTAGTATACTTTTGTTTCTAATAATTATATTTTCGCATGACGTTATTTACGCATACCTAACATTCTAAAGCATTTTATTTACGTATTTTAATACATATTTTACCATGCATGCAGCAAGCATGTAGCAAGCATGCAACATGCAAGCAAGCATGAGCATGCAGCATGCAAGCAAGCATGCGGCAACATGCAGCAGGCATGGTTTCTGTCACGACTCCGGCGCTGCGGGGCTCCGGCGGCCCCACGCTCGCGGGCATCCTCGCCCGCGCCTACGCGGGCTTAGATTACACTCTAGGCGTAGGGCAGAGAAGGCTGCGTCGGTTTTGCAGCGATTCGTTTCTGTCACAAACTTTTGTAGCACAACAATTGAATTTTTAAGACCATACCTACTTTAGCGTGGCGCAGTAGATTTACACATCATACCTAGTAACATTATGCGAATTTTTATGCCAAAACAAATTAGCCTTCAAGATAATTATGCCAACATAAACTGTATGCCAAAATATTATTAAGGCAAAACAAATTATGCCAAAGTATGTTAGGAAAAAGAACATTATGCGAAAAGAAGGGATCCCGGTCTACACAACCCAGTTGCTGGGTAACACGATACTCCTTGGTAAGTCTGGTTTGTCAGATTTTCTAGCTTCTGACTGCCTACTGCGACTATCAAAGATCTACGAATGACAGCCGGAACCAACGGCTTTACATGCTTTCCGAGGCACGGTGGGGTATCTGTATGAAATGGATGATCACCATCCACGGACCTACCGCGGCAAGCGTGGCTTCATGGCTTCGTGGCATCACAACCGGTCGATCAGCATATGGCTTTTTCTTAGCCACGAGCTCCACCACTAAAATGTAATGTAAAAAATACGCGTGCGTAATACACGAAATTATGACCCTAAATGCGGTGCAATAAGAGGTACATACTTTACAAGCAACTGTGAAAAGTAAAAAAAAAACCGGAACGGGAGTCGGAATTGCTCACCGAGGGTTCCGTACAAATGATTTTGATGAAATTTGGTATAAAGATAGCTAGAATCCTGGGGAAGGACATTGGCTACTTTTTAATCCGCGATTTCGTCTGGATCCGCGATAACCGACATTCACGAGGACGAAGTCGCGAGCAAAAGCTAGTATAAGATAAAATAAACGGCTGCGTTTAATTTGACGGGTAAAAAATAGTAAAATATTAGAATTTCAGGTAATTATCAAGGGCACCTTTTGTTTCAAAGTCACCCCGTTCGACGGTATTTAAGTATAATTAATGCATTATTAAATACTAGCTTTTGAATGCGACTTGATCCGCGTGAATGTATGTTATCGAGGATGCTCGGATATCTATGGAGGATGTTTCGCATTTATAGTATTATTATGGATTTACAAATATATGTAAAAACATTGAAAGCTGATCACATATATTTTGAGATTTATTTTGATATTTAATAAGAATAATTTCAAATTAAGCATAAGAAATTATTTGGTTTAAAAGCTCGGAGTTCATCCGCATGGTATTGAAAAATATATTTTATCCTCCATTTTCGTCATTGATTCATCAATGCTCCACGTAGTCTCACGCTGTCTTGGAAATTCTTGTTATTGTTATATTTTCTGACTCGGCTATTACTTTTGGACTGTTTTTTGTTGACCTTTGCTTGTTAACTAGTTAACAATTCTTGGTTAATAAATATGGATTGGATTAATGTATTAAAAAGAACAAAGAAAATTATGACGGAAGACTTCAAAAGAGAGGTACTTTTGATAGTTAATTGAAAGTGAATTTAACTATCATAAGGTAACCGACGAAGACTGTTCAAGTAATGATATTTTTTCTGGATCATGTAACAAAGTAAATAAAAATGTTAACCATGTAGTGAATTCATTTATTTACCTGATCCCCACAATATTTGTTACCAATTTTATTCGACCCGGTCAGGCTTCGCACGGGTAGATTGCCCTAATCTCGCTTCTTAAACTTCGTTAGAATTTATGTAATAACTGTTAAATATTACAAACTCGTACGTATAATAAAACGGTCCTCATAAATCAGTTGTAAGTAATCTAAATATAATTGTCGATTACAAACTCTAATGATCATATTAATCGATTTGTCTCAATAATCGTTTTTTTAAGGAACCGATTATTTTTTCCCCTTACTACACAAACTATTTTGATAGATGTCAAAAGCAACTTCTTTCTTATTCTTATATTGTCAAAGTATGTCAACCAACAAAAGTGATAGCCAACGCTTCTGTCTGAACGGCGCTTAATTGCAAAGCTGGCGAACTTAACGACCTATTAAAAACAACGTCTACCTATAACACAACATCCAATATTTAATCTATTTCCAATCGTAAAACTTGCATCCTTTGTTGTAATTTATTCGTGTACAGAATGACTAGATAAACATTACTTACAGATCGGAAAAGATTGATTCTCTGTGACGAGAGCTTATCAGGAAACTTTGCCCAACATGTCAATGATTACTTACGATCCAGTTATTACTTTATGACCTGGAAACAGGTTATCCTACGTGAGCAAACGGTACGTAGGATACACATTTCAGTAAATACAAATATAATGTAATAAGACTACACTTTAACGCGTTGCTCTCCAACGATGTAAAATACATATTCATTTTTCCCGCGGCTTTGCTCGTGTGGAGGTCGGAAATCACACCACGAACGGAACGTACTACCGAGATTAAAAGTATCTAGGTATCTTATCTTATATATAAAAATCTTCTGTGCGTGTATGAAAGTGAACTCCTCCTAAACGGTTGGACCGATTTTGTTGAAATTTTTTGTGTGTGTTCCAGTGGATTCGAGAATGGTTTAGATTCGCAATTGGACCCGGTAGATGGCGCGGTTGTCGGGTTCTATTTTCAGGGCAAGACAACGCCTGCCGGGCCCGCTAGTGACCTTATAATATCCTAATCCAGGCTATGGATTATGATATAAGGTCCCGTGTGCCAGATTAAATAGGTAACAAGCTCCCAAAATCACAAACATCCGGACTGGACTTTCATTTTATAATATTATGTAGGTACTAGCTTTGGCCCGCGACTTCGTCCGCGTGACGTCGGTTATCCTGCAGACAAATACGCGGATTAAAAATCAGCCTGTATCCTTCCTTGGGATTCAAACTCAGTCTGTACCAAATTTAATCAAAATCGATTCAGTTCTGTGAAAGCGCAACAAACGCACTCACTTTCGCATTTATATTATTAAAGTGTGAATATTGTATAATATTCGACTAACAGGCGTCGTAATTTAAAGCACTATTTTTTCGCTTTAGATATCCTACCTGAAAATCATTAAATTAAAGTCAGTCTGACTGAAGATCAGCTGTTACGAGATCATACTATTATCCTAAACCTAAGTCTAACAGAGTAAGTACTTCGTTTTGATTGTTCTATCTTATCTCTATTTTTGTATCTTAGACCCAATATTATCTTTTCAATTACTTGCTCTGTTTTTTGTTTTGACGACATTATTTAACTTTAGGTACTTACGCAAAGTTGGTAGTCACACGTTGCCAAAGTAACGGTTTGGAGTCTGATTACTATGCCAAGAAAACATGCTAATGATACGCAGGAGAATAAATAGGTACATACATTTTAACATTCTCTTAATACGACTTTTGGCAAGCAAGTTATTCCACGAGATATTTGAAACTATGTAGGTAGGGTACTGAAGGATTTTCTAATTATAGATACTCATTGTACCTACCTAACGAAACTTTCTAGACTGATAAATTAGTGTAGATAAACATTAAACACTGCAGAAGATACCAGTGATTTCTGCCATGGCCCGACAATGTCGCGCCGTCAGGCTAGACGATCAGGCCCCGTCTGGCAGACGCCGAGCTCAGTCTCGGCGAACACTTTATTTCTATTATTATTTAAGTGACAGATGAACAGACGAGAATAGACGGGCGGAGGGAGACACTGTTTAAAAAATAAGAACGCTATTAGTTTTCCTTTTTGTGTAATCGTTTTAGACAGTATTACCTACGTTCTACGTTAGGGCGGTTTGGTTTCCGCACTTAGTCCTTAAATGTGGACCATTGCGGCCGTGAGCGTGTACGTGAGCCATGGCGGCCGATTACTCCAACCAGCCCACCTCCCTCCAGAAGCATATCAGTCTTCCCAGTCTTCTCAGGGCGTCCGCAAGTGAGCTTGGTGTTCCAAGGGTTTACCTGCGGATCTGGGTGACGCCAGTGCACTCAAGGAGTACATGCGCCACCGTTTCTTCTGCCTCCATGCAGGCTCTGCACAGAGGACTATCGGTGATGCCTAGGGTGTGAAAGTGTTTGTTCAGTGAGCAGTGTCCGGTGATGGTCCCCGCCACCAGTCGCAAGCTATCTTTGTCCAGGTGCAGAAGGCGCTTGGTCAGCTTCGTATCCAGGGATGGCATAGCCGCCTTGGATTGCCTGCACCCTGGTGTCGAGGTCCACCATTTCGCCGCCTATGTTTGTGTGTAGTCTTTTACCCAACTTCTTAACTGATTAAACGGAATGGGCACAATGGGTTCGGGTCCGAAGGCTTTTGTGCTGGAACCCCTCCTGGCGAGTTCGTCAGCCGCATCGTTACCTAGCGATCCACTGTGCCCCTTAATCCATTGTAGTGTCACCGTGTTGCGGTTTAGTACCGTAATACGTTCTAGTGCATTATGACATTCTAGTATTAGTCTCGACGTGATCTGGTTTTTCTCTAAGGATTGAAGGACTGAGGCACTATCGGAGAGTATACGGATGCGCGTATCCGTGACCTCCCTGGCCTCAATGGCGTGTGCTACCTGGATGATGCCTACGCATTCTGCTTGGTAGACAGTGCTATGCATTCCTAGGGGTCTGGATTTTTTGATGTTTTGGTCTTCAGAGAAGACTCCGACTCCAGTACCGAGGTCGGTTTTTGAACCATCGGTGTAGATCCTTAGCTCATTTGGGCCTGAGTAGTCACACAGTTCCGCTGTGAGCTCTATGTTGTAGTGTTTCTGGAAACAGTGTATTTTCAAGGTTCTGTCGTTGGGTGATGCCATCATGGGCTGTCGTTTGATTGCATCCTCTTTTATCCGTGTATGTATATTACCTAAGGTTGCCTTTTGAATAGGCTGAGAACATTAAAAGTTCTAAAAGAAAACGAGGATATTGTAATATACAAAACCTTTGTCTGACCGTAACATCGTCTCCTGAACAGATTGAACGATGTTGCGTTGATATATTTCAGATATTTGAACAAAATAGCGACAACAATACAAATGTACTAGCGTTGTGTTGTGCTAGTTGTAGTTATGGTCGCTTAATTTGCAAAATAATCAATAACTACTTGGAATTCGTTCACGGCCATTCTTCAAAGTAACTAGGTAACTTATATGTTACAGTCAAAACTCTAACCGGCCAAACCTATTGAGTAGAAAAATCAATAGTACTTTTTACAGTTTTAATTTATCTGTAAAGATACTTAGAAACTATTAGGCTGGTACCTACCAGTCAATTTTCAGTGACCCTATTAAAAACTTTTGTTTTGTAGTTTTCTTGTAATCTATCCGTAAAAATATAAAAATAGCGTAATAATATTATTTTTTGTAGCGAAAACGCATTAATTAGTTTTTGTTTACATAAATCATTCAGAGTTCCATGAAGCCATTGTTGTGGTTAGTATGCTTCCATAAATTGTTCGTTATGCAAATTATATTGTTAAGTACGCAGCAACACACACCTATAATTCCTCTACTCTGTAACCACAAATAAAATACCTATATTATGTGAATAGTGTTGCTGATTATTCATAGGATAATAGGAGATATTGCATGATTATAGTAATGTAGGTATTTATATGATATTGGGAATTTTTTTATCACCAATAGGCAAAGAGCACCGCGGAACCCTGGCCGCACGCGCTCCGGACGCGTGCGGCCGGTGTTCCGCGTTGCTTTATGCCCATAGGTGTCATAAGTGGCCTTTAAACCAATGTCTTCAATGAAACCTTAACCATCATTGTAGGGTTTACCCTACAATGATGGTTAAGGTTTATACTATTGTTGCCCCCCCCCCCCCCAATGATTGGCACTTCGCAAATTTCTTCTGTTTATTAAGAATATTTACGTTTTTTAAGGACGCTGTTACATTTTCTACAAAGATGACTGTTTTTCGGGTACTTTCGGGTACCGCGTCCTTAAAAAACGAAAATATTCTTAATAAACAGAATAAGTTAGTGAAGTGCCAGTCATTAGTATTGTTTAGAATTGTTTGTCTAAAGTTTAGACAAGCCACTAGACGCAAAAGTTTTAGTTTAGACTCTAAACTAAAACTTTTGCGTCTAGTTGCTTAGTCTACGAATGACGCCTACGAGAAAAGACGGCGTAGCCCGTACCTAGGCCATTCGTAGCAACATGGCAAGGACTACGAAATACGTTTTATCTTTTAATATATTTTTTTCAGCTATACCCTCCTACTGATAAGATAACTGTTTGTTTGTATAAATACCGTGTGTGCAAAGCATTTAAGATATTAAATCAATAGAATCCATTAATATTTGGCTTCGTGTTATAGGTAGGTAATAATAGCAGCGTACAAATGTCAAACAAGCGAATTTTGCAAATATTTATTAATTTATCAATATTACTTAACAAGAAAAGATAATTTTAACAACAATGACTACATACACATAACAAAATATTTATTTGGTGTCAATATGCCTGATAGTTTCCCATTGTAAAACACAGTGCAGAGTTATTCGACTAACTTTCAGCGTAATTATTACTGAAATGATTTCAATTCAACAATAATTCAAAGCCAAGTAGGTTGGAAACTACATTGATTTTAAGCTTCTAGCATCAATATTATTATCAATACGAGTAACAAGTAATGAACAAAATACTATAAGCAGTTAACCATAGTAGAATACTGAAACATCGTACAGTACAAAATCAACGTTTACCTCCGCGTAGGTCGTCTATGGGGACCAGTTCAGTACATAATGGCAGTTATTAGGCTAATTTACTTAGCCTACGGACACGCCCATCATAGATAATGTTGCCAAACCAAATATTAGCATATCATTATGTAGGTATGAGTGAAGTATTCATCATTGACCTAAATGCAAAAAATAATCGAAACACATCGTATCAATACCCTGGATTGAATGTTCTTAATAGTTTCAATTACTTATAATATAATAATATTTACCTAAAGAAAAACGTGGTTTAATGATAGTTTTTTTGTTAATGACTAGCCAAGTATATTTATAACCTTGTACAACTTATTGAATCCAGAATCCATTGAGACCATTCTATTTTGACATAACAATGAATTCTATTCAGGCTTTGAATTAGAATCGATTTTCTGACGTAAGCCGACGCTGCAACCACGTAATTCTAGAGTGTGTGACATTGTACGAAGCAACCTTTTACTTCGTGACTTTAGAAATGCTAACTTATGTTCCAGTGAAGCAGCGTAGACGTCATTCTGGCCATTTTGATCGAATAAAATAAATAATAGTGTCTTAATCTTCTTTAATGTTCAGACTAGCAGTTATTTTAAATGTGATTATGTCAAGTATTTTGTGAATAAGAATTTTATTCTGAACTAGCTGACACGACACACGTTGTCCTGTCAATTGATTTTTAAATTTTCTTACCATTTAAACCTTCCCTAGACTTCCACAAATATATCAAGACCAAAATTATCCTAATCGGTAAAGCCGTTCTCGAGTTTTACCGAGACTAACGAACAACGACTCGTTTTTATTATATAGAAGTATAGAAGATATAGATTACACCACTTGTCATACTGAAAGTAGGAAGGTACCTACGTCCATTACAAGGGCGTCGCCAGGGGGGGGAGGAGCAGTTGCCCCCCCCCCCCCCCATTAAGATTTAAAAAATGTAATTAGAAAAAAGAATCACATACTTAATCAAAATAAAAAATAGGAGCACGCTCGACTAAGTACTTTATTTATTAAAATATTGTAATTCTCAATGGACCTTTTGATGGACTGCAAATTCTATTTATTCTAATAAATATAATATCTTGGTTTACAAGTTATACTTAATGTACAGTCAAGAATTCTTGGAGCGTGTAGATAAACTACACATATTACAATCGCCTTCGCCGGCCATAGGGGTAAGACTCACACTACCAGGTTCATGTACCTACTTTTGACTTTTTAAATTCATACTTTTCGCATCCTCCATTATTACATGTAATAATGGAGGATGCGAAAATGATATGTATATCAACTTGCCTCCTCATGGACCGTCGGCTGGCGACGCCCTTGGTCTATAACGTCGATTAAACCGCGAAACACACATAAGACGGGTACGGATCGGACACGAGTCGGGTAGGGAATGCGGCGGGTACAGTAACTAGTACCTATTTATTCAGAAGAAGCGCGACAGCAGCTCGCGGAGCGCAGGGGGCCAAGTCTGCTATTTTTATAATTTCGTCATTCCAACACGATCCCATTGTCATTTTGCTAAAAGTTCGTATTCTGCTAAATTCATAATGGTCGATCATTGATCGGTCGAATGAAAAGCAATGACTGCACAATGACGTTCTAATGGTTGGTCACTGATCAAAGGAACTGTCAAAATTTTAGCAGAAAGTCGGTCATTCAGTTGTCATTTTGTACGAGATTACCATTGTATGACATTTCTTTCAATGGCGTGTCAGTGGTTGACCATTGGAAAGTCATAATGACGCCATTATATTAGTAGATTACCAAACTTATCAAAATCAACAATTATGAAATCAATGAAAGACCATTCTGACACTATTGTAATAGCAGACTTGAGGCCCTGGTCGTGTGCTTTCGTTCAACAACGTCGCAACCGTCTTATGTTTATACTACGCTTAAATATTAGTGGTTTTTTATTAACGGTTAATGATTTTTATTAATAATATAATTTTGAAATTTAAATAAATTCAATTTAAGACTATATTACAGGGCCAGGGGACTATATTACTACTACTATATTACATACTTCCTATTACAGGGCCATTAAATTGTGGTTGAAAAATCTCCCAACACAGGCATTACTTGCTTAAAGGGAGGCTCCAATCACTAGGTTGTTTTTGTAAATATTGTCGGAGACATAAATTATTACTGATTTTTTTTATTTGAAAAAGGAATAACGATGTCGTAATAATTAAGTATGCATTGGACTTCAAACACAACCTATATACACTAAAATAGTATTACAGAAATAATAGCATTTAAGTAGGTCCGCGGTCAAGCTAGTAAATAAGCTGCTAATGTTCAAACAATACAGGGGTATTAAGACGTAACACAACTCTACGAAGCCTTATCGTCATACTCCGTTGGCACTTAGTTGGGTTTATTTTTAAATGTGTTAGGTACTACTTAGTAAAAAAAATACAATGTGTATAAAGTCCTTTGTTCGTCGAAGAAAGAAACGCGTAGAACCTCGACCATAAAATAATGTTATGTGACGTCAATACTTCATGAAATCACGTTAATATCAAGTATGTAAACAGTGCTGGTAGCATAACCTTTATTTGGTCCAATCAGGCTACAACACTTTTCTATGCGGCGAAAGAATTGTCGAGTAGTGTAATGTAAATAACGTTTCTCGATTACGTTGGGTTCCGATGCCATTAATCGAGTTGGCACTACTGCTATCGAACTGCCAACCCAGGTTAGGGTTCTAACATACATTCTTATGTGTGTTTTTGAACTACCCAGAACGACAGGACATTTAAATAAGTGGTAACTTTATCTTACTTAAGTAATTATTCTACGCGGTTCTCTAAATGTTATTTTAGAATCTAGAAAGGAATGTACATACATGGACTCAAGATAAACGACAAAACTTAAGCCATCTACGTTTTGCAGACGATCTAAGAGTGCCTAAAAATATAAGAACAAAAACTCTCTTTGAGTGCTGTCCTATCAAAGGTTAGGTAAAGTGCGGAAGCAGGGTTGACACAAGCACATAGGATTACAGTTAATATAGAACCAGTAGCCTACGTTGAAGTTAATTTCTGCAACTGTTACTATACAGAAGAACTACTTTCTCCAAAAAAGAGATCACCGAACGCCGATTAGGAAAGAAATTAATTATGGCATAACAACATAAAATTTAATCTTTTAATCTTCTGCTAATTCTGCTGAGCGAGCGCGTGCTGGCTGTGGGAAAGTGGGAGTCGGGTCTATGGCTTCTGGCACTTCCGTCGTCAAACCTAGGAACTATGTTTGACGACACTACTTTTCGCCTCGCTGCTTCCTTACGTTTAGGAGCATCTTGTTGCTCCCCTCATCGCTGTCGCTGTGGGGAAGCTGTCAACTGCCTTGGACACCACGGCCTGTCGTGCAGCCGGAGTGCGGGTCGCATAGCGCGGCACGCGAATATTAATGACATTATCCGTCGTGCTCTCGTCGCCGTCGGCGTTCCGGCTGTTTTGGAACCCAACGGCTTGGCACGCGACGATGGCAAGAGACCGGACGGCATGTCATTATTTCCATGGAAGTTGGGTAGGCCCTTAGTGTGGGACGCTACGTGTGTCGATACTCTTGCGCCATCCCATCTTCCTAGTACGGCGTGCTGTGCTGGTGCTGCTGCTGCGGCTGCAGAAAACCTCAAACGGCGAAAGTATAGTATCCTAAGCGATAACTTTATTTTCGAGCCGTTTGGGGTTGAAACCCTCGGGTCGTGGGGTCCAAGTGCTCATCTACTTTTTAAAGAAATTTCCAAAAGGTTGGTTGACACTTCCCGTGATCCAAGGGCTGGTTTTTTCCTCGGACAGAGGTTAAGCATTGCCATCCAACGTGGCAATGCCGCCAGTCTCTTGGGCACATTCCCAGTTGACGACGATGTTGGGGATTTTTTTGATGCCTTATTGTCTTAGCTTTTCTTTTTGTTTTTAATAGTTATAGGTTTTCCTTTTTTATTTTTATTATGTAGGTAATAAAAGACCACCAATTTTTTATCTTTTAACCAGCATTAAAGGTTTATTAAGTTAATTATTTTATTTTAAGAGGTCACGTTAAACTTTATTGTGTGTCCATTAAAAATGTCTGCGATATCAATATGGGTCTCTAATGAAAAATGTAGACGCAGAGACGCGTCGGCCGACGCCAACCAATGTCATAGGAGCGATTAGAAATGCCAGCGTGGCTTATGTTTAATCAAACCTGTACTCTAGTAACTAGAGAACAAGTTTGAGTAACATAAGCCACGCTGGCATTACTACAGTGACTACTAGAGTCTAGTACCTAGTCACTGTAGTAACATTTCATATAATGGTCATTAAAATAAAGTAGATATTAATATAGTTTTAAAATCCTACAACCAATATTAGAAGACGCAGATAAATTGTATTGCAACATCTGGTTAAAAAGTACCTAGTGTAATTACCTATCAACTGAAACGCAGTTTAGATTAACTCATTATATAGACACCATACTTCCTTAATAGAAGTAAGTAACTTTATTAATGTTGCCATGTAGACACCCATTAGGCATAGCACTCAACAGCACTTAGGCCTGAACCTTTCGCTTCCATTATACGAATGCTTAATCAATTTAGTATCGTGCGTTGTTGGTTGGCAGGTCGAGCTATGCATTAAGTAAAGTTCACGCTGGTAATAAAGTGACCGGCGGTAAATGAACCGTTCGCGCCGTAAATAGCGCTTACGACCGCCCTCGCCACGATACTCACTGTTACTCCAGTCTTTATAGTACTTGACTCCTGTGGAACAACCCTGCGAACTGTAGATACACAGTATGTACGAGAGCTTCAGCAATTAAAGATAGGTTTACTTAATGTGCTCGCTTAACACTGGTCAGTATGATCTACAGGCTACAACACAAAGCCTACAGCACCCGGATCTTTTAGCACTGAATGAGACATGGCTTCAGGAAGGTGATGAAAATATGCCCCTTCTATCTCTGCATACTTCTTGAAACACAAGACCCGCCGGGGTAATAGAATAGGAAGAGGAGTAGGCTTCTACGTGAGAAGAGGTATTCGTGCACATGAGCGCCCTAGAAGACTCGGCACTAGAACAATTATGGCTTGAGGTGCCTGGCTATAAAGTAGCAGTAGTAGTATAAAGCAGTTGAATCTGCATACTGGTCCGAATCTGTTATTTTGGTGAATAAACAATAGATGCATTAGCTGAATCCATATAATATTTCGCTTATTGTAAACACATCATTTTGCTTTCGGATTTCAACGTTGAACTAAACGTATGATGGAACCACAAATTAATTTGACTAAAGAATTTAATACTTTCCTCACTCAATATGCGTCAACGGGCAAATGGTCAAATAACCTACCAGAATCACAGAAACATCTCGATTATTCCTAGATCCTATTGTTACAACTAAGCCCACTCGATGTTTGAATGTGAGTGTGCATCACATAACAGTTATAAGCAAGCACGCTATAGTTATTGCAAACTTCGATTTAAAAAAGTATAAAGCAGTAGGTACCTCAGTTTAAAACAGTTCGTTTATTTAATAAAAATATAGACTTAGCCAGCTTTAATCATGACTTGAACAATATTTCTTAGGTTAGGAAAATATTTCGAAACAAAAAATGTAATGAAATGGTGTCTATGTTTGATACTGTATACATACACAAACAAACTATTTGATACCCATGCACCTTTTAGGCGAGTTTCGATATTTAAAACTCCTATCCCCTTGGATAACTTTACTGAAGTTATAAATATTATGATGATTCATCGAGACAATTCACTAGCTAGGGCGCATGAAACCAAGTTACCGTTACATATGGACTATAGTATAGGCAAATAAAAAACATTGTCACACCTAGCATGAGAAACGAAAAAAGGCTTACTTCACTTACTATGTTAATATTTGGCAATAATGCCAAAAAGCCAAAAGACATGTGAAGACACCTTTAAAGCACATCTACGTCCCGCCCACACCAAGCAATCTGAACAATCCGGAGGACATAAATAACTTTTTTCTAGATATAACAGGAAACGCGGAAAATTTAAAACGATTTCAAAAACACCTTTACTAGCCAAAATATATTTGAACTCGAAAAGGCATCGGATAAAGAAATTATAAATGGAATTAAAACTAAGGCTTACGGACATGATCTCATCAACATTGAAATGATTCAGCTCACCCTTCGTAATTGAGGTACTATTAATAAATCCATTGAAACGAAAATATTTTCTAATTCTTGGAAAATAACATAAGTAACTAAAACCCACTCCGAAAACTAATAATTCATACTATAATGCAAAAGTAACCCTGTCTGTTACGCTTTCACGATGAAACTGTTGAACCGATTTTGATAAAATTTGATATAGCTTGAATCCTGGGGAAGAACATAGGCTACCTTTTTCCGCGACTTCATCTGCATCGACGACAAGCGAATTTATGCGGACGAAGTCGCGGGGAAAAGCTAGTATCAAATAATCAACGTAAAGACATGCGAGCAATAAGTATTCTTCAAAGGTCATTGAAAAAGATTTAAAAAAGTAACTCATACAACAGATAGAGTAGAGACCGACCCAACACCAATCGGATTTCCGTGGTATTCCAGACTATGGTACAGCAACATGTCACCAATGCTATACTGTCTCAGTTAGATGCTTGTTTTGTTACATTTTTCAAGAGCATTTGATTGTTTGAATTGAGAACTACTTACCAAGCTTATCCATTATGGAATCTCTATGGATAGCAGCCAATGGTTTATAACCTACCTCACGAATCGACACCAGCAAGTCGTAACAGATGACGACAAGGGAACAATAAAAAAACCGAAAAGGTTGCTGGTTGATAAAGGGGTTCCCACAAGGCTTTATTTTGAGGCCTATTTTATTTATTATTTTTACGGCTGACCTATCACTGGTAAGTAAGGTAAGTAAGGAATTGTCCAACACTTGCCGGTTCAAATTTATAAATAATTTAAGGCCAAGAAGGATATTGAGCAAATCCTTGACGAGTCTCAGAAAAATACGCTAGTACTTAACGCTTCTACGACAAAATGCTTGATATTGGGCACCAAACTACAGTAAAAATTGCTGTCAGTTTATACGAGCCATTGCTAGTGAACGAGGAAGTACTTGAAGGAGTGAAAGTTGCTAGGAACTTGGGGCTGCTTATGGACGATAGTGGCGTAACTAGGGGTCAAAGTTAGGGCAAGCCCGACAGATGAGATAATGATTCAATACCTACTTTAATAGAAAATATTTTAATTTTTGGGCTTTTTTTATTGTCTCGAATTGTTGATTGCAAGCCTGGCTTTTGGGCTTTAACGGAAGGCACGCCACTGATGGACGATAAACTCAGTTTTGTTGAACACATCAATGGCCGGATTAAGAATTCCTTGTATAGTTTGAAGGTTCTCTACAGAATTCGAGTATATATCTCCGAGAATATTCGGAAACTCCTGTCGAATCTGCTCATACTTACCCCATTTAACTACTGTGCTGTGGTGTATGACCCCAAACTCCTTCAGAACGCATGCATTGCAATAGATAAATACTGTCAAGAAGAGTGCACTGCACATCTATCAGCATCACCCCCTATTATAAGTAAGAAGGAACAACTCAACATGGAATTACGACGCAATCTGCATTCAATTTGTTTCACACACAGAATTATTGCAAGTCCATAATCCTTTATACCTGTACAATGTGTTATCGTAGTGTGCAGACGCTCACAACTTGTTTACCAGATACAAGGTAAATGGGACGCTTATGAAGACACAGAAGAAAACAAAAGGCAATAAGGGCAGCTGTAAATATGCCGCGTCAAAGATCTGGATTAATATATCACCACCCATCCAAGGCATCAAAACAACAAATTTTAAACAAAAAATGTCAAATATTAGTATTCAACTATCAAAAAAATGGCACCAAGTTGTTATGAAAGTTGCCTATCGTAGCGCCGTTTAATATTGTTTTATTGCCTTTATTTTGTTTGTTTTTTAATATATCAACTATAATAATGCCAGTAGAGGCCACAGTATCTCTGTTCTCCTATTTTTTTAAATCCACAATCATTTTCTATTTTAATGTAACAATGATCATTTTAATCAAATTAATTTTATCCCAATTTAACTAGAATGCAGAAAATCAGCGCCTAACAACCCTCTAGCTGGGGGGGGGGACCTAGGCATAATGCTGACGCTTGAACCTTATGCTTCCAGTATTATACTACTTTACAAAGTTGTTTTCTACAGTAATACCTATCATTCCACAGGCATTTAACGTAAATCTAAATACTGTACAATTACATACAAAATGACAAGCATCCGCAATCAGTATTAAAGAGATTAATAGAAAAATTGAAGTGGTATACCGAAAACCGCTTCCATTTATCTATCGCTACGGTTCCAAAAACAGGCGTAGAAATCAAAGCATGCTGGCGGTAAAAATAGCAGTATGGAGTTGCGCACCTCGGAAAATGCAGCCCGCTAGTGATTGCGATTCATTGTACTTTCTGATATCGCATTTTGAACCTAAACCACAATGTCAATTATAATTTGTAAATACAAATTAACTGAATCATTCATCATTGAGTGTGCCTATCTACAAGTTGATATTTTAAAAAATGCATCCAGCTTCATTTGATATTGTGAATTGTGATTGGAAAACAAATTCCATAGAAAAACTTACCTGTACAAGGCGCCATCCTGGCTTTATGTATGGCTTTAGCGCAGTCACTGAATAATAGATGCAGCTCGCACGGTTTCCTTGTTATTAGTCTGAACACTACAAATCCAATGCAACGATTCCACGTTGTCCTCAATAACGTACGTCGTGTACTCATTCACTGTGCGCGTCTATATAGAGGCTTTACGTCACTTAGACTAACGAGGTTGTAGTGAAGAGTCGGTTCGTGGGTGGCGCGGGCGGACGGTTTCTGTTCGACGTGCACCCCGCCCGCCTTTCGGTGCAAAATGATCGCGTGGCGCGGCGGTCGCACGCACCCCGCGCGCCCCGGCTGCAGGCTTGGGCGGCTTTTGCATAGTAAATACTAGGATTTCAGATAAAATAACCTCCATCGTTTATACGTGCTTAATAAAGAACATGTGTTGTATGATTCCTTTAGTATACCTAACGCTATGGTACTAATAGTTAGGTATATCTGTAAACGTTCTACGTAAAGAAATTAGATCATGAAGTATATAATACATATTCGTAAATATTCCGCAGCCTTCAGTAATTTTTCTATCATTTTATTCTGAAAATAGTACAATAGTAGATACATTTATCTTATTCAATATCATAATCTTTTATGAATGTTTGTGTACATAACTAGTTCATAGAACTGTTTGTGAACGAGCATTAGAGAGACCGCTGCATGTTCACTATTTTTTCTACATATAAATCAACGTACTTTTAAGTATTTTAATGATAACTTTAACTTTTATAGCAATGTGATTAAAATATCGATTATGTATTAAATTAAGCTTTTTTTAATAATCACAAGCTTAATAATCACAATATTCTATTGAACCAAGACCTATTTGACTGAGGTGACCTTGCCTGGCTGTTTTTTAAATAGCCTTTCACTGAAAGGAAATAACCATAGCAACCCTTAAAACGGTCGTAAAATTGATTTGATGACGGTGAGTTAGTTCAATGGTTTTACGCGAAATTGTAATTTTTTTATACGACTCGCAATACGAACGATATTCATATCAGTCGTTACATTTGATGTGGCTTTTATTCAAGGTAAGCACTTAGTTACATGCAAACTCTGTAATTAGTAGGTAGTATATTACAGTATGGCCAAAAAAGCTTTTACGTAAAGCCCTCTAGCTTTCGCACAGGAACTAGGACATCCTGTCTTTTGTCCGGAAATTTTCATAGTGGTGTTGGGAACTTTCGGAAAATGGAAAATGGAAAAAGCCTAGATGTCGCTTGAACCACGCAAGTCATTCTACCACGGAAGTAGTTATTTGTTCAGCCACAAAGTATTGCGGAGTTTCACGACGGTGGCAGACAAGCTTACTGAATATGATAACCCCTCGCTAGATGGCGCTTATCATGTTTAGTTTCAACCACTTTACATCTTAGCCCTTCCACAGATGGCGCTGCAACACGTTTTTAGGGTCATGATAGTTACAGTGCAATGTACCTAATTTACTCTCATTAATATGCATATCCCACAAACTGTTAAATATTGAACAGCATTGAAACTTGCTTAATACAGACGGCAGGGCTGGTGCATTTATCTTAACAGTACCTACTCTGTCAAAATTGATGGATACTTAGTCTGGCCATAAATACTGTTACAATTAAAAATAAGAAAGATATTACATTTGAATTTGGAATCTGTCATTTTTATACGATTGTTCATTGAGTTTTCTAATTTTGGCGCCAATACATTCTACAATATTATGCAATATTAAAATGGAGTGGGGTGAGAAAGAGAACCAAATCGCTGTGATTGCATTACACAAAGTTGGTATGGAGCCAAATGCAATTTTTGAAACTCTCCATACGCTTGGTATTAGTCAAATTCTTGTGTGCCGGGCTATTAATAGGTACAATGAGACCTCCTCTGTTTGTGACAGAAAAAGGTCTGTCCGTTGTAACAATTCAACTTCTTTTATGCAATAAAAAGCTATGTAGAATTGTACGTTAGAATTTAATAGCTCAGACAAGAATGCAATGAGTATCAAAAACATAGATATAAAAAGCACTAACCTAGACGCACTAAGTTAGGCAGAGATTTCCAGGCTCCTGGTTCCACAGCCTGGCCGGTAAACAAGATCGACCGAAGATAACACTGCCGCGATCGGCTCCTAGCTTTGGGACGGAAGTCCCCGGGGATCTTAACTGTAAGACCCGCCCAGGGAGCAGCAGGAACGCGACAGCACGACGGCACGACTCAGGACCGTTACCGACTTTTGGTTGTGGACCGGTAGACTTGTAGTAAGTAACGTATAAGTAAATCAGCGTATTACTTAAGCGACAGCGAGATCTAGACCCCCCATTTGACAGGTTTCTTTCCTGTCCGCTCTTCCGAAATTCATAATACTTTCCAAGTATGAATTCTATTTCTAGAACGCCCGTATGGTCATAATTATAGCGGGGTATTATAGTACCGGCCAGACTCAATTATTGTAGACTGCCAGTTATTTTTATTTGATTAGTGCGTATAAGATTTTAAAGAACACCAGATACATTAGCGGGTGTCCAGCTGTTTAGTATAAAATACAGCAATACACACATATATTCGACATCAACTTGAAGGTTTTAAGTTATATAAGCCGTAAACTAATTAAAAGAATTACTGACAGTTGTCAAGATTGACCACTGTCATTGACAAACGTGTCATAACAAAACATTATTTATTTTCCAGATTTATACATTTAATTAGCTTTATACTCGATGGAATATAATGTAAGTAAGACTAAAGGGAACTATGATCTGAGACACACATTATAAAGAGAGAGACGAGAGACGAGACGAGCATAAAGACTGTAAGTACCTTTAAAGGCCCATTTAAAATATAAAAGATTCCATGAATCTATAAAAACATGTATTATAATATGTAGACAGCAACTATGAAAAATGATTGCATGTTTATAAAAAGTAAATATAGCATGTGTTAACATAATGCTATACCGTCCACGTAGTGTTCGTACGAAAAAGGTGGTCAAAGCAGTAAGGGAAAGAATTCGAATAAATCCTGTCCGAAAGCAAAAGATTTTATCTCGGGACTTGCAGCCTTTAAAAGATGACTTAGGACTTGCAGCCTATAAGAGACGCACTTGTAATTTTTTTACTGATAGTTTAAAAAAGAATAGGGTGGTAAAATCGAAACAACTACTGAAGCGGTACGCAAATGGAAGTCACAGAAAAAAATTGTTTACGGATGAGAAAATCTTTACAATTGAGCAACATTTTAACAAACAAAATTACCGTATTTATGCTCAAAGCGCTAAGGAAGCTTCCCAATTAGTCGACAGAGTGAACGCGGGCATTATCCGACTTCAGTGATGGTTTGGTAGGGTGTTAGCTATGAAGGAGTGACTGAGCCATATTTTTGTGAAAAACAAAAACACACAGGTATCAAAACATCGGCACAAGTGTATCAAGATACCATTCTTGAGAAGGTAGTTAAGCCCCTTAACAACACCATGTTCAATAACCAAGTATGGTCCTTCCAACAAGACTCGGCGCCGGGTCATAAAGCTCGGTCCACGCAGTCTTGGTTGGAAGTGAATTGCAATTAGAGCTGAAGACTGGCCGTCGTCTAGTCCCGATCTTAATCCGCTGGATTATGATTTATGGTCAGTTTTAGAGACTACGGCTTGCTCTAAACGCCATGATAATTTGGAGTCCCTAAAACAATCCATACGATTGGCAGTGAAGAATTTTCCCATGGAAAGAGTGTGTGCTTCTATTGATAACTGACCTCAACGTTTAAAGGACTGTATTGCAGCCAATGGAGACCACTTTGAATAAGCTTTTTATCTTTTAAATTGTTTTATATTTATGTATCAAACTAACACACTGTAAAAGTAATAAATATTATTTGAAATTAAATAAAAAAATACAACAATATGTATGGCAAGACTAGGTAGTAAAATATTGTAAAACCACACTTTGCGTAAATTGAGAATAAGGATTACTTAATTAGGTCTCCTTACGAAACATTTTTGGAAAATCATGGTTTGAAAGATTGTTATCAAATTCGGGAATAATGAGTTGTGAATAACACCAAACAACACACATTAATTACCATAAGTAGGTACCAGGTACTACTTCGAAGACTGACTTAGATTTCATTGTCATTGTCATTTCAGTTCATACCGATTACGAATAGGTACTAAACCTATTTTTTGCGTATATTACAACAGCACACTGTACCTATGTACAAATCGGTATGAACTGAAATGACAATGACAATGAAATCTAAGTCAGTCACCAAGACATTCACAAACAATGTTTTTAAAATTCAGCGCTCGTCGCGCTGTTGCTTCAACACGGAACAACTTCTTTTATTTTGTAGGAAGTGTCATCAACAACTTTATGGTGCTCAAGATGTGTACTTTTAGGTCTACGGAAGTACCAAAACATTGGCTACCCTCAGACTAAGTAATAAATAGATAGGCCAAGTACCCAAGTACCTACGAGTATCGAACGTACGGTCAGCAACGAAATTCGATTAACACTTCGAATTTTTTTAACTATCGACCGCTATATATTATACTATTTATAAGGAAACACAAAGGATAGTAAACAAAAATAAAACAAGCTCTTGACTATGACCTGAAATACTGAAAAGTACTACATTGTATTATTCTGGGTCTATTAGACGATATGTAAATCGACTTTTGTTGCTGACCGCAACCTACCCTGTATACTTTAATCTATGGCAGCTTAAAATAAGCTAATTTGGTATTTACACTTATTTAGATTTTTGGGAAAAATTGCTTTTTCAAATATTTTTTTTTATTCGTTAATCACTTCAAATCTTGGACAATATACATTTGAAATTTTATTGCGTATTATCTCATAAGTAGGCTACTATAAGATAATACGCAAATATATGTGTTGTCCATTATTGTCCATCCGGCAATCTCGAAGGTTACCATATTTACGAAAAACCAAAACGCTTTCCACTATCACGTTTTGTAACAATTCTGATAGTTTAAGAGAAATAAAAGGCTATGCAGAATTGTACGTATTGAATTTAATAGCTCTCACACGAAAGTTAAAATGTGATGAGTATCAAAAACAATTGTAAGTATAAAAGTTAGCACTGACCTAAACGCACTAAGGTTAGGCAGTACCCAGGAGGATTATGATCCCCAGCCTGGCCGGCGCACAGGATCAGCCGAAGAGAAGTCTGACGCGATCAGCTCGGGGACGGAGGTCCCCCCAGGCGGTCAGTAGGACCAGCCCTGGGCAGCAAGAGGCACGTGACAGCTCGACTTAGCCTCTAAACCGACTCTCGGTTGCAGACTGGTAGACTTCAGTAAGTAGACTGGTAGTCTTCAGTAACGTACGCATATGGGTAATCAGAGTGTTACCCCAGCGACTCCGAGATCTAGACTGCAGCAACGTAAGCGTAGGAACAATCAGCGTGTCCAACAAACGGCTCCAAGAACTAGACTCAGCAACGTAAGCGTATCAGCAATCCGCGTGTTTACCAAACGGCTCCGAAATCCAGACTGACCCATTTGACAGGTTCCTTTTCTGACCGCTCTTCCAAAATTCATAAAAAATCCAATTATGAATCTTCTTTCTAGAACGGTCAAATCGTTTTTTATATAGCAACGCGGCCAGGCTCAATAATTGTCGAATGCCATTTATTTTAGTAATTTTTATTATAATATTAGTGCGAATCAGATCTAAAGGAACACACGATAATACAGCGGGTGTTCAGCCGTTTACTATCTAACACAGACAAACAAGCTTACAAGATATACAACATAGAGGTTTTACGTTAGTAGCCGAAAACTTATTTTAGAAGAAATGTTTGCGGTCGTCAATTTGACGACTGTCACTGACAGACATGTCAAAGCAAAACATTATTTATTTTTCAGGTTTGTAAATATTAAACAATGAATGATAATTATGAAATGAAGATGATAAAGGAATACAATTATAACACAGACAAAACCAGCACATATAACTGTGGGTACATTATATATTAGGTACTTATAAGATTCCAAGAATCCATACAACAAATATTATAAAATGTAGACATCGTGCGACGAATGATTTCATGTCTATGAAAAGTAAATATAGTTTTTCGAGTTGAACCGAAACACTATAGTTTACATAATAACAAAGATCTCAGCACAACTTTATTTGCGAGAAATAAAGTGGCATTTTCACGGTTTCGCCCAGGGATTTTCTTATTTCCTTATAATACCGTGTTCAAGGTTAACAGTTTGTACGATACAGTTACAATACAGCTCTTCTAGCGAGGAACACGTTCAGCGATTTAAAGTGTAAATCTTCTATAATATTAATTATTATTAATAATATATATAATCTATATATATAAAAGGCAAAAGTGATTGACTGATGTATTAACGCACAGGCGAAACCCTTAAGGCTAGAAAATTAAAATTTCGTACACGTATTCCTCATAATTATGACGAAGGCATCCACTAAGGAAGGATTTTTCAAAATTCAACCCCCAAGGAGTGAAATAGGGCATTAAAGTTTGTATGAAACTTTTTATATTCGTTGGATATATTTGCATTAGGTAGATAGGTATAGGTAGGGTAGGTAGGTAGGTAGGTAGATTGGTAGGGTAGGTAGGTAAGTTGGTAGGGAAGGTAGGTAGGTAGATAGGAACAGGACAACATTTGTAGGGTCAGCTAGTATAATATAAATATATAAAAGCAAAAGGCCATTCAGTCACTCATCACGAAATATCGAAAACCGCTTGACGTATATAGATGAAATTTGGCAGGGAGGTAGTTTATAGTTAGTAGACGTCCGTTAAGAACGGATTTTGCGTCAGGGCCGGATTAAGGAGGTCCAATGGCTCTCGCAAGTAAACACCGAGAACGAAGTCGCGGGCAGTAGCTAGTAATTTATATTTATATAAATGAATCGCAATAATATGTCTGCCTTAACAATTTTAGGAAGAGATATTATGCATTTTTGAAGCTTACGTAAATTACAGTACCTACTTAACAAAAATATTGTAATTAATATGTCATTGGTCATGAGATTCAAACAGCAAAACAACGACTCCATAGACCTCGTCTAGGTAATGTATACTTATGGCTTATCATTCATTGCAAGTGGCAAACCTCTGTTATATTTACTTTGGAAACATCGTCGTTCAGTGAGCTTACATTTTTGTTGTTTATGTGATATTAAGTCCTCTTCTTCTTACATATGTTTTACAGTTACGTCTATTAACTTCTATGACCCCCGTTTCTTGGATTGTGGCAACTCCATTAAGTTTGCCGCTGTCATATAAAAGGAAAGTTTTAAATTTACTAGTTTAATCTAGAATCGATTTTATACAATTGTCAGAAGTTTCAAAACTGAGTTAGTTTGTACCCGTTTTATGTATTCGAGTCAGCCGCAGACCGAACCATTTATTGAACATACGAACTTCGAAGCGTGCCTGATTTAACGCTACGACAATAATTTATATACATGTCACCAATGTTGGCTAAATGCTAGTTCCATAAAGTTCCGTTGCAGTCCCGCCAATTCTCAGAATTGGCTTCGAACTTTCATTGATTGATCGATATTGTCGTTAGGTCTTTTAGGTGAACATTCGAACTTCCTAAACTAAGATTAAATGTAACAAGCTTCCAAAGATAAATAAAAATATACTTTTATTTCATATATATATGTAAGGCTGTAAGGGATTATCACACGACGCCGCGCACCGACGCGGAAGGCGGTGAATCAAAATCGCTGATGCCTAACACACGTACACTGCCTGACCGTACGGAGCGGCGCTCACGTCTCCACAGTCTCCGCCATCCGCGGCGGTAAGCGGCGTCGTGTGAGAATCGCCTAAAACATGAGTATAACAATACACAACAGTTCTAGATCTGATCTGGACGTCATGACGCTAAACGGCATATATACTTAATAACAAGATTGTATTGATCTAGCAAACAAATTGTGTTACAAGGTACTGTTATAAGTGTTTAACTCAACAGTTTCATGTAGACATATGCAAGAGAAACGCTGGGGAACGAGCACCTCTTCGTCGCGTCGTCTTGTTGATTCCTAGAGCACGCATTTTATGGAATTAAACTCTATCGAAGCCATTATTTAAGAAAAATCTCTGTGGATATTTTGTCTGGCGAGTTATTTAAGTTATATTAAGTTAAGCTAAGTAACACATAATTATATTACTGTAGCAGCGACTATGCTTTTATTCTTCTTTTAAACCCCGATGAAAACATAAGGGTGTTATAAGTTTATCTTGTGTCTGTGTGTCTGTCTGTGGCAGAGGCGTAACAAGGGTGGGGCAAGTAGGGCACGTGCCCCGGGCGCCTTTCGAAGGGGGGCGCAGAAATAGCCATGGTGTCCGGAACGCAACCTATGAGGAATTACAATTTGCTTACGATTTAGCTTCACATTGGCACTCCATGGTATGTGAGGAGGCTCACTTTGTATTGTCCTGTACCATATCCCATTATCGCGAGAAACAATGTCAAAAAAATCTTTTTCGAAAAAAGATAACCGCCTTAAAAAAAAAACTAAAAAGTGATAAATAACTTTAGCACAGAACACACGACTTTAGTTTCGGAAGTCGGTGGCTTTGTTCTGTTTGTTGTTTTGTATTGCCACCGACTTCCGAAACTAAAGTCATGTGTGTTCTGTGCTAAAGTTATTTACTTTTTAGTTTTTTTTTGAAGGCGGTTCTCTTTTTCAAAAAAGATTTTATTTTCCACTTTTTAGTGCCTCCTTGTCACCCAAATCCACTAAGTAACGGCAACACAGTTAAAACAGAGATAGAAAGTCCTCCAAAGATGGACCGATGGAAGAAACGAAAACGTCTTCTCGGCATTTGTTGATTTTTTCAAAAAGCGTCGAATAAATTTCTGGTTGTTGATACTAAAACCTTCTCCAGAATGTAACAAACACTTTTATGAAAACCGCATCCAAATCAGTTCAGCCAAACGGGAGATAATCGCGGACAAACATACATACATACATACAAACATACGGGTCGAACTGAGAACCTCCTTTTTTTTAAGTCGGTTAAATACTCCTTCCACTGAGATGCAATTAATTATTTGTATTTGATTAGAACTTCTGAGTATTCTGGTTTTAGATATTACAACTCTGTGTTACGGCTGCGACGGTTAAAAAATAAATGAAAAGAATTTGGAGATTTCTATAGTTGCGATGTTAACGGAGGACAGTTATACGAAGAAATATTGGATGTTCAAATGCTAATATCTACAGGAAAAAACGTCAACCTGAAGAAATCAGAAGAACTACTTGAATTAAATTGGGGTTGGATCTAGAACACGAGTTGGGGGATAAAAATTGATGAAGTTGGTAGGGGCTGGGTCCCAATTATAACAATACTACTTTCATTAAAGGGAACCGAGTAGTTTTCGAGAAAGTAATAAAATAAGTTACTAACCTCAAATCACATTATACCACGCCATAAAAAGCGAAAACGGAACGTTAAAATGGGCGATTGACAACCAAATCTGTCAAAATATATTTTTTATGGTGTAAAATATCGGGAAAAAAAGCTTTTTACAAAAAGACAACCGCCTTCAAAAAGTGAAAAATAACTTTAGCACAGAACACACATTGACTTTAGTTTCGAAATTCAGTGGCTTTGTTCTGTTTGTTGTTTTGTATTGCCACCGACTTCCGAAAGTAAAGTCAATGTGTGTTCTGTGCTAAAGTTATTTTTCACTTTTTGAAGGCGGTTGTCTTTTTTGTAAAAAGCTTTTTATTTTCCGCTTTTTAGTACCTCCTTCTCATTCAAATCTATTAAGAAGAGATTGAAAGTTAACTACTACAAAGATTGATGAAACTAAAACCTCGTCTATGTAAAATTTTTGGGTATTTGTTGATTTTTCAAAAAGTGCTGAATCAATTTCGATAAAATTTATATGGGACCACCCCTGAAGCATGCCCTATCTATAAAAAAAAGAATTTTCAAAATCGGTTTACGTTTGCCTGAGAAATCGCGTAACAAATCGCGCACATACTTAATGCAAATTTAAGACTTATACGGTTTTCTCATGGATGCCATGGTCAGAACTGGACCAAATTAAAATGGGACCACACGGGAAGCCCTAGCTTCCAAATAAAAAAAGAATCATCAAAATCGTTCACCCAGTCCCGAGAAATCAGGTAACAAACATAAAAAAAAAAAAAAAAAAATACAGACGAATTGATAACCTCCTCCTTTTTTGAAGTCGGTTGAAAATTGATAAAATGGAACGTAAAAAAAAAGAAATGACATTTGAGTGTGTCAAACTTTTTGGACAGAAGAAAAAACTTAGATATTAGAGCTGTGTCAATCGTTCATTTTCAGTGATTCGATCATTCAAGTATTGGTTCATGCCACGACCCGGGTCATTTCAATCGTTCGATCACTGGTTCAATACTGAATCAGTAAGTTAACCACACAGATCAAACGATTGATTGAACGAAATTACTTTGGTACAATCAATCGTTTGCTTTGTGTTTGTCTGTATTCGCGCTCACTCGTTATTGGTCGGTTTTCTACAAATCTGCAACAAGATAAGTCGAAAAGGGTCTGTCGATTGTGAGCGATTGGTTGAATCGTATCATTGAATGATTGAAAATGAATTATTACAATCTTAGGATCGACGATTGGTGAACCGGATCATTGAAAACGAACGATTGCAATCATCAATACTTCTACGCGACCCGGGTCAAATGCTCGAATCGTTCATGATTGACACAGCTCTATTAGATATAGGTCGACATCAGGGGCACCCCAAAGTCAGTGGCGTGCCTAGGGATCAAAGTTAGGGCAAGCCCGACAGATGAAATAATGGTTCAATACCTACTTAGAGATGTTTAATTTTTGTGCATTCTGTGTTTTTTTTATTGTCTCGCATTATTGATTGCAAGCCTGGCTTTTGGGCTTTAATGGAAGGCACGCCGCTGCCCGAGGTTCGGTTAGTTAGGTTCCTTTAAACCCTGCAAACAGAAATAGGAGCTTCGTCGACCTGATGGCGGCCGTCTTTGTGCCAATTTTTGTACCCGTTGCCGACAGTCGACGCCTTTTAGGCAACTTTACCTAGGTAACTGTTTGAGGTTAGGTTACAATTTTTGTTTCCTTTTTTGGAAGTGATACCAGGGGGTCGGGAGGTCCCCTCCTGCCCCCTCTCACCATCCCCTACTCCCAATTCATGTTTCCGTATACTAGATTTTAACCTTCAATTGTGAAGCGGGGATGAAATCGTATTCCAAATCTGCGCATTTCTATTCAAATTCTGCTTGTTTACAATTGCAGTATCCATCGCAAGTTGTGAGCGATCTTTTAGTACGGTAGTACTAATACTTGTACTGTGCTTTTAGAAAGATCAAGAAAGATTAAGCGACCTAGATTTGCTTAGTGTAGAGCGAGAAGAGACAGATAAAACAAATTTCGAAAACATCATCTATATGTTTGCGTTCAAGAAGACCAGGACGGTGCAGTTGTAAATGCAGTTGTCCTATTTACGGATTTACGTTATAAAAAAGATAATAATTATCTGTTCTGTATGTAATATGATTAATGATTACTGTATGTATCTGTTTTAAAATTTAAATAAATACATAGGGGCGCAACTAATGATGCGTGCCCTAGGCGCCACTATCGGTTGGTACGCCCCTGGTCTGTGGCATTGTAGCTCCTATACGGATGGCACGATTTGTACGCCGCCGCGCCGTTAATTTTGTAATAAAAAGCTGATTTTGGAGGTTATTTTTAAAGAAGATCGAATAAGCTTACCCGACGATATCAACATTTTTCCATTATGATAAGAGAAATTTATGACACAAAAGTAATAAGATCAATAATTTTACAAGAATAACTCTTGTAAAATTATTGATCTTATTACTTTTATATAAAAGGATATAGGTACGATGCACGTAGTGTTCTCCCGTAATTTAAAAAGTTTAAAATGAATTAAAATTGTAAACCCCTAGGCACAAAAAGTATCATTTTTTTAATTTTAGAGGATTTTTGCGTACGACGTCGCACACAACTTTGTCCACGTAGATTTTATACTCCTCCAACAACCTCAACACCACCTAGGCCCCATTCACGGGATAAAAAAAAACGTTCTTTATTAAGTATTTACTTATTAGTTTGGCATTCGTGCCAAGTTTTAATTAAATTAACCCAAGAAATACAATCTTTTCATCCCCTTAAGGATTTCACAATGTCACATTTCTAGTTCCAGTAGTTACAGCTGTGCACTTACACGTCAGTCAGTCAGTCAGTCAGGTTCTCCTTTTAGATATAGGACACCGTGGCATTTCACAACCGTCTTACATCATGTGTCCAAGGACTACCCATGATTCATTCAACAAAGAGTATGTATGATTATCAACATTTGCATAATATGATTTATCAGAAAATATATTTTTCCATTTGTGTACAAATGTGTTTTATTTTGAGTTTGTTGAGGTTTTTGAACAAAAACCTGAATTTATCTGTTTTTATGTTTTTCAACCAGAAGAAGACGGTCCACGTCAGGGGCACCCCGAGCTTCGGGATAAGTATTTATTTATATGTTATGCTACAAAAGTTAGTGACAGAAACAAATCGCTGCAAAACCGACTCCACGTGATCTTGTCTGCCCTACCCCTAGAGTGTAATTTAAGCCCGCGTAGGCGCGGAGGCGCCAGGCGATTCCACGCGAGCTTATTAGGCTGAGCGTGAAAACCATCGACGACGATAAGCTCGCGTGGGACCGTCGGAGCCCAGCAGCGCCAGAGCCGTGACAGAAACCATGCCTGGTGCATGTTGCATGCTCGCTTGCATGATGCATGCTTGCTTGCAGGCTGCATGTTAAGTAATCTATACTAATATTATAAAGCAAAAGAGTTTGTTTGTTTGGTTAAACGCGCTAATCTCAGGATCTACTGGTTCGAATTGAAAAAATATTTTTGTGTTGGATAGTCCATATAACGAGGAAGGCTATAGAACCATGCGAAGCCGGGTCGGGTCGCATAAATAAGTTGTTTGTGAAATAAAAAGTATCCGAAACGTTACAATGTCATGTCTACCAACATTTATGAATATTGATAAATTGATTAATTAATAACATAATTTCCAATCTACCTACATTTTTTCACACCATACCACTGGCCATCTCACCTTACCTAACCCAAATGATTCACCAACAATAGAGGGGATCTAGCGGCTCTCTCTCGGCGGCCGCTACCGCGGCACGGCTCGCTACGCTCGCTCGCCCTAACCCAAACGATTTTCTCTTTCTCAATGGTATAGTTTTAGACCCACCATACCAACAGGGGTATCTGGTCAGTGGTATGGTGGACCTACCATTTTTTCCTATATCAAAATTTGTTCGATATTTTAACTAGTAGGTATTTAAACGTAAATATAATGAACTAAAGTGTATAAAATGTTGACATTTTAAGCTTAGGGATAACAATTTTCGATATTAGTAAATGATACAATCGATATTTAAATTTTCAATGTTTTGAACGTTGACATTATTTACCCGTTGGTATTTTAATGTTCGACATTCAAACATTCGATACTCTGTAGGTTCCTACTTCGATATTTAAACATTTCGATATTACGTTTGTCGATAATTAGATTTTAGATATTATATTGGACGTAGGTTAACTAACTATTCGACAACATAACCTTTCGTTATTTTAATTTTCGGTATTATGGTCGTTCGACATTTTAATTTTCGGTAGGTATTTTGAATATTGACATTTTAACTGTAGACATTTAATTTTTGAAATTCTAATATGTACCCGAGGGAACATTTAGTCAATTGCTTTCGACTAGGTTACATAACCTTTACAGTACTTAGGTAATGCTTAACATACCGGCTCCCTATTTACATTATTGAACTGGGGCTACAGCAATATAGACTTTGATGAATATTGTAAATAGTAAAAAATAAATACCCTTGATTCTCTTTGAACAAAACTTGAATATTTTATATGATCTCGCATTTTGTTTCGAAATTCAATTATTTTTGTTATAACAGACCGTAGTAAAAGGGTTGAAAGTTTTCATGAGAGATTTGGATTTGGGAATATGGAGCCCCACAAAGGAGTGTGCCTCTGTTTTTCATCAAATGAGTTACCAATTATAACAAATTATTAAATGTAACTTTTTCATGATGATTGCATTGTCACTATACATTAAAAAAATAGTGATACCTACATATCGATGGTGAAGTGCCAATAATACCTACCAACTGACATTTTTCGAGAAATTCACTTTTTGATCGTTTTGATTTTAAAGGTGATTTTTAAAGGTAATGCAAATGTAATGATCATGTTTTAGTGAAATCTCCTAAGCGTATTTTAGTTGCAACACCATATTAAATGTGGAAATACCTCCCAAGCACTGAGTAATATAATATACTTATAAATATTATTTATTTACAAATTGATTTCAGCTGATTTCAACAATAGTCCTATCATTTATTTTCAACCGACTTCAAAAAAGGAGGAGGTTATCAACTCGTCTGTATTTTTTTTTTTTTTTTTTTTTTTTATTATGTTTGTTACCAGATTTCTCGGGACTGGGTGAACCGATTTTGATGATTCTTTTTTTATTTGGAAGCTAGTGCTTCCCGTGTGGTCCCATTTTAATTTGGTCCAGTTCTGACCATGGCATCCATGAGAAAACCGTATAAGTTTTAAATTTTTTTAAAACTTATACGGTTGGGAGTCACTGTGGAGAAGTGTCGAAAGTCGAACCGTGTCAATCGAGTACCGTGTTTTAAATTCAGTTTTTCCCGCGATAACGATAAAACCATATTGTTCTATATACTGTGACGTGCCTTTTCAAACAACATAAGTGATAGTGAAACCAGAACTAAATATTTTCAAGTGGTTGTCGAATAAAACACAAAACAAATCTAAAAATTCAAATAACGGACGTAAAAGCACTGTAAAAAACACTGTGTCATCTAAATGGAAAGGATCGCGATCTGTGTTGGTCCGTGTCACTGAGTCATAAACACAGCGACCGACCAGTGCGTTGGCTCCGCCCACTACGCACCGTGTCGTACAGTGCCCAGTTGTTGGAAAGGATCGGGTTCTGTGTTCTACCGTGCCATCGTTTAACCTGTTTGTTTTGTTTTTGTGACCGTGCTTTGAGCGTAGAATCAACGTTTTTCAATAATGTCGTTGCAGCGCACGCCACCATCTAGCCAATCTAGTTCTCTGAGTCATACGCAGTCCGAATCGGACTTAAACACTGCCGTGCAGGAAAGTGACACTTCCTTCGTGAACACGAAACGAAGCAACAAACGCCAGCGTTCAGACGAGCCCCTGTCACCCAGAGATCAGGCGCAGCAGGATCTTAAGCATGAAATAATTGCGATGTTAAATAGCTGGAAGACAGAATTTGAGTCAAAGCTTACTGACATGTTTACAAAACAAAACAATCTTATATCTAAACTCTCCGCCGACATAGCTGAGCTGAAGCTACAAAACTCCAACATGCAAAAATCCTTGGAAGACACAGATAAGTCAATGAAATTTATTAATAAGCAGTACGAAGACATCAAAGCGAGGGTCGAAAAATTAGACAACGAGCACCTGACCCAGCGTAAATGTATTGAAAGCCTGGAAAGGAAGTTACTGGATCAAAATTTAAAGTCCAGATCGTCCAGCATTGAAATAAGAAATATCCCAATGATTGAAAACGAAACTCGTACGGACCTTTCTAATGTCGTATGCAAGATTGGCCAGGCTATTGGGACAGTAACAACAGCATCGGATCTTCGGGATATTTACCGCATACCCGGTAAGCCAGACTCCATACGTCCAATCGTTGCGGAGTTCCAAACCGTCCAGTTAAAACAAAAAACTATAGCCGCAGTGCGATCATTTAACAAAAACAGCACGTCTTCAGAAGATAAGCTAAACACCGAAATCATTAGTATCCCCGGAAAACGGCAACCAGTATATGTTAGTGATCACCTCCCGGCGAGCTCAAAGAAATTATTTCACCTGTCAAAGGAATTTGCAAAACAAAACGGTTTCCAATTTTGTTGGTCATCGAATGGTAACATATTCCTGCGCAAGGTGCAAGGAGAAAAACAACTTTTGATCTCATCAGAACAATCCTTATTGGACCTGCGCAGGACTCTGTGACTATTAATTTGTTTCAAATACCTTTTTGTCTGCCTAGTTTTAATACATCTAATTTATATTATGCTTAACTTTTTAAAACTTACCTTTAATTTACAAATAAAATTGTACAATACACACACAAAACCAATAACTCGCTCTCACACACAAAGATACTACCAAATTCACTCGCACACACATTCACTCGCACCCATCATGTTCTGTACACGGCTTAAGGATAGTACGTACGACAATGTTTACGTATTATACACAATGCACGCATGTTGCGCTACTATTGAATTTGTCTTCCTTCCAAATGGCTAACCATGACCAAATAAATAACATTAGTAGTGACCTTGACTTGTGTAATTCCGAAAATTCGTACTTTTGCAGCCCAGAGAACTGTGACAAATACGTTGGCAACTCTAGACAAGCTTTAAAGATAATTCATATCAATATTAGAAGTGTGAATAAAAACTTTGACCAACTTCGCATCTTACTGTCCCTTACAAAAGTTAACTTTGATGTTATAGTCCTATCCGAATGTTGGCTTAGTAAGGTGAAGGATCTACCTATCCTCGATGGTTATGTATCACATTGCACCAGGAACATAATTAATCAAAATGACGGTATTATTATTTTCACCAGTACAAAAATTGAAAACTGCCTAGTTTACGAACCAGCCTTCAAAGACGCAAATTGTCTGGTTTGTAAAATAGGTAAGAACGTAGAAATTGTCGCTATTTATCGTCCCCCTTCACTTAGAACTAAAAATAACTTTGATAATTTCCTAGACAGCTTAAATACAGTCTATAATGGACTAAAAACTAGTACGCATGTCCTCATTGGTGATATCAACATCGACATCAGTGGCACGAACAAAGGCCCCATTTCAGAGGAATACTTAACCTTTAATGCATCTCACGGCCTTTTCCCAACGCACACACTCCCCTCTAGAATCAATACATGTCTGGACCACATACTTCTAAAATCTAAACTGCCTTCTACAACAGTATTACTAGAATCAAATATAACTGATCACATGCCTGTTGTATTATTCATAGAAAATGTGTGTCCTAAACGTCAATACAAAAACAGTAAAACGCGTATTAATTATCCGTTATTAAAACTGGAAATAGAAAGCACTAACTTCCAACCTCTGTTAGAGATGGATGACGCTAACACCGCGACTAACTATTTAATATCTACAATTTCAGCAATTATGAATAAACACACGCAAACAATTCTGGTGCCTAATAGGCAAAAAATTTTAAAGCCGTGGGTCACACCAGGGCTCCTGCGCTGCATTCAAAACAAGGATAGGTTACACATTAAAGCTAATAAATCTCCAGATAACATGACGATTAAAGTTACCTATACACGATATAGGAATTATACAAATCAACTTCTACGAAAACTTAAAAACGCGTATGAGAAAAGTCAATTGGACAAAGCAGGTAATGACCCTAAAGCCCTCTGGAAAGCTATCAAAGAGATAACTAACACTCAAAAAGTCAAAGACAATCCTTTGGAGCTACTTGAAATAACGGAGAGCCCAAAATCGTCTGCCGACCTTGTCTGCAACTTTTTCACTGAAGTCGGTGAAAAACTAGCAAACAACATCCTTCTGTCTCAGACTTCACCTTCACCAGCTGGATCTGCACCAGCTGTGTGTGATGACTCTGGCCCTTTTCAACCACCTGCCTCAAACTGTTCCGAAAATCATCTACCCAACTCGCTCGTTATCCTAGAAGTAGATGAGGCAGACGTTGAAACCATGATTCTACAGCTGCGGCCGGATTGTGCTACTGGATGGGATGGAATTCCTTCTTCCCTCCTCAGAGAGTGCCGACATACTCTGATTCCACCAATAACGCACATCTGTAATCGTGCTATTGTCACTGGTGTGTTCCCTGACGCTTTAAAAAAAGCAATTGTACACCCAATTTACAAGGGTGGGGACAGAGATTGCGTCAATAATTATAGGCCCATATCGGTGTTGCCAGCCCTATCAAAGATTTTAGAAAAAATTCTATATAAATCGCTTAAAAATTTTCTAAACCGTTTTAAAATCTTAGCCGACAACCAGTACGGATTCAGATCTGGTGTCTCTACAGAAGATGCAGTGTCGGATTTGACAGAGCAAATAGTGAAAAACTTAGACGATAGAAATAGATGCCTATGTATATATCTTGATCTCTCCAAAGCGTTTGATACAGTCTCTGTCCCCATCCTCTTATCAAAGTTGGAAAAAATAGGAGTACGAGGCGTTGCTTTGGATATATTTAGAGACTACCTTTCCCGGCGTAAGCAACGTGTCAAAATAGGCAATTGTCTCAGCGAGGAACGCACTATCCTCTTTGGGGTCCCACAAGGGAGTATTCTGGGTCCCCTGTTATTCTTGGTGTATATAAATGACCTCTGCACAATGCCACTTCACCACACCAAAGTTTTTACATATGCTGATGACACAGCTGTATTTGTTTGGGGGCGGAACTGGCTGGCGGTCAAGGATAGAGCCGAATATTCCCTCTCTAAAATAACGACCTGGCTAAGACAAAATCTCCTCACACTAAACCTACTCAAAACATATTTCCTACCATTTACCTTGAGACCCAAAACTAAACCCCCAACAGATTATTCCATAATAGCACACACTTGCGATACCCGACACAAATGCACCTGCCAGGTTATCTCCCGGGTAGAATCGGTAAAATACTTGGGAGTGCTGATGGATGATGGACTGAGGTGGGACAGGCAGATTGGATCAATCATTACCAGAACTAGACGGCTTATAGTTGTGTTCAAGACCCTAAGAGATTCTGCAACTCTAGAAAAACTGAAGCTAGTCTACCTAGCCCTATGTCAGTCCATTATCCAGTACTGCATAACGGTGTGGGGAGGTGCAGCTAAGACGTGTCTGCTCGGGTTGGAGCGAGCACAGAGAGCTGTGCTCAAGGTCATGACCAAAAAACCGTACAGGTTCCCCACCTCACAGCTATTCTCTGAATGTAAAGTCCTCACTGTACGTCAGCTCTATGTGCTCAAATCCATCGAGAGAAGACAACGAAATGTTCCCTTACCCGACCCAAATAAGCGTAGCAAATCTTCTATATGCCCTACTATACCCTGCCGGACCTCATTCGCCAAACGCCAATTTAATAGCTTAAGCAGTAAACTTTATAATCATGCTAATAAAAATCTAAAGATAGCAAAAATGTGTCGGCAAGAAATTAAAAAGAAAGTTACAGACTGGCTCCAAAGGATGGATTATCAGGAGACTGAAAATTTATTCACCTTCATGTCCTGATTTAAAATCGAGACAAACTCCCATTCATACTTCGTACTTCCCCTTCTCACACACATTCGAAGGTGCGAACCTAACCAGACACTCACACACTCACCCCACCTCTTTACACTAATATGCACGTACATACAACACACTCCCACCACATTCACATTACACACATACACGCGCAGACATACAAACACACATAATTCTTTAGCATGTTCAACTTCTTCTTCTGTTATTATTAATTAATACCGATATGTGTTCTACCTTGTATAAATGTTCTACCTTCTTTTGTAATAGATAATTTATTTTTACCTACATGTTATTAAACGACACTTACCCTGGCTGTGAATTATGTATCCGACTCTCCTCCACAACGTTGTAATATTGTTGATCAACAATAAAATTGAGCCCATGGCTGAACGCTGACCCCCAAGATACAGGTCCAGGCCTAGTTTGGGGGTTAGGATCAGATTCGTGGAAATACATTCTTGTGTTAACTAATTACGACTGGACTGGAACATGTATTTTTAGTGTCAAATAAAAGTTTTTATTTTTTTTTTATTTTTTTATTTTATTTGCATTAAGTATGTAGTTAACTTTCAATCTCTTCTTAATAGATTTGAATGAGAAGGAGGTACTAAAAAGCGGAAAATAAAAAGCTTTTTACAAAAAAGACAACCGCCTTCAAAAAGTGAAAAATAACTTTTTTAAAGTCACTACTTTAAAAGTCAATCATTTATTGATTTGTCCACAAAAACAATTGATCGAAACACACTAAACATTAGTATTAGGTATTACATGGAAACAATAAAAACTTATGGTCGCGACTGAGAGTCGCGGAGGATCGTTGTCGTACGTCCGTTCCAGTCGGCGATCGGGGCTCTGTCTCCCTTTCGCTCGCGTCCCTTCTCCTGTGCCAGCGGCGAAGGGGCGCGGGCGGCGGAGGAGGCGGGGGCGCGCGCGTCGTGACCCTACATAGTACCAACACCGTACCTACCATAGTCATAGAATCCCGCGCTACATCCTCCCCCTCTAGCCTAACTTAGTGTCCTCGCAGTTGGGCTAGTCCTAGGCTAACCTACGCGGCCTACCACGTCTACGTTTCTCTCGGATGGGAGGCTCTACCTGACCAGCGAAAGGCGTGAGGTTCGAAACGTGATATTTCCCTACGTTCCTACTGGTCTGTACATTCTCCAGACCGTAAGTGGTTGGGCTGATAATCTTCCCGATTTTGTATGGGCCGTCACGACGCGGGATAAATTTTGCAGTCTGTCCACGCCCTGCGTCGTTAGGTCCCTGCGTTTTCAATAATACTAGGTCGCCTACCTTATATTCTGGCGCTGGCCTCCTCTTTTGGTCGGCATTCTCCTTCTGGACGGCCTGCGCTTTCTCGTGAGTGTCTCTGGCCTGGTCCAGGGTTGCAGCCATCTTCTTTAAGTACGGCGTAATGTTAGGCACGAAGTTGTCGTGTTCTACGATCGCCCTCATGTCTGTCGCAGAGTCGGAAGGAGCCCGTAACTCTCTCCCGAAGGTGAGGTACGCCGGCGAATACCCTGTGCTGCTAGTAATCGCAGAATTCATAGCAAACCTGATTGCGGCGAGATGCACGTCCCATGTAGTATGGTCGTGACCTACGAGCATAGCTAACTGAGGTTTGAGGTCCCGGTTCTTCCTCTCTATAGGATTAGCCTCGGGATGATAAAAAGGTGTGAGCGACTGGCTAATTCCCAGAACGTGGCAGACCTGCTGCATAACCTCGCTCACGAATTGCACGCCGTTGTCGCTGATAAGGCGGCGTGGCACTCCATATCTGAGGAACACCTCATTCGCGAGAGTCTGGGCACATTCGACACTGGTGGCATTCTCCAGAGGAAACAATTCCACCCAGCGCGAGCAGACATCTTCTACTATAAGCACCCACCTGTTTTTATTAGGCGTCTCTACGAGCGGGCCGAACAGGTCCACGGAGACTACCTCGAATCGTCGTGACACAGCGGGGGTTTGCAACAGCCCTGCCGGTTTGCGGTTGTCAGCTTTATATCTCTGACAAGGCACGCACTCCTTTATGTAGTTTGCGATGAACGTGCGCATGCCAGGCCAATAATACCTCGCACGAACGCGGCTTAATGTGCGCTCCACGCCGAAATGACCAGCTGTTGGCGCGTCGTGGAGGTCAGCCATGACCTGCTTGCGTTCATGTTAGGGCACTACTAAGCAGCAGTCTTCTCCGTCGTCCGACTCCAAGCTGTACCTGTAGAGGATACCGTCAGAGATGGTGTACCCGCGGTCAGACCATGGTCTCCCCCTAGAGGGTTCGTCGGACTCCATGTCCTCAATAATTTTACGAACCTCTGGGTCCAACAACTGATTGCTGCGGATATCACCGCTGTTCCTCTTCGGCATATCGACTATTGCCATACATATGTCACACTCATTCTGATCCTCCGAACAGACAGGTCGCGACAAAGTATCTGCGACGACGTTCGAGCGACCGGGTGTGTATTCGATACTGAGATCAAACTCTTGCAAAGTAAGGGCCCATCTGGCCAGTCGGCCACTAGGTGACCTTTGGCTCATCAGCCACCGTAAGGGTTGGTGGTCCGTCCTAACCGTAACCTTCGCGGTTTCTACATAGCCGCGAAACTTACCAAGTGCCCACACGACGGCGAGAGCCTCTCGCTCGGTCGTGGAGTAGTTCTTCTCGGCGCTAGTGAGAAGTCGACTTGCGTACTCTATGGGCCTCTCATCGTGTCCCTCCCCCTGCATCAGAACAGCCCCAAGGCAATAAGCGCTGCTGTCAGTGCAAAGAACGAAGGGTTTCGACTCGTCTGCCTGACAGAGAATGGGCGCGGACACGAGGAGAGACTTGATACGTTCAAACGCCTCCTGTTGTTCAGCGTCCCATCGCCAAACACTCGACTTCTTCAGGAGGTTAGTAAGGGGCCTCGCGACTTCCGCGTAATTATTAATAAAGCGTCGGTACCAACTCGACGTCTGTAAAAAGCACTTTAAGTGTTTTACGTTTTGAGGGGCAGCCATGTTGTCAATGGCCGCTGTCTTGTCTGGGTCCACCTGGATACCGCCCGGCACGATAACGTGACCTAGGAATTTGACAGACTCCCTCGCAAAGAAGCTCTTATCCCTATTGACTCTCAACTTAAACATGGCCAGTCGTTCGAAGACTGCCTCCAGGTTAGCCAGGTGCTTCTCGAAGGGCCCTGGTGACAGCAATATCAGGTCATCTAGGTATACCAGTAGTTCCACCTCCTTCAGGTTTGACCGGAACCGGTCCATCATCCTTTGGAATGTGGCTCCCGAATTTCGCAGTCCCATCGGCATCCGCTTAAATCTAAAGGTACCAAGTGGTGACGTAAACGCAGTCTTGTCTTGGTCCTCTGGGCAGACGCTGACCTGATGGTAGCCTGAGCGAAGGTCAAGGATGGTCATATACTCACTGGTCTTGGCCGCGTGCAGTATGTCCTCGACGCGTGGGAGGGGGTACCGGTCGGGCTCGGTGACCGCATTAAGCTTCCGGTAGTCTATACAAAGCCTTAAACTCCCATCCTTCTTACCCACAAGCACGACATTGGAGGCCCAAGGTGACTCGCACTCTTCAATAATGTCATCTCGCAGCAGCTTATCAAGCTCCTTTTGCAAAGCCTCCTTCTTATTTTGTGACATCCTGTACGGTGGACAAGCAATAGGTTCTTGGTGTGCACTCACCTTTATACGATGCGTCGCGAACTCGGTCGCCGGTCCGTCGCGCGCGAACTGCGGCGCGCGGTGTTCAATAAAAGCGTCAAGTGTACGCCGCTGCTCGGGGGTTAATTTCGAACCTTCATCCGGGCGCAAAGATAACTCAGTGGATGCGGCGCGCAATAGGTCCGCATCGGTAGGGTCGAGCGTATAACTGTAAACAAAATCATAACAACGTTCCGCACTGCCCGAGAACGACCAATTGCGTCGGGCGACGTCTAACACCATACCGGCCCGGGTCAAGAAATCTACGCCTAAGAGCGTCCTAATATTACTGCCCGGTAATACTAAAAACTGACACATTACCCTGCGACCTTCAATTATAATATCTACCTCGGCTGACAACAGGTCTCTCCACCCTTGTGTGCCATCAGCTAGGCGTACGAAACGTTTAGTTTCGCTAAACTGAACTCCTGAATCTACTAAGAGTCGATATAATAGGGGACTCGCAATACTATGCGTAGCGCCGGTATCTACAATCGCCACGCCGTTACGGCCCATAACACTAATATTTACCATCGGGTGACGTTCGCGCGCACTCATATTCGTTATTTCAACGCACGAAGCGGTATCACTCGTATTACTAATGTTATTATTACTACTATCGCCATGACAATAAAAATCTACATCAACCGTGTTGAAAGATGTTTTTTCGTCTGGTTTAGACAATGTTTTCGCGCAAATATCACATTTCGACCTCACGACGCCTTGTTTACCGCAACCATAACAACGTAACTCCTTATGCGTAGTGTCGCTATTGTTTTTATAAATAGTTGCCTTATCGCGATTACGACACTCGTCACTAACATGCCCAAATAACTTGCAATAACTACAACGGGGCCTATTCTTGTTGTTGCTACGCGGCGCAGTCGAACTCGAATTCGATTCCGTGAGATTGCGGCTGGTAATAACCCCCGCCGATGTTTTGGTTTGCGGGGTCGGGTTCATATTATTATTTATAACAGGATTGTTTACCTTAAGCGCCTTGTATGTATCCTCCGCGATCCTCACCTTATATAATAGGTCATCTAAATTACGTACAGAATCACGCGGCACTCTTTTTATTACGCGTCGGTGCAGTAATCCGTAGCAAAAGTCTACCTGCACTACTTCGTCGAGCTTATACGGTAATTTCGCAATTAATGCCCGCACTTTACACAAAAACACCTCCGCACGTTCTTCCTCTCGTTGTTCCGTAGCGAAGATCTGCCGTAGGACTTGATGCGCGGGTTGCACCACGCCGTAGGTCGCGCGGAGACGTGCGATTGCGTCCGGCCATGTGGCCGCCGACGCCTTGACGCCGCGCCACCATACTGCCGCTTCGCCTTCCAGCAGCATCGGCAATCCTCGGAGGGCGTGCTCGTCGCTCACGGCCGCGCACTCCTTGTATACTTCGACGGCATCCAGGAATGCTTCCAGGACCTCAGCGTCTTGGGAGGACCCGTCGAATCTCGCCGTGCATCTTGTAAAATTGGCGTCAGCACGCGACGCGGCTGCAGCAGCGGCACTTCCGCTGCTCGCGTTGGTGTATGGAGAGACCCCTACTGGGGTGGAAGCCCTGAATTCGCCGTTAGATGTCATCAGCGAGTTGATGAGGCTTCTATTAGCTTCCACTTGCGCACGCGTCATCGTATCGATCAGCGTGGATAGGAAGTCTGGGGGGAACTGAGGAGCTGGTTGCTGTGTCGACCTTGAGCCGGCGCTCGCGGTTTCGTCCGCGTGGCCACGCTCGATGACGCTCTCCTCCTCTTCAGTGAGCGTGACGTTATCCTCATCCTCTCCTCGTTGCTGACGGAGCGCTTCTCCTCTCCTCGTTGTCGGCATCTTCACGTTAGTGATGACAACGGTAAGGTCGAATGTCCGTACCTATTTCTAACAAGGTGAGTAGGTACACGTTCGGTCACGTAGGCACTGGATCACATCATTAACGGTCGTAACGGTTCGAGCCACTAGTTTGGGCGCCAGTTTAAAGTCACTACTTTAAAAGTCAATCATTTATTGATTTGTCCACAAAAACAATTGATCGAAACACACTAAACATTAGTATTAGGTATTACATGGAAACAATAAAAACTTATGGTCGCGACTGAGAGTCGCGGAGGATCGTTGTCGTACGTCCGTTCCAGTCGGCGATCGGGGCTCTCTCTCCCTTTCGCTCGCGTCCCTTCTCCTGTGCCAGCGGCGAAGGGGCGCGGGCGGCGGAGGAGGCGGGGGCGCGCGCGTCGTGACCCTACATAGTACCAACACCGTACCTACCATAGTCATAGAATCCCGCGCTACACTTTTCACTTTTTGAAGGCGGTTGTCTTTTTTGTAAAAAGCTTTTGTAATATTACATTGTTTATATATATAAATATTCAAAACAAAGCGTAAGGTGCAATCAAACAACAGTGTGGTCGTTCAGACCACGCTAATTGCCAGAACGGTTTCCCTGCATCGAAACAAGCCGCGAAGTTCAAGTGCTTGTTGATAAGGAGATCAAAGGCATGTGTGTGGCTTGTCGGCTCGGGACAGAAGTGCTGGACGAAGCTGCCAAAGTGGATGATGTGGGAGTGACAACGGATGAAATCGACTGTATTGTTCACGAATCCTGCATTGACGCGACGCTGCCCGACGAATAGTTGCAGGGCTTGCGCTTTGCTTGCTGGGCGGCGTGAGCCCAGGCTCCCTGCGCTCACCAAGCGCCTCAGTTGACGTACCTAAAGTGACGGTTTTTTTTTCTCTTATTTTTCTGTGACTATTTAATTTTGAATTGGTTTTATTTTATTGTCCTTGTGTTTAAGTATATTATATTCACTACATTTTAAGTTTTAATAATTTATGTTTGTTGCCGGCTGTAGCGACGCCGGTATCAGTGCTAGTCAACCTTCCACATCGTTGGATGCCCTGGTGAGATGCCCCCATTGCTCACAGGCACCCTTTTTTAAAGGTAAACGGGGACTGAGGATACACTATGGCAAGATTCACAAACCTCATAGTGTACCTTTGTGCCCTGCAGCCACTTCCTAAACACCTTCTGAAATTACACTATGGAAAATATTGTCAAAATTAAAAAATTCTACTCCCGTTTTAAAGAGAGTGCCACGGGGCGCAAGACGGTCTGTTGCATTAAATTTGGCGCAATGTGTTCGTCTTGCGACCCAAGAGAATTCTCAGAGTGCCTAGGAGCAATTGCTTACCTTCCCTTATAGGATTCTGCAAGTGCAAAAAAATTTGGCTACCAAAAAGACAAACCAAATTAAAGATACTTGCATCAATTCGTCCCTTATTTTAGACTCAAAATTTCCTATATTGCATATTTATTTTATTTTTTTTTGCTTTTTGCGGCTGTGATATCACTGCGACCAGAGTTGGTCTATTGTGATCGCCGCTTGTGTTGGTTAGAGATCGCTGACATATTGCATAACCACACATCAAAAGGCGTGTGTTGTCTTGTGGAATCAAAGTTGAGCGAGGGTGACATTAGGGGAGCTGTTAGGATTTTATTCAGCAGCGATGTGGTGGCGCCGTACTCTCCAGAAACTCTTTCAGCTCTGGAGAGTAAACACCCAGCGCCTGCGGATGGTCTCGCCTTTCCCGACCCTCCCGACCTCCCTGATCTGGATTCGATTTTTTTTAATATTTCAGCTCCCCAGTTATTAGCAGCCGTGAGTTCCTTCCGGAGTGGTTCCGCTGGCGGCCTCGACGGCTTAACTCCACAGTACTTAAAGGACCTGTTGAGCTCGGCCGCCGGGGATGTAAGTGAGTCACTGTTGAAGGAGCTTGCGGCTCTGGTTAATTTTATGCTCTGCGGCGGTGTGAACGATGCCGTCGTCGATGTCCTGTATGGGGCAAATTTCAAGAAGGACGGCGGCATTCGTCCTATCGTCGTGGGGTGCACCTACAGGCGTATGGCAGCCAAAATTTGCTGTAAAATTTACAGCGAAAACCTTACCAAGAAGTTTCAGCCCCTGCAGCTTGGTTTTGGTTCCAGAGGGGGCTGCGAGGCTGCCGTATATGCCCTATAGACTTTTTTAAAATCAAACAAAGGTGAAGTCATTCTTAAGGTTGACGTTAAGTACGCCTTCAACTCCGTCAATAGAGACACTTTGTTGGCCGAAGTCAAAAAAGAATTACATTCTTCATCAATTCTTAATGTGTCCCTGGATGACCGAGCGTGGCTACAAGCCACACTACCCATTCGTTTTGATGGTCTCGGGGTCCGAAAAATTTTCAGTGTTAGTTTGCCGACGTTCCTGTCCTCCGTCCACAGCACCGAAAAGTTGACCACAAAAATCTTATCCTCGTCACTGGTTGACTTTGAAGTGCCATGCTTGACTGACGCGGTGAACGCCTGGAAAGTGGCTTGCCCAAATACGGTTCGGCCCGTGAACCCATCTTCCCAGAGACAGTGGGATGAGCCGCTCTGCAGGTTGGTACGGAATGAACTCATTAATACGTCCACCAATTCTGCTGAGCGTGCCCGCTTGCTGGCTGTGAGTGAGTGGGAGTCGGGCCTCTGGCTTCAGGCATTGCCATCACCTAACATAGGTACTATGTTTGGTGACTCTACATTCCGGCTCGCTACATGCCTACGTCGTGGCGCTCCTTGCGGGGCCCCACATCGCTGTCAATGCGGTGCAGATGTCGACTGCCTCGGTCACCATGGCCTTTCCTGCTGTAAGAGCGCAGGCCGGATAGCACTGCACGCCAGCATTAATGACATCAATGAAAGAGACCAGGTGGAATGACCATAATGCCGTGGAAGTTGGGTAAGCCTTTGGTATGGGATGCAACTTGTGTCGACACCCTTGCGCCATCCCATCTTCCTAGCACGTCGTGTTGTGCTGGGGCGGCTGCTGCAGGTGCGGAAAACCTCAAACGGCGTAAATATAACAACCTTCTTGAAAGTTATATGTTTGAGCCGTTTGGGGTCGAAACATTAGGGCCATGGGGCCCGAGTGCTCACCTTGTTTTTAGGGACATTGCTAAGCGGCTGGTCGACTCTTCACGTGACCAGAGGGCTGGCCATTTCTTGGGCCAAAGAATTAGCATTGCCATTCAACGTGGTAATGCTGCTAGTCTTTTGGGCACTTGTCCCATTGAGAGCGATGCGGACGAGTTTGTTGATGCCCTGTGAGCCCTCCATTGTACATATTATATATTTATATTTATTTTGAGGCTTTGTATATATTATATTTAATTGTTTTATGTTAATAAAGTTCATCTTTTACAATACAATCACATCCATAATTAACTGGGTAAATAATGTCAATTTCAGACTAAAATTATGTTTTGCAGCCAACGGCTGGCCGCACCAAACATTAACCTCAACTATTAAGGGTCAGTTCTCGACAAAATAGTCGCAAAAAATTCTAGGGGTGACAATTGATAAAATCTTAGGTAATTGGAAAGCACATACAGAAGAATAAAATTATATGAGAAAACTAGCGGGCGCGGCAGACGTTGTCACGCCTACCAGTACCTACTACACTTTATCTGTAGTGGGTACCCGAAGCCTACTCTACTTTATATACATGAGCCTAAACTAGAGTTCAATCAAAATTGGAACAAACCGTAGCTGCTTGAAATAATAATATAAAATTTTTAGGGTAGCACTTGGCTTCGGCCCGTGTTGCCCTGTAAACCGGCACATAAGGGCCGAGATATAAAAATATATACCAACAAAATAATAATAATAATAATATTTATTTTGTACAAGACATTGACATAAAAGTACCTACATAATAGAGTCTTATAAATAGGTTGTACAACAGTGATACAATTTAAAGTCGAACGTCTGACTCCTAAACTAGGCAATAAGCCTGTGTCTTAGAAGCCAATGTTCCCCAAAGTTATAGTGACATACAACTGTTTACTAATGCTTAATCGTACAAGTACTTCTTACGTTACAATAAAAACTAGATACTATGTGCATACAGTATGTAACTAATTTAAGAAATAATTTTAATAAGACTTTCAGTTTCTTCATATGATAACTCCTGCAACCACTTGGTCAGAATAATTTTTATTTCATGTCTTGTGCGAATATAAATTGATAAAATTTTATTTATTTTATTGTAAAGTCGACAGCTAGTAGCAAGAAACTGGCGACCAGCAAATGCGGTACGACACCTGATGGGATCACAGACAGGAAACCCTTTGCGTCTTAAATGAAAAACCCGAGATATTTTAAGTCTGGTACCAGGGCTAGGAGTGGACAATTGCAGCCATTATGACTTCCTAGGCAGGTATGAGCTTTCACCAAGCCTGACTCTTGTGGTGGAGTAGTAGTGTTAGGTAACGAAAAGCGAATAATTTTTGTTTTTTCGATATTAAGAGTCAAAAGATTTACCGAAAGCCATTCCATTACCAAACGAAGCGCGTATTCAGCTTTTTGTTTTGCCTTTGGCCAGTCGACATCGTAAACTATCAAAGCCGTGTCATCGGCATAGGTAAATATGTCACAATTGGGAGCCTGAGCTTGACATAAATCATTGATGTATACTAGGAAGAGCGTAGGCCCAAGGATGCTTCCCTGCGGTACACCGAAATTAATATTCTTATGATCGCTCATAAAAGAGTCGATCTTCACACATTGCGTACGATTGGCTAAATAGTCTCTGAAAATGTTCAAGGCTGGGCCTCGCACCCCAATTTGCTCAAGTTTCGAAATGAGGATGGGAATAGATACCGTGTCGAACGCTTTGGATAGATCCAGGAAGATACCGTAGCATTTCATTTTCTTATCCAACTTATCAACTAATGTTTTGGTCACGTCTACTACAGCATCCTCTGTTGATATACCAGATCTGAATCCATACTGGTTACTCGAAATGATATTATATTTATTTAGGAAGCTTATCAGACAGTTGCTGAGTATTCTTTCAAGGATCTTTGATAATGAGCTCAATACGGAAATGGGGCGGTAATTTGTAACACTAGCTTTATCGCCTCCCTTGAAGACGGGATGTACTACTGCCTTTTTAAAAGCGTCAGGGAAAATGCCAGAATCGATCGCTCGGTTACATATATGTGTTATGGGCACCGCCAAATAGACACTCGACTGCTTGAGCACCTTAGCTGGAATATTATCGTAGCCAGTGGCACAGTCGCTACGTAAGGAGTCGATAAGAGTTTTCACATGTGCTTCATCTACTGGCATTACTACCAGTGAGTTACAACTATGTCGGCGCACTGCTTCCATTTTACAGCGGCTTGTTGTAAGAGGAGTAACGTTTGAGGCCAGGGTTTGACCTATATCGACGAAAAAGCTGTTCACATAATTTACTGAGCTTTTTGGAACGCTGAAAAGTTGAAGCAATTCCTTGGGGCACTGCGGTTGCGAACAGGTGTTTGTAATTTTTTTTACAGTCTTCCATGCAGCTTTTGAATTATTTTTAGCTTTAATCAGATCAACTTTATCGTGTGTACGCCTAAGCTCTTTTAGTAAAGAATTTAGAAAATTGCGGTACCGCGTGTAGGTGACTTTCAAGATGGTATTTTTTGGATCGCTGGTTACTTTTTTATGCATCATGTCTCTATTACGTATGCAACGGACCAACCCTAGTGTCATCCATGGTTTGATAACACGGACCCTTCTTTGGATTCGTATACAATGGGAATGCTTGTTTATGATTTTTTGCAGCATGGTAATGAATAATTCAGCACCCAGACCTGGATCAGACTCTTCCAGGATCGTGTTAAAATCGGTGTTTTCTATTTCATTTTTAATTGCAGCATAATTATATCGGTAGTACGAACTGGCACTGTTTTTCGTCATAGGACCTTTGGATTTTAGACACAAAATGACGGGAATGTGATCAGTGATGTGAGAATCAAGTAATATGACGCATGCTGTTCCCCTAGTTTTTAAAAGGACGTGGTCTAAACAGTTTCCTGATCGCGTTGGTCGTAAATAAGTAGGTAGTAGTCCCAGTGAGGCAGTCAAGGTAAGATAGTCACTTGCGTGCTGATCATTGCTATTCGGTTTTATATCTACATTCATATCTCCAATGAGAACTATATTAGTGTAATGATTTAGAGTATTCACAAGACTGTTTAGACTATTATAGAATTGATCCAAGTTATGATATGAGGGAGAGCGGTATATACATATGATAGCAGTATTTTCTACGATACAAACAAGGCAATTTGCATCGAGATACGGGGGTTCATGTATTGCACTTGTAATGGAAGCTTTAGAATATACTACAACTCCATCATTCTGTGACCTATTGTTGACTGTGGCGTGACAGTTGTACCCCAGCAGAGCCGGCAAGGGCCCGGATACGTTGAGCCAGCACTCAGTAAATACAACAATATCAAAATCAGTTTTTGTAGTAGATAACATTGCTATAAACTGGTTAAAGTTTTTGCTTATACTTCTTATGTTGACATGAATTATTTTAAGACTATTATTTGGGTGGTCAATAAAATCACAACAACGGTCAGGAGAACATTCATGAATGCTGGCCATGGAAAAATTATCGATTTCAGTAGATATACTATTAATTACAGCCATTAGTAATAAATTAAGCAAACACAAAGCAAGGGAAGAGATATGTTATGGCTTTGAAGACCTAAGTCGATCACGAGAGCAATAATTTGTATAATTAAAGCTAGCGATTTATATATGAGGCGTAAAGCGATTAAGGATTTAATAGGTAGGACGCAGTTATTCAAATTAATTAAAAGTATGTTGCAGTAGTTGATCATATTACTGTCGAAAATAAGTGATTTGCAAAAAAATACCTGTAAATATACTGAATGATATTGAAATAACAAAACAAGGGATGATTGAGTACAAAAGAGTGGTAACGTAAATCCAAACAAAATTGGAATTTTCTGAAATAACACAAACAAAAATAAAACTAATAAAGCATAACTAAAATGGAACGAACAGTGTCGAACATGCATAAAGTTATGAAAAAATATACAAATGAGAGAAAAAGAGTTTAAGAGTCATTGTTTTTTAGCCAAAACTGATAGACATTTTACTGTTTTAATTTGCGTAGGTTTCTCATTAGGATCTTTAGAATCTTTTCGAATGAGAATTCTTCCGTAAGAGTTCCAGCAAGAGAAGTTATTGGCTTTCGCAAGTACCCGGGCATCGTGGAATAGCTTCTTCTTTGATGGTGGCAGATGCTCGTCGACATAAATTGGTTTCTTTTCCCCAGGTAAGCCAATCGAATGGGAGTTCAGTTTGTCAGCCACTGGCCGGTCTTTGTTATAGCGCCGTACGCTTGACAGAAATTCGTTCCTTTTCTGAACTGATGTAAACTCTGCTACAATGGGTCTTGGAGTACCGGACGATCCTGGTAGACGGAAGAAATCACGTAGGTTAGACGCCTGGATTTCTACGTCAATAACTTTCCCCACAGCAGACACCACGGCTAAAAGATCATCTGAGCTCTCTTTAGCTTTTTGCGGAATGTTTCTGAGTTCAATCGTAGCCGGACGGGATTGAAGCTGCAGGTCCTGAATATATTGTTCTAGCTGAACTATGCGATCATCGTGTTCTTTTTTCTGATTTTCTATTCCAGCTACTTTAACCTTTATATCCTCATAGCATGAATTCATAAACTCCATTCCGCGGTCTATTTTAAGTTGCGAGTCCCGAATCTCGGAATACTGAATTTTCAGGTCACTCAATTCTTTAGAAAGTCTAGATAATACCTCATCATGCTCAGTTTTCCAGTTTGCAAGACGGTCATCATGCTCTGTTTTCCAAGAGGTAAGCATTTGCCTAATTTCGCTTTTGAAATCATCAAATGTCCGCGTGAATTGGTTTGTTTGACAGTTCGGGGAATCATCGATGCGTTGGCGCTTATTTCTCACGGTAATATTACCAGCCTGCTTTTCTTCCGATTCTGCTGTAGATGATAGATCCGGTTCGGATAAAGATTGCCCAGATTGAAGCAATATTTTTGAAGGAGGTGTACGTTGGGTATTCATTTGTGAAATTATAATACTTGAGGTTTACCGATCTCCAACAACTCTGGACACTGATTATTATTTTAAATTACTCAGGAGATTTAAATTAACCACAAAAACAGCTAAAATAAATTGACTAGTTTCGATTCCGAACCCGCGGCACTTAACTTCTCAGTCCGTTGTTCGGGCCGCCAGACCAAATCAACTTGTCGAAGTGTGTCAAAAATAAAGTTCCGTTCCGGGTTCGCGTATGTCGCAAAGATTGTGGTGGGGTAACCTTACCGGATTCTCAATGTCACGATCTAATGAACAATCACTTGCACCCACGTTATTTTAATTAAGTTATTTCGTTTTTTTGGTTGCAAAAACCACTCAGCACCAGAAAACTTTTAAACAATATGTGAGATGAGAGAAATACACATAATTTGATAATTTTTATAGTACTTTTGTGCACTTTTAACCACTTTTAACAATTTGTAAACACAGAGATACGGCACGAATACGTCCGACTTGCACAAGCGCGCGGGGAGACCTCTGAAATCTAGACTTGTATGCTTGCTCATTTTAATGCTGAGAGTGTTACTGTGTCTTTGTATTTTTTTGCAATATGTCACCCAGTGCCTACCTGGCTGGCATCATTCATAATTATAGTAATCCTAATTATAAGCATAAAATAATGTTTTTTTACTAACAAATGGCAACTGAATGAATTCGATTACTGTCGCTTGACGTAAAGGTACCTCTGCAACAACACTGGATTCACGAGGCGAGGTATCGTAAATTACAATTAAATATCTGCTCATATTAATCATTCATCAATAATCGATATAATAAAATACACTGCTTTCTTTATCGCGATAATCGCTTGGTCATCATCATATCAACTCTTCATTTTTATTTACCTTTCTTATAAACTGCTGCAGTATATCGTGAGTATAATATTAATAATGTGGTTATGAAAATACCGCCTCACGAAAACGAACGAAATTACACGAAATTATGGATTTCCTAATTGGAGTTGGTAATCGACTGTAAGAAGCGCAAAGAGTGATGTTGCTACGCAATCCCTTGTCATAATCCCTTAATCATATTAATGACGCCCCCGAAGAAAAAGGATCAGACCGTTCAGAAGTAGTTTATTCAAATAATTAAAACAGACGTTTTGAACTGTTTGTTTACCGAAATCTTAAAGAAAGTCTGGTGTACATCCACAAGTGGGTACATAAAAACGGAAATGTTGGAAAATATTAAGTAATACCTAAGCAAGTAAAATATTCCATTTGTGTCGCTACCGGAACGGCAACGATATCAAAGGGAAGAATCATTATCGTAAACACGGGGCCTACACGAATATTTCACAAGCATGTTCTGTTTTGCACTGCGATAAAATAATTATTTAATGGTTTCATACAATAAATCTTTACGTAGCATTTAACTGTAAGATTAGCATCTTATGGAAGTCTCACGAATTTTAACGATGAGATTCAGTCTCAAAAATATCGCATTATAAACATTTAAAATAAAATAATTAATGGTTTCATACAATAAATCTTTATGTAGCATTTAACTGTAAGATTAGCATCTTATGGAAGTCTCACGAATTTTAACGATGAGATTCAGTCTCAAAAATATCGCATTATAAACATTTTGCGACATTTTTAACTGAACTGTAGTTCAGACATTAAACTACGCTTACAAGTCTGTAGCTTACGTAATACCTAAGTGAGGTCATTTTAAAACTCCACACCACATGCGTCATAATATGAAGACCTTATTTATAGGAAGACATGTTTATCTGCAATCTTCACGTTAAGACATATAGCTATAGCTACTAGCTATACTTAATACACATTCAATGAGATTTATTTATTTACAATTTACCTGTACAACATGACATATACATGTGTCCACGTGATTTCTAAGAAGAAGCGAATTTGATCGATAAGTACATTGCTCATTAACAGTAATTAAGTATTACTTCTTTCCTCATTTCAAAAGCAAAAAACATTTTATTTTTAGGTAATTTATTAAAATATTATCCAGATAACATAATCTTTTTTAATAAATCTCATATCACATCAAACTAACGCTGAACGACACACATCGTGGGGAAACATCCACTTAATAATATATTCTACTTGCGTCGTGCACTAAGCGCGACGATAGGAACCGCCACCTGTCACGTTGGTTATGGAATAACGTGTAACCAAAGGCTTTTCATGCGATGGACCGCTCCCTTTGTTAACATTGTATGCTTTATCACATAATAGCCTAACGTTAACACAACTTAGAACAGACAAGACAGTTGAAAGTCAAAAGTGATGAGCTATATCTAGTTTTATGTAGGTAGCATTTAAGCCAATCTACTGAAGGAATATAGATCCGTACCTAGTAATAGTAGTACCTATATGGATTGTAGTAGCATTGATTTTGTAATTTGGAGTCGTCCCTCCCTGACTGGAACTTGTTTCGTGTTTTTTTATTGCATTTTAAAGACAACAGTATGTGTTGTGCAAACAGCTGAAAGCTACAATAAATACACAGTATTTTACGCCTTTGTTGTTTTGAAAAACGACAACGTAACAAAAGGCAAAACTTGTTTTACCCCCATCCCTCCCCACCTACACTTCTCCTCTTGTCTACTACCCTATTCTCTTTCCATTGTACATTCCATAAATATATCATTGCCAAACAGAAGTATCAAGTGAACAAGCTACGAGAATAAAGCTTGTTGATATATTCGTAGCACGTCTACGAAAAGCGTAGCTGTTGATTTTTGCAAGATAGTGTTAATTAAGGCATTGAGTCGTGCTTTCCTTGTAATGTTACAGTTACTATTCCGGCTAGAAAGAGCGTTTTGAAACCGATTCGGTTACTGTTTTGTAATATATTCACGCTATATCCGTTTCGTCATTACGTGGTAGTAGCAGAACCATAAATGTCATGACAATTTTAATTTCAGGCTATGAGCCCGACCTATTATAAAAACTGTTTATATGCGCTTCATACAAATTCAAAGAATACCATTTTATATAAAAGGTTACACTTTTGTATTACGTGCCTGAAGACAGATAACGTATTGAACAGCCAACTGACAAGTACTGCGGCAAATGAAACGAGTAAGATGGTCCAAATACAGTCCACAGACACAATCAAATTGAGTAAAGATACTGATCGTCTGATCTGCTTAAAGATATTGTTTTATATTCAGTATAAATAAAGATATTATTCACATAGGATTTATTCGCATAGTGAAATCTATCTTATATTAGAAAAAATGAAAAAACGTTTATTTGGAACAAATTAGAATTACACAATCTTTACAATAGAAACGATGATAGCTACAAAAGTAAAAACTGCGGCGCAGCTATCAACGCCCAGCAACAGGACAGAATATGCATTTGGTTGATTTATTTGCAGCACCCTTATTAAACTGAATGTTGATAATAACATTACAACAAGCACATCGTTCAAATCGACCCGTCAAATGACAGTGAAGAACTTTACACCACTGACGCTATATTAAATAACAATAGTATTATGTTCGCTCTCAAGTAAGCAATTAACTACGAGCATTCTTCTTGTACGGTAAGGTACGGTCAGCGATAAAAGTTGCTGAAAAGTTCAGATTTTTTAATTCTAACCATAGGGCACAATATAAATTGAAATGCTCAATTTATATAAAATCAAGATAATTTAAACTTAGCCCCTGGAATACTAAAAAGCAGTGCATCGTATTATTTCGTGTCTATTTAGAAGATTCGTAAAAGTAAGTGTTGATCAACTTTTGTCACTGACTGTACACCGTGAGTTCATAACGCACTGTCATTGTACATTCGTAGGCAGCATCTTGAACATGTATGTTTATGCTACTGTTTGTGAACCGCATTATCCGTTCGTACAAACGACCCAAAATGATTCCACTAACAAGCTAACACTCATAGTTTTGTCATTTCAGTAGGTAATTATGTTAAAAGAATTAGCTTAGCATTTACTCTTTCTTATTTTGTTGTTTATTGACGATGAAGTAGGTACCTATATGTTAAAGTTATATGTTCAAATATCGGAATATATGCAGATTTTTGTAATCTCGATTCATAATACGATTTTATATTATACTTACCTACATTTCGGCTCTAATTTTCGGCATACAAATCACAAACCCACACAAATTAAATGTACTTTTTAAATGATTTTGAAATAACCTCGAAGGTTTAGGAAGAGTTGTATTGTAATAAAATGTAATTTACCGTATACATTATTATTATTTAAGTGCTAACTCTTTTAACATTTTGCCTTTGGTTACTTTGAAAGAACTGGCCACCTTTATTGAAAATAATTACGGGATTTCATTAAAGTTTACTTTTTCTTTTTTTTGCTTTTTTCGGAATAACGGCATTTTTATATTTCGGCACGAAAGTGACAGTGGTGCCATTTAAACGAATTTAAAGACTTTTTAGTTGAACATAACCTACGTAGGTACATAAAAATATGTTGGTGTTGCAATATTCATTAAGACTTCAATTAATCGGACTAAGAAATGAGGTCGCAAGATCGTATCCTACAACTCCTTTCATGATTACAATGCCAGAATCCAGAATCGATAAGGGCTCATAGACGATATGACGCGGTCAGGACAGACAGTGCGGCGCTCCAAGCCCCTAATACTTAGCCACAAGACCGCAAGCCAATCTACTAGTAATGTACTTTAACATAGCCAATGTCAAGGAATACGTACAATATACCATGTAGGTGTACTACCGTCGCGTCAGCTCTGATTACTTTACTCAAATCAGTACTATTTACGACCTAGATTAAACATAAATAGTGATTTTCAGTACCTATTAGGGGTTTATCATAATAATAGATACAATAAGAAGTTAATGGATTCTTTTTTATGCTTGCTTAATTACGTAGCGGCATAATTTTAATGCAATGGTGTAAAGTAGATAGTGGAGACTAAACAATCCCAGAGTCTGGAGCGTTTAAAACATAAAACATAACCTCGTAATACAGGTGAAAAAAATAACAAAAAGTTGAAATGTTGAGCTAATAACATACAGGTGTTAGGGTAAAACATTGTCATCCTAAAAATCTTACATTATATTTATAGTACACACAGCTACACACGGCTACACATGCAATAACTATACATTTCCAGTATAAGCTGACCTCGCATTGTACGGAAATCCTATACAATGCGAGATCCACATTGACTGGAAATGTATAGCTTGATGTGTAGGCGTGTGTACGTAAAATCGAAAAATGGTAACTATATTTTTTAGAAAATCCACATTTTACATTTCAAATGTAGATTTTCTTAAAAAAAAAAGTTTCTATTTTTCATTGATTTTACGCTCTATAAATGAAACCACACAAAAACACACAAACACACACATACACAACCACGGAATAATAAAATATTATTCCGTGTACACAACACTTTCATCCTTAATCAAGCATCGAGGCACAAAGTACGTAAGGCTGCGTCATATTTTGTGATCAAGGCGAATAATAATGGCGCCAAACATAGTACCTAGGTTTGACAACGGAAGTGCCAGAAACTTAAAACCCGATTCCCATTTACCCATGCTTGCTGGCATGCTGCATGCTTGCTGCATGCATATGTTTTAATATCATTATGTAAATAAATATGCTTTAGAATGTTACGATTAAAAAAATGTGCGTAAGCCGTTATGCGTAAATAATGTTATGCGAAAATATAATCAGGAGAAACTAAAGTATGCTAAGTTATATTAGATCCTAAAATGTTATGCAAATGGATAGGGAACCCTTGAAATTTGGCGGACGCCGAGGCCCCCATACGAATAGGTGGAGTAGCCTGGGCCCAAACACAGTCGTCCATTGTCAAATTTAAAATAGAGGTTAAAGTATAACGGATAATTAAGTCCATTTTCTCAAAAGTGATTGTATTTCCACAAATGGGAAGCGCGAAGGAAGAAATTTAATTTAGGGCCGAAACAACAGTATTGAATTATGGTGATGGCTGAATGTATGTTAATTTGGATATCTACAAAGATAAATTTTTTTTTACATTCTAAAAGGCTTGCGCGTGGTCGCAACTCCCCGATCTTAAGGGGCTATTAACGACTTTTACAGATTTTAAACTGACAATCACGTCAAAATGTGTAGTGTAAATGATTTGAAAAAAATATATGTTAAACTAAAACATTCTCTTAATCATTTAGTATGTGAATATTTTTGATTATATTCATATTAAACCAGTTTAATTAACTCGTGAAGTTGTGTCAGACGCGGACAAAACATTGAGAATCACACAAAATCTACCAGGTATAATTAAACGAAACTTACACCATCTTACAGACAATTTTATTATCTATCTTTTAGTATACGCCTTTTTTTAAGTTAAAGAATACTATCCGTTATTTAATTTTTTCGTTTAAACTTTGAGAGTTTTGGACGCAGCGCAAACGATTCTCTGCTCGCTCAAGGTCGCCGGCGTTTATCGTCGCCTTAAGTGATGATGCGGCCTAAGGTGGAGTACCTATCTAGTATTCAAGTTTGTCTCAATCTGTCAAAAACGCCTACATTTTTGACAAGATTTTAACATTGATAATCGTCACTGAAATGAGATTGCGAGTAGATATTGAACGCCAATTAGTGAATTGGCCATCACAAGCTAATATTTTTAAAAAGGCAAAAGCATTGATGGTTTTACTGTTAAACCTGAGGGGACTAAAGTTTATATTGAAATAATTTATTTTAATAACAGCGTATCGTTATTCTAATACTTATTTTAACCATCATTTCATAAATCTAGTCACCTATAAAATAGAAAATTAATTTTATTTGTCTATAAATCTATAATTTCGTTGGAAACACTATTATGTAATCTAGCTGAAGCCTTGCTCGTAAGGCCATGTCATTGTCCTGCAGGTCTAATAACAAAGAAACGAGAACACGGAAAATTCCTCACTCTCCACCACCGGTCATTTTAATCAGGCAACACGATATCCTCGTATAATTCGCTCCCAAGATCTGGGATCATGTTGTCTTATGTTGTGCCTTCAGGCCGTTTTATTTTTATTGGTTTATTTATGATTCCAACATGGTCTTTCCTACTGTAAAGGACAATCAGCTATTTTACTTTTTAAGTCGAAATACCTACTTACTTATATATTTGAGATTTGCAATTCACAACACTTACAGTAAGCAATTAATCAGAACCCTTACGTACGCCGTCCCTCGACTTCTGGAAGATATAATCGAAAGATAAAGTTGTAATTTGAACGTTAAACGTTGTCAGACATTTCAAAACTTTGTAAGATCCACCTAGCAAAATCAGCAAACGTAAGGGATCGTTTCTTCGAAAGCAGGTATTACACAAACTGCCTTTTGGCAAAACGTAACGATCCCTCGAACAAGGCCTTGGGCGAGCTATAACTTTAAAATATTAACTATAAATGTGGGATCGTAGAGCCAACGTAATGAGGAACAAAGCCTTGTTTAACCGCCTATTAACAGTAAATTACAATAATCAAACTTACATAACTCAACAAATAAATGTTAAATAAATGTTCAATATGATGTAAGTACTAATTATCAGCCAAAAAAACAAAAGCTGTTAAACAAACTCGAGATGTTTACGATCCCGCTTTTGTTGAGGACATCGCTCAGTGTTGAGCTTTTATTTTTATGCGATACAGGTGCAGCTATTGCAGAGTTAGTAGTACCGCGCGTCACTGTGACACTACTCGCCTTATATGACAGACACAGTGGCACCATCGCGAGCACGAGTGCGCATTCACAGTTGTCACCAGGCACTGAAGTGATGCCGCGCGCACTAATTGGGTCAAGGTTCCTATCCCGGGTATTAACGATAAACAAATAAAATATGTCTAGGGACTTAGTCTGTGTTCGTTTGTGTCGTTAATTGAAATTGAATTGAGTTTAAAACCATGTTAAACAATTATTTTAACTGAGGACCACGCATACGCGAAAAAAATCACAGATACTGTTTCCTGACTATGTTTACTACAAATATCAAAAATATTTACAAATCAAGCACGTTTTTGCTAGCTAATAAAAATCAGATTTATTCATTACATTAATACTACTATTACAAAACGCAATGAAGTTCACAATATTTGGTAAAGTCATTAATTTAATATATCATCATTACCAGTCAAATAAGTACTAATGAATAAAGTGCGCATCCTTAGAACAATACTTCAGATCCCAATTTCGGAATTGCCGCGATCACCAATTCAACACGCTCAAGCGTGTTGAATTTTATGACCGCAATCCGATTCTGAAATGTTGCTAACAAACCCGCATTCGAACCAAACCTTCCTTCCCTAAATACTTATTAACGTATTTTCTTTACCTTTTTAGTACTCATCATATCTACTGTGCAGCTTATGGGACAATAAGCTCCACTGTACCAGTCGCATATTTATTTATTTAAACTCCATGCACCAAGAGCGTCGTCAGCCATTGCCAGCTGATGGCCTAAGGGGAGGGGGGCAAACTAATATATGGAGGATAGGAAAAGTATGAATTTAAAAAAAAGTCAAAGGCACTTGAAGCTTTTCGAATTTCTAGGGGGGGCAGCTGCCCCTCCCTGCCCCCCCTTGGCGTCGCCCTTGCCATGCACAAAGGTACAAAGGCGGACTTAATGACCTTAGGCATTCTCTACCAGACAACCAATGGTGGTGACAGCAGGTGCATAACAAAAAAGTAACAATTAAAAGTTAAAAGATATAAACTACACATACATAATTATATTACCTATATAAATATATACATACCCATATATATATTATATTATATCAATAAAAGAAAACAAAAAAAAGGTGTATAAGATGACTTTGCTTATTTGTGCTGAAAATAAATTCGCAATTTCCGCGCTAACAAGCGACTTTTACAGATTTTAAACTGACAATCAGGTCAAAATGTGTAATGTAAATGATTTGAAAAAAAATGTTAAACTAGAACATTCTCTTAAACATTTAGTATGTGAATATTTTTGATTAAGTTCATATTAAATAGTTTAAATAACTCGTAAAGTTGTACCTGACGCAGACATAACACTGATAATCACACAAAATCTATCAGGTATATTTAAACGAAACTTTCACTATCTTACAGACAATTTTACTATCTATCTTTTAGTACCCTTACGCCTTTATTTTATTAAAGAATACTATCTTTTATTTCATTTTTTCAAACATACCAAATGTAACCAAAAAAGAACACCATTTGAAATATTGGTTGACTAACCTGTGAGAAGAGCGGCAACTTTTGGCGCCATAATTTAATGTTATTAATGCTCAGTAAAAACCCTAAAATTAACTACGTGTAGTATTTTATGACAACCCTAGTATATCAAAAAAATCATCGGACAATCCTTCGTCTTACAATAGAATTTACTTTCTATTAGGGATATCATGAATAGGTATGATATTATTCCCGTACCTTTCGTGTACCCAATCTAATTTTAACAGCTTTCTGATACACTGACAATTGTTGATTTTCAATAATGCATATTGCTTATATTTCATAAAATATATAGGTAGGTACTTATGTAGAACAACTTATTCAATCGAATATTAACATATAAAAGATTCTCCTTTCAACATACACACAGCGTACAAAATGTTCTCCATATCCACTTCTCTCAAAGTTTCCAAATATTTATTTTATCTCACTCATTTGCGATGCATGCAAGAAGAAAAGTTTAAATTTTGGAGCTGACAAAACCAGGTACGAGAAACATTTTACTCGTATAATAGGTACCTACCTCATACGAAGATTTATAATGTAACTTTTGCAGTAAATTTATTTTCTTAAGAATTTGCTCTAAACCTGCCTGTTAATAATCTGCTAACGTTTAATGTCGTGCCATTTCATTTTACTTCCTCCTAACTTTCAACTCAGTAAAAACAGTAAAAGTTGATTGTCGAGTAAACAGGGAAGGGAAAGTAACTGGCTGATACATTTTCAAATTTAGTACTGAGTAGATAGTAGATTACAAAAATCAAAACGTTTATTTCGACCAAGAAAGTATCATAGCACACACATTGCACATAATAAACATAGTCCACATAAATCTGTTCATACTACTTACTATTATTGTAATACATACTACTTTTCCAATATTGTAAATAATAATATGTGAACACTATGTATCTATGTATACAAATTAGCTGTCATTCTTTATCTTGTAATACTTTGTACATACTTCAATATAGTGTTTTTATGCAAGGTCCATCGTATTCACGTATAGTTATGTAACTGTAAACTGTACATGCAAAATATTGTACTTACACATTTATTTTTAAAAGAGTAAGTATGGAGTTTCTTGCCCATTCTTCTCCATACGAAACTACCTTTTGGAAAGGGCAACTAGAATCACCTTTATATTTTTTTTTATGACGTTCAAAATTGCTTGTTTATGGTCTAATTGAAATAAATGATTTGACTTTGAATTTGACATATGACTTCCCTAGATAAATACTCTATCTATTACTGAAAACCATATGTAAATCCGTACAGTGGTTTCTGAGGTTAACCCGAACGACTGTTTCCCAGCGCGATTGTCAGTCGAACCAGCTAATTGGTTTACAGGCAAAAATATTCATGTTTCTACTAGTACATTAATATTTTATTTATTTATTTACTTTTTCTTTAGTACGTAGACACCAGGGATACCTACGTGCTCGAGATAAGAAAATGGAATAAAATAAAATATTGTGAGTGTAGTAGAAACATGAATATTTTTGCCTGTATACCAATTAGCTTGTTCGACTGTACTTAGAAAACTACTTGACCAGTAAAGGAAACGTCAGTCAGCTATGAATGAATTTGACTAAGACTTCCATTCGAAAGAAGTCACAGGTATAAACTAGTCTATATTATGTAAAAGCGAAAGGTGAAGATGAAATCTCGAAAACTACTTGACTTGTGAAGCTGAAATATAGATAGGTAGTTTATAGGAAGGGAAGGGTACAGCTAAGAATTTGTTTTTTAACAAGTTTGTTTGAATGTCCAAAATCCACAATTTGTATGTACCTATTACGGTCATCAAAATGGTCATGATCGCATTATCACACTTTGATTTTAAAAGGGTAAAAATACTTGCACGCTAAATCTAAAATATTAAATGACGCTGCATGTAAGCTTTTTATTCAACCCCACTTGTAAGATTTGACGGCTAGCATAATCAGGATATCATATCCTTAAGGCAGATTAGGCAATTGCCTAGAGGCCCCTCATAGACCCCACGCACCCAGCGAAAAAAATGTTCAAAATGAAAACGTAATGTGAGTCGGGGGCGCCTACGAACTATACGGTGAAAGGTGTATTTGACTTCGACGCGGGCAAAACCTAATAAATTCAGACACACATTAGCGTGTCAAGACAAGAAAAAGGAACTGGCGACCCATCAGCCGTGTGCTATATTACACGAACCATTTAGAGCCTCTTTGACAGTCTTTGACCACACAATCATGAAACTAAGTTTATTTATTAAACCCCTTAGATTAACTAGAACCCTGAATTAAGGAGTTCAGCTGGGTAAATTGCGTGTGTATGTTACCGGTAATCAATACAAATAAATATTCTATGTTGTGTCGGATCAGTCAGGATTTAGTCCGTTAGATTTAGTCATCATGTGGGCAGAAGTTGGGTTTCGTGCAATGCAAACACACTGGGTATAGGGTACAATACACGGCGTTTATTAAAACCACAATTTAACACACACTAAATTTAAATAAACTCAGACACTATAATTAACATAGACATACTTAGTTAACATCACTTCAACAACGAATCGAAAGTACAGTTTCGGGACGTATTAGCTCCGATGCGATCAGACACTGTATTCTGAATGTCTTCCTCGCTGTTGGCTGAAAACATCACGACTCTGTAGAAGCGCGCCAAAATGGTGGTGGTTGATCACGTGTTCTCGATAATGGCGCGCTTGCGATTCGATACTATTGACCGGATACGCCTTACAATACCTATGTACTGTACCTATAGAATACCTGGGGTGTCCAGGCAGTGTATGAAATATTATGAATATAATGGTCCATTACATGCTTTAGTTAAGTAATAAGTATACGCAATTCCCAGGGATTTTTAAATTTGAACAGTGGAATTATTTACACAAAACAAATAACTTAGAATAACTTGAAACTCAAGATTAGACCTGTGTTTCAATTTATAACAAGTGCCACTTAACAGTTTTACCAACAACCTAAATGACACTTTTCATTTGTTCAGTGATATTAATACGACATCGTGACAATTTGACGGGCGGGGAATTAGCGTCATATCGCTAAACATAGTTTATTTATGTCATAATTAGCACGGTGTCCGTCCGCTTGGCCATATTCCGGCCAACTTCAGAGCGACAACTTAAAGGACACAGTTGCACACCAACACATGAGAAACTAGAGTTGGCACAGCGCCAGTTATTACTAATATCACTTTTGTAATATCGGTGTTTATTGAGTACACAGTTGTAAATTTTTTTGTTATTAAAGTAGTGTAAATCATTCAGAACAGACTGATCTAGGGATGGTCACCTCAGTATTGCAACTATGTTTGCTTGCTCATTCTGCTCATAACCAGTCACGATAGTCTTTCTATTAATTTAACAACAGTAACTCTTATACAAATAAAGTAAAAGTTCGAAGTCAAGTAATTTCAAAGGATGTTTTATTCAAATTCCAATTAGGAAGCCTTACCTACTGTACTGCTCACGTTAAAATAATAACTTAGATATCGTTATGTTTTGTGCAATTATAACGTTATTTTAGTTTAGTTATTTTAACGAGAATATCTTTTTCCATAAAATTTAACGGAGATTCAGATATTGTAGACGTTGTACTTCGTTCCAAATCAATGCCTTTTTGAATAGCCAGAGAATATATTCCTCCAAGATCAATACACGAAGAGTCGTAAGTATTGGAATTTTGAACTTACGCCAATGCGAAAATATCCACATATTGTTCTCGTTCTTCCCTTACTTAAACAAATATTTTTGTTTGTGTAATCCTCTTGTGCTTCGCATGTAAAGATAGGCGAATAGCCTTTAAGGTGCGTCATCGTGGCACATTTACATGGACTGTCTTTTGGAATCTTGCCCCCTAAGTGGATCGATGGCGTACGGCGCGCGGCGGGCGCCCATTCATCATCCAACCGAACCTAACACCCTTCATACACATTTATTTGAAACACCAACGTCTAAAGTTTAGCAGAATTTATACTTACATAGAAGTAGATTAGTACTTACCTATACACTGACTAGGGATTTTTTTAATTACCTACATAATACATATGTACGACTACATACATAGATGCAACTATGTATTTAGTTATATTGGTTTTTCAGGACTTTTAAATTGTACCTAAGACTTGGTCGTGGCTTTACTTTTTCCACGTAATATCACATGTGAAAATGAGAAAACTTTCCGTATTACTATCAACACGGTCTTAGCGTTAGTAGATTTGGAAGGAAGAATTCAGTCCAGTAAAGCTTTGTAATATTTTGTAAAGCTACGAAAAAAAATAAGGAAAAACTAAGCAATTAAAAATAATGCTTAGCGTAGGTGCATAAGCCAGTGCACGGTAGAATATTTATTTTGGGTTAGAATTGAAAATAAGCAGTGTAACAACTTTTACAAACTCACACCTAATCAACCTATTTACCTGAACGAACCTAATGGAAGTTTGCCCTCTGATTTTGCAGGTCCCCACTTTAAATAAATACTTAGTAAATAAGCGGAGAAGGCTATTAAAACTCAATGCACTTTATAATACTTTGATGCACGTCCAAACCGTCAATTGAACAAAACAAATTGGATTGTGTTACAGCCGCAGCAGTTACTGTGATCCCTTTTATAACTGATGTGGTTTTCTGATAGGACTAATAACTAACTGTGTAATTATCAGATACTATAGTTAAACAATAACAACAACGCTGATTTCAGTCAGATCCACGTCTGAGTGGACGGAGTAGATGATTTCGGGACTCCAATTGGAAGTAATGCCTATTAATGCCCCTTTAAATTATGCTCACCCGTAAGAAAAAGGGGTGCGTTTGTGTCTGTGTGAGTACCTGTACACAAAAGTGTAGGCAGGTATAGCTAGGGCACCCCAGTAAAGAGGGAGGTTGTGGAATGGAATTTCTCTTAAATCGTTTATTGAATTTCGAAACCCGAGTCTGGTTGAACCTGAAGATCTGTGGTTCGGAGACAATGTGGTAAACCTTTTTGAGCAGATTTACAAAACGTAATAATCAATAACAGATTTCAAATCAAAACAGTTATCGTTGGATTAAGTGAAGTCGGATAATATACTAAGTACCTGCATTTTATGGCTTTCCAAATTACTTCTCCCAACAATGTGGAATAGAAAATGGATATAATTCGTTGCGTGACAGAACGGTATCAATAAAGTGGGGTGATACAAGCTGCGTGTAGGCGAATGTATACTCCAACAAACTTTGTAGTACCTACCTACCTCCTGTACTTATTCCTGTACATCGGTCTCAATGACAATAATTTGAATGAAAGGTGGTAAATGATTAAATAAAATTAGAGTTGCGCTATCAACCTTTTGCATCCATACAATTTTCATAAGATTTTTTTAGATTTTTATACAAAGTCTGAAATTTAAAAATATCTCAGTCATTCTTATATCACCAATGTTTACGTCATTTCACGATAATTAAGATAAGGTATTTTTTATTAAACGTACTTACATATTATTATCACCACGGCTTTACTTACAAGGTTGTCTATTGATTCCAGTTGCTACGTTATCCGTATTTCTAATGAGACACGTAAACACGCCACAAGAAACGCCGACGTTAGGCAAATTCGTTTATTTGTCCGTAAGATTTATCAAGGCCTTGCCTAACATTTCAAGAGGTGAATGGAATATTTTAAACGTGGTTATTTAACCATGTTTTTGACAGTTTTAATTTTTGTTGCTTTTTGGTTTTCTTTACTATCCAATGGATATTAATTTATGGATGTTGATTCATGTATGCTCTACGGTCTAGAAATGCCTTAATACCAATAGAACGGCCCATAAGCAAAATATTATAATCTTTGTAAGCAGGGTTCGTACATTTACGGGTACAGGTTATCTAACTAGCTACTGGAAACTAAATAGCTAAGGTACCTAGGTATATCTAACTAGCTACTGGAAATAGTCTCCTATTCTAGAACGTTGTTCAATCATTAAGATCGATTCACTAATTTATACTTAAATTAAATCTTTGGTTGAGCATTAGCCTGGCATAACGAATATATTCCGTAGTGCCTCTTAGTAGACGGTGGTTCAACCACTGAACTAGCTATTCCCACCAGGACATTAGGACATTAGGACAGCAAAATATGAGTACTTACACTTACTTCTTTACTATTGTATTTCATGTAATTACGACGTTCTGGCTAAAAATACAATTGAGTAGTCATGTTAGTTTACAGTGAATATAGTATAAGTACCTAAATTATTATGATTGTGCTACCCTGCCCTGTACAGCGTTAAAAAACGCCAATTTATATAATTATATTTAGATTCCCTGTGGCCACAGTTCATTGCAGTTAAGCGTCATGTATTGTAACAAAATATAAGTCCCTTATGATACCGCTATAAATTCCAGCCATGGAAAAGTGGAATTCTGGAGTTCCCTATAGCTATAAATTACACCACTTTTACCCTAGTCTCTACATAATAAATAAACATCTTTGCCAATAGAGCCACCGGAGATAATCAATTTAGGGTACTATGTATGGATTAACCGAGTCATTATATTCGTATTTTAGGCTAGGTATAAGTAGTTTAATGCCATTTTCTCATAAAAGTAACTGGGTAAAAAATTTAACTATCTGTAACTCTGTTTTTAATAAATAAATACTTAAATAATAATAATAAACAAATATGTAAGGAATAACAAGTTGATTTTAATGATGACCAAGATTTTAACGATGTTAAGTATCCTCTACTAAACCATTTACATAGTTACTTTAGTTATTGCAGCTTTAAAGATTCAACCTTTATCATATGTAGGTCAAAACTATGTCGTATAATAATAACATAGGTACTTACTTTGGAAGACTGAACACTATTTAAATAAATTATAAAAAAAATGGCATCAATCCCTCTGATGGAGAGTCCCTTGTTTGTTTTTATAAAGGAGCCTGATTTAAGTTTATTATTTTACGAGCTGGGTCGACTTTGCCGAAGCTCTGCTTTATGCTTACCTACCAATCGCAAAAAAAAATTAATACAAAATATCTTTGTCTGCAATAACAGCTAAACATTATACATTCTAACTCTTAATACCTAGGTACATGCCGATAAAACGTAAACCCCACGAAGGCTCTGGACGAATTTGTTATGTTATAACGTGGAGTGACTAACTGCATGAAACATAAAAATACTTTTAAAAAAAAGGGGATGTGCTTGCGCAATATAATCGTCAATCAGAAATACAATGAACCGACTCTTACATAAACAAAAAAATGCACCAACATTTTAAAATGATATTGAATGTAGGTTGAAAACTTTACGGAAAGCCTGAAAATCTTAAGATTTGCAATAAATACGTACTTCTTTAGTGTTCATAAATAATAAAGTCACTTACGTATGCAAGATAAATCCGTTGTGTACACTTTCACGCGAGGGTTCAATCGGAGTCGTAAGGCGATTAGTACGGCGGCGGAGCAGCGTAGGGCGGGCGCATTACGTAGCCAATGCGCCCCTACTGATACTGAAGGACTGACTGTGACGTTGGCCGGGCCGCCCCGCCCGCATACCTACACCACTTCCTAGCCTGCCAAGTGCGACATGGAACTACGAGACTTCATTTTTTCCAAAATATTTACCGATTTTTGTAGCGCGTAGGTAAGCTACGAGTTGCTACGGCGTAGCAAAAAAAAACGAAAAATCAACCAAATCAAATCGGCCGAAAAATTAACTTTGACTATTAATTACAGCGCCAAAGTAGATAGTTGAGATATTTGACAATGTAAATCATATTATATGGCTGAAAAAAGTTTAGCTTCATATAAATCGGCCTCACGTGATCATTCCTTGAAAAATGCAAACTACAATCACATACTTATATATAAACGCCTAAATTAAAAACATATTTGTGCCACCTTATTTATTTTTGCAACTAATTATTTAAAAATAGATTAATAAGATAGATAGGTTCAAGCAATAAGTTATTTATTTTTCTTTACAAATTATTTCGATTAAAAACAACAATTTAATTTTCCAGGAGAAAATTTGAGTAGTAGGTATCCAAATCCTTTTAACGCCGAAAGTCTGAACTACAAGCCAGCTGATAAAAGCCATTTAACTGGAAACTCGAATAAGCTCGATGTCGGATTAAAGCCTTCGGAGGCTAAAATGCGATGATCGCGACTTTGTGTTAGAGATATTTCCCGCTTTGGCTTACATAATATTGGCTGTGAAGCCCTGTTACAAAGTACATGCCATCAGATAGCTATAAGTTACAATAAACACCTGGACTTCAGTAAATGAAAGAAAATGTTGACTTTGGTAATAATCATTTGATAAAATTGTATAGTTCTTTGTTACACCATAATAATAATAACCTACAGCGGTTTTTTAACTGTAATAATAAATAAAATAAAATAAATTGTAACTGGCGTGAAATGGGGGTTGAATTTTTTTAAGTGGAGTTTCTAGGTCTAGTAGTGTATCATATGAAAGGGCTTTATATGTATGCATTAGTATTGCCTTATCTCCAAAGTTTATGCAGTGAAAAATCGTTTATCACCCCGGTAATCAATGGCACTTATTTAGTTTATTCATAATTATAGTAAGGTGGTCTTTTGTAAACAAAAAGAAAAACAAATTATTGGTGGTCACTTAACAAACCGGAATGAGTCAGTAAGCAATTACATTCTAAACAGTTCCTAAAAAATTAGGTAATTAATAAACCTGATAAATGTGATTTTAGAGTTTTATAAACGTAAATATTGAATGTCAAAATTACGGATAAATTAAACAATGTCTGTAACTGTAGTTTTACAAACTTAATTATGTAGTCCCAAAATATCCATTTGAGGGCGTCGAAATTATATTGGTAAGTAATGTTTATTGAATATTTTTACTACTGATTGTGATTTCAGAATTTGCATGCATTAGAGTTTGACGACACGGTTGGCGCAGTGGCGCATCTACTGCTGCGCAGCGTGTTGCGGGTTCGATTCCCGCCCAGGGTAAATATTTGTGTGATGAGCACTTGTGTTTGCCTTGTGTCTGGGTGTTGTTTATCTATATATGTATATGTATGTATTTGAAATATATTTGTATATGTATATCAGCTGTCTGACACCCATAGTACAGGGTCTCCCTAGTTTGGGGTCAGATGGCCGTGTGTGAAATGTCCCCACATATTATTATTATTATTATCTCATTTATTCATTGTATATACATATTTCATTATATTTTTAAATATCAATAAAAAAATAAATAAAAACATTAAAAAATAAAAAAATAGTAGCCCGTCGGTATCGGGAACAGGGTCCAAGCTACCGGTGGTCAGGGCTCCTGAGAGAGGAATCTTCTGACTATACGCGCCGTGTCCAGGAGTACCGCTTTCTGTGTCAAGCCCTTGATCCAGCTGCCTAACGAGAGCCTCCTTAGGTGTTGGTCGAGGCTCTTGGAAATGAGTCCATTGGCCGTAACGACTATCGGCACAATGACTGCTGTATTCACATCCCACATGTCGACAACCTCGCGAGCCAAGTCAAGATACTTCATTTGTTTATCTTTCTCGGTTTTCACGACGTTCTCGTCATGCGGAACCGCTATATCAACAATCATTGCGCGACGCTCTAATCGATCTATCACCACTATGTCAGGTTTATTGGCAACAATAGTCCTGTCAGTGATGATAGATCGATCCCAATACAACGTGATATGGCCATTTTCGAGAACTGGGTCGGGCACATACCTGTAGTACGGTACTTCCGACTCCACAAGCCTGTACTTTAGAGCAAGTTGCTGGTGGATAATCCTAGCTACAAGGTTGTGTCTATGCAAGTAGTCTCCGTTAGCTAGACGAGAGCACCCAGAGATAATGTGTCGGATTGATTCTCCCGGTCGGTGGTATGCCCGACAAATGTCAAACGTGCCCTCCTTCACAATATACCTCCGGTAGTTGTTCGTCATCATAACTTCATCCATAATCGCACAGACAAAACCTTCGGTTTCCCCAAACAGGTCACCGAAACGCAGCCAGGATACGGACGCCAAGAAATCTACATCAGGCCCATGTAGGGCCCGGTAGAAGCGCCCGTGAAGCTCCTTGCTCTGCCATACCTCCTTGCGGTCATTAGTATCGAGTACTACAGGTTTGTGCCAGTTCTCGTTCGCTAAGAAGAGCGGGGTGAGGCCCTTGTCCACTGAGACCACATCTCGATGCATACCCACCTCGGTTTTAAGGAAGTACTCTCTGAGACTGCATACCTCACAGTTGTGCAGGGACTTAGCATTAAGAAAGCCTCGGCCTCCGCACTTTCGTGGGATATACAGTCTCATTCCCGATGACCGTGGGTGATGCATCCGATTTGCGGTCAGCAATGTACGGACCCTCCTATCCAGGGCGTCAAGTTCCATCTGAGTCCACTTGAGTATGCCGAAAGAGTACATCAAAACCGGCATGACCCATCCGTTGAAGGCGCGCACCTTGTTTCCGCCTGATAAAAGACTATTTAACACTTTATTCAGGCGGCCAAAGAAGCGCTCCTTCAACGATTGTTTCATGTCGGCAGCATTGATGCCTAACGCTTCCGACATACCCAAGTACTTGTAGGTTTCAGTTGAGGAGAGGGATCTAAGGCGTCTGGAATCCGAGAGTTGGGTTCCCACGGATTCCATAATCTCCCCTCGCTTCACATGCATGACTGCACATTTGTTCACACCAAATTCCATCCTAATGGCGCTACTGAAAGCTTCTGTTACTTTCAGTAGCTCCATCAGTCGCAAATTGTTGGGGGCAAAGAGTTTCAGATCATCAATTCAAGCAATTATAATAAAATGTATTTTTGTGACTGTATGGTTCGGTTCCCACAGACAAACCGTAAAAACGGTTTTGTGGGGCATAGTTATAAGTTAAGATTTTGTAAACTTTGTTTATAATAAATAAATAAATAATAATAATCCATGTAAAGGAGGTGAGATATGACCTGACCTCCTCTTCTCAACCGATACCCCAAACCCGAACCCTCCAGCAACGTGCTTAGAGGGTTCAAGGCTAAACAGAACCATAGTGGACTTAGACTATCACCCTGAAATATACCTCGCTCGATCCTTATCGGTTCGCTATTCTCCCGGATCTGCCCACATCCTGGATAGCGAAGGACCGTCCTCCATTGCCCCATACATGACATCAGGAAGGTGTGTAGAGTTGTATCTACCTTATACAACTCCAACACCCTCATGAGCCATGTATGTGGCACAGAATCATAGGCCTTCTTATAGTCTATCCAACATGTTGACAGATCCCTTCGGGAACGACGAACCTGCTGGTTAATGGCCATATCAATGAGGAGTAGCTCCTTAGTACCACGAGACCCATTCCTACATCCATTTTGAGAGTCAGACATGATTGAATTTTTGTCAATGTGTTCGTTAATTTTCACTCTCAAAATGGATGTAAAAACTTTATAGACCGTTGGCAGACAAGTAATCGGCCTATAATTTTTGGGATCCGTAGTACTACCAAATGTATGGAGCAGGTGGGTTATTCCAGTAGTTAGGAATTGGGGCAACGATCCTGACTCTAAGGCTGACTGGAACTGAGACGCTAAGCGAACGTGCGATCTTTGAAACCATTTTATCCAAAAATTTTGCAGCCCATCCGGCCCTGGAGATTTCCAGTTAGGCAACGGACGGACTGCACGAGCTACATCTTGGGGGCTTATGGTAATTGCCCCCATTTCTAGTATTGGTTCACACGCTCGCTCAACCTCCCGAGTCCAGTCGCCCTCAGTGTGGCTGACAGGCACCGACCAGATGCTGCGCCAAAACGAACACATGGCAGCATCATCCGGCCGGTGCGCATCAGCCACGCCTTGGTCCGGTCGCTCCCAAGTCCTATACACCAACCTCTCATCACTCTGGAATATGCGATTCTGAGTGTACCGCTCCACTCGTCGCTTGTACCGTCGAATACGATTTGCCCATGCACAGATCTTCTGCTTCAGGAAGTCGATACGCTCTGTGATGCAGGACAAATAATCTCGAGGATTGATATCAGTCCCCGAGAATGCCCGCCTCACAAAGCGCATCACTCCAGGGCGCGTGTTGCCCTCCCTGAAGCAGATAAGCTTGCCGATGAGTGCTCTAGCCTCACCAATACGACGCTCAATCCTGTACGTACTGTAAGTACTGCCATGCTGGTACAGCTGGTTCTGGTCGTGCAGCTCCGTCACTGTTGGGAAATTTGACATGAGCTACACGACATGCTGCTACAGCCGCGCAGTACAAGATCGAGTGGGTATCAGCGAGGTCTTTGCTGCTGTCAAAATAATTTGTCAGCTGCGAATCTAAAGCACACACCAGCGCCCTATTTTTGCATAGGTAAACGAGGTAGTCGCGGTTTTAATTCAGGCGGTGTGGAGAGATACTCCCGGAACGCATCCTCCAAAGCACTCCTCAATTGAACATTGCACTGGGTACTCACGGATATAACCTCGCCATCATCCTCTTCACCACCGTCGTCAGGTCGCGGTGAAGCACTGGGTAAATCTTGCGATTGTACCGCGACCGCAACCAGTGGCAAAGCAGACGTGACATGGCTACTCCGTGATTCTAGGCGTAGTCGATGGTTGACCCGCACCTGATCCGACAGTCGCTATGCCGACACGTTGACAGCTGGCTCAAGCACCTGAAACAGAGAGAGCATCCGACCTCGGTACGCAGTCAGGTTACTTCCCCCCTCTATAGCCCCAAAGTATGAGCGTGTTAGAATAAAAGGTATAAAAGCAACATTAGAAAGCAATTAATAGCTCTACATTAAATACACATACTTATATACTCAAAGAATATTATTATTTTAGAACAGAATAGTGAAATGAAAATACTTTGTTTAGGAAACATATATTTTATTGTAATATTTCAAACTCAAAATCATTTATTTCAATTTAACCATTTACAGGTACTTTTGAATTGTCAGAGTCAGTCAGAAAGTTGAACCTAGTTATGGAGAAGAACGAGCAAGAAACTCCATGAACACTCTTTTAAAATCAGTAATATTTTACAAATTTAGGTTACATCATTCATGTCATAACAACTAGGTATATATATAATTTAATATTAAAATTATACATATAAATAGCCTTTCATAGTTATCATCATAGTTATACTTATCTATTATTTTCTTCGGGAGCTCCGTACCGATTAACGTTTCGATCAAAAGTGTGATCCAATGAAGTCGGAACACTCGCTTTTATAAGCGGCGACAAACAAGTATGATTCATGTTTTCCATAAACGATGACAAGCAAATGTGATTCATACTTATTTGCTATCCAAAGTTTAAACACACTTTATTCTATTTAAAATGATGTTATTTACTATACTTCTACTGCATTTAATCAGAAATTAATTATTACTTTATATTACAATACGAATTACGTTGTTATATATTAATTACATCGGTATAAATCTAACAAGCGCGTGACACTTTTATTAAGAGACTGTGTCCATCTCATGCGCTGCACACTTCCACCGGGAGCGGGGACCCTATCAGAGACCGGTGGGTCTCGAAGTCCCAAGCTGTCCGGCGGCCGGCGTCGTCCCCGCCGACGTACAGATGGTGACGTCGTCGGCGGAGAGAAATACTCGTCGCTCGAGCTCGACGCAACTGCCGAGGGCCTCGGCCCGAGGCCGGCGTCACAGCACTCACCATGGGGCTGAGTTCCGGCGGCGGCGAGGCGGAGCTGAGCGACGGGTCCGGAGATGGTCGGCGTGCTCGGCGTGCTGATCTTAAAATCATGTAGTCATCGTCGTTTTCTGATCCATTATTATATAGGTGTTCTTCTTCTTTTAAATTATTTTCTCGGTGCGTAAGTAGTACATTATTATATTTCCGTTCACTGATTATATTATATATCGAAATTATTTTCAGTTTTTGAGGTTTTTCAATGACTTATGTCACTTTTGGTTGAATCTGTTTAAAACTGTATATATCATAAATTATTTTTCAAAAAGGTTGATTATATGGATGTAATATTAAATTGTGTAGCGAAATTAATAGGAAATATCAAACAACTATTGAATTTGTAAAGGTAAGAGACCTATAAATCGAGTTCTGCGCAAGTCAAATCAAGTCCGTGTCAAGTCTCATCTTTCGTGGCACGGACTGTAAGCTCCTTTCGAATTTAGTTATTTTTGATTATGGTTTTTCTTCTTATCGTCATATAATCATTCCATCTGACTGACAAGTATAATCAGCCAGGATTAAGTGTAGCCGGCAAGATATATCAGACCTTCTTCATAAAACCATGAGTGTGTTAGATTTATACCTATGTAATTAATATATAACAACGTAATTCGTGTTGTAATATAAAGTAATAATTAATTTCTGATTAAATGCAGTAGTAGTATAGTAAATAACATCATTTTAAATAGAATAAAGTGTGTTTAAACTTTGGATAGCGAATAAGTGTGAATCACATTTGCTTGTCATCGTTTATGTGAATCATACTTGTTTGTCGCCGCTTATAAAAGCGAGTGTTCCGACTTCATTGGATGACACTTTTGATCGAAACGTTGATCGGTACGGAGCTCCCGAAGAAAATACTAGATAAGTATAATTATGATGATAACTATGAAAGGCTATGTATATGTATAATTTTAATATTAAATTATATGTACCTAGTTGTTATGACATGAATGATGTAACCTAAATTTGTAAAATATTACTGATTTTAAAAGAGTGTTCATGGAGTTTCTTGCTCGTTCTTCTCCATAGAAATCTACCCTTTGGAACGAGCAACTAGATTCAGCTTTCTGACTGACTCTGACAATTCAAAAGTACCTGTAAATGGTTGAATTGAAATAAATGATTTTGAGTCTGAAATATTACAATAAAATATATGTTTCCTAAACAAAGTATTTTCATTTCACTATTCTGTTCTTAAATAATAATATTCTTTGAGTATATAAGTATGTGTATTTAATTAAGAGCTATTTAATTGCTTTGTAATGTTGCCAATTATACCTTTTATTCTAACATCAGAAGTGGGATGCCATGTGCTAAACTAATCTTACTATATTTTCAGGGTTATTGTTGCTACCGAAATGGAACCAGAGATTCACCTAAAGCTGCTTACTAGTATCAAAGAAGCGTTGTCCAATAAGAATCGGCAGGATGACGTGCCTCTCCCGATATTCGATCCCGCCACCACTGACAGCGGCGTAGTGGCGTGGTGTGCAGACAATGACAAGCTTGGAGAAGAGTTTGGTTGGAGCGACTTAACTAAAGTCGCAAAGGGAGGTAAGGCCCCCAAGGGCTCTGCTTTAATATGGTACGAGTCCTAGTAACCCCAAGAAGGTCGATAATAGGAAAATTTCTGTGCTGAATTAACTTGAATGTACGCCACAAGAAAAAAAAAATATCTCGGTTTGATTGTATAAAGCTGTAATTTATTGTTCAGACTCGTCAACATCAGAATTTTAGTTTAGTTTTCTGCTTACGTAGAGACTAAAAAGCGACCATTAGATCAATTACCTGAGAAACGTTTTATGCCAATCCCAAAATTGGATGAAAAACTCAGAAAAAGAAATGTTATACTTCCATGTGATGAAAAAAAAAAAAAAAATAAATTACAGTTTTAATAAAGATACATGATGTAACAACTTGTATTTTGAACGTGTAAATTCGACCAAACAGCAATTAAACTTTCAAAGATCAATGACTAGATGTTCGAGTCAATACTTTATGTAATGTTTCAAACTTTAAGCCCACTAACGTTACAATTCGCAACATGTCTATTGACCTATTGTCGACACAGGAGTAAGTTGTAGCATTATACGGGAATCTATTGCCAAACGATAAATTATATATTCTTACCATACTCAATATACGTTAGTAGAATTAGTAGAATAGGTAACGGTAAAATACATGGTAATGATGGTATGTGGGAACAATTCAAACACGGCAAATTAATATTTTTGCAACTATCACAGTGACAGTTAAATTTGTAGATGTTTGTATACAACTAGATTTACATGTGGCCCGTGACCAAGACTTTCCATATGATCTTCTTATTGGTAGGAATGTGGTTAATCATCCTGACATTCAAATCAGTGTAGATTCTGAAGGGCTAGCATGGAAAAATATTTTTCATGTTGGCACTGAATTTAGTTTGTTCGTTATTTAGAGCATCACATGCCAAAAGTTTCGTCTTAACCGTAATCAATATGTTAGCTACTAGGTGTGGTAATGTGTCAGACTGGCCGAGCGTTTTGTGGAAAGTCCAATTGTCCATACATTACTGTACAGCAATCAACTGGTTTTTCACCTATTAGGCTGCTTGTTAGCAGAAACTCGAACATCCCGTGTATACAAGCTCGATTAGATGAGGTAATACAAGATAGTAATATAAATATTGACGTAACGACCGATCGTCAGTTAGCACATCAACGTCTTAAAATTGTTGCCGATACATTCAAAGACCGCTTTGACCAAACGCGTAGAGATAACATAAATTATAGCGTAGGTGATACTGTTTATGTAAATCAAGACCTTATGCGACATAACAAACTAACAGCAAAATTTAACGGACCCTACGAAATTATGAACATATTAGATAATGACAGGTTCTCATTAAGGGGTATTGGAAACGCTGTAGTACATTTATTATAATATTATTTTAAGATATGATTGTATTATGGATGGATTAAAACCTTAACTGTGGTATATTATGACATTCACTGGCTGCGGGTGATTAAGCTTCACTGACTGCGGGTGTTTGGTCTACCCAGTAAGCTGTGATTATTGATTATACAATGACGATTATGAAACGATTACTGATATTGTAATTATATTAATATATATTATATTAATATTAGTTTAAGACATGATTGTATTATTATGGATGGATTAAAACCTTAACTGTGGTATATTATGACATTCACTGGCTGCGGGTGATTAAGCTTCACTGACTGCGGGGTGTTTGGTCTACCCAGTAAGGTCTGATTATTGATTATACAATGACGATTATGAAACGATTACTGATATTGTAATTATATTAGTATATATTGTATTAATATTAGTTTAAGACATGATTGTATTATTATGGATGGATTAAAACCTTAACTGTGGTTTATTATGACATTCACTGGTCGCGGGTGATTAAGCTTCACTGACTGCGGGTGTTTGGTCTACCCAGTAAGGTCTGATTATTGATTATACCATGATGATTATGAAAACGATTACTGATATTATGTAAACAAAATGTACCTTTATGTAATAAGAATATTGTGTTTGTACTTCGAGAGCGAAGTACTTGTCAGTATGGCCGTGTTAGATTTATACCGATGTAATTAATATATAACAACATAATTCGTGTTGTAATATAAAGTAATAATTAATTTCTGATTAAATGCAGTAGTATTATAGTAAATAACATCATTTTAAATAGAATAAAGTGTGTTTAAACTTTGGATAGCGAATAAGTGTGAATCACATTTGCTTGTCATCGTTTATGTGAATCATACTTGTTTGTCGCCGCTTATAAAAGCGAGTGTTCCGACTTCATTGGATGATTCCGATCCAGCCTGTCCCTTTGCTGTCCTCTCCCAGCGACGCCCTAAGCCGAGGCTCGTACCCCACAGGGGGTGCCCTTAGCGTGTAGTCGCTTAGTTTGTAAGCTTTTATGCCCTGGCTGGAGGCCCTAAAAATAATAATTTTTAAGGCACCACAGGAAAGTCCGGTTAAGCAGCCGACAACCTCCTAGGTTGACCTGCGAGATGCCAATCCGAAAAAAAAAAAAAAATTCATTGGATGACACTTTTGATCGAAACGTTGATCGGTACGGAGCTCCCGAAGAAAATACTAGATAAGTATAATTATGATGATAACTATGAAAGGCTATGTATATGTATAATTTTAATATTAAATTATATGTACCTAGTTGTTATGACATGAATGATGTAACCTAAATTTGTAAAATATTACTGATTTTAAAAGAGTGTTCATGGAGTTTCTTGCTCGTTCTTCTCCATAGAAATCTACCCTTTGGAACGAGCAACTAGATTCAGCTTTCTGACTGACTCTGACAATTCAAAAGTACCTGTAAATGGTTGAATTGAAATAAATGATTTTGAGTCTGAAATATTACAATAAAATATATGTTTCCTAAACAAAGTATTTTCATTTCACTATTCTGTTCTTAAATAATAATATTCTTTGAGTATATAAGTATGTGTATTTAATTAAGAGCTATTTAATTGCTTTGTAATGTTGCCAATTATACCTTTTATTCTAACAAGTGCGTAAAGAATTTTATAAATATAGTATACAGTTACGTTATTTAATAACAATTGTAATTGTTGTGTTTTGAGAACCAATGAAAGACACAGTTATAATTTCCAATGATTAATTTATTATATTTAATTGGTAGGAGAGGTGTGTGTGCACTCTCGGTTGGTGCAGACGGAACACTAACGTCTAAACTATATTAGAGTTATGCACACTGTAAATAAGTATGAGAGAAAGACTCTTAAACCACTCAAGTGGGACGGATATATTTTGTTATATTCCAACACGCCCCCTCAAAATAAATCCTCTTTTTCAAAATAAATGATCAACTAATATAAAATTTACAATAATAATATCACACACCTTCCTCGTCTGGGAGCACAATTTTATATGGTCCACCATTTGGTGCATAGGATTAGGGAAAACCCAGGAAAACCTAATCAGACCAAGTAATTCTTATCTATAATTACAAGTAGATCTTATTTGTATATTCTATAATTAAATTCTTTATAGTTTACTAGTAGGTAGATCTTATTTACATATTTACATTATACCGAGCTTCATTTTCATGTCTGAAAAACGTACTGTTGGCAATGACTTCGTTAGGATGTCGGCTAACTGATTACCTGTGGAAACATAAATAATTTTAATAACATTTTTCTCCACCTGTTCTCTTGAAAAGTGGTACTTTATGTCGATATGTTTTGATCTTTTATGACTCGTAAGATTACTTACAATGCTTATACACCCATTATTATCCTCATAAATAGGAATTGCATTGGGTATTTCTATGTGAATACTGGTCACTAAGGATTTTAACCACAGAGCCTCTCTAACAGCTTCAAATAAAGCCATATACTCAGCTTTAGTGGATGAAGCCGCCACTGTGAGTTGCCTCTTTGTGTTCCAACATATTGTGCATTGTTCAAATAGTTTAAACAAATAACCTGTTGTACTTTTACGGCCTATTTCATCACTTCCCCAATCAGAATCAACAAAGCCAGTCAATATATTAACATTATTGTCACTCCGCACGTAAGTTAACTTAAGATCCATTGACCCTTTCAAGTAGCGTAAAACTCCTTTTAAATATAACCAAAGTGTACTGTTGTTTTTGTTAGCAAATCTACTTAAGATGTTTACACTAACTGGCCTCAAATCTGGACGAGTGCATACCATTATATACATCAAGCACCCGATAAGGTTTTTACAAGGGGCTTTTGTTGTTTCATTTGAATTCAATGCGATATAATCTATTTTAGTTTCCAAGGGTGTATTGACAGTTTTACAATCACTCATGTTGAACTTATCTAAAACTGTTTGTATGTACATTTTCTGGTCTAATGTAACTTTGTTATTATATCTTTCGACTCTGATTCCCAAGAAACAACTGATATCTTTTATGTCTACCATTTTAAACTTGTTCATTAAATAGTTCTTAAAACTGTTCATGGTATTTATATTAGCCGTTGAAATTAGAAGATCATCGACATAAAGTACAACATAAATGTTTTTAAAAATGTCGCCCGCGTCTTGTATTTAAATACAACGATCAGCTGATGAGTATCGAAAGCCCTTCTCTATTAAAGCTTTTTCGAACATTTGAAACCAACAACGTGCAGATTGTTTTAATCCATATAATGATTTGTTCAATTTGCATACTAAATTATTTGTATTTGGGATTCCTTCAGGAGTTTTCATAAATATCTCTTCTTTTAGTATCCCATTTAAAAATGCAGTTTTTACGTCCATGTGGTGGACCAACAAGTTAAACTGATTTGCAAAAGCTAATAAGAATCTAAAACTTGAGATTCTTGCAACTGGTGCAAAGGTTTCATTATAATCAGCTAAATATTCTTGACTAAAACCGCGAGCTACTAAACGAGCTTTATATCTTAGTGGTTTTCCAAACTCATCATTTTTTATTGTAAACACCCACTTACAATCGATGATATTTCTATTTTCGGGTCTAGGTACAAGTGTCCAGGTTTCATTATCAGTGAGCGATTTAATTTCCTCATTAATAGCATTTTCCCATAATACTTTATCATTCCTGGTTGCGATTTCTTTATAAGATGTAGGTATTTTGCATACTAAAGATTCAGCATATAGCAAATAGTTCACAGAAATATCATCTTCATTTTCGTTATAAGACACGGTAGGCAAGTTTTTAATCCTCTCACTTCTTCTGTGACCATATGAAGTTAGTTCATTTCGAGACAAAGTCAACTTCTTTTGAAATGAAGAACTGTTTTGTTGCAAATCTGCTTCACTTACAGATTTATTAGGTGGTGAACCTAATGATACAGGTATTTTCTCTGTTTGTTTACACATTTTCTCAACGTTGTGTCTGTCAAAGTTATCAGAGTTAATACAATTTTCAGGTAAAACTCTGTCAGACTTCAATGGACTGTTTAACAAGAAATTAATCTCATCAACTATCACATCTCTGACTTTTACAAACTTTTCGTTTACCACATCCCACACCTTATATCCATTCGGTTCATAACCAATTAATATCCCTTTTAAGGATTTTTCATCGAATTTGGTTTTTCTAGTTTTATTTACAAAATAAACAGTTGAACCGAAAACCTTTAAATATTTAAGTTGTGGTTTTTTACTATGCCACAATTCAAATGGTGTGTTAGCTGTTTTCAGTGCTTTTGTTGGGCTGATATTTATTAAATATGTAGCTGTCAACACAGCCTCGCCCCAGAACGTTTTGTCTAATTTAGCACCAGATACCATGGCTCGACTTCGCTCTGTATAGTCCTTATCATTCTTTCGGCAATACCATTCAAAGCAGGGGTATGCGGCACTGTTAAGTGGTAACTAATACCCTTTAGCACACAAAACTTTTTCATTTCGTTTGACAAATATTCACCACCATTATCACAATACAAATTGACAATTCTCGAACTGAAATGAACTTCACACTTTGCAACATAATCTTTAAACGTAGCGAAAACGTCTGATTTATGAGCTACTAAGTATGTCGCACAGTAGTGTGTGTATTCGTCGACAAAAATTACAAAATAGTTCTTTTGGTCAAGTGTTGAAGGAGTGATGGGACCACAAACATCAGTATGCACATTAAATAGAGGTCGTTTTATAATTTTTGACTTTGATTTATTAAATGGCAAACATGCTTGTTTTCCTTTTATACAAGCTTCACATAAATTATCATTTCGTGTAACATGGTTTATTTGTTCATTGTCAGAATAAAATTGTTTGCTTTTTATTTGCACAAACTTAGATTTGCCAATGTGACCAAGCCTTTGATGCCATAATTCATAATTATTATTGTTTACGACCATATTTGATGAGCTTCTAGCATTTAAAGCACATTTTTCAAGTATGAAATTAATACCAATTAAATTGTTCAAAGACTTACCCTTTGTTACCATCTTACCCTCGTTGTATATTTGCACGCCACCGTTATTGCTAAAAACAATGGTCATTCCAGCTTGTTGCATTTTCTTAACTGAGAGCAAGTTGTAAGGAATTTCGGAACAGAAAAGGACATGCTGTAGCATTCCTTTTATACCTAAGTGGCTGGTTACTGCGATATTGCCCTTCTTCGTTGCTCTTATGTAGGTTCCATTTTTAGCAACTGAGATGTTTATTGGTTTTTTCAATTCTTTAAAGTTTCGTGCCAGATCTTCTCTATTAATTAAATGATCTGAGGCACCTGAGTCTAAAACAAATGTAATCTCGTTTTGATCTTTAGGTTCATTTCCACAGCCTCCGACCATAAAAGCAAATCCCGAGATATTTGGATTTTCAGTATCCGTAATATTTACAGTTTGAACTGTTCTGTTGTTTTCGGAACGTTGTTTCGCTTGCTTGTTATAGTAACAGTTCTTTTGTACATGACCATTCCTTCCGCAACAATGGCATTTTATATGTTTCAGTCTATAATTTTTTGGCTTAAATGAGGTTTTATGAAACTATCCTCGATTCGAGTTTCGTCGCATATTCGAATTTCTATAATTGTGTCGGTATTGAGTTTTAGGTTTTGCTGTAGTGCCCGCCGGTATTTCTGTAGTTTCCGCCTGGAGAACTTTCATGCTTGTATCGCGTCTTTCATTGATTAATTTTACTTCGTGATCAAGAAGTCTAGTTTTGACAAAGGTTAAGGTCAGGTTGTCCTCTGCTAATGTTTCAATTGCTGTGACGATACCATCATAGCTGTTAGGTAGAGTCATAAATAGATGTGTTACCTTATCTACTTCTTCTAATTTTGCACCTGCAGCCATTAATTCAACTAACAAGTCATCGAATTCTTGGAAGTGTTTTGTCAAGGGGTTTTCTCCTTGTAACTTAAAATTCAACAACCTTTTCTTCAAAGCTAGTTGAGTCGCTATGCTTTTCCTTTCATAGATGGAATCCAGCTTCATGAAAATTTCCTTCGCAGTATTTTCTTCACTTGTAAGTCCCAGCAATGAGTCCGATAGATACTCTATTATCGTATTCTTAGCGATTCTCTGTCTTTTGTGCCACTCACTGTCCGGTTCTTTAGGAGTTTCTTCATCAATTATGTTAAGCACTTCAAGTTCATTTAATAAATTACGTATTCTAAGTTTCCACACACTGTCCCCGTCAAACTGTTGAATATTTCTTTTCATTTTAAGTTTGTCCATTTTATTAAATCACTCAAAGAATCACTAAAAGTTACTTAGAATGTTATTTAGTCTAAATCACTGGGCCCATAACCTGTTGGGTTTTGAGAACCAATGAAAGACACAGTTATAATTTCCAATGATTAATTTATTATATTTAATTGGTAGGAGAGGTGTGTGTGCACTCTCGGTTGGTGCAGACGGAACACTAACGTCTAAACTATATTAGAGTTATGCACACTGTAAATAAGTATGAGAGAAAGACTCTTAAACCACTCAAGTGGGACGGATATATTTTGTTATATTCCAACAGTAATCTATACTAGCTTTTGCCCGCGGCTTCGCCCGCGTAGTTGTCGGAAAATATCCCACGGTAACGTACTACCGGGATTAAAAGTATATGTTAATCCAGGTAAACAATGTCTTCTTTCACTATTTTTTATTGTGTGACCACCGTCAGCTGGAGACCTCCTTAGGAGGGAGGAGGGGGACAGGAGTCGATGAATATCCGCAATACCTCCGTCGCGTCGTCTCCTGGCTGGGTGTCCTTGAGAAGAGGTCGAGGGTACCTCTTAGTGCAGCTACTATCTTTCATGCATGGTGATTTGTAGTTTAAACTACCACAAGGACCATGTATCATGTTTGCCTTCACAATACCTTAAAGGAAAGGGTCTTGTTTAGGGTCAGGTATTTCTGCACAAATGACATTGTTGATTTGATCTGGGTTGATACGCTGCTCTAGCCACAGCAAGATGTGTGGATGTGAGGAAGACCTCGTTTTTGTCATTCCACTGAGTATATAAAGGAAAGCATCGGGGGATGCTTTCCTTTGATTTTTGAAAAGAAAAGCTTTAAAAAGATGATCCATCAGCTTGGTCAGAAGAGCCATCATCTTTTTCACCTTTAAGTGGAATACCCTGGCAATAATGTCGTGCCGATCGTGTGACTTTTCACCAGGTAAAAGTATATCTGTGATCTCTTTCCATCGGGGATTAGGTACATGTGAATGCATCGATATACTACGCACTAGATAGAGCGCTTCAAATCATCACTTAGTTTTACTGAACTGTAGATAGGTATCAACACGTCATTCAGTATGACATTGTCGTTTTAAAAGAGCGGTGCATCGTGACATTTGGCATTTGTGAAATAAAAATATAATTACGCTAGCAAATAGTGATATTATTGGTTATTAATACGTAACATTAAGTTTTTATATTAATTAAATATTATTTGATTACAATAACATGTAATTACAACAATAAATTAAAACAATACTTTCTGTAAATCGTCGTAGTCGTCGTAGACAATCTATCCCTCTCTATCGCGCCCTATGGAGCGAGATAAACAATGATGTTTCATGGAGTATGAAACGTCAGATATTACAGAACTCCAAATAGGTAACATTTACGAACACTTGAATTTGACTGCACCTTTTATTATAAAATTACCTACTAGTTAGGTATGTTAACTAGTTTATGATAATTAGTTCTAACCTATTCGGCACATTATATATTTATTCTTTGCAGCAACCAGAACTATTATACAAAAATATAGTAAAATTAGATTGCATTGATTGAATGAATCAAAATCTGACACACATATAACTTTATGTACGAAGCGCCAAAAACTAACCGGACAGGTCATTTCGTGACAATTATGGCTTCATTTTAAAATCATTTAAATTATTTATTTATTCTTTTTGCTCTGAGCTCTAATAGTAGCCTATATTATTGGAATGAGAAACCTCTACTTCTGCTTCTGCTTTCTGACTGACAGACACTACTTCAAAAGTTTTTGTAAATAGTCTAGTTTGAGTTTGAAAAAAAATTGGTGGTCTGTAAACTCGGTTTACGAACGATAGCTTTACGTGATAACGTCATAAAGAAACATAATGGCTAACATATAAAACATTAAGCAAATAATGGCTTCCGTCGAGGTGGGTGGAGCTTATTGCTTGGGCCGATCGTGCCTCTCTATCGCTTGTTCAGCGCTCTCGCTTGTACGCTCAGGCTCAGGCGGAACGTTTCACTTTTTAGTGCGTGCAGCCGGTGTACATCAATTTATAAGACGTTATCACGTCCAAATAAAATATAAGTATTTCGTTTTTAGTTTAATACATACTAGCTTCTGCCCGCGACTTCGTACGCGGATCCTGTTGCTTATGCCAGCGACAACGGGGTCGGCAAAATCGAAGATCTGAAACGTCTGATGTCGAATTCTAAGAGCCCGGGGACGGGAAAACAACGCGATGCGCGAGACGATTCGAGACGTTCAAAAAGTACAATTTTGAATCATACCTCCGATGGCGGAATATGTGGCGTAGTCAATTTTAGGAGTATACGTAAATGCACTCCGTTCCTTATCAACCCAAGGAAGGTCGCCATGCCCTACGGCTATATCTTGAGACACATTCGATTCTTCAGAGAATGTCGAAGTCGATCAGAATTCAAACATTCGTTGCGCTCTTCTTCTGTCTCTTCATGCCGTACTCCAGCAATTATTTCTCTCTCTCACTTTCTAACTGATTATGATTATTTTGTTATGTGCGTATTCGGGACTATGTATGATAATCTCGATCAGCAGTTAGTTGTGCATCACGTTCATCACTCGTTTCAAAAGGCCTGTTAGTAGATGTGCGAATACGCTGAGAACTCAAGCATGATTCTATATCGGTAAACTTTTCCGATTCGCGAGACAATGCATGTCGCTCACAATCAGCGGACAGTCGCGCATCACGTTTCGCACTTGTCTCTAGAGACCTAGAAGCAGATGCGTATACGCTGAGAACTCAAGCGCAATTCTCTATCCGTGAACGTCCCCGACTCGCGACTTCGCGAGACAATGCATGACGTTCACGATTAGCGGTTAGTCGCGCATCATATTCTTCACTGGTCTCTAGAGACCTGGATGTAGATGCGTAAATACGTTGAGAACGCAGGCGTGCTTCGCGATCTGAAGAGGTTTCCACGGAGCGAGTTGCAGCCTGATGTTCTCGAACAGCATCAAGTCTCTTCTGACGCTCTTCGGTAGATTCTTGGTATCTTATGATCCTCAATCTTTTAGCTCCTTTGGAACATTGGGAAAGATTTGACCTCTTTCTAGGCATGGTTATAGCTTTATTGTGAAGATACCTGATCAATTAAAATCTAAGTGACTGCTCCCCTGCGTTACCGGGTAGGCTACCGTGTTACGAAGATAAATGGAAAAGGAAATTAAACACTCAAATAACATAAGCCCGAAGGGATATTTATTCGATAAAATAAAAAAATAAATAGGAGTTTTGGCCAGTAGAGTCAAATTTTCAATGATATACCATCGTCATCAAAAATCAGACCTAAACTGTTACCGCCTTCACCGCTCTCGTGGAGGTAATATACAGTGAAATTAGTGATAGCTTTACAGTGAAATTAGTGATAGCTTTGATTTCCACATCAGATGTTTCTGATCTTCGATTTTTATAAGTCAACAGGAAATGCCCATCAGACCGAACAACTTTGCTAAGACGTCATTCCTATGTGTTATGGTGTAGCTGGGCTCTTGGAGTTCCACATCAGGTGTTCCAGATCTTTAAATTTATTCTCTCAGCAGAAAATGCTCATCACGTGGAACGATTTTTGGTATGGTACTATTTTTGTATCTCTTATAGTTTAGCTAGTCTGTTGCGGTTCTGCATCAGGTGTTCAAGTTTCCAAGATAAATTATAGCCTATATGTTGCCCAGACTTAATATCTATACAACAAAAAAAAAACATTCAAATCCGTCCAGCAGTTCCGAAGATTAGCGTGTACAAACAAACAGACAAACAGACAGAATTTTTTTTTTGGATTCGTGCTCTATTACTGTTTCTAATCCCCGCTCAATTATTATTTTTTTTATATATTCAATGTACAGACACAGTTTTTTTACTGTTTTATTATATGTAATATATACTACTCAAAACAAAATAAGGGCCACAAGGTATTTTGTCTGTACCATGAAAATAATAAAACCAATATATATTTTTTGTCTCCATAACAAAAACTAATGTTGTTTTTACCATGTAGACCAATAAATTTATTCAAATAATAATGATTAAAAAGTTTATTTGCTTTTGAAAGAAAAAACACATTTTAGGTTAAAAATAAAAACAACGTAAAGTTACTGAAAACAAAAGAAAATACTCCATGCTCATCTTTTAGTAACGGGTATGCCCCCCTCGTTTAGCTACGCACTCCTGAAGCCTGGAGTGCATGCTCTCAATCAAATGTCTGACATTTACCATTGGAATCTCTTCCCAGGTCCTTTTCACAGCGTTGATGAGTTGCTGTTGGTTGTGGATTTCCTGATCACCGTCTCTAACTCTTCGTTTCAACTGATTCCACATGTGCTCTATTGGATTTAAGTCCGGACTGTTCGCCGGCCACGGCAAGACTTGAATTTGAGAGACTTCCAGTACAAACCGAGTCGCTTGAGCCGTGTGTGCACGAGCATTGTCTTGCATCAAGATGAATCCAGGACCCGCTCGCTGTGCAAATGGGATCACATGTGGTCTGACAACTTCCTCAATATACCGCTGAGCAGTAATAGTACCCTCATTTAAAATAGCGAGCTCAGTTTTGCCGTGTAAGCTTATCCCGCCCCAAATCATTACATTTGGACCACCAAAACAATCGACTTCATGGATGTAGGCTTCTGAAAATCTCTCGCTGCGTGTTCTCCATACACTAATACGCCGATCGTCGTTAAAAAATTTAACTTTGCATTCGTCTGTGAAGAGCACCATAAAAAAATAAATTACACCAAAATGAAAAAATACCTCGTGGTCCTTATTTTGTTTTGAGTAGTATAGATGTTAGGCAGCATACCGCTAGAATGGCGCATTGACTTGTCTGTTTTATACTCTTTAAAACCAAAACTGACGACACGGTTGGCGCAGTGGCTGAGCGATCGACTGCTGCGCAGCGTGTTGCGGGTTCGATTCCCGCCCAGGGTAAACATTTGTGTGATGAGCACTTGTGTTTACCTTGTGTCTGGGTGTTATTTATCTATATATGTACCATGTATTTACAAAAAAAAATGTATTTGTGTATGTATATCAGCTGTCTGACGCCCATAGTACAGGGTCTCCCTAGTTTGGGGTCAGATGGCCGTGTGTGAAAATGTCCCCACATATCTTAATATATATAAATCTCCTGTCACGATGTTTGTCCGCGATGGACTCCTAAACTATTGAACCGATTTTAATGAAATTTGTACACCGTGTGCAGTTTGATCCAACTCGAAAGATAGGGTAGGTGTAGGGTAGGTGTAGGGTAGGTGTAGGGTAGGTGTAGGGTAGGTGTAGGGTAGATGTAGGGTAGGTGTAGGGTAGGTGTAGGGTAGGTGTAGGGTAGGTGTAGGGTAGGTGTAGGGTAGGTGTAGGGTAGGTGTAGGGTAGGTGTAGGGTAGGTGTAGGGTAGGTGTAGGGTAGGTGTAGGGTAGGTGTAGGGTAGGTGTAGGGTAGGTGTAGGGTAGGTGTAGGGTAGGTGTAGGGTAGGTGTAGGGTAGGTGTAGGGTAGGTGTAGGGTAGGTGTAGGGTAGGTGTAGGGTAGGTATAGGTAAATAGGCAGGTAAGTAGGTAGATAGGGACAGGACAACGTCTGTCGGGTCAGCTAGTTATATTATAAAACTGACGTGTCTGACGTCTCGCATCCCGAAAACGGAACATGATCGTTGTTCCGAATTGCTATTCTATGTAAGATATATTTCTATTGTGTGAATGTGATAAAGAGTTCAGGACGGCAGGACGGCACATTTATTAAACTACACCAATCTGTCAAATTTCTTTAATAGTTTTTCAACTTTATCACAAAGGAATAAGGCTCATGTTCAATTGGGAAAATTGTACAGTTGGGGATAGCTTCATGTGCTGGCGTCCGTACCTCATATAGGGTAACCTTTCCGTCCCTGTTTTAGCGTCTATACAAATGGTTAATTCCCTATTTTACCATCTCCTGGGATGATTTTTCTAAAACGCTGATACATGTGTAATGTTCCTGATATAAATCAACCTTTCCGTCTCTGTGTTAGCGTCTATACCAATTTTTCATCGCCTTTTGTACCCTCTTCTGGGATGATTTTTCAAAAACGCTGATACATGTGATTACTAATTACCAACCAAAAGGCTAAATATACAAATTTTCATGGTTTGAACTACAAAAGGTTTTCCCATTTATACATTCATCCCCTATTTTACGTCCTCAGGTACTGATTTCCCAAAACCACTGAAACACGTGGTTTTTTATTTTTTAACCAGAATGATAAACACCAATTTTCATGGTTTAAACTACAAAAATGACGATTTTCCATACAAACTTTCATCCTCTATTTAACTGCCTTAGGGGTTGAATTTCGAAAAATCTTTCCTTATTCCTTGTCTACATTATAAAGGGAAACTTTGTGCAAAATTTCAGCTTTCTAGGTCCAAGGGTTTGGGCTGGGCGTTGATGAGTCAGTCAGTCAGTCAGGACTTTTCTTTTTATTTATATAGATATATAAAACACTAGCGACCCGACCCGGCTTCGCCTGGGCCTATAGCCTTCCTCGATAAATGAAGTATCCAACACAAAAAGATTTTTTCAATTCGAACCAGTAGATCCTGAGATTACCGCGTTCAACCAAACAAACAAACAAACAAACTCTTCAGCTTTATAATATTAGTATACAAAGGGCGGGTTGTTTCAAACAGTCGGTTAACGTTACATACGGACGGTTAAAAAGTTACTATAACGTGCGATGTTTAACGTACGTTAAATGTAACGGATTGTTTTATGACATAAAAATCCGTTAGTTAAAGTTATTCAAAACGAGATTCCATAATATTTTGATGTTTGAAGTAGCTGTTTCACAACACAAAATTACGACGACTGGTCGGTTATGGTAATAGTAACTTTGACGTATGATTTTGAGAAACAACCCATTTTTTTGATTTGACGATATTTAGCGCCATATTTGACTATAGCCGCCCATAGTCGGTTAACTGTTACACTACTTAATATAACTCAAGAACGGCTGAACCGATTTGGGTGAAAATTGGTGGGGCTTAGAACCAGGATACGGACATAAATTGACAATTGACAATTGACAAAATATTTTTATCTTTAGACCGAAATTCAATTTCAAATGACATTTACTAAAAAGTATTCATTGTAGTTACAAACAATAATAACTAAAACACCAGATTTTCAGTACCTAACTAGCAAAAACGTGCTTGATCCAAATACACTTTTGATGTGCGTAGGTACGAGTGGTAGTGACCACCAGAGAATGGGCAGCAGCGTTCTCTGTGCCTTTGTAACAACCATAGGTACTGCGATCGCCAATCCGCCCTTGGGGAGGCCTATGTCCAGCAGTGGACGTCTTTCGGCTGAAATGATGATGATGATGATGATGACGAGTGGTAGTCTAATTAAGTGCAAGAAGAAGACTGAAAATATTCAAATATAAGTTTTTTTGTTAGGTGATAATTGTTTTGTGTTATATATAGATATTTTTTAAATTACGAGAAATGCATTTTTATTGATTTTAGTTAAAATTGATATGAACATAGCACCTAACTGAGTGCCAAATAAGATTTCGAAAGTGGACATTTTTGGAACGAAGATCCTTATCGCGCGTTGTGAAAGGGGGCTAGACGGAAAAAATTCTTACGAAAAGTTGTCACGACACTTTTTTGCTATTTTTATTACTTCACAAACGCAGACAATTCGAACAGAAAAATTGAATCGTTGGAACTGTCAAATAGAGTTCATTATTAGTTGAATGGCGGCTTTTCTATGAAAATATTGGAGCGAATTAAAACCTTATTTTTACACATTGACCGTGAAATTCGGTTGCACATAGCTCCTATTGTCCGGTCGGGCACCAGCCTATACGTTTCTCAGAATAATTTTATCATACCTAGTTTGGTAAAATTTCAATTTTTAACCGTTTACGTTTACAAAATAAAGTCCGAATTCGCTTTTCGTAGAATATGTTTATGTATTTAAAGGCGGCGCGGCGAACTCTTTGAACTAGGTACCTACCTACGGCGATATGTTTAGTACCTAAGTTTATTCGCTCAAATAGTGGCGGTACCTACCTCAATGACATCGGAATTATCATTGCGTGATAATTCCATTGATAACGACCTACGAGATAAGTCCACCTTTCACTGTGAGACTGTGTGGATTGTGAAAACGAGTGTAAATTTTAAGTCTAGAATACGTAGGTTAGGTAGGTAGGTAGTTACTGTACCTACTTCTATGTTTTGTTTAGTAGGTACCTATTGAAAGTTTGGGTTTGGTAATCATGAGCTTTCCATCGGTCGCGGTCGTCAGTAGGTAACCACTGCACCTTATCGCTCTAGGTCACAGAGTACTTTTCTCTAGGTTTTACTAGCGACAATAATATTTTTTTTTATTTGATTAAAATGTTTTGGTTTAAATTAAGCCAGTGGGAGCTTAGGTGGGTACCTAGGTAGGTAGTGGCACTTACTTTTATCATTGGCGAATTATTTGTAGTTGTAAGTAGGTAAGTGAGTAGGTACTCTTTTGCTAGAAAAAGAAAGGCAGGCAGGCGTAGGTACCTATAGGTGCTATAGGTAACCTATTTAAATAAATTAGAGCTATTCACAAACACAGTTTTAATCAACTTTGGCTTAATTAAAAAACTTACCTATTAGGTATAAAATTTACACTTCCCTGTATCGAAGCAACTGCTCAATAGGGAGTCCATTTCGCTCGATACATAAACGGGCACGTTTAATTAAATTGTCTTTTAATTACATTATACTTGTTAATAATAATAAAAATATTATTATAACTTACAAAAAATAAAATTTTATTACAATTCCTTCACTAATTAATCGAAAGGAACTTCGTTCCATCCGGGTGTCCCTTGACACCTCTCAAGTTTTTGTTTCTCTATAATAATTTTCTTAGAACAGTAGCGAATGTACCATATTCAATATTTACACAGTGTTCAAAATCGAAAGTGAAATATTTCGAAAAGTATAAGAAATATGAAATTGATTGTCAAAGATAACAAAACTGTATAAAATTTACTATTTATTCAATACATAATTTTACTGAAGTTAATAATACATTTTATTCTATTACAACTCTGAATCGCTCTCCTCTAAAGTACGTGATTTGCAGTTTCGATAGTGTTTGTTGCGGCAGTCGATATGTGAAGTGAAAGTGACGCTTTTTAGAGGATATTATCAGACAACACGTATGTAATCTCTGAAGAAGCTGTACGCAAAAAGCCATCAATGCTATTCGAGTTCAATATAACAATGAATTCAGAATGCGGCTGGGGCTACCACACTTCAGCAGTGCTTCGGGAATGTTTGCTGATGCGCACACTGATGTCTTCCTGGCGATCAGACGTAAGCGTACCGCGTCGCTGCTGCAGAGGGTCTGGGCCATTTCGGACCATTTTCGGACAGTCTCCCGAATATCGTTGTGGGGGAATTTGATTGACCGTTCATGCATTTCATGTCGAAACTACTAGCATAGTTTATAAAATTTATGTTTTACTAACAATATGGATGTAAATGATGTCTGAAATAAAGTTTTTATTTATTTGTAAAGTGTGTGCCGAAAATATAACTTGTGCGTCTTCAGGTTTTCCAGATATTGCATTTCCTGCTGGAGTAACATATTCAGATGGATCTCCAAACGATAACCGATATCCCTCTAATAATTTAAAAATACATATTTTGAAAAAACCAACGGTAAAAATAAAACTAGAATTTAATGGTAGGTACATACACTAACTACATCGCTTGAAAAAAAAAATTAGTGAACTAGTTTTTCAAACGAAACACACTCAAACTAATGAGCAAAGTAAGTAGTAGTAGGTAGTTTGTTTTCATATATTTTGTTTTCTAATGCCAATCTATGCTCTTTGAGTGGATTTAATGATTGTAAACACATTAATCACATAATTTGAACGGGTACACTACATGAATGCAAAAAACTTTAATTCGAAAGTCAGAAATATGAATTTAACAATACCGATTTTCATAATTCCGAATGGTTCAAAATTCAATTGTAAAATTTCAAAATTCCGAACGTTTATAATTACTTACTATTCTCAAAATACCGAGTTTCAAAAGATCGAATAACAAAAAGTCCGACATAATGAAAATTCGAAACATCAAAAATACGAATTCCGATTATTAAAATACCTATTATCTTTTTTTGCAGTGTATTAGTTCCCATTTTAAACTATGATTGATTACTTTTGATTAGAAATATCTCTCGAATAAAAATATTTTCTTTTGCTGGTCATAGTTCTTACCTAAGCTAACATGCAGCATACTAGCAAGCCTGCAGCGTGGAAGCAAGCATGCAGCATGCAAGCAAGCATGCAGGGCGCAAGCAACCATGCAGCGTGCAAGCAAGCATGCAGCGTGCAAGCAAACATGCATCATGCAAGCGACCATGCAATATGCAGCAGGCATGGTTTCTGTCACGGCTCCGGCGTTGCTGGGCTCCGGCGGTCGCACTTGAGCCGCCTCGCCCCTCCGCGCCTACGCGAATTTAAATTACACTCTAGGGGTAGGGCAGACAAGACTACGTGGAGTCGGTTTCGCAGCTATTCGTTTCTGTCATTAACTATTGTAGCACAAAAATTGACTTTTAAAGACAATACTTTTGTTATTGTCTATTTATATACATTTTCGTAGAAATGAATTCCATGGAAAATTTTTTGGGAAAAGAAATTCTATGTTCTGTCCGCGAAACAAGGGGACACCATCCGACGCAGGTATACGTAAATAAAGAGAAGATTCATTTTATTAAATATATACCTACGTAAATCTTTGGTTTTTATTTGTCCTCGAACACTTACTAGGTTGCGTGCTTACTAGGGTGTCCGTATGGTGTCGGACGTAACGTAAAGAATAGCACCATCCCATATCTTTCCGTCGTAAGAGGCGACTAAGGGACTCACCAGAGAATGGGCAGCAGCGTTCTGTGCCTTTGTAACAACCATACTGCGATCGCCAACCCGCCTGCCAAGCGTGGCGATTATGGCAAAACCCCCCTTTTGGGGGAGGCCTATGTCCAGCAGTGGACGTCTTTCAGCTGAAATGATGATGATGATGACTTACTAGGTTTAAAACAGAATATCTTGCTGTTGGCCGATACTCGATAACCATATTGTAACCTAGTAAGTAGGGTGACATGGTAAACAGTGAACCACTAAAATTTTAAACATTTATAAATCCACTGTTCGTGAATGTAATTAAGAACTATTGGCATGAGACGAAAGGAAATTTATTAAACTTGTGTTTTGCATATTAATTTCAGCACCAATTCTAATAGTTTATTGGTAGGTAATATTGTTTTTTTTTAAGATGGCGAATGGTTCACTTTGCACCAGTATAAGTACACAGTGAATCGGGGGTGCAGTCGACGGTGGACCAATGTGTATACAGAGAAGCCATCACTTTAATTACCTGTCTTTATCGCATATTTAAAAATATTTATTGATAGAAATGTCGTTATATAAAACTATAGTAAATGTAATATTTAATCATTTGTTTATTTATTTGTATTCGTCAGCAACAATCACATACAATCTGTACAAAACAAACTAGTAGGTACTAATTTAACTTACAAATCTGATTAGGAACACTGACCTAAATAGACCTGAATAGGTATTACTCAAAGCTTGGCTATAAGTTATTGTTTAAATTTTAAATTTAAACAATAATTATAAGTATAAGAAGAAGTATAATTAGTACCTACTGTACATTCGTTCTGTTAAACCCGAGGCGGGTTTTCTTAGACTTTTATCACTGTGCCTTTTTCCAGGTTTTTCCATGTATTTTGCATCATGTCTAGGGTTGCCATTCGTCCCGATATATCGGGACTGTCACCGTCATTGGGGCCTTGGTCCCGACAAAGCACTATTACGTACCGTTTTTTCGCGCGGTCACGGCAATTTAAATACACGCGCCAAATTCTACTCGGCCGAACTATTTTAACGCTGAAGAAAGACCACCTAAAATAACTTCTGATTTTTTAAAAGTTCGACTAGTTATACTTATTTATTTCCTATTTCTGCAATCAAATCTGAATTTGTTTCACAAAAATATAAAAAGCGTTGAAAACAAAGTGTCAATAATCGAACAATATTTCTCATTTTTTTTAATATTAAAATTGCAATATTATATATCTATTTTACGTCCCGATTTGCGTCCCGACACGAGGCTTGCCAAATATGGCAACCCATATTCATGTCCGCCAATTTTTCTGTTTTCTGTTTTAGTTCGACCCATTCTAAAACAAAAGATTATTATTATTAATATTAGATCTTCTATTAACGCCTTTTTTATTTATTACAATCAATGCATAAATTGTATCGGACATTATGAACCAAGTGATACCCCACGATTACCCCACGATTTTGAGCCACTGTGTGCAGACACCACTTTTTTACCTCTAGGGTTGCATAGCTATTAAATATACCAAATTCAAAGGATATTTATATATCTAAGTTATTAAGGAATAGTTACTTTAAACATGGAAACAGTGCAATATAATTTACCTAAATATACAACGATTCTAGAAAGAAAATAAATGAAAACACGTGTCACTTACTTTTTTTGGCTCCAAGGACATAACCATGCCCTGTGCGACCGTTACGGCAGTATATTCATCCATGGCGCCGTCGTAGACTGGGAAGTGCGCATCGCGCGAGGTGGTAGAAGGCAAATTGTTTCGCGTTTACAGAACGGTTTGGCAACGTCGCGTTTTTGGGATATGAGTGGTGATGCACTGTGTACTTACTTAACTACTGGGCCACTGTTGACCACCCGACCCTACCCATACTATGTTTTGATTTTGGTTTTTACGAGGTAATTAGACAAGCATATTTTATTTTCGAATTAGTAAGGGGCATAAAACATTTAAATAAATTACAATATTTATTCCTAAAAATTGAAATATTGTCCGTGTGGTGTCGGACGTAAAGAATAGCACCATCCCATATCTTTCCGTGGGTGTCGTAAGAGGCGACTAAGGGACTTACCAGAGAATGGGCAGCAGCGTTCTCTCGCTTTTGTAACAACCATACTGCGATCGCCAACCCGCCTGCCAAGCGTGGAGATTATGGCAAAACCCCCTCCTGGGGAGGCCTATGTCCAGGAGTGGACGTCTTTCGGCTGAAATGATGAATGATGATTCCTAAAAATATACCTATTTATTTTGAAGACCATTACGATCTCCAAAATAAATATTGAGAGTTTTAAAAATCTTCCAGTATCTTGACAGGGCAAACCAAAATATGTTTTTTGGCTCTCCTGTAAAAAATGCTCCATTGCACTTACTGGGTTTTAAAACGGAGCAGCCGAACGTTACTCCAGCAGGAATCGTTTTCTTTTCAGTTTATAGGGTGCCGAAAAAAAAACGGAACTCTTATAGGATCACTCGTGCGTCTGTCAATGCCAATTAACTTATAAACTAAAAAATATTCATTTACTTTGCACATCTGTATTTAGGTCATAACCATGAAGACATAGGTATAAATGGAGCCAACACTTAGAACAAAAGCTTGAAACCAACTGTGGGCTGATGCTCTCTTTCTGAATGCATACCATAAGAACAAGACAGTGATATGTGTTTTCTTTATCTTATGTATGTATTCAGAAAGAGAGCGTCTGCCCACAGTTGGCTTCACTTAGGTATTTAGAGTGTTGCCTCCACTTTTATCATAGAGTAAAGTAATATATCGGGTAACTTTTATCTATAAGCTTCTTGGTCATAACCTAAACCCATAAAAAAAAGGTTTTCCAAACCTTACCTACTGAGTCATTTAACAAATGAAAGGGCTCGTTATGAGGATTCCGAATATATTTTTGTTATTATTGTAAAATAGTTTTGATTTTATTCATGAAGAAAATTTACTATTACCCCTCCTTGATCTCCGAAATTACTGAGTCTAAAATATTGAAAAATATACAAAATATAGTTCATAGCTTGTAGATTACAGGAAAACCTATAAGAATTCTATCAATTGTCATTGTACGGAACCCTCTACACGCGAGTTCAACTCTCACTTGGCCGGCATTTTTTTTTCAAAACGTCAACGTACATTATGTTATTTGTCGCACATTTAAAGTATAGCAGCTCAGTTTACGCACTGATCATACGTTCCACTCAAATCGCTTTAGGAGCTACTTTTCTGCTGGAGTAACGTACACGTTCATTTGGACGGTATCAATTTTCTGGTTTCTGGTGAAGTGAGACCGAAACTAGCAGTTTCGGTTATGCAATAATATTCATTTTCAGAGTCAAATACCATACTATTTCATTTTGGGTACTTAGTTTTGAAGTTTGTTATTCTATAGGTAAACTAAAAAACAGGAACTTGATATAAAAATAAGTAGGTACTTAAAACAATTTATTTCGTAAAATAAAAGAAACATATTGGTAATCTATTAACAGTATCAACTCTAGACCCTAGGTACACTGGATTACGCAAGTTGCCGGATAATATACATCGGGACACTCGGAATGTAACTGTGATAAGTGAATCTCCGTGAACTCTACTACTCCAAAGTCATAGTCAGCGAATTTCTTGAGCACCTCTGTGCCGTCGAAAGATTCCCTTGGCCGTCTTGTATTTCTTGCTGATGATGCAGAGTTGTTAGCATTCGCACTTTCTGAACGGTTCCTGTACCTAGAATTCATGAAAGTTACATGCAGGTTCACACTATCTCTGTCGTATTCCCTCTTCATGAATCCTGTAAATATAAGATTAATCGTTATACTAGTCGGCCTCGTAAAATAATTGCTTCTTCCTGAATAGTAGTAGTAGTCGTAGTTGAATATCACTTAATAATAATACCTAATACCAGCCTATAATTGTCCCTCTGCAGGGCACATGCCTCTTCTCGTGCAAAGGCACGAGCAATGATCACCACGATTGCTCAAATCGGAGTGGCGATATCAGACTTATATTAGGTAACTATAAGACCAGGTTTCCTCACGATGTTTTTTCCTTCACCGATACCAATGATGTTCCAAGATAAAGAAATCATGGCAGGATTTGTACAAAAAAAATTAAGATGTTTAGAGAAGTTGAAATTCTAATTCTTATATTCTTGGGTACCTAAAGAGTATCTTTAGGCACTTACAAAATTTTTAAAACCCCGCAAAAAAAAAAAATAGTTTTAACATAAAACTCATAAAAACATAACTTCAGAAAAAACGGCCACTGACAGTACCAGTGACACTGACAGACGCCGTTTCGCAGTTCTTTCATGAAATTGCATCGTCTTACAGGAAATAATATCACAAATAATGTTTTTTTTTTTCCACACACTTTTTACATCACTTGTCTGCCAATTTTATAGATCCGTTAACATCGCTTGTCACTTTCTTTTTTTATAAACACAAAATGGGCATCGAGATGAAACTAAAGTGTTATTTTCATTTCGTTATATTTTAATTATGCGGAGGTTTAAAAATATGCTAAGTATACATTGGTACTTGCCCGGTTTCGAACCCACAACCTCATGCATGAGAAGCGGGCGGGGAATATCACTTCATCATCATCATCATCATCATTAGCCGGAAAACGTCCACTGTTGAACAAAGGCCTCCCCCATAGGGTGGGGTGGTTGCCATAATCCCCACACTTGGCAGGCGTCTTGGGGATCGCAGTGAAATTGTTAACACACGGAAGCCGCTGCTGCCCGACTTCCGAAGTTTCCCTTAGTCGCTTTCGAATATCACTTGCCGGTTGCCGGTTGCTTGTCGGTTGGGTTAATTTTGCCCGCAACTTCTTCTGTGTGAATTTCCTTACGGATCCCTAATTTTTTTTATAGTAAAACATAGCCTATTGCACTCAGGGATAACGTAGCTTCTTATTGGCGAAAGAATCTTTGAAATCAGATGAGCAGTTAAAGAGATAACCCCTACATACAAACTAATTTTACCTCTTATTATAGTCCATTTACAATAGCATTAGACAGAAGTTAAAAAAGGTTCTTTTTAATGCACACTTTGTAACAAAAATAGGTACAATAAACATGCTAAAGTTACGATAGACACCGAATTTATTATAATCTATTTTTACAGTAGCTGCCACGCACGCGTATTTGTAACTATTCTAATAATTTATGTTCTAAAATTATGCGGCTTTCATTTATTTATATATTTAATTCCAGACTTGTAATAACGGATTACCCTAAATCAGCCAAGTATGTTAAAAGCTGCCTTGTGATGTGTGTACGAATCTATAACAAAATTCCAAAAGAATTAAAATGTATAAATAACGCTAATTTATTTAAAAACAAGCTGTATAATTGGCTAAAAGAACACAATTTTTATGACATAAAACATTTCTTTGACTTGAAGATATAACTAATGAATCCGTTAATTACTATTATCATTAATTACTATTATTATTATTATCGTTTATTCATTTTCTTAACATATTAAATTACAATTTTAAATATTAGTAAAAAAATAAATAAAAACATTTAAAAATATCCAAAATAGTAGCCCACCGGTATCGGGAACAGGGTCCAAGTTACCGGTGGTCAGGGCTCCTGAGAGAGGAATCTCCTGACTATACGCGCCGTGTCCAGGAGTACCGCTTTCTGTATCAAGCCCTTGATCCAGCTGCCCAACGAGAGCCTCCTTAGGTGTTGGTCGAGGCTCTGAGGAAATGAGTCCATTGGCCGTAACGACTATCGGCACAATGACTGCTGTATTGACATCCCACATGTCGACAACCTCGCGAGCCAAGTCAAGATACTTAATTTGTTTATCTTTCTCGGTTTTCACGAGGTTCTCGTCATGCGGAACCGCTATATCAACAATCATTGCGCGACGCTCTAATCGATCTATCACCACTATGTCAGGTTTATTGGCAACAATAGTCCTGTCAGTGATGATAGATCGATCCCAATACAACGTGATATGGCCATTTTCGAGAACTGGGTCGGGCACATACCTGTAGTACGGTACCTCCGACTCCACAAGCCTGTACTTTAGAGCAAGTTGCTGGTGGATAATCCTAGCTACAAGGTTGTGTCTTTGCAAGTAGTCTCCGTTAGCTAGACGAGAGCACCCAGAGATAATGTGTCGGATTGATTCTCCCGGTCGGTGGCATGCCCGACAAATGTCAACCGTGCCGTCCTTCACAATATACCTCCGGTAGTTGTTCGTCATCATAACTTCGTCCATAATCGCACAGACAAAACCTTCGGTTTCCCCAAACAGGTCACCGAAACGCAGCCAGGATACGGACGCCAAGAAATCTACATCAGGCCCATGTAGGGCCCGGTAGAAGCGCCCGTGAAGCTCCTTGCTCTGCCATACCTCCTTGCGGTCATTAGTATCGAGTACTACAGGTTTGCGCCAGTTCTCGTTCGCTAAGGAGAGCGGGGTGAGGCCCTTGTCCACTGAGACCACATCTCGATGCATACCCACGTCGGTTTTAAGGAAGTACTCCCTGAGACTGCATACCTCACGGTTGTGCAGGGACTTAGCATTAAGAAAGCCTCGGCCTCCGCACTTTCGTGGGATATACAGTCTCATTACCGATGACCGTGGGTGATGCATCCGATTTGCGGTCAGCAATGTACGGACCCTCCTATCCAGGGCGTCAAGTTCCGTCTGAGTCCACTTGAGTATGCCGAAAGAGTACATCAAAACCGGCATGACCCATCCGTTGAAGGCGCGCACCTTGTTTCCGCCTGATAAAAGACTATTTAACACTTTATTCAGGCGGCCAAAGAAGCGCTCCTTCAACGATTGTTTCATGTCGGCAGCATTGATGCCTAACGCTTCCGACATACCCAAGTACTTGTAGGTTTCGGTTGAGGAGAGGGATCTAAGGCGTATGGAATCCGAGAGTTGGGTTCCCACGGATTCCATAATCTCCCCTCGCTTCACATGCATGACTGCACATTTGTCCCCACCAAATTCCATCCTGATGGCGCTACTGAAAGCTTCTGTTACTTTCAGTAGCTCCATCAGTCGCAAATTGTTGGGGGCAAAGAGTTTCAGATCATCCATGTAAAGGAGGTGAGATATGACCTGACCTCCTCTTCTCAACCGATACCCCAAACCCGAACCCTCCAGCAACGTGCTTAGAGGGTTCAAGGCTAAACAGAACCATAGTGGACTTAGACTATCACCCTGAAATATACCTCGCTCGATCCTTATCGGTTCGCTATTCTCCCGGATCTGCCGACATCCTGGACAGCGACGGACCGTTCTCCATTGCCCCATACATGACATCAGGAAGGTGCGCAGAGTTGTATCTACCTTATACAACTCCAACACCCTCATGAGCCATGTATGTGGCACAGAATCATAGGCCTTCTTATAGTCTATCCAACATGTCGACAGATCCCTTCGGGAACGACGAACCTGCTGGTTAATGGCCATATCAATGAGGAGTAGCTCCTTAGTACCACGAGACCCATTCCTGCATCCATTTTGAGAGGCAGACATGATTGAATTTTTGTCAATGTGTTCGTTAATTTTCACTCTCAAAATGGATGTAAGAACTTTATAGACCGTTGGCAGACAAGAAATCGGCCTATAATTTTTGGGTTCCGTAGTACTACCAGATTTATGGATCAGGTGGGTTATTCCAGTAGTTAGGAATTGGGGCAACGATCCTGACTCTAAGGCTGACTGGAACTGAGATGCTAAGCGAACGTGCGATCTTTGAAACCATTTTATTCAAAAATTTTGCAGCCCGTCCGGCCCTGGAGATTTCCAGTTAGGCAACGGACGGACTGCACGAGCTACATCTTGGGGGCATATGGTAATTGCCCCCATTTCTAGTATTGGTTCACACGCTCGCTCAACTTCCCGAGTCCAGTCGCCCTCAGTGTGGCCGACAGGCACCGACCAGATGCTGCGCCAAAACGAACACATGGCAGCATCATCCGGCTGGTGCGCATCAGCCACGCCTTGGTCCGGTTGCTCCCAAGTCCTATACACCCACCTCTCATCACTCTGGAATATGCGATTCTGAGTGTACCGCTCCACTCGTCGGTTGTACCGTCGAATACGGTTTGCCCATGCACAGATCTTCTGCTTCAGGAAGTCGATACGCTCTGTGATGCAGGACAAAATATAATCTCGAGGATTGATATCAGTCCCCGAGAATGCCCGCCTCACAAAGCGCATCACTCTAGGGCGCGTGTTGCCATCCCTGAAGCAGATAAGCATGCCGATGAGTGCTCTAGCCTCACCAATACGACGCTCAATCCTTTACTGCCATGCTGGTACATCTGGTTTTGGTCGTGCAGCTCCGTCACTGTTGGGAAATTTGACATGAGCTACACGACATGCTGCTACAGCCGCACAGTACAAGATCGAGTGGGTATCAGCGAGGTCTTTGCTGCTGTCAAAATAATTTGACAGCTGCGAATCTAAAGCACACACCAGCGCCCTATTATTATTATTATTATTATTATTATTATTATGACTCATTGCCCTAATAATTACTTTTGCATGCAATTGATACATTTTGTGTATAGCTAAACATGTGGACATTGTTTTTAAACCAGACTGTAACACCATCATACCATGTTTAAGGCAAATAAAGACTTATCTTATCCAATTTAAAATTACAGTGTCAATGCTAAAAACCTAACAGAAGCAGGGATGAACAATACCCGGAACGTTGTTCATTTCACTGTAATTCTACCAAATTTAAAATGTTACCTAATATTTAAAAGACTTTTATTCTGTTTATAATATTATACGTCCATATTTAGTACTATCTTAGATCTATATATCAAAATTATGTTAAAATAAGTTTAATCAAAATTGTTTTAACTTATCTTTGAAATAAAATGTTTTGAATTCCTGCTTCTATGAGCCTATGTATAAATGGAGTATAGTATAGACTAGCTTTTGCTCGCGGCTTCGCCCGCGTGAATTTTCTTACGAATCAAACATAATATAGCCTCAGAATATCTGAAAATATAGCCTACTGTACTCACAACCACGAAGTAAGCTGTTATACTTACTTCGTGGGTACAACGGTCTAGATTTGCTTAAACGAGTGCGACAGACGCAGTAAACGAGTGTGACAGAGATTTTTTTTTATATGTATGTTCGGGCATAACTCCCTCATTTAAAGACGGATTTGCAATATTCTTTTTTTGTTCGAAAGGAATTTATTCATTTATTCCGAAATGGACCCATATAAATTTCATTGAAATTGATTCAGCGCTTTTCGAAAAAATCAACAATATTAAAAAAAATTACATATTTTAGTTTCTTCCATCTTTGGAGGACTTTCAATCTCTGATTTAACTGTGTCGCCGTTTTGTAATGGATTTGGATGTTATGGCGATACTAAAATGCGGAAAAAAAAACTATTTAAAAAAAAGAAACAACTGCCTTCAAATATTAAAAAGTGATAAATAATTTTAGAACAGAACACACATTAGTTTAGTTCCGGAAGTCGGTGGCGGTGGCTTTGTTCTGTTTGTTGTTTTGTATTGCCACCGACTTCCGAAACTAAAGTAATGTCTTCTGTTCTGAAGTTATTTATAATAATAATAATAGTAGCTAGAATTATCCACCAGCAACTTGCTCTAAAGTACAGGCTTGTGGAGTCGGAAGTACCGTACTACAGGTATGTGCCCGACCCAGTTCTCGAAAATGGCAATATCACGTTGTATTGGGATCGATCTATCATCACTGACAGGACTATTGTTGCCAATAAGCCTGTTATAGTGGTGATAGATCGATTAGAGCGTCGCGCAATGATTGTTGATATAGCGGTTCCGCATGACGAGAACCTCGTGAAAACTGAGAAAGATAAACAAATTAAATATCTTGACTTGGCTCGCGAGGTTGTCGACATATGGGATGTGAATACAGCAGTAATTGTGCCGATAGTCGTTACGGCCAATGGACTCATTTCCAAGAGCTTCGACCAACACCTAAGGAGGCTCTCGTTAGGCAGCTGCTATGATGAAATATGTAAATAAATGAATAAATGAGAATAATAATAATATGTGGGGACATTTTCACACACGGCCATCTGACCCCAAACTAGGGAGACCCTGTACTATGGGTGTATGAGAGAGCTGATATACATACACAAATAAATCTTTTTTTTTTTTGTAAATACATACATATATGGATAAACAACACCCAGACACAAGGCAAACACAAGTGCTCATCACACCAATGTTTACCCTGGGCGGGAATCGAACCCGCAACACGCTGCGCAGCAGTCGAACGCTCAGCCACTGCGCCAACCGTGTCGTCAATTTATCACATAAGTTTTTGAAGGCGGTTGTTTCTTTTTGAAAAAAGTTTTTTGTATTGTATATTACATTATGGGTGGTTGTGTATGTGAGTTTATACACTTGTAAGTGCATTCACGATACAGGAGAAATTCCTAGTGTGGGGCGTTTTTTTTATATGATCTTCATCAACCTTAAATTAGCGAAGTTTCAATTTACTGTGTTTTTTGTCAAAAGTGGTAGATAAAGCAATTACTAGGCCGACTATACCTACACTTGATTATTTAAAAAAATATGTAATTTTAGGTACACAAAATTGAAATCATTATTTTTTCTCCTTGCAATTAAAAAAAAAATTATTGTTACCTGCTTCATAAAAATGATCCACTAACGCATCAGCTAGCTGTTGAATCAACCCCTTCGAGTTTCCCTCTTCTTCAACAAGTCCATATAGAACATGAATTTGTGATGGATCATCATTCATGTATGACAGTCCTTTTAGTCTTATCTTTAATGGTAAATGCCCCTCAAGTATAGGCCTGCAAAAAAAGATTTTTGACAAAATGTAAAGAGGTAAGACTATATTAATGATAATAATTATACCAGCCTATGTTGTCCCACTGCTTTGCAAAGACTGCTTCTAATACGGAGAAGGCAGGAGCATTGATCTTGACGCTTACTCAGCGCGGATAGGCGATTTCACACTTAATTAAATGTAAGCCCAGGTTTCCTCATGATAATATCCTTAACTGATGTCAGTGACGACCAAGATAAACATAGAAAGTATTTATGTATGAATTGGTACAGACAGCGTCATCAACTGCTTACCCCCTATGCGAAGAAATTTCAACGCGCGGGGGGTTAGCAGTTGATGACGCTGTCTGTACGCGCCTGGTATGGAACCTACAACCACATGCATGATGGTTGGTGGTCACTTTATCCACTTGGCCATCACGAGATTGTGATATTATACGATAATAATAAGCTAAATAATAATAAAATATTCTCACATAACAACTTTTTCTTTAGCTTCTGTAAGTAGCTTGGATGCACACAATCTTTCCTCATCATCCATCAAGCACATTACACCAAATGTAAGATGCAACTTAATTGGTTTGATAAATAGACACTCTTCAAGATTTCTACCAGAGCAATCACGCAAAACATTTATCTAAAAGAAGACAAAACCAAATAAGTGAGCGACATGAACTAAACAAAGCAAGATTACAACTATTCAGTATCACATCGAAAATTGAGTGGATTTTACTATACTTATACTACGTTTTCGCACCACAGTAGACGTAGGTCAAAATGCAACTAGTGCTGCTTATTCAGTTTAACACTGCATGTTACACGTATTTAACCTGTACCATTAAAGAAACGAATAGTGGCATGTATCATATCCTTTTACTCACTCGCAATATTATTCAGCTGAAAAGGCATGATAACATTCGTTTGGCCGACATATTGCTTTCGTTCCATGGCGCGAGTATTTAAAATAGGTACAACATACAACATACAGGTTATAACATTATTATCATCCACCTGAAATTCTTCAAATCTTCTCTGTATGTTTGGTTGGTTCATAGGTATTGATATAAAATGTGTTGGCTTCTGTTTCATTCTGGATGATATCACTATTATATTTATTCTTCTTCTTGCTGCTTTTACACTCTAAAAAATTAAATTATATATAAAAACCTTTTTTTGTTAATTCGGAATTATAATAAACAATATTTAAAAAATATTTTTTACTGCTGCTGTGGGTCCAAATATAACAATGTCACCCTCTTGGCCATGTTTTGGTATCTTTATATCTGTCTTAGTATCTCTCTCAATTCTAATTTTGATTGCCCCCTTCTTTCCTATAATAGATCCAAGATAATGTCTGCAAATCAAAATATATAACATTAATATTGTAAATAATTACATGTGACAAAAATTGGTGTTGTAAAATGTGAACATGAAATCTAAAACACTAGCCTGCAATTACCTTTTATTTATTATTTCAATCACTCTCTGCACTAACAGTTAACACCAACACATGCAAGAGAGTCAACAATTACAATAGGGTATTTTACTCTATACGAGAAAAAATCTATAAATATGTTATTGAGACAGTTTAGGGATAAAGCAGTAAGTTTTAGTTCATAAAATAACAAAACAAATTTTTAAATTCAATTCAAAGTTTTCAGTATTTTTAATCTGTTATAAAACATCGTGAAATAGTAGTGGCCATGTTATTACGACGTACGGCTGTGTAAACAAAAAATTGACAACTGTCAGTCAACCGATTGGCGTAATATAGGCTTTGTACTTTTATTATTTTCGTAACCAACGTAATTTTTTCATTATTGCACCTATTACAAAATATGCTTTTAATTATTTTTAAATGATAAACAATTATCATATTTAATATGAGCTCATTTGATACAAAACGAACTGACGTCATTTACGCTGAGCAATATGGCGTCCAGTAAGAGGCATTTTCGTCAAACTACGCGCGAAATTTGAAAGGAGAATGGCGAGACTACATGTATTGTGGGACCCAGTGTTAGGAGTAGCATACATTATAGAAACTTATGAATTGTTAAAGAACGACATAAGACTAACCAAAAAGCAAATGGGAAGTAAGTTATAGAAGATGGGAGAAAAAAGATATGAACGGTAGAAGATTATAACCTAAAATATTCTTAAAGTACTTTGGGCATGTACTTATTGGCCTATTATTCAGTAGTAGAATGGCTTATTCATACATATTTACTTAAATTCACACCTATATCCCGTGAGGGTAGGTAGAAACTACAGAACGCCATCTGCTACGATTCGTAATAGGTAGGTATCTACTTCTTTTACTTCATCCACGAACATACGTCCGCGCGTTGCGCCTGACTTTTTTAAGGACATCACTAATATTTTCAGTGGATTTTTCTAGGGTGTCCTCCCATTACTTGTCCAGAAACTAGATTGTGGTCAGGTTAAACCTAGCTAACATATAGTTTAGCATCATCCTATTGCTCTTTCCAATCCATCTGCACAGTATGTCCTCTTCCATATCTACATCTCTACAAGCCATCATCTTAGCATTCACCCCATTACTACCTACCATACCTATCATCTTTCACACAATCTATGCTGCTCAGGGGTTTGGCTAGGTTTACAGACATCAACCCTCGTTACGAAAAGGTTCATAAAATAGTAATAACTTTTTAACCCGTTGACTGCGGGCGAACATTCGCTACGCCGATCGCCAGTGCGGCTGGCCACACAACTGGTGTGTTGGCCGCACAGCCGAAACGCTTTTTCGTAAACGAGACGAGAGTGCGGCCGCACACGCTTGGCGTGTGCGGCCGTACTTTACGCCAGTGCGGGTTTACGCGCTTGGCGTGTTTTACTACGCGTGTGCGGATAAACACATACGGTTGTGTTTCATAATTTTGCGTCGACTGTGCGGGCGCTCACATACGGTTGTGTTTTTCGATTTTGCGTCGACTGTGTGGATATTTTTTAGAAATATTCACACGATTTATATTAAATATAAATAAATAAATAATTACTTATACATTATATCAGTTATTTTTCTCTCAAGACTTAAAAATGTAAATAGTATTGCCCCCCGATTATGTAGGCAAGTATGAAAACTAAGGGTTCTAAACCAAAATTATAAATTTATCTAGGTTTGTTACCTAGTATTTATACATATTTCAAACACGTCAACATTGGGACTTAATAATACTGAACTTCTTAATGCTTGACTTGAAACTATCAACTAGCCTATTGCAAAAGTACCTCTTTTGCAATAGGCTAGTTGATAGTTTGAGAATTCGATTATTATTTTTCTTGTGACTGGTTCTTCTTTTATTCAAAATATAAATCTTATTCCCCACTAGAATCCTATTCAGTATCGTCTAACACATACGGTTGTGTGTGCGCCGCACTCACGTATTTTTGTTGAAACACAAACGTATGTGTTTTGCCGCACTAGCGTACCTTCGGCCGCCACACAACCGTATGTGTTTTGCCGCACTGGCGTTTAGCAAAATACTAAAACACATACGGTTGTGTGTGCGCCGCACTCACGTATTTTTGTTGAAACACAAACGTATGTGTTTTGCCGCAGTCAACGTGTTAAAGTGGTAAAGGTACACAATATGACTAGATAGAACTAGAAGGAGTCCAGTTGTTAGATCTCCTAGAATATAATATAAATAAGCATTTTTGCTCTGCTTGAAACTAGAGGTTTGTTAAATAAATAAAAATATATTTTAATGAAATCGCTTTTATTTACTTTATAATGACTTATAAAATATTGAAGACATACAATTGTTGTGAATCTTGGATATTTTTTTTTAGTATGTAAGTATTGATTTATCTAATTAAAAGATTATTTAAGAAGGCAGCTGGTGTAGCGACATACCTCTGGTGTCTGGCATAGCCCATCTACCACAATATGCTCATAACATGAGAGCAACAGCCCACTGTCCATGTTCCCACGGGGCAATAACAATAGTATCCTAATATGGCATTTCGCCCCTCCAGCCTCCTATCTAGTGCGATGTATGTATAATAGGACTTGCTACCTATATGCCTAGATTTAATTCGGGCACTTAGAATATATGGGTGGTTGCCAAATAAATAGTTACCTAGGTGGAAATTGCAAATTCTAGCATTGCTAGCAATATAGAAATTAAAATCCTTTATAATTCGTTTTCTGAGCCCATCAGGTATATGTCGCTTTTCAGCATCATTGCACTCCAAAAACAAGCAGCGCCGTGCTGTATCAGCCGCTCTTCTCAATGTGGGCAATATAATATGTTCAGCAGAAGTTTCCTGTAATGGACGTCTTGAGGTGGATGGACTAGCCTCTTCACCCTCTGCTGTGTCAGATATTCTTCTTGTGGGCAATATTTGTTCAGTAGATGTTTCCACGAATGGATTTCCAAATGTTGATGGACCAACCTCTTCAACTTCCACCGTTTGCTCTGTCTGTTGAGAAGATGTTGGTTGACTGATTGCAGAAGGTGAAACCACAGCAGAACTTCTATAAGAACTGTCCACCACTCTCTGTGCCCGTAAATAGCATGGCACACATATGTCCTCATTTAAGGTTAACTGAAACAATAAAAGTAAAATGTTGCCAAAAATAATAATATATTAGGATTTCATATCATTATTTGTCATATTAAATGTTTATAGGGTTACTGGTAAGGTTGGCATCCAAAAAGCCCACTTGTGATGAGACCTTGACAGTAACCTTACCTTAGGCTTACCAGTAACTCTATATAAATTGTTTTCATTACCAACCTGGCGGGGCCTTATCCATTCCGATACAATGTCTCTTATTCGGGTTTCCCTTTCAGACATCTCTGGTCGGACAACTAGCCTGCTCCTGATTCTCAAAATCTATCTGCCACATCCAGCACATACATCACAAAGGCCAGGTTGTGGTTGGGTCTCATGTTCAGGACCATCATTTGGGTTACTATTTATCAACTCCCAACATGAGTGACAAATATAGTTGTCTCCAGATACCTAAAAATATTATTACTATGGTTAAGGATACACAAAAAATGTTTACAAGCTAAGTTATAATCATGTTTTGCTTCTGGGTTAAGAAAGTGACTACCACATTCAATGCTGCCAAAGCATGTGTGGTACAGGTACCCATACTGAGTAGATTAAAGAACAGACTATCCAAAAACACTATCCATCAGGTTATTACGCTAGCAGTGTGGTTATACAAAAATAGTAATATTCTTCTAATCAAGTATCTTGACTTGGCCTGCGAAGTTGTACTTCATCAGTGGTACACCTAGTCATACAACATTGTTAGGAGATTCTGCTCTCTGGAGCCCTTACCATTGGTAGCTTGGGTCCTGATACCGGTGCAGTATTTTATTTTAAAATGTTATTAATATTGTGCACCACAAGCAGTACCTAAGACGACCCACTGACCGTAATCTGCAGTATTATAAAATACTTCAGGTTGTTATTACATTCAGAAGATTAAGAGATACTACTGTGTTGCCCAATACTGCAAGACGAGCAGGAAGAGCATAATTATGATAAGAGTATTATATACGAAACTACATATTTGTATACGAAATCTCTACTTTTGCTTGCTCCATTTATTTTATATTTGTATGATTTGTGTTCATGAAATTAAACAAATTAGTACATGAATATACTTACATCACGCGGGTACACCCATTTCTGTACTCTTTCAACTATTTGATCACGTTCATCAGACAAACGATGTCTCGGTAAGCGAGCAATTCTCAATTATTAACACAACGCATTTTAACCGTTGAGAAATTCCAAATCACTTGCAAGTCGGTCGTCAGTCTAAAGGTAAAGCCAAATTGTCAAGAATCCACAAAATCGCAAAAATAGTATTAGAATCGTGGGATTCTATTACTGTTAGCTGTTAAACACAACAATGGAATGAATTGACAATGACATCAAATGACATGACAATTCGACACTGACGTTCCATTTTTACGTTCCATGTTTTCATTACTGTTAAAATAATTTATATTATTTTTACGGACTGTTTATAACAGTATTTATGTTTCGTTTTATTCGTTATTGGTTTATTTAACAAGATGTAAGTAAAATAAAAAGGAAATCTGCCAAGCGAAAACGTACTTAAGTATTTTAAGAGGGTAAATCAGTAGTGTAGATTGGAATGTATCAATGTAATTCGTAAAAAACATTGCGTTCGGAAACTGCACGATACTTATTTTTTAATAAACTAAAATCATTAATAACTTTTAATTCCCATTCTCTAGTAACTCAATATTTTTTTTATAGAACTCTTATAAACTTGTTAATATAATTAGTATAAACTAGTCCGAGCACGGTGCTCCGTTAATTTTTAAATTACGTGGGTCCAGCCTCGCCATCCTCCTTTAAAATTTTGATCCATTTTTATGGCACTTATGCCATATTAGGTGGCATATTAGCACTACAGAATTCATTGAGACACTTTTCAAAAATGGGTGTAATACCCTATTATAAATTACCATTATCATAACAAAAACAGAATAACAAAAAAATGACAATTAAATATAACATGTGACTGACTTCGCCCGCATGATTTTTTTATGAATTCAGAATCTCAGTGATAACATAGTTTCCTATTAGATAAGGACTTTACAGAATCGGACCAGTAGCTCCAAAGATTAGGCCGAACAAAGACAACATTCACTTTAGTTTATAATATCTAGGGTTATTGATAGTGAATTGATGATTCATAAAACATGCATGCAATTACTACAGAATGAAATATACATAACTTGCACTTACTTAGATACATGTAAACTGGTGCTATACCTAGAATTGTCCACCATCACTACTTCAAAATCATCTTCATCCCCTTCATCAAGAATATCATTGCGAGCTACATCTGTAAATATAACAGATATGTATTGGTATTTACAGCTATGACAGAAGAGGTAAAAGGTAAAAAATAAATACCTTTCTCATATATCTACCTAATATTGTTAGGTTTCATAACTTAGCCACAGATGATTATAAATAATACAAACAACTTAGCTAAACATGTTTGTGCTCTTTTCTTGCCACCATTTTATATGATGCTCTACCAACACAAAACCTTAAATAGTACTCTCGACTCAATCTCACAGTATATACGCAAAATACATAATGGTATATGGAGGTATGGACATCAACCCAATAAACTAATAGTCAAACCCAACCAGTGAAGGAACAGGCGCAAGACCAACTGCTTAACATGCTTTTCGAGGCAGAGGGTAGGCACTTTATTCAAATTTTTGGTTACTAAATCCTAGCAAATCTGTCTTGTATACTTACCATTTTCATAGAAATCATGTTCTTCGAAAGTAGTTGTTTCTATAGCTGGATCATTTAGCCTATAACATCTGCCTTCTACCCACTTTACGGGTGGTCTTAGCATGTCGGACATATTATTAGCTTTTAGGCTTTTATATATAAAATATGTAAGTAGGAAATTAAAAAGTTCTGTTCTGAAAAACAACAACCGCAACAAAAACACTAAATAAATTAGAAATCTCTCTGAGCCGCAATTTCACAAAATCTGAAACAAAACAACACGCATCCGACGCTTGCTCGCATCATTTTATGAGATTTGTTCTTGTTTCGTATTTATTTTTGGAATAATTTCGAATAGAAAGAATTGCTTAATATTAAGACATAGGCACCTGTCAAATGTAACTATTTAATGCTAGAGTAAATATGTTCCTTGATTTAATGGCGCCTCCAGTTGTCTCGAACTCTCGAACGTCTAAAGCCGAAATCGGTAGAGCTGCCCAAAAATATCGGTAGATTCGTACCCAAAATCGGTAGGTAGGGAAAAAAGCTATATTTAAGGTCACATTTATTTTTATAACAAAAATAAGTTTGTTACATACCTAATTATTAAGAACCTAAGAAGTCAGTACAACACACAACAACTCAACCTTGGTGTATACTAATTAACCACACTTACAATTTTAGGTTTTATTAGAATCATACCAATATTCTTTAGTCATATATGAAATAAGTCATAATTATATGAAATAAATATTGTGTACCTGATTTAGTAGATAGCCTATTTCGCTGTTTTGTTTTCATTGGATTGACATGTGAGAGTGAGAAAAGGCGCTCAACATGGTTGAAGGAATGAGGCAGTGTCAACATGGTAAAGACGAGAAGAGACAGCAATGGAAATATTTGATCGCCACGTTTTAATTTTAGCTTATATAAGCGAATCTAATTAATTGGGGCATTCCCTAAAACTAGGATAAAATAATATTCCACCGAAACTAACTACTTTTCTCAAAGTAGGTAGGGAATAACCATGAGTCATAGACAAAATGAAATGGGTTGCCTGTGCAAAAATGTAAAATTGGTAAAAAATTGGGAGAACTTCCAATTATCAAAAATCGTGAGAAATCGTTTACATTTCGGTATTTCGGTAGAAACGGTACCATATCGGTAGAAATACCGAAAAATCGGTAGGTTCAAGACTACTGGCGCCTCTTCACAACACAGAACACTATTACTCCTAGATTAAAATGGAGTCAACACTTCGAATACCTACTTGAAGCCATACCTATCTATCACTATCTCGCTCTCTGTGGGCCAACCCTCTCTTTCTAAGTAGGGTAACCTTGTATTTTATTTTTCCAAGGACATCGCTATAAGTATTCATTTCTAAATATCTATATTCTGTTTACCATTAAGGCCCAAGATAAACAAATATCTCGTCTAACTTTGTTTACAGCATGATACGTAATGTATGCGTATAAATTGCATTAAGAAATAAAGTAATATGAATTCTAAACTCGATGAAATAAGAATAAAAATAACTTGATCAAATATAAAATCCTTTGCCGTGCCCCGACGTCAGTCAGCGCCGGCCCTAATATGTACGCTTATATGTAAGAACCTCAAAAAGGAAATAAAAACACCACCCATAATAAAATCATTTATTGTAACTTTTCTAGCATACATGACTATATCATTACTATATGTAGTTTCTGTCTCTTACCACGTAAATCACCGAGATATTTTCTGTATGTCTCTTAAACAGAGCGCATGACTCACTAGTTAAAATATTATATAGTATGTAATTGAAACTTTACTTATTAACATTGTTATGTAATACATAATAAATAGACACAAAAAGTATGTATTTAATATTTATTAACGGAAAGGGACACCTGGTAACTTGTTAAGATTGCTTATATTTTCAAGAATATTTCGACACTGTTTTTAACTACATTGCAGCCAGCATGTTTCACTCCCATTTCCGTAAGTGGAGAATTACTATAAACGCCTGAACTAGTACTTGGCAGAGCAGCTATTTGCACCATAGATTCTTTGAACTTGAACTTGTTGTCTGAAAATTATGATAAATTTTATAAAATGTTGCTTTTTGTTATATATTTGAAACAATAAATTTCTAAATACATGATAATAATGTAACACAGTTTTAAATACAGTTATCTTTTTACCTTTCCTACTGTTTTATTATAGTAGGAACTGCTGTTTGTTTTAAGCACCTTGTTCTTGAATCATATCTGATTCTTGAAATGCAAATTGCAAATCCTTGCACTTTTATAGAACTTCATTTTCAACGACTCAATGGATAACCACAATTTTCTTTGAGTACTATTTTCAGGAAACCTAAAAAAATAATGTTATTAAAATACCCGAATAATGAGCAACTAAAATTAAATAAATTGACTGCCGTATGTGTATGTGTATATCAGTCATTAAATATATACACGTTTTTAAGTATTAGTATAATTAGTTAAGTTCTCACGCCAAGTCCTAAATATATCCTCAATATGGTCACACTACTTCAATACGACTTCTTTTAAATAAAATCAAATAGATTGCACAAAATCAATGAAATTTAATGTAAAAGTATTCGATCTTGATATAGTTAACATTTACTAATATGTTAAAAACACGAAGAAATTAAGTGAAAAAACAACGAAATATGTTTACAATGATTCAATGTCAGAAATCACGATTTTAATACTTACGGGTGAAATTTTATATCACCTCCTGGACACCACGTATTACCACAACCACGCACTACTCATTTTTGCAACATTTCTTTAATTAGAACGATGATTACCTCGAAAAATACCAGACGAAGTTGTGACCTGCAATGTAAACAACCGCCTTATTGACCATTTTTAAGTTGACACATAGTGTCAATGTTGCTACATTACCGATTCCTTAGGAAATGGCATTGTAATTCACTGATCGTCAACCCAGTTTAGCATGCGTGACGCGTGAGTGTGACCTAAAATTTTATGTTTTATAACTTAACTAATCATAGTACTACTATTTCGAAGAATTTAGTAGGAGATTTAAATAAAAAGGTAGCAATACTACAGGCCATACTAAAAAGAGAGGGGTGGCCCACAGAGAGTGAGATGGAGATACGTAGGTATTTGACTCAACATCTTTGTTCGAAGTGTTGGCTCCATCTTTACTTATAAGCTTCTTTCTTGGCTTATGGTCATCTCCTGTTTTTTCCTGCTTTCTGATCCTGCTTTTTTAGCATTTTTAAGCTACAGAAGGATGTTTAGCATTATTTACCGGAGCGAATGGGAACAAAATCCTTGATTTTCCCCTTGGTTATCGCGTCATAAGGGTGACGATAAGGAGGTTTAGCAGGATTTACCCAAAAAAATGGCAGGAACAGCGAAAAAAAATGGTAACCCTATTGCGAAGTTTCGTTTCGAGATAACAACTAAAGTTGCTCCGTCTGGGAAAGGCAAGCACAAGGCACAGAGTACTTTTATATATATGGAAAGCTGTAGAGTCGCCTTTTCAAAAATATCCTTCGCCTGTTTTCAGATGCACAAATAATTATTCAAGAATTGAAAATTTTGGAGACTTCTACAAATAGCTGGATTGGGTCTACCAAAATCGGCTAATTTGCATCCTACATAGCACCAGCGTTTAAATATCAAAAAACCTAGGTTGTCAGTCTCTAAAGACACCAATAAAACATAAAAAAATAATTTCAGAATTCTTAATAATTATTTAACATCAATAAACATAATGTAAACTCAGACTTACTTAATAAATTAATATCACACTTCTGGTAATGTTCATGTTGACTAAGATTAAATGGAATATAACTATTAACAAATATCATAAAAATGCAAAAAGAAGTATAAGTAACAAGACAGTTATAGGGAAAAATATATAAACAGAGATCCGAGGATGACATATGGATACTAGAATTGAAGAATCACTTTCTTCATTTTGTAAACCTTCTTTTGTAGGTTTTTCAACAATAACTAATTCATCACTAAAGAAGTCTATGTTAAATTCACATTCAGTTTTATTAGCACATACTTTGGATTCAGAATTATTTACATACTGGAATGTGGGTTTATAAATATCGAAAATTGCATGTATGTCATTAACTCCATTATCTGTATAGAATATATAATAATAATATCCATCAAGTAAAACTTCATGAACTACTTTGAGGATGGTAGTATTCTCTAAGTAATTTGTACTGTTACATTGCACGGAGAAAGGGAATAAGCGATTTATTAAAATTTTGTCAAGAAAACATTCATGCAAATTATTCTCAAATCTAGAAATAGGTTCCTGAAGTTTGTCAGTACTGTTGAAAGCATTCCCTCCATGATATACACCAGTATCTAATAAAGTGTTTGGATTATGCAATGGTCTATTTTTTATATCTCTTCTTATTCTTTTTTGATCATTATATGTTCTTTTTTTTGTATAATAATCATCTTTGGCATTATTAGGTAGCATCAAGTCCTTTGTACTATTCTTGTTTTCAATGTTTTTGTCCATGTTTGTGTTTTCATTATGACGTTGTTGGTGAGTATAAATATTGTTTTTATATCCCTCATCAGGTTTCTCTAATGTCACTAGAACCCCTTGATGTTCTACTTTGGGGAGATCTTTCTCTTGCCTATTGTATTCTTCCAAAATCCCACATGTATTTAATATTCTGTCCCCTTTCACAACTAGAATCTTAGATCCTTTGTGTCGAGAACATGCTTTCAATTCAACAGCAGCACCTTTTAATAAATAAAATCCCCAATATTCCAATGTATCATCTGGTAAGGTCATTGACTTTTTTAATCGAATATGTTTCCGCTTGTTAGATATTTCTGGTGTACCTTTCATTTGGAATGCACTAAATGTAGAATTCATCTTTAATGAATGTTTCTCACAAAAAATTGATGATTGACCTTTATGAATTTGGATAACATCTGAGTCTGATATTTTATACATAACATCAGCATATTTTATATTCCTCAAATACAAGGGTAACACAATCAGAATCGAAGGCAAAACTGTAGTAAGCAGGCAAAATGTTATAACTCGCCGAGATCCATGCATTTTATTTCCATCTGAAAAATTAAACAAGTAGTGTTAATATTTATAGACAATTTAAACTTAGAGAAACACAAATAAAATTTAAATTTCATACACACTGCCACTGCCACTTGTACAGACAAAACATTTTACTTGATTTTTTTTACCCAATGGTATTTATGTTTATATTAAACTTCTACATAAACATATGGATTTTACCAGATTTTACCTAGTATTTACGTATTTGCTGTATATAAGTCATATCATCTGACCACAGATACACAGAGTAATAATATAATATACCTATACAGTATACAGGAGCATCTGACCAAAGAGCTGACTTTGTTTGTAAACTCGATTTTTTTTACATAAAGGTAGGTTTGCGTTTGAGTGTGTTCATTCAGAATGGTAGGTTTTTAAAAATAATAACAAATTACATTTCACTGACTGATTTTACAACATAGGCACAAACCAACTTATCTGTGAAGTGGCAAAAATTGGTACTACAACCAAGAAGCTTATAGATAAAAGTGGAGGCAACACTCTAAATACCTAAGTGAAGCCAACTGTGGGCAGACGCTCTCTTTCTGAATGCATACATAAGATAAAGAAAACACATATCACTGTCTCGTTCTTATGTATGCATTCAGAAAGAGAGCATCAGCCCACAGTTGGTTTCAAACTTTTGTTCTAAGTGTTGGCTCCATTTATACCTATACCTTCATGACTACAACTACCGCCACAGAGTAATATAATATACGGAGACTACCACCGCCATGTATAAAATCATTCGAGTGTCAATTCTGGATTGAGAGCTCGAGAATGATCTGTTTATTTTGGTCATCAAAAATTCGAGATATGGGTAAAGACCTTCGTGGTAAAGACCAAAATTTTGACGCATTTGCCAATCAAAAAAGTTCCCAACCATTTTCTTAGAAATTATATCTTAAGTACCTACCTACTTATTACACTATACAATTTGTAGGAAATCAATTTAGGTACTAAGTTGTTAGTCTCACTCTAACACTACACTAAATTGAATTCTAAACTGGACCAATTTAGAATTCAATTTAGTAAATCTCCTATTTTGCACTAAATCGGATCCAATCTGTTCTAACTGCGATAACACCTGCCGATTTCCTAAATTGATATCCTACAAATTGTATAAGTAGGTACTAGAGATTTTTACGAAAATTTGTAATAAATGGTTATTTGCCCAGCATGCCAGACTCAAACGCAGATTAATACTCGAAAGCAGAGTTAACCTGTCAATCCAAGCGCGCAATACATTGTTTACTCTCAAAAACCCAGCGCCCCGCGCGATAAATAATGTCTTCACAAACGGGAACAAATTATGTAAAAAACGGCATAATAATTTTGGAGGGTCAACTTTGAGGATATTTTTAAACAAGTTCTATGTAACGTAAAGACAGAGTATTGAATTATTTTCATATAGACGGTGTTAACGAAATAACCATGCGTACGCTTCTTTACCTACTGATTTTTTTACTTACTTAAGTGTAATTTTAAATAATTGTGCTACTTATTTTGTGCAACCATGGATTTCGCTTTTGAGAACTGACAACGCTGCGCAGAATTGCCTATGGCAGTATTGGCAGTAAGAGCCTAGCCAGTGACATAGGTCCTCTATGAACCCATTAAGAGCCTAGCCCACGATGTAAGTTGGCTTAGCCTCATAGCGGCGGTTTTGAGTCTTTTACCTCAGATTATATTGTGAGTCTTTTACGATGTCAAACTCAAAATGATACAGCGTAGTCAGAAAATTTTCGGCAGGGTTTTCGACGACTTTTACGGTAAGTTTTGTGTTTTACTATGATTTATTAGTGCTATAAGTACAAAAAAGCATAGGCTTCGGTGTAATGGTCATTTCAATACGATTCACGGCGTATTTTCCGAGTATATCATATTTAGATACTGTGCTACCTCACTTTTGTAATACTTTTGTGTCACCAGTCGCACAATTTCTGTGCCACCACAATTGTGCTACCATTATAAGGTTGGGATGCACTTAGTCCTATCACATCTTAATACTGCGCATCCAGACAACGGCGGTTCGTTCTGAAAAACAGACCGACGCCCATGGCCGTTAACTAGAAGCCATACCTAAGTATTTTAATATGGAACAACTGGGACGTTTTAATGTTTCTTATTACGATATTTTGATTTTCATAATGGTTATGTAAGGAATCACGGCGAGATCCATATATTATATTTGTACATACAAATAATAATGATAAATCTAGACAAGTTGAAACAGTTTTCCTAATAATCCTTGGTCCCTGTTCTGCATTTACTTACAATATTTTTACAACTCCATAAAATTTTCGTTTCTACAATTTTGCCAAATTGAGACAGTCATAACAACCGACTATTGGTGGTTGGTTTATTAATTTTCAGATGCCACTTACTTCAGCAGAAAAGTCTAAAAGGTATCGAGAACGGTTAAAAATAGATTAACCTGAAAAATTTAAAACTTTACTAAAAAATAATGGAAAGGACAAAACAATAGTACAAGACCAAGACAGCTGTTTTGACAGAAGAACAGAAAGAGGAATGAAAGCAAAACCGTCTTGATTGCGGGACCGATTTTGTTCCGAATTGTGGTCTAATCAATATAATTTTTATGTGAAATCCCAGTAACTTATCAGCTTTACAATTTGGAGACTTAATAAAACATGCAACATTATAAATTTGTTTTAATTTCGTCTAAGCTAGAGTTATTTTGCCAATATATTCTGACGACACGATTGGCGCAGTGGCTGAGCGATCGACTGCTGCGTAGTGTGTTGCGGGTTCGATTCCCGCCCAGGGTAAACATTTCGTACACCGGGTGCAACAACGTCATAAATGCTAAAGTTGGTAAAATGAGTTTTCCATCACAAATGATGTCAAACATGCGTTTACATCCGGTGCAGCAATATCATAAATGTAACTCTTAAAATGTCCCACTGAGGGCGTAAATGTCGTTATGGTTTTGGCGGGTTTTTGTAAACGCTAGCGCCAGAACGTCCTAATTGGTCAGTTGCTCGCGGCCACCCGCAAGAAGTGTGTATGTGTAGGAGCAACAATGTCATAAAGGTAATTATGACAAATATTTCATACAATTTTGGTGCAAGAATGACACAAATGAACAGTTCTGACTTTGTGGTTCTATTTTCTATCACAAGTAGCAAGTTTTACCGGCATTTATTACAATTATGTCAATATTATCAATATTAATTAAACATAATAATATTGTTTCAGGTTCATATTTTGTATGTACTGCTATGCAGTTAACAAGTTACAAATAAATTCCGTGACTCATAAATATTTAATTAAGGGGTACACTCAGAATGAGGGAGATGCGGCTTACTCAGTAATTGAAAAGTCTGTCTAGGGCTAAAAAATCTGGTGCTATATACGTACCAAACCAGTACATATCTTTAATCAGAAACGCTAAGAAGACAGGAAAACCTTTTATAGTAAAATAATTAGCCTATACCGATTTCGTGGATTTAAAGAAACTAGCAGATGACTTAAATATAAATACAACAAAAAATGTTTCTGGAGAAATTATTAGAACGACTGATATTTTTTGTTTTTTCATTAAACGAAACGTGAGTATTGTTACACATTATAGATTAAGAACAACGGATTACAACACAGACAACACAGTGAGTTAATCCGTTGTTCTTAATCTATAATTTTTTGTTTTTGCTACAATTTTTTTTTCTATGTCACCCACTGAAAAAGATAAGAGAAGTGCTTTTTAGGGTTCCGTAACTCAAAAGGAAAAAACGGAACCCTTATAGGATCACTTTGTTGTCCGTCTGTCTGTCTGTCTGTCAATACCCTTTATCTCGGGAACGCGTGGAGGTATCGAGTTGAAATTAAAACCATATATTTAAGTCTACGGGTCCCTTGATGCTGTAAAAAAAATCAACCCTCTATGTTAACGCAAAAAAAAAGATACGACCGTTTCAAAAGAACGCATTTATAATATTAAGTAGATTAAAGTATGGATAGTAGGTGTGGATTAGTATAGAAGTATGTATATGTACCTACAAATATGTACGGAACCCTCGGTGGGCGAGTCCGACTCGCACTTGTCCGGTTTTTTTTAATTTAGAGTGTTGATTTTTTGTTTTATTCGGCCTTTATGACGTTACTGCACAGACAAGTTCTACTTTTAATTTAACTTTCTGCGCAACTACGTCATAAATGTAGGTACCTTTATTAAAAACAATAAAAATGTGCCACTTACATAACATTTTTATTTCTAAAACAACCTTAACTTTTAAATATAGGGTTTTAACAACATTTTGATCATTGATATATAATTGGAACATAAGTACATTCCACTTTAATAAAGTAACAACTTTTAAATCGATCTCCTGAAAAAAACGTCATTTGTTACTTATGACGTTGTTGCCGGTGTGCGATTTGTGTGATGAGCACTTGTGTTTGCCTTGTGTCTGGGTGTTGTTTATCTATATATGTATGTATTTACAAAAAAAAAATGTATTTGTTTATGTATATCAGCTGTCTGACACCCATAGTACAGGGTCTCCCTAGTTTGGGGTCAGATGGCCGTGTGTGAAAATGTCCCCACATATTATTATTATTATTTTATATACATATTAAATAACATTTTTAAATATTCATATAAAAACAAAAACATTTAAAAATATAAAAAAATAGTACCTCACCGGTATCGGGAACAGGGTCCAAGCTACCGGCGGTCAGGGCTCCAGACAAAGAAACCTCCTGACAATGCGGGCCGTGTCCAGAAGTACTGCCTTCTGAATCAAGCCCTTGATCCAGCCGTCTAACGAGAGCCTCCTTAGGTGTTGGTCGAGGTTCTTGGCAATTAAGCCATTGGCTGTAACAATTATCGGCACAATGATCGCTGAGTCCACATTCCACATGTCGACAACCTCATGGGCCAAGTCAAGATACTTTATCTGCTTGTCTTTCTTGACCTTCATGAGGTTCTCGTCATGAGGAACAGCTATGTCAATAATCATTGCGCGCCTCTCCAATCGATCCACCACCACTATATCAGGCTTATTGGCTACAATAGTCCTGTCAGTGATGATGGATCGATCCCAGTACAATGTGACATTGCCATTTTCAAGAACTGGATCGGGCACATACCTGTAGTATGGAACTTCTGATTCCACGAGGTTGTAATTTAGAGCAAGTTGCTGATGGATAATCCTGGCCACAAGGTTGTGCCTGTGCAAGTACTCTTCGTTAGCAAGACGAGAACATCCAGAGATAATATGACGGATTGATTCACCCGGCCGGTGACATGCCCGACAAATGTCAACCGTGCCATCCTTCATAATAAATCTCCGGTAATTATTCGTCAAAATAACTTCGTCCATAATTGCACACACAAAACCTTCGGTTTCTCCAAATAGATCACCGAATCGTAGCCAGGATACGGACGCTAAGAAATCCACATCGGGCCCGTGTAGGGCCCGGAAAAAGCGCCCGTGAAGCTCCTTACTCTTCCAAACCTCCTCGCGATCATTAGTCTCAAGCACTACAGGCTTGCACCAGTTCTCTTTAGCCAAGGAGAGCGGGGTGAGGCCTTTGTCCACTGCAACTACATCTCGGTGCATCCCCACGTCGGCTCCTAGGAAATATTCCCTGAGACTGTATATCTCACGGTTGTGCAGAGTCTTAGCATTTAAGAAGCCACGACCTCCGCACTTCCGCGGGATATACAGTCTCATTACCGATGACCGTGGGTGATGCATCCGATACGCTGTCAACAATGTACGGACTCTCCTATCCAGGGCATCGAGTTCCGTTTGAGTCCATTTGAGTATGCCGAAAGAGTACATCAAGACCGGCATGACCCACCCGTTGAAGGCGCGCACCTTATTTCCGCCTGACAAAAGACTATTTAATACTTTCTTCAGGCGGCCAAAGAAGCGCTCCTTCAACGATTGCTTCATGTCAGCAGCATTGATGCCCAACGCTTCCGCCATACCCAAATATTTGTAGGTCTCAATTGAAGAGAGGGATCTAAGGTTTATGGAATCCGAAAGCTGAACTCCCTCAGATTCCACAATCTCCCCTCGCTTGACATGCATGACCGCACATTTGTCCACGCCAAAGTCCATCCTGATGGCGCTACTGAAAGTTTCTGTTACTTTCCGTAGCTCCATCAGCTGTGAACTGTTGGTGGCAAAGAGTTTTAGGTCATCCATGTAAAGGAGGTGAGATATTACCTGACCTCCTCTTTTCAATCTATAGCCTAGACTTGAATTCTCCAGCAGTGTGCTTAGAGGATTCAAGGCTAAGCAGAACCAAAGTGGACTCAAACTGTCACCCTGAAATATACCCCGCTCAATCCTTATCGGTTCACTATTCCTCTGGATATGTCGACATCCTGGATAGCGAAGGACCGTCCTATGACGACATCAGGAAGGTGCGCAGAGTGGTATCTATCTTATACAACTCTAGCACCCTCATGAGCCATGTATGCGGCACAGAGTCATAGGCCTTCTTGTAATCTATCCAACATGTCGACAGATTCTTTCGGGATCGGCGAACCTGTTGACTGATGGCCATGTCAATCAGGAGCAGCTCCTTAGTACCGCGGGACCCATTCCTACATCCATTTTGAGAGGGAGACATGATACCGTTACTGTCTATGTGTTGGTTAATTTTCGCTCTCAAAATAGATGTAAAAACTTTATAGACCGTCGGCAAACATGTGATTTTTAGGCTCCGCAGTACTACCTGATTTATGGAGCAGGTGGGTTATTCCTGTCGTCAAGAACTGGGGCAACGATCCTGGTTCCAAGGCTGACTGGAACAGAGACGCTAAACAAACGTGCGACCTTCTAAACCATTTTATCCAGAAGTTGTGCAGCCCGTCCGGCCCTGGAGACTTCCGGACGGACTGCACGAGCTACATCATGGGGGCTGATAATGATTGCCCCCATTTCTGGTATCGGGTCGCACGCTCGTTCGACTTCCAGAGTCCAATCACCCTCAGTGTGACTGACAGGCACCGACCAGATGTTGCGCCAGAACAAACACATGGCGTCATCATCCGGCAGGTGCGTATCAGTAACACTTTGAATCGGTCGCTCCCAAGTCCTATAAACCCACCTTTCATCGCTCTGGAATGTGCGATTCTGAGTGTATCGTTCCACCCGCCGCTTATACCTTCGAATACGGTTTGCCCATGCATACACCTTCTGCTTCAGGAAGTCGATGCGCTCTGTGACCCAGGGCATATAGTCTCGAGGACTGATATCAGTCCCAGAGAATGCCCGCCTCACAAAGCGCATCACTCTAGGGCGAGTATTGCCCTCCCTAAAGCAAATAAGTTTGCCGATGAGCACTCTGGCCTCACTAATACGCCGCTCAATTCTGCACTGCCACGCCGGTACGGCAGGTTTTGGTCGTGTAGCTCTATCATCACTAGGAAATTTTACGTGAGTCACACGACATGCCGCAACAGCTGCGCAGTACAAAATCGAATGCGCATCAGTGAAGTCTTCGCAACCATCAAAATAATTTGATAATTGCGAATCCAGAGCACACACCAGCACCCTATTTTTTTTATGCATCGGCAAACGAGGTAAACGTGGTCTAAGCTCAGGCGGAATGAATCGATATTCGCGAATCGCACCCTCCAAAGCGCTCCTCAATTCATCATTGCACTGGGTACTTACTTGTGTAACCATGTCATCACTCCCATCAGTAACATGGCTACGTGTTGCGGTCGGCTGTGGTTGTGCCACTTCCACAATCTGCGGCAGGGGAGCAGTAACATGGTTTCTCTGCATTTCAATTCGGAGGCGATTAAGTACAATGTCATCCAACATACGATTGCGCTGGATGACCCGCACCTGATCCGATAATCGTTGTGCCGAAACGTTGACAGCTGGCTCAAGCACCTGAAACAGAGAGAGCATCCGAACACGGTACGCGGTCAGATTACTTCCCCCCTCTGTAGCCCCATAGTATGCGCGCATGACATTTTCATTGATGGCTTGTGTCCATCTCATACGCTGCACACTTCCGCCGGGAGCTGGGACCCTATCAGAGGCCAGTGGGCCTCGCGGTTCTAAACCATTCGGCGGCCGGCGTCCTCCCCGTCGACGAGCTGGTGGTGGCGTCGTAGGCGGAGAGAAATACTCGTCGCTCGAGCTCGACGCAACTGCCGAGGCCGGTATCACAGCACTCACGGTGGGACTGGGTTCCGGCGGCGGCGAGGCGGAGCTGAGCAACGGGTCCGGAGGTGGTGGGCGTGCTCTGCGTGCTGCTGCTCGCGTCAACATTTTCTTCGTCACATTATATTTACATTTGGCTGATTTTCGCTTCTATTGTTCGTTTCGTGTTTTGTTGTGTGAATGTTTCTATGACAGATGTCATGATGATATTATATTTTTCAGGATTGTTTTTTGATCTATTGCCGCAATGTCTTTGATTTTTATTAAAAGAAGATTGAATAAGTGGCCAAAACAAGTACTTGGGTGATATTTTTCCAATGATTTTCATGTAATTTGTATAATTTTATTAATTTAAAACGAAAATTGTAAAAAATTTAAGTGTGACGTCTAGAGTTGCCAGCAGTTGTTTTTTATTATTATTCTCATTTATTTATTTTATTTACATATTGTATTATATTTTTAAATATTAGTAAAAAAAAAACATAAAAACATTTAAAAATATAAAAAATAGTAGCCCACCGGTATCGGGAATAGGGTCCAAGCTACCGGTGGTCAGGGCTCCTGAGAGAGGAATCTCCTGACTATACGCGCCGTGTCCAGGAGAACCGCTTTCTGTATCAAGCCCTTGATCCAGCTGCCCAACGAGAGCATCCTTAGGTGTTGGTCGAGGCTCTTGGAAATGAGTCCATTGGCCGTAACGACTATCGGCACAATGACTGCTGTATTCACATCCCACATGTCGACAACCTCGCGAGCCAAGTCAAGATACTTAATTTGTTTATCTTTCTCGGTTTTCACGAGGTTCTCGTCATGCGGAACCGCTATATCAACAATCATTGCGCGACGCTCTAATCGATCTATCACCACTATGTCAGGCTTATTGGCAACAATAGTCCTGTCAGTGATGATAGATCGATCCCAATACAATGTGATGTTGCCATTTTCGAGAACTGGGTCGGGCACATACCTGTAGTACGGTACTTCCGATTCCACAAGCCTGTATTTTAGAGCAAGTTGCTGGTGGATAATCCTAGCTACAAGGTTGTGTCTATGCAAGTAGTCTCCGTTAGCCAGACGAGAGCACCCAGAGATAATGTGTCGGATTGATTCTCCCGGTCGGTGGCATGCCCGACAAATGTCAACCGTGCCGTCCTTCACAATATACTTCCGGTAGTTGTTCGTCATCATAACTTCGTCTATAATCGCACAGACAAAACCTTCGGTTTCCCCAAAGAGGTCACCGAATCGCAGCCAGGATACGGACGCCAAGAAGTCTACATCAGGCCCATATAGAGCCCGGTAGAAGCGCCCGTGAAGCTCCTTGCTCTGCCATACCTTCTTACGGTCATTAGTATCTAGTACTACAGGCTTGCGCCAGTTCTCGTTCGCTAAGGAGAGCGGGGTGAGGCCCTTGTCCACTGAGACCACATCTCGATGCATCCCCACGTCGGCTTTAAAGAAGTACTCCCTGAGACTGCATACCTCACGGTTGTGCAGGGACTTAGCATTAAGAAAGCCTCGACCTCCGCACTTCCGTGGGATATACAGTCTCATTACCGATGACCGTGGGTGATGCATCCGATTTGCGGTCAGCAATGTACGGACCCTCCTATCCAGGGCGTCAAGTTCCGTCTGAGTCCACTTGAGTATGCCGAAAGAGTACATCAAAACCGACATGACCCATCCGTTGAAGGCGCGCACCTTGTTTCCGCCTGATAAAAGACTATTCAACACTTTATTCAGGCGGCCAAAGAAGCGCTCCTTCAGCGATTGTTTCATGTCGGTAGTATTGATGCCTAACGCTTCCGACATACCCAAGTATTTGTAGGTTTCGGCTGAAGAGAGGGATCTAAGGTGCATGGAATCCGAGAGTTGTGTGCCCACGGATTCCACAATCTCCCCTCGTTTCACATGCATGACTGCACATTTGTCCACACCAAATTCCATCCTGATGGCGCTACTGAACGTTTCTGTTACTTTCAGTAGCTCCATCAGTCGCAAATTGTTGGGGGCAAAGAGTTTCAGATCATCCATGTAAAGGAGGTGAGATATAACCTGACCTCCTCTTCTCAGCCGATAGCCCAGACCTGAACCCTCCAGCAACGCGCTTAGAGGGTTCAAGGCTAAACAAAACCACAGTGGACTCAGACTATCGCCCTGAAATATACCTCGCTCGATCCTTATCGGTTCGCTATTCTCCCGGATCTGCCGACATCCTGGATAGCGAAGGACCGTCTTCCATTGCCCCATACATGACGTCAAGAAGGTGCGCAGAGTTGTATCAATTTTATACAACTCTAACACCCTCATGAGCCATGTATGTGGCACAGAATCATAGACCTTCTTATAGTCTATCCAGCATGTCGACAGATCCCTTCGGGAACGACGAACCTGCTGGTTAATGGCCATATCAATGAGGAGGAGTTCCTTAGTACCACGAGACCCGTTCCTACATCCATTTTGAGAGGCAGACATGATAGAATTTTTGTCAATATGTTCGTTAATTTTTGCTCTCAAAATGGATGTAAGAACTTTATAGACCGTTGGTAGACAAGTAATCGGTCTATAATTTTTGGGTTCCGTAGTACCACCGGATTTATGGAGCAGGTGGGTTATTCCAGTTGTTAAGAATTGGGGCAACGATCCTGACTCTAAGGCTGACTGGAACTGAGACGCCAAGCGAGTGTGCGATCTTTTAAACCATTTTATCCAAAAGTTGTGCAGCCCGTCCGGCCCTGGAGATTTCCAGTTAGGTTATTAATTATTATTATTATTATAATTGTCTAATTTCCTATTTTTATAAACTAATCGTTATAAAACTCCTGATGTAAACTTTAGTTTTTTGCTACCATTTTGTGCCACTTTTGTGTCTCTGTGGTGTAAGTTTCTGTGCGACTTTGACCTTGCACAAAATGTTGTGTCACTACTGTGTCATTTGCGTCAATATTTTGGACTTTACCCATATCCGTAATTTAACGATTCATGACTTCTTCACATTTAACCTTTTCACCGCCACGTCAAAAAATTAAAAACTTACACTCAGCCACCTATTCCTAATAATTGGTATTAAATTAGTGTTTGTTAGTTAGTAGTTAAGTATCTTATGAAGTTCAACTAAAATATAAATTATGATGAATCAAGAAACATAATGAGCAAAGGAAATATATATATATACATTAGCAACAAAGTAAAATAAGCTGATGATAAAATTAAGACTGTTTGGAAAATCTATACATATAATAAAACAGTAAAAAAACTGATTAAAAAAATAGATATCGATAATTAAGATTGTAGTGCTTAGTAAATCCCTAGCATCGGGACGGATGACATGACAGCTCACTTCACCTGGGTGTTCACCGAGGTATATGTAACAGAATAGACGTATAGGACCAATGATCTAAATATCATATATAAAATTAATTACATCTTCAAAATTTAAATTTAGAATGTGTTTTTTTTTTAAATATTGTATTATTTTATTGTGAATTTTAATTTGATGCTATACCTATTTCTTGGAGTTTTGATAGGTACAGAATGCCTAGTTTATCTACATTTTTTATGTAGGTTTATGGTCTCTTTCGCACATCTATTAGAACAATAGATAATATTTTATAAAAAATTATAGCTTAGCATAACAAGTTTTAAACGGTTTTATTAAGCTAGGCCTGTTTGCGAATTTTTTATTTGATTTATTCACCTTAGTATAAGTAATGGGTATCAAATGAAAAGGCTTTACAAGTAGAACAATAAATGGTGGATCAGAGAGTTTAGATATCTATCTCCTCATCTACTATCTAGGGCATTGATCAGACTAAAAAATAGAATCCTGGGACGATGAAATTCCTATCAAAAGTCAACCGCTTTTTATTTTAAAGTTTATTAGAAATTGTTTAATTTTATAAGTTTAGGTTTCCAGTAAATAAATCATAGTGAATTTCTTAAAGGATTTTATTAAAACAATGACGAAAAGGCACAAATCGTAATACCCACCCACATCTTGAATTTCGATTTTTCGGTATCAGGAACTCATACAAGATAAAGAAAATTAATTAAATGAAATGAATAAACTTTAACAACAGAAAGTGACAGCCCTTAAAATTATGTCCTTAACTGCAGTACGGCAGCTTAAGATGTAACCTCTGCCTTCTAAACCCATACCCATTGCCAACAAATGCTTTTGTTAATCCATTTGAAAGGAGCTAGTCGAAATTGGTGAAAATAAAGAATTTACGAGGTTGTGACAGACAAACCCACAGCCAGACTGATAGACGGCCATGACAAAATTTTTAGTTCCTTCGACATCCGAATAAAAAAAAATCAATTTGGTTCAAATTTGGTAGATTTTCACATAGTAGGTTGACTTATGAACTTCCTCCCTTTTAAAAGCGATAAAATAATTTTTTAGGTAATTTTTTAGTTTATTAAAAATAGCTTCGCTAATTAATACGCTTTACGGGCCTTTTATAAAAAAAATACTTATTATGAAAATTAATATTTAGAAATATATAAAGAGTTTACATTCGAGATAAACTCTTTTTTGCCAACCTCATTTTTATTCCGAATATCGATTAGGCTGAACGCCACTTTTGAATCGAAATAAGAAACTTTGGTGGACGCATAGATGAATATACTCTAATAGGTGGACGGTCAACACTAAGAAATGTCACGTTGCAACCAAATTTTGTGTAAATTTTATTAAGATTTGATCGTATTTTTTTACAAACATATTAATGAATGATGCTAAAAATAAGAATGCAGATGGAATGATAATATCTTAATTTTGTCTTTTTGCATCTTTTCAGCATGCGAAAAGGTTGTATAAGTACCTACCTAGTTTCAGTTAATCTAAGTTGCCTACGTTTTGGATAGGATGTAAGTTGTAATACCTATTTAACACCAATTTCGTGATGAACAAAAGCAGTTTGACTGACATCAAGGTATAAATAAAGATATTTGCCTCAAACTTATTCGAGAAAGTTGCTAAAATAACATAATTTTCATAAAAAATCGAAAGGTGAAAATTGATATAAATTCCTGAATTTCATGCCGTAATTCGCAACATCCTGCCGAGTTAACTGATGTGTCAAATGTCAAAATCTTGTCGAGCAGAGTGGTTTAACTTTTTAATTCTGATACAATTATTATTATTATTCTCTGTGCCTTTGTAACAACCATACCTACTGCGATCGCCAACCCGACTGCCAAGCGTGGCTGGCGATTATGGCAACCCCCCCCCCCCTTTGGGGGAAGGCCTATGTCCAGCAGTGGACGTCTTTCGGCTGAAGTGTGTTTGTATCATAAAAAAGTACCTAATTTGAATTAATAATATCTTATTTCATATAAATGAATGTATGGATCTCGCCATGATTTTTTGTGATAATAATAATTATGTCTACGCATTGCTATCTTCTAATAAGTGTATCACATGCATCAATAAAATAATTCCAACGTATCTAATCTAATTTAATATGGTCACCTAACAATATTTTTATGAATTGATGAGTGAATCTAATATAATTGAAGATCAAAATTACCTTATTATTGTCATCAAATAAGTAAATAATGGTCAATGAAAGCTCTAATTTCATGTAGTCACCTCTCTATTTATAATGATTACCTTTATTAAACCTAGATACGATACCCAATTGAAGATACAATAAAAAGTTTATTAAAAAAAAAGAAAACCGCCTAACCAATGATATTAAATTATATTATTAGAATATCATTTTGCCTAACTAAAAAGTGATAGATAACTTTAGCACAGAACACACTTACTTTACTAAAACTTTTTATTCTTTTGGTCTTCCCTGAACATCCAAAAATCCTTAGAATCCAAACGGCGACACACTTACAAGATTGTAAGTCCTCCAAAGATTGAAGAAACAAAAACGTCATCTAAGTATTCTTTTTGGGATTTTATTGATTTTCTCAAAAAGGATCTCTGGATCAATTTTAGTAAAATTTATATCGGACCATTTCGGAAGAAACTCCATACGAACAAAAAAAAGAAATTTGCAAATCCTACATGACAGAGTTATGCCCGAACATACATAAAAAAAAGCTTATTTAAACATCCGAATTGATAACCTCCTTTTTGAAGAAGGTTAAAAATTAAATTATTGTCATCAAAAACAAACATGCAACTCTGTGTTTGTTTGTTTTGGATACACCTAGCTATAAAATAACGTTTAAAGTTAGCCCTTATTCCAAGAGTCAGGAGTTCTAGAGTCAACACTTTGAATAAGATAGGTCCGAACTTAGGACATATTGAAATGTTTTTTATTCAATTAATTTAGTTAAATAACCTCTGAATAATACATATTACTTTTGTTTTTTTTTATTGCCCAACTAATTTTTATAATAATAATAATAATTTATTTGCAAGAAATACATTTCTACAAAGGAAGGTCTTATAGCCTAAAAGTCACTGTATTCGGCCTGCAAGCAAGCGTGCAAATTATTGATCTTTATGTCATTATTACATCACCCACTAGTACTATAGAATATGTCATTGATACATTATTACAAAATATGTCATTATTACATTACATTATTACCAAATTTGTATCATTATTAATAGAGATTACATAATAGTCCTTACAATCTATAAATATTAGAATAATTAGGGAAACATTCAATACTATTCTTCTCCATAGAGACCTACCTACGTTTTGGAACGAGCAACTAGCTTCAACTTTCTGTCTAACTGACCGACTCCTTGACAATTCAAAAGTGCCTGTAAATGGTTTAATTGAAATAAATGCTTTGACTTTGATTATTATTGTTAATCTTTATGTTCCATAAATTCCTTAACGCTATAAAAACAATAACCTTGGAGCCACTCTGTTATTTTTTTTTTGAAAAAATTACCCTGTAACAATTTTAAGTGGTTCGGTATCTTATTATAAATTTAACAGGCACATATTATACACGTTTTTCTTATAGATTTCTTTGCGACAGGGTGGTTGGTAAAGTAGGTTGAGAAACTTAGCCCTTTTTTGTCTCGGCATAACCTCACTATGCTGCATGAAGTAATGCATATGCCTTTTTGTGAAAAGGCAGATTTCTTTTATGTAGGTACATACACGGTAGTGGAAGAATTTTGTATTTTTTAAATAAAGGTTTACAGCTATCTAAGAACCATGACTTGTTGATAACTCGGATACAACGTTTTTGAATTTTGAATGCTCTGTCGGTATCGGTCGAGTTACCCCACATTATTAGTCCATAGTTTAGTACAGATGACACATAGCCATGGTAAGCCGAAAGGGCAGCTTCTGCAGAAACATTCTGTCTTACCTTTTTTAACGCTAACACAAACCTATCAAGCTTCTGACAAATATATTCTATATGGCTTTTCCAATTCAGATGTTTATCTACGTTAGGTCCCAAAAATTTTAGCTCATCTACTTGTTTTACTTCTTCGTCTTTATAAACTATATCTAAAGGCAACTGTTTGGTTTTGTAAGAGTTAAACTCAATAAGATTTGTTTTACTAATGTTTATATTTAAGTTATTGTCATCCATCCAACTTACTAAATCTGATAGGGTCTTTTCGATAATAGATTTGTAAGCGTCCTTATCCCGACAGTTTATGATAACTGTTGTATCATCTGCGAAAAGGATACATTTCTGTGAAGTAGCTTCAGGAAGATCGTTTATATAAAGCAAAAACAGTACAGGGCCGAGAATGCTTCCTGGAGGCACACCACACTTGTTTATTCTTGCCATAGATCTGAATTTCACTTTTGAATACACTTTGTCCCCTTTTTTTACTACTTTTGTTATCTCTGTACACTGTTTTCTGTTACTAAGATAGCTAGATATCCAATTATATGCTTTTTCCCTTATACCATAGAACTCTAATTTGTGTAGAAGCTTAGAATGGTCCACAAAATCAAAGGCCTTACTCATATCTAAAAATAAGGACACCACTGGATTGCCATTATTAATGCTTTCTGTTACAAATTTGACTAAGTCAAAGATTGCAAGAGCAGTTGAACTTCCCTTGCGAAAACCAAATTGCTCTTTGCATAAAATTGCGTGAGTAACTAGAAAATTATTTAATCTAATAAGCATTGCCTTTTCAAACACTTTGGATAAAATGGGAACTAACGTGATGGGCCGATAGTTATCTGGGTCTGACTTATTTCCCTTTTTAAAAAATGGTTTCACCACAGACATTTTTAACTGTTCAGGAAACACACCTTCGAGAAAAGATAAGTTTATAACGTGTGCTAGTGGATGACATATCCAACTAGCACAATCCTTCAAAACTTGTGTGACAATGTCATCGTATCCACTAGTTTTGCTGTTATTTAGAGACATTATGATTTTGTACACTTCCTTTGCCTCAACAGGATTCAGGAAAATAGTATTTATATTTTTGTTTTTTTGATTGAGTTTAATATTATTCAAATTTTCTGGCTGATTGGAATTGGATGTCAAATTAATAAAATAGTCATTAAATATGTTGCCAATGTCTGATGGATTGTTATATGTCACATTATTAAAAATTATTTCGTCAAAGTCATTTTTAGATATATTATTATTAGATGTAGTCGAGGAAATTGCGTTCCATGTAGCTTTACATTTATTTTTACCCTTTTGTATACGCCTTGTATTCATTAATTTCTGTGCTCTCCGCGCACATCGTTTAAACAATTGATTATAAAGTTTGTAGTTGTTTTCATTAATTTTTTTGTTCATTTTATTAGTTTTGTATTTTAGATATAGCTGACGTTTCGTTTTGCTAGACTTTTTAATACCTTTTGTTATCCAATTTTGTATGACTGGTTTATCATTAACTTTAACATTAATCACCGGAAAGCACAGGTTATAATATAATGTAAATGTGTCATAAAAGGAATTAAAGGCCTCTGTAAAAGTATCTGAGCGAAACGTTTCCGAGAAAGAAAGAGAAGCCATACATTTACAAAATTTGTCAACGTTTTCTGAACAGTACTCGCGTTTCAATTCAGACCAGCACGATATTGTTTTTTGTTTATTTGACTTTATTGTAACCGATTGTGCTGTTTCGTGGTCTGACAGACCAAGGTAATGAATTTCTGATTTAACTTTATTTAAGTTACTGGCGATTTGGTCAATGCAAGAGTTTCCCCGAGTCGGTTCTGTTATGTGTGCTTCAAAATTATAATTATGTATTATGCTCAAGAGATCCTTTGTTGTGGAGTTATCTTTTAATATATCTAAATTCCAATCACCACAAATTATAATTTTCTTTTTCTTGTACTGGTCAGTCAAGTAATTCAACAGATGGTCAAGTTTATGCAGAAATACACCTATTTGTGCCTTTCTTTGATCAGGAATTCTATATTATGTTTACAACTACCAGGCTCAATCCAATTACCTCCACACCACAGCATTCAAAATAAAATTCCGTAGCTAGAATAGATGGGATATTTAGTGGTTTGGTGTTTAATACTTTACTAGTCAAAATACAGGTACCCCCTCTACATTTATCTCGACTGAATGCTGCAGCCAAATTAAAATTATTTAGATTAATGTTAACTTCCATACCTTTCTTTACAAAAGTTTCACTAAAGCATAGTATATCCACGTCCCCGATTTTTTCAGTGAACTCTGATAAAGATATTTCTAACGTAGTGCAGATGCCGGCTATATTTTGATGTAAGATTCTTAGTTTACTCTGTCGGCGATCATGTTTTGATTTGATATGGTTTAATGAAGATTGATGAGTCGGTGAGTTAGGAACGAAAAAACGTATTGTTGTTATGACTTGTAACGAGGGAGTTTCTTACTTCCAAAGTCGGTTTAAGAAAGCTATTTTCATATTCCATAAAATCAATCTCTATATTAAGTTTATATGTAATTAGGTCTAATTCGGAGAGCTTCTTATTATAATTTACATCCAACCCATTAGCTTCAATAAATTTACAATTCTTAAAGTTTTTTGTAAACATTTTAAGTTCATAGTTTAGCTTTTTAGCTTTTTAGGAAGTCATTTACAAATAATTATAAAAATCCATTTACCTAACCGTTTTAGAGATCCATCAAAACCACAAACGTTACTTCAGCAAGATCTCAAATAACTTCGCAGCCGAAGAAAGAGCAAATTTTATACAAAATAAGTTGCAACATTTACCTTGTCTGTTACAATGGTTACAACTAATTATATAGCTAAAATTTATTAAAAATAAAATGTCTGGATGCGGTAACGTTGCCCCAGCAGGAAATGTTTTTGTGAAATAACTATAAAAACTATAAGTAAGTGCAATTTCGTAACGTGCGCAACAATTACAGAAGCTGGACAACTAATTATCTAAATAATTTAAAAAAGCGTGTTACTGACTATTATTTGCTGGGGTAAGCAGACCCAAACGATCACTTCTCTTTAGAAATAATTAAATGAAAAAGAATTATTATTAATTAAAATTACTTACTTTTTTTAATTAATGATAATTGTATCAGGTTTCCTCACGATGTTTTCCTTCACCGATGTCAGTGATGTCCAAGATAAACTTAAAAAGTACATAATACCTAGGATGAAATTGTAAAAGTCAAATTGCAAGCGTGGTGATCAATGCTCGTGCCTTCTCTGTATGAGAAGAGGCCTTTGCCCAGCTGTGGGACAATAATAGGCTCGTATTATAATTATTTTAATTGTATCAGTATTAAAAAGTAAAATAAAAGAATCATGGCGAGATACATACATTCATTTGTATGAAAAATAAAAATCATTTAGAGGGTCTCAAATATTTTCCAATGTGGCGAATACATTACCAGGAGTAGATAGATATGCTTAAGTAACATATTTTTAAACCCCAGCATAATTAAAATATTTCGTAATGAAAATAACGGTTTTTCGTTTCAACTCGTTGCCCATTTTGTGTTTACAAAAAAAAGAAAGTGACAAGTGACATGTTTACAATGAATGGCGGAGTTGAAAAAGTACATTGATTATTATTTGTGACCTTTTATTTCCCAATGGGAAATAATGTCACGAATAATCAATGTAGGTACATTCGTTAATTAATAAATTAGGTAAATAGTAAATTGTATCGTGCAGTGTAAGAACTGTGAAACGGCGCTTGTCAGTGTCACTGTTCTGAAATAATGAGCTTTTCGTTAAACTGTTCACTTTTATCATCAATTTTGATTGCGAGGTTTTATATATTATAATATATTGTAAATGCCTGAAGATAATCTTTAGGTACCGTACTCAAGAGTAGAATGAGAATTTCAACTTCTGTAAACACCTTTATTTTTTTTTTGTACAAATCCTGCCATGTACCGTAATAGGTGTTAAAGACGTTAAAGTATCGATATATAATTATGTAGGTACTCGATAAAGTAAAACAATCTACATCTGACGCATGCTTTATTAGGAAACAAAACCGCAGTAACTGTGTGTTACCAAAAGGAAACAACTAGGTATGGAGCGTTGTTTTGATTTTTACTCAAGCATTATTAAGAATTACAAAAAAATAATTCTATCCTCATGTAAATGTAATAAGGTAGGTACTTGTTTTTATATACGAGTGTTACAGCTGTTACCTACAAGCAGCTCGCTTATCTAGTTCGGTGATGGCGGCGATATCGGTGACAAAAAAGAAATTTCGTTGACACGGTAAGGCGTAGGTAATAACGAGTTTTTTTTTATTAACGCCAATAAAATTACAGTAGCAATGCTCGATCTGACACAATTGTTTACGAAGATTGGTCCCGCTTCCTAGTTATCACCAAGTAGGTAGGTACTTAAAATAAAGCAAAAGGCATATCAAACAAATTTTATTTTTATTACTTTTATAGGTATTTTTTGTCGGGGTTTTAAATTTAAATTACAATACGCGCAGAGTAAGTAATAAGTTCGATATTTAAGCTAGAATTACGACTTTTGAGTCAGAAATTCCTTTCATCGTAGGTTTATACATAGCAAGAAAATTTTCCCCAAAATCGGCTTTCTATTTATAAAACTGCGAACAAACTTTTCCGTCCGTTTGGGAGCTACGATTCCACAGACAGACACGCAGATATACACACGTTAACTTATAACACCCCTCTGTTTTTGTCGAGGGTTAAAAAATGGTACTACAAAGTGAGAAACAAACCATGCAAACATAATGTCGTCGTAACCAACGAACTATGTCCTGTGAAATTTCAATAAAATGAGAGATAATGTTTACGTGGGTACTTACCTTCTTTATTTACGTTGGTATACTGATAATTTGTATTATAATAACATGTATTTACTGGCCTCGTAAAGTTTTTATCCATTTCTCAAGGACTAGGAGTACCTAAAGCACTCACAATTGCTCAAGAAAAAAACACAGGCACGTAAGCTGCAGTATTATTTAGAAATAAAATTTATAAATGTATACTAAAACAGTCCTACTTAGCAGCCAAGCAGCCCAATAGGTTAATTTAATGATAAGCTTACGTCCATGCTTATCTTCCAGACGTTTTATCTTTAGTATGCCTCGACCACAATTGTGAGTAGGTAGATAATGTTATACTGGCTCGCCTTTTTCGTGATTTCAACTAATTGTTTGTATACCTACATAGGTACTTACATAAATAATTAACATCAGTAGATAGATTTATTGATGACTAGAAGCCTACACACTAGCATTTAAAAAAATATTTTTCTACTAAAGTTGCGGCGATTTAGCAATAGCATGTCAATAGCGGTACTTAAAGTAGGTACAGACGCCAGCACATCAGGCTACTACAATCTGTCAAATTTCTTTAATAGATTTCAGACTTTATCGCTAAAACATAAGGTTCAAAATTGATTGGGAAAAATTGTCAGTTTCGGCCTTCGGGTAGCTTGATGTGCTGGCGTCTGTACCTACTTATCTCTTTTCGTAGCAAAGTGATGTTTGTTTTGAATGATGATATGTCAATGTTCTACACCTGAGTGAATATAACGAATCTGCAGATCACATCTTATGGGAGTGAATTCTTTGGCAGAATTAACGCAACAACAACGCAGTGCAATTCTGTAAGAATTCACTCTCGAATTCGAATCCTATCTCATTTCCGATTTCACTTACTAGAAGTGAAAAGTATTTGGTTTTCGATTAAATAGTAACGAAATAATAGTTCGCTTCACCTATGCCAGCACTTAGTAGCGCTAGCGTAGTTTTCATCGAGTTACAGACTACCTAAAACAGTTTTCACCGCGGAATCAGAAGTGAGATCTGAAGTAAGTTCTTACAGAATAACATAGCAGGTTACATCCGAAGCCGCGTAAGCGTGCATTCAAGCGTTTTTGCCATATATGTGGGTACCTACTATTGGAATCAAATGTAACAGCTCGTGTGCGTTACCCCAGCAAAATAATGTCGAAAATAGTAATTTAAATGTTACAGGCAATTAGTTCTCCAGTTTCTGTAATTGTTGCGCACATTTTTAAATTTGTTGCACATATAGATTTTGAGTTATTCCACAAAAACATTTCCTGCTGGGGTAACGTTACCGCAGCCAGACATTTTCTTTTATAATGGGAATATTGAAATAAATATTAGCCATATAATTAGTAGTCTAGACGAGGTAAATGTTCGAACTTAATTTGTATTTGTTCTTCCTTCGACTGCGATGTTATTCAAGATTTTGCTGGAGTAACGTTTGTGGTTTTGCTGGATCTCTGAAACGGATAAGCAGATTCTTATCATCTTTTTTACATGATTTCTTAAGAATTAGTTTGAATTAGTTGGGTAATAAAAAAACAAAATTAATGCACCATTCAAAGGTTATTTAATAAAATATAAAAACACTTCAATAGGTCCTAACACTTTGAATAAGAGCTCGAAAGACTTACTTTAAACGTGGTTTTGTAGCTTTTATCTGTCTTCAAATGTATGTGAAGTTTCATTAGTATCCTGTTAGTAATAAACCAATTATGATGAAATTCAGTTCTCCACTTTGACGGTCATAATGCGCGCTTAGTTATTTGGCCTCCGATAACCCAGTATGTGAATATATAAACTAAATGATATATCAATAATTAGTTACTTAGTTCAGTTATATTCCTGTAAAATTTCAGCGTAGTACGTACAATAATTAACGAGATAATAAAATAAAAGCCATTACTAAGCGCAACACCGTGACAACCCGACTATATTAAGGTGGTTACAAAAAAGCGACCGCGCAGTACATTATGCTACCTTCTGAAATGTTTAGTATAATACACCTTACAAGTTCGGTACAGACGCGTACACTGTTCAATATTCGATGTGATTTTAAAATAATTTAAGTCATTTTTAGAATACAACTATCCGTATTTAGCTAGGAAAAACTATTGTGATATTTGAAATTAGACTATAAAACAGTGGGGCTTACTGTAAGCACTTTACTACTTACATTGTGATGTTATATTATATTACCATCACTTTGTGATTTTTAAACGATATATGTAAGTATTAGTAGGCATAATGTGAACTTAAAACATTTATTCTATATCTGTTATTTTCTGCGATGGTTTTAAATCTTAATTTATATTTTAAAAGTGAAGATTTGTGTTACTAAAGACAAAGTGTAAAGTAAAATTTAAAAAGTAATGGAAAATGCCATAAGAACAGTATTGCTACTTGTGATTGTTTTAAAGTTTTATCAATATTTTGAAAGTTTTATTGAAATGATTATTTTACCTGTAAATAAAATTTAATAACACAAATTCAAAACACTTGTGTACACATCCGTACTAAACTTGTAAACCTATCCTACATATTTAAGAAGGTAGCATAATGTACTGCGCGGTCGCTTTTTTGTAACCACCTTAATATGGTCGGGTTATCACGGTGTTGCGCTTCCTAATGGCTTTTATTTTATTATCTCGTTAATTATTGTATGTACTGCGCTGAACTTTTACAGGAATATAACTGAACTAAGTAACTAATTATTGATATATCATTTAGTTTATATATTCACATACAGGGTTATCGGAGGCCAAATAACTAAGCGCGCATTATGACCGTCAAAGTGGAGAACTGAATTTCATCATAATTTGTTTATTACTAACAGGATACTAATGAAACTTCACATACATTTGAAGACAGATACAAGCTACAAAACCACGTTTAAAGTAAGTCTTTCGAGCTCTTATTCAAAGTGTTAGGACCTATTGAAGTGTTTTTATATTTAATTAAATAACCTTTGAATTGTGCATTAATTTTGTTTTTTTATTACCCAACTAATTGAAACTAATTCTTAAGAAATCATGTAAAAAAGATGATAAGAATCTGCTTATCCGTTTCAGAGATCCAGCAAAACCACAAACGTTACTCCAGCAAAATCTTAAATAACATCGCAGTCGAAGGAAGAACAAATACAAATTAAGTTCGAACATTTACCTCGTCGAGACTACTAATTATATGGCTAATATTTATTTCAATATTCCCATTATAAAAGAAAATGTCTGGCTGCGGTAACGTTACCCCAGCAGGAAATGTTTTTGTGGAATAACTCAAAATCTATATGTGCAACAAATTTAAAAATGTGCGCAACAATTACAGAAACTGGAGAACTAATTGCCTGTAACATTTAAATTACTATTTTCGACATTATTTTGCTGGGGTAACGCACACTAACAGCTCCTATTCTAGGGTTCAACTGTGTTGTAAACGTTCCTAAGTGTCTTTTGGCCTAGTTCTGTTCTGCGTGCTGCTTGATTTGGAGGGAAGTGGAAAATATGTTTTTCTTACACCTCCGCTGTTCTTTTCTGATTAATTTCGTTGCGGGTCCAAGACAGTTGTAATGTTTCTCTTGGACTCGTCGAGCTTCATTGCCTCGACGCTTTTCTGGTGGTCGCCATTGTTGATTTTGGCATTCGGGAGTTGTAGTAATTTGGGAATATTGTGGGGGATGTCCAAAAAGAAAAAAAATACCAATATATACAAATCAGAAGCCACCTTATGTAAAAAGTGAAATTATGGTAGAGAGATTTTTTTAAATATTTTTGTAAACTTTAGAATGTTTTTAGCATTTTGTGTAAACGTAGATTTAGCAAGAGACTTTTTTGGAGTTGGCAACACATTTGTTCAAATTTGGCTCTTCCACATACGCGTCATTATCGGTCCTTAATACTGAATGCGTTATTGCGATAATGTATCCCGATTCCTTGCACACAGCTGCGTTTTTATATTTCGTATTCATGTTTTAGGTTGTTTTTCCCTACTGTCGGGCAGATTTGCCATTTTTGTGATGGTCACACTGTACAGTAGCTACCTGTTAGTTTTTATAAAAAATCCTCGTCTGATGATAAATCAATATCCATAGGTAGGTAGGTAATATTATAGATTTTTAGAACACTCGTAACATTCGTTATAGCCAAGGAATTAATTTTTTTACGGTCTTGGTGGAACGGTACAAAGTATCGTTACTGGAACTACGCGTAACGTTATTTTGAACAACGTTTAAGTCCCTGCTTATTATAACGAAATATCGACTTCGAAAAAGTTAAATAAGTATTGCACTGCACATCCCTCGTTGTAGGTGTGATTTTTCGATGTGAAATGAAGTCGGGCGGTTAAAAGGTTAAACCGCCACTGTATCCGATTGGGTACAGCAAAAACATTGTGAGTAGCAGAGTTACAGAATTTTAAAAGCGACATTTGATTTTTCTGTTTGGTTTATCAGGAGACAGATAGTGCGTAAAAATAATATCAATATTAACGGGTATATTCTATATATCTGTCACTGACTAACTTTACAGTTTAACCGTCCGTGCAGGTAAGACCATTACTAGGTATAGGTACCTACTATTTTTTTTTATTGTGATTTAATTGGCCTAATTTTAGTTTTATGTATTATATTATTGAATAGATCCTTATTTATAAAATAAACGATAAATAACTGTTGTGCAAGTTACATTTACAAAGAAACCGTGCTTGAACACTGCTGTACTCAGTTGGTTACAGCAGCCGAATGTAAACCAATTTTTCTATTTTTCAAATACTTTTTCGAGTGATTTCGAAATGTTTTAATATTTTCGACCATTCATTGGGCAAAGGCTTAGAGGAAGCAGTTCATGCCATTTTGGAGGATAGTGACGCCGATTACGACTTGGCGGTCATACCGTCTAAACCTAGCGTCGTGACAGATGAAGGTCCGGCACCTTCGACATGAAGAGGGCACGATTACTGCTTCTTAGCCGCGGGATGTGCTTGGTAATATTGAGGTATTCAGGGATGACGAAGACGCTTTTTCAAATGATCACATTGACAGCAGTGATGATGGACCTTTGGCCAAAAGGGCAAAGTGAAGTCGCAAGTCGCCAGATCAGCTAGTATCGCTTCATCAACATATTACATACACATCTACCGCTCCAGAAACAATGGAAGTGCTAGGCTAGGCAGGCAGGGAGTGGCAAAAGAACAGCTTGAAGTTCTCATCCCTGTACAAATAGTTGATGAATAGGTAAGTTTTTAGCTTGATTATTACAAACTTATTTATAGGCCCATCAAAACAGCTGTTCACGGAAAAACTAGTGGCAGGTTTAGTTTACTTACATGGTAGATATGACTATAATACCTGGCGTTTCAACGGACTAGCTACTAGGTTCTACTTACTTCAGAAAACACAACATAAGACTACCTTCGTCTTCATTGGTCCCAGCTTAGGCTTGCCTCAAGACAGCGTATAACGTATATAAATCCTCTCGCAAGGTTGAAAAACCATTACGATGCGTTAAATGTCACGCGAGAGTTCGCTGCCATTGCAAAAGTGTCTCAAAATATTATGAGTCTATAAACAATGCTTCGAAAATTTTCACCTGTAATACGCCACTGTACCCAATTGAGTGCACCCCCCTCTGAGGGAGATTTATATTTTTTTTTTCACATTTTTCATACTTTTGAGTTTTATATGTTTAGTAAACAATAATAAAATACATTTTTCAAAAAAAAAATATCTGCTGATTCATTTTGGCGGTTAATGGGTAAATGCACAATTTGTAACAAAAGTTTTTAACAAAAAAGACAACCGCCTTCAAAAAGTAAAAAATAACTTTCAATTCGCAAGTCGGCGGCTTTGGTGAGCTTGTTGTTTTGTATTGCCACCGACTTGCGAATTGAAAGTTATTTTTTACTTTTTGAAGGCGGTTGTCTTTTTTGTTAAAAACTTTTTTTTTCGCTTTTTGGTGCCCACTTCTAATCATACAAATTAATTACGAAACGGTGACACGTCATCCCTTAATTTTCTACCCTTAGGGATGGAATATTTTCTTGAAATTTATGTGGGACCACATTTGAGGTGTACACTATCAAATAAAAAATCGGAAATCATCGAAATCGGACTACACTGAAAAAAGTTATGCGTGGTCAAACAAAAAATAAATAAATAAAAAATAAAAAAAATGTTTATAAAATGAAAACTATTCGGCCAAACTCTGTTAAATTTTTATGGGACCAAATGGCAAGTATTTTGCAGCAAATAAAAGAAGAATCACGTATGTTGGATCATACATCTCAGAGTAATCGGTGTACATACATAAAAAAAAAACCAATCGAATTGAGAACTTCCTCCTTTTTGAAGTCGGTTAAAAAGTACAATAAGAATGTGAAAGTTACAATAGACACCGAAATTATTATAATCTATTTTTACAGTGCTGTCGCGCGTATTTGTTACCATTTTAATAATTTATCTTCTAAAATTATGTAGCTTTTATTTTGTATAATTAATTCAAATTTAAAATTACTGAGTCAATGCCAAAAACCTAACAGAAGCAGGAATGAACAATACCCGGAACGTTACTAGTTTCCACTGTAATTCTACCAAATTGAAAATGTAACCTAATCTTTAAAAGACTTTAATTATGTTTATATTATTATAAGTCTATATTTAGTATTATCATAGATCTATTTTTCAAAATTATGTTAAAATAAATTTAATTAAAACTGTTTTAACTTATCTTTGAAATGTGAAAGGTTTTGCGTTCCTGCTTCTTTGATCCTTTTTTCTAATGCTTAAAATGGAGTATAGACTATATGGGATAAATCTAAAGGGTTAGGATGTGTGATTTGAGACCATGAAAATACCTATGAATAAATTTTCATCGGTTCCGGTCGACTGTTATTTCCAGACATTTTACAGGAACATGTGACACGTCATTGCAACTACTAAAATGTCCGTAACTTGTAATTAAATTTTTCGATATTTTCTCAGATAGTTCCAGTTAACAACGCAGCTCCAATTGATCAAATCTGGAATAGCGAGCATACGAATATTATCGTTGTGAAATGGGTACTATGTAGCAAAATGTTGAGTTAATACACAGAAAAATTGTCATGCGTTTATATCTGAATATGAATCTTCACAAAGTGTTTATAAGCTAAAGATAACATTAAGTTATTAAATGTATTTGGAAAGATCAGTTTTATTACTTATATAAAATTATGAATCATGTATGCATAGGAACCTTAATTATCATTTTTGTCAAAAGTCACTAATACTTCGAACAAAATTTATTCCAAAAATATAAATAATTCGAAATGAACATAAAAACCATGTAGAAAACAATCTTTTAAAAATTAAAATGCAAAAGCAAATGTAAATGGGAGTACAGGATACAATTAGGACCTGTCGAAAGAAAGTAATGAATATATTAAGGAAATTTTGATTTTATTATTTCCACATAGTTGTGTCCAAAGTGCGTTTCACAGGCTCAGTGGGTAGATCTTCTGTAAAACAAAATTTACACAATTCAATACAATTGCTTTAGAGAAATTAAGGTTCCGATCGGGAATGGAGCGCTACAATTTTTAAGTATATCAATAACAATACAGTTGAGATATTTCATTATATTTATTTAGGGTATTACAAAAACAGTTACCATATTATGTACAACTGGAAAAAAGTTACAATACAGTGGGTTTTCTTCTAGAACTTTTGTGATTGAAATAGCCTCTCCAGTACCCGATGAGACCTCTGTGCAAGCAGCAGAGAGGCCTGCGCGGAACGGGGGCCATCCGGCCGAGCCGGTCTTACTCCTAACTATGTATATTAAACTTATATTGATACGTCTATTATAGTATAATGTAATCATTAATTAAACTAAAACGATTATATCGGTCCGAACGAAATGAGTTCCAATGAAAAATTCGGCACAGCGGTTATTAGAAGGCTCCTCCTAATACACACACCTTATAAATATCGCAATAGAACGCAGGACACAAAGTATAAACCGGGTAAGCGCAGGCCCCTCAGATGAGGTTAGCCACATCGCTGGGCATTTCCGAGATGCTTGTATGGTAGAACTCCTCAATATCCTTGAGTGCTCTCCTGTCAGCTTCAGTTACAAAGTTGATAGCAATTCCTTTACGGCCGAAACGACCACCTCTTCCAATTCTGGAAAAAAGAAAACGAGTGTCTTAATTTCCATGGAAATATGTCACCTGGATCACTATGAAAGTATGTAAAATTGAAGCAACCATGACATTATTTTCAGGAGTTTATTTAATCATTACAATAAAACATCAACATAGTGAAAAACTAATCATATTGATAAGACAGTGAGGCAGTATTCTGCCCTTGCTTTGGAAGGACTGTATCACCTCACGATTAATGTTTGGCTTGAGTGCAAGAGCATGCACAGTACTATAGTAGAAACCTATATGTATAATTAACACTTGCTCAGTACTATAGTAGAAACCTATATGTATAATTAAGTTTTCTATGCATTGATTAATTTAAAAACAAACAAGTATCCCCTACAAATGTAGGGGATACGCGTTTGTTTTGCGAGTTTGTCAGTAATGAATTATTACAATGCATACAAAACTTAATTAACCAATTTCTAATTATTTTTATAAAGCAAAAATACTAATGCCAACTAAAAATTCATAAAGTACACTTACCGATGAATGTAGTTTTCACGGTTAGTGGGCAGATCATAATTAATGACGCAAGAGACTTGCTGCACGTCAATACCGCGAGCAAGTAAATCGGTTGTGATTAGGACACGAGAGGATCCTGTACGGAACTGCCGCATAATCACTTCGCGCTCACGCTGGTCCATATCGCCGTGCATAGCGGATACAGTGAAATCACGCTCATGCATGGATTCAGTCAGCCAGTCCACCTGAAATAAAATGACATTATAGAATAAAAAAAAACAATGTAAAAAGGTTTCATTTGGTTAATTCTTTGCTCCCAACTGGTGTGCGTTTCGACCGCGCGGCCACGGCGAAATTTCGAAAAAAAAACTATTGCAAGATTATGTAATTTTTTGTAAAAACTGATTCCCAAAACCAAGTTATGGTTAACCCGTGAGACGGCGCGCTATGAGCAATTTGCTCACACAAATATTGAAAGCAAAAACTTTTGGTGATACTGACGCCCTTATGTCTCAAGCTTCTATAGGTAGCTTCCTGACTATTCATCCCCTTCCTCCTGACGTAACTCTCATACCGGTCAGTTCCGTTGCGACCCAGCAGCACGGTGTTTCTGGAGGCCGAGGAGCATCGTGCGGTAATTTGCTCATCACGCGCCCATCCGTGTAAGTGTTTATTTTTCAAATAAAAAAGTGTTATTGTATTTTCTAGAATATATTATTTTATTTATTTATATTATATTGGTTAATTATTATGTAAATACTCTATAGTAATATTTTAATAACAATATTTTTTTATTTTTAGCTACAACAACTTGTAAAATGCGCGGTCGACCTGACCACACACTTTGTTTGTGGCTGGAAGAGGATTCTGGTGTTGAAGCAATAGATGTGGATCTTGAAGATGCAGAACAACATTGTGTTGACACCATAGAAAGCGATAGTTCCATCTTCCTAGACCTACTTGCACAGCTTTGGCCAAGCGGATTCTGTTCAATATATCCTAGACGTAAGAATATTCGGTCCAAAAAAGCATGCACTTTGTGCAACCAATTACTCTGCACCAAACATATTACATATATATATGCAATGTTTTTCGAGAGGCACACTCGTCTAGATCTCATGGAAGAGTAATTTTTTAAGTTTTTTGTTGTGTAATTTTTTTTATTGTGATTTATGTGAAGACTGTCAAAATTAGAAAATAAAAGTAAGTTGATTTGTTATTTGCTTCAGAAGTTGCATTTATGTTTCTAAATTTTTAATTAAAATACTTATTTGTGCACTTATTAAACCTTGTTTTATTCATATAAATCAACCATAAGCCAATAAGTACCATAAAAGTAGAAATATGAGCATTTAAAGTAGTGTGAGCAATTTGCTCGCGCGCGCCTCTCCGTGTAAGAAACTGAGGCGCGCCTTCTCACGGGTTAAAAAGTTATAAGGGTTTGAACGTGGCCGCGCCATTGAAACGCGGAGAACCGCGCGGCCACGGAGATCTTTAAAACTAAGCATAGCCTGCAGAGAGTTGAAATTCAGGTAAATAACAGATTGAATTTGTAAAAAAATGTAAAATTACAGAAAAAAAATCCTAGGTTTATATTTTAGGAGCGGCAAGACAAAAACCCCATGGCCACGCCATTGAAACGGTAAATAACACGATATCGCCGATATCACGCTGAAAATGCATCGCAGACGTCTGAAATTCATTGTAAAATCTAGATTTGAATTTGTCGAAAATGGAAAAAATATATAAAAAATACCTAGGTTTATATTTTAGGAGCTGTAAGACTAAAACCCCATGGCCGCACCATTGAAACGGTGGAAAACACGTTATCGCTGATATTTCGCTGAAAAAGCATCGCGAGGTCTGAAGTTTTTTGTAATACCTAGATTTGAATTTGTCGAACATGAAAAAAATATACAAAAAATACCTAGGTTTATATTTCAGGAGCAGTCGTGCGGTATTGCGTAAACATAAGTTTAGATTATCTATCGAAAAAAGTAAGTATTAACGAGATCTTTTTCTGTAAACAACACATTAATAAGTAATACTTACTTTTTTCGATAGATAATTAAAACTTATTTCTACGCGATACCGCACTACTGCTCCTGAAATATAAACCTAGGTATTTTTTGTATATTTTTTTCATTTTCGACAAATTCAAATTAAGGTATTACTAAAAACTTCAGACCTCTGCGATGCTTTTTCAGCGGAATATCAGCGATAACGTGTTTTCCACCGTTTCAATGGCGCGGCCATGGGGTTTTAGTCTTACAGCTCCTAAAATATAAACCTAGGTATTTTTTGTATATTTATTCCATTTTCGACAAATTCAAATCTAGATTTAACAATGAATTTCAGACGTCTGCAATGCATTTTCAGCGTGATATCGGCGCGTGTTATTCACCGTTTCAATGGCGCGGCCATGGGGGTTTTAGTCTTGCAGCTCCTAAAATATAAACCTAGGATATTCCCCCTTATTTTTATTTTTTTTTACAAATTCAATCTGTTATTTACCTGAATTTCAGCTCTCTGCTATGCTTAGTTTTAAAGATCTCCGTGGCCGCGCGGTTCTCCGCGTTTCAATGGCGCGGCCACGTTCAAACCCTTATAACTTTTTAACCAAAACTTCGACAAATTTATGGTTTTGGGAATCAGTTATTACAAAATATTACATAATCTTGGAATAGTTTTTTTTTCGAAATATCGCCGTGATCGCGCGGTCGAAACGCACACTCCCAACTGTATCGCAGTCGTCAGCGCACTATCCCATGCGCGTGCATGCGTCAGTAGCAATTTCGCTACCCTACATTGAGTGAAATATAAAGAATCATGGCAGGATTTCTACAAAAAAAATAAAGATGTTTAGAGATGTTGAAATTCTAATTCTTATACTCTTGGGTACAGACAGCGTCATCAACTGCTTACCCCCTATGCGAAGAAATGTCAACGCGCGGGGGGTTAGTAGTTGATGACGCTGTCTGTACCTAAAGAGTATCTTCAGACATTTACAATATTTTTAAATCCCCGCAATAAAAATGGATGTTAAAGGTGAATAGTTTAACGAAAAGGTCATTATATCAGAACGAGAAGGCGGCGGCTGACAATAACAATGACACGGACAGCCGCCGTTGCGCAGTTCTTACACTGAAATTGCATCGTTTTATGGGAAATAATGATTATTTTTTTTCCACACTCTTGTCACATCACTTGTCTGCCAATTTGATAGATCCGTTAATGTCACTTGTCACTTTCTTTTTTTTATAAACACAAAATGGGCAACTAAATCAAACGAAAGTGTTATTTTCATTTCGAAATATTTTAATTATGCGGGGGTTTAAAAATATGATAAACATATAAATCTACTCCTGGTAATGTATTCTCCACATTAGGAAATATTTTAAACCCTCAATTATTTTTTGAAATTTTATACAAATGAATGTATGGATCTCACCATGATTCTTTGTATTGCTGTCCAGATAACATTCTAGCAATTGCAATCTTTTTTAGAAAAATAATTGGATAAAGATGTTATTACCTTGCGGCGAGTGTTGCAGAAAATAACAGCCTGAGCGATAGAGAGTGTGTCGTACAAATCACAGAGGGTCTCCAATTTCCATTCTTCAAGTTCAATGGCAATATAGAATTGTTTGATACCTTCCAGTGTTAACTATAAAAATAAGAAAGAAATATTTATAACAATGAACAACTATAAATTAAGTTTTAGTGGGTACATCATTCTAATGAATCAAATGGTTCCTTTTACGTCGAGCCGAGAACCTTGTCTCGCTTCTATTACCCCTATGTCGAGTCTACGATTTCTGTCCAGTTTCTACTTCCCTTAAGGGGCTATTAAACGACTTTAACAGATTTTAAACTGACCATCACGTCAAAATGTGCAGTGTAAATGATTTGAAAAAAATATATGTTAAATTAGAACATTCTCTTAATCACTTAGTAAGTGAATATTTTTAATTATATTCATATTATATAGTTTAATTAATACGTGAATTTGTGTCTGACGCGGACAAAACATTGACAATCACACAAAATCTACCAAGTATAATTAAACGAAACTTACACCATCATTCAGACAATTTTATTATCTATCTTTTAGTATACGCCTTTTTTTTAATTTTGAAAGAATACTACTTTTATTTCATTTTTTCGACTAAACTTTAAGAGTTTTGGACGCAAAACTGATGCAGAACGGACGCAGTCTGCGTCCAAAACTTTCAAAATTTAGTCGAAAAAATTAAACGAAAGTACTATTCTTTCAAAATTAAAAAAAAGGCGTATACTAAAAGATAGATAATAAAATTGGCTGTAAGATAGTGTAAGTTTCGGATAATTATACCTGGTAGATTTTGTGTGATTGTCAATGTTTTGTCCGCGTCAGACACAACTTCACGAGTTAATTAAATTATTTAATATGAACTTAATCAAAAATATTCACTTTCTATATGATTAAGAGAATGTTCTAGTTTAACATATATTTTTTTCAAATCATTTATACTGCACATTGTGACGTGATTGTCAGTTTAAAATCTGTAAAAGTCGTTTAATAGCCCCTTAACGTCGAGTCTCTATACCCCACTTTTACTACCTATACTTCGAGTTTAGTAATATCATATTTTGTAGTACAGTCAGGTTTACATGTCTTGTGTGTTATTGTGTTTAAATCTACTGAATTGCAAATAAAACATTGTATTTTAAAATTTAAATTCTAGGTTTGGGTTCCGCACCTATAGCTAGTTGTTCTGGATCTGGCTGCTAGTGCATGTGAGTTTATATGTTTGTTATCACACCCACTATATTAGAGAAATTCCTAGTATGGGGCTAAGTTTGTTTTAATAAACAAATAATAACAATAAAAAGCTATTAGTATTCATATTAGACTATTTATTTATTATTTTGATTCAAGAAGATACTTCTTTGAATAGAATTAATACAACAGATAAAATGTTGTATATTTACATAAGTTTTATGGCATGAACTATTTTTTGAGGAAATATTGAACTTTTGTATTAAGATTAAGCGAAAGGAGAGGTTTTAAGGAAGAAAAGGAAGTTAGGAAAAATATGAAATTCAGTTAAAAATAATGTACTAGAATTCACTTGATGCCATATTTTACTAAATGTAAGTTACCAAGTTTTGATTTTCAACAGCCCACGAACGTGTGTGAGCGTAACTGTGTGTGATTCACACACACAGCGGCACTCGCACAGCGCATGAAGTTATGCTTGACAGTCTTAACGCATGTGACTTTGGGAGCGAGAGAGCAGGCATTTTAGCTCACAAACAAGTTTGAGCTGGTAAAACCTTAACCATTTCCCAGTTCAATAACCCATATATGACTCATTGCAATAGAGTAACTATTGTGTCAACAGACAATTAACTTGTTAAGCTGACCTCTTATTGCACATAAAGCCTACACTGCGAGGTTTGTTTACACTGGAAATGAACAGCTTGATGTTTACATGAATTATTGACTTATGAATACCTCTTCCTTTTGCACAAGAATGCGCACAGGGTCTCTCATGAAGCATCGAGACACCTCAAGTACATCATCTGGCATAGTGGCAGACAGCAAAATAACTTGTACATCAGCAGACAACATCTTGAATACATCATGAATTTGGTCTTTGAATCTGGAATGTAATGTATGCATACAATTAGATTGAAGAAGTCATTTTTTAAATGTGATTTAAATTTTTAAATCCTACTATTCAACAATATTTGTTGTAATTATTACAATGTCTACTGAAAAATTGTATTTGTAAACCTAGGCCTAAGGTAAGTAGAATGGTGTTCTATATCAACTTTTTATCATCATTTTTACTTGATCAACAAATCAAAGTTTCACATTTATAATCCAGTATTATCAGGATAGGAATTTACTTCAAATTTAAAATAGAAGTAATATGAGCTCAACTGTTGATTATGAAACACAATAGTTAAACAATGACATGCAACCAATATTTGGCTTCTGAACAGACAAAGGGCTATGTTACAGTAGCATAGGGAAAGAAGAATCACTTTTAATTAATTCCTAAATTAATCAGTTAATACCTTCATCATGACTAAATTTAATTTGTATGTATTATGTATATATTGTGACTCACCCTCTGGACAACATTTCATCAGCTTCATCTAATACAAAAAGCTTGATAGTGTTAGCACGCAGTGCACGGCGAGTTATCATGTCGTAGACTCGACCAGGCGTGCCCACCACCACATGCACACCACTCTCCAGCTGACGTACATCCTCGCGCACATTGGTGCCGCCAATGCAGGCATGACATTTAGCATTCAAGTGATCACCAAGAGCTATCACCACCTAAAAATATCACAGTTAATTCCAAATTCTAAAGCATTGATTAATCACCAAACACAACACAATCACCACAGTTGATACCTTCTGAATTTGCTGAGCCAGCTCTCTGGTTGGGGCCAGAATCAGTGCTTGGCATTCACGAATGCTGCAATCAATTTGTTGAAGAATTGAAATCGAGAAAGTAGCAGTTTTGCCAGTTCCAGACTGAGCTTGAGCTATAACATCGCGGCCCTGAATGCAAGGCATAATAGCGCGTTGTTGGATAGCCGACGGCTTTTCGAAACCATAGGCGTAAATTCCTCTCAGCAATTCTTCCTTCAAATTCATGTCATCAAAGCTTTCCACGACCTGATGCCAGTTAGTATCGAGTGCCCCTTGGGGTTCCATCCCCGGAGGACCATCATAGCTTCCTTGATCTTTTGATGGCCCATTTTTGGAATCCTCCGGCCAATCTTCTGATCTGTGAAATAATAGTTTTTGGCATTTAAATAACTTTAATTCAATCATAGTAACTTCGATATCAATGAATTAGCAAAAATCATTAAACAAAAATGCAATAATAGTTGCGCTTCTGTCAAATTAGCGTATCGTTGCAGTAAAGAAAACGCTAGAAATAAAAGCTATACATCAAAATCAACACAGAAAGATTAATACATAGTTTTTTTTTTACAAAATAGAGAACAGAAATGGTCACTAGAATGTAAAACACGTGCGCTGAATTGGATTTGCAATAGTGTACTCCTACCAGCGCCATGTTGGCAATCGGCGACAGGGACATTGAAATTATTTCACAATTTATAGCAAATTACACCTAATTACAAAATCATAACGATACCCAGTGGTTTTGCTAACAAATATATCAAATAAACTTGTTGTAGCAAGGGTCATCTAGCTTAAGAATCTCAACTTACCTTCTTTCAGGTGAATAAGACATGTTCCAATCGCGGTAGCTGAACGGAAAAGAACTAGCAAAGCATAAGCAAGGTCAAGTTAAGTTAGCAGAAGCTTTTTTTATAGGTTTTACGAAATTTGATATTTTATTGAACGAATTGAATGACAATAATTTTAATATATTTTTTTATGTTTTATAAAATTAATAAAAGTCATTAAACAAGGTCTAATTTAGCAATGTGAATAATACTAAATCAGAGAGGAATAAAATAGCGGAAGTACGTCCCGACAATTTATGGAATACAGACCCTCTATACCAGAAAAACGCAACATCGATCGATAGTCTATTGCTATTTATGTTGTACCATAGTTTGTTTCTTTTTCTTCAAATGTTAAAATAATTTTCACAAAATACTTCATGCATAATCTGATTAAATTTTATCAAAATCAATCATTTTTATTAATTTTAATACAAACATGTAGAACCCTTAAATCTCATTTACATGCTCGCCTCGTTGACTCATCGCGAAATCCTCGTGCACGGACGTTCCACGCCCACGCGAACTACTGTTTACAGTACACGCTCGCGGAACATTCATTCAGCCTGTGACTCTGTGTTGAACCTCGCAAAATGATTAATGTGGAGACCATTACATACTGCATCAGTATTATTTTTATTTGGGTATTTTTTTGGGTAGGTTGTATTAATCTACACTAATATTATAAGGAGGAAAGATTTGATTGTTTGTTTGTTTGCATTGAATAGGCCCGGAAACTGCTGGACCGATTTGAAAAATTCTTTCACCATTACAATCCCACGTTATCCCCGATGAAAATTGGCTAAAAAATGTTTTCAAAAAAGTTAGGGATCCGTATGAAAACTTCCCAATACGTAACCCACGGTGTGAAAAAAAAATACCAAAATAAAAACTTTTTTGAATAAAAAGAACCGCTTTCAAAAAAAAAACTAAAAAGTGTTAAATATCTTTAGCATAGAACACAATAACTTAAGTTTCGGAAGTCGGTGGCATTGTACTCTTTGGCTTTGTTCTGTTTGTTGTTTTGTATTGCCACTGACTTCCGAAATCCGACTTCGCCATCCCAACTTTCTGGTGCTGCTGCTGCGGATGTAGAAAACCTCAAACGGCGAATATATCCTTGGATAACTTTATTTTCGAGCCGTAAGAGGTTTAAATCTCGGCTCGTGGAGTCCGGATCCTGATCTACTTTCCATATGGTTGGTTAGAGATGGGCAAATGCCAGGGAAATTATGGCAAATTGGGAAAACTCTTAATAAGCGCCTATAAATTTCTGCCCTTGGGCATTTTTCTGGACATTCATTTTTGTACCGATATTCATTTACGGAATTGACGTTGGCCTTGGAAGCTGGCTTAAAACTGGCTAGAAGCCAGCTGGCTTAAAGCTGGCGATACTTTTGCATCGTGCATTGTGTATGACCTTGGCGGAACGTACAGCAAGATGGATGGTGAATAAGGCGCATAAGTTGTTAAGTTTAGCTATGGTTAAATGCTTTTTTTTATGTAAAAATTATCTGTTGTTAATGTTATTGTATCCTGAAAACATACAAACACACACACAACAGCGCTTACACATAGGTGTGCGTTACCACAGCAAAATAATGTCGAAAATAGTAATTTAAATGTTACAGGCAATTAGTTGTCCAGCTTCTGTAATATTGCTGCTCACATTTTTAAATTTGTTGCACATATAGATTTTGAGTTATTCCACAAAAACATTTCCCGCTGGGGTAACGTTACCGCAGTCAGACATTTTCTTTTATAATAGGAATATTGAAATAAATATTAGCCATATAATTAGTAATCTAAACGAAGTAAATGTTGCAACTTATTTTGTATTTGTTCTTCCTTCGACTGCGATGTTATTCAAGATTTTGTTGGAGTAACGTTTGTGGTTAATAATAAAAAAAAGGAAAAAAAAAATCAAATTCAAAGTCAAATCATTTATTTCAATTAGACTATTAATTAAAAGGCACTTTTGCATAATAAAAAAAATATAAAGTTGATTCTAGTTAATTCTTCTCAGAATAATTTATTTTCATTATAACAATTTTTTCCTGCTCCACATTTCGATACATAAAAAAAAGTCTGTACTGGTTGCTGTCGCTCTTAGGTCTGAGAGCAGGCGGCCCGCGATGAGCATTCACATACGTACGGACATGTCTGTCGGACATGTGCCCACACAGACAAAATGGGATCGCGTTGACGAGTATCGGGCAAGTCTGCCAAACTGACTGTGACGGTCCTACACTAGCAATAGCAAACATTGCTCAGACCTATAGTAGCGAGGTCCGGCGGGCATGTCTGCAGACTTGCCCGCAGGCATGTCAGTCTAGTGAATTCCCCGCTTAAAGCGACATCGGTTGGATCAAATGCATCGAATCAAACTGATTGTCTTGTCGTTTGTCGTCTTAGGGGTCCTTAACTTTTACTTTTTTACCATTTCTGATTTGGGAATCGCTCTTTTTGCCATTAAATAACACAATATTGTCTTTGATAACACAGCATAAACAAAAATTACTTTCCTGACGTTGGTGGCGTTCTTCCGGTCGTGTCTATGACGCCGCTGCCATTTTGGAACGGCAGTGCTTTTTGTTCGTGTGAAGCGTTTGCTCGTTGTGAGGAGTAGATTGTGATTTAGTCAAGTGTAGTTTTATTTTAAGTCGAACTCAATCAAAATGAGCTGGCAAGATTATGTCGATAAACAGTTAATGGCATCCAGATGTGTTACAAAAGCTGCGATTGCCGGTCACGATGGGAATGTCTGGGCCAAGTCGGAAGGCTTCGAAGTAAGTTTTTCCTCTGTCAAGTCTTAATACGCGGTCAGTGATTTGCAAATTTTAATTTTCCTGTGAATATCAGTGCCGAATAGTGTTAAAAAGTGCAGTTCGTATTTGGTTCGACGAATGACGAATTCTCTATCCGGCGGTTTGACAAGATGGCGACATGTGGTGGAGCCTTCTATTCGGAATAGAATCATGAAATTCGCTGCATTAAGAATGATAATGCATAAAAATTGTAACTTATGACAATGTTTGAGTTACTCTTATTATTGTCTTCTGATTGATTTTTCACTTTTATTAGTACCTATAGCAAAAGCCGAAACTGCCGGCCGGTATAAAATAATAATTTTGCTAGTGCTATCAAAATTTTGAATGTAAATCTCGGTAAATTCTGTAACATAGTAAGTATGTTCAGTATTTGATTATCTAAATAAATATTCGTTTAGAATACGTAGTCTTGATTAAGAAATACTACGACCCGTTGTCAAATTTATGCACCAGTTATTCTACGAAGCAAATAGCAAACCAATGATATCGTTCAATTCGTGCTCTTCAATTTATTATTAACCCTTTTTTATATTGGGATGATTCAAATACGTCCACTGACCTTATGACATATTATGCCTTTAAATAAAATAAGAGTAACAATTATTGTGTAAAATAATAATAAAGATATTAGAAAAATAATCTTTACCTCCAGATAGGGTTGCCAACTACACTGTTAAAACTGTTTGCAATTTTGCATAGACTCAGTATTGGCATGGATGATTTATATTCAGAATCAGAAAAGTTCAAAGTAATTTATGAAAGAGTATCAGAAGAAGACAAAAAATGTATCCAAATAAGTACTGGCGAAAAGGGGAAACATTAATTTTTAGTAGGTAAACACTTCAGAAGAATTTCAAATATTACAAAAAAAATTACTACTTTCTGTTCTCGCCACAGAAAGAGATTTTTCTGTCATAAATGCAAAGTGAAGTGGTCCGACAGAAATAGATCTTCTATAAATTTAACAAAAATGAGCTCCTCATGAAGCCTTAAAAAATGACACTAAATTGCTAAGTTGTGCGAGAAGCATTGAGAAACGTGTTTTTAAAACATTACAAAAATAAAGTACTGTTTAGTTTATTGAAATACTGTTGATTTTCATTCTCCAACCTAAAAATACTGTTTTTCTTGCAAAAAAAAGTTGGCAACCCTACCAGACTATTTGAATATAAATTTACAAATGACTATATAGGTATATTACTAGTTTTTTTAAGCTAGTTATCCCATTCTCAACACTCCCAGTATAAAGGTATGAAAAAGAAAAAATACAGAGCACACAAGTTATTTTATTTGGAACAACTAACAATTACATTATTAAAATCCACTGTGTTATTCACAGGATACACTTTGATTCCACAATTTTACACTAGAAAATAAAGATAAGTTTAAAAAATATATAAAGTGCTTCAAAAATTTAAGTTATAGGGCTTTTACTCAAAACTGCGATGCGATGTCGCATCGCACAGATCTAAAAGAGAGAGTGAGCCGGTTGTAACACACTTTTACTTGGCAGATTTCTGCTATGCAACAATGCATCATAGTTTTGAGTACAAGCCCATACACCTGGCATTAGAAAATTTACATCAAAATTATCAAAAGTGTTTACAAAATTCAACTTTACAAGAGCTATTATTTCAAAAGTATAAGTGCTATTAAAATTAAAATATAAGAATGCACACCTATCTGTTCAGAAAAAAGAAAATATCCGTAAGTTTGATTGCTTCTAGGATATTAATTTTTATTATGACTTACAGAATAAGACATAATCACTATTATTAGTAAGGCACATTAGAAAAGCTTGCAAGATGGCATTTGTACGACATGAAGACATAGCAAAGATTGTCTACCCTTCTAGGTACTGCATGACATAGTCTATTGCAAATGGAAAAGTCGTACAGGAGCTTAATGTTAAGAAAGTTTGTTGGCTACATAATGGCAACAAGGTGTACTGATTGAGTGAATCGGCATACAATACAGATATACAAGAGCTTCAATAATGCATTGCCTTCAAAATTTTCTTTTATACCTTCAATATGCAATCCAACTATTTATTGTATAGAGTGAGAGAATGCATTAGTGATCTATACAAATGTAAGCATGTCTTTTAGTGCACAAATTTAGTTGATCTGAGAAAAACAAAACACCAGGCATTATTGACAATTGCATTAATGTGGGTGTTGAGATGTAACTTCTTATTTTATCTAAATAAGTAGGTTGTCTAAACTACTTATCAATTCTTACTGTACACTGCAATAATAACAATAATAATAGTGACTCTCAGATGCCTGAAGGGTCTCAAAAATAATCAATTGTCTCTGGATTTCATGTTTGTCACACACATCTTGGAACTTCAATATTTACTCCACATTTTATTGCTTTCCACAAGGTGAACATAAGGGCAATCTATTATTATTTCTATTAGTATAGTATACTGCACCAGCAGTATACATAAATAAATATTTATGTCACCAACTACCGCTACCAAGTGGTAGTTGGTAGTGGTACTAGTGGTTGGTGGTGGTATTTTAGTAGGCTATGGTGCTTGACCTATTCTGTATGTAAAGACTGTTGCTAGCCTAACCAGTCAATTTGAATTCTGAAACTAGTCTTAAAATAATTCCAGAATTGAGTTATTCTCCTTAATTCTTCCTGCTTTTGTCATAGTAGTTATGATTGTTTTACAGTAGAATGTTGATTGTTTCAAGTAAATGCTGTAGGTGAACTTATTTTTTCGCAAGTTCCTCAGAGCTTAAATATTATGTCGTCTCTATTCTCGCTTATGGAGCTTAAGCTATGGGAAAACAAATGCAAATTAGGGTGATCGATATAGGGCCAAAGTAGTACATACACTCAAGACCAATGAATTAAGGGCACATAGAGATATCTGTAAGGCTCTGAAACTAAGAATGCTAGCTTAAAGAAATAAATTAGGTTTGATAGACCATTAACGCTCCGTAACACGCACCTCAAAAAAAGCTTTTTACAAAAGACAACCGCCTTCAAAAACTAAAAAGTGAAAAATAACTTTAGCATAGAACACACATTGTCTTTAGTTTCGAAATTCAGTGGCTTTGTTCTGTTTGTTGTTTTGTATTGCCACCGACTTCCGAAACTAAAGTCAATGTGTGTTCTGTGCTAAAGTTATTTTTCACTTTTTAGTTTTTGAAGGCGGTTGTCTTTTTTGTAAAATGCTTTTTATTTTCCGCTTTTTAGTACCTCCTTCTCATTCGAATCTATTAAGAAGAGATTAAAAGTTAACTACTACAAAGATTGATGAAACTAAAACATCGTCTATGTAAAGGTTTTGGGTATTTGTTGATTTTTCAAAAAGTGCTGAATCATGTTCGATAAAATTTATATGGGACCAACCCTGAAGCATACCCTATCCATAAAAAAAATAATCTTCAAAATCGGTTTACGTTTGCCGGAGAAATCGCGTAACAAATCGCGCACATACTTGATGCAAATTTAAGACTTATGCGGTTTTCTCATGGATGCCATTGTCAGAACTGGACCAAATTAAAATGGGACCACACGGGAAGCACTAGCTTTCAAATAAAAAAAGAATCATCAAAATCGGTTCACCCAGTCCAAAGAAATCCGGTAAAAAAATTACAGACGAATTGATTACCTCCTCCTTTTTTGAAGTCGGTTGAAAAATGACACGATTCCACGCGTGGGGCTCTGCTGTAAGTAATTTATGAATTTTATAGAAATAAATAATAAGTAAATATATTCTATTTGTAATCAGTCTCTATTGACCCTTATATTAAAAACAAAAAATAAAGCTTCTCTTATTTAAAATAAAAAATAAACTTTTTAATAAACATACATACATAGACTGATAAATACATTACCACTCCTTTGCGTCGCGCAGTCGGGTAACGGTTAAAATTTAGTATACGGTAGCACGAATTAAGGGATGGGTGGTGTTGGGGAGTGGGGGGGGGGGAGGTCCACCGACCCCCTGGTACCACTCCTATGAAAAGAAAATGCATTTTTTGTAACCTAACCTCAAAACACTAAAGTTGACTCAAAAGCGTAGGGGGGGAGCCCCGCTTCGCGGGGCTCAAGGGTTTAAATTAAAAATAACCACGAAGGAGATGGCGGGGTCGCCGTTCGCTCGCTTCGCTCGCTCACTAGACCCCCCCATTCCCTTCTAACCTAACCTATCCGAGTCGGGGTGCCCCCAGTCCCGAGCTCGCTACGCTCGCTCTTGCATGCATTAATGAGACTGCTAACGTTATAATTGGGGACCTAACCCCTTCTAACTGCAATACTTTTTACCCCCCCAACTCATGCTACCGTATACTAGATCCAACATGCGTGTTGTTTTGGTTGTATTTTTTGTTAGTTTTTTTTCGGTTTTTAGTGCCTACTTCTCATCATAGAAATTAATTACGAATCGGTGACACCAAAAAAAAAATCCGTCTTCCTTTAATTTTCTTTTTTCTTTTCCCTTAGGGTTGGAATATTTTCTTGAAATTTATATGGGACCAAAGAATCATGGCAGGATTTGTACAAAAAAATTAAGATGTTTAGAGATGTTGAAATTCTAATTCTTATATTCTTGGGTACCTAAAGAGTATCTTCAGGCATTTACAATATTTTTAAAACCCGTAAAAAAGAAGTTAATAGCTTAACGAAAAGCTCAATATTTCAGAATAAAACGGCGACTGACAATAACAGTGACACTGACAGCCGCCGTTTCGCAGTTCTTACATTGAATTTGCATCGTTTTATAGGAAATAATATCACAAATAATGCTTATTTTTTTCCACACACTTGTACTTTCGAGATGAAACGAAAAAGTGTTATTTTCATTTCGTAATATTTTAATTATGCGGGGGTTTAAAAATATGCTGAGTATATCAATCTACTCCTGGTAATGTATTCTTCACATTAGAAAATATTTTAAGCCCTCTAAATTACTCTTTTTTTTTTTTCTTACAAATGAATGTATGAATCTCGCCATGATTCTTTGAGGTATACACTACCTATCAATTAAAAAAAGAACCATTCAAATTGGACCACACTGAAAAAAGTTATGCATGGTCAAACATAAAAATAAATATATAAAAAGAAGAATCACCTAAATCGGATCAAATCTCGGAGTAATCGATGTACTATCGTGGACACACCCGCCTGACCACCACTAAGTTCATTTTTGCTTGCACTCAAAAGATGGAAGCGCTCTCTAGCCCCGCCCCGTAGACTTCGCAGGCCCCAAGGGATTTTTTTTTAACTGAGCAGGCGGATAAGTCCGCGATAGTACATACATAAAAAAACCAACCGAATTGAGAACCTCCTCCTTTTTGAAGTCGGTTCAAAATAAAAAAATGATCATAAAATGAAAACTACGTTAAATTTTTATGGGACCAAATGGCAACTATTTCGCATCAAACTAAAGAAGAATCACGTAAATCGGATCATAAATCTCAGAGTAATCGATGTACAGTACAGTACAAAGGTCAGACCTTTGAATCGAGTACTGCTCAAGTCAAATCAAGTCTGTGTCAAGTCTCATCTTTCGTGGCATGCACTATACATACATTAAAAAAAAACCAATTGAATTGAGAACCTCCTCCTTTTTGAAGTCAGTTAAAAACTCTTTTCTTAATCTTGCAAAACTTTAAAAAATCAACATAGACAAAAAAAAATCCAATCGAATTGAGAACCTCCTCCTTTTTGAAGTCTGTTAAAAACTCTTTTCTTAATCTTGCAAAACTTTAAAAAATCAACATAGACAAAAAAAAATCCAATCGAATTGAGAACCTCCTCCTTTTTGAAGTCTGTTAAAAACTCTTTTCTTAATCTTGCAAAACTTTAAAAAATCAACATAGACAAAAAAAAATCCAATCGAATTGAGAACCTCCTCCTTTTTGAAGTCTGTTAAAAACTCTTTTCTTAATCTTGCAAAACTTTAAAAAATCAACATAGACAAAAAAAAATCCAATCGAATTGAGAACCTCCTCCTTTTTGAAGTCTGTTAAAAACTCTTTTCTTAATCTTGCAAAACTAAAAAATCAACATAAACAAAAAAAAATCCAATCGAATTGAGAACCTCCTTCTTTTTGAAGTCTGTTAAAAACTCTTTTCTTAATCTTGCAAACCTTTAAAATATCAATATCTTCGTATATATAAAAATGAATCGCTAAATGTGTTGGTAAGCGCATAACTTGCGAACCGCTTGACCAAACTGGATAATTCTTTTTTTATAATATTCCTTGAAGTACGAAGATGGTTCTTAGGGAGAGAAAAAAAAAAAAATTGTAGCGTGGGTGTAGGGTAGGCGTATTGTAGGTGTAGGGTAGGTAAATAGGCAGGTAAGTAGGTAGATAAGGACAGGACAACGTCTGTCGGGTCAGCTAGTAGGAACAATAAATTTAGGATTTAAGTCATCAATTCGTGACCTATCCAAGTTAACTTTGTAAGTCTGATAATGGAGCATCATCTTCGTCTGAACTTTCCGAGGATGAGGACTGTCTATTTGTGTGTAATGTTGCTCAGGTTCCTCCTCATTATATTCCTGTTCCGACTGTGTTTCTACTATGCAGTGGTGCTCCTCATCCTCACTACTCTATTAATTTTTGTTTTAATTGACGCGCTGTTTTGAATCATACATACATACGTTGCGTATGATTCAAAACAAAATACATTTTACTATCAAAACTCAACTAAATACGAGATTTTTTTAAAGATTTTTGTACACTTTACGTATTTTTGTTTATTAAATTAAACTATTCTTATTTTTTGCCAACCATAATCGGTTAACACATTCATTGTTGTATTCATTACATATTTTTAATGGTAATTATGGTAAAGGTATTGATCATATTACTTTAACAGTGACGACTGTTTTGAATTATTTTGCTCGGCGCAGTCTTAAGGGATATTCATATTAAGATACAGACTCAGCTGCACTCCATTATCATAGCATTTTACAACGTATGCTAATGGAGTGCAGCTGAGCTAATGGGCAATGTGAAGTCATTCTGACTAGCTAATAGCCATTTTGATCTATAAGTACCCAAAAAGAGCTAAACACAAATGTTATTGCAATTATAATAAAACTTAATAATGTTTACATACAGTTTTAAACAATAATATTAAATAAATTACATAACTATTACAGAAAATAAGTAAAACTGCTTACCTCTGTCGTACATCAAATAGTTACGTAATTACATGCACGGGGCACAGACTTACCCCAGCACCACTCAAACGTTTATGTAACGCACGTCCGTGGGCTGATGCAGCCGTCGCCTTATTGACGAACGCTCAAGGACACTAGCAACAACTATTAAAGGCGGCCAGATTCTAAGTCTATTATTTAAGTAATGATAAGCAAAAATATATAGCTGGGGCACGTATGTACCCCGCGCGTGTAACGTGTGTTAAAATTAAATGTTCCTTAAATGATTGATAAAACTTTTTAGTTACTGTAAAGTTACGCTATCAAAAATGACAAAATAAAAAAGGGAGTTTTAAATGGAACTACAACCCTGAATTTGTTTATGCTTTTGTTTCTATTCTGTCATATAAAAAGATAATAATATCATGTAAACAGCTGTTATAATGTAGCCGGTCGGAGTCAGCATGATACTTTACAGCAAGAACTGTGTGTCATTGTCTACTGTATGGTTCTCCGACGTTACGAGAAAACTGGCTCTAAACTACGTAGACCAGGAATAGGCAGGGCCAGCTGTACGCAAAATACGCGCTGAGACGTGGAGTTGCGGACAACAGCCCGTTATACCATACCAGGAAGGGCCAGATATACCACAGCATGAGAAGGTTGATACTTGGGCAACAGCTTTCTCACAGGAACTGCACTTAATTACATATCAGATCCGAAGCGTTCGAGGAAGTAACCTAAGTGCATTGACTGTAGGACGACGACTTGCTGAACCAAATTTAAAACCATTAAGACATTCAAACCAGATTAACATATATGCCTGAAACCACTTCAATTGGAGTGTTGAAGATGATCAAGAGTCATGTTCTCAGATGAATCAAGATTTATGCTTTATAAGCACAACAGAAAAACGGAGTGTATAGAAGACCAGGTGAGCGATTCAAGCAAGCATGCACCAAAGAGAGAATGGCCATGTAATGGTAGTGGGTCTGTACTCGTAGGGGCCTAGATTTCTGCAGAGTCACATAGCCGGTGGTTGTCGAAAACGGCACTATGACTAGCGAAAGATATACGTGAAAGAAATCCTAAACGAATATGTTGGTCCATTTATGATACATTTTGGAGAGGATGCTATCATTATGCATAACTGATGAATACCTTCAAGAAGTGAACATTAACTGTATGGAGTGGCCAGCACGCAGCCCGGACCTCAACCTGATTAAAGCATGCTTGGGACTAGCTCTGACGTTGTGTGACAACGAAACGCGTCCCTGATCACTTCAATGGCTCAAAATTGCCCTCTACAAGCAGGAATGACAGAATATTCCCCGACATTGTTTAAGAAACTTGGTATACAGCATGACAAACCCCCATAACTGCAGTGATTACAGCATGTGGGTTAAGTGGTTAAATACTCAAATCCAAGAAATTTTTAAAGTGGTAGCTGTAAAATTGCTTTTTTATTTTTGTTTATATTTTTTTATGAATATGTCGGATCATTCAGGATTCGATTCCGATAGTCCGTTAGATTCAGTCATCATGTGGGCAGAATATGGGTTTCGTGCAATGAAAATACACTGGGTATAGGGTACAATACACAGCATTTATTAAAACCACATTTTAGCACTGACTCGATTTGAAATAAACTGGACTTAAAATAAACATGTTCAATGGTATCGGCACTGGCCTAGACTTTAACACAACGAATCGTAAGTACAGTTTCGGGACGTATTAGCTCCGTTGCGATCAGACACTGGATTCTGACTGTCTTCCTCGCTGTCGGCTGAAAACATAACGACTCTGTAGAAGCGCGCCAAAATGGTGGTGGTTGATCACGTGTTCTTGATAATGGCGCGCCTGCGATCCGTTTCACCATAGACTATTTATTGTCTTTGCGTTTCACGTTCATACTATTGACCGGATACGACAAATATGATACAAAGCGACACAATATTTCATTATTTTCATTTAAGAAATATTTAATGGACGATTAAACACAATTTATTTCATTAAGCTAGCAAACATTGCACTCATATCCCAACCACTAGGTTCTCTTCTCTTCCCTTAAAAGTACATATATAACTTTTGAGGTCATTTATCTATCTATAAAAAAAGTCTAATCGGATTTTTTACTTTTTATTAGCTGGTTTTTTTGCCTAGATAGCTTTCTCCCAATTTGAACAATCCATGTCTGACTGTATTTGTATCCGAGTCAAACCGATTAAAAAGGGCATGAATCTTTTGTTGTAAACACCTACCCCCTGCAACAACACCAGATTAACCAGTAGTTAGTTACATGTCATGTACACATACAGCTGTAAGAAGTCACAAGAATGGAGGTCATTGCCCAGCTATGGTACTATATGATAATAATGAATCCATGAACAAATAATCATTGGGTGGTAAACATTTGATGGTAATCATTTGATGTGGACACGACTACAATTACCACACTTTAGGGACTAACTACACTTATTCAGCTCAATTCAGCTTTTGTCCATAGAAAACACCAGTTTAATGTGGAGATGCGTACGCGTCCGTTCAGGATTCCGCGTCCGAACGGCTGCTATACAAAACAGATCTTTTCTATAGACAAAAGCTAAATGAAGCTGAACAAGTGTAATTAGTCCCTAAGGCCTCGGTCATGAAGACAGCGGAAGCAGGGCGGCGGCGGTGCGGGGGAGCGGCGCGGCAACGCTATACCAGGTCTCGAAGCCAGCGGGCAGTCCGCATGGCTCCAGAGCGGCGTAGTGTTGTGTTACAAGAAATAAGTATCTTTGTTCGCGAACGATATGTTTAAACAGCGTCTTTTTGATACTATTTCCTTCCTAAAGTTTGATTTATTGTGAATTTGAATAAAAAGAATACTACAACTCAACACTACGTTAATGTAGACGCGCGGGCACTGCTAGATTGGTACGCACTGCTCGTGCCGCCGCACGGTGGATCGAAAATCGCCTTTCGAAGACATAGAGACTTGAATTTTAAAGGGTCCTTATTTTGGCTACAAATGGATTCATGTCTGTATACCCAGCAGGACCCTACGTTTAATCCGATTGAAAGTTAAATGTTAACGTGCGTAGTATTCAGTACCTTCCGAATCGTATAAGTAAAAATATAGTACCTTAATTTTTACAGCGATATCTTAAATTATATTCCAGCAGGACCCTCTGCTGTTTGCAGGTCTATAGACAAATCTTATGTGGTCCCGTTTAGCGGTGTATTAGTACCTTTACCTTCACCTTAGTTTAATTTTAAAATAATTATTATGTAATGAGAAAAATAATTTAATTACCTGTAAAACTTTTATCAAGCCAGCAGGACCCTATTTTGTTTTGAGGCTTACAGTCCAGACATTTATATTTCTTATAAGCATTTTTTAGTACTTTTCAAATAACCTTACGTTTAATTTAAAAAGTTTGTATTTTAGCTGAAAATTAGTTTTAAGAACTTTTTCAGCGAACGAATGTTTCGTTTTGTCGATGTACGAGCTTTTTGTACCAATGATACAGTTCCACGTTTGATTCCTCGGTTATTTATAATTATGGATTGTTTAAATTTAGGCTCCCCAGTTTTGATAGCCTGCACAATCACAGCAAAACTGCAGATTAGGTCTTCATCTCGTCCAGTGATCGCTGCACTTTTATCAGGAAATTCAAAACACCTCCTCGCTGTGTTACCATCGTTAGTTGTGCCTGATCCTTGCCTATCGATGTTGAACAAAAAATTTAAATAATTTTTCAATTGGTCTTGGGTAAGTTTTTCCTTAACCTTAATTGCAACAACTCTTGGTGATCTTCTCGCAGACCATGCGGGTATGTAGTGACGATATTATACTCATATTATACACCAGGAGAAACGGTTTTTAACTTATTCATTTCCGTAGGCTTGGCCAAACACATGTCATCATCATCATCAGCCGGAAAACGTCCACTGCTGAACAAACCCCTTCCCCTATAGAACGCCACAACGAGCGGAAACCTGCCGCTTGCATCTATCGGTTACCGCGACCTTAACGATGTCGTCGGTCCATTTGGTGGGAGGCCTACCAACACTGCGTCTTCCGGTTCGTGGTCGCCACTCGAGAACCTTCCTTCCCAATCGGTTACGGTTCTTCTAGCGATGTGGCCTGCCCATTGACACTTTAACTTGCAAATTTTGAGAGTGACCTTAGTTCTACGGCGGATTTCCTCGTTCCGGATTTTATCGCGCAAAGAAACTCCGAGCATAGCTCTCTCCATTGCTCGCTGCGTGACTTTGAGCTTCTGTAGGAGGCCAACGGTTAAGGACCACGTCTCTGTACCATAAGTCAACACTGGCAACACACGCTGGTTATAAACCTTCGTCTATAGGCACTGTGGAATTTTGGACAAAAAACCGGTACGAGTGGAACATGGACATTCGACATAATTTTCGTCTTATCCATATTCATTTTAAGACCCACCTGTTGAGAAACGTTACTGAGGTCCCTGATCATAGTGTTAATATCCTCCATCGACTCAGCCATGATGACTATATCATCGGCAAAACGTAGGTGAGTGATGTATTCGCCATTGATGTTGATGCCAAATCCGTCCCAGTCCAAGAGCTTAAAAACGTCTTCCAATGCGTTCGTAAACAGTTTCTGAGAAATGACGGCTCCCTGTCTCACGCCCCTTTGCAATTGGATTGGTTTCGTACTGTGGTCCTGTAATCGGATCGACATTGTGGCGTTTCTATACAAACACTCCAGCACTTCGATATACCTATAGTCGATATGGCATCACTGAAGAAACTAACACCGCCCAGGTTTCGATTGAATCGAATGCTTTTTCATAGTCCACAAACGCTAGACATAATGGCCAATTATACTCCTCGGTCTTCTGTATAATCTGGCGGAGCGTATGGATATGGTCTATGGTTCTGAAGCCTTTTCGGAAACCGGCTTATTCGGGAGGCTGGAAGTCATCAAACCTGCGTTCGAGACGATTCGTAATGACCCTCGAGAACAACTTGTACACATGGCTCTAGAGTGAGATGGGTCTGTAATTCTTCAATAAGGTATTATCACCTTTTTTGAAGAAGAGCACCACCACACTCCTGTAGCATGCTTCTGGCGCATACACAACGTAACACATTTAGCAGGCTGCATTTGATTTGGCTTCAGAAAGATACGTACAAACTTTGCCGTCAATCATCGTCATCATTAATTGATGACTAACTTCATTTTATTGGTATTTTGAGGGAACCAGAGCCTTAAACTCGTTTTTCATTCTAGTTAGGTACTATTATTACAATAATTAACAAGACACTATTTTGGCCTATGGGCTATGGTATAGAACAATAAACTCGGTATAGTTTACTCATATTTGAAGAATTTAAGCAGTAAAATGAGTCATCAGCACATATATATTATTTTTTAACTTTGACGATTCAAAAAAATATTGCTAGTGGTGCCGCAGTACGAAGTATGTCGAAAAATTACAAATAAATAGTACTTTAGCTGTGTGCGAGGATATAACGGCCAACCTTGCGATTCCAGAGATATCTTCATTTTTGCTCCATACATTTTTTTTTCTTTAAAAAATCGTAACTCATTCATTTGTGCACGCAGTTGCCTCATATGACATTTTTATAGTACACTAATGATCAGGAAAATCCATTTCAAGCCAAAAAAGGACCCCTTTAAAATTCAAGTCTGTCTTCAAAAGGCGATTTTCGATCCACTGTGCGCTGCCGCCCCGCTCTTGCTGACTTCGTGTACTTCCTTTAGGAAACATTTCCTCACAATATAGTTAAGGTAATTAAGCTTTGCTCAATTTAACGTAGATACTTACAATTCCATTTGTGTTATGTTAACAGATATCAAAAGAAGAAGTCGCGAAGATAGTAGCTGGTTTCGACAATGAATCACTGTTAACGAGCGGTGGCCTGACGATAGCGGGTACGCGGTACATCTACCTCAGTGGCACAGACCGCATCATACGCGCAAAACTCGGCAAGGTCGGCGTGCACTGCATGAAGACACAGCAAGGTAGGCATTCATTGTTATTATGCAACATTCTCTGAGGGTAGGTTACTTAATTTAAAAGAAGATTTGTCTTCTTATAAATAAAAATGTTTTTTTAACCGACTTCAAAAAGGAGGAGGTTCTCAATTCGATTGGTATTTTTTTTATGTATGTACACCGATTACGCTGAGGCTTATGATCCGATTTACGTGATTCTTCTTTAGTTTGATGCGGAATAGTTGCCATTTGGTCCCATAAAAATTTAACATAGTTTGGCCCAGTAGTTTCATTTTATAAACATTTTTTTTTAATGTTTGACCACGCATAACTTTTTTCAGCACAGTCCGATTTCGATGATTATTTTTTTATTTGATAGTATATACCTCAAATTCGGTCACTTTATTCCGCGTCAAGCCCTGATGGAAAAGCTATGGATGGGATACGTGAAAGATGATTATGGTTAAAAAGGAGATGATTTTAGGGATCATTTTGCGTCCAAAATAGTAATAATGATACAACGCAGTGCCATGCGGCAAAGATCTGATACACCAAAAACATAGGTAAATAAGTGTAGGCTAGGCCTGATATAAGGCGATCTGATATATGCGCCGACCCCAAATGGATTGGGATAAGATTAGAAAAGAAAAATAGGAGTATTTCACAGTAGAAAAGTACAGACTAATAATTTTTTTCGGATCTCATGATAACAACTAAGATTTTGTCAGGATAGCCATGTTACATAATATTCATTTCTTATCAGATTTGTTAACTGCAACCGTCGAAATTATTCATTATTTCGTAATTATAAGTTACTTTTGTTAATATTACATACAGTTAATCTACATAATGTTAACGAAAGTGAGAGTTCGTATGGTACTTAGGCACGGTTATGTGCGGGGAAAGTGAATCAAAGTGACTATCGTGCATATACAAGGTGTAACGTTAAACACGCAAAACCTGACACCCCAAATGATTTTTAATTCATTTAACCTAATTCTGAAAGAAAAAAAATCATAAATAAATAATTAAAGGTTTTATGTGCTGTTTTAGTTTTACCAAGACTCGTATTTACATTGAAATAAGAACTATTATTATCACGCGTATGAGAAAATTTAAATTGGACGACAACCATTTGTGTTTGTTTACCTATTTTGGCAGGTTTGCGCACATGATGGCTTGACTTATTAATAAATAGACAGGGCAACATGTATAATGAAGATTTTTTGAAAAATGTTACCTATATTAAAAAGTCGTTCAATTGATTCTGCTCGTTATTCTAATCAAACTATTTTCAGGTCTTGCGTATTTGACGTAACACCTTGTATAATATTCCACAGCGGCTAGTTCATTTTAATGTTTTGTTTCAGCCGTCGTAATTTCTCTGTATGAAGAACCCATCCAACCCCAGCAAGCCGCATCCGTAGTAGAGAAGTTAGGAGACTATTTAATTACCTGTGGTTATTAGAGGTGAGTTGTAACTGTTTTTTTACAATGTGGAGATCGTTATTTTTGACATATTAAATTGCCCATAAGACTTCAAAATCATCATTTCTTTCTTTTACAGATCGTAGCGCGCCGTGATCTAAGAATACTATAAGATAATATTTTTTCCACAGGGAAATAAGTAACTGCATTTTGTATATTCTATAAAGTGATAAGGACCGTTCATTTGTTTTGATATTCGATAAATTATGGCGTCATCAGTGCGTGATGCGTTTAGCAACTGTGCAGATGCAATTACTTTGCGGATATTGGACCCTTTTTGTACGCTCACCGCTTCCATAAAGTAATTGTAAGCTGTAATGGTTTAAACATGTATTTTAAAGTTTGCTTTTATTGACCAGTATGGTAAAGCATATTCAGCTTTGCAAGCAGGTCTCAAAGCATGATGTATAGAGATTTTTTTAGGTTTCTTCTCAAGCATTCTGGTACTTTATCTGGCGTGTACAATGATCTAAATAATTATAATCGAGGTAGACTTGAAAATAGCGTCTCTAACCATCTAGACACATCTATGCCCGCGTACAGATGCTTGAGGAGAAGTTATAATAACCACGTAATGAAATTACTGTAACAACATTATACAACATATATATATATAATTATAAATAGCATTTGTGTAAGGGCTTGTTACAAATTGAAAGACACTGTAACCCAAGTATTACGATTTTAATTGAAGATCTCTAGTCCCACTGGATCCATCGTGTGAGTAATATCCGACACATCAGTGCATGGCGCACGAGGTTCGCGCCGCGACGCGCCGTGGCCGCGGCCTCGACATGACCCGCTATTACAGTTTTCTGCTATGCTTTCTTTTTAATTGTGCCGCATTTATAATCTTGTGTAGTGAGTAATAAACATTTGCATTCTGTTCTATTCTATCTCTTAGCTGCCGAAATAGAAGCGCTCAATTACCCTGTATCCTCAAACAAGGCTTGCAGTAAACGAAGGGTGCATATTGTTTATATTTGATATTACTACTATAGCTTTGTACATTGTTTCTGATAAGCGATGGGAACTGTGTCTATCTAATAATAAAATGATTTGTATTATAATATTTAGTTTTTTTGAAAACCTGCCTACCGAAATGGAATAACGGGAAAAAAAGGTGAAAGTAAAATTAAACTTTTTTATTGCTAATGAACATAATTTATTTTCCTTCTGACAAAATCTACAAGAGTTAAGTACACTCGAATACAAGGATTGGTATAAAATGTATCAATTATAATTTTATTTTTTGAGTGATTTTGGTTCTTTATAGTAACACTAGAATTATTCTCTAATGTCGTAAATTATTTTCAGAGAATTAAAGAAAAATGTTTACCATTAGTTGCGTTATACTTAAGTATTTAAAATAGGTAGATTTTCCTCCTGATGAAAAAAATTTTTGTTTATTCGTTATTTTGCTAAAGAGCATATTTTTAATAATATTGCAATATAATCAAAGAAATGAAAACTTTTTTTTTACTTACTACGTGGTTATCTACATTTCTACATTTCTATAAATACGAAAAGAAAATTCTTGTCGTGTATGAATAAAATACGTACTTATCACGTCTTAACAAATCAATTGTGTTTATAAAAAACACGAATTATACAAATCAATACACAATGTTTAATATTTTATCATCCCTATACATCAGCTGCCAACACATCTTACGTAACTAATTGATTCCGTAACCAAACAATACGTTATTGAGAACTGTGTGCTATCAAATACTGTAGTCTCACAGAACTCAACTGCTATCGTCTATCAGTATTAGTTATTTTATTTCATTACAAAATTTTGATCGTTTGATTGACATACATTTTTGAACGTCTTTTCAAAAATATAGGTTTCGTCACGTTCGTTTCAGGCAGACTGAAACTCTCATTAACTTGTTACACTTATCGCCCAAACATTTATTCGATTTTCATCTTTGCTGGGTGCGAGGAAAACAACTTCATGCATCGTTGTCAAGTCGGAAGTCTCCCGTAGTGTTTCTTCAAGGGTGCTCTAGGGAGTAATGCCGAGATTTTTTCCAAAGGCTTCTGAAAAACCCTTTGCGTTGTTTCTGTCCTGGATGCTCCTCGCCTGTTAACAAGCAAAAATAGTCATTAATTGTATTGTAACGCGACTGGAACGTGGATGACTGGTCTGTATAAAAGCTGGGCATCCCGATTAGAAGTACCTAGTTATTTACAATCTGAAAGTAATTTTTACCTCCAATAACACAAGATTGTTTCTGGTGCAATGTGAACGTCCTCTATTGGTCATACAGTGTGACCGATAGACAACGTCCAAGATCTAAAAATGCATCCTGTAGGTAGGTGTTATGGTATGACTCGTACCATATCTTTCGGATACATTTTTAAAAGGTCTTATAATTTCTGATCAAATGGCGGCCATTCGTTATTTTACATTTAAATATAATTTTATTGATCTGATTTATACCTTCTGAAGTAGGTGTACCTACCTACCTCCTGCCAAAATAATGATGAACAAGTACCTAGGCGTATTGAGAAGAGACCTAATTATGTTGCACCTACCTACTACTGGTTGTATAAGATGTTAGTATAAGTGGGTAGGTATACTTTCCTCTTACTTCCGCTGAATGGTAAGTAGTATTTTCCTGTTGCTTTAATTTATTATCAACAGTAGTAACTAAAAATATGCTCTAATAAACTAACGTGACATACCAACATGTAAAGAAACTAATGTTGTAAGTACTAGTATCCAGTATACCAATATCGTAATTCACTGCATAAAGTGTCGTAACCCGTAACCCTCTACTGTGAATTGCGAATGTCAAGTGTACGAGCGGGACGCAGCCGACTCGTTCGGTACGTAGGTATCTCGGCAAGCTGGTCGATACAACACTGCGGGCATACCAACAAGTCCCACTGAGAGAAGAGCATGTAGGCCGGAACCAAAAGTGCGGAACGCCACGACCTTTGCTTAAGAAGATTATGAGGCTGTAAATTTTCATACAAAAAGCGATAACGTTTTACCCCTCGTAAACTTAGTCCAATTTTCATCATTTTTGGAAATGTTGTAGATATAGGGAAGAGCTTGGTCTGTACGTTTTTATTTTAAAGAAATATTGCGTACGATACAAGTAATTATCATCTAAATATCTACATTCTACCTAGATTATGGTGTACCTACTGAATCTAATGAGACCAAAAATTGTCTCATTTTGTGAAGATGGGTGTAAGAAAAACTTTATCGCCCTAAACTATATTTTAAAAAGGAAATGTAGGTAATTGATTCATCTCCGTCTCTCCGCTTCAGGCTAGAATCATTATTTTATACTGGACCAAACTCATGTTTAACTTAATTATTTTACATTGGGCGTAACGTAGGTATAGTAGGAACCCACTTGCATATTGTATTAGGTACTAGCACTTTGCCCGCGATTTCGTCCGCGTGAATTTTCTCAAGGAACCCTATTTTTTCTTTCAAATCATTAATATAGTGTTGTTCATTTCGGCCGTTGTTTTGTGTGCGTTTCAACCGCGCGGCCACGGCAATATTTCGAAAAAAAAAACTTTTCCAAGATTATGTAAAATTTTGTAAAAGTTGATTCCCAAAACCATAAATTTGTCGAAGATATGGTTAAAAAGTCATAAGGGTTTGAACGTGGCCGCGCCATTGAAACGCGGAGAACCGTGCGGCCACGGAGATCTTTAAAACCAAGCGTAGCAGAGACCTAAAATTCAGGTAAATAACAGATTGAATTTGTAAAAACCATATCTTCGACAAATTTATGGTTTTGGGAATCAACTTTTACAAAATTTTACATAACTAATCTTGGAAAAGTTTTTTTTTTTCGAAATATCGCCGTGGCCGCGCGGTCGAAACGCACACGTTGTTTTCAATCAGTACAGACGTGTGCTGGTAATGGAATTCCTCCATAATTATGAAGCTGAGCCCATCTTTCATGGGATCCAAAAAATAATATGAATCACAAAAAAAAAAAACATTTGGTGGTCGACACTATGTAGAAGTAAAGAAAGCCGTCGTCCATAGTTAAACGTTTGGAAATGATTTCGGCCATCTTGGATTATTGCACGATAGTTCATGCAAAATATCGAAGCCGCTAATGTGACCACTGCTTTTATTGCAACAAAAATGTTTAATGTCCAAACGTACGAAGCTTCGGCACACATTACTTCGGGACGATACACGCAGATGCGGCCGAAGCATCGGGGTTAATGTTGCTTTCACCAAATTTTGAGTTAAATCGTAACAGACAAACAAACAAATCTTTCCTCTTTATAATATTATATATACGAGCATAAATATGTAGGTATACAGATTGCAAAATTCGAAAGCAAAATATCTCAACTATTTAAGCAAAGGTGGCTAGATATCGTTGTAGTGGTTGCTTTTTTAAACACCTACTTACACATGTTGTCCCACACCCTGTAATTTGTGATATCCTGTAGGTATAGATTTATCTGTATAAAGCTTTGACCCGATTGTATCATCATCGTTCAAAGGCAAAACCAAGTTTGTATCCGTTAAATTTACAGCTGCTGCATTAGGCAAAGAAAGAAAAAAACGTAACTTTATGTAGGTATGTGCTCTTGCGTAATCTTGTTCAGGCGAACCTAATTAGCTGCACTTTTTTATTTAAACGCTCTGGATAGAGACATGAATTAATTTAAAACTCGCAAGACCGTGAATTATTTATTACATTGATAACCTCCCCGGTACTAGTAAAGCGCCTTGTAGGTACTAAATATTATATTAAGAAACGTAGCCAGGTTTGATGCAAAAAATATAATTAAACTAGCTGATGCCCGTGACTTCGTCCGCGTGATAGTCGGTTATCAGCGAGGTTTTATTTTTTTTTAAATAAAAGTTACTTCCTTAAAACATCAGCTATCTGCCCGTGAAAGTGCCCGGGTCAAAATCAGTCCAGCCGCTTCATAGATTAGCGGAACAATCAGACGGACAAAATTAAAAATATAAGTAATTGATTGTTTATTATTATTATACTTCCCGCATTTAATAAAAACCTAGCTATCGAGCTCTTTTGGCATTACAAACAAATAGGTACTTCAATTTCATTTATTTGTATGCCTTAGGCTAAGCGCGCACTACGAAATTAATTTGATGCGATTTTAAAAATGTGAATTAGGTAAAACCAATTGAAATAAACAGAAAGTCGCAAACGAATTGTTTTCGCAGTGTGCGAACTCGAAACTATTGGTATTATTCACAGCAATCTGAAATAATAATCGCCAATGCGATTATTATTATCCGTAACGATTTAAATTTGTAGTGCGCGCTAAGCCTAAAATATAGTCTCTGTTTGAAATTATATTAATTTCATCTATACAGTAAGAAACCCGTTAGTAGGGCATCCGAAAATAAACCACAGTAAGTAGGTAGTTTCCAGCAAGCGTCCCAAATGCCATGCACGCTGCCTAAAATAGTCGGACTGAGCCACGTGAGATGCCGCACCCGACATTCGACTCCGCTGCTCGTAAGCGTATCTACCTACCTATTTTATTTGTCTTACATAGATTTATATGTAGCTACCTATATTACTCTATTCCTAAATGCACAGCCTAAATGCTACTTATAGTGGGTACATATTCTTTTTTTCCCTGTTGACCACGCTTAACGTTTTTCAGCATAGTCCGATTTCAATGATTCTTTTTTAAATTCATAGTGTCGACCTCTAGATTATGGAATAAAAGGCAGAAGATCGCGCAGAACACTGAGAGTGAAGCTACCAAATCAAATACAAATCAAAAGCGATATCTCGTGATTGTATTCACTTTTGAATTTGTGTACAAAACCTATCTACCGCCTATCGCTACATATAGTAGCGACTAGCGATTGTAGGTATTCGCTTTTGAATTTGTATTTGCTTTGGTGGCTTCACTCTCATTGTTCCGCGCGATCATATCTGCCTTTTGTTTCATAATCTGAGGTGTATACCTCAAAGTTGGTCCCGTATAAATTTCATGAAAATATTTCACCCATAAGGGTAAAAAATTCAGGGATGACTGAAAATTTTTGTTGTCACCGTTTCGTAATTAATTTAAATTATAAGAAGTAAGCATTAAAAAGCGAAAAAAAAAACATTTGAAAAAAAGATTTTTTACCCATCCATTTTTGAACGTACTTCTTATTGTATCTGGATGTGCGTTGGGTAGCAGTGGCTTGCCCTAAAAGTGCCCTAGTAACAAAATTTGACGGGGTTCAAGCTACCCGACTACGGCGAATTTGAGAGTATGTTTTTGTTACATATTATTATATTGATTGTAAAATTGTACTAATTGTAAATAATTACGCTAGTGCTACGGCGCGCGACGTACGGTCCTAAGTTTGAGGTAGTACTTTTAAGTATTCTGTGGTTTGAGTAAGATTGTGGGTACCTATCATTTAAGGTACGATATTTTGCTTACACATGACATGTTGGGGCTGTTGCAGCCCGGGACCCCCGTATCATTGATATGGCGGTAGCTATGCCTCTGGTAGGTAGATATTTATCTAAGAAAAGTTGGTAATCCGTAGTATTTTTATAACCAACCACTACATAGGTACATACCTACCTTTTGAAACCCTACCCCTTCTTCTACTTTCTTTAAAAATTCATTTAAAAAAACGCAATGAAACAAAATTGTTTATTTTTTAATTAGGTGGGTGTGCAATAATACCCAATTTACATTGCTGTGCGGAGTGCCCTCAAACGATAATTTTCAGTGATGGCGAAGCGTTTGTATATTTATAGCACAGCACGTCGTGTTTTGTGCGGTGGAGGTCCTTCTAATTCAAGTTCATTGGTTGTGTATATTTATCTATGGGCTAGACTCCCCGCAAAGATCAAGCTAGATCTAGATTAAATGGCAGTAAAACGTGGATAGTATAGCATTGCGAAAGCATTCGTTTAGCATAGCGTGTAGCATTGTGAAAGTTTATTTTCTACGCAATGAGTGACAAAAGTACATAATATATATTATATTGTGTCTACTAAAAAAAAATATACATATAAAAAAATATAAAGTTTAAAAACTAAAACCCGACCACTACAAAAAGTGATCTAAAAAGTACAAAACAAGAAAATATTTCACACAGAAATCAAGACATAGGTACAAAATGGTCAAGGTAAGCCGTGGTTGCATGCCTGTATCCCATATGAGTGCGATGAACATGAATATAATGGCATGCAACCACGGCTTACCTTGACCATTTTGTACCTATGTCTTGATTTCTGTGTGAAATATTTTCTTGTTTTGTACTTTTTAGATCACTTTTTGTAGTGGTCGGGTTTTAGTTTTTAAACTTTATATTTTTATTGAAACCATTTTGGAGTCACAGCTAAGTATTATATATTTAATAGGTACTAGTGAACCCCTTTCCAATGACACTAAACACGGTATGCGTATCTTACTTTATTTGGTAATCTTTTTTTTTTTTACATTAATTTGGGACAAATTACCACTAAATATTATATAAATTTGAAATGTACTAGTGAACCCCTTTCCAATGATACCAAACACGGTATGCTTGTCTTCATTTTTTTTTTTTATATTGGTTTTTTTGTCCGCCAGAGGGCGCCACATTGGATTCGGTGATACGTCATATAGCCTATAACCAGCGGACGATCAAGACGCTTCTAACGATACCTCATTTGTTCAGTTCTGATAAGTAGTTTAGGAGCTATGAGCGTACAGATGAACATACATACATACATACATACATACATACATAGCCTGTCAAACTCATAACCCTCCTTTGGCTTTGCCGTAGTCGGGTAAAAATAGAATATATTTTAGGAAATATATATTATAAGCCGTTTTGAATTCATTGACTGACTACTCCCTACAGTACGTAGGGAGTTCCTTGAAATATTATGAATATTATTGTCCAATAAGTAATTTACTTAGGGAATGATGTATGTTACCGGCAATCTGTATAATACAGGTATTCTATACAATACCTAGGCAATGTATAGAATGCCTAAAAAGTGTAGGTAATGTATGAAATATTATTTTCACTTCTCTTGCTCAAAAAGGCCGTCATTGTAGCATACCAGAGCGGGGATAAAATAGCATTTCATCCTCTCCTCTAGGGGAAAAAGTTTTTTTTTTTAATTTTTGTGTGTCAAATATGGCAATGAGCCTACAAAAACGAAAAAGTCTTTAGTCATAATAAGTAGAATAATCATGAATAAAGACTCGACTTATTACTGTTTCATAAAAAAAGAACCTCATTTTAATTTTGAAAATGGAACTAAAATCGGCGATCTCTGGTAGAATGCAAAATATCCAGAATTGTACAAAATGTACATTTAATTTTTAATAAAATAAACTACATATTTCATGTTGTATTGGATTGTTTTATTTTCTCGCAATCGTAGTGAAAAGTAACACACGGCGCTAAAACCCATTAAAACTCGGTTTCTATTTACTCCCTCGCTAAAGCTCGGGAGTAAAACTACCTCGTAATATAATGGGTAATTTTAGCTCCTTGTATAACGATCTACTATTATTTTATACTTTGCCTAAGTATTCTATACAATATCGAATACGCAGCCGGTAATGTGCGGAAAAGACGAGAGCAGGTAAGGGGGCTGTCACGTAGATTTGATTGACTTCTGCCTGGGTATTGTATAGAATACTAAGTAGATTATACAGATTGCCGCTACTCGTAACATATACAATTCTTAGGGATTTGGTGAACCTGTTGGTCCACCGGCAATATGCAAAGTAAACAGAGTTTGGTCTGTTTTTATCAATGTTATGTAAGTACCACTACCTACTTACCTACTTAAAAATACGGACAAATAAAACACGATAGGTACATTTGCTCAAAATCAACTTAATAAAGTGGAATGAAGAATGGTAAGGCAAGGTCCAGATGGAATACCAGTTGAAGTGTGGAAGTTATAATTATATTGCGGCTTGGATGGGCGTGCTTGGCTTTATTCTTCAATAAGTTGTTGGTGGTCAAAAGAAGCCATACCTGATGAATGGTGCGTGTGTAACAACTATAGAGCAACAAAACTAATGTCACAATGTTTGAAAGCTTGGGAGAAAAATATAGAAAGGCGGCTAAGAGAAGACTCAATTCGGTTTTATACCTGGTCGAAGTACAACAGATACCATTTTCGTTATCCACCAGCTGTGCGAAAAAGTACACACGTGCGTATAAAAACTTGCACATGGTGTTGTTGACTTCGAAAAGGTCAACAAATACCTTTCACACCACTTTTGTGGTGGGCCCTGGAGAAAGTGTGCCTGGGAAATCCACTTTTCAAATAACTAATAATTTTAAACCCGTTTCGGTTTTGCCGGTTTTCAACAGTGTTCGAAAAAAGTAAAGATTAAGTACTCAAATGCTCGGTCATTTTAAGAGCAATAACATAATACATGATCACTGATCAGTGATGATATGATAGTATGATTTCACCAGAGGACGTTGTAGGTACCTACTACTGACCACATGAATAATAAAAACCGAGCACAATGAAAGTTTCTCAAAATTCTTACCTAATTTCATAGGGCTGTCACTCGGAAATTGAAAATATAAAAAGGAACATTAAAAATGCGATAGCTTTGAAAGAAGTAATTACGTTAACAATATTTTGTTCAATAAAGTAAGTAAGTAAGTAGGTACCTACTTATCATAATATATGGTATGGTATTGATTGGTATTTATTCTGATTTCTACGAATTTCCAACTCACAAATTGTTATTGTTCTATTTTTTACAAGACTGTTCAAGACCAAAATTAGCCAAATCGGTCCAGCCGTTCTCGAGTTTTCGATTCATTTTCATTATAGGTAATAAAGGTTGTCATTTTTTATCTAGAAGATGATTACTTTTGTTATTTTGTGTTATGTATAGGTACATTATTTTAGGAGAATAAACAAAGTTTTGATTTACTATAGTTTTACTATTTATTTGCTTTAATTTTTCCGTAAGGGGTACGATTTATGCAAATTTCCCCTAGTGCCGAAGTGTTTCACGTTGCTGAAAGCCGGAGCTTAAGGCGCAAAACCGTCCGTGGAAAATTGGTTTCCTGATGATCATGCCATTGGCAAAGTATAAAATAAATAATATTTTATACATTACCTAAACGTTTTAGGTACTTAATCTATACATTGCCTAGGTATTGTATAGAATACCGGAATATAAAGATTGTCGGTAACATACTATTAACGTATATAATATCTCTCTAAAAGTCGCAGGGAAATAGAATAATTGGGGATTTGGTAAAATGACTGTAGATGTTACAATAACAACTCGTCGGCTGTAATCTAACTTGGCGTAAGGGACATTTTGCTCAAAATGAGTTTTGAATGCAGTCCGATACAGCTTTTTGCGCTCTTTCGAGTGGTATATATAACATCGCCGTAGCTGAAAATAATGTCCGATACGCCACAGAAAAATGACGTTCCTAAATCATTATTTAAACAAAAATATGAGGTATCGGACAGAAAGTAAAAATGCGATTGACGTATGTATTGGTAATAACGTATCACATTGGCGTAAAAGACACACTTTGTATTAACTGTCCCTTACGTCAAAAATATAATGTATTATATTTCTTACCTTATGTCATTATATCAAAGTTTATTTTTCTATGTATGTATGCATGCCCAGATGTGAGGAAGAATTTTTTGTTTTGATTTTAAATTGAATAGAAATAGAATTTGACGATTGAAAAATTAAAATTCTAGCATGCTATCATCATATAAAACCAATTAATTAAAAAAAAATACAAATTACTCCATACAAATTAATTACCTTTTACCTGGTCATACATAAATATATGCTAGTAGACTAAAAAATAAAAAATAAGTAAGTAATATAGAAGGCAAGCCTAGAGGAATCAATATAATATCAATTAATCAACTTTAACAACACAGACTTCCAGTATGTTTGAAAAAGTACAATGATTTAAAAAGTTGTGTGTTGATGGAACTATTCCAAAATGTTATCATCATGAATATTTAAAACTTTCATATTCTAAAGCAACTGAAGACAAGTTATTACAAAGTGATAATGATAAAAGCACTCATGATGAAGAGGACTAGATTTTTAATTATTTAGTTTAGTTCATTTCTGTACCTAATGTCAGTAGTTGTTGAAAAATTATGGCAAATAAACTAAACGCTCAGGTAGACATTTTTTTTTGCTAGGTAAAAAGTTATTATATATAAAAAGTAGCTAAATATTAATAATTAAAAATAAAAAAGGTTAATTAATCATTTCAATTTTGTTTAAATTAAAGTACCTAATGGAAGTGTTTGTGTTTAAAAGATTGATTAAAAGAGTAAATTTCTAGATAAAAATATTATAATATTAATAAAAACGATTTGGTATTTTTTTATTTTACTAAATGACCCTTTGTTAGTCTATATATTATTTAATAATAATAAAACTCTAGTTACCTGATACAATACTTACGGCATTTTGACTCTATTTAACAGAGTGTTGATAGTCTTACGTCATTTGAAACTCGTGTGCAAAAAACAAGTTAGGGTTTAATGGACATTTTTTTAAATTTTTTAGACGTAAGGGATTCGCTATCTTTGTAACTAATGCTTTAATGGGTAATTAAATTATATCAAGTTTTAGAGGCCAAAAAATTAGGTAGAACCACATAAACCACTTCAATATACCTTAAAATAGAAAAAAGTTATGATCAAATTTCCAAAAAAAAAAAAAGTTTTTTGGTTCTCCTGAAAAGTAGCAATTTGTCCCTTACGCCAAGTTAGATTACGGTCGACGAACTGTGTTGGGTTATTTCCCTGAAGAAAGTTAGTGATTTAATCAAGTCTCTAATTGTACATACCATTAATTTCCCTGGGTACCGACCGACGTACCTAAAAAAGGAGAGCCTGTCTGACTGATGTGATCTGCGCACAGTTGGTACTACTAGAACTGGGAACGTGAAATTTTGCACACGGGTTTCTTTTATGATGTAGGTGAGCACAGAAACGATTTTTGAAAATTCAAGCCCTATGGCACGGATTAGAAAAAAAGAAGGACTCCGCGCCACGCATATCGAAAGTGAAACACCTAAAGTACGCCTGACCGACCCACACATAGATCGGTACGGTCGGTACTTTCGATATGCGTGGCGCGAAATCCATTTTTTTCTAGTCCTTGTCTATAATGTAGGTAAATGTGTGCGTGAGGCATGTTTATACAAACGGTCCGGCTTACTTAGGTGCTTCACTTTCGATAGGTATATTATATGTGTGGCGCGGAGTCCTTTTTTTTTTAGTCCTTGCTTGGTCCTTGCCATAGGTGTATAAAAAAGCTTTTTACAAAAAAGACAACCGCCTTCAAAAACTAAAAAGTGAAAAATAAGTTTAGCACAGAACACACATTGACTTTAGTTTCGAAATTCAGTGGCTTTGTTCTGTTTGTTGTTTTGTATTGCCACCGACTTCCGAAACTAAAGTCAATGTGTGTTCTGTGCTAAAGTTATTTTTCACTTTTTAGTTTTTGGGGTGGTAAAATAAATAGAAGGTAGGTATCTAGGGGATAAAAGTTTTATGGGAAATGCGTTATTTTTAACGTTAGCGACATGAAAATTGGTACACTTTACACTCAGATCAATAAAAAAGCATAGACGGAACATTGTGCTCATAAACGTGTGGCAAGTAATATGAAGACGATTCTGTGATAATTATGGAGACGGCCGCTCGGTAGTCTGCCACGAGTGACTGAGAGCGCATGACGTAGTTTTGGTGAAATGAAAATTGCGAAATTATGCCGTCCTGTGTCAAAACCGCTGCAAAAACAATTCAAATTTTCAAAATAGGTCTTAAGATTACTTTTCACAAGTAGGTAACGGATTGTGATTTCTTGGAACATGTTATTAGTTTTTTTTAATTACCTCTCAAAGAGAGTACGGAGTTTGTAGGGAAAGTACGAAATTTACGTGGACGAAGTCGCGGGCAAAGTTCTAGTTGTATATCTACAACAGACATGTATGACAAAATTTGTTCATGCATAGGTTCCCTACAGGAAATAGCTCTTTCGGGCATGAGTTTCTACTGACTCATTTATCGATTTTAGAAATATGATAGGTGCATGTATCTTTAACAAACCTAATGAATGGTCCATATAATTATTCTTTTATCGTTAGTTGTCACACCAAAAACGATTCCTAATTGCAGTAACCTTTGACAAGAACAATCCACCTCTTGAATGACAACAAACGTTCTTGTTTGAGTAATTTTTCAAGAGGTGAGAAATTAAACGTTTTTCGGTTTATGCAAGTTTCCCTACATAACTAAAGAAATCCGTATATATTTTACGATACCTATTTAGATAGATAACTACAGTCAATGATATTATATTATATTTTTAGGTGACAAAGGAAATGTAACTAATCAGGTCACGAAGATCGAGTTTGAGAAGTTGGAAGGGCTGATGTGCGAGAGACGCGTGCCGCTGCCGTGCCGGGAGGCGCGCGGTGTCCCAGGGGTCGTCGACACTTCGGTGAAGGGCAGCGAGGTCGGTGCGTTCGCTTTCGTAGGCGCGGGGCGGGCGGGCGGCGCGGCGCGGTGGCGGCGGTGTCGACGGCTCCGCGTATTGATCGCAGCCTCCCGCACTCGATCCGCGCTACCGCTACCCATCTACATCTCTACTTGATTTCCTGAACGTTTGGGTACCTACCTACCTAGGCATTCGTTTTGTTTTTACCTATAATAATTTTTATACCAAAGTTTGAAGGCTCCTAGGATGGAAACCCAGACCCTTAACAACAAAAAACTTGATTATAATTAGGTACTAATTTATGCATAAGTTAAATTCGTGGCATAAAACTTTTAGGTAGGTAAGCAATTTATACAACCCTTAGCGTTTTTGATATGACAAAGATGCATTTTGTTCTGGCAAAATTCAGAAGACAGAAGTCTATCTAAAATTGTACTTGTACACATATCACTTAACCGCCCATCACCCCCATATATTATGGCACATCAAAAAAAAAACGAAGTCCTTAGATTTTTTTAAACGATCTTTCGGCCACGGCGCGTCACGATAGTCACGATGATAGCTCTGCCCACGAAGTAAGCTGTTATACTTACTTCGTGGCCCTGCCTGACTGTAACGTAAGTTATCTGGGCTGCCGCAGCGACCGCGGCTGCCGGGCGTCGGCTATTGTTTCTGCAATACGATCACTAATGTATTTTTTTGTTCATACAAAAGTAAGTAAACTGTACTAGATTAATTAATGCCCTCAGCGTATACGTATTTACATGATTTCATCTAGCCTAATAATTACATAATAACCTAAATATATGACTAGATTACTTTTGTATGAAGAGTGCTGCCGGAATACTGAGGAAAATAATGTATTAGGTACTTACCTACCGACCTATAATAGTAAATTGTTCTGTGCAATTGAATACATATATTTAATCCAATTAGGTATATACATATTCTTCCTTGTTAATCTTTTGCGGCCATTGAACTGCGATAAACGACAATAAATTGAACTCTTATCACTGGCGTCCAAGTCTTTTTTATTTACCTTGTTATTGAAGCTTACATAAAATATTATTATTATTTTTTCTATTTAAAAAAGTGTTGTTTGTAGGTAGCCGCGGTATGCACTAGCGGAGACGCTTTCGAACCATAAGCAATTTTAATGTAATAGCTCCACTGCACTAATTAACAACGAGAGGCGAACGTACCTACCTATCCGCGCCAACAATATTTACAGTTTGTGCAAAATGCAAAACTAATTGGAGTTTTAAGCAGTGGGTAGTTACTAAGTCGGTATCTATATCTAGTTTTAGATAAATTAACAATTTTATTACTTAGTCGAATGTTTTATTGAATTAATAAGAATTCAAACTTTGATAAAAGTTGATACCTATTTGTGAATATATGCAGGTTAGTAGGTAAGTAGGTAGGTGAGGATACATCATTGTGAATCTTTACTTTCTCAAGTCACATGGACTCGCTAGACCAGTTGCATACGCTCGAACTTGAGTCGCCACTTAGTTAATGCTGCAGTAACTCCTAGGTGTTGTTTTAAAAAATTACGTTGCCCCATAGCATAAAGTTCTCTTATAGCGACTCGTGGGTGCATTTACAAACGTTTGAATTCCCTGCAACACCCAGACCTGGAATAACTAGGTAGGTACTTATATTTATTACAAATACAAATATCCATTAGTCCGTGTGGAAATCGACCCCGCAAGCGATACACAGCTCTACAAACAGCCAATTGCTCGGCCACTGCACCAAGCGTGTCGTCTATGGAAAATATTCATGGTTTTAAAAATAAAACCGGGTTCCGTACCTCAAAAGGAAAAAATGGAACCCTTATAGGATCACTTTGTTGTCCGTCTGTCTGTCTGTCTGCCTGTCAAGACCCTTTATCTCGGGAACGCGTGGAGGTATCGAGTTGAAATTAAAATTGTGTACTCAAGTCTACAGTCCCATGAAGCTGTGAAAAAGTCAAAAGTTAACGTGAAAAAAAGATACAGCTGTTTATGACGCAAAAAACGCATAACGTCGGCCTAATTCGTTAACCTCCTAAGTCCATTTTTTCATAGTTTACAGGACGAAGAAAAAACTGAATAATATCTATATTAATTTAGCAATCAAAATTCTGAAAATCCCGTTGGTTTCTATAATTTTTCTTGATATTTTAACAATATAATTAGTAGCATAACTTATACACATTTTATAGAATTCGATAAAACAATTATTTAGCAGTTTTTCAAGGTGAAGATTCAATTTGCTTGAGGACATAGCAGTTTTTGACTTAAATTTAATATGGTGTATAGATTAATTAATTGATAGCAGGTTTGCATTGTGGAGATTGGCTGGTGGTCAGAAAGCAGTTTTTCGGGCATAGCATTTGTCACCTTTTTAGGCTAATATCGCTGTTATTCCTTAAACGTTACGGTAGATATTAGACTGAACTTTTTGACTGGCATAAAAAGTAAATTTTGCCAAAAAATGGATAACTGAGGCCCCAATAGGATTTAGCAGGTTTGCATTGTGGAGATTGGCTGGTGGTCAGAAAACAGTTTTTCGGGCATAGCATTTGTCACCTTTTTAGGCTAATATCGCTGTTATTCCTTAAACGTTACGGTAGATATTAGACTGAACTTTTTGACTGGCATAAAAAGTAAATTTTGCCAAAAAATGGATTTAGCAGGTTAACGAATCAGGCCGACGATAAGTATTAAATTTCGACACTCTCAAGGGAATCAAAATACCTATAATAGGGTAGGTACTTCCCGTTGACCTAGATCTACCAAAATTTGGCAAGTAATATCGTCTTATACATTAGTTTGTAATAAGATCATAAAAAATATAGTCTTTTTTAAAAGTACGTAATCAGTCAACGAGGTATGCGCGATCATAATTGTATGGGTGACCAAATCACGGAACGAACGGAACCCTCGGTGAGCCAGTCCAACTCGCACTGGTCCGGTTTTTTTAACATAGCTTCGATTTTGACTTTGTTGTTGTCTTTAATGAAATTACATAAATATATTTCTGAATCTTGAATACTGAATCTTTTAAGATTAAAAACAAAGTTACATTTGATAGTAGCAGAATAATAACTAAGTTCCTACGGCTAATAATAATTGCAAATACAAATATTTTGTTCCGTACGGGAATCGACCTCGCGACGCGCAGAGCAACAGCCAATCGTTCAGCCAGTGCGCCAACGCTTTTCGTCAATTTTGCTTCTAAACTATGAGTCCCATAAAAAAGCCCTTATTACACTTGGCTAAATCAAGTCGACTAAATTCAGTCGCTACTGAATTCAGTTATTACTACTACTACTTACTTACTGAATGCGATTACACTTTACTAAATTCAGTAGCAACTGTATTTAGTCGACTTAATTTGGCCAAGTGTACTAGGGGCTTAAGTGAGCCTACCGTTAAAAATAAATATATTGTTAGTTTTTTTGTTTGTATGTATATGAAATTCACGAAGTAAGTAGGTACATACCTACATCTTATATAGTACCTACTTCGTGGCTGAATGTAGGTAACATTACGACCATGAAATTTCTTACGGAAAATTTAAATATTTGGGATATCGTAGGTAGGTACCTACTTTCACTTTTAGTGAAAACATTTTTAAATCCGAAGATTAGCGCGATCATGATTAAAAAACAAACAAATTCTTCAGCTTTAATAATATTATTAGTATAGATACTAGACAAATAAATATACTTAGATATAATTAACTATGTAGGTAACTATAGGGCGCTGTCCACTGTATTTGTAGGTAGGTATAGTCAGATTTTGTTTGACAAAAAAAAAATAACAAAAAAGGCAACCGCCTTCAAAAAGTAAAAAATAACTTTCAATTCGCAAGTCGGCGGCTTTGGTTTTGCTTGTTGTTTTGTATTGCCACCGACTTGCGAATTGAAAGTTATTTTTTACTTTGTGAAGGCGGTTGTCTTTTTTGTTAATTTTTTTTTTTCACTTTTTAGTGCGTGCTTCTCATCATAGAAATGAATTACGATACGGCGACACCAAAAAAAATCTGTCGTCCCTTAATTTTCAACAACACAAAAAAACAACACCAACACTGAAAAAAGTTATGCGTGGTCAAACATAAAAAAAATAAAAAAATGATCATAAAATGAAAACTACTGGGCCAAACAATGTTAAATTTTTATGGGACCAAATGGCAACTATTTCGCATCAAACTAAAGAAGAATCACGTAAATCGGGTCATAAATCTCATAGTAATCGATGTACATACATAAAAAAAAAACAACCGAATTGAGAACCTCCTCCTTTTTGAAGTCGGTTAAAAATTGTCAACCGTCTTAGATCACGAAAGATTGTGTACTTCCAACACGTAAGGACCCAATTACCTGATGAAACGTTCTAACTATACAAAAAAAAACACCCTGTTACCGATAGCTTATCAAAGTCATTCGATGTCTATACCTCAGACCAATAAAAAGGTCTAAATATACTTAACTGAAGGCTAAATCAGTCAATCAGTGTCTTCCTATCTACGCATCAAACCGAACTGAGCCCCCCTGTAGGTATATAGGTATGCTTTTTAACCGACTTCAAAAAGGAGGAGGTTCTCAATTCGATTGGTTTTTTTTATGTATGTACCTACACCGATTACTCTGAGATTAATGATCCGATTTACGTGATTCTTCTTTAGTTTGATGCGAAATAGTTGCCATTTGGTAATTTAGCCCCATAAAAATTTAACATACGAGTAGTTTGGCCAAGTAGGTACTTACTTAGTTTTCATTTTATGAATATTTTTTTATTTATTATTTATTTTTTTATGTTAGACCACGCATAACTTTATTTTAGTAAATTAAGGGATGACTAGTTTTTTATTTCGTAATTAATTGGTATGATAAGAAGTAGGCACTAAAAAGCGAATTTTTTATTACAAAAAAGACAACCGCCTTCAAAAAGTAAAAAATAACTTTCAATTCGCAAGTCGGTGGCGATACAAAATTTTCATGAAAAAAAGTTTGTAGTACCTAGCCTAGGTACCTACCTATAAAATGTATGGCAATGATATGAGGTATAGGTAGGTACCTATCTGCGTAGAAGTCACGTGACCTGACCTGACCCTCATCATGATGTCAAAAAGTTCTTTTGAGTGTGTGGAAAAACGAATCTTGTTTAGGCTCTCAGATTCAGCCGCGGTGCGCGAAGAATAACACGCGAATCCGCCAATGTTTGAATAAAGTTTGTCATTGTCGGAGACTTGGTTGGTAGGTTACCTATATATACCTTATAGGTACCTGTAGGTACAAGTCAGGCAGTACCTAGATAGTTAAGTGTACTTAACTGTCTAAGTAGGGTACCCTGCTAAAACAAAAAACCGTAGGTAGTCGGTAGGTATTTTATTGTCACTTTTAAAAGACTTGATTTGTAGGTAGGTACTTGTCAGTAAAGTGGTGAATCATCATTTGGAAGGTAGGTATACTTGCCCAACTTCTTAAAATATTTTTAGGTTTAGAAATTGAATTGTTAAGTAGGTAGGTAAGTAGGTACCTACTTTTAGTCAAAAAATACAGGGTAGGTACGTAAGCACTATGGAGAGGCCTAAGTAGTTACACTACATACTTGAACGTTCAATTTATTGGTCTGAGGTTCAATCATCTTGAGATGATAATTATTCTGACTGATCGTTGCAAAAATATAAAGTTTGCCAATGTGTTCGCGGTCAGCCGCTATAACAACATGAATTATTAATTGTAGACAATGTTCATAGCAAGTTTATTGACCTTACCATAACTAGAAGCTTCGCTCTACTAAATAAGTGATATTCATGACTCTCGAAAACCAATTAACATTTCGCAATTCTAATTTTGTCACCTTCACCTTCAAATTAATTTCTAAAGCTGGAAGAGAAAGTAAAGAGAAACCAATGGCAAGCTGTAAAAAGTGATAGAAAATATCTCAATCTTTTCGGTATATCGTAAATTCGCAAACTAAAATCATGCTCCCCGTACACCTACGTAAGTAGGTACCTACCTACATTGTAACATTATTACGAACCAACAAAATATCTGGAATTAACTATGGCCTGGTTGTAGACCGTTCCTAAAGCACCTAAAGAGCTATAAACCCGTTAGGTAGGTAATAGTTTCTTTGGTTAGTTCTAATAGTATTTAGTGCTGTCGTGTTCACCACTGGAACCGATCCAATTTGTGAAAATGAGGCGCATGTTTATCAGCAGCTGTGAGTAACTACGAATTAACGAGTTGCGTTACCTTGTTTTAAGGTAAATAAATATTATGTTAATATACTTAAGTATATTATAAACGTCAACTATGATGTAAATGAGAAGAACGCCAATTCTCCATTTAAAAACGTTGAAAATCGTCGCAATCTCATTTTAGCGGCTAATGTGTTTTTTTAATGAGCATTTTGAGTCATTTTTGACAAATTGAGTCTGAGATTAGAATGCGACGACGTTAGTTTTTGTAGGTTAGTAGAATAAATAGCCCCTTTTTAAAAACACCAGGGGGGAGGAGGCACCCCTGGTGTCTAAGAATAAATCTATTTGATCTTTATATAATTAAAGGTACCGTTTGTACCTAGATTGCGTCTTATTCTATTTTTTTTAAAGAACGCAACCTGGCTTATTCATTCATTGTCAGTAGTTAACAAACGATATAGACAATGCTATCTCAGTGAGTGATGATAAAAACGCGTCAGAACATCAATTATGGAATACCACAACACTTGACTCACCCAGACTGCTGTAATGAACGGGAAGATTCTAACCAATTAACTAATCGCTTATTCCCAGTAGAAAGGTGGTCGTTACGCTCGGTGACGTCATTGACTCATCGTTCTATCGATAAAAATTGACACGAGTTGGTGGACACAAGTTAAATAAACAGACACATATGTGTGCTGTATGTAGATAACTGAAAAATGCAACAGAGACAGTGAGTTGAGTAAGTATTGATAGTTTTTTAATTTCGAGCTCAACTGTCTAATTAGCAGACACAATAGTTAAACGATGGCTCACGGCTCCAGGAGCCGGCGTTCGCATTTGGGAGCGGTTATAAAGAGTTGTCCAATCCAAATCTATGAAAATGTATGAAGTTAGTTAGTTACACATACACAAACACCCGGAACAGCTATCTGTAGGTCATACAAATATTTGTTCCGTGCGGGAATCGAACCCGCGACACGCAGCGCAGCAGTCAATCGATCAACCACTGCGTCAACCGTGTCGTCATCATTACACAGGGCAGTGCCTGTAGAGTTGGAGACCACTACAACGAGAACGACTCAATAACCTATTCCTAAACTATGACGAAGCGTCTATTTAAAAAAATTGGAAACTTGATATTTTCCTCCAACCAGTAAAATATAAACTCGTCCAGGCAATGATTAGTGATGTGCATCATTTGGTTGATTTACTAGTCGTACCTGTAACTACACGCCACGTACCGTTACTTTATATAAGTAAGAGCAAGATTATGCTTTATATATTTCTATGATTATTGTATTAGGTACATTTACTAGTAAAACTTCACAGACATGCGTCGTGAGATTCTATATCTAATAATGATCAATTAATGAAAGTACAAATTAGGTAAGGGTGTCCCCTTGTTTCGCAGACAGATTTTTTTTTTTAATATTTGGTTCTCGTATTATTATTTCGACTATTATTGTTTCAAATACTATTTACTTCAATGAAAAATGTTTGACAGAAACACAATTCAATGAATTTTTAATCACATTTTTTTGTTTAACAAACTTATCAAACAGTAGAATAATTTTATTAAGAATGTTTGTTGTATTTTTCCAAGGAATTTATTTCAACGAAAATATATATCAATACTAAATAACAAAAATGTTGTCGTAAATAAATCAATATGTAGTGCTACCAAAGTAAATGACAGAAACGAATCGCTGCGAAACCGACTCCACGTAGTCTTGTCTGCCCTAGCCCTAGAGGGTAATTTAAATCTGCGTAGGCATGGAGGGCTGAGGCGGCCCGCGAGCTGAGGAGTAGGTGGTGAGCGTGAATACCATCTGTGACGATAAGCTCACGTGGGACCGTCGGAGCCCCGCAACGTCGGAGCCCCGCAACGTCGGAGCCGTGACAGAAACTATGCCTGCTGCATGTAGCATGCTCGCTTGCATGATTAATGCTTGCTTGCATGATGCACGCAGCATGTTTGCACGCTGCATGTTTGCTTGCACGCTGCATGTTTGCTTGCATGCTGCATACTTGCTTGTACGCTGCATGGTAGCTTGCACGCACGCGCAGTAGGTTTGGTTAGAACTGAGACTCCCATTTTTGGGAATAAGTTTTGAATGAAATAAAAAATATAAGGATATAGAATATTTTGATTTGTTATTCTATGATATGATTATTCTAATAATAAACCTTATGTGATACAAAAATCAATGATTTAAAAATCTTGAAAGTAAGCATTCTGCGTATTGATTATTCTATGAAACGAAATTATGAGAAAAAATGTATGTGAAACGAAATTCTATAAATCTATTAGCTATGAAACAACGTACAACCTTAGGTAAGACTTACTGGTGATTGATACAGCAACAATAACACACTCGCAACAATAACCTTCTTCTGAGGTGATCGGATAAAGTTATGTTTTATGTATAGTTGGTGCAATTTAATGGTGCCCATAGTGAAAAACAGGACAGGAGACATATCGGACAAGGGAAACTATCGCCCGATCTCTCTCGCGACAACTATAGCAAAACTGTTGAATAGTGTGCTTGAGTCTTGTCTGGATAAGTACATAAACATATAAGTACATGACGCACAGGTCGGGTTTAGATCTGGACTGACAACTGAAAGCGCGATTCTGGTTCTTAAGCACAGTATCCAATACTACACGGAACAGAAGACTCCGGTATACGCCTGTTTTTTTTTAGATCTCTCCAAGGCCTTCGACCTCGTTTCATATGATGTGCTTTGGAAAAAGATGGAGGACAAGGGTATACCGGCGGAACTATTGAAATAGTTAAATACTGGTACTCGAATCAGACTAATTGTGATAGGTGGGCAAACTGCCTCATAGAGTCATACAGGTTGGAGTGCGGAGTGAGACAGGGGGGGTATGTCCTCTCCAAAGCTGTTTAATTTGTATGTAAATTACCTCATAGTTAAGCTCAGTGGCATGTTGGTTGCCGTGTGGGGGGTGTTTGTGTGAACAACGTCAGTTACGCGGACGATATGGTGTTGCTGGGCCCGATTGCGAGGTCCCCAGTGCATGTTCCTATGAACACGCAGATTTTTTCTTTCTAGCGATCAGGTTAAAATAACCTTGTTTAAAGCGTACTGTCAAGACCTGTACACGGGAAGTCTGTGGTTCAACTATTCGCGGGGGACGCTAAGTGCCTTGCGCGTCCAATATAACAACGTTTACAGGATGATGTTGAAACTCCCTCGTTTCTGTTGTGCCTCGGGGATGTTTGCCCAATCGCGAACAGATGGTTTCCATGCTATCATCAGGAAAAAGATGGCATCGCTTTTGAGGAGGATTCGGGTGAGTAGCAATCAAGCATCCTGAAAATCGTGGCTGAGGACCCGAGAGCTCCTGTGCTGAGGCATCTCATGCGGAATCACCCGCATGGAATGCCTCGTGACTCACCTGTCTTTTATTCTTAGTTACTAATCCTAGTGTATGAGTTGTAGTATTTAAGGTAGGTATGTACTAACAAACGGGTCAACATAGGTACCACCTATGTTGACCCGAATAAAACAATTTATTTATTATTTTTTTATTTAGCATGGCAATAGCGGTGATTCGATTGTACTAACTTCATTTTTACCCGACTACGGCAAAGCCAAAGGAGGGTTATGATTTTGACAGGCTATGTATGTATGTATGTATGTATGTATGTATGTTCATCTGTTCGCTCATAGCTCCTAAACTACTTATCAGAACTGAACAAATGAGGTATCGTTAGAAGTGTCTTGATCGTCCGCTGGTTATAGGCTATATGACGTGTCACCGAATCCAATGTGGCGCCCTCTGACGGACAAAAACACCAAGATAAAAAAAAAAATAAAGACAAGCATAGCGTGTTTGGTATCATTGGAAAGGGGTTCACTAGTACCTTTCAAATATATAATATTTAGTGGTGACTTGTCACAAATTGTTGAAAAAAAAGGAAAGATTATCAAATAAATTAAGATACGCATACCGTGTTTAATATCATTGGAAAGGGGTTCACTAGTACCTATTAAATATATAATACTTAGCTGTGACTCCAAAATGGTTTAAATAAAAAAATAAAGTTTAAAAACTAAAACCCGACCACAACAAAAAGTGATCTAAAAAGTACGAAACAAGAAAATATTTCACACAGAAATCAAGACATAGGTACAAAATGGTCAAGGTAAGCCGTGGTTGCATGCCATTATATTTATGTTCATCGCACTCATATGGGATACAGGCATGCAACCACGGCTTACCTTGACCATTTTGTACCTATGTCTTGATGTGTGAAATATTTTCTTGTTTCGTACTTTTTAGATCACTTTTTGTTGTGGTCGGGTTTTAGTTTTTAAACTTTATTTTTTTACTGGCTGATTCTAGCCATAAAGTCCGCACCAACTTAATTTTATCAACAACATTTTTTAAGTAACGAAGAACTACCTATGTAAAGTTTATTATTTGAGGTCCTCCTAAAGCAATATTATAAAAAGCGCAATGCCCATTAAGCCGTGCTAAACCGCACCAATTATGTAGAGGTACCTGCCTACTATGGTAAAGGTTATAATTAGTTTTATTTGTTTTCAGAGTACCTTACCTACATATTGTAAAGTGCATTACATTATTTTACCATACTATCATATTTCTAGTGTAAAACGAGTAGGTAGGCACGGAAAACGGATGTCCTTTTATCTGGCAGTTTGTCCCACTGATATGTCACGTCTGACGACATGGTGACAATGTGTATTTCAACGTTGTAAGTATTTGTATTATCATATTATTATTATTAACATATACCTGCAGGGTGTTAGAGGGGCCCATAGAAATCATATATCTATGGAGGGGCCTTTAGTGCAGGCGAGAATAATATTAAGTAGGTATCTAAGACCTACCTACGTACTTATTGAAATAAGTAAGTCGTAGCTATGTAAACGATATCGGGAATGTGTTATGTTAGCACTACGAGCAGGTACCTATCTATGTAATGTAAACTCTACTTACTTATAAGTTCATTGTTTTGTCTCGTACCAAGGCGACGGTTATTATTGTTATTGTCATAATTGATTGGACGAACCGTTATTGGAACATAAATATAATCTATTATAATTATTATCATAAACGAGGCATTCTCGTTTGTTATTGAGATAAATATGGTCTGAGTAAATACTTACCTACCTACCTACCTATTATGTAGGTACTTATATGTATATTATATATAGGTATTAATAAGTTCATACTTGCACTGGATTTGCCAATTTGGAAATCAACATCGTAAAGGCGAATATGTTGTACCCAGACGAATATCTAGGGAGAATTCCAATTTCCGCAAAAATGTGGTAGTGGGATGGGGTGTCGCGAGTCGCCCCTGCAGAGAGGGGTGTGCGGGCGGAGCGGGGCGCAGCAAAACATAGGGGTGTCGCGCCGGCTGCGCGCGCCGCGGGCCCCAGGCCCCGGGGACGAGCCGCGCCGCATGTGCGCCCGTCGTGTACCCTCCCCGAACCCTTGCGCCGCAAACGAGGGGAGCTCCCTCTCCCTCCATTCCCGATTGAAAGCTCGATTATTAAGCACTCATTCAAGCTTTAATACGCGATTATCACCATGGTAACTATAGACCGCGAGTCGGCGATGGTAGTCAATGAGATTTTGTAGGCGTAGGGAAGAGCAATAATTTAGATAAGTAATTGCGCTGATAAGAGATGATTAGATGGGAGGTGTTGGTAAAGCTACTGACCGTTTGCAGAGCGCGCTGCTGGTGACGTGGCTTCCTTGTTTCGAGAACTTTCTTTCTCCTTCCCGTTGTTGCCTAGGACAAAATCAAATTTAAACTATTTGAAAAAGAACGTACTTAAGTATTTTCAAAAACAATTGTACACAGTATGAAAACTGAACATATTCATCGGCCAGTGCACTAGATATGGCCGCTCAAAGACGTGTTATTGTTATCAAAAATGTAAGATCACTAGGAAGGCGGAAAATTCTATAGTATTAAAGTACGCGCAGTACCTATGTGAACAGTAACAAACAGACAATATCCGAGCAGGACGTCACCATTCTCATCTGTCTTTATAAACTCACAAAATACTGTTTCAGCCTTCCTAGAGACAGTTACCAAATGTACGGCTATCTCTTATTTATACTATTAGGTTCTATTCTATATTGTTTTGACGATTTCGTTGGCAGAGGATAGGCGTGCTATCGTTCTCGATACCTACGGCTGATGTGTATCTAATAATAATGTTAGATTCCAATCCAAAGTCCAAACAAAATATCTGGTCAGACTTTTATGGCCATAGTACATTCACCTAGGAAATTGGGATCACCCCTGAATGATGAATAAAACACACAGCTGCTCCATACATTTTGATAGAGTAAGTAGTTATTGCACTGTTGTCTCGGCCTATTGATGATTATCGAGCCGAGAATTCGAGACAACACCCCATGTGTAACCCTCACAAGTCTACAACTCTACACAGCCTTTACTCAATTTAAACGAGAAGCTACACCACAACCACAAAGTATACGACAGTAATGTAATTTCAGACAGTCAATATTATTGGTAGATAGGTATAACATCGATGTAGGATAACATTTCAATATTTTCAATGTGATGTCGGCCTGATAAACCGATAACACACGTCGATATCAACTGGATTCCTACGACCGACGACGCCTCAACAACAGTACCAACCATAGGGCATGCAATCCCGTAAGACAAATTTTAATCCCATACAATTATCGAGGCTAAAAATTCTTATTCTCGCGATATTTATATAAGTAAGTACTTGCTGCGGCATCTAACAGAAAAAAATAAAACAATAAAAACATGTTTACTATAAGTTTGGACTCTACCTACATGAAAAAAAAAACACTCAATCAATCGTTTTGTTTTACTGAGATCACAAAGAAATACCCGTAGTAACGTAATAACGAAATCACATTCCAATAATAAATTATTCTGTAAAATATGTGCGCAATCAAGTTAAGAGTAGGTAGATTTCTACCTAGTACTTAGTCAATAGTTCAATACTAAGAGAGTAGAGTAGATAGCAACACAAAGATAACATTTTCATTATCAGTTCTTAGACATTACAAAAGCGTTAATAGCTAATTTATTACGTTACAAGACTCTACTTACGAGGAAAAGTCTATGAAATATTTTTGTATTAATTAAATAGTTATAAATAATAAACAGGAAAAAATTTATCGTTATTACCCGACTGCGCCAGAAGGAAGGTTATGTTTTTCGAGTGTATTTGTATTTCGATCAATGTTATATTTAAGTACCTATTTAAAACCCATATTTCCTGCTGCTGTTTCCTCTCCAATGGCCGATAAGGCATTGCGGAGTGGTTTTTGAACGAATTAGTTTTAATACCTATAAACCGGAAATATCTGGGTGCAAATAGAAGAGTGCGGGAGTGGTCGGAGGTCTGCAGGGCGGGGCGTCACATTCCCGGGAGGATCCTTCTTACCGCGGCTGCTTGTCAGACCGGTTCTATTGCGATCGTTCACCCGAGCACACTCGCTCGCAAATTTACATTGCACGGCTTTCCTCTACAAAGTAACAAATCGCAAATGAGTATATTATAAAATGATTCGATAAGTACCCACGTTATTATCGATTTTGCTGCGTCATCTCATTACTATTCTCTACTAACTAAATCAACAAATTTCGAAACGATTTCGCGGGTAGAGGTGACCGCATGGACTCTTCAGTGAATAGTTGATGCTGATGCCTTGATGGTGACCGTTCTCAAATAGGGTTATGTTCTTATGACATTGCTTAAAACAACTTGTTGTCGGGCAAATTCTGTTTTCGAGAAGTCAGGGTTATATTTAATTTACCTACCTAATTAAATTTAGATGATGGCAATCATTTAGCTAAGTGCTACTAACTTTAAAAAGTATCTCATCCTACTCTTCGGCTTCCAGTCTAAACGGATGCTACTAAGTAGGTACCAGTGTTTTACATGGAGCAACTAGGAGCCTACCTGACCTCCACAACCCAGTTACGGGGCAATACGATACCCCACAGTAAGACTGTTGTCAGACTTTCTGGCTTTCCTAACTTAACATAACGACTGTCACAGACTTATGAATGATATGATAGCTGGGACCTACGGCTTCACGTGCTTTCCGAGGCATGGAGGTTTCTCGGTATATGACATGGATGGTCACCCATCCACGGACCGACCGCGACAAGCAAAGTGTAACCATGACGGATTGATTCGTAAGGCTAAAACTACAGCGGATATAACAATAAAAAAGTACCTATAGATGCATAAATTAGGAACCTAATGCGTCACTGACAGTACCGTATTTACCACGTCAATAACTATTTTACCAATCAGAAATTTTATTGTCTAATAGTGAACTTACGATAATTAATCAATCAATAAAGATAAAGCTCATTCGCTTGCACCGAATCCAAGTAACGATTGTTTTATTTCTAGTGGCGGACGGGCGACCTTGGCAGTGGCGTTGACTCGCGTCTCGCGTGGCCTCAAATCGCAAGTTCGTAACCGACCGTTCGTCGCGCCATAATTATGTGATGAACCATCATTATAACATGTATAAAGCTTCTGAACAACTTACTTACTATACATAGTGCTTATACAAAAATGTAATAGTTTTACCTAATGCAATCAAGATATCGCTGTCGTCTTATATTTAGCTTGCATTTACATTGCATTACAGTGTACCGAGATTGCAGCCATTCCGCCAGCCCCATGGCTGTGCGAGGCGATGGATTATTTATTTTTCCAGATTTTTAAAGAATATCCATATATTCTTTCAAAATCTGGAAAAATAAATAATGTAAGCGACTTGAACACTACTTTTTAACATTTTTGTTAATAAAGAAAGTATTACCCACTTAAAAAAAAATTACTTAGCCCATTTTAAACTGCAGCTATCTATAACTCTGCTGCAGTCAACAGAAAATGTGTCTGCTGTTTAGTTAACACACACACACACACCACCACATTATATGAAACTATTAAGTAGGTACAATTAATAGTCACACGTAGTATGTAGTAACGAAAAATAAATTAAAATAAGTCTTTTAACCAAGTATAGTAGGTCCCAGATATATAACATGATGAACTTTCATCAAATTAAGCAAGGTGCTTGCACGTGATAGCCATTTCTAAAATACAAGAACTGCAGTGACTTTGAACTATTTAGCAAATTAAAAAATAATTGCCGGTCATCATCATCATCATCATTTCAGCCAAAAGACGTCCACTGCTGGACATAGGCCTCCCCCAAGTGGCGCCACATTGACCGGTCCCGTGCGACTCGCATCCAGCGGATCCCCGCAACCTTTACCAGGTCATCGGTCCACCTAGTGGGAGGCCTTCCAACGCAACGTCTTCCGGTTCGCGGTCGCCACTCTAGAACTTTTCGACCCCATCGGCCATCTGTTCTGCGAGCAATGTGCCCTGCCCACTGCCACTTAAGTTTGGCAATTCTTCGGGCTACGTCGGTAACCTTGGTTCTCTTGCGGATATCCTCATTTCTGATTTTATCACGCAAGGAAACTCCGAGCATAGCCCTCTCCATTGCCCTTTGGGTGACTTTAAGCCTTCTGATGAGGCCCATTGTGAGCGACCACGTTTCGGTCCCGTATGTAATCACTGGCAACACACACTGGTCATAGACTTGCGGTAAGTTGGACGAGAAGATACCACGCAACTTCCCGAACGCTGCCCAGCCGAGTCGGATTCGACGATTGACCTCTTTCTCGAAGTTAGACCTACCTAACTGGACCGTTTGTCCCAGGTAGACATAATCGTCTACAACTTCGAGTGTAGAGTCTCCGATCTTGATAGGAGTGGGTGGCATAGACATAGGCATTCAACATGACCTTGGTTTTGTCCATGTTCATTTTAAGACCCACTCTTTCGGAAGCTCTACTGAGGTCACTGAGCATTGTACTGAGGTCCTCCATGGTCTCAGCCATGACCACTATATCGTCGGCAAACCGAAGGTGAGAGATGTACTCGCCATTGACGTTGATGCCTAGCCCGCTCCAGTCCAGAAACTTGAAAACATCCTCCAATGCAGCGGTGAACAGTTTCGGAGATATGACGTCTCCCTGTCTCACACCTCGCTGCAGAAGGATAGGTTCCGAGGTCTGCTCCTGAAGCCGGACTGACATGGTGGCGTTTCTGTATAGACACTTCAACACCTCGATATACCGATAGTCGATTTGGCACCGTTGGAGAGACTGCAGTACAGCCCAAGTCTCGATCGAATCAAATGCTTTCTCGTAGTCCACAAACGCTAAACAGAGAGGCAGGTTATACTCTTCGGTCTTCTGTATAACCTGCCGCAGCGTATGTATGTGGTCTACGGTGCTAAAGCCTTTTCGGAAACCGGCTTGTTCGGGAGGCTGGAAGTCGTCAAACCTGCGCGCGAGACGATTCGTGATGACTCTTGAAAACAACTTGTAGACATGGCTCAGAAGTGAGATGGGCCTATAGTTCTTCAACCGAGCATTGTCGCCCTTTTTGAAGAAAAGTACCACCACACCTCTGCACCATGCCTGTGGCGTTTTCCCCTCGAGTATGACGGAATCAAACAGCTTCTGAAGGGCCTTAAGTACCGGTTTTCCACCCGCCTTCAGGAGTTCGGCCGTAATTCCATCATCACCCGGTGCCTTGTTGTTTTTAAGCTGTTTCAGAGCCATCCTAATCTCGTACAGGCTGACGTCCGGGATGTCTTCGGTATAGTGTCGGGTTAGACTAGCTCTTGGGTCGTTCGCTAGATCTACAACGGATTTACTGGTTGACGTGTACAACTGCCCATAGAATCTCTCGATCTCCCTCAGAAGCTCCGGTTTGGCGGACACAATCTTGCCATCGTCGGTCTTCAGTTTCGTGAGCTGGCTCTGTCCAATAGCCAGATCCCTTGCAAATACCTTGGAGCCTTTATTCTTCTCAATTGCGTCTTTAATACGTTCGGTATTAAAGCGGCGGAGGTCGCTCTTCAAGGATTTAGAGATCCGTCTATTTAACTGCCGGTATTTCCACGCCTCATCTGAAGACTGCAAGATCATCTCACGCCGCTCCTTCATGAGCTTGAGAGTACGATCAGAGAGTTTTTTGTTCTTATCTGCACGACGTGTCTTGAAGAACTTAGACCCAGTCGTATGGACAGTTTCCACGAACTCGTCGTTGTATTCGTCCACTGAGCTTCCTAGGCACTCGAAACGATTCTGGAGTTCGAGCTGAAAGCTCTCGGGGTTTTGAATCTGGACCTGTGCTGGACGGAGCGTAGACTTCATCAGTCGAGACCTTTCAAGCTTTATATTGATGTTCAATGTGCCTCTTACCATGCGATGATCGCTCCCGGTTTTCACCGAATTGATCACAGAGACATCATTGAACATTTGCTTCTTGGTTGACATGATGAAGTCAATCTCATTTTTAGTTGCACCATCAGGGCTCTGCCAGGTCCACTTTCTGTGCTCACGCTTTCTGAAGAAGGAGTTTATCATATAGAGGCCCTCCTTCTCCATAAAACTAGCCAGTTGGTGACCCCGGCGATTCCGACGTCCAAACCCAAATTGCCCCACATGCAGCTCATCACCGTCTCGTTTGCCCAGTTTCGCGTTAAAGTCCCCCATGACAACGGTGAAGCGAGTTTTGAAACCATGCATGGCTTTAGAGATATCCTCATACATGGTCTCCACTTCGTCGTCGGGGTGTGCCGAGGTCGGGGCGTAGACCTGTATGACCTTCAGCGAATATCTTGAGGATATTCTGAGTATAAGGTACGCCACCCTGGTCGACACACTCTCGATCTTCACCACGTTGTTCACGAAGGACCTGTGAACGATAAACCCAACACCACCCTGGGACTGCCGGTCACCCTCTCAGAAATAGAGCAGGTTGCCGGATTTCAGGGTTATCGTGTCCTCCCCCTCTCTTCGGACTTCAGATAATCCCACAATACTCCATCGCAGCCTGCTCAATTCCTCTTCGAGTTCCGTTATCTTCTCGTCGGTCCGGATTGTACGCGTGTTGTATGTTGCCAGGTCAAGTCGTCGGTGTAGGCAGCCTGATCCCTTCCGGAGATTCTTCGCACCCCTTGCCACGCCGTAACCTCGACCGCTACCATAGTCGAAGCTAGACGAGCTGCCGGGTACTAGGGGCCGTTTTTGTGTTGCGCTATTCATTTTGGGGGGTTTTGCCATAATCGCCACGCTTGGCAGGCGGGTTGGCGATCGCAGTACGGTTGTTACAAAGGCACAGAGAACGCTGCTGCCCATTCTCTGGTAAGTCCCTTAGTCGCCTTTTACGACACCCACGGGAAGATATGGGATGGTGCTATTCTTTACGTCCGACACCATACGGACTTGCCGAAAACATATATATTTTTAACTTTGCTAAATAGTTCGAGGCTATCTTTAGGTGGGGCGTATAGAAAAACCCGTCCACCTCCAACCCTTTTCCCGGACTTCAGATCGCAGACCGGAAAGGGCTAACATGTTTTCTTTGTTTGCGTAAACAAATGGGAAATAATTTGGTGCTCAAATCACTTTGATTTTATAAATACTACTAAGGTGAGTACATAGATGAATATACTCTAATAGATGAGTACCTACCTTAATGTTAATTGTTCTAATTGTTCCTAGGAGAATAAGATCAATAATGCTTAGGTACCTACCATAGTTAATTATGTCTAATTTTAATTACTTAACAATATATACCTAGTTGAATACGGATTATATAGAACCTTAGTGGGTACGATGTATCGTACAAAGACTAGGTATATCGTAAAACATTATTAAGTCGAAACTAAAAATGAGGCAAATGTAACATGCTGTGTTTATTTTACCGTCTATTTAGTAGATAAAAATAATAAATGAAAGGGTGTTTTGCATTTTAATTGATATGTTATTGGGAGCATGTGTCAATCGGTGAAAAATGGCTTTCGAAAGTTTCTTGTTTTAATCGTAGGTAGAAGATACATGTTGTTCCAGTTATTTACTTTTACTATAACTGCAATCATCATCAATTGATTATTGTTGCTTGAACATTTTAAATGTTAATAGACAACATATTTCGTGGTTATTTACTTGCGAGACTAGTAGACTCACACTGGCTCTAACAGCATTATTATGATTAACCATGCCATCCTGGAATGATTAGTTATTGAGACTCTGCAGTAAGGCCAAACGAGTTTTTAAGTCAGTAACAGTAAAAGTGCAGTGTGTAAGTACTGCGGTGTATGCACAGGTGCACTAACTAGACATGCGGTATGTGGGTGATGGTCGAAGTCGCCACCGCGCTACCGCGCCAGCGACCGATGACCGCCACGTTCTGAACTGGACACGAGTTTAAAAATACATTTACAGCTCGTTCGATTCTCGCAATGGAAAATAACAGATAAAAATCGACTCTATTGATTTATTTATTTGGTATCATTTTATAGCTTGAACATTATGATAAGTATGAAAAATACAAGTCATACAAAACTAATACTGAACTCTATGAAGGCATAACGCCTTATCGAACAGTGACTCACACGCCTTTTATTTTTCATAGAACTGTATCGATTAGCGTGATCGCACATTGGTACGCTTATTATAAGGATTATTAATGAGAAATGATTGTAATGTCTCAAAAGAGTAATCAAGGCGTAAGTCGAGCGTGGCGCCTCGCCATATTGTATTATACCACGAGGTCGGTCGCGGTCGAGCGTGTGATACGAAGGATACTCACTAAGGTTAAGCTTTGTAATGTCACGTACAAAGGTTTTAGCTAAATTACTAAGAAATTATCAGCTGTCCTTTCTACAATGGCCTACTACAGAACATACAAATGTTTGCAACAACGAAAACGTGCAAATCGATTGCGATTAAAATTCTGACGGAAATGAGTCACTCAGTTGAAAGAAAGTGTTATCGTCGATATATGCGTTTTGGCTTATCTTGCGTGTTGTTGGCAGGCAGATAGACATCCAAGTGGTTGAAATGTATTGCCATTGCTTAGTAGATCATAAAAAAACTACAGATTTTAACTACAATTAAAACTCTATTTCGGTTGATACCCGTTGTTGATACACACTATATACGTCTATTAATATTTGATACCCAGTTCAACATGTGAATAGGGTTTTTTACCAAAAAAATCGAATTAGTCCGTCAGTTCGATTATCGAAAAATATTGGATTCGTCTTTTTTGTTTTATCAAATCGATAAAACTGACGAACATAAAACGCATCAAAGATAATGAGTGCGGGTTTGTGACGTCACTTCGCCAGTTAAAGTGTACTGACATAGTGATGTCACACGAGTTTTCGACGCACTGTATCGACATCATTATTTGTTTACGTGAAAAAATAAAAAACACGTGTCCAATATTTTTTGGAAATCTATCTGACGAACTAATTAGATTTATTTGGTAAAATACCCTATTGTGAAGTAGTGATCCATGAATAAGCGTTTCAGTGAATGTGTACTCAACTGTACAGCGCCATATGGCACTGGTGGTTGTCGACGGAATCATACCCATAAAAAGGTTTATGGAGCTTTTAGGTTACACGCCGGGAAAGGTCGTGCATGCATCAACATGTACCCAGTGAATAAAGCACTGTTTAGAGAGCTCATGGATTGAGAACAAATTAAACCATGTAGCCATGTTCTATATGGCGACCTTTACAAACAGTTATAAGTGTAGTAGGGTAGTGTATTTTTTGATTGCTAGAGGAAGTACTAAGTGACCCGACTATTTTATAATTGGTCCACCTAGCTTTATAACCAAGATATTATGTATCTAAATTGTATAGGCATAATTATTTCCAAATTCCAACCTAATGTTAAAGTTATTCCGTATAAAATTAATATGTAAATCTTAAGTGTCTTCAAGCAAGACAGTCATGGATATATTTTAGTTTTTTATATTTCTAGGGTCATGATTAAATGGATTACCAACGGCAGCACCGAACGTCTGCACTTTTAAACAAACTGGAGTGTTGCGTGCTACGCTGAAGTTTATTGCTGTTTTTAATAAAGATTTATTTGCTAACTACTGACTCGCCGGTCGTTTAACTTGTGCTTAAATTAATTGTGCCCAGCCCACATATTGAATGTTTGTAGCTACTAACGTATGCATAAAGTCGTAGGCATTGATGCTGGTGGCTGGTACATTAGAACTGGTGAGCACGTGGGCATTCAAGGTGAAGGTCGTTCGCGGAGGCATTGCGTAATTGAGATTCAACAGATATTTTCCAATACCCAATACATGAAGTACCTACCTACCACGGATCGGACGTTTCGGAAGTTTACTCATCGTGACCTCGCGTGGATCATATTTGAGTGATCATTTCTCAATCAGCTCGGTAAATGGCTGTTTATTTATTAAAATCAACTTGCAAACATATTCATCTGTTCTGTTATCATCAGTCGTCACGACATGGCAAATCCCTGATGAGTCTCGGAAGTAGGTAGGTGCCTATTTTAAGATGTTTTCTCGACTGTAACATTAATTTCTGCCGAATACTAGGAAAACGTTCAACGACACTGTTGAACTACAAATGTAACGGTAAAGCTGAATTGAGATGTTTAACTACTGTTTATTAAAAGATCTATTTATACAATAGCGGTCTCCTTGAAAGAAATGTTGTAGACTGGTAATTGGTCAAGTGAAAGTTATAGTCACTATTTCAATTTTAAGTAAAAATTGGGGGTATTCCTCGAAACACAGCCTTTTTCGAACACACTCAAAGGCGCACCTAAAGTATTCCTCGAAACGCACCCGTCAGGTGCATTTAGAAAATAAAATAAAAATATTATAATCTTATTCCTCGAAACGCACCCACGATGAAACATACTGAAGTGCACGAAGGATTCTTAATGAATGATATCGATTGAAGACGTTTTAAAATTCAACTGTTTATTAAAACTAGCAGGAGAGCAGAAATAAACTGGAACTATCAACTAAGTGCTTAAGTGACTAACTACTTAGCTCAATAATGGTGTCAGAAGTGAACAGAAAAAAGGAGCATAAACAATCTCACTAACTTGCACAACTTAGTGAGATTGTTTAGGCCCCTTTTTTCTGTTCAGCTAGCTCACTAGCTATTAAACACAAAGAGGAATTCAAAGTATTCGTTATTATTTACTATAACGATAGAAGTCCTAAAAAACTGTCCTATCTTACCTATAACTGTCATGTCCCACGAAAACAGAAATGAACTGGAAGTAGTTGCCTATGCGATACTACTAGCTCACTAATGGTTGAAGTACACGTAACCCATCTAAGCTCACGGAGTATATAATTTTTACGGACTCTTAAAAAAATGTGTATTATTTGCTATCGATATTTTCCGTTAGCTAATATCCATCTCATCCACACCTTGACCATTGGGTGCGTTACGAGGAATAAGATTATAATATTTTTAATTAAATTTTCTAACCGCACCTGACGGGTGCGTTTCTAGGAATACTTTAGGTGCGCTTCGTTGGGTGCGCTTTGAGGAACACCCCAAAAATTGGTTTAGTTTGTCAGTTTCTATACACATAATCTGCATAGGTAAGTATACCTATATCATAAGTAAGCGTGTTAAACTAAGTGGTTCGTGTACCGCCGAGTTGAGTGGGCTAATCTGATTAGTTGACATTACTCTAAACGTTTTCCCTTTTGTTCTAAACGCAGTTTATTTATCGCAGTTTTCAAACACAGGTAAGTACTTTACAAAATGCTTTTTGTGTATCAGAAAGCTTCGCTAGCCGTTCATAGCTCAATCATTTTACATCAAAAGCAGTAACATGATATGTAGATACTAATTTGATAATATAATAAAAACGAAAACTGCTAACTACGACTGAGGCTGCTTGTTAATTAAAATGCGATAAATCTAATATAAAACATTTATACAGTTTTGAATAATATAAACATTTTAATTAACTCCTGTTTTTTCCGCAAATTGTAACATAACAATGTAGCAAATAAGTACCAGAGGACATAAGTAGAGGAAACTCTAAGTTGAAATGGCATCATTTAGTGATACTTAGTAACGTGGCGTCAGCGGTATTAACAGAGGGCTACCCGGTCGTCCATGAACAAGATTTTCTATTAGAATATTAAAAAGGCCCTACTACACACCACACCGGATATATTATTGGTTGGGAGACGGATGTGGTGTCATTTGCATGCACGTCGCGTACGCAGGACAATGCATGCCTAAGGAGTGCGGAGCTCCCGAAAGGATCTTACTCAGAATATATTATTTAGGTTGCATATATTTTAAACATTTTTTTACACGTTTTTCTTACTTAGTTCTTGTTGCAGTTCACCCAGTACTAAAATAATACTAGCGAAAAAGCCTTTTGATTATCTCATTTCTGTCAATCACTAATGTGTGGGACAGCTATCAGATATTTCTTTTGATAGTTAATACCCGCAAAATATGGGTTTGGTTGAACCGGGCCAGATAACGTTGATTAAGATGTGTAGTTTGTTGATTACACCGCGCTATCACTGATACCACCGTATCAGATTGCGTTATCAGTATTGGATACTGTGCGCCACAGATATTTAATATGTCAGGCAAGTTGAAGGTGATTGACTTTGTTCAAATGCAAGTTATGCTAAGTATTTCAAAGCTAAGAATATTCTGAAAAGTTGATGAAGTAGAAAGTGGAAGAGACTGTAGTGCCTAATTGACACCAGGCTATATTATTGTTTAGAAAGTAAAACTCTTTACTGTAATGATTTAACACTGTTATGAATAATGATTTGATTCCGAAGATGTTATTCAAATACCAAAGGGCTTTCCCTTGAAAACAAAGCCAAGTTTTAAATAACACGCCAATGTACTCAATCAATGAAAGCTGGCCACCTTCCAAACTATTTTTGATAACATATTTTCCAGCATTTTCTTATAAACGGCACACCACTTTTAGAGTGGGTGACGAGGGGATAATTTCATGATATGATACACTTGGTGATACATATACAGTTTCCGAATTAGAACCTAGATTTGAAAATTATCATCTGATATTTATCAGATGATAATTTTCTGTAGTGCGACAAGCGTAGCTATTAGACTACTCAACCAGTATGTCATGTCTATTCTGTTACAATCTCCCTAGGTGAAGTGAGCGGTCATTTGTCCGTCTGCTTTGTCAATCCTTAACTTCGGGACGGATGACAGGTCACTTCACCAAGGTGTTCACCGAGGGAGATTGTAACAGAATAGCACTGCAGGTCGTAGGTATAATGTCACTATTATGTTTAAAGTTACGTTTAGAGCCGAATCATTGATTCATTTTACGAGCTATATCAATTATAAAAATTAAGCCGTCAAATCTACAATCATTGTTATTCTACAGTCCAAGTATATAGTTTAAGAAAGAAGATAGCGGTGAGATCGTATGTAGGGCAGCAGTCGTCAGCCGCGCCGCACTCCGGCCCGCTGTTACAGCTACGATCTTGGCCTCAAATCCTGACCGGTTACCTTCTTTGGCAGCGACCGGTTTAACAGACCAAGTTCGTTGTAGAAAAGTTTACTCTCTAATATTCATATTCACTTTAACGTTACAAAGTAAGCGTGTGATGAACTATCAGGACTTGTCGTGACGGATATGTGTGAATAATCAGACACAAACGTGGTTTTCTGAGAAGTAATAATTTATGAGTGAGTAATAAATAATTTAATGGAGTCAGCCATTATCTACTTTCACGTCTCTAAATATGGGTGTATTGGCATCCACCCTGGCGCTGTCAGTGGCGCGGTGGCGATGACTCACGCGACACTCACAGTCATGCAGGGTGAGCGCGCTGTGAATCACTGACTGCAGCGCTATATCGCGCCATACCTTGCCCCTTTGCCATACTATTATGCACATATTGATGTCGCAGGTAACAGAATCGCCATTGTATGCTATTCACTATTGTGCAGCCGAACTTTTTAGGTCCCCGTAAGCGATTGTTAACGCCTTATTGTTACACGGCTCGAATGTGGCCGGATTGTAATAATAACAGGATTCTAAGCCCACAGACCAGCTCCATTCAAATTGTTATGTTTATGCATTATGGATATAAGTATTTATTGCCTTGACTCATGCCTGCAGCACGTTGTGTCAATTAAAATTGTAATTGTCTAGATTCTAGGTTTAAGTTGCTTTGGTACATCGTGTATCGTCTGAATCTATGCAACTAGGTGCCCGACGGTTATTTTTACTTTTACTATGACAGTCTACCTGAGTTTATAGAATAAGACAATTTCTTTGACAATTCAAAAGTGCCTCTAAATGGTTTAATTGAAATAAATGCTTTGACTTTGAAGATTGCACGCCTGAACACGTGTTAGAGAGATGTCAGATGGTTAACTAGGTAATTCATAGTACTATGCTATGTAGGTATATGTTCGGTATTGGTACCGTAGGTACCTATCATAATCGAAATTCCGATCAATTCATTAAAAATAAAATAATATAAGTAAATACGAGTAGGTACCTACCTAATTACCTAGTCATGTTCATTTTTAATTATTTCACATACCTACCTATTTAGATTAAAATATCCTTACCTTTTTCTGCATGTTTTAAAACATTCCTACTTGTGTTATTAGTAGTTGGGCAGTAATATTAATTAGTAGATATTACAACTCTTTTCACTTAATTATCCCAAAATTCGCTTAAAGTACAAGTAGGTACCTAAATAATACCTAATAGGTGCTAGTTTATCTAGTATCCAAGTAGTTAGGTATGTTTTAAATAGGTACGCAGATGGTTCTTACCTAAGTGCGCAGAATGAACCTACCGTACTTTTATGCATTACTGGTACCTAGGTAGGTATTATGACGTACCTACCTAGTTAGATTAGTTATCAATATACCTATTATTGAACAAAGAACTGTAGAGATTGGGTCAATAGTTTAAATGACGATTTAATGTCTAGGCACTATGAAAGATAGAATGTAATTGCAATACAAACGGAAAAGAATACATTATAATCGAAAATACACTTATTTCTTTGTGTGTCTCAAAAAGTAAACAGCTATGTAGACACGTACGCGGTCGTAAGTACGTTTGCGCCGCGCGGGAATTAGTCACACAAAATATCACTAGCGACCATCTGGGCATCTGCAACCACTAATGCCATCTACTGGCAACAAATGTAAACACATGTATAAAATATAACGGTCAGTCTTTGTAATAAAAACATTGTTCACAAATAAATGTAAATGTGGCTAAAGATGTGTTTAATCATAACTTGTGATTTAATGTATCCTATTGGAAGCTATTAACCCGGCCTAACGTCATAACTAAAACGAATTAATTAAACTTAACTTGCACAGTGACCAACCTACTTAATAAGTTTGAGGCAAGAATTATTACAATGATTTAGAAACTAACTACCTAGTAGGTAAATGATTTACCTAATTATGAATGGAACACTGGCATGAGTCCTACCTATCTAACGGTTTACAAAACGAAAGTAGATTGCTTATTATTGAATAAAAAGCATTTTTACAAAAAAAAACAACCGCCTTTAAAAAAACACACACAAAACACACATGACTTTAGTTTCGGAAATCGATGGCTTTCTTCCGTTTGTTGTTTTGTATTGCCACCGACTTCCGAAACTAAAGTCTTAATGTGTGTTTTGTGTTAAAGTTATTTTTCACTTTTTAGTTTTTGAAGGCGGTTTGTTTTATTTGTAAAAAGCTTTTTATTTTTATTTTCCGCTTTTTAGTGCCCTCTTCTCATCCAAATCCATTAAGAAACGGTAACACAGTTAAAACAGAGATTGAAAGTAGGTACTCTATATTTTTTTTTTTGGGTTTTGTTGATTTTTTCTTGATAGACCGAAATAAACTTGAATGAAAAAATTATTATGTAACTACCTATAAACAATTGACTAAAAACAAAACTGCACATAGTAAATTAGAGGACATTCAAGAACACTGCGTTTCAGTTTTTACTACATGAGCAATATTTGGCAATATTCCAATTAGTTTAAATCTCACGACAATGTTATTTTGTATTTAACGTTCATAAGGTTAATGATGGTAGGTACGTTATTATGGTCGTTAAAAGATGATGCATGAATGAAGTTCCTTATTTATTTACACTTCATGTAGAAATAATACCTTAAGCAATCTAAACCAGTCAACCAAGGGTGAACCCTTCGTTAAGAACTATTCAAAAAAGTAACTGAACGAGACTGTCAATGTAATGTACTCGTATTATTAAGATGTTAAACTTCAGGAGGTTTGCAGGATTTGTTGTTTATCACCTAACGGTGTCTAAATTAAAGTGTCTCTAACTCCTAAATCGTTCCATTCAGGAACCTTTTGATATTTTAATAGAGCTGTGAAAAATATTTTTCAAAAATCGTAGTGACGAATTAGTTATATTAACCATTTATCTACCATCAACCTTTTGTTCTACGAACACGACTGTTTTGAGCAAATAATACTTATGGGAAGGCACTGTACCTACCAACTTATTCATTAGGTGTACCTACACGTACATAATGAGTAAAATATGTCTTGTAACGACCTACTCATTTTTTCGCGTTCAAATTCTGAGTAGGACGTGTTATTAAACATCGTGTCGTTCTAACTATAAGATGACTAAACAGGCTTAGATATTTATTCTATGAATAAATGATAAGATAGTTTCATTAAGAAACTTATATAGAGTTAAGATAAAAGTATAAAAAGCATATACTAACTAATATTTACCTTAATGGTAATAAGTATGATATTGTAAGAACAGTAAAAACAAATAAACAAACCTACTAATAGGAAACTCAAACGATATCTAGAATGATTATTAATCAGAGTGCGTTGGCGGCTCAATATAATTATTAGCTGCTAATACACCGATGCAGCATTAAAGGGAAAAATTATGGTCAGGCAGAATAATGTATACTCTTTATTATCAGGTACTGCTGAAATATTCCCAAGCAGAATGGTCACATATGCATAGATTTTCATCACCATTTATGTAAGTTAAATGTTTCCAAATTCAAAGTTGATATTTTATACCTCTCCTGTAGTACCTATTAATGGAGGTATGTACTTGTGAGTAAATTCGATAGTCAAAACAATGCTTATCTTGACAATTTATTGATGATCTACACTAGACCACGTTACGTTAAATAATTGGATGATGTAAGTAGAGCTGTAAAGATTGACTTGATGTTATTCACTTCCCTATAAATTAAACGAAATTAATATATTAGCTCACCTTTTCGTATTAGTAAGCTGGTTACCCTACGAAGCGCCTCTCTAGGAGATTTCTGGAAGAACTTAGGTGTCAGATTCGGCGGCAGGGTGAGGGGTTTGCGGGCGCCGCTGCCCTCCCAAGCCACGTGGTGCTCCACTGCCATCTTTGATGAGGCTGTCAGTCGGTCCAGGTGCTCCGTTGAAGCAGGCCTGCCAGCAAGCGAACTTGTTAGACAGCTGGTCAATGTGAGTTAAGAAGGTTGATTTAAGTAAGCCTAGTTGTTTTAGAATAATTTAGATCTAAGTTTATAAGTAAGCAGGTACGTCTCCCTATGATTAAAAATACATTAAGTATTAGGTATATGTACAATAGCATATTCGGAAGAGTCTAAGCGTTAATAGCATTTTTAACGTATTTTGAGCTTCAACAAATTTAAATTTTCCTTAGTATGAGGATAGTAAAATTAATAATATTATTTTGTCCGGGCGAGCATAGGTTATAATAACTGACAGGACTACAAGGTAAACTACGATTCTGATATTCCTGTTTTCCGTCAATTTAGCAAAAAATAATTAAAAGGAATTACCTAGGTATGTTTTGTGTACGTAGGTTATTTCAATTAGGTATATGGATTCAAAAGGCACAGTGGACATACCGAGTTACTTTTGTGACAAATAGAAGAAACAAATAATAAAATACCAGGCAGAATCCCCGAATCTGTTGTCCCCGAGTCTGTGATAGTGTTGTTGCATTGTAGGAATGACTAAACGTAGGTCTGTATAATGTACTACATATTTCTGTTATTTCCTTCCTGTTTATTTGTACTTATTTATAAGTAAATAAATCGGCGGATACAAATAAAATGATAGATACTACGTGTAATGTTAGAATAGGTTGGCAGAATATTGTAACTTCCATCATCATCGAGTATCATAGGAGATCATCATAAGTGAGTGATAACCAACATTTCGTAGTTCCTAGAAGAAAATAAGGTAGACGAGAGCAATTGGTCCAGTATCTCTATGTATGCATTCTGTGCTGGTAGTAGGTACGTGCATACCTGTGCCTCTGGCGAGGGTACCAGCCCCTGGGCGGTCCGCCAAGCCGCAGCAGGTCGGCGCCGGTGCAGACGCCTGTCGCGCCCATCACCGAGCCGCGTCCGTACCCGCCTAGCGTCGCTGAGCTCCCTGTTTGGACAAAAACAATATTTTATTTAAAGCAGTCCGACTCGGGTAGGTTAGATTGGTAGCTTTTTTAACCTATAAACCACTTGCATCTCCTTCGTGTTAGTGGTCTTTAAAACCAGCTGGTAGAAAAAAGGATGACAGACAGAAATATATTTTTTTATTCTTTCTTCACTATTTATTTGCTTCTGCATTTAACCGGCTAATCTTAAGTTAATATTCACACCCATCTTCAGCCGTAACATGTAAATGGGATGACTTAGTTATCCCAGTTAGAAAATAAGATGAACCCAAAAAGTGTGCAGAACAAAAGTTGTTATTACAACTAAAGTACATATTTGGTTGTGACCATGCCATTTAAGCAAGCAGTTCAAAGCAATACATGACTGATACACAAAATATAAATTGACACATGTATAGGCGTTTGAGGGTCAAACCAGACATTGCATAGTGATGTGGATTCCCTTGTGTGATGAGACGTCAGCTTAGGTACCTAGTGTGGGCATGTCTCAAGTATGCACGAAGAGAGATTGGCAAAGAGTATCTTCTGTACTGGGGTGTGATTCTGTAAGACCTCATTCTAAACTTCGAATCTGAATCCGCTGTGAGTTTCTTGATTGGCATTCTAAAAACTCGGTTGATAATTCGAATTTACACTAGCGCCACCCTTGCGAGCGTGTCAGCGAGTTGAACTAAATTGACAGGGAGATTTTGGCTCTGTAATGTAATTTTCCCGTCACTTCGATCCTCTCACTCGAACCCGATACAAAGTGTCAACAAAGGCAAAAGTCAAAGTCAAAGCATTTATTTCAATTAAACCATTTACAAGCACTTTTGAATTGTCAAGGAGTCGATCAGTTAGTCAGAGAGTTGAAGCTAGTTGCTCGTTCCAAAACGTAGGTAGGTCTCTATGGAGAAGAACGAGCAAGAAACTCCACGGACACTCTTTTAAATCAATAGTTTTTTACAAAGTCTGGTTACAAGATTCTTGTTGCTTCTATATGTGAAAACTATAAAGGTAATCTAACAATACAAAACACAAAAAATAAGCAAGATAAAGTTCATGGCAGATAAGAGCTGACCAATCTCTACTGACAGCGCCCGTTCACGAACATGACGCGTGAATCAGCACCATTCAGCTCAACCATTTTAAAGAGAGCCAAATGATCCAACACACGCGCCACCATCAGCGAGACATTTGAGCGAGCATGACAATACTCCCAACCGGCATTGTTATTTTTGTCAAACATATAGGTACTTATTAATATACTTAGTAAATGGCTCCATGGTATTAACATTTACAAAATTTAAATAATGCTGCTAATTTATACAAAACTAAGGTTTCCAATGTATATTTTATCATATGAAGTGTGATAAGTAAATAATTTAAAAATATCTATGTATAATAATAACGATAGTCGTTACTCATGTCAATAGAAAAAGGGGTAGGATACATCCTCTTCTTCCAATTTAGAAATTCCCTAAACTGGCTGTGGAGCAGGACCAGCATTCAGCCAAGCATTTTTATCATAGATATAATTTTCTAACTTATAATATGCTTGTCTACATAGTGTGCGTTTAATACATGTTTTAAATTGTTTTTCATTCAATTGTAGAATATAAAGTGGTATTTTATTATAGCATTTTACACAGTACCCCCAAGAAGTATGTACTATCTAATTTGTTCCTATTTCTAGTATAAACATTATGTCTGTCACCTATTTTATTAAAAAGATGAAGATTTTTTCGAACATGTGACAAGGTACCGTCATGAATATGATGTTAATCTGTTTAAACAATTCTCTTAGAGATTCGCGTTTGCGGAGATTATAGATTGCTCTGACAGCCCGCTTTTGCAGAATAAAAATAGAATCCATATCTGCAGCCCGTCCCCATAGCAAAATACCGTAAGACATGATACTATGAAAATCTGTCAAATGCCGGATCTTTCTGACAGCGTAAGCGACTGATCTTAACCGCCCTGCAAAAGATGTTAAGTGAGGACCCCACTGTAGCTTGGAATCAAGCGTAATCCCTAGGAAAACAGTCCTTTCGACGAATTCAAGTATGTCCTTATTCAATACAACGTTACATTTATTACAACATTCGGCAAAGCGAATCTTAAGCATGGCGTCATTTACGTCGTCAAGGTGCTGTGCCCATCTATTTACTCTAAAAATCAATGAAGTATCATCAGCAAATAACACCATTTGTGGTTGTTTTTTCAGTAAATAAGGTAAATCGTTTGTATAAACTAAAAAGAGGAACGGACCCAATATTGAGCCTTGCGGTACCCCCATTTTTACTATTAAGCCCGATGAATTTACACCATTTATTTGAACTTGCTGCAGTCTATCACTCAAATATGATTTTACTAAGCTAAGCGCTTGTTTACCCAGTCCGTAATGCTCAAGCTTTAAGAGCAGTGTTTCGTGATTTACACAAAATGTCAAATGCTTTGGAGAGGTCGCAAAAAATGCCAATAGCATCTTGTGATCCTCTCATGCCTTAAAGATATGCTTAATTAAGGTGACACCGGCGTCAGTAGTACAACGCCCTCTGGTGAAACCATACTGTTGGTCATGTAAGATGTTATTACAGTTAAAATGACTGAGCATTTCATTAAGCATTACTTTTTCAAACACTTTGCTGAAAACCGGCAAAACTGAAACGGGTCTATAATTATTCGTGTCCTTGCAATCGCCGGATTTAAAAAGTGGTATAATCTGCATTCTGTACTTCATTAAATCCGGGAAAACCCCTTGGTATAGACCAAGGGGATTTTTTCGTTTTTAATTTGTGTATAGACACAAATTAAAAATGAAAGCTAAAAAGGGTGCTACTGTCTCAATAACAGATTTACAAACATTAGTAGACATCCCCCATAAATCTTCAGTAGCCTTGATCTTGAGTTGTTTAAAAGTCTTTATAACGATTGCAGGGTTTATATACAAATATGTATATCAAGGTCATTTTGAACCTTATGCGAAGTAAGAGTGAATAGCGATGTGAGATGCGAGCTGTTGTTTGAATTTTACAGAATCGACCTACAGAACTCCAAGAAGGAAATCGGAAACGTTGCGGACAATTTCTACGTTAGGAGGATGTTCAGAAAATACATATAAAAAGGTGCGACATTGAGCCCTCGGTTTGGGAGATTAGGCACGAAATCCCGACTAGAGACGTCGTGTGCAGCAGTATATGAATGCTTTTGAAGAAGAGAGGAGTTTTGAATTAGATGAAAAACATGATGACATCAAAGGTAAACCACCCACATCTACAATTATTCATGAATGTTATCAGTAGCGTCCTACCCTATCCACTTTGCGCGAAGTTTCTTAGCTAAAGTTGGATATGCCAGTCACATAGGGGCACATGAAAGGGCAGCACATCTAAGTCAACCATCATGATGATTGATGAATAGTTTGAAACGCAATCGCTGTGGTCAAAATCGGCTAGATGGCATCATTATGATCATATATTTTTACATAGATACTATTTTTTTTATTCTGATCCATGTAGTCGCACGCGTACAGTATATCCATTTTATTAATATTTCCTTATTTCATCAGTGAGGGGGAAACTGTGAGAGGGAAACTGAAAAACCTACTGTGAGGGGGAAACTTAAGGGCGCCTATGACCTATGTCCAGAACAGCGATATCACAAGTTTGATGAGGTGACAATCTGAGTACTTATTTAAGACTTATTTTTAAGTGCACATCAAAAATCTTATCTCCCGTCAATTTGTTTACATCTATTAAATATTTTATACATCAAAATAATTATTGTAATGCAAACAAACCGAATGTTCAACAAAACTATTACTAAAAATAATTCGAAAATATGCATCAATATCAATACTTTATTGTATTTTTTCCTCAATGCGCCGCAAAAAACTTGTCCGATTGCCGAAAATACTCTTTGCATATCAAATCATCCTTGCAAGCATCCTTGTTTGCACGCTTCTCATAGGGACGACTTTTAACCACTTTTGGTAATAACTACAATAAAGTAGCAGTTAACCAACTATTTGTACCCATTATTATATTTGATTGTTGATCTCATTGTTTTTAATGTTTAATTCTATACACGTTTAAAAAATAGAAGCTTTTTTTGAAACAAAAATGAATTACAAAGTTTATTGTGCGCTAGTTATTTTTTGATACATAATCATTCTTCAAAATTGTTGCTGAAATAATAATATTTTGAGGTAACTATTTTGCTGCTCAATCAGTATTTTTAGTTTTTTTTTTGATGTTCAGTTAAATACTAGACTTAAACCCTTATTAAAAAAATAGTACTACTATTACACAACTGCCAACAACCCGCCCATGCTTTTGCTGGAAATAGGTTTTTTGAAAAAGAGGTGCTGAAAGGCAATTGTGGCAGACAGCTAAATGAGAAATTGGCTATTAAAATACGAATCTCAGTTGAGTAGGAATCTTCCGACCAGGCTAAATAAGATCCTTTTTGTCATTGCAGGTTCTTACCTGCAATGATGCCTGATGATGGCTTGTGATGAAACAGAAAATATTATATTTGGTTATTTTTACATGCTGTACAGATGTATAAAAAATGTGCACATGTGGCTGGCTTAAGAGCACTGAACACATAGCATTATTGTGATTATTTCTACTAACATGCTGCATACCACCATGCATGACATCATGCGCACGATTAAAGTTTTTAGGTATTATTAGTGCTTGCCATGTTAATACTTAATAGGCAATTTGCTTGACTTGACTATCTACATGTATATTACCTGTTTGTTCAGTAGTTACGGTAAAGGACGCTTCTAATTATACAAGTGTTATCGTTCCGCATTGTAATGTGCATAGTTTTATTTATAAATATGACACATACAAATTCAAGGAATAGAACTATAGGACATTTACCTGATTAACAAACGTAAGGTCACTTTAGGAAATATCTTAATTTTTACACGTAATTGATGTTCTGAATAAGCTCAGTAATGGCATACGGATGGGTCACAGTACCGGTGTTATAAGAAATGTGGACAATCTGGAATTTAATAATTGTACCGCTCTCAATGGGACAAGTGCCCAAAAGGCTAGCAGCATTACCACGTTGAATGGCAATGCTAATTCTTTGGCTTTGTATATATTATATTTAATTATTATTAATAAATGTACCTATATTCTTATTTCATTATTTTGTTAATTGTTTTGTACTGCTTAGGTAAGTGATCAGCAGTACAAAACAATTGATAAAATTGATATTTTTTTTGCTTATACCTACAAATAGAAGCAACAAGAATAATGTAACCAGGCTTTTGTAAACAACTTGTTTAAAAGAATGTCCGTGCAATTATTGAAATTTTTGGAATGTTTTTCTCAGTTTTTCTGAAAAAATGCTGTTGTAGTTTTGAAAACTATTTTGTTTCTAAAAGTTAACAAACAGTAGAGTTTCAACAATAAATAATGTTTAATATTGTGTAAAAAATGTGTATAATCATTTGCCCAGAGTCGTCATACCTACGTCATTAAACATGGCTGAAATCATAGAAATAATATCTTACATATACGTGCGTATATATGTGCGTAGTACATATATCGATGGCTGAAATATTGAGAATAGATAAAGGAAGGTATGCGTATTTGGTAGTTTCACAGTACCCAACATTGTCAGGTAAGTGAGGCATACTAAAAGTATTTGTATCTGAGTGATGATGCGGCCTAAAGTGGGGCACGCTTGCCTAGGATAAACCGGTTCACTCGTGCCTTGAAGATACCCAGATTATATGTATCGGGGAATAGAGAGGCGGGCAGTGAATTCCACAGTCTGGCAGTTCGCACAATAAATGTGGAAGCAAAGCGCTTGGTTCGAGACCGTGGAACTTCAACCATATAGCGGTGACGCTTCGCCGTATCCCTGCTCGTCCGGTGATAGAATGGGGATGGGGGAATTAAGTTGTGCAATTCCAAAGCACACACTCCGAAATGTACCCGATAAAATGGAGATTTTAGGATTCTGTAACCAAAAGGTGCCACTGTGAACAGGACCCTATTATAAAAAATACTTAGTAAGTCTGTCCATCCGTCTATCTGGCACCGAGCTGTAACTTTTGAACCTTAACAGATAGCCAGTAGTCACAGAATACATTTACTATGACCCTTATCACAGCAAATAATAAAAGGAAGGTAAACTATATAACTTTTGTGGTGCGTATCCCTCTGTGTGTTTTTAAGTTTATCGACAGATATGTAGGCCGGCAAAGGTCAAGAAATGCCTCTACGACGTCGTAGCACTTTCGTAGCAACAGATTACCAAAAACCTTTTTTTTTTTTTGCTATTTTACAAGTATACTTTTAGTAGTATTCACTTGTTTGGGATCAGCAAGCGTTCGGTAAATGGTACTTGTCAAATTAGTTCGTCATGTAGGCAGAAAATGTTTAAAAAACGTTAATATTTCGTAATGAATTACGTGTAAAGAACATATAGCGTGTACCTATGTACATGTACTCCATCACACGTGATCACAAATATTTGGCATTTTATGAAATGGTTGCTGACCAATAGACCTCATATTAAACGATGATTTAATTAAAACAAGTCAGCTAACCTATAGACTGTATTGAATTCATGGTGTTGTTCCTTGGAGGCCCAGTAGAGTTTCTCGGTGGGGTGCGTGGTACGTCGCATCCCCGAGCGAACACTGGCGTCTCAGGGAGACTGGCGGATGTCTGCAGGGGACCTCGGCCAGATGCTGCAGCTTCGCGGCTTTGGCGCTGCAGTGTCCTGCGTCTGGCGCCGCTAGCTCCAATATCTGAAAGTTAAAACGTGATAGTTTATTTTGATAGGAAGTAATAATCATTATGATTACAAGATACAACTTAAAAGAAAAAAAAATCCTCATCCCAACCTAGAAATTTCTCTGATATAGTGGTTATCCACAAACAAATAGACTTTGAACAACTATTTGTAGACCATCAAAGATCAAAACGAATAAAAAAATGGAACAAAGTTTTTTTTTAGTTCATAGATGAGGAAAGCTTAAAAACTATTTATTTTTTAAACTATTGTGTAACTTGTTACAAATTTATTTTTCATCCCACCATCTCGGAAAGAGTATTTTTAATCTTCAATATCTGAGGGGAAAAGCCGTTTTTATTCTCTAGAGGATAAAGTAAATTTATCTATGCCATGATCGATCAACATTTTAAAATTATTTAAAGTACTGACCAACAAATATTCTTACATTAATGAATACTACATCCAAATTTCAATAACTTAAATAAAAAAATATTGTAAGTGGTTAGTTAATTTAGTAATCTACTTTTTTATTAAATACACATACGACATATAACATGAAATTAACTGTACAACCTCGTTTTCGTTTCGTCTAATGCTATGTATATATATGAATTATAATAGTACATTTTGTTTCATCGTGTGGTTACACTATTCTATCTATTTTCATAGGATTACAAAAATAATATTATCTCAGCTAAGAGGTAAGTTACACATATTTTAGATATCTATTATTCAGTAGAAACTTTTTACTAAAAGTTAAACACACTAGACTATCTGATAGTCCTGTCGTCTAGCAGCTAGTGCATGGACATATGCCAGTGGAGGTGAGGATTGAGGGACCAGTTTTGATAATCGCTGTCTTCAAATTGCATCAATATTCTTTTTCATTACTTTTTCAAACTGTTTTAAGTCTCTTACTAAAACTTTATGTAGAAAAAGAAAGACTTTATTTATTTGATTCGGTAATATTCACTAAAATATTTATCTACTTTGTGTGTAATGTTTTTTTATAAACTGGTGGAAAAAAATTGTTAAAGTGAACCGATTTGGTACTTTTTTTAAAATTGTTTTTGAGACTGTTTATCCTGTTGGAAAAACGCATAAAACATAATATTTTAGCATACTGTAGGTAATGGTTGTATTAGTCCGGAAAGTTAACTCTGACGTCTATTTTCGTAAAACGCTATAAAGGGATTGTCTTCGCTTTAAAAGACTACCGCAATTGTTATTATTATTTATTATTATTCTTAATAAAACACAATTCATTTTTTTATTAATGACCCGACTGACCCGATTTGTGTATGAGTTTCAGTTTAGATCTGTACTTCAGAATAATAAAGCAGATTGCGAGTCCCCTGTTCTATTAGATACAACAGTACCAAAGGAGTTTAGTGATGAGGTGATGATTGAAAATAGAATCCATACCTGTAGGTAGGGTTCTCCTGTCTGTTGATCCACTCTTGAAGTTACTGCTTCTCCTGTTTTTATTGTAACTGGTTTCCATAGACCGCGTCTTAAGGCTGTTTGTGGTGTCACGATGCGGTGGCACCGCGGGGGGTTCCGAAGGCCTAAAGAACCAAATATTTATTTAAGCACATTAATACATAAAAATATCAGTATAGTATGATAACAGTGATATCAAAGATGTATTCCCATTGTCCCCTCATCTGTGTCCCCGTCACGGGGACAATTATATAGCTACTTGTATACATACGGGCAACGGGGACAACGGACTGTTAAGAAAATAAAATATAAACGATTAAACGCCTTCAGTTCTGTTAATTTCAGGGTGAATATCTAACCTCACCTCTCCGAGTCGAGGTGCCCCAAGTTCTGAGCTCACACAATTTTCGGTACAATAAATTAATGCGGACAGCGTACGGGACAACGGGAAGTAATTTCTTTTTTATAAATTTAACTTTGTCCTCTACGACATGGCCTACGGGGACAACGGGAATGCATCATATCAAACAGTTTTGCTTTATAAAACGTGAAGCATAAATTACCTTCTTCTAGATTCCATCGTTGGTGTCGGTAAAGTGTCGGCTTTCTTGACGTGACGTTTCTCTGAGATCTGCATAATTTCTGTATATTCATCTTCGACTTCCTGCACAGGTGAGGGTGGTAGGGGAGGAAATTTAGGCGACTCTGGGGTCTGCGGCAGAGGCCCCATTTCGTGCCCTAATATCGGCGAGGGGGGCAGCGGCAACGGGGGGTGCCTGTATGAATGCTCAACTATTTGAACATTCAGAGGGAAGTCACCCCCGCTCGATACAGCAGAGTCTGACGAAGACGGCTGTCGCATCAGACTAACTGGAACGTCTTTCGCGCTCGTGGATTTATGCATACTGTTCGACCTCTTCGAACGGTCACGCCGATCTATCGACCGTTGATTCTGTATTTCATTGTGACTCGACGATTTCTGTATATCATGTCTCTTTTGTCTCTCTCTAGAACTATAACGGAAATTGTTTTCTAATATATCTTTAGATACGTCATCACAGTATTCATCCTTATGAATATTCCAGTCTTTAGGTATATATGGGGTAAAGTGTTTTTGGTCCCGACCTTGACTTAATATAGCGCTAATATTGTTTTCGATCTTGCGCAGCGGCGAGGTGTCTCCGCTGGAGCCGGGCTCGCCGCTCTCCGCGTCCTCCTCCTCCTCCACCGTCGTGATGAGTGCCGTGCGGCTGGCGCTGCTGTCGCCGTCCGCTCCGAGGCTCGGCAGCGACACCACGCGCACCATGTTGGGAGGCACCGTGGTCAGTTCATTGACGGTTTCGTTGCATTCCGTCGGGGGTGCCTCCTCTACCTTTCCTTCTCTTATCAGTGACTGAATATTATCGAAAGTCGATGAATACTTCTTAAAATCGGAAAACCTATTTTGAGGCGACAGTTTGTTCTGAACTTTAGACGTATGAGCGCCTTTCTCACTGTGTGATTTTCTACTTTTGGGACTATGGCCGAAGTACTCCTGAGCGATATATCTATCTGGATCGTTATTAAGATCTAAACTAAGTCGAGATTTTGGCGATGTCATCTCTTTACTCAATCTAGAATTCGGTGTGCAAAGATCTATACTATATCTAGAGTTTGGAGTATTAAGCTCACGGCTCAGTCTCGAGTTTAAATCGACACTGTAACGAGATTGCGGTAAACTTAAATCTGAGCTGGGTCGAGAGTTGTACGAGCCTACGGAACCAGAGCCGCTGATTGATATGCTTGACCCCTCCATGGACTTGTCAGCGTCTAAGCTTCTATTCAAACTGTGACTATTGAGTAGGTTGGTGGGAGATTTATTAGTCGTATTCTTGTTGAAACTTGGTAACTGCTTTCGATTTTTGCCTTTTCTGATAACATATGTACCACATGCTAGATCTTGCGCTCGTCGACTCTCTTGTTCGGCATCTGAAGAAGGCGACATAAGGGACTCAGACTGCGTCAGCGGAGGTGGCGGCGGCCAGTACTCCTCCCCCCAATCATCATCTACTCTTTGTGGTATTGAGCTTGTGCTAGAATGTGACTGATCACCAGACTTTCTTCTTCGTCGGCCTATAACCTGTAAGCAAGTAATTAAAATTATTATTTGTAAGTCATTTTCTGGCCATGTACCTAATAAGCACAATTTGTTAAACAATTACCTTTGTGCTTCCTGGTGTAAGTAGAGGGTCATCACCATCGAGTGACACTTCCCAAGCTATGGAATTGCGTTTCGAAGGTGTAGTAACAGCAGGCGGCGGCGGCGGGAACGACTCCTCCAGCGAATCGTCCGAAAAGTGCTCTTCGTCGTTACTCTTACTCGAACTTTTCTTACAGCTCACAACCACGTCCTCCGTAGATCCTCTACACACTTCTCTATGTCTCTCCATAGAACCGGCGAGAGTCCGCGGAGGTAATTTCCCTTTGGGTGATAACATTTCAGCGTCCGACCTGCTGTCGCGTTTCATACTGCTCTTTCTCTCCGAGCTTTTTGTGTTGGAAGGTGAAACTTTTGGTAAGTTGAATGTCGGTGAAAGCGCGGGTTCTTTTTTGAACTGTATGTTTGGCCCAGGATATATCGTGACTGGATGTTCATTGTACGGTTTGTCGTTGAATTCACTGGAGAAACCCATGAAGGGGAATACCGGCGGGTTCTCGACACTGGGTGATTTCTTGAGGTTGGCGGGTGGAGCGTGGTGCCGCGGCGGCAGCCAGGCGGGCGCCGCGTCGGGCTGCGGCGGGCGCGCGCCGTGCTGCAGCGACGCGAACCTGTACGGAGGCACTGGTGGTTGCTGCAGTTGGAAGCCGTTAGCTTCTGTATCTTTTTCCCACCCGTAGGGTCGTTGATGCCTGGTTTTCGGCTGAAATTCAAATATTGACCAGACTAAACAATAGGTATTTTATTATTATTGAAAGTTAGATACAGCTACCAGGTCAAGTGTCCAGGCTACCGGCGACTGGGTCTGCAATTAACTCGGACTACAGTCCCAACTGCCGGATCCATTTAATTTTAATATTTTTCTTCCGGCGACTGGGACCACGCATAAATGTTTGAACATTTATGGTTCAAGCCAAAAATAGTACAGTCAAACGAAAAAATATTTAAAATAATAATTAAAGATAATCAAAGGGTGTTTTTTAAATATTTTGTTTTTTATTTTACCTATTTTTTCGTTTGACTGTACTGTTTTGGACTTGAACAATAGATTTGTCAAGGTAAGTCATTATGGGATCTACACATACAACAATAATAACCTTAGCATGTATTAAACTAGACACCAAAACATCTACTTACAAAAGTGGTTTGTGTAGCCGTGGTGATGCCATTGATACTGATGATGGAGTCCAATCTCTCCTCTGCCTCTCGCTGTTCTGCTGAAATCGTTCGCTTTGCTGAGTTCGCTGGTGACACTCTGAAATAAATTATTATGAGATGGTCAGTAACTTGGTCGATACTCCTTTTGAACAATTGTTGTCTATTTCGAGAAACTGTGGTTTTGCGGTGAAGCTGTCTTGTTTAAAACCTATTTTATTCCTCAAGGTCTGTTAAATTCGGTTTTATTCTCTTCCCGCTAGACCAGCGTAAAACTCTGCAGAGTGCTTTGTACACTCCGACCTGATTTTAAGAAAACCCTAAGAACAGAGTGGCTCGGCAAAGCTTTCTCAGTGAAACAAACTACAACGCGGTAGCGTGTCAAGCCAAATTCAAGCCAAGAAAAAGGAACAGACCACGCAGAAGCCGTATGTTACATTACACGAACCATTATGGAGCCACTTTTGAACCCTTAATATCTAAAAATCTATTTAATTTAAACACATGAAAGGTTTATTCATTAGAACCGCTTAGGTTAACTAAAACCACACATTTCATCAATACAGCTCAACAGATATTGAGATCTAAATCCAAAATCGACATTTTTATCACTGACTGTCTGACATACTTATCTAGATTAAAAGCCTAACCCACTTCCAGCTGACCTAAAAAGTCGAAATAACGCGTCCAGCTGGGTAATTGTGTACGACTTGAAATATTTTCCAAGCAATCGATTTTTATTGAACTTTATTTCAATATACCTACGCATCCACCAAACGAACACACTGTGGCCGCGCATTATCCATATCCATACTTTATTATTATAAATGCAAAAGTAACTAACTCTGTCTGTTACGCTTTACGATGGAACGGCTGAAAGGATTTTGATGAAATTTGGTATGAAAATAGTTTGAACCCTGAGGAAGGACATAGGCTACTTTTTTATCCGCGACTTCATCTGCATCCGCGATAACTGACATTCACGCGGATGAAGTCGCGGTCAAAAGCTGGTTGTGTATGTAACCTAAACAGAAAATTTACAACCATTTTCACTAAGAAACCAGTATGTTCATTAAAATCTGAGAGCACTCAGAGAACCGTATTCTATCTCCATTAACTCCTGAAGTGAGACTCTCTGAAGTATCATGCATAAGCAGAAATGAAGCACCAAACCGGGTCCGCAAAGGAATGAAAACATCTGATATAATTGTTTCAGCGTAAATCTATGTTCACCGAAAGCAAATTAGTGGACGAGCTATACAACGGGTAGGTGCAAAATGTTCATGCTGTGAGGTCTAAGTACTTTAAAGCACCACGCCGGAAAAAGCCACAAAAGCTCTCAGCGAGCACAATTAAGTTAATGGATGACCGGTCTGAAATGAGACTGCTATCTTCAGTTGATAATGTTGATATGTCAGAATACGGTAAACTCAATAGGCGCATCTCAAAGTCCATGCGACACGACTTGCGGTCCCCTTGTCTGTCCAGCGATCAAAATATGGTCGATTTAAAAAGTCCCTGTCTGTTCAGCGACCGTATTTTGGCCGCGTATTTTGGTTGTCAGTGGCAGTCCAGTTTTCCGTATATCTATGATTTTAGGGTATCGGTACTGCTTTAACTTGCACACAATGTAGAATTAAATGACAAGGATGGCATACTTAACGCCGGGAGGTCACTACAATACGTCAAATAATTTTAATTAAAAAAATGACGTTTTTCCAGTCTGTCGGAAAATGCAGAACGGTGCCGTTGTCAGTTGTTTTGTAAATAGCGTTTGTATTTGTGCGTGTTTAGATATGGATTCCCACCAAGAAGAGTAAGTAATAAACAGTTTTTAAGGCATAGATTGTGTATTTGGTAAAGATTTTAGTTCCAAATAGCAATTTCGACAACCATCGTTAGCCGTTTTGTACGCCATGTTGGCGCCATTCGTGATGCGTGTGTATTTTCCCGCGTATTTACGAATAATAATAGGGTATTTTACTCTATAGGAGAAAATATCTATAAATATGTTATTGAGACAGTTTAGGCATAAAGCAGTCGGAAAATGTAAGTTTTAGTTCATAAAATAACAAAACAATTTTTTTAATTAAATTCAAAGTTTTCTGTATTTTTAATCTGTTATAAAACACCGTGAAATAGTAGCGGCCATGTTATTACGCCGTACGGCTGTGTAAACAAAAAATTGTCAACTGTCAGTCAACCGATTCGCGTAGTAGGCTTTGTACTTTTATTATTTTCGTAACCAACGTAATTTTTTCATTATTACACCTATTACAAAATATGCTTTTAATTATTTTTAAATGCTTTACAATTATCATATTTAATATGAGCTCATTTGATACAAAACGAACTGACGTCATTTACGCTGAGCAATATGGCGTCCAGTAAGAGGCGTTTTCGTCAATTAAAATTTAAATGCATTTTTATGGCACTTATCGATTGAATAAAAATTTTGTTTTTTTTTGGTGGCATATTAGCACTACAGAATTTCATTGAGACACTTTTCAAAAATGGGTGTAATACCCTATTATCAAACTGTTGATTACGTGTCTTATTAATCATAGTTTTGTTACTAATAATTGAATTATAACGTCTAACGTGAGAAGTTTGCAAAAATGAAATTTAAAATTCAAGGTCAAGGTCAAGATCAATGACCTTCTATATTTTATTTTTGTTTCTTGACTTCTGGAATGTTTTGATTTAGACAGCATGCCTTTTATTATGTTTTCGATTAGTAGATCTATTCATATTGTAGAATGTTCATGTTTATTGGCAATTTTTTTTTATTTATAGCGACCTAAGTACAAAAAACCGGGAAAAATGTCCTCACTCTGATTTCAAACAATATTAAGAATTTATTTCAAGGCAAAACTGGCCTAATCTACTTTAACGTGTGATAGCTCATGTAATAACGATTCCAACGACATAACTTATACGCAGCTCCCATGTGCAACTTAAGAGATATCGTCGATTTTAAAAACCAGGGCGTAAGAACTAGGACAGATCCGCCATTTAAAAAAAATGGCTGCATAGACCTATGTATTAAGATCGCAATCGAGCGAAACCAGGGCTCCAAAGTGTTCAAATGGAATGCGTCTATTGGGCAAAACCAAATGACGAAACTGAAGATCGAGGACGGCTGTATCATCTCATCGAAACCTGAAAGAGCTAGAGAGGTTTTATGGACAGTTGAACACCACAGGACGACAGCTCATGGTCAGCTCAGCTGAGGACACCAGAGCGACACTGACCCGACACTACACTGAAGATATCCCAGACATCAGCCTGTATGAGATTAGAATGGGCCTCCAACAGCTTAAGAATAGTAAGGCGCCAGGTGATGATGGAATCACGACGGAACTTCTGCGTGCGGGTGAAAAACCAGTACTTTTAGTACTCCACGCCAGAAACATGGCACAGGAGTGTGGTGGTGCTCTTCTTCAAAAAAAGGTGACAATACCTTATTGAAGAATTATCCCATCTCACTCTAGAGCCATGTGTACAAGTTGTTCTCGAGGGTCATTACGAATCGTCTCGAACGCAGGTTTGATGACTTCCAGCCTCCCGAACAAGCCGGTTTCCGAAAGGCTTAGACCATAGACCACATCCATACGCTGTGCCAGATTATACAGAAGACCGAGGAGAATAATCGGCCATTATGTCTAGCGTTTGTGAACTATGAAACAGCATTCGATTCAATCGAAACCTGGGCGGTGTTACAGTCTCTTCAGCGATGCCGTATCGACTATAGATATATCGAAGTGCTGGAGTGTTTGTATAGAAACGCCACTATGTCAATCCGATTACAGGACGAGAGTACGAAACCAATATAAATTGCTAAGGGGCGTGAGACAAGGAGACGTCATTTCTCCGAAACTGTTCACGAACGCATTGGAGGACGTTTTTAAGATCTTGGACTGGGACGGATTTGGCATCAACATCAATGGCGAATACATCACTCACCTTCGTTTTGCCGATGATACCTATAGTCATCATGACTGAGTCGATGGAGGATATTAACACTATGCTCAGGGACCTCAGTAACGTTTCTCAACAGGTGGGTCTTAAAATTAATATGAACAGGACGAAAATTATGTCGAATGTCCATGTTCCACCCGTACCGGTACTTGTTCGGAACGATACCCTCGAAGTTGTCGAGCAATATGTTTTTGTTGGACAAACTGTACAACTAGGTAGATCCAACTTCGACAAAGAGGTCGACCGAAGAATCCAACTCGGATGGGCAGCTTTCGGGAAGTTACGAGATATCTTTCCAAAATTCCACAATGCCTAAAGACGAAAGTTTATAACCAATGTGTGTTGCCATTGTTGACTTCTGGTACAGAGACGTGGTCCTTAACTGCTGGCCTCCTACAAAAGCTCAAAGTCACGCAGTGAGCAATGAAGAGAGATCGGAGTTTCTTTGCGCGATAAAATCCGGAACGAGGAAATCCGCCGAAGAACTAAGTCACCGACATAGCTCTCAAAATTTGCAAGTTAAAATGGCAATGGGCAGGCCACATCGCTCGAAGAACCGATAACCGATGGGGAAGAAAGGTTCTCTAGTGGCGACCACGAACCGTTACACGCAGCGTTGGTAGGCGTCCCACCAGATGGACCGACGACATCGTTGAGGTCGCGGGCATAGATATCCGAGGTCGCGGGCAACCGGTGGATGCAAGCGGCAGGTTTCCGCTCGTTGTGGCGTTCTAGTGTGGGGCCATTGTTCAACAGTGGACGTCTTCCGGCTGATGTTGATGATGAAATCTATGTTCAGTTCAGATCTTTCACTGATCCAAATTTCAGCCCATATCACGTTTGTTCCTCCAGCACTATATGTATAAACTTCCTGGCATGGTTTTAAACGTTTTTGGAGTCCAGGGGTTCTCCAATACCGTTTACGTCTACTATCTGATCTGATCTGAAAACACATAAAACGCCACTCTTCTTCTGCCCAATTTCTGTGTTCACGAACCCTTTGTAAACGGGCTCTACGATTGCAGGGCTCAATAAGTGGTTAACGTAGCGGTCTTATTCATCATCATCGCGTTGTACGATTTCGTCGAGCAGTAATTTGTATGTAACTAATCGTGTCTGCGTGTAGTGATGCGAGCTTGTCCTCCTCTGGCTCTGCCACGCTGCCAATGATGCGATAATGTGTCCAAAGTCGACTTATAACAATCTGCGTAGTGACCAGAGCGATTGCCATAGCACGTTGCTGGAACCATCTTCCAACATTTCCACCGTACCAATCACTATTCTTGGCTCATAACATTTTCTCTCCATACTTTTATATTGATTCCAGACAGAAGTATGGCAGAATTTGTATTGATTTGGCTTCATACCCGTTGCAGGATTTTGACTGAAGATTATCATCTTTTGACCGAAATTCAAAAACTATTTACTTTTCAAATGACGAATTAGACAATCAAGTGTTCATAGGAGTTAAAAAAAATAGTAATTAAAACACGAAAAAAAGTTGGTACTTATCTAGCAATAACGTGCTTGATATAGTAATAATGTAAATACATTTTGGGAGATGTCGTAGTTTTTCTGCGTGACCTGTTATTTTTGCCGTCTAATGTAGTTGAGTTTGGGCTGACTCAATTTGACTTACCATCGATACGTTAACGAGAAATAAAAGTACTTACTTGGGCAATAACGTGGAGATGATCCGCTGCGCCTCCTCGGGCGGCGGCGGAGACCGCGGCGACGGCGGGTCTGGGGGGGAAGGCTCCTCGCGTTCCTCCGTCGGTCGGAAGCCCAGTGCGAACTTCGCTCTGAAATATACCACAAATACATACTTAAGTAAGTTCCACATAACGGTCAAAATTATTTAAAAGTTTTTGTTTCATCAATATGAAATCACCAGATTGTTACTAATCCATAAAACCTACTTTTATCTCAGCCTACCGCAGTCTACTGCTGGACATGTGCCAAAAGATGTGGAGGCTGATGAACCTATTATGTGAGCCATCCAGTATAATCATATTATTCGACTAACTTACGCTGAATATTGTTGTATTACAAAGGTAGAACTGTCTAAGCAACAATAGTCAGCTATACGGCTTCGGTTGGGTATAGGTACGTTATCAACCATTACCTATTTATATCATTGTCTGTTACAGTGGACAAAAGAGAATGTGTTATTATTAGTAAAAGGGTCTATAGACACACAAGATTAGAATCAATAGGTCACTTAGGACAGGAATATGAAATGTGAGAAAAAAAAAGGGGTTTGTTGGATGATAATAAGTCTGTGGAAAAATAACCAACTGTAACATAGTCATGATAACTTATGAGCATGTTCTAGTGTTAAGAGAAATTCATTATTAGTGATTCACATATATCGTGGTGATATATATTATGGGTTTTCCGTTGCTGGGCATACGTACAGCAGAAATTGTCTTCACTTGTCTTCTTCGGAGCAGACCAAACTCGAATTGGGTGCTAATCGCTTTACTTATAATGTGTTTAAAAGAGCTAATGGGTTTACAAGTACTCATTTGGAATAGCAAAATAATCTCAAAACTCAAACGGCGAAAGTATAGTATCCTTGGTGATAACTTTATTTTCGAGCCGTTTGGGGTTGAAACTCTCTGGTCGTGGGGTCCGAATGCTTATCTCCTTTTTAAGGAAATTTCCAAAAGGTTAGTTGACACTTCCCGTGATCCAAGAGCTGGTTTTTACTTTGGGCAGAGGTGAAGCATTGCCATCCAACAGGGCAATGCAGTCAGTCTCTTGGGCACATTCCCAGATGACGGCGATGTGGAGGAATTTTTTGATGCCTTATTCTAATAGTTTATTTTTTGTTTAATAGTTATAGGTTTTTCTTTTTTTATTGTAGGTACGTGTAAATAATATAAAATAAAAATTTGCTTTGTGTATAGTCAGCAAAAGAGATCCATGGCGTGGCGATGGATGTTTTCGAATGGAATTTAATTAAATCATTGAACTGTTTATTCTCTATTAATTTTATTTTATTTTATTCAAAAACATCCATAGGTTTCTAAGTAAACTTCAACTATTTTCGACGACATGGTTACTTACCTCTTTTGCTGACTGCACATCAAAAAAATTTTTTTTTTTCCTTTCCTAGTAAGTATCCAAAGACAAGAATTAGGTCCTCACCTCCTGCCGTTCATGCTCATATATCCATCGTCTTCGGACGTGTGTCCGGCGAGAGGTGAGTCGTCGTCGGTGGCGGGCGTGGCAGGCGTGGCAGGCGTGGCAGGCGTGGCCGGCGTGTTGGGCTCGCGCGCCTCCAGCGACCGCGGCTCGCCCTCGTCGTACTCGCTCAACACCTGGTCCAGCAGCTCGAGTGAACGCTGCACGTCGTCGCACCCGCTGGAAACAATCAAATATATACAAGTATATTTTTATTACTATTCAGAAACAATACATATCAGCAGTAGTCCCAATTACGAGAGTTCAGTAGATAATCCGTGTTTCAGGGGCTACCTATATAATTTACTAATGGTAAGGTAACCTAGAGTAGAGTAATAAGCTCATCAGTGTCAATAAGGCTCTTGGTTGAGGGATTGGATGCTGTGACCACCAACCTGCTGCCCCAACGAAATGAATTATGAGACTATTTCATCTCTTTGAGCTGATTAGCTGATTAGATCATCAAATCTTAATAATATAAAGAAAACTCGCATTTTACGAGGTTTTCAACCGACTTCAAAAGGAGAATTACGTAGAAGGCGACTAAGGGAAAATCTGGAAATCGGGCAGCAGCAGCTTCCGTGTATTTAACAACCTCACTACGATCCCCAAGACGCCTGCCAAGCGTGGGGATTATGGCACCCCCTTATGGGGTAGGCCTATTTGCTCAAAAATGATGATGAACGCTTTTTAAGTTAAGCTAATTGCTTTATTATTTTTGAGCAGCTTTCTTTCTAAACTGCAAAATATGTATCTCTTAGAGCAAAGATAAGAATAGAAACAAATTGTTTTACAGTATGAACAGAAAAACCCGGAATGGACTAAGAATAATTATTATCTATTTGGAAAATATTCCTAAAAAGTATTCGTCGTAAAATAAATATTCCATAAGACTACCTCACATCCACCATTATTTCCTATAGCTTAGTATTCAATAAAAATCAAATTCAATAACTCCGAGTCACCGCAGCACTAGAGCGAACCCAATTTGCAACCGTGCAATTTCCGTGATGGTTTTCTAGTTGGATTGTCATACTAAATAAGTCCGTATAACAAGTGGCGAGCGAGGTCGCACCACTCAATTCCCCGAGATAATGGTAAATTGAACTCATTTCCTTCACGAGGACTGGCCCCGCCTCGAGAACGCTTCCTTAACTGTTCCATTAGAACCGAATTAGAGGATAACGATATAGTTACATCCTTATATCAATCAACTGAATCAACCGTGACGTACTTCCATTACGGTGATTCTATCTGGACCAGACTATGGAACGTTGGAACTGTGGAAGAACTGTCGGGATTCGGAATATATCGTCTGAACTTCTTTTGTTTTCCTTTCATAGGTATATGTATTTTCTTTGAAATAAAATTATTATATTTTAGTAAAATGTTTTTTGTTTCAAGAGGTGTTTAATTCATATTATCCTTTACTTTTGGTGGTCATGACTGTCGTTTTATTCCCTTACCCTTTGGTGTAGGTATAGCTTTAGTTAGAGTATTGTTCTAAAGGTCAACGAAAGTTACGAAGATGGCTTATATTGGAAAGGTTAACAGAGACCGTGGAAAAAAAAAGTTATAAAAAGAATTTATTCATTCATAAAAACAGTTTATTTTAAAGGAAGTACGTCTTGAGTGCTGATGAGTGGTTCTAGTGGAAGGCACAAAGCAACCCTTTAGAAGAAGAGTGCTCCTTCGCCATCTCTCGATAGGCCTCCACCAAGAGGCGGGGGACGCCGGCCGGCATGCTTTTACAGTATTTGCCGATCTTTACATTGCCTATTTGTTTAGGTACAGTTTTACATTTTCAGAACACTCAACGAGTTCACAGATTTTCAGTTTCCACTAATTAGTTTTAAATTGTGTAAAGAAATTTTATATCAAAATAAATATTGATTTTGATTTCATAAATAAATAACGCATCCAAAATTTAAAGCTCTTTTAACTATGGTAGAGTGCCTGAAAGCCCTGAGGCGGTTTTATGTAAAATTCGTGTTATGAATTCTTGACACAGAAAATCCGATATTTGGTGAAGTCACCTATCTCGATGGAGCGGCTTGTCTCCTCCGGCGATCTGTCGCGATCGAGGGGATCATTAGTGTTACCTCTCTAATGATCCTCGCTGCACGGTCGAGCGTAAGGACACTAACAATCAAGTGGAAATGCTTTTTTAGAGACAGTCCATTGGTTCAATTTATTTAGAATATCGACTGATAAAATTTTACCCAATACAATATGAAAGAAGATTATTATTTTTGTTAAAATTATGAAATTCATGTCTATATAGCTACATGAAAACGCTTCTACCTATGTCATAACGATAAGAGTAATTAGAACGTTCATCTATCCGTATTTAGGTACAAAAGATATAATCAATACCTAGACAAATTTACAAAATATTCTAACCTAGAACTAAGTATTAAGTAAAACATAAAACACAAACAAAAACATTGGTTAAAACATTTTGTAAAAAAGTTTAATTTTTTTTAAAGAGATGGGCAACGCTCGTCATTTGTTCTTTAGCGAATGCAACGCATTGTGGGGCCTACATTTAGCAGGTAACACAATATCGGTTCCGCCCGCGGAACCCTACTTGACTATGCTCAGTAGACTTGTGCCTTGTTAGTGTGTGTATCGCGTATTGCATTGTATCGCCCAGCTTGCCACAAAGCAGAGCACTCAGCATGAGTGCCGCGGCGGGCGCGTGGCTGCCTTTGTTTTATTTCACCCACACTCCTGCGCTTTCGAAACTTTTAAGGGGAACTTCAAATTGCGTTTCTCCTTTTAACTGGAGCTGGTTTGCACTGATTAGTTAGACGCAGTCGGTTTAGTTTGTAATTTATTTCTTTTAACGGTCACGGGATGTTATCCTCCTACTGTGCATTGTATATTTATACGTTCCGAAGAACAGGATCTTTAATAAAGTCTTCAAGATGTCTTGGTAAGAAGTGCGTATCAGACGTATCGCCGTGATGTGGTAGGACCACATCTTGATACGGTGAGGCAGGTAATACTTGTGCGGAAATTAACGCAGCGAGGCGGAAGTGCAAAGCAACCCCGGGATGCACCCCCGCGCGGCGCCCTCGGCCGTCGACCTCGCCAACGTACGACGCGCTGCCTCGTTACCTCGCCACACACAATAACAACTCAGTGCCGGCGGCCTCTCAACATGCGGCCTGCTTTCGAAAATCCCAAAGATCAATCGAACCTTAACTCATGGCTACGTTGTCAACAGATGGCTTACTTTGATCTTACGTGTAAACTCGACGTCGGCTCGACGTCTATGACTGCTCTAATTAGGAACTGTATGTACAACTGTATGTAATTATGACATAATATAATCTGCATAGTAATATGGAAATAGTTTTATTTTTACATAGGAGTGGGTAGCTGATGTAAGGCAGGTGTCACGTTGAAGGTAATTTATCATCTCAACCTATAGACGCCCACTGCTGGCCATAGGTCTCCCCCAAGGGGGGTTCAGCCGTAATCGCCATGCTTGGCCGATGCATGTTGGCGATCGCAGTAGGTGTTATGGTCTACTCAGAAGGACGCTGCTGCCCATCCTCTGGTCAATGTCCCTCTGTCGCTTTCTGCGACACCCACGGGTAGAAATGGGGTGGTGCTGCAGCCGGCACCACACGGCATTGGAAGGTAATTTATACACAAGACAAAACACTACTAGCCGCTTGGTGTCCTATTCTTATGTTGTAGGTACCTATGTAAACTGAAATATTATCATCAAAAAACATGCAGGTGTTAAGGTTACATTCACTACTATTTGGTACTAAATTGAATCGGGCTGACACAGGTTAAGACGCGAAAATCCGACAAGTTGGATGAAACTTAAAACTTTTTCAGTCCGGACATAATTCAACTAGTAGTTAAAGCGTACAGAAGTTGGCCAATTAGTTGGTTGGAAGTTTTGTTAGTATTGTTCCTCAGAGGGCTAACACGTAGAGGTGCTTTTACAATCATTAAAGTCGAGACAATGTTAGTACTTAACACGTGATGCGGTGTGTTAAGCCCGCGAAGCCAGTTTTTATGATCATTTCAGGCTGTAGATTATCACTAAGTTGAGTAACTGCTAAAAACAAATGCATAGAACTACTAACTCTTGAAATAATTAAACTATCATCATACTCGGTCCTCTTCATCGGTTACTGTATCGTTTGCACCATCAATGAGATAGGAGCATGCCTATTGTTTCCCCGATTGGCCAGAAACGATAATGTGTTAATGTCTTGTAATCTTTACAAAGCATATTTTCGTACCGTTCGTTTAAAACCTTGCATAGTCTTTTCCCTATGGTTGGCTGACCATATTCTGATTGAACGGCGTTCCTTGCAAACAATGATGGTATTTAGGTACTCCAGACAACTTTTATACCTACAATTAAAGCATGAGGTACATTGTGATCGAAATCTTAGAGGTTCCCACGCTTAGAGTTATAGGAAACAATGTATCAGTGCGTTTTATCTCGCAGAAAAAGAGAAGAGAAACGACCCAAGTTTACTAGGAACTCGAAACTTGCATTTGAGCTTTAGCTATTTCGATATCCTTTCTTTATTATTTTACGGTATTTTTTTGTTTTGAATTTGTTTTTCTAATTCTATCTATATTATTCCGATGACAATAACATCACCTTGTTAGTGTTGAACCTTGTTTAACAAACAAACATGTATCCTATTCCATTTAGTTTGCAATATAAAATAAGTCTGTGGCATATAAAATGGCTTGTTACGTGACTAAAATACAAGCGATCGCTTGTTCGACAATTTTCCGGAAAGTGCTTTCACTAAAATGAAAACTGGATTTCGTCTGTGAATAAGTATCATCTCGGCTGACTTTAGACAATTTCTTGGACGATTATTATTTTGACAACCTCAAATGAGTAGATATAGGAATATGTATTAAATAAACAAGGATTTGTTTCTCATCAAAAGAGTATGTGGTATGAAGCAATAAAAACAATAAAACACATAGTTATCATATAGGTACCAACCACGAAGTAAGTAAGTATAACAGGTACCAATAATTATGTTTTCAATCAAAAATAATAATGTCGAAATGGCCACTTCATTGATCTAAAAAGAAATGTCTTTTGCGGGTAATAAATAAAACCCAAACTTTTGTATTTTAGCTAGTACCTACTTAATCAGTTTAGAAAAATCCAAAGGGAATTGCAATTTACGGCGACAAGTTGCTCAGTAAAAAATATTTTTCATCCCACCATCTCGGAAAGAGTATTTTTAATCTTCAATATCTGAGTGGAAAAGCCGTTTTTATTCTCTAGAGGATAAAGTAAATTTATCTTCAATATCTGAGTGGAAAAGCCGTTTTTATTCTCTAGAGGATAAAGTAAATTGAATTTAGAACATCGTGTGCACTAAGTTTGTGAATTAAAAAAAAAACATTGAACCTATTTACTGCTACCTCTATGGTGCCGAATATATCATACAACTTTTTTTTAATTTGTTAAAAACTCAGACTTTGTAAACGTTTTTTTTTGCATTTAGTCATTTCCTCGCTGAGGTGGAATGAAAAGTTACGTGTTGCACTCGAGTGCAAAGATTTTTCACCTCGTGCTCTTTTGATTCCCTCGCTAACGCTCAGGATTCTAATTTTGAATCACTCGCTGCGCTCGTGATTCAATTTTAGAATCCTTCGCTTGCTCGGTCATCAAAATTGAACACGCGGTTAAAAAGCAACTTTGCACTCTTGTATAACAAATAACTTTTAACGAATAGATATAATTTATTCCTAAACAATTATTGATGCAAACCTCGTTGCAGGAAATTAATGAAGTTGTGATAGTAAGTAATTATAAGTTAATTAATTCATTAGTTTGTTTAAGTGTTTTCTTAGTTTACTATATCTAGAATCTCAAAGTAGGTATATTTGGCACTCGGAAACTACGTGCAACCAATTTTAATCGAATTTTGTGAAATAGGAATTTGGAATACAATAAAGTATGTATAGACTATAACGATGTAAATAGGTAAAGTTGGTAAACCCGTATCAGTCGTTTCATCAAACGCACTGCCATTAATTATGTACGCTCGAGTACATTCAAAAACAAAATAACTTTGTTACATTGATACAATACAATTTTGTTCGTGACGGTCTGGGTCTAACTTATTCAAACGTAGGTGCTTAGGTAAGTGGTACTTATCACATATAATAATAATATATTAAACTATTCAACATATTACTGGAGCATGTAAAGCAATAGTTCAAACTGACTATAAACATAGACATGACCAGATAGCCAATATAATCCACCAGAAACTTGCCATTAAATAAAAATTGATTACTACACCCCCAGTACCTTACTACAAATATAATCCTGAAACAGTTCTTGAAAACGCAACACACAAGCTTTACTTTGATCGAGCTATTCTCACAGACAGAACAATACACTACAATAGACCAGACATAACTTTCATATTTTTTTTTTTCAGCCTAAAGACGTCCACTGCTGGACATAGGCCTCCCCAAGGGCGGGTTTTGCCATAATCGCCACGCTTGGCAGGCGGATTGGCGATCGCAGTATGGTTGTTACAAAGGCACAGCGAACGCTGCTGCCCATTCTCTGGTAAGTCTCTTAGTCGCCTCTTACGACACCCACGGGAAGATATGGGATGGTGCTATTCTTTACGTCCGACACCACACGGACATAACTTTACTAGATAAAAATAATAAAACCGCACAAATCATTGATATAGCAGTACCAAATACACATAACCTACAAAGCACTATAGCAGAAAAGCTGTCAAAATATACAGACTTAAAAATAGAAATTAGCCGAATGTGGCGATTAAGTAGCGTTGCCATTATTCCTGTAGTGCTTTCAACCACGGGTATCATTCCCAACCAACTGCACCAATCTTTAAAAATCCTAGACCTAGCTCCCTCCACCTACCAAGCCCTACAGAAAGCTGCTATCCTGAACACTTGTAGAATTGTTCGAAAATTCTTGCAAAACGACAATGACGCACAAATATCATTCACCACACGAACACACACAGACCCATCGTCATTCGCCCATATACACGGTGACAGACATGCAACACAAAATCTCATCACATCACCACACCACATATTATTATTATTATTATTATTATCATCTACCACATAGGTTAGAATTTTTAGGGTAGCACTTGGCTTCGGCCCGTGTTACCCTGTAAACGCACTTATGGGCCCAGATATAAAAATATATATATCAACCAATAATAATAATAAACGTTTATTTCAGAATTACTTTCCATATTTGTTAGTAACAATGTAAACTTATAAACTAGTGTTAGTAACATTTATTTAGTAAGCTGCATGAGGCACGCCGACCCTGGAGAGTACCTAATTGACTGCGTGCAGTCGTACCCACCGCCTCAGGATCGGAGAGTCCCACCTATCAGCCAACGTTCTAAGAATGGTGTTGGGGCTGGCGCGAACACGGCGTAGCAGAGATGCACATCTCTTGCGCATGATGGCCGTAAAACTATCAACGTTCGCGTCGGCAAATATGCCGGACGCGCTACAAAAACGCGGCAGCCCCATCAACACCCGGAACGTATTGTTTTATTGTATGCTCACGCCACCATATGCCCGCTGCGTAAAGTTCACCCACAGGCTGCACGTGTAAAAGGATTGGCAGTAGGCTTTGAAAAGCGTCATCTTGACCTGAGCCGTACAACGTGCAAACCTGCGGGTCAACATCCCACATCGAACAGCCTGAGACCTGCGCTCTCACTCAACATCAACGTTATCTTTCAAATCGTCTGAGACCCAATGTCCCAGATATTTAAAATTTGCCACTCTTTTTAGAGGACTGCCACACAGCATTTCTGGTGGAACGGTGTTATTTTTTTTTTAATTTTTTTTTATTTGGCTCACCAACAATTGAATACACTTTAAATACAAATATATGAAACACATCCAATATGCTTATAGACTATAGTGTACCAATCAATAGTGTATCATGTAGGTACTACTTATTTGTCGATTGGTATTAAAAAATACAAAAATACTATAACACAAAAAAGTTGGGTATTGGGCGCCTACTTAAAATTCGATGAGTTTTTATACTCACCGAACATAAGCATGTTTTCGATTGAGATCGAAATTAAGCCAAAATGAAAATCGCATCGAATCAAATTTAAAATCAAAGTAAAATAATAATCAGAATTAGTAGTAGTATCAGTTATAGCAACTGCCTGCTTTAAATATCATGAATTCTCTCTTCAGTGCATTATATTTGAGCCCATGCGTACGATTCACGCACGTTAATCAGTTTCCGTAATGCCCTGATCGATGGGCTCAGCAGAACCATATCGTCTGCATAACTTATATTATGAATGCATACACCATCAATATGACAGTCAATTCTGGCCCTGCTGAGCTCATCGATCAGATTATTCATATATAGATTAAACAGCGCAGGCGAGAACAGCCCCCCCTGCCTCACTCCACACTCAAGCCTATACTCAGCTGAAAAAGAGTTTGCCCATCTGACACGGTTCAGTTGCCTAGCGTACCATTAAACAAATTTATAACTTCCCGGGGCACATCCGTCTCATGCTGCAGTTTATCCCATAGTACATTATATGACACTAGGTCAAATGCTTTTGAAAAATCTAGGTAACACGACAATGACATAAATTCATAATATAGGTAGGTATATATTTTCGCTCTATTTTATAAAAGTTAGACAGGTAGGTAGTGTAGTCAATTATGACTATCCTGTTATCTAGGTAAAGCAAGGGTTTAGAATGTACATCTACAATTTTCAAGAAAGTACGTCTATTATTTATTTTTTGTGTAACTGCTTGACCCTCGTCATCATTAAAGCATGTCATCAATCCATCATTAATTTATAACTATGGTGTATGGTTTCTTTATTGTTGTTATTTGTTCTAAGGTTTAAATATTATGTAAGTGTTGCAAAAAGGCTGCAGAAAGGATACATGTAGGTATAATATAACCTACGATATAAAAAAGGCAAAGCTTTCTATTGATCAAACGCCTTTGTACCTTTGGCTCGCCCAGGTTTACAAAATAAATTAATGTAAGTGCACAACATGTATGTACAAAGAGCTGTCTTAACATTATTGAAGGGCTGACTTCTAGCGGAAAATCCTCGCCATCTTGGTTGTCGGAAGGAAGCTTTGAGGACATGCCAATAACCGCTGAAGCGGTAACAACACCACGCACAAACAAGGCCCGGAAGCAATTCCACTCGTGCGCGCATGCAATAAGGTTGACATTTCAAATAAGCTTTCACTATTATCGGCTGCAGCGACTTAAAGCAATTTCGTGAGTCAATATTGAACTGTTCAACTCATAGGAGCGATGTGTTCCCCGCACTAAAATACTGTGCTTATTCACTGAACCACTTAGATGGCTGTGCGCCGATCCTTCCGAAACAATTTTTGATATTTATTTTTGTTATTGTAAGTTTCATTTCGTACTTAGGTAATCAAAAGATTTGCTCCCTCCTTTGGTACTTGAAGACATCCTTTGAATACAACCGACAGACGTTAATCTGATACGTTTGAACTTTCAAGGATATGAAACTATTATATTAGTTAGTTCACACAGTCGATGTATCAAAGTGAGAGTAGATTACGCTCGGCGTCGTCGGATTGCGGTGTTAATTAAGCAATTAGGTCTCGTCAGCGGCCTCAGCGTACTCGTCAGGCGGCCTCAGTATACCCGACAGACGCCACGCCAGCCTCGTTAAGGTATTAAAACGGCCAAGCAGCCTCCTGCGACCTTATTATAAATCCCAAAGGCCGACTGGTACTATACTAACTATACGTATAGAGACAGATAATAAAACGGACTAAACCCTTAAATGACGAGGAAGATTTATAAGCCGTGATTAAAATAAAAAGAAATGTGTTTGAATAAAGTCGTTTTTTTTTCTTTTTCTCTACAGAACCAATATTTTGTTGGTACTAAAAGGATATTGGTTAAGCCAATATTAAAAAGTAGATGCAGTTTACAAGCGCTACTTGTTTGTTTTATTATAATAGTCATGTGCTACACCTACACGGAGCTGAATATTGTACCCAAAAAGTGTACTTGTATTTTACTTATGCGTACGGTCTGTAGCTGGATGACAGTTCCACCCTAAATCACGTGTGAGTATTTCATCGAAGCTGTGTTCGCGACGCGTGGTTATACATATTACACAGGGTTCAGGGCGTGGGAATGCAAAATATGTGGTACATCGCATTTTCATTTTAATTACGAGTGGTCGGTAATATTTCAGGGGAATAAACGTTCTCCCTGCTCAAATTTACGGTACGAGCGCGAAGATTAGTATTTATGGATTTACTGCTCGTGGTGTAATTAGTGGTTATCAAATTAGTGCAACGGAAATCGTTTTTACGTTTAGTACCGTAGTGCCAAGCGGGGGTCTAAATGGGGCCGCGATCGCGTGTCTTTTCTACTTCAGGCACAGAATACTTAATAGTACTACGTACAGAAGGGACACTCCCTTCCCCGCGCTATATCAGATACCGCACCCTCACCCCGCACTAGGAGGGGCTAACCGCCGACTCTTTAGCCAGGGCGCTCAATATCGTAAGAACTGCAGAGCTGTAGGTACTGCTGACACAAACACACAATTTTGCGATTTATTTTGTTTTAAGTTTTATTTATTAGTTTTAATCTCGATGATTCATTTATTTTCCAAGTTTTCGTCGTTTTATAATAATACAATTAAAACTTTCGTAATAATAACATACCAACATTACCAGCTATTAATATTGCTCTCTCTCTTTATTGTCTTTGTTATGTACTTATATGTCCATTTCTTTCACGTTCTATTCATTCTTGGAATTGAAAAGTAGTACCCTACGCACTAACTTTGTCGCGTTGCCCCATTGCGTTGCCGCGTAATGGTACGGGGCGATCGTGAATTCCATATTTTGTAATTAGGTACCTTAATTTACCATTATTGATGAATAAATAAACCTCTTTACATAATAAATATTATAATATTACTTTTATGTCATTACAAATCCGAGTATTCAAAATCAAATATCATTTATTTTATTTCTTTAAGAAATAAATAATTGACCGCTCGGACAAGATCACTTCATAATAATACTCGAAACGTTCGGGTACTTCCGTCGTCGTTCGGTTCACCCGACGCAAAGTGCTGCACTTTTCGCGCCATTTTGTACGCCACGACATCCAACTGATTCAACCCTACTAAAATTCACGCACACATTTGCACGTGTACAGACGTCATTTGGTTTTGTAGTAGTAATAGGTAATTATTTTGCAAGTTTTGTACGAAGTGTCCGAGGTGTGCTTCAGGTCTGCCGGCGAATTTTAGTTTCCATAAACTTAATTGAGCGAAACTCGAAGCTTAATAAAATTATGCTACTATAGAAAGTTATAATTGAAAACGAATATTTTGTTAATTTATCAAGAATTTGAGAATTGGAAATAGATAGCACTTTATGTAATTTTATCTATAATACTGAATCTAATATTATGTAAACTAATACTAACACAATACCGGTCAAATGACATTGCCTACATGCTCAACATTGCCTACATTCTAAAAAGTTTAATTATTGCCGCTGAGAAATGTTTTTGCTGTGTATGGTATTACTAAAAGCAAGTAGGCTATCTATATGGCAAAAAACATTTCTCAGCGGTAATAATTAAACTTTTAGAATGTAGGCAATGTTGAGCATGTAGGCAATGTTACAGCATTTGACGGTACTAGTCTAAATCCTAGCTATACAATTATATTACCAACCTTATTAGTTTGGCTAAATATTTATATGTATAAGCGTAAGTAGGTCTGTATGTGTCTGTGTGTGGTCTGTGTAAGCTCCACGTTCTAGAATTTCTCTAAATACGAATGCAAAGAAAAGAAAATACTAAAAACATAACATATAAATATCTTATATGCCTTTCCAATAGCGTTAATTACTTATATTTTTATTTTTGTACAAGTAGCTGCGGCAGACTCCAGACAGGCAAACAGCTTGTAAAGTGAGTCAATGTACATGTATGTATATTATTTCCCGTGTTTACAATTGTTCGTATACTATACATAAGGGTTTCTGTGTCAAGTGTGTTTAATCTAAACGCTCATTTTGCTGTAGTAATGTGCAGTGCTATTTCTACAAGTGATCAACGGAATGTATTAAGAGATTTTTTTTTCAAAAGGTCCTGCCAGCTTACACGAACATCAATCACCATTTATGATTTTGGTACAAATTAAAAAAAAATAAGTTTATTTATTGGCCCTTTTACTTTTACAAAAAATCTCTAAAATTATTAAAAATAAAATTTCTTAGCTGCAAGCGTTGTTGTCGCGTCAGGAGACCCAAGCTTATGAATTATTCCCACCAAAATACTAATAGTTATTTGTTATACAAGAGTGCAAAGTTGCTTTTTAACCGCGTGTTCAATTTTGATGACCGAGCAAGCGAAGGATTCTAAAATTGAATCACGAGCGCAGCGAGTGATTCAAAATTAGAATCCTGAGCGTTAGCGAGGGAATCAAAAGAGCACGAGGTGAAAAATCTTTGCACTCGAGTGCAACACGTAACTTTTCATTCCACCTCAGCGAGGAAATGACTAAATGCAAAAAAAAAAACGTTTACAAAGTCTGAGTTTTTAACAAATTAAAAAAAAGTTGTATGATATATTCGGCACCATAGAGGTAGCAGTAAATAGGTTTAATGTTTTTTTTAAATTCACAAACTTAGTGCACACGATGTTCTAAATTCAATTTACTTTATCCTCTAGAGAATAAAAACGGCTTTTCCACTCAGATATTGAAGATAAATTTACTTTATCCTCTAGAGAATAAAAACGGCTTTTCCACTCAGATATTGAAGATTAAAAATACTCTTTCCGAGATGGTGGGATGAAAAAATACTTGTTTAGCGGATGGATCATAATATTACTAAGTACTTACTTCAAATAAACTAAAAGGGCCAACAAATAAATTTTATTTTAATTCTTTTCAAAGCCATTTTTTTGCTGCCGAGGGATTTTTAAATTTATTATTAAATTTTAATTTTTACTTTTTAAATTACGGGAAGATAACGCATAACGAAAAGTAATAAGTTCAATAGTTTAGCTAGAATCTTTGTATAAGAAATTTCTATCATCTTATTGAAAGAAATCTTCGGATTGGTTTATCGAATCTTCATCGTTCATACCTTCTCCCCAAAATCAGCTTTCTATTAAAACCGGCGTTCGAATCGGTCCACCCGTTTGGGAGCAACGGTACACAATATTATTTTCGAATAGAACTGGCACTGCAGTGTGTGTGCCAGGATACACACAAACTTAATTTTAAGCTTAGAAAGATCTTTGTTCTCGTAAATAATAAATTACTTGATTAAAAAAGAGAACGAATTTCTATTTAACTTCAAGCCACCTCAAATCGTTTGTATTCAATAGGTATTATCTAGACATTGCAGAAAAAACAATTAAAGAGTAGTAAGAAGTACCTAGTATCTATTTGAAAACCAGTTTTAGTATGGTTTTCAACTTTAAATTAATGATTCAGGGTTAGAAGTTCAAGTAATTAATCCTAAAGTTTTTTAGTGACCAGTTCAACAAGAGAACTATAGAAGACATTAGTCAAGTTAAGACAGTGGTAGTTAAATTGTGTCTGGAGAGTTGCAATTCCGACTATCGATTTTTGGCTGCGGCCAGACGGACGACGACGCGCCAGTAAAATCTATGCTTTCTGTGCACACAACTCCAGAACTAACCCGTTCGCATCCTTTAGGCGCTAACAAGCGACTTTTGCAGATTTTAAACTGACAATCACGTCAAAATGTGTACTGTAAATGATTTGAAAAAAATATATGTTAAACTAGAACATTCTCTTCATAATTTAGTATGTGAATATTTCTGATTAAGTTCATATTAAATAGTTTAATTAAATCGTGAACTTGTGTCTGACGCGGACAAAACATTGATAATCACACAAAATTTAAATGAAACTTTTACAATCTTACAGATAATTTTATTATCTATCTTTAAGTATATATTTTTTTTAGTTAAAGAATACATCTTTTATTTAATTTTTTTCGACTAAACTTTGAGAGTTTTGGACGCAGCGCATACGATTCTCTGGTCGCTCAAGGTCGCCGGCGTATATCGTCGCCTTAAATAGATAAACCATACGCAGATAATTTAAATATTCTAAACAGTCCTTTTCTTTTTATTTACTTATCGTCATTTTAACGTTACCTACGTATTCATATTCATAATATTTTTGTGTGGCCGCCATGAGCCTTTAAAATGGTTTACAAAAGCGTTGCACCACAATGCCGGGCAAGAGAATGATGGTAATAATACAATCGAGGGTTCTACGCTTCATAAATACTGACACAGCCCCCCTCAGATTCATAAAAAGGATGCGCAATTCTTACAATTTGAGAAGTTTGCGAGTTTCTCTTTATGTTTGTTGTTGCGTAAAGATTACTTGTTAAACTTTTGATATGAAGTGTAACAGGGACTGCTGTCCAATAAACATTTCTTATATTTTATCGGGTTATTTCAAATTCAAATTCAAATTCAAATTGTTTATTAATAAGCAAGTAGGTACATTACATATATTATGTAGAATAAACGGTGATCCCCAAACTAGACGTTTGTATCTTGGGGGTCAGAGTTGTGTACATTTTGATGAATCCATAATAGTGGTACTCAGTGAATATTAACATAGTAGTTTTAGAAGTGAAGTTGATAATTTATAAATGACTAAAACGAAATAAAATGCAATAAAAAATACAAAAGAAGTTTAAATTCTTACATTAAAATAAAGAAAAGATAAATAAAATAATATAAAATAAAACTATCTATAAATGTGTGTGTGTGTGTGTGTGAGAATGCCAGTTTGTGCGTGTGTGTGTCTGATATTAGGAGTGCTGTGTTGTCTTACATAATATTGTGTTAATTTATTTATATGATCCTTTCTGTTTCGTTGATAAAGAAAGCAGTCGGTTTTTAATAATATTAAATAACATTTCAAGAAAGTGAGTTCAATGGTATTTCTTCAAATCTTATTATACTGGGCTGCATTTGATTGGGGCGACTGTTAGTATCTTATCGACCTACCCATGTATGTACTAACTTGGGATTAGACAAAATATGTAAGAATCTGTTTTAATTGCAAATATTCAATAGAATTAGTGGTTATCTAACTATCTGACGTTGCTTGCGTCGTGTAGTGTCAACTCAATTTGTATTATTTATTGAATTAACATCGAATTAATATTATTGTTAAGTTACATGTTCAAATGGAAGTTGTTGTGTTTGTTTATTTTTTATTTAATTATTTATTATGAATTATTTCAAACATGTTGGGAGAAACGCAGACGTCTGTCTGAAATAAGTATTGTAGCAATGACGTGTGTCTATGTACATTTTGTTCTTTTACTCTATTATATAATGTCATTGTGCTATAATGTATTCCTGATTAATAAGTCTAAATAAACAGTTCGAGACAAGTCTTGACCTTTATTTAATTCATCAGGTTATGGGCCTCTCCCTGCCTGTTTAAAGTTATCCGTAGAAATATGTGAAAAGTGAATTTAGTGGATTTTGGTCAGATTAAACAACAACCTATAAAAAAGAATTGACGGTCGCCGAAGTTTTTTTTCATTTCAGATAAAATAATTTGATGAAAATGGCATCAAACAGTTCTTTGATACCAATTAAAAAACTTACTGGCCGAGATAGGTAACTGGACAAGCTGGAGTTTTGCTGTGCGAGTTTTCTTGGAACTAGATGATTTATGGGAATGTGTCAAAGGCACAAATTCTGATCCTAAAAAAGAAAAAAAGGCCAAGTCTAAACTGATATTATTAGTTGATCCTATCAATTACTATGAATTTTCATATGAAGGACATAGGAAAAGCAGAACTATGTATTGGATTTAGGATAACACATGGTCTTTAGTAAACTTACCTGATGGGAAGAAAGGTATTCCATGTAAATGGGTTTTTAAACGAAAATTGAATCAAAATGGAGAAATTGCTCGTTATAAGGCTAGACTCGTAACGTAATTAAGGGCTACAAACAAAGAAAAGGAATTGATTATAACGAGATATATGCACCTGTTATACGATACACATCGATTAGATATCTAATTAGCGTGGCTGCAAAATATAATCTGCAAATTTATCAGATGGATGCCATTACAGCATTTCTGCAAGGAGAAGTTGATGAAGATATATATATGTCACAACCACCCACTTTTGATCAAGGAGAGAAAGTATGCCATTTGAATAAAGCAATGTATGGACTCAAACAAGCCAGCAGACAGTGGAACAAGAAATTAAACTCTGTTTTGTTAGAGATTGGCATGAAGCGATCAAAAGTTGATCCATGCATTTATTTTCGTATATCGAACAAAAATTACATTTTATTCATCTCTGTCTATGTCGACAATTTGCTTTTATTTTATAATAATTCTAAAACAGGCGAAGAAATAAAGAAAAGGCTTAAAGATAATTTTCATATGAAGGACATAGGAAAAGCAGAACTATGTATTGGATTTAGAATAACACATGAAAATAAAAATAAAATATCATTGGATCAATCAATGTATATTAAAAAAATACTTTGTCGTTTCGGCATGAATAATTGTAAACCGATTTGGACTCCATGTGATCCAAATGTTCAGTTAAAAAAGGCCGAAAATGAAAAAGAAATATTGAAAAACATACCGTATCAAGAAGCCATTGGGTGCCTATTGTACTTGTCTCAAGGGACAAGACCTGACATAGCATATATTGTAAATTCGTTAAGTAGGTATAATGGTAAACCTACTGCAGAGCACTGGACTACACTGATGAGAGTCTTAAGATATTTAAAAGCCACTATCGATTATAAACTGACATATGATGGCAATTCAGATGGTAATATCAAAGGCTATTGCGACGCTGATTGGGCCAGTCATGCCGAGGATCGTAGATCCTGCACAGGATACCTTTTTGTTTTTCAGGGAGCTGCCATAAGTCGGTGCTCTAAAAAACAACCAACTATAGCCCTATCCAGTACAGAGGCTGAATATATGTCTCTGGCCTCTACAGTACAGGAAGCACTCTGGCTGAAACAATTAGAAGAAAACTTCTGGCCTGAATTATCAGATACTCCTATTACTGTAAACTGTGATAATCAAAGTGCCATTAGCATTTCAGGTAATGAAGGCTACCTACCACGCAGCAAGCACATTGATGTCCGTTATCACTTTATCAGAGAGAGGATCGCTGCCAAGCAAGTTTTTGTAAAATATCAAAGGAGTCAAGACATGGCTGCTGACCTCTTGACCAAAGGATTGCCTAGACCAAAACATGAAGCTTTCAGCAAAATAATGGGTCTGCGTTCAGGAGAGAAGGTTGGGAGAAACGCAGACGTCTGTCTGAAATAAGTATTGTAGCAATGACGTGTGTCTATGTACATTTTGTTCTTTTACTCTATTATATAATGTCATTGTGCTATAATGTATTCCTGATTAATAAGTCTAAATAAACAGTTCGAGACAAGTCTTGACCTTTATTTAATTCATCAAAACACAATGTAAATTGTTATTTAATAAATTAAATTAAAATTAGCTCTACTTTCCGCAGGTGTTTCTATAATAACTATATACTGAAGACTGGTCAAGCAAAATAAAAGGTATCTACTCTGAATAATGTTAAATAATTGTTTATTTGTTGACTCAGTACTTCCAAGTTACGTAGGTACTAAGTTTAAGAGAAAGAAGCAGAATACAAGACATTACCAGCACTGGAAATCCTGAATAGGTAAACAAAACAAAATCGTACAGTAAAGTAATTTTTACGAATTAATAAATTGTCGCCTCCCTTTCGTACGACGACACTCGCCGAGGGTGACGGTGGCTCCAAAGCGCCGAACATAGGCAAATGTCGGCGCGGCTCCACAATAAGCGGAGACGCGCCGGATGCTGCAGCATTAGCCGCGTGATTTATATGTCTGGCAGCACTACTGCGCTAACTCCACAAACAATACAGGGGTTGCAACAACATGTACCTATCAATGGACAACTCTTTCCTACCTACGCTATGGAGCTTAGACAAAACAATATCCAAAACGTTATAAACATGCAAATAAGTAACAGAGGGTACCATATCAAAGAGATAATTCTGAAGGAATTTAAATATGAATGGGTAACTTTTAAAATGCATCGAACCGGTGAAATTGCGGCCTTTTCGATTATCCAAGAATAAAAACCAAAATGAAAACCAAGTCTCTTATTTGACGTGGTTAGTTTTGTTAGGGTCGTGTTTAAAAAGCTTGTCATTCATAGATAATAATATTCACTAATAATAACCACTTTCAATGGTATTGCCATGAATAAACGACAGAGATGCAATTTAAATTTTATAATGTGATGTAGCAGTCTCATAAGCTACAAATAGACGGGTTAAAAGAGATGTCATTTTAAAAATCAATATAATCACGGTCGTTTACCTAGCCACCCCAACAAATTGTTGAACCCCATCGGTCGCCCGCGGTGCACTCGAGCCGCCCCGAGCCGAGGTATCGCTCTTTAAAACTTGTGGGTAAAATTTGATCCCATACCCTTGCCACGACTGTAGGGGTAGTCGGGACCTATCTGCAGTTAATTATCTGCGTGCAGAGGGGACGATCGGGGGAAGACATCGCAAAATGCCAATTTCTCCCCCAGCTACCATTCGGGTCCAAGATTCACGTTGAACCATTGGAACGATAAGCCCTTGTAATTAGTTTTAATTAAAACCATAAGAAAATAAATGGTTGATCGATATCGAAATGTTATTTTGGTATTAAGGCTCCATTCTTGAATTTAATCGCCTAGTACGCTGATAATAAAGCAAAAACGTCAGATTAAAATTCACTGAATATTCAGGCTGTCTGCGACTTTAGCGATAAACTGTGCCGATTATTTATAACGGGCATTACAGTAAGAAGAAATTCGTATTCCTATTTGGTAGCAGGTTGCGTGCTGTAGTTTTTGCTTATCCCGGTGGGCTGAGTATATGTATGTTATGAATGTGTACATGAAATTCGTAAAAGCGTTGCAAAATATAATAATGTGCTGTGAAGTCATTAAGGTAAGTCTTGTGAGAACGAAAGGCGTTAGCGGGACATGTGGGTTACAGGACATTCAGTGAGCCTGAAAGAAACTCCCTCCCATCTACATTCATCTCGAGAGTGTAATTACCGCCATCCAACGGATAAATTACATTAGTCACACATGTTGTGACGGTCACCTGCTAATTGATAGTCGCGGTGGTGTTACGACGTCTTCTACAGTGGTTAACGATGACGTGCTCGTCTACAACGTCGCAAACTGCAGCACGACGCTTTGTCTTGGCATTTAGAGAAAGTTTAAAACTGTGGCAGTTGACGGGTGAATAGAAATAAGTGGTTTAGGATGGGGTAGTTTAGTGCGTCCGTGTGTGGTTGTAGGGAGCAGTGCGGCGCGCTACGGCGCCTCCCCCAGTAATTAGCCAGAAGCGCGGAGTGACGCCGACGTCCGACATGCTCCCGACGCGCCGTTGTTTGCTAACATCACTACTTTCGCAGACATTCATAAAAAGCATTTAAGATGAACATTAGCTGTTTACGTAGGTACATTCTAACAGTGGCTAAAGTGGCTATGAATAAGATGCTCTATCTTGTTCTGAATTGCGACAAAGGATAAATGTGTGTATATGATTATATGATATTCTAAAACTGGTTGTTGGTGAATAGCAGGTTCCAAACGTTACATAATATTGTCACATTACAGGAAGTTTATGAATGTACTATAAAATAAAACTAAAAATGCACTAAGACTTTTTAAAAATATTGAACAAATATTTGTTTATCTCCTATTACAGCACTGCAGTAACATGGCACGGCAGGCAAGTTTATTACAAAAATTAACACTTCACTTCCTCGTCTTTACAGTATTTGTAAACATTTGAAATTAATCAGCGTCTCATTTACTCATGTGAACCGAAACAATAATACGACACGACATAGGAAGCCTAAACGGAGGAAGGGGAGTGAAGCGGGGGAAGCGGAATTGCGTACAGCTTAGCTCGCTGTTTTACATGCAACATAAACAATGTGCTTACAAATCTCACAATATCATCTAGTCTGGAGGAATGCTGTGCGAGAGTGAAGCCTCACTTGAGTGCCTGCTCGTTAGTGTGAGAGCTTAAATTACGCCACAACTTTACAGCAACTCTTATATGCGTAACTTCCCTAAAATATGCCAGACACAACACTGAAAATGTTTCAATTTAGTTTATCTGTGAACTGACTCGCTAACGATGTTATGAGATGAGCAACGCCCCTGAAAAATATCGAAGTGTTACTAACTTCAGCTTTATTATTACATCTTGCGAATAAGCTGTTCTTAAGAGTGAAGAAAATGTATTTATTTTTTATGTCACTCGACTGAAAATGGAATCGGTTACATTATATATATGAAGTGGCAAACGAATGTAGATGAATTCCAGTGTTTTACATGGAGCGACTGCCTGTCTGACCTCTACAACCCTCTACTAAGGCTGGTCGTCTGGTACCCATAACGACTGTCAAAGATTTACGAATGACAGACGATATCAACAGCTTCATGTGCTTTCCGAGGCACTAAACTATTTCACTTTCGTCGTCGTTCGTTTCGCTTTTTTTAATGTAATTTTCGCATAACTACATTATGCAAAAGTTTCCTTTGAGTACTTTCCTAGCGTCTGAGGCTTCTCGGGCGTGCATCTGCTGGGTTGCGCGGGGGTGCCAGTTCTCCGAGGGCTGTGGGGTGGGAGGGGGGGGGGGTGGTTCTGGGACCTTCACTCTCGTCCGCCACCAGGCAGCACAGCTCCAAACATCCCAACTGCGCAACTTTTTGTTAAGCCTTTCGTAACTCTGTTATCATGATATTGTGTGTTAAAAGAATTCGTGGACTATCGCAACATCTATAGATTTCGTGCCGATATTTGTAAATCTTCTCGATTTTTGTAAATCGCAAATTGATTTCTATTTTTGTTGCGTACATTGTGTATAATTTTTAACACTGAAAAATATTATAAGTGAGCGTATCTTGCTATATTCACGGCACTGCGTTAATCAATTTGTGGGTCAAGGTGAACGTGATTAGTGAAAAATGCAATGGAATCGTTGATTGACACTGGATACCTACCTACTAAACCTGAGAACAAAATGTTAGTTCCTACAAACCATTAAAGGCAGTCATTCTAAACCCAACGTAAAAGGAGGTAAAATAGGGGATGAAAGTGAAAGTTTATTTGAGAAATACATTATTTTATATTAGAAACATGAAAATTGGTATTTGTATTGTCGGTGAGATATTAAAAGAATTGTGTATCAGTTCGTTTTTTTGGAAAATTCACATCTTAGGATATAAAATAGGGGATGAACGTATTTGGACAATACGCGTATTTTTAAGATTAGAGAGATGGCAATGGTATTTAGTTTTACGGTTATGATTAAAAAATAAACGTTTTAGTGTTGTTTGGATATTTTACCTCTAAGGGGGTAAAACAGGGACAATTTAAATGGAAAACTCGTTAATTTTAAAATTAGAAACTTGACAATTGGTTTCTAGCTTTTGGTTTGAACCTATAAAAATACATCATGTTCCAGTGTTATTTGGATAATCCAGAAGGGGGTGAAATATGTGGATAATCGAAACTACTGGAACTAGAGACGTGAAATTTTGCACAAGGTTTATAGGCGAGCACTAAAAAAGTTTGGAAATTCAATCCATAAGGGGATAAAAAAAGAGGGAGTTGTATAATATATAAGCACAAAAAATCTTATTTTAATCAAATTAACACTTGGCATGAATGCGAACCTAAGTTAATAAATAAGGAGGGTTTTTTTAACTACCCCTCGAAGGGGGTCTAGGGGGTGTTGAGTTTGTAGGGGAATTACAAAATCTATGGACAAAGTCGTGGGCGAAGTGCTAGTTTATTTCATTAACACAGACTAGTTTAGGTATATCTGTGTTTATAAAATGATTTTATGGAATACGGCAGAAGCAGAACAATGGGATTACACAGCCTACGGTATAATAACAGCTGGTCAGCGGAAGGCCGACGTCGTCCATTATGGAAATTGACAGGTGGACGGGGTGCCTAGTCTGTGAGACATTAGCAGTACCTACCTAAAACAGATTTTTTATTATCTTTATGCAACTATGGTATCACTGCGACCAGAGCTGATCATGTGATTTACTCAGTGTATGTATGATATGAGAAACTAATCCTACAGAAAGAAGTTTTCGTAGCGTTATATTTTGCAATTTCAGGGTATTACTACACCAATCTATCGATTATCGATCGATGCCATCGGTCGACATCGATCGACGCTAACTAATCGATCGATTACAGGTCGATGGCATCGGTCGACGTTGATCACCACTAATAATAATCAGCCAGCTTGATCGACGTCGACTAATCCATTCTACCATCGATCGATCGTCGATCGACAATCGATCGATTGGTCTGGTGGAAACTATCGATCGACGTCGACTAATCCATTCTACCATCGATCGATCGTCGATCGACAATCGATCGATTGGTCTGGTGGAAAGTATCGATCGACGTCGACTAATCCATTCTACCATCGATCGATCGTCGATCGACAATCGATCGATTGGTCTGGTGGAAAGTATCGATCGACGTCGACTAATCCATTCTACCATCGATCGATCGATTGGTCTGGTAACACCCTTAGAGGTTTTTTTTTTTTTTTTTGGGACAAGCCCTCCACACTATTCCCTAACCACTGTAACTCCTGTAAGCCAGAATCAACAATGGCGACCACCAGAAAAGCGCCAGAGCAATGAAGCTCGACGAGTTCCAGAGAAACGATTCAACTGTCTTGGATCCCGCAACGAAATTAATCAGAAAAGAACAGCGGAGGAGTAAGAAAAAACATATTTTCCACTTCCCTCCAAATCAAGCAGGAGACAGAACAGAACTAGGGCAATAGGCACGAAGGGACGTTTACAACTGGGAGAAACCCAGTTGCTAAGCACCACGGATTATAATTGACATAATTAATGGCCCCTAAAAAGTGAGCTGTTACATTAAATTTGATTCCAATAATAGGTATGGCAAAATCGCTTGAACGCACGGAAATTAGTTCTAGTTTCTACAAGGTCCGCATAATAATCTGCTCCGGATGTAGCCCGTACACTATCCAACATAATATTGCGTTCTTTCTGCCAAAGAATACACTCCCATAAGATATGATGTGCAGATTGTTCGTATTCACAGTCAGATGTAGAACATTGACACAAAGGCGAAGGAAAAAAACTTGAAAGAAAATAATTTACTTTTAAAGTTGCCATGACCTGTTAGAAATTGGGCAACACAGTGGTCCACCTCCAGCCATGTCTTGGCCAGCCGCTCACGAACGGATGGAAAGAACTGATGAAGGTGACGGCCCTTGCTAGAATCATCATACCCTTAGAGGTATGAGGAACAGAGTGGAAAGTTCCTCATCCTCCATAAAAAAGGAAGGATCCTCCGACCAGACGGGTGTTCTGTCTGGTGGGCTACTGCCCGACGGTTGTAATCGGAATTTTGTGTATATTGTATGTGCTAATGTCGCGGAGTACTCTGTTTGCGCGATCTAGGAAACGTCGGTTGTAGTACGTATCATATGTGCGATAGATGTCGCCACACAATCTTCATTTGTTGTGCAGCAAATTTTTCATGTTTTGTTAATTGGATTCCGACTGAATTTTGTACAGAAAAAACGTTTAATTATAATACCAGCCTATTATTGTTCCACTGCAGGGCACAGGCCTCTTCTCATAAAGAGAAGGCACGAGCGATGATCACCACGCATGCTCAAAACGGATTGGCGATTTCAGACTTACATTAATTCGATTCGATTAAGTCCAGGTTCCGATGTTAGTGATAACCAAGAGAAACTCAGAAAGAACATTATGAAATTGAAAATTTTACATTTGGTACTTGTTCGGTTGTGAACCTACAACTTCGTGCATATAAGGCGGGCGCCTTAACCACTGGGCACGACATCATTTACTTTCATACTGGACTATTTTATTTTGACACTAGCGACCCCACCCCGCTTCGCATGAGCCTATAGCCTTCCTCGATAAATGGACTATCCAACACAACAATTATTTTTCAATTCGGACCAGTTGATTCTGAGATTAGCGCGTTCAACCAAACAAACAAAGAAACAAACTCTTTAGCTTTATAATTTTATTTTGACATTTAATAAATTTATTGAAAAAATTGTAATGTAAATAGAATGCAAGGGTCTCAGATTATCAAATAAAAGGCAGATAGACCGTGCGGAACACTGCCAGTGAAGCCACAAAAGCAAATACAAATTCAATAACGAATTCCTACAATCTCGTGATTGTATTCGCTTTTAAATTTTTATTTGTATTAGTATTTGTCTTTTTTAACAATGCTTCGCTTTGTGCTGTACTGACTCGTGTCAGTACAGCGAATTTTAGGTATTCGTTTTTGAATTTGTATTTGCTTTTGTGGCTTCAGTCTCAGTGTTCCGCGCGGTTTATCTGCCTTTTGTTTCATAATCTGAGGCAAGGGTGTAACTTGTAAATACAATATTGTGAATTACTTAACTATGTTAGTAAGGTCAGGACGGGGTTTTGTCTGTGCTACAACACTTTCTCTGATTAAAGGAAGTGGCCACTAAATCATAGCGCACCCTAAAACATGCGTGAGGCGTGGTTAGCATTTATAATAACTATAATTAATACGTATACGTATGTATATATGGATCATTTTAACATGTTGTTACGGGATGAACATTTTAGGTATTTATAGTTTTGTTTTTAAGACGGATTTTGTGTTTTAAAATTGGTTTTATCAAGGAGCGAGGATTAAAATATTTATTTGTCTAAGTTGTGTTCCGTAAAGTATTAATTATTGCCACTGCTGTAAAGTGGTCCTGACGGAAACCAGCACGTGCATGGAAGACGTAACTTCTACTTCTACCCGTCTCATTGAAAAAATGCTCACATTGGCAGCTTTTACAAACACCTAAGAATGAATGAATGCTGGTCCTGCTCCACAGCCAGTTTAGGGAATTTCTTAATAAGAAAAGGATGTTTCCTACCCCTTTTTTATTGACATGAGTAACGAGTATCGTTATTATTATACATAGATATTATGAAATTATTTATTTATTACACTTCATATGATAAAATAATATACATTGGAAACCTTAGTTTTGTATAATTTAGCAGCATTATTTAAATTTTGTAAATGTGAATACCATGGAGCCATTTACTAAGTATATTAATACCTATGTTTGACAAAAATTAACATGGCGGTTGGGAGTATTGTCATGCTTGCTCAAATGTCTCGCTGATGGTGGCGCGTGTGTTGGATCATTCGGCTCCCTTCAAAATGGTTCATTCAGCTGAATGGTGCTGATTCACGCGTCATGTTCGTGAACGGGCGCTGTCAGTAGAGATTGGTCAGCTCTTACCTGCCATGGACTTTATCTTGCTTCTTTTTTGTGTTTTGTGTTGTTAGATTGCAGTTTTCACATATAGAAGCAACAAGAATCATGTAACCAGACTTTGTAAAAAACGATTGATTTAAAAGAGTGTCCGTGGAGTTTCTTGCTCGTTCTTCTCCATAGAGACCTACCTACGTTTTGGAACGAGCAACTAGCATCAACTCTCTGACTAACTGACCGACTCCTTGACAATTCAAAAGTGCCTGTAAATGGTTTAATTGAAATAAATGCTTTGACTTTGACCTAAGTAAAGGAAAATAGTAAAGCATATTCTTAGTAAGACAATCAAAACAGTGAATGGGGTTTTCACTGTTTTGATTTTCTGTGTAGGTATACAAATTATAAGTAATTTACAAGATATCCGGGGCATTAAATAATAATACAGACGCAAAATTTGAGTCTTGACTTGCATGCAAATATTGAGTGTATTGAGAAAGCATAATGGGAAAAGGAACAGCATCTCAATCAAAGAGCAATAGAAGTCCTAAGCAAATTGACCGAGCATTCGAAGACGTAGAATAGGTATTTGGATTTGTACTCCTATTGCCCTTTTCTTGTAGGTAATGTAAATAAAAGTTTTCTTGCTATGTTACTTATTTGAATGCCGTTTATAAACACAAAGGTACGAAAGGTTAATTTCAACATTTGAGACTTTCTATTGTACTTAGCATTCTTATCATGACGATAAATAATTGTAGTGTTGTTCTTGTATACAGTGTTTAGTTGTGTGCTGTAGTGTGAAGTTGATGATTAGCATGTGGTGCAGAAGCACAGGAGCTTTGATTGATAGATTAGGTCAAGACTGCACCGATTTCATAATAGCCCACGCAGTGTGTTCTTTCAATTCTGACTCGGTAAAGTTTATCGCTAGCTCCGAGCAGGTTAAAATGTCTTAAAATCAAAAGATATTTTCTTAATGTTTCGATCGCCCTCTGAAACTCAACATAATAAAAATATGTCTCAGTGAAATATAACTATTTAATTATATTTTGATAATTTATCTACCTCAGTAAATGATATCATGAATATAACTATCGTACATCGGAAATCGGTTGTAAACACGTATTTAATCTGCGAAATCGAAAACGTTCGGAAACTGTGATTCCGGGCAATTACAGATTTTATGCTCCATTTTTGATTGGAATATTCTCAGTCGACATCTAGCCACGTGTTAATTGATTTTGTGGGACTGACGAAGTTAGCACTGCACTCTGAAGTGAGGAAATAAATTGAATCACTCTTTCCTGGTATTAGTACCTGCAGTAGGTGGGAACTGTGATTATGAATTCAGTTGAAAGTACATCATAACCGTGAAAGTGCACTATTTTGACAGTTTTTTGGGAAACACCTAAGTTATCATGTGTTTATTTTCACAAAAATAACTTATTTCAATTTGTCCTCTTCGAATTTGGTATACCTAACCTACCTAATCTGGAAGTTTACGGTTAATGAAATGTTTTACAGTTACACTTTCACCAGGATAGTACCTACCTACTGTAAGTATTGTGTGGGTGGTCTTCGTATTTGTTTCTCTATAACATTCGTTCATATTGGATGTTCGTAGCGGTGGCGGCGATCACGAACAAAATACAGAATCCTAAGCAAATTGTCGAAATGGGTCCTGTGCGCGTATTTATTTACTTTTATCACAATATTGCGAACATTGGACGTGGACTTTTATGCAATAGCAAAAGAATTTGTCGCGTGCACCAACATTGGGGACCGAATTCCTTTACGTATACATCTCTAATATTAGAAAAAGTTTAGTCCCACTGAATACTATTTATTATAGGTAAACACATTAGCGTGCTTCTAGTACGTCCTTTTATGTTAAATCATCTTTACATATATAGCGACCCGGCTTAATCATCACGCCTACGTTGTGTTAATGAAAGCAAAAGTCAATCTTTAGGAACTAGTTAGGTATGTATATTTTGTAAATATACAAGGAATTATTACACAAAAGCTCAAACGTTTCTTTTTTAACGACATATATCTTGTCCATTGTTCAAGTAGGTGCCTAAGGCCGGGGTTACAAAACCTGACTCAAAACTCAGGATATCTTATTTAAACTACTAGGTAGATACTTACACTAGTTTCAACCAATAATAAAATGGCTAAGTATGCCCTAAGAAATATTTTTGGATCCCTGTTTCTAAATATGAAGGTACATACTACTTACACAATATTCTTAGAACTTGTGTAAAAGTGAGTGTACTTTATTTCTAGTAATCTCACTTTGTCCTTTAACTACGAGGGGTACCTACTTGCCATTTTTTGTTACAACAGTACTTACGTAGTATACCTATGTGTTTAGATTGCCTTTTTTATTTTATTTTATTCTTCATGTCACACTCCCCTGTGCTCTATGGGCTACACTACCTTCATTTCATATACGAAGCTCGTGGCTTGTGTGTCTATGTTCCCATTGATTTATGGTAAGCAGCGCAGAAGAACGTGCGGCAGCTTAGACTCAGTAATTGCTTTCCGGGTGAGTCGACAGAATTTGCATCGCGCGGCGCGAGCGGGCGGCTCCATCACACCGAGATGACAGATATCCATCACTTTCATTGTAGCGTTTTGTGAATAAATACACATCAAAGTCTTGTTTGCTCCGCTCCGTGCATATAAAGGTTCCGGTTTTAATTAATCAACAACAATATGACCCATTCAACCCTATTAGTCTAAATTGAATTTACCTATAAATAGTGGTTTTTGCATGTCCTCGGGGTGTGAGTGTCTTGTAGAAAATTATGCGATTCGACCAATTTTGGCCAAGGCGATTGCCTCAGCTTCGCTGTAGTTGTCGTCCGTGAGTAGTGAGACTGGCCTTTTAAAATGATTTTGCATGTTGCTAATTAAAGTGTAAATTTTGCACTTGATGTTGATCGGTGAAACGTGTTACGTAGAATTACATTTATTCCGAAGAGGTCGTCTAGCCGAGGTACAACTGAATTGCCGCCTGCGTCTTCTAGCGCTGCGTTAGAGGCTAAGTTTCAAAATAATTACGGGTGTTCCCAGTATTCAACTCGAATTTATAAAACTGCAAACGAATTTATAAAACTTTCTCAGAACTTAATGCGACATATTATCGTGATATTGGTGTCAAGTATCGCTCGAAATTAGAGGCATTAGTATCTATACTCAGTCGAAGCGGGTACGTGACGAGGGGATGAAACAAACGCATGATTTTCCGAGAGTCTCATGGATTGAAGGGTCATCGTGTAGAGAGCCGGTAGCTTTGATCTGCTGCGGTAATGCGGCTGGTCGACCACATTCGCGGAAACTTTTACGGGACGCTGACCCACTTCTAAACAAACAGTGAAAGTAACCTAGATAATACGGTTCTCTTTAAGAATCCCTCCCTATTACAAAGACTCATAAAAAACAACAAGCACCGGACCTTCATTGCAATGTTAATAAAATAAACGTGAACTGGCTATAGCTTGACTTTGATACAGAATGTTGTATTTTTTTACAACACACAATAAGCATTATTAAAAGTTCTTAAAGGGAATTGGTGTATACTAGAGGTATCAGAGGAATGTTTCAAGCGGCGTTTGATCAAAACCCTTAGCGGATTGATCAAATAGCGGAAGATGTTAAAATAACAACTTTGTAGGGTCATTTCCCTAAAGAAAGTTAGCAATTTGATCAAATCACTAAACTGTTTAGTGAAATGCTGAAATAAACAAGTCAGAACACGCACAGCTCCACGTATCGCTTGTTACTATTACACTTTACCTCATTGCTCTCCGGCATACTACGAATGTAAATCAAAAAGTTGTGCCAAAAAAAAGTAAAGTAGGTACTATGTAACTCACCAGTTGAAAATAATAAAAAAAAATAATGAACAATATTATTGATTAATTACATTCACTAAAAATGTTTGACATTAACCTAAACATAGTGTCCTTTTTGTTTTTAGTAATATCAGCTAAACAGTATTATTTACTTTTATCACTAAAACTCAGGGATTTCAGATCAAATCGGTGAGGTAAAGGAGAGTGGTAACAAGCGAATCATAGAGCTATGGGAGTCCTGACTTGTTTATTTCATTATTTTACTAAAACATTTTAGGGATTTGATCAAATCACTAAGTTTGTTAAGGGAAATAACCTGTTATACTTACTACGTGAAAATGAGCCCACAAAGTTGGTATTTTAACATTTTCCGTGATTGAATCGGCAATTGTATACATTTTTTGCGGTATATAGATGCTCTATCCAATCCTCATTTAGCTAAATTAATAGCAGTTGCGGTTGTAGAAGGTGATTAAGTCTATTATTACACTTACATTAGGAACTGAAGACTTGAAACTGAATACATTTGTATATGCCATTGGTCGAATACAATGCAGCGGTGTATAGTATACGTAAAATTGTACGATGTATTAACAATGCAGGTATTCGAATGCCGCGCTTCGCCGCCGCATTGACCCACAATTGGACACGAGCGAAGGTGAGACCTTGTACGTCGAAGTGGCTAATCAAAGTTATGAGCTGTTTCCTTGCCGTATAGAAGCGAGATACTGATTTACGATAAGTCTGTTGTGCTGTAAATAATACAAGACCACAATACTTTGGCTAGGCAGTATTGCTGCTTGATCATGCATATAAAACTTTAAACTGAATAGAGAATATAATGCTGTAATGGAATTTATAATGGTTAAAAAACGTTTTAATATTAGTAAAACTTATCGTCAAAAAAACCTTTATAGCCATCTATATAATTCATGAATCTAACACCATACAATGTGTTAAAATTTCGGTAAAGTCATTACGTGTTATATAACATTTATGGCGTCATAAAAGCTTTGAAAATAAGGCTCAGCCCCACGTTCTTGGTGGCGTTATACCTGTGTTGTAAGTAACATGTTATTATTATAAGGCACGAGGAGGCGGGAGGCGGGGGTCTCGGGCGTGACGGATCACCAGCGAGATCAAGTCAACTATCGCGTCCCTACTGCGCTGCTATACCGCGTGTTAAGCTAGAACGCCAGTAAAACAATATGTGAAACACTTCTTTGTGCTTATAAAAACCACACACGTATTCTAAAGTACTTAACTTAATTGTCTTTTATCACGATTTCAGTGATGAATTCAATAGCAATTCTTTGTATGCTTTTCAAAGTTATGTAATATGAATTATAATGAAGAGTAGGTAAACAAAACAATTCCAACAGTTTATTTTGTTGTGTACACGATGCAATGGTATGGCAAATATCAACAGTTTAAACAATCCCAAACAGAATCAACACGCGATGAATATTTTAAAACATTTTATTTTAATAACTGTTATTCCAGAAAATTGCCATCAAAAGTTAAAGAGGTATGCAATGTACAAATAAAGTTCAGTCAAGTGGGAAGCAAAGTTGCAACTAACAATTTAAAGTTATTCTAGGATGAGTGCGAACTGAGGTGAGAAAATGTAGAGAGGGAGGAATCGTTAGTGGGGTGAAGGGGAGGGGGCACCGGACCTCAGGTCTGCCAGTGTTCTCTGGCATTGATAAAGTTGCGCCTAAACCAAGGGTAAGTCTAACGATCTATCTGCAGTTAGCCCCTTACGATTGAGCGTCTCACAACCTCGTGAACTGAATAACTAGACTCTCTCAGAAATTTCAGCTGTTATATTTGCAATAAAATAGTATTAGCGAATTACAATTTGGGATTGCGAAATGATGAAGGGTTCACGACGGCAAAGGCGGTGGCGGGTGGCTCGATATTTTAGTTCGTTAATAAAACATCGCTCGCCTACCCGAGTATCGCGATGTTAAAATCCCTAATTAACGTGAACCACATCAAAGGAACGTGGGGAATATTCACTGGAGACCCGTCTGCGAACTTCGACTTGAGGGGACAAGATGGATAGCAAAACGCCATACCGCACCGGGAATAGGGTGCATCGCGATCTGACTTGACGCTATTGTTCTTTAGTACGGGATTTGTAACTTATCCATCGATGTTACTTTTGTGAACATACAACTGTGGCCTATCTTGATCTTATGTTAAAAGATTGGGATCATTAGCACCAGTGCGCTGAATTCCTTTCAAAAATCCAATTATTCATATTTATAAATTAATTTACATAATACATAATTATTCATATTCAGTAATTAATACAATTAAAAATCATAATACCTATTTTTGCTGTGCACCATCAGCATTATTCGGTAAAAATGCAAAAATCTAAGAAGGCCAATCAAGTTTAAATGTAGGAGAATAGGTCGTAACCTGATGTCAGCCGTTTTAATATCTACTGTATATATTTGTCACAAGCTGTTTCTTTGTAGCTTTGAATAATAACACCAACTTTATCAGAGAGTGAAAAGCGCTGGATGCCTCCAGAGACCGGCATTAAAAATATTAAAATAAGTAATTGCTCTATCAGGCCTGCACCTGCCGCCCGCCCAGGCGTACCCCGCCCTTACCGCCACGCCCTTAAGTACTTTGTGATAAGGGCAATCGTGCGAGCTCCTCTGCGCGCTTTATGTATATTTATACCGTTCTATTTATAGTGAGGATAAAATAAACCCTTCACGACACGTGTCTCTGAGATATATAAACAAACAAAGATTATGTTATAGTGACTGCAAACATCCATAGATTAGAGCAAGAAGTGTCTTAAATGTAAATGTAGCGAACGTGTTGTAGAACTTAGTAAGAATGTTATAATATTGTGTCAATTACGTTAAGTGCCAAAACATGTCTGGCAGAGAAAGTCGGATGTGGGCTGACAATCGCGAAGAATATTGTCTTTGCGTGGGGACAAAGTGAAGTGAGCCATTAGCTAAACAAACGAATGTTCTTAATATGACTGTGATGAAACTTTAATACTGTCCAGCCTCCCCAGAAAGAACTTTTCATATATTATTATGGTTGCTTTTTTTACTTTTGGATAGTTGAAGAAACATGTTGCAGGTTGGTTATTCATTCAGTACGTGTCTTACATACTTTACTAATAATAATTATTACTTACTTTACACGGTACTGTACTGTACTTTAAGCATTGACTGTCAAATGCCCTAAACTCAATGTCAACTAATCTTTCAAGTTTTTAGTATAGTTCAGGAATGGTAAAGCACAGGATGGTTTGATAAATTATCGGTTATTAGGAATAGTTAATATATAAGTACTTACTCGGCTCCATTTTTTCCACCCCTGTGCAGCATGCCCGCTTGTGCCATTTCACGCCCACGCCCTGAAAAAAAAAACGTGCCATCCATTAACGTCAAGTCGACCTCGAGCCTTCTCCGCATCTTTACGCTCACTAAATACAGTTTAGGCTCCTCTTAATTTATTATTAGTCGGATGATAGACCAAATTATGCCGGTCGTCCGTTCATTCTCCTTAATTTTCTGAAACAAAAATATAAATATTGTATTTTGTTGCTCTGGACCGCCAAGATATTGGTTAAACTGGCAATATTTACTAGAATATTTTGTCTTTCTGCTTTATTTATTTATTTATTTATTTATTTATTTTTTTATTTCTAAAGAAATTTCTCAAATCCTGATGTTTCACGAATAATTTGAACTAGGTATCTAGAAAACAGTACCTATATCTAATAATACCTATGTTTAATTTCGTATAACTACTTATTTCAGCAAATATTTCACAATAAACTATGCGACAGTTTTCTTTTAAACGCCCTCGTACCTATAATTATCAACAAAGAACACGAAAACGGAAACAATACATCACCTTGAGCCTGATAAACTCCGAATCAATGTAATGCCTACTTGACAACTCCTTGGAGGATAAATGCAGTAATTTAACAATTTAATCAGCGATCTGTTTGGTACCTAAAGAACTTGATTGATGGCCAGCCGACAATATTTCAGCGCCGCTGGCGCGTGTTGCAAAGCTCCTAAATTGCGACATCAACGGCGATAGGTACACAATGAAGCCACCCTAGATTTATGAGACGTTTCAGTGCGACAAACGGCGTGAAATAGTTGGAGATTTCTTAGACGAACTCTCGACTGAAATTATCTTATTTATATTGATGTCTTTTAGCCGTCGTCCTTCGATTGTACGATTTGCCTTGTAAATTCTAATTATAGTTATTCCCTCTACGAATAAACTGGGATTGTATCAAGCATTTTCCGCAATAAAAGCAGTGAAGAGATTTACAATGAATCTTCCGTTTACCTTGCTCACATTTTTGTAATAGAATTAAAGTAGGGCGAAAATGTGAATCGTAGGCGATGCTTTCTCCGTAATTTGCCCATTTCGCTCCTCGTCTTCATATAAGTGAACATCATCGACAGCCATATTTTTCCGGGGAACCGGCGTAATGTAATATGTAAGGCACTTTCAGTGTTCTCTAAAATGCTATAACTTAGAAAAAAAAAACATTTTAGAGAAACAATACATTTCAACATACCATTTTTTATTTTCTTAACGTGATTATCGTAATAGAGACACAATGATACTATCGCTGAAATTGTTCGTTATTATTTTTGTTAAATTAATTAACTGAAAACGGAATCACGAAAATAGTTTGTAATAATATTAAGTACCTACCTGCGTCATGTTGCTAAATATAGGTATTCCTCCGTTCATTCACAAAGTTAGCATGCCTGTTTGGAGTTACGTGCGAAGGGGCAGCATTATGAACTTTTAAGTGGATTACAAGCGATATTAGTCGTGAGCTTTCACTTTGTCATGTAATATAGCATACAACGCGAGTGATAATTCGGGAGAGCACGCGATGCCGCCATTACCTACCCCGGTTGCACTCTATTGTGAATAGTATAGCGTCATCTGTATATTTACTTCGTGTAAGACTATGATTGAACATGTGAGTGTTTCAGCGTATCGGAGCTTTGCCATCACAAATGTATAGGTGAGTAGAGTGTGCAAGTTACCCTAGAGGCGGCAAGTCACACACGAGCAACGTGTTTACACAACGCAGTACTGCGGCTGAAACGGAAATTGTTTTTCAATTGCTCTTCTATTAGATAGTAATGTTTTCAACTCATATCGCAGTCCAAATATCCAATTTCTCATAGGAATACAATACGATAACTTTGTATATAATAAATATGTACTTAACATGTAGTATCGAGTAAAATTAAAAGAGTAAGTACTGACATTATATTGTTTAAACAAATATTATTGCGTGCTGTTTCCGTAATAGCTTATGTTACGATACAGTTTTAAATTAATACGCTAGTGATAGAACTTAGGATTTTAATAACGATACATGTATTCTCAAAACATATTCTATTTCTTTGAGAGAATACATAAAACTAGCAATATGAAACGGAAAAATAAAAGTGCTTATGTATAAAAGGCATAAGTAAGTCGTAAAATGCTGATTTCGTTTTTGTATGCGGAATAAAATTGCAAAAATCTTATGCAAATACGTGTTCAGTGAGTGTCGACGGTCGCCACCACCGCCACCACCACCCGCGCCGTCCTCGCTCGGATACCCTATCTCGCAACTATGGCAACTGATAAGCGTACCTTTAAACTTTACCCATTTTATTTTGCTCGAGTTACGGTTTGTGCTTACCTTGGGTTAGTAGACCCGTCTTATTCCGTTTCACGCTCAATATCACTTGCTTATATTGTTCCTACTGTAAACTGATCGCATAGGAAAGCAATATTATACAATGTTACGTTATGTTATAACTCCGCAATAAGCATTTATGTGAGAAAATATTAATGTTGACTCACCTAGTCATTCGATCGGGGGGTCGGATGTGTTGTCTTATCATTCCCGATAGGTAACTGAAACAAACGTAACAATATTTTAAATATATATTCTAATTCTTGATAGTATAATTCATTATTAGATTAACCAAAAGGTATTAAATTGACCAAAACACAAATCTTAAAATTAATTGAGCAATCTGTGATGTTAACGTTACGTTGACGTTATTTACCTGAGTCCTACATTAAAAAAATCAAGGCTGTCTATTACTAGGCATGTTTTGTATGATAAAATCTCGTAGCAGTTGCTACGAATTCGCATTTTCTAAGGTCGTAGCACGAAGGGTCTAGTCATTATTCGTTTCCTTTTGGAGTATTTATATACAAATATTCAGTACCTAGGTATAATATGTTTTCTTATGAAGGTGTGCACTGTTATTTGTTGATGTCAATAAACCAGACTCCAATTGGCGTTATTCCATATACCTAAAACAGCTCTTGATCATAATAAAACCACGAAACGAGTTTTAAGATTAAACTTATTTTACATAGAAATTCTACGCATCGCGCACTTCATCTCACCACATGCATTTAAATCACACGCGAGCAACGTTCTAAATTCAAAATTGCTCTGGTCAAAGCCAAAGTGATCACAACTCTCGAAGCTGTCATAAGCTGCCAGGATTTGATATGAACTTTAGGCCTTACCTACTATAGATATGTAGATGTTTGGGGGATACTGTATTAGAACTATATTGCGGGTGAGTGCGCTCGACCTCAGCTGCTCGTGTCCCGCTAACACCGATCCAGATGACCCAAATGGAGCACCGACCCGTTTGCGGATCACTTCACTAACTAACTCTTGGAACAAAACGAAACAGACCCACCGGCAGTTTAATATATGGGCTGTTGCTTCCGGCACAAAAGCAATTCACAATTAAGACCAGTTCGGGACTCTATGGTTCATATATTGGCAAAATAAATCCCTTTGCCGTCATTTGAAATCGCGGTTTTTTGCGTTGCACTTGTGGCTGCAGTAAATATTTGTATAGCTCACAAAATATTTGCACGCAATGTTTTGAAAGTTCTAGTTTGTCAAAAATAATATTATTAACGTAGTTTATTTCCAGAAATTCAGCTGTGGGAACTCCCATGAACCATACTATACACAAACATATATGTAAAATAGTTTATAAATATTTATAATAACGATCGACACAATGGTACTAACTAATTACTAGCAGTAGACACAAGGTAAATGAAACAATAAAGCTATGTGCAAAAAACGGCCACTTTTCCAGTTTTATTTTCAGACATATGGTTTGTTTCGATCCAGTGTTATGAAGGAGAACGGAATGTAGATAATTTACAGCAGCAGTCGGAACAAAGGCATCCCCGGCACGCGACCTACATCCTGTGTCACTATTCGATATCAACTTACTATAAAGTAACATTCACTACACTCTATCTTCCTAAAAATATTTGTATTTCCACTTAAGAATATTCGTCTTTTAACCCAACTACAGCAAAACCAAAAGGATGGGTTATGGTATGTGTATGTAAGTATGTTTGTAACACATTTGCTCGTAAAGGGTCTCTTATTTCACCAATTTCAATATCGTAATGTATGTCATTACGTACTTTTGCGTCATTGTAATGTAAAACGCACGAGTTTCTTTTTAATAAGGTAAAACGTACGGTTTATCAAGATGCTCCGTCTAAAACGAACGGTACTTTTTTAAATCTTAGCAAAGAGTTTTTATGACAGAAAAGTGGTCAACATTTTATAAATAAAATTAACTTTGGGAGATAAAATATAAAAAATAAACAATTAATTCTAAATTAATTTTGACAATAAATTACAACCATTTATCTGTAACAAAAACAAAAAGATATTAATTTACTTTATTAGTAATACCTACTGGCTGTTTTTGTGCCTTTGCCTTAAAAAAAAAAGCTCTGATGCGCGCGCATCGCTAATTTGTGAACAAGTAAAAATTGATTTTATTTGAAAATGTCGTCACGTATTGATGAATTTATTAATTTGACACCGCCAGAAGTCTCAGAGGCAGCGAAAAAGGCTACTCTAACCCTCTTGCCCGAAAAATCGACCGATTGATCTTACAAGCGTATCAAAGTTTCATCTTATGGAAAACAAGCGAAGATGCAAATTCTGTTAAGATTATATTAAAATAAATACAAACTCATTTTATGTACTAGCAACGTCTTTGTACCAACACTGCATTGTTCGTGTTAAATAAAAAACTGACAGTTAGTCTGTGGCAAGTCACCGGTTGTTTCATTAGGTTATGGGCCCAGACCCGCAAATTTTTGTGAAAGTATCAGATAATATTGTGTAAAATGGCTGGAAATTACATCCTGAATGTCCCTAAACTCAAGGGGCGTGAAAATTTTGACGAATGGGCGTTCGCAGTAGAAAACTTCTTGATTTTGGAAGGCGTCGATATTAACAAGAAAGACGACGAAGATGGCGGCGACACAACTAGCGTGGATGCACAAAAATCAAAAGCAATTGATAGGTAGTTTATTATATTTATCTATGCTTACCCGACCAGATATATTGTATGCAGTTTGTTACTTAAGTCAGTTTAATAATAATTTTAATGAAACCCATTGGAAACATGCCAAACGAATTTTAAAGTATTTAAAGAAAACTAAGACTTTAGGTTTAAAATATGTAAAAGATGAGCATGACTTGGTAGGCTATGTAGATGCTGATTGGGCTTCGAACAGCTTAGATAGAAAATCATTTACAGGTTATATATTTAAAATGTCTGGTAGTGTGATCTCATTTGAATGTAAAAAGCAGAATACTATAGCATTATCAAGTACTGAGGCAGAGTACATGGCAATCTGTGAGGCTTCTAAAGAAGCTATTTACTTGAGGAATCTATTGCTAGAATTGAAATGTAGAAATGAATCACCTGTACTTTTGTTTAATGATAATCAGAGTGCTCAAAAACTAGCTAAGAATTATGTATTCCATAAGAGAAGCAAGCATATTGATGTAAGGTATCATTTTGTAGGAACTGCTGTTGAAAATAAGTATGTGATAATTAACTATTTAAACACAAATAATATGCCGGCAGATATTCTCACTAAAAGCTTGAGCATTCAGAAACATTTTAAATTTATAAAACAATTTGGTATAACAGAAAAATTAAATGAATACTTTTAAATGTACTTTATTTTGTGCCATGTGGTGATGTTATTTAGTTTTGAAATATGTATTTTATTTTAATAAGGGAGTGTGTTAAGATTATATTAAAATAAATACAAACTCATTTTATGTACTAGCAACGTCTTTGTACCAACACTGCATTGTTCGTGTTAAATAAAAAACTGACAGTTAGTCTGTGGCAAGTCACCGGTTGTTTCATTAAATTCATTTTCAGAAAGTGTGTTTTTAGCCTATTTCATGGAACTTTCTCAAAAATATAAGTCAAGCTCATTGTGGTGCTACTATTCAATGCTAAAAAGCACTGTGAAAACAAAACATGATATTGATATCAAGTCATACTCCAACTTGCTGGCATTTCTAAAAAGACGCTCAAGTGGCCATGTGAGTAAAAAGTCGAAAGTATTTTCGGCTGACAATGTCAAGAAGTTCCTAAAAGAAGCTTCGGATTGCCGATATTTGGCAACAAAGGTCAGTTGAAACTAAATGATTGTTATTAACTTCTTTCACTTTCGTATTTCTTTACAATACAGGTGTTTTGTACTGCTATTTTTATCTCTTTTCAGGTTGTATTAATGTGCATTTTCAGGTGCATGTAGACGTCAAGAGTTGGCAAATATCACAACTAATGATGTCGAGAACCATGGGCGGGTTCTTCTTGTCCAGGTCAAAAACACAAAAAAGAAAATTCCAAGATCGTTCACAATATACAGGGGCGTTCTCACGACATAGTGAAGAAATACGAAGCGCTTCGTTCAACAAAAGCGATGTCTAACAGATTTTTTAAAAATTACCAAAATGGAAAATGCACTAGCCAACCCATTGGCTTATAAATTTGGAGGAAAACCGAAACAAATTGCTATTTTCTTAAATTTGGATGATCCACATGAATACACAGGACACAGTTTCAGAAGGCCCTCGGCTACATTGCTCGCCGATTCAGGTGCGAACTTATTGACACTAAGACGCCACGGAGGGTGGCGGTCGAACAGTGTAGCCGAGGGCTACATAGATAACTCGATGAGAAACAAAGAAGAAATTAGCATTACAAGGAATATAAATTTGGAGCCAAGTGTTGACTCTCGACCATCTACGAGCACACACGCGTACATTCCACCATCGTCGCCGCCACCGACTGCAGAAGTCTGTGGTCTCGTTTCTCCCACTTTCACTCAAGAGAGTGAGAGAGAGACTGGTGAAATCGTAACTATTCATAATAACTTGACAACATTAAGAATGCCAACTGGCAACGTAATAATCAATTCTACAAATTGTTATAATTTTTCTAACTGCTTTAACAAGTGATTAAACATTTATTCGTTTAAGAAAGTCCGAGTTTTATTTATTTCCTCGCAAATATGTTATAAAACGTCATGTGACATACGTGCGCTTTGACAATTACAGCCTCTGCTTTCTTGTAGCCCGAGCCGTAATTTTTCGGCTGTAATTTTCAACTTACCGCACTAATATCATAATGTACTGTAACGTGTGTTCCATTGTAGCGCCTAAACTACTTAACAGATTATAATGAATGAGGTATCGATAGATGCTTTATAAATGATATATAGGCTGTATATCATTTATAAAGCATACAATAAGATGCATTATTAAAATAATACCAAAGCAAATCTTAATAAATAATGACAATTTTAAATGCTAGTATTAGAGGAAAAACAATTAGTAAAACGATATTTATATTTTGAATTTGTTTGAAGCTGGATAGACAATATTAGTGTCGATAGATATATATGGTTTCGTTTCAACGCACTGTTAATATTGCTATTAGAATAAAATTTTCTGTTTACTTGTTAATAGTCAACTTATAGATGGCGCTGTTTTTTTAGATATTTTGGTTCAGTTGTATTAGATCTTAGACGCCATAAATGCGAAAATATTTGTATCCATTTATGAGCTTAACTGTCCGTTAAGCCGACAGTGATCTTTCTGTAAATAAGTAATTATAGTATAGGGTGCAGCACGATTGCATACGTCTTTTCGACCCTACACAAATCTCCCTCTCATTGCTAATTGCTCCCACTAACACTTAAGTGCCGTCGAGTGACCACGGTTTTACCTTGACCTTAGAGTACCTATGTCTTGATTTCAGCCTGAAATATCTTTGTATTCTAACAGAAAACCAACCTACCCCAGATTCCTTTTAGTGTGTAGAATATTTTATTAACACAAATATCGTGTGTTCTCATAAATTAAATCATAACTAAATGAAATCACAATACAATGACTCAATTGATTGCACAAAAGCGTATTCTAGTAAAGTGTAGTGCAGTCACTCGCGGTAGGCTGAGACTGAACAGTGCACAACACTATTACCCTCGCCGCATCCCACATAATATCCTGGTGTGCAGCGCCCCAGTTACTCAGCGACAATGGAGAGAGCTATTAGAGTCGTCCATGTGTGTTAACCAGTTTAGTTCTCCTTGCTTGTTTTTTAACGCTGGCCTGAAAAACAGAACGAGAGCGGCATTCAGGTCGCTTCAATAAAAGTCCGCTGAGAACGTGATGTTTATGCGACCGGTCCGTAATACAGTTTGCGGTATCGCTAACACTGCTATTCAGATAAATACATTATGTAAATACTGGACTGTAAATAACTTCAATGAATCAGTGCTGTGTTGTACAGACACACTGAAATGTTCCTCTTGTTAATCTAAATGCAAAGTAATATTATAAAGAGAAAGGGTTAAAATATTTTATGTGTTTGTGATGTATAAACTCAAAAAAGACTTAACGTTTTAAAATAAATCACCTCTTTCTTTCAACCATAGGATATATATTATTATGAAAAATTGCTGCATAAATTAAATATAAATCGTTTGTTAGATACTTACCTACATATAAAATAGAACTACATATAGGTGCTTCGGGAGGCTACACAATGCAATGACGATAGTACTAATACTTATACTGTGGCAATGAGCTACGCTACAAGTATTACGTCGTTCTTTGAACCTGGTATTGAGACGGCTTTAATAAAAATAAAATAAAGGCTGTCTACTGAGCAGAGCAGTAGAGGGGATGTCTGGAATTACTACATGGTTAAACTATTTCATTTTAATGCGAAGAATGCAAGAAGCTATTAAATACTAGGTACTACTAATTAAACTAATTACATGGCGGAAAGCAGTCATTTATTAATTGATTGGTACGAATAATTTAGGCGCTTCATAAATCAATACGAAATTGAATGCAGTCATTACATAATGGACGGATTATTATTATTGTGCAGCAGTTTATTTATAGGTAGGTTACCTATTTATACAAGTTATACAACCACAGAGACAATGTGGGCCCTACTTTTTGTACCCAGATCAGTATTAGCATAGCTGAAGATTTTTAGTAAAATAAGTTTTAACTTTAATAAACATTTTAGAAAATATGCATGTGATTTCACATTTTTAACAATGAAACCTTAAATGAAACATTCACATTCGCGGTTCTCTTGCTTCTCATTCTCATGATCAAGGCTTGATTTTTCGTCTACAAATGACATAGTTATTTTTATTATAGTCGTGACTGGCATCGGTGGTAGTGCAGCGGTTGCATAAAGTGCATCATTTATAAAATGTAACTATGAACAATATTTACGAAGCGGGCGGTGAGCCTCTTATCGAGGCGGCAGCACCGAGGCACCTCCGCCTCAATCTGATTGCGGTCCGTGTCAACAGTGCTGAAATAACTGGCGTCGCTTTACAAAATCATTTCAAGACTCTTCAAGAAAAATGGAGATCAACCTTATATGTTCAATATTTTTAAATAGCAGGTGGGATATATTTAACATTCTAGACAAGCATCTTATAGGATTTTAAACACCCAATGATGATTTTAATCTGAAATATTTTCCAACAAGTTTAAATTAATAGGTAAAATCCTTTTACAGATTACATTAAGAACTCCAAACGTAGCTTGCAAGTCGGCGACTCTTTATCTGATTGTGGAGTGCCGCCCCCAACTGAAAAACTTATTTGGCTTCACTGAAGAACAAGTTTCTTATTCCACTGACTCTACGTTCTGATAACGTGAAAATTTAATTTTCTTAAAGCAATAAAAACGTCCGAATTGTTTGTCAACACGTTTTTTTGAGTGAGGTCTGAACTGAGAACAAGGTTATATTAGATAGACACCTACTTTTGTGGAGATTACATTTGTTTTAAAATAAGCCTATACTGATCAGTGTTCGGCCATAAAGTAGGTCATTTGTTTCAAAGGCGGCACGTAAACTGTGATAGTAAAAGTTTTTATGGCTCGATTACTGTGAAGACGGCGTGCTAGCCGGTTTCACTACCGATAGTGTCTGGTGTTTACGAAGTCAGCATCACTATGTGTTCGTTACTTACATTGTTATTCACTGGTCATCTCGTTGGATTTATGACTAATGCATAATCAATTAGCAAAATTCTTAATGTATAGGTCGCGGTTAGGTACGGTCAGTAACGAAAGTCGATTAACACTTCAGATTTTTGAATCATAATTCTTGAGCAGAAAGAAATACGGACAGGATGTAAAATCAAGATAAAATAAACTCTTGACTATGACCTGAAATACTGTAAAGTATTACATACATCGTATTGTTTTAGTGTCTTTTTAGAGGATATGAAAATGTATTAGTGTTAATCTACTTTGGTTGCTGCCTGTCCAAACTCTTATTCTGCTAAATAGTAGTTTTATGAAACTTGCTCAGAATTAACGGGGAAGCAAAGATGTTTCAGGAGTGAAGGTAAACAGTGGTAATTGAGTCGCACGAAAAGCAGACATCAAAAGGCGTGTATCAAAGACGAGAGTTGCCTGCCACATAGAAGGATGCGCGGCAGGGTGGCCCCCTTCAATATGTGAGGGCGCTGCCAGCTAGTTCGAATTTTACATGTAAACTATTCTGCGGGATACTGAATAACAAAGCTTGTTCTTGTGACAAATGTGCTTCCAAAATATATTACGAGAATATTAGGTACTTTTGTTAACATCATACAGTTAGCGCCTGTATGATCTTTAAATATAGGGTGACAGGTAATTAGTCATCATTAATATTAAATCAAATAAAAATAAATCAAGGTAAATAATTTTTTCTTCGGGAAAGTTGTTTGTTATCATGAACACAATAACGTGGTTAAGTATCGTACACTAATTACCAGTCACCCTATATATTATCTGCAAAACAAACCTCCCTTACATTATGCGTTTTTATGGATGTATGTAGCTAAGTTTCAGATAGTAATCAATCTTGTTCCATTTAGTTTGCTAGCTACAAATGCACAACAAAACCAGAGGCAAAGAAAGGAGCTTCTCGAACGACTTATTGCAAGAATCCTCAACTATAAGTTTTGCGGAACACAAGATGAGATGCGGAATGCTTCTAAGAAGTTTTGTGAACGATCAGGACCTTTTAAGAGAATTAACACGGGAGTCTTCTTTGAATTAATGAAAGCAAGATGCGGAGGAAGTAACCACATAAATTAACGCGAGTGAATATCTAAGTGATAGATAACGTTTAGTGATTCGGCAATAGGGAGACTTCGGAACACGAAGGTACAGAAAAGGGCGAATACATATATCTTCGGAACTGTTCCCGTATAAAACAATAAAAGTAATTTAATTAAAGAATAAGGCCTTACTTTTCCCAAGGCACATTTTTTACGAGTGTATAGGAATTATTGGACTTAAATAAGTCGTATTGAATAAATAAAAGGGCTCGAGAGGTCCGCTGGGGAAAAATGTAGAAGTCGAGTAATTTACTGTGAATAATAAACGAAGAATTTCCCCTAACTGGTCTGAAGTAGAGACGTTGAGTCAAAGGGCCCCAATAGATTTATGGGAATACAAAATATAAGTATCAATTAAAGATTGTCTCTGCGGATAACGCTGTATAAGAGGTTCCGAATTGTACAATTGAAGAAAACATGCCCGCCCATAAAACGCCTGAGTTGAACAGAGCCATATGTGCGACGTATGTAAGTTATCTTATGTAACGTGTGAGAACGGGTGGAAACATTAACAAAAGCTTCCCGATATAGATCAAGTTTGTTTTCAAATCGCCAACGCAAAAGAAAGTCCGTTTCTCAGTGAAAGCGGACTGCAAATAAATCTTGTCTCGGGAAACAATGCATGCATTGTTCGCTGTAAATTGGTTCAAATAATTTACCTATAACACAGTTTGAACTTTGGTACGATGGAGATAAAATTCATAAAATTACTTATTGCACTAGTGTTTCGACCTCTATCATAATGTCTTCAGTATTATAGTGTTGTTATTGTTATACTGCACTTTTGCGTAACGAGTAAGAACCTAATGTTGTCTACATTAGGTAGGTACTTATTTGATAGGCAAAGGTTGTTTATACTATCACGTATATTATACTTCTGTTTTGTTGTTGTTTACACTAGTCTACCTACCTACCCCACCCTACCCTACCGGGAACACCCAAATATTCCGAAATATTTTATTCCGAATTTCGATATTCCTATTTTCAAAAGTCCGAATTTCATAATACCTAAAAATTATAATCTCTATTATTTTAAATCACGAAAGTTATTTTACCGAATGTCGTAAATCCGATTTGTTTGTTTTCCGATTTTCATATGTTCGAAGAATCAAATGCTCGATGAGTTCTCGGTCCGAAAAACGAAATTCCGAATTTCAATATTTCGAATAAACTGTTAAAATTAGGATTCTGATTCAATTCAGCTACGCATATATATTCAAAATGGTGTCCCCTTGTTTCGCAGACAGAAATTTCATAGAATTTCGTTTCCCAGAAAATGTTTCAGATAATATTTGGTTCTTGTATTTTTATTTCGACTATTATTGTTTCAGAGACTATTTACTTGAATGAAACATATTTCACAGAAACACAATTCAAAGGATTTTTTTGTTTAACAAACTTATCAAACAGTAGAATTACTTTTGAACAAATATTGTTTATTCGGTGTATTTTTCTATGGAACTTATTTCAACAAAAATATATAGGTATAAAAAGAAAGACAATACCAAAAATAGTCTTAAAAAGTCAATATGTTGTGCTACAAAAGTTAATGGCAGAAACGAATTGCTGTGAAACCGACTCCACGTAGTCTTGTCTGCCCCACCTAGAGTGTAATTTAAATTCGCGTAGGCGCGGAGGGGCGAGGCGGCCAGCGAGCTAAGGATCAGGTGGTTTTAGCGCCCGCCGCCGCGGCTGAGGCTGGCCGGCGAAGCCGGCCAGTAAGCCGAAGCTGCGGCGGTGAGCGTGAATACCATCTGCGACGATAAGCTCGCGTGGTACCGCCGGAGCCCCGCAACGCCGTAGCCGTGACAGAAACCATGCCTGCTGCATGTTGCATGTTCGCTTGCATGCTCGCTTGCATGATGCATGCTTGCTTGCTTGCTTGCATGCTGCATGCTTGCTTGCACGATTGCACGATTGCACGGATAATCGGAATTTTAATAATCGGAATTCGTATTTTTATGTTCGGAATTTTCATTATGTCGGACTTTTGTTATTCGATCTTTTGAAACTCGGTATTTTGAGAATAGTAATTATAAACGTTCGGAATTTTGAAATTTTAGTATTATAAAAATAGGATGAATGATCAATCGGAGTTGCCATATTAGGAATTTTGAACTATTCGGAATTATGAAAATCGGTATTTTGAAATTCGTATTTCTGACTTTCGGAATAAAGTTTTTCGTATTTATGTAGTGTACCCTACCCTACCCTACCTACCTACCTACCCTACCTACCTATACCCTATCCTACACTACCTACATACTTACCCTACCTACCTATAATTTTCTTTTATAAAAACCTTCTCCTAACAATAACGAACAGCAACAAAAAAGAATTATCCAATTTGGTCCAGCCGTTCGGAAGTTATCCGCTTACATATATTTCAGCGATTTATATATACCTACTAGCTGACCCGACAGACGTTGTCCTGTCCCGATCTACCTACTTACCTGCCTATTTACTACACCTACCCTACACCTACCCTACACCTACCCTACACCTACCCTACACCTACCCTACACCTACCCTACACCTACCCTACACCTACCCTACACCTACCCTACACCTACCCTACACCTACCCTACACCTACCCTACACCTACCCTACACCTACCCTACACCTACCCTACACCTACCCTACACCTACCCTACACCTACCCTACACCTACCCTACACCTACCCTACACCTACCCTACACCTACCCTACACCTACCCTACACCTACCCTACACCTACCCTACACCTACCCTACACCTACCCTACACCTACCCTACACCTACCCTACACCTACCCTACACCTACCCTACACCTACCCTACACCTACCCTACACCTACCCTACACCTACGCTACACCTACCCTACACCTACCCTACACCTACCCTACACCTACCCTACACCTACCCTACACCTACCCTACACCTACCCTACACCTACCCTACACCTACCCTACACCTACCCTACACCTACCCTACACCTACCCTACACCTACCCTACACCTACCCTACACCTACCCTACACCTACCCTACACCTACCCTACACCTACCCTACACCTACCCTACACCTACCCTACACCTACCCTACACCTACCCTACACCTACCCTACACCTACCCTACACCTACCCTACACCTACCCTACACCTACCCTACACCTACCCTACACCTACCCTACACCTACCCTACACCTACCCTACACCTACCCTACACCTACCCTACACCTACCCTACACCTACCCTACACCTACCCTACACCTACCCTACACCTACCCTACACCTACCCTACACCTACCCTACACCTACCCTACACCTACCACTACCTAAGTGCAAAATTGACTCTTTGACGTTAGGAACATACCTACATTGTTTAAACAACAGTGACTGCTTGTAATTATGAACTTTATACAATAGCAATAAAGCTCGTTTTAGTTAGAAAACGTTTGTATGGGAAAAAGAAAAGGGCTCTTTTTAGGGTTTTTCCGGCAATTATTCGAATTTTTCTCGCCGTAAAAACCATCTTCGAACTTCAACGAACATTTTAAAAAAAGAATTGGCCAAATTGGTCCAGGCGTTGTTGAGTTATGCGCTTACCAACACATTTTGCGATTCATTTTTATATTATAGATAGACTATCCGATGCATGCATGATTATCAGGCACCACATTCATAAAAGTGAATACTTCACCTCAAGTACACCTAGTCTTGCCATAAATATTGTCACGAAGAAAAATCATTTTTTTTTATTGCAAATAATTATTTATTACAGTGTGTTAGTTTAATACATAAATATAAAACAATTAAAAATATAAAAAGCTTATTCGAAGTGGTCTCCATTGGCTGCAATACAGTCCTTTAAACGTTGAGGCCAGTTATCAATAGAAGCACGCACTCTTTCCATGGGAAAATTTTTCACAAATAATAGTATGGATTGTTTTATCGACTCCAAATTATCATGGCGTTTAGAGCAAGCCGTACTCTCTAAAACTGACCATAAATCATAATTCAGCGGATTAAGATCGGGACTAGACGACGGCCAGTCTTCAGCTCTGATGAAGTCCGAAACGTTCACTTCCAACCAAGACTGCGTGGACCGAGCTTTATGACCCGGCGCCGAGTCTCGTTGGAAGGACCATACTTGGTTATTGAACATGGTGTTGTTAAGGGGCTTAACTACCTTCTCAAGAATGGTATCTTGATACACTTGTGCCGATGTTTTGATACCTTTTTCACAAAAATATGGCTCAGTCACTCCTTCATAGCTAACACCCCACCAAACCATCACTGAAGTCGGATATTGCCCACGTTGCACTCTGTCGACTAATTGGGAAGCTTCCTTAGAGCTTTGAGCATAAATACGGTCATTTTGTTTGTTAAAATGTTGCTTAATTGTAAAGATTTTCTCATCCGTAAACAAAATTTTTCTGTGACCTCCCTTTGAGTACCGCTTTAGTAGTTGTTTCGATTTTACCACCCTATTCTTTTTTAAATTATCAGTTTAAAAATGACCAGTGCGTCTCTTATAGGCTGCAAGTCCTAAGTCATCTTTTAAAATACGCGACATGGTTCTGGGTGCTATCTTCATCTTCCGAGATAAAATCTTTTGCTTTCGGACAGGATTTCTTCGAATTCTTTCCCTTCCTGCTTTGACCACCTTTTTTGTACGAACACTACGTGGACGGCCAGATCTTTTTCTGTCACAAACAGAGGAGGTCTCATTGTACCTATTAATAGCCCGGTACACAAACATTTGACTAATACCAAGCGTATGGAGAGTTTTAAAAATTGCATTTGGCTCCATATCAACTTTGTGTAATGTAATCACAGCGATTCGGTTCTCTTTCTCACCCCACTCCATTTTAATATCGCAAAATATTGTACAATGTATTGGCGCCAAAATTAGAAAACTCAATGAACAATCGTATAAAAATGACAGATTCCAAATTCAAATGTAATCTTTCTTATTTTTAATTGTAACAGTAGGTATTTATAGCCAGACTAAGTATATTGTAAAACTGAAGAGGTTGTTTGTTTGTTTGAAATAGGAACTACTGGTCCAATTAAAAATCTTTCGCGAATAGAAAGCTACTTAGAGCTTAGAGTGGCTATAAATATAGCCACTCAAAGATAGCGTAGCTTAATATAACCTATAAATATAAGCTACTAGCTTTTGCCCGCGATTTCGTCCGCGTGGAAGTCGGTTATCACGGATTCAGACGAAGTTGCGGAATTAAAAGTAGCCTATGTCCTTCCCCAGGGTTCATCCTATCGTCATACCAAATTTCATCCAAATTGGTTCAGCCTTTCCACCGTGAAAGCGTAGCAGACAGAGTTACTTTCGCATTTATAATATTAGTACTTAAGTACTCATGGATGTTTTATTTAAAAAAAGTTAGGAATCCTTAAGATATATTCGCGCGGACGAAGTCGCGGGCAAAAGGTACCTAGTGTTAGATAAACGTAGTGCAAAAAGATTACAATACGTAATTCACATAACAACTGCATCGTAACAATAACAGGAGTAATAGAATAGCACAAACGCATTGTCAACATATTGATTGAACAATGCGAGACTGCAGCATGACCCAGATATATTGTAGGTTCCCGTAACACGAGCAACCCGATGTGCGCGGGTGCAGGATGCCTATCACCGCTTGTTTATAGAGACTTATCCTAGATAACGATAACCTAGAATAATTATAGCCTTTTCATAATGTTGTGAAAATTTGGTTGGAAGTTGGTTGGTTTTGGTTGGAAAATTGATTGCATTTTGTAATCACGTATGGTGTGGAAGAAAAGGTTTTTGTTGAACTTAGCCTTCGCACAGGTTACACGCCGTTGGGTTTGCCACAAAATAGTGTTTTTTTGCAAGGTACATCGTATTCACGTATAATTCCTGTAAATGCAAATATTGTTAAAATCGTTTTAAAAAGAGTAAGTATGGAGTTTCTTGTTTATTCTTCTCCATACAAAACTACCTTTTGGAATGGGCAACTAGAATCAACTAGAATCAATTTTGTTCAAAAGTGCCTTATAATGGTCTAATTGAAATAAATGATTTGACTTTTTGACTTTTGAAATGTATTATTGTGTAACATGAATTATAATTTTTCATTCGACTGAATTTATAATCGTTTAAGCATCATATTTTTTATCGTCGCAATAGTTTTCCACCAATCAAACACACAAATGGCGCAACGCAACGCAACAAAACAATAAAGAACTGAAATAAGTAATGATTGCCCTGCTGTTACCATACAGCAGTGCAATTCTGTAAGAATTCACTCGCGAATTCGAATCCTATCTCATTTCCGATTTCACTTATCTGAAGTAAAAAGTATTTGGTATTCGCTAAAATAGTAAAGAAATAATGGTTCGCTTCACCTATATTCTCACTTAGTGGCGCTAGTGTAGTTTTCATCGAGTTACAGAGTACCTACCTAAAACCGTTTTCACTGCGGAATCAGAAGTGAGAACTGGAGTGAGTTCGTACAGAATAACATAGCAGTTTGTAACTATTATATAATTGGCGTACAGAGCAATAAGTAGAGACGCGTTAAAACAGCGGTACCTAACGACTGTTTTAAACGCGAACAAATTAAAACATCCTTTATTTATACAGTATTTTATAGCCCAATTTGAGTTCACCTACTATTTTAACGCAAATAACATAACAAAACAGTCAGGAAACTATAACTAAACTGAGAAATAATCGTAAACTTCCTATGCGTATAAAGAGAACGTTTGTATTATTAGACGAACTCGTAGGCTCCTAAACCAGACGTAAACACGCGTGTCCACAACTTTACGATAATTTTATTGACTACTTATATAAAACGTGTTGCTAATTTATTGTGTTACGAAAAGCTAGGAGAAAACTTATTGAATACAAGGGTAATAAAGATACACTTATCAGTAGGTTACCTAGTAACATAAATTAAATAATGATTAATTCTATATATGAAAACTGCAATCTGTATGCCATTACTACATATACGTTTTTGCTATTTAATCTCAACATGTCTCAAGTATATACTACTTAAGTTGGATGACCCCCATAAGCTTCAAAAAACGGAAAAATCTTAATTAACATATGTTTAAAATACAATCATGATCTAATTGGTTAATTATAGCTCGTGGCTAAGTTAAACTCGTACCTACAGATCGATCGGTCAAAGGTTAAGCTACGCTAGCCGTGGATGGGTGACCATCCCTTTCATACCGAGTTTCCTCCATGCCTCAGAAAGCACGTAAAGCCGTTGGTCCCGGCTGTCATTTGTAGGTTTTTTGCAGTCGTTATAGGTAGTCAGAACCCAGAAAATCTGACAACCAGTCTTACCAAGGGGTATCCTGTGTGTTACCCAGTAACTGGGTTGTGGAGGTCCAACAGGCAGTCGATCCATGTAAAACACTGGTATTCAGCTGCATCCGGTTAGACTGGGAGGAGCTGACCCCAATATAGTTGGGAAAAGGCCTAAGCAAATGATAGTCAATAAACAAAGTACCAACTTTACTTAACTTAAAATATATAATAATTTTTTCATCCCACCATCTCGGAAAGAGTATTTTTAATCTTCAATATCTGAGTGGAAAAGCCGTTTTTATTCTCTAGAGGATAAAGTAAATTTATCTTCAATATCTGAGTGGAAAAGCCGTTTTTATTCTCTAGAGGATAAAGTAAATTGAATTTAGAACATCGTGTGCACTAAGTTTGTGAATTAAAAAAAAACATTAAACCTATTTACTGCTACCTCTATGGTGCCGAATATATCATACAACTTTTTTTTAATTTGTTAAAATCTCAGACTTTGTAAACGTTTTTTTTTTGCATTTAGTCATTTCCTCGCTGAGGTGGAATGAAAAGTTACGTGTTGCACTCGAGTGCAAAGATTTTTCACCTCGTGCTCTTTTGATTCCCTCGCTAACGCTCAGGATTCTAATTTTGAATCACTCGCTGCGCTCGTGATTCAATTTTAGAATCCTTCGCTTGCTCGGTCATCAAAATTGAACACGCGGTTAAAAAGCAACTTTGCACTCTTGTATAACAAATAACTATTAAGTTCCGAATATGACTTTCAGGTAAGTAACGGTATAAGTTAAAAATTAAGTAATATGTACCTGGAAACACTAGCAGTTAATTTTCTTGTCCAGTATTGTTGGAAAGTGACCTGTAACAACACAAAACTAAATGAATACATAAGCTAGTCATGAGTATATTCCGTGCGACTTACTAAGGAGGATTGTGCTTTTCTGCCATGTGATTGTAACAAAATGCATATCTACTTAATTCTAGTTTTTAACAAACGCACCATCTATATGTCCGTCACTATATTCATACACATTCAAATTACTCTATTTATTCCATAATCTAAGTCGCAACAAATGCCCTGCTTTGTGTAAAAAACACCTTCTTTCTAGGACAGGTGGGCAAAAACTACTCAAAATACCTACTATGGTGAAGTCCAAGTCTATGTCACCTAGGCCGTTATTAACTATTGATACCCCATTCACCAAAATCGGTTCAGAAGTTTAGGCGCTACGATATAAACACTTACATAGATTGCTAAAACCTTGACACTTTACAATAAAAGCAAAGCCAATATAAAGCTTTTTAATTTACCTTAGGTTCAGACGGTTTAATCATCAAAGTTTCACTATAAATCTCAGTTTTAATTCAATGCTTCCATTTCTTTGTACAAAATTGCGAGATCGACTAAGATCTCGCAATTTTGTATTATTTTAAGCGAAATCAAATCTAACTGATAGGACAAGGAATATAAAGGATAGAAGAAAAACTTTTGAAAGAGCCAGTAGGTACATTTTTTTCTGGAAATTATGATTTATAAGGAAATTCTATTCTTTGTTTTACAGCTTTCTGCGCGAGTTAACTCTTTCATATCCGATTTGATGCCTACAATAATTGAAACGAACGGCGGCGCAAAATAATCAAACAAAACAAAAGATGTTTCCAGTGTTTGCTAAGACAGCTTATCTCGCAAGCGACAAAATTAAATTTTGTCTGATATTTTTCCTCTTTAACAGTCTCTGTTCAAACAAAGAAGCGACATAGCAAGTAGTCAAACATAGTCACCTAATTTTGTTTCTGCGTGGGATGAAAAAATCCTTTTCCGTTCAAAGTCGGGTTCGTGCACACGGGAGTGTTTTGATATCAACATAAACAAGCAAACTTGACTTTCGTATTCGAGCGTAAAAACTCGGCCAAAGGGTTCACTGACAGGCCCATATTGGGTGTACAGGAACAAATTAGCATTTCACAGACACGCTTTCAGTCGACTTAATGAACGCGGAACATCGTCATTAAACGCCTCAAAGATGTAAACGCACCTTTAACGTGAACCCACCTTTGCCTAAATTTAGCAATTAGGGTTGCAACTACACTCTCCTGCTTGTACACATATTGATTAAGTCGAAGCTTCTGCAGAGTTTCAAGCATTAATGCAGTGCCAAGTTGGTCTATAAACTTAAATTAAGTGAATTTTCGCTGATACGTTTAGCAAATTATCTCAGATTTGAATTTATCCGTGTAAACCGGGGTTGTATTAATTATTTAACAGAAATAGGTAGTATACATATACACAAAAATAAATTAAAGCCACAAAAGTCAAAATGAAAGTTCAATGCTTTTTTATATAGAAATATATTTGTCTAACCTAGAAAGGTAGATGGTGTTTTGAGTGGTTTTTCAAATCAAAAAATCGTTTATTTCAATGCATTTTAGATCATAAATGTTGAACATCTTTAGTCTATACATACAAACACAAATATACATGATACACAATAGGGTATTACACCCATTTTTGAAAAGTGTCTCAATGAAATTCTGTAGCGCTAATATGCCACCAAAAAAAACACAATTTTTTTATTCAATCGATAAGTGCGATAAAAATGCATCTAAATTTTAAATTTTCAAATTTCGCGCGTTGTTTGACGAAAACGCCTCTTACTGGACGCCATATTGCTCAGCGAAAATGACGTCAGTTCGTTTTGTATCAAATGCGCTCATAATAAATATGATAATTGTATATAATTTAAATATAATTAAAAGCATATTTTGTAATAGGCGGAATAATTAAAAAATTACGTTGGTTACGAAAATAATGAAAGTACAAAGCCTATATACTAATCGGTTGACTGACAATTGTCAATTTCTTGTTTACACAGCCGTATGGCGTAATAACCGCCGCTACTGTTTCATGGTGCTTTATAACAGATTAAAAATACTGAAAACTTTGAATTGAATTAAAAAAAATATTTTGTTATTTTATGAACTAAAACTTATATTTTCCGACTGCTTTATGCCTAAACTGTCTCAATAACATATTTATAGATTTTTTCTCGTATAGAGTAAAATACCCTATTAATAAAATTGAAGTGTCTGTTTGTAATGTCAAAATAACAGCTTTTTACTAAATGCATATGAAAGTATATATAGTAAAGTACGGTACAACATATACAAAAATCTGTTTAATTTTTTTGTCAAGTCTGTCTTTCCGTCTATCTGACTGTCTGTTTGTTACGCTAATCTCTGAAACTTTCAATGACAGAAAGCTGATGTTATATAGCAGTAGCTTAGGATACTTTTATTTAAAAAAAAAATGGGTTTCGCTAAATAAAATTACATTGTGGACCCACCATACCACTGGCCATACCCCTGGTGGTATGGTGGATCTAAAACTATACCACTCACCTAACCTAACACAAATGATTCACCAACAATAGAGAAGATGTGGCACTCGGTGACCGCTACTGCGGCACCGCTCGCTACTCTCGCTCGCGATTTAATGGTCACAGTTCTAACCAAACCCTACCCAAACGATTTTTCTCAGTGGTATACTTTTAGACCCACCATACTACCAGGGGTACTTCCACTGGTATGGTGGGTCCGCACACAAAAATTAAAACCCCACTGATAACCGACTATAACGCGGACGACGTCATGGTCGCCACTTAGTTTGAAATAAAATTAAAATTTAACTGTATTATATATAAATAACAGAGTGGATACCCAGAGATGAAAATAGAAGTAGAGGACAAAAGGTGGGAAGACGTATTTCGGGAGAAGGGTGGACCAGGGTGGATGACTATAGCTAGGGATAGGAAACAGTGGAAAGCAATGAAGGAGGCCTACGCCTAAGGCATGGAACTTTAATGTACTTGCAATTAATAATTACTTGTAATAAGTAGTTTAATAAATTAATTACTGTAAGTAACTTAATCATTGTATGCAGAGTAAGTAGTAGAATAAAGGCTTTTTTTTATTTTATATATAAATAATAACTACCTAATTCAAATATTCAAATACAATTATATTATTATTAAAATAAAATTTTATAGATGAATAATATTGCCTCTGAATGATTTGTTTATTTGTTATTACATTATTTATATCACAATGGTGTACTGACAATCAAACATGTTTGCAATACGCTCAGGATTTTACTGGAGGTGGGCCGGAGTCTGCGTCCCAGAGATGTGCAATGGTGGCATTCGCATCATCGTGTAAAAACAGTCGACACGGGCATCGGCGAACATCCCCGATGCACTGCAGTGCCGGGGCAGCCCCAAAAACACCCTGAACGCATTATTATACTGAACACGGAGAGTGTTGTACTGCTTCTGGGTATATGACCCCCACAGTCTGGCTGTGTACAGGGACGTACAAAACGCTCTGAAAACAGTTACGGCCCCCGAGCAACGAACAAACCAGAGGGCGACCATATTGGAAAGTTGTTGTAGATATAAACATTTTACTACGAACTCAATTAAAAACCCATACAAAATGAGAGCATTGAGTGTAAAGCGAGTATTTCTGAGTTTAACTCAACTCGGCATCAGCCAGGCCGTCGAAGTCGCCGATTCCAACTCCATAAAAATTAATGGCGACCCATTTATCGTTCGGCCTACTGAGTACTTTCTCTATAATTATAATATGTTACAGTAAATGTTTTAAGACGCGACATTATAAATAAAGTGCTAGCAAAACAATTACCATTTTTTTTACTTTTTCCACAAACTATAAAGTCATGGTTATTATTATGATTGCAACTAGGTGTAGGTATTCGAAGTACTAACAGAAAATTAGTCAATTTAACAAATAAATTGACATTAAGAAATGTTACGAACATAACCATTATAATATAAAAGCAAAAGTCTGCAAAAGCTTTTTAGTAGACAAGCTATGAAAGAATAACAGTGTTGCAGAATTATGGTAAGAGCAGGTAGCGCGTCAGGGACTGGGGATACCAGAGTGTCGACAGCTAAGGATTTGAGGTGACGTGCGAAATTCCGAAGCGACAGTGTCGGTTGTCTGAAAATACTAAGTATAAATAAAATATCCTTTCTTATTTCTACGAATAGTAGAGACGAAAATAAACAAACACTCTTATGATGTAGATTGTAGATGTTTGCTTAAAAGTATCTCGGTAATTCAATCGTGCCCCAGAATACTTCATTAACATTTTAGTTCCGGTCATTGATTTTCTCAGCACGATATTTTGTAACCAAAAGAATGTTGTGTAAATTATCGTTATAATATTTTACCCGGAATTTATTGGGATGATCTAATAAAAGTAGATACTTATGTACATATAAATAAAGTTTTGTGATAAAGCGGGTGCTATCAAAATGTTCTGACTCCACGTCAGGATTGGCTTCCGGCTGGCGGAATGCCAACTTCCTATACCAAGTCGAATGCTACTCAATGCTGCTGGGTATACTGTTCTTCGAAAAAGTAAAACCATAAAATTTACAGCGTACTTCAATTTTCATAATGATACCAGCAGTACGTAGACAGTAAGCTAGAAATAAATAGATTTGTAAATAACTTTATGAACTGCCAATATTAATAAAGTTACCTATATCTTGAAATTATTTCAGCTCGCTCTAGCAATCTAATCCAAAATATTACCACGTGTAAATAATAATCAACAACAAATCATCTTCTTCGAAGGTTTTACAAAACTAAGTTCGTGAGTAGTTCGACAGTAGTCTGTTTTGAGCAACAAATTAAAATTAGTCCTATTTTGGCTTATTAGTTTGGAGGGTCTGAAATTCTAAACTTTGCCGTACCGTGAACTAGCTTTTATCGTGAGTGCCGAATGCCGGGGGCGAGGGTGAGGGACGGAAAGGGGATGAAAGAAATATACATTGATATTTCCAGGGTCCTTTAGCGGCTGCTACGATCGCGGCTCGAGTCACTCGGGGCTTCGAGCCTCCTCGAAGCACCACTGAGGGGCAGATTGTAATCCTGCTTTGTCAGTCAACCGCGGAGACAGGAAGTGGTCGAGTACTGTTCACGGTAATACGGGCTGCAAGTCGGAAGTGACGAGCGCTTGTACACATTGATTATTTGATCAGGAATGTGATATGAGCCGAGAGTACCTACTACTGTTAATTACCCATCATCATTTCAGCCCAAAGACGTCCACTGCTGGACATAGGCCTCCCCAAGGGGGGAGTTTGCCATAATCGCCACGCTTGGCAGGCGGATTGGCGATCGCAGTATGGTTGTTACAAAGGCACAGAGAACGCTGCTGCCCATTCTCTGGTAAGTCCCTTAGTCGCCTCTTACGACACCCACGGGAAGATATGGGATGGTGCTATTCTTTACGTCCGACACCACACGGACTAGTTAATTACCCAATGTAGGTACTAATTACTGAATAATTTCCACACAATGTTAGAATTTATTTGAGTATTATACGAATCCGCCCCGGTTTTGCACGGGTGAGATGTAGATCCAACTATACAATAAAAAATATATAAACCTTCCTCTTGAATCACTCTTTTGGTTCTTTGGTTCAACATTCTTTTGGTTACAAAGTAGGACTTTTCGTGCTGAGATTTATTGATGAAAACCACACAAAAATACGTTGCGTAGTTTCAAAGATCTAAACGTACAGACGCCGACTTTGTTTTAAATTATGTATAGATTCCTGGTCCTCCTGATAAATAATAAGTGTAAAAATTATTACCGTTTTCATAAAATGGGATTAAACATACGTTTTTTTTCTAATGCCCACCTACCATTTGACGTTTCATAAATAACAAAGTATTTTATTACAAAATGAAACATATCGTAACAAACTCGAATAACATAAATCATCAAAAGTTTTGAGCGCTGGCCATTTTTATTAAGCGTATTGATAAAATATGAAAAACGTTCAAATATACAGACATAGTATTGTTACAGTAGCTGAATATTGCGATGCCATAATCCCAAGTACTTACAGTGAATACTGTATACTTCGTATTTATGGCAAGCAAAAGTTTGCTTTCCAAGAGACGTTACTGGGAATGGCAACGAGCTGAACGGACATGTCACTTTTTATTTGCCTCCGCACTAATGGAGCAAAATGAGCAAAGTGACATGCTGTACTAACCAGTTAGATTAATCCCTTCACAAAGTAATATAGATGGTCAATCTGTGTTTCGTAACATATATAATCGGACTATCAGACTGATTGAGTTAACATGGCGCCTATTCTTTTTCAGGGCTCCACAAGGTTTCTTTGGGAATTGTAGTAGTTCAATATAATATGATTTTAAAAGAAAACTTGTTCGAATGAGTGCCTGTTTAGATTTCAGTGGTAATACCTATCCAAAAGGAAAAGGATTTCACTAACATATAACTACCTGCCTACTTGATATATCTATTTAGCTTCGCACACATGTCTAAAACACAAGTAATAACATTACCATTGCCATTTCATTACATGTGTTAAATGCGTGAGGATAATTATGCAAATAGCATGTAAAATATGCGAATGTAAACAAAATGAAAAACTCAGTGTTATTTAATAGTATGTTCTACGACATGCTCTTTCACTTTTCGAAAGTAATATTTATGAATTGCTTTATTTTACACATATCATCAATAATTCACTGTCGGCTATACGCTTGCTTATGTCGTAAGACTATTAATATTCATAAAACACGCAGAAATGTATAATTATCTATTAAATACGTTATGATATATTTACATACTTTTTGATGTTGTTTGTTATGTGATTGACCGTTTTATTGCACTAGTTTTCTACATTTTAAGCACAGCGGAAGTGTTTGTGTAACTTTCCGGTACCGTTACACGTAAAGCAGACGGATGCGATACGATTAAAATCTTGGGCACGGTGGTATACAGATGAAACTATGGTGTCAATTAATCCCACTAGGTACTATCTATTACAAATACGAAAGTTTGTGAGGATGGATGAAAGTTTGTTACTCTTTCATGCTTGAAGGGCTAAAAGAAATTAGCTGAAATTTGGAACACATATTAGTTAGATATTGACAGATAACATTGTTATCCCGTTTTTGACTTCCGGTGGGAAAATAATCATGGCAGGATTTGTACAAAAACAAAATAAGATGTTTAGAGAAGTTGAAATTCTAATTCTTATATTCTTGGGTACCTAAAGAATATCTTCAGGCATTTACAATATTTTTAAAACCCCGCAAAAAAAAGTTAATAAGTTTAACGAAAAGCTCATTATTTCAGAACGAAACGGTGACTGACAGTAACAGTGACACTGACAGCCGCCGTTTCACAGTTCTTATATTGAAATTGCATCGTTTTGTGGAAAATAATATTACAAATATTGATTTTTTTTTCACACACTTGTCACATCACTTCTCTGTCAATTTTATAGATCCTTTAACATCGCTTGTCACTTTCTTTTTTTTATAAACAAAAAATCGGCATCGACATGAAACGAAAAAGTGTTATTTTCATTTCGTAATATTTTAATTATGCGGGGGTTTAAAAATATGCTAAGTATATCAATCTGCTCCTGGTAATATGTTCTTCACATTGGAAAATATTTTAAACCATCAAAAAAAAAAATTTTTTTTTCATACTTACAAATGAATGTATGAATCTCGCCATGATTCTTTCGTATTTCGACTTAATGCTTGTCTACGCAGACGAAGTCGCGGGCAGAAGCTACCATCGGATATTATTCAACGTTTCGCTAAAAAAATTGCGTATTTAGTAAATCTGAGAACAGAGTTATAAGAGGTTTAATAAATGTGAGATTATACAAGAAGGAAAGATTATGTAAGAAGTCGGCAACAACCTATATTAAACAGTTGATTTTTGAAATGTGATGCGTAATTAGTTATTAGAGATAGTATTTTTTTTTTTTAAATAGAGCTTTACAAATTAATATCAACGTACGTGGCATACATGGGTAGTACAAATGCCAAAACAAGCTTTCACTTATAAACAACAAAGTACAAAGTACAACGCGTATCACTGTTGATACGCGTTGACAATAAGAAAAGCAAGAATACGAGAATAGGAGCAATAAAAGATTTATAGAAAAAGAAATCATTAAGAAACTCACAAATCATAGATTTATAAAACCAGCCAAATTACAAATCGCATTGAAAGATATAAGGTCAATATTAAACAACCAATTTTCGCCCTACAAAAAGTCAGTAGTCCCTCTTGGTCTGACTTTAACTTAATCTAAAAGCCATAAAATTTCTTAAAAAAATCCTCTTTAACGCAAAATCAAAAAACTTGCCTAGACGTGTTATATGTCAATGATAATTGTTTGGCCCAAGAATAGGCCCGTGAAGAGTCGACCAGCTACTTGGCCGATGTCCTGAAGCACGAGATGAGCACTCGGAACCTACCCTATTTTTCCCCCAACCGGCTCAAACATATCTATAACTTCCAAGACGACACCTGTAGCAGCCGCCCCAGCATAATATGTCGTAGTCGGAAGATGGGACAGTACATGGGCGTTGACACATGTTGCATCCCACATCAAAGGCCTACCCAACTTCTAAGGCATTATGTTCATTCCATCTGGTCTCTTCCCATCGTCGCGAGTCAAGCCATTGAGTTCTAAAACCGCAGGTACCCGACAGAGGCAAGAGCAGTGAGCACGATTGTTACTGCAGGCTCCAAGGTGCCAAAAAATTGTTCAATTCTCAATAAACAAGACGACTTCTTGATTGAGAGATTGAGCACTTTTGTAATATTTTAAAATACGCTTTTTTTAAATAAAGTTTCAACTTTTTACACTCAGGCCCAGAAATCCACGTGTCCTTTTAATTTTTTTTAGCTTCGAACACATCATGCTATCCCAAAATGTAAAACATTCTTTTGTACTATAGTTGAAAAACTATCAAAGAAATTTGGCAGATTGGGGTAGCTTGACGTGCTGGCCTCTGTACTTACTTAACTTACTTCTATTCTACCATGTCGACATTTTTTTTGAAATTGCGAGAATATCAACCAATTAAACTAAGTAATAAATAATTTCATTGAATTATTTGGAAAACACATTGCCAGAATAGATTTTACAGCTTTGGAGAGTCATAAAGGAAATCCTGAATAGGTATGCGATAATGTGAGTGACGTCACGGGCTACGTCCGGCAGGACGCAGCTGTCGTCGTAGCCGCAGCCCTAGCCTGGGAAAGCGACGCCCTCGCACGCTCTCACTGCAGTGCGCCGTGGTCGCGTGTCGCGTTCGCGTCGCCTACGCCAGCCCATAGATGAATATACTCTAATCGCCAGCCGACTCTTGCTGCGACATTGAACCGTTCATCGTCAATAAATACCTATATGAACTTGACTTACTTTTATTTTCACTCTAGAATCACTATGAGAGCAATAGTGTGTAAGTAGAAATTATATTATTGTTGGAACATTGTTGTCTCATTTTTAACCCCCGACGAAAAAGAGGGGTGTTATAAGTTTGACGTGTCTGTGTGTCTGTCTGTGGCACTGTACCTCTTTAACGGGTAAACCGATTTGAGTGCGGTTTTTTTTATTTGAAAGCAGGTTCTCTAGCGATGGTTCTTAGACATGTTTCATCAAAATCGGTTCAGCCGTTTTAAAGTTATCAGCTCTTTTGTTAGCCGCGGTAGGGATCTTAGACGCATACCGGATGTTTACTTTACTTTCAAACATATTATTATAGGTGACCACACTGACCACCCATTGAAACACCCATGTTTGCTATAAAACTATGCAAGATTATAGAATTCTTGGTCTTATGCTGCAGCCAGATTATACAGCACACTAGTACCTAGTAGCAGATATATCGTATTTGGATTCGTTTTAATCAGTATTTTATTAACCTCCGACGCAAAAACGACGGGGTGTTATAAGTTTGACGTATCTGTGTGTGTGTGTGTGTGTGTCTGTGGCATCGTAGCTCCCGAACGGATAAACCGATTTTGATTTTGTTTTTTTTATTTGAAAGGTGAATTAGTCGGAATTAGCTTAGCTATTCAAGATGGCCGCCGCCATAAAATGGCGGATCACATATTTTTACAACTCCCTCAATATGGGTATCAAATGAAAGGGCTTGACTAGTAGAATACTATACACTATGACAAATTTTAAATCCAAGATGGCCGCAACCACAAAATGGTGAATTACATTCTATTTTCACAACTCCCTCAATATATGGGTATCAAATGAAAGGCCTTGACTAGTAGAATAATGTATACTATATTGCAAGGGAATGAGGAATAAGTAACGAAATGAAAACTAAAAACTTGTAAATTATTTTTGTAAACTCTTATACAAAACCAAACTAAATTACGTTTAAAAAATTTAAAATAAAAATTAAATTAAAAATTTAAAAAAACCCCCAACGCAAAACAAAAAAGCGTTTATGTAAAAAGTCAAAAATAATACCTTTTGTTGAGCCATCAAATGTTTGTTCGTTGAAATGGCGCTATAATGTCGCGGCGGGGTACCGCTAAGTTTAAAGCAATAACTAAATAGCTAAAATAGCGAACTGATGGTAACTAGATTTGCAACAAGATTAACAACTAGATTAGCAACAAAAATTTGATAATATCGAAGCAAATTGGTGCAAATGCTGGTAAATTAATAGACAGTGAATGAAATTAAGGGACTGACTGTAGGTAGCCCGAAGCCAACAGAAGCAGTGAGGCATCTTGGTTACCGAGCGTCTGCATGAAGTAAATAACATTTTAAGGAATTGCTGTAAGATAGTATTATTTGTGTAGTGTGTAGTGTCGTTGGAGTTTCTTGCTCGCACTTCTTCATAGAAATCTAACCTACGTTTTGGAACAAGCAAATGGCTTTAACTTTTTAATTGACTACTTGACGATTCAGAAGTACTGGTTTTATTGAAATAGAAATGCTTTGACTTTGAATATTAATAATGTATACGTATGGTCGCCTTAAAAAGCTTTTATGGGATCATTTATACGAAAACAAAAGCATTTCCTGTTGGTTATTCGGTAAAGCTTCCAAATAAACATAAATCTGTATTAGAAGCACGATATTTCTCCCGAATGCATATTGGATGCTGTTTCCAAGCGATTAATTTTTGGGAATATAGAGAGGTGCCTTTAACAATTCCATCAATATTGGTGACGTCAACAATATAAAAGGGATGGGGGCAGAAAACGTAACAAAACATTGTAAAGATATGGTTAGGTACTTACTGGTTACAGTTACTGCGCAGCATTCAGCGATCGAGAGAGTTGTCAACTAATTTCTAAAACATTATTCTTACTGAAAAAAACTGTGTTTGAACTGTATTTTCTTTTTCTTTTCTGTATTTTCCCGATAACTTCACTTCTCGTATCGAAATTTTCAGAAAAACAAAATTTAAAAGTGCAACACGATAGTGTGGTCCGTAAGACGTATGAACATTTTCTTATTCACCCTAGATCTCTCTTAGCCACTGTGAGCCGCTTTACGGCCAACAAGAAGCTTGTGGATTTCAATTCTCTTTGTCAAGTGCACTGAGACGTCGTGGGGAATACGTTTAGAGACAAGAGCACTTACGGCGACCGATATCCTCAACTACGCTCAAGTCAGCGTTCAGACTTAAGTTTGCGGCAAGTTTTGTTGGCTACACACGGTAAGTGTTTGTTCTTTATTTAGTAATCCGGTTAACAGCGCAGCAATTTAATACGAACAGTCATTTGTGAATAAGAGAAACTTAGTGAAAGCAACTTATTACTAGAAATAGTTGAAACAAGAGACCTAGTTACATATACCTATATAGATATTTATACCGTAGGATCAGATCATCATCGTAACAGTGAATAATCTGTTCCTGGTATAACTGCAGTGGAGCCCAGCCGCACTTCGCCGCAGTCGGCGAAGGCGTGTGTAATGGTTCATTGTTTTTGCCGTAAGTGGCCTGAGATTACACAAATTGATGCTTGTGTGTTTGAAGTGAAAGGAAATGTTCTGTTCTAGATAATGGACTCGCTTGTTTTTTTTTATAATGAATTGGTTTCCGATACCGCCTCGTATATTGTTCTACTCATAATTATTCATAACGATGACCTTTTGCGCATGCAAAAGAATTATGAGTGCTAGAGTATGTTTGGTTTATTCATATTTATTGTAAAATATTGTAAGTGTCACTCACACTAAATACATATATACTAAACCAAGGTCAGTTGAAGGCAACCAAGAGGATCTAACGAATTCAGTTAGCGTCTCTTTGACAAGATAGGTACCTTTATCCCCCAACTGGCCCAAGATCTTAATAAAATCCACTTGCTTTAACTATTGTGTTTGCATAACGGACAGAATATGTTGCATTTTGATGAATAACTTTACTTGAAATTCAAATGTATTGAACATCCTTATGGAATATATACAATCAATCGCATTCTAGCTGATAGGGTGTCATCTGTTCTTGAAATGTGTTCGGAAGTAGTGCGGTAGCCTACCGCTAGTACTAGTTTCTATCGAAAATCACACCTTAGACGCATTCCCATCTGCTCTCTTAGATCTGATTCATCGGATTTGTCGGTGGATCAGTCTGTACCCGACGCTAGTATTTGGCTGCTAGTAGAGTGGTTGTAAAACGAGTCTAGAGCTTTTGTCGCGTCTAGACGGTACGCGTTGGAACTCTATCGGCTGCCGTAAAATTATGTGACGTGAGCGGGCAACGTACCGCTCTAGGAAATCCGGTTCAATTCGATCTTTATTCGCTTATTTAATTTATCACAGAAATTTCTAACTTCTAGAAATTAGACAAGATTGAGAAAGGTAAAAAACTAATTCGAGCGATTAGTATTCGATCCTAAAGATTTTATGTATGGTGGTCTGTCTGGTCGCTGCTACAGACCGTTCAATAGGGTGAATTAATGCTTAGATTAATATTGTTAGGCTCCTATATTACCTTGAAAAGTCAGGATATTTTAGTATGTAGCATAACCATTTTAATAACACTTACCTAGCTATATACGTTATATATACCTAATATTAATGTTAAATATATTAATTTTAATAAAGCTTAAAAAAGGGTAATCTTCTCGTTTTCACAAACATTAAATGCCACTTAAATATAATGCTTAAGTTTTCTTGCACTAGTCTAAACGGGCATATTTTTTTTGGCTTTGTAGGTAGGTATATCTAGCAATTTCTAAACAAGTTTGACGACTACTTTATTGACGATCGATAAATAGCTGCAAAAACGGACGAGAATGGGGCTTTTGAAGGAAATAGTTAATTAACACATTGATTTAAGTTTTATATTACTCATTGTCCGTTTAAAGTAGGTTAATATACTTACATTTATTTATTTATTTACACTTCATGCACAAAGGTACAAAGGCCCCCTTCTCTACCAGTCAACCATGGGTGGTGAAGAGATAACATGGCAGGTGCATAGTTATAAAGTAAAAATAAAAAGATTAAATATAATGTTATTAACTTACAAAAGTTCAAAAATACAGATACATAATTGTATATCTAATATAATATATACTAATAAAAATATATCAATTCAATTTTTCTTTGATCTATTAACAATACTTATCTTTTGCGTTCCGTTGAGGCAAAACATGCGGGATTAAAGTAGTAACGCTAACAAGCATGCCTAGGTGAAAACGAAGTCCGAACACGTGCGACCAGGGAGCACCCGGTAACTGGAGTGAACCACTGTCATGTGCCCCTCATGAATAGACCGTAACACCGCCAATTACGTGGAAGTCTTTTTCAGAGCTACGGAATTTTATAACAATTTATATTTTTATCATAGGTTCGTAAAGACACGGAACATACTTTTAGCTTTAGGGCAATATTTCCATTGCAGACATCTCATTAGTATGTTTCATACGCAACGTGAAAAGAATTGTTTCACAATAGGAATAATTTCGAGATAACCCGTACTAACTAGTATAGAGTAAATGCAACCACAGGCAACAAAGAAATCTAGATCAAATGGACAATGAGGTGTTTACGAAACTCGTTAGTAATTTGTGAGGTGTTAGCAACTTTTCTCTGTGGTGAGAGTCGTGCTAAGTGGCGAAACTGTTGGCTTCACAATGGAACAAACGTTTGCTACTGGAACATGGGGCAAAGGCTGCGCTCGCGCATGTCTGTCGCGGGTCATCGCGCCGCAACCTTTCACTAGTAGCGCCGGCTACCCGCACGAACGATACCTCAAGCTGTTCATAAAATGCTGATCTCACGAATCAGTACGTGATCGAAACCTTTCTATTTCGAAACTTAATCATTTCTTTTCCGGTGAAATACCCACGTCTTTATCGGAACTAATATTGAAACATCCTCATAACCAGCATTGTCATCAATAGTAAGTACTGTCCATAAAATAATAACTATCAACAAAAACAAAAAGCATTCCACGCTACACTTGTCACTGTAAGTAAACGAAAGACTACGTGGCGACAACGCGCGACGTGACGGGTGAAAATAATGTAATTCATAAAATGAACCGAACAAAACAAAAAAAAATTGCGGTCGGGGGAACGAAGTTCCTTACGTTACGAGGAGCACACGAGCAGGCGAGTGCACTCGCCTCGCATTTACACACACGCATTTCGTTACGTGACGATTTCTACTAAATCGCACTAACTTCGTTCCAAAAAATAGTACACAAATATATACTTACCTACTATTACAGTAATTTTACAGCGGCAGAATTATTTTTTTCTCTGTATTAACATGTAATTAATTGTAACAAGAGGTGATTGGATTTGTTCTAAAATTATGCAGTTGTACTTGTGTTGTGACACTTTGTCTGGTGGGTTAAAATGGGAATTGATTGAATGATTAAGTACTTAGAGTACTTAGCTACATAAAATACTTAATTTCTGATTTGTTTTGAAAATAATAGAGTATTTCCCACAAGTTATTTGTGATTCGTACATTATAGTTCACTCCTAACACTGGTTAGCGTGTTCTCAACTTCTCAGGTAGGTCTTGTTGTTACTGCCAGATGTACCTACAGGACAAATCAACCACCCACCGGACACTTACTAAGTAATAACTAAATGAATAATAATATAATACATTTGTTGAAATTTGGGAAGAGTCGGATATAATAACGAAATTATTGCTTAAGACATAATATTAAAGACAACCGCCTTAAAAATCCGTGGCAATACAAAACAATAAACAAAACAAAGCCACCGAGTTCCGAAACTAAAGTCATGTGTATTCTGTTCTAAAGTTATTTATCACTTTTTACATTTTGAAGTCGGTTGTCTTTTTTATTATAAAAAAGCTTCTTATTTTTTGCATTTTAGTACATTCTTGTCATCACAAACAAAACAGAAATTGAAAGTACAAGATTGGAGAAACTTAAATCATCATTTATTTAGGTATATTTTTGTGCGTTCTGTCGGTTTTTTCCAAAAATGCTGAATCAATTTCGATAAAATTTATATGAGACCATCTGTGAAGTCTAGCCTTTTAAACAAAAAAGAATTTTCCAAATCGGTCCAGGCGTTTTCAAGTAATCGGTAAACGTACATAAAAAAAAGCTTTTTACAAAAAAGACAACCGCCTTCAAAAAGTGAAAAATAACTTTAGCACAGAACACACATTGACTTTAGTTTCGAAATTCAGTGGCTTTGTTCTGTTTGTTGTTTTGTATTGCCACCGACTTCCGAAACTAAAGTCAATGTGTGTTCTGTGCTAAAGTTATTTTTCATTTTTGAAGGCGGTTGTCTTTTTTGTAAAAAGCTTTTTATTTTCCGCTTTTTAGTACCTCCTTCTCATTCAAATCTATTAAGAAGAGATTGAAAGTTAACTACTACAAAGATTGATGAAACTAAAACGTCGTCTATGTAAAATTATTGGGTATTTGTTGATTATTCAAAAAGTGCTGAATCAATTTCGATAAAATTTATATGGGACCACCTCTGAAGCATACCCTATCTATAAAAAAAAGAATTTTCAAAATCGGTTTACGTTTGCCTGAGAAATCGCGTAACAAATCGCGCACATACTTAATGCATATTTAAGACTTATACGGTTTTCTCATGGATGCCATGGTCAGAACTGGACCAAATAACCAAATGGGACCACACGGGAAGCACTAGCTTCCAAATAAAAAAAGAATCATCAAAATCGGTTCAACCAGTCCCGAGAAATCAGGTAACAAACATAAAAAAAAAAAAAAAAAAAAAAAAAAAATACAGACGAATTGATAACCTCCTCCTTTTTTGAAGTCGGTTGAAAATAAATAAAAATAGATTCCGACGAATTGCGATCCTCATCCTTTTTTCAAGTCGGTTAAAAAAGAAACGATTGGTTACGACGGTCTCTGCAATCCTACTTACTTACTTATTATATCTTCAATAAATTATGCTTTCTGCATAATCTATTTAATCTATTTAAAAAAGTAGCCAATCTTACATTGCTTAACTACTGAAATTCGTTTTTACAAACCGAGTCCCTGATGACCGCATTCTAATTATTTAAGTAGGTAACGAACAACAATACATCGCCGGATGAAATCTAGTAAATCACTTACATTTCATGGTCAGTTCATTTCTATTAAAATAATGTATGCAGAAGCAATTATTTCCGAGTAGCATTTTCATTATAACCATATAACCAATTTATACTGAGAAGTAATATGTCGTGAAGCAAAATGCTCCCGTCCTGGTATTTCATTGTGTTTATCATTGTTATTAGTTCGGTGAGTAATTCAAAATAAATATAAAATGCAATAAACAAATACCGTATTATCGAAATATATGACCAAGAATGTACTAAAAATAATTGAACGCAGGTCAACATACACTCGCTACAAACTACTGGTAAGACTGTAACTAGATATTATTACTTTCAGTGATTGTATGCGTATAATTAAATACAAATAAATATAGATTTACAATAACTTATTTTAGATAAAATTCGTGACGTAGTTAAGAATCATGTCGTTCAAGTCGGTCCAGGCAATGGAAGTAAAGTGCATCGAAATGGCAAAATAGAAGATGATGATTATGATGAACAAGGCGATGAATACGATTACTCCAATATATATCAAAACGACCACAATGGCCCCACCCAAGTTTACCAAATTAGCGAAGAAAGCGGTATGAAAATCGAATGAACAAAATGTCTTACACGTGCTTTCTGTTTAATCTGTAGACTGTACTTTGTAGAGTGAATCTTCTAAATGATTACAAAGAAAAGTAGATATCAACTGCATTAATATTATTTTTTATAGATGAAAGCGACGATGACAGTCAAGTTACAGAGGTCAGCTCAGAAACAGGTTAGAAAGACGAATCAACAAATGCTAAAAAATGCTGCTCGAAAGAAATCACTCCAATTTAAATTAAAAATACTGCGTATATTCGTAAAATATTGTTTATGTCTATTTAATGAGAACCAGGATTTATAGATGGAGAGAATTGATTCAGTCATGTAAAGGAAACTTGACATTATGTACCTACATTATTTACGTTACGACATGGTAATAAATATCATCGTTTCATGACATTTTTTTTCAGATTCGAATGAGATAAAAGAGATAAGGTCACTACAAACAGGTACCTAACAAACTAAAAACACCTTTAAAAACAAGTAAGTATGATTTTTAATAAAAGCAACAAATTAAATTTGTTAACACGTTATTTCCTAAACAGGTGATACATTTACTCCATTGGAGTTGTTACCGATCACGTCAAAGTTGTTGAGAAAAGGTTTGTAAATAACGATAATATTATCTTTAATCTCTAAATAAATTGTACGATTTCTATAAATAATTCTCAGCACAAAAGTTTCAGATATTCACCAAATTAAAAAAAAAGAAGGATTCTGATCCCTTTCAAAATTGGACGACACGGTTGGCGCAGTGGCTGAGCGATTTGGCTGCTGCGCTACGTGTCGCGGGTTCGGTTCCCGTATGGAATAAATACCTGTATGGTCTACAGGTAGTTGTTTAGGGTCTGACTGTTTGTATGTGAGTTTATATGTTTGTAAACGCACCCACGATACAGGAGAAATTAATAGAGTGGGCAACGTTTTATAAATAAAAAAATTGGTTGTCAGTAAAGTCGGTTCACGGACGATAGTTTTACGTGATAACGTCATAAAGAAACGTAATGGCTAACATACATGACATAAGCAAATAATGACTTCCGTCAAGGTGGGCGGAACTTATTGCTTGGGCCGATCGTGCCTCTCTATCGCTTGTTCCGCGCTCTCGCTTGCACGCTCAGGCTCAGGCGGAATGTAACACTTTTTGTGCGTACAGTCGGGGTTCATCGATTTATTACGTTATCACGTCAATATTACGTCAAAAAGTGATTAGAATCGTCATTGTTAGCGAGGTATGTAATAGGGGTGCTGGTTTGTTATATCTTTTAAAATAATTACCCTATTATGTTTATTTCTTTTTCAGTGAATGTAGGAGGTAAGAATTTGAGATCCAAGTTAAAAAAACCATTCTCAATAAAAATTACTTTTACCATTGTTTGTAACCTAATACTGTACCTATTATTTAACTTATCAAATGTAGAGGGCCGAGGAATTGTGAGTTCAGCGAAAAGTTCTGAAGACTTGGCGGATAGACTGTTTGCATCTTACTGTATGTATTCAGAACTTTAATTTATGTTTTTTTCTTTAAATGTTGTAGATGAAGATATACACTCGAGAGCAATGAATTATGGTCACATTAAGATACCTTTAAGAAACTAAGAATGCAACTTTGGGTTCTTGAAGCATGCTGGATCAGGTGGAGGTCGGGGCTGCGTGCTGGTCACTCCATACAGTTAATATTCACCTCTTGAAGGTAGTCATTCTTATTTTCACCAGGCATTGTCATGCATAAAGATCGCATCCTCTTCCAAATTCATAATAAATGGACCAACGTAGTTGTTAAGGATTTCTTCTACGTTTATTTCGCTAATAAACTGTTTTCTATTACCACCGGCTCTGTGCGACTCTCTGTTGAAATTCCGGCCCATGCAAGTACGGATCCACAGCCATAGGCCACTTTCTTTTGATGTATGCTTGCTTGAATCGCTGCCCTGGTCTTTTATACACACTTGTTGACCATCGTGCTTATAGAACAGTGATTTCCAATTCGGCGTTCTTTGCCTAATTACCGTAACATTTTTTATTTTTCACTGATTTGCCCTAAACACATTTAAATATGAAACAAATCAACGATACGAATTCAATAATTAATGAGGCTAATGAATGGTGGTTTTCTAGTTATTGAGACTTAAAAATTTTATGAGTATGGTAATTAGAAAATATCATCAAGTCTATGCAAAATATGATATAATGAAATGATAATAACACACTACAACGTACGGAGGCCAAAGTACTGTCTCCATTTACATGATCAACTTGGTTCTAACTTAAAAAATCAAGTATTAAAATAAGTACAACGGTAATTAGATTTTTATTTTAACCAAGGCTACGGTAATTATAATTTCACGTGCTTCATTGGTGGTACACTAAAACTTATAGAGACGTGCAACTGCTGATGGGCCGCGGCACACACTGAGGAGACGCGACGCGTACGGTAGTGATGTGCCAACATGCACCCGAGAACAGAAAATGTCACGGCACAGGTGGTTACTTAATGATAATTATTTATAGACTGGTTCTATTGAGTCGATATTTTGTTATGCGATACACGTTGCTTAATACCGTTTAAAACGTTAAATGGATCAAAGTAAATCTGTACGTTACAAAAGTTACAAGCAAGTTTTAACATTTAATTGGTGTGCGGACACGCCACGGAAATTAGAGAACAGAGGTACTTTGAACATAGGTTAAATTAATTTAGTCTTAACCAATTAAAACAGAAGCCAATGTTTTTGTTTACAGCTAGATACGGATGGTATCTAACATATAAAAAAAATTGCATGATTGAATATGATAATATTACGTATTATGCAAGCCCGGACACGTAAAACTTGCTAATCGGAGAATGACCGATTAATGTTCTATAAGCTAGTTTTGTTTCAATTCGTCGTCAACAATTCGTCGTCTTACAGTCCATGCACTTGGGTTACTTCCTCGGAGGCATCGGAGTTAATATGTAAGTGCAGTTCCTGTGAGAAAGCTGTTACCCAAGTATCGATCTTCTCGTGCTGTGGTACACCTGACCCTGCCTGTTCCTGGTCTGCGTAGGTTAAAGCCGGGTTTCTCGTTACGTCGGAGAACTTGTTGTACATTTGAACGCTACACACCAACTGTCCTTGCTGTTTATCACGCAGACTCAGACCGATTACCAGCGTTGTAAGAATTCTGGGGCATTCAGGTGTAAGCGACATTATAACAATTTTAATAATGAATATATAACGTCAGAAACGTTATTTACATACCTTTTTATAAGACAGAATAGAAACAAAAGCAAAAACTAATTCAGTAAATTCGTAATTCCATTTATAAAAGCCCCAGCTTTTTTTGTCATTTTTGACAACATAATTTTACAGTAACTAAGAAGTATTTTTGTATGAGGAACATTTAATTGTCTATTGAAAACAATTTGTTTCATTATTAGATTCCGAAACTTTCAGGTATCTTTATGTGACCCTAATTCATTGCTTTCGAGTATAGTATAGTCATTTGTTAGTTTTACCTGTGAGAGTTTTCCACGAGTTTTGAAAATGGGTAATGGGTAAGAATGGCGCCTAATAGCGGTTTTTTGCCAATATCTCCTTTCCGACTCATTTGTCGGTAAAAAAATTTATGACAAAATTAAATTATGGAAAATTTGCTCCAATTTATGATATACAATGTCCACTAAGACCAATTTTTCGTATATTTACGAATAACATTATGCGCTGCAGGTAGGTATATAAGGTAACGCGTCACTTTTTTTTGATTGGAGAGTTTTCCTAAGGCAAATATTAAAAAGAAAGAACAAAAAGGGTTAACTTTTGGAGTGCCTAAGATCGTAGTATAGACATAGTGGTTCACGATGTACGTGAACCACTATGTCTATATTACGATCTCGTCGAAAACGATACAAAAATGAAAAGTTAATCGCTGCATCATTGCGTAGAGGAAGCAACGTCAAGACTTTTCAACCTCAACTGTGATCCTCGCACCCAACATTCATATTTAAAGATCATTGTTTATAGTGCGCTGCTGAGATAACAGCAGAGTTTAGAGCAAAACAAAAACAGACGTGCTTGTGAAATCGTTATGTTGTGTAAAGTGTTCATCGATAATTTATCGATGAAAAACAGAATTTTAGAACTTGCGTAATGATTTTGGGGTCGAGCAATTGCTAAGCATCTCGCGAGCATGTGAATAATTTGGTTGCAGCCGATACATAGTATCACAATGCTGCATGAAATTGTATCAAGCGTTATCGACTGCAGAAATAAAAAAAAAAAGAAGTCCGTATGCAAACGAGATCAATATTGCGATATCAGCGGATCGGCAGTATCTAAATGTATTCTTATCTCGACCAGAATTTCGATGAGTGTTAGTTTTCTCTGGACAGATTCATGGCAAAAATTGAATGTGATTACATAAAACATTTATAGTACAACTCCTCAAAAAACATGATCATGATATTTTTAATGCCAATAAGTCTACTCTGGTTTGCTTCCGAAATACAGGGTTTAAGCTATTGAAAGCCCAGTAAATACCATACTACTGGGGATACCACGATAAAGAAAAACGCGCTTCCTCAACCTCAAGGTGATGGGTAAATGTGTTTTTTTTTACCAAAACGCATGTTAAAGCAAAACTGTCGAAGATACAAAAATAATGTATTTTCACAAGTAAAGGATTTTTTTTCTGGTATAAATTTGTCATAAATGTTTTTATCGTAAAATGAGTCCGAATGGAGATATTGTCAAAAAATTAGGCACCATTAAAGACGCTTTTTCCCAATATGGCGGCACAAGCTTCAAAGATACGAAGTGGTAAAATAGATATTCAAATCGATAACTTTGCGGCCCTGTCTAATAAACTTTACAATCCGACAATTTTGTAAATAAGTGATATATTGGTAAAGTTGTGTGACAATTGCTGTTTAATAAATTACAATAAATTATGTAAGAATTTTACAAGTAAAAACATTACAAATATTACCATTACAAATGCTGTTTTATAAAAGTTTACAAATGTAGAAAACGCCTGTAGATTTCGATGACAATGTTGTAAGTACAAATTTGTAATTGTAAGTTACAAATTACCCACATTGTAAGACCAAAATCTTAGAATTTTAAAATATTTAGAATTTGGTTTTATTATTTTTCTATTTGTGTGATTCGTAACGAAACTAGCACAATTACAATGATTCTGTCTCTCATAAATGAAAATAAGGATGTTTTAGTCGGTAAAATTGCTGAAGGGGTGTAAGGGCTGCATTTCTCTTAGAATCGTATTCAAGATCATGTCCTAGTTTCGTTACCAAATATTCGACTGTAGTTTTGCAAACACGAAAGTTTTCGTTGAACGTAAAATCTGTCACATCAAAAGTAAAGTTTATACTCTTACGAAAAATTCGCTGTTGCCGTTCACTCCTACATTTATTGTCACTACTGTCACTTCCACTTCTAGTTGTTTAAACCATTTTTTAATGTATTCCATTAAATTTTTTCACTTGTTAAATTGAGGTAAAAAATTTTAAAGTTCTGACACAAGGCGAGTCCACCTGTCAGATTTTTTCTACAATTTACAAAATATGTAAATTTGTAATTACAATTATGCGTTCAATAGTGCGTAGAACAGTTTTCCTTACAAATATGTAAATTGTCACCTGTAAAGAGCAAATGTTTACTATATAGAATTATGTAAAATTGTAGGTACAATTTTATGGGTATATAATAATACAATAAAATGGGTTATATTATTTTCATGTATGGTTTTTGTAATATTGTTTGATTGGATAATAAATAAGATAATAAAACAATTATAATTATTTACAGTTTTAACCGCGAAGAGGATCGTATATTTAGCTGGTAATTAATTTTGTTTCCAGATTATACAAAAAGTTATTATTAAAATTTGAATTTAAAATATACAAATGTATCCGTATTTAATTTATTACAGATAATGACCTCTCAGGCTTGGATGCACTTCAAGCCCTGGCTCTTGATGGAGAAGGTAAACTTGGAGAAAGTCTAAACCTTATCTGTATTGAAGTCGTAATTTTCAAATCGCAAGTTGAAGTCGTAGTACTTAATTTATCAATATGTCTGACGTGGATATTATTTCTCACAACCAGTCTATAGTATGTACATAGTAGTAGTAGGTACATATAGCTAGTAAAGAGGTTAATACTTTGAAAACATTTCAGTTGTGAAAGCCAGATCTGCGGGAGATTCTATTACAGAAAAACCGTTACAAATTTTAAATTTCAGAGGTAAATAATAATAGAATAAGAATAATATTTATTGTTCATTGTTACAGAAAATTACATATAACAGAATGTTAACCTTAATAATAAGAGCTTATTATAGTAATAATAAGCTCTTATTATTACTATAATAATAAGAGCTGCTGCTGTTTTGCTGTAACTATTTTACTACATATTTAAAAAAATGGTGGTGGTGCCCAAACTAGGCAGCGCCTGTATCTCGCCAGGGTTGCGCTTGCTTATTTTATGTCTAGACATTCTAAAATGGACATTAATTAATACGATGGTCTTTATTTGGTTTCAAACGTGCAATATAATTACTGACGAAACATTTATATCAGGACAAATGATTGGAGTGGATGATCAACCAATGAGATGTCACTATAAACGTATGTATAAAATACTATACTTTGCTAGAATAGAATAGAATAGAACCACAGCTGCCATTCAGGTTTCTGTTACGACATATCCATATATCAATATTCTGCTTTTGTTCTTTGATTATTAATTAGGATCCATAATGAGAACAAAAGCAGTACCTGGTGTTGTGTAGTTGTTGTGTTTTGTGTTGTTGTTGTTGTTGTCATGTGTTGTTGTTTGTTTTGTCCATGTTATCTCTTCACCACCCTTGGTTGACTGGTAGAGAATGCCTAAGGCATTGAGTTCGCCTTTGTTCCTTTGTGCATGAAGTATAAATAAATAAATAAATAATTTAATATACAAAAATCTTGTGCCATAGTATTATCGAAGTGCTCCGAAACGGCTTGACCGAAATTTATGGTTTTTTTTTTGTGTATTTTGGTAGGTCTGAGAATAGGTCGTAGGTGTGGTCGTAGTCAATTTTATTTTTATATGACATATCAACGTTTGCCGGGTCAGCTAGTAATCTATAAACTTTATTTTCTTTTCAGTGATATATAAAAAAGTCAGTCCTTCAGATTCCGCTTTAAGAAGTAAGTACTTTAAAATATTCAAGTGAACAACAATAATCAGATCATCATTGTGATAGAGGTAGTACAATTAGGACCCATTGTGGAGTTTTGGTCAACTTCAAGTACCTCCTTAAGACAATTAATTTACAGAGAAAACCAATGCTGTCTGGGAGGCACACTAACGCTGCGTATAGGAGTAGTTAAGGCCTCTACGTTGCGCAAACGTTCAGCCAAAGCCTACTGGACCATCGCCCAGTTTCAAAGCGCCCGTAGTTTATTCTTTGAATTGTCCAAAAGATACCAACTTATCCGTTTAATACAAAGACCACTCCAACTGTCAGTTGGTCTATTACAGAGCTGTCTTTTCTCTTTCGGACCATAATGACCAGTCGGTTGAAAGACAGAAAATACCCAAATAACTATGTAGCTGTTATCATGCCTAATAATAATGATGATGATGTCCAAATCCTAGTCTTGGAAAGGAAACCCGAAAACAATGCATATTTCAACATATTTTGTCAAACACATCACAAGCTTTACCTACCTAACTGTCTTTACTAAAACAACAAATAAAGAATTATTTCTCAGATGTGTCGTGGTACGGAAATGCGGAAGCAACCATACGCGCGCGTCTCTGATTAAGCTTGATCCGTGTTTTATTCATTTTGTGTTCTTGATTTACAGAAGGCAGTCCACCGTTTAAAAAGGTTTTAAAAATAGAGAAGCTATTGAAACCTAAAAGACAGCTGGTTGTTAACTCTAAAAATCGTAAATCGAATAACGAAACTATACGGAGAAAGCGAATTAAAACTACTCGTCACAAAGTAAGCAAGAAGGGGAAAAGAAAAGGTACTTAGATATTTATTTTTTTAAATTATTCTTAGTACTCGTTCTTAATTATGATTATTTTTTTATTATTAATTACCGTTGATGATGCGGCTTATAAACTACGTTAAATCCTATGTCCTGCCATTACAACGCTTGATTTATATTCTAGTAGAATAATTAATAATTAAGCAGGTAGGTATTTATATTTTGTAAAGGTACATGTTAGGTTATTGGTAGCCTTGTTCAACCTTCTGCTAGGTAAGTGTGGGCCTCCTGTCTTCTCCCTTTGTGCCTTGCTTCTGGTCTGTGTGAGGCGCTTTGAGATCCTGATAATTTTCGTGACTTAGGATTACTAGCAATAGTTACATTATTTACAATATTATATGATTACATTGTGGGGAAATTCAACAACCGACCTAATAAAAATGGCCGTAAACAATAATATTATTTTCATCTGTTACAATATGGTCATCAAGCACTTAATTTATAAATCTTCTTAATTATTTCTCTTTGCCTGGACTATTATTAGTATCAGAATCAGAATGGTTTATTTGTTAACATCGGTATCTTATTTAGCCTATGTTTACAAATAAAGTACTATGTTTGTAAATCATATTATTATCAAGGTGACAGGTACCTACATATTCCAACTATTCCTACAAGGCTTATTGTTCACCTGACTTTGTTATATTCAGGTCTCACAAAATATTTGAATGATTTTTCATTTAATTATCATTTAATTAGTGCGAAGATCGATCCCTTCAAGCTAGGTCACAATGGAATACATAAGATGACAATTATTTAACGACTATTTTCACTTTTCATTCAGTGACTAGACATAATAAATTAAAAAAGCATCGGCTACGACAGAAGAAGAACAGTGAGTATTTGTTTTGATTAAACAATAGGTACGACTTTCCATTGACGTCCGTCGAATTAAGGGTGGGGAGGGGGGGGTACTACCCCCCCTTAAAGGGAAATGTTGCGGAGCCCCCCCTTTTCGAGTTTTTTTAATTTTTAAGTCTGAGGAAATTTTTCCCATTTTATGAATTAAGGTTAATAGTAAGTGTAAAAAACCATGGGGGACCCCTTAGGGGTTCTCCCCCTACAGAAGGGGGAATCCCCCTTCATCAAAAAAAATGGCACTGATTTAAAGAGGCAGTTGTAAATAGCGGTTTTTGTAACTTAAAAATTATAAATGGCACGTTTCATAACTACCTACCAGCCAAGCCAAACCCTAAAATATTTTATGCATGGTCGAGGGTGGGCTTGGTCGACGGAGCCCCGCGGAGCGGGGCTCCTACTTCTTGGTGGTTTATAAAAAAATAACCACAAAGGGGATGGCGGGGTCTATTCGCTCGCTTCGCTCGCTCACACGACCACGCCATCCCCTTCTAATCTAACCTATCCGAGTCGGGGTGCCCTAAAGTCCACCAACTTAACCGTTGGTGAAACGAAACGTTCAATAGCGAGAATTCTATATAATCTGTGGTAGGAATTGATATAAATACTGCAAAAATATTTATTTTCGACATTTTTTTTCTCAAAAAGTACGCGTCTCCGCATGTTGAGACTTTACGTGTGTTCTTATAATAATTTAACCTTTCTGTAAAAAAAATATCAACCCCCAACTCGACGGCCGGCAATGAAGATAGTTCCTAAAATGGACGTATAATAATATAAACAAAATAATAGTATTTTTAAGCTTATGTCACATTTTAAATTTGGTCGAATTATAGTCAAACAAATAACGTTCCCGGTATTGTTCATCCCTGCTTCTTGTAAGTTTTAAGCATTGACACTGTAATTTAAAATTGAAATTAAATAATACAACCAAATGAAAGACACATAATTTTATAAGACAAATTATAAAAATAATTCTAATTGAGTGCGACAGCTGCTGTAAAAATTGATTATAATAAATTCGGCGTCTATCGTAACTGTAAACGTGTTTAGTGTACTTTGGTTAAGTAACCTTTTTTTAACTTCTTGCTATTGTAAATGGAGTTATAGATATTTCCGATATATGTTTCAGAGTTTTTTTACATAAATTAAATAACCACATGGCGTAATTTTTTTTCATGACCGAGCCTGTACTGAAACTTGGACGTCTAAGAAATATAGACATAAAAATTACTTAAATACATTCATCAATAAATAAAATACATTGTATATTTCAGATATGCCTCTACCCATAACCACTACACAGAGACCGGCGTGCAAGTGGCGGTATATCTGCAGGGATGCCAGCAACTTGGACACGTGTCGGCTGCACTCTTCGTGTCACGGTGACAATCATAACAAGCCTATGATAGACAGTAAGACTCAATATTAACTTACTACTTACCACATAGCACAAACATTGTTCTTAATAGGTTCATAATTATACCAACATATATTTACATTGGTGATCTCTCGATCGTCGTTCTCGTGTTCACGACAAAACGGCTAAACAGATTTTGATGAAATTTGGCATGAAGATAGCTTAAAGCCTGGGGAAGGATATATGCTACTTTTTAATCCGAGACTTAGTCTGCATCCGCGATAACCAACATTTACGCGGACGAAGTCGCGGGCAAAAGCTAGTGCATACTTCCATCCATACTAATATTATAAATGCGAAAGTAGCTCTGTCTGTTACGCTTTCACGATGAAACGGCTGAATCAATTTTGATGAAATTTTGTATGAAGATAGTTTGAACCCTGGGGTAGGTTTGAGATTAGGTCGTAGGCTAATTTAAAAAAAAAATGGCATAATACAACGTTTGCCCGGTCAGCTAATATTCATATTTGTGGATGGCTAAATAGGACGTGTGTGAAAAATGTCCCCACATATTATAAAAAAAAATTGTTGCAAATATCATGTAGAATACTCGTTTTAGGTTGCAAGTCTTTATTTCTTCTTTATTCATTGGGGTTTTATTCACAATTTTGGTAATAATTTTTAACTTAATAGGTTTAAATAATATAATTTGTTACTGTTGTACTGTTGCTCTTTAAAAGCCGGGACATAAATGATCATTCTGCTACACAATCCCTTGTTTTCGGTAATCATGATTGATATTATTTGTATTTTTGTACAGACAAATATGTTGACCCTAAAGAAAAAAAAGACGACGAACAGACCCAGATAGTACTGCACTTCCGAAAAATGTGTAAGTTTTCTGTACAAAAAACTTATTGCGATTATATATTAATATTGTATTATGGTCACTTTTGTAAATAATTATAATCTATTAGTACACGCTGTTATTTTTTATGTGATTTATTCTAATTTATTTGCATACAATAGTGGGCCTTACTCTCGTTGATGAAGAAGTCGAAAAAATAAGTACGTTATTCTTTAGTATTTTTGATTGATTATTCTTTATCAGTATTTTTTTTTAAATATTAATTGCGGTTAACCATTTCTCTTCAGTTGAAAAACATGTACTAATAACGAAACCGGAAAACATGGGTAAGGAAAGATTTTATTTACTATTTTATTATTAAATAAATGAGATACTGTTAACATAGACGCAATGCACCCATTTAACTTTTAATTTTAGATGCGAATGATAAGCTAGAAAGCATTGACGAATATTTCAATAACATTATCATGGCTCAACATGCACGTAAGTTTAAAATAAATTGATTGTTATGAAAATAAATTCCCTAGTAGATATACATGTATATTCCATGCATATTCCATTAGATTACAGCCACGTTGGGTGTTTTTTATAAACATGTCGTTTTATAACATTTTAACTTGATTCGTTTGAGCTAGTTATTATATTTTGAACTTTATTCCGATTTTCGAGTGTTTGACAGCTTAGATACTCGGTTCGAAAGTCAGTTTTTTACTTGAAACTTCATACTTTAAGTAAAATAAACTGAGTCAAAGGATTAAGCTTTGCTAAAGCTAGTAGTAATTTTTTTAAATGATACAGATAAGAATTGCACTTCATTTTACAGAGCGAACGACACCAGTGACCAGTCTAAGTGAGGTAAACTAACACAAAAATCTAGTAAATTCTCAATATCTTTATTACTTATCCATAAGTATAAACATGGCTAGGTAGTATTCTATAGACTAACACGAATAACCGTAAATGAATGTTTTATTTTTTATTTTAAGGAACACACAAAGCATCCATTGGTCGGAATGAACTCAGATTCACCAGAACTGATTACAGGGGTGATGACACACATGATTATATTATTTTTAATATTTTTTTGTTACCAACAAAGAATGTTAATTTTAATTAACTAATATTACTTAAAGCTTTGGAGCGCTTCGGGAGAAGGACTGCGTGTAATTGCTGAAGTAGAGGATAAGGTAACACCATACAAGTATATTCATATAATAGTGGCACTTCACTTGGCTCATTTGTACAAATTATTGCGATACTTGATTAATACAAAATATACCCTATACTTATTGAAATGAAATCGATTTTGTATTATCCAAATAAGGCCAATGTTTGCACAATATACGCCAAGTGTAGTGCCACCATTATACACACACAGCATTAAAAGTCTTACCTCTATTCACCTTATCAGTATCACCTATTTATTTTAATAGTATGTTATATGTAATCATCATGCATACTTTAATTAGAAAGTTAAACACTAAACAAAATATCTTGTAGATTGATCTTTAAAGCTGACAAAATTCTGCATTAATATCGACTGTCAAGATCATTTCACGAAACGTCTATTTCAACTGTCTGTCTAATCTTTATTAAGAGTTGATCAAAGTACCTACTCATTTTAATGGTCCTAACGGTGTTTTGTTAAAATTTGACATTTTTATTGACAAATTGTATAAACTTAATACGAGTATTAGACTCATTAACATCAATCTTACTAGCAATTGTTGATGAGTGAATTGTTATTTATAGACCAAGAGCACACTTCGATCAAATGTAAGAGAAACAGAAATAACCCATTCACTTTCAAAATCAACTGTAACAATGAAATCTTCAGTAAACAATAAAAATATATGATGTGAATTCTTGTATAACTTATTTTAGTTTCCTTGTATTTCTAGGTTAAATGAGAACATAATTAATTTAGCCTGCCTAATTAATCTAAAGAGCTATTTGAATATAATGATATCAAGTCAGCGGGAGTCACGCCTACTGAGCCCTGCGACTATCTTACTGACTGGCATACTTACGCCAATCTGATTATGAAAATGTTCGTACCGATACAACAGGAGAAGTATTGAAATTACTTGCTCAGTAATTCAGAAAAAATGACGCCCAAGAGGACACTAGGCTTGAGAGAACTGAGAACAGAGATGATATTTCGTTTATGATACGGTAATGTAATTTGTGTAATGTTAATAAAGGCGGAAAGTTACACGCACCGACGTCCACATTTACCACGAACTGAAGTATCTCAGAAGTCGGGCAAGGCCAGGCTACAGGGGACGCTCCAGATGTCCCGGAAATCAATGACATCGCTCACAAGTTCCGTTCACTGTTCAATAGCAATGCTTTCACTGCTTTACATATTGTTGAAGTTGATGAGGGCTTATGTTCAGTAGGTATTAGGAATTACAGTTGATATTGCAGGTTTATAAACGTCTTGAAATTATGTTGCCATTTTTACCTTCTGAGTAATAAGAAAGTCCCAATGAATTCGAATGAATCTAATACGTATTTAGTATTCGCATGGTAATATAGATATCTATTTAACTGCATACCGATACAAAACGAGTTTATTATAACAAATGAGAAAGCGATGGCAGCCTCTTTTGAATTTCAAATGAATAGACGTAATCCATATTTCAGTTGAGGATGATCTCAAGCCGCGATGGATTATTAGAGGAATCTCGATCTAAATAAATTCAACGGTCAGACGATAACTGTCGATAGCAGCCTTACGCAAGCTGTATCTGTGTAATAATAAAGAATACATAGGTACTAATGTACTAATCGATTAAAAACTATCTTGCCATTGAAATATCAAGTGACTGATGTGGCATTTGTATTGCAATCAGTGAAAGTCCAATGCCAGAGGCAAGTTATGGGTATTGTTGTGTCGTGACCTTTAAACTCACAGGCTGTAGTAAGTACCTATACAATGCACGTGTAGGTGTTGTGGTGCACCGATAGATGTTGACTTTCAAATATCGATTCGATTGTGTTGCGATTGCTGAAATACATTATGTAGAATGCCCACTTAGACTAGCATCTTGTTTTGCATTCTATGATAAAACTTCAAGATAACTGCACATCATGCATGTTAATCACAGTCAAAACGAAAGTTTCGTAAAAGCTCGATTATACAAATGTGCAGATTCAAACTGTCATTACGATAAAATGTATATGTATGCTGATAAAATTCTATCTTTTTACAAATATTCCCAAATCTTTAAAAACGATAGAAAGATTGAGAGTGTTTCAGGAAATTAGATGTAAATAATTCTAAGTTTGCTTAGTTTTATCTTGGACATCATAGACATCAGTAAAGAAAAACATAATGAAACCTGGTATAATAAATATAAGTCTGAAATCGCTAATCCGCTTTGAAAATGCGTGGTGATCAATGCTCGTGTCTTCTCTGTATGAGAAGAGGCCTTTGCGCTGCAGTGGGATAAATATAATTATAGCTGGTATTATAATTCTTGACAACATTTCAAAACTGACACGACCATAAAACAAAAATACCATTTCTTTATTTTCGTATCCAGAGTCCAAATATATATTTTTTATATTTCTTTATTTCTTCATTTCTGAGAAAAATAAGTAAAACCAAAAAGCATGTGATGACGTCACATATACGCCGCAATGAGGTAGTTTACCTTTGCATTAGCATTTCAATGGTTTATATGAAAACATTAACGTCAAATAAGACACACGTCAATGTCACGTAAATGAAGTCTATTAATAATGCTAATAGTTTTTTGACGGGTCATAGCAAAGAAAAGGATAAACCGCTATTCCACCGTAAGTATGACGTCATTTGGCGCTTACGTCTTTTTAGAATAAAATTATGAATGAAAAGTACATAATTTAGAAAAACGGAAAAATACGGGTGGGCTAGATTTGTATTTACTTTTGTATAACGTAATAATACAAGTAGGTTAAAAATATGAAATGTCAAAGAATTTAAGTAGATAGTCTTGTGATTACAGTTCTAGAACGCTACTTCCGAAACAACAAACGCGTGGCAGATCCGAAACAAGCTGGCAAGTTAGGTGGACTACGTTGTGTGAATACTCGTATTTGAAAGGCTGACATTTCAATTTTACTTTGCTACGCTCGGTTACCAGCGGCTGGTGAAACAGTGAGCAAGTTTTGATCGTTCCAAGCTTGCGAGTGACAGCAGCTCTCCTAAAACCTAATCTCGGGCTGCACACTACGCTGATGGCAATTTCTGACTAAGTAGACATTGAATACTTTTTTTTACAGACAAGGGCGTCGCCAGGGGGGGGCAGGTAGGGGCAGCTGCCCCCCCCTAGAGATACAAAAATTTTTTTTTTTTAACAGACCTAAAAATAAATTAGGAGGTTTTCGATTAAGAGCTCTTGACTGTACAATTAATAAAATACTCGAACTGCCAGAATAAAGCCTCATGTGTTTGGAACTGCGGTACTTCGGTTAAAATTTAGAATCTGGAAGCAGGGGTTGCCTAAAAGGCGTCGACTGTCTAGCGACTGCAATGGTTACGAAAATTGGCACAAAGATGGTCGACGTCAGGGCGACGGAGCCCCGCTGTGCCGGGCTCTTTCTTTCTTTACTGAATTGTTAAAATTTTCCATACAACAGTATTTCACCCTATTTACCTCCTTAGGGAATATCCAAATAAAACATGTATTTTGTATATTTAACTGTAAAGCTGAATACCAATTGTCATGTTTCTAACAAAATACATTTTCATCCTCTATTTCACACCTTTAGTTCATCCAACCAACAAACAATCCAACTACCAATTTTCATGTTTCTAAGGGGCCATTCATAAAGTACGTCACACGTTAAGGGGAAGGGAGGGGGTCGACGAAATGTGACATTGTGCTAAGTCCTAAGTTTCGTGACGTCACATTTCTAAATCAAATGCATGTAAGTGTTAAAATGCCAAATTTGAACTATTAACGAAAAACTTAAAAATATTTCCAACTCTATCTGTATGGGCATAACGTTTAAATTGTTAGTGAATTCACACTCGCTCTACTAGCGTCACACGCCAGTCACAAACTGGTACATTCTGTACTGCTACGAAAAGAACTACTGAAAGCCTGGAAGCCTGTTCAATATCCAGTCTAGTATCTGTCGGCACAATACTAAGTCGTGGCGACAAATACTAGACTGAATATTGAACAAGCTTAATTTGGTATTAAAAATGATGTGACTTGGTACGCAAATAATGTGCGTGAATAACAATATTAGTCAAATGGGCAGTTGTCCCGTGTTGTGGTGTGCGACGATCTAGCTTTTGCCGACTATTATGAGAGTGGTTTTTAGTTAAACATACTTCTAAAGGGTATGTGATCATAAAAAAAAGATGAATCCGAAGGTAAATTTGCTCCACTGTTAAGTACTTCAGCTATCTTTGGATCTTCGATATCCTTGTTTAACCGATCGTGTGGCATCTGTGGTCTATATTTTGTATCATACAAGGCCACTAACCATCACAAGCAGTGACACAAGAGGCATAAGAAGTTTTTCCCATCGCAAAGATTCGAGAATAATTTTTTTGTTTGTACGATGACGATGATGCTATATGATGTGACAGATCGAATGTTCCTGTCATTTAACAACCCAAATAATTGTTTTGTTATTTTTTTCTAATGTTTGACTTGACGTTGATAATACAAAAAAAATATTTAAATGGAAATAAAACTAATTTCGGAACTGCTGTTTTAATTTAATAATTTCTAGATGTAAAACTGCAAAATATGTGACGTCACACTAGGGAGCGGGGGGGGGGGGGGCGCACAAATGTGACCAACTGTGACATCCCGTCCATGTCACAGTCAAAAAATCATGAAATTAGTGTGACGTACTTTATGGATGACCCCAAACATTATAAATAACGGATTTCCCATATAAACTTTTATCCCCCATTTTACCACCCTAGCTAGGGGTGTAATTCCCAAAAAAACTGAAACTAGTTTATTTTTATTTTGTCCAAAGACATACTTTTACCAATTTTCATGTCACGGTTTGACAAAAGCTTTTTACAAAAAAGACAACCACCTTCAAAAAGTGAAAAATAACTTTAGCACAGAACACACATTGACTTTAGTTTCGAAATTCAGTGGCTTTGTTCTGTTTGTTGTTTTGTATTGCCACCGACTTCCGAAACTAAAGTCAATGTGTGTTCTGTGCTAAAGTTATTTTTCACTTTTTGAAGGCGGTTGTCTTTTTTATAAAAAGCTTTTTATTTTCCGCTTTTTAGAGTACCTCCTTCTCATCCAAATCTATTAAGAAGAGATTGAAAGTTAACTACTACAAAGATTGATGAAACTAAAACATCGTCTGTGTAAAAATTTTGGGTAATTGTTGATTTTTCAAAAAGTGCTGAATCAATTTCGATAAAATTTATATGGGACCACCCCTGAAGCATACCCTATCCATAAAAAAAGAGAATTTTCAAAATCGGTTTACGTTTGCCGGTGAAATCGCGTAACAAATCGCGCACATGCTTAATGCAAATTTTAGACTTATACGGTTTTCTCATGGATACCATTGTCAGAACTGGACCAAATTAAAATGGGACCACACGGGAAGCACTAGCTTTCAAATAAAAGAAAGAATCATCAAAATCGGTTCACCCAGTCCCAAGAAATCAGGTAACAAACATCAGGTAGCAACACAAAAAAAAAAAATACAGACGAATTGATAACCTCCTCCTTTTTTGAAGTCGGTTGATAAAAAAAGTGTACCTAAGTATCAGTATTTATGGAAACATCAGCTCTAAGGCGGTATTTTTAAAGTTAGAAACATGACAATTGTTATTCAGCTTTACGGTTACCTATACAAAATACATGTTTCAGTGTTTTTTGGATATTGCCTTATGGGGTGAAAAGGATGAAACACTTGTTTTGAAACTCGAAACCGGTAAAGCTACAGTTAAACTACATTGTTTTTTTAAATAACACTGATGAAAAATTTTATTGATTTAAACTAATCAACTTGAAACTTGGCAAAAATGTTAACTTATTTAAAAAAATTAATTGACGTTAATAATTTTTTTTACTTACCCCTCAAAGGGTGCTTAGCGGGGTGTTGCGTTTGTGGGATGTACGAAACCTACGCAGACGAAGTCGCGGGAAAAGTGCTAGTCCTTCATATATCAACTTGCCCCCCCCTGGGCCATCGGCTGGCGACGCCCTTGTTTACAGAGTAGGTAGGCAGATTTTCAGTAAAAAGTCTTGGACCACGAGCTAACAATAACAAGTTTTTTTTACGTAGGTACCTATACGTACCTGCCTGAACCTGTATTAAAGAAATAATCCCACCTAATCGCCCGCTCGTACACACAAATCGCCTGGCCATTGTAAACGTAAACGACGACGCACCCGTTTAATTTCAGCTTTTATTCGCCTTTATATTATTTTTGTTCACCATGCCGGTGATGTCGGCACAATTATTTACAAGCAAAATGAATACACAACTCAAATAAAAAAATTCGTGAGATCTTTTTAATTATTTTTTCGTCAAATACTTTTTGTTTAAATGTATCTCTACGTTACGGCCACAATTATTGGTCACATGACAGCTACACGAAGATATTGTTATGAACTGAAAATATGATTGGTGATTATTAGGTCATACATACGCTACTGAGCGCGTGGTATTATCGCAAAATTTAACACTCAGCGCTAAAAAGGTTCACATCGGAGACGTACTTATTGATTTTAACCCTTTCAGTAAAGACGTTGCAGTAGGCAGTTATCATAAATTCGAACACTTACCACGAACTTTCATGTTTTACGTAGTTGTTTAATCCGAATGAATTTCAGAAATATACCTATATTTTAATAGGTAAGGGGTGCGACAGGTGAGCATACCCAATTACATTTCGATCAGGGCAGTGCCGGCGGCGCGTGCGGTCGCCCTAACCAGATTATTGTCCGGTGCGGCGCGGCATGGCTGCGGGCCTGCGCAGGCGGCGCGCGGCGCGGCGTAGCGGGGCCGACGACCTGCCGCCACCTCGCATTATAATTCGATACAGCTTCATCAACAACTTAACAACATTCACCTAGGCTCGCCGAGTTCCTAAGATTATCTACTAACATGTAGACTTATGACCGCGAAACTTTAAAAAAAAAACATAACCCAATTTGTAATAATTATTTCCAATCTATCCAATGAATTTAAAAGGCATAACGAAGCAATCAAATACCCGAAACCAATAAAATTTATTGTCAAACTGCAGTTCCAGACACACAGAATACATTGTTGCGATAGGCAATATCAGCAATCACTAGTTCACCACACTATATGAGCCACAAAGAAAAGCTCGCAGAAAAAGCTCGCTGCTGTGTCGCAGTTTACACAAACAAAAAAAAACATTCAGCCGGTATGCATCGAGGCAGAAACTGATATAACGTAGCCAAACATTGAATTGTGATACCTACAGTACTTCTATACGTTGTTTATAGGTAGGTCCTGATGCGAGCGACCCAATGAAAATAAACTAAAACACATTGATACTTTGAAAACGACATGATTTGATTTAACGTGGAAACAAGACAGAGGTAAATTTGCTAAAAAGTTTAGGTATTTAAATAAAAATATTTTTATTGGGCGTCGGGCGTCGTACAGTTTCAATTAAATATGATTGCGTATCGATCTGCCGCTAAACAACTTCAAAGGATTCCAATGACCCAAATATGTCAGCCTATCAAAAAGGTCGTAATCTGATTACATCGTTGATTCCCGGTCCGTTTTCTTTCCTATTCACCAAACGTCTATTCAACTTTAATTCTTTTAGGGCTTCGTTAGCTTAATTATATGAAAAAAAGTTAACTTTATTAGACCAACTGTGGTATATTTTCTTCCTCAGATTGTCTATACTATGTACTTAATTTAAAAAAAACAAATTGAATTGAAAATTAAACCATCGATCAATATACTGTCAAAATCTACGTTTAACATGTATAAACAAACTTCTGAAAACCAAATAAACAGGAATTGCATAATTTAATTCCGCCAAGCCCATTCCATCATCGGACATCAAGACGTACGGCGATGCGCCACCGGTACATGGTGGACATCCCACCACACGCACAAAACGTTTTGGGAACACATTCATTGTGCGTACAGCTAAGGAGTGGAATTCCCTGCCTGAGTCTATGTATCCTGATAGCTACAACCTGGGAGTCTTTAAGTCAAGAGTGAATAGGTTACTTCTAGGCAAGCGTGCTCCATCTTAGACCGCATCATCGGTTACCAACAGGTGAGATAGTGGTCAAACCTATGCCTATCAATAATATTAATAAAAAAATGTCTTTCTGATTTTTGCTGCCTAACATAAAAGATAAACACATAACACGTACCTACTTCAGTATCAACAAAGTCGGAAACCCCATTGATTGTTACACGCTATCCACTTTTTGTGATATCTCTCATGTCCAACTAAAGCTTCGATACAGAACTAAATAGAAAGAGTTTGCTCTACTAATAAAAAAGTTATTCAACTTTAATTAAAAACTGAATCAAATAAAGCGCAAGCTCTATTCAGCTGAACGTGGAAATTCCATTCGTCTATAATGAATAGCCATCTGACTATTTACTTAACCTGTTTCCGAACGAATGCGAGACAAAACCCGCACTCATTCCACATTGATACTGCACCGACATGCGCACAAAGGAAATAAATGACTGCGGGAAATAGAATTGACCTGTCACATGGCGCTATCTCCTTTTTTATGTAACGTCTCTTCTAACAGACTTTCTCTTTTAAAATTATTATTTGCACTTACTCTTAAAAGCGTGTTTCAATTACCTCCCTTGAAAGCATGTGAGGCAATCGCTTGGAAGTCGCATAAAGGGACGCACCTTAGCGAAGTTACGCCACTTCTAAAATATTCAAATCTCGGGGGCGACTTTCCCCGCGCACCAGTAAAATGCAAAACAAGGAAAGTTTCCCCCTAAATCAGCAGAGTCAGCAGAACGGCTCCCAGCTCGCGACAAACATACCCGGACTACAACAAACTTTCATTTAGCTACCTACAGCAGTCGCGTTTCTCTCAAATATCTGTTAAAAGATGCTTTATTTCAGCGCACGAATTTAACATTATCGCTTTGTTTAATTAGTGTCAAAACACTTTCTTGAGATGGCTTATTAATTCTAATTTCACACAATCCACAATGTGACTTTCATTATAAATATTAGAAATGCATTGAGGTATAAATTATTCACATATCTAAATGTGCTGCAATCTCTACAAATTATGGTGGAGGACAAAATTGTGTAACATGGATTTGCCTCATTGCTATACAACGCGTGTCCGCCGTTATGAATCAGACGTTTATATTAGCTATCAATATTATGATTGTTATCCGTACCCGGGTTTTTTTATCAAATTTTTGTTTACGGATATGCCAGTGAAGTGCGGACACAAATAAGCAATAACAAAACAGCGCTGCGCAACTCTCTGTAAAAAAGCCAAACATTGTTCACCTATTAACTTCGAGGAGTTTTCAATAAAATATAGTTTGTAACGGGCATCGGGCGCGGTAGAGAATGCTAACAATGGAGCAAAACAAACGCGATGCGCGGCTATTATCTCACTATAACCTTGTTTTGCATGGTGAGCGGGAAAAGCGAAACGAGGCTAAATTGCCAGCGAGTTGTTTTATAAATGGTTCAAACTTGAGAAAAAAAAACAGCAAAAACTGCCGCTTTAGTCGGGTACTGTTGTTCGTAGAGTAGAGCGCATCCACACTGCTGCCGACAAGTTAGCGATTCCGGAATCAACGTGCGGCATCATAGCATTGTCTGTAAACGATACCGTCAGCCGATTGCTTACCTTTGTTCAAATGTGGTGTAGTAAGTCTGAAACAAACCAATGAATACATTAAGTATACTTAAATGGGATTTAATGTAAGTTTAACAGTAATATAGCTGCACGAGGTTCAATTATAAGTGACAGTAGGAACAGGATATCGCATTACCAGCGGCCATTTTTCAACCATTTTTATTTTTTACTTCTAATACTAATAAAAAAATCTATTTTATTATAATATAGATTAAATCCTTTTAATGTCGAACGTACACTAGCAACATCCCCAAGAATAATAGGCCCAGTGGGCTCCATTCGCCGAAGACACGGTCATTTATTACTCTGGTCGCAGCCTAGACTGCATCCGTACTCTCCAAACCTCCACAAATGCCTTAGGCGATTAGTCTCAGATATAGAGAATCGAGATCGGCGTTTCCGATCCCTTAGGAAAAGTTAACCCAAATACCTGGGTGTGACCCTCGACTATCACCTTACTTTTGGAAAGCACATAAAAGCGGTGCGTTCACGTGCCTCCTTCGCTCACCATAGGCTCCATTTCATATTGAATGCACGCAGCAAATTGTCACTTAAGTGCAAATAGCGCATTTTATACCGTGTTCGCATTCGTACCATCATGATCTGTGTCGTATTCGCACACGCAAAGTCATTCTGTGTCCATAGGATGCAAACCCTCTAAAACCCATTCTTACATAAAATTATGGGAGCCCCGGCTAAGTTTGCAACGTGAACCTTCATTTTGACCTTAAAATCAAAATCAAAATCTGAAAAATGCTAAAATAGCCGTCCGGCACACTCCCTACCGCATCAGCAAGACTCGACGACCGAGACATACCGTGACCGACCCTGACGACGCTATAACCCTTTTTGTGAAACATCGAAACTATTTTGTATAGAAAATATGCAATAAAAGATGGTTTACTAAAGGAAATAAATATGGTATAGGTAATCGAAAACAAAAAGTGTTTTTTTATGTAAGCTATTCTTACATGCTGTTCTAGTAGAAGAATTGGTTGTAAACCAGTCACATCAAATATGCGAGTATTATATGTACAATTAGTTACCTATATATTTATATTATAGTGAGTAATCCTTTGTTTTATATGTTGTATTGCGTAGTAGGAAATGAGTCCATGCGCTGCACTGGGCACTGGTCCCGAAGGTAGGTACCTAATTATAATATTATCGTTGGGCAAGTGGAACCAAGACATCCGGCTGGCTGGGGTCGCCGAGGGATCGCAGCACGTACTCTCGTCCCCAATACGCACTCTAGCCGTCTTCACTTTACCACCAGTCAAGTGTTCGGAATAATAAAACCGTGTGCAATTCTTTGGCCTCTCGACAATGTCCTGAGCAGATCCATTGTGTTGCGTCACTTGCGTCCGTGTTCAAGAGCTTCGGGTAGCTTTAATTGTTCCATTATTACCCTTTCAACCAGTTTCAAATTTTGTGCTTAACTTTGTGGTGTTATATTTTCGCTGACATCAAAATGTTTTGAACGAGTTTAGAAATTAATAAAATTGTTTTAAACAAATGTTGCTTAATTAATTTTTCCGTTCGTGTATTTTATCTTTAGGTTTACAGTGTAAATGAAATCTTGTTAGGAACCCAACAGGAAAACAGGAAAGATTTATTTTGTTTGATTAACTTAACGGATAGGTTAGTTGTCGAACACGCCCATTAACTTCAATCGTATTATAGTCTCTTTCTATTTATGAAGCTGTCATATAAATAAAACTCCCAGCCCATTAGCCTCGGCCGCTGTACGATCACCGCACGATATTACTGGGAGCCTGCGTGTAACATCGAACCCCATCAATATCTGTCATCAGTCACCGAGTAGCCAAATAAAAATGTACGATCGACCTCTGCCGATAGGCCATGACGCGCAGGTTCCTGTTACGATCTCACATTACATGAGATGACCTAATTCGCTGAAAATATTTCCTGTGCCATCGGGGATATTAATGCTATTGCACGATAATTATGTTATTCATATTTCTATTTTTTTTTACTATGGTTTGCTATATTATTATGGTAGTAAGTAGTTATAAGAAAGTGTGCACAGTTAATTTAATAGAAATGGAGACTAAGTACATCATGCTACAACTGTGTTAAGGATGAAAAACACAAAATGTGCTTTTAAAGCTCGGGATTGAAAAAGCCAAGCTTTGTTGAAGTACGGCTGCCGCTTTTGCCCTGCTAATACACAGTAGTACCGCCAGCCTTTCAATAAACGGACATTTCTCTAGTAAAATGATTTCCAAAAGATGTTTTTAATAGGTAGTAGATATTGACTGTCGCAAAAAGTTTAAGAATCACCCTTTCTGCAGCTCTAATCAATGTAAAAAACTTATTAAAAGTATACCAATCGGTAATTAGTTGAACTGGCATGCGGCCAGCGATAATTGGACAGCTGCATTGATGCCGTGGTTGTAGTGCACATGGCCACTACAATCGGTGTTAGTTCACTTTCATGTAGGTACATCGCAGACGCATGCTCTCATTATGAAAACATTTCTGATTCGGAGTAAGGCCGCTATCTTGTACAGCTGTACTTACGATGATATATGGGGATAATGGACAGACCGTAATGTTATTATTGAATGAAATGGAAATATTTTAGACGTAAGTTGTACCTTAATGTATTTAGCAACCCACCAGGATACCTTTGAATACCTATGTTAACCTTTAGAAATGATGTAAGCTACATTTCAAACGAAAATCCTCCTACATACAATGGTACCTACCTACCTGCTGTAATGTTTATCTTAACAAATAAAATATAAATGGATGAAATATAATAGCTTGCTCTGGGTGTCTATTAGAAACTCAGTTAATTCTGTTCTTTTTTTTTTCAGAAAAAAAGTGAAACAGTTTCATAGTGTATCTCTTTTTAATTGTTGCCAAAGGGTGTTTAGTGATGTAACGTGCGGTCACAGATATTAAATCAACGGGCACGTGGCGAGGTAAGGGCCGGTCAATGACCTCACATTGTAGGTACCGTTAATTACTTTCGCAGGGAAGAATATAAAACGCAATTATTAATTTAAGTACAACAAACAAACATGATCAATCATTTGGATAAGTGCTTCGTTCCATACAAATATGTATTAATAAAACCTGTGGAAGTATTTTAGCATTATCATAATATTAATTAAAATACTCTCACTCTCACAAGTTAGTGCAAAATACCTACTACGTGTAACTGCTACCTCCGGTTTATGGTGAATGCTTATTACCTATCTACTTGTTACATTTATGGACACTCCAATGAGTTAGGGGATTTTAGTTCGTAAAACTAGCTATAGCTAGTGTAGCGACAACACCTTGGGGCATAAAAAGAGAAAACGAACGCCTTTAAAGTGCTGAAGTTTATCACTGGGTTGTAAACAAGGGCCATGTATTCATCGAGGTCTCAACCAGGTCGTCACGTGGCATCAGGTCGTGATTGTACTCATCATAAATACTCGTCACGTCGACCTGTCTCCTCCCAAGGAGAAAGCGTCCCCCGGCAGCGGAAAACTCGCCTCTAGGGTGAGAAGCCCGCTTCTCGAATAATTCGTATCTAAACATATGGTGTAATACGTCCACTACGTAAGTACATAGGTAATATAATTATGAAATAAAACCGTTAGAACACTTAAAAGTTCTACTACCATAATTTTTATATTCTCACGCATAAATAAATACGTATATTATCTAGATAGGTGTATTGAGGTGTTAAGAGCTAATGTTCTCCTGGACGTAAGTATATGAATCCATGTTGTTTATCTTATATATAAAAATGAATCGCTAAATGTGTTGGTAAGCGCATAACTTGCGAACCGCTTGACCAAATTGGATAATTCTTTTTTTATAATATTCCTTGAAGTACGAAGATGGTTCTTACGAAGAGAAAAAAAAAAAAAAAAAACTTTTGTATTGTAGGTGTAGGGTAGGTGTAGGGTAGGTGTAGGGTAGGTGTAGGGTAGGTGTAGGGTAGGTGTAGGGTAGGTGTAGGGTAGGTGTAGGGTAGGTGTAGGGTAGGTGTAGGGTAGGTGTAGGGTAGGTGTAGGGTAGGTGTAGGGTAGGTGTAGGGTAGGTGTAGGGTAGGTGTAGGGTAGGTGTAGGGTAGGTGTAGGGTAGGTGTAGGGTAGGTGTAGGGTAGGTGTAGGGTAGGTGTAGGGTAGGTGTAGGGTAGGTGTAGGGTAGGTGTAGGGTAGGTGTAGGGTAGGTGTAGGGTAGGTGTAGGGTAGGTGTAGGGTAGGTGTAGGGTAGGTGTAGGGTAGGTGTAGGGTAGGTGTAGGGTAGGTGTAGGGTAGGTGTAGGGTAGGTGTAGGGTAGGTGTAGGGTAGGTGTAGGGTAGGTGTAGGGTAGGTGTAGGGTAGGTGTAGGGTAGGTGTAGGGTAGGTGTAGGGTAGGTGTAGGGTAGGTGTAGGGTAGGTGTAGGGTAGGTGTAGGGTAGGTGTAGGGTAGGTGTAGGGTAGGTGTAGGGTAGGTGTAGGGTAGGTGTAGGGTAGGTGTAGGGTAGGGTAGGTGTACGGTAGGTGTACGGTAGGTGTAGGGTAGGTGTACGGTAGGTGTAGGGTAGGTGTAGGGTAGGTAAATAGGCAGGTAAGTAGGTAGATAAGGACAGGACAACGTCTGTCGGGTCAGCTAGTAAACAATAAAAAACACAATAGGAAAATAGAAAGTCATTAACTATCACAATGACAATTTTACAAGTGTCTCTGCAACTTTGACGTTACACGGTCTAGAGGTTCCCTGTCTGAATAACTTTTTGATAAAAAATTAGTACAAGTCCAAACTGTCGTAGTCGTTGGTAATACCAACGACTAAAGTAGCAATAGGCACTAAATAAGATAACTGCAGAAAGAAAGCAGGAGGCGATGAATGCAGAGAAACAATTTTATTGTATTAGTAGCAGAGACGTGAGCCGGTTGAGAACATTATAGATTGAGAACAACGGATTAACTCACTGTGTTGTCGGGTGTGTGGCCTTGAAAGAGGTGGCCGTATGCCATCGAAACTAGTCGGACGAACCCGACAACACAGTGAGTTAATCCGTTGTTCTCAATCTATAATGTGTAACAATACTCACGTTTCGTTTAATGGTTGAGAACATTATGAGTAAATAAGTATATGATCATGTGTTGAGCTACCGGTCTGAGCTAAAATGATTTCCCATTCGCCAGTGTGCGTGCTTTGACAACGCTTTTATCCCTGCTCAACTCTTCCATTCTTTACCTTCTTATCTAACGTCTCATTTTTAATATCTATGTTCTTCACACTCTAAGAATTCACGGTCTTCTAACAAGCTTCTCTGGCTTCGTCTGTTTTTGTTCATTCTTCCTTTCATATGTAGTCCAATTTTTCTGGAACGAGCTTATTCTTGAAAAAATTACGGCCACCATTCGGGAAAGCGAAAATTGCATTTATTTTAGCACATCTAAGCAGAGTCATCTCATAAACCTCTTTTTTTCATAAATACATAAATTATATTAATATTTTTATACCTTTGTAAGTTTATATTTTTTCTTTTCTTTATTTAGGGTTGCGTAGGTAGGTACCTCAAAAGAAAAAACAGAACCTTGTAAGATCACTTCGTTGTCGGTCTGTCTGTCTGGCTGTAAGTCCGTCCGTATGTCAAGAAACCTTTTCTCGCGGACAGGCGAAGCTATCAAGCTAAAATTCATATCAAATACGTCTGCAATCGTTTGGAGTACCTAGTGCAAAAAAATCGAACTTCAAAGTCGACGAAATCAAAAGATACGGCCCTTTATGCACGGTTTATACCGCATATTTTGGCACTCAAAAGGAAATCAAAACCTAGGGTACTTCCCGTTGAATCATGAAATTACGAACTATTTACATAAAATACTAAAAAAAAATTGAGAACTCTCGGTGCGCGAATCTGACTCGCACTTGACCGGGTTCTCTTTGACTTTAGAACTGTGAACTATAAGGAGCTCGAAAGAAGAAAGAGAAGCCGTACAGATAGATCGGTCAAAGGTTAAGCTACGCTTGCTGCGGTCGATCTTTGAATGGGTGACCATCCATTGATACCGAGTTCCCTCCGTGCCTCGGAAAGCACGTAAATGGTCCCGGCTGTCATTCGTAGACCTTTGACAGTCGTTATGGGTAGTCAGAAGCCGAAAACTCTGACAACCAGTCTTACCAAGGGGTATCGTGTTACCCAGTAACTGGGTGTGGAGGTCCGATAGGTAGTCGCTCTATGTAGAACACTGGTATTCAGCTGCACCCGGTTAGACTGGAAGCCGACCCCAACATAGTTAGAAAAAGGCTAGGCAGATAATGAACTATGAACCTGCCATATTATCTCTTCACCACCCTAGATTGACTGTGATAATGCCTAAAGCATTAAGTCCGCCTTTCTACCTTTGTGCATGAAATCTAAACAATTGTGTCAGAAGCGAAGCACTGGTTCTTGTCAAATATAAAGTCCAAATATTGTAATTTAATTGAAATGTATTAATTAGGTTACGATTGGGCGTGCGTTAAAGTTCCCAAAATTAATTCAGGAAAATAATTGTATTTAAATAATAAATATTGTATAAAACATCAATATTTTTATTTAAAGCGACCTGTTTCGCTGGCTACACTGGTATCATATTATTAAAGGTCTGCGCACTGACTAGCTAAGTGAACATGCTACTACGACGGAAATAATAAAATAATGGATGTATTATGTAGAAACAATATAATATGTAGATACACTTTCACGCTCCATAGAGTTGTTGCTACGCCGTCTGACAGAATGTAACTGTCCAACGGCGTAGCAGCGCGAGCGTAGCGGCTTCATAACATAATATTTTGGTAGATATAATTATGTAAAATTGCTTTAAGTTGTCGAACTTCTGACTGCAGTTTGTAGGATATATTTGGTTACATTTTGAATAGGTACCTACTTGCTGACATAATTAACCTCATCGCGTAAACCGGTGTTTTTTTTTCGCGGAACAAAAATCTCCTGTCAAAAGGGGTATTAATCTAATTTAGTATAGGTAAAGAGTGCTTATACAACACTTATTTGTGACAATATTTAAATATGTAAAGAATGTAACACTTATAATATCATTATTTACCCAAACAATAACAACAACAACAACAATAGTCATCACGACACGTCAAAAAGATCACTGAAATAAAATTACCATGACTTTGTTTTAGACATACCATCTTAGCATCGCTGACACCTTATTCTGCGTGGCTTTAGCATACAATACGGACAACATTTTACGTACGAACGGTAGGTAACGTGACGTTTTCGCACCTTACTCGGCTTAAGCAGCATAACGTAGTTGACAAGCGTACTAAATGTGAGCGTGGAGAAGGTCGCGTGAGATGAAGTAATATAAAATCGTTTTAGCACATTTGCCGCAGTCACGTACAAGTACCGATGAAATGAAAGAAACAGATGTAACAAAATTAACTCAAATAAATAACGTATTCAGGTTAGCCAGGAAGATAAGGTCTTTTAAAATTTTAAATGTTTGGTAGGTACTATTCAATTATTAAATGTCTACACCCTTATTATAAATCCACTAACAACATTCTTCGCCAAAATACAAATAGAATCGTTACCATTGTTACTGGTTACGACATTTAATGAGAAAATATAATTACCTAGCTATGTTAAATAGAACATGAGGAAATAAGTAAGATCAAGAATTAGTGTAGGTAGGTAACTATGTATGTAGTTAGGTACACTTACGCAGATAAAATGGAAGGGTACCGGCCCGGTGTGTGCGACGTTGTTGCCGCAGTTCCGACCTCTAACCCTAAATGTATGACGCCCAAAGAGCCAGTCGTATTATATGGCGGGCAACTTTGCGAAACAGCCGGGACAAATCGGGCACAATTTATTGTTTTGATTTTCTCGGAAAAGACTTTTGGGATGTATTATGTACTATTTTATTTAATATGGGTACCTTTAGATTGGACATTGTTAAATGTACGTGTAAGCCTGTTAATATTTGCAGCGTATTGTAGAAATATTTAAACAGGAGGCTGTATCAATTACTTTAAATAGAAAATAATGATTTGAACTGTTAGCATTACACCAGACAACACGTATACTTTTAGATTACATCTAAAAATAAACTAAATATGAAATGTAAGTACATAAGATACAACAACAAAAGAACACGGACAAGAAGAATCAAGACCTAAATAATTGCAACCAAATCTAATCGTCTCTGTTACTTTTGTATTTTATAAATACAACTATTCTATAGTATATTGCTATAGGACAATGACGATTAGAATTAACACGTGTTACATGAGCTTTTTGCAAACAAAGACTGAACGATGTGTATAATTTAATTTAAAAAAAAGTGTGCTATTCATGTAACAAATGTGATTCGCGTGAATTGATATAAAAAACAAAAATGAAAACCCAAAACCCCATAATAATAATAATAATAATTTAATTTTATAAGTGGTTTGAAAATAAATGTATATTATTTATACGAGTAACATAACTCAGCGTTAGTAACAATATTATACTAAATTATATACAAATAAAGAAATTAACCTAATACAACCATGGCACAACTTTATTATGCCGCAAGTCCAGCCAATTAGCCGTGTGTAGTTAATAATAGTGAAATGGAGACAAGAACTCGCATTTCTCTTATCATTTCGGATAAAAAATAATTTAAAAAATCCACACTTTTATCTTGTAGAGCCACTCACATAGAAGTAATAACTAAGTTGGAAGTGGACTTTAAAAATTTGGGCTCCTGAGCTGAACATTAATGCCCTACGCCGCCATTTTGAAGGGCTGTTTTAAGGAAAACCCCCTGTTCACCCTCACTGGGGAAGTAATGCATTTTCCTTTATCACGGTGCGGACAGTTTGCGCACTTCTCGAGTAGGGGACTCGCTTTTACGGTTATTGTGCTCACATCGTTACAACATGAGATCTGTAATAAAAAAATACTGGATTCGATCTCGCACACCGCATCGCAGTCGCTGAAACGCTCTATCCAGAAACGAATAGTATGACGTTAATTCGATTTAAGGAAAGCATTTTAACTTATGATAAAGTGAAATTGAGAGCTTATCAATTCTAATATGTTATACATTCATTATAAGATCTTTTAGGGCTTTTGCTTTGATTGAAATGGTTGAACGTACACCCGGAGAATAGTTTCTTTCTGTAAAAGGGTTAGGTTACAATATAAACAGTGATACGATACGCGTCACAAGCGCAAGAAGCGGAATTTCAAAGCGTCGTGTTGCAAGCATTAGGCGAGATCCAAAAATGTCAAATTCGTGTGGATATTTTGCCTTGGGAAGTAAAGTGACGGCTGGCTTCTACAGCGACGCAGCATGGCGGCACTCTGCAATGCATCGCGCACCGGAACACTGTCGGCCACGCGGAGCGTGAAATAATGCACCACATGTTGAATAACATCGGTAATTAATAGCATCGGACGAAAGCGCAAGTGTTCACATGTGAGCTGAGCGTAAAACTTGACTTATTAGAACAGAAATTACGAATAATGATAATGTAGGTAATGCAAAGGCACAAATTATGATTGTTATGCGCTAATGCGGGGGAAGTGCGCTTGCTTCCGAACTGCGGCGTTTCATGAGGACTTGTAAACTGCCAGTCGTAAGAATTACGTTTACGCTTCACTTAATATTTACTATTAATATTTACTTTAGCAGATAATAACCATAAGATAGGTAATCTCCTGACAACGTAAGAAGTCCCATTTGACGTTTCTTCTTTCGAAGTACCTAGTACGTAACAAAATTGAAAAATAAAATTCCATAGAAATATATCTTACACATATATAAATATCGATGTACAATTCATAATCCTAATTAATTACTATGTTACCCATTTTCTATAACAACGAGTATCATTCGTAAGCATCAAGTTTAACTATATATTGAAAAATATGCACTCAAAAACACGAATTAATCGTTGATTCACATTCAAATATGAATCAACTGTCAAATGGGAGTTCTTAGGTACAATGTTTTGTCAGTTATATTAAAATGCGAAAAGCCAACATAATGCTTTTCGAACCTGAATCTTTAACTACACAGTCAACTAAAGTCATCTAGCAATCTTTCGGAATTCCCACCTGAGTTCATTGCCCCCTTCAAATTTATCTTTAAAGTTATAACTGTCACGGTGTCAGCCGCGTCGCAGTCGGACAACAAACATGGACTTATAGTTCACACGTGTCCATGTTTAGAACATCGACGGCCAAAAGATAAAACAACTCATCGTTTCCTGGGAACATTTTTGTAGAAGTTGTATTATTTCTGTATCTTCGATTATATACATTATTTTCTTTTAACACATAGGTATACGTTATATTTTTAAATTTTAATAAGTACAACTGATATAAAAACACTTAAAATATATAAATATAGGCCAACGGGTTTGAGAACAGGGTCCGAGCCGAGCGACCGGTGCAGCGGTGGTCAGGGCTCCTGAGAGAGAAATCTGCTTGCTGAATGAAGCCCTTAATCCAACGATACAACGTTATTATTATGGAACAGAATAGATATTAAATATAATCCAAAGTATGTACAGACGCCAGCACATCAAGCCATACCAAACTGTCAAATTTTCCCAAATGAATATGAACCTTATACTTTGGCATAAAGTTGAAACCCTATCAAATAAATTTGACAGTTTGTCTTAACTTGATGTGCTGGCCTCTGTACAAGAAATACCATATTCAAGTCCTGATTAAAGACTATCACTGTATATCACTGTATGCACCAAAGAGAATATAATATGATAGTCTTTGGTAAGCACAATATAGGTCGTTCGTGGGGGAGAAAGTGCGCCAGCGCTGCCCGTGCGTCGCGCCGTGAGAGAGCCGGGACGTGCTAACATTGCAAGTCGGCCACTCACCCACAGTGGCTACAGCTCGCTAGTGCATCGTAGGCCGAAGTTATCAAAGTGTCAATCAATCACATATCAACCGTGACAGGAACAAAAACTTAATGTTTAAAATTGAATATGTATTAGCTACTTTTCCAGGACGATTTAGCTTTTCCGCGTTATAGGCTTTAGACTGAGATAAGTTGGTTTATAGATTTGATTATACTGAACTGCCATATTATATTTATTACTGTTGAAATTATAACAGTTCCAACTTGGGACTGGCAATAAAACGTTAAGCTTGTATTAAAGTACAAACATAAAACTACTTTATCATCAAAGATCCTTTACTTAAATTATATCTGTTAGCAAATTTGTGGTGTCACATTACATTGTGAGTTCGGCTGATATGAATGCGAGGTCACGAGTGACCGACGCAGCGCTTACTCCGTGCTCCGCAGGGTTTCACTAGAAAGCCTCCGATGACACCAGAGACCGCGACCGGCACAACTTGAGGCTACAAATCTCGACGAAGTGGAAAGTAAACGCTTTCCAACATGCACTACTTCAGCAAATAGATGTCATCGTGCTCTCTGAATGCAGACAAAAGCATTGGGATTATGTATTACGAAAACTCACAGACTATTTTAGAATTATGGCACCAGATTCCCATAATTCCGGGTTGGTTTTTATAATAATCGTTTGTTCCATTTTGGTCAATTCAAAGCAAAAGAAACAGAATATACTTAAATAGAATAATGGAAACATCCTGCGGAAGAGGCAATGAACCATCGAAGACCCTTGCAACGGTATAAATACTAAATGTTTTTTTCCTCTTTGTGTCTCAAACTCTTGAACATCTACAGGGTGGAAACTAGAAACTACTGGCAGTAATGCAGTAGGTACTTAACGTCTCATAGATCTTGGCAATAGGCTAAGCTTGGAGTACATTGTATATAACTACCAATGGTATTTTGCCCTAGTGTCATCAATAGAACATTATTACAAAGAATGCTGCTTCTTAAAAGTAGGTAATGGAGAGACCGTCAGGAGGAAGCGCTCATGTTCAGCAGAAAACGTTTACGGCCCTTTTTTAAATCGCACTCGCCTTTCGGCTCCCCGAATCTTTTTTATGTTGGCGTTTATTACATTTGCTAATTCATTATTTATTAATTACCCTGAGACGTTTTTATTTGATTGAAGATTCACCTAGCGGTCGCATTGACGTTCCTATTCAATATTTATAAAATTGAAATTTCTATCTATACAGCTCTGAAAAGTCTACTTATAGTATTTACTTTAACGGTGCCATTATTTGGTTTCACATGTTAAATTTTAATGTCAATAGCAGCGTAACTCTTTTTGATTGTCGAAAATGAATGTGTGAGACCTTCATAGAAGCCGCAAAGCCGGGCTTGTACTAACCAGCATAACATGAACGATTAGTTCATGTTGTGCTGATTAGTGAAAGCCCGGCTTTATAACTGAGCAACTTGCTTATTTTTCCTTATAGTAAAATGTCTATACAGTTACAGTTGTAGGTACAGTTATCATTGAATTAATATAAGTACCTAATCCTTAGATTTATTGATTGGTCTCCGGTAGCGCGTGGAGACCTATCAAAGACCTATAACCTTTTGGATTTCCAAAGGCTTTGTTAATCATTATTACGGAGTTTGAGGCTATCAAAAGTCATCTGTGGAATAAGGTTCCATACTCTGAAAAAATGTGCAAAAGGTTCTTCTTGTGTGTTCACAATTTCGTCAAAGCATGCCTTCGCATTTAAATTGTCTTTTATCAAAACGAGGTAAAATACCAAGAACTGACAAATATTACAAAATGTGACAAAACATGCTACGCTACCAGTAAGCTAAGTTACCAAAATGCAGTAACTTTTTAAATTGTATTTGGCTCTTCAACAATGAGTACACTATAACATGTATAATGGTACATTTCAAACTTAAGCCTAAGTGCCCCATCACTTAAAGAAGAGCACTGCATGCACTACATTTTGTGCATAAACAACGAATTAAAAAACCATAGTGTAAAAAAAAACAGTGGAAAGAAAAAGGAAATAGAAATTAAAACTAGGAATTATAATTATGATAGGCAAATATTTGTGACAGATTACAACTTTGCAACTTTGGAACACTTAGGGCGGGTTGTTTCAAACAGTCGGTTAACGTTACATACGGACGGTTAAAAAGTTACTATGATGACGTGCGATGTTTAACGTACTACGTTAAATGTAACGGGTTGTTTCATGACATAAAAATCCGTCAGTTAAAGTTATTCAAAAAGAGATTCCATAATATTTAACCATTCTGACCGGTAATACTCAAAAATGGCGTTAACTATCGTCAAATCAAATAAATGGGTTGTTTCACAAAATCGTACGTCAAAAAGTTACTATTACCATAACCGACCAGTCATCGTAATTTTGTGTTGTCAAACAGCTACTTCAAACATCAAATTATTATGGAATCTTATTTTCTTTTGAATAACTTTAACTGACGGATTTTTATGTCATGAAACAACCCGTTACATTTAACGTACGTTAAACATCGCCCGTCATAGTAACTTTTTAACCGTCCGTATGTAACGTTAACCGACTGTTTGAACAACCTACATTCACAAATTTTCATGGCCAGTACTTTTTATAAAAAGTTTTCATAAATTGATGTAGCTAGCTTGTTTCCTAGAGAAAGGAACTATTAGTTTATCTGTACCTAGAGTTTGTTGACTAGTGTTTTTACATTACTTTAGATTCAACCGTTGTTTAATCTTTTATTGACATTCGAATTATAATATTAACATAACTTATTATATTTTGTTTCTTTTTTGTTACAACCGTGTGCCAATTACGCGTGCTGGGCATCGAATTGCTGCGCAAGCGACGGCACACGGTGCGGACGTGACCTCCGCTCTATATGCACAACGGGATTCTTTATTATTCAGCCCGTGAACCCTTGCCCTTATGTGTTAGATATGCAATTTAATTCTAATCAAAAGAACTAGTGGCAAGCTACTTATACATTGAAGGCCTATAGGTGTAGGCGAAACTAGCTAACTCTACCTGCTAAAAAGTTGAATTATTTAAGTGTTAGGAAAGCACTTCCAGCGTGGTTTTATGAAGTCTTTCCTGGAAAGACTCACTGGTTCACATCTTCACGTAAAACCACGCTGGAAAGAAAAATCTGGAAAGATTTAAATATGATCTAAGTATGTTGTGGTTGCTAGAGTAGGTACACTTGCTACCTACCAAAGAGAATATCTCTAAATAAGTACCTTTTATTATGCAGCGCACGCATTACATTTTACTAAACCAAATTCTACTGCGTTTAGTTGAATAAAGTACGATAATTATAAATTAGGTACTTACCATTTAGTACCTAGATAATAATTATTTACAGATTTTTCAGAAGGACCTTCTACAAAATTTACTTTTCTTCATAACATGGACAAGAAAACTTGAATGAACACGACAATAAGAATTAAATTGTTTTCGCAACAATTTAATTACAAGTTTAATTAGATACAACTACTTACTTAGCTAACATAATGAGCACACAATAATCTAGCCCCACGTCTAGCCCGCTACACACAGCTATCAATCCATCGTCATCACGATATTGTCACGGTTTAGAAATCATAAGATATCTATAAGATATCTAGTCTAGACTAGATATTATATTGGTATGCATTTCACATATTTATTACATATTTTTATTATTACATTTTTTTTTCATGTTATCACACGATTTCACTGCCAATGAATTGATACGGTAAAACGTGGCGGACTTAACAGATGTCGACAGTAACTGTCAACGAGGATTATTCCTTGCAGGCAGTTCAGGCAGGGCTTGGATACCGGTATATTTTTCGAAACGGTTTCGTCTTAATCTAACTTCTTCGGTTACATTCGAACGGAACGTTATTTAAAACGTTTCTGAAAAATAACAAAATTTATTCTCGATTAATAAAACGTTTCGCGATCGCATCCGGAATAAATTATAATTTTGAAATGAAAACATACCCTACCTAACTTAACAAGTTCATACTTACCGCCGCACAGTATGTGCGGCTGCGTCCTGCGAAATAAATCGGTTTTTGAAAACATTCTCATTATTTCTCATTTCGTTTTCGTTCCGAAAAAAATCTTGTACAAAGAATAGTTAGAAACGTTTTAAAAACGTTATTTTAAATAACATTTCCGAGCCCTGAGTTCAGGTCATACGCGTATTATACGGTGAGACTATCAGTCTAGACCCCAAGGCGTTGATTTTTTATGGAACTGCGAAAAATATCCTCGCTGTGGTGGCTAGAATTATGTACTGAATCCATGATAGATAACAGATTGTGTGGCCAGGTTCCTTCCAACCTGCATCACGATAAAGTATGAATAACGAATGCCTACTGATCACCAATTCAGCATACAGCGCAACACTGGGAAACTTTTCAATCAGTTTTGATGACTAGATTGTTGCTACATGATTGTAGTAATTACACCACCATCATGCAACTCGAGCGGCTCATGTCTGGTTTGTTCGCCGTCAATTGTTAAATGGGACGAATTTGTAACGGTACTAATACTACCTATCTCATCCATAAAACGAACAGGTTTAAAAGTGAATTTCACCTTGAGTTCACATTTGTTAAGGTGAGCGTGTTTTAATCCGGGAACGTGCTGTTTACGGCTGTAAGAACAACAGATTTTGGTTTGAATTTGAATTCCGAGAATAATGTTCTTTGTGTGTTTAACATAGCGATAATTTAATACGTTCTAATATTATTACAATAACGAGAACATAAACTTTTAACACTGCGATAAACAAAATGTCTGATGTTTGAAAGATATTTTTATACAAAAAGTATGTTCTTGACACATTCAAACTGATTGACCTTAGATAACGTTCTTTAAAGGATCTGTCTTGAAGTCCTATTCAAATAAAAACAATAAATGTGAGTATTTTAATTCGTAAGTACGCTGCTGAACTACATCGGTAAGTAGTTGTAACGCTTATTGGTTCACTATGTATTGTAATACAATATTATGTATTGTAATCCTTTCGTTCATTTAAACTGTAACTGTTTAATTTTGATACGTACAATAAATGACAATAATCTTTCATCATAAATTAATATTACCTACGGTTAAATCGCACTGATACAATATAGGTTATGATCTTATCCCTGCGGTCCCCAATATTGGGAACTACCTACCCTATTATCTATAGTTACACGAATATATAAATGAGCACCCTTGGACAGCTACCTACTCTCAAACAAATTGGCTTTTAAAGCCGCTGAGATACTCGAAAAGGGATTATCTCTTGAGTGTGCACTTAAAAGTGATCCCTTAACATTACCGACGTCCGTATTGTTTAAAAACATTCTTAAGTTCACATGCCTCATATCATTTGTTAGGTTAGCTTGAAATACCTAACTTGGTACCTACATGTAAATATAAACATGAAGTTGTAGGTCAAATTATTGATTTGCTTGTGTGTAAAAAGTTAAGACGGTGAGGTCATGATAGCGTCATCAGGTAAATACACTCATAGGTGATTGTAAATTTTATTTATGTTACATGTTATTGTATTTTACTGTCATTTTACGTAACACTGAATAACACAGGAACAGACACCGGTATCCACAAAGGAACCATGTTTTACAAACAAAGCATTTATGTACGTTATTGAGACACAGTTAGTTATGTGCAGTTTTTTCAAATCATGAATTTATGGTACGGCCAGCAACAAAAGTCGATTAACACTTCAGATTTTTAAATCATAATTCTTGAGCAGAAGGAAATACGGACAGGATGGAAAATCAAGATATAATAAATACTGTAAAGTATTACATATATCGTTTTTGTGCCTTTTTAGAAGATATGAAAATGTAATAGTGTTAATCTACTTTTGTTGCTGACTGTAACAACTAAAATCGCCTTTCCAATGTATTTTACGTCACGTTAACAACATAATGTGTCTGGCGTCCTACAAGTAATAATGAACGTTTTTTGAGGTTCGTTAAAATATTCTGGCTTGTTGATTATACGGCACGGATTTTACATTAGGCTCTTGAATGGGTAAAAAACCAAATACGGGTATTTTTTATTCCCACACCCCGTTTAGGTGTTTCGTTTGACGGTTTATAAATGTATGTATTATGTATTCAAATTCACAGGTGGGTGTTGAGTTAAGGTCTTCAACTATTTATTTACTTATAAATAATCTTAAGACCGCCATGACCGAAGCTGACCTAATCAAATATCAAAGTTGAAAACTACGTGACTTTGCGGCACCGTGAATTTGTGTAGGCACTTACCTACCTATGTATTTTGATCATAGAAATATTTTACCACTGCAGAGAAAGTATACCTACCTTCAAAACATAAATAAGTACCTTATTTTTTCAGGTTTCGATATATATATCGAAGGTTTCAAGTACGTATTAAGAAAAATGTGTAAAAGGAAATCAGGCTCCCGGGTCGGGTCCGGGTTAATCATTGTTGGCAGCGTAACGTGCTCCATCACCCCGGGATCAGTGGCAATTTGTCAATCACCACGTGAATGCCCCTCACTAAAGCTTTCAATAAGCGATCCCAATCCTGGCCTAGCTGACGACGCTATTATCAATATTCAATAAAAGGTCAGACAGCAATTTTATTAGTCATTTTCTGTAGATAGCTATTACTAAGTCACGAAAGAGAAAATGCTGAACATTCGATAAAAGTCCCTTTTCTATAGGTATTTCATATATTGCTAAGTACAACAAATCTGTTTAAAAGACGAGGAACTAAAATAAATTGGCTAAACATTAGGTATTAACCGGAGACTGTGTACCTAATCAGATTTAATGTTAACCATTTTTTTTTGCCTAATTAAATGCCTATTTATTATCAAACTTTTAAAACATTCTGAAAGATAAACCATAATATTCATACATAATACCTACTTCCTAGATTATTTGGTTATGAAACCGCAAAAACTTAACTAATGTCTATGCGACACGACAGTGTTGGTTAAGTACCGAAAGTCGATTTCATAATTTAGAAATAAATGTCGTCCGTGAATTCAAAGAAACGACGTTAATAAACAATACATTATGCTCAAACATGTCATTAAGAAGGTCACGCTTGATTGGGTTACGATAGTTAGTTAGGTACTGTTGATAGCATGATAATCAATGACCACCTCGAGACCTTGTCATTCCTTATACACCAACCATACAAATTTGTGAACATGTTAACGATTCAAATGTATTTAATATTAAATGTGACAACTGTCAATAAACACAGTACTGCTATGACCAATTGTGATAAAAATCATGTTTTATTAATTTGTGTTTGCTTTTGTTGCAAATTATGCAATAGGTACGCAACAGTAGTCTTTCCAAACTAAGCACAGTGATATGGATCGAGTACGTTAATGCATACTTTAATAAACGTAGTTCAAAAACTAAGTTAATTGAAATTAAATCTCTATACTTAGAAGGAAGGAACTACGAGGATTACGACTATGAGATGTGAATAGGCGCTTATGACTCTCTGTACGATTCCTTCAAATCCAATCATGTTGCGAAATCGATATTAATTAAAAGCGCTCAAACAATGCTGTCATTATTCGCATCGCCAAAGCCGTCACGAGGGCCGATTGTCTCCGCAGTCCTCGCGCCAAAGGCTTGCTTGCCACCACCACTGTAGAGCTGTATATCTTATTTCCTTGTGGTTTTCATCAATTATTCGTTTGATATTCCCTTTTCCCAAGGGGCATTCAATATTTAAATGCCTACAGTCGGTAAAGTAATTCGATTTACTTGTAACTACATAGTAGGCGTCTTAGGTACTTTACGTCAACACGACACGCTAATTATAATTAAACAGCGCTTATTTTTTTCGTAGAATAAGATATAATATCTGGCTATTAGTTACGATAATTAACAGCACGACAGATCTAGAATGCATGCGATGCGTTCACTCGCAGTCCCGTTAGTTCAAAGACCCAAATCACAATCATCATTGCAGCGGAACGTGAAACTTTTTAATTTAATCGATTACATAGACTCGATCGTTATGCGCAACACGTAACACATGCAAGAAAAACCTAATGTGTGCAGTTTGCTGCTTATTCTTTCTCGCGTGACAGTAATGGCGGAAAGTTACTTTGCTTGAAATGTTTCTCACGGTGTTCACAAGCGAGTCCAGACATTGCTGTGATAGACATAATCACAGGGCAATGAATGAGTATGAAATGCAACAGTGAGATTAAGTGGTTTAATACCACACCTGTGTTACGGTAAATACTGGTAAGCGCTCAAAGGGAAAGAGATGTAACAGTTTGTTTAATAAATTGTGTAACGGTGATTTATTGTAATATCTATATCCAGAACTGGATGAAGTAAACCCATTCTAATAGATAGATATTAACGTAGGCAAAACTACTTTGTCTTAAGACCTGTACCTAGTTTTCGAGTGCGAGCTAGATAAGTAGGTACCTAATTAAATCACGGTACAGGCTGTGACACCTACTCGCATTAGAGGTGTTATGAGTCACGAACATCTGGCGTTATGCAAGCAAAATTTAATTTATCAGCATAAGAAAAGCCACCATTCACAAACTTGCCAACGATACTTGAATCTTATTAGTTCCTTCAAAATGTTTTCTGTCACTGGCGAGAAAACATTTACTTTAAGACGCAATAAAATGCAAAGATAAGAAATTTGAAACATTGTTTAGTCTGTTGCGGAATATTTTTTTTGTCACGAGCATGATTCATTTTAGTTAGAAAATCCTGATCTTAAAATCATAAACTACATTTAAATAGAGGAACTCGAAAATGCCAAGCCCTTAGTAGAATACGAATAGCTGCAGCGTGTTCTATTTGTGACCATTGTTTTGATCCATAAATACAACATTCATAGAACCGCGATGGTGCGGCAAGAGCAAAGCGACTAACCAAAGCAAGCGTGTTCGTCGCGATTGGCAACGAGCGTGAAATGTGGGGCGACGCAGCTGAGCCGCTCACCAGATCGATACTTGATACGCACACCGCGCTCTGAATGCCGTCGTGACCGGATTCGATGATTTATCCATGAGAGGCCAATTTTCTATAAATAAAGGAAACTGCATCAATCACTCGAGAACACGAGAACAACCGGCAAAATGCAAGACTAAAGTATAAAAGCTCCAAAAGTATAAACGGCGATGGTCGAGTGTGCCAACAATATCTTGAATGATTTCACAAGTGCATTTTTGATGACTCAGGCACACTTTAATTACTTTATTTACTTATCTAAGTTCTTATTTGATTTCTCTGAAGCCTGTAAAAGTTTTGGGGATAGTAATAAATTACAGTGATCTAGGAAAATAACATGAGTCCCTTTAACAAAGTAACAAAATACACGTGACGAATGACGATAGAATAAACAAGTAAAGTGTTTAAAGTAATTCCAAGTTCGAGGTCAGCTACTTTATCATTGTTAGCTAGGCGGCTGGCTGTAACGTGATCTGGATTCCCTGGCGGTTTTTAAGGTCGCCTGTCGTCGGTCCCAGCACCACGTTCATACAAACAATATGTGTATCAGCTGCACTTTCACTTGTTTGCTTTGAATAGTATTTTTTTAATTTACTAAAAAGTCGTAATGACCATTTTTCCCATTAATACAATTGAGGAAGTTGAGTTTCGGAAACTGTTTAAATTGCATGTCTAGCTAGAATTTTCACTCAATAATAACCAACAAAAAAAGAGAGAATATTTCAACGTTCACCGCGTAATACCCGTGATTTGTAACAATCTTATTTTTTTGCAGAGAATTTCGCCACAATCGTCAACAGTCACGCGAATACACACAATCATTCTACGTTGGTTAATCGAAACATTTTTATAATAACTTTGTTAATGTAAAAGACGTAAAGGTAAGGTCAAAGTCGTAAGACAAGATGATTCAATTAGAAGCGGTCATAAAGTGGCATTTGATGACGGAACAGAGCGGTCACTTAGTGAGATTTGTCTGATGAGCCGTGACAGCCTGCGACCATTATCCATAATAAATAGTTGCAGCGAGGAGCCAGCTCCACTCCGTTATCCGTCACGCTTCGAGCCACGATCTGAACGGCAATAAATCAGTTTCGGTTATTACTCTACGGCAACATTATATCCGTTTCTCATGTTACAAATGTCTTCACTACGTGTAATTTCATCTATTTCATTATCATCGTTCATTGCCTCGATATCGATGGCATTATGTAATTAATTATTATCATTCTTTTGCTTACATTTTTGTCACTCTGAAGAAAACCGATAGAGTTAAGATTGTTGTAGACAGTGACAGTAGTATAATTTCAATAATGTTAGCTAGTGATGAAATGTTTGCTCATCTCGCATAAAATATCATCGCATAGCATTGCGGTAAGTTTATTTAAATTATGAGTTATGTTATGAATGTTATGATGCATGCGCTTTGTGGTTAATTTAATTGAATTATGAAGGCGTGTGCTCGACCTTGAGCGGTGCTCGCTCCGCTGCACACATCAGTTCCGGTCTCTCTGTCTCGGTCTAAATACATCACCACACATGTGCTAAGTCAACATTACTCAATTACACAATTTAAAGATCATTACATGCGTGTTAAATATAGAGCCTCCACTTTATTAATAATTAAATTATTTACTTAATGCTTACAGAATCTTAACTCATAAGCGGGATCATAAAATTATGTTATATTTTCCTTTTGTAATGTATAAATGGATATTAGTAGTCGTTACACCGGTGGGGGCCTCAACAGAGTGTTCCAGGCTGAATGCATGGGCAACTTCCTAGCAACGTCAGCTTAATAAACAAGCAGATAGTAAGTAGGACCACCAATTCGCATACTGTCAGACTGCATGGCTATAGGTACTACAAGCTCTGAATATCTACACGGTTAACTGCGGGCTGATATACGAATGTCACCAGAAATTAAACATGGTGGGTATTCTCAATAATATAACCATTCAATATATGATAGGACGTGGTAACGATGCTGTGGACAAGCTTGCTAGAAGGGGATCAAGTGCAGACGCGGTAGGTTCAGAACCCACATTGCCACTTCCCTTCGGACACCTACGCACCATGGTAAGAAAACGCACCAAGGATCCTACATCAAAGACTATGAATTGAACATGGCGAGTGCACGCAGGCTGCTCCCTGCGGTTGATAGCCGGTATACGAAGCACGCCCTCCGACCATCCAAACAACAGATGCGTACAGTCATAGCAGGCCATGGGTCTTTTAATAAACATCTCTTTGTCATAGGAGTTACAGACAGCCCACTGTGCAGAGCCTGCATGGGGGCAGACGAGCCAGCAGCCCGGTATGTGCTACTGAACGTAGAAAGTACTTCGGTAACCCAGGTACCCTTCAGGAAATCGCTGGCCTTTCTTAAGGAGATGGGGTGGATCAAATGTCTTACTTAGTTCCCCACCCGTACGCAAAATACGCGCTAAGTCGTGGAGTTGCGGACACCAGCTCAGTATACTATACTATACTAACGTATGTAAATAATAATATGATTGCATAGGGTAGGTTAGGTACAGACAGCGTCATTAACTGCTAACCCCCCGCGCGTTGAAATTTCTTCGCATAGGGGGTAAGCAGTTGATGACGCTGTCTGTACTCTGGTTTGATGTGGAATTAACCGGCCTCACTCTTAGGTACCAAGAAGGTAAAATTAAATTTTATCAGATATCGCAATAACTCCATCCACATAAATGAATATTTATTACACTATCATGTGAACCGAATGCCGTTCATAAACCTTTATTTGCATGGAGTGACTACATCTTAACATAAACGTATCGGAGGAATCTTTATTTGCTGGTGCCTTAATAGGCACAAAGCTACTTCCTTATCATGTTGTGCCATACCTTAAAAAGCTTCTTTTTTCATTTTGATGCGGATGAAGTAGGAAAATGTTATTTTTGTTCAGTTCATTCCATTATGCATAAAGAAACGGCACAACCATTTCTGTTCCGCCATAGCGAAAATTTTGGCAGCATCCTTTTTAGTAACGTTATTTTCATGAGAAGTCCTTTAAAAAAAAAATTTTGTTGTGGTAATACGAAATATCGGATGTGCCGCAGTCATGCATTAATGAAACTAACCAGTCCGACCTCGACCCGCGCCGTTACTCCCCCCCCCCACTCTCTTCATCTATCTGCCGGCCGCGTCAAACCTGCGCTGCGAGAATGAAGTCGCGTGAAAACTAATTAAACTTTGACCTCCTCACTTTAGTGTTATCTCGAACCACCACCTTGATATTGAATAAACAGTTATTAATAAGTCATCACATTATTAACTTTTTTGAGTGTAGATAAATACAAAAGTTGCCTTTATAGAAGAATTACCAAAAAGGAGGCGGTGAACCTTTACTATTGAGACGTGGGGGACAGAGGGTCATCTTTTTATTTTGCTACTTTTTGATGCCGAATGCGTCACAAACAGCCGTTCAACTTTACATATATTATAACTACTATAACTACTATATTATAACTCATTATAAAAACATATTATAAGACGTATATTATAATATCGCTCATTTTCGATTTTCAGCTATGTCATCCAAAGGGCTTATCTAAATCTTGCATCTATAAAGTGCAGATTTTTACTCACAATTCCATCAACAATAAATTGACCATTGATTGCGCAAAAAAACAGGTATCATAGAGCAACGAAGATTGAAAGATAGCATTGTAGAATGTGGTATATAATGAGAGGATCACTTTTAGAAAGGACGCTGTGATTGATCATTAAGCTTGAACTGTTCTGTTGGCATTGTCTGGATAACGCAATACGAGCACTTATCGTCAAGGATACGTGCACGCACACGTCAGAGGGGGCACCGGTGCGAGGCAGGCTGCGTCCCTCGGGAGAGGTAATGTGGGACGGCTAGTGTTTACATTCAACACGCATTAGAGGGACGAGTCTTGCAACGTGACAGACACCGTAACTCATTAATGTAGTTACTAATTATAATAATCTCATGACTTTTAATATACTGTACATTAAGTAATCTCTTTTGTAAAATAAGCAAAACTGCGCAGTATTCCAGTGCCGATGGCGTCATTCGTGCCTACAAAACTGATGGCATCATTCAGAACCGAGACTGAGTCATGCTCTGTGTGCCGCATGGCAGCTCTCTTGATTTACCATCTGTTTGTTTACTAACAGACCGAACTGTGGTCAGTCGTTCTGTTTACTACTTTATCAATGATCATTTCGAAATTCAGAATTAGCGTTGGGTGCTTTCGTCCACATCAGTAGTTCAATCTTATTCCTAAATTGTTTAATCACTTTGTTTAATGGACTGATCATGGATGGGATAAGATCTCTTAATCCCGCATTGTTATCAGGTGAGAGGAACGTGCCGCCTACGTCGGTAGAGGTGGTAATCTAATTTTCTCAGCAGAAGTAGCTCATTTAAAATGTCGTAAGAACTTTTACAAACGAACACGTTGTAACGTAACCGTTACACTATATAATTTATTCTAATTTCCCGTGGGTAGGGCTAATGATATCCTTAAAAGCAATTTCAGTTCTTAAAACAATATCTTGAGGCAGTTAAACTTCAATTTCTTTTTAGAGTACTAATTCGATTTCGATTGATTTATTATGTTACTTAGCAAAATTTCAAGCATAATTTGTTTAACAATTTAGAAAGGAATTGCTGCCATTGCGAGACGCGGCGCGGCTGAGCCAGGCAAGTGGAATTAATACCCACGCTACGATACTAATTCTTATTGAAGAGGTAAAATAAGTTGAATCGCTATTTCTACGTAACTACATACTAAATATAGCTCCTGAAATAGGGCAGTTATATAGTCATCTTCAGAAAAAGGAAACAGAAGGAACAGAACTGAATCGTTCAATTTATTTCCTATCAGGAGTGTAGGAGGAAATGAAAAAAGGAAATGAACTGAGGTACCAATTTAAGTTATAAGTATAATTTTTCTATTTAGAATTTTTGAATCAAAAGACGGTACGGAAAGATGAGAATGGTGAGATACGGTTGCTACGGGGAAGATTGATTTCTTTAAAAAAGCGTTATATAACGACAACCGTAACATGCCGTGTCCGTATTTCAAGGGACAATAATTTTGAAAAATTTGATCAGGAAAAGGAGTCAAAACTAAACACTCTCCAATGTAACTAATCCTGCATGCGAAGTAGTTGTTATTGTTGTTATGTTGAAAATAGGGAAACCTTGAAAACTTTCAGAAAAATCCAATAAAGATTAAGAAAGATAGACATTTTTGCTAATTCATAGACAGAATTTGATGTAGCTATATATCAATGAAACAAGCATACAAACCGTTATCTGGAAACCCATTATAAAATAAATTAACTCGGTGAATCCACTGATAACTCCCAACACTATTGACTGCTAGCTATAACCGGTAACCATAATACCGACTATGATGCTTTTAAAAGAGCAGGACGTTAAAAATTCAAACATTTTACTGCAATATGAAGCGAAACCTGTTGAAGTTGTGTACCAGTGTACTGAGCACAAAATAAGTAGAAAGCCTGGTCATATAATAGAGAAGTGGAGGCGTGTTCTGTCCGCCAGACGACCTCATCCCGTCGCCATTGTATCACGACTGGCGCTCATCAAATATGCACACCATCGCCTGAAAGAACGAATAGTGCGACTACCCTCCTCTGGCTCGGCTATCATCATATACTTTTATAATATTAGCGTATGTCCACTAAAATTAAACATTCGCTTGAGGATTTGGAATCAATAAACTGGTTATAGAATTTGAGTCACCTAAAGTTAGAGGTTAACTATTCATCTCATAGCATCATCATCGATATTATCAATACATTTCGCACAGACGTAGCGACATTTTATAACTAACGGCCCATAACGGTTGTACAGTTTATGCTTTCTCACATAATTTTGTAAAACCTGTTTTCATTGTGTAATTACTGTACCTGAACCGGTCAGGACCGATGAAGAAGGGGTTCATGGCTACCAAACCTGTTCGGATGTTTTGATGGCAAGATTTATGGGAATCGCTATGGGATAAAACTACCTATCGTACAGTATGTTAACCATAAACCAAACCAAACAAAAACCAAAATTGTCAGTCACTAAGACACGGTCGTGGTCGGTTACTAAGTACAAATTCAGATTATCTACATATCCTCGGCCCCATGTAGGTATGTCTTGCTTGGTATAGCGTCATCGAAATTCAATAATTGTTGATAAAAGAACCTTTGGTTTAAAAAATGGTCACAGGGTCGAGAAATTTATTTTACAACAGATTTTGAACGGCTGTTGTAAAATAAACAAATTTTAGGGGAGAAAGAAATCTGTTAAAAGGACCAAAAGACGCATTGATTTTTTTATCTGCAATACGAAAATCATTTGATAGATACATCCAACGGCTTCTAATAGGATATTTAGATACTAATTGAAATAGTTACTTAAGCATTAAGCCTTTTTCGTTTTACGACCATCTACCATTTTCGTTGTAACGAGCTCTTTCATCCCACGCCGTAGAAAACCATTTTGCCTCCGAGTAGGAAGAAAAGTAATCTTCTGTTCACTTCTTAAGCTATCTAAATTAAAACGCTTTCACTAATTCGTCAGTGATAGTAGAAGCGTGCACAATAGAACGCTTGTTTACTGTCGTTAAATTTATTAGAAATGTCGTCTTGATCGCCTTGCTTTAAAAACGTTGGTTATGATAGTTACGGTGAAATAAGGTAAATAATATAAGTGGAATTAATACTAAACCAAAACGTAAAACATAACGTAGGTATCTACTGAAAAAAAAAACAATTGAAACAAAACGACACAAGAAAACATAACGAAAATAAAAGATAAGACTCAGTAAAGCCAACTTACCCATACTATATTTTCATTCGGGAAATTGTGTGCGACGACCTATCAGTAATAACACGGCCAGCAGTCACCACAGTGCATATTCCCAAGGTAAACAAAGATTACGTAAACGCAATCCCACGCACGCACGTCACCCGATCGATTTTCAAACTTTCGAATACGCCCACTTAGATTTTAAGTAATACTAAGTTAGCCCTGTTCCGACAGCTCCACAACACTACATCCACAACACTATCTAACCAAAGTCATTGTGCCCTTGAAATCGTACAGGTTATGTTATCGACAAAGCACAACACGCGCACTGACAGTTAGAGCAAACAATCACAGGACAAATTCGGAGCCGGGCTCTGGGAGATTCAGAGAAAAGTCTGAAGGGACTTCATAAAGTGCCTTTAATGAAAGGTCTTGTGTTTGGCGTTTTGCGAAAGCTTCGATGTCCGCAAGGTTAGCACGCCAGTCGTCGTGAGGTTCGGGGCCAGAGTGCGGCACTCGTGGCCGTGGTCGGGCGCCGACTGAGCCGCTCGGGCGCCGCGAGTGAGTGCCGAGGACGAAGCCCCGCGCTCCACCGACGCCGCCTGCCGCCTGCCGACAGTGCGCGCGCCTCTCCCACAAACAGCCTGCTACCATAACATCCCAAATTATTTATTTTGATACAGCATACGACTTACACCATTCATTAGTCTTTTCAATATGCAGTGGCTTCTTTAGCGATACTACAGAAAAGCGTCTCCAGAAATCAGTTTACTTGTATGTTTGTTGGCATGCACGCTAGGCGTAAAAATTTAATCAGCTCTAAAAACTGATACCAAAGTTATGTTCTAACGTTACAATTCTAAATATTGGATGACTGTAGCAAGAAAATACCATCCAGTTTAATTTCGTATCTTCAGTCATTTTACTGTCAAGGAAAAAATGCAATGTAGAGTCAGATCAACATCTAGAGACAAATCAAATTTCTGAAGTATATTCCTGAAAAAATATTACTAAGCAGTGCGTTGCTTTTGCCAAACGCTTCAAAAGACGAATGTGGTAGAAGTTAATGCATGTTGTTTTTCAAGAAACCAGTCATCACACTTGATCGTGATTCACTAAAGTATGAGGTACATTTACACTAGGCTAGTATTCTCATATATTTTTTGCCATAATCAAGTTACGTGGGCATAAACTCTGGGATCAGTCGATCAAAGAAAAATAATATAATTTATGAGTTTATCAAAAACACCTTAAAAAAAATATATGAAAAATATATATTAAAAATAGTTTTCCCTACAACGCAACCCTACATAAGTGTTAGGAATAGCATATTTCATTTTCTTATAAGAAGAATGCGCATAAAAAGCTTATCATCACCACGCACTCCATGCATAATAATAGATGATAAATATCATTTGTTAGGAATTCCTCGATACAAGGCAGGAGGGTGGCGAAGCAGTCACCGAGCGCGGCCGCTGGCAGGGGCAGGTGATTGAGTCTTTATCGTAGCCGACGGGACCCGGGGGTGCAGTCTGCGTCCATGTCACTCTCACTTCCCCAGCCATTTATCATAAACACAGTTTTCGAGAGTTAACTCAAGTGCCATGAGAGCAAAAGAAACAGGGGAACGTCAAATTGTTAGATACGACGGTTTGATAAATTTATGACAACCCCAAGTACCTACCCAAGAGTTTTAGCGGAACAAAATAAGAAAAAAATTGCAGTACCAGCACCAAGTATCGAAAACAATGGATTATTTAAAACAAAATAAAGACAACCGCCTTCAAAAAGTAAAAAATAATTTTCAATTCGCAAGTCGGCGGCTTTGGTTTTGCTTGTTGTTTTGTAATCCCACCGACTTGCGAATAGAAAGTTATTTTTTTCTTTTTGAAAGTGGTTGTCTTTTCTGTTGAAAAGTTTTTTTTTCGCTTTTTAGTGCCTACTTCTTATCATACAAATTTATTACGAATTGGTGACACCAAAAAAAATCAGTCATCCCTTAATTTTCTACCCTTAGGGGTGGAATAATTTCTTGAAATTATATCAGACCAAATTTGAGGTATACACTATCAATTAAAAAAAGAATTATCGAAATCAATCGACTACACTAAAAAAAGTTATGCGTGGTCCTCAGATTATCAAATAAAAGGCAGATAGACCGTGCGGAACACTGCGAGTGAAGCCACAAAAGCAAATACAAATTCAATAACGAATACCTACAATCTCGTGATTGTATTCGCTTTTGAATTTTTATTTGTATTAGTAATTGTTTTTTTTAACAATGCTTCGCTTCGTGCTGTACTGACTGATCGTGTCAGTTCAGCGCGAAGCAAATTATAGGAATTCGTTTTTGAATTTGTATTTGCTTTTGTTGCTTCACTCTCAGTGTTCCGCACGGTCTATCTGCCTTTTGTTTCATAATCAGAGGCGTCGTCAACATAAAAAATAAAAAAATGTTCATAAAATGAAAACTACTGGGCCAAACTATGTTATTTTTTTATGGGACCAAATAGCAACTATTCCGCATCAAACTAAACAAGAATCACGTAAATCGGATCATAAATCCCAGCGTAATCGGTGTACATACATTAAAAAAATATCAATCGAATTGACAACCTCCTCCTTTTTGAAGTCGGTTAAAAATGACTCTTTCTTTCGACTCCCATAAAATTTCACGTTAGTGTTTTGTGGCTTTTTGTTGTTGTTCCGGAGAAAAATGCTCGGTGCTTAATGGCAGGTAAGGTAAGGTAGGAGGGAGGCAGGTAAGTGGGCACCGTCTGGCCGCAGGCCGTCTTCCGAGAACTGTGGACCGCAACCTAATCATCAAATAATATGCGTCATCTGGCCGACTCTAGCTGTCTGCCATATTGAACACGCAACGACTTTAATTGCAATCAAATAGCATTATACGGTATTGTGGAAATAACTCTTACTTTATAAGTGCCAACGAATAAAACTTGTTATTATTAATAAAACTGTTCTCTACACGTCTGCTTTCTAAAACGATGCCAAGGCTAGAAATCTAGTAAACACGTATGAAGAGTAATTGGAATAAACATTGAACGCCTGGTGTTTGAAAATAAAGATGCTGCTGGCTATTATAAAAATTCAACAACATCAAGCTTGTATAATGTTACATCTGTCTGGTATTTTTTATGGTATTTTTAGTTAGTATCGTTTTTGGTTCCCAGCTTTTCCAATTAATTCAGTGTTGTAAATTATGTTTCCATTTCTCAATTGTTAAGCATTTTTGCCCTGCAGTCAATAACAGAAAATGTTAAAAGCTGGATTACGTTCAAAAGCCAATTTTATATAAATCTCATAAATATTATCAACGTGTCTGTATCTAACAAAAGTATATTTTCAGTAAATATTTCCCTTGCCCTTCTGCGAATAAAAAGGCCGCTCAATCATCTCATCCCCTATATGTAGATCTATACATTTAAAATCGAGCTCCTTTTCACAATCACTGATGTAAAAATACCTTCTTACAGTAGCACTACAGTATCGCTGTAGACAAAATACATAGTAAGATACTAGAAAGGCGATGCCTACTTGATCAGAAGTCCGGATTTTGTGGTAACAAGTAAACTTAACACGTAAATTAATTTTGTCGCAGTTTTTGACAGTCAAAATCTAGATAATCCAAACTCAATAAACACCTACGTTTCCAAAGGTGAAACACAGGTAGGTACAGCTCCAAAGCTAACGGCACAGCTCATCTGTTGGTCATTTCCTGTTCAGACGCGGCTCAGACACCACGTATCTCTAAATATACAGCGAAATTCTGTATGTAGTAGATCGATTTTATGTACGTTGAGTGGTTACATGCGAGTCACTATGTGCAACAAAATATTAGGTACCTAAAACTCAAATGAGTTATTATAATATTCTTATTTAAATGGAATGGGTGAGGATAAGCGCCTCGTGTATGTAAACATTGCAATGCAGATAAAACTCAGACTGTTTACATTCTTCCAACAGGAATAAGTTGTTCTAAACTGTTGTTGCATTGTGAGCGTACGGCTTTCATTCATCTTAAACCTTTTCAGATGCACGGTTTAATTCTCGCCAGACGAATGCAGCCGTGCCGCCGCCGCCGCCGGCCGCCGCTCATCGCTCCGCGCCGGGACACATAAAAACGTTCATTTGCATTGGTGCTCCCGCAGACCGGGTATTTATCTAGTGTTACAATACCGCATAATAAGAGAACACTGTGAGCTTTGACGTCTGGCGCGAAGTCTTTCATAAATCTGTCGGAAAAATACGCTGCGCCCGTAGGGGTAGCACTAATTAGCCGATTATGCACGTTACACCTGAAGTAACTGAAGCCAAACATGCAATATTTTCACACTCATACCTAACTTGCCATACCTACACCTATAGTATGCACATGTATGTTTGATGCCGGAGCCAGCAATTAAATGGACGGTAAATTACTACCGGCTGCAATTAGGACATGACACGCTCCTAATATTATATAGCACGGAGATATAATACACGCTAAGAACAAGAAATGAATGTATATGAGTATAAGTTGCCGAGGTAATTGCTCTTCTTTCCATTATGAGATATTGGAACTTTTCTTTAAATTTGTAATTGTAATTTTGTAAGTGTAAGTTTTCTGTATTTTCATTAGATAAGAGCTGATAAATCTTCAGTACATATTTCAGTAGTGGCGCATGACGTGTGGAACTGGAGGAGCTGATTTTTTGTGTATGCGTGCGATAAGCGAAACATTCGCTTATGTATGTCCAAGCGATGGTCGTTACTTGCAGCCATTAGATGCCCACCCCGCTGCCACCCCGTGGCTTCCTTGCCCACCGTGGCACAAGGTAACATAGCAAACAGTAATAACAACATATCTTCATCGCCTGTTTCATTTCCGTGTCCAACTTATCGCCACATTTCAGGCGTAGTAGGTACTCACATTTTGTAGGAGGACACGTACACGTGCAAAAACTTTTCTAACTTACAGAATTGAGATTATTGTTAACAAAGTGACCTACAATTTGTTTGTTATTTAAGTCTAATATACATATATTATAATCAAAATGGTGCAGTGTTGCTAGTGTATCTAGCAAATATCGCCTTTCTTCAACACTACATATAAGTATTGAAAGAATTGTCCTCCAGCAAATAGCAATAGTCCCAAATATTCAATACCTACTCAGCTTTACCAAATCGGATAAAATAAGAGAAATAGCCTTTTACTACAGCCCGAACGATACGTGACATCATTGTCGGGTCCTATCTTCCTATATCGTTGTAGTGGTTATAGTCTGGGAGATCGCCTCAAGTGGCGCCCGTGATTTAGTGGCCATTTTTCATGTGAATTGCACGTGAGCCAACCAAGGCCAACCTGAGCGGAGCGCTGCCCTCTCGCACCGCAATCAGTTCAACTGTTTTCATTGTGCGCCCCAACCAATGTAGTTAATAGAAAACTAAACTTCGGTGAAGTGTCTCTTTTTTTTTAATATGCGGTAGTCAGAACCACATACAGTACAATAAAAAATTGCACGTTTAAAATGTTTCGTTTGCCATCAAAGGCTTTTCAAAAATTTTATACGAACGAAGCACGTTTCAGAAAATAATAAAAACTGCACATTTTTATTAAAATATCTGAAAGGTATATTCAGACGAAAAGTCTACATCAAAGGACTCGTAATATGTATTTATTAAAAAACTAATGCTTTGTTACAATATTACAAAAAGAGGAAACAACATGGTCTACGCATATCTACTTTTATCTTCGATGCCCAAAACTCTGAAAAGGGATCCGAATGAATAATAAACAACTTTTAAAGGGAATCGTGGAAAAAATGCACAGGTGAATTTCATTTTAGCAAGGGAAATGAAAAAATTGCGCCTGTTTCTGGAACAGGACGGACCGGGATGGTTCCGTAATGACGGACCTAAATGCCAATTATATCAATTAAATACGATTGCGGTAAGCGTGGACCTTTTTGACGCTTTTTTGTAGGTTTATATATATTTAGTGACCATTTATAGACACAAAAAGGTTTTCGGTCGGCAAGGTAATATTTGTGAGAACAAAACAACAAGCGGATCACTAATGGCGGACTGAAAGCTGAAAAGGTAAAATATACAAATGAATTTATAACATTTAAAAAAGCTTCATATCATATCAGCTAGTGCTCGTAAACGTCCTCTAATGAACCATGAATGTCATCATAAAGTGGTATAATTAATGGTCACGGGGGATTATGTCATAATCAGCGAGTTTGGCAGGTACACTGGTGTTAGCAGTACTGCCTCCCTACTAGGATTAACCACGGGGTTAGGGGACGATTATTCTTGTATGTAAAGCACCATCGAAATAGACCGTCATATGTAAGGAAAATTTGTTACTAGTTTGTTTTTTAAAACGTATTGCTGGCCAGTAAATTGTTTTACATAAATAAATACGAAACAATTATAAATAAATCTAACATGTCTGTCGATGCAATTTATACAATGGGAATTAAGTAGGTATTATATATAAAAACAAATTAAATATGTCATGATGGTCAATTTAGTCAAAAATGCTTACAAATACATAATGACTCGATTTCTTTTTCGAAACTCAAATTTAAGATCGCAAAATAGTAAAATGTTGTAATTATTCCGTTTCCTTAATGGTTCAATGAAAAGAACTTAAGTTGGCTAAATGGTGGGCGACATTGTGAAGGGCCGACTGAAGTATTTAATTACGAAGAGATTCTCGACTGAGCCTCGTTTGTTTCGGTACAATCTTAGCTGTTGGCTGTAAGTAGGTTAGTAGGATCCATTATTTATCAGCGTAATAGACTGAGATCCCTTAGTCGCTAGACTACCGTCATTTTGTTATGACTGAAATTATTAGAAAAGTTTGAATGCTATGCCATTTTTCAGATATCAGGTATTTAAGGTACCCACGTTTAAATGTGATGTCTGGGTTAATGTTTCACAAGATATTACTAAAAATCATTATTCATTGCCAGATATTTTTCTTGGGCCAATAACTTTAGCCATACGCTTTAAAGGTCAGAAATTTCAGGCGGCACTTTATAGTCCATTGAGGGCGGTTTTTTTTTTCTTGAAAAAACTTTTTTTTTTCGCTTTTTAGTATTGCCTTAACATCTAAATCCATTAAGAAACGGCGACACACTTTAAAGAGATTGTAAGTCCTCTAAAGATTGATGAAACTAAAACGTCATCTAAGTATTCTTTTTGGGATTTTGTTGATTATCTCAAAAAGCGCTGGATCAATTTTGGTAAAATTTATATGGAACCGTTTCAGAAGAAACCTCTTTCAAACAAAAAAGAATTTTGCAAATCCGTTTATATATGACAAAGTTATGCCCGAACATACATAAAAAAAATATATAAACATCCGAATTGATAACCTCCTCCTTTTTGAAGTCGGTTAAAAAGGCCCTAGTTTTATCGCTGACTAGCGACCCGGTCCGGCTTCGCGTATAGCCTTCCTCGATAAATGGCCTATACAACACAAAAATAATTTTTGAATTCGAACCAGTAGATCCTGAGATTAACGCGTTCAACCAAACAAACAAACAAACAAACAATCTCTTCAGCTTTATAATATTAGTATAGATTTATTCTATAAAATTACATTAAGGTTCTCACGGTGATAAATCAGTTCTATAGTTGAAATGTAAAACATGTTTATAGTGCTATTTTGCACCGTAAACGATTCCAGAAATCTTTTTCATTACGGTTGTTCGTTCATGGTCGTGTGCAAGGGCGTCGCCAAGGGGGGGCGGTAGGGGCAGCTGCCCTCCCCCCCCTAGAGATTCCAAAAGGTTCATGTGCCTTTGACTGTATTTAAAATTCATACTTTTCCTATCCACCAAATATCAATTGGCCCCCCCCTAGGCCATCAACTGGCGAGTCCTGGCGAAAGTTTCAGTAAGGTCGTCTTTAGTACTAAATAGTAGTAGTGGTTAGTAATATAATCAATATTTTCATATCTATTACAACGCAACACTTAAATATTCTTTTGTGTGATCCTGTAAGCGTTCTAAGAGCAAAATAATAGAACTTAAACGCTCTTTATTTTTATAGAACCAAATCGATCTGTTAAAAGCCTTTATAGTACAAAAAGACACAATGGTTACCATAAAAGGCCACTCTATCACTGTTTGGTGATAAAACGCCTTGGTTATAGGTTTTTGTTACTGGGGGGTAAAAGTAATTATAAGTATGGAATATTAGTATGAAGTATGATGATAAGTATATAAGTATGGATTATTAGTATTATTAGGATGGATAAGTAACGAGTAATAAGTAATTAAAAATATGGACTAGCTTGTTCGGTGTCGGTTATCGCGGATGCAGACAAAATTACGTATTAAAAAGTAGCCCATGTTCTTCCCCAGGGTACCGGTTCAGCCGTTTTATCGTGAAAGCGTAACAGAGTTAATATTATGAAAGTATGGATTAGCACTATACATAATAATTATCTCTATCTACTCTCAGCCTTGATAAACTGACCTAGGTTTGGCTTCAATCTTGGACTCATAATACAATACCTATAGGTATTATTTTAAGTAGATGGAACTTATTTCTCGTACACTTGCTATCTCGCAAGGGTGGCCCTAGTGTAAATTCGAATTATCAACCGAGTTTTTAGAATGCCAATCAAGAAACTCTCAGCGGATTCAGATTCGAAGTTTAGAATGAGGTCTTACAGAATCACACTCCTGGTAATGTATGCATTGTGGTTATGTATGACGTATATCGTGAGCGTACAAGATACCTCTGGGTTGCGTTTAAGCCGCCGCAAACTGTCTCTACACGCTGAACTGAGCTATACTAAACTGATTCTCATCATAAGGTGATCTAAGGTGATCTAAGGTGGTTCTATTGACCAGCGGGGACGTTATTCCATATAAATTATTACTGGAGACACGCTGCTTAAAAATATTAAATACAAGAGATTAAAGCTTGGAAAACCATTTGAAACCCAAATGAATTAGTCAGGATTTACTTCTCCCTCAAAACCCGTCTGAATTTCAAATCAGATAAGCTTATCATTAGATTAGGTAGATCACTCTACGTTTTATGGTTATTTTTTATTTTATTTTGGGTAATATATACCTATAAATACGTTTATATACCTACCTACATGAAATAATAAAGAAAATGGTACTGAAGGCACTTAAGTAATAAAATACGAAGAAGTCGTACCTACGACTATGTTTGACCCGCGCATAATTACAGGAATTGTAAATCAACAAATATTTTTGCTGAGATTCTCGACATCAGTCAAAGAAAATGCTAGTTTCTTTGACTGATGCCGAGAATCTCATACGCACTCGTTACGCACTGAATACCACGTAATTGGCCGTCCTTCATCCCGACTTTTTTCGAAAATTACATCCTTTCGTTGACCACAGAAAATAAGGCCAGCTATGTTATTCTGTAAAAACTCACTTCAGATCTCACTTCTGATTCCGCGGTGAAAACTGTTTTAGGTAGTCTGTAACTCGTTGAAAACTACGCTAGCGCTACTAAGTGCTGGCATAGGTGAAGCAAACTATTATTTCGTTACTATTTAATCGAAAACCAATTACTTTTCACTTCTAGTAAGTGAAATCGGAAATGAGATAGGATTCGAATTCGCGAGTGAATTCTTACAGAATTGCACTGCTGCAAACTATATGAAAATTAAGGTATTCAAAATATATCAAGAACACACCCGCTAACTTTATCTTTAAATTCCCAGATCGCTAAGAAACACCATGTAGGTATTATTCAATTTCCATGTGAAAAAATAATAAAATATTGTTGGTCATTAGGCAATAGTGGCTAACTATGAACAAATTAGTTTTAATCACTTAGCCTACCGGTCTACTCAATACTGCAATCTTAAAAATACATGAAGATTATGTAGCTGCACTTACTGGTCGCTTAATTAATAAAGGCGTTAAATGTCACGTGGTATTAGGATTTATTATTTATTTTCCCTTAAAAGCGCTATAAAGCACTAACCAACCTATGTGCTTCAAAATTTTAGACTTACTCGTGTCAAACTACTACCTAGTAAATAAAAAATGAGCAGACAAGATTACACATGAAATTACAAAAGCAGAACAATAGTCGCATATTCAGCAAGACGACAACGTAGCACATTTCATGAGGCGTACGCCCGCCAGCCGTATAGTGTCCGAAAAGAAAAATGTGGGGCGGGGGACCCGGAATAGTGTGCGAGGTCGACGACCCCTGGGTGGGAGCCGGTCGTCTGCACAACCTTCAGCGCCTTCAGCATTCTTACATTATTTAGCGCGATCTATGATAAGTAATGGAACATTTGGTCTATTATAATATCACCATGAGCGAAGTTGAATATGTGAAAAGAGGATACGCCACTGGAGGGCCTTCCTCGGTGTAAACGACAGAACCGGGTGTTACTTTATTTTTAAACTTTCTGGGAATAAAGCCGTTTACTTCGATATGAGTGAACCCTAAATCGGTCCCTGAAGACTTCTTGACGGCTTCTTCTGATCTTTTATTCAGATGGACAGGCACCGCCGCACCTATGACAAATGATGAGCAGCCGGGAGAAAGAAAGGCAACGAGTACGATGTTGTAATGTATCAACAGTGACTAATGTTACTTGTTTGTTTGTACTTAGGAGAAAGTTTTTGCTTTAATGCTTACTGTAAATGTATTGTATTGAGGTAACACATCGTATTAACGCTGAATTCTAAGAAGAAATAAATACTTTATTATAGCAAGGACTGTTAGGTACCTAATTAATGGTACTCAGTTTGAAGAAGACTCTATACAATAATGAATGTACTTTGAAATTACTGAATAGCATCTAAACTAGAATTTTATTAAGAGTAAAAATATATAACACAACTCTATGTATACAAGCGTTTAGAACTAATGAATAAACACATTAACTATTGGTGAACGTGACGTTAGTTAATTTAGTTACTAAACACATTATATCTAACTATTATAAATCATCTTCTGGCTTCTGCTCCGCTCGTAAAGAGTAGCGAAGCTTGTGAACTGTTTGAAATACGAACGAGAAGGAAGGAGCGTTTCAAGCTACTTAGGTACATGTAAGGCTTAGTCCACACTTGAATCATCTTTTGCTGATTCAGAGCAATCGTATCGCATCGTATTAAGTATGCCATATTACCTTAATAATAATAATAATACCAGCCTATAATTGTCTCAATGCAGGGCAAAGACATCTTCTCATACAGAGAAGGCATGAGCATTGATCACCACGTGCGCTCAAGGCGGATTGGGGATTTCAAAATTATATTACTTAGGTACTTCAATTCGCAACCGTGTCGTGCCAAGAACTGAGTCCATACTTAACCATATCGTATCGTGTCAGCGTAGGTATCTGCATAATGTTTGGAGGAACGCAGGTAAGTAATACGTATTATATCATCTGTGGTAATACCAAAGAAACTATTAGTTAATCTGTGGTAATACGTCCAAACTTATGAAGACGTGGTGTAGCCGTGTCTCGTTAACCTTTGATGATCTGAGAAAATCCGACTCTAGATGGGTTCGCGGCGAATCACAATACAAGATACAAGTGTGGACAAGACGTGAGACGATCGAAACATCACAACTACTTAACTACATAGCATTGATGAGTGTACAATCACTGTAATAGGGACATTTCACGTGAAGCGGACATAAGAAAAAAGTGACATCTTGAATTTTGCTCGTATTCAGGATAATTATATCTTTAAGGACATGAATATGCACATTAATTTTTTTTCTTGTATGAGACTCGGTTGTGAAGTTATGGACTACGAAAGTTCGGACCAACTATGAAGTGTTTATTTTTTTAATGGTGCTGTTGGGATTATTGAGTAAAGGAAAAAATATTTTATGTAGTGATTTATCGAGAAAAAATATGTGTCTTTTAAATTATGCGAGAAAAACACGGTAAAAAAAATATCCCATTGTAAACCGAAAGTGAACTTTTAACGCAATTTTTTTGTAACTTCGACCATTTTTTATAATTTTTTTACTTCAAAATAAATCTAAATCTGTGTTAATGTTACACCAAAAGTTTCAGAGTGGGATCTGCATTCGTTTCTAAAATAGAGAACGTGATGTGCAACAGCGCACCTGAGAACCGTACTTAGCTACCGCTTACTTAGAGTAGAACGGTTAACGCAGAGTGGTATACCACAGTTTGTTTACCACAAGTCATCGCCGCACTTCAAAAATCTAACTCAAAGCGACGCATCATCCTGCACCACGACAACACAAGCTCACACAGCGCTCGTCGAACGATTGAGTATTTGAAGCAGAAAAATGTAGAAATTCTTGACCATCCTCCATACAGTCCTGACCTAAGCCCTAACGATTTCTTTACATTTCCTAAAATTAAGAAAAGTCTTCGTGGTCAAGGTTCCAGTCCGGTGAAGAAGCAGGTCGACGCTTTCAAGTCAGCCATTTTGAACACCCCCACTTTAGAGTGGAATAACTGTTATAATAACTAGTTTGAGCGAATGGAAAAGTGTATTAAGCTACGTGGTGAATACTTTGAAAAACAATAAAAAGTACTGTAAGGTTCTAGTTGTGCTTTTTTCTTCAAACGACAAAAACTTAAAAGGCATGCCTCGTATCTAGATAAATCAGCACAAGTAATACTTCCGTTACTAAATAATTAAACTATATTTATAAAAATCCTATACGCACTCGTCATTTTATGAAGATCTGAAATAACTGGCAGGCTACATTTAAGCCTGGCTGGTTTGCTACAATTTAAGCCTGACTGATTTGGCTGATTTTCATATACTCCTCTATATGACGATACAGAAATTCCAGAAGAAAAATCATATTTAGAAAATAATATGATAATTTGAAAGGAGCGGACGATATGAAGGCGCGCTGACAGATGTTGAGTCAGTCAAGATTTTGGATTCTAACTAGCAACACGAGAGCATATCTTCAAAGTCGACCAGTCCACAACCGGGAGTCGGTAATAATCTCCAACCAAGCCGTTGAGCTGACGCGTGCCTGCAGCGCCCAGGGCGGATCCTACTGTTAGGTCCGCCTGGGACCTCCGTTCCAGAGTCTGCAGCTGACTGCGCGCCAGTCCTTCTTCGGACTGATCCAGATTGCCGGCCAGGCTGGAGCCTAGGCGAGCTACCTACCTTCCTGCCCTTGCGTATCCTTTAGTAGTGCGTTTTAGGCTAGACTTTTTTTTATATTATTCTGTGTTTTTTTACCCGACTCGTTTTCTCTAAATTTATTAAATTTTACATGTGCAAGTCTACTTAGCATTTTATTCAATATGACCTAGTAGATTTGTTACAAACTTCACAACCGAGTCTCATACAAGAAAAAAAATGAATTTGTACATTCATGTCCTCAAGGACTATAATTAACCTGAATATGAGCGAAATTAAAGATGTCACTTTTTTCTTATGTCCCCTTCATATGAAATGCCCCAATATTCATATTTATTTAGACTTATGGCGTGCTGCACATGTCTGGAGGGGAATTTATCGTTATCAAGCAAATAAACCAACAATAAATTGATTGACGTAATCTATCGCCGCCCTTCATACAAGTCGCAGTTCGCAACACGTCGGTGACGAGCTGACGGCAGGATGAGGTATCGGGGACAAATTTATTTTAACACGTAAATGTCATTTAATTTCAATATGTTTGCATAAAATAAACTAATATTATATCTCGCTTAAGTACCACTATTTTCAAGAGAAACAGAAGCTATTGCTTCCTTAAAATATTGCTGAAGCATAGCTTTCTAATGTACTATTTTGAATTAATAAATTGCAAGTGGTTGGAATGACAGCGACATGCTGCAGCAAAACTTATGACAGAATAAGTATTCGGAATAATATATACGAGAATAAGCATATGACGTTGCATAATATAAAATTGTTATAATAGGTATAGACAGGCGTATCTTTCGTTTACTTCGCGCGCCCCTCACGCGAGAGTAGGTATGCGAATCACGCGCGAATTTTCCATATAAAGTCAACATTTTTCATCAGAAGACGTTCACTCAACGCCTTGTCTCCCCTCCTGTAGCTCGCATCAACGCTTTCCAATTACATTTAACAAGAAAATTTCAAGTTAATTGCATCACACATTTTCTGCCTTCGAGGCTCATATTAATAATATTCTAATCTGTTGGTACCGCAGCTTAAATGAATGTTTACAGACACTTGAGAATAACTCTGCAATAAATACAATCTTCTAATGTTAATATTTAGCTAACCTAATTTTGTAAACAAACGGTTTAACCAAGTCTCATCTAAATTCGTATTAATTCGACAAAACCTACAGTTTCTGAAGACAGGCATAATCTCCGCTCTAGGATAATATCCCATCGGAAATCTTTTGATACCTTAGTATTAGGTCGAAATCCCTGGAGCCTTCGTTACCTCGAAATACGCAAAGAGAAACAGCGAGAACGTAAACAATGTCAATATTTTATTATCATACTACCGTTCCTAAGTTAACAGGAAATTGACACCAGCAAACATCAAGATAAAAAGAAAATCAGCATCATAACATTGCATGACATTGTATTGTACTAGTAAAATAAGTAGGCAAGTTTGTTCTTTTTTAGACCTGTTATATTTAGATTTTTGCAGCGTAAACTTCCTTTCAACACTTTTTATACGCTTCCAGTTTGTACGCTAGTTTTCAATAGGTACGAATGTATGCACACGTAAAACTAAAATAGAGTTTAAATGGAACAAGCACGTAGGCATTTATTAAATCGCATTCTAAAACTATGTTCTATTTCCCAACAACTCTACACAAAGCGTAATAAAAATATTTCACAAAATAAATTTAACAAAGAAGTTTAAAATTACAATGAATGGAATTAAATTAAGCAATCTAACTTCCAAAAGTCGCTTAATTACACTGTTCGAACTCAATTGACGTCTGACCTAAATCTGCATCTGAATGAGAACCCGGCTCAAGTCTTCCGACAAGTTTAGCACAATCGCAGCTCAATCTTAATAATTCCAATCTCGCAGTTTGAATGTAAAGAGGTGCACTGGAAGGATTAGAGTAGTGATTTGACAAAGTTTCCGCATTTGGCACGGAGAATCGGCGATACTAGTAGACCCTCTGCAAACTGATCGGGTCTTTAGTACTGCAGAGGCAAAAGTAATCAGCTCGTATTGTTCGTCGGCGTCCGTATTGTTTCATTTGATGAAAACTATATTCGGTTACATACATTCCATATATAGACAGTCTCAACAAACAATTTCTTATCATGCCCCATTCCAAGATACATTAGGTACCAAATTGTTAGAAAAATGATGAAAGGTAGATTTATTTATTTACAAAACTTTTAAAAATATTATTTATAGTATTTTACCCTCAATCTTAGAGAAAGCTCTCTCGGTTGAGATGACACAATCTTGAATAGGCAATAATGCATTCCAATCCCTGTTCTATTTCATCCGACTCATAAAACTTTCGAAGTAGAGAGGACAACACGGCGCGGCTTTACCCAAGTTTCGCTAAGAATAGATCGGCGCTCTAGTTTCATCATACGTTACTGATCAGCTCTACTCTACTCAACCGAACAGAATTGTAAACTGCGGAAAGAAATAAAATGTTTTTATGGCGCCCTAGATATAAATACTATGCCAAGAATCAAATTACAACAAATATCATTTGATTTTATGGAATTGTCTGGGAAAGGAGCCGTAACTGCGACTTACTTCCAAGTTTTTGGTAGTATTCTCTATTTAGTAGAAATAGATCTGTTATCTCAACCAAGAGGGTTGATATAACCGATCTAATTCTCAAAACATTGTTGAAAATTAAAAATAGATAATAATTATTATCTGTATTTTCAAATGATCATAATATGCCAAAAACTGAATATACCAAAAATGTCTTGTTAGATAATATATATTACTAGCGACCCGGTCCAGCTTCGCATGGGCCTATAACCTTCCTTGATAAATGGAATAACCAACACAAAAAGAATTTTTCAATTCGAACCAGTAGAACCAGTAGATCCTGAGATTAGCGCGTTCAACCAAACAAACAAACTCTTCAACTTTACGATATTAGTTATGGACGGACGCGTTTTAAATTTATTTTCACATATTATTTTGATTTAAGCAATAGTGAGACTTTCCACGGCTTTTTATTCAATGAAAGAAATCGTATGCACATTCAGGGTACGTCCATCTCATTAACCTTATTACCGAGTGTAAGTCGTGTATGCAGCACCCCTGCGCCTGTATACAGTCCTTATTGCACTCATTTTTCCATGACTAGTAAGAGTGACCTACAAAAATAAGTTTCAATTCGAGGTGAAAAAAAATGGATTTATAATTTACAGAAATGCAAAAAAAAATTCAGTAGCCTAAAACATTGAAAGCGAATACGTAATATGTACAAGAGTTCACAGAACGAAAAGCGAATGCGGAATGCGTAGAAAAGATTTCAGAACCACTTAGTACTGAATTTTATTTCTTTAACCAAATATTGAAAACAGCAGATTACTGAAACCGGATCAACATAACAACTGCCATGCCAGAACACAACCAACACATTAGAATCGGCTGTAATAAAGACGTTTTAATGTTTATCGATCCAATAGCTACAGCTCCATCAATCAATTCGTTGAAATCAGAAGCACTCGACTGAACAGGACTCGCTATAATTGTACCTAATTATTCTGAAGAGGCAATTATGTTCAAGGTTATACGCGACCTCGTTCCAGTAGATGCTACACAATCATATTTTGTATGTGTGCTATTGTTCCTCTGGGATTACTTTACAAATTGGATCCGTATGTTTTTGAGCGTGAATCGTGTTGGCTTTTAACTATTTAGTAACTTGAAGCTATATTTTATGCTGTGAGTATAATTTGATTGTATGTCATAGTTAATTTTAGCTAGAATAAAGATTTTTCTCTCTTTGAACTAATTTTATTTTCAGATGAAGTTTTGTAAAGCCGTCAATTTAATCATCTACTCACGTCATAATCTACCTGACCGTAAAATATTGTCGAGCAAAATACATTTTTGATTGCATTTTAATTTGCATTAATAGTATTTCAGGTTCTACTGAACATTTATCTGCTTCATTTTTCTCGTAAATTCTTATCTTACATACTTAGTTAACAATCAAATAGAAAATGATTTTCTGTTCCTTAGGGTAGCTACTAGGGAAACACTGTTCAATCTATATACTTTTATAAATAGGCACGTACAATATATTTAATGCCGTATAAAATAAGTCAATGAATGAGGGTCTTCGATAATATTCTTCCCCTCTCTCGAATCCTTTTGTGTAGGTAGGTACGTAATGAAAATGAAGATTTATAGGGGGTGGTGAAAATTTGACACCTGCTTTCGGTGTAGCAAAAACAGTCGATGAAAAATTATGTGCAGTAGGTATTGTAATTCTTTGATACACTTTTTGGGAATTATTAAAAAGTTGAATATTAGATAAACATTGTGCAATGGCTCTAAATTATTTAAAAAACATAAGAAAATGCAATCCAATAACGTGTTTATCATCATCAACGTGTCAACGTATCAACGTGTTTATCTATTTAATCTTATATAATTAAGGAAATAATAATTAAACGGTAAAACAAGGAAAACTTTTAATTTATTCTTTACACCTTACATTCTTTACGATTTTGTTTGCGAATACCAATTAAAAGTTTAATTTCCTTTGTTCCGCTGATGGAAATACGACTCCTACATTAACGGAGGCACAAATATAAAGGCATTCTGACTTTGTTGTGTTATCCTATTATTAATGATTAATTTATAGGAACCATAAAGTGCGGAAAAATATATCGTTATGGCCTTGAACTAAACAAACGTAAAAATCCTATTAAATAGTATCATGATGAAAACATAAGCATTTTTAAATCCACCAACCAAATTGTCATAGTCTTGTGAATATAAAAGAAAAAGTGCTTGCAAAATGAACTTTCTCACTTTTTTGCATTTACCAGTGAGTCATTGACGAGTAGGCGCGTACCTAGGTAGGTACGTGTCGACTACCTACAGGTCCCCAGTATAAATTTACTGCATGCGAGTGTTCGTTAAGGCACAGGTGATCAATAACGACTACAGCGAGCAAAATTTTATCAACTGCCTCCGACACCGTTTGTGTAACTTTCAATTTTATTCAACAGAAGAAAAAGTGCTTCAGAGCTGTCCAATCATAATTATTTCGAGGTACTTTCATGAGCAAATAGAAGTTAAGAAAGCTTTCGTACCTTCGTGAATTGAAGGACGGAAGGACGAGTGAGATATGTCCTTGGTGATAATTTACAGGCTATCCTGGGCTATCCCCACGGGATCATCCAGATAAACGGCGCCAATAAATCTCTAAGCGTTTTTATTGTTTACTCCACAACAAAATAATATTTATTCGACGCTAAATACCCCTTATAAATATCGTCAACATTTGCCCTGCCATTTCCGACATCTGCTTTTGAATTATCGAATATTGATCACATTTTCGCTCGCAACTAATTCTACCGTTTTTCGCAACTCTATTTTACTTCGATATTTTCTATAAGCACGTAATATTGTGATTGTACTTTTACGTCGAAAGTTTGTTGCTTGTATGCCGAATTCATTTCAATAGATTAATAAAACACGAACATCAAAGAGTGATCAGTCATCGTTAGGCGCCGATCGGTATTAATGTCCGGGACTTGGTTCCGATTAGATTGTCTTCCGGACTTTCCAACTAACAAGTAGTTGCTAACAAACTGTCCGAACTGCCGCTGTCGCGGCTGAATGGATGCTCCGTGTATTAATATCCTGTTTTAATAGCACTCGCGCTCGACACAATGCTAGGGCTCTCCAACATTGTGTCTTACCTGAACGAGCGCGACTATTTGCTTAGAAGAGTTACAAGTCACTCATCTGATATATTGTTTGCGTGTGTAGTTTGTATGTAGGTACATATTTAAGCGTAAGAGCCTTTGTACTTAAGTTTAAGAGATTTAAAGAAACAGTTATTAATGTAATTATCAATAATTACGGCAAAAGTCTGAATACTACTGTACTAGTACTGAATAGCATGAAACAAGAAAGTATGATGATATTCCTGTCTGATATAATTGCTCCTCTCTCTTCTTTTTTTTCTTCTTTCTTTTCTTCTCTTCTTAATTCTTCTCTTGCCGTGGTTACCTGTTTTAGTTATAATGGTAAGTTATTTCATGTTTTTTTTAGTTAGTTCATATAAAATGTAGTTGTAAAAATTACTATTAAACAAACATTCCATAAAATGAAATCACCTGTATTTTCAGTAGGCAGTAACCTAAACCGAATTTCATATTTTATTAACATTCATTAACGTCAGCTTAATGAATTTATTGTTCATCTCGGTTTATGAGTTGAATGAAAACGATGCCGTTAAAAACAAATATAGCAAAACGGTTTAATAGCGCCATATTTTTTTATGTAAGCTTAGCTTTTATTTCATGAACCCTTGCATTCGTTTCACAGATAACAAGTCTGAGCCGGCGAGACGTGCGCCATCGAGGCGCGCAAATTTCCATCGCGGATGTAATTGAAAAGCTCGCTACAATAAAAGACTGGGGGTGACACGGGCCGATTTGGAGGCATACAGATGGGCTCCACGTAACCATGTCAAGATCCTACGTTTCTTTTTAACGATTTGTTTTAAATGTAAACCATCTAATCTATACTAATATTATAAAGCTAAAACTGAAGAGTTTGTTTGTTTGTTTGTTTGGTTGAACGCGCTCATGACTAATCTAAGGATCTACTGGTTCGAATTGAAAAATTATTTTTGTGTTGGATAGACCATTTACCAAGGAAGGCTATAGGCCTATGCGAAGCTGGGTTAGGTCGCTAGTATTACATATAAGTACATGATAACGTGATTCAAGTTTGACATTCCATTTACTTAATAATTTTGTAGCAATTACAACGTTAGTGAGGCCGTGCACTTCTTTAAATAAAATACTACCGTGTTCAAAAACGTCCTTATTGCTTTCTTTAAGTAAATGATAAATGCGGTAATAAATTGTACATTATGTACTACAGCACAAATCATGAGACACGTCGTGTATAATGAAAAACATGACAATGTTATTTAACACATAGGTAATTAAGTACCTAACTATTTAGCTGAGCAAATTAGTGTCCAATATAACTTACTTACCTACCGTAGATATTATGCACTGGAGTACTTTTGCCTACCGTTTAAATGAGTATAAAAATAACAATTCTATGAAAATCTATTAAAATCTACTGTCTACAATACAAACAATATACTCGCCAACGAAAGCAGAAACAGCAGAATTAATAGTTCGCTGACAACGCTGTCAGCAAATCCTACAATATGATAAAATGTTTTAATACAAACAGATGAAATATTGTACAAAATCCACTCCCGTCCCGCTGGATAATCGAAAGGTACGCAAAGCGGAAGAGAGGATCAGTCGCAGGTATGGATATGGATGGAAAAAATAAACGCAACGTTTGATGAAAAACAGCTACGTGCGTGTTTCACGCGTCAGTGACTACGCGCGTAGGTCTCGTAGCAAGCAGCGAGTGTTGCGAGTTGGCGCCATGACCCGTGTAGTTTTCAAATTTATGCTTATTTTTTTAAACTGGTCCACACTACGATTTTTTGTTGTATCGTTTCGTAGGTGCCTTTACAAAGACACATGACAAGAACGACTAGACCCAAAACCACTCTCATACATTTTTTTTTCGTACGGAATCCATCAAGTTATACGCAGCGCAGCAGCCCTCAGTCACTTCAACTTCATCAAACATGACTACAAAAATATAAAACTGACATTATCTGTGTCTACGAAGTCAAACTCAAAGTCAAATCATTTATTTCAATTAGACCATTAAAAGGCACTTAAAAACAAGTTAAAAACAATATCATTATTGCAAAGAAATTTTCGTCTTACAGCATAAGATCTAGTGGAACGGGATTTCAGAACTAATCCGTACATAGAGTTGATGGGTGCACAAGCGGATTAATTCGTGTTAACTAGGTTGCAAGCATGTAACAAAGCAACTAAATTTTAGACAATACAGAGGGAGGAAGCGAGCTTATCTTGCACAGCCAGCCTGAACTGGAGCGACTAAATCGAGCATAAACCATTGACGTCATAAGTCTGATTCGGTAACCTCTCTTTGAATAATTTATATATAAATATTTACTACAACAACAACTTAGTGACTCGGGTCGACGTAATTCTTAGAATCGTGACGTTTACTGTAGTAATTTTCTTGGTTATTGGCTAGTGGCTTTAACAAAGGCATTACCTATATATTAATTTGCAATCATATTCACGAATTTAGTGGTAAACTTGATAAATGCGAAGAATATCCTTGAAAAGGTACCTCAACTCCTCAAGATTTTATTCTTGCTCACCCACATGCTACCCTCACTCAATTAACATAAGAATAGATGTGCATCGTAATGCAATACGTTACAATGATACGATGCGAATGTTTCGGAACCCGTACGATCATGATGCGTAAATATTGGATTCACATTTGATCTGGAACAAATCAGTCGCTATCGGCCGTAAACGTCATCTTCACAATGATAAATCGTTGCTCTGACCTGCTTACAAATGTAGCCAATGTTCTCTTGTATACGGACCTAAAACGACACACTCGATATAGGTATTTGTAAACATGCTTATACTTATTACTTTAGTAAGTTGATCAAACAATATAGATAGATAGTGGTCGAGGTGTCAACAGTTGTTTCAGAGTGGTACTGCACCGGTGCCTACATCTAAATAGGTTAAGGTTGTCAAACTAAAGCAACACAAATGTAAAAGCAATTAAACAATTTCTCTAAGTATAAACAAAACCCTTGTCAACGAAATTTGTAGGTCGCCAATAGAGCAAATGCCTAACTCAGTTCACAAATTACGAAACGTCAATACTAATATATCTTGTTACGGACTTGAAATCAAAAAACGAAAATGCTATTTTTCGCCGGAACATCGAGCGGCTTTCGACTCTTCACTCGATTACGGAAGTGTTCATTAAATTACTCAATTGCCAGCGTCCAGTTTGTCGAGCAGATTGCACTGACGATGGAAATTTCTGTAAAATCAGCAAAAACCTGTTCCAGAATATTGTTCGAGATTTATGCTAAAATTTGGTATAAATGTTCAAAATGAAGTTGACTAATAAGTACCTACTATTTAATATTACAACTTTATTTATATATGTCACTTACGGCTAAAACCCGAAGCCGGTTAGAACTAGGTGTAGCCGCACACACCTAGTTCTAACCGGCTAGAACTAGGTGAGCCAATAGCTGTTGGTTAAACCTAGATGTATCGTACTTATCTTCGGTTACAACTAGGTTTAGCCTTCATCATAGCGGCTAGAACTAGGTGCAGCCAAACATCGGTTTTTAAACTTAGCAGGACCTATTGTATCCTATTTGTCATCGGCTAGAACTAGGTTTTGAGTGCAGTTAAGCATTTTTCAATCATATATTTTTCATGAATTACATGTCAAACATATGTCAAAGGACAGTTTCTAAGGGTATGTCCAAACACACCGCGGCAGAAACGAGCCGCGCATGCTTGCCGCGCGAACGGTGTTGTTGTACGTTCGTCGGCAATTGTGTGTGGACGTTAATGGAAATAAACGTGGATTTTAACGAAGCAGCTATTCGCCTATTGAAATATATGGCTCCCATAGTGTATTTTGGTACTCGGGGCGTGAAGAATATTACAAAAATAACATAAGAGCAGAGAAAAAGGGTGAAATGGCAAAAAAAATCGAAGAACCAAAAGCAGTTTCAAAAACGAAATTAAAGTCTTTTAAGTTCATATAGTATATTCATCTATTGTTTGTATGTGTTCAAATTCTTTCAAAGTTAATCTTAAAACTTACCTGTGGCGTTCTGTAGATGATTTCGTAAAATTAATCACTTTAAAGTTCTGCATACTCTGTTGCTAAAGTGGTCGCATTAAACATTATTACCGCGCAAACATTTCTGGGTTTGTCTAAACTAGTCGCGCGGTAGATTTGTATCCTGCGCATGCCGCGTGTATCACCCGCACTCCTTGCGCGCTGTGTTTGGGCACACCTTTAGAGGTAACTGTGAAATTCACGTATTTAGCAAAATAAGTTTTTGAAAATTTTAAAGTTTTGTGACAGTGTCTGTGAGTGATAGGCAAGGGCAATTTGCTGTGCTTTTGTGATTATGGCTTCAAGAAGAGTTTCTTACGATCAATTGGAACCGTTGTGGGATTTTTTTTAAATACTCACAGATATTACCTTAAATACAATAAAAGTGCTCAAGGTCGACAAAATTCCCGAAGAATGTAAACTGAGGTAGCTGAAATCCTAAATTCGGATGTTGGTGGTTCTGACAAGGATTGGAAAATGATAGTGCCTAAACAAGTCTGGGAGAAAACATCAGTGCTAAAATAAAGACATGAATTATTGTTGTGTAAATAGCCTGTAATCATTTATTTTGGTTTACGTTGTATGTGTGTTACATTAAAATATGATTGCATTATATAAGTAATAAAGATACACCACTTGTACATTTAACGAATGATATTGTTTTCTACAGTAAAAACGTTCTACGTGATGCGTTGGCCGTTTTATTGCTTCTTGGGTATCTTGTTAAACACTGTTGCAACAACTATCTTGCTCGAGAAACTCTTCATCACACATCTATATTTTTATTTTAGTATGTAACGAATAAACACAAAAACTGCTAGTCCAATTTAAAAAATTCTTTCACCAATCAAAAGCTACATTATCGCTGAGTAACATAGGCTATGGGTATTGCATTGTAAAAAAATTAGAGGTCCTTGAGAAATTTCACGCGGACTAAGTCGCGGGGAAAGTTCTAGTCTAAAATAAACATAACACAGGGCCTAAAGAGGATTTTCTATGTTTTACAATACTTCGAAATAACATTCGAAACATGTTTTATGCACATTTTCACTATAACTTACGTTTTTGTTTTTAAATTTAATTAAAACATGTCAATAAAACTAAATTTCCCAAGGCTGCAAATTATGACGGTAGGGCAGTTAATTGTCCAATGCGTAAACCGACATTTACGCATTAACCGACTAAGTCGTTTTGATGGTACGGATTGGATGCCAGGTTGCTAAAATGCTGCGACGTATCCAGTCACCGGCTTAGGTTGACGTGATTGCTGGCATGCCTGCTACTTGTTGCACACACGGTACAAACAAGCCTGACAGCAGGTCAATTTTAGACGTAAAATAACCTTATTTTACGTCTAAAATTGACCTGCTATAAGAGTTAATGGTAAGCCCCTGGTAACCCAATTGGTGACCTTTCAACCGTAGTGATAGGTTCTATTTTTCATAAGTTGAACAAATCTAAGTCCTTCTGACCACTTTTACACAAGTACGCAATTTCATTTCAGTATACATGATATAATTCAACACAATATTATAAAATTTGTTTCCGACTGACATGGCTTCTCTGGGGTAAGATGTCTAGTCTACGGGGGTAATACGAAATCGACTCAATTAGGAAACGCAAGATAAGAATCTCAAAACAAAAGCAAAATGCTTAACTGCGCTGAAAACCTAGTTCTAGCCGATGATAAATAGGAAACACCTAAGTTTAACAACCGATGTGCGGCTACACCTAGTTCTAGCCGCTATGATGAAGGCTAAACCTAGTTCTAACCGAAGATACCTAGTTCTAGCCGCTATGATGAAGGCTAAACCTAGTTCTAACCGAAGATACCTAGTTCTAGCCGCTATGATGAAGGCTAAACCTAGTTCTAACCGAAGATACCTAGTTCTTGCCGCTATGATGAAGGCTAAACCTAGTTCTAACCGAAGATACCTAGTTCTAGCCGCTATGATGAAGGCTAAACCTAGTTCTAACCGAAGATACCTAGTTCTAGCCGCTATGATGAAGGCTAAACCTAGTTCTAACCGAAGATTACACCTAGGTTTAACCAACTGCTACCGGCTACACCTAGGTTTAGCCGGTTAGAACTAGGTGTAGCCGCACATCGGGTTTTAGCCGTAACATATACAAGTAATAAACATAAATAAGTACTTGACAAGCAATTATTACATTTTATAGACTAGAGTGGCGATTTATTGTGCAAAATGTCTTAATAATTTAAAATAATTTCAAAACAGTAGGTAACTGTTTTATAATTAATAGACTGCCTGCGACTTCGACTTTGTCCGCATGATTGTCGGTTAAAGCGGGACTCTAACTTTTTTCTGAAAATGAAGGTTGCCTAAACTTACTCCTTATAACATCAGCTAACTGCCAGTGAAAGTCCCGTCAAAATCGGTTCAGAAGTTTCATACATTAGCCGGAACAAACAGACAGTCAGACATAAATGTCTTTTTTTTTATAACTTTTAAACAGATAAACACATTCATTGGTAAGAAAATTACAAGTTTTTGGTAAAAGATGAAAGACGTCGGTATGCATTTAATAAAAAACTGTAATTTTGGCACTATACAACACTTCAATTGTATTTATTTGTATGTATGTATAGATGAGATTACACTTGAACTATTGGCGTATACTCACTTAGTTAATGTTTCTATTACCCTAACCGAATCCCAAATCGGTCTAACGAATATGCAATTAATAATACTAGCGTAAACTGTACCTATGTATCTATAACATATGTGCATATGTGATTATAATTTCACTTAAAACACCAAAAGAGTCGTCATAAGACTCCGTACCTACCTATTTACGCGTTTATAATAGTAAAAATATATGAGAAACCTAAATAGAAGTCAATGACTGATTCTGACTGGTAAGACTATAGTTTCAGAAGTCAGTGGCAATATAAAACTACAAATATAATCAATGTACATACAAAAAAAACATTCTGACGAACTGAAAACCTCGTTCTTTTTTTTTAATTTGCTAAAAACACCAAAGGCGTAAAAACTATCTTCAATCTTTATTTGGCTGCTCAACAGAGATGCCATATACCTACGCTACTACTTGGAACATATTTTACGCATTTTCTCAGTTTTCATTACCACCGCCTTGAAGCGACAAATCGCATAGGAACTGTATTTTTCGATATCTACGATTTACTAAAACCATCGTCAACTAATACTTATACTGTGCCATCGTCCTCTTCTAAGCAAAACGAAAACTCTTTCAGAAGTTATGTAAACGAAACGACCTAAAATAATCATCCATGTCAATACAGAATTTGTTATTGTTATTTATCGATGCCAACTTCGCTACTTTATGAAATATCTCACCAATATAAATATAGTTAAGAATAATATGATATTTTTGGCACAATATATTCTTATAACCGATAGATACTTAGGTAGCAAATTCTTTGGTTTGCGTATCAGGGTCATTGATGTAAAAATGATACAATAATGTTACAATAAGTTTCCGGTCTAGGTCGCTTGGCTTTACGTGAATTTGGCAGACTTCCAACCCTTCTCAGATCCTGATTTATATCCCCAACGTTAAAACTAGTTTAGCCCAATTCACATGTATTTAAGTACATGAGTCCATAATGAAGACTACAAACGCATAATTAGGTTATGCAGAGTCACGTCTGATTGCAGGTAAACGAAATATTGTTTTATTGTTTATCTAGTGAATACGAAAGAATGAAAAAAAAACATCACAAAGGAGACAACTTTTTTTTTTTGGCCCCTACAGTATATTGTAATGTTTATTTATAAAATTCCACATGTAAAAGTAACTATCTTATTACAATAAACAGACCAAAAATCATGTAAAAATCTAGCTGAATTAATAAAATAATAGTAGAAAACCGATACGACAACAAGTGCGTGTTTAGGAGCGTTTTGGCGTTTACACATGTAAAAAATGTTACTACAGTGATGAGAATAATATAGACTGTAAATGCGTATAAAGAGATGGAAGAAACTGTAACCTATAGATTTAATGCTGTTTTTATTACAAATATCGCATAAGGTAGGTACAGGCAGCAACGAAAGTCGATTAACACTTCAGATTTTTAAATCGTAATTCTTGAGCAGAACGAAGTACGGACAGGATAGAAAATCAAGATAAAATAATCTCTTGACTATGGCCTGTAATACTGTAAAGTATTACTTGAATAGTATTTGTTTCTGTGTCTTTTTAAAGGATATGAAAATGCAATAGTGTTAATTTACTTTTGTTGCTGACCGTACTTACTTAGGTACTTACTTTGAACATACATAGTATGTTCACCTACCTTAATCCATGTATTCATCTCCTTTTCCCCCATTGACGTCGAAGCTTCCCTTCTCATTTTGGTATGTGCCTTCTGTTGAGTCGGGTAATAACTGTGACATATAATTTGGATAGAAGTTATACATTAGTATAATAATGTAGATACCCAAAACATAAAACTGTTATAATTCGGGTAACTTGATAGGCGATCCATTTTATTAGTGTGAAGACATAAAACTAATAAAATGAACTGCTTATAAAGTTCACTTGTCGTAAACAAACCCGGTAAGGGACAAAGGAATTTCCCGACTTAATCTAATACATAAACCCACCGCGTATAAAAATGTTATCTATGTAAGTAATAATTAGTTTGGTTCAATAACTTCTGACGACGCGGTTCAGTAAAGACTATAAGAATATCACCCTGTTTGGCTTTACCAAACCTTATATTTATAATTAATTTAAGTAATAGTAATATAAGTTATATACAAGGGTATATATAGGCAGGTAGTATTCGTTTAACAAGTAAATCGGTTCAATAAAATTTACATTGGCACAAAAATGGTTCAAGAAAAAATATGTCACCATTTTTGGTGTAAACCTTGATTATTTTTCATGATGACACCGTGAAGGTCCGACGGTTACCGAAGCTATTTACGTTGGATCCATCTGCGTCAACACATTATCCCAAAACTTGACCCTTTACTTAAAATACATGACGTTTACCCTGGGAAGCTTTCACACGTTCAATTTGATTCAGAGGAATATTATTTTCATAATTAAACAGTTCGAATGAAATCGTCTGAATAGATTTTGAATGAGTATGAATAAATCGGAAATCTACGTAACTTACCTGCCTTACTTGTTATTTATTTCGACCAATAATATAAAATTTAATGTCTGCCAAATCTTGGTAGGCAGTAAATAGAGTGTAACTCCGGCTCCAATCCATTTATCCAGTGAAAGTATCAACTCAAGATTGATAGGGTGGGTACCTACTCAGCAATGACAAACAGAGTGCTTCAATTGATTATAAACATATATCCAGCAAACACTACATAACACGACGACAATATTATTATAGTGCTCAGTATTATTCATGGATGAACAGAAACTTCATAACCAAATGAATAGAACTACCACGAGAATTACCTATGTAATGTAATGTATGTAATGTAATTTCAATTTTTCAATAATTCCATCCATTAACACTGTGTCTTCAACTAGTGACAGTATTTGGTGCAGTACCTTACTACCTACTTAACTGTAGTTATACTAACAATTTAACGGAATACTTATTAGAAAAAAACACATTAAATAGGACAAAGAAACTAGGACTATACAAATGAATCTTTTGACATTCGTTACAAAATCGGAACGAAATAAACTACGTAAACATTTTTATATTCTTTTTCATAGCTCCATTCAGTGAAAGCCTCTTGTGAAATCCGAGGGATGAATAAAAATCGTGTTTCGATGAATGTGTATCGTTTTCCCAGAATTAGACTGGGTAAACTAACATTCTTGCGGGATTGGAATATGTAATTTTGAAACCAAATTATATGTAACGCCCTTTTGAACGCGTGCTATTAAATATTTGACCTGTTCCTAAAATTAATAGGATTTAGCATGAATGTGACTGTATTTATGTATGAGGCATGTACAGCCATTACACATCATGCCTGCGTTCCCGTTCGTTTTATGTTTGTTGGTAAACCGTGGAATTTTGAAATGAAAGGAATCAGCTTATGTGACTCGGGTGCAAAAGGGCACGTGTACCGCACCAGCAAATTGCGAAACAATCACACAGTAAATCTCGTGCCCCAATTAATATTAAGGCTACTACCGGAAGCTAAACCGACTAACGTTTATATTTGTGTACCTAAATCAAAACTATTCCACTTGTTAAGGTTTACTGCCGCGAAGAACTCACTTCACTATTTTAATTGAAACTTCTACGGGACGTGAGAAATATTTGATTAGGTGATGAATTATAATTGGAGGCTTTGAAATGTATCTTTAATCTTAGGCACTTATGAAATAAACGGAAGTTTAATATTGCGACATTTTCGACAGACTTTATTGGCTAATGCTACATAAACAGTAAGTTTAGTAATTTGTTATTTTATCAAATAAAATGCCAAAAACGAGCAAACTTCGTGATTTAACTTCCTGATAAATGATTCTTATTAACCTTCAGCGAAATCGCGAGGGTGACATTTATCTTTACAAAACTTTGACTCGGTTTATATTTAACGAGGAAAATAAGTTTAAACGAAGAATTAATTTGCAAAAATACTCAAAGAAGCCAGTTGTAATGTCGACGACGCAATTTTAAAGGCATAGTCCCTTCAAATTTTAATCAAAAACAGAAGCCAAACACTATGTCCTTAGGTACCTAAGCTTTAGGTACTTAAAGTACTTACATAGTGTTTTGCTTGGATTGACTTTACATTGTAAGTATCAATTCGAAGTCCACCCGTGCTATAATAATAATAAACTTTTTATTTGAGGCAAGGTCCATAGTCAAAATGGCCGCACGGGGAGGTGGGGCCTGCTGAAGAACAGCAGGTCATGGCCTGTCGGGGGAGCGGTGAATGCTCATGCGAATCCCGCACCCCTGGCCATAGGCAGAGGTGGAACACCGCAGTGGTTTTAGCCGGTAAGAGGCCGGCATGCCCCTCCGTCACCCCCACGACGGAGAAAGTCCATGAGGATTTCCACCGCACAAAAAAAAAAACTTAACATCTGATGTTAGTAGGCATACACAGAAAACCATACAATTTAATTCATCGTGGAGCTGCAACCACCTCCGTACTATCGCGGCGTCCCACCGGACATACATATAATAATGACCGAACCGGATATAGATATTTTGATATAAGGCATATACGTATTATGTTATTTTAAGTTCTATGTTAGGAACCTAATCTACTTTATCTACACTACAAGCACATAGTAGGTAGGTAACTAAATGTTGATTTTAAACTTAGGTATTTGCAAAGCCATTGCATATAAGCTTCAGTTAGTTATCTCCGCATTGGCCTATAAATATCCATTACAAGTTTCACTAACTGGCTAAGAGACCGCTAGTTAGCCAATAACATGGCCGGTTCTATTCCACATTGTCCGTGTTGATCAAGACAACTTACCCATCTACGTTGTGTAAATTATTGTTAGACTAGAATAAAACATACCAAGTTACCAACAGTATGTACATAACTATTTTTATACACAACTACATAAGATAATAAACTGGAATGGTAAGAGTCCATTTTAGCTTATTCAAACCTCTCTGTTTGATCGTTGAATCAAAGATGATTAGGTTTTTGACGGCTAGAGATTTTTAGAAACTTAATTTTTTTAAAAGAAGAAATTATGTTCAAATGCTTTTCATAATTTCGCAGTTACCTTACCCGTGAGTGCAAGCGTAGCTTGGTCGCCAGGACGGCTGACACGCCAGTGTCGGAGCACCCGGGGCTGACAATTAGTGCACTCCGGCCCTCAGACGACTCTCCGCCGACATGCGCCGGGTTGACGTTGAAACTAAACGCGACGGAATCACTCTCGACACTCTCAAGACGTACGCCAGTTATAAATGTTGCAATTTTAATGTGAACGACAAAACCTGTGAAGCCTATGAAACTACTACAGTGCAACACTGCCCATTCAAATTACGTTTTTGTGTATTGTCGCTAGACACTTGATCTGTCTTTGTAACTGTTGTGCCTTGGTACTGTACTGGTAGGTCACTTGTAGTCTCAGAATGTTTACCGAATGTCCACTAGATTTTACATCTATTATCTCCTTTTTGAAACCATTCTCTTTCTTTTCGAATCGATTGTTTACCTTTTTGTTAGACTACTTGGGCCCTGTATGTAGCCACATTTATCGCAGCATGATACCATTAAAACCACTTCAATCACTATATTCCTGTAAAATAAACTACTTATAAAAATATGACTACCTAAGTGTCAAGATGAGCACATAGCGGCTTTGTCGTCTTCGTATTTAATTAAACTGTAAACAAAGAACAATAACGAACAAAAATTAAAGACCCCTTCTCTTTTATTTAGCTTCAATATAAACACAAAGAACGAAGTCGTTTGATCTGGGACAATGTCTGTTGTTGGCTACGAATGTTAATCAGAGTCTAACCGCATGGCCGTCCTTTATAAAACGACGGGAATTTAAAAATATTGTTTATTAGGTACCTAACTCTCAGAATGAGATCTAAAATATGTTATAAAGTAATGTATAAACATAGTAAAGACATACACACAAGCTGTTTCTGAGGGAACTAAACATTTACTCTAAACATTACATTGGTGCCGATTCCCTTGTTCACAAAGTAAACTAAAATTATTCATTTGGCATCTCTTACTACCAAGCAGCTGAAGAAAAGGACGGCGAGAGACAAGGACTAAGTTGAGATGTCAAATTAGTTTTTCCCACGGAACAGATAAATAGGTTTTTCCCTTGAATTTCGCAGTGTTTTTAATCAATACGTTCTGAAATGACAACTATAATTGTAGGAACATTTTAGATCAACTTAAATTGACAGCTCTTATTAATATATGTCTCTTTCTTGTTTTATTAGAGAGAAAGAGATATAAATAGCTTAAAATTAATTTAGTTCGTGCACAACTGAATTGACACCAATGACTATATAATGTTTTGCACTTAGTTTGTAGGATCGTCATACAGTATATTTTTCAGTAAGGTTTTATGAAAGGAGGTAAAATGTAAAATATTTAAGAACTTTGGGCTATGATTACGAGTTAATAACCTATTGTTTCAAAGTCGACCGATCAATAACAAAATATTTCAGTGCTGTTCCGCTTCCAAAACCAAAGGATCTTTCTCTGCTATCCAACGGCTATTTTAGTACTGAATGAATATTTGATTCTGAAACCAGCCGGAAGTAGAGCCTGAGAAGTAAAATGTCTAAATCGAGCCAATCGGAAGCTACACCTGCTTCCTAATTGGACAGCAGCGATGTTTAGCTTCGTTCAAACTAAAACCTATTTTTATAGTCCTGTGTCATATATCTCGTAAGAAGCTGATCTATCATACAGCATCTATCCATTTAACTTCCCTACATAAAAAGAGTGTGTATGGTTGATTGAATCACTTTATCGCTAAATTAGAGTAAAATTGATTATGACCAAAGGCTTAAGTACATTGAGCTGGAAAATCAAGGAGCCTGTGTAGTCACGCAGGCACAGTCACGTATTAAAAAAAAATTACGACGAAAATAAAAACGAAATACATGGTATGATCATAATGCTCGAATGATTTACATAACACATGTAATGCAGTTTTATTTACTTGCTTGCTTGGCGTACCTACTCTAGCATTCATTTTCAAAGTAGTCTTCTTACGTCCACTTTCGTCTACTCACCACGGACGTAATAAAAATCTTAGGAGATTTTATTGACTTATGATAATATGCGACTTTCACGGCCCTATTCTGGATAGGTAACAAGTTTGTTTTAAATAATTTCTACAACTCTTGTAAAACTAACTGTGTAGAATTGTGGTGAAGTTTCAAGACGTACACATATTTCTCAGTAGGTTCCCACCTATATCGTCAGAGTGAATCTGAGATCCCATTTCGCATTTCCCGCTCGATCGCTCTCAATCATACCCATATTAAAACATTGGTGCGGTTGCGAAATACTGGAAAAAATAGGTTTTCGGTGAATTAACTAATAATAATCTAATCTTCTCAATTATGTTATACACGTTTTAAATAATACAAAAAAGACGATTTAAGGTTCAAGCAGGAAGGAACTTAGGTTTCCCATCCTCCTTGGAAGCAACGAATGGTTATTAAACATTGATAACGGCTATGTCATCATATCATACCTAATTCAAATATTTAAAATCTATAAATTAAAATCTATATCCTAAGTAGGGTGGATATTAAATTACAAGGCAGTAACGCATCGCATCTTCTCCAAAAAAATAATCCATTCCGCGTGCAAAATTGCGGGGAATCAAATTTTGTGAAAAATCTCGTTACCGTCGTTTTGCTACATTATGTACATACGTAAAGATAGAGATTTATACGCATATGATGTGGGAATGAAAGAGTAATTTTCTACCCTGCCTTGCGTAACCGAATGTTGGTAATCTCATTACTATTTATGTAAATGTGATGTGTAATTTTACAAAGCGTGGTTTTGTGAGATGGTTATGTTCGCAATCACAACCGAGACTACGTCAACACAATGTTTAGGTGTATTATGTTGGAAATCGTTTGAACTCTATTTTATTTAAGTTCTTATATACCTATATTATTAGGGATATTGTCCAGAGCAGAGCAGTGTCCTTCTGAGTATCATAATAACACCTGCTGCGATCACCAACATGCATCGGCCAAGCTTCGGCCCCTTGGGGGAAGGGGGTGTTCAACCGTAATTGGCGATTACGGTTGAACACCCCGTTCCCCCAAGGGGGGGTTCAGCCGTAACCTATGCTCAGCAGTGCGGGCGTCTAAAGGTTGACATGACGATGCTGATACCTATATTATTATTATTATTAGCTTCTTGGTGCAAGCTTTAACCAAGATTGTTAAAAGTCCGGATAACTCTTTAAACTAGTTTGTAAGACAACAGAAGTTGCCCCTTCAAATAATCATTTAATAATACTGAATAAAAAAAATGTATCTTCTGGCAACCTAACAAATAAAGGAAAGCAACATACTCTAAAGTTATTTAATCAAAATATTCAAGTCAAAAGTCAAAGCATTTATTTCAATTAAACCATTTACAGGCACTTTTGAATTGTCAAGGAGTCGGTCAGTTAGCCAGAAAGTTGAAGCTAGTTGCTCGTTCCAAAACGTAGGTAGGTCTCTATGGAGAAGAACGAGCAAGAAACTCCACGGACACTCTTTCTTTTAAAATCAAGTTTTTACAAAATACTGCTTACATTATTCTTGTTGCTTCTGTATGTGAAAACAATGAAGGTAATCTAGAAATACAAAATATAAAAAATAATCAAGATAAAACCATGGCAGTTAAGGGTTGACCAATCTCTACTGACAGCGCCCGTTCACGAACATGACGCGTGAATCACCACCATTCAGCTCAACCATTTTGGAGGGAGCTGAATGATCCAACACACGCGCCACCATCAGTGAGACATTTGAGTGAGCATGACAATTCTCTCAACCGCCATGCTCATTTATGTGAAACACATAATAGTTTACTTAATCTATGGCTCCATGGTACTCACATTTACAAAATTGAAATAATGCTGCTAAATAATACAAAACTAAGGTTTTCAATGTTTCTAAAATGTCGAAAAAGTAATTAAAATATATTTGTGAATAATAATAACGATACTCGTTACTCATGTCAATAAAAAAAGGGGTAGGAAGCAACATTCCTCCAATTAGGAAATTCCCTAAACTGCCTGTGGAGCAGGACCAGCATTTAGTCAAGCATTTTTATCATTGATTTAGTCTTCTAATTTATAATATGCTTGTCTACACAGTGTGCAATTTATACATGTTTTAAATTGTCTTTCATTTAGTTGTAGAATATCACTATAGAATATAATAATAATAATAATAATATATTCTTTATTTCAGACACAGAGATCCATAGTTAAAAAGTTAAAAAGTAATTTACAGTAATTAATAAAAAAATAATAATAATAATAATACAATTTCGGTCAGTACATAGTAACTGTTTCATTGTGTAATCTGTACCCAACGACTATATGTTAATGACGTTATAAGCCTATCTGCCAGGCCGCTAACAATGGTATTTGTACACTTGTAAATTCTGGACATAAATGACGCTATCCTCTTCCTCTGGATGGCATTAAATAAGTCGATTCGCGCTTCCGTAAACATTTCTGAAGCGCTGCAAAAGCGCTTCAAACCCGTCAGTTGCCTAAAGATGTTATTATAAGCTACTCGTATGCCATGGTGCGCCCTCTTAGTATAATCAGTCCAAAGTTGACAAGTGTAGAAACTCTGGCAAAAAGACCTAAAAAGAGTAACTTTCACGTCAGGAGCCGACTTGGAGAACTTTCTTATCAGCATATTGCCCGTCACACATAGAGCTCGTCTCTGTCGTTCGACATCCGCGTCATCCTTCAAATTTGAGTTTACGATATGACCAAGGTATTTGAAGTTATCAACCATCTTAACATGTTGCCCTTTAATAATAATTTTTGTTATGTTTTCCGGTCCCTTACCCGATCTGAAAACCACCAACTTAGTCTTTTTAACATTATAGACCAAATTATGATCTGTAGCATACCTTTCACAGGTTGCAATAAGTCGTCTCAAACCTTTAATCGAAGGGCTGAGCAGCACCATGTCATCTGCGTAACTCAGGTTGTTAACGTACTCATCCAAACGGAGCCCCACAGGAGTGCTGCTCAGCTCCACGATCAAGTCATTCATATAAATGTTAAACAGATCGGGAGAGGTGAGCCCGCCTTGTCGAACACCACACGGGAGACGGAAACTGTCAGATAACCCGGCACCCCATCTGACGTTGTTAGTCTGATTTTGGTACCAGTACTCAAGAAGACCAACAACCTCAGAGGGGACACACGTGCTACGTAGCTTTGCCCACAGTCAAAAAAAGTCCTTAAGTCATGATTAAGTGTGTCAAAAGCACGACTTAAATCTAAGAAACAGGCATATACAGTGGTCTTATTCTGTTTGTAATAGGCAGTAACTTCTTTAGAGCAAATATTGCCATGTCTGTCGAAACATGAGGGCGAAAACCAAACTGACCATCATCATAATTGACGTCGGAGAAATGTGAATGGATGACTCTTTCAAACACCTTGGCCACTATCGTAGCCAGAGATATGGGCCTATAGTTTGCCATGCTCGAAATATCTCCAGTTTTAATTTTTGGAACAGGAACAACAATTGTTTTTATCATTTTCTCAGGTAAATAACAATATCTCACACAAAGAGAAAAAAGCCATGCTAACACTAAACAGATATGCTTGCCCGCATTCAGTAGATGCTCTATGGTAAGGCCGTCGTGGCCTGGGGACTTACCTCGTTTCATATTCATCAATATAGAACCTAGTTCTTTTGGAGAGACTGTCGTATAGTTAGTCTTCGGTTCATGGGCAGTGGAACTCTGTTGCTTACAGTTCATATCACTGCTTTCTTCCATATTATTCTGTGCGTTAAAATGTTTCCGAAATAGGTTTGCAATATTGATCTTATCTTGTTCCCCTTCTATATTTACTGTTAAAGATTTTTTACTATCCGTCTTTTTGGTTTCCTTCCAGAAGTCAATAAAATTACCAGATGCTCGATGACGGGCTAGCATATCCAGCTTAATTTTTTCTTGATTAGTTTGTACGTATTTAAGCGCGGATTTAAATTTGCTACGTGAAACCACCATAATCTCATAGTAGTACCCCGAGCATGGCCTACCCATTTCAACCAACAGTGCAAAATTCTCCCTAGCTTTTATGTGTGTATCACTGACGTGAAAATTCCATCCCACAACCTTTTGTCCTTTTTTCTTTTTGGCAACAAAACTATGTGCCGCTGCCGCACGCAATGAACTTATAATATCATCATATAAACTATCTATATAATTGCAATCGGCCCGGTCATTATACATTACATCATTAAAATTTCCTGCATTTACAATATTATATTTACTTATAATATCACTAAGTTTATCATCACAAAATCTGAAATATTTATCTATTTGTTCAGGCTCCCTATTACCCCACAGGTATTTAATATTATCATTTATCGTGTCCTTACACGTCTCTTTACGTCTAATATCATTTAAATTACAATTAATAACAAGAGGAAAGTGATCTGACCAAAATGAGTCATATTTGACTTGTACATCAGTGACAAGGCAGGCAGCAGCGGTAGTTACCACGCAGTGGTCAAGCCACCGACACGAACCGTGGGCCTCACTTACGAAAGTGTAAGTGTTGGAATCTAACCTATCTAAATCTAAACAAATTAAGGATTGCTCGGTGCAATAATCTACTCACTCTTTTCCAAAAAGAGTCCCAGGATGAGCGTTAAAGTCGCCTAACGCTAATACACATTCAGTTTCACAACTTTCAATCACCGCACTGATAATACCAAGACAGTGTGTAAACTCAGGCAAATTATCTTCACAATCTACAGGCATATATACACTAAACACAAGCAGGCTCCGATCACCTTGGACTAATCGCACGGCCACTATTCGATCACTACTACATTCCACAATCTCTGCTTTTGTAAATAGACTCGAACGCCACATTATCGCAGTACCACCGTAGGGCCTTCCACGAAGCACTCCTGCCGAGGTGTCTACAGAAGATTTGGCCCTGCAGCCAAATTCCTTATCGATTTCATTCATAAAACCTAAGTCGTGTGGCAGTAGCCAGGTCTCTTGGAGTGCAACGATATCGGCACTCTTGCACAGGTCCTTAACATGCTGCACGGATCGTTTTACTGATTTGCAATTATACGAAACAACTTTAACATTACTTTTGTTTTGTAAATCCATTATTTAATTGTCAGGTGTAACGTTAGCGTTTCTCGTAGAACGCAGCTGTCGATACTGTCTGAATACTAGACCCTCTGGCCAGAAATCTCTTTGCAAAAAAGTATTAATTTTTGATGTCGGTATAGTTATCTTAAAAGAGTTGAAGTTAGTTTCTCGCGTCTGAGTTAACATTTCTATTTCTGAACATTCCTCTTTGCATGTCTTTTATATACTCTCTAATGTCGTCTTCTGTGATATGTTTTTAGTACGAGATAAGTAGATATATGTAAATGACTCAGCTGCTTGTAATTTGCTGGAAGCCTGCAGTGTACCTCGAGCATTCTTATACCTGTATGTATTGGTTTTTTTATTTCTTACTATGGTAAAGCCAGCATCATCTTTTTACCCGACTACGGCAAAGCCAAAGGAGGGTTATGAGTTTGACAGGCTATGTATGTATGTATGTATGTATGTATGTATGTATGTATGTATGTTCATCTGTACGCTCATAGCTCCTAAACTACTTATCAGAACTGAACAAATGAGGTATCGTTAGAAGCGTCTTGATCGTCCGCTGGTTATAGGCTATATGACGTATCACCGAATCCAATGTGGCGCCCTCTGGCGGACAAAAAAACCAATATTAAAAAAAGAAATTAAGACAAGCATACCGTGTTTGGTATCATTGGAAAGGGGTTCACTAGTACATTTCAAATTTATATAATATTTAGTGGTAATTTGTCACAAATTATTGTAAAAAAAGGAAAGATTACCAAATAAAGTAAGATACGCATACCGTGTTTAGTATCATTGGAAAGGGGTTCACTAGTACCTATTAAATATATGATACTTAGCTGTGACTCCAAAATGGTTTAAATAAAAATATAAAGTTTAAAAACTAAAACCCGACCACAACAAAAAGTGATCTAAAAAGTACAAAACAAGAAAATATTTCACACAGAAATCAAGACATAGGTACAAAATGGTCAAGGTAAGCCGTGGTTGCATGCCATTATATTCATGTTCATCGCACTCATATGAGATACAGGCATGCAACCACGGCTTACCTTGACCATTTTGTACCTATGTCTTGATTTCTGTGTGAAATATTTTCTTGTTTTGTACTTTTTAGATCACTTTTTGTTGTGGTCGGGTTTTAGTTTTTAAACTTTATATTTTTCATTAGTGAGATCTTCACGAAACTTACATGCAACATCTCTATACGAGGGCACACAGGACATCTCAACCGCGGCATCCTGCGGATTTCTTGATGGTATTATTACTGTATCTACTTTGGCATGCGGTGCTGGCCGCGGTGGCAGCGATGGCAGTGGAAGGATTTTCGGCGCTGGTAGAATTGGCAGCAGCGGTGGGTTTGTTGGCAGCAGTGGTGTCGGTGGCAAGGGCAGCAGCACAGGCGCATGAGGAAGAGTGCTGTTCGACAATTCCCGTGTGCTGTCATGCACGCTGCTTAATGCAACGAAATCCATCTTCAACGGAGTTATTTTACGTTTTAAGTTATTTTCATCGTGATAAGATAAGTCGCCTTGTTTATTGGTGTTTAAACGATGAGCTTCCTGAAACTGCGATAGCATTCTTTTGACCTCGTCTATTTCTTTTTTGATAAAGTCGTAATCTGAAGGTAATGTAGCGGATTCACGAGTCTCCACAGGTCTTTCTTTCAAGCTGGCCACTTCGCGTTTAAGTAATGTCATTTCTTTGAGAAAAGATGTTACATCGACATGATCAAACGACACCGCCGGTAGTTTATTCAGATCTTTGGTTACGAAAAAAGGTAGACTATCGGGTTCAAACTCCTTTATGAGCTTAATAATATCTTGAATGCTTTTTTGTTCTGCTCCGTCTTTCCGCCTTAAGAACTTTTTAGCGGGAGCTAACATTTTATAGGCTATTGATCTGGCACCTTCAATTTCTTCAAAAGAGTAGGCACTAAGACATATCTGAATAATTCCTGTTTCAGGCAAAGTGTCTACTTTATTGCTTACAAATGTCAAAAGCTCATTAACAATAACTTTGCATTTACCACACTGTGAGCCTGGTTCACGGGTCAGAACGCTACTTCCTCGAGTAATTACGTTGGCGGTAGGAGAACGAGCCGTAGGCATAGAGCGTGTGTTGCCTGCGACGGCTGTTGGCACAGTAGAAGACGTCGATGTTGAAGGCGGCGTGCGGTTAAGAGGCATGTTTACGTAGTTTTTTTTTATTTTTTATTTTTATAAATTATATTTTTTTTTTTTTAAATCATTAAAAAAAACAAAAAACACTTCTAGCATTGTAAAACATGAAAAATATGTCCATTTTTTATATTAATTAGTAGGCAGTAATCGAATCTCTTACAAAAAGTGATAACGGCTTGCTGGACGCGAACCCGATCTTCAGCGATCTGCAAGCGGTAACTTTCCAACAGCGCCAATCAGGCATAATTTTATCGGTGAAATTGTGATTCCCTTTGTGGGGTTTTATTAAAAGTTCGTTAGGACGCTAGTTCTTGCAATTTAATTCAAAAACCGACGCTTATTTTACGTATTTATGTTCACTGTACTTTTGTTCATTTTATTGATGTTTTATTATTGTAATATGACTGTTTATTGAATATTATGGTTAAAATGCTGGTTTTAAAGTCACTAACAACGCAAACACATCGAAATAACAACTGTATATACCTAATGGTCACTGTGCATGTTTTATGTGCATTATAACTCAGTTCACAGTGTGAGTTTGGTGAGGATAACACTTTCACAGACCAGTTACACTATATAGTTCATTGTCACACTATATTTGTTACGAAATTATCACTTTAAACATTTTTAAACATATTATTACACGGAGCGCATTGTTTACACGACGGCAACGCCATCTACTTTTAAAAAAATGAATATACTAATATAAACTAAAAACAGGAACGGACCCAATATTGAGCCCTGCGGTACCCCCATTTTTACTTTTAAGCCCGATGAATTTACACCGTTTACTTGAATTTGTTGCAGTCTATGAGTCAAATATGATTTTACTAAGCTAAGCGCTAGTTTACCCAGTCCGTAATGCTCAAGATTTAAGAGCAGTGTTTCGTGATTCACGCAATCAAATGCTTTGGAGAGGTCGCAAAAGATACCAATAGCATGCTGCGAATCCTCCCAAGCCTTAAATATATGCTTGATTAATCAAGCTTAAGGTGACACCGGCGTCAGTAGTGCAACGTCCTTTGGTGAAACCATACTGTTGATCATGTAAAATTTTGTGACAGTTAAAATGACTGAGCATTTGATCAAGCATTACTTTTTCAAACACTTTGCTAAAAACCGACAAAACCGAAACGGGTCTGTAATTATTAGTGTCTTTGCCAGTTTGCCTACTTTTCCTGATACCTTTAGTTGCCCAGTCACTAAATAAAAACTTAGGGCAAATAGTTTGTTTTTTTCTTAAAAATATTATCAAAATCTGTTTGCACAAGCACAACTGAAAAAAAATCTTTATACAAAATATTACCATTATTCATACTAAGTTCCTGAACGGGTAACTTACTAATTAAAGTCTTGTTAAATTTATCTAAATTACCAGATGTAATTTATTTATTATTGGTCTTGACTGTATCTGTATTTTTTGCAAGGGTGTGTTGGACTCAAAAGCAACGGTTTGACCGCTGTGATCAGAAGGGAGATAATTTACAATAGCTTTATCTAAATAGTCGCAGCTACAAAAAACATTATCAATACAAGTAGCAGTGGTTGCAGTTATTCGTGTTGGTTCTAAGAACACATTTGACAAATTAAAGGATTTAAAGAGGCTTAATAATCTACTGCTATTTGCGTTATTTTCTAAAATATTAATATTAAAGTCTCCATTGATTTATTACCAGTTGCAAGTTTAGTCAGAACATCCTCCATTATAGACTCAAATATAGAGTCGGTTTGATAATTCGGGGGTCTGTAAACGCACACTATGACATGCCTATCTAGCTCAACACAGGACATTTCAATAATATGTTCAACCGATAGTTCAACTATGTCTTTGCGAGACTTAGATTTAATATTACTTTTTTATATAATTAGTGAACCACCACGCAGCATCGATTTCCGATTGAAACAACTGCTCACAGTATAATTTTCATAATGTTACATACTTGAGTATGTTTATTAATAATAATTCAATATAATATATACAAAGCTTAAAAATAAATATAAACACATAATATGGTACAATGCTCACAGGGCATCAAAAAACTCGTCCGCATCGCTCTCAATGGGACGAGTGCCCAAAAGGCTAGCAGTATTACCATGTTGAATGGCAATGCTAATTCTTTGGCCCAAGAAAAGGCTAGCCCTTTGGTCACGTGAAGAGTCGACCAGCCGCTTTGTCATGTCCCTAAAAACAAGGTGAGCACTCGGGCCCCATGGCCCTAATGTTTCGACCCCAAACGGCTCAAACATATAACTTTCAAGAAGGTTGTTATATTTACGCCGTTTGAGGTTTTCCGCACCTGCAGCAGCCGCCCCAGCACAACACGACGTGCTAGGAAGATGAGATGGCGCAAGGGTGTCGACACAAGTTGCATCCCACACCAAAGGCCTACCCAACTTCCACGGCATTATGGTCATTCCATCTGGTCCCTTTCCATCGTCACGTGCCAAGCCAATAGGTTCTAACACAGCTGGCACGCCAGCGGAGGCAAGAGCACGACGGATGATGTCATTAATGCTGGCGTGCCGTGCTATCCGGCCTGCGCTCTTACAGCAGGAAAGGCCATGGTGACCGAGGCAGTCGACAACTGCACCGCATTGACAGCGATGCGGGGCTCCGCAAGGAGCGCCCAGTCGTAGGCATGTAGCGAGCCGGAATGTAGAGTCACCAAGCATAGTACCTATGTTACGGTTCGGCTCGGTGACGGCAGTGCCTGAATCCAGAGGCCCGACTCCCACTCACCCACAGCCAGCAAGCGGGCACGCTCAGCAGAATTGGTGGACGTATTAATGAGTTTATTCCGTACCTGCAGAGCGGCTCATCCCACTGTCTCTGGGAAGATGGGTTCACGGGCCGAACCGTATTTGGGCAAGCCACTTTCCAGGCGTTCACCGCATCAGTAAAATACGGCACTTCAAAGTCAAGTGACGAGGATAAGATTTTTGTGGTTAACTTTTCGGTGCTGTGGACGGAGGACAGGAACGCCGGCAAACTAACACTGGAAATTTTGCGGATCCCGAGACTACCAAAACGAATAGGTAGTGTGGCTTCTAGCCACGCTCGGTCATCCAGGGACACATTGAGAATTGAAGTGAGTGTATTTTTAATAATTTGATAAATTTTGTCCAAAAGGTGTGGCTGCTTCCATAAAGGTGAAGAGCGAAGGTGATACATAAAATTTGGGCCAAAACAACAATATTTGATGAGGGTAAATGCCGAATGTAGATTAATTTTGGAGAGCCTATCCGAAATATCGTCAAATCGTCTAATTTTTTCGTCAATGAAAGGTGCGAAACTATCTTCTAAAACTGGGGAACCTAGGAGGTGCAGTGAGCTTTTCCCTAAAATTTTGATTTCTGGAGCTATGGCATTAAAAATTATCTAAAGCTGTTTGTTGGTAGAGTCGCAAAGAAAAATTTCACATTTGGAGGGATTCAGGTCTAGGCCAATAGATTGAAATAGCTGTTTCAGGAGTTCAAAATCTTTCAAAACGGTGTCTATATCACCTCCTAGAGTTCCGTCGTCCAAATACCATACGTTAAATTTGGAATTTAGTTTTTGTATTATAGGATGAATAGCCAAACTGAAAATAACTGGCCCAAGAGGATCACCTTGTTGACATCCGACTGCAGATTCCAAAACAATGTCCTTATAAAGCAATTTTGAAGAGTGCCTGTAACACTGCCACATAAAACCATACATTTCGGGTAATTCTTTTTTGACTTCAGCCAACAAAGTGTCTCTATTGACGGAGTTGAAAGCGTTCTTAACGTCAACCTTAAGAATGACCTCACCTTTGTTTGATTTTAAAAAAGTGGAAAGGGCATGTACGGCAGCCTCGCAGCCCCCTCTGGAACCAAAGCCAAGCTGCAGGGGCTGAAACTTCTTGGTAAGGTTTTCGCTGTAAATTTTACAGCAAATTTTGGTTGCCATACGCCTGTAGGTGCACCCCACGGCGATAAGACGAATGCCGCCGTCTTTCTTGCGTAGGGCGCATAAGTTTGCCCCATACAAGACATCGACGACGGCATCGTTCACACCGCCGCAGAGCATACGTTTAACCAGAGCCGCAAGCTCCTTCAACAGTGACTCACCAGCATCCCCGGCGGCCGAGCACAAAAGGTCCTTTAAGTGCTGTGGAGTTAAGCCGTCGAGGCCGCCAGAGGAACCACTCCGGAAGGAACCCACGGCTGCTAATAACTGGGGAGCTGAAATATTTAAAAAAATCGAATCCAGATCGGGGAGGTCAGGAGGGTCGGGAAAGGCGAGACCATCCGCAGGCGCTGGGTGTTAACTCTCCAGAGCTGAAAGAGTTTCTGGAGAGTAAGGCGCCACCACATCGCTGCTGAATAATATCCTAGCAGCTCCCCTAATGTCACCTTCGCTCAACTTTGATTCCACAAGACAACACACGCCTTTAGATGTGTGGTTATGCAATATAGGAAATTTTGAGTCTAAAATAAGGGTCGAATTGATGCAATTATCTTTAATTTGGTTTGTTAATGTCTTTTTGGTAGCCAAATTTTTTTGCACAAATGCAGAATCCTATAAGGGAAGGTAAGCAATTGCTCCCAGGCACTTTGAGAATTCTCCTGGGACGCAAGACGAACACATTGCGCCAAATTTAATGCAACAGACCGTCTTGCGCCCCGGGAAACTCTCTTTAAAACGGGAGTAGATTTTTTTAATTTTGACCATATTTTCCAAAGTGTAATTTCAGAAGGTGTTGCGGAAGTGGCTGCAGGGCACAAAGGTACACTTTTAGGTTTGTGAATCTTGCCATAGTGTATCCTCAGTCCCCGTTCTCCTTCAAAAGCGTGCCTGTGAGCAATGGGGGCATCTCACCAGGGCATCCAACGACGTGGAAGGTTGACTAGCACTGATACCTGCGTCGCTACAGCCGGCTACAAACATAAATTATTCAAACTTAAAATTTAATGAATATAATAAACTTAAACACAAGCACAACAAAAGAAAACCAATTCAAAATTAATAGTCACAAAAAAAAACAAGAAAATCACCAAAATTCGTCACTTCACGTCAACTGTAGCGTAGACGCGCAGGGAGCCTGGGCTCACGCCGCCCAGTAAGCAAAGCGCAAGCCCAACTATTCGTCGGGCTGCATCGCGTCAATGCAGGCTTCGTGAACAACACAGTCGATTTTATCCGTTGTCACTCCCACATCATCCACTTTGGCAGCCTCGTCCAGCACTTCTCTCCCGAGCCAACTAGCCATTTGATCTGACCGAAGAACTTCGCGGCTTGTTTCGATGCAGGAAAACCGTTCTGGTAATCAGCGTGGTCTGAACGACCGACATTTGATTGCACCTTACGCTTTGTTTTGAATATTTATAAATATAAACCATGTAATATAACAAAATAAATGATAGGACTATTGTTGAAATTTGCTGAAATGAATTATTAAATAAATAAAATTTATAATGTCAGTCGGACACAACTTGACACCTTCATAGAGTAATAATTCTTAGCTTGGCCACAAAATATAAAGTATACAGAAGTGCCGCTCCCGCCATTTTCGAAAATAATTACCTAAGCTTGACAGACTCATAGGGTTGCTACTTTATTGACTTTATTGAATTTTATTGACACTGGCTCAGATTATGAAACAAAAGGCAGATAGACCGCGCGGAACACTGAGAGTGAAGCCAAAAAAAGCAAATACAAATTTAAAGTGAATATCTACAATCTCGTGATTGTATACGCTTTTGAATTTGTATTTTTATTTGTTTCTTTTAACGATGCGACGTTTCGTGCTATACTGACTCGTGCCAGTGCAGCACGAAGCGCGTTGTAGGTACTCGTTTTTTAATTTGTATTTGCTTTATTGGCTTCACTCTCAGTGTTCCGCACGGACGGTCTATCTGCCTTTTGTTTCATAATCTGAGGACACTGGTTGAAACTCTTTGCAAGTTGTTTATGACCAAATTTTCCTGTTTGTCATGAAATGACAATTACGTCATTTTAATCCCACCAAAAAATTTAATGTAAATAGGCGCCAAGTTCGGCGAAAAAGAGTTTAGATTTATTGTAGAAAGTGTAATAAAGTTAAAATAAAATGTCCTGACTGACTGACTGACTCATCAACGCCCAGCCCAAACCCTTGGACCTAGAAAGCTGAAATTTTGCAAGAGGTTCCCTTTATAATGTAGACAAGGAATAAGGAAGGATTTGTCGAAATTTAACCCCTAAGGGAGTTAAATAGGGGATGAAAGTATGTATGGAAAAACGTCCTTTTTGTAGTTTAAACCATGAAAATTGGTGTTTATTATTCTGTAAAACCCCACACTACAGTGTGGGGTTTTGTGTCGGTACACCGACATATATTCACGCGAACGAAGTCGCGGGCATCAGCTAGTACTTAGTTAAAAAAAGTTATAAAACTTATCATCAGTTTCTGGTGCAGCCATGGTTTTTAGCCTTTTTCTGCACTCAAGAACATCGTTTTTAAGCTTTCTTTTTCTAGGACTATTAGCAGAAAGGTGAGTTGCAGTTTGTGAATTGTAGTCACATTGAACTTTTTCAAATTGTGTACATGATTCGGTAGTCTCCACAGTTGCTTGTGATTCTTTATTTTCAAGTTTTTTGGCAGGTACCTATAAAACTTTAGGAACAGAGCCTTGTTTTAAAAGAGTTCGGGTTGATCCCTTTATTAAAGAATCAATTTCGAAGTGGACCTCACAAACTCGAAGATATGTGGACCATTTGTTGTTTACATCGTCTCTGTCAATTAAACGTAGCCATAAGGTTCGTCTGAAAAGAATACATGTGATTTTTTTTAATGAACTATATTTATTTTTTCGCAAAAAATAGCCTATGTCACTCCTACGATTAAGAGGTTAATATAAAACAGGTAAGTATACACATGACATTGCGTTATCCGTTCTCTCCCGAACTTGGCTGACACACTGCCGTGCGTCTAGATAAAGAAACATTACTGCAAGTAATATATTATTTGGGATTTAATGATGAGCGTCTCGTGGCGACCCGATGACCTGATGATGATGATGACTGGCGTCTCTTAACTGTAGTACTTTTGTTGCTTTTAACACTCTTGAGATAAAGTGAAATGATTGACCGTTATCAAAGCGGCTAGTTTCAAAATTAGTTGTATTTAAACAACCAAATACACTGCAACCGTAATAATACCGCTTAATCATTTTAACAACACGTGTCGCTAGTCAAGAAAGTCGAGACAGAAGTCTACTTGAAACTGCTTGAGATTGCCTATAAACGTAATGTCAATGTGTGCGTGCCACAAATGACGGTTTGTTCTAAACGGACTCTGTCTGGGGCGCGGCGCAACCTTAGGTACTTTGTGGCTTGGCGCTGAGGGCACGATTTTGCTTTTTTGACGTTACGCTCAAAAGAGGCACTGGGCCAGCAGGACCATTAACATTTCATATGGTTTCAACCAATGTTCTGATAAACAAATAATGTCGAACATTGTCTTCTCTAAAAACAATTCTATTTCCAATTGCTTGGAAGAAAATCCTTGAATATTTTGATGGAATAATTTCAAAGAATGTTGCTTAGACCTTTTTTTTAAACTTGCTGATTGATTGCTAGAAGATACCTTGTTATTGATAAGTTGCATTAAATTGATACTGGTACCTTCTGTTGTCTTACTAACTAGTTTAAACTATTTGAGCTTACCACCTTAATATTAGTATAAATTACTTGAAATATAAATGTTCTTAGAAATAACCAAATATGATATTATATGTTTAACAGAATATTGGTTAAAAGATAATCAAGTGATGTCCATTCATCATCATCTGCCTAGCCTTTTCCCAACTATATTGGGGTCGGCTTCCAGTCTAACCGGATGCAGATGAATACCAGTGTTTTACATGGAGCGACTGCCTATCGGACCTCCACAACCAAGTTAATGGGCAACACGATACCCCTTGGTAAGACTGGTTGTCAGACTTTCTGGCTTCTGACTACCTACAACGACTGCCAAAGATCTACAAATGACAGCCGGGACCAACAGCTTTACGTGCTTTCCGAGGCACGGAGGGAACTCGATATGAAAGGGATGGTCACCCATCCACAGACCGACCGCGGCTAGCGCTGCTTAACCTGTGACCGATCGATATGCACGGCTTTTTTTTTGAAAATTATTGTGTAATTAGCCATTTCAGTCGGAAACATGTGGTACACGGTGGGTCATTAATCTTAATGATTAATTTTGTTACATGTAAAGAACGAAAAGACATTGTTAGATTATCAGTTGAACACATTATTGAATTGTCCTGTGTTGAGCTGGATAAGCATGTTATACTCGTAGTATGCGTATACAGACCTCCTGATTATCAGAATTTGTCTATATTTGATTCGGTAATGGAAGATGTGTTAAAAAAATAAGTACTAGTAAGTAGTAAATCAATCATCATATGTGGTGATTTTAATATTAATTTGTTAGAAAACAACTCCAATAGTATCTGATTGTTGAGTCTTTTTTGGGTCATTTTATTTGTCAAATGTTTTATGGAACCGACTCGAGTGACAGCTTCTTTTGCCACCTGTATTGATAATATATTTTGTAATTGTGATTACTTTCATAAAGAAATTATAAACAAGCTGCCATCTGATCATAGTGGACAGACAATAACGTTTTGCGCCTACATACCTTTACAAAAAAATCAAATAAGGTTTAGGCCAATCACATGTCATAACTTAGAATAAAATTATAATTAATAATTAATTATAAAATTTGATAATTCATTGGAAAGTAAATTGAGTGTTCAGTGCTTTGATATTATTGGTGACCCAAATGATTACTACGCCGAGTTTTTTTTCAATATTAAACATGCAATTTAGTGAAGCTTACCCACTAAAGAATAAAAGTATTTGCGTGACTCCGTAAAAGCAGGGAAAAACTATTTGAGCTTTATGGCCTAAAGCAACATATAATTAATACAAGCTTTCATCAGTATCAGTGTTGCCATGTCCGAAAATTGAAAATGCGGTAGTGGTACTTTAAAAACGCGGATTTTCAACAAAAAAAGCGGGATTTCTCATATCAGCCTATTGCCATCCACTGCTGAACGTAGGCCTCCCCCAGAGATCGCCAACCAACCCGGTCTTGGGCAACCCGCATCCATCCGCTGCCAGCCACCTTTTTTAAATCGTCGGTCCATCGTGCCGCAGGGCGTCCCACACTACGCTTGCCCAAACGCGGTCTCCACTCTAGAACGTGTCTGCTCCATGTACCGTCTGTCCGTCTGCAGACATGGCCGGCCCACTTCCACTTCAGCGTGCTAATTCGATGCGCAACGTCGGTGACTTTAGTTCTCTGGCGAATGACTTCATTGCGAATTCTATCCACCAGAGAAACTCCGAGCATCGCTCTCTCCATGGCACGCTGAGCAACCTTGAATTTGTGGACCAGGCCCACGGTGAGTGTCCACGTTTCGGCTCCGTAAGTCATCACGGGTAGAACGCACTGGTTAAAGACCCTGGTCTTAAGGGATTGTGGGATCGACGATTTAAAGATACCACGTAGCTTCCCGAATGCTGCCCAGCCCAAGCGTATCCTTCTGTTCGCCTCCTTCTCGAAGTTGTGCCGCCCCAGTTGTATATTTTGGCCAAGATATATGCATTCTTGCACAACCTCGAGAATAGCGCCATGTAAGACTACGGGTCTCGGGAAGACATGACCATTGTACATGATTTTGGTCTTATCTAGGTTCATCCCGAGGCCCACGCGTCTCGAAGAATCGCTTAGGCCGTTCAGCATCACTTCCAGCTCCTGCAAAGACTCCGCCATGATGACAATGTCATCTGCAAATCGTAGGTGCGAGATGTACTGACCGTTGATATTTATGCCCAGTCCTTTCCAATTAAGCGTCTTGAAAACGTCCTCCAACGCGTTTGTAAACAGTTTTCCGAAACTGTTTACAAACGCGTAACCCCTTACCCCTCGACGCAGTTGGATTGGCTTTGTGCTACGTTCTTGTACTTGGACGGTCATTGTTGCGGCATTATACAGACACCTCAGCACTTCGACGTATCGGCAGTCGACAAGGCATCTCTGCATGGAATCCAGAACAGCCCAGGTTTCGACGGTGTCGAAGGCTTTCTCGTAGTCCACATACGCAAGGCACAGAGGCTGATTGTATTCCTCGGTCTTTTGGATAATTTGCCTGAGGGTATGTATGTGGTCTACGGTGCTGTAGCCTTTTCGAAACCCGGCCTGCTCCGGCGGTTGGAATTCATCGAATTTTAGAGCGAGACGATTCGAGATAACCCTCGAAAACAGCTTATATACATGACTCAGAAGCGAAATGGGGCGGTAGTTTTTAAGGAGCGTGTTATCACCTTTTTAGTTTTAACATATTTTACATAGCAATAATTAATTCTCGTATTGATGTTTTTAATTGTTTATTCGGTCAGTGGGTCGTCTTAGGGGCGGAGAAGAAGAGAAGAAGAGAAGGGAATTTACGAATTAGAGAGTAAAACAATAATGCCAGTAATCAAGTTTTAAAAATTATATTTTTTCCTTCGAAGGACGTGTTTTAACACCGGACTGGTAAAGCCACAGATTACTGTAAGTGGGCATGAAGATATAATTTATATATATCTTCATGTGAGTAGAGCACAGATTTTTTTTCTTTATTGAGATCCAACCCCATACAGCTTTGTCTGATGTAGAATATCTTTACCTATTTTTATTTATTTCTTATTCTGCTATGAAAAGTTAAAGGGTTGTTCTAGCAAACGAAAAAAGGGGAACCGCGTAGATGAAAAGCGGAAGGCCGCCTTTTTGACAATGGATCCGCCATTGTCAAAAAGGCGGTGTAAAAAGCGGAAATGCGGTACATCTGGCAACACTGATTAGTATGTTGCGAAATATTTGAAACTTAAAAAAAAAAAAAAAATAGCCAAAACTCTTAATATTAGAAATAAAATTAAATTAGCTGATGACAAAATATAAACTACTTGGCAAATAATAAATAATGAAACAGGTAGGAAAAAGCAGCGTAGTACTGAATTTCATTTAAAGATTGCACATGGTCCCATAAATTCAGATATAGAAGTAGCTCAAGAATTTGAAACCTTTTTTGGCAACATTCCCATTAGAACCACTGAAGCCTTAAATTCCTCTCCCGCTCTCACTGCTCCCTTACTTAGGAAGAATGTTAAAAAAGGGCCCTTTGAAGTTTAGGTTTCAACATATAAACCCCCAGGCTGTTATGAAAGCCTTTAAAGATCTTAAAATTAAATCAACAGAAGATCTTTGGGGAATATCTGTAAAAGTCTGTAAATCTATTATCGAAACGATTGCGCCCTATTTAGCTCTCATATTTAACACTAGTGTAAACCAAGGAGTCTTTCCGGATCTGATTCGAATTATAGGCCTGTTTCGATTCTGCCAGTACTCAGTAAGGTGTTTGAAAAGTTAATGCTCAATCAAATGTTACATCACTTTAATAAAAATTCCATCTTTCATGAACAACAATACGGTTTCACCAAAGGGCGTTGTACAACTGACGCCGGTGTCACCCTAATAAAGAACGTTTGCGCGTTTGCGTTTGCGAACGTTTGCGCTTGGAAGGAAACACAAGATGCCATTGGAATCTTTTGCTAACTCTCAAAGGCGTTCGATTACGTTAACCATGAGACACTATTGCTGAAACTGGAGCACTACGGGATTAGTGGAGTATCTCTTGATTTACTAAGGTCATACCAGAGGGATAGACCGGTAAAAGTTCAGGTTAACGGGGTGCACTCATCGGGGTCTAAAATGACTATGGGCGTTCCTCAAGGCTCAATATTAGGTCCATCTCTATTCTTAGTCTATATAAATGATTAATCCCAATTACTTCTAAATCAACCGAAGATGGTGTTATTTGCCGATGACACTTAATTGATTTTTAAAGTAGACAGACGGTCACAACATCTTGACGACGTAAATGACGCTATTCTTCAGGTTCAAAATTGGTTTACGGTAAACAATTTGGTAAATGAAAAAAAAAACAAATTTATTCGATTCATTTTACCAAATGTTAGGAATACCAAATGTGACATCATTCTAAATGGAGAGAAATTGGAATTTACTAGTCAAACGGTTTTCCTAGGAATCACGCTAGACGAGAAATTACAATGGGGACCTCACAGAACATCCATTGCGGGGCGACTAAACTCCGCGGCTTATGCTGTTAGAAAGATAAGACAGTTGACAGATGTAGAAACTGCGCGTATGGTCTACTTTAGCTACATTCACAGCAGTGCGGTATTTTACTGTGGGGTCGGGCTGCCGACATTGAATCCATTTTTATCTTACAAAAAAGAGTTGTTAGAGCCATTTATAATCTACGTCGCCGCGATTATCTTAGGGAACTATTTAAAAATATTAATATAATGACAGCGTCTTGCCAATTTATCTATGAAAATATTATGTACGTAAGAAAAAACCTACATTTATTTAATAAAGTTAGTGATAGACATAATAATGTTAATACCAGAATCAAAGACAAAATAGCTCAACCATATTTTAGATTGTCTAAAGTTCATAAATCTTTTATGGGGTACTGTGTTAAGTGTTACAACAAAATTCCTAGTGATATAATGCAACTAAATGAAAGAAAAATTAAAACATAATATTAAAAGTACACTCTGTAAACAAACAAATTACAGTTTAGAGGATTATACGAGTATAATGTTTGGTTGCTCCATAGGACAATCTACAGTCTAGACAAAATCAAACTGATTGCTAATTAAAACTACTTAATTTATACTTAGTATATACATTATATTTAATTCTTGCTTTGGTTCACACACTAGTTCATAGTTTGTTGAAATGTATGGAGTGGGTGTCTACTTTTACAATAATTGTAAATAATAATATGTGAACACTATGTATCTATGTATACAACTTAGCTGTCATTCTTTATCTTGTAATACTGTGTACTTACATACTTCAATATAGTGTTTTTATGCAAGGTCCATCGTATGCACGTATAGTTATATAACTGTAAACTGTAAATGCAAAATATTGTACACATTTATTTTTAAAAGAGTAAGTATTTTCTTGCCCATTCTTCTCCATACGAAACTACCTTTTGGAATGGGCAGCTAGAATCAACTTTATATTTTTTGTTATATGACGTTCCAAATCTCTTATCTTAATGGTCTAATTGAAATAAATGATTTGACTTTGACTTTGAAGTTTTTTGTTGTTAAAATTAACTAAAATCTAAGGCTGCCTGGCTGAGAATTGAGGAAGCACAGCACGACGACAACGCGACGGCGACAGTGGGCTGGGCTACATTACCGAGCGTCACTATAACCCCCTAACAGACTCGAGGAAAACAAATTGGAGTCTCACCTGCTTCAGATCTAATCAAAGCTGAAGGTACGACGATGAAACTCGCTCCTAATTTCGTTCTTTTTTAAGTGGTAGTTAAGGAAACTTCTTTAATTATTCTCTTAGTATAGCATTCGTGCCAAGTTTCAATTTGGTGAACTCATCTACCATCGGACAAGAAATTAAAGGTGAGACCTCCACTACTTATAAAAACCTGTGCGGTATCATCGACACTAGAGAGATTAACTCAAGAAATAATATTTTTCGTACAACTCCTCCTTTTCATCCCCTTAGGGGGTTCGTTTCCAAATATCTTTTTGATGAAAATAGTACGCTTTACTACTGCTGTAGCCAAACGTAGAGATCTCTTACGCAGTACTAACTCACACCATCACAGAGATGTGATTAAGAAGAGTTCTATGGAATTACGACAAACTGGCAATACCAAAGCTGAATGGGACTAAGATCGCTTTTTCCACGGAGGTGAAATATTTGGTCGTAACAATCAACCAAAAGCTGACATGGAACCCTCACATAGACAATATGTTAAAGAAGGCCAAGATGGCAATTGGTATTAGTGGACGAATGATGGGTAGCAACTGGGGTATCAACCCCAAAAACACTTTGTGGATGTACATACACAGCTATTGTGCGGCCGATCATAACGTACGCATCAGTAGTGTGGCACGATAAAGCACATCAGACCACCACTCTAAAGGAAATAGACAGTCTTCAAAGCACTGTCAGTAAAATGGCTGCAGGAGCTATGTCAACAAGTCATCGCCGCACCGTTGCTAGCCTTTCGGTCTTTTATCGAGTACATTTCGGAGAGTGTGCTTTGGTATTGCACAATTTAATTCCCCCATCCCCGTTCCATCATCGGACGAGCAGAGATACGGCGAAGCGTCACCGCTATATTGTTGAAGTTCCACGGTCTCGAACCAAGCACTTTGACTCCACATTTATTGTGCGAACTGCCAGACTGTGGAATTCCCTGCCCGCCTCTCTGTTCCCTGATAAGTATAATCTGGGTATCTTTAAGGCACGAGTGAACCGGTTCATCTTAGGCAAGCGTGTTCCAACTTAGGCCGCATTATCACTTACGATCGGGTGAATTGCGGTCAAAAACAAGCCTATATAATAGTTAAAAAAAAAAATAATAATAAATGTCCGGGAATGGCGCTGAATACCCCGCTTGGACTACCGCCTCTGCATTTATATATACACAAGGAGGCGAAAGCAAGCATGTACAGGGCCAAGATCCGGGGTAGTAGTTGCTGGCTCACGCAGAAAATGAGGACCTTACAGGACTCAATATTGGAAATGCCAGTTCTCGGCATGACAACTGATGCTATGCTAGTGCGGCATGTATTTGAGAAGCAATATTCCGTAGAATTTCCTGTAAGTACATGACTCACTAACATGTCATTTAATCTTAGTTACTAATCCTAGTGTAGAAGTTGTAGTATTTAAGGTGTGTACTAACAAAAATTTGGTTCCTATGATGTCCCGAATAAAAATTGAAAAAAAATTGATTGATTGATTGATTGAATTGAATTCATTAGCAAACTTTTAAGGAGTGACTCAGACCACGAATCTGAACAACTTTCATTATGGAGTCAACTCAAACTGCGCGAAAAAAAAAAACAACACACAAACTATGCAAACAACAACAACAATACAAATATAATATAGTTACTTAAATAATAATATCTGTTCAAATCAAACAATGCCGCGAAATAGAAACATATCAAGTATAACGACTATCTGTAGGTCGATTCTGTAAAATTCAAACAACAACTCGCATCTCACATCACTATTCACTCACATCGCATAAGGTTCAAAATGACCTTGATATATTTGACACTTTGAATCGGGTTCGAGTGCGAAGTGAGCGTCGAAGTGACGGGGAAATTACCTTACAAAATGCCACTTTTTACGTCATCTCATACTTTATCTGTAAAAATCTCCCTGTCAATTTAGTTCAACTCGCTGACACGCTCGCAAGGGCGGCACTAATTATCGATTCGAATTATCAACCGAGTTTTTAGAATGTCAATCAAGAAACTCACAGCGGATTCAGATTCGAAGTTTAGAATGAGGTCTTACAGAATTACACACCCCTGGCATTGTGGCATATCTGCTACACTCAACTAAAACAATGTATAACATACGGTTAAAATCCATTTTGGTATACGAAAGTGACTATATTGACTAGTAAATATTGTAAACTATACGAATTAGGCGACTTTTGAACAAAAATATACCAAAATATAATAAAATTTGTTTATTTTTTTACGTTGTAATGCGCAGACGCCTTCGATCGGTACGCTATCTTTCGTTCTACAACTTTTTGGATATTGCAAGCAGTAATAGACGATTTTTAATTAGAACGTGTATTACAATTTTTAGCATATTTTGAAAATACGTCTCGGCACGTCTCCAGATTTTCGGAAAGTTCAACGTATCAAATTATCCACTGTGCCAAGAATAGGGCTAATAAAACTTAAGTTTAATAAATAGTGATTACAACTAGAATAAAAAAAGTAATTCATAATAATTGTTTACCCCGTAAATAAAGTATTAAAGTTTTCGATGAAAATATGCCTGCTGTTTTCTGACATGATGATAGCACATTAGCAACACGACTGGAGCCAATTTGTACTATAGCAGTAATGGTCGGAATAACTCATTATTTTAAATTTTATTAAAACACGAAAATAATGTCCAGCAGTGGACGTCTTTCGACTGAAATGATGATGATGAGGGCGCATTGTCAAAGAACAATGCCAGAAACTCTATAAAACTTTGCCCCACTCAATAAAAGTCATGTACAAGCATACTATATGTAACATCTTACTGTTTATTTATTGTTGATAACTAAACATTAGTCTTAGCAACTGTAGAACTTGCGGTTTCTTTTCAACCGACTTCAAAAAGGAGGAGGTTATCAATTCGTCTGTTTTTTTTTTTTTTTTTTTATGTTTGTTACCTGAGAACTTTGGACTGGGTGAACCGATTTTGATTATTCTTTTTTTATTTAAAAGCTGGTGCTTCCCGTGTGGTCCCATTTTAATTTCATCCAGTTCTGACAATGGCATCCATGAGAAAACCATAGAAGTCGAGTAGAAGTAGTAGTAAGTATGTGCGCGATTAGTTTTTTTATCGAAATTGATTCAGCACTTTTTGAAAAATCAACAAATACCCAAAAATTTTACATAGACGAACGTTTTAGTTTCATCAATCTTTGTAGTAGTTAACTTTCAATCTCTTCTTAATAAATTTGGATGAGAAGGAGGTACTAAAAAGCGGAAAATAAAAAGCTTTTTACAATAAAGACAACCGCCTTCAAAAAGTGAAAAAACTAAAGTCAATTGTGTGTTCTGTGCTAAAGTTATTTTTCACCTTTTGAAGGCGGTTGTTTTTTTTGTAAAAAGCTTTTTTAAAACCAAAAATAGCCAAGTCGGTCCAGCCGTTTTTGAGTTTTAGCGAGACTATCGAACATCAATTCATTTTTATATTTATCATCTTCGGCGCTTCGTGTTGTTCTCCTCATCGCTGTCGCTGTGGGGAAGCTGTCAACTGCCTCGGTCACCACGGCCTGTCGTCCAGCCGGAGTGCGGGTCGCATAGCGCGGTACGCGAATATTAATGACATTATTCGTCGTGCTCTCGTCGCCGTCGGCGTTCCGACTGTCTTAGAACCCAACAGCTTGGCACTCGACGATGGCAAGAGACCGGACGGCATGTGTCTATTTCCCTGGAAGTTGCGTAGGCCTTTAATGTGGGACACTACGTGAGTCGATACTCTTGCGCCATCCCATCTTCCTAGTTCAGCATGCTGTGCTGGTGCTGCAGCAGCGGCTGCAGAAGGCCTCAAACGGCGAAAGTATAATAACCTTAGTGTGAACGTTAAGTATTTTCGAGCCGTTTGGGATTGAATCCCTCGGGTCGTGGGGTCCGAGTGCTCATCTTATTTTTAAGGAAATGTCCAAAAGGTTGGTTGACACTTCCCGTGATCCAAGAGCCGGTTTTTACCTTGGTCAGAGATTAAGCATTGCCTTCCAACGTGGCAATGCCGCCACTCTCTTGGGTACATTTCAGATGACGGCGATGTGGACCAATTCGATGATGCCTTATTGTGTTAGTTTAATATTTTAGGTTTTCTTTTTTATTATTCTTGTAAATATTGTACATACTTAAAAACAATAAATAGCATTGCATCGATAATACAACAATTTGTATCATCTTTACGTAGTCTATTCTTCTATAGGTACCTACTAATAATATTTTAAAGAGATTTTGTTAGTTTGTAATTTGGTATGTAGGGAGTAATCTCCGACCTAGTACTCACGCGATTTAAAAAAAAATATTTCACTATTAGGAAGCTACGTTATCTCTAAGTGCTATAGGCTATAATTATTGTATTATCAAACGAAGTCGCGGGCAAAGTGCTAGTTAAGACGACAGCTATGCAGTTCCACAGTACCTAAAACCTAAATTCTGGACAAAGTTTCAGTGCCTTGTCGCATTCGGGGTGTGGCCTGTGTGCCAGAAATTAGCAAAATGAGTCGGGTAAAAATTTACTTACTGATATTATAATAAATATCTGGCTGACTCAATCCCATACACTTTGAGATCGGATGTCAGCAGGTGCTAACGTTATTCCATTATTATTCTTATTATTATTCTTCTTATTCAAAAATATTGTTGGTAGGACTTACGAGCATTTCAATCCTTTGACTTTTTTTAATTTGCAACTGGTTGATAAATTGTTTATCTGTGTTCGTTTCCTCAATTTTGACAGTTTGCAGCTGGTGCTGTTGGATTGTTTCTGTTATGGATTTTTGAGACCTAAAAGCGTAGATAGTACTTAAATAGTGGCGATAAACAAGTAGGATAATCTAAATTTACTACAATTGTAATAGTTATTAAAATATTTGTTTCACTTGGCACAATGTTTAAGGTAAATACGTTGTTACTATACTCGGCAGAAAATAAGTATTGTGTACAATATTTTGTCCTATCCGTATGAAATACAAAACATATTTATAGGTATCTAGTAATCTAAATAACTTGTGAATCTTATTTTGCGGAAATAATTTAACAAAATAACATGTCAATTTTCAACATGGCTCACTACTCCGGTCATTTGCTAAGGTAGGTACTTTTAAGTATAATCGTGCTATGATAATATACGTGACAGACGACACTAGTCAACTTCGGTTGCAATGTAATAAGAAATTTATAACTGGTGTGCTCCCTACTTGTTACATAAGACATTATCATTGTTGGGATGAATAGGCGTAATTGCCAGCCAAAATACATGTTTACCTGCTCAAGTATCCCATTAGAAAGCAACATTCAGTTGAATAAAGTTTGTTTTATTTTCAGATCTACTACACCCCATTTTATTCAATGATCACCTAAACACAAAGGTAAACAGTATGCAAGTAACCTACCCTCCACAAGTCCACATGCTTACTTTTATTATTTCAGTCTCCTTTAAAATAAAACAAAAAAACATATCAGTAAAAATAAACAAATGGCTACATATTGATTGATATACTTATCTCTTAGGTAGGTAAGCTTTAGGTCAGTGGGTAGTCTTAGGGGCGGTTAGTAAATAAAATTCTTATATGTATTAATAGGTCACACATATCTTTAAAACAGCTTAGTTACTTGGTTATTAAATATTTATTTATTTATTTATTTATACTTCATGCACAAACATACAGAGGCAGACTTAATGCCTTAGGCATTCTCTACCAGTCAACCAAAAGTGGTGAAGAGATAACAAGGCAGGTGCATTACAAAAAGTAAATAATGACTTCCCAATATATTATATTTATTTGGAATCCATAAAATAAATCTTCTACTAGAGTTTATTGTACATCTAAATGTACAATAAACTCTAAACAATGCAATTACTTAAGGGGAAGATTCTCTCCAAGTGCAGGTTCAAACCTGGTTCTTTATGTTGCTCTACAAGATTGTATAATATAGTTTCAATGGATTATTCTACTTTGCATTATTTTAAGGTATAAGGCAATGGACCCCGTCATAGACAATGAATGGCTTGGATGCAAAAATGAACCAATTGAAGAAATGCAAAATGTGGGCAACATGGTTCGGAGCTGGCAGTGGAGGGAGCGGGGTATTGACCCACCCAACTACCCCAACAGCAAGACGGTTCTTGAAAACATAGCCGAAGACATACTTGTTCAGAAACCACTTCAAATAAGAGTATGACTATCTTCTTTTTTTTAATAAACCAAAAGATTAAATTTTTGTGTACTCAGTAATTTTAAAATTCAATAGTATAACAGTCAATCTGACAAAAAACTTTTTCTTTCCAGAGTTGTGACTTGCCTGGCTATCCAAGATCTACATTTTTAATGGTGTTTAGTCCTGATGGGTAGGTTAATCCTTATGGTTATAAGTTAAGGAGAGTTCTGAGGAGAGTTGTGGTACTGACTGGCAAAATTAGTATTACTTAATTAATAAATCAATCAACAGACCACACCCTTTAGCTCTTTATCAACTGTACTGGAAATCAATCAGGATCTAACTCAACAAAACTACTTACATCTCATGCTTCAACTTCATGACAATAAAAGTCAAATCAATCACATTCAAACCTTTCAAATTCTGTACCTTACAGACTTACAGCTACATCTGGCATGGGTTTCTTTCTATAGTTTTCAGATAGCAAAATAATTGTACAACATGACACTGACCTATGCTAAGAACACTAAACAGTACTATCACTGTTTAGTACAAGTAGCTAATAATGAAACTGCCCGCTTTTAGAAATGTTGGCCAAAACAACTCAGTGTGCACTCAGCACACCTGGAAATACACAAAAATAATTTCTAGAAAAAGTTTCTCAATATCTTTGATTTAAAAAAAAATTGTAACCACTGAAATATTTACGTTTTAGGACTAAAGTAGCATCAACACACGGGAACCACAATGTGTATGTGTCGGAGCTGGCTAGTGGCAAGCATGTGCGCATATTAAAGGGGCACCCTCGCACTCCATGGTGTATTGCCTTCCATCCATCACATCCCTTGCTTATCGGCTCTGGCTGTCTCGGTGGACAAGTTAGGGTGTGGGACATTGCAAGTGTGAGTTTTACATATTTTATTAAAAATATGTATTTATGTATGTGTATAAGAATTTTTGTAGTGTTTATTTATACCATTAATTATGAATATTTTTTTCTCCTTACATTCTAACCTGTAATGTAAAAAGTAAATGTAGTGCAACAGATAATATATTTGTGGTTGGAAAAGCATATTTTCATAATATATTGGTACAGGGTGGCAGTGAGGTGTGGAATGTTCGCAACGAAACTGTTATAGCTTCTATTGCATTCCATCCTCGTGAGCAGCTGTTAGTGATAGCTACATACAATGAATTGTATTTTTGGGACTGGAGCCAGCCCGCCCCATTTACTAAAGTCTCAACTAATAATGTGAACGAAAAAGTCAGGTATGTAAAAACTAACTAAAGTTTCACACATGCAATGCTCAGATATTACTTTACTTTTATTAATTCAATGAGTTAATTATAATATGTAAAATCTCCTCTACAACAGCACCATCATAGGAGCACTAAAATGCGTTAGTTTAAAACTGTTTTAATAAATGTTATTCATTCTTCTTAGCTTGCGTCTTTCAGATATGTGGCTTTTGATGCTCTTGGCTACAAACTAATCACTGGAATATCACTATGGGCTTGTTCGGGAGGATCGATGAACAACTCTTCACATCAGCAGAATCCTTCCTCGGGACCAACAAATAACCCCCACAATAATAACTCTAGAAGAGATGACGCTGACGACAGTCCTGGTGGGAGCCGATCACAGGAGAGCCCTGGCTCTGCACAAGACATGATTGTAAACTCTTACCAAAACTTGGTGCAAAGATATGATAGTTTAGTGAGGAATTATCAAAGACTCTTTATGGTACGACATCGATTAACCAACACCCCGCCGCCTCCAAATACGGTAATGGATATAATGTTATAATTTTTTAAACTTAAACTTTTAACATTGGGTTAACATAAAATATATGTATAATTGATATTATGTATGTACGTGTTGTACTGCTTGTCCAACAAATTGAAGAATTGTCCAACAAATTGAATAACGTTTGCAGACGGACCGCGGTACGGACCCCATGGAGACGGACTTCGGACTTGGCACCTCGGGCTGGACACGACCCGCGCGTTCTTCTACTACTCAGGATGATGGTAATAAAATATTTATTACGAAACAACAGTAGTCAAATTAGACTACTGTTGATATAATATATAATATTATATCAACAGTACTACTGACATATAGTAGCATATAGTATATAGTATAGTATTTACTGACATATTATAATGTTAGGAAGTTCTTTATCTTATAAATAAATTACTTCTTATATATTACAAAAAAAAAACAGTAGTTTTATTTCTTATCTGGTATACCTGTAGTCTCATTCTACCTTACATAAAAATAGTTACTTGCTATACTTACATTATGACTGATAATTTTAATGTGATTTTTCAGCGAATCCGACACCCAGCACCTCTCGCGACTCTGCGGACCCAGCCGACGCCGGCGACGGAGAGGGCAACAGTCGCTTACTCAACCTAGATGTATTGTCAATTGATAGCAATCCTTCCAGGTGTGCAATATCCATAGTGTAATTAATATAATATCTACTGATAATTTACGTACCAATGTATGACCAAAGTTGAGTACAAACATTTAGAAATAAATAACATTGATATTTTCAGAAATCCAAGTTCATCAAATCAGGAGCGTTCGCTGTTTGGGTCACGATCATCCGCTTTTCAACCGTTAAACGGTTCTGACAGATCATACCGAACTATAGAGTACGAGAGTACCCGACTGTTGCCCAATCCTTTTTCGTCTTCTAACGGTACACCGAGGCCAACCAGGGTTACTTTCACGGAAATCGCCCCTTCCACTTCAACGAATACATCGCGCACTAGCATTTTTACTTCATCTAGAGGATCTTCTTTGGGCCGGAATTTCGCACTTCGCCGAAGGAACTTTTCACCATTACAAAATAATAACGACGCCACACGTAACGATCCCGCTATGGCGCCAACCTCTCCTACCGCTACGCCGTTTATACCGCGACGCTCATTCCAGACGAGTGCATCAACTGAAAATCAACCCTCAACGTCTGGTTCTACTTCCTCTTCCTCACAAAGACCAACAATGACGAATTCATCCACACAAATGAGCCCTGTGACGGCGGCACCAGTCGATGCACAAACCATTAACGAAAGTCTTGATTTGATCCGTGATATTCTTCGTGACTCTGGCACAAGATTGTTGAATTTAATCACTAATATGTCGTTGTCCACTCTGGCCAGTGTTGAACGTAGTATGCCACGTCGAGGAAGCGGGTCGCGAGCACACTCTGATGAGAGCGAGAGCGGTGGCAGGACGCGGGGAGGAAGACCTCGAGTTCGACTTTTCAGCTCCACTTGGCGACGTGAATTTTTGTCATCCAGTTCTGACTCTGATAGTGATCAGTCCTCGGAAGTAAATATTTTTAGAACAAGAAATACTACGTTTCGAGAAGACGAATCCAGAAGTAACGATCGTCCGTCTGCCTCGACTTCCTCTGAGAGACAGTCGCACCCTACTGACAGAATGGTGTTTGAATTGAATGAGGAGTCACGCAACAGCGCCCCTTCTACAGAGCCTGGCCCTTCGAGAGAGGCTGGAGGAATCAATGTGTCGCTGTCGAATAATAGGTTTCGCGTTCGAACACAAAGCGATTCTATGAACACCGAAGTTGCAGTCCCACCCGTACCTGTGGGATCCTCAGCCACAGCGGTCGGAGCCACACCTACACCTGCCGAAGCCCCTCCTGCTGAAGCCACACATGCACCTGTCGAAGCCGCTCCTGCTGAAGCCGCCACTACTGCTGATGAAGTAGGAGCTGCACAGAGAGAGAATGACGGACCCGGAGCATCAGAACCACGAATGCCAAGTACTTCTGACTTTAATCCCGATAGACCGTCAACTAGTAGGGATGATTTTTGGAATAGAGGCGGCGTTGTTCCACCTGACGAAGCTTATAGAAAAGTAAGAAGCGGTGTAAACGCATTACAGAAGCACACCGTGCAATTGACGAATCTTTGGCTGCGAGGGAATCGCACAACAATGAGAGAATTACGCGGGATGTGGGAAAATTTACGCCGGCGTATACTTATGTTACATAGGGAAACAGGAAGACAAGATGTTCCCAGTTATTATACTAGACCCTTATTAGATCGGTGCATGATGCTGACCGAAATGACGGATAACCTTACCCGCACTGCAAGAAACCTAAGGAATAATGCAAGAAATGATGATAATGACAGACATTCGACTGGAAATCGTAATGCGCCTCAGAATACTAACAATGCAAATAATAATCACACAGAAACTGAACAAAATACATCTAATGACAATGCTACCGAGAGTCGTCCATCTCAAGGGGGAAGGTCTTCTAACGCAAGGGTTTCACCTAATACCCGATTTTCTCCACCTTTGAGAAGAAGACTACAAACGAATTATCGTTGGCGTGCAGAAGATGAACTTAGGAGGCGATCACGAAATCCTGCCACAAATCGTTTGGCTCCGCGCTATATCAATCGATCCCGCAGAGACTTCGCGCGCGCGATTGAAATTAGTGCCACACGACATGAAATACGCATGAGAGCCATGCAAGTATTGTCAGTTATGTTTAATATGATGATGATGTGTCTCGAAGAGCGCGGCCTCAGTCAACTCATCATTAATATGTTGAGGACGCTTAAAAGAGCACTAGCGTTGACTTGCTTAATCGTGATGTCAAACAGGAATAATGGAAGAACAGCCACAAGCCAAGCTTCTACACCGCAACGTGTGGAATCCCTCGACGTCGTTCGTATTCAGAACGTTGAGCATAATGTGGACGTGAACGTCGATGGCCCCGACGAACTGGCGCCTGCTAGTAACTTACAGCGTGTTGCTGAACCGGTTGCGCAAGGACTACAACAAACTACCAAACATACCAAAACTGAAAATGCTGAAAAACCGTCAACATCTCAGACTGAAAGTGTCGAAAAAAGGAATAAAAATAAGAGACCACATGAAGAAACGACACAAACAACTTCATCTTCATTTAGTAGAATTTCACAAAGGTATAGCAATCGTCTTGCCGTCCAAATAGCCGCAGCCAACAGAAATAATTCAATAACAGCAAGAAATAGACGAGATCTGTACATGGAAAGTAGAAGGCAGAAAGCTCTGCATCGAACAAATCCAACTGCACATCCACTCATTAAAAAGAGGATTTTACCTCCAGTATCTAATTATAGAATACCGGCACTGCGAAGTTTACCTTTCAGACCCAGCGTGTCGAGATTCAGAAGCCCGAGAATCGACCCGCAAAATAATGAGCCTGTGGCCGGGCCCTCTTATGCTCCACCATCCGGTGACAATCCTAATCTTCAGGAATCACCTGGAAGTGAATTGATGAACGAGTTTGAGCATAGAGTAAATTTTATACGCATAGCTCACATGCAGGCTGTGAGGCTTAGAAATGCGGCCAGAAACAGATTCAGACGCTTGCAGACAATCAGGCTGTACACACCGTCGTCGGTCCGGGAGATGTTCTCGCTGCAGGCGAACAACAATGGCGACACCCCGCCGGGCAGTGCGTCACCGGGCCCGAGCGGCACGGGCCCGGGGGGCGGGGCGGGGCCCAGCGCCGGGGGCGGGGCGGAGCCGGATGCCGGAGGCGGGGCGGAGGGGGCGCGTCACCCGCTGGCCATGTTCCGGCCGCACATCCTGTCGTCGCGGGCGGAGCCGGCGGCGCGCGAGGAGCTCAGCCACCAGTTCCACACCGTGCTGAACAACGTCGCCATGCCGCTCATGCACATGAGCGACCTGCCCTACAGAGAAGACGCCGGCTCCGCCCAGCGCCTGCCCAGGATACACGAATATCTGCAACCCATCATCTTGGCTCAAGTAAATAAAGCAGTAATACGTGTTCTAATATGTTCCATGATCGTCGTCAAATTGGTGTAACTGGTCTCTGTGGTGACAGAACGCGATGGTGGTGGACGAGGAGGGCGCGGCGGGCGAGGGCGGCGGGGCGCGGCGCATGGCGGGCATGGCGGGCCTGCTGGACGCCGGGATCATCTCCGAGGCGCTGCCCGCGCCCTCGCACCGCGTGCAGGCCTGGGACTTCACCACCGGCAACACGCCCGAAATATCTGATAGTACGACATTTCATTTTTCACTGTAGGCTTTCTTTTTAATATCGAGCAAAACAACGCCAATAAAACAAATTTCTTGTTTGGGAGCCTCCCTTAAATATTTATTTTATTCTGTTTATAGTATTTGTTGTTATAGCGGCAACATAAATACACCATCTGTGAAAATTTCAACTGTCTAGTTATCACGGTTCATGAGATACCAGATAGACAGTGGAGTCTTAGTAATAGGGTCCCGTTTTTACCCTTTCTGTACGGACTCCTAAAAACAAACACAAACATCATATTCCCATATTCAAACTGTTGTTTTTATGTTATCAGGTACCAAGAATGTAGTAGTACAGCGATGCAGAATTCATAATGACGCTAGTATCGACATATCTAAGGATGGCAGGCTCTTGGTGGCGCTCCTTCCTGTGCCCAGATTAAGAAACACGAACCATTGGCTAGGTAAGTAAATATTCCAAGGATGTAAAATAGTGCAAGGCGTGGAACATGGGCGTAACTGCTTATATAGTAGCAGCACACACAGCGGCAACCGGGGATTCAATGTAATATAAAAAGTGGCAGAATGTAAGAATAGAATTAGTATGTCTAACTAAACTAAACTACATATAATACACACAACATAGAAGATGATGATAAAGTAAATCACATCTAGTTTATTAATCTTTACACAGGGTGCAAAGAAAACTAGAAATCACCAAGTTTTTTGTAACGCTTATTTTAAAATATATAAACTAGTAACAATATTATTTTTTACAGCTAAATGATGACGTCAATTTTATGACACTAGGAACTATACAAAACAAACAAAAAAGGTTATCCTTCCTAACAACAAACAAAAAAAAAACTTCCAGAATTACTCTTCTTCAAGAGTCAAGCAGCTAGTGCATGTTGGCACTACATGCTCTAAACACAAATATTTCTTGCAATGGTGGCAAGTATATCATGTATTTTGGTTCTTTAGCTTTCCGTACGTATTGTACTGACCATTTCTTGAAGGTCCGGCAGCATGCCCAGGTTCGTCATCAAACTTCAAAATTTCCGCAAGCCCTTGTCTCAACAATCGAGGCAAGTTCAACTGAGCCTGCTTTCGGATATAAAGTGCAATTTGTTTATCCAACTAATCATACTATCAAAATAAAACTAAAAACAAATGCATACCAAAAAGTGAAAATTTAAATAAATATGTATATTTGACTTACCTACGTAATTGTTGGTGACCCCGGTCTCACACTCCAGGTTGGCACCAAGATGGTGCCTCCTGACTTTAGGTTTAGTTTGTAAGTAAAGCATCTCAAGTTGAGATGCTTTACTCTAACTGTTGAGATTCTCAACAGTTAACTGGTACCGTCTGTTACAAATTTCAAAATGGTGGCTGTATCACTGCATAATTGCGTATACACATGTTTGTAACATCTTTTCCATTTTTAATTTGCATTTCGGTTGACTTCCAGAAAGTACCTACGATAAGTGATAATAAGCCAATTCCGCTTAAAATGGTTTCATTACCGTTGATAAGTGGTTGCACCAAATAATAATCCTCTGTTGCTATCCATCCAGTACCTACCTATACTATCTATTAACTATAGCTAGCTATAGACGCTGTAATAGTTCGGGAACAAATCGTAGACGGCGCCACTGCGCTTGTTGGCATATATGCCGTAAGAGAGCACACACAAGGAAAGTATACGAAATCACAACTCAATTCGATGGCGGTTAAAAAAGTTTTTCGACTTTTTCGAATCATCCGGTTTTAGGCGTTGCCCTAGGTGAACGACAAACGCGAAAATGCGACGTGACGCGTAAATGTCAAATAGTCGTTGTATGTACTTGTGGCCTACGTAGTCGCCATTATCAATGTGCGACCCAACGCGGCAAGTGCGGATTTGTTTTTTGCGCGACGAGACGCGACCCAATAGTTTATTAATAATTAAATATTTACTATTGTTACCAGTTTTTTCTTACCTTAAAATAAAGTCAATAACAACCTCTCGTCAATAGAAATAGGTTTTTGAAAGTTTGATAATGATAGTTAAATAATAGGTTTATCTGCAATAAAATAATCGAAAGTGCTTGGTCACAATACTCTTTAAATAAGTAAACGTGGATTTAGTTTCGGATATAAATGATGAAATTCCAAACTTATTTCTTTCTATACCCTGTTCACAATAAGATTAGACATAAACACAAACCTTTTTACAGTCCCTTCAACCGATTTTGTCTTCTATTCCGTAGGCTTAAGGATGACATTAGAGGCAAAAAAGTGGTTACAAATGTTTACTGCAGTTGCCATTTGTCATGCTACCAACGCAATAAAGTCAAAATCGGTTGAACGGACTGTAAAAAAGGTTTGTGTAAATGTCTAATCTTATTGTGAACAGGGTATAAATAAGTACAATGACTACCTAGGACAAACGTCGCGTGAAGTATTGGTCGTATTACATCGCATCGCGTCGCGTTGTGTCTGGTCGCTCATCTAGGACAACGCCTGAGCGACAGAACTTAGGCCGCATTATCACTTACGATCAGGTGAATTGCGGTCAAACGCAAGCCTATTTAATAGTAAAAAAAAAAAAAAAAGAACGCGACGTGATGCGACCAATACTTCACGCGACGTGTGTCCTACTTTGTAGTCATTGTATTTAGAAAGAAATAATCCACGTTTATTTAAAGAGTATTGTGGCTTATTACCAAGTACTTTCGATTATATTATATTATTGCTTATTTATATTGTTGCAGCTGTTATATTTAACTATCAATAACCAATGTTCAAAAACATATTTCTATTGGTTATTATTAAACTATTGCGTCACGTCTCGTCGCCCAAAAAACAAATCCGCACTTCGCCGCGTTTCGTCGCACACGACAACGTAGGCCACAAATACATACAACGACTATTTGACATTTTCGCGTCGCGTCGCCTTACCGCGTTTGTCGTTCACCTAGGACAACGGGTCACAGACGGCGGGATAATGGTAACATTTCTTGTTCGAGCTGGCTTCCTTTCATATGTGGCGGTACGTGTTTCGCTGTATATTTTGCCGGGAGTATTAAAGCGGAGGGAGTCGAACTATGTGTGGGTGCAGGTGTGTACTCGCTGGAGTGGGCGCGGCTGGGCCAGTGCCTGCACACGGCGGTGCTGGAGCAGAGCGCGGTGTCGGTGGCGCTGTCGCCGACGGCGCGCCACCTGGCCGTGGGGCTGGGCTCGCGGCGCTTCACCACGGCGCCGCACGCCAGGACCAACGTCATCGCGCTGCTATACCGACTCGAGCCGTTCGGTATGTACCTACTTACATTCTACCACAGCTTTTTAGGGTTCCGTAGCCAAATGACAAAAAACGGAACCCTTATAGATTCATCATGTCTGTCTGTCCGTCCGTATGTCACAGCCACTTTTTTCCGAAACTATAAAAACTGTACTGTTATGTGAACCGCAATAAGATTTTCGCACAAAAATAGAAAAAAGAACAATAAATTTTGGGGGTTCCCCATACTTAGAACTGAAACTCATTTTTTTTTTTTCATCAATCCCATACTTGTGGGCTATCTATGGATAGGTCTTCAAAAATGGTATTGAGGTTCCTAATATCATTTTTTTCTAAACTGCATAGTTTGCGCGAGAAACACTTCCAAAGTGGTAAAATGTTTGTCCCCCTCCCTGTAACTTCTAAAATAAGAGAATGATAAAACTAAAAAAAATATATGATGTGCATTACCATGTAAACTTCCACCGAAAATTGGTTTGAATGAGATCTAGCAAGTAGTTTTTTTTAATACGTCATAAATCATAAAACGCAATTTACCTTTCAAATAAGAATTTTTATATTATGTTACTTGCTGCTACGGAACCCTTCATGGGCGAGTCCGACTCGCACTTGGCCGCTTTTTTTATTTTGCACCATAGAATTAATTTAACTAGCAAATTGATTTAAATAAATAATAGTACATACTAAACAAAGTTTACAGGAACCAAGTTAGCACAAGCAGCGACAAAAGACGCTGAGCATGTCAACGTTCCACATTGACGTTAAGAGCGCCCATCCCGTCATAGTTCCCATACAAACGCTCTTACGTGATTACGGCGTTATAACAAATTTTCCTCCAAATATCTTGTGGTTAATATCTAGGTTCCTATGTAACGAAAGAGCAACTTTTTTGAGAAACAAATTCAGTAAACACGTCCGAAAATCAGCTTTATTGCACAATTAATTAACTTTAGCCGTTCATAATTAATGCACTCATACATTGAAAAAATAAAATAGCAGCTTCATAAAAACCTTGCACATTTAATGGAGATTCTAAATTACACAACATTGTTACCAAAAACTAGTAAGGTTTTTTCAAAAACACGTATTTCTTGGAACATGTTTTGTGAAATTGCCGCGCGCCAATTTTCATGCGATATTATCGCGTTCTACCTCACTCTTTTGTTTTCTAAAATGTTGGATGAAACAAAAAAAATCAATAACGCTCGCGTTGAAGTTCGGCCGATGGGGAAGGTCGCTCATACGGTCATACCCAATAGTCTCCAATTTTGGCATAATGGTGATTGAAAAACCTATCTATCTATAGTTATAACGTCCCAATTATCTATTAAACATGGAGTTGCGGACACCAGCCCGTCATAATACTACTACTACTACTACTACTAAACATTATGGAATCATACGCGTTATTTATCGATGCGAAGGTCTATGGCTTACTCTGGATAGCTATTTGTATGAAAAAGCCAAAGTATGTGTCCTAATAACGTGTTGACAACTCTTTGTTTGATATGACGGTAACTAATGGTAAGAGATTTGTTTAGCCGCCGAATTGTAGGGTTAAATGGTTTGCTTTTAAAATACACTATAGTTATAATCTCATGAAACATGACCGATTTAAATGAAAGTACTGAATTTAAATAAAATGTAACATATAACTAAATCCATTCATTTAATACTTAAAACATACAGTAGTTTTTTTATAAAAATCACGTTGTTTATGGTAATGTTGGTTGTAACGAATCGCACAGGAGGGCCACCTATCTATTGTTTCATTATTGATGATTGTGAGACGCCTTTCAAAAGCACAGATAGAAACATACTGTCTTCCATCAGTAGTGATCTACCTTTCAGTGAAGGTTGGTCAATTGGTTGGTTGGATTGTTTGTTGGTTGATTGAATTGATTGAATTGGTGAATTGGGTCAGCCATAAAGCAACAATCTTCACTGAATAGCTTAAGCCCCAATTGGTATTGGTATGGTACGGTTGGTATAACGGGCAGGTGTCCGCAACTTCACGTCTCAGCGCGTATTTTGTGTACAGGCGGTAAATCATTCGATCCACCCCAGCTCCTCGAGAAAGGCCAGCAGCACCTTGACGTTGCTGGGGATCTCCCGTAGGTTACCTGGTGTAAAAGCCTCACGTGGCCGTACGTAAGTACGCAAATGACCAGGTACCTACAGGCTGGCAGATAGATCAACTACTTTAGAAAGCGCTAGCAGTTAAGCAAGTTACTTTATTACGACCGAACGGAAGTAATCAAAGGCATATGCGTGAGATTGCGAACGTCAAACGTCTTCCGTGAATGTTTGAACATTTCTGGAAATGTTACTGATTTTTTTACTGGTCTATGTATATTTTATAAGTTAGTCTACTATTACTCGTTAACCAGGAAAGCGTACTTAGTTGAATCTTTTTTCAGATGTTTTGAAGGTTCGTTCAAAACATCTGAAAAAAGCTGGTAGGGAAGGGAAACTTGACCCTAACAAAAATGAACACTTCGAAATTTAATCCTTAATTTAAAAAATGGCCGTAACAAACTCATAATAATTTTAAAAGATCACTTCCACTTTACGAGGGGAAGTACCAATTTTTTTTTTTAATTTTAGTCTACCGCTTTGTCTGTATGATCAACATTCATCTCCTTGCCTAATTACAGCCTTCTAGTATTTATATCCTAAGCTAAGTCACGGATAGACAGACTGACACTACTGACAGACATTGTGAAAATATAAGAGTTCCTTGGTATACTACAGAACCCTAAAAACCCAGGTTGATGGATAGAAGCAAACCACGGAAATGACAAGTTCAACGCTTTTGTTGCTATCATCAATCAATCATTGTTCCACAACCATAGAGATGAAGGAATATAACACGAATACCAACATCCCTTTTCGCAATGGACACCAGAGTTCTTTGGTCCAATCATAAACACGTTTTATAAAATTGATACTAAACCCGTACTTTTGTTTGAATTTTTAGAAAGTTCCAGCCGCACGGGATTGTCTCCTATCAAAGAGTTGGAACAGAATTGGGAGCATGGCTTCACTAGCCTAAACTGCCTACGCTGGGCTCCTCAACCTGGCCAAGGACTTGTCTATGCAAACAACACTGGACAACTCATTATTATGAGCTAAGTAGAAATGTCATGACATATGTTTATGTAAAGATGTCCAAACACAAAGCCATGAATGCTGTATGTCACTGCCTCACTGACTGCTCTTCTAGTGTCATTCAGTAAATTCATTCTTACGCATTTGTGGCAAGTTCATGTTTATAACTAACTCCTTTAAGTTCATGTCTGTTTATATTTTATAATAAAATGAATGTCAAGTTGTATTTAAAAAAAATACATTAATGTTAGGATAGACTAATCATAGATTGTTTGATTGTAAGTCAATCCGATTTTAAAATACATACATAGTTTTAATGTCCAATGCCAATGTTCTTTAAATTGTAATTGATCTCGTGAGTCATTGGATTGGAACTGATTGTGCAACATATTATAATATCTTTGGTGTAATAACAGAAACCTGATTGTTACGGTTATTGTTCCAAACTAGAGTTGAAACTTTGATACTTGTATTACTTATCGCATTATTAATGTTGAACTACATTCATTAAGGGGTGAGTGAGACATGTACCATATATACTACTCAAAACAAAATAAGGGCCACAAGGTATTTTGTCTGTACCATGAAAATAATAAAACCAATATAATTTTTTTGTCTCCATAACGAAAACTAATGTTGTTTTTACCATGTAGACCAATAAATTTATTCAAATAATAATGATTAAAATGTTTATTTGCTTTTGAAAGAAAAAACACATTTTAGGTTAAAAATAAAAACAACGTAAAGTTACTGAAAACAAAAGAAAATACTCCATGCTCATCTTTTAGTAACGGGTATGCTCCCCTCGTTTAGCTACGCTCTCCTGAAGCCTGGAGTGCATGCTCTCAATCAAATGCCTGACATTTTCCATTGGAATCTCTTCCCAGGTCCTTTTCACAGCGTTGCTGATTGCGTATGAGTTGCTGTTGGTTGTGGATTTCCTGATCAACGTCTCTAACTCTTCGTTTCAACTGATCCCACATGTGCTCTATTGGATTTAAGTCCGGACTGTTCGCCGGCCACGGCAAGACTTGAATTTGAGAGTCTTCCAGTACAAACCGAGTCGCTTGAGTCGTGTGTGCACGAGCATTTTCTTGCATCAAGATTAATCCAGGACCCGCTCGCTGTGCAAATGGGATCACATGTGGTCTGACAACTTCCTCAATATACCGCTGAGCAGTAACAGTACCCTCATTTAAAATAGCGAGCGCAGTTTTGCCGTGTAAGCTTATCCCGCCCCAAATCATTACATTTGGACCACCAAAACGATCGACTTCATGGATGCAGGCTTCTGAAAATCTCTCGCCGCGTCTTCTCCATACTCTAATACGCCGATCGTCGTTAAAAAAATTAACTTTGCATTCGTCTGTGAAGAGCACAATAAAAAAATAAATTACACCAGAATGAAAAAATACCTCATGGTCCTTATTTTGTTTTGAGTAGTGTATATACATGGTTCAAAATATATATTTATCGCCAGTCTTTAGATATTTAATCTCTTAGTAATAATCTGAAATTCTGAAAATTCATAGTACTATATTATCTACTACATCAGTATATATTTTAAGTTTTTTTCTTTTATATATATATATATGTTTCTGTTATTATAATACTCTGTCTTCGGTAGTTGAAACAAAATAATTATGTTAAGTTTGTATTAAAAAATACAATTATATAAAACTGCAAAATGCAATCATGTTTCGATCTCTAAATTATTTTTAATTTTCTTTCGATTTTCGTTAATTTAAGAAAAAAAATTGCGAAGGTAGTGTGATTTCTGTTCTTCCATATCAATGCCATTTCTTCAGTCAAAGAAGTTATACTGCTGACAATATAATAATTAATAATGCAACTCTTTTCTTCGTTTCTTTCCTTAAACAATTTTTTAAAACCCATCTGTCATTGTAGACTGGGTTTGCACTGCACGTATTGGGTTATACGTCTTACCAACATTATTAAACTTACTGTTCCAGTTTGTGTTCAATACGTTTGGATGAGATAATCTAGTTATCTGACTAGTTGCGTTTAATTATTCCTTACACAAGAAAAAGCCGGAGCCGTGTGGCCAGACCTGACTGATTGCCTCCGCGATAGTGATGGTTACAGATAGGCTGATCTAATGATGATCGTTGCAACTGGGGTAAGATGGATAGTTATTTGGAAATACAAGTAAGGGTCGCTATAGTATACTTAACTTGGCCTATTGAGTTGGATTTTTTAATAACAACAATATAAAAAAGATTATATTAATAATGACGAACCGAATGCGCCGACCGCTTATGTGCATTCTAAACGCTTTTTCGTAATCGAGACGAGAGTACGAACGCACTCGTGTGGCGGCCGGACTTTAAGCTAGTGAGATTTTGCGCGCTTGGTGGCTCGCGTGTTTCCATCGATAACTGCGGGATAATACACTTCACGTGTTTAGAGCTTCTGAGGATCATATTTATTTACTTACATCAATTTTGGTTTACTTTTATTTATTTACCTATTACTTTTTTTGGGAGACGCTAGTTTCAAAATAATTGAGATAGGTACGAATTATTTTTAAGCGATATTTAATTTTTTAAACGACGCACCGGTTTTTCTTGTGGAATCAAATCATCGGAATAAATAGAATGATTCAAGACAAGAGGAAGGTTTATACGTATAATTTGATCTACATTGCACCCTTGCGAAGCCGGGGCGAGTCCGTAGTACCTAGTACCTGTAATGGACTGAATGCGAAACTGTGACTGACACTGGCTTGGCCACCATCAGGGATTTTAATTTTAATAACACTAAAAATTTGTCTCTTATTAGTCGAAATTTGTCGCCAAATATCAGAATTTGTCGGTCACTGGTTCAAAAGATATAAGGGTTTATAGGTGGCCGATCTGGAGTCTCCCCAGCCTGGCCACATTTATATCTCAAAAACTAGGGCACCTAGCGAAGTTCCAAACTGTGTGTTCCAAATTTAATCGCTAATTAGTCGCAATTTGTCGCAAATAGTTCAAGAGCTAGATCGAAGAGATTGTCGTGAACTCTTCGATCTAGCTCTTGGACTATACTTACTGATTGAACTCATTATATCTTCTAAACTAAGACCCGATTAAATCTGTGACTTGGCGACTGATTCCGACTAATTGGCGACAAAATATGTGAGAAAACAGATCTTCGCTAGGTTCCTTAGTTTTTGAGATATAAATGTGGCCAAGCTGGGGAGATTTTCTCCAGATCGGCCACCAATAAACCCTTATCTTTTGAACCAGTGGCCGACAAATTCTGATAAATTTGGCGATAAATTTCGACTAATTAGCGACAATTTTTTTGTGTTATCAAAATTAAAATCCCTGATGGTGGCCAAGCCAGTGTCAGTCACACCAAGGCGTAACGCGCGGCCAGCAGCCACATGCGACAGGCGTGTGTACTGCGCTCGCGTCACATTTGCAATTCAGGTGACGCAGGGCACGTTTTGCCTCAGTCGTATTGCAAAATACAAAAACACACATGGTTGTGTGCTAAGAGTGTTTTCCCGCGGCCAAACAGACTCGAAGGGGATATAATATACCTAATGATTTATCGTAAAGTGTTGAATTGAACTACTTTATTTAATTAACATACGTTTCTACAATGTGTTTTGTTATTCAACATGACTGATGACAAAAACTAGTCTGTCACACAAAGATACTTAGGGTAGGTACTACATGATAGGTGTGTGTATACTTGTTCGTGAGTGAAGAGAACATAACTAACAAACAAAGTTTACCTTTTCCACTTGTTGATTTATTCCAACTTTAACACGTATTCAGGATTTCAGGCGTCTCAGACTGAGACAGATACTAAATATCGGTTGATTTTCAGTGTGAAAAAATCGACCGATATTTAGTAACTGTAACTCCTTCACAATCAAGGAGACAGACAGAAACTTGGTTGATGTTGTTCCCCTAAATAATAAAAAAAGTTGCTCTCTTGTCTAGGATTTGATACCAATATTCTAATAAGCATAAAGCAACGTATATCTTAGTGAGGGAGAGGTGGTATTAGTTTGGGTGATATCCAACGTCCACGATGTGTGTACTGAATTGATTTTATCTCTCAATGTTAAAATCAGAACTTCAGATCGTATCGTAAGTAGTACTTACTTGTAATGAAAGTATAAGCTGTTATAAACAAATAAATAAACTCTTCTGTCGTGATGATATTATCAATTATTATTGTGAGTCACTACATAATAGAATTTCTATCTAACGAGATAGCATTACGTATCCGCCAAAAATCAAACTTTACACAAATTGCAAGTTTTTATATTTTAAGCTGAATATTGTTAATCGATTATTAGATCCGTGGTGGACAGGCGAGAAAAAATATTACTCGTTTACTATTTTAAAATAAGGTACGAAATCTGGATAGCAACTAAAATAGTACTTATATTTTAGCCTTACCAGATATTACTTGAAGACGATTCTATGTACTAGATATTTTAGAAGACAATTTATGTGCTGATGGATCTATAGAATCTTTATCATATGCCCTAAATAAAAAAATAAAAATTTCTTATGTTACAAATTGGGTTTCCTAACATTCCCGTGAACATAGGTAGCTATTAAATTCATATAATTATAATCAGAGTTAAAATGTTGAGTTACTATATCATTTCTTAATTTCTATTAAAATAAGGTATAATTTTTTTACTATTTAAATATATACCTATATATATGTATCAGTTTAAGAGAATGGTTACCGCAATATTTTCTATATCCATAAGATTGATGGTAAATATAATATTCGAACTAATACTGGTATTTTGCGCGTCTTTCTATTAAATTTATTTGTAGTCTATGACACGATCGTGTCTACTTGAGTTTTTAGTTGCAGTCGTTTAAGTAGTTTTCCCCAACTTAGCTTTGAGTAGGTGGTCGTAGCTACAGTGCGAATAATAACCAGTTACTGGTATTTACTAGACCTAGTAGTTATCACAATTATTACGCAAATATTTTTATACGGTCAAATTAAATTACCTTGCGAAACTTTGCAGACATAGTGGGTAGATATGGATATGCGATAATGGCAAAAAATAAGAATATAATTTATGATACATTAATAATTTCAAGTACCTACAACTGATTACGGGGTGGACGACCTGCAATGCTATTCTGTTACAATCTCCCTCGGTGAACACCAAGGTGCAGTGAGCTGTCATTCGATTGTAGTGCTTTGTAAATCCCTAGCAACGGGACAGATGACAGCTTACTTCACCTGGGTGTTCACCGAGAGAGATTGTAACAGAATAGACATACAGTATGTCAGATTCTAATACAATCTCCCTCTGTGAACACCAAGGTGAAGTGAACTGTCATCCGCCCGTCTGCTTTGGCAATCCCTAGCTTCGCGACGGATGACAGCTCACTTCACCTAGGTGTTCACCGAGGGAGATTGTAACAGAATAGCACTGCTGGTAGTGTAAATTTTACTTGTGTTGATTTCGGGGCCCATGCAGTGTGTAGTTTCGTCAGTTAATTTATTTTCACTGTATAGATAGACGCTAAAGACTTTAAATAAGTAGGTAGGTACATCATACCAACGCTTTATATAACAATGTTTGACCGATCGTTCATTGCTAATCATTCACTGCTTGTAGGATCTTACTGATACTGATTAAATAATAACCATGGTACTGACCTGATCTGATTTAATATCAGATTATAAATTTTTCGTAGATTTTAAAAACTAATACATTTCAAAACAATAAGTTCCCAATGCTGTTTAGCATAATCTTTTTTTGTTGTGTAAATAATTTGTCCTTCAAATATTTTGTGATAATTGTAAGTTAAATAACTGTACAGTTTTTATAAATAAGATTCTGTGTACAGATCACTTGTGTCTAATAAAATCCTAATAGATGGCAGAAGTGTTTAATTTTATAACAACTAACCTAACCCAGTCATAATTATTACTAACTAATTAGAAATAATAATTGAAATGATATAAATATTGTATTTATTCAGTTCAAGAATGTAATTGCTATTGATGCTAACAAAATAATCATTGAAAATTAAACTATGGTACAGTAATTTTGAAACTTAAAGATACCTTTAAAAAAATATTTTTTTTGCTTAATAAAAAATACCTGTGTAAATTTTGCAAATATGTATTAAATCATCTGAATTAATACTAAGCATGGAACAAAATTATGTTAACAACATTGAAGTATTGTTTGTGTACAAAGTAAATAATGATAATATTTCTGAATGTAATTAAAACCAATACTGATAAGAGTGAATATACATAATACAATATAAAATATATTTACCTTTACATTCAACAATTTATAGATCTGATATTGATTTAAAATACAAAAAATAACCACTAAAAAATGCTCCAATTAAAAATGTCATACATATATACAAATCTTCTGGAAAGATCACCGTTACTTGTTTTATTTCGTCATATCCAAAGAAAAAACTTAGGGAACTTGCAGACCAATGTGACAAAATATAATGATAAATAATTCGACTGTGACTCTTTCAAGCTGTCACAAAACACGTCATAAAAACTAAAAATGGTTTTAACAACTTACAAAAGATATAAGTCAAACCATAAGTAACACTAATTTCTACAATTGTTTATTAAAAATGTTAATTTGCTCGTAGCACAAATATACTTTCCCTGACTCATCACAGACCAAATGTAAAATCTATTTAGATTTCCAATGTTTATTACTGAACCTTGTGTCTTAGCGGCGCCGCACAACACCCTCTGGTGACTTAGAAGCATTTAAATATAATAGCATCTATAACTAACTTCTTTCTGAGGAGGAAGTGGCAATTTAATGAAATGCAATAATTGTTAGTGTTCTGAGGGCTTGAGTTCTTTAATTTGCTTTATAAGGTAAGCTTTCTCATCATTGAACTGCTCATCCTCAGAACGATCCGTGTGGAATTTGGTAAGGAAGTCAACCAATTTATCTTGATTCCTTAGCAAGATATCCAATATTGGTTTAGGTTTATTAGGGTTGGCTACAAATACCTGAAACAATAATAAAGAAATAGTCAACTTGCTAATGTAAACTATAATATTTTAACACTAAATTAAAATAAGTACCTTAAAAACATGGAAAGCCTCAAACTGTATATTACGTGACTTCTCTTTAAGCATATTCATCATTAGCTTTAGATTATCCGGGTTAGTGATGTAACGTGTCATTATGGAGAAGTTGTGGCGGTCCAGTAACAACTCTCCCAGTAGCTTCAGGCTCTGCCGTCGAGTCACATAATTCTCAGAGTTGAGCAGGCGCTGATAATGACTGAACACTTTATCATAGTTTGTTTCTAAAAACTCAGCACACAACATTTTATGTCGCGTTAGCAATTCCTGGAAATAATAATTAAATATGACTTCTTTTGCAACAAGATATTAAGTTTCCTGTGACTAAAAGATGGGTTACCTATCATAAGGTCGAAAAATATTTGACCGAATTTCATTTCACCTAAAACTTTTCAACTTTTCTCGTTTCGTATTTTTTTACTTCGTCGAAGTCACGTCTGCCACTGTATCAGTTGACCTATTATCAAATCGATTTTTTTCGTTGCTTCGACGTTTCATTTGGTCGAAAAACTTTTTACCGAAGTTACACTTAGCCGAAATAACATTTGTTCGAACATTCCTTATACCACTGTTTTAATTACCAATTTAGACCGAACGCCTAGAAGTAAATATGTCTGATATTGATTCAATGATAACCGGTACAATACGGTCAACGTAACTTGGCGCGTCTGAAGTTAGCTGTTTGGCTGCGCAATGGAACTTTTAGGAACGAAATTGTCTACTGCGCAGCTAATCGGCTAACTTCAGACGCGTCAAGTTACGTTGACCGTACTGTACTCTACTCCACAAGAAAAAAAAAATACGTCGTTAAAGATACGAAAAATCAAAAACTTTTGAAAATTAAAGACAATTTGAGTGAAATTAAATATTTGAAATAGCTTTCAAAACTAATGTATTTATTACACTGGTGTTATAGAGAGCTAATTTCAGTTTAGTTTCCTACTATTTTGTTTCATTAATTATTTAAATGTAATGGCACTTAAGGCGCGTCCCTGTGCAAAACGCAGCGCTAGCCGTTTTTTGTTCAGTTTTTCGGATCTAAATACTCTGCATCCAAAAGAAATATCAACAAATAAAAAATAGAATTAATTTCTACATAATCTTGACTCCAAAATGGTAGATCTCATTTTTGTTTACGAAGTATAATAGTATTTAACTAATCTCTTCACAACGAAACCACAGAAATGAGAAATAATTATTGAAAACATGCATCTCCTCGGCAAGTAACCATTAATTCGATTTTTTACTAACACTAATGGATAGGCAATTTATTAATGAACATTTTGGTAGATTTTTTTTTTTCAAAATCCCAATATGTGATTTTATCAAGATTTAATTCTAAAATCTGAGCTTATTTTGCTACTGTATCTCTTGCGCGGCGCAGAGGGAACGAACGCTCAAGGTTATTTGCTCAGGGTACCGCCTTAATAAAACAGGTGGTCCCAGTAAGAAGCTTGGAAACAAAGATTCTTGCTTCAAGTATGCAAGCAGGCATGCAACATGCAAGCAGGCATGCAGCATGCAAGCAGGCATGCAGCATGCAAGCAGGCATGCAGCATGCAAGCAGGCATGCAGCATGCAAGTGGGTATGCAGCATGAAAACAAGCATGCTGCATTCTAGCAAGCATGCAGCGTGCAAACAAGAATGAAACATGCAAGCAGGCATGCAGCAAGCATTGTTTCTGTCACGGCTCCGGCGCTACGGGGTCTGGGCGGCCCCACGCGAGCTCATCGTCGCAGATGGTTTTAACGCTCAACACCGCAGCTTTGGCTTGCTGGCCGGCTCCGCCGGCCAGCCACAGCCGCGGCGGCGAGCCTTCAAACCGCCTGCTCCTCAGCTCGCGGGCCGCCCCACCCCTCCGCGCCTACGCGTTTTAAATTACACTCTAGGCGTAGGGCAGACAAGACTGCGTGAAGTCGGTTTTGCAGCGATTCGTTTCTGTCACTAAATTTTGTAACATATTGACTTTTTATGACACTATTTTAATTTAATGTTGAAAATACTACCAAGTAACCGGCTTTATATTTGTGATTAAATAATATTCCGTAAAATGTTGTTCTGAAGGGGTGAAAATATGGCAAATAAATCATTTGGCAAATGAAAATGGTTCAAAAGAGGCTTCGGCCAATAGGAAAAAGTTATTTTGTAAATGGGAGAAACATAGTTCGGTAAAATAATACGTATGGCACACGATACTTCAATGATTTAAAAATATGTCAAATAATGCATATAGCAGAAAAGACGTCGGTCAATAGTTTTCGGTAAAATGAAATTCGGACAAAAATAATTCGGAAATGTGATCGGTTCCCTAAAAGATGTTATAGAATTTGCATTTTGTACAATAAGTCTCCCCCATGGTATACTAGACTATCTTTTGCCCAAAACTTCGTCCGCTTATCATGGATGCAGACGAAGTCGTTAATCAAAATTTCCTTCCCTAGATATCATGCTATCTTCGTACAAAATTTTATCAAAAAGCCATATTGTCGTGAATACGAACACACAGACTGGCAGCTACTTTCGCATTGGAATATAATTTTATAGTTCATTTGCAATAGCATTAGACAGGAGTTGAAAAAGGTTTTTTAAAAGGCACAATTTTGTAACAAAAGTACAATAAACATACAGTTACGATAGGCCCCAAATTTATATAAACTATTTTTACAGCATCTGCCACACTTAATTGTAACCATTTTAATAAAGTACCTTATGAAATTATGTTGAATTTAAAATTACATCATCAATGTTAAAAACCTAAAAAAAGCAGGGATGAACAATACCAGGAACATTATTTGTTTCACTTTAATTCTACCAAATTCAAAATGTTAACTAATCTTGAAATTACTTTTATTTTGTTTATATTATTTTATGTCCAGTACTATCTTAGATCTATCAAAGTTACCTATATTAAATCAATTTTAAGTTTTTTACTTATCTTTAGAATAAAGTGCTTTGCATTCCTGCTTCTACAACCCTCTTTTTTTCTAATGCTATATAAATAAACGGAGTATAAATACATGTAAATAAAAAAACATAAACCATCAATTCAGCACAATAAAATATAAATTAAATAGACTGATTCAGATTTTAAGAAAATGGTCATATAAACAAACCTTAAAAGTAGAAAAGGCATCTGAGGCAATATCAAAAGTGGAAACTTCTACATAACGAAAGAAATTGTAAAAATCATCTGAATACAACATTATTTTAGCCAAAGCCTCATATCGGGCACACTCCCGTAGCATTGTTCCACAGTTGGATGCTATCTCTTGATGTTCATACCTGCAAATCACATAACATTATTACAAAACAATACTATAAGTAGTACTGTACTACATTGACATGATAAACAGACCAGTAATATAAATAGCTTTAGTTATGTGTGTTTGTTAATTTCATTCCAATAAATTAATAGCCTATAATCTTTTTAACCACAGGTATAGATAGACCTAGATAATGCAAGAGCAACTACTTCGCATGCCTAGTTTCGTGCCTAGCTTACATACAAAAATCTAAGTAAAAAAATAAAGTAAATGTTTCCTTCCATCGGTAAGTCATTCTGTGATTTATATTATGCATAATTAATTTAAAAAAAACAATTATTTTTAATTGAATACCCTCAGTAATAACAAATTTAAAAAAAAACAAAACATTGTGACGTCATAACAGGTAGTCAAAAAATGGCACGCTTGGTTTTCATACAGATTGTGATACTTGCGTTATCTAGGGTCTATCTATATCTGTGTATTTAACTTATTATCAATATAAAGTAGTATTTTTAATTGAATATTTTAATATTATTTGTATGTTTATATTTACAACAATATAATATTACCCACCCAGACATCAAAGTAAACAGTATCTCAGGCTTGGTGCATATGTACTCAACTGTGGGAGATCTGGTGCCAATCTGACGTCTAAGCACATTGTTGAACACTTGGGCAACATCCTTCTTGCCTTCAAAGTCGATGCGGTTTAGATTCTATATGCAAATGTCATGACTCATTACACATAATAATACAATAATATTGAAAATTCAGTGATCTTATACTCAAAACGTTTAGATACCTGGATGAGAAGTAGAAGCAAGTTGGTGTTGTACAGTTCCTGAGCTAACTGTGCTACTATGATATCCGTTTGTGGTTCGGCGTCGGATGTGCCATATAGCATGTTCTTTATCAAAACCTATTGACACAAAATCAACACTATAAATTGTCCACTTAATTACCAATAAAAATTTTGACCTCCAAACGGTGTGCAACAAAATACTCACCAGATTTTTGCTTACATCTTCTTGAGCTTTTTCAGCTTTCTTATCACCCCTTTCTAAAGCAGTAACTGCATCTTTTAATGATCTCACAAGCTCCGCTGGGCTCTTTTGAGACTTACCAAAAAGAGGCATAGTAATTCGATAATTAAGACAGATGATCTAAGCAATACTGTCTACATAAGATTGTACCTGTAACCAATGAAACAATGCGTATAATTCCAACACAAAGTCAGATTTTTTATGCGTTTGTTCTAGCTATTTCACGACAATGCAGGAGAAACGAAATATGACCAATAAATAAAATGTTTGCCGACCTGGCGCGAAGACACTATACTTTAAAACAGTATTGAATTTGATTTAAAATTACTTAGAATGATTATAAATCCACGAATAATACTAAATATAACTCACTTTTAGATTAATTATTACAATTTTCCCTAGCAAGACAGACCACACGAAACGAACAGCTGTGATGTCAATAGAAATTTTTATATTGCCAATATAAAAATATATCTATGCGATCTTTTAAGCCAGGCATAGATTCTCAGCGATGGTTTCAAATCAATGGTATAGTGCAGGGATCGGCAACCTTTTGAAACGAAAGAAGGAATCTAACTCCAAACTTTTCGCTATAGGCGCCACTGAACTATACGTAAACACAGTAGTGTTAAATGTCTGTGAACGTAAACAAAGTGACACTTTTTTACTGGGCATTAAAATTATTTTCTTTATATTGAGAAAGTAGTAGTATGCACCAGCGTGTGCATTTGGATGCAACCAAAGGAGATGTTTCATTTTTGTATGAGACTCCGGCCATAACATGTACCTTTTAGGAAAGGTAGGAAACTAACATCTGAATAGAATAAAGTAACATTTTTTTCATAATATCAAATGTTTTTTATGTACATAATAAAAAATTAAAAGCGGTTGACGTTTGCCGTGAGAGTTTAACAGCAATGCGGTTGCAGTTATGACGTTTGTCTAACTTTCAAATTGATATTTGACTGACACTGACGTGACACTCAGTTATGTTTATGTCAAAATAAAATGTCATTTTGAATTTTTCGTTCAGAAGTACTCCTCAGAAAAGAAGAATACATATTTATTTAACGATAAAATCGACACACTTGCTTATATTTATCCGAATAAATGTTCAAAAGAATAATAATAATTGTTAATAGTACAAGAACACATACCTTTCGAACGTAACGTCTACGTGATATAATTTTTTGATGTGACATGATTTCAGAACGAAAGCAGGCTATGCAAACTATGAGACGCCATGTTGAATAAATACGGCAATTATTGAAAAACTATTGCTTTTTGTACATAACAAATCAGGCTTAAATTCACGAAAGAATATTTTTCCTCAATTCTTGGTATTTTTGTCTCTTTTTCGATAAATGTACATCTAATGGCCAAAAATAAAACATGTCCTTTATGTCGGGGTTAATTTATTTCTTAAAGACCAAAAGCTTCATAAGCAATAGTAAATAAAAACTTCAAGTCTACTAGGCACTCAAGACTATGTTGGTCATTTTAGAGCAGAAGATTAAAGGATTGGAGACAGATAAGTGCAAAATTCATTGATTATTACTAGTGTTATTGATATTTGGTTTGAAAACTTTGCTTAATTATGTAGATGGAATATATTTATAAGTAAAGAGACAAGACAGATAATATATATCAAACATTGCTAAGCAACCACCCATCGACACAATATGAAGGTTGTATATCTTCACATCCACGATAATTTTTAGAGCTTGGACAAATCTTGAAGTCCTATTCTACAGCTTAGCAGAGCTTAGCATGTTCAGTCTTGGTCCAAACAATGGCTTCGTAAACTAAACATATCCGCGAATTGCAATTCTGTAGCGATTTGTTTGACAGCGAAGTTTACATTCATTCAGAAAAATACCTACATTCTCGAATGAAGAAATGTTTTGTTCTCCTATGGAACTCATAAGGTGGGTTCTCAGACCACCTTATATCAGACTCATTGTCAACGTAAATTGTCGGTTTATCATTCAGGTCTGTTAAGTCCGTTCATTCCTCCAGGAGCTCTTTTAGCCACAAGCCTTCTCTCGCAGTTTCTGCCATGGCTACGAGTTCGGCCTCCGTTGAGGAAATTGCTACTCTTGGTTATTTTTGGCTTTTCCACATGATGGGGCCGGAGAATAGGAAAATTATCCCAGACGTCGAATGGCCAGTCGTTGTGTCACCACCAAAACCAGCGTCACTGAAACATATCAGCCTCTTCTCCCGAGTTTTGGCGAAGACAAGTCCTTTAGTACTCTTAAGGTATCTAAAAATTCGCTTGACTCTCATCACATCAAACTTAGTAGGACTTTCTGGATGCCTTGACGCAACACTCACAGCGTAACTTTTATCTGACCTTGTAGCGACCATGAGGTATGCTAGGGCTCCTACAGCTTGACGATAGGGAAATGACGAGTTTGATTCATCATCTTCGTCTTCCTCTATGCCAATTTTTACTGCCGGCGCGGGCGTTGCAGCGACTTTGCAGTTAGTCATTCTAAATTTTTCAAGTATCTTCTTAGAATAAGATCTTTGGTTTAAGGTAATACCAAAGATGGTTATCTTTGGTTTTATTAATTTCAAGTCCAAGGAAATAAGACGCCGGTTTTGTGGTTATTTTAAACCTATTTTTCAGCTCTTCTATAAATTTCCTTCCAGCATTTTCACTAGTTGAATCTACGTAAAGCGCAATTAACACTTGTTCACGTAGGTCAGTAAAGGCAAGGATCTTTTGTGCTTTGCTTGAATCCTGAATTTATAAGATACTCTGATATGCAGACATTCCAGCATGGAGGATCTTGTTTCAGCCCATAGAGGTTGCGTTTAAGTTTGCACACTTTCTTAGTGCCATCACTGAATCCCTCTGGCTGCTTCATAAAGATTTCCTCTTTTACAGCTCCGTTTAGAAACGCAGTCGATACATCGAACTGTTCAAGTACCAAGTTTTCTCGAGCAGCTATTCCTAAGACAGCTGTTATAGTACTGAGGCGGGCTATCGGGCTGAAAGTCTTCTGATAATCAACGCCAGGTTTTTGTGAAAAACCTTTATCTACCAATCTGGCCTTGTGTCGCTCAATTGTACCATCTGGATTGTACTTTATTTTGTAGTTTTTTTCGGAGGGTCGACTAATTCCCAAGTCTTCTTTCAATGATTCCATTTCATTTTACATAGCCTCTAACCATTTGACCTCCTTGCTATTCATAGCATCTTTAAACGTTTGAGGCTCTGTTTCATTCTCCATATCCATGGCTGCCGTAATATAATCCTCAAATATTTTAGGGCTGTCAATCTGTGATCTACCACGGAGATTGTATGATCTCCGTTCTTCTGGGACAAGAACGGATGCACCGACATCTATGTCGTTTTCATTTGGTTGATCAGCAGTTTCACTGCGGTCATCAATCTCGAGAGTGTCATAATACAACTCATTATTTTCATTGTGTATAGGTACCTCGTTAGAGCTTGCAATAACATTATCTTGTACTGCTTGCTGTCTACTAGCATTTTCTTTTGTAGTACCTTTTATATATATTATTATTTCTGTTTCATATAGTTCATTGTCAGTCTCATTTAATCGCTTGTGATCATTTAATTCTTGAAAGGTAACAAAAATTACAGTTTTACCATCATTACCATCTGAAACTTCCGAGTAACCAGCGAACATACCAAAAATTGCCTTTGAAGCAAAGAAGTTGTTTCAAAATGTATGGAGCCTGGGCCCACTCTTTGTACATCATACTTAAAAATAGGGAAACACATTTTAAATAGTTCTCAATTGTCCAATTACCTTAAAATAGCTTTGTGAGCAGGTAAAATACAAGAAATTACGCTTGAAATTGCAACACATAACAAAAAACAGTAATGGCGGTAAGCTGTCATTTTGATTGATTAATGGCGTTTGACATTTATAACTCTGATTTTCTACGTCGATTTGTGGATAGTCTTTGGTACGTCATTACTACATTCTGTAGCATTGGCTCTATGTCTGTCAACATTATTATTTTTGGTTTGGAGATAATATAGACCATCATCTTCTCTCACTGCTTGCATTTGTATTCCTCGCTTGTGATCATTAATTATTGCCTTCTTAGTGAACAGAATAGTGAGTCCTACATCAGTCATTTTCCCAACAGATAGAAGATTAGCACACAGGCTTGGTACATAAAATGCATCAGTTATTGTAATTTTTCCTTCTTCAATATCTATTTCTGCAGGCTCTGACCCTTTTATCTCTGCAGTTATGTCCTTTGATGCGAGTTTAAGGGTTTTTGAAATTTTCTTCATCATTAAAAGGCTTATCCGAAAATGTCATATGTGACGTACATCCACTATGTACGTCACATATGACATTTTCGGATAAGCCTTTTAATGATGAAGAAAATTTCAAAAACCCTTAAACTCGCATCAAAGGACATAACTGCAGAGATAAAAGGGTCAAGTCAAGTATCAAGTCAAGTATCCAGCATTTTTGGGTTTTGTCATTTATGAAGTAGCTAGGGGGGTTTGCAGTTGATGACGCTGTCTTTACTACAACACAGCAGCACTACAAAACAGTTTATTTCAAAGATAAGTTAAAACTATTTTAATTAAACTTATTTTAGCATAATTTTGATAAATAGATATAATATACTACTAAATATGGACGTATAATAATACAAACAGAATAAAAGTACTTTAAAGATTAGATAACATTTTAAATTACGAATAACGTTCCGAATATTATTCATCCCTGCTTCTGTTAGGTTTTTAGCATTGACACTGTAATTTTAAATTGGAATTAATTATACAATTAAATGAAAGCCACATACTATTAAAAGACAAATTATTAAAATGGTTACAAATACACTCTACAGCTACTGTAAAAATAGATTATAATAAATTCGGTGTCTATCGTAACTTTAACATGTTTATTTATGACTTTTGTTACAAAGTGTGCATTAAAAAGAACCTTTTTTAACTTCTGTCCATTACAATAAAATGGAGTATAGAGATGTCACGACGACGTGATTCACTCTCTTCTATAATTTTAATGTTTAACTTTTCAGGGTCCGGAAGCGAATCTTGAGATTCTATTGCAGTCGTGAAAGTTTTCGTATTCCGAAGAAAGCCTATAGAGCCTCATAACTGACAATAGATCACTGTTGATATCAATATTCATATCTTTTATGATATCAATTGTATCCATGAATTTCTTTAAATGCTCGCGAGTATCTGAACCTTCTTCTAGCTTTGCTAATATAAGTTGTTTTAGTAGGGTAGCCTTTCTGGCTGGACCCTTATTAGCATAGATGGATTCAAGAGTCGTTCACACATCTCTGGCAAATTTTACAGTTTTTTACCTGTTTCAGTTCTGAAGGCGCTATCAACAACATCAGCTCCGATTTCGCCATTTCGTCATCGTCAAGATCATTTTTTGACGCATCTACATCTGGATATTCTTTTACACATGCCCATAGTTTATTTTTTACTAAGTATGCTTGTGCATGTATAAAGTTGAGCAGCTTTTCCGACGTGAAGTACATACCTTCACACAAGACTCCCAGCTTTTTGTTAGCTAATTGGGTCTTGGATTTGGACGTCAGAGTAACGCCAAGAAGCTCAAGATGTGAGTCAGTGAGCGGGACAGATACATGTCGGAAAATAGGAGCCAGATGAAAGGCCCTCTTCTCGGCAGAGAAAACACACAGGCCTGGGTCTTAGCTCCATTAAACTTGACCAGATTGGTATCGCCTCAATCGGAGACTGTCTTGAGGGACAAGTTCAAGCGCTCGACCATGGACTCTCTGAAAGCCTCGATATCAGCCGCCCTGGCACGTGAGTTGAATATGTAACTCTCTATAACCGTGCTGTCGTCTGCATACCCAAAGGTACCGGGTTGAGCAGATCGTTGTTTATATGCAGCAATAAAAAGGGTTGCAGAAAGTAGCGAGGGACCCTGGCATTTATAGCCATTCGATCAGACGAGCGGCCATCGATGACTACTCATATTGACCGATCACTCAGGAAATCTGACATCCATGCACAGAAATCAGCGTGATATTTCTGCAGATTAAGATGTAAAGTTTATCTTAAAATTGTTTCTGTATTTTCAAATTATGCCAGAAACTACATAACAAATTTTTTGAATAAAAATAATAGTTATTATATTTTTTATTTATTTAAAAAATGAATATAAGTTGCATAAAATAGTTCATATAAGTCTTAATGTACCTAACACCACGTAAAACATCTTTGTGAAAAAGGCTTCAAGATATTTTTTTTGAGAATAGGGTATTTCACCCATTTTTGAAAAGTGTTTCAATAAAATTCTGTAGTGATATGGCACCAAATAAAACACATTTTTTTTATTCAACCGATAAGTGCCATAAAAATGCATCTAAATTTTAAATTTTCAAATTTCGCGCGTAGTTTTACGAAAACGCCTCTTACTGGATGCCATATTGCTCAGCGCAAATGACGTCAGTTCGCTTTGTATCAAATGCGCTCATATTAAATATGATAATTGTATATAATTTAAAAATAATTAAAAGCATATTTTGTGTGTAATAATGAAAAAATTACGCTAGTTACGAAAATAATAAAAGTACAAAGCCTATATTACACAAGACATGAGGTTGTTCCTATTATAGCCCATTTAACTAGTCTCTGCTTCAGGGAGGGTATCTTCCCTGCGCCACTTAAAAAATCTGTCGTCATTCCTGTTCACAAGGGCGGGGACAGAGACGATGTCAACAACTACAGGCCCATATCTATTTTACCAGCCATATCAAAAATAATAGAAAAACTAATAAATAATAGACTCGCATCATATTTACACAAATTCAATACCCTAAGTAGCACCCAGTTTGGATTTCGACAGGGTACATCAACCGAGGATGCTGTTACTGCTCTTAGCTCTCTAGTGGCTGATAATCTGGATAATGGGAGTAAATGTCTGACCGTATTTCTGGACTTAAAAAACGCGTTCGACACCGTCTCTGTTCCCATCCTATTAAATAAACTGGAAACTGTAGGAGTGAGAGGAATCCCGCTCAAACTTTTTGCAGACTACCTTGCAAACAGGAAACAAATGGTTGAAGTGGGAGAACACCTCAGCGATGACGCAAATGTCACTTTCGGGGTTCCTCAGGGAAGTGTGCTGGGCCCAACGCTGTTCCTGCTCTACATCAACGACCTCTGTAACCTCAAAATAAATGACGCAAAAGTATTTTCTTACGCCGATGATACTGCCATTGTTTTTTATGGGAAGTCATAGCATGAGGTTGCCCGTGATGCTGAGGCGGGTATGACACAAATAGCAATATGGCTCAAAAATAACTTACTAACACTGATCACCACTACAACAAATTACATCTGCTTCAGTATTTCAAATCGCACACAACCTAGTTTAGATTTTATTATAAGGGTTCATAATTGTGATGATCCTAATAATTGTTTATGCCCAACCCTAGAAAGAGTAACACAAACAAAGTATTTAGGAGTAGTTATGGATCACAGATTATCCTGGTACCGCCACCTTGAACAGGTTACTGTCAGGATCAGGAAACTGATTTGGATTTTCAGGACACTAAGACATATTGCACCAAGAAATGTATCCACTCACACAAACACTCCCAGACACCTCTTCAACGAAATATACATAGCCTTGGTGCAGTCTGTCTTGGTGTATTGTATCCCCATCTGGGGGGGTGCCGCTAAGACTAAGTTTATTGACCTTGAACGTGCTTTGATAATGTATTTTAAACCCATAAGGCATCCAAAACAAAGTCTTTTCCAAATTAGTGGCTTACCCTCGGTCAGAAAATTATATATTATAAAAACTATATTAAAAAAACACAAGAGCCTACCCTACGTCCCTAACTTAACCTTAAAAAGAAGAAAAGATATTATAGCAGTAGTTCCCCAAACTAAAACCAAGTTCGCCAGTAGGTATACAATACAAGAAACGTTCAGCACAGCTATACAACAGGTTAAACAGAGAGACTTACGTGTATAATATGAAACAACAAGAATGTAAAGAATTAGTAACAAATTGGATAAAACCACTTAACTACGAGGACACGGAGGCGATGCTGGAATAAAAATAAACAGACATCATTCTCAATCCCATGCATTATACACTCTTGCACGTACCCACATTCACTCACTCACTCACACACACACACACATGCGCATACATACACACTCACAAATACATACTCATAAACAAACACACATACTAACAAACAATCACAAACACAATCACACAGTTCCACCCCCATTGTGTACTCAACCTTTTTGTTTTATCTCTGTTTTGGTGGAGTTTAGTTTTATTAGTTTTGATTTTGATTTTATATTTTATAATCCTATACTTGTATCCTAAATCTTAAATTATTAAGACAAGTTATTCACACTATATGATATGGAAGAGTGGAGTCTCCTAACACAGGCTTTGTTTGCCTAAAAGGAGGCTCCAATCACTAGTTTGTATGTAAGAACTTGTAGAAATAATAAAAAACTTTTAGATTTGATTTGATTTGATTTATTACGCCAATCGGTTGACTGACAGTTGATATTTTTTTTGTTTACACAGCCGTACGGCGTAATAACATGGCCGCTACTATTTCATGGTGTTTTATAACAGATTAAAAATACTGAAAACTTTGAATTGAATTTAAAAATTGGTTTTGTTATTTTAGGAACTAAAACTTACATTTTCCGACTGCTTTATGCCTAAACTGTCTCTATAATATATTTATAGATATTTTCTCGTATAGAGTAAAATACCCTATTTTGCCATTTTTTAGCGTTGAATAAAAGTACACAGTGAAACACATGATTTTCATATACTATTAAATATTCTTTCAAAGTCAAAGTCAAAGTCAAAGCATTTATTTCAATTAAACCATTTGCAGGCACTTTTGAATAGTCAAAATAAAATTGAAGCTAGTTGCTCGTTCCAAAACGTAGGGTAGGTCTCTATGGAGAAGAACGAGCAAGAAACTCCACGGACACTCTTTTCAATCAAGCTTTTACAAAATCCAGGCTACATTATTCTTGTTGCTTGTTGCTATATGTGAAAACAATGTAAGTGAAGAGAAATCCAAAACATTCTAATTAAAAATAAATTAATATAAAAGCCATGGCAGTTAAGAGATGACCAATCTCAACTGACAGCGCCCGTTCACGAACGTGACGCGCGGATCAGCACCACTTAGCTCAACCATTTTGAAGGGAACCGAATGATCCAACCCGCACGCCACCATCAGTGAGACATTTGAGCGAGCATGACAATGCTCTCAACTGCCATGCTCATTTATGTCAAACACATTAAATAAATAAATGGATCCATAGTTCTCACATTTACATAATAATTGAAATAATGCTATTAATTTATACAAAGCTAAAATTACCAATGTATGTAAGTATGTCATTCGACAGATAAAATATAATAAGTAAATATAATAATAACGGTACACGTTATTCATGTCAATAATAAGGGGTGAGCAACATAATTTTCTTGCAATTAAGAAATTCCCTAAAGAGGCTGTGGAGCAGGACCAGCATTATGCCAAGCATTTTTATCATTGATATAATCTTCCAACTTATAATATGCTTGCCTACATAGTGTGCGTTTAATGCATGTTTTAAATTGCCTTTCATTTAATTGCAAAATATCGAGCGGTATTTTATTATAACATTTTACACAATACCCCATAAAAGAAGTATGTACTTTTGACAATCTGAAACTTGGTTGATATAATTTGTTCCTATTTCTAGTATTAAAGTTATGTCTGTCACTTATTTTACTAAACAGATGAAGATTTTTACGAACATGCATGATGTTTTCGTATATATATTGACAAGGTACCATCATGATATTAATTCGGACGTTTCTTCAAACTCTAAACTACGACGATACTGAAGAATTCCTAAAGAAGTGATTACAACATTCATACATCACACACCACACAGAAATACAGACACACACCACACACTACACTAAATACTCACACTACCACAGACCACACACACTTACTCGTACACACTACACACCTAGATCTTTGTTTTTTATTTATTGTTTATACTAAAAATATGTACACGTGTTTTTTTTAATTCACCCACTACGACAGGGGGTCGGAACTGTTTCTTCTAAACACAGGCTACCCTGTAGCCTATCTAGGAGAGCAGTAATCCTCCCACTAACTAGATGTAAGGCAATCATTATCCTTTGTTTACCTCACCATGTATCTAGTCTTAGTGAAACAATAAACTTTATTATTATTATTCTCGTTTATTCATTTTGTTAACATATTAAATTACATTTTTAAATATTAGTAAAAAAATAAATAAAAACATTTAAAAATATAAAAAAATAGTAGCCCACCGGTATCGGGAACAGGGTCCAAGCTACCGGTGGTCAGGGCTCCTGAGAGAGGAATCTCCTGACTATACGCGCCGTGTCCAGGAGTACCGCTTTCTGTATCAAGCCCTTGATCCAGCTGCCCAACGAGAGCCTCCTTAGGTGTTGGTCGAGGCTCTTGGAAATGAGTCCATTGGCCGTAACGACTATCGGCACAATGACTGCTGTATTCACATCCCACATGTCGACAACCTCGCGAGCCAAGTCAAGATACTTAATTTGTTTATCTTTCTCGGTTTTCACGAGGTTCTCGTCATGCGGAACCGCTATATCAACAATCATTGCGCGACGCTCTAATCGATCTATCACCACTATGTCAGGTTTATTGGCAACAATAGTCCTGTCAGTGATGATAGATCGATCCCAATACAACGTGATATGGCCATTTTCGAGAACTGGGTCGGGCACATACCTGTAGTACGGTACCTCCGACTCCACAAGCCTGTACTTTAGAGCAAGTTGCTGGTGGATAATCCTAGCTACAAGGTTGTGTCTATGCAAGTAGTCTCCGTTAGCTAAACGAGAGCACCCAGAGATAATGTGTCGGATTGATTCTCCCGGTCGGTGGCATGCCCGACAAATGTCAACCGTGCCGTCCTTCACAATATACCTCCGGTAGTTGTTCGTCATCATAACTTCGTCCATAATCGCACAGACAAAACCTTCGGTTTCCCCAAACAGGTCACCGAAACGCAGCCAGGATACGGACGCCAAGAAATCTACATCAGGCCCATGTAGGGCCTGATGTAGATTTATTATTATTATTATTATTATTATTATTATTATTATTATTATAAAAAAAAAAATTGTTTAAACAATTCTCTTAGAGACTCGCGTCTGCTGAGATTATAGATGGCTCTGACAGCCCTCTTTTGCAGAATAAAGATAGAATCTATATCTGCAGCCCGTCCCCAAAGCAAAATACCGTAAGACATGATACTATGAAAGTAACTAAAATAGACTAGTCTAGCGGTATCCACGTCTGTCAATTGCCTGATTTTTCTGACAGCGTAAGCGGCCGAACTTAGCCGTCCTGCAAGAGATGTTAAGTGAGGACCCCACTGCAGCTTTGAGTCAAGCGTAATCCCTAGGAAAACTGTCTTTTCGACGAATTCAAGTACGTCCTTATTTAATAAAACGTTACATTCACTACTTTTAACATTCGGTAAAGCGAATCTTATGCACTTGGTTTTCTTCTCATTTAACACTAAGTTATTTGCAGTAAACCAATTATGAACTTTAATCATGGCGTCATTTACGTCGTCATAGTGCTGTGCCTGTCTATTTACTTTAAAAATCAATGAAGTATCATCAGCAAATAACACCATTTGAGGTTGATTTCTCAGTAAATGCGGTAAATCATTAATATAAACTAGAAATAGGAACGGACCCAATATTGAGCCCTGTGGTACACCCATTTTTACTTTCAAGCCCGATGAATTTACACCGTTTATTTGAACTTGCTGCAGCCTATCATCTAAATACGATTTTACTAATCTGAGCGCTAGTTTACCGAGTCCGTAATGCTCAAGCTTCAAAAGCAGTGTTTCGTGATTTACGCAATCAAATGCTTTGGAGAGGTCACAGAAAATGCCAATGGCATCCTGTGACTCCTCCCATGCGTTAAAGATATGCTTAATCAAAGTAATACCGGCATCAGTAGTGCAACGCCCTCTGGTGAACCCATACTGTTGATCATGTAGGATGTTATTGCAATTAAAATGACTGAGCATTTGATTAAGCATTACTTTTTCAAACACTTTGCTGAATACTGGCAAAACCGATTATTGCATTACTTGATTATCATAAAATCATTCCAAATGCGTATCGGTTTTCACTTGTGTGAATTAACATTAACTTTGAGTAGCGCCACGTCGTGTAGTTGCTGTGGTCCTCCTCCACCCACCACGACGTCCTGGGAACCAAAACTGACTACTATATCCTATAGGAGAAGTTAAATAACTTTTTTTATACCCTCAAGGAATTCATTTTGTGGTAAGTATAACTCACTATTTTAAAACTCCATAAAAAATAACTTGATAATAATAAAGAGCATAAATTGTTTACCTACATAAAACATCACATAATTATTTTCATTTGGTAGCGGTTTACATGGCACACGAGGTCAAACACGCAATTTAAAACGCGCGGAGTGTTTTTTGCGTCTCCTGTAAAGTTGCATTTTTGGATTTAGACCCCTTTTCACTAGGGCCACAGATATTTTCCTAAAAGCATTTCCAGCTCTTTTATTCATAATATCTGATTAGTGATTAGGTACTCAAAAAACGCTTCGCTGCATTGTCACTTGTCAGCACTCCGCTACAGATACACCGTGCTTTCACCACTTGCACTAGCGCTTCTGAGCGTGTAAGTAGTATACAAGGTATCCGTCAGAATAGCGGGTGTATGACTTCCAAATAAATCAAAAATAAACTATATAAATGTACGTAAAATGTACGTTTTGGTACTAAAATAAGTATAAATGTACGTGTCTGTGTGCGTAGCAAAAATCATTTTAAAGTGAGCCGCCATTCTGATATAAGGACGGCGGGTGCATTTTAATTAAATTAACTTTTTTCAAATTTGACATTAGGAATGAAATGTACGTCAATTGTACATAAAGGAACACTATTCAAAAACTTCTTAAATGTTATACAAGCTCAATATAGTCACACGGCATTTATCTGTTTTGACAATATTCCATTAGAAATAACATTCAACGGTAATAATACTTATAATATTACTAGCTGACCCTGCAGACGTTGTCCTGTCCCTATCTACCTACCTACCTACCCTACCAACTTACCTACCTACCCTACCAATCTACCTACCTACCCTACCCACCTACCCATACTTACCTACCTACCTACCTACCTACCTACCTACCCTACTTATACCTACCTATCTACCTAGGTAGGTAATGCAAATATATCCAAGAAATATAATAAGTTACAAACTTTTATCCCCTATTTTACCGCCTTGGGGGTTGAATTTTGAAAAATCCTTCCTTAGTGGATGCCTTCGTCATATGAGGAATGTAAAAGGAAAAGGAAGTGTACGAAATTTCAATTTTCTAGCCTTAAGGGTTTGGCCTGTGCGTTGATATGATGACATCAGTCAGTCACTTTTGCCTTTTATAAATATATATAGATAGGAGTCCTTGAATATGTACCTCCAAGCTTAATTTCTAATAATGATGCAATTGGGCACTTTAAAGCGCATTCATATAGGGGTGATGATATATGGATGTGCTATGACGATTTGATGCCTAGATTAAATAGAAGTTCAGAAATGGTGATTGCCCATTGTATTATTTATGGTCAAATGTTATAAAATTGATTTAATCATGCTATGAATTATTTAATCGAGTTTTGTTTTACTATCTGACAAGAACATAAGACGTACATTTATTTGTTATTTGGTTGGTCAAAATAGTTTGATTGGTTTCGAATTAACCTGCCATTCTGGAGTAAGGGTGGCGGCTCACGTGCGTTGTACAATATCAGAGCTTGTATAACATTTAAGGAGTTTTTGAATAGTGTTCCTTTATGTACAGAGGCCAGCACATCAAGCTACTACAATCTGACAAATTTCTTTGATAGATTTTCAAGTTTATTACAAAAGCATAAGGTTCATATTTAATTGGGAAAATTTGACAGTTAGGTATGGCTTGATGTGCTGGCGTCTGTACAATTGACGTACATTTCATTCCTAATGTCAAATTTGAAAAAAGTTAATTTAATTAAAATGCACCCGCCGACCTTATATCAGAATGCCGGCTCACTTTAAAATGATTTTTGCTACGCACACAGATACGTACATTTATACTTATTTTAGTACAAAAACGTACATTTTACGTACATTTATATAGTTAATTTTTGATTTATTAGGAAGTCATACACCCGCCATTCTGACGGATACGTATACAAGTACTCTTTGCGCATAATGGCATCAGTGAAGAGGAAATGTATGGAGAAATTTGCGCGCGCATTTATTTTTACTCATAATATAATGTCATGGAGTTATTTATTTATACAAAATGATTACAAGACGTATATAGGACTATATATAGTATAATTTCTTATTATTTTGAAGTAGAATATGAGCAGTGTACCTATTTATACTTAATTTTTTGTCATTTTCTGAGATTATTGCGATCGCAAAATCGTATTTATGTAAATATTTTGTAGGGGACTAGTTATGCAATTCTTTACGGGAGATCTCGAGATGAATATCTCATAATTGTCTTTAATGTGTTACATGACATCCCCACAGTTGGGATTCTTGATGCATTAAAATGGTACCCGAAAAACAGTAATATTTGTAGGAAAATGTAACAGCGTCCTTATGACGATTTGTACGATTTTTTGATTATGAAACTGAAGACCCGCAACTTCACAGGTTGCCGACCCCTGGTATAGTGTGTTTCAGACACGCTCGTCTCATGTCATTTATTACATTTGCACACCACTTATCAGTTATCACCACACAAGATTCAAACACAGCCCACATCGCTTTAAACGCCTTATTCACCATCCTTCTTGCTGTAGGTCCCGCCAAGGTCGCCATGCAAAAGTACCGTGAAAAAAAGCAATTAATAATAATTATTGACGTACAGCAAGCTTATTCACGGTCGTTTTGCATCGTGCATCGTGCATGACCTTGGCGGGACGTACAGCAACAAGAATGGCGCGTAAGGTCCATTAGTATTAATACTATCATCGTCATCATTGTTTTAGTCGGTCGGAATCGGAAGACACAGGCCAATTGGGGTCTGGCGTGGCTTAGTTGATCTGTCTATATAGGTATAGGTTCTATAGGTAACTTATTTTCGGTAGCAGTCTGTCCCTTTGCTGCCAAAAGCCGAGGCTCTGGAGACACCACAAGGGGGTGCCCTTAGCGTGTAGTCTCTTAGTTTTTTTGGCCTGGCTGGAGACATTAAATTCACTTTAAGGCACCTCATGAATGTCAGGATAAGCAGCCAACTGCCTCCCTTTTTTTGTTCCGGGGTTGAATATCTTCATTGATTTCCTCTGCCCTGGGGCGAGCGATGGGGTCTGCCCGACTTTTACTGATTATCTCACATCTACTCCGGGGGCCCCGGGTCTCCCCGCCTCCTCAGGTCAGAGGGGGAGTGAGTTGCTGCTGGACTCTCCCCGTGTAGTATAAGAGGGGCACGCGTTGAACACTGTCACTCTCATTCGTTCCGACAGTAGCGTCGCCTTCGACAACGATGAAAAGGCTGAATGTCTAGCCGACAGCCTAGAGTCTCAATGCACCCCCAGCTCTCAACCAGTAGACGAAGCTCACCTTTCTGAGGTCGACGCCGAAGTCGAACGTAGAGCCTCTCTCCCACCCGTTGAAGACCCTGATTATCCTCTGCCTCCTGTCACTCCCGACGAAGTGCACGATATTATCAAGAGGCTCAAACCCCGGAAAGCCCCCGGCTCTGACGGTATCACCAATAAGGTGTTCAAACTCCTCCCCGCCCATCTCATAATGCTAATGACCGCCATCTTCAATGGCGCTCTAAGCAACAACATTTTTCCTCAGGCATGGAAAGAGGCCACCGTTATCGGCATTCCGAAACCAGGCAAACCCAAGTCTGATCCCACCAGTTACCGTCCCATTAGTCTACTCAATGTTCTAGGCAAAATCTACGAGAGGCTTATTTATAAGCGACTCAAAGACTTTGCCGAAGCAAAGAGTCTCATTCCCGACGAGCAGTTTGGCTTTCGAACCGAACACAGCTGCGTCCAACAAGTCCACCGCATCGTCGAGCACATAAGCGCTGGTTTTCAGCGTGGCTTGATGACGGGTGCACTCTTCTTTGACATAGCGAAAGCATTCGACAAAGTCTGGCACAACGGCTTACTATACAAGCTTTACCAACTCGGAGTGCCAGATCGTCTCGTGCTCATCTTGCGTGACTTTTTGTCGAATCGCACCTTTCGCTATCGCATCGAGGGTGCGCTCTCTTCACCCCACCCGATACGCGCTGGCGTCCCTCAGGGCTCCGTAGTATCCCCCCTCATTTTCACGCTGTTCACCAGCGACATCCCCAAAGATAAAAAGGCTCAGTTGGCTCTATTCGCTGACGACACGGCCATCTATTACTCGGGTCGTAACCCAGACTACATAGCTCGTACCCTCCAATCCGCGGCAAAAGCCTTAGGCGCTTATTTCCGGAAATGGAGAATCGAGGTAAACCCCATCAAGAGTCAGGCAGTACTCTTTTCCAAACCGCGTTCGTCCCCCTCTCTGCCTAGTCCGATAACCATGTTCGGTAAGCCTATCCCTTGGGAGAAGCAAGCCAAATACCTAGGTGTGATTCTGGACCACCATCTTACTTTCGGAGAGCACATAAAGACGGTGCGTTCGCGCGCCGCTTTCGCTCTCGGTAGGCTCTACTTCATGTTGAATGCACGCAGCAAATTGTCACTCAAGTGCAAATTGCGCATTTACACGGCGTGCATTCGTCCCATCATGACGTACGCCTGTGCTGTATTCGCACACGCGAAACCATACCGTCTCCATAGGATGCAGACCCTCCAAAACCGTTTCTTGCGAAGAATCACAGGAGCCCCTTTTTACCTTCGCAACGAGAACCTCCATCTCGATCTAAAAATACCTACCATCCAGCAGTTCATGAAACGCTCCGCCAAGCGCTTCTTCGACACTGCTGAGAAGCACTCTAACCCGTTAATCGTATCGGCCGCCCGATACACTCCCTCCCGTATTAGTAAGACTCGACGACCGAGACATACTCTGACCGACCCTGACGATGCTATTACTCTCCTCCAGGAGAGCAATAAGGCCACCAGTACAGTTAAGAAACACAGACACAGACCGCCGTCATTCCGTCCTCGCCGCCGAGGCCCGCCGCGACGACCCCGTACGTCCCCTCCCCGACCCTTGCTCGTGCCAGCCCGCGCCGCTGAGCCTGTAGTTTTAAATTCGTCCCTAAATAATGGAAATCCGATCCAGCCTGTCCCTTTGCTGTCCTCTCCCAGCGACGCCCTAAGCCGAGGCTCGTACCCCACAGGGGGTGCCCTTAGCGTGTAGTCGCTTAGTTTGTAAGCTTTTATGCCCTGGCTGGAGGCCCTAAAAATAATAATTTTTAAGGCACCACAGGAAAGTCCGGTTAAGCAGCCGACAACCTCCTAGGTTGACCTGCGAGATGCCAAACCGAAAAAAAAAAAAAAAAAAAAAAAACACTGTCACTGAACAATAATACTACTAAACACTACGCGTCGCAGCGTGACCACTTTTAGTAGATTTCTACTTTTTTGGTAGATTTGAGACAATGAGAACGATGATTTAGTAGTCGGATGATTTAGTAGTAATTTCAGTAGAAAATCGGTATAGTTTAGTAGATTCGGTAGAAAATCGGTGTTTTTGAACATTCTAAAAAATGGTAATCCAAAATACAAGTATCCAGGCCAAAAAAAACAAAATGTCAACACTATTTACCTAGGTATGTCTTCAAGTCATGGTATAACTATGAATGAAGCTATGAAGTTAAGCACTGAAGACGAGGCGGTATACGTTAGGAAATCGCTAGCTATCTCGGTCATTCGGTTCAGCATGGGCATTAGTGTATATTATTTGTTTTGAAATTAAAATATTGTTTCGTGCGGAGTTCAAATTAAAATTTTCAAATTAAAACAAAAGTGAAGCAATCGCAACGTTTAAATCATGAAAAGGAAATACAACAGCACTATCGTGCTGAATGGTAGGACAATCCATCTTTTTCAGCGTGGCTGTGAAAATTTCGCGAAAGCAAAACACATAATCTTACATATTAGAGAGGGTTTAAAAAATGCTGGAAAATATACGAATTTTAAACCTAAAGTATCGATGACACAAGTCATGAAAACATATTACTATACAACCTTCTATAAAAATGTCAAAAAGGATAGTGATGCTAATGCTGAGAATAAATAAATAAGTATGAAATAACAAAATGTTCATAAATATGTTTTATTTTATGTACCAAACACCTAGAAAAAATTAATTATTAATGGTAGAATTTAAGTAGAATTTGAAACAGGGCTTGGTAGATTCTAGTAGATTTTAGCAACATTTTTGGTAGATCGTGTGATGAAAAAGTGGTCACGCTGACGCGTCGTCTCGTCAGTCAACTTACCACCTCCGAGCTCCGGAGCCGACGGCGACAACTACCAAAGTACCAAGTTGGGAAAGCGAAGCGAAAAAAAAAATATTTTCCATAAATTTAGCGTAACCATAACGTGTCAAATCGTCAAACTCAATCTGCTTTTATAGGTTATAAATGTGTAATTGAATATTAATAAATAATTAAATAAAGCTCTTTAAGCACATTATAAGCAACAGGGCAATAAAGTCATGGCTGAAACTGCTAGTGAAAAGTTGTCAAAGAAGTGAGTATCGTGTGTTCCAAAATGTATGCCTTGAGGAACCTGAGTATCTTGTCTCATAAGACTAACTATTTCATCAATCAGTGTGCCAATTTTACATCTGCTGTTAGTAAACGGTTAGTGATAATTTATATGCATTTATGTATTTAAGTCATACTGATATATTATTCTTTATTTTCATTGTAGTGAATTGAAACGACGACTTAAAGCCGAGCAAAAATTGAAAGAGAAGGCAGAAAAGGTCGCTCAGCTTCCAGCTGCCTTGGCCGATAAGAAATCATCATCTAAAGCTGAAGAAGAGATCAGTCCCAATGAGTATTACAAGCTACGAACTGCTGCTGTTGCGGCTCTCAAAGAAGGCAAAGATGACCACCCATACCCACACAAATTCAATGTTACAATATCTTTAGAGGAATTCATTGAAAAGTACAACCATGTGAATAGTGGTGAAGTTCTAGACAATGTAACACTGTCTGTGGCTGGAAGGGTTCATTCTATTAGAGAGTCTGGAGCTAAACTCATTTTTTATGATTTGAGAGGTGAAGGTGTTAAAATACAGGTACAGATATAATCATTAAATGAATTTTAAATACAATCCATAGGACATCTTGGGTAAGAACCTATTCTGACCTTTTCAATATTATTAACACAAATTAAAATTTTCCAGGTTATGGCTAATGCAAAAATGTATGAATCTGAAGATAAATTTGTAGCTGATACTGACAAGCTAAGAAGAGGTGACATCATTGGCTGCATTGGACATCCTGGCAAGACAAAAAAGGGAGAACTGTCTATTGTACCAAAAAGTATTAAACTGCTATCTCCTTGCCTGCATATGCTGCCTCACTTACACTTTGGGCTTAAGGATAAAGAAACCAGGTTTAGGAAGAGATATTTAGATCTTATTTTAAACGATAAGGTAAGTTTATTTGTTTTCTGATCATGTAACTTTTCTATTACTTTTCTTTAAAAAAACTGTGACCCACACAAGGAATTTCTCCTGTATTTTGGTTGCAGGAATCACTTAGCCTTTGAGCCAACCATGCTATCAATAACTGTTAAGTTTCAACTGTAATGTGGTTAATATTCTTTCCTTTCATAGGTAAGACAAACCTTTTACACTAGAGCAAGAATCATTGCATATGTAAGAAAATTTTTGGACAACATTGGCTTTCTTGAAATTGAAACACCAATGATGAACATGATCCCTGGTGGGGCCACAGCTAAGCCATTCATCACACATCACAATGATCTCAACATGGACTTGTACATGAGGATAGCTCCTGAACTATATCACAAGATGTTAGTTGTGGGAGGTCTGGACCGTGTTTATGAAATTGGCAGGCAATTCCGGAATGAAGGCATTGATCTGACTCACAACCCAGAGTTCACAACATGCGAGTTCTACATGGCTTATGCAGACTACAATGATCTTATCAATATAACTGAAGCAATGCTGTCTGGCATGGTCAAAAGTATCCATGGAACTTATAAAGTAAGTTAATTATTATATGTAATAATATGTAAATATGTCTTATTGCAATTTGTTATCTGTGTTAAGGTTATAACAAATACATTTACATGCAATGTATTTGTTATAACCTTCTCGATTTGATAAGTCAAACAATAGGTTATCAGACATATTGTTATTACAATAAGTCCTAGATTATGTTTTCAACTATAATTATTGCAAATGCAATGCAATTATCTTAAAATTTTAATGAATTTATTTATAATAATAATGATTGTTTGGGCTATTATGAATGAAATTATTAATATAATCTAATGATTACAATACATAATTATTATTTCAAGTCATTTAATGTTATATTTTCAGGTTAAATATCAACCAGATGGACCAGAGGGTGAGGAAGTGGAGATAGACTTCACTCCTCCATTTGCCAGGGTGCCAATGATTGCAAGCTTAGAAAAAGCATTGAATACCAAACTACCACCAGCTGATCAATTGGATTCACAGGAAGCAAACCAAGTGCTAAGTCAGTTGTGTGAGAAACATCAAGTTAGTATTTCCTTGGTTTAGGAGATGTGCGTTCCATTCATCTTATCAAATTTTTATAACTTGTACACTCGGCCAACGTAATTGATTTACAGGCCACACATACGGGATATTGTCACTGTGTGTGTAAATGAACTAGTCGGTTAGTCGGTTATGAAGTTAAACTGTTTGTGTGCGTATGATATACCCACGTACACCAATTTTAATTGAATGAAGTCCAATATTTCAATCTTATAAATAAGGACCAGATAGCCGGTCGGTGGAAGCACTTGGCATAGATAAGCCTCGTGTCGTAAGATCAAACCCCGGCAGGTGTTATGGTTTTGGGTTTTTATTTTTCCTTTGTCCTATAAAACATTAATATTTTGTGTCAAATAAAATTACTTAAACAATAAAATAAAAAGGTAGTTAAATAAAACCAATAAAATAAATAAAAATATTTTATTAAATAACCTAGGCGTTGGAATCATCTATCACTAATAAAAGATGGAATGCGGAATCCTATTGTTCCTTATCGCTATTGGGTCATTAGTGAATGAGCCAGCTCGTTTCGACTATTATGTTTCTTACAAGAGTTGGCTTAGGGTTCAATTTGGCATGGGTTATAATATTAGCAAATAAAAAACTACGTGTAGCCAATACAATTATTTATATAACGCAAACTATTGTAAAAATATTATTATATTGCTATTGATACCTAACTTTTTTATGATTAGAACACTATTGGCAACTTCATTAAGAGTTTATAAGACAAGACAAAGTTTTCTTTTTATTGAATATGAATGGACGTAATTATTTCTCAATGTATACAAATTGAAAGTGAAGTGAATCAACATGTTAGATAGTAAGAAATTAATTTAACTTCTAACTGAATAACAATAACATCACTTACACTTCAAAATATATACTGCAAATAACTGTCAACTACGGACTATACATAATAACTTAGGTGTTTATAAGAGAATCACGGCAACATGAAGTAGCTTTTAAACCTAAGTATATTAATAGTAATTCGGCTTCGTTTACAGTATTTTAACGCCATCCATAAACGACTTTAAACATTTCTCATCACTAAAATAAACACATTGTTCTCCCAATTAAAATGAATATAATAATATGACCTAGCGAATAGAATTTGTTTTTGTTGGTGAGTGTTGGACAGAAAATTCATCCGTGGTGGCTTACTGCAACTTAAACCAGCTTCATGCCGGTCAGCAGGTGATATCGCACTGTTTGTAAGCACACATGTCATTATGTGTTGATGCAGTTATGCGGGTGGATAAAAACGGATTAGTCCCGTAAACAGCCTTGCCACGATGTCGTGGTAACGAGCCGAAGAATTCGCCTTCGGTTTTGGCCCACGTCGATGATGGTCTATTTCTTCAGAATACGCACTCCGATGGACACATAACTGCACGGTTCTCCTTAATGAATAAAAACAAAATAATATTTAAAATAATGCAGATAAACAATGGTGAATTGGTGGATAATTAATCATAGATAAATTAACTGACTGTCTTATATTGCCTCATTGTAATAAAACTTAATACCGTTATTTATTTATGAGATAAATAATAAACGTGTTTCATGACTATTTTAATTACATAATTTAAAAGTTTTTCTTTATTTCGACTAAATGTTTTATGTTAGACAAAAACAGACTGGCATAAGTAAATTTTATCAGAATCAAATTCTGATATATTTAAATATTATTTTACATTAATTTAGTCATAGTTCAAAGGTGAGATAAGTTAAGAATTTGAGTTGGAATATTACTAACGTAATGAAAACATTGTCACGAGTAGCTTTGTTACTCACCGATATTAATAATCACCTTGCAATTTCACTAATGAAAACGTTTTGCTCATGCAAAACAATGAATTGCGTCTTGTTGCATGGTTGGAAGAAGTTCAAGCACAATTGCATCACAAACAAAGAACGCACAGAAAATATGAGTGTTCATCTATATACTTAGGATTGCAATTTATATTCGTAGACTGACAACTAAGAATGCTCATTTTTTATAAACTAAGGTGGAAGTATAAAAAAATAAACAAAAATTGTGGGTAGTTATATCCTAAACGGTCAAAATAAATTGATTGAGAGTTCCGTGCGCACTTCTCAAACGTTATTTTTACTAATCTGTGAACGGAATTGAATTGTTAGCAATTCAACTAGGTAATGAAAGTTTTACGAAAATTATGTTTACAAAACAAAAAGAATGTATTGCAACCAAGATTTGATCTTAAGACTTCTTAATAACTAACTAGATACGTTAGCCATTGCGCCAAACCTGTTACAATGATTAGGTGCGAAATATTATAACTTATTCAATTACACAGATTACTGATGACGATACATACATTGATATTATAGTTACTGCTTAGTGACGCGACATACGCACACTAATAAAAAGCAGAACTCGTTCGTTTTATTTAACGTTTGTGTATGTAACTCTTCATACCGCGTGTGCGTGCAATGTGTAAACTAATTACGTGGTTCGACTGTACCTACCTATAAAAAAAAAACTTCCTTGGTTTTAGCAGATGTGTGTTCCATTCATCTTATCAAATTTTTATAACATGTACCTACCTATAAAAAAAACTTCCTTGGTTTTAGCAGATGTGTGTTCCATTCATCTTATCAAATTTTTATAACATGTACAGTACGCAAAGGAGATAAGTATCCATGTCGCCGGAAACAGTTGAAGTTTACTTAGGAACCGATAGGTTTTTATGAATAAAATAAAATACAATTTATAGAGAATAAACAGTTCAATGATTTAATAAAATTTCATTTGAAAGCCCGCATTGGTTTCTAAGAAATCTTCAACTATTCCCGACGACATGGATACTTATCTCCTTTGCGTACTGTACCTACCTATAAAAAAAAACTGAAAACAGGCTCAATATCTGGGGGCACTGTAGTGCCCCCGCCAAGACGAGCAAAGCGAAGCGCAAGGGCACTACCTACCTTTTCTCGAAGCGTTTCGTCGTTTTTTTGCACCCTCATAACTTGGGTTTGGATTATACCAGATAAACAAAATTTTCGGGATATGATGCAAATAGTTGACTTATTAAAAAGTTTGCATGGGTCTTATACTTTACATTTTATTTATATCTAAAAAACCCCGATTTCGTCACCCGAGTTTGCATGGGTCTTATACTTTACATTTTATTTATATCTAAAAAACCCCGATTTCGTCACTGACTCGCTCACTGATGGTCATCAAAATTCGCTGTGCCGTTGCCGTCAATGCCGTTTTGCTATCGTTATATAAGGTGCTATAAAAATATCTGCCACGGCTGCAATGGGAGACAGTATTGTGTTTATAGATTACAATAGTAAAGATAAATTATTAATCATTTGTCATATTTTTTTTCATACAAAAAATTGTACGTATAAATTTGAATTGATTTATTCGCATAAAACCATCACGTAGACTTGCTGTTGCCAGACCGCACCGAATAGGTACAATTCAATCGTTTCGCAAAACGCCGGCGCCGTTCATACACTGTTGCCATTCTTAACATTTATCAAACGATGCCGAGCGCTGCGCATCGGCACTCGTCGGGACGTCGCGTCGTCAAAGAGCCGCGCGCCCCCACCCTGCCTGACCCGCACTACCCCGTTCGTCGCACGCGCAAGCCGACCGCCCGCGGCCCGCTCGCCAGTCGCCCGGTCGCTCCCCGCCCGCTCGGAAGTTAGTTTTAATTAGCGGTTAGCGACGGGATAATCGCTCGCGCTTCCTTTAAAAATGCCTCCCAGACGACGGTATTCCAATCAAGAATATCTTGAAATGGTGTTGTGCTACCGCGAGTGACCGAGTGTAACTCCATAACTGCGCATGCAGTAAACTTATACCAGCAGAGGTTTGGTGTGCGAGTGAGTCATCATACCATTCTGGATGCCGTGTACAGATTTCGTGAACACGGCCGCTTTGACCCGCCTCCGGTTGACGCAGGCAGGCCTCCATATTCTGCCGAACTACATTTGCCTACATTTGTGTGCAACGCGAAGGCGGACTCGTGCAACAGTTTTGTAGATAAGTAGGTAGGGAGTGTGTAAATAACTGTAAATACGATGCAATTATTGTAAATAAGATGATTAACTTTTAAACACGCCAAGTTACTATAATTTATCGTTATTTGATACCTAAGTATTAATCTAAGCACCTACTGTTTAAAAATAATAAGAAAAAAATTGCGATTCTTACACTAACTTGTCAGTCCAAAGCCTGTTTTATGTGTGATGGGAAGTTTATCATCTTATTTACCTACGTCAGTTTTTTGGAAGAATGCGGTAGCTGGTAAGTAATTGCACTTTTAAAACACTTTTTTCCCTGCGTATTATTGTGTACCTAGTAGGTTAGATAGTGACGAATAGGGATGGTGCGTATATACTGGTACAGGTATAAAAACCCAGTATGCGTTTGCCAGTACGCAGACCGGGTATGAACAGCAGAGACCCGGTCCGTACCCGATAGGTATAATGTCGAGCTACGCGCCGTACTAAATCGTATGTACGCGGCACCACGTACGTACTTATTATTATCTACACCACTCAGTATCGGGTATGACGTCATACCCAGTGCGGCGGGTGCGTCGGCCCAGTAGTTCATAGAGAACGTCCAACAAAAAAAAGTCCTGCGGAAATACATGGAACTAACAAGATTTGTTAGAGGATAGCATACAGTCGCATAGAAACTAGCGCCACGTGTGCGGAACTTCTTTCGTTGGACAGACTTTAACGCTCGCGCTCGACCGCCTGCCGCGAAGTTACCCGAATGGTTACGGCGCCTCCCGAATACTCCCGATCGAGCCCGTATTGAAACGTAAGATTTTAGGCATATTATTTTGAATTACTTTTTTCCAGAAAAATGGTTCTTTACGTTATTTTAAAGATAGAGGTGATTTTAGAGTGTATGAAAATATTTTTATTCGATTTAGCTTTTCTGCATAAATATAAAAAAAGCAAAATAAAATATATAAACTTCGGAAGGTTCACGTTCATTAAAAATTGAGTCTCCAAAAGGCGACCGCTAAAGCCAGGTCTCGGAACATACCCAATACCCATAGGTATTTTGATACTGGGTTTTAGTACTGGGTATATGGCCATACCCATACCTTTGAGGCCGGGTATAGAATGTTGCAGGTATATCTCATGCCTAGTGACGAACTAATCAGCTGATTTCAGTTTTCATTCACAGAACAGATTGAAAGAGATAGCAGTTGTTTTCATTGACGAAGCGACACATCGCGCGTAATTTGTGAAACGCGTTATGCAGAGTAGAGTCAATGTTTATTAAACTACTTTATTTTCTCAAATTAAATTAACTATTCTGGGGTACGAAAGTTCTTCACTATTGTAATCTTTGAACACAATACTACCTCCCATTAAAGCCGTGGCAGATATTTTTATAGCACCTTATATAATGGAAAGGGGTAAAACTTATTCATTGTTCATTACTTTTCTGTTATCAATAGTTCTTGAACGGCCATGCCACATGTTTTAACTAAAGTTTGTAGAGTTATGGTGTGTAGAGTTAGAAGCTTGGCTCTACATGAGATCTGATAGCTTTTTAACAGCCATTATGGTCTTGTCTTGGCATCACTTTACATGAAAATGTTTTTAGTGGGATATTATTTAATCGTTTATTTACTTAGGTAATCAATTAATTTTCTAACATACAAATAAATAAATAAAATTTCTGTTCCAGATTGAATGTCCACCACCACGGACCACAGCCAGACTACTGGACAAATTAGTTGGGGAGTTTCTTGAAGAAAAATGTATTAATCCCACATTTATATTGGACCATCCCCAGATTATGAGCCCTCTGTCCAAATATCATAGAGATATCCCTGGTTTGACTGAAAGGTAATAAAAGTATTATATTTAAACACAAATAATATACTTGTCTTATACTAGCTTCTGCCAGTGACCTCATCCACATGATTTTCTCATGGATCTCTAGAATGTGGGGATAACATAATTTCCTATCAGTATTCAAATTTTCTGTTTGAAATCAGAGCTGCAGCTCTGGACACATAACAAACAAACATACTTTTTAGCCCTATAATTCACACAACAATGCCATTAATTTTTAGATTTGAACTATTTGTTATGAAGAAAGAAATCTGCAATGCTTATACGGAATTGAATGATCCAGCAACTCAAAGAGAGAGGTTTGAACAGCAAGCCAAAGACAGAGCTGCTGGTGATGATGAGGCTCCACCAACTGATGAGGCCTTCTGTACTGCTCTTGAGTATGGCCTCCCACCTACTGCCGGTTGGGGTTTGGGCATTGACCGTCTTACAATGTTCCTCACCAATTCAAATAACATCAAGGTAAATTTAGAAAATATGCACTATCTATTTAAAAAACAGGTAACAATAAGTTTTACAATGAATGCCACCCACTCATCTGCTCAGCACCTCATTTCTCAGTTGTAGCTTTATATGTATTGTTTTGTTATAGATTGCAAAAATATTTCATGATTTTCAGGAGGTACTGCTGTTCCCGGCAATGAAGCCTGATGACCCCAATAAACATAATGCTGAAGAAGATATTCCTGTTCAAAATGGAGCTTAAACAATTCTACAATTTAAGCATCAAATGTGTGAAATTTAAACTTTATGATATTGTCCTAACACTGATTTTCTTTTCCGTAAATAAATTATTATTTCATTTGATTATATTTTAATAAAACTATTAAGTATTTAGTAATACCTTAATAATTAAAAATAAATCTCATAATGTGAATATGGGACTATTAACATGTATTTATACAACAATAGTAATATTTAGGCTTGTGTGAATTATTTACAGAATAGCTTTGATTACTTCCACATTTATTGCATTCATACTTATTAAATAGAGGTGATTGAAATTAGTCTTTATTTTCACTATGAACAGTTGAATTGTAATGTTCACCTAGGCCATACATGTGTCTATGATATGTTATTACTAGTGGAGGCCCTTCATATTCAGCACCTTGATCAATAGAACCTGGTCCCGTTGCTTGTATAACGGATATTGGACATTTCAAAGAATTTGACAAAGCCCTGATTTCCAATTGACCACCCCACATTTTAGATTTTTCTATTTTACAACAATATTCCTCGAACTCTTCACTGGTCAGTGTTTCACACGTGTCAGGGTTAGTCATGAAAGGAATAAAATCATCTTTATTTTGCCTTATATATTTTGCCACTCTTCCCCTTAATTCATCTACAGATACCTCGATCTGCTGCGTAACTGTAAATTGATGAGAAATGGCTTTATACAAACAATCACCATCAGATGGAATTAGTAAAATCTTGAGACCCATTTCTTTCAACTTGGTATTTATTGCTTGCAGTTCAGTGTTTCTCGGGCCATGCAGGTTCTCTTGCTCTTGTTGCTTTATAAGTTCGTCTCTTTCTTTTTCTTGTTGCGATTTCTTTTCTCTACGTTTCTGAGCTTTTGAAATTTTCACTTTGGAAAAATCATTTTCAACAGCACCGAGAACCGAATTTGTAACCTCAACTAGATCTTTATTTGCAGAAGTAATATCAATTTCTTGCTGATGTCGTGCGTCCATTTCAGCCTCTAATCTCGCGATTTCTGATGTTAGCTCTTTCTTCTTCGTTTTATCATTTTTTGCGGCTTTTTTCAATGCTTGAATTTGTGCTTGAATCTCTTTTTTTTCTTTTCGATGTTTACTTTCTAGGATTAGTAATTCTTCATTTTCAGTGTCCATTGTTTTAACTGGAGTTTAATAATTTAGGTGAACGCGTACTAAACTTTTCATAACTTGGTTTGTAGTTTGCTTAATTAAAGGTTATTTATAATTTGGAATTGGATCAGTGTCACTGTCACTTGTCAGTCATCAGTAGTGTCACTGTCATTAAAATTAAAATATCACAATCGTGGACAGATAACTAATGGACGAAGCGAAGACTATAGACTACAGTTACAGACTAGGACTACTGCTCAGCGTGTAGCTGTAAGGGAGTAAAGGGAGGGAAAATCAAGGTAATTAGGTAGTAGGTACATACAAGCTTCTTGGTAGGTACCTAAAACTTTACGGTTAACCCCTTCAAGGTGATTTTACCCCGAATATTCACTACGATTGCGAGAAAGCTCTATGCGAATTAATGTCATCTTAGTTACCCCTGTTTTTGAAGCAATCACAATAGTTTAAAAAACTATCGAGAGCAATCTTATTAAAGTCACAGGCCAGTTGGGGGCAAAATGGATTAAATAGAACCTACGTGTAAGTAAAGTAGTGCTGTCTTTTCTTCTGACATATATTTATTTCTGATACATAAAAGACAGATAAACCAAACGAAAACTTGGTTTTATTGAACTTTAAAACTTTAGCGAGATAATTTTATCACATTATAACAATGTGATAAAATTATCTCGCTAAAGTTTTAAAGTTATTATTATAATGTGATAAAATTATCTCGCTAAAGTTTTAAAGTTCAATAAAACCAAGTTTTCGTTTGGTTTATCGTCTTTTATGATTGTATCAATTTATTGAACTTTAAAACTTTAGCGAGATAATTTTATCACACTGTTATTTTATATGACAACGTCTTGTCAAACCGTCAAAACATAATAGACAATAAAAGTAACAAAGACTTCTTACAAGACAAGGAGTTCATATCATTCACCCCATCCTTTTAAGACGAAACGTAATCTCGAAGGTAGGGCCTACTCTCTACGCTCGTGCATATCACCAAGTACCTATCCTTCCTAAAGAAAAGATATACACTGCCTTCGAGGCCTGCGGTAATCTGTATCAATTTACTCGCATACCATTCGGTGTCACCAACGGTGTCGCCGCTTTTCAAAGAACCCTTCACTATATTATACGTACGGAGGAGCTCAAAGGTACTTACGCTTACTTAGACGATGTCACCATCTGTGGAAAGGACAAACAAGAACATGACTTCAATCTGCGCCGATTCATGGAAGCAGCAGAAAAGTATAATCTAACTTTAAACAAAAACAAGTGCGTGTTCGAAACTGACGCCATTACCATTACCATCTCGGCTACACTATCAATAACAACACTATCAAGCCTGACAAGTCACGCCTAGAACCACTGCTAAATCTCCCAGTCCCCTCAGATTCAGCTTCTCTAAAAAGAACTCTCGGTCTATTTGCCCATTACTCCAAATGGATCAACAATTTTTCAGCTAAAATTAAACCGTTAGTCGATACTACGTTTCCCCTGTCTAAAGAAGCACTTGAATGCTTCAATAATCTAAAATCTGACATCGCACAGTCATCTCTTGCTTCAATTGACACCAAAGAGACGTTCACCGTCGAGACTGATGCATCAGAATTCGCCATCGCCGCTACACTTTCACAGAAAGGCCGCCCAGTAGCGTTTTTCACACGCTCATTAAATGATTCAGAGAAGCGCCAACCTTCAATAGAAAAAGAGGCATGTGCTATCGTAGAAGCCCTTCGCAAGTGGCGCCATTATTTGATCGGCCGACATTTCATACTTATCACAGATCAACAATCGGTCTCTTTCATGTTCAATCAAACCCACACGAGTAAAATTAAAAATGAGAAAATAGAGAGATGGCGCCTTGAACTATCCTGTTATAAATACGATATTATTTACCGACCTGGCGAACAAAATTTCGCCGCTGATGCGCTATTCAGGGTTTGTGCCGTTGTAAATGGCTCTCCCAATAAACTTGCTGCCCTTCATAACTCCTTATGTCACCCCGGCGTAACAAAAATGGTACATTGGATACGCTCCAAAAACCTACCATATTCTGTAGAAGACGTGAAAAGGATGACCGCTAGTTGTCGTGTTTGCGCCGAAGTAAAACCCAGATAATTATGTAAAGAATGAAGGGCATCTGGTCAAAGCGACAGCTCCATTCGAAAGGCTCAACCTAGATTTCAAAGGACCTTTGCCATCCACTTCCTCCAACAAATACCTACATCTTAACTATAATCGACGAATATAGCAGGTTTCCGTTCGTTTTCCCGTGTAAGGATATGACCTCAGCGACTGTTATTAAGTGTTTAAAAGAACTTTTCTGCTTATTTGGTATTCCTGCTTACGTACATACCGATAGAGGAACCTCTTTTCTCTCAGATGAAACAAGAACATTTTTGACAAATCTTGGCATTGCATGCAGCCGTACGTCACCATACAACCCACAGGGCAACGGATTGGTAGAGCGCCTAAATGGGACGTTGTGGAAGACGGTCCAGCTTTATCTCCGTCCTAATAATCTAGAAATTGCTGACTGGGAGAAAGCCTTACCTATTGCCTTACACTCTATTAGATCTCTGTTATCCACGGGCATAAACACCACTCCTCATGAAAGGATGTTTAGTCACCCTCGCCGATCTTCCAATGGTTCATCTATGCCAACTTGGCTGCTATCACCAGGCCCTGTCTACATGAAGAGAAATATTAGAAATTCTAAATATGATCCAGCCATTGAAGAAGTCGAATTGTTACAAAGCAATCCTGACTATTCATTCGTGAGGCTGCCGGATGGTCGTGAAACAACCGTTTCGAACAGGTCCTTGGCTCCAATCCCGGAAAATGATGATATCTTCCTAGATGCCGAAGATACTGTAGAAATACCCGTACCAAACTCTACCACAGAAAATACACAATCTCTGAATGAGGAACCTGGCCCGTCGGCATTGATAGAAGACCCTCAGCCTCGTCGCTCTACCCGAGAGCGTAGGCCTCCGCACTACCTTCGAGATTACGTTTCGTCTTTAAAGGATGGGGTGAATGATATGAACTCCTTGTCTTGTAAGAAGTCTTTGTTACTTTTATTGTCTATTATGATTTGACGGTTTGACTAGACGTAATAGACAATAAAAGTAACAAAGACTTCTTACAAGACAAGGAGTTCATATCAATTTCATACATTTTTTTTACTCTTGTAGAGTCTGGTGTATTCAGGTGTATATGTGGTAGTTGTTGAGAACTCTTCAAAATAAACACAGCTCTAACAATAGGGGATAATACTGCAATGTTCTGGCGCCAGAGTGCAGCAGTAGCGTAAACAGTATTTCGACGATTCGTTTAAAGCGTGATGAAAATTGTGAAATTCTGTCTTTAAGTTAAAATTTGGGAAGTGTAGTATATTATATTATAATATAGTGCACGGAAGTGTATTATATACAATAATGCATCAGTGCTATGTATTTGGATGTAGGAATGAAGGGAATCAATTATTTCCGAAAGAAGAAAATGTTCGAAAACTATGAGAAGCAGCAACACGTAGGTAGTAGACTTTCGAGCCAAAAACACTTTAAAATATTATGTTCAGCACATTTAAAATCCGAAGATTTCATTGAAATTGGAAAGTATTCAGGTGAGATAGTCGCATTTACAGAGTAACGTTCACTTTTATCATAAAACAGGCAAATATGATTTTATTTTTATTCTGAGCATAACCTAGAATCCAAATGGCCGTAGGATGCCATTACATAGTAGTACAGTTTGCTAAGTAAGATGAAAAACTTTGATATATTTTCACTAAATACTTTGATATTACAATTGATAACATAATATAACAAGAATACGAGGTTATGCTTCATGGCGGTTTGTTTACTGTATGTGCTAGTGGCGCCTTCTGCGCCGAGTTTTGCGTTATGTTCCCTATTATAAAATATTAAAAAATAATAGAACAAGTAATGTCAGTCGATATCCTGTTGTTCGGCTAGACCATAGAGATTCATAATAAGTACTGGCAGAGCGGCCGAACCAGGGTTACCATTTTTTTTCGCTGTTCCTGCCATTTTTTGGGTAAATCCTGCTAAATCTCCTTATCGTCACCCTTACGAGTCGATAACCAAGTGGAAAACAAAGAATTTTGTTCCCATTCGCTCCGGTAAATAATGCTAAACATCCTGCTGTAGCTTAAATTTTACTCTTAAAAATGATAAAATAGCAGGATCCTGCTAAAAATGGCAACCCTGAGCCGAACTGTACGTTTTGCCAGCACTAAGGATTAGGATTTATTATCCGCCAGCTATAGGCTTCTACACCCGGATCTAAAAGATTGTACCGTCAAACGGGGTGAATAGGGATGCAGGGGGTGAATCGGCTGGACAAAACTTTAAAGAGAAGGGGATAACGTTGAAATAATATAGCTTCAGCTTGTCAAAAATGACCATAATGAATGACTCAATAGGAATTAAATATTTTTCTTAGTGTCCTTGTTGGCAGCAGGCTATATTATTTCTACGTTAATATATCCCGTTTAAAGTTTTGTCCATAGATATAAGATAATTGCTTATTTTTAATAAAATTGTGATAGTCCATGAAAAAAAGGAATGACATTGACAATTGACATTGACACTCATCGTTGATAAGTGACGGCAGGTAACCACACAAACACAACTGACAGCAGCAGAACTGAGAACACAGACAGATATAGAACACAACCCAACCAGTCAACCACACACACAACCTTTACATTATACCGCCAAGTTATTTTCATCTTCGTGATTTTTGTTGATGTGGTAATTTATTAGTATAATAATTACGATACATATTTGATGTGATACACTTTCTTGTAATATTGTTGTGGAAGAATGAATCCGTGTTCAATCGCTACCCCTCAACAAGACACTGAAGGGGATGGAAGATGGAATAGCATTGTAAGTTTTAATAAATATTGTAAGCCATTAGAATTGAAAGTAGATGGTTAAATTCACAATATATTTTCTGATTCGTATACGTGTTAATATGATTCGGATTGTATTTACCGACCTACATTGCTGATAATCGCATAGAGTGTAATCTGGCACTAATTAGTGAATATAACTCTACAGCTATACTGTCAATTTGTTTTAATTTGAACATGTTCATATTACTGTAACAGTGGGTGAATGAAATTTTATATAGAGTGTATTCACTATGTAATATTGTTTGAACTCATTGTCTAATGAGAACCACATTTGGGATCACTATGGGTCTGTGGCATTATACAGTTAGTTACACTTTTCATTGGCAAATTACTTTTGTTTGCAGCATAATAGATTTTTGTCAGATGCAAAAGGGAAAGATGCTGATGTGATTTTCATTGGTGACTCAATCCTGCAAGCACTTGAGCACACTGAAGTGTGGAACCAATGGTTTGCACCTCTACACTGCCTCAACTTTAGTATCCACAAGGATCAGACTCAGAATGTTTTGTGGCGCATCAAGAATGGAGAACTTGATCATGTTGATCCTAAAGTTAGTATTAAGCCCGTCACAGATGTAGCTATAAAATATATTAATATAATTCATAGCAAGGCATATTACGATTTATTTTCTATAGTAATCTAATCTTTGAGTGACCACAGACACAGCTATAATATATAGCTTTATTATGTCACCAAAATATGTGGACAGATATAGCAACGCATACTAATATATATTTCAAAAATGTGAAACAAACAACAACCGCAGACATAATAAGGGCGAAAATAAATAATTATTTTATAGCTACCGTGTGTGGTGGCTAGCTATAATATATATTATAGCTATGTATGTGACGGGCTTAAAACATTTATATTAAAATAAGTAATGTGAAAAACAGATGTTTATATGCCTTTATATTCTTATTTGATGCTGAGTTTAATTCCCTATTCTATGTGACTTTTTATTTATAAAATATTTATTCCAAGTTCTTTGATGTTGTAGGTAATAGTTGTGCATGTTGGAACAAATAATGTTGAATATACTCCAGAACAAGTGTGTGAAGGTATCCTAGAAATAATTAGAACAATCAGGGAGAAACACCCAAGTGCTTATATAGTATTGCCTGTAAGTATGGTCTACAATAATAAATTGGTGTTTTTTTATTATTGTATAATCTACAAATACTTTGTTTTTCTAGAGTCTACTTCCTCGTGGACAATATCAAAATAAATTAAGGGAGAAGAACTCGAGGATCAACCAAATTTTACGTGAAAAAGTTGCGAACATGAATAAAGTGGAAATGGTTCCCATAGACAAAGGTTTTATACAAACCGATGGCACTATAAGTCATCATGACATGCATGACTACCTAACTCCAACTAATGCAGCTTGTAGGAAAGCTTTTGAACCTATTTATGATCTACTTCAACAAATTTTGTTTGAGGGAGAGCCTGAAAAAGACTTAACACCATCTGAATAATGCATTTTTCTATTTATACTATAAGGCAGCTTATTTTGCAGCAAGTTAATTGTGATGAAAACAGTAGTACTTATCATTAGCTTTTTATAATAAGCTTAAGTGTCAAACATTTTATCTATTAGTAACTTATAAACCTCTACATTCCAAATTAGCATTATGATATTCTAATTGGCTGTGTTTATTTCATCACTTCTTTTGAAATATTTTTATAATGATGGCTTTATTATGTTTAAAAGCTTAATTTAGCTATAAGGTTATCAATTATTATGTGCAATTTATTTGTGCGCAACAGGGTTAGTACTTAACTTTCTAGTATTTATTTTCTCACAACCATGAAATGATTTTATGTAACATTAGAAACAATATGAAAAGTATTATGTTACTATTATTATTATATAGAACCTCTTTTTTGGAGATATGTAATAAAGCAATCATGTAAGTTTAATTTTAGATGCTTATATTATTCTTCCTATAGGTAATCACAAATGCAAGTACATACATTAGTCTTATTAATATTTTGCATCACTAATGGAATTGTCTATAACCAAAGATCTTGGAAGATTACCTTACCAAAGTTATAACAGTATATATGTATGAATTGCATTGAATGATTAAAATGCAATTCTATTTTTGATAACAACCAACATTTTTAAACTACTTGATAATATCAATATTAATAAGCAGCAATCATAGACTTTTTTCTTTTATTACAATTGTATGTATAGCTAACATTGCACACTATGTGCATTATCCAACAAAGTAATAAATATTTTTAAATCATTGTAGGCAGTTAGTTACTATTTAACTAATAGATACTCATGTTGCCAAACAAGTTTGCTTGAATCTCAAAATGTTATGAAATATTTATTTGCATGAAAAAGCTTCAAAGTAAACAGTGCAATTATTTCTATATAACTAAATATTGTTTCATTGACCTCGGTATTCCCACTCATCAAGTTTAATTTTTACAGATTTATTTTTATAATCAGGTAAATAAGAAAAAAAAATGCAGATTTTTGTTTACTAACATGAATTTGTACATGTATTGTATTAACAAATAAATCTAAATTGAAACACTCACTATATCATCTCGGAAATTTGGTTCCCATACACTAATATTTGTTACGTAATCTATTATAGTACAAGCTGAAGGGTAAGGTAGGGCTTGCATGTGAGAGTGACTTGTCAAAAATGTTGAAGTTTTTCTTTTCCAGTTTAACTAAGTACTTGTGGATAGCTATTGCTGGTAAGAATATCTGTTTCGAAACTTGAGGAACTTTTATATCTCTTGCCTGGAAAACGTAAAAAACTCACATTATTAAAATTGTATTTGTTAAGATAATGATATAGGACATAGACTAGCTTCCAAGAATAGTGCATGATGGTTCTCTTGATTGAGATTGCTCATACAGAGGGATAATAAGACCACCCGGTCCTATTCTATACCATCTTTGCTCTCACAACTATTCACCTTTTTTAAGTGACTATTTGCCCTTGAAGCAATTTCAAATACCACATTTCTCATTTGTTCACTGTCAATACATCGTAAAACATCTTCTTGACTTATTTGATTCTTCATAAGGATATCCATGGGCAAGGAAACCATTTTATGGTAACTGGATACATGGACAGACCTGAAATGCGTGATTTGAATTGTAAGGATTACCAATGTATGTGATATTTTAAATTCATACTATGATAAAAGAATGTTGTGTAGTGGCTTCATACCTCAATATATTAGTTAATCCTTGAGCTTTTCCCAAATGAGATGCAGCATGGTCTGCATGAACATCTTTAACACCTGCTACACTTAAAATTAAGTAATATATTGAAGACACAGATTCTTCAGCATATGTTTCAATGTCTTCTAAACTTCTAAAGTGTTTAGACTTTAACATATTACTTCTTGAGGTAATGAGTTTTTCTAATTGCCTCCTTTGAAGTCCATAACAGCAACATATCTAAAAATATCCCAAGATATTTCATCTAGTAATCTGAACTGGTTATATTATTACACACACACATGATACATATCTGTTTGCCATTGACACACTAAAAAGAAGAATACAAATTATTGAGTCCTTTTACCTTAAATAGTTCTTGTGCTACGGGATTGGCAGGTACATCTTGTAGTGAATTTTCTTTGATAAATATAACTCTTAGAGCATCTTGCCAGAATTGTAATCTGAATGCAGCTGTCTGTGAGTCAGTTGTTAAATCTTGTACACGAGCTATTTCTACGTTAAAAGCTCTCAACACCAGTGCAGGAGAACGCAGAGACTGCGTCATGAGAAGAGTAGCCAAGAAATTTTCATAGTCATGCTGTCTATCTGCAAAATACACAAAGTACCAGTACATGCGATACACGAATCATTCGAGACCGTCGTCTCAGAAATTCATGTCAAAACTTCTAGATGGATATGAATTACTTTACGATATCTGCACAATAGACGATTGAAGTCTTGTTTAAAGTAGATTCATTTGTAAGAGATCTGGATATTATCATATTCACAGGCTTGGAGTAATTTAGCAAACGAAGAAAGTTTATGGGTTTATTCATTATTATACAACACTTGCGCACTAAGCGGGGTTAAGATATTTTTTAGCCCCAGTCAGTATTTATCAGCTGAGCAGCAGGAGCAGGAGAGGAGCCCAGGAGCTCAAATTTCTCAATACTAATGTCATATGTCATTTGTCAAAATTGACAATTGTCTGTCATGTCCAGTCAGTCTAGTCCATGAAGATATAGGTAAAAGATGGAGTCAACACTTAAAACAAAAACTTGAGTCAAATACCTACGTATCTCCATCTCACTCTCTGTGGGCCGACCTCTCTTTTTAGTGTGGCCTATAGTATTGCTATCTCCTTATTTAAATCTCCTACTAAATTCTTCGATATAGTCTTCACATTAATTGTTATTGTTTCGTATACCTAACTTCCTGACTATTTGATTTTAATTACTCATTATTAATTCTATTCATATTGTTAACATTTTTTTATTTATTATTGTTTAATTAATGTAATGATTTGCATGCTGTACGGTAAAATGTAGCTGATCTCATTTATTTATGTTACTATCCCATACTGTACAAACTGTACCGTACTGTACATTTAGAGCAAATAAAATGATTCTGATTCTGATTCTGAAGTATGGCGGACGTTAACCAAATACCTAATAACCAAATCAGAAGTTAAACTCTGTCAAATAATGTTATTATGGATCAATAGTTGTACTATGATTAGTTTTTTTTTTTATATTGTTATAGGCTTGCGTTTGACCGCAACTCACCTGATCTTAAGTGATGATGCGGCCTAAGGTGGAGCACGCTTGCCTAGAATAAACCGGTTCACTCGTGCCATACCCAGATTATATGTATGGGGGAATAGAGAGGCGGGCAGTGAATTCCACAGTTAAGTTATAAAACATAACATTTTAGGTCACTCACGCGTCACGCATGCTAAACTGGGTTGACGATCAGTAAATTACAATGCCATTTCCTAAGGAATCGGTAATGTGGCAACATTGACACTATGTGTCAACATAATGGTCAATATGGAGGTGGTTTACTATGCAGTTCACAGCTTTGTTTGGTATTTTTCGAGGTAATCATCGTTATAATTAAAGAACTGGTGCAAAAATGAGTAGTGCGTGGTTGTGGTAGTACGTGGTGTCCGGGAGGTGATAAAAAATTTCACCCGTAAGTGTTAAAATCGTGATTTCTGACATTGATCATTATAAACATATTTCGTTGTTTTTCACTTAATTTCTTCTCTTAGAATAATAACGCATAGAAGGACAGTTTCTATACGCTGCCTACGAAAAACTTACGCTACATTAGTAGGTTATGTGTGAGTGAGCGGTAGGACCGCTGACACGCAACAGACGTAAAAAAATGTTGCTAGGAAATATCATTTTCCCTAAAATGGGGGAAAAATTAAATGTTACGTACGTAATGTAAGTTGTCAATGTGGTTTTTTATATGAATTAAAATACAGTCACATTTATAGTTATACAACGTTATAAAAGTTTTAATTGTTGTTTTTAACGTAACTCGTACTTATACCTACTTAAATCCCTACCTACATAAATAATCTAATGCTCAGTCATTTTAATTGCAATTGCATTTTTTTATAATAATTTTATTTTAACAGTATGGGTTCACCAGAGGGCGTGCACTACTGATGCCGGTATCACTTTGATTAAGCATATCTTTAACGCATGGGAGGAGTCACAGGATGCCATTGGCATTTTCTGTGACCTCTCCAAAGCATTTGATTGCGTAAATCACGAAACACTGCTTTTGAAGCTTGAGCATTACGGACTCGGTAAACTAGCGCTCAGATTAGTAAAATCGTATTTAGATTATAGGCTGCAGCAAGTTCAAATAAACGGTGTAAATTCATCGGGCTTGAAAGTAAAAATGGGAGTACCACAGGGCTCAATATTGGGTCCGTTCCTATTTCTAGTTTATATTAATGATTTACCGCATTTACTGAGAAATCAACCTCAAATGGTATTATTTTGATGAAACTTCATTGATTTTTAAAGTAAATAGACGGGCACAGCACTATGACGACGTAAATGACGCCATGATTAAAGTTCATAATTGGTTTACTGCAAATAATTTAGCATTAAATGAGAAGAAAACTAAATGCATAAGATTCGCTTTACCGAATGATAAAAGTAGTGAATGTAACGTTTTATTGAATAAGGACGTACTTGAATTAGTCAAGAAGACAGTTTTCCTAGGGATTACGCTTGACTCATAGCTGCAGTGGGGTCCTCACTTAACATCTCTTGCAGGGTGGCTAAGTTCGGCCGCTTACGCTGTCAGAAAAATCAGGCAATTGACAGACGTGGATACCGCTAGACTAGTCTATTTTAGTTACTTTCATAGTATCCTGTCTTACGGTATTTTGCTTTGGGGACGGGCTGCAGATATAGATTCTATCTTTATTCTGCAAAAGAGGGCTGTCAGATAGTGGCGTAGCTTGCCCTAGAAGGGCCCTGTATCAAAATTTGTCGGGGGGCCCTTCTGCCCGATACGGTGAAGCCCAAAAGCTATAACCCGCTTTTGGGCTTTTTGTATTATAAAATAAATGACGGTATATATTTTGACACCGACACCGACATTGCGCATGCGAATCAGCACGCTGAAATGGAAGTGGGTCGGCCAAGTCTGCAGACGGACAGACGGTAGATGGAGCAGACACGCTTTAGAGTGGAGACCGCGTTTGGGCAAGCGTAGTGTGGGACGCCCTGCGGCACGATGGACCGACGATTTGAAGAAGGTGGCTGGCAGCGAATGGATTTGGGCTGCCCAAGACCGGGTTGGTTGGCGATTTCTGGGGGAGGCCTACGTTCAGCAGTGGACGGTAATAAGCTGATATGATGATGATATATTTTGATTAGAATAAAGTTTATTGTTTCCAACATTACAGCTTGTAGTAGTTCATACACAGAACTATAATACCGGAAGCAAAAGGTTCAAGCATCCCTACCCTAAAAGGGTTGTTAAGCGCTGGTTTTCAGCATAAACCCTTGGCTCAATGACTGCTCGAAGCGACCGACATAAGTTTGAGTGAGATTGTGGGTAACATTTTATGAAATTTTGCATACACACGTTGGGGCCCCTGCAGCCTGGGGGCCCCGTATCTTTGATACGGCTGATACGGCGGTAGCTACGCCCCTGCTGTCAGACCCATCTATAATCTCAGCAGACGCAAGTCTCTAAGAGAATTGTTTAAACAAATTAATAAAATGACGGTACCTTGTCAATATAATATACGAAAACATTAAGCATGTTCGGAAAAATCTTCATCTGTTTAGTAAAATAAGTGACAGACATAACTTTAATACTAAAAATAGGAACAAATTATATCAACCAAGTTTCAGATTGTCAAAAGTATACTTCTTTTATGGGGTATTGTGTAGTACTATTAAGTATTCTGTGGTATTGTGTAAAATGTTATAATAAAATACCGCTCGATATTTTGCAACTAAATGAAAATGAAATGGCAATTTGAAGCATGCATTAAACGCACACTGTGTAGGCAGGCATATTATAAGTTGGAAGATTATATCAATGATAAAAATGCTTGGCATAATGCTGGTCCTGCTTCACAGCCACATTAGGGAGTTTCTTAAATGTAAGAAAATTATGTTGCTCAACCCTTATTATTGACATGAATAACGTGTACGCTTATTATTATTTACTTATTATATTTTATCTGTCGAATGACATACTTACATACATTAGAAATTTTAGCTTTGTATAAATTATTAGCACTACCTATTTCAATTATTATGTAAATGTGAGAACTATGGAGCCATTTATTTATTCAATGTGTTTGACATAAATGAGCATGGCGGTTGAGAGCGTTGTCGTGCTCGCTCAAATGTCTCGCTGATGGTGGCGTGTGGGTTGGATCATTCGGTTCCCTTCGGAATGGTTGAGCTGAGTGGTGCTGATCCGCGCGTCATGTTCGTGAACGGGCGCTGTCAGTTGAGATTGGTCATCTCTTAACTGCCATGGCTTTTATATTAATTTATTTTTAATTAGAATGTTTTGGATTTCTCTTCACTTACATTGTTTTCACATATAGAAGCAACAAGAATAATGTAACCAGGATTTTGTAAAAGCTTGATTGAAAAGAGTGTCCGTGGAGTTTCTTGCTCGTTCTTCTCCATAGAGACCTACCCTACGTTTTGGAACGAGCAACTAGCTTCAACTTTCTGACTAGCTAACTGACTCTTTGACTATTCAAAAGTGCCTGCAAATGGTTTAATTGAAATAAATGCTTTGACTTGACTTGACTTAGAAATTCATTTGTGAGTCCATGTCGCGTATCTATTTAAATTAGTTTAAATGTATACATACGCGCCAAACATTTTCATATATAATAAAATCTTCGTTGTAATCCCATCAATTGATAGGATTACTTGGTAACTAAAAATACCACACCACCACAAAAAAAACAACACAAGAATACCACAAGAATACTACAGAATTATGTTATTTACGCTTTCAGTTGTTAAAATTATTCAAAGTAAAATAAAATTCATTAAAAACCTGAATATCGCCAAAAAAAAACAGCAGATCCTACGTTAATAAATAATTATTCCGAGATAGACGAACATAAATGTATGGATCAGCTGTTGGTTCCTACCAGAATAATACAGTAGACTCCAACAGTGTTAGTGTTTAGAAATGGGTAATTTTTTCGTGCAACACTAGCAACACTTCATTGTAATAAATTAGGTTATGAAAATTTTTATTCGGAGATCGATTTACGTCTATGTAATAGATATAATGTTACTATTTACATGTGAAATGTAATTTTATCACATTTTTTTATGTTTACCGGTTGTGCTATGGCAGTATTTCTCGCAACAATCCGTCATTTTTAACCGACTTAAAAAAGGAGGAGGTTATCAATTCGAATGTTTACTTTCTATTTTTTTTATGTATGTTCGGGCATAACTCTGTCATATATAGACGGATTTGCAAAATTCATCTTTTGTTGGAAAGGGGTTTATTCCGAAATGGTCTCATAAAATTTTACCAAAATTGATCTAGCCCTTTTTGAGAAAATCAATAAATTCCCAAAAAAAAAAATTATTTAGACAACGTTTTAGTTTCTTTAATCTTTGGAGGATTTACAATCTCTTTTAAGTGTATCGCCGTTTTTTAATGGATTTTGATGTTAAGGCAACACTAAAAAGCGAAAAATAAAAAGTTATTTAAAAAAAATGAAAACCGCCTTCAAAAACTAAAAAGTGTTAAATAACTTTAGCACAGAACACACATTACTTTACTTTCGGAAGTCGGTGGCGGTGGCTTTGTGTTTGTTGTTTTGTATTGCCATCGACTTCCGAAAGTAAAGTAATGTGTGTTCTGTGCTAAAGTTATTTATCACTTTTTAGTTTTTGAAGGCGGTGTTCTTTTTTTTTAAAAAACTTTTTTAAAATATTTCTTGCGAGCTGTGTTCAACAACCTTAAGCATTGAAGGGTCGCTGCGACTACTAGACCATATAAGGTCGAGTATGAATAGGTACTCGTACTTTTGATGCTCGTACTAGGTTTCTATGCGTTATTATTCTAAGTTTCTTCTATTCTATTTTTATATAATGGCAAGCAATGCCGATGTCGACAATTCTGCCAATGTCAAAGTGACAAGGAAATCATGTGTGACAAAAAGAAACCATAATTTTTTTTTATTAATTATTTCAAGTGATGTCATAGAAATATATCTTACATTATAATATAATAGTAATTCGGAACAACGATCATGTTCGGTTCCGTTTGCGCGATGCGAGACGTCAGACATGTCAGTTTTGTTTTCAAAGAGTATAAAACAGACACGTTCATGCGCCATTCTCGCGGTATGCTGCCTAATGTACCTAAGTCTGTTTCCCCAGCTTAATGTGAAAAAATAAAACATATTTAAAATATAACAATATAATATGTATTAAACAAAAAACTAAATACTTATATTTTATTTTGACGTGATATCGTGTTATAAATTGATGAACACCGGCTGCACGCACGAAAAAGTGGATCGTTCCGCCTGAGCCTGAGCGTGCAAGTGAGAGCGCGGAACAAGCGATAGAGAGGCACGATCGGCCTAAGCAATAAGCTCCACCCACTGTAACAAATCTACTGCTTTATGAAATAAAAAGCTGTGTAGAATTGTACGTTAGAATTTAATAGCTCTCACAAGAAAGATTTTAATGCGATGAGTATCAAAAACAGAGAAATAAAAAGCACTAACCTAGACGCACTAAGTTAGGCAGAGATTTCCAGGCTCCTGGTTCCTCAGCCTGGCCGGCAAACAGGATCGGCTGAAGATAAGACTGCCGCGATCGGCTCCTAGCTTTGGGACGGAAGTCCCCGGGGATCTTAACAGTAAGACCCGCCCTGGGAGCAGCAGGCACGCGACAGCACGACGGCACGACTCAGGACCGTTACCGACTTTTGGTTGTGGACCGGTAGACTTGTAGTAAGTAACGTATAAGTAAATCAGCGTGTTACTTAAGCGACAGCGAGATCTAGACTGACCCATTTGACAGGTTTCTTTCCTGTCCGCTCTTCCGAAATTCATAATACTTTCCAAGTATGAATTCTATTTCTAGAACGGACGTATGGTCATATAGCGGGGTATTATAGTACCGGCCAGACTCAATTATTGTAGACTGCCAGTTATTTTTATTTGATTAGTGCGAATAGGATTTTAAAGAACACCAGATACATTAGCGGGTGTCCAGCTGTTTAGTATAAAATACAGCAATACACACATATATTCGACATCAGTTTGGAGGTTTTAAGTTATAAGCCTAACTTAAAACCTCCTCCTCCGTAATCTAATTAAAATAATTACTGACAATTGACAAGATTGACAACTGTCATTGACAAACGTGTCATAACAAAACATTATTTATTTTCCAGATTTATACATTTAAATAGCTTTATGCTCGATGGAATATAATGTAAGTAAAACTAAAGGGAACTATGATCTGAGACACACATTATAAAGAGAGAGAGACGAGAGACGAGACGAGCATAAAGACTGTAAGTACCTTTAAAGTATAAAAGATTCCATGAATCTATAAAAACATGTATTATAATATGTAGACAGCAAATATGAAGAATGATTGCATGCTTATAGAAAGTAAATATAGCATGTGTAAACATAATGCTATACCACCTCGACGGAAGCCATTATTTGCTTGTGTTATAAATGTTAGCCATTATGTTTCTTTATGACGTTATCACGTATGACTATCGTCCGTAAACCGACTTTACAAAGCACCAATTTATTCGGTGTAAAATATCGTGCAAAATTGATAAAATGGAACGTAAAAAAAAGAGATGACATTTGTGTGTGTCAAACTTTTTGAACAGCAGAAAAAACTTAGGTATAGGTCGACATCAGGGGCACTTCGAGGTTCGGTTAGTTAGACCCTGCAGACAGAAATAGGAGCTCCGTCGACCTGATTTCTGCCGTCTTTGTGTCAATTTTCGTACCCGTTGCCGACAGTCGACGCCTTTTAGACAACTTTACCTAGTGTTTGAGGTTACGTTACAAATTTTTTCTTCCTTTCATGGGAGAGATACCAGGGTCGGCAGGTTTCCCCCTACCCCCTCCCATCACCCCCCACTCCCAATTCATGTTTCCCTATACTAGATTTTAACCTAGGCTACTATCTAGAGCTCAGAGCAAAACAAATAAATAAATAATTTAAATGATTTTAAAATGAAGCCATAACAGTCACGAAATGACCTGTCCGGTTAGTTTTTGGTGTTTCGTACATAAACTTATATACCTATGGGTCAGATTTTGATTTATTCAATCAATGCAATCTAATTTAACAATATTTTTGTATAATAGTTCTGGTTACTGCAAAGAATAAATATATAATGTACCAAATAGGTTAGAACTAATTCATATTTCTTCTTAGTAATTTTATAATAAAAGGTGCAATTAATTTCAAGTGTTCGTAAATTTTACCTATTTGGAGTTCTGTAATATCTGACGTATACTCTATGAAACATCATTATTTATCTCGCTCCATAGGGCGCGATAGAGAGGGGTACGACGATTTACAGAAAGTAGGTATTGTTTTAATTGTTGTAATTACATGTTATTGTAATCAAATAATAGAGCGGCGATCACAATAGACCAACTCTGGTCGCAGTGATATCACAGCCGCACGAAGCAAATAAACAAAAAAAAATCAAATAATATTTAATTAATATAAAAACTTGATGTTACCTATTATATCACTATTTGCTAGCGTAATTATATTTTTATTTCACAAATGCCAAATGTCACGATGCACCGTTCTTTTAAAACGACAATGTCATACTGAATGACGTGTTGATTGGATACCTATCCTCAGTTCAGTGAAACCTTAGAATAATAACGCATAGAAACCTAGTACGAGCTTCAAAAGTACGAGTATTCATACTCAACCATAAATGTATGGTGTGTATGTAGTAGTCGCAGCGAGCCGTCAGTGCTCAAGGCACAGACTACTTAGAGATACTACGTATGCTCAAGGTCACGCTCCGTTGAACACAGCTCGCAAGAAATATTTTAAAATGACGGTTTGTTGCGTAAAATACTGCCATAGCACAACCGGTAAACATGAAGAATGTGATAAAATTACATTTCACATGTAAATAGTAACATTATATCTATTAGTTTTATGTAAATCGATCTCCGAATAAAACATTTCATAACCTAATTTATTACAATGAAGTGTTGCCAGTGTTTTACGGAAACATTACACATAATTCTAAACATTAACATTGTTGGAGTCTACTGTATTATTCTGGTAGAAACCAACAGCTGATCCATACATTTATGTTCGTAAAACTCGGAATAATTATTTATTAATGTAGCTGTGTGGATCTGCGGTTCTTTTTTGGCGATATTCAGGTTTTTTGTGAATTTTATTATTTACCTACCTTGAATAATTTTAACAACTGAAAGCGTAAATAATGTAATTCTGTAATGTATGTTGTATCCGTTAATATCGACACTGTGTTATCTATGGCTTACGCTATTTGGAGTACATTTTTAGTTACCAAGTAATTCGAGTATACGACTGTAAATAATATTTTGATGGGATGACAACGAAAATATTACCTATATATTAAAATGTTTGGCGCGTATACATTCAAACTAATTTAAATAGATACGCGACATGGACTCACAAATGAATTTCTACAAGTATAAGTACCTACGAGTTACGTTAAAAACAACAATTAAATTTTTTATAACGTTTTATAACGATAAGTAGATAGATGTGACTTTATTTTAATTAATATAAAAAACCACATTGGCAACTTAAATTACGTATGTAACATTTTTTAAATGCAATCGTGCTATGGCACAAATGCATTATCATTTTTCCTAGAATCGGGGAAAAAAATATTTCCTAGCAATATTTTTTTACGTGTGTGTCAGCGGTCGTAAACATGCCGATCACTCACACATAACCTACTATTGTAGCGTAAATTTTTCATAGACAGCGTTTATAGACTGTCCTTCTATGCGTTATTATTCTAAGAGTGAAAAATATGTGATGATTATTTTGAAGCTCTCTATCTAGTGCGTAGTACATATCGATGAGTGATGTAGATCTTGTTGGGTTAGGACTGAAACAAACAAACAAAATTACTAAAATACTATAATATTGTATGATGGTTAGAACACAAAATATACACACAGGTATACCACCACACCTACTCAGATTCTCATAATTGTATATTATTATCACGAACGAAAGTCATCAGCGCCACCGCCACAAGCAGTTCTAATATGTTAGGAGGGAAGGGAAATTAATCGGAAGAGGAATTTTGAATTTAGGGAGACGGCTATACAATCAAGGGGTGGGACATTATTGGGACATTCAAAAAATATGTGATCCAGAGTACCCACCCTCTTCCAATCCGCATTCGCAAAGAGAGGAGTCGCGGACTCGAATTTTATGCAAAAAAGACAGGAGTACAACAAAATCCTAAGCGAATTCTATAAATAACAGAGACTACGGTTTTGGAAACTTTTTTTATAGCAAAAGAACCAGGGTTTCGGTTTTTTGGTAGGTTGAACTGCATAGAAAAAGCTACCTTTCTTTTTGCTGGACACATTCCATTGCTCTTGCCATGAACACTGAAGATGCAATTTTGGGAGAGTTAATAAGTCATAACACTCATAACCCTGATGGGTATTATGAGTGAGCAGGGCCGTCTTTAACCTGTTGGGGGCCCTGGGCACAATAGGATAATGGGGCCCCTATGACCTAAACAGAGCACTAAGTTGTTAGTTCAAACAAAGAAAGTAGATACGCAAAGTTCTAGGTTTATTTATTTACAGTGACAATAAATAAATAAGAGGTACCTACTAGATTTGAGATGGGCAAAATCTTTAACCACTTCTTCACCTACATGGACATTAGCGACAAACTGGTTAAAATCTCATGATGCATTAACATAACCTTTTTAATATGGAGAAGGAACGCTCGCCACTGCTGTTACAATCTTTATGCTTAAGAAGATTCTCAATACGATTTCTGTTTTTTTTTTTCGATTTTTCATTTGGAAATGTGTCTTCAATTTTGTTTTTTTTTTTTAATATGCTATGTTCACAATAGACTATTCTTTCTTCCTTCATTTTCACTATGAACAATTTTCAAGTATTCTGTATAATGTTTATGTTACGGCTAATAGCCGAAGTGCGGCTACACCTAGTTTAGGCCGGCTACAACTTGGTGCAGCCGGCCACTTGCGGTTAAAGTTAGATGTAGTACATCCTACTTATCCTCGGTTAGAACCAAGTATAGCTTTCATCATAGCGGCTAGAACTAGGTGCAGCCACACTCCGGTGGTTAAATTGTCTGTTTTTGTGCTATTGAACCGGAAGAAGACAGAAAGAGGAGCCCCGCGCAGCGTGGCTGCGTCGACTTGACGTCGAACGTCTTCTTCTGCTCAATGGTTTGGTCAAAAATAATCAAGTCGGGGTACCCCAAGTCCCGAGCTCGCAGGCTACACCTAAGTTTAGGACATGCCGTAATTTCGGCGGTAAGACCCGTCATGGAGGATTGGTTAGGGCGCCGACACGGCGCCCTCACGTTCCGGCTAACGCCGATACTAACCGGACATGGCTGTTTTGGGAAGTATCTGTGTCGCGAACAATTGCCCGGTTGTCACCACTGCGGCGATTGCTTGGAGGACACAGCGCAGCACACGCTGGCAGAGTGGCCAGCATAGGCAGAGCAGCGCCGTAAACTCTCCGCAGCAGTAGGTGACCTCTCGTTCCCAAACATCGTTCATTCGATGATCAAGAGCGAGAGTGCGTGGGAGGCTGTCGCCTCGTTTAGCGAGCAAATCATGCACGCAAAAGAGGCGGCAGAGAGGGTAAGGGAAGCAACTGCTTCACTTCCCTCCAGGAGAAGACGCACCGGGCGCCGAAGGGAGCTTAATGACCTCGAGCCTTCATGCGTTGCCGGCCTTCGGGTGGTCGACTCAGGTGCAGTCCACCACCCAACCATATGCAGGCCCATAAAGGCGGCGCGCCGTGTTCCGTGCGCGCCACCCTAGAGGATTCGGTAGCGTATCCCAAGTAGCAAAATGTAGTCCTGTACATATCTTAGGAGCATTCATTTTTTACTCCTATAAAAATCCTACAAACGTTAATAGTGCCGCATTTGGGCGCAGTTAATAGGAGTATTTTGCCCTATAGTAGTTTTGTTATTATCGGGTAAAATGCAATTCGGTTTTATAAAGATCCGGTAAACGCACTGGATCCGCTTGATTACTCCTGCAAAGTTCTAGCGCGTGCCATTACTGGTGTTGTAAGTCCTGGAATAATCTGGTACCTGCTGCTACCGGTGTAATTGACAAAACAGATGAGATTTTTTTTTTCTGGTTAGTACAGTGCGTATTTAATGGGAATATTTCAAACAAAAAAATTTAAAGTAGTCCACATGAATCTATTAGCATACAATTAAATTTTGTTTCTTGACTGTCGTATTGAATGCCTACTCAACTTGCGAAAATAATTTTATTGATAAATGTATCGATGATAATCAACATATTTTTATGCCCCTTTAAAATTAAACTTCTAAATTATTTGTATTTTCAATAAAAATAAACAAAATACTTAACCGCCATCATCACGCCACACTATGGAGTTTCTCAGGAGCTTTATAAGACTATTTAGTCTAAGTAAAACTGTTACAGGACATACCATATTCACCATATTTAATTTTTAGGGTTCCTTTACAAATATATTACAGTTAGAACCACATCTCTAAAATATCTATATTATTTTATTTTATTTAAAATCATTGAAAGCTCAGTTATGACTAAATGTGATCTATTCTTCTTATTCAGCAACATTCAGATGAGTTTTCTTCGCCATTTTCGAGATCTATTTCGATTTCTCGTTGTACGAAACCATGCCAAACTTAGTTAAACTCTGTTTGATTCAAGCAATCTAGTAATAACAAATATAGGACCCATATTGGTACAATTTTACCTATAAAAATCGGTGGGCGTGCTAGTTTGGAGCCTAAAATCCATTAGAAGTCACGACTAAGACCAATCAATCCTGTAATATATTACCTATAGCAGCTATACCTAAGACGTACATAGGAGTACTCATGTCTTTTAATGGAATTAAACAAGACGTTAAAAAGAATAAACAATCTTATTAAATGTGTTTATAGGATGAAAAATGACATTATGCTAAATCGTTTTATTAAACACTTTTATAGGACTACAACTCTAGTTACAATATTATAAAGTGATCCTGCAAACGTTTATAACATTACGTTATAGAATCAAAAGTGCTTCTAGCGCAAATCGCATCATAAGATGCTGTATTAGGATGAGTGATCTTTGACAAACCGTTTACTGGATTCCTATAGGACGTTTTGTCTTATTAGTTAATGATTATAGGAGAATTTTGCTACTTGGGATAGACCGCCGAGGTCGACGGGACCCGCCTACATGATTGGCGGGTCATAGCCTGGCAGGGCGCGGTGCATGCGCGAGCGAATCCCGTACCCCCGCCCATAGGTCAGTCGAGGAACACCGTGGTGGTTTTAGCCGGTAAGAGGCACACCCCCCGTTTTCCCCGGACGAGGGACAGTCCATGAGGATTTCCCCAAGTTAAAAAAAGGCTGCACCTAAGTTTACACCGGCTACACCTAGTTCTAACCGGTTAAAACTAGGTGTAGCCGCACTTCGGGTTTTAGCCGTAATATATACATTCCATTTCCAACTCTTTCTCAGTAACGTCTTTATAGTTAACGACTAGCTGACTGTTATTAGCTGTCTAATGTTCTTAAAGGAACTTAATCGCTGTTTTAGATGAACGCGTAGTATTATAACATAAAGTATGTATTATAACGTATCAATTATGGGAGGAAAGGTTTCTACTTTGATTTCTATTTTTCCATTAAGTTGAAATAACCGTGCATAGCCATCGAAAAACTGGCGTGAGTTTCTACGTCTTGTTCTTTGAGATAGGTCCTTTTAATCAGATTTTGAGTTTTTATTCCTTGGCCGTCGATTCAAAGTAATTAAATTTATCCCTGAGGTTAATAATAAAATCATCAAGTGAAGTAAACAAATTAGTTGTTTGTATATTCTTTCAAATTTTGGTTAGAACTCCAAATTTCCTATAAATATTATAATGTCTCTAGTTTCATCTTCTTTGTTTATGACTTGCATGCAAGCCGCTTACTGCATCAGCTCGGACTGACCATCTGGTCAATAAAAAGACTTTTGAAAACTTTTTTTCAACCTAAATGTTCTGTCAATGTATTCCATCGGTGGGGAGGCCGAAAAATAGTTTTGTATTCACTGAACCATTTCAAAAAACTTTGTTGCCTCTGAGGTATATATATAGGTTATAGACACTGGTCTACAATCAATAAGAAGTATAGGTACTGATACTTCTCCGTCATATTTGAGGCTTTGACTTATGCAATATTTTATGAGAATATCATGATTTTCTAAAAATAAACATGATTTCCGCTAAATACTTTGATTTATGCTCCTTATTACGTATAAATTTCTGAAACCTTTCAACGAGAACATGGTCTTTTACGTATTTTAAAAGTTCTGGTCAACATGAGACAGATTGGGCGTACTGTCAAGCTCATAGAAAAATATTTTACATCTGCTAATTTAACTTCAATTATAATTTTTTAGGACCTGTTATTCCATTTCGTCAATATAGGCACTCAATACAGATTTTTTTTAAACTGTTGATAGGTATACGTTTGCAGCTAAGGAAGAAATTAATAAGGAATGTTACCTTTTCCAGGATTCCCAAATATTTTATTAAATTCACTCAGTAACTCCACACGTCCTCACAAATAATTTTCATTGTTGGAAGTTCCGAGGATTTAATTGTCACCGCGAAACTGAAGCCCTCTCGATGCCAAAAATTTACTACTAATTTACAACAGCTACAATCCGTTTACATTTCTCCAGGACTCCACTTCTTTTCGATGTTGACAAATCTATATGTGATCAATCAACCGCTTTACTTCGCGCCAGACAAGTCACCATAGTTTTACTGGGCTTTTTTGATGTGTTAAAATAATGTGCTTCCAATCATTAAATTCACTCAAAGAGCATAGATTTATATTAGAAGGGGTTTACATGAAAACAAACTTTTTTTTTTAATTATATGAATAATTAGTTCACTGATTATTTAGTCTTCAAAATAGTGTAGTTAGTGTCCCATTAAATTGTATTTTTATTATATGTTTAGATATAATCGGATATAGATATCGGTTATCGTTTTGTGATCTGGCAGGAATTGGGGGCCCCTATCGATCGCGGGGCCCTGGGCAAGTGCCCAGTGTGCAGATGAACAGGCATCCTTAGCTAAGACATCAACATATTCATTACCACAATGACTTAAGTATCCAAACTAACTGGACATTTTTTAACTGCTGGCACAAGACAGTAAAGAACGTTTAATTTTTTGAATAAGGGGACTACACAGTTTACTTTTGAAAGGGTTTTGGGTTAAGGCTTGCAAACAACTAAGGGAATCAGTGAATAGCCTTCTCAATATTAGAGTGTGATTTAACAAAACGGCAGGCTTCCAATATAGCTACACATTCACCAGTAAATACACAAGACTCCTTAGTGCATTTATGTTGTAAAATAATACTGGAGCTTTGATAATATACCGCGGCTCCAGTGTGATTAGAATCAGTCGATTTAGAGGCATCAGTAAAAAATAATTGAAAATCATTCCATCGTTCGGCCATCACCGCATTGAAAGTCGACTTCGCTGCCGAAGTCCCAATATTAAAAACAATTTTTGGAATAAAACATAAAACTTGATATGCGAAGTTAAAAAGAGGAATTCTGGGATACTGCACGATCGGATTACTAAATTTTTAAATTTTACGAAAGGATTTTAATATTAGGGGGTTTCTTTATTTCTCCAATAGTTGGAGCTTCTGCATAAGGCATCTTAACTCATTTAACCTTTCTTTGAGAGGGTGAGAGGATCTACACATAACTTTAGATATAAAACGAGAGGCCAAATACTGTCGTCTTAGGGCCAGGGGAGGTTCAGCACACTCGACCTGCAATGCCTTAACGGGAGAAGACTTCATACAGCCTAAGATGATTCGAAGGCTAAGTGCCTTCGGATCGGACTGAATCCTATCCAGTCCAGCCAGAGCACCTTTGTTACATGGAACTATGTGAAAAGTGCCATAATCTAACACACTACGGACTAAGGCGTAAGGCTAAAGACTAATTTCAAGGTGTAAGGGTGGGCACCCCACCAAACACCTGCTAGGACTTTTAAAATTGAGACAATACGTTCACATTTAGTAATTAAAAAGTTTAAGTGGGGTTTACCTGTTAATTTCGAATCTAGAAAAACGCCAAAGAAGCTTACCTACCCACTGAGATTTGAGGAATGATTCTCTTTCGAGAGAAATTTACTGCCGAACTTTTCGGCGCGGACAGCGAAAGACCATGGTTTAAAAGCCCAGAGAGATGACGTTAAAAGAGTCCAGAGAGATGACGCAGCATCGACACTGACTGCTGTTTATGCAGGAGCCAATATCAGCAGTGTACAGCTACAGGTTATAAAGAAGGGGACTGAGGGGCAAGCCCTGTGGGAGTCCCCTCCAAGACTGCCTTTTGTCGAAGACCTCGCCCTGAACTCTCAGAACCAAAGAACGAGATGATAGTAGTCCACATATGCATTCGATCATCTTAACCGGGAGACTAAGCTTTTGCAGTTTCTGCCTGAGAACGGGAAGAAGGACGTTATCGTATGCAGAGGAAATATCTAGGATGGCAGCAACAATGGACTCGTTTTTGGAAAAGGCCAGACGAATGTCCGCAATTATAACGCCAACACTGTCCATTGTACTCAACCCTTTCCTAAAACCAAATTGGTAGTTCGGCAGTAAGTCCCTTGAATCGACAATCCACTCTAGACGATTTTTAATAAGGTGTTCCAGTAATTTGGCTAGGACTGAGGATAGACCAATTGGTCTATAACCATTCGGAACATCAACATGTTTGCCTGGTTTCAGCAACGGGATTATCAACTGTAATTTCCACTGGTCTGGAACCGAACCACAGTTGTAGCAGAAAGAATCATGCCCACTTTCCATACATTGATTGACCTGTCACTTGATTCTTTTTACAGGTCGCGTCTACTCACAACTAGTATTGTATAAAAACAATTATTGTTTATAATAACACAATATCTTATCATCTTTTTATTTAGAGGCCAGGGAAAAATGCTATTATGCAAATAAGTTTTTGAGGTTAAACAGCCGTCAGATGAAGGTTGACAGCTCTTATAACCTAGGAACTATACGATACCAATTAAAATCAAATTATTTCTTAATCCCTGAGAGAGTTAAATTCTTTTTCAATGTAATAGCATCATCAATCGTAATATCCCGCCGATGCTATGTCATTTCACGTGTGATGTTATGCCATCCTTATTTTCTAAACTACACTTTGTGCAAATAAAGCAATTTACGTATAGTTCATTGATGTATCGGTCAAAATCTGCCGTCAAAGTGGACCAGATTACAACAATCGGCGTGACAGACGTTGCTTTTAGCCAACGAACTATAAGTCAGACAGACAAGGTGAAAGAGTAAATAATAATACCAGCCTATTACTGGGCAGACCTCTTCTCATAAGAGAAGGCATGAGCATTAATCACCACGTTTGGTCAAGACGGTATACATTGAAAAACACATCGGTACTTGCCCGGATTTAAACTCAGCCTCGTGCATGAGAAGTGGGGTGTTAACCTCTGGGCCATCACGACGTAAACATAAATAGATAACGAAAAGAGCTGCTTACCTACATGTTTTTGGCGAAGACAAGCAATTAAAATTAAATAAAGTATAGGATTTGGTTTATTATTATTTATTCAATGTTCTCGCACAATCACGTCATCTAAAAATACTGCTAGAGCCTCAGTGCATTTGCAGCAATAATCTATAATGCCTTCTCGTACATTAATACCATTTGCTATCAAAATGTACACATAGTGCTGACATCTTGAGATATTATGTCTTGATTTTATTTTCGCATTTTCTAAGTGACTTTTTTCCACTGCCTAACCTAGGTATACAATTAGTGTCATTGAATACCCATAAAATACACAAAACTTTTGGTTGGGTTTGAGATTGTTGAGAATGAAGCTCTGGAACTGAAACTGATTCTACAGATGATTCCTTTTCACACCTCTCATCTGTGCTTGCAGGAAGTGGGGGAGGTTGTATTTCTGGAACAACAGGACTGGATCAACAGACTATTCCACTTTTTGTTATTGCTTCACCATACAGTGTCTCATCACTGTCTTAGTATCTTCTCTTATACTGTTGCTAAGTTGAAAGAGTTTCTTTTAAAAGGCAACCAACAGGCATTGCATAGATAGTGAAATTGTGATATCTGTCAACAAAAAAACAACATATTTATAATAAATGCAGTGACATACCTAGTAAAGTAATGGATTAGAATGTGATATTTAAAGAAAAAAATGCAAGAAATGATTTTGATTATTTAAATACAAACTTGACGAGGTGGTAAAGTAGTTCGAATAAGTTAATCATCCATAGCATGAGGCTCGATGAGTTTGCTCAGAGAATATTGTGTGCTCTTTGATGATTGAGCAATGATCGTGCACAAATGGGGCATACTTGAACATGACTACCGTGAGATGAACCGGCAGACGGATCACACTCATTGTTTCCATGAATTTGAGTATTAATAGTCTGCATGGATAGGTATGTTAAAACATGCTTTACAAATGTAATCTTCTGCCTTTATCTGGAAAACAAATCAATTATGAGATTTTGAACTCTACAATAGAAATAAGTATATTTTTACATGTTTTGTCTTAAGCAACAGCTGTCTAAAAGAACACTTTAGCTAAACATGGGGAAAATCTACATGTAACTATCACATTCGGTCAGTGGGTCATCTAAGAGGCATCCCTTATTTCTAGTAGTACTAGTTATGTTTAGTTGTTCTATTTTCATGTAATTTAAAAAAAATGTTTTTTACCACTTCTGTATATAAATCTTTTTTTATAAAACAATCATGTTGGATTATTATATCGTTAAGTTACTTGATTGTTATTATAGGTACTTACTATTACTGGAGATATCCAAGTGCTAATTAGCGAGATGACTCTGCTATCAAGCTGAAGGGCCCGATAATGCCGAAGCGTATTATATTAACACACATATATATGTTGCAGTTTTTATAGAACAATGTCGTAGACGACTATACAGCGCTTTCCAAGAAGAGCGATAAAGTCTTAGATCCCAATTAAAACGCACTAATCGGTATCCATAAGACACTGGCCAAAGTAATCATCGGAAGTAGGTATCGTGAGTCCGTGCGAAATGCAAAAGTTCAAACTAGCACAGTACATTCATTAAGTAGCAAGACGAACAACTGCAAAAACGCAAAACGTCAAACAAATGACATGACAGCGACAGCCGGTCACTCCAGTCCAAAGAAGTTCATTTTACGCGTAACCTTTCAAATGTACACTTTCTTTTCTTTCCACATCTCATTATAATACAATAAAGAAATCATAGCTACTGATAAATTAATAAGTAGAGTAAAATAAATATAATCTATTGGTTATTTTGAACATTCTTTAACCACATGATGAACGAACCAGTTTTGCGTATTCTGTGAAATGTAACGTCGGTAAAACACGTTCCGTTTGCAAGTCTATAAAACGAAACGGAACGTGTTTTACATACGTTCCGTTTCCAAAAATCGACTGAGAATGATAAACATAATAATATTGTTTTTTCCTGGCTTTATTTGAAAATTCAACTAAGCAATACGAAATAAGCAAAAACAAAGCATTTTTTTAAGATAATTTACATCACTAGACGTGTTAGAAAATTTTCAGGTCAAAGCTGGACATGGGCAATAAAAGAATACGGCACACCATCAATGCCAGGAGCAGGGCCGTCTTTAAAATCTCTTGATGCATTAACATAACCTTTTTAATAAGGAGAAGGAACGCTCGCCACTGCTGTTACAATCTTTATGCTTAAGAAGATTCTCAATACGATTTCTGCTTTTTTTTTTCGATTTCTCATTTGGAAATGTGTCTTCAATTTTGTTTTTTTTTTTCAATATGATATGTTCACAAAATTCTTTCTTCCTTCATTTTCACTATAAACAATTTTCAAGTATTCTGTATAATGTATATGTTACGCGGCTAATAGCCGAAGTGCAGCTACACCTAGTTTAGGCCGGCTACAACTTGGTGCAGCCGGCCACTTCCGGTTAAAGTTAGATGTACATCCTACATATCCTCGGTTAGAACCAAGTTTAGCCTTCATCATAGCGGCTAGAACTAGGTGCAGCCACACTCCGGTGGTTAAATTATCTGTTTTTGTGCTATTGAACCGGAAGAAGACAGAAAGAGGAGCCCCGCGCAGCGTAGCTCCGTCGACTTGACGTCGACCGTCTTCTTCTGCTCAATGGTTTGGTAAAAAATAATCAAGTCGGGGTTCCCCAAGTCCCGAGCTCGCAGGTTACACCTAAGTTTAGGACACGCCGTAATTTTGGCGGTAAGACCCGCCTTGGAGGATCGGTTAGGGCGCCGCCACGGCGCCCTCACGTTCCGGCTGACGCAGATACTGACCGGACATGGCTGTTTTGGGAAGTATCGGTGTCGCGAACAATTGCCCGGTTGTCACCACTGCGGAGATTGCTTGGAGGACACAGCGCAGCACACGCTGGCAGAGTGGCCAGCATAGGCAGAGCAGCGCCGTAGACTCTCCGCAGCAGTAGGTGACCTCTCGTTCCAAACCTCGCTCTTTCGATGCTCCAGAGCGAGAGTGCCTGGGAGGCTGTTGCCTCGTTTAGCGAGCAAGTCATGCACGCAAAACAGGCGGCAGAGAGGGTGAGGGAAGCAACTGCCTCACTTCCCTCCAGGAGCAGACGCACCGGGCGCCGCAGGGTGCTTAATCACCTCGAGCCTTCATGCGTTGCCGGCCTGCGGGTGGTCGACTCAGGGGCAGTCCACCACCCAACCAGATGCAGGCCCATGTAGGCGGCGGGCCGTGTTCCGCGCGACCCACTCTAGAGGATTCGGCGGCGTTTAGACCGCCGAGGTCGACGGGACCCGCCTACATCATTGGCGGGTCATAGCCTGGCGGAGGCGCGATGCATGCGCGAGCGAATCCCGTACCCCCCCGTCCATAGGTCAGTCGAGGAACACCGTTTAGCCGGTAAGAGTCCGGCACACCCCCCGTCTTCCCCGGACGAGGGACAGTCCATGAGGATTTCCCCAAGTTAAAAAAAAGGCTGCACCTAAGTTTTACTGCTACCGGCTACACCTAGTTCTAGCCGGTTAAAACTAGGTGTAGCCGCACTTCGGGTTTTAGCCGTAACATATATACATTCCATTTCCAACTCTTTCTCATTAACGTGTTTATAGTTAACGACTAGCTGACTGTTATTAGCTGTCTAATGTTCTTAAAGGAACTTAATCGCTGTTTTAGATGAACGCGTAGTATTATAACATAAAGTATGTATTATAACGTATCAATTATGGGAGAAAGGTTTCTACTTTGATTTCTATTTTTCCATTCAGTTGAAATTACCGTGCATAGCCATCGAAAAACTGGCGTGAGTTTCTACGTCTTGTTCTTTGAGATAGGTCCTTTTAATCAGATTCTGGGTTGTTATTCCTTGGCCGTCGATTCAAAGTAATTAAATTTATCCCTGAGGTTAATAATAAAATCATCAAGTGAAGTAAACAAAATTGTTGTTTGTAAATTCTTTCAAATATTGCTTAGAGCTCCTTGCATGCAAGCCGCTTACTGCATCAGCTCGGACTGACCATCTGGTCAATAAAAAGACTTTTGAAAACTATTTTTAACCTAAATGTTCTGTCAATGTATTCCATCGGTGGGGAGAGGCCGAAAAATAGTTTTGTATTTACTGAACCATTTCAAAAAACTTGGTTGCCTCTGAACTGTATATAGGTTGTAGACACTGGTCTACAACCAATAAGAAGTATAGGTACTAATACTTCTCCGTCATACTTGAGGCTTTGACTTCTGCAATATTTTATGAGAATATCATGATTTTCTAAAAATAAACATGGTTTCCGCTAAATACTTTGATTTATGCTCCTTAATACGTATAAATTTCTGAAACCTTTCAACGAGAACATGGTCTATTACGTATTTCAAAAGTTCTGGTCAACATGAGACCGATTGGGCGTACTGTCAAGCTCATCATCATCACTATCACTATCACTACATATTATAAAACAAAGTCCCCCGCCGCGTCTGTCCCTGTGTATGCTTATATCTACGCAACGGATTTTGATGCGGGTTTTTTAAAAAGATAAAGTGATTCAAGAGGAATGTTTATAGGTTATAAATGTTATAATACATGCATATTATAGTAGAAGAAAATCGAGAAATTCCAAGAGTAATGTGAGGTCGTAATAAACATATTTTTGTGCGCTTACATTGCATTATAAGCGCACAAAAATAATCCATACAGTTTTATTCCTTAGCAAATAAAATGTTTTAGATACGTTGTGCATTTCATGTAGATCAAATTTGCTCTTTACAGCATATCTTAAAATCAATATATTAGAAGATATCACAGTGTTAAAAAGCGGGGGTAGAGCGGCTGGCGCTTAGATTTGAGCATTGAGTGTTTCTCACACGGCCAGTTTTAATAATTATGTCGCGCTGTCGAGAATAACCTTATACCTATAATATTGTGTACAAAGATAATCATATATATATATATTATTTACCAAGCTATTTTAAACAATACAGTATTATTCCATATCCAATCACTACACATAGTATTAAACAAAGTCGTTTGCCGCCGTCTGTCTGTCCCTTTAAAACTACGCAACGGATTTTGATGCGGTTTTTTTAATACATAGAGAAACACTGATAATTTTAGAGGTTTCTAATGTCATGTCGTAAATAAACACTTTAGTAGGTATATTTAGTACTAGCGACCCGCCCCGGCTTCGCACGGGTGCAATGGTGATACTAAATCTATGCTCTTTGAGTGGATTTAATGATCGGCATTAAATCCACTCAAAGAGATTTACATTGGATTTACATTAGAAAGGATTTACATGAAAACAAACTAGAGTTTTTTTTTAATTATATGAAAAATTAGTTCACTGATTATTTAGTCTTCAAAATAGTGTAGTTAGTACCATTAAATTGTATTTTTATTATAGTATGTTTGAATTAGATATCGGTTATCGTTTTGTGATCTGGCAGGAATTGGGGGCCCCTATCGATCGCGGGGACCTGGGCACGTGCCCAGTGTGCCCAGTGGGAAAGAGGGGCCTGATTTTAACATTGAACTAATAATAACTCATTCGTGTCAATAATCACTCGTGCATTTTAAGCAAATTTTAATAGCGAATGTATGGAGGTATTATTATTTAGGATCTAATATTTTAGATCCTCAAAGTTTTTATTTAAAAAAACAACCGGACCTGTGCGAGTCGGACTCGCCCACCGAGAGTTCCGTACAAATTTGATATCAATACTTTAATATTATAAATGAGAAAGTAACTCTGTCTGTTACGCTTCCACGATGAAATAGCTGAATCAATTTTGATGAAATTTGGTATGAAAATAGATTAACCATACTATGGGCATAGGTACTTTTTAATCCGGAATTTCGTCTGCATCCGCGATAACCGACACTCACACGCACCAAATCGCGGACAAAAGCCCGTTATAAATAAAGAATATTTTTTAAATATTTTAATTACAAATGTATAGTTTTCAGACTTTTCCCTGTATTAATAGTATAAGACGATATTACTTGCCAAATTAGTATAGTTCTAGGTCAACGCAAAGTACCCTATAAATTTGAATTCCCTTGAGTATCGAAATGTACGTTTTTTGCGACATAAACGGCCGTATCTTTTTTTGTTGCCATACCAATATTGGAATAGTCTACATATTTCTGCCGGTACACGCCTGTCACCCATCTTTCTCCAGAGCACGTCAGATGAGACAAGATCAAATGCCCTGGAAAGATCAAGGAAGCAGGCGTACACCGGCGTCCTGCGATCTATATAATATTGAACAGTATGCTTGAGACTTAAAATAGCACTTTCAGTTGATAATCCGGGACGAAACCCGAACTGTGCGTCATGAAGATGTATGTAATTATCTAAGCAAGAATCAAGCACACCATCCAACACCTTGGCTATTACTGTCGCAAGAGAAATGGGACGATAGTTACCTCTGTCTGAGATGTCACCCGTCCTGTTCTTCACAATGGGAACTACGATGGTCTTCATTAGATTAGCAGGTAGGTACGCGTGGCTAATTACACATTGTGAAAAACATAGACAAGACTCTCAATAATGAAAATAAAATTAATTTAAGAAAATTATATAATAATCAAACTTTTTTAATTATAATAATATTAGTAATTTATTTATTTATTACTTTAATTGTAGTTGTAAAGTTACAAATATTTTTTATGGACCAATTCGATGATCTTCAAATTAATTAAAATTATAAACAAAAATTTCCTTCCTATTCGCTTTTAGGATCATAATGCGTACATTCTGACCATAAAAGCGGTGCAATAAGACAATTTCAAAATAATTGTTGCTGTGCGTACACAATAACAATTATTTTCCAGAGAAAGACGCCGAGTACTGTTTGGACGTAATAAAGAGATAGGAGCATCACTTGGAGAAGTGTATGCACACTGTATGCACACTAAATACAAAAAGTGGCCAAATGCTAAATGGAATAGGGTATTTCACTCTATACGAGAAAAAATCTATAAATATGTTATTGAGACAGTTTAGGCATAAAGCAGTCGGAAAATGTAATTTTTAGTTCATAACATAACAAAATATTTTTTTAAATTCAATTCAAAGTTTTCAGTATTTGTAATCTGTTATAAAACACTATGAAATAGTAGCGGCCATGTTATTACGCCGTACGGCTGTGTAAACAAAAAATTGACAACTGTCAATCAACCGATTGGCGTTTATAGGCTTTGTACTTTTATTATTTTTTAATTATTACACCTATTACAAAATATGCTTTTAATTATTGTTATATACAATTATCATATTTAATATTTTGCTGACATGTTTCACACTTGAAAAGCATTTCACCAGTGTGTGAACGAGTTTCGTCTTACTAAATGTATTGTACGCATTTGATACAAAACGAACTGACGTCATTTCTGCTGAGCAATATGGCGTCCAGTAAGAGGCGTTCTCGTTAAACTACGCGCGAAATATGAAAATTTAAAATTTAGATGCATGTTTATGGCACTTATCGATTGAATAAAAAAATTGAGTTTTTTTTGGTGGCATATTAGCACTACAGAATTTCATTTAAACACTTTTCAAAAATGGGTGTAATACCCTATGTAGTAATAATGCTTAATTGACAACACTGGGCGAGAGACTGACAGTGACCATTTAGTGACGTCAAAAATAATGGGTGGCAAATAATATTATTTTGATATGATTTATCGATATTTCCTAAGATTTACTATGGCCATAATTATGTTACAAACTGTATTACATACGATACATAAGATACTATTGTCATACGATAATATTAATGCCATTACAAGTATGACAATGTCCTACTTTTATACTTGTAATAATAATACTATTAATACTAATACATCTATCTAGTCTGCCATATTATTTTTTAAAGAATAGGTACATTAATAATGTATTCAGTAATGATAACTATTTTTTACCCTACTGCGGCGAACCCCAAAAGGAGGGTTATTTTTACATTAATTGTTGTAAATAATCGTTTAGTTAGAAGTAAACCCATACTTTTCTAAACGATCATTAGAAAACTCTGAATAATGATCATGATGAAATATGTAAGTTTTGTTCACTTCATATAGAATAATGCTACTACGAGTACCTATTTAGAATCGAGTATGACCTTACGCATAAAGTGTAGGACTTTTAAATTATAATTTTAGGGAATAATAATATATGTGTCGGATGGTCAGGATTTAGTCCGTTAGATTCGATTGTTAGTCTGGAAAATACAAAATCTCGCCACAGTATCTGCACGTCCAATCCTGACTCATAACTGAAGAGATATTTAAAAAGGACTTGACCTTTTAAAGTCTGTTTTAACAAGCAGTTTGAAAATAACACTCGAATCAGAAACTAAAAACTAGGCTCTTCTACGAACTTGAACTATCTAGTTTCGAAATTACCGAGACCAAGTACAACGATTCCAGATTCAATTAATCAAAGTAAACAAAATCCTCAGGTATCTCATTCATGGTCAACAACACACACACTATTCCCCACGGGAATACCGAGTCAACCCTTGACTCTACGGTCTTTGCTTCTAGGCAAGACCCGACTATACCACCCAGAGCTATCGCCTACCGCGTACACACAAACGACGCTACGATACCCTGGTGAAGTCTTCGACCCATTGAACCGAGAACCTGTTTACACAATTTAAAGTGACGCCAACTCGTCATCTATTTCGTCTACAATCTCAATTGGTACTTGGCCTTCGGGCCTCTTTCGAATACGGTCATGGGCGCATTTGTAAGTACGCTTGTTAATCAGGGTTTTAAAAACGTACCGATCGCCATGTAACACTTCATAAGTTTGAAAATGATAATTAAAAAAATAAACAAAATTTGTTACAAACACAGCCAGTTAAAGTACAAGCATCCATCAAACAAGTTAATCAAAACTCCAAACAACTAAGATATGTAGGCACTATTAGGCTATCCCTGTAGCCATATTTCATTTCTATAGTCATCCCTGTGACTATTGCAGTCATCTCTGTGACCTGCATACACTCATAGTCATCCCTGTGACTATTGCAGTCATCCCTGTGACAATAACCAGCTATCATCCCTGTGATAGCAGTTATTCGCTACAATCATCCCTGTGATTGTGCGAGCTCATAGCTCCTACATTACCATTCTCATCTAAATCAGATTCTATAGTTACATTAATGGGTGCTTGACTTTGACTTTGGCTTTGATTTTGACTTTGGCTTTGACTTTGAACACACTCATCATTCTTTCTATTTCGCCCTTCGCACGAGATGAACTTAGAACCAGAGCCAGATGAAACGGCATTGGGAAACGATCCGGAACTGTATTACTATATTAATAATAATAATTTTTATTTGGTACTTAATGTGAGAACAAATATATCTTCTGGCTCCCAAACTAGGTTTATAGCCTGTGACTTGGGAGTCAGTGATTCCAAAAACTAACAATATACCTAATAATAGATTTATTAACTAATTACAATTTACAAACAATTTACATTAGGATAAGTATAATAAAAGAGAAATGTGTGAGCGCGCGTGTGTGTGTGTGTGTGTGTGTGTGAGTGTGTGTGTGTGAGTGAGTGTGTGCGTGTATGGGGATGTGACATTATGAGGACATGAGGCGTATATAATGTGTCTGAAGTTGCTTAGGATTGGGTGAGAAGCAATTCTTCTGTTTCATCGTATGATTGATCCATCAACCACATTTTCAACGTATTTTTACATTGATGGTAATTCAATCTAGGCACCTGGAGAAATTTATTAATTTGATTATATAAACTATAACTGAGGTAGTTGAATTGACGTTTTGCGAAGGTGGTCTTATGTCTTACTGGTGGGATAACAATATCTGCACGACGTTTGGTACTTATTTGAAGTGGGAGTCGATGTCTTCTTAGTACACACTGTAACACATATAGTCCTCTCACTGACAATACTTTGCTTTCCCTATAAAGTTCCATTGTTGAGTATCTGAAGGACTTGCAAAACATAACTTTGAGAACAGCCCTCTGGGCCCTTTCTAGTTTTAGAAAGTGTGATTTGCAAGCGCCGCCCCATGCTGGCAAACAATATAAGAGAAGAGATTGGCAAAGTGAAAAATACACCAACTTTAGTGTATCTGTGTCTGCTGAACAGCGAAGTTTTTTGAAAATAGATATGAGTTTTCGCGTTCGGGCTATCAGATTATCAATGTGGCTATACCAATTGAGATGTTTGTCAATCAGCACTCCTAGGTATTTTATGTTTGATGTGATTCAGCCAGAAGTCAGCCAATCGTCACATTATATTTCAAACAATAACCTGGTAACACATGAAATAAAAATCATAAATTACCACCAATTAATACGTCACAAAGAATTTCTTCAGTACAGTCTACATTAGCAAAACTTAAGTATACCCTGTATACGAACCAGCAAATGTAGGTACGTAATAATATGAAGTTACGACTGATAGATTGCTTAACAAGAGAGCATTCGGCACCAGAAACAAAATAAAAATAATACGACTCACCAGATTCGGCTGATAATAGATCAGTAGCTGGCTTGATGGTACAGATATCCACTCGCTTTGCAACTTTACTGTTAACGGAATCAGCCTTCTTTGCACAGTGTGTTGCCATGTGCCCCGGCTCGGCACAGAAGAAACAGGTCATCGGCATCATGCTTTCTTATAAAACGCTGTCTTTGACCCGTTGCGATCCACTAAGTATTTCCTGAAAACTGAGATTCATTTGCCATAATATTATACAGCCCAGATTGCCACAGTTGTAGCGACGCCCTGACTGTTTTAACTTTGGTTTCTTGGCATCTGCAGGTGCATGTCAGGTTATTCCAGAAAAAATATTTATTTATATTCACTATCTCGAAACTCGGGATTAAATTCAGTAGATAACTTATTAATTCTAAACTAGGTTCTTTAATCGCGTGAATTGATTTCATTATTTCGTTCCTGCATTTCGAATAAAAGTTTCCAACGGTTATTTTTCACTTGATAATAAATCAACACTCTGACCTTTAGATTGTTCCTGGTGGTGGCTCGACGATGCAAAGCTAGACTCGTTTCTCCCCCGGTACAGCAGCGCTGGACCCGCTTGCTGTGCAGCGACTGGCGATGTGACTCGGCGTGCTGCACTTGAAGCTCACCAGTGAGCTGCAGCTGGCTTGTTGTCGCATAGACGGCATAAGTCTCATTCTCCTGGTTAGGTTATCTGCGACTGCCATGTAGATGCGGAGCCCTTCAACGCCTTAATTATGGTCAAAATAAGCTGGCTTCTTTCTACTGCATTCCCGTCGATACACAAGTCGCAACATCAACTGCTATTAGCCAGTGAATAGCTTTTTAGAGTTTGTATTAACGCGTACACTTGTTGAGTTTGTATTTCAAAAAGTAACCGACACTGATTGTTATTGTCCCCGCGTGTGATTTCATTAGCACGATTTGATCAGAATGTCGGATCGTCAGGATTTAGTCCGATAGATTCAGTCATCATGTGGGCAGAATAAGGGTTTCGTGCATTGCAAACACACTGGGTATAGGGTACAATACACTGAGTTTATTAGAACCACTATTTCTCAACTCAATTTAAAAAAAGACTGACTCCAATTTATAATTGACATAATAACACTTAAACACAACGAATCGAGTACAGTTCCGGGACGTCTTAGCTCCGATGCGATCAGAGACTGAATTGTGAATGTCCTGCTCGCTGTGGGCTGTAAACATCACGACTCTGTAGAAGCGCGCCAAAATGGTGGTGGTAAAACACGTGTTGTCGTTACAGACTTGAAACGAATCGCACACTTGCGATTCGTTTCAACCGGATGCGACATATGGATTATGATGAAAGAATGTTTTTATTGTAGCTTCTATTTGCACTTTATTCGAGATAAATCCAAAATGTGAACCATGTGTGTTAATCGATCGATAACAATTGATTGGGCATCCCTAATCTTTTTCGACAGGACATGATGTTTGACGAATATAGCGGCTGTTAATGTTATTAATCGCGTAAAATAGGTACTTTATAATGCTCGTTTTGACATTTGTCAAAACGACACCCACCCTACACCTACCCTACACCTACCCTACACCTACCCTACACCTACCCTACACCTACCCTACACCTACCCTACACCTACCCTACACCTACCCTACACCTACCCTACACCTACCCTACACCTACCCTACACCTACCCTACACCTACCCTACACCTACCCTACACCTACCCTACACCTACCCTACACCTACCCTACACCTACCCTACACCTACCCTACACCTACCCTACACCTACCCTACACCTACCCTACACCTACCCTACACCTACCCTACACCTACCCTACACCTACCCTACACCTACCCTACACCTACCCTACACCTACCCTACACCTACCCTACACCTACCCTACACCTACCCTACACCTACCCTACACCTACCCTACACCTACCCTACACCTACCCTACACCTACCCTACACCTACCCTACACCTACCCTACACCTACCCTACACCTACCCTACACCTACCCTACACCTACCCTACACCTACCCTACACCTACCCTACACCTACCCTACACCTACCCTACACCTACCCTACACCTACCCTACACCTACCCTACACCTACCCTACACCTACCCTACACCTACCCTACACCTACCCTACACCTACCCTACACCTACCCTACACCTACCCTACACCTACCCTACACCTACCCTACACCTACCCTACACCTACCCTACACCTACCCTACACCTACCCTACACCTACCCTACACCTACCCTACACCTACCCTACACCTACCCTACACCTACCCTACACCTACCCTACACCTACCCTACACCTACCCTACACCTACCCTACACCTACCCTACACCTACCCTACACCTACCCTACACCTACCCTACACCTACCCTACACCTACCCTACACCTACCCTACACCTACCCTACACCTACCCTACACCTACCCTACACCTACCCTACACCTACCCTACACCTACCCTACACCTACCCTACACCTACCCTACACCTACCCTACACCTACCCTACACCTACCCTACACCTACCCTACACCTACCCTACACCTACCCTACACCTACCCTACACCTACCCTACACCTACCCTACACCTACCCTACACCTACCCTACACCTACCCTACACCTACCCTACACCTACCCTACACCTACCCTACACCTACCCTACACCTACCCTACACCTACCCTACACCTACCCTACACCTACCCTACACCTACCCTACACCTACCCTACACCTACCCTACACCTACCCTACACCTACCCTACACCTACCCTACACCTACCCTACACCTACCCTACACCTACCCTACACCTACCCTACACCTACCCTACACCTACCCTACACCTACCCTACACCTACCCTACACCTACCCTACACCTACCCTACACCTACCCTACACCTACCCTACACCTACCCTACACCTACCCTACACCTACCCTACACCTACCCTACACCTACCCTACACCTACCCTACACCTACCCTACACCTACCCTACACCTACCCTACACCTACCCTACACCTACCCTACACCTACCCTACACCTACCCTACACCTACCCTACACCTACCCTACACCTACCCTACACCTACCCTACACCTACCCTACACCTACCCTACACCTACCCTACACCTACCCTACACCTACCCTACACCTACCCTACACCTACCCTACACCTACCCTACACCTACCCTACACCTACCCTACACCTACCCTACACCTACCCTACACCTACCCTACACCTACCCTACACCTACCCTACACCTACCCTACACCTACCCTACACCTACCCTACACCTACCCTACACCTACCCTACACCTACCCTACACCTACCCTACACCTACCCTACACCTACCCTACACCTACCCTACACCTACCCTACACCTACCCTACACCTACCCTACACCTACCCTACACCTACCCTACACCTACCCTACACCTACCCTACACCTACCCTACACCTACCCTACACCTACCCTACACCTACCCTACACCTACCCTACACCTACCCTACACCTACCCTACACCTACCCTACACCTACCCTACACCTACCCTACACCTACCCTACACCTACCCTACACCTACCCTACACCTACCCTACACCTACCCTACACCTACCCTACACCTACCCTACACCTACCCTACACCTACCCTACACCTACCCTACACCTACCCTACACCTACCCTACACCTACCCTACACCTACCCTACACCTACCCTACACCTACCCTACACCTACCCTACACCTACCCTACACCTACCCTACACCTACCCTACACCTACCCTACACCTACCCTACACCTACCCTACACCTACCCTACACCTACCCTACACCTACCCTACACCTACCCTACACCTACCCTACACCTACCCTACACCTACCCTACACCTACCCTACACCTACCCTACACCTACCCTACACCTACCCTACACCTACCCTACACCTACCCTACACCTACCCTACACCTACCCTACACCTACCCTACACCTACCCTACACCTACCCTACACCTACCCTACACCTACCCTACACCTACCCTACACCTACCCTACACCTACCCTACACCTACCCTACACCTACCCTACACCTACCCTACACCTACCCTACACCTACCCTACACCTACCCTACACCTACCCTACACCTACCCTACACCTACCCTACACCTACCCTACACCTACCCTACACCTACCCTACACCTACCCTACACCTACCCTACACCTACCCTACACCTACCCTACACCTACCCTACACCTACCCTACACCTACCCTACACCTACCCTACACCTACCCTACACCTACCCTACACCTACCCTACACCTACCCTACACCTACCCTACACCTACCCTACACCTACCAGACTCCCTCACACCATGAATGACAAACCCAAATCTGTGCGAAAATGTAAAACTGCATGGCAGAGTGAGTCTGTCATACTCACGTAAACGTCCCTCCGGTGGCGGCGGTGCATATCCGGCCGTTAAGTTCCCTAAAATATGGTTGAGCTAAACGGCGCGCGGATGTGTACGTCACGTCCGAGAACGGATGCCGTCGGTGGGGGCTGGTCGGCTCACTCTGCCATGTAGTTAAACGGAATAAACATTGCATGTAACAATTTAAAATAACACCAACACCACGACACGACACTAACATAATATACGTAATATAATAATATTAAAAAAAAAAAAAAAAAAAAACAATGGACTCACTTAGACTTAAGTTAGTTATTTAAGCTACTAACATTAGTCCAGTAGGAACACGATTAACTGTAATACCGATAAGAAAAAATGTAAACAATTATAACACTATAAACAACAGCACGGGCATACCTTGCTTGTGGATATTTTGTAAGGCAGGATTGTGGTTTTAGCCGGTAAGAGTCCGGCACTACCCAGACTGGCTCACCTGTGAGGCAGCCTGGGTGTCCATGAGGATTTCCCAGTACTGCCAAAAAAAAAAAAAAAAAAAACCCTACACCTACCCTACACCTACCCTACACCTACCCTACACCTACCCTACACCTACCCTACACCTACCCTAAACCTACCCTACACCTACCCTACACCTACCCTACACCTCCCCTACACCTACCCTACACCTACCCTACACCTACCCTACACCTGCCCTACACCTGCCCTACACCTGCCCTACACCTGCCCTACACCTGCCCTACACCTGCCCTACACCTGCCCTACACCTGCCCTACACCTGCCCTACACTTGCCTGCTTTGAGCATAAATACGGTCACTTTGTTTGTTAAAATGTTGCTCAATTGTAAAAATTTTCTCATCCGTAAACAAATTTTTTCTGTGACCTCCCTTTGCGTACCGCTTCAGTAGTTGTTTAGATTTTACCACTCTATTATTATTGAAATTATCAGTTAAAAAATGACCAGCGCGTCTCGTATAGGCTGCAAGTCCTTTTAAATTCACCAACAATATTAAAATATAGCTGGGCACAGTAAGAATTTTTAAATTTATAAAGTGTGGTCGACAGCTCTCTATTTGCGGTATCCTGACCATGGTACGTATGGCTCTCTTTTGGAGCACAAAGGCTCTCTGGCAGTTATATTTAAAACTATTCCCCCAAAACTGAACACTATATGTCATCCTTGATTCTATTAGAGCATAAGATACCATTTTAAGATGTTTTAAGTCTATTACATTGCTAAGACTGCGTAAGGCATAACACGCTGAGGAAATATATGAATTGCATTGGGTTGCATTTTTTTCCCAATTTAAATATTTGTCAATGTGAAACATTATATTGTTTTAGTGTTCATTAAAAGCTTGTTACTTTCAAACCATGATTTAAAGACTGCCAACACTGCATTAGCCTTAGCGGAAAGCTCCTGTATGTCGGTAGATTCAACTATTGCGTTAGTGTCATCTGCAAAAACTGTCAGCTGTGTGTCGGGAAATATTGAATTTAGGTAATTAATTAAATCATTTGTAAATAATATAAGCAAAATAGGCCCTAAGATCGATAGTAGCGGGCGTACCCCAAGGATCGATCTTCTTGCATAGAAGATTTATTGCAATTGCTGTTACCATTAGCTTGCATATGTTACTAATATCTACCTACATACATTTTCTTGTTTCTTAAAAATGAAGAGAAAAGTTGTAGAGTTTTGCCTCTTATCCTTCAATTTTGCAATGAGTAATTTGTGATCAATTGTATCAAAGGCTGAGCTCAAATCAAGGAAAAGTTGGGAAAAGGATTGGCAGATGATGAATATTAAAGTATGGATAAGTATGGAAGTATGGATATGTGCCTACAAATTGGTACGGAACCCTCGGTGGGCGAGTCCAACTCGCACTTATCCGGTTTTTTTTTATTTCCGCAAGTTATTATGAGTATCGCGATAAGTAGATTTTCGATTTTGCGGCGAGCTGCGCCCGCTCCGCGCAGTTCGCCGCAAAATCGAAAATCTATCGTAATCACGGCATCACTCGTCTAAAATGACCAAATAAATTGAAAAGCGAGCTGCGGTGAAAATGTTACTTTTATGTTCAAAATGCCTACTACAAAAGTGCAAATACAATCTAGACCAATAACAACTGGTAAATTAAATAAATTTAATAATACCCTACATAATAAGTTAAGTACTCTGGACCATAATAAACGATGTAAATAAATTGTATAATGATTTATTTTCTGTGGTCCTTATTGAATTCAATGATATTTTTGAAAAAAAGACAAAACATATTAGCCCTAAGTTTATATTTAGTGACTGGGCAACTAAGGGTATTAGAAAAAGTAGAGAAAGACTGTTTGAGCTGTATAAGCCTTATAATAACACGAAAACTTTCAACAAGTATGTTGCTACTTATTCTAAAACTTTCAGAAATACTTGTATTTCTGAAAGTTACATTAGTAACACAGTTACATTAGTACATTAGTACAAAGAAACATTAGTAACAAGATCAATTCGGCAGACGATAAAATAAAGACGGTTTGGAAAGTTATAAATAACGAAACTAGCAAGAAAAAAGTTCGTAACGCAGAATGTACATTGGAGACCACATGGTCCCATAAGCTCTAACATAGAAGTAGCTTGTGAATTTGTCAATTTCTTTACTAGCATACCAGCCAAGACCACGGAAACTTTGAAATCCTCACCTGACGACTCAATTGCGTTATTAAAGCGAACGTTCCAGGCTGCCCGGTAGAATTTCAATTTAAACATATTGACCCCATGACCGTTTTAAAAGCTTTTCGGCAAATCAAAATAAAATTTACTGAAGATCTGTGGGGTATGTCTATTAAAGTTTGTACATCTCTAATATTAGATCCTTACATATGAAATTGCCGATACTTAATACTGGCAACTTTGAAATCAAATATTTTGTGTTTGATTAGGAATTCCAAATACAAAATTATTTCAAAATAAAGACTAAATAATATTGTTTTAAAATTCGTGTTTCATTTGTTTTATCGTCATTTGTTTGGGCTTGAAAATTGCTATTGCAACAACAATGGAGAAATTAAAAATTCGCGATATTTACGAATACGAGTTCCACCGTGGCACCAGTGCAGCAGAAACGGCTCGAAGAATTAACGACGTGTACGGGCCAAGCACCGCTAACGAACGAACGGTGCGTTTTTGGTTTCAACGTTTCCGTTCTGGAAATTTTGATTTACAAAATGAGCCTCGTGGACGACCGGATACTCAAGTGAATAATGAAGAATTAAAGGCGATAGTTGAAGCGGATCCATCTCAAACCACTTCTGAATTAGCAGCAGCCTTTGGAGTAAGTGACAAAACAATCATTATCCATTTGCGTCAAATTGGAAAAGTAAAAAAGCTCGAAAAGTGGGTACCGTACGAATTGACTGAAACACACCAACAAACACGCGTCGGTTGCTGCGCTTCCTTGCTCAATCGTCACAATAATCAGGGAATTTTAAATCGTATTGTCAGTTGTGATGAGAAGTGGATCGTGTACGATAATCGCAAGCGATCATCACAATGGCTTAACCCTGGAAAACCGGCAAAACCTTGCCCCAAGCGAAAACTGACCAAAAAGAAGATTCTAGTTAGTGTTTGGTGGTCCTGTGCTGGTGTCATCCACTACAGCTTCATGAGATCAGGCCAAACGATTACTGCAGACATGTATTGTCAACAGTTGCAAACAATGATGGAAAAGCTCACCATTAAACAACCGAGATTGGTCAATTGCTCTAGCCCATTGCTCCTTCAGGATAACGCTCGACCACATACTGCACATCAGACGGTCGCCAAGTTAGAGGAGCTGCGACTGGAAACTCTGCGTCACCCACCATACTCTCCAGATCTTGCCCCAAACGATTACCATTTATTCCGAAATTTGGACAACTTTTTACAAGGAAAAAAAATCAATTCTGATGAGGCAGTTTAAACAGCCTTCAAGCAGTTCATCGATTCTCGCTCCCAGGATTTTTTTACCAAAGGGATCAATGAGCTCCCGATAAAATGGCGAAAGTGTATCGATAACAATGGTGCATACTTCGATTGACTAAATATATAATTTCTTTTAAAAATGTTATTTTTAATTTTTTGATACCGAGCGGCAATTTCATATGTAAAGACCTAATAGAAACAATAGCACCATATTTGGCTTTAATATTTAATACGTGCGTAGACCAAGGTGTTTTCCCAGATTTAATGAAATTTAGTAAGGTCATACCTCTTTTCAAATCCGGGGATAGTAAAGATACTAACAATTATAGACCCGTGTCCGTGTTGCCGGCTTTCAGCAAGGTTTTTGAAAAGATTATGCTTAATCAGATGCTTGCTCATTTTAACACAAATGACATATTACACGAACAACAGTATGGTTTCACCAAAGGACGTTGTACGACTGACGCCGGTGTCACTTTATTAAAACACATATTTACTGCGTGGGAAGAGGCACAAGATGCCATAGGAATCTTTTGTGACCTCTCCAAGGCATTTGATTGCGTAAATCACGAGACATTACTTCTGAAACTTGAGCATTACGGACTAAGTAAACTTGCGCTTAGTTTAGTGAAATCTTATTTGAATGATAGACAGCAGCATGTTCAAATAAACGGGGTGAATTCACATGGTTTAAAAGTACAAATGGGAGTTCCACAAGGCTCAATTTTAGGTCCTTTCCTCTTTTTAGTTTATATTAATGATCTTCCCCGGTTAATCAAAAACCAACCACAAATGGTGTTAGTTGCCGATGACACTGCATTAATTTTTAAAATAAATAGACGGGTTCAAAATCTTGACAACGTAAATAACGCCTTACTTGAGGTACAAAAGTGGTTCACGGCTGACAATTTAGTATTAAATGGAAAATAAACTAAGTGCATCAGAAATGTTAAAAGTAGTAATTGTGACATAGTATTGAACAAAGAAAAACTGGAATTCGTCGATAAATCCGTTTTCCTGGGAATGACGCTCGACTCAAGGCTACAATGGGGTCCTCATTTAACATCTCTCGCAGGACGGCTAAGTTCGGCAGCATATGCTGTCAGAAAGATCCGGCAATTTACTGATGTGGATACCGCGAGACTGGTCTATTTTAGTTACTTTCATAATATAATGTCTTACGGTATTTTATTGTGGGGACGAGCTGCAGACATCGATTCTATTTTTGTTCTGCAGAAAAGAGCCATCAGAGCCATTTACAATCTGCGTATGCGTGATTCTCTAAGGGAACTGTTTAAGGAAATTAACATAATGACGGTGCCTTGTCAATACATCTATGAAAACATCATGTACGCTAGAAAAAATCTGCATCTTTTTGATAATAGAGGTGACAGACATAATTATAATACTAGAAATAGGGACCAACTAGTTCAACCAGGTTTCAGACTGGCTAAAGTAGATTCGTCTTTCATGGGGTACTGTTTAAAGTGTTACAATAAAATACCTCCCCACATTGTTCAACTTAATGAGACAAAATTATAGTCTTGTATTAAACGCACACTATGCAGCCGAGCATATTACAAATTAAGTGATTACATCACTGATAAAAATGCTTGGCTGGATGCTGGTCTAGCTCCACAGCCATAAGGGTTCATAGATTAATTGATTAGCATTTTTAACTAGTTTTGGAGCTGCTAAAGATGGAGATCTACATTATCTTTGCATTGTATAAACTCAATGTGTTCGTATTATATAATTTTTCGTAGCACATACATGTGAGCACTATGTTCTTTAAAGCTACCATTTACGAGGTATACCTCTCATTGACTTGAATATGCCCTGGCGGTTGGGAGAGTCATGCTCACTTAAATGTCTCGCTGGCGGTGGCGCATGTGTTGGATCATTCGGTTCCCTTCAAAATGGTTGAGCTAAATGGTGCCGATCCATGCGTCATGTTCGTGAACGGTCGCCGTCAGTTGAGACTGGTCATCTCTTAGCTGCCTCGGTTATTTTAAATTTTGGTTTGAATTGTTATTATAACTATATTTTTCTCTAGAGCTCTTTTAACATGCAAGACTTGTTACATTGTTCTCACATTGTACCCTTAGATTCAATGTGTTCCTCCGTGACAATAATTGCATTGTAGGTACTTTTACTCACTAATTGCTTCATGAATGTTAATGAAGTAAATTACTGTCTGTTAGATCATTATAATTACCTATTTAATACTTATTACAAAAAAACTGCCCTTGAACATAAAAGCCTGTTTAATTTTAATATTTATTTTAAGTATTTTTTTTAGTGTTCATCGAACGGCGAACGGCTTCTAGATTAATGATATTATTCTATACTGACCCAAAACTTTTTTACCAAATATCGTTAAATTACGGAAATTCTGTAAAAATAAACCTCACAAATGAATTGCTGCATCAATTGTCGTCATTGGTGATAAATGGTGTATGGTAGTCTCATCATGGAGTTGGTGCCAAGCGGGACCCTATTACTAAAACTTCGCTGTTTGTCTGTCCGTCTGACACAGGGCTTTATCTATTGAACTGCAATATGCAGGTAGACTTGTGATGTTTTCACAGTGTGTATTACTGTGGCCGTTATAATAACAAATAATAATAATAATTACAGCAAACGTGTTTTTTATGTTGTTGTTTAATAAATATAATTTACGGCATTGGCTCAGCGCACACCGAGAGCAGAGCAGTGCAGAGCATTCTTTGAAACCACTGAAAAAATGACTTTGAGACTATAGCATACCTACAGTACAAAATTAATTATACGTCCAAACTTGATGCTCGATCATGCTCGAGCTTGCAGGATGCGTGTTCGAGTATGCGTTCTACATGCGCGAGCGCGCTCGAGCCGCAGCCGCGCGCCGCCCGCGCTTAGATTCAGTATTGTCGCAGCGAGAAAATAATATTCGCCTAAGGTACATCTTTTTCGTTTCTTCTCCCCATACCTACTGTTCTCATTTTATGACGTCTTATTTTATTTACATACACCTAATATACTTCATGTTTTTTTGACTCTGCCAAAAGGACGATAATTACTAAGTCCCATTCAGATTCAACCATATTATTGAGCACGTCTGCCAACGTCCGATTATGGCATCAAACTGGTCATGCACGCCCGCTTGGCAACCCAGAGCATTAGAACGGAGCTTGCTCCGTTGCCTGCATGGTCGAGCAGTCGACCATGCGAGAGCATTTTGCAGTTTGGTTTGCGCTGACCCAAAGGGAAAGGAGAGTGTGTCCCACTACAGGTGTTTTTGTATAAAAGGATGCTTCAAACATGATTAGAAGTAAGTGCAAACTTGTTAAAGTAAATAAAGTATATTTTGTAAATATTAATAATAACGGTATTTACTAGTTATACATGTCAATAAAGAAGGGTAGGAAACATAATTTTCTTCCAATTAAAAGTAGTAGGTAAGTAGAACAGTTGTTTGTTAACCGTTTATTAACCACCACGTCAAAAAAACAAAAAACGTGCCGTCAGCGCCAAGCTACGAATTACATCTCAGACTTACGTAAAGAAGTCTGTCATGTAGTCGTGACCGTGGCATGCTGGGCACATTTTGGTTTGTCATCTTTACATGACTGAGGCCTCTGATTATGAAACAAAAGGCATATAGACCGCGCGGAACACTGAGAGTAAAGCAAAAAAAGGAAATACAAATTCAAAAGCGAATACTTATAATCTACTGATTGTATTCGTTTTTCAATTCATATTTGTTTTTTTAACGGTGAGGCGTTTCGTGCTTTATGTACTGAGTCACAGTATTACAAAATACTGTGACTGAGTCGTGTTAGTACTCCAGCATAGTCTACAGCACGAAACGCGTTGTAGGTATTCGCTTTTGAATTTGTATTTGCTTTTTTGGCTTCACTCTCAGTGTTTCGCGCGGTCTATCTGCCTTTTGTTTCATAAGGGCCAAACCACACACGCTACTTTTAGCATCGGCGATCGGCGATTTAGTCGCATTTAGAAGCTAGATACAGCGACTGATCGCTACACCGCGCACACTGCGGATGCCAGTCGCAGCGATTGGCATTTGCCGGCCGCAGTGTTACCAGATACACCGGGTAATAATACCTGGTGTATCTGTAGAAACACGTTATTTTTAGCTAACACATTATAATATACGCGATACAAATAGCAATTATAGCATCATTTCGCCACCATATAAGCATGATTTAATCATAAAGGGTATATTTTTATTAAATAGGCACATTTACCAGCTTTTCTAACTTGGAGATCATTACTGGTTTTATTTATTTATTTATTTAATAAAAAAAAAATGAATAATACATAATGCATATTTGTTACTCCCGCGAATAATATTTTTATTACAATACAACCTGCCACGAGTTTCCTCTCGATATCAGGCCGGCCACTAGTCGGTATGGGTCGGCCACTTTCTACATAAGTAAGCAGTGTCATCGCGCCTTTTCCTATGTATTTTATGGATATATATTATATTAATAACTATGCACCTGCCATGTTATGTCTTCACCTTGGTTAACAGGTAAAGAATACCTCAGGCATTAAGTCCGCTTTTGTACGTGAAGTATAAATAAATAAATAAACAAACCTGATACTTAGCTGCAAATTGCAAAAAAAGTAAGAAAATTACAATTTCGCGGGCTGCCCTGGCACAGCAACAAAAATTCATAATCGTTTTTCTTTCATTTTACACGGTAATGGCACGGTTGTTTTAAATGAATGCATGGTAATTTTGGTTTAAAACACATTTTTAATCTATCAGCACGGTAGTTGATAATTTGAATCTGGTAACACTACAATCGCCAGCGAGCGATGGAGCGCAGCATCCTGGGAGTAAGATTAACGGACCGCGTTAGGAACGCGGAGCTGCGCTCTAGAACACGGATCGCCGACGTCACTCAAAAAGCAGCCAAGCTTAAGTGGGACTGGGCCGGCCACATCGTCCGCATGTCGAACATATCATGGGCTAAAGCAACCACAATGTGGGTCCCAGAAAACGTCCAGCGACAACGAGGTAGACCTAGGCGAAGATGGCGGGATGAGCTTGACGCTTACAGGAGGGATTGGTCCACACTAGCTCTGGACAGAGAGGGTTGGAAAGAAGAAAGGGAGGCCTTTGCCCTGCAGTGGGACAATATAGGCTGAAAATAAATAAATAAATAAATAAACACTACAATGATCTGCGCAACACGACTCGAAGTCAGTGTTGCACTAGATTTTGACGAAGCTATACCTTTACTATGGATTCTAACTCAATCGCTCCGAAGGCGGTATTGGTTACATCCATTAACCAGTTCACGTTTTACTTTTGGAGAGCATTCATTATTTCATATACTTAATACGAAGTGATGAACGGATTTTTTTTTAACATTTCGGAATGTTGAACACTTTATTTCAAGAGCTTTTGTTATATATCTGGAAGCTAGTCCAAGACGAAATAATACACATCTAACTATATTTGTGATGAGAAAAGAAAAGAAAAAAAGAAAAGTTATAGAAAAGTTTTAATGTTCTGTACTTGGCTCTTCGTTTTTAGAAATGAATCGCCTCGTATGCAGTAGTTATTGCCCTTGGCACTTAGTTGAAGCCATTCGGAATAGTCCTTTTCGTTTTCCATGTTTTCAAATAGTTTTGGTCATAGTACCGTTTCCTAATGTTCTGAGCTGGAGATTCTAACCTTTGACTCCGTTATCCTTCTTTTCCACTATTATTTTCCTCGCTATTTTCAGAAACTACTAAAACAGCACAATTATGGAGTCTTAAATTACAATAAGTACTAAAATTGCTGCAAATGTAATGCAAGCAAAGCATACTTACTTTCCGTCAAGAAAATTATATACAATTCAGTAATTTTTTATATTATTTTTTTATTTTCTGCGGTAAAATCAATGGGTATTTACACAGAGTACATTATTGATTTACAAAATATGTCAGTTGGCTACCTGTCACTGTCAATGTAATTGTCACTTGTCACCCACTTAAAGCGTTCCATTTGTCATGGCAACATAGCTTAAAATATTATAATAATATATTATTTGTTTCATCGCGTATCGTGCGAGGTCGCGGGCAACCGGTGAATGCAAGCAGCAGGTGCCAAAGAAAACTTTTATTGCTGCACATATTATTTCCCTTTTATAAATAAGTATATTTGAGGCTGAAGTTGAATGTATAATGTACCTATGTAATGTAATGTAACGTAGAATGGAGTTAAAACAGGTAGATCTACCTAAAATTTGGTAGATGTGACAACACTGCACCCAGCGCAAGCGCGAGGGACACCCCCCTTCACCTCTCCGCCAGCCGACTAGCGTTGCTATACTATCGATATACAGTATCAATCGACCTATCGATAATAGTGGTATCGATATTTATCGATAGCTGAGAACGGAGCAATACCCGATTAACTATTAGTTCCTTGGCAATGCTATTGAATGAGTGTAATACTATTATTATATATTATATTAATAATAAAATGTAGATTATCAATAGGTTGCCAATAATTTGCAATCCCTATTGCAAATTGGTAGGGTAGGGTAGACTGGGTACGATTGTGACAATTTTCATTTGATCGCCTGTAATTTTGTTAGATGCAATGCCGAGGTCAATCCAGCACGACACGCAGCACAGCGGCCGAGCGCGATTATGCCAGTTAGCTAGAAGAAAGGTGTAATATTATTTATGTCACTAGCGTACCCTGAAAATATGTCACAATCGTACCCGACGCACAAAAAGCAATCGTTGTGACAATGCATAATACTCTATGTTCAAAGTAATCACTGCTATTAAACTTCTAATGTATAATTTATAACGAAGAAAGACACTCATTACTCTACCTGTACAAATATAACAACAATTATTATAAGTAATCAAATAAAAATACTTATAATTGTTTAGAAATAATGTAGGGTAGGTGTTGGGGGCCGAGTCACCCGCGTCCGTAGGAAAATACCCCTAATAATAACTAGTCCCTACACGTGGTCCCTGGGTGGTGCTAATCAGGTGACACTAACTGGTGGTTGGTTTCGGCCGTGGGCTTGCGACCACCCACTGGGCAAAGATGTGCCGCCAATTGGCTTAGCCGCGTTCCGGTACGATGCTCAGTGTAGCCAATTCAGAGGAGTCGGGTCGAAATAGTTGTTCCAATGCAGGCAGACCGACCAGGCTCCCGTTGATATGGGCGTATCGGGAGACTAGGCGCGGCGGGTAGCGGAATCCGAGGCACGGTGCGCCGCTGGCCGACCGCAGGTAGTTGGGGGCCCAAGTAGTGTGCTAGCCACACATGAAAGGTTGCCCCGCCAACTGTCGAAAAATCGCGGTATGCGCCATCGTGCTGGTTGACGACCAGACGAGAGGGCCCGATGGACATTCCCGGGGGGGCTCGGGCGTCCCCGCAGTCTCCAGACTAGTCCCCCAATGATGCCGTCCTGTCAGAACGTGCCTGAGGGATAGCAGCATGGAACCTCATTTCACTTCCTTCTCCTCTCCCTTCTTTACTCTCAAATCCATGACCAACAGGAAAATAACAAGAAAAGCTGTACAGCGGCAGCACTCTCTCTCACTCAAAGTATGTAACTCTGTAACATACGAGGTCTGCACTCAAATCTCGCCGCAGTCCATCACCACCTAGAGACTGAGAAACCAGCGCTCTTGTTCCTGTCGGAGACGCAGATCGGATGTCCGTCAGATGTGTCGTACCTTACCTACCCAGGGTTTACCCTGGAGCACCACTTCAGACCACGCGCGGGCGTATGTATAGTACGCCCGGGACGACATCTGTTATCGGCGTCTCCGCAACCTTGAGGACTCCAGGTTCTCAACGCTGTGGGTTCTAGTGGACACAGGCCTGGACAAAATTGTCTACGCCTGTTTCTACCGATCTCATAGCGTCGATCTGGAGACAACTGGGCTCATACAACACCTCAGTGAGGCGGCGGATGTGGCTCAGCAGCGGTACCCTTCTGCCCAATTGGTGTTACTGGGGGACTTCAACGCCCACCACCAAGAGTGGCTCTTCCCATACCAGCACACAGACCATGCTGGACGAGAGGCGCGAAACTTGGCGCTAGCGCTAAATCTCACCCAGCTGGTCCAGGGGGCAACAAGGGTGCCAGATGTTGATTCGCACACAGCCAACTGCTTGGATTGGACCTTCTGCTGACAACAGATCCAGACCGCTACTCGGTGTCGATTTCTTCTCCACTGGGTAGCTCCTACCACTGTCTGGTGAAGTCTGTGTCCGTCTACTCCCCGCCCGATCCTTGCCCTAGAGGCACCCGGCGGGTATGGCGATACAGGTCAGCATATTGGGATGGCATGCGATCTTTCTTCGCTTTCTTGGCAGCCTACTTGCTTTTCTTCGACTGATGCTTCGTCGTGCGCGGACGCTGTGACGGATGTGTTGCGGAGGGGGATGGAGTACTATATTCCGTTCTCAGACGTACCAATGTCTGGCGAAGCTCGCCCATAGCACCTAGCATGGGTTGACGCCCGCACTCGCAAAGCAAGTGACGTGAGCCAGAAGAAGTAAGCCTTTAACAGGGCTGCCAAGTCCTGCAAGAAGGTGTTGCGGAGAGCTCGGTTTGAATAGGAAACAAACTTGCTTCATACCCAGCAGGCAGTAAGGCTTTTTGGTAGCTGGCTAAGTCGGTCGAATCGAACTTCTGCCGCCACTCACTACCACCACTGTTGAGACTCGACGGGTCGCTGGCCCACTCCGCTGAGGAGAAAGCTAACTTGTTCGGCTCTTTGTTTGTGGAATCGTCACGTCTGGATCCGGGTGGCGCGAGGCCCTCTGTTTCTTCTGTTGGATGCGAGTCGAGTATGTTGAACATAAGCATTCATCAGAAGGACGTTCTTAGGGTACTGCGTAACCTAGACGTGAGCAAGGCTAGTAGCCCTGATGGGATTCCAGCTATTGTACTGAAGACTTGTGCGCCTGAGTTGTCTCCGATCTTGACACGCATATATCGCCTGTCGTTTGAGACTGGGAAAGTGCCGATGGCTTGGAAGCAAGCTAACGTGCAGCCCGTGCCCAAGAAGGGTAGTCGGGCTGACCCGTCGAATTATAGACCCATTTCGGTAACGTCTATACTCTGTAAGGGAACGGGTGCTAAATCGTAAGCTTCTGGCATACTTAGAGGCGAATGATATCCTCAGTGACCGACAATACGGCTTCCGCCGAAATCGATCAACTGGGGATCTACTAGCCTATGCCATTCACATCTGGAGTGAGGCCATCGAGAAGCATGGAGAGGCACTAGCGGTCTCCCTTGACATCTCAAAGGCCTTCGACAGGGTCTGGCACGAGGGCTTGCAAATATTCGACAATTTTGCAATTCGAATATTCGATATTTTTTTGGGGCATATTCGAATAATTCGAATATTAAATAAAAAAATTAAGGTTTATAGAAATCATGTTCTTTAATTTCTAAATAGTCTTTATTCTCTAAATCAAAATAATACTATTTAAAGCTAACGGAATGTTACAAAAACAATTAAAATATTTTTTTTCTGTTATAAGAAGCTCGCGTACCTTTGGTGTACTCTTTAAATTCTAATTTGTTTTGTAGTTGCTCCATGTTTTAATGTTTAATCGAATACCTGAAATGTCGAAAAATTAACCGTGTCAAACTCAACACACACTTCATAGTGTTTTTAAAAATCTTAAAAGAACACAAATGAGAAGTAACCGAGTTCACAAAATAAAAGCTTTAGCTAAATTAATTAGTAAAAATATTGATAGCAAAATTCCAGGACATACATACCATACATACAGGTGAAGTTAAATAAAAGCTTTTGTAAGCTGCATTTTTAAGGTTAGAATAATTAGTATTATAATAAAATAATGATCACAAGTCAGAAATGCAATTATAGTAGCTACTTACGTTAAAGCACGTAACTGATTCACTGGATTGTCGTTGGGTATACAACTACCAACTATACATTGAATAAAACAACGGGCACACTAAACAAAATAAAAACGTCTAACACAAAAAAATAACAATCAAACACGCGTGCAAATGGTGGACAAATGCACAAAGGCGAACCACCCCCACCCGCCGCCCCGCCCGGACCGCGCGCCGGCCGCATCTAATCTTCCGAATGTTCCTGATCGTTGCCGAATCCTGGTAGTAAGTTAACACTCGTAACGCCCGCGCGTCGAACGACGTTGATCGTTGACCTTGTTTGGACGGCGTGCATGAACGTTGAATTTTGTGTGCACATAAAATTGTTGAGTTTTGTTTTCTAGGAATCGGTCGAATTTTCGAATATCGTAAAATTTCTATTCGAATATTTGAAACAGTTGATTATTCGAATAATTCGAATATTCCAATGTTCGAATGCAAGCCCTACACGATAGCCTTATTAATAAGCTTCCTTCCTTCGGTCTGCCCGCCGGTTTGTGTGATTGGATTGCAGATTTCCTGAGGGATCGGTCTATTCGAGTGGTCATAGATGGCTGCTCGTCCGGACTGCTGGATAGTAATGCCGGGTTTCCTCAGGGGTCGGTGCTCTCGGCAACATTATTCCTGCTGCATATTAATGATCTGCTTAAACCCGGTACCTTCGGGTATGCAGACGACAGCACTGTCGTTGAGAGATACGTGTCCGACGCACGAGCTGGTGGGTCGCAGACGATGGTTGAGCGCTTGAACTTGTCCTTACAGGCTGTCTCTGAATGGGGCGATGCCAATCTGGTCAAGTTCAATGCTGCTGAGACCCAAACGTGTCTCTTTTCCGCTAAAAGGAGCCAATTCCACCCAGCTCCATCTTTCCGAGGTGTAACCGTGCCGATAACCGACTGACTTGAGCTTCTTGGTGTTACGTTAACATCTACCCTAAATTTTGGCCCTTTCATAGAGGCAAAGGCTCAAGTGGCTGCCAAAAAACTGGGGACCCTAGCAAAAGTGAGACGGTACTTCACGCCGGAACAGCTGCTTTAACTTTATCAAGCGCAAGTTCGATCGTGTATGGAGTACTGCTCTCATCTTTGGGACGGATTTGCCAGATACCAGCTTGATGCCCTAGAGTCAATTGAGAAACGAGCCAAGAGGATCATTGGCAATGATAGGCTCGTCGAATCAAAGCTCCAAAGTCTTGAGCATCGACGTCGAGTTGCTGGCCTGTCGGTTTTCTATCGGTTGTATTTTGGGGAGTGTGCGACGGAATTGCATAATTTAATTCCGCCGAGCCCGTTCCATCATCGGACCACAAGACGTACGTCGATGCGCCACCGGTACATGGTGGACATCCCACCCACATGCACGAAACGTTTTGGGAATACATTAATTGTGCGTACTGCTAAGGAGTGGAATTCCCTGCCTGAGTCTGTATTTCCTGATAGCTACAACCTGGGAGTCTTTAAGCACAGAATACTTAATAGTACTACGCTTTAAGTCAAGAGTGAATAGGTTACTTCTAGGCAAGCGTGCTCCATCTTAGACCGCATCATCGCTTTTCATCAGGTGAGATAGTGGTCAAACGTATGCCTATCAATAGATAAAAAAAAAGGTCTCTGCTAACGATAACGCTCTGCTCTGATACACGTTTAGATGGGCAAGCTGCTCCTATCTCTCCCCTTCCACCCAGTACCAATGTTAAGTAGGGAATAGGGAATACCTATATATTCCTTACAGTTTCACTAATGACGAAAGAGACGACGTTTATTGACGACTTACGTTACGTTCAATAATGATAGTTTACCTTATGTATAAACAGCGATGTATTAAAGGAAGGCCATTCAATTAGACTACTATAGTTTTTTTTTATATTTTTACCGACCTATGTTACTGCTACAGTAAAAAATAATAAAGATAAAAAAATTGATTGAATTGATTGATTGTTGATTTTTTTTTTTTTTTGATTTGATTGATTGATTAATTAAATGAATAATGAAATTTATCATTTTTGTAATCAATACAATACCATTGCATTTCAGCAAGCTATCGATAGTCGACTAACGGTCGCCAAAAAACGATGCAGCATCGGCGCAATCGCTAAAACGCGCGATTCCGATACTAAAAGTAGCTAGTCTGCCCAGGCCCTAATCTGAGACTGTGGCCACAAAATATAAATCTGAGACTGTGGCCACAAAATATAAAGGGCACCGCTCCCACCATCTTCAAAAATAATTACCTAAACTTGCCAGACTCACTAGGGCTGCTACTGTATTGACTCTGTAGGTTTTATTTGTGACAATATGAATTTTTATTGATAATGGTTGGAACTCTTTGCATTTTTTTATAAGATTTTTTTTTCTGTTCGTCATGAAATGTCACTGTCTCTCTAAATTTATTTAGACAAAACGTGACAGTCGATACTGATGTCTGCTTGAAACTGCTTGAGATTGCCTATAAACGTAATGTCAATGTGTGCGTGAGTAAAATGGCGGTTTGTTCTGAGTGGTTTCTCTGCTCGGGCGCGCCGCAACCTTACGTACTTTGTGCCGTGGCAGTCAAAAGATTAAATTTTTCTATTTGTTGTTTTTAAGAAATTCCAAAACTGTCTGTGGTTCAGGACCGTGCGTTCTTTGTTGAGGTGATGACAGCTGCTCATAGAAGAGGTCTTTAGCCGATTCATCATATTGTTCCGTGGGAATATAAACTTGGATAATCAACCATATATTTTTGTACCTACGCTGGCAGATTTTTACTAAGCAGGTCTACCATCTAGCTGATATGTCCTGCATAGGGCAGGGGTGTGATTCTGTAAGACCTCATTGACCTTCGAAGCTGAATCCGCTGAGTTTCTTGATTGGCATTCTAAAAACTCGGTTGATAATTCGAATTTACACTAGCGCCACCCTTGCGAGCGTGTCAGCGAGTTGAATTAAATTGACAGGGAGATTTTGACAGATGTTTGCCTTGTGTCTGGGTGTTGTTTATCTATAATATGTATGTATTTACAAAAAAAAAATGTATTTGTGTATGTATATCAGCTGTCTGACACCCATAGTACAGGGTCTCCCTAGTTTGGGGTCGGATGGCCGTGTGTGAAAATGTCCCCACATATTATTATTATTTATTATTATTATTATTTTGAACCTTATGCGAAGTAAGAGTGAATAGCGATACGTGAGATGCGAGTTTTTGTTTGAATTTTACAGAATCGACGTAGATCTGCATAAGTAGTTTTAAATTGAATCCAACTCGAATCATAAATCGAAAGAAAGAAAGAAAGAAAGAACAGTTTATTTGTAAGAATATAGTACAATAAGGTGTTGTGCTTGTGATGGTCTCATACATTCTACCATTTCTGGTGTACAAATATTTTCTTATAACTAAAATTTAAACAATATTTATAATGATTTATCACTCAGGAACTCGTTTGTTGAGTAATAGCATTTATTAAGTAGTAAATCAAAGAGTTTGCGCTTAAATTAAGGCATTTTAAGCCATTTGGTAATTTATTATAAATTCGAATAGCCATACAGTAAGAATTTATACTATACATTTTGGTGCGTTGATAAGGGATATGTAATTTATGAGGAAATCTACTTATTCTGTTAGTGACAGCTGTGTTTTTTTTGAAGAGAGAAGGGTGTTTGTATACAAATAAACAAGTTTCATAAATGTACAGACTTGGTAATGGTAAAATACAATGTTTTTTGAAAAGCGGTACACAACTGTCTAAGCACTCTGCTCCACTATTTGCTCTCACACACTTTTTTTGTGCCCTGAATGCTCTGATTAGATCAACCGAGTTTTACGTTATGGAATAGTCATATGGGGCACATATGACTATTCCATAACGTAAAACTGAGGAAACGTATCCATGATATGCGCAAAGGGTGGCATTGAGTGTGGTGATTAGCCGGAGTCTATTTAACACATATAACTGTCTAGTTTGAAGCATATTTTGTCTATGTGTTGCTTCCAATTACAGTGTCTGTCTATAATAAGATCTAGAAATGTCGTTGAGTTCACTTTTTCAACAACTTTGTCGTTTTGGGTTATATTTATAGATATCGGGTTACTATTATAAGTGTGAAATTGGACAAGTTTAGTTTTATTAATATTTACATTTAAATTATTATTGTCGAGCCATTTTATTACACTATTCAAGGTATTATTTACGTCATCTTCATAGGTATTTTTATTATTGCAGTGAACAAGTAGAGTTGTATCATCTGCGTATAAGATACATTTGTAAGTGGTGGCCTCTGGAAGGTCATTAATATAAAGTAAGAATAGTAAAGGCCCCAGGATACTACCCTGTGGTACCCCATAATTATTCACCATATACTGGGATCTTTGTCTAGTTTTATATTGTCCTGATATGTTTGGTATTTCGACACATTGATGTCAATGTGTCGAAATACCAGTGATGTCAGCTTTCTATCCAATCTAGTGCATTCCCTCTTATACCACATTTTTCCAGCTTTTGAAGAAGTAAACTGTGTGATACGATGTCGAAAGCTTTCGACATATCTAAAAAGATTGACACAATTGGGATCTTTTTATCTAGAGACTCTGTTATTGTTTTTATTAAAGTGAAGCAAGCTAATGTAGTCGAAAGGTTTTTTCTGAAACCGAATTGTTCTGATCTTAAAATATTGTGCTTTGATAGGAATTTATTAAGTACATTGTAAAATGCTTTTTCAAATATCTTGGACATTATAGGAATTAGGGCTATCGGTCGGTAGTTACACATATCAGTTCTATCGCCTTTTTTGTAGAGCGGTTTAACTACGGAGTACTTTAAACGTGATGGAAAGCAACCTTGAAAAAACGACAAGTTTACTAAATGACTAATTGGAGCTGATAAATAATTGGCACATTTTTTTAAAATGTTTGTATTTATTTCGTCATACCCAGCAGAGTTAGTGTTGTTAAGTGAATAAATTATTTTACTAATATCCTCGTTATCCACCGGACTTAAAAAAAATGTGTTTGTATTATATGGGATGTTTTTCAAATTTTGGTTATACGTTGTTAAAGGTTTGTCTTTCTTAGTTATATTAATGAAATAGTTATTAAAATTTTCGGCTATCTCTTTTTTGTTAAAAATTTCTTTATTATCACTCTTTATAGATTTTATATTCGTCGTGTCTATGTCAGAGGTGAAATTTGATTTTATTAATTTCCATGCTGTTTTACATGTGTTTTTAGATTTTGTTATATATTTAGAGTTTTGAATTTTTCGAGCTCGAGTCGTACATTTTTTAAATATAGTTTTATAAACATTGTAATGTTTAAGGTGTGCCGTTTTGTTTTTGGGTGACTGAGAATATTTTAAATAGAGTCTTCTCTTTTCTAAGCTTGATTTCTTCAAGCCTTTCGTAATCCAATTCATTCGAGTAGATTTATTTGTTATTTTGACATTTAATTTCGGGAAACATAAGTTGTAAAATAAAGTTATTGTGTCATGAAAAAGCTCAAATGCTTCATTAAGCTCTGAACATTGATAAACATCGTTGAATGAGAGAGCTGCCATACATGACATAAACTTAGCAATGTTATTACTGCTGTAGTCTCTGCGTTTTTCAAACCAAAATTGCCTATTTTTTATTCCGTTGTTACATTTGTTACACTCAAAAGAAACAGTCTGTCCAGTTTCATGATCCGATAACGCCAAGTAATGCACTTTTGGTGTGACATTTGACAAATTACTACAATATTATTACGAATAAAATATCTACAGCAGACAATTGCTCTCTAACCTACACAATAATGTAGCCGTTCTTATTGTTATTAGGTTACCGGTAGGCAGTAGGTACAACAAGGAAACACCAAAAATAAATACTTAGGTATTGAAAACAGCATAATAACATGAGAAAGTAACTTTGCCGGTCTGTTTGTTACGCTTTCATGGGTAAACTACTGGACACATTTCGATGAAATTTGTTACAGAGTATAAGTACTCTGTAACAAATTTCATCGAAATGTGTCCAGTAGTTTACATTATTATTATTATTATTGTTAACGCCTAGCATGTGTGCGCTCGCCAACATCTCACGCACACACGCATACGACACAAAAAGGATCACAGCCGCGAGCGACGATGTCACCTCACTCGCCCATAGATCGTTGAACCGCCATATTTACTTACGTCTTACGTATTTTAATTTACTCCATTTTGTAAATTTCTTTGGTCATTATACCAGTTATTGTCAAAAATCTTTTCATTTAATTCATTCTTCCACCACGTCATAAACCACGTGAAGCTCAGTACCGGCGTCTACATTTGGTCCTATCGAGACGGATTGGCCTGCGACCACCAGATTCACAAGCAAGAACAAAGGAAATACTGCGTTGACGTGGATGGCGGTCGTCACGTGGAAGATTCTTACTACGGGTTCAACAGTCAACGAGTCATTAATATCAAACGATTTTTCTACAAGGAAGCCTATCATTATAGAAGAATTTTGTGATCATCGAGTTATTTGGAGTTGGGAGCTGAAGACAAAGAGAACTACACCTACAACGAAGGTCACACGTGAGTCCTGAGGGTAGCGTTACTGTAAGTTCGTTCCAATTTGTCCATTTGTCCCGTAAATCTTCTAAATTTCCCCCACAAATAGTTCATTTTGTGAGCCTTAAATCATAATCACATATCCTTTATTTTGTGATTCTTATATATATCACCATTAAAACGGTCACTAATCCTTTATTTAGTGTTCTTAAATATCATAAAATATTCGCAAAACCTTTATTTTGTGATCCATTTCATAAACCTACAGATCCGTCATTTATTGCATTGCACAATAAACATTTCAACCTACATAATATACTTACATAAAAACAGGTTATCGTGTTCTTATCTATTTCTGCGTTACTTATTACGCTCAGTAAAATCTTACTTAAAAATTAAAAGATATGCTTATAACTTATTCCTAATCTAACGTAAATTTTATTTTCAGAGGTTCCAGGGATTCCAGATTCTATTGGTGTGTATAGGAACTGTATTACATCGCGCATTTAACTATTGTTATTTCGCATTTTTTAGTGCATTCGATTGACCGTTGCCTACCCGCGCTGACAGTGGGGTTGGGCCGTACCGGTTAGCCGCGCGATAGCTGTTTCTTCGCACCACCCGCTGCTTACTGTTTGCACATTTTACGCGCACCCTCACTTCGCTTCATTATGCTAATTTAAGTAATCGTTCCATTTTTCTTATCTTTAAATTGATTACATTGCAATAATTGTTTGTGATTCTTTCTAGCAACTCATTTCATCGCGTTGTTTGGTATAATAAACTTAATATATTCTTATTTTGGCTTAACTTAACTTGCATTTGAATTCAATAGTCACTTTAAACATAGATTTCATTTCTTACGTAAATAAGTACCTATCCATTCACTTGCTTTAATATGGAAGCTAAAACTTTAATTAAAAGGCGTTCATCATACAAAGCTAAGCTTACGCTATTTGAAAATTATTTGCAAACCATCGAAAGTTGTGACAGCTTGAGTAGATTGCAAATAAATGAATTGAACGTCCGTTTATCCAAAATTGAAGAAATCTATACGGATTTTGATTCAATTCAGTGTGACATAGAAAATTCTATGGAAATTCCAGACGAGCAGTACAAAGAACGTGAGGCCTTCGAGACTAAGTACTTCGGGACGATCGCGCGCGCTCGTGAGCTGCTGGCTCCGGCAGCCGGCGCAGCGCTCAGCGACCGCTTGGGGACAGGTTCTTGTTGTACTGCGCTTGAAGGTGGGCCAAAACTTGCACTTCCTACTATACATTTACCTAGTTTTTCGGGTCAGTATCATGACTGGCTGGAATTCCGTGACACATTTAGTAGTCTCATACACTTAGACAAGTCAATACCAAATATTAACAAATTTCATTATTTGCGTGCCGCGTTGAAAGACAGTGCCGCTGTAGTAATTCAGTCTTTAGATTTTTCAAGTGATAATTACGAAGTAGCTTGGGAACTTCTTTGCGATCGCTATGACAATAAAAGGTCATTAGTAAACAATCACATTCAAGCTATTTTTAATTTGGAACAATTAGCGAAGGAATCATCTAAATCATTACGCAACTTAATCGATACAGTAAATAGGAACCTCAGAGCACTCAAAAAACTTAACCTCCCTACTGAGCACTGGGATGTACTACTAATTCAGATCATTTCAAACAAACTTGACACAGACACGAGCATTAAGTGGGAATCATATCGTAATAAGTTGAAAGAGTTGCCTACACTCAAAATATTTAATGACTTTCCAAAAATATCGTGCTGATTTTTTGGAAACAATAGACAATGCTCATAAAAAGCGTAGGTCAAGTGACACTACACATGTTCGTCACAAAACGTATGTGGCTAACTCGTCTTCTCCCCCCGCTCGCAAATACGTTTGTCCATATTGCAAAGGCACTCATGCACTTTATGTTTGTCAAAAATTCAAATCATTATCCTTAGAAACCAGACTTGACAAAGTTAAGGTACTTAAATTGTGTTTAAATTGTTTACGTCAAGGTCATGCTGATAATGCATGCAAGTTAGGGCCATGTCGCTCGTGCGGCCTGCGGCGCAACAGCTTGTTACACGAGCATGAAGCTCCCGCGCCGTCTGCGCCTGCACCTTCAACAACTAACGTCATATTACACGCTTTGCCACAGCCTGACGTTGACGGTCAACCTCCTAGTCCTCCTAAAGACATTGCCTTGTCAACAATTCAAAATAATTGTGTTCTACTGTCCACGGCCCTAATCCATGTGACAGACATCAATGGTGATCGCCATAAAATACGTGCTATGCTCGACTGTGGAAGTACCTCAAGTTTTATAACTGAAAGCCTATGTGCTAAACTTAACTTACCTACTTCTTCTACTTCAACCGTAGTCGAAGGGTTAAATTCCCAAATATCATGCTTAACAAAGCGTTGTGAAGTACTCATATCGTCATTACTTAATAATTACAGCGAGAGCGTCTCCTGTCTTGTCGTTCCGCGCATCACTCAGTTATTGCCAACTACAAAGGTTGACTACACAACATTAAATATACCGCTACACATTACGTTGGCAGACTCCAAATTCCACATACCTGCTCCAGTCGATATGCTTCTTGGAGCTGATATATTTTGGACAATACTTGGTTCTCAAAATATATCGTTGGGTAAAAATAAACCAACATTAAATAAATCGAAACTGGGTTTCCTAATATCAGGCCCAGTACCAACACAACATACAACATTCATTAATACAGTCCACTGCAATCATCTTATTTTACAAAATAATAACGATAAATTACATAATCAATTATCTAAATTTTTTGAATTAGAAACAGTCGCTACACGTAAACAAATATCTAAGGAAGAGCTTGAATGTGAACAAAGCTTTATACATAACACCATTCGGTTGCCTGATGGGCGATTTGAAGTGACGATTCCATTAAAGGATTCGCCTGATAAGCTAGGCAATTCCTACGAACAAGCTTTGTCGAGATTCTTGTCCTTAGAACGTAGGTTTAAACGTGAACCACATTTTAAAGAGCAGTATTGCAATTTCATTAAAGAGTACATTTCGCTAAATCATATGTCATTAAATAAAAACCCTGAAAATGATACTCACACTTATATTTTACCCCACCACGGTGTCTTACGTGACTCAAGCTTATCAACAAAACTACGGGTCGTATTCGACGCGTCTGCGGTGACGACCTCTGGTGTCTCATTCAATCAACTTCAAATGGTAGGTGCGACAGTCCAGGACGACCTTATCAGTATCTTAATTAGAATGCGCCAGCATAGGTTTCTCGTCACTGCAGATGTTGAAAAAATGTACAGGATGGTTAATGTCAAAACACCACAACAAACGCTTCAGCAAATCTTATGGCGATTCGAACCCCATGAACAATTAAGACAGTATAAGCTACACACGGTTACGTACGGGACGGCGTCGGCTCCTTATCTCGCGACAAGGTGCTTGACGCAGCTTGGTAACGAATGCCCTGACCAAACAGTCTCGGAAGTCATCTTACATGACTTCTATGTCGACGATTTAATTACAGGCGCCGCTACTGAATCGGAACTTATAGACACATGTAAGGGTGTAATTGCACAGTTAGAGATTGGTAAATTTCATTTACGCAAATTTCAGTCAAATAGTGCTCACGTTGTCACTAAAATCGTCGGTGAAAATAGTAGCGACGAGTTACTTAACCTATGTAATAACGAATACTCTAAAACGTTAGGACTACTTTGGTCGTCTAAAGAAGATAATTTATTATTTTCAGTCAATATTAACGAAGATAAAATTCTTACTAAACGTACGATATTATCGCTTATGTCACAAATATTTGACCCATTAGGTCTAATAAGCCCATGTATACTTCTAGCTAAAGTTATCTTACAAAACCTATGGTCTTCACAGATAACGTGGGATGAATCTGTGCCATCAGATATCGTAAACATGTGGTCTAAATTTATATTGTCACTTATGTCTATAAATAATATTCGAATTCCTAGATATATTTTCTGCAATTGTCCCTCATTAATCGAACTTCATGTATTTAGTGACGCAAGCACACAAGCTTATGCTGCGTGCGTATATATAAAAGGTGTCAATAAAACTAATCGTGTGTCTGTCCATTTAGTAATAGCAAAAAGCAGAGTAGCTCCCTTGAAGCCCATGACCGTGCCTCGGCTGGAGCTATGTGGGGGTCTCCTCGCCGTCCGCCTGGCAGATAAAGTAAAGTCATCACTTAGATTAAATATAAACAAATGTACCTACTGGTGTGACTCCACAATTGTCCTCAGTTGGATACATTCGCCTAAAGCACACTTACTTAAACCATTTGTGTTTAACAGAATCAGTGAAATCTCTGAGAAAACTGAATCATGCAGATGGCGCTATGTGCCTACTAAAAGTAACCCAGCTGATATTGGGTCACGTGGGACAGATGCCAAACAGTTACAAAATTGTAGCTTATGGTGGTCAGGGCCACCATTTCTTCTACATGATGAACAGTCATGGCCTAAACAACCGACACACCTACAAGAGCCTGAATTACCAGAGTTCAAGGCAAAATGTCATCTGACTGCTGACTGTTCCGATTATGTTACTTACTACTCTGACTTCATAAAGAGTTTCTCCAGTTTCAGTAAACTACAACGTGTGATTGTATACGTGCATCGGTTCATTCACAATTGTTTACACCCACGTAACAAACGCAATGGTTTTATAAAAATTCATGAATTAAATTCATCTTTAATCTCATTGTGTAGATTTGTACAACTTGAAGTTTTCAGCTTAGAATATACCTAACTTATTAAAAAATAATAATCAATTGCCAGTCAAAAATAAATTACTCCCATTAACTCCATTTTATAACGAAAATGACGCATTATTACGAGTAGGTGGTCGACTTAATAACTCACTTTATGATTTTGATACAAAACACCCTATTCTGCTCGATTCACGGCATCATTTTGCCACATTAATATTTAGGCATTATCACATAATCTTGTTGCATGCACCACCGCAATTATTACTTTTTACGCTTCGTCACAAATTCTGGTTTATTAATGGTCGAAACCTTGCCAGACAGATTGTTCAAAAATGCATTAAATGCTGTCGTTTTGCAGGAAGGAGGATTCAACCCATAATGGGGAACCTTCCTTCCAGTCGCCTGCATACAGATTATGTGTTTGCCAACACAGCAGTCGACTACGCCGGTCCAGTCATGATACTGAACCGAAAGGGCAGAGGAAGTAGACTCATAAAGTCTTATCTCTGTATATTTATTTGTCTGGCCATTAAAGCGATACATATAGAACTTGTCACCGATTTGAGTAGCACAACATTTTTAGCTGCACTAGACCGATTCATTGCCCGCAGAGGGCGACCGCGAACCATTTACTCTGATAATGGTACCTGTTTTGTCGGTGCATGTAATGAGTTGGCTAGATTTTTAAGGTCAAATTCCGATTATATTAGCTCTCAAGCATCTAACTCACATATAAACTTCAAATTTTCACCAGCATATAGCCCACATTTTAATGGATTAGTCGAGGGTTCCGTAAAATCTGTAAAATACCATTTAAAGAGGGTTTTAGGTTTAGCTAACTTAACATACGAAGAGATGAATACAGTTCTTGTACAGATCGAGGGTCTTTTGAATTCCAGGCCTCTTACTCCGTTATCATCGGATCCTTCCGACCTCACAGCGCTCACCCCATCACATTTCTTAATTGGACGAACGCTAACAGCTTTACCTTGTCCTCAGGACACAGAACCTTCGGTGATACCTACTCTCTCACGATATATGAGAATCCAGCAATTAAAAGCCCATTTCTGGAAACGTTACTACATAGAATACATTACAGAACTCCAAAAACGACAGAAATGGCGCCAGCAAGGAAAGCAACTCCAGCTCGGAGAAATGGTGCTGGTGAGAGATGACCGGTTGCCTCCCACCCGGTGGCTGCTAGGGCGCGTGGTGCGCCTGTACCCCGGCTCCGACGGCGTGACCCGCGTGGCCGACGTGTTCACCAATTCGGGCACTCTTCGACGAGCCTTCAACCGACTGTGCCCGCTACCAGTCATGGACCAGAACTGCGTTCCTGGGGCGGCAACATGTTAACGCCTAGCATGTGTGCGCTCGCCAACATCTCACGCACACACGCATACGACACAAAAAGGATCACAGCCGCGAGCGACGATGTCACCTCACTCGCCCATAGATCGTTGAACCGCCATATTTACTTACGTCTTACGTATTTTAATTTACTCCATTTTGTAAATTTCTTTGGTCATTATACCAGTTATTGTCAAAAATCTTTTCATTTAATTCATTCTTCCACCACGTCATAAACCACGTGAAGCTCAGTACCGGCGTCTACAATTATTATTAATATAATTATAAGCTACGTTTGTGACGGGCTATAAGTAGCCCGTCACATACGTAGCTTATAATTATATTAATATACCTACTATGGCATATATTATATTATAGGTAGCCACCACTCTGGGTAGTTAGAGTATAATAATATATTTTTGCCCTTATTAAGTCTGAAAGTCTCCCCCTCCTCCGAAAGTCTCCACGCAATGGGTGCCTAAAGATAGTTGGCGTCGCCGAGGACGGCCCTGAAAGAGGTGGCGAGATGACCTGGACGCGTACCACAAGGGCTGGTTCGAGGGGGCGCGGGACAAAAGTTCCTGGAAAGACTTGGGGGAGGCATTTGCCCAGCAGTGCGACAGTATAGGCCACAAAAAAAAAGTCTGCGGTCGTTGTTTGCTGCACGTTTTAGTCCGGGTCCTATTGGGAATGTTTGTATGGGGATGTTACAATTTCCAGTACAGCAATGCCACTTGGTACGGATATTATACACGTCCAACTGAGCCCAAACAGCCCGGTAGGCAGGCAACTCCGGACAGATCATGTCTTTCCACATATTTTGGTAACGTAATAAAGATACCTATATATTAGGTATAGCTGGGTCTGTGGTCACTCGAAGATTACTATAGAACATAATATATCGTAATTATATTATGAATTATATTAATATAGGTACCTACTAGCAGACACGACAGACGTTGTCCTGTCAATCGATTTTTCAATTTTCCTTCCCTGGACTTCAACAAATATTTCAAGACCAAAATTAGCGCGATCGGTCCAGGCATTTCCCAATTTTTACCGAGACTAACGAACAACGATTCATTTTTTAACCGACTTCAAAAAGGAGGAGGTTATCAATTCGAATGTTTATATATGTATAATTTTTTTTATTATGTATGTTCGGGCATAACTCTGACATAATATAGACTATAGGATTTGAAAAATTCTTTCTCTCTTTCATTCGAAAGGGGTTTATTCCGAAATGGCCCCATATAAATTTTATCAAAATTGATAAAGCCCTTTTTGAGATAATCAACAAATTCCCAAATAAATTACTTAGACGACGTTTTAGTTTCTTCAATCTTTGGAGGACTTACAATATCTTTTAAGTATGTCGCCGTTTCTTAATGGATTTGGATGTTAGGGCAACACTAAAATACGGAAAATAAAAAGTTTTTTCAAAAAAAAGAAAACCGCCTTCAAAAACTAAAAAGTGTTACTACTAAAAAAGCCACCGCCACCGACTTCCGAAAGTAAAGTAATGTGTGTTCTGTGCTAAAGTTATTTAGCACTTTTTAGTATTAGAAGGCGGTTTTCTTTTTTTTGAAAAAACTTTTTGTATTATATAGAACTAGCTGACCCGACAGACGTTGTCCTGTCAATTGATTTTTCAATTTTCTTACTGTTTAAATCTTTCCTGGACTTCCACAAATATTTCAAGACCAAAATTACCCAAATCGGTCCAGCCGTTCTCAAGTTTTAGCGAGACTAACGAACAAAAATTCATTTTTGATAGATATAATGATATTATAGCTACGTCAGTGACGGGCTTGGTTGAAACTGGTTGAACCTTAAGATGGGACATAATGATATGCTATTTTAATGACACAAAAATCTGAGAATTAATTTGCTTGCGTGATAACCGACCATCACGCACACGAAGACGCGGGCAAACGCTAATAAAATAATAGGTAGTGTACAAAATTGTTTAATTAATATTGTCTTATTTGCATTTCTAGTTTAGCGAATGATAGTCCTACTTAAATGACGTGTATCGGAAAAATATCATCATTATAGTCTCGACCATTTAAAGATGTCGTGTCGATTATGGGGCCGTAAGGAGTGGGACGTGCGGGCTTCATCTTTAGCCCGCAATACATTTAATCCTATAAGAGACATCATTGAAACTCTTCGAATAAAGCCGAATCCAAATAAATCATACATCCCGCTTTCAGTCGGTGAGTGAAACTTTTATTTATTTATTTAATACTAGCTGACCCGACAGATGTTGTCCTGTCAATTGTTTTTTCAATTTTCTCACCGTTTAAACCTTCTCTGAACTTTAACAAATATTTCAAGACCAAAATGAGCAAAATCGGTCCGCCGTTATCGAGTTTTAGCGAGACTAACGAACTGCGATTCATTTTTATTATATAGATTTACTAGCTGACCCGACAGACGTTGTCCTGTCCCGATCTACGGGGATGAAAAGGGGGTGAAAAATGGGGATGAAAAATAGATGTTGGCCGATTCTCAGACCTACCCAATGTGCACAAAAAATTTCATCAGAATCGGTCAAGCCGTTTCGGAGGAGTACGGGAACGAAAACTGTGACACGAGAATTTTATATATTAGATTTACACTTTATGCACAAAGGTACAAAGGCGGACTTAATGCCTTAGGGATTCTCTACCAGTCAACTTTTCTATTTTACACGCACTTCGGGGTCATTACACGTTCAGATACCAAAATGTAGCTAACAGCACTTACACTCTTTGCCACAATAAGTTATTTACGTACCTAGCTCGTACAGAAAAGACCGACAGTTGTTGATAATCTTAACTACTGGTGCTATTCTCTAGGTACAAATATACAACCTAAAGCTCGACGCTACGGCAGCAGCGAGTTACATTCTCGTATTCAGTAACCTGTGAATTGGTGGTACTACTCAAGGTTTAATAATTTGACACTTTTGACTTCATATATGAAAAACGATATTCGCTAAGCAAAAACAGTCGCTGAGCTCGACGTCGATTTCACGGCTGACACGATGTCGAGTTCGCTGTCAAGTATATCCACGAATGGTAGAGTTAGAGAATAGCATAGCTGTACTCTCCCCCCCTGAAAGCTGAAGGTATCTGAGCCTTGATTGACCAGTATAAAGTTAGCCTGTACACAGAATATTATTTTACTCTGACCGACCCTGACGATGCTATTACTCTCCTCCAGGAGAGCAATAAGGCCACCAGTACAGTTAAGAAACACAGACACAGACCGCCGTCATTCCGTCCTCGCCGCCGAGGCCCGCCGCGACGACCCCGTACGTCCCCTCCCCGACCCTTGCTCGTGCCAGCCCGCGCCGCTGAGCCTGTAGTTTTAAATTCGTCCCTAAATAATGGAAATCCGATCCAGCCTGTCCCTTTGCTGTCCTCTCCCAGCGACGCCCTAAGCCGAGGCTCGTACCCCACAGGGGGTGCCCTTAGCGTGTAGTCGCTTAGTTTGTAAGCTTTTATGCCCTGGCTGGAGGCCCTAAAAATAATATTTTTTAAGGCACCACAGGAAAGTCCGGTTAAGCAGCCGACAACCTCCTAGGTTGACCTGCGAGATGCCAATCCGAAAAAAAAAAAAAAAAGAATATTATTCATTACAGTGTTGTGACTATAACGGATGTAATAACTGACACTTAACGAAGCTGAAAGTTACAGGTTCTTTGCATCATAACGAACCTAACCTGGGAACCTTCAGGTTTTCGAGATATATTCAACGTTTTTCTTACGTAAATTTTATTAAACTACATTTAAACTGAAACTTCCTCACCTCAGTGCAAGCAAACGGCTAGGAGTATCGACTAGGTTTCAATTCCAAAAAATAGTCAAACAATAGTCCTTATGCTATACCAAATCTCGGAAATAGTCATTAAGTTAGGGAGTCCACAGATATATAAAGGTGTCTTGGTACGGATTACGTGAAAGGCTTACCCTTTCTCGGCACAATCCTCACCTTATTTCCGCGGAACGCTTGCGTTTTTGAATTCGAATTTGGTGTCCAAAAATAGTCAAGAAATAGACGTCTCCAACCATGATCATTTCGACCTGGTTTAGGCTAAGAACTCACGAAGCGGTTTTCAGCTAGGATTCTTGTCAACTTTTTTTGCAAGAATTAAAGTATATTCACGTTGGAGAAAGAAAATCAACAGTATTTCAATAAAATGAACAGTACTTTAATTTTTTTTAAGCTTTAAAAACCATTTTTTGGTGCTTCTCACACAACTGAGCAATTTAGTTTCATTTTTGAAGGCTTCATAAGCTCATTTTTTATTAAATTTATGGAAGATCCATTTCTTCCTCTACTTTGCAGTCATGACAGAAAAAACTCTTTCTGTAAATGTTGAAGTGGCGGGAACAGAAAGTAGATAAGAAACATTTTTTGTAATATTTATAAATTCTTCTGAAGTGATTACTAATAATTCATTATTTTTGTCTTCTTCTGATACTCTTTCATAAATTACTTTGAACTTTGCTGATTCTGAATATAAATCATCCATGCCAATACTTACTGAGTCTATGCAAATTCCTAAACTTTTTTCAAAATGCGGTTGCGTTCTGAAACGCGGGAGGCCTGCACCACAGAATACTTAACAGTACTGCACTGCATGCATTGCATCGTGCGACTGTGTGGTGTGGGTTAAAAACAGTATTTTTTATACTGTTTTTTTGTCCGACAGTAAAAAGTATAATGTACTGAAAAACAGTATAAGACTGTTTTTAACAGTATCGTTGGGAACCCTACCTGCAGCTTCTGTAGAATGCAGAATTGAGATATAAGTATATACAAAAAAATAAAGCACATTTCCACGAAACGGTTTACGTCCGCGGTGTGCGCGGTTGTTTTCGGGTCCCGCTGCACCGGCGGACAACTTGTAGAATCGCGCGGGCCGCGGTCATCCGCAGCGTCGGCGGGTTGCGCCCATGCGCAATCTTGCGATAATCGACCGCCAAGTTTGCGAGCGACAATTACAACCGCGACGGCTGCGTAAGAACGCATAGAACTCCAGTCTCGTGAGTTTGGGCCGTTCCTCCACCGCGGCCGCGGGCAAAAACCGCTTCGTGAATTCTTAGCCTCACTATGTAGAAGTATGTTAAACTTCCAACATCCATGCAAACTTAGACTTCTTGTATCATCTTGTACGAAGTCTCCAAATGAAGATTTGGAAAATTTGTTTTCCGAAATTAAAGTAATTTTTTGTTTTAAAGTTCTATTTATTTTATTAGTTATGTTAGATTATTTTTCGCCTTTTAGTGCCTTCTTCTTATCTTTCAAATTACTTAACTAAGAAACGGTAACACCAAACAAATTAAATGATCCCTTAATTGCAATTTATATGGGACCAACCCTAAGCCCATACTCTTTGCATTAATCATTTTCGAAACTATAACTGTAACAAGATACGCGTGGTCAAACATAAAAAATGAAATAAAAAAAAAACCGGACAAGGGCGAGTCGAACTCGCTCACCGAGGGTTCCATACAAATTTGTACGTAACCCTCTCTCAGAGTCTCAATTATAATATTAGTATGGATAAGTACCTACATATCCATTCTAATATTATAAATGAGAAAATAACTCTGTCTGTTACGCTTCCACGATGAAACGGCTGAACCGTTGAACTCTGGGAAAGCACATAGGGTACTTTTTAATCCGTGACTTTGACTGTATCCGCAATAACCGACATTCACACGGACCAAATTGCGGACAAAAGCTCGTAATAAATAAAGAATGTATTTTTTATGATTTAATTACAAATGTATAGTTTTCAGACTTTTTCCTGAATGTATAGTCTAAGACAATATTACTTGCCAAATTGTATAGTTCTACGTCAACGGAAAAATCCCTATAAATTTTGATTCCCTTGAGTGTTGAAATGTAGTAGGTACGTTTTTTGCGACAAAAACGGCCGTATGTTTTTTCACGTTAACTTAGAAGTTTGATCTTTTCACAGCTTCAAGGTACCGTGGACCTAATTATGTAGTTTTAATTTCAACTCGATACCACGACGCGTTCCCGAGATAAAGGTTCTTGACAGACAGACAGACAGACGGACAACAAAGTAATTCTATAAGGGTTCCGTTTTTTTCCTTTTGAGGTACGGTACGGTATGTAGGTAATTGAAGTCGGTTAAAAATCGATCGATTTTCTCCACGAGCTCGTACCGCCATTGCATCCGGTTTAGACTGGAAGCTGACCAAAGTTGATGAGAGATGCCATCATTTTAGTTTTAATACGCTAAATAGGCATTTAGTACGGTTTTTACGTAAAAACCGTACTAAATGCCTATTTAGCGTAGCGTAAAGTGAAAAAATCAATTAACAGGTCGATGTGACGTGCCTACGTAGGCACGTCACATCGACCTGTTAATCGATTTTTTTGTTGAACTCTTGGAATGTCGGAATATTTTTGTACTATATTGGTACAATAATGTTGTACTCGACTATTTGATGTTATTAAACGGTTAATGACATCGATCGAACCTAAACATAATTAATAAGTAGGTACCTAACCTATTTAAGTAAACATATATTTTTTAAGGAAACGCTTATTTTAAACTCGTTTATCAATTCATTAGTCTATCATTTATTGTCACGATCTGCGGTCAGTGTCTGCTTTACACTTTCAGAAAGACGAAGCCCTTAAGATTTAACTAATTATCGCTTAGCTCAATGACCATGAAACTTAATTAAGCATTTCTAAGTCCATAGTTAAATACAAGTATTAATAGAGTGTATACTTACGTATGGATGCGGGCTGCCCAAGACCCGGGTTCGTGGGCAATCTCTTTGTTCTTGGTTCGGTGGTACAACTTGGTACAACTTCTAAAAGAGGCTGACAACATCGCAACGTTGAATGGCAATGCTGATTATGTGGCCCAAGAATAGACCAGCCGTCTGGTCTCGTGACAGTTGACTAGCCGCTTGGCGAGGTCTTGAAAAACAAGGTGAAAAATCGGACTCCATGGTGTTTCAAACCTAAACGGCTCAAACATTCGAGAAGGTGGTTGGGTAGTGGATTGGCGCTGTCTCAGGTTTCCGGCACCTGAGACAGCCGACCTAGCACACCTCGTCGAGCTAGGAAGATGGGTGTCGATACATAATATACATCTTGCATCCTACACCAAAGGCCTACCGAACTTAAAAGGCATTATGGTCATCCCATCTGCAGTATGATTCTCTAAGTAATCCAGCCTCAAGATCGCGGCTGCGAGCAGCGACGAGTTACAATTTTGATTCATTAACATTTGCTTACGCAGCGCTAGCGCCACGTGAATTAACGGTTTTTGGTGGAACTACTCAAGGTTGAAATATTTGGCACTTTTGATAGTTCATATATGAAAAACGACTAAACAAAACCAGCCTGACCTTTGTCGATCGCCAGCGACCACAGCCACGACTTTACTTGTCAAAATTAAAAGCTTATATTTTGCAGACGAAACGCCAAAGAATTTAATTATAATAAAATAATAATAATGGCTGTCCGTGTGTTGTGCATAATTAATTTATTAAAAGAAGCCAAAAAGTCGGACGACTTACAAAAGCGTCGTCAAGCTCGCGAATCCCGAGAATTTAGAACAATTTCTCGCGATACCGAATGCATTGGCAAAATAGGCTTTCTGAAGATTTGATAAGTGTTCTAATTGAAGATCTTTCAAGATATTTACCTGGATGTAGAAGATGTAGTGGGTTATCCATCAAATGTAACAATACGAGGATTCCTGCTCCATCTATCTCTCGACTCCATGTGAAAGTATGGAAGAACAAGCTTTGATCCAGGCGTTAGGAAGAGATACCAATGCTTCACAAGACCAGCTGGCAAATGGCAGAGCATGCAGGGAGTTACTGATGATCACATTTGGCGTGCTCGGACACGCCATACTTGATTTATCAATAGAATATTACGTTTTGTTACATACAAAAAGTAAAGATTTTCACCAGTAAGCAAGAGGGTTTTACTCAAGATAATAATGCTTGGAAGTGTGCACACTATTTCAGTATTTGTAGAAATATGAGGAGTGTACAGTTTAAATATATGAATACTTTGTATGTATAGTAAGTATACAGTACTATATACCTACTTAAGTATAGTTTATTGCCCATTATTTTCTATACAAAACAACCTTTTGGAACAGCCAAATTTCAATTTTTCATGTGAAGGACGTTTGAAAGTGCCTTAGATGGTCTATAAAATGAAATAAATAATTAATGTATTAACTGAATTGTATTGTATTAATTTGACTTTGCCTTTGAGGAATAAACTTCTTAAACCGTATGCTTGTAAATCATTATAATATATTATTTTTAATAATAAATAAAATAATACTAATGTTTTTATTTTTATATTTAAAAACGTAATACACACAAAAACACACAAATCATTAGCGTAAATTTGTCTATTTAGTAGTAGACGAATCTGTTCAGTCAGAGCTTGCAAAACTTCGACCAGGGTCTCTATACTTCGTGCCCGTCAAGTCCACTCTGCGTTCTTCAATGGCGACAAGCCTTTCGGTCAAACTAGCAATTTGAGAATTACGCTGACCTTGGGGGTGTACGCAGCGAATGTTTTATTTCCGTTCACTGGGTGTACGTTGTAATAATCGCCGCCGCGCTTGTTAGTATCCAACGGCGCCGGCGGTGGCGAGTAGCTCGAAAAACAATCAAATACCTACATGAAACATTATTACGATATTGATAAAGTAGCAGTCTCAGCTGTCTGGTTAATTGCCGGTTGAGCAGTATCGGCCAGCAATGAGTAACATTTTATTCTAAAGGTTTTATCTTATTTATCAATGTAATCAGCAAAATATATTATGTGTAATAATTTAGATTTATCTCAGATACATTAGACAGTTGACTTTTTAGATGTATGATTTACTTTTAATCTATGGAAACTCCAGTCATACGATAGGTGTATTATAATCGAAGACAATATAACAAAACGAGACAAGTGCGAGTCGGACTCGCCACCGAGGGTTCCGTAGGTACATATTTGTAGGTAGGTGCATATCTATACTTCCATACTAATCCATACCTATTATCCATACTTTAATAGGTATTATAAATGTGAAAGTAACGCTGTCTGTTACGCTTTCACGATAAAACAGCTGAACCGATTTTTATGAAATTTGATATGAAAATAGCTTAAACCCTGGAGAAAGACATAGCTCTACTTTTAAATCCGCGATTTAGTATTTTTAGTATTTTAACGTTTTTTTATTTTTTTTTTCAAGTATTTTATTTATAGAACCATGTTATGCATGAAAAACTTTTACTATCGCCGTAATTGAATTGAAATTTTTATTTACCTACATAAAAAAACCGTTTTTTACCGATATTTTTTTAGTCAAGCTTTAACTCGACCTAGAGACCAGCCACGATCGGCATAGCCTACAGTTCGACCTCAAGCCGAAATGCTTTAGTGCATATTGATTTTACCAACGCTGAGGTCGACGTCGATTTAACGGTTGGCACAACGTCGCCTTCGACGTCAAGCCTAGCCACGAATGGTAACATTAGAGAATCACATGGCTGCTCTCGTGTCATCGTCGTTAAATTTAAATATTATAATTCCCTGCAGAATTACATGATATTGTAAGTCAATATTTAAGACTGTCATCTGACGAGTGACGAATACTAATTCAACATAGGTACCTACCTACCTTCCTACCATAGATCTATTCATGAATATCATGATCTATGATGATCTATGATATTAGGTACAGTCCGTGCCACGAAAGATGAGACTTGACACGGACTTGATTTGACTTGCGCTGTACTCGATTTAAAGGCAAGAGACCTTTAAATCGAGTACGGCGAGTACGGCGCAAGTCAAATCAAGTCCGTGTCAGCCACTGTCAAGTCTCATCTTTACTACGCACGCACTATACTTACCTAAGTGTAAACCAGGAACTTTTAAATACCTTAATCTTATACATAATATTATGTTCTCAATATTAGGTACCTATATACAACAGATATTATACTAGTCTAAATAGTGCACTTGGTCACAGTAACTTGGTTGAGTGCTGGCATTGTCTTGCCACGGTACGGACTGTACTGGACTGTACCTACTCAGTATGTATAATCAATGCATAACATTTCGTTGGAAATAAGTACTTTCACTGTACTTTTTCCGCAAGAGTGTAAAAGCCCTAGCCGTTACAGAGAACTACGATTATGAAAGTCCTTTATTTATACTTAGTTCGATATTTGTTTTATTTTTACCTAATTTAGTTTTTTTTAGCTAGCACTAATTTACAAATAAGTACCTATCTGTAAGAAATTAGACAATCGCTTTTATGCAATAAAAGCGATTGTCTAATTGGGAATCGACGTGTATAAAGTGGGAACTATTTTTATACGCTTTGGGGGCCGAGTCACCCGCGTCCGTAGGAAAATACCCCTAATAATAACTAGTCCCTACACGTGGTCCCTGGGTGGTGCTAATCAGGTGATACTAACTGGTGGTAGGTTTCGGCCGTTGGCTTGCGACCACCCACTGGGCAAAGACGTACCGCCAAGTGGCTTAGCCGCGTTCCGGTACGATGCTCAGTGTAGCCAATTCAGAGGAGTTGGGTCGAAATAGTTGTTCCAATGCAGGCAGACCGACCAGGCTCGCGTTGATATGGGCGTATCGGGAGACTAGTCGTGGAGGGTAGCGGGATCCGAGGCACGGTGCGCCGCTGGCCGACCGCAGGTAGTTGGGGGCCCAAGTAGTGTGCTAGCCACACATGAAAGGCTGCCCCGCCAACTGTCGAAAAATCCCGGAGTGCATCATCGTGCTGGTTGGCGACCAGACGAGAGGGCCCGATGGACATTCCCGGGGGGGCTCGGGCGTCCCCGCAGTCTCCAGACTAGTCCCCCAATGATGCCGTCCTGTCAGAGCGTGCCTGAGGGATAGCAGCATGGAACCTCATTTCACTTCCTTCTCCTCTCCCTTCTTCACTCTCAAATCCATGACCAACAGGAACAAATTAAGAAAAGCTGTACAGCGGCAGCACTCCCTCTCACTCAAAGTGCACCTCGGTAACATACGAGGTCTGCACTCAAATCTCGCCGCAGTCCATCACCACCTAGAGACTGAGAAACCAGCGCTCTTGTTCCTGTCGGAGACGCAGATCGGATGTCCGTCAGACGTGTCGTACCTTACCTACCCAGGGTTTACCCTGGAGCACCACTTCAGACCACGCGCGGGTGTATGTATGTACGCCCGGGACGACATCTGTTATCGGCGTCTCCGCAACCTTGAGGACTCCAGGTTCTCAACGCTGTGGGTTCTAGTGGACACTGGCCTGGACAAAATTGTCTACGCCTGTGTCTACCGGTCGCATAGCGGCGATCTGGAGACAACTGGGCTCATACAACATCTCAGTGAGGCGGCGGATGCGGCTCAGCAGCGGTACCCTTCTGCCCAATTGGTGTTGCTGGGGGACTTCAACGCCCACCACCAAGAGTGGCTCTTCCCATACCAGCACACAGACCATGCTGGACGAGAGGCGCGAAACCTGGCGCTAGCGCTAAATCTCACCCAGCTGGTCCAGGGGGCAACAAGGGTGCCAGATGTTGATTCGCACACAGCCAATTGCTTGGACCTTCTGCTGACAACAGATCCAGACCGCTACTCAGTGTCGATTTCTTCTCCACTGGGTAGCTCCGACCACTGTCTGGTGAAGTCTGTGTCCGTCTACTCCCCGCCCGATCCTTGCCCTAGAGGCACCCGGCGGGTATGGCGATACAAGTCAGCAGATTGGGATGGCATGCGATCTTTCTTCGCATGTTATCCTTGGCAGCCTACTTGCTTTTCTTCGACTGATGCTTCGTTGTGCGCGGACGCCGTGACGGATGTGTTGCGGAGGGGGATGGAGTACTATATTCCGTTCTCAGACGTAACAATGTCTGGCGAAGCTCGCCCATGGTTTGGTGCTGAGTGCATTCGTGCTAATGCGCTAAAACATTCAGCGTACCTAGCATGGGTTGACGCCCGCACTCGCAAAGCAAGTGACGTGAGCCGGAAGAAGAGAGCCTTTAACAGGGCTGCCAAGTCCTGCAAGAAGGTGTTGCAGAGAGCTCGGTTTGACCACATTAGCTGAATAGGGAACAAACTTGCTTCATACCCAGCAGGTAGTAAGGCTTTTTGGTCCCTGGCTAAGTCGGTCGAATCGAACTTCTGCCGCCCCTCACTACCAACACTGCTGAGACCCGACGGGTCGCTGGCCCACTCCGCTGAGGAGAAAGCTAACTTGTTCGCCTCTATGTTTGCGGAATCGTCACGTCTGGATCCGGGTGGCGCGAGGCCCCCTGTTTCTTCTGTTGGATGCGAGTCGAGTATGTTGAACATAAGCATTCATCAGAAGGACGTTCTTAGGGTACTGCGTAACCTAGACGTGAACAAGGCTAGTGGCCCTGACGGGATTCCAGCAATTGTACTGAAGACTTGTGCGCCTGAGTTGTCTCCGATCTTGACGCGCTTATATCGCCTGTCGTTTGAGACTGGGAAAGTGCCGATGGCTTGGAAGCAAGCTAACGTGCAGCCCGTGCCCAAGAAGGGTAGTCGGGCTGACCCGTCGAATTATAGACCCATTTCGGTGACGTCCATACTCTGTAAGAGTATGGAACGGGTGCTGAATCGTAAGCTCCTGGCATACCTAGAAGCGAATGATATCCTCAGTGACCGACAATACGGCTTCCGCCGAAATCGATCAACTGGGGATCTACTAGCGTATGCCATTCACATCTGGAGTGAGGCCATCATGGAGAGGCACTAGCAGTCTCCCTTGACATCTCAAAGGCCTTCGACAGGGTCTGGCACGATAGCCTTATTAATAAGCTTCCTTCCTTCGGTCTGCCAGCTGGATTGTGTGATTGGATTGCAGATTTCCTGAAGGATCGGTCTATTCGAGTGGTCATAGATGGCTGCTCGTCCGGACTGCTGGATATTAATGCCGGGGTTCCTCAGGGGTCGGTGCTCTCAGCAACATTGTTCCTGCTGCATATTAATGATCTGCTAAAACCAGGTACCTTTGGGTATGCAGACGACAGCACTGTCGCTGAGAGATACGTTTCCGACGCACGAGCTGGTGGGTCGCAGATCCGGTCTCTCCGGGAGGCGATGGTTGAGCGCTTGAACTTGTCCTTACAGGCTGTCTCTGAATGGGGCGACGCCAATCTGGTTAAGTTCAATGCTGCTAAGACCCAAGCGTGTCTCTTTTCCGCTAAAAGGAGCCAATTCCACCCAGCTCCATCTTTCCGAGGTGTAACCGTGCCGATAACCGACCGACTTGAGCTTCTTGGTGTTACGTTAACATCAACCCTCAATTTTGGCCCTTTCATAGAGGCAAAGGCTCAAGTGGCTGCCAAAAAGCTGGGGATCCTAGCAAAGGTGAGACGGTACTTCACGCCGGAACAGCTGCTTAAACTTTATCAAGCGCAAGTTCGATCGTGTATGGAGTACTGCTCTCATCTTTGGGACGGATCTGCCAGATACCAGCTTGATGCCCTAGAGTCAATTGAGAAACGAGCCAAGAGGATCATTGGCAATGATAGGCTCGTCGAGTCAAAGCTCCAAAGTCTTGAGCATCGACGCCGAGTTGCTGGCCTGTCGGTTTTCTATCGGTTGCATTTTGGGCAGTGTGCGACGGAATTGCATAATTTAATTCCGCCGAGCCCGTTCCATCATCGGACCACAAGACGTACGGCGATGCGCCACCGGCACACGGTGGACATCCCACCCACACGCACGAAACGTTTTGGGAATACATTCATTGTGCGTACTGCTAAGGAGTGGAATTCCCTGCCTGAGTCTGTGTTTCCTGATAGCTACAACCTGGGAGTCTTTAAGGCAAGAGTGAATAGGTTACTTCTAGGCAAGCGTGCTCCATCTTAGACCGCATCATCGCTTCCCATCAGGTGAGATAGTGGTCAAACGTATGCCTCTCAAAAGATAAAAAAAAAAAAAAAAAAAAAACGCTATTAATATTCTAATCTAGGTAATAACAATAAGATTTAGATATAACTTTATCAGGTTTTGTGGGTAGCGCTCGCTTTGTGACCAATTCTTGTTTTGGACTAGCTGTAACTGCGGCTCTGCCCACACACATAATCTTCCTTTACTTTGAATTGAACAGCTTTCTAGGTCGTCTTGTGTCGTATTACATGTGGAACGAGTTTTACCGCCTACCTATTAATAAATTGGGTGACCTTTTAATTATGTTGTTTTTTACTACTTTATTTCACGCATATTTTGACATCTAATCTATTTTTTACATCTAACGGTCAGTGCAGACAGAGCAGCTATATTCTCGTGCAATTTTCACTGATGAATTAATAAACTACAATAATACACAAATAAATGTTAAAATTGTGTAATTTGGTGCATGATTATAAATATCTCTCTAAATTATATCTTGCACACAATTTTCAACTCTACTTGTGATGACTCTTAATGCATTGTTCTTGAATAAATGAAAATTACTTCAGTATATTGCTGCTCTGTTTACGCTGGTCCTTAGGAACTTAGGGCATATTCAGACGTAAACCACTATAGTATCGCACCTCGGATATCTATGATCGCACCACACAAGTTGTCATGTAGGTAGGTAGGTAGTAGCAGGTATATTATAGGTTCTACCTAACTTTAGTCGTTAGCAATGGTATAACTACGATACCTAATACCTACATATCTGCTAGATCCAGATGTTAGTTGGGTTACTAGACTTTATTGTTTGGGTTCCGTACCTCAAAAGGAAAATACAGGTACCCTTTTCTGTCTATCTGTCTGCCAAGATCCTTTATCTCATGAATGTGTGAAGGTATCAGGTTGAAATTAATATCAAATATTTAGGTCTTGTTACTAAAATACGGCTATTTATGCAGCATAAATCTTGACACCTACTTCCCGTTGACTTAGAATCATGAAAGGGAAATGCTTATGATTATCGATGTAAGGGATTCTTGTACTAAGTTGCATTAAAACAAAACTCCGTAAGTGTAGTCTATAATAATATAGACTACAAAACAAAGGATTAATCCTAGTAGATTAATCCTAGTACAATAATAAATGCGAAATTTGTGAGGATAGATGGATGAATATAACTCTCCCACGCCTTATCGTCTAAACATAATTAGCTGTAAGGATATAGGTAGTTTGGCGTCCATACATCGTTTGCCTAAGAACTAACAAGGACGTGAATTTACTTTGTGTTCTAAATAATGCACATATTTGATTGACCTTAATTAAAATCACGGACATTTCTGAGCATTGTAAAAGTTCAAAACACTTTCAGATTTTGAATTTATAATTAGGCCAATAGAAACATACGGTCATTGTTGAAGACTCCAAAAAATATATTACCCTAAATCTATGTTTCGAAAATGCTAAAAATAAAGTAAGGTTTGTGAAATATGTCAACTTTTTTTTATTAAATTGACTTTTATTGCTCCGTTTTTAGGGCCGTAATGTAGCATATATCACGATCGCGTGCTTCTTCATTACATTACAGCACTAGTGCGGTAATTTTTTGACCAAAACACTAGTTTCAAAAATTGTAGTGGGTTTTCCTCACCTCACCTTTTATCAGTAGAGTTTTGGCTCCATTACGCCCTCGCCTGCGGCTTAGGCTGCAATCCAGCTTCGGCCATAATGACAAACTTACGTCACTTATATCACAACGAAGGTAACTACTATTATTTGTCAAAGTCCAAGTTATTATTTTGTATAAAACTATTTATAATTAAAAGCCGGTCTTTTTTATTCTTGCTGATGCCACTATTTTGCATCGTGGAACTTCTTAAAAGCTGAAACAGAAAAAACATAAAATATCTGGATTTCGCTCATGAGGTTATCAACTTAATAATAAACAAAAAGCTATTTATAATTCAGATTAGAAAAGAAAATTGAAAATCTAAGAGCAAACATAGGTACGCTGACACATTTAATTAAAGGTAGCAGAAGTAAAAAATTCATAATAGCAGCTGTAGAAGCAATAAAGGTAAAATATCAACTACATGCACAACACGGAAACTGAAATACGCAAATAGAACACTTTTTAGACACTTTAAAACCAAAATTAAACGCAGCATAATATAGCAGACTTAAGAGATATTTAACATGCACTAACCGAAAAGTACAAAACACTAAATTTACTAACAACGAAAAAGTATTTTATACAACGACACCACTAACCAGAGCTTACAGACACCTTCTCTCGAAACTTTACGAGAATTTTGGGCAAACATATGGGAAAATCCGGTACACCATAATGATCATGCAGACTGGGTCAACGAAGCGACACCAGAAACCCCAGAAATGGTGTTTGATTTCATACCGATAGACACATTTATAGACGTCCTCAAACGTACACACAACTGGAAAGCTCCTGGCACAGACAATATTCATAACTACTGGTATAAGAAATTCACTTACATTCAACCATACATACATAATCACTTAAACACATTCATTCAATCACCAGATTTACTTCCAACATACATGATACCGTGATACTTATAGACATGAATGATGCAAAGTCAAAGTCAAAGTCAAAGCATTTATTTCAATTAAACCATTTGCAGGCACTTTTGAATAGTCAAAGAGTCAGTTAGTTAGTCAGAAAGTTGAAGCTAGTTGCTCGTTCCAAAACGTAGGGTAGGTCTCTATGAAGAAGAACGAGCAAGAAACTCCACGGACACTCTTTTCAATCAAGCTTTTACAAAATCCAGGCTACATTATTCTTGTTGCTTCTATATGTGAAAACAATGTAAGTGAAGAGAAATCCAAAACATTCTAATTAAAAATAAATTAATATAAAAGCCATGGCAGTTATGAGATGACCAATCTCAACTGACAGCGCCCGTTTAAGTGGTGCTGATCCGCGCGTCATGTTCGTGAACGACGAACATGACGCGCGGATCAGCACCACTTAGCTCAACCATTTTGAAGGGAACCGAATGATCTAACCCACACGCCACCATCAGTGAGACATTTGAGCAAGCATGACAATGCTCTCAACTGCCATGCTCATTTATGTCAAACACATTGAATAAATAAATGGCTCCATAGTTCTCACATTTACATAATAATTGAAATAGTGCTATTAAGATTGGGCCTAAAGCAAAATCTTCAATCTTTAATTCGATTTTCAAAGTAGTAAATCATGTTCAAATTCAAAAAAAAGTATGTGTTAGAAAACATCACTATATAAATAAAGGTCGGCCCTGACGAAAACATAGTAGGATAAAATTTTCTCGATAGAAATCCATCACAAACTTACCTCTAATTTTCAACATTTTTGTTTTGCATTCTGTGTTGGTTCATATTACTGAACCATAAATTTTGTAAATATTATCACTCATATAATATACAACCTAAAGCTAACCCTAGTTTTTTTTTTAAATATTGTCTATTCTAGAAGCTATCAAAATAAAAAGCATTTGGCGTTTACTACATTTTTAATCCGCGAAATACGCTGTCTTCCGTCTCGCGTGACACGAGCTTGACACATATGTTTGTTTCACCGATCGACGAACGATCAGTTCAACTCGCTCTCGAGACGGGTAGTCTATGTCAGTTTGCTCCGCGCCTAGCCGCCGTTATTATTATAAATAAATATCTACATTTTTGTTGAGTAAAATGGGATACAAAAAGAATACAATAATGAAACTGAAAAAGCGTGAACTAAAACAATTGAAGACTCAAAATGATGGCTGATTGCGGCAGTCAGCCATCATTTGAGTTTTCAATTGTTTTAGTTTAGTTAGTATTTTTTTTTGTTTTCGCGCGTTCTCGCGCCGCCCGTGTTTGTTATTCGTACTAATGCGGGTGTGGCGAGACGCGCGGGGGAAATCAGAATTTATCCTGCCATTAGGCCCGCTCTTAATTTATACAAAGTCAAAATTTCCAATGAATGTAAGTATTTCATTCGACAGATAAAATATAATAAGTAAATAATAATAACGGTACACGTTATTCATGTCAATAATAAGGGGTGAGCAACATAATCTTCTTGCAATTAAGAAATTCCCTAAAGAGGCTGTGGAGCAGGACCAGCATTATGCCAAGCATTTTTATCATTGATATAATCTTCCAACTTATAATATGCTTGCCTACATAGTGTGCGTTTAATGCATGTTTTAAATTGCCTTTCATTTAATTGCAAAACATCGAGCGGTATTTTATTATAACATTTTACACAATACCCGATAAAAGAAGTATGTACTTTTGACAATCAGAAACTTGGTTGATATAATTTGTTCCTATTTCTAGTATTAAAGTTATGTCTGTCACTTATTTTACTAAACAGATGAAGATTTTTCCGAACATGCATGATGTTTTCGTATATATATTGACAAGGTACCGTCATTATATTAATTTGCTTAAACAATTCTGTTAGAGACTCGCGTCTGCTGAGATAATAGATGGCTCTGACAGCCCTCTTTTGCAGAATAAAGATAGAATCTATATCTGCAGCCCGTCCCCAAAGCAAAATACCTTAAGACATGATACTATGAAAGTAACTAAAATAGACTAGTCTAGCGGTATCCACGTCTGTCAATTGCCTGATTTTTCTGACAGCGAAAGCGGCCGAACTTAGCCGCCCTGCAAGAGATGTTAAGTGAGGACCCCACTGCAGCTTTGAGTCAAGCGTAATCCCTAGGAAAACTGTCTTTTCGACGAATTCAAGTACGTCCTTATTCAATAAAACGTAACATTCACTACTTTTAACATTCGGTAAAGCGAATCTTATGCACTTGGTTTTCTTCTCATTGAACACTAAATTATTTGCAGTAAACCAATTATGAACTTTAATCATGGCGTCATTTACGTCGTCATAGTGCTGTGCCCGTCTATTTACTTTAAAAATCAATGAAGTATCATCAGCAAATAACACCATTTGCGGTTGATTTCTCAGTAAATGCGGTAAATCATTAATATAAACTAGAAATAGGAACGGACCCAATATTGAGCCCTGTGGTACTCCCATTTTTACTTTCAAGCCCGATGAATTTGCACCGTTTATTTGAACTTGCTGCAGCCTATCATCTAAATACGATTTTACTAATCTGAGCGCTAGTTTACCGAGTCCGTAGTGCTCAAGCTTCAAAAGCAGTGTTTCGTGATTTACGCAATCAAATGCTTTGGAGAGGTCACAGAAAATGCCAATGGCATCCTGTGACTCCTCCCATGCGTTAAAGATATGCTTAATCAAAGTGATACCGGCATCAGTAGTGCAACGCCCTCTGGTGAACCCATACTGTTGATCATGTAGGATGTTATTGCAATTAAAATGACTGAGCAAAGTAATGCTTAATCAAATGATTAAGCATTACTTTTTCAAACACTTTGCTGAATACCGGCAAAACCGAAACGGGTCTATAATTATTCGTGTCCTTGCATTCGCCGGATTTGAAAAGTGGTATAACTTTACTGTACTTCATTAAATCTGGGAAAACTCCTTGGTCTATACATAAATTAAATATGTAAGCTAAATAGGGTGCTACTGTCTCAATAATCGATTTACAAACATTAGTAGACATTCCCCACAAATCCTTAGTAACTTTGATCTTTAGTTGTTTAAAGTTTTTATAATATTCTCAGGGTTTATATGTTTAAATTTGAATTCCGAAGGGCAGGCTAAAACATTCGTTTTTAATAAAGCAAAAGCAAGTGAGGGCGAGGAAGCTAAATTTTCTGTAGTTTTAATACCACCGACCCAGCCAAATATCGACCAATCACCTGCTTACAAACTCTTTATAAAATCCTAACAGCCTGTGTAATTGAAGTAGTATACGAACATATAACACAACATAATATTCTTGTTGAACAACAAAAAGGATGCCGCAAAAATAGCCAAGGATGTAAGGAGCAACTGACTATTGACGCGAATACAATGAACAGTGCAGTTAAATGGAAAAAAGATATTCGTACAATGTTCATCGATTACCAAAAGGCTTATGATTCAGTTCCGCATAACTGATTGTTACATGTCTTAAATATATATAGTATCCACCCAACACTCAAGATTGTTTTTAGAAACTTCTATGCAAAATTGCCAAACTGTAATTATAATAAATCAAGCCTCCACGACTCTGGCAACAGAACCAATCCACATAAAACGTGGGATTTTTCAATGTGATGCTTTAAGTCCTTCATGGTTTTGCATGGCACTCAAACCGACTAGATAAAACCAACACAGGATTCACTTTGACAAACGATAACACACAATTCACATTAACACATCTCATGTACATGGATGACATAAAATTATATGCAGCAGATAAACAATCACTTTTTCATTTAGCAGACACCACCCAACAGTTTTCTAATGACATTTGTATGCAACTCAGAGTAGATAAATGTAAAATTTAGTCAGTTGTAAAAGGTAAAGTCCAAAACAATAGTTACACACTCGGATCAGGTAAATCTATTGAGCCAATGGATGAATATAGTACATGCACGAAAACTGTAAACTGTAAATGCAAAATATTGTACACATTTATTTTTAAAAGAGTAAGTATGGAGTTTCTTGCCCATTCTTCTCCATACGAAACTACCTTTTGGAATGGGCAACTAGAATCAACTTTATATTTTTTTATTATGACGTTCAAAAGTGCCTTTTTAATGGTCTAATTGAAATAAATGATTTGACTTTTGCAAATACCTAGGTTTTAAACAATCTAGACAAATACAACAAAAGATAACAAAACAAGAACTGCTTAAAAAATTTAGATACCGCCTTAACCTAATCTTAAAAACCAACCCTATCTCAAGAAAAACAATTAAAGTCATCAACGCGGAATCATACGATGATCAAAAGCCGACATCAAAACCCTACAGCGTACTATCAATACACTCTTTATCAAACACAGGAAACACCATCCTAAATCATGCATATAAAGACTCACACTACCTCGCCAAGAAGGAGGAAGAGGATTGATAGACATACGTAACCTACACAACAAACAGATACTCTCACTCAGATCTTACTTTCACACATACAGGAGAGATGATTCCATATTATAAATACAAATCTGAAACCATTCTTAGAAAACAGAAATGTTAAAATATACTGGGACCGGACTATAATCACATTAATCACAGACAATACTATTCATTACAATAGACCTGACATCACCGATCATGACAAAATTAATAAAGCTAATTAACTTAATAAACTTAAAAATTAATAAACTACTCTTTTTTGAAAAAATATTGAAATTAAGTAAGTGAATTATTTAATTAATTTATAAAAAAAATAAAAAAAAAATATTTACAATTCTAAGAAAAAGGCAGGGAGCTCAAAGGGCATCAAAAAACTCGTCCACATCGTTGTCAACGGGAAACGTGCCCAACAGGCTGACAGCAATGCCACGTTGTATGGCAATGCTGATTCTTTGGCCCAAGAATAGACCAGCCTTCGGATCACGTGAAGAGTCGACCAGCCGCTTGGCGATGTCACGAAAAACAATATGGGCACTCGGACCCCATGGCCCTAGAGTTTCCACTCCAAACGGCTCAAATATATAGCTTCCAAGAAGATATATATTTGCGCCGTTTGAGGTTTTCGGCACCTGCAGCAGCCGCCCCAGCACAACACGTAGTGCTAGGAAGATGATGGTGTACAAAATGATCCCCCGGGTAAAGGTAAAATGATCCCGGTATCATTTTATCCTACTATATAAAATTCCAGGAAATTAACAGAAATAATAATAATAACAATATTTATTCATAACTTACAAGGCCTAACAAGTACAATTTGCTTAAATGTTAATTATAATACTAAGATTTCCGTGCCTGATCTAGGTAATCCTGTGTTTCAGGCGAGTAGAGCTGAAGTAGTTTTATAAAATTTATAAATAATCAGAAAATCAAACAAAAAGAAAAATGTACAATAGACAAATAGCTGAGTAGCTTAACTAATATAGAAAACTTAACTAATATAATATAAACTAAATGTTAGTAATATTTCCTTTATCACAATTAGTAAATTCTCTGTATCTTCATAGGACATACTTTGGAGAGCATACTTGAGAATTAGCTTACAATTTGTGTAGTTCACGGAATAGATGTTTTTAAAACGTTTGTAGCAATGACTTTACAGCTTTAACTACTTTTCGAATGAAATCTTGAACCAGCAACGCTCTCTTAATGTCTATTAAAATTAGCATTTGTTTTACAATCTTTAATATCGTTAAATAAAATCTATCGTTTTCTAATAGAATTTTATACAAATTATCTATAAGTATGATTGGCTTTATAGTTTTGATAGAATCTTAATCAAACAACTTTGTGGCAATAAGTAGTTTTTCCCTCTCACTCTTAACTGCCCGTAAGTGGAATTGAGAATTGTTTAAAGATGGTTTTATATGTATGTCCTCTTTCACAGCATCTATGCTGTTAAACATGGCGTTTTCATTTCAGTTCTAGCGTGTAGTTTTACGGATGTAATTTTGCGGCATGTTTCTAAAGCCAAAATTAAAGGGTTGTTCTGTACTATATCATCCCATGATTTTAGTACCAACCTTCTTTTAAACGAGGGGAGGCGCGGTGTTCAATTATGAACATACCATAGTTACACGCGCCAACAACAACATCACAGCATCAGCGTTTAAGCCGACATACATTCGTTTCGCGCGCCGGCAACAGCGGCACGCCGTCAGCAATAAGATGTGGCCTACTGAGATCTTCGCTTCATCGGCTCGATACACACACGACACACATGTAAATAGTCATCAATGTGAATTGACCACAAAATTTGTATATAATTAAGTTAATTACTGTAATAAATTAGTCATCAAGCTGGAGTCGAGTGTGATTCATCTCCTATACCTCCTCTTACTGTGGCCAAGACACCTTTAGCCATAAACGGTCCTATGAGTCTGTGGGACCGGCAGTAAGAAAACCATTTCCTGTGTACATTGCACGACGTACGCAAACCCCTCTTCCTACCCAAGTTCCTTCTGTTACCGTAGGTCTCCTTGACCGTCGGTTTTACGTGAGGGATGTCTGTTACATCCCTCACGTAAAACCGACGTAACTTACGTTTGGTATGGTTTGTATGGTAGGTTAGGGCATTAGGACAATATTAACTAGGGTGCTAGGCCTACCTAGCACCTGGCCTAGCTAACTACCTATAGTTACTATAGGGCTAGGATAATTAGGGTTCTAGGTAATTACTGGGGCTGGGTTTGGAGTCAGTTGGGTCTTAGGTACTGAACCAGACTCAGTGATCTCAAACGTAGCCACATCGTACGCACTTGGAACAACGGCCGTACTAAGCTGTAAGTCCCGATGTGTACACGCGGAGATCCCTCTTTTTGAGAAATACGTTTAAAGTTTGGTGATTTATTTGCACCACTTTACGATACTTGACCGAGCCCCAATAATCTTTTAAAACGACTTGATTGACAACTAAAACGCGTTTCATACTACCTATGTCATAATTAGCGAAATCTGTGCTGTTTTCAGAATCAAACCAAATTAACTGTTGAACGAACTCTTTTCTATACTGTGTGGCTAAATACTGTTGCCTTTTGCTGTAGAATATGAAATATAAAAAAAAAAGTCTCGAAACGTTCAAAATGGCTTACATAATGTACGTAAACATTAAAATTGTATTTATCTGAAAAACGAATAATCTCCACGTTTTAATAATTACGGTCTATCTACAAAAAATCGGGAGTTCATAAGCGTGGGATGCGCTATATAGATGAGCCAATAATAGTTTCAATTATGCATATTAAAAAACCACAAAAAACTTCAGTTAAGTAACTTGAAGTAAGTAGGGTGCAAAATGATCCCGGGGATCATTTAAAAATAAATCAATTAAAAATAAATTAATATAAAAGCCATGGCAGTTAAGAGATGACCAATCTCAACTGACAGCGCCCGTTCACGAACATGACACGCGGATCAGCACCACTTAGCTCAACCATTTTGAAGGGAACCGAATGATCTAACCCACACGCCACCATCAGTGAGACATTTGAGCGAGCATGACAATGCTCTCAACTGTCATGCTCATTTATGTTAAACACATTGAATAAATAAATGGCTCCATAGTTCTCACATTTACATAATAATTGAAATAGTGCTATTAATTTATACAAAGCCAAAATTTCCAATGTATGTAATTATTTCATTCGACAGATAAAATATAATAAGTAAATAATAATAACGGTACACGTTATTCATGTCAATAATAAGGGGTGAGCAACATAATTTTCTTGCAATTAAGAAATTCCCTAAAGAGGCTGTGGAGCAGGACCAGCATTATGCCAAGCATTTTTATCATTGATATAATCTTCCAACTTATAATATGCTTGCCTACATAGTGTGCGTTTAATGCATGTTTTAAATTGCCTTTCATTTAATTGCAAAATATCGAGCGGTATTTTATTATAACACTAGCTTCTGCCCGCGACTTCGTACGCGGATCCTGGTGCTTATGCCAGCGACAACGGGGTCGGCAAAATCGATCTGAAACGTCTAATGTCAAATTCTAAGAGCCCGGGGACGGGAAAACAACGGGATGCGCGAGATGATTCGAGACGTTCAAAAAGTACAATTTTGAATCATACCTCCGATGGCGGAATATGTGGCGTAGTCAATCATAGGAGTACACGTAAATGAACTCCGTTCCTTATCAACCCAAGGAAGGTCGCCATGACCTACGGCTATATCTTGAGACACATCCAATTCTTCAGATGATATCGACATTCTGTTCAGAGTATGTCGAAGTGGATCAAAATTCAAACGTTCGTTGCGCTCTTCTTCTGTCTCTTCATGCCGTACTCCAGCAATTCTTTTTCTCTCACTTTCTAACTGATTATGAATATTTTGTTGTGTGCGTGGACAATCTATGCTATAATATTATAAAGCTGAAGTTTGTTTGTTTGTTTGGTTGAACGCGCTAATCTGAGGATCTACTGGTTCGAATTAAAAAAATCTTTTTTTGTTGGATAGTCCATTTACCGAGGAAGGCTATACTCCAATGCGAAGCTGGGTCGGGTCGCTAGTGTATGATAATCTCGATCAGCAGTTAGTCGTGCATCCTGTTAGTAGATGTGCGAATACGCTGAGACCTCAAGCGCAATTCTCTATCCGTGAACGTCTCCGACTCGCGAGACAATGTATGACGTTCACGATCAGCGGTCAGTCGTGTATCATATTCTTCACTGGTCTCTAGAGACCTGGATGTAGATGCGCAAATACGCTGAGAACGCAGGCGTGCTTCGCGATCTGAAGAGGTTTCTACGGAGCGAGTTGCAGCCTGATGTTCTCGAATAGCATCAAGTCTCTCCTGACGCTCTTCGGTAGATTCTTGGGACCTTATGATCCTCAATCTTTTAGCTCCTTTGGAACATTGGGAAAGATTTGACCTCTTTCTAGGCATGGTTATAGTTTTATTGTAAAGATACCTGATCAATTAAAATCTAAGTGACTGCTCCCCTGCGTTACCGGGTAGGCTACCGTGTCATGAAGATAAATGGAAAAGGAAATAAAACACCCAAATAACATAAGCCTGAAGGCATATTTATTCGATAAAATAAAAAAATAAATGAGAATTTTGGCCTGTAGAGTCACATTTTCAATGATATACCATCGTCATCAAAAATCCGTCCTAAACTGTTACCGCCTTCACCGCGTGGAGGTACTCCCAGCTTATGTTATTTTATAAGATACATTGAAATTAGTGATAGCTTTGATTTTCACATCAGATGTTTCTGATCTTCGATTTTTATAAGTCAACAGGAAATGCCCATCAGACCAAACCACTTTTGCTAAGACGTCATTCCTATATGTGTCATGGTGTAGCTGGGCTCTTGGAGTTCCACATCAGGTGTTCCAGATCTTCAAATTTATTCTCTCAGCAGAAAATGCTCATCACGTGGAACAATTTTAGCTATGGTACCATTTTTGTATCTCTTAAAGTTTAGCTGGTCTGTTGCGGTTTTGCATCAGGTGTTCAAGTTTCCAAGATAAATTATAGCCTATATGTTGCCCAGACTTAATACCTATACAACAAAAGAAGAATCATTCAAATCCGCCCAGTAGTTCCGAAGATTAGCGTGTACAAACAAACAGACAAACATGTCACAGAAAAACAGACAGATTTTTTTTTTTGGATTCGTGCTCTATTACTGTTCCTAAACACCCCTCAATTATTATTTTTTTTAAACATATTCAATATACAGACCCTGTTACTGTTTTATTATATGTACAGATATAGATTTTACACAATACCCCATAAAAGAAGTATGTACTTTTGACAATCTGAAACTTGGTTGATATAATTTGTTCCTACTTCTAGTATTAAAGTTTTCCGAACATGCATGATGTTTTCGTATATATATTGACAAGGTACCGTCATGATATTAATTTGTTAAAACAATTCTCTTAGAGACTCGCGTCTGCTGAGATTATAGATGGCTCTGACAGCCCTCTTTTGCAGAATAAAGATAGAATCTATAAAAAAAAAAAAATGTATTTGTGTATGTATATCAGCTGTCTGACACCTATAGTACAGGGTCTCCCTAGTTTGGGGTCAGATGGCCGTGTGTGAAAATGTCCCCACATATTATTATTATTATTATTATCTGCAGCCCGTCCCCAAAGCAAAATACCGTAAGACATGATACTATGAAAGTAACTAAAATAGACTAGTCTAGCGGTATCCACGTCTGTCAATTGCCTGATTTTTCTGACAGCGTAAGCGGCCGAACTTAGCTGCCCTGCAAGATATGTTAAGTCCCTCCCCCCCCTAGGAATCCCTAGGAAAACTGTCTTTTCGACGAATTCAAGTACGTCCTTATTCAATAAAACGTTACATTCACTACTTTTAACATTCGGTAAAGCGAATCTTATGCACTTGGTTTTCTTCTCATTTAACACTAAATTATTTGCAGTAAACCAATTATGAACTTTAATCATGTCGTCATTTACGTCGTCATAGTGCTGTGCCCGTCTATTTACTTTAAAAATCAATGAAGTATCATCAGCAAATAACACCATTTGAGGTTGATTTCTCAGTAAATGCGGTAAATCATTAATATAAACTAGAAATAGGAACGGACCCATTAAAAAATATGTATTTGTGTATGTATATCAGCTGTCTGACACCCATAGTACAGGGTCTCCCTAGTTTGGGGTCAGATGGCCGTGTGTGAAAAATGTCCCCACATAATATTATATTATATTATTATTGAGCCCTGTGGTACTCCCATTTTTACTTTTAAGCCCGATGAATTTACACCGTTTATTTGAACTTCCTGCAGCCTATCATCTAAATACGATTTTACTAATCTGAGTGCTAGTTTACCGAGTCCGTAATGCTCAAGCTTCAAAAGCAGTGTTTCGTGATTTACGCAATCAAATGCTTTGGAGAGGTCACAGAAAATGCCAATGGCATCCTGTGACTCCTTCCATGCGTTAAAGATATGCTTAATCAAAGTGATACCGGCATCAGCAGTGCAGCGCCCTCTGGTGAACCCATACTGTTGATCATGTAGGATGTTATTGCAATTAAAATGACTGAGCATTTGATTAAGCATTACTTTTTCAAACACTTTGCTGAATACCGGCAAAACCGAAACGGGTCTATAATTATTCGTGTCCTTGCATTCGCCGGATTTATAAAATGGTATAACTTTACTGTACTTCATTAAATCTGGGAAAACTCCTTGGTCTATACACAAATTAAATACGTAAGCTAAATAGGGTGCTACTGTCTCAATAATCGATTTACAAACATTAGTAGACATTCCCCACAAATCCTCAGTAACTTTGATCTTTAGTTGTTTAAAAGTTTTTATAACAACCTCAGGGTTTATATGTTTAAATTTGAGTTCCGAAGGGCAGGCTAAAACATTCGTTTTTAATAAATCAAAAGCAAGTGAGGGCGAGGAAGCTACATTTTCTGTAGTTTTAATTGGAATATCGGTAAAGAATTTCGCAGATTCCTGAGCAACATCGATATTAGTACTTATTAGACCACAGGGTGTCTCCAGAGTGTAATCAGTTTTATTTCTTTTGTTTCTATTGGTTTCTTCATTGATAATTTTCCAAACAGTCTTTATTTTATTTTCTGCTGATTTTACCTTGTTGCTTATGTATAAAGCTTTAGCTATCTTGTAAGTATTTTTAAAAGTTTTAGAGTAAGTAGCAACATACTTATTAAAAGTTTCAGTGTTTATATAAGGCTTAAGGCCATACAGCTCAAAAAGTCTTTCCCTACTTTTCCTGATACCTTAAGTTGCCCAGTCACTGAATAAAAACTTAAGGCTAATAGTTCTAGGTATTTTCTTAAAAATACAACTAAAAAGAATTCTTCATACAAAACATTACCATCACTCATATTAAGGCCCTGAATGTTTAACTTACTCATTAAAGTGCTATTAATTTTAATTAAATTGCCAGATGTTACTGGTCTTGACAGTACCTGCACTTTTTGTATTGGAGCGTTGGATTCAAAAGTAACGGTTTGCCCGCTGTGATCAGACGGGAGATTTTAATAATTATAATTTAATAATTTATTTATTAAAGAAAACGTTTACAAAATATTGTACAATAGTCAGCAGAAGAAATATTTCTCATACAAATATATAGACTAAAAATAAAACTAAAACTAAAATATTTATGTTACTGATGCACGTTAGTATGGATCGGAATTACAATGTTAGGTAGCGACCCACCCGAACTAGGTTAAATCAAACCTGTGTTTCAGGCCATCACTTTACAATTGAATTAATTGGGCCAGTGAAGTTTGCAGTTAAACTAATATAAATAAATAATCTGATAACAATTACGAGAAAAAGCATTTTTAATTACTATCTAAAACTAAATCTATGTAAGTAAACAAAAGTAAATACTTACGTGGGAATAAATTATTTGAAATTATTATTATGCCAAAACTTTTAAAAGTAAGTAAATAAATGTATGTCTGTGTCTTTATTGTAATATTATTTTACTACATTTTTTATTACTTCCGCTATAGTGGCCTTGTAATGAGTTGACGCTATTTTTGCTGTATGAAATCGCTGATAGCAAGTCGGTAATTCGATATGTTTACGGAAAAGAATAATGGAGTCAATAGTGACACCTAGATATTTTAAATAGTCAGCTTTTGCTAAAGTGGGGCAAAAATGTCAGCGTAAGTGATGCCACATGTTAAGCCCGCGACTTCGTTCGCGTGGAAGTCGTAAAAAATTAAGAACTACTTGAGTACTCAATAGCAATTATAAATTTCACTGACAGACAGTGTACAGCTTGGTCTAGAAGCACGAAACTTTTGCTAAGGAAAGATGTTTCAAAATTTCCGAGCTAAAGGAGACGAAAGTTTGTATAGAGATTTGTCTTTTATGCCAATAGGAAATTCTGTCGTGGACACGGACTGAAAAAAGCTCTCTTTCGCGATACATACTGAAAAAAAAAGTGATCATATAATTGTTTCTTTTTTACATTTTAAGGTAAAAACAGAGCCCGTACGTACATTGCACGATTTAAAAACGTTTGACGTACAGTTGACCGTGAGAAAAGCAGCTGGTCCTGAGATCGACAACCGCAGCCTTCAGTGTAACAAACACCGACCGACCTGAGACTTGTTTATAGTCATGCAAAAGCACACGCTCACAGGGAATTGCACACGCTTGGATTGGAAGGGGTAATTGTGGGGAATCAGTGGTATACGTGGTATAAACACTCTCACCAACGCCACAACCTGTTACAATTTCAGCTTCAATGATATTTATTACTGTTACATTACATTACATTATTTATTTACTGTTACACAAAATAATAGGTACACCGACCTTCAGCTGGAAGATGTGCGCTAGAAGTTCAATTGCCGTAAGCGAATTCTATTCTAAATTTTACGGCGTAACGTAGATGTATACTACTTCTCTCCCTTCAATTTGAGAGAAACAAAATGCTTTTATTGATCGCTGCAGCTTGATCAATTTTGGGTGTTATAATACTTATAATAGCCTGTTCACACACCCAAATTCTCTTGATGCGGTATTTGACTTATGTCGCCGTACAACACATGAATCAGTTCTTTTATTGTAGATACTACACTATCAAGAGTCTCTGTTAGATCCACCTGCCCTCTCTCCTTTGGTAGAGAGCTTTCACCAATTTTAAATGAACATCGGAGAATTCTTCACACGTGAATTGCCTCCAAGCTGAGTGCGCATATTGATTACCCAAAGCGTGATTTATAAACTCGTGACCATAGAATCGTCGTTTCAACGATGCATTTATCTCGTCTGCCCAAGTTCCTCGCGCCACCACAGGCAGCATCTGCCGGAAATCGCCACTAAACAGAACAGTGACTCTACCCATCATGTCTTGGTTTCTGCGGAGGATGTCTTGCAGGGTTCTACACCTTCCACTGCGTTTCTTAGTCATACATGTCTCGTCACTGTTACGTGATACCCCACAAACAGGCTTCGCTCTCACAGGCATTGCTCTCTTAATCGATGAGAATTTTAAACATGGCGTCCGCTGTTTTGCCCCCACAAAGCAGAGTGCCAGCGCAATTTTAACTTGCCTCCTGACCTCTGCAAGAATACCAGTGGTAATAAATGTTTTCCCTGTTCAACCAGGAGCATTAATTGCTCTGCAATTGCTTTGAGGTGAACACGCAGACGTGGTTACTCTAACTCGACCACTGGAATGCCGCCGATCTATATGACCACGTTGTGAAGAGAAGTAAGACAATTGTTTAGAATACCTACGTTTATCATTGTGTTCAATGAACATTTATTTTATTTATTCATCAACAAATTTACATTTGTTTCGAACAGTGGTTGTAACAATAAATGTAACACAAAATTAAATATCATCATAGCCATAAAACTTCAAAACATTATTACATCACTAATAAAAATAATAATAAAAAAAAACTAAATGTCAATGTCAAAAAATGTAGATTAAGTAAGTATGTCAATATAAATTCAAACAATTGTATTCCAAAATAAATTCAAAAAACAAATAAAAAAAAACAATTCAAAGAAAATGTATATCAATGTAATGTCGTAGTAGAAAATTGAATACTATTTTAATTTATTTTATTATTTAAACTCGGTAAAATATAAATAAATAATTAATCACATGTTAGTTCACCCTCTTTGAGAAACTCTTCTATGCTGTAATAACATTTCTCCAATAACAAAGACTTTAATCTGCTCTTGAATTCGTTTGGATTCATAGAGCTTTTAAATTGTACAGGCAATTTATTGTACATATTTACTGATTGCACTCTTGAGGCATGTTTAATGACATTAAGCTTAGGTTGTATGAAATTAGGTACAGTTCCCGGCACGTAAGTTGGCCAGAGATTTTGTAGTGGGGGAAGTTCGCGCATGTAAAAATGTATGAAATTGTGCGTGCGCGAACTTCCCCCACTACAAAATCTGTGGCCAACTTACGTGCCGGTAATTATAGATCCTTTCTTCGCGTTTTTATTCTGATATGTCCCTGTTCTTCTGTCTCAAACTTATTGATATTTTTAATAAAATGACTAAGCAGGACCAGGATATAGAGGCATGGTACTGAATGAATGTGCAGTTTCTTAAAATGATCTCTGCAAGACTCCGTTTGTTTAATGCAAAGCATAGTTCTCAAGACTCTTTTCTGCATAACGAAGGCAGCATTAATATTGTATTGGTAGCTGTTGCCCCAGAACTTTATGCTGTATCTAAGTCTAGACTCTATGAGTGCAAAATATACCACTCTGAATGTCACCCTTAGTAGTTGATCTCAAAACTCGCAAGAAGTCTTCGAACAGATGATGCCGATATTTCTCTCACAAAAGTACCTATAATACTGGGTTTGCAATTCCATAAAACAAACAAAGAAATGTACCTATCTGACGATTGCGAATTTCCGAAAAATTTTGAAAGTGTTTCTCATCGCCACACTATTTTAACAAATAATTTTATAATCCTTTTTTTTAATAAACGTTTATTGCAGGCAAAAACCCATATACTTACAAAAATAAATTAAATAAATATAAAATACAAAGCACATGGTTCAAAATGTATGGACCAAAAACCCAAAATCAAAACGTAATCGATACAGTCAAACTGTGTGCACAATAATTCCCTAGAACTATCTGAATAAACGTACCTAAGTAGCAATATAGCAATATAGCTCCGATATCCATGGTATATCGGAGCTATAGGCTGTCAAAGTATGCAAAGAATTCATTTTTTGACTTGGAATTTTCAGTTGTGGTGCCAAAATAGTCATGCTGTCGATTGTATTATGTACCAACGATGCTATGCTCATAACGTTATTAAGAATAATATCGATGTACAGTTGACCAAAAAAATTATAGTAGTAAGTAAAAATAATCGTAGTTCTCATTATTGTATGGTATTATTTTATAATTTTACGGTATTAAAAGGTATTCATTTATTTAAATCTTAAGCTTGTCTGAGTTGCTATTAGTTGCGTTGTTATACTAAGTTATTATAATAATAGAAATAAACTAAGTATTTGTACAATACTACTTTCCTAAGGTATTCATCAATTGTGCTGGTATTTTGAAACTGCACTCGTCGTTTTATCGATAGGTACTGCGTGCGGTAAATACGCATTTTCAACGCGTGGCGTCATTTAGGGCCTCGTCAGCCAGTATCTCTATTCTTCCTCTGTTTCCGAAATAAAAGAAACGAATAGAATGGTATCGCGTACTAATGCAAAAGATGCGATAGTGCAATAATGTAGCTAATCTGTGCGATGTATCATCACCTACCTAGCCTTTTCGCAACTATGTTGGGGTCGGTTTTCAGTCTAACTGGATGCAGCTAAATACCTGAGTTTTATATGGAGAGACTGACTATATGACCTTCTTATTCTAGTTACTGGATAACACGATAACTACTCCTCGGTAAGACCAGGGATGCCAGACATTCTGGCTTCTGACTACCCATAACGACTTTACGGCTTTCCATACGGCTTCTCATATTATCATATCTATTGATAATAATAATTGCAAGGGAACGTGTTTCTTCTATGAACATTATTTAAATCAAGTAATGTAGGTGACTTGAAAGCGGTACTTTGAATTGCATACCGTCAATAACAATACAATACCATCAATGAGAACTACAACAATTTGTACTTACTACTATATTTTTTTTGTTAACTGTATATCGGTATTATTCTTAGTATAATAATAATACCGATATACAATACGTTATGAGCATCTATAGCATCATTGATACATTATACAATCGACAGCACGACTATTTTGCCACCACAGTTGTTAAAATTCCAAGTCAAAGAATTAATTCTTTGCATACTTTGACTGTTTGTGTCTGTTTGTCACTGAATAAAAACTTAAGGCTAATAGTTCTAGGTATTTTCTTAAAAATACAACTAAAAAGAATTCTTCATACAAAACATTACCATCACTCATATTAAGGCCCTGAATGTTTAACTTACTCATTAAAGTGCTATTAATTTTAATTAAATTGCCAGATGTTACTGGTCTTGACAGTACCTGCACTTTTTGTATTGGAGCGTTGGATTCAAAAGTAACGGTTTGCCCGCTGTGATCAGACGGGAGATTTTAATAATTATAATTTAATAATTTATTTATTAAAGAAAACGTTTACAAAATATTGTACAATAGTCAGCAGAAGAAATATTTCTCATACAAATATATAGACTAAAAATAAAACTAAAACTAAAATATTTATGTTACTGATGCACGTTAGTATGGATCGGAATTACAATGTTAGGTAGCGACCCACCCGAACTAGGTTAAATCAAACCTGTGTTTCAGGCCATCACTTTACAATTGAATTAATTGGGCCAGTGAAGTTTGCAGTTAAACTAATATAAATAAATAATCTGATAACAATTACGAGAAAAAGCATTTTTAATTACTATCTAAAACTAAATCTATGTAAGTAAACAAAAGTAAATACTTACGTGGGAATAAATTATTTGAAATTATTATTATGCCAAAACTTTTAAAAGTAAGTAAATAAATGTATGTCTGTGTCTTTATTGTAATATTATTTTACTACATTTTTTATTACTTCCGCTATAGTGGCCTTGTAATGAGTTGACGCTATTTTTGCTGTATGAAATCGCTGATAGCAAGTCGGTAATTCGATATGTTTACGGAAAAGAATAATGGAGTCAATAGTGACACCTAGATATTTTAAATAGTCAGCTTTTGCTAAAGTGGGGCAAAAATGTCAGCGTAAGTGATGCCACATGTTAAGCCCGCGACTTCGTTCGCGTGGAAGTCGTAAAAAATTAAGAACTACTTGAGTACTCAATAGCAATTATAAATTTCACTGACAGACAGTGTACAGCTTGGTCTAGAAGCACGAAACTTTTGCTAAGGAAAGATGTTTCAAAATTTCCGAGCTAAAGGAGACGAAAGTTTGTATAGAGATTTGTCTTTTATGCCAATAGGAAATTCTGTCGTGGACACGGACTGAAAAAAGCTCTCTTTCGCGATACATACTGAAAAAAAAAGTGATCATATAATTGTTTCTTTTTTACATTTTAAGGTAAAAACAGAGCCCGTACGTACATTGCACGATTTAAAAACGTTTGACGTACAGTTGACCGTGAGAAAAGCAGCTGGTCCTGAGATCGACAACCGCAGCCTTCAGTGTAACAAACACCGACCGACCTGAGACTTGTTTATAGTCATGCAAAAGCACACGCTCACAGGGAATTGCACACGCTTGGATTGGAAGGGGTAATTGTGGGGAATCAGTGGTATACGTGGTATAAACACTCTCACCAACGCCACAACCTGTTACAATTTCAGCTTCAATGATATTTATTACTGTTACATTACATTACATTATTTATTTACTGTTACACAAAATAATAGGTACACCGACCTTCAGCTGGAAGATGTGCGCTAGAAGTTCAATTGCCGTAAGCGAATTCTATTCTAAATTTTACGGCGTAACGTAGATGTATACTACTTCTCTCCCTTCAATTTGAGAGAAACAAAATGCTTTTATTGATCGCTGCAGCTTGATCAATTTTGGGTGTTATAATACTTATAATAGCCTGTTCACACACCCAAATTCTCTTGATGCGGTATTTGACTTATGTCGCCGTACAACACATGAATCAGTTCTTTTATTGTAGATACTACACTATCAAGAGTCTCTGTTAGATCCACCTGCCCTCTCTCCTTTGGTAGAGAGCTTTCACCAATTTTAAATGAACATCGGAGAATTCTTCACACGTGAATTGCCTCCAAGCTGAGTGCGCATATTGATTACCCAAAGCGTGATTTATAAACTCGTGACCATAGAATCGTCGTTTCAACGATGCATTTATCTCGTCTGCCCAAGTTCCTCGCGCCACCACAGGCAGCATCTGCCGGAAATCGCCACTAAACAGAACAGTGACTCTACCCATCATGTCTTGGTTTCTGCGGAGGATGTCTTGCAGGGTTCTACACCTTCCACTGCGTTTCTTAGTCATACATGTCTCGTCACTGTTACGTGATACCCCACAAACAGGCTTCGCTCTCACAGGCATTGCTCTCTTAATCGATGAGAATTTTAAACATGGCGTCCGCTGTTTTGCCCCCACAAAGCAGAGTGCCAGCGCAATTTTAACTTGCCTCCTGACCTCTGCAAGAATACCAGTGGTAATAAATGTTTTCCCTGTTCAACCAGGAGCATTAATTGCTCTGCAATTGCTTTGAGGTGAACACGCAGACGTGGTTACTCTAACTCGACCACTGGAATGCCGCCGATCTATATGACCACGTTGTGAAGAGAAGTAAGACAATTGTTTAGAATACCTACGTTTATCATTGTGTTCAATGAACATTTATTTTATTTATTCATCAACAAATTTACATTTGTTTCGAACAGTGGTTGTAACAATAAATGTAACACAAAATTAAATATCATCATAGCCATAAAACTTCAAAACATTATTACATCACTAATAAAAATAATAATAAAAAAAAACTAAATGTCAATGTCAAAAAATGTAGATTAAGTAAGTATGTCAATATAAATTCAAACAATTGTATTCCAAAATAAATTCAAAAAACAAATAAAAAAAAACAATTCAAAGAAAATGTATATCAATGTAATGTCGTAGTAGAAAATTGAATACTATTTTAATTTATTTTATTATTTAAACTCGGTAAAATATAAATAAATAATTAATCACATGTTAGTTCACCCTCTTTGAGAAACTCTTCTATGCTGTAATAACATTTCTCCAATAACAAAGACTTTAATCTGCTCTTGAATTCGTTTGGATTCATAGAGCTTTTAAATTGTACAGGCAATTTATTGTACATATTTACTGATTGCACTCTTGAGGCATGTTTAATGACATTAAGCTTAGGTTGTATGAAATTAGGTACAGTTCCCGGCACGTAAGTTGGCCAGAGATTTTGTAGTGGGGGAAGTTCGCGCATGTAAAAATGTATGAAATTGTGCGTGCGCGAACTTCCCCCACTACAAAATCTGTGGCCAACTTACGTGCCGGTAATTATAGATCCTTTCTTCGCGTTTTTATTCTGATATGTCCCTGTTCTTCTGTCTCAAACTTATTGATATTTTTAATAAAATGACTAAGCAGGACCAGGATATAGAGGCATGGTACTGAATGAATGTGCAGTTTCTTAAAATGATCTCTGCAAGACTCCGTTTGTTTAATGCAAAGCATAGTTCTCAAGACTCTTTTCTGCATAACGAAGGCAGCATTAATATTGTATTGGTAGCTGTTGCCCCAGAACTTTATGCTGTATCTAAGTCTAGACTCTATGAGTGCAAAATATACCACTCTGAATGTCACCCTTAGTAGTTGATCTCAAAACTCGCAAGAAGTCTTCGAACAGATGATGCCGATATTTCTCTCACAAAAGTACCTATAATACTGGGTTTGCAATTCCATAAAACAAACAAAGAAATGTACCTATCTGACGATTGCGAATTTCCGAAAAATTTTGAAAGTGTTTCTCATCGCCACACTATTTTAACAAATAATTTTATAATCCTTTTTTTTAATAAACGTTTATTGCAGGCAAAAACCCATATACTTACAAAAATAAATTAAATAAATATAAAATACAAAGCACATGGTTCAAAATGTATGGACCAAAAACCCAAAATCAAAACGTAATCGATACAGTCAAACTGTGTGCACAATAATTCCCTAGAACTATCTGAATAAACGTACCTAAGTAGCAATATAGCAATATAGCTCCGATATCCATGGTATATCGGAGCTATAGGCTGTCAAAGTATGCAAAGAATTCATTTTTTGACTTGGAATTTTCAGTTGTGGTGCCAAAATAGTCATGCTGTCGATTGTATTATGTACCAACGATGCTATGCTCATAACGTTATTAAGAATAATATCGATGTACAGTTGACCAAAAAAATTATAGTAGTAAGTAAAAATAATCGTAGTTCTCATTATTGTATGGTATTATTTTATAATTTTACGGTATTAAAAGGTATTCATTTATTTAAATCTTAAGCTTGTCTGAGTTGCTATTAGTTGCGTTGTTATACTAAGTTATTATAATAATAGAAATAAACTAAGTATTTGTACAATACTACTTTCCTAAGGTATTCATCAATTGTGCTGGTATTTTGAAACTGCACTCGTCGTTTTATCGATAGGTACTGCGTGCGGTAAATACGCATTTTCAACGCGTGGCGTCATTTAGGGCCTCGTCAGCCAGTATCTCTATTCTTCCTCTGTTTCCGAAATAAAAGAAACGAATAGAATGGTATCGCGTACTAATGCAAAAGATGCGATAGTGCAATAATGTAGCTAATCTGTGCGATGTATCATCACCTACCTAGCCTTTTCGCAACTATGTTGGGGTCGGTTTTCAGTCTAACTGGATGCAGCTAAATACCTGAGTTTTATATGGAGAGACTGACTATATGACCTTCTTATTCTAGTTACTGGATAACACGATAACTACTCCTCGGTAAGACCAGGGATGCCAGACATTCTGGCTTCTGACTACCCATAACGACTTTACGGCTTTCCATACGGCTTCTCATATTATCATATCTATTGATAATAATAATTGCAAGGGAACGTGTTTCTTCTATGAACATTATTTAAATCAAGTAATGTAGGTGACTTGAAAGCGGTACTTTGAATTGCATACCGTCAATAACAATACAATACCATCAATGAGAACTACAACAATTTGTACTTACTACTATATTTTTTTTGTTAACTGTATATCGGTATTATTCTTAGTATAATAATAATACCGATATACAATACGTTATGAGCATCTATAGCATCATTGATACATTATACAATCGACAGCACGACTATTTTGCCACCACAGTTGTTAAAATTCCAAGTCAAAGAATTAATTCTTTGCATACTTTGACAGCCTATAGCTCCGATATCCCATGGATTAGGATATTGCAACTTAGGTACGTTTATTCAGATAGTTCTAGGGAATTATTGTGCACACAGTTAGATCGTATCGACTGCACCTAGATTTTTGGGTGTCTTATGAACCATCTCCTTTAAAAAAATAAAACGTACAGGTATGTAAAGGTACCCATAGTATTATAGCTAACGTCAGAGGCCTTAAATAGCCTAATGTCATTTTTTGATCTCATTCTGGTGAACAGAAATCCAGTATGTAAATATAGGAGCGTATAAATTGCCCGCTACAGCTCTTAAACTCCGTTACTGGAATGTCTCAAACGTTGCCAAAAAGATGCGACTCTTGAATCCGGGACCCTCGCTTCGGTAAAAATGCTCGAAGCACTACAGTACCTCGGTAGCTTCATAAGAGTTCTGTAGGCATCATTGTACTGAACCCGTACTATACATCTTTTTTGTGAAGTTGCACCAAAGTTGACAGGTGTACATCGGTAAGCAGTAAGCTTTGAACAGCGTATTTTTTACATCGTTGGTACACTTCACAAATCTGCGCGCGAGCATATTATCCTTACTGCGAGGGCCCTACGCTCTCTTTCTATGTCGCATTCATCCTGGAGTCTGTCTGTCAGTATTTATTTATTTATTTATTTAGGTTAGCCTACAATTGTTTACACGTTACATATCATTTCAAAGCACACAATATTCATTTATAAGTGCAACAATTACTTACAGGCTAACACCACACCCCTAAGTATTTTAATTGCTTAGCCATGTGCCCTAAGTATTTTAATTGCTTAGCGACCTTTATGGTTGCGCCATTCAAATAAACACTGGGAATATTCTTCGGACCAGCCCCAAACCTGAACACCATGGTTTCGGTTTTAAGAACGTTATATTTCAATCCGTGAGCAGTGACAACAATTTTCTCAAACCTTTGATCGAGGGACTCAGAAGAACCATGTCATCAGCATAGTTTAAGCTGTTCACGCAGAGGTTGCCTAAGTGACAGCCAACCCTGGTTCCTCTGAGTTCCGCGATCAGGTCGTTCACATACAGGTTAAACAGGTCCGGAGAAGTCAACCCTCCTTGGCGAACACCACATTCTAACCTATAACTACTAGAGAGAGTGTCACCCCATTTCACTTGATTGGTTTGGTTTCTGTACCAGAATCTCAACAGATCTACAACTTGGTAAGATACCTGTGTTTTTTTTAGTTTGTCCCAGAGAATTTTACAATTGACCAGGTCAAAAGCTCTGCTCAGGTCTAAGAAGCAAGCGTATACTGAGGTTCTTTGCTGGGTATAATAGGCTATTGTACTCCTTAAACTTATAATTGAAAAGTCTGTGCAGAGTCCAGGCCGGAAACCAAACTGAGCATAATCAATTTTAATTTTCTTTTGCAATTCAGGCTGTATGAGACGTTCCAGAACCTTACCTATTACCGTACCGAGTGATATTGGTCGGTAGTTACTTGAGGCGCTTAATTCGCCAGTCCTATTTTTTACGATAATGACTACCACTGCTTTCATTAAAAGTTCCGGCAAGTAGGCATGCTTTATACATAAATTAAATAAAACACATAAACGATTAAATAAATTACTGCTTCCCCAGATTAGGTGCTCCACACTGAGACCATCGTGACCTGGTGACTTACCACGCTTCATATTTCTTACAGCCGTAGTTACATCTAGCGTAAATGGTGGTAGAGGCTCAGTAACGACGGTATCAGTGTTGAGTTCCCGATCCGCATGCTGAGGGACTGAGTTAAATTTACTGGCGAACAAACCAGCTACTAGAGATGCCTCCTGAAATCCGTCAACAGGGACTGGTAGGCTCTGTTTACTTTTTAGTTGAGTTCCAAAACTTAACAAAATTATTTTCTTTTCTATGTATGGCTAGAATATTAATTTTTATACAATCTTCTTTTTTCTGACACCACCTGATTTTATTTTTTTTTGAACTTAGAACGACTTTTTCGCATATTATCGAAAATCTCCCCTTGTAAAGGCCTACCAGCTTCCACCCAAACCTTGAAATGAAACCTAGCAGTTTGATGATAATCCCGCACGTGGTAGTTCCATCCAGTCACTTTTTTAGATCGCTTTGGTTCACCAGAACGAGAACTCATTATAGCAGCACTTTGCAACGTTGTACACAGGCCCCTCTTTCCCACTGGGCACACTGGGCACGTGCCCAGGGCCCCCGAGCGATAGGGGCCCCCAATTCCTGCCAGATCACAAAACGATAACCGATATCTAATTCAAACATATAATAAAAATACAATTTAATGGGACACCTAACTACACTATTTTGAAGACTAAATAATCAGTGAACTAATTTTTCAAATAATTAAAAAAAAACTCTAGTTTGTTTTCATGTAAATCCTTTCTAATGTAAATCTATGCTCTTTGAGTGGATTTAATGATTGGAAGCACATTATTTTAACACATCAAAAAAGCCCAGTAAAACTATGGTGACTTGTCTGGCACGAAGTAAAGCGGTTGATTGATTACATATAGACTTGTCAACATCGAAAAGAAGAGTCCTGGAGAAATGTAAACGGATTGTAGCTGTTGTAAATTAGTAGTAAATTTTTGGCATCGAGAGGGCTTCAGTTTCGCGGTGACAATTAAATCCTCGGAACTTCCAACAATGAAAATGATTTGTGTGTGGACGTGTGGAGTTACTGAGTGAATTTAATAAAATATTTGGAAATCCTGGAAAAGGTAACTTTTCTTATTTAGCTGCAAACGTATGCCTACCAACAGTTAAAAAAAAAATCTATATCTAAATATTGACGAAATGGAATAACAGGTCCTAAAAAATCATAAATTAAGTTAAATTAGCAGAAGTAAAATATTTTTCTATGAGCTTGACAGTACGCCCAATCTGTCTCATGTTGACCAGAACTTTTAAAATACGTAAAAGACCATGTTCTCGTTGAAAGGTTTCAAAAATGTATACGTATTAAGGAGCATAAATCAAAGTATTTAGCGGAAACCATGTTTATTTTTAGAAAATCATGATATTATTCTCATAAAATATTGCAGAAGTCAAAGCTTCAAGTATGACGGAGAAGTATCAGTACCTATACTTCTTATTGGTTGTAGACCAGTGTCTACAACCTATATATACCTAAGAGGCAACCAAGTTTTTTGAAATAGTTCAGTTTTTTGAAAAATAGTTTTCAAAAGTCTTTTTATTGACCAGTTGGTCAGTCCGATCTGATGCAGTAAGCGGCTTGCATGAAGGTCATAAACAAAGAAGACGAAACTAGAGACATTATAATATTTATAGGAAATTTGGAGCTGTAACCAATATTTGAAAGAATATACAAACAACAATTTTTTTACTTCACTTGATGATTTTATTATTAACCTCAGGGATAAATTTAATTAAAAATTGTACTTTGAATCGACGGCCAAGGAATAAAAACTCAGAATCTGATTAAAAGGACCTATCTCAAAGAACAAGACGTAGAAACTCACGCCAGTTTTTCGATGGCTATGCACGGTAATTTCAACTGAATGGAAAAATAGAAATCAAAGTAGAAACCTTTCCTCTCATAATTGATACGTTATAATACATACTTTAAGTTATAATACCACGCGTTCATCTAAAACAGCGATTAAGTTCCTTTAAGAACATTAGACAGCTAATAACAGTCAGCTAGTCGTTAACTATAAAGACGTTAATAAGAAAGAGTTGGAAATGGAATGTATGTTACGGCTAAAACCCGAAGTGCGGCTACACCTAGTTTTAACCGGCTAGAACTAGGTGTAGCCGGCTAAAACTAGCAGTTAAACTTAGGTGCAGCTTTTTTTTTAAATTTGGGAAATCCTCATGGACTGTCCCTCGTCCGGGGAAGACGGGGGCTGTGCCGGACTCTTACCGGCTAAAATCACCATGGTGTTCCTCGACTGACCTATGGGCGGGGGTACGGGATTCGCTCGCGCATACACCGCGCCCCCGCCAGGCTATGACCCGCCAATGATGTAGGCGGGTCCCGTCGACCGCGGCGGTCTAAACGCCGCCGAATCCTCTAGAGTGGCGCGCGTGGAACACGGCGCGCCGCCTACATGGGCCTGCATCTGTTTGGGTGGTGGACTGCCCCTGAGTCGACCACCCGCAGGCCGGCAACGCATGAAGGCTCGAGGTCATTAAGCACCCTGCGGCGCCCGGTGCGTCTTCTCCTGGAGGGAAGTGAGGCAGTTGCTTCCCTCACCCTCTCTGCCACCTTTTATGCGTGCATGACCTGCTCGCTAAACGTGGCAACAGCCTTCCACGCACTCTCGCTCTGGAGCATCGAAAGAACGATGTTTGGGAACGAGAGGTCACCTACTGCTGCGGAGAGTTCACGGCGCTGCTCTGCCTATGCTGGCCACTCTGTCAGCGTGTGCTGCGCTGTGTCCTCCAAGCAATCTCCGCAGTGGTGACAACCGGGCAATTGTTCGCGACACTGATACTTCCCAAAACAGCTATGTCCGGTCAGTATCATCGTCAGCCGGAACGTGAGGGCGCCGTGCCGCCGCCCTAACCAATCCTCCATGACGGGTCTTACTGCCGAAATTACGGCGTGTCCTAAACTTAGGTGTAGCCTGCGAGCTCGGGACTTGGGGTACTCCGACTTGATTATTTATTACCAAACCATTGAGCAAAAGAAGACGGTCGACGTCAAGTCGACGTAACCACGCTGCGCGGGGCTCCTCTTTCTGTCTTCTTCCGGTTCAATAGCACAAAAACAGACAATTTACCCCCGGAGTATGGCTGCACCTAGTTCTAGCAGCTATGATGAAGGCTAAACTTGGTTCTAACCTAACTATTGAAAATCTTCTTAAGTATAAAGATTGTAACAGCAGTGGCGAGCGTGCCTTCTCCATATTAAAAAGGTTATGTTAATGCATCAAGAGATTTTAACCAGTTTGTCGCTAATGTCCATGTAGGTGAAAAAGTGAATAAAGATTTTGCCCATCTCAAATCTAGTAGGTACCTCTTTTTTATTTATTGTCACTGTAAATAAATAAACCTAGAACTTTGCTTATCTACTTTCTTTGTTTGAACTAACCACTTAGTGCTCTGTTTTGGTCATAGGGGCCCCATTATCCTATTGTGCTCAGGGCCCCCAACAGGTTAAAGACGGCCCTGGTTGTACAACAATGTGAGTATAATACAGATTGATAGATTTACAATATTTATCATGATGCTCACAATTTACACTATTTTCACAATCACATGTAAAACTACTAAAAGGAGATTGCCCGTTCTCTTAGGAGTTTTGGGCCCCTAAAAAACTTCGCGTGTCAAGGTGGTTTTGAATTGGTTTTGTAGAACTGAAATTGCCTTTACATTATTCTGAAATCGATTTTAAAATTTTCACCCTAGTTTAAGAGAAATCTTATTTTTTCGGGTGCTGAAATTGAGGTTATAAAAGAATTGGACATTTGTAAACATTTTTTTTTTTTTTTTTATTTGCTTTTTGCGGCTGTGATATCACTGCGACCAGAGTTGATCTATTGTGATCGCCGCTTGTGTTGATTAGAGATCGCCGCCAAACCCTGCCGCTGTTATGAACTGCAGGATCTGCTTTGGGGCGATCTCCATTAGTTCATCCGGGCTTAACAGGTATTTGCCCAGATGATTGTTGCGCTTGTGCATTAGTGCTCCGCATTCCCCCAGAAGGTGAAGTGGCGTTTCATCAGCCTCATTACAGCGTCTGCAGGTTTGCGTAGCACTTAACCCCAGTTGGAACATGTGCTTGTTTAAGCAGCAATGTCCTGTAGTGGCTCTAGCTACAATGCGCAAGTTGTTCCTACTGAGTGCTAGGACTTGGTTACTAAGCCTTCTGTCATAGGCTTTGATAAGTGCTTTCGAGTGTAACAAGCCCGGAGACTCCTTCCATAACTTTCTGGAAGCTTCGAGGCATGCTTTGGTCAGGGTGCTCTGAGCTAGGCTTTTCGGTATGCCACAGAAGGGCTCCGGACCCTGTTGCGTGATATGCGCCCCCGCCCTTGCAAGCTCATCGGCACGTTCATTGCCAATGATGCCTGCATGCCCAGGCACCCATCTTAATACTACTCTATTCTTATTGCCTAGAGAGTTGAGTTTAGCCATGCATTCCTCTACCAGTTTCGATGAGACTAAATTCGAGTCCAGCGCTTGTAGAGCAGCTTGGCTATCTGAATTAATGTGTATGGTTAGGTTGACGTATTGCCTTTGCAGATTTATTTCCGCACATTCTAGGATGGCGTACACCTCTGCTTGGAAAATGGAGGCGTACTGTCCCAGGTTTACACTTTTGCTGAACCTCGGTCGCACTCCATTTATCCCACAACCTACTTTGGATCCTATTTTGGAACCATCCGTGTACCAGATCATGCAGCCTGCCACCTGAGGAGGCTGGCTTTTGGTCTAGTAGTCCCTTGAAGGGATTTCCACGGAATATCGCTTCTCAAATACATGCCGCACTAGCATGACATCAGTTGTCATGCCGAGAGCTGGCATTTCCAATATTGAGTCCTGTAAGGTCCTCATTTTCTGCGAGAGCCAGCAACCACTGCCCCGGACCTTGGCCCTGTACATGCTTGCTTTCGCCTCTTTGTGTATATATAAATGTAGAGGCGTGTTTGTAAACATGATTTGAAAATAAATAAAAATATAAAATGAATATAATATAACTATTAATATTGATTCCTGAATTTGGAAAAGCACCACATAACTTCTTGCTAGATATTATGTACTTAGGTTAAGTACTTGCGCTTACAAATATCCCTGGCCGTGCCGTGCCGTACAACACTGACTGTGTTGTTAAAAATAAATACTTACCTACTACTAAAGTCTTAGATTATAGGAGCTAGTGGCTAAGTTGCAAGTGAATGGTTGACCATCTATTAAATACAGACTCCTTCTGTGCGTCATCCATAAATCTTAGACACTCCTTACGAGTAGCAGGAATCCCGCAAGTGTGACAACTAGTCTTATAGGGTAACATGTAATATTAGGTCCTTACATATGAAATTGCCGATACTTAATACTGGCAACTTTGAAATCAAATATTTTGTGTTTGATTAGGAATTCCAAATTCAAAATTATTTCAAAATAAAGACTAAAGAATATTGTTTTAAAATTCGTGTTTCATTTGTTTTATCGTCATTTGTTTGGGCTTGAAAATTGCTATTGCAAAAACAATGGAGAAATTAAAAATTCGCGATATTTACGAATATGAGTTCCACCGTGGCACCAGTGCAGCAGAAACGGCTCGAAGGATTAACGACGTGTACGGGCCAAGCACCGCTAACGAACGAACGGTGCGTTTTTTGTTTCAACGTTTCCGTTCTGGAAATTTTGATTTACAAAATGAGCCTCGTGGAGTACCGGATACTCAAGTGAATAATGAAGAATTAAAGGCGATAGTTGAAGCGGATCCATCTCAAACCACTTCTGAATTAGCAGCAGCCTTTGGAGTAAGTGACAAAACAATCATTATCCATTTGCGTCAAATTGGAAAAGTAAAAAAGCTCGAAAAGTGGGTACCGTACGAATTGACTGAAACACACCAACAAACACGCGTCGGTTGCTGCGCTTCCTTGCTCAATCGTCACAATAATTAGGGAATTTTAAATCGTATTGTCACTTGTGATGAGAAGTGGATCGTGTACGATAATCGCAAGCGATCATCACAATGGCTTAACCCTGGAAAACCGGCAAAACCTTGCCCCAAGCGAAAACTGACCAAAAAGAAGATTCTAGTTAGTGTTTGGTGGTTCTGTGCTGGTGTCATCCACTACAGCTTCATGAGATCAGGCCAAACGATTACTGCAGACATGTATTGTCAACAGTTGCAAACAATGATGGAAAAGCTCACCATTAAACAACCGAGATTGGTCAATTGCTCTAGCCCATTGCTCCTTCAGGATAACGCTCGACCACATACTGCACATCAGACGGTCGCCAAGTTAGAGGAGCTGCGACTGGAAACTCTGCGTCACCCACCATACTCTCCAGATCTTGCCCCAAACGATTACCATTTATTCCGAAATTTGGACAACTTTTTACAAGGAAAAAAAATCAATTCTGATGAGGCAGTTTAAACAGCCTTCAAGCAGTTCATCGATTCTCGCTCCCAGGGTTTTTTTACCAAAGGGATCAATGAGCTCCCGATAAAATGGCGAAAGTGTATCGATAACAATGGTGCATACTTCGATTGACTAAATATATAATTTCTTTTAAAAATGTTATTTTTAATTTTTTGATACCGAGCGGCAATTTCATATGTAAAGACCTAATAATAATAATATGTAGTAACATTTTACACAAACTCCACCACCAACCAACACTGATTCCAAACTAGGCAGACCCAGTACAATAACTGATATACATACAAATACATAGATACGTTATAACCCAATGTAGGGGGTGTTGTGGTCAAATGGGCAGTCACTCCATGTGCAATCCTTTATTCAACTGCATCAGTTAGCCTGGAAGCCGACCCCAACATACTTGGGAGAAGGTTCGGTAGATGATGATGACTAAAACTTTAACAACATCTTCTGTGCGTTATGGCAACATAGTAAGATCACTACCCCGCTTCCTAGTAAGTTCACTATGCTATCCATGATTTGTAGTTATTGAAGGCAGTGAAAATAGGTTTGGTTAAATATATTATATTGCGATGACCTTGACGCCAAGGTCAAGGTCAAATTAACAAAGACGCAGGCGCAGGGTACGGTCGAGGTCAGTAACCTTAACTTTTTCCCGGGATTTTTTTGAGAAATTTCATAGAATTTCGTTTTCCAGAAAATGTTTCATATCATATTTGGTTCTTGTAATTTTATTTCGACTATTATTGTTTCAAAGACTATTTACTTCAATGAAACATATTTCACAGAAACACAATTCAATGAATTTTTATTCACATTTTTTTCTTCAACAAACTTATCAAACAGTAGAATTATTTTTTAACGAATATTGTTTGTTCAGTGTATTTTTCCATTGAATTCATTTCAACGAAAATATATATAAATAGACAATAACTAAAATATTGTCTTAAAAAGTATTCACTACTTATGTTGTGCTACAAAAGTTAATGACAGAAACGAATCGCTGCGAAACCGACTCCACGTAGTCTTGTCTGCCCTACAACTAGAGTGTAATTTAAATCCGCGTAGGCGCGGAGGGGCGAGGCGGCCCGCGAGCTGTGGAGCAGGTGGTTTTAACGCCCGCCGCCGCGGCTGAGGCTGGTCGGCGAAGCCGGCCAGCAAGCCGAAGCTGCTGTGGTGAGCGTGAATACCATCTGCGACAATAAGCTCGCGTGGGACCGCCGGAGCCCCGCAACGCCGGAGCCGTGACAGAAATCATGCCTGCTGCATGCTCGCTTGCATGTTGCATGCTTGCTTGCACGCTGCATGCTTGCTTGCATGCTGCATGCTTGCTTGCACGCACGTGCAGTAGGTTTGAACTTAGCAATAGACACAACTCAGTACGTTATGTAAGGCATTATAATGAAACACGTTAGTATTCGCAACGAAGTGACCATAGATATTTTTATTAAAAACCAAAGTCAATACAAGGTCCATAGAGTTTTAGTAGGTACATAGACAACATCCATAAATTAACATTTTGATATCTTACTAAGACCCCCACTTATCAAAATAAACCAAAAAACAGAATACTTAAAGTTACAAAGGTATAATACCTAATCTATTCATAAATTTGTAATGCTTTATAGGGCTTAGACCTTTTGTAAGAAGATCAGCAGGCATCTCATCACTTCTAACATATGCAATTTTTACAAATTTATTTTTAACAACATCCCTTATATAATGAAAGCGTACATCTATATGTTTTGTTCTATTATTACACTGATTAGTGGATGCTATTTTTAATGCACTCTGGTTATCACAAAACAAAGAAATAACACTCTGTTTACCAACAATTTCATACATTAACCCCCAAATAATAATCATACCCTCAAATTTAAAACTATAAATATCATCTTCTACCCACATATATTTTTTAATTTGACCTTGACCTTGGGGTCAAGGTCAGTGAACTCGAGCGTACCCCGTACCTGCGTCTCTTTAAATTAGACCTTGACCTTGGGGTCAAGGAAGGTCAAGGTCACTCGACATTGGCGTCAAGGTCACTGACCTCAAAGCGTACCCAGTGTTTGCGTCTTTTTTAATTTGACCTTGACCTTGTGGTCAAGGTCATTGACCTTAAGGTCGTCCCCCGGTGTTTCCCCACCCTAGTACTCCCCCATCCCACCGGATCCCGAAGGCTTGATTAGGCGTTGTTTTTGGGTGAAATTTTTCTAAGTCCTTTTTTCATAGTGCCCCGTTTCGTATACCATGACCCAAAGCGCGATTAGAAAGATAGAAGTTTCTTAGTGTTATGACGACTTTATTTGTAATGCCATTTAGTAAACATAATATGTAACTATTATCTTAGAGAAAAATGTTACGTTCAGTGGGGCTCATAAGTCCATGATCAATCTCACAAAGCAATAGACTGACACTTCGGTTTGACTTACGACCTTCTTCTAATGAGTAATTTCTATACTATAGGCATACACACTCACTATTGTCTGCAACGCCTGTTTATGCCTGTTTCCTTGATTTGAGCAAAGCTTTTGACTTAGTCTGTTATGATATTCTGTGGAGAAAGTTACAGGAAGTAGGGCTACCATCTGAACTTGTGAATATCTTGAAGTACTGGTACAGCAATCAAAGTAATAGCGTGCGGTGGGCGGGCACCCTCTCAGATCCATATAAATTGGAATGCGGCGTGAGGCAGGGTGGCTTGAGCTCTCCCCGTCTTTTTAATTTGTACTAGCTGACCCGACAGACGTTGTCCTGTCCTTATCTACCTACTTACCTGCCTATTTACCTACCCTACACCTACCGTACACCTACCCTACACCTACCCTACACCTACCCTACACCTACCCTACACCTACCCTACACCTACCCTACACCTACCCTACACCTACCCTACACCTACCCTACACCTACCCTACACCTACCCTACACCTACCCTACACCTACCCTACACCTACCCTACACCTACCCTACACCTACCCTACACCTACCCTACACCTACCCTACACCTACCCTACACCTACCCTACACCTACCCTACACCTACCCTACACCTACCCTACACCTACCCTACACCTACCCTACACCTACCCTACACCTACCCTACACCTACCCTACACCTACCCTACACCTACCCTACACCTACCCTACACCTACCCTACACCTACCCTACACCTACACCTACCCTACACCTACCCTACACCTACCCTACACCTACCCTACACCTACCCTACACCTACCCTACACCTACCCTACACCTACCCTACACCTACCCTACACCTACCCTACACCTACCCTACACCTACCCTACACCTACCCTACACCTACCCTACACCTACCCTACACCTACCCTACACCTACCCTACACCTACCCTACACCTACCCTACACCTACCCTACACCTACCCTACACCTACCCTACACCTACCCTACACCTACCCTACACCTACCCTACACCTACCCTACACCTACCCTACACCTACCCTACACCTACCCTACACCTACCCTACACCTACCCTACACCTACCCTACACCTACCCTACACCTACCCTACACCTACCCTACACCTACCCTACACCTACCCTACACCTACCCTACACCTACCCTACACCTACCCTACACCTACCCTACACCTACCCTACACCTACCCTACACCTACCCTACACCTACCCTACACCTACCCTACACCTACCCTACACCTACCCTACACCTACCCTACACCTACCCTACACCTACCCTACACCTACCCTACACCTACCCTACACCTACCCTACACCTACCCTACACCTACCCTACACCTACCCTACACCTACCCTACACCTACCCTACACCTACCCTACACCTACCCTACACCTACCCTACACCTACCCTACACCTACCCTACACCTACCCTACACCTACCCTACACCTACCCTACACCTACCCTACACCTACCCTACACCTACCCTACACCTACCCTACACCTACCCTACACCTACCCTACACCTACCCTACACCAACCCTACACCAACCCTACACCTACCCTACACCTACCCTACACCTACCCTACACCTATCCTACACCTACCCTACACCTACCCTACACCTACCCTACACCTACCCTAACACCTATCCTACACCTACCCTACACCTACCCTACACCTACCCTACACCTACCCTACACCTACCCTACACCTACCCTACACCTACCCTACACCTACCCTACACCTACCCTACACCTACCCTACACCTACCCTACACCTACCCTACACCTACCCTACACCTACCCTACACCTACCCTACACCTACCCTACACCTACCCTACACCTACCCTACACCTACCCTACACCTACCCTACACCTACCCTACACCTACCCTACACCTACCCTACACCTACCCTACACCTACCCTACACCTACCCTACACCTACCCTACACCTACCCTACACCTACCCTACACCTACCCTACACCTACCCTACACCTACCCTACACCTACCCTACACCTACCCTACACCTACCCTACACCTACCCTACACCTACCCTACACCTACCCTACACCTACCCTACACCTACCCTACACCTACCCTACACCTACCCTACACCTACCCTACACCTACCCTACACCTACCCTACACCTACCCTACACCTACCCTACACCTACCCTACACCTACCCTACACCTACCCTACACCTACCCTACACCTACCCTACACCTACCCTACACCTACCCTACACCTACCCTACACCTACCCTACACCTACCCTACACCTACCCTACACCTACCCTACACCTACCCTACACCTACCCTACACCTACCCTACACCTACCCTACACCTACCCTACACCTACCCTACACCTACCCTACACCTACCCTACACCTACCCTACACCTACCCTACACCTACCCTACACCTACCCTACACCTACCCTACACCTACCCTACTTACTTTTTTTTTTTTTTTTTTTTTTCTCCGTAAGAACCATCTTCGTACTTCAAGGAATATTATAAAAAAAGAATTATCCAATTTGGTCAAGCGGTTCGCAAGTTATGCGCTTACCAACACATTTAGCGATTCATTTTTATATATAAGATATAAATGCCCTTATCGAGGAGCTCAGCAGCCAGCGTGTCGGTTGTCGCATAGATGATGTATGTGTTAATAATCTTAGCTAAGCGGAAGACATGGTTTTGCTGAGCGCCTCGGTTTGTGGCATTAGGAAAATGTTGAACATTTGTGAAACTTATGCAGCTGGGCACGGCTTAATGTATAATGTTAGCAAATCTGACTCTCGGTTGTGGACTGGTCGACTTTTACGTTATCAAGACCGTGTTGCTTATTCGAAACCGAAATCTAGACTGACTCATCATTTATCAGATTGCCTTCAAGTCGGCTATTCCGAAATTCATATTATTTTCTAAATATGATTTCTCTTCTGGAACTCCAATATCGTCATATAGAGAACCGGCCAGGTCTAAGTGTAGTCTGCCAGTTTTATTTTTATATTATTAGTGCGTAAAGGATTTTTAAGAACACCAGATACATCAGCAGGTATCCAGCAGTTTAGTAGAAAAATACATCAAACAGGATCTTATATATATATAACAGACACTCATGATTGCTTGCAAAAAAGTCCGCGATGGTATACGCCTAACTAACAGTTAAGTCACGATAAGGCGTTGTCCTAATAGAATTCGACTATGCGATCATCGCAAGTTTGCTCGAATTTTAGTCGTACGTATCAGCGATCAAATATTCTGATATCGAATAGGTGTCCTAATAGGCAATCGCGCGATGCGGTCGCGCGACTAAAATACTTGTTATCATTTCGCTCGAAAAAAAATCGTACGAACGCGCGGTCAAGCATATTGATGTAGAAAAGGTGTCCTAATTGAATTCGTTGGATGGAGTTGATCGCTTAGTGGCGTTCCATTATAGAACATCAGTTTTTGAAATCGCTACTACGCGGGGTGGTCAAATCGCTTACTAGATCGATGACCGATGAACGAGACAGTGATATGTGTTTTCTTTGTCTTACGTATGCATTCAGAAAGTGACTGTCTGCTCACAGTTGGTTTCACTTAACTCCGTTTACAATAAGATTAGACATTTACACAAACCTTTTTTACAGTCCCTTCAACCGATTTTGACTTCTATTCCGTAGGGTTAAGGATGACATTAGAGGCAAAAAAGTGGTTACAATAACAACTGTTTTGCAGCTGCCATTTGTCATGCCTCCAACAATAAGTCAAAATCGGTTGAACGGACTGTACAAAAGGTTTGTGTATATGTCTAATCTTATTGTGAACGGAGTATAGGTGTTTAGAGTGTTGCCTCTACTTTTATCTATAAGCTTCTTGCCGGGAATCGATCATTTATAAAGCTCATTTAAAGGGATTGTCTAAATTATTTTTGACGCTAACTGGGACAACAGACTGTCCTCTTTACTTACGCGTAGTTCGATCGTTACCTGTTTGTTAACAGTGCGTCGTTTTGTCAATTCATGTCAAGTGTGTTTTGCGATATTCGCTATGGTTAAAAATATCGAACAAAAAATTCGTCTTAAATGTAGCATTGTAAAAAGAATTTCGAAAGCCGAAGCGCTAAAAAATTTACATAAGGCTTTCAGTGAATCGACATTATCAAAAACACGTGCGTATGAGTGGTAGCTATAATGCATTTGAAAGCTGTTGAGGTGTGATGGAAGATTTGCCTCGCTCTGGTCGACCATCAATGTCTGTCACTGAACTTAACATCACTATAGTAAAGGAAAAAATATTTGAATTATCAGCTACAGTTGCAAGCTCAGCATGAAATTAGATATAACAAAAGTACACAAACAGATAATGACCACGAGTTAGTGGACATACCGTTACCTAACGAACCGAAATTAATGGGTGATTTTTTTCGAGAATAAATCAATTAATATCTTGCACCAAAATATAAATAGTCTGCTGAGTAAAATGGACCTATTAAGTGTCAATGTAGATGCCTTATTAGATAAAAAGCTTAACGTAGATGTCATCTGTATTACCAGAACATAACATGATACATCCAGACGCATCACATATTAACATACCATTCTTCACCTTTGCTTCTTCCTGTTTTAGGAAAAACATACACGGAGGTTCATGTATATTGGTTCGACATGGTTATACATTCATAGTTTTAGACGAAATTGCAAAACACTCACTTATAAATATCATTGAGTGCAGTGCCATAGAGCTTCTAGATCAAAACTTAATACTTAGTTATATTATGTATCTATAGACCTCCAAAAAACAATTTAGAAGATATCGATAAGTTTTTTGTAAAACGACATTTTGAATCAATTTTGTTACAAATCAAAAAAACTAGTAATATATGGTGACTTAAACATAGATATCCAGAAAAATAATAAAATGACTACTGCTTATAAAGGCATTCTAGCAGAATTTAATTTATAAAGTTGGCCGTAAATTTACCCACCCGCTTGATAAGCAAAACTTGTATTGATCACGTGTTTCACAACTTGAAGGGATGTGTGTGATATATGTATTAGAATTTGGCCTTTCAGATCATACAGCCCAATTAGTTACTTGCCCAGTTAAATTTAATCCCAGAATGAATCATTGGTTTATAGAAAAAAAGCGGCCTAGTGCGAGTCGGACTCGCCCATGAAGGGTTGCGTAGCATCAGGGAACCGATCACTTTTCCGAGTTATTTTTGTCCGAATTTGATTTTACCGAAAACTATTGACCGACGTCTTTTTTGCTATATGCATTATTTGACATATTTTTAGATCATCGAAGTATCGTGTGCCATAGGTATTATTTTACCGAACTGTTTCTCCGATTTACAAAATAACTTTTTCCTATTGGCCGAAGCCTCTTTTGAACTATTTACATTTGCCAAATGATTTATTTGCCATATTTTCACCCCGTCAAAACAACATTTTACGGAATATTATTTAATCACAAATATATAGTAGGTTACTTGGTAGTATTTTCAACATTAAATTAAAATAGTGTCATAAAAAGTCAATATGGTACAAAATTTTGTGACAGAAACGAATCGCTGCAAAACCGACTTCACGTAGTCTTGTCTGCCCTACCCCTAAAGTGTAATTTAAGAACGCGTAGGCGCGGAGGGGTCGGGCGGCCCGCGAGCTGACTAGCAGGCTTCGGCTTGCTGGCCGGCTCCGCCGGCCAGCCTCAGCCGCGGCGGCGAGCCTTCAAACCATCTGCGACGATGAGCTCGCGTGGGGCCGCCCAGACCCCGTAGCGCCGGAGCCGTGACAGAAACAATGCTTGCTGCATGTTGCATGCCTGCTTGCATGTTTCATGCTTGTTTGCATGTTTGAAGCAAGAATATTTGTTTGCAAGCTTCTTACTGGGACCACCTGTTTTATTAAGTGCCATTACATTCAAATAATTAATGAAACAAAATAGTAGGAAACTAATCTGAAATTAGCTCTATAACACCAGTGTAATAAATACATTAGTTTTGAAAGCTCTTTCAAATATTTAATTTCATTCAAATTGTGTTTAATTTTCCAAAGTTTTTGATTTCTCGTTTCTTTAACGACGTATTTTTTTTTCTTGTGGAGTACCGGTTATCATTTATCTAATATCAGGTAAAAATTGGCAATTAAAACAGTGGTATAACGAATGTTCGAACAAATGGTATTTCGGCTAAGTGTAACTTCGGTAAAAAGTTTTTCGACCAAATGAAACGTCGGAGCAATGAAAAAAATCGAATTGATAATAGGTCAACTGATACAGTGGCAGACGTGACTTCGATGAAGTAAAAAAATACGAAACGAGAAAAGTTGAAAAGTTTTAGGTGAAATGAAATTCGGTCAAATAGTTTTCGACCTTATGATAGGTAACCGTAGCAGCAAGTAACATAATATAAAAGATTTTTTTATTTTTCAACCGACTTCAAAAAAGGAGGAGGTTATCAATTCGTCTGTATTTTTTTTTTTTTTTTTTTTTTTTTTTTTTTTTATGTTTGTTACTTGATTTCTCGGGACTGGGTGAACCGATTTTAATGATTCTTTTTTTATTTGGAAGCTAGTGCTTCCCGTGTGGTCCCATTTTAATTTGGTCCAGTTCTGACCATGGCATCCATGAGAAAACCGTATAAGTCTTAAATTTGCATTAAGTATGTGCGCGATTTGTTACGCGATTTCTCAGGCAAACGTAAACCGATTTTGAAAATTCTTTTTTTTATAGATAGGGTATGCTTCAGGGGTGGACCCACATAAATTTTATCGAAATTGATTCAGGACTTTTTGAAAAATCAACAAATACCCAAAAATTGTTACATCGACGACGTTTTAGTTTCATCAATCTTTGTAGTAGTTAACTTTCAATCTCTTCTTAATAGATTTGAATGAGAAGGAGGTACTAAAAAGCGGAAAATAAAAAGCTTTTTACAAAAAAGACAACCGCCTTCAAAAAGTGAAAAATAACTTTAGCACAGACTTTAGTTTCGGAAGTCGGTGGCAATACAAAACAACAAACAGAACAAAGCCACTGAATTTCGAAACTAAAGTCAATGTGTGTTCTGTGCTAAAGTTATTTTTCACTTTTTGAAGGCGGTTGTCTTTTTTGTAAAAAGCTTTTTATATATATTTTCGCTGGAAGTTTACATGGTACATCATATATATTTTTTTAGTTTTATCATTCTCTTATTTTTAAGTTACAGGGAGGGGGGGGGGGACACATTTTACCACTTTGGAAATGTCAATCACTCACAAACTATTCAGTTTAAATAAAAATGATATTAGAAACCTCAATATCATTTTTGAAGACCTATCCATAGATACACCACACGTATGGGTTTGATAAAAAAAAAATATGAGTTTCAGTTCTAAGTATGGGGAACCCCCAAAATTTATTGTTTTTTTTTTCTATTTTTTTCTATTCAATTTAAATTCCTAGAAAAATTTAATATTTTAGTCGACGAACAAAAGGGTTTTAGGAAAAAAAAAGTAACCAAAAGTGTAAGAAAAGTACCAGTTTGTGCATTATATATGGATTTAACTAAAAAATGGTTTTCGAGGCAATGCCTTAGACCTAATTATGTCATATTTGAGTAATAGCAAGCCAAATCAATAACGAAATTCTGAACTACTAAAAAGCAAGAAATTGATCATGTTTCAGACTATTTAGAAGTGATATGTGGCGTACCGCAGGGCAGTGTCCTAGGGCCCTTATTATTCTTAATTTACATTAATTACTTTCCGAATACGGTGGACTTTCCAATAATTCTGTTTGCTGATGATAGTACAGCAATATTTAATAACAAAGATTATGCCTTAATGGAAAACGACATTAATACGATATTGGTACGTATTGTAGACTGGTTAAGAATAAACAATCTCCTAACTAATTTACAGAAAACGAATTTTATGATATTCAGAAACAGGGACTAAACCACCAAAAAACTTAAATATACATTATGCTGGAACAAAAATCAATAAAGTTGATGTACCAAATATTTTTAGGATTGAATGTAGACTGTAATTTAACTTGGAAGTCACATGTGGAACAGGTCTGCTTAAAAATAAGGAATTATTCCTATATGTTACACATACTCACAAAAATTGTAAATTTATCCACTATGATGACAGCCTACAATGCATACGTGGTATCCACACTGAGATACGGTGTTATTTTCTGGGGCAACTCGACGGAATAGGAGTCTGTTTTTAAAGTCCAAAAAAAGTGTATACGGGCAATGTCCTACACATTGCCCGTATACACTTTTTAAGATCATAGATAACTGTAAACCTGTAAACTTAAAATTCTGTCTTTTCCTATCCTCTTCATTTCCGAGAATTCCGAAGTGCTAGATATAAAAATAAAGTTCAGACAGTACCCCACAGCACTTATTTTATGGGCTCCAGTGTATATTGCATGATATCCAAGATTTATAATAAATTGCCCTGTTGTATTAGGTACAGACATTGACCACTTGCATTTAATTAAGTCGAAGCTAAAGGAATTTCTAACTGAAGGATCTAGAAGGGAATCCTTACGGCCAATAATGTTGATCACATTTTGAAACTACAACAACACACAATACAATTAGTAATTATTAGTACAATTAATATTTAATAACATTTATTTATTTTAATGACATTGAACGACGTTTGACTATTTACACTGATCTTTATTTCATTATTGACCTATTAGATACTCCTTGTCATAGATAATAAATAAATAATAAAATGGTTCAAATGATTTTCCAATTCAAAAATATGATTACTTCAGAATGATATAAGTATTATGATTGTAATTTAAGCGTAACATTTTGCTTGTCCATGTGACGGCAGAGCATGGAGAACATTATCAAAACATGTATTTAACATATGTACCCCTTACCCATGTTGGCAAATAAATAAATGATTTTGATTTGATGATTTGATTTGAAATGGTGACAGAAAATCGTCGTTTAAGAGCGCCTTCAAACACAAAGTACGTAAGGCTGCGTCGCGTACCCTCTACATTTTGTGCTTCAAATTAGTCGCGCGCTAGTAGCGCGGCAGCAGCGCTGCTTTGTAAATCCAAATAAATAAAATCGCGCGACTGATAGCGTTGCAGTCGCACTGCTGACGCGCTGTTAGCGCGCGATTAATTTGAAGGCGCCCTAAGTCTGAGAGAGAAAGTCGATTAAATTTCTGTGTCTCAAGAATCAATTGGTACCGTATTAAATTATGGTTTTGGCATGAAACGCGTTGCCACTCTACTAGTACCGAAAGATTTAAATTGTCTGCAAAATCTCAATTGCGTTTAGTAAAGATTGTTGAAGACGTGTTAGAAAGAGACAATTCCGACCGATTCATAAAACGCATTGTTACTGGGGAAGAGACATGGGTTTAAAAATCGTCTAAAAATGTTTTGATGATTGGGTTATTCGTTAGCGTTAGTGTATTATACGGAAGGGGCCCACTATAAAGACAAAACAATAATTTGTATATTTTATTTATTATATTATAGTATATTTATTTATTTTATTTTGGTTTTTATATGGTTTTTATTGAACAAATTCCCGGTACTTTCTTGACACAGTAGTATTTTATAGCAACAATGCAACAAGAGACGAAATGGGAGGTGCATATTTTAAGCGTGGCACGTAATTTAATTTATGTCGCGTAGTTTTTGAGATAAGATGAAAAATAAATCGTACAAATACCAACCCCGAAGTTCGCAAATTAGAAAATATGAAATAAATTGAGTGGATTGGAAGATTTTGTTATATTACTACGTCTACTAAGTATTTTATTATTTTGCAAACATCAGCTATGAAAAAATGAATGAACTTTGAATATTATAACAGTAATAATAATATGTGGGGACATTTTCACACACGGCCATCTGACCCCAAACTAGGGAGACCCTGTACTATGGGTGTCAGACAGCTGATGTACATACACAAATACATGTTTTTTTTTTGTAAATACATACATATATAGATAAACAACACCCAGACACAAGGCAAACACAAGTGCTCATCACACAAATGTTTACCCTGGGCGGGAATCGAACCCGCAACACGCTGCGCAGCAGTCGATCGTTCAACCACTGCACCAACCATATAAGTAAGGGTCACCCGTGCGTAGTACATAAATATATCGTTGGGTCCACCCAGAAATAGAAGCGATCGAGTCCGCTCCGTTTACCGGGCCCCACTGGAATCTGCAATATTACTAAATTGAAAGTCGTGGAATAAGCACGGGGAGGCACTAGCGGTCTCCCTTGACATCTCGAAGGCCTTCGACAGGGTCTGGCACGATAGCCTTATTAATAAGCTTCCTTCCTTCGGTCTGCCCGCCGGATTGTGTGATTGGATTGCAGATTTCCTGAGGGATCGGTCTATTTGAGTGGTCATAGATGGCTGCTCGTCCGGACTGCTGGATATTAATGCCGGGGTTCCTCAGGGGTCGGTGCTCCCAGCAACATTGTTCCTGCTGCATATTAATGATCTGCTAAAACCCGGTACCTTTGGGTATGCAGACGACAGCACTGTTGCTGAGAGATACGTATCTGATGCACGAGCTGGTGGGTCGCAGATCCGGTCTCTCCGGGAGGCAATGGTTGAGCGCTTGAACTTGTCCTTACAGGCTGTCTCTGAATGGGGTGATGCCAATCTGGTCAAGTTCAATGCAGCTAAGACCCAAGCGTGTCTCTTTTTCGCTAAAAAGAGCCAATTCCACCCAGCTCCATCTTTCAGAGGTGTAACCGTGCCGATAACCGACTTGAACTTCTTGGTGTTACGTTAACATCTACCCTCAATTTTGGCCCTTTCATAGAGGCAAAGGCTCAAGTGGCTGCCAAAAAGTTGAGGATCCTAGCAAAGGTGAGACGGTACTTCACGCCAGAACAGCTACTTAAACTTTATCAAGCGCAAGTTCGATCGTGTATAGAGTACTGCTTTCACCTCTGGGACGGATCTGCTAGATACCAGGGCCTCAAGTCTGCTATTACAATAGTGTCAGAATGGTCTATCATTGATTTTCATAATGACGCCATTATATTAGTAGATTACCAAACTTGTCAAAATCAACAAGTATGAAATCAATGATAGACCATTCTGACACTATTGTAATAGCAGACTTGAGGCCCAGCTTGATGCCCTTGAGTCAATTGAGAAACGAGCCAAGAGGATCATTGGCAATGATAGGCTCGTCGAGTCAAAGCTCCAAAGTCTTGAGCATCGACGCCGAGTTGCTGGCCTGTCGGTTTTCTATCGGTTGCATTTTGGAGAGTGTGCGACGGAATTGCATAATTTTATTCCGCCGAGCCCGTTCCATCATCGGACCACAAGACGTACGGCGATGCGCCACCGGTACATGGTGGACATCCCACCCACACGCACAAAACGTTTTGGGAACACATTCATTGTGCGTGAGTGGAATTCCCTGCCTGAGTCTGTGTTTGCTGATAGCTACAACCCGGGAGTCTTTAAGTCAAGAGTGAATAGGTTACTTCTAGGCAAGCGTGCTCTATCTTAGACCGCATCGTCGCTTCCCATCAGGTGAGATAGTGGTCAAACGTATGCCTATCAAATGATAAAAAAAAAAAACAATTTAGAGCTAATATAAAATATTTGGTCTGAAATTAACTTTACAGGCGTTTAATCGTTTATATTTTATCTTCTTAACAGTCCGTGGTACCCATTGCCCGTATGTAAGTACAGACGCCAGCACATCAGGCCATACCAAACTGTCAAATTTTCCCAATTGAAAGCCTAAACCTTATTCTTTTGTAAAGTTGAAAATATATCTCGCCTGCTCGTGTATGTACATAATATAATATGTAACAGATTGTTGTTGCTTGATGTGCTGGCCTTTGTACGTATGGGGGACAACGGTAAGGAAATTTTATGACGTACACGGCACGCTGGCGATTGGGTACGATATCATCTATGGCACTCTTTTTGTAACTTAAAAAAATATTCATTATATCCCGGATTATCTACAGAGAGTGCTATCCTTAGCCTCAAGCAGACTGTGCAGTATTATACAGCAAGAAAGACACCTGTATTTGCGTGTTACCCAGATTTTTAAAAGCTTTTGACCTAGTGTCATATAATGTACTATGGGATAAACTGCAGCATGAGACGGATGTGCCCCGGGAAGTTATAAAATTGTTAAAATTTTGGTACGCTAGGCAACTGAACCGTGTCAGATAGGCAAACTCTTTTTCAGCTGAGTATAGGCTTGAGTGTGGAGTGAGGCAGGGGGGGCTGTCCTCGCCTGCGCTGTTTAATCTATATATGAATAATCTGATCGATGAGCTCAGCAAGGCCAGAATTGGCTGTCATATTGATGGTGTATGCATTAATAATACAAGTTATGCAGACGATATGGTTCTGCTGAGCCCATCGATCAGGGCATTACGGAAACTGATTAACGTGTGTGAATCGTACGCTGAGACCCGAGGCTCAAATATAATACACTAAAGAGCGAATTCATGATATTTAAAGCAGGCAGTAAATGCTATAACACCGTTCCACCAGTTATGCTGTGTGGCAGTCGCGCCACGGTGACGCTTTTCAAAGCCTACTGCCAATCCTTTTACACGTGCAGCACTGCAGCCCGTGGGTGAACTTTACGCAGCGGGCATATGGTGGCCTGCGCATACAATATAACAATACGTTCCGGGTGTTGATGGGGCTGCCGCGTTTTTGTAGCGCGTCCGTCATGTTTGCCGACGCGAACGTTGATAGTTTTTCGGCCATTATGCGCAAGAGATGTGCATCTCTGCTACGCCGTGTTCGCGCCAGCCCCAACACCATTCTTAGAACGTTGGCTGATAGGTCGGACTCTCCGATCCTGGGGCGGTGGGTACGACTGAATGCAGTAGTAGGCACTTTTCAGGGTCGGCGTGCCTCATGCAGCTTACTAAATAAATGTTACTAACACTAGTTTATAAGTTTACATTGTTACTAACAAATATGGAATGTAATTCTGAAATAAACGTTTATTATTATTATTATATTATTTACGTTTAAAAAATAATATTAAAAAATGAAATAATGAGTCTTGTATTTAACAAGACTAAACAATTAAAACAAAATATATATTGTATATTCATAGGGCACTCTTTTTCCCAGTTTAACAGGAAAAATCTATAACTGTCTGACATCACTTTTGTCAATAAATTATCATATTTTTATTTAAAACTTCTTTCAATTTCAGGCGACCCTACTGCCTTCGGCAACCTACAGCCCTCTGAAAACATTATTGACGCAATATGTGACACTGCTAAACTAAACGAAAGTCGAAACTATGGTCCTACTATTGGGCACCGTGACGCAAGACAGGCGGTAGCGGAGTACAGTGCTCATCAGGGCGTAGTGACTGCTGATGACGTCATCCTCTGCAGCGGGTGCTCCCATGCTATAGATCTCTCCCTCAGCGTCATCGCTGACGCTGGACAAAATGTTTTGATACCCCGACCTGGATACTTGATACACAAAACTCTTGGAGAAGGACTTGGTATCATTATAAGATATTATGATTTATTAGTAAGTTTCACTGTTCAGTTAAGATTACAATGAAGCCCGCGAAATTCAACATTTCTTTTGCTTCACGCGGCAAGAAATTTATTATAAAAACATGTTATGCAAGTAATTATTTTATGAATTTCGCGGGCTACATTGAAGAAATTACTAATGCATTTTATGGATGTCGAGAAACAACGATAAGTCCACGTTATTTCAAAACTACGGGCTAGGTTGTAATATAAAGATAAAAAATACTATTGATGCCCTCTGTTTCTTTCAGCCTGATCAGAACTGGCAAGTGGATCTGACGAGTCTCGAAAGTCAAATAGACCAAAACACAGCAGCGATCGTCGTTAACAATCCTTCTAACCCGTGTGGCTCAGTTTACACCAAGGAACATCTGAGAGATATAATCGATGTGGCATCGAGATATCGCGTGCCAATAATTGCAGACGAAATTTACGAACACTTCGTTTTCTCCGATCAAGAATTCATAGCGTTATCTTCTCTGTCTAATGATGTACCAGTTTTGACATGTAGTGGAATCACGAAAAGATTTTTGGTTCCTGGCTGGCGTTTGGGCTGGGTAATCATACACGACCGCCAGAATATTTTAGGAAAAGAGGTTCGAAGTGGATTGTTAAGTATGTCGGGTCGGATTTTGGGACCAAATACACTTATGCAGAAGGCTTTACCGAGAATTCTAAAAGAAACTCCACAAATTTTCTTCGACAACACAATGCGGTTTATTGAGGTGAGATTTATAGGTATTATAGGTATGTAGGTAGGTAGATGTAGCATAAAATATTCTAACTCTTTCTATAGAGCTATAAAATATATTAAGAAGTGATGTTGTTATCGTTTTGGATATCACCAGACTCATTGTTTTCCTGCTTTTGCAATCATATAGATTTACACTCAAGTTAAAAATTCAGTACGTATTTGCTTCGTAAGTAGGTAAGATTTACCTACCACAAACTGAGAGATCAACTTGTTAAGTGTAATCTACGGTCTATTAGTGTGTATTGCTTTAGGGCAATATGTATAATATAACACCTATGTATAAGTAACCAAATTAAATATTATGTTTCAGAGTCAAGCTAAACTTGCTTACACAGAATTGCTCAATGCTCCGGGACTGCGTCCGGTCATGCCGCAGGGGTCCATGTATATGATGATCGAAATCAAAATCTCACTATTCCCTGAATTCGACAATGAACTACAATTTATTTCTCAGATGTGTAATGAGCAATCTGTTCTTTGTATTCCTGGGAAGGTACTTATGAAAACTAAATTCTTACTGCCTACGCGTACCTAGATAGCGCATGGTACCTATCCTGTACAGGCTAATGTTGTAAATGAAAATGATGACGTACTTATTATTTCAGTGTTTCAACTACCCAAACTTCATGCGGATCGTGCTAACCGTGCCTGAAGATATATTGCAGGAAGCATGTGTTAGAATAACAAGTTTCTGCGAGGACCACATATTAAAGAAAATGGAAAATGGCGGTGCAGCTTTCGTTAACGACGAACCAGCACACAAAGCGCCAAAACCAAACTTACTAAAGTACATTGCTTAACTTTATAATAAATTAAATACCTACAAGCTGTATATAGACTGCTGTTATAACGCAGGTCCCGACGTACAGACAGCGTCATCAACTGCTAACCCCCTACGCATTGAAATTTCTTCGGAAATTGGGTTAGCAGTTAGTTGATGACGCTGTCTGCACAATCCATTAATTAGTAGATCCGTAATTTGTCTTTTTTTCCGGGATCTTCGTGGCGTCTCTAAACTATCGTAAAGTTAAATAAAAATATTTAAAAAATGGCAAATAAGTAGTCCTGGAAAACTTTTAAATCCACACACAACATTTCCCATACTTAACTATAAAATTTACCAAAATTTTCGATGTAGAACAACAGTACTTAGTTCAGTTTTTCATAGGTAAGTGATTCAGTTAAGTAATTTTAGTGTACGGCCTGAGTGGGTGTGTAACGTTTGAAATAAAAACAAAAGTTCTAATGATCACATGACCTAATTTCATTCAATATACTTTTTTTTTATATAACGATGAAATGATATAATGAATTATAGATATAATTTCAATTTACCTAGTATTATATGGTATAATGAACATTTTCTATAGTGCACATTTGAATTAATATTCAATTATTATAATATTTAGTTACTATATTAAAATCTATATGTAACATTTAATATAATTTAGAAACCTCTACTTTGTTTTGATATTTTTGCAATAACTGATTAGATTTCGAACGCCTGTCATTTTCATTAGCCGTGCTGGTGGCGGAATAAATAAATACGCATTACCTGCGTCAGATATCATCTACTGTTATAGAATCATTTGGGCTAGGTTAGGTTAGATCTCCAGTTCCCGCGACCCCCGACGTAGGTGTGAGATGGAACACCGGGGTGGTTTTTAATCAGTAGGAGTCTGACAGACCCCTCCGCCCGCCCCAGACTGGAGGACATCCATGAGGATTTTCCACACCGGAAGAAAAAATAAAAAAAAAAGGTTAGAACAGTGACCATTAACGCGCGAAGGGGAGCGAGCGGAGCGAGCGTGCCGCGGCAGCGGCCACCGAGCGCCAGATCCCCTCTAGTGTTGGTGAATCATTTGGGTTAGATGAGGTTATAACAGTATGATGTTTCCTGATGTTTACGTATTCATTACAGAATTTTGGCAGAATTAAGTTATTTGTTTTTATAGTATATGAAAATTATATCATGTATTTCATATTTCATATTTATTTATTTGCATACCATAATGTGTGTAAAGATGTTACATGAGGCTTAAAGCTAAAGTACAGTTATGGACCCTGTTAGGGCACAGCAACATACATAGCAGTAACTTAAGAATAAACAAAGATGATAACAATTCTTATAAATTTATGTTAACTTATAAATTACGTACGTTTATATTTCATAATTATGGTTAATGAGATCAGTTATACATTTAGTTAGTTTAGATATACATTCATAATTTAGAAATTCTTTATTTTATTAAAAACAAAAAAAAACAAAAAATGGCACGTCAACACAGATAAGACATTAACATTACAGTGGACTAATATTATCTAATAAGTCAATATCTATTAAAGACATGCACAACCTTTACTAAATCGCAGTGTCATACTCATAAAAATCATGCAAAAGTATTTATATGAATTTATAATGTTATTTAACTTAGAATAAAAAATGTTATTTTATAAATAAAATGAAAGTAAATGGAATCATAAAATTATAAGTTAAATTGGTAAAAGTAAGAATAATGTTAAAAATCGAAATTATTTAATTTATAATTTAATTGAGATCATGTATGGTTATTATTATTATAAGTAAGGATAATATCACAGTTTATCATTCAAATATTCATTTATATTGTAGTAGTTTCTGCTTAGTAGAAATTGTTTTAATTTATTAGTAAAACTAATATATTTACTTTCGTTCCTAATTTGTTCGGGTAGTTTATTATATAATTTTATAGACATAACGTAAGTACTTGAGGAATGCAGTTTTAGTCGTGATGTTGGAATATTTAGTCGGTTTTTGTGTCTTAGTGTAATTTTAGATTGTATGTCTTTTCTTTTTGTGTAGAATTCTGGGTATTTGCGTACAAATTTACATGTTTCAAAAATATATAGGCAGGGTAAGGTCAAAATTTTCAGTTCTTGGAAGTGGGTTCTACAGCTGTCAGTTTCATTTATATTAACTAAAGTCCTAATAAGCTTTTTCTGTAGGGTAAATAATATGGGCGAGTCTGTACTATTACCCCATAAGATGATACCATACTTGAGCCATGCATAGGCATACGCGTAATACGTGACTAACGCAGTTTTTAGGTCTGTTGTTTTTTTGATTACGCGGAGGGCATACGAAAATTTTGACAGCTTTGTTCTTAATTTTTGGATGTGCGCCTTCCAATTAACGTGCGAATCTATGTCTATGCCTAATAAGGTGAACTTGCTAACTACGTCTAGTTTGCAGTCTTTGAAGCTAAAATTTACATCTAATGGTGTTTTTTGGCGGGGATGAAACGTCATTATTTTAGTCTTGTTAAAGTTTATTTCAAGATTATGTTCTGTCATCCAGTTTGTAGTAGCGCTGAGTATGGAGTTCAATTTACTATTTAGATTTAGGTTAGAATCACATGAGGCAATTATTGATACATCATCTGCAAACAAGACACAAGGTTCAGTTATATGATTAGGAAGGTCGTTTACGTACACAAGAAATAGAAAACATCCTATTACGCTTCCTTGTGGGATTGACGCTTTGACTGTTATTTTGTCGGATCTGAAGAGTTCTAATTCGTTTGTTTTGTGGTTAAAATATTCTATTTCTACTAGTTGCTCTCTTTGCTGTAAATAAGATGCGAACCATTCATGACATTTACCACGAATTCCTATGTTGTGTAATTTATTAAGTAATATTTCGAATTGCACTTTGTCATAAGCTTTTGACATATCAAGTAATAACCCTATGGCGTATTTCCTATTGTTGATAATATCAAGAGCTTTTTGTATGTATTTATAGACTGCCAAAATGGTGGATCGGTTTTTCCGGAAACCGTTCTGACAGTCGTTAAATATGTTATATTTTTCACAAAACGCATAAACTCTATTGCACATGGCTTTTTCAAATATTTTTGATGCTGTTGGTAAGAGGGCTATGGGACGGTAATTATTTGGGTCGGTTTTTGAATTTTTCTTATGTACTGGTTTAATAAGGGTCTTTTTTGAAAGATTCGGAAACGCGACTTCTTCGAATGATTGATTCAATAATTTGTAGAACGGTAGGGTTAATTCATCTGCACATTGTCTCAATAGGGTAGGTGGAAGCTCATCAATTCCATAGCTCTGTTTGTTTTTTAAGTTTTTTATTATTGCGTTCACCTCGTACGGATCTACTGGACTTAGGAAGATTGAGTTCTCAGTAGAGGTGAGTTCACCCGGGGTTTCTTTTGGTTTACTGCCATTTGAATTTGGCCTGACTTGTCCAATAGAAGCGAAGAAACTATTAAAAATATTGGCTATCTTTTTGGGCTCTAAAGTTACGCTATTATCTTTTTGTAAGGTTATGTTATTTTTTTCACGTTTTATTATTTTATTTGTTCGTTCATTAATAATTCCCCACATTGTTTTGACCTTATTATTTGATTTTAACATTTTATTTTTGAAGTGTTGTTTTTTTGCGGTGACTACAGTCTTCTTTAATATTTTCTCATATTTTTTGTAGTATTTAGTCAAAATTTGGTTGTTTGCTTTAGTTACTAATATTTTTAATAATCTTTTATTTTTACATGAGGTTTTTATTCCTTTCGAGAGCCAGTATTTATCATATTTTGATTTTAATTGAATACGTTTAATTGGTACGCATTGATTTAAAATATTAATTAGTAGATCGTGAAGTGCTTCGTAATTTCCATTAATGTTTTTGTTAGTCGTTATTATTTCATTCCAATCTATCTCCTGCAATTTTGATTTAAATAATAAAATATTTCTATTATTAAAACGCCTTTTATTTGTGTACCAGGTAGTTTGCTTTGTTTGACGGGGTAAACTTAAATGTAGGATTGTACTATAATGATCTGAAAACCCAAATTCTTCTACTGTTGTGTGTATATCTGTACATACAAAATTTGTAAATATTAAATCTAAACATGTTGAAGTTGTTGGTGTGACGCGTGTCGGGGTTTTAATATGTTGTTTTAATTTATATTCCAGCATTAGATTTAAAAAATGGTTCGTTTTTAAGTTATTTATTTATTTATTTATTTATTTATTTATTTATTTATGAACTCTGGAAGACTTACAGCTAAACAAAACAGAATAAAAATGGTAAGTGTAACAGACAGCCAATTAAAAGTCTTCACTTATAAAAAACAGACTGGCAAAGGTGGTGTGAACAACACAGTACTGCCCACACAAAAAGAAAAAAAAACAAACAGGATAACATCAAAGCTTAAACTTAAACATACTACACTCGCTATACTACTACAACACACTACTACACTACTACTCTACTATACTTATTATCATACCATATAATATTACTAAATATATATTATACTAACATTTAACAATAATTACCTTATTTAAAAAAGGTAAGGCTCAGGCACCTTCTGGCCGTAGACACACTTGTCGAGAAAGGATCGAAATCGTGCTGTTTACACAACTTATTAAAGCTTTTGCTTGCACGCACAATAAACGTATTCTGCCTGTAGTTGGTGGAGGTAAATGGAACACGTAACGGAGGGTACCATCTCATCGACCTTCCGGGAACGTTAAAGGAAAATTTTGAAAGGGTATCGGAACTATTAATGTTGTTGTTGAAAATTTTAAACAGTAAAAGACAGTCAGAGATTTCTCGACGGTTCGCTAGGGGTAAAATATGATACTTCTTACAGAGGTTGAGGTAATCTTCAGATCGGTAGGGTACTTTCTGATGATAACACAAATACTTAAAGAATCTTTTCTGGATGCTCTCTATACGATCAATGTATTTGTGATAACATGGGTTCCAAACCTCAGAGGCGTACTCCAAGTGGCTTCTAACATAAGTACAGTATAAGATTTTTAGAGTTTTGGCTTGTGTGAAGCACTTGGACAGCCGCATTATGAAGCCTAGTGATTTGGATGCTTTGGCGACTATGGCATTGACATGAAGTTCAAACGTGAGTTTGGGATCATGATACACCCCCAGATCTCGGATGGAATTCGATCTAGGTAGTACTTGATCACCCAGGGTATATGATGTGGCTATGACTGAATGCTTTCGAGAATATGTTAAAACCGAGCATTTAGTAGGGTTGAGATCTAGCTTATTTCTTAGACAATAATCCTCCAAACGACGTAAATCCTCCTGAAGCGCAATCATGTCCACCTGAGATGATATTGTGGCATAGATTTTCATATCATCAGCGAAACACAGCAATTTGGATGAAGTCAGGCAAAAGTCGATGTCGTTGATGTAAATGATGAAAAGCAATGGGCCGAGCAATGCACCCTGGGGCACTCCACTGGGAACAGGCACCCAACCAGACATATAATTGCTTAATACTACTGCTTGGGACCTGTTCTCCAGATAAGAAGAGAACCATCTGAGCAAGTCACCTCGTATTCCCATGCCACATAACTTCGCTAGAAGGATGTCGTGGTCGATCCGATCAAAGGCCTTACTATAATCAGTATACACGACATCGACCTGCTTACCGTTATCCATGGCTTCAGTTATAAAATCATTGAGGAGGATTAAGATGGTAACGGTAGATCTGCCCTTCAAAAAACCATGTTGGAATGAACTGAATGAATTTTTGAGAGCACTATATACCTGGTTATAGATAATCCTTTCAAAAATCTTCGCTATAATACAGAGTTTAGATATCGGCCTATAATTAACAATTTCTGTTTTGACTCCTTTTTTATGTATAGGCGTTATAAACGCCGATTTCCAAAGTTCGGGAACAACACAGGTATCCAAGGATTTTATAAACAGTAACGAGATAGGTTGGGCAATGGAAGTTGCACATCGTACAAGAAATTTCGCTGAAATATTGTCCGGGCCAGCTGCTTTAGTCGTATCCAACTTACCCAGCATGTTACCAACCTCATCAGCATTCACTGCGATACTGCATATATCACACAGGCTGGGAGATTCAGTAAAAATAGGGGGCGAATAATCTGAATGACTAGGGCTAGTGTCGAGAAATGTAGAATGGAAGTACATGGAAAACGCCTCGCATATCGATTCACCGGTACGCAACGCTTCGCTATTATAGTTTAAGGTGCTCGGGATTGCATTTGAGTTGTGTCGTTTTTTAACGAAGGTCCAAAAATATTTTGGGTTTTCTGTAATAGATTTTTCAGTTAAATTTAGATAGTGTTCATAATATTCCGATTCTAAAACCTTTACCCTTTCCCGAAGAAGTTTAAATGTCGACTCATCAGCTAAATTACCGTACTTCTTAAACTTTTTAAGATATTTGAATTTTTCTTTAATCGTTTTTATGAGTGCCGAATTGTACCAAGTGGGATATGCTTTATTGCGATGTAATTTTTGAGGAATATATTTAGCGTGTAAATTAAAAATAACTTGATTGAAAAAGGTTACTGAATCATCAATTGATCGTGTCGCAAACTCGAGTTCCCAGTTAGTCGTACAAATATCCTTATTTATAGACTCATAGTCACCCTTATCAAACAGAAATTGCGTCCGTGACGCGCAGTCTAACAGCGGAGCTACAACAAAATCTATATTTATTTGTAGTGCTGGGTGGTAGGCGTCGATGGGAACCAGCGGGCTTGAACATTCAGTCACATTAACCAAATGGTTTGAAAGTACTAAATCTAAAATTTTACCATACCTATTAAGGACACCATTGTACTGACCCAAATCCAGAGTACATAATTCGTCACTAAGTAAAACTTCATCGTGACTATTAGGGTTCATTGGGACTAGCGATTCTTTCTCAGATAGGACCCAGTTAATACCACTCATGTTGAAGTCACCAACGACGAGAAATGCATCAGAAGAGTTGCTCATAACTATTTGGTTTAACTTTGTAAGGTAATTAAGAAGCTGTGCAGAAAAAGATAGACCTAAGTTTTGTTGACATAAATAAACAACACAAATATGCATAGTAATAAATTTACGTGTATTACAATTTCTCAGGCGTATACTAAGCCATAGATCCTCCGCTGTAGAATGGAAACTAGGCTGACAAATAACTGATAGTTCCCTACGGGTAGCAATAAGAACACCCCCACCGCGCGATTGTCCGGTTAAAACATAATCCCTATCGCGACGCCACACAATGTACCGTTCGTCAAAGAACTCAGAATTCAATACCCCATCCAATAACCACGTCTCTGTAAGAACAATAATATCATACGAGTTTCGTAACATTTGGCGGTAAAAAGTATCACTTTTAGTTCTAAGCCCACGAACGTTTTGGTAAAAAATATTTAATTCAGCAGCCATTGAAACCATAACCAATAACAGTGTATAAATTTGTATAATCGATTAAATAAAATAAAGCATTTCATTAAATAATATTGTAGAATATGATAAAATAATACTAAAAAAGTGTAAAGAAGGTAGCATTCAATAAAAGTTGCGCGAGCGCAAGAATCATACGATGTTGAGTAGTAAACAACTGTGCGAGGAAGCAAGCAATAGTGAGCGGTGCGTGCAAGCGCGAAAGAGTCAAACATATTATAGTGCGGTAAAGCTTTAACGTAAACAGCGCGATAACGAACACAAAAGATACAAGTAGCTAGACAAAGGAAAGGTGTCGAGCTCATTAGCGTGGCAGAGGTGTTAAACCTTTTATAAAACATTATTATGACATGAAGTAAAATATTATTAAAACAGCAAAGCAGGATTGGACGCGTAAAAACTAAAAAACATATTAGACAATTTTGTTTAAATCTTCCTCTTTTCTTATGATAAATACTTTTGAATGTTTATTTTTAAGAATATGAATTTTACCATGCTTAACCCATACATACTCATAATATTTATCCTTGGCCAAGACTTTCACTTTGCTTAAAAGCTTTTTGTACTCGACGCTCAGGTGATCGTTGACATACACACGTTGAGAAGGACCCTGGAACCCGATGTCAGAGGTGGATAGGTTCTTATGCGGCCAATAGCATCGATGATCGAATACAAGTTCTCATCCTTTTTAATAGGAACCCCCTTAATTTCGACGTTGTTTAGCCTGGACCGTTGCTCATACGTTGAAAGTAGATACTTCGTACTAGACAAGTCAGACTGCAAGCAATTAACTGTTTCCTGAAGCTTTTCGAGATTAGACACTTTCACTTCAACTTCAACGAGTCTTGCGCCGAGTTCGTCGAGTCTTCCACCAGTGCCCTCACATGTCACCTTGAGCCCAGCCAACTCCTCCTTAATCACTCGAATGTCATCTACCAGGGTCGGTAAGTTGTGTAATTGCCGTTTCATATCACGCAACTCGCTTAACACGGTATCCAGCGTCGCAGGTTCAGGGGTAGGCGCAGCTGGTGATGAGGTTCTGCAGGTGGGGCATTTCCATTGAGCCATTCTGCTGGCACCCAGCTTCCTCCATCCGGTTTCGGAGATATTTGCACATCCAAAATCCAGGTGTTTCTTGCAACTCCCACACTGGACGCCATCATTGAACTGTACGTTACAGGCTGCGCACGTTTTCATTTTCGCAAACACTGTGACGAGTGACTAATTACTATCGTGAATAGATTAAAAATATAAAAACTTGTACTGGAGTAAATGTGTAAAAGGTTGGCGATCTATTTCTCTGAGTGGCGCGTACCGTGCGTATGAGTGTCCACACACGAGTGATCTGTTAGTATATTAATATTGAAATCGCCTCCTATAATTATATTAAGTTTAGAATACTTATTGTTTACATAGTTAAGAATTTGTTCTAATTGTTGATAAAATATTTCTTCTTCTCTCCTATTCCAGTACATAGTTATTATTAACAATTTTTCGTTCGGCAATTCTGTAGCGCACAGTTCTATGACATATTCTAAAGACATATCTGAAATGTCTTTCCTCTCTATGTAATCTATATGGTCCTGAAGTAGGATACAGACTCCTCCGCCTGTTCGGCTGTTGCGACAGTAAGATGATGCGAATTTGTATCCACTAATTTGAATGAGATCCTGTTTTTCTTGTGAGAGCCAGGTCTCCGATAATCCTATTGCTTGATATAATGAATTGTGAGTAATGAAGGCTTCGAGTATATCCTGTTTATTATAAAGGCTTTGTATATTCTGGAACAGTATTTTAAATGGTAGGTCGTTGTTTACGAAATGTTTTGTTTTCAGTTTCAGTTTCATCTGCTATATTTGTATGGTAAGGTTGATTAGTGTTGTTGGTCAATAAAGTGTCCTTCTCCTGAAATGTTGAATTTAAGCGTTGATTTATGTGGTCGCGTTCTTTAATGTTGATGGGTTTTCCCTCTATGTATAGACGATTGTTTTTTATTACAGCATGGAGGCCATTTTTCCTGGCCTTAAACATTTCCTCTCCTAGTGTGTACCTAAACGTTATTTCAAGTGATATTATATTAACTTGTTATTATGCCATAAATATTACACACCCGGCCTGAGTGTCCGCTCTGGTCGAGTGTTGGGCGGGGCAGTGATGAGCGGTCGATAAAGAGTTTTCTCCCTCAGTGCACGCCACAGAGTACATTGTATACAGGGTAATTGAAAAAATACCCAAAACCACTTAATCCTGACTTCGTATCATCACCCTGAACAACATTTGTTCTACGACTTTTCAAAATTGGAAACATATTTTTCCATACAAAAAATATAAGCACACTTTAAATTTTGCATATATATATATATATATATATATGTATATATTTACATATATATATATATGTCGGAGACAGTTTATTAATCTCAATTGTGGGTGTAACTAAATTTGTTATGATTTGTGTTTCTTATTGTTAATTTATGTGATTTTACTATCAATTATTGTCTATTAATTCGAAACATGATTTATTGTATGTGCACACTGATTTGTGGTTACTTTATTTCGATAATTGTTATCGATGGTTTTATTCAAAACAATTGTTGACACGTTACTTTGAATGTAAAACGAATTACTTTATGAAATCACTATTGTTTATTCATGACAATTATTAGTGTGGTATTTGATTGCTTTATAATTAAATCTTATTAGATTTAGTACATTGTAGTGTTTTGTATCAAGTAAACGCGTGACGCACTTCCGTGCGCCAATGGATAGACTTGTATGGAGAGGTTGTAAGGTGGGGGGCATCGCCTTATAAAAGAGCGTGCACTCCGTAAGTATGGCAGTCGATCCTCGGATTCGACTCAGTAAAGAGTTCCTGCTCCCGACAATACTGTCGGTTTACCTGGTACAGCGCTGCTGTATATTCACATAGCTGTATAGGCTTGCTGCTAGCGAGCGATACACTTTGTATTTGGGTGACTTATGCTACTGTACGAACTATAAACCTTAAGGGTTTGTTCGTTTATCATTGGGTGGCTTAGGCTGCTGTACGAACTGTAAACCTTAAGGGTTTGTTCGTTTATCATTGGGTGGCTTAGCCACTGTACGAACTGAGGGACCTTTATGGTCTGTTCGATTAACTGTATTGTTGCTGTACCTTTAACTTACTTTATTCCTGTTACTGATTACCGTTTGTATTGTGTTTTCTTTACTAATAGTGTGTAATTGTTTTCACAGGTATCTTGTTTATCCCTAATGGGATAATGGGAACGCCTATAGTCCTGACGATGTACTATACCGCTCGGCACTCGTCCTCGATCGCACCTGACGATTCGACATCAGAAGTGGGATAGCCTCTTAATGATTCCGCATGGCTTCCCTAGTTATCGTATGTCTCTACCTCTTTTGTTATGACAGCTTCCTCTCTTGGGATTACCTAGCGCTGAGCTAAGACTGTTTTAATAGCATTCATAAATCACCTACCCACATTAATTAAATTGTTTGATTTTACATACTTCAACAGTTACCGCTACCCTTATTTACCTACCTAAGTGTCAAACAAATTGCTGTTTGTACTGTACTGGCCCATGTTTCCAAATTTCATTTTCCGTGCTCATCTACTAGCATTCACTACCGAAGTACATGAGGTTTAAACTTCAACAAGAACTGAATGTCTTGTCCCATCTTAAGAGACAGTCTCATTTTTCTCTGACCTACACGATTCTTCTCAACCCTCTTAGGTTCAAACCAGGTATAATAGTATGTCACTTTAGTGACTACCGGAGAACAGCCGGGAGGTTCGAGTGAAGATACTGTGAGTCAGTTTTCGAGCAACTAATCATCCGTGATAAGTTGAAGTCCGGGATAAGATAAGTGTGATGTACCCACTGATGTGATGTTCTACAACTATCTGGTGAGACGCTTCCATTTTGTTATGACTCTGGGTTTGAATGTACCTACTTTCATTACTGATACATGTGTGGCAAACTCACTTGTATGGTCAATATAAAGTGAAGTTTCATGTAATACTGAATGCTTATTCAAATCATAGTATCATATTATGCCATGAGAGATTAAATTATCTGAAAAGTAACTGTGTACCCCCTGATTGTTGACATGTGTTGTGTGGTAATGTAATTACACGTGTTGTGTGGTAAGGTAATTACATGTGTTGTGTGGTAAGGTAATTACATGTGTTGTGTGGTAAGGTAATTACATGTGTTGTGTGGTAAGGTAATTACATGTGTTGTGTGTCAAAGTCAAAGTCAAAGTCAAATCATTTATTTCAATTAGACCATTAAAAAGGCACTTTTGAACGTCATAATAAAAAAATATAAAGTTGATTCTAGTTGCCCATTCCAAAAGGTAGCTTCGTATGGAGAAGAATGGGCAAGAAACTCCATACTCACTCTTTTAAAAAAAAATGTGTACAATATTTTGCATTTACAGTTTTCAGTTATATAACTATACGTGAATACGGTGGACCTTGCATAAAAACACTATATTGAAGTATGTACAAAGTATTACAAGATAAAGAATGACAGCTAAGTTGTATACATAGATACATAGTGTTCACATATTATTATTTACAATTATTGTAAAAGTAGACAACCACATTTCAACAAACTATGAACCAGTGTGTGACCCAAAGCAAGAATTAAATATAATGTATATACTAAGTATAAATTAAGTAGTTTAATTAGCAATCCGTTTGATTTTGTCTAGACTGTAGATTGTCCTATGGAGCCCGGACCAGCATGTTTCCAAGCATTCTTATCATGGATATAATCCTCTAAACTGTAATATGCTTGTTTACAGAGTGTACTTTTAATATATGTTTTAAATTTTCTTTCATTTAGTTGCAATATATCACTAGGAATTTTGTTATAACACTTAACACAGAACCCCATAAAAGATTTATGAACTTTAGACAATCTAAAATATGGTTGAGCTATTTTGTCTTTGTTTCTAGTATTAATATTATGTCTATCACTAACCTTATTAAATAAATGTAGGTTTTTTCTTACGTACATAATATTTTCATAGATAAATTGGCAAGGCACTGTCATTATATTAATATTTTTAAATAGTTCCCTAAGAGAATCGCGGCGACGTAGATTATAAATGGCTCTAACAGCTCTTTTTTGTAAGATAAAAATGGATTCAATGTCGGCAGCCCGACCCCACAGTAAAATACCATACGACATAATGCTGTGAAAGTAGCTAAAGTAGACCATACGCGCAGTTTCTACATCTGTCAACTGTCTTATCTTTCTAACAGCATAAGCCGCGGAGCTTAGTCGCCCCGCAATAGATGTTATGTGAGGTCCCCATTGCAACTTCTCGTCTAGCGTGATTCCTAGGAAAACCGTTTGACTATTAAATTCCAGTTTCTCTCCATTTAGAATGATGTCACAATTGCTATTCCTAACATTTGGTAAAATGAATCGAATACATTTGGTTTTTTTTTCATTAAGTACCAAATTGTTTACCGTAAACCAATTTTGAACCTGAAGAATAGCGTCATTTACGTCGTCAAGATGTTGTGACCGTCTGTCTACTTTAAAAATCAATGAAGTGTCATCGGCAAATAACACCATCTTCGGTTGGTTTTGAAGTAATTGGGGTAAATCATTTATATAGACTAAGAATAGAAATGGACCTAATATTGAGCCTTGAGGAACGCCCATAGTCATTTTTGACCCCAATGAGTTCACACCGTTAACCTGAACTTTTGCCTGTCTATCCCTCAGGTATGACCTTAGTAAATCAAGAGATACTCCACTAATCCCGTAGTGCTCCAGTTTCAGCAATAGTGTCTCGTGATCAACGCAATCGAACGCCTTTGAGAGGTCGCAAAAGATTCCAATGGCATCTTGCGATTCCTCCCAAGCGCTAAAAATGTTCTTTATTAGGGTGACACCGGCGTCAGTTGTACAACGCCCTTTGGTGAAACCGTATTGTTGTTCATGAAAGATGGAATTTTTATTAAAGTGATGTAACATTTGATTGAGCATTAACTTTTCAAACACCTTACTGAGAACTGGTAGAATCGACACAGGCCTATAATTGTTGGGGTCTTTACTATCACCGGATTTGAACAATGGTACTACTTTACTGTGTTTCATCAGATCCGGAAAGACTCCTTGGTTTACACTGGTGTTAAATATGAGAGCTAAATAGGGCGCAATTGTTTCGATAATAGATTTACAGACTTTTACAGACATTCCCCAAAGATCTTCTGTTGATTTAATTTTAAGATCTTTAAAGGCTTTTATAACAGCCTGGGGGTTTGTATGTTGAAACCTAAACTCCAAAGGGCATTTCTTAACATTTTTCCTAAGTAAGGCAGCAGAGAGAGCGGGAGAGGAATTTAAGGCTTCAGTGGTTCTAATGGGAATGTTGCCAAAAAAGGTTTCAAATTCTTGAGCTACTTCTATATCTGAATTTATGGGACCATGTGCAGTCTCTAAATTAAATTCAGTACTACGCTGCTTTTTCCTACCTGTTTCATTATTTATTATTTGCCAAGTAGTTTTTATTTTGTCATCAGCTAATTTAATTTTATTTTTAATATAGAGAGATTTGGCTATTTTGCAGACACTTTTAAAAAGTTTCGAATATTTCGCAACATACTGATGAAAGCTTGTATTAATTATATGTTGCTTTAGGCCATAAAGCTCAAATAGTTTTCCCCTGCTTTTACGAATACCTGGAGTCGCCCAGTCGCTAAATAAGAACTTCGTGCAAATACTTTTATTCCTTAGTGGAAAAGCTTCATTAAATTGCATGTTTAATAGTGAAAAAAACTCGGCGTAGAACTCATTTGGGTCACCTATATTATCAAAGCACTGAACACTCAATTTACTTTCCAATGAATTATCAAATTTCTCTAAGTTTTTACATGTGATTGGCCTAAACCTTATTTGAATTTTTTGTAAAGGTATGTAGGCGCAAAACGTTATTGTCTGTCCACTATGATCAGATGGCAGTTTATTTATAATTTCTTTATGAAAGTAATCACAATTACAAAATATATTATCAATACAGGTGGCAGAAGAAGCTGTCACTCGAGTGGGTTCCATGAAAACATTGGACAAATTAAATGACCTAAAAAGACTCAATAATCTGATACTATTGGAGTTGTTTTCTAACAAATTAATATTAAAGTCACCACATATAATGATAGATTTACTACTAGTACTAATTTTTTTTAACACATCTTCCATTACCGAATCAAATATAGATAAATTCTGGTAATTTGGAGGTCTGTATACGCATACTATAACATGCTTATCCAGCTCAACACAGGACAATTCAATAATGTGTTCAACTGATAATCTAACAATGTCTTTTCGTGCTTTACATTTAATAGAATTTTTAATTAAGATTAATGACCCGCCGTGTACCATATGTTTCCGGCTGAAATGGCTAATTACACAATAATTTTCATAATTAATAGACATCACTTGATTATCTTTTAACCAATGTTCTGTTAAACATATAATATCATATTTGGTTATTTCTAAAAACATTTCTATTTCAAGTAATTTGGAAGAGCAACCTTGAATATTTTGATTAAATAACTTTAACGTATGTTGCTTTCCTTTATTTGTTAGGTTGCCAGAAGATACCTTTTTATTATTCAGTAATAATAAATGATTATTTGAAGGAGTAACTTCTGTTGTCGTACCAACTAGTTTAAACAGTTATCCGGAGTGCCCTCCACAACCACAAGTGAAGAGTTCAAACTGTCTGTATGTATCCCAACAGTAAGAGAATACTCTAACTGACTGGTAGCGGCCTCCAAGGATGTTGGTGTTGTAGGTGGACCCTCCTTCGTACAATATGAGGATTCACAAAGATCAATCACTATGTTGTTAGTGTGACTAGACAACATAGATTCGTCACTTATACTACAGTTCGTTATATTATTAGCTATAACATTGTTAATATTATATGCTATCAACATAGCAATTAAATGTCTACATTCTCCAGACAGAGATAAAGTTCCCTGAGTTAACTTAAAACCACTAACAAAGTTATTAGTGTCAAAATAAAATAATTTGTCACTATGACATGTCAACATATGAATAGTACTATTCAATTTGTAAATATGATTGTTCTCTTCATCTGACAAATTGTCAGAATAAGGAAAGGCACACAGCATTAGCCTTCCTATGTTTAACTTTAATAAGGCTTCCACACCATCCACTATGTCCTTTTTGTTAATACCAATACTATTGCCGAAAAGTAGGACCATTGTAGAGTATTGGTCTAGGTTTGTGTTTTTAATTCTCTTAATAATTTGTTTAAAACTTATGTTATGGTAACTATGATTAGTAAAACTATGGCTAAGGTAATTGTGTAGTATTTTCCCAAAGCCTGAACCTAACTCATCGGAAAATAAAATAATTTTATTACTTTTCTGTGTATTAACGCAGGTGTTTGCTGGAAGAGCCAACACCGGTGAAGGCAAGTCAAGCTGAGGCTGAGGAGATGCTGGTTGGTTGGCACTGCTGCATGAAAGATTATTAGTCAAAGACTCATACCTCTCAGCATTGTACTTCACCAAATCCAGTAGTTCCCCAGCCTCAAACAAGCGTTCACTTAGCTGTTGTTGTGACAACTCATACTTTTCAAAAATATCCTTTAACAAGTACTCCTTATAAAGCAAATCATTATGGAGTAGTTGAATATCTGTGTCATATTTTTCCCTATATTTATCTAATTCCATAGTACAATTATTTAGGTTTTTTGAAAGGGTGACACGTTGCTTTCTAAGGGAAAGATTTACTTTTAGAAGATTTTGTTTTTTAATAGATCTTTGTGACCGTTTAATAAATTTCTTAATTTTAATGTATTTTTTAAGTTTGTTGTGGCTCATTACAACAGGACATAATGGCAAGGTATCGTCACCAGTCAAATCTATTGTTACCCCTGGTTCACACACTGATTTTGACCCACTGCCTACCAACTCCTTAAACAAGTTATTGGTCTTTGCAACCTGTTCGCTGACTTTTACTATCTCTGAGTGAGATAGGGCCTTATGGGCATCACACAATTCCTGTTCAAGCTGTGAAATTCTGTTTAAAGCCAGTTCATGGATGTCACTGCACTCTTGAAATGATGACACCTTACTGAGTAGTTGAGTATGTTGGTCAGTTAAGTCCATATGTTGAATATGCAGCTCGGCCAGCTTATTTTTGAGAAAGGTGTTCTTGTCGACTATGTTCTTCACCTCCACCTCGCTGTCATCTCTTTCCTGGAGCAGCTGTTTACATAAGGCTTTGGAAGCCCCGAGGTCCTTTAATGTTGCTCTAAGTTTTGCTTCCATCTCCTTTATTGTAGCACTGCGGGTCATCATTTTGTTCAAAATATCAGCCACCTGGAATATGTGTAATTGTGCAGCTCAATAATAGTGCAAGAGATGTTCTTTTATTTATAGTAAAAGAAGGTAGGTAGTAGGGAAAATAAATGAAATGAAAATTAAGTGAGGAGTTGCTAACAGATATATAATACAACAAGATAAGGTTAAGTACAAATAGAAGGGAATGTTAAACATAAGTAAAATAACATGAATAGTAAAGAACAGGTACAATACTTTAGTAACACTATTTTAAACTTAACAAGTATACAAGTTTAAGGCACATTACAAGTTTGGAAGTTTTATCTAAAGTAAATATTTATAATAACACAGAAATAAAAAAATATATAAAAAAGGCTATTTTGTGTAGTAAATTATGAAGTGTTTACTGTCTGGGCGAATGTTTCGTCGTCGATTTTGCTTCCACAACTTGTCAAGCAAAAGGAGACATAAACCGAGCCAGTGTGTGATGGACGTAGCTCAGAGCCCTGAGCAGTATTTCGTGATGTTCAGTGGTATGTAAATACAACTTAGATAAAACAAAATACTCCCCGGGTTCGATGATATTTCAAATCCTTCACCCGTTAGTGGTGACTTGACAGCCGGTTTTTGTTATGTCTATTTTGCAAAGTTCTCGCGACCAAAACACTGCATAAACACTTTTAGGTCAAACTTATTACTTAGTTCTAGTTACATTACACTAATTTATCGCGAATTAAGGACTTTTAAACATTTTACAAATTATTTTAACGAAGAGGTCGTTTTTTGACGACCGGCTACCAGTGTGAAAAAAAAAGCTGTGTGGTAAGGTAATTACATGTGTTGTGTGGTAAGGTAATTAATTACATGTGTTGTGTGGTAAGGTAATTACATGTGTTGTGTGGTAAGGTAATTACATGTGTTGTGTGGTAAGGTAATTACATGTGTTGTGTGGTAAGGTAATTACATGTGTTGTGTGGTAAGGTAATTACATATGTTGTGTGGTAAGGTAATGACATGTGTTGTGTGGTAAGGTAATGACATGTGTTGTGTGGTAAGGTAATGACATGTGTTGTGTGGTAAGGTAATGACATGTGTTGTGTGGTAAGGTAATGACATGTGTGATAATAAGGTAATGACATGACATGTGTGATAATAAGGTAATGACATGACATGTGTGATAATAAGGTAATGACATGACATGTGTGATAATAAGGTAATGACATGACATGTGTGATAATAAGGTAATGACATGACATGTGTGATAATAAGGTAATGACATGACATGTGTGATAATAAGGTAATGACATGACATGTGTGATAATAAGGTAATGACATGACATGTGTGATAATAAGGTAATGACATGACATGTGTGATAATAAGGTAATGACATGACATGTGTCATAATAAGGTAATGACATGACATGTGTGATAACAAAGGTAATGACATGACATGTGTGATAACAAAGGTAATTAAATGTGTGGTAAGATACTAAACTTGTTTTGTGTTATCAGGTCTGTAGTGTTTGTTTTAAATTGATCAGAATGACCGAACGTTAAGCTGTTTACTTGAGCTCTTTTCTGATTGTTTACAGATGATGCGATAAACTATTCACCCGAGAACGTGTAAAGATGTAGGACTGCCGTAACGCTGTTGATGTGGAGAAAGAAATTAAATTCTGTCCCGTAAAAGAGAACAAGCAGTATTGGTTATTGGTAAAAGTGCCGAAAGTTTAAAATTGCATACTTTATTATGGGATACTTTATCATTGGATATGATACTTTATCATTGGATACTTTATCATTGGATACTGTTTTGGTTACTGTTATTGGATACTGAGTTAGTGGATACTTTGTTGATGGATACTTTGGTTATAGATCCAAAATGATATTTGTTAAAATCTTTGAGTAACAATGTGTGAAAATGCCTGAATGTCCATTCAATTTTAACGATGTCAATGTTGACACTGATAATGATTCATCTGCTGCTGACATACTATAGCTGAATTGACAGGATGTCTATGTTGACGCTTATGCGGGTTGTCTATGTTGACTCCTGGATTTTAATGTTGAACTTGACGCTTATGCGGGTTGTCTATGTTGACGCCTATGCGGGTTGTCTATTCGACTTCAAGTTACTTGTCGAATCCCATGGTGTGATTTCGGCTGATTTGTTGAGCTATGTATTGTCTGTAACAGTATGGTTATTTTAACTAGTTATGATGCAAATTTTGCTAATGATATTACTTCAGGACTAATTCAGGATTTTTCTTTACAACATACCTTTTGCTAATTAAAGCTTTTTGTCAGAAAGGCCGATCGATAATTACCAAGAACTTTATAACTACACGAGGACGTGTAGAATGTCAGTCTGGCCGTGTCGGAGACAGTTTATTAATCTCAATTGTGGGTGTAACTAAATTTGTTATGATTTGTGTTTCTTATTGTTAATTTATGTGATTTTACTATCAATTATTGTCTATTAATTCGAAACATGATTTATTGTATGTGCACACTGATTTGTGGTTACTTTATTTCGATAATTGTTATCGATGGTTTTATTCAAAACAATTGTTGACACGTTACTTTGAATGTAAAACGAATTACTTTATGAAATCACTATTGTTTATTCATGACAATTATTAGTGTGGTATTTGATTGCTTTATAATTAAATCTTATTAGATTTAGTACATTGTAGTGTTTTGTATCAAGTAAACGCGTGACGCACTTCCGTGCGCCAATGGATAGACTTGTATGGAGAGGTTGTAAGGTGGGGGGCATCGCCTTATAAAAGAGCGTGCACTCCGTAAGTATGGCAGTCGATCCTCGGATTCGACTCAGTAAAGAGTTCCTGCTCCCGACAATACTGTCGGTTTACCTGGTACAGCGCTGCTGTATATTCACATAGCTGTATAGGCTTGCTGCTAGCGAGCGATACACTTTGTATTTGGGTGGCTTATGCTACTGTACGAACTATAAACCTTAAGGGTTTGTTCGTTTATCATTGGGTGGCTTAGGCTACTGTACGAACTGTAAACCTTAAGGGTTTGTTCGTTTATCATTGGGTGGCTTAGCCACTGTACGAACTGAGGGACCTTAATGGTCTGTTCGATTAACTGTATTGTTGCTGTACCTTTAACTTACTTTATTCCTGTTACTGATTACCGTTTGTATTGTGTTTTATTTACTAATAGTGTGTAATTGTTTTCACAGGTATCTTGTTTATCCCTAATGGGATAATGGGAACGCCTATAGTCCTGACGATGTACTATACCGCTCGGCACTCGTCCTCGATCGCACCTGACGATCCGACATATATTTATTCCGCCCGGCCAGGCGTCGCGGGACGGCGCGGGCGCGGCGGCTAGATCAAACGGCGCGGCGGGCGCTTACTCCAGAATAGGTACGAATTCCGCCCAGATGTTCAAGGTCGTTGACCCCAGGACCTCACGCTTAGTAACCGCTAACCGCGCTTGCGACCTAGTCATGTAGGTACTTACTCACTTTGCTAAAACGGCTAGACAGAGTAATTGACACTGCATAGGTACTTACTTATCATACATAGATGAGACACACTAATTATCAAAAAAAGCAGTCAATCAAATCATCTGTTTTAAAGAAATGTAGGTGATGATGATTTATCGACTGGTTTTTAGAGCTAACGATCGATGACCTTGGTATAGGTACCTATGTTGCCTACTTATTATTTTACTCAATTTTGTTTGCTTGCACTGGATAATCGACAAGGTTGAGCAAATCAGCTGTGCCTGTACATTAGCATACCTACCTATAGTGTGGAAAAAATACGATTACCTACCCCTCAGCCAATAAAAAAAAATGGTGCTTAAAAAGTGTGGGAAATGTAACAAGAATATTACCAAAAAAGCTCCCGGACTGGAGTGTAGCAGGTGTGAAAGTGTGGTACACGCATCAACCGACTGTGCCAAACTAACCACAAAGCAACTGGCAGCCTTACGAACCTCGGAAGGATTGGAATGGTGTTGTGAAGACTGCCTATTGAGCACAAGCAGGCGTTCGTCATTCTTCATTCCAGAAGAAGATTCTGAAGAAACCTCCAACACAAAGGTTCCGTTTGACATGCAAAAGTTCTCGAAGCTCATAACCGCAGAAATTAAGAAAACAATTAAGGAGGAGCTTGAAGGTTTCCAAGAGTCTGTAGAGTTCATTGGAGATCAGGTTGCAGGTTTAGAGAAAACACTTAACAATCAGAACAGCAAGATTAAGCAACTTGAAACGAAAAATATTGAACTCACGAATGCGAAAAAGAATCTGGAACTACGAATCTCGGCTTTAGAACAACGCCTAGGAGAAACTGAACAAAAAACCCTAAATTCCTTTATTGAAATTGCTGGGCTACCCAACAGTTCAGATGTGGATGCCATGACAATAACCAAAACTGTAGCAACTAAGCTGAATGTTGAAGACTCAACTGTCCAAAATGTACGTCATGTTCCTGGGCGAGCAGACAAATCTGGGTATTTGCTAGTTGAATTCGCTAACAAAACTGCTCGAAACAAATTGATCGCCGCTGCTAAATCAAAGGAAGTTACGGTGGGTGAAATTTCACCTTCAGCGCCTGCCGAAAAAGTAACTGGAAAAGTCTTTGTTAGAGAAGCACTCACTCGAAACATGAAGACCCTACTATACCAAGCGAAACAGCGACTAAAATCTCCTAACGGTCCATTCAAGTATGTATGGTGCAAAGAGGGTATACTTTATGTGAAGCAGTCAGATGATAGCAAAAAAGTTGATGTTATTCGCACTGCTTACGATATTGAGTTACTTATATCTAAGCACAATATTTAGTCACAGCACGTCATGTTAATTGTGTTGATACTTTGTTCGTATTTGTCTAATCTTTCTCTTTAACATTCGATTCTCATAAAAATGAGTTACCACTAAACCATGAAATATTCGATTGTATGAATGTAAACTACAAACAAACAAAAAATATCAGCCAAGCCGCGCGCTAGCAGTAAGACGTGTCGCAAGTCACTCCGTTAAAAACAAATATTATCTGTTTATTTATAAGTGTTATTAATACAGTTTCACAGTTATGAAATAGTGCTTAACTTACTACGCGTTTTGGTGAAATAATATCTACGAGTTCTTCATCAAATACGAAGATATAAGCAGTTTAAAACTTAAAAGAAAGCAACACATCACCAAACAACAGTGAGTCACACCTGCGAGAGCTGCTCCTATTCGTCGATTGGTGGTGAGTCAGAACACGCGTTACGGCTCGGTGCGCTACCATATATGGTCACGAATCCACAATATCCCCGCTCACTAAGACACAGGTACGAAATACTGACTGCTAATTTTGCAAAGAATCTACATGTCAAAATAGCTAATTGAAGATTGGTGCGACACCTCATTTACGTGAGCGCGGGTTCAAATCTGAGGAGGAAAAGTTCTTTTTGCATTTGTTTTTTATACCCCTTGATCTGTTGGCGGTTAGAAACCGCGCAAGCGCGCGTTTGTGGGGCCTTACGGGGTGGCCGCATGCTGTTCCGACGCGTCTGATTAAAACGACGATATCTCCGAAATTACGTTAGTTAGCTCGTTTCCAGTTATATCATTGGAATCGCTATTAAATTTGCTAACAGGTGATATATGGTTAAGTATAGTTTTACCTTGTAATGTATTCGTAATTTAATGTGTGTTCGGTGTGAGCGACTTTTTCCCCGCTTCTTGTGTAACAGACATTATAAAAAAATAGTAATCCTTTTATTCAACAAACTTTTCGTTTTATCTCCACAAATACACATTAGTTCACATAAATAAAACAAAAGAACAGACCTCTCCATACATTTTTTTCATCTCACAAGCAAAACAAACCATGACGTCATTTACGAGTGCCCGCATTCGAAACAAAAGAATGGGCTTGTTTACACATCAATTCTAAGAACGCTACACGCCTGTTGGCTTGGGTTACATTTTATTAATAATGTTTGGTTCACATACTTGACACAGACAGAGTTTCAGTTGATAAAAATGTATAGTTTAATAGTATTGGCTTTCCAAAGTAACCACTTGAAAACTAGCGCAAAAAACACCTACTCACACTTTGGATCACTGTTTAAATTCTGTTGCCTCAATTTGAAATCTTATTTAATATTCTACACGTTGAAGATATTTACAAAACGGTAGGCAAATAAAAAATGCATGCTGGAAGCAAAAACATTACACAAATCAACAATCAAAGCGAACAATTTTACTAAAAAATTACCAGCACGAAAACACAGATCACAGAAAATATAGATACGGCAATTATGGACACATGTAAATAATAAAAAATTACATTGAAATCAAAAATATATTATTATTTGAAGTCTTTTAGAGTGTATAAAAAGTATAAAGAGTGTAAAAAAAAATATAAAAAAAAATAATAATAATAAAAAAAAAAATTAAAAATTAAAAAAAAAAAAAATTGGTCGGTATTTCTTGACGGACACACACACACGAACACACACCTACAAAATTTTCGGTTTCAACACGTTCAACATTTAAAATCACGAATAAAAAATAAAGTCAACAAAAAGTATTCAACGGATGCCCTATCCATTAGTTCTAACGATCTGTGAAATCGTGTGATGTCATGACCTTGAATGCGCATTCCGGCTCTCTGATTGGCTAGCGCGGATTCGACGATTCTGGTAGTTTTGCGTAATTTTGATGTTCAAATTGACCACAAGAAAAGTATTATAATATTCAAATTAAACGCCTAATATCTATAGTACGACACATAAAAACACACGTAATAAAGTCAGATTGCTTCTAAAACAATCCTATAAACTACAAATACCTCGAAATGAATCAGCGTCTCTGCAACGGTTTTTCATGTTCATTGAAACGACTATTTCGGGCCGAAATCGTCTGTTTCTCCAATCAAAAATGGTTCAAACACAACCAGGCACGTTTTTATTACACGAAACACATAAAACACACACAATTCACTCACTTTTAGATACTTAAAAGCACAAACAGAACAAAGCAGCGACCTGTCGGTGCGCAGTAGAATGATCAACTGGGGGGATCGAAAATTGGTCGCTTCAAAGTGTTGCTGTGACATTTAGCCTATGTTATACTTGTATCTCATTTATTCCCCTAGACTCTGTGAAAGTTTGAGCGAAATAGCAACAAGTTGAAAGTATTAAATCTTGTCAAAACCAATGACTAATACCACTTGGTCGGACATACCAGGCCACAGATTTGGGCCAAAATTTATGTCTGCATGTAATACCAACCAACAGATCAAGGGATACTTGCTTGCGCTTTTGTTTTATTTTATTACAAACAATCGCTTTGCTTTCTGCCATATAACGCATACTTGGTAATTTTCCTCTTTATTTACTAAAAAATAATTAAACATGGCTGATGACACGTCTCCCATAAATAATCACGAAAAAGCTCCTCTGCGTAATGTGTCGACCACCAGAGGGAACAAAAGGCAAGCTCTTGGATCTCCGCCTCAGGCGACTACTGAAAATATATTATCGCGTGATGATGTTCGCGATATTATCCAGGAAGTAATGAAGACTGAATTATCGACATTGTTGTCTAAATTTAACGAAACCATGATTGCAACACTGAACAAAGAGTTGCAGCCTATCAATGAGAAAATTGCTGCCATGGATAACTCTATGCAATTTATGAACAGTCAGTATGAAGACCTACTAAAGGAGCATGCTTCGTCTAAGGAGAACATTATAGAACTGCAGAAGGAGAATCTCGAAATGAGTAAAAATATCAATTCACTAAATGCGCGTGTAGATCAGCTGGAACAGCAAACTAGATCTAACAATGTCGAGATTCAATGCTTACCGGAGAAGAAACATGAAAATCTGCTTAATATTGTATCGGAAATCTCTAAAGTGACTGGCTGTGTCGTAGAAAACAGAGATATATTACATTGTACTAGGGTAGCGAAACTCAACCCTAATAATACCAGACCACGTTCAATAGTAGTGCAGCTGGCTTCTCCCCGACTTCGTGATGAATTCCTAGCGTCTATTATTAATTTTAATAAAAAAAATAAGGACAATAAACTGAACAGCGTGCATCTTGGCTACGCTGAGCCAAAAACAGCAATTTTCGTGACTGAACATCGATCCCCAACATATAGGGCTCTGCACGCTGCCGCAAGGGTCAAAGCCAGAGAACTTGCTTATAAATTTGTGTGGATTCGAAATGGTAGAATTTTTATGCGTAAAGTACAAGAATCGGAGCACATCATGGTCAAAAACATGGACACTTTAAATAAGTTAACTTAGTTTTCGTTATTATTTATTGTAATCGCATTGGTATTTAATCGTTGTTAACATTCTCGGCTCTTAATATTAATATTTATTACCAAAACACAAGAGGTCTACGCACGAAGACCCATAGTTTCTATCGTCAATTATCTTTAGAGAACTATGACATTGTTGTATTGACTGAAACATGGCTGAATGGTAGTGTACTGAGCTCGGAACTTTTTGACGATAGATATATAGTATACAGAAGAGATAGGGATGGTAGGAAAAAGGATGGAGGTGGTGTATTAATCGCCGTATTGAAGAAAATCAATTCAAAACGTATGGTTCACTGGGAAAGCCAATGTGAGGATCTTTGGATAACTATTGAAGTACCGTTTATGAAATCTTTTAGTCGAATAGCTCTGTGCGCGGTATATTTGCCACCACCCGTGTTACGTAGTACCTTGGACAATTTTTTCGACAGTTGTAATGTGATACTTGAACAGGCAGACTTGCACGCCTGTATTGTCGGCGATTTTAATTTAGGTAACATAAAATGGAACTTGGTTAATGACTCAGGGAATAATTATACTCCTCCTGGCATTAGTAATGTGCTAGTAGACTTTATTCACATGCATAAATTGACCCAACTTAATGGTATTGTGAATGTATCTGGACGAATATTAGACCTTGTATTAACTAACTTACCTTATAGTAGCGTTACTGCAGCCCTTAATTCCCTCAGCAATATTGATGTCCACCACCCTCCAATCGAAATCCTGCTTAAAGCGAGTGAAGAAATCCGACTTCCATACAACCCTCAAACTATAAGAACTAATTATTATAAACTTGATTATCAAAAAATTTGCGAAAATCTAAATGATGTAAACTGGGTTAAAATATTTGAGGATATGGATGATGTCAATGAAATGCTTCGTGTGTTTTATGACACGCTTTTAAATATTATACACAAGCACGAGCCCTCCAAGTCTACCTTTAAATATAAAAAATATCCTCCTTGGTTCAATAAAAACTTAATAAGAGCTTTAAAAGAAAAGGAAAAAGTAAGATCTCGTTACAAAATCTATAAGAACCCTAGGGATGAACTCGAACTCAAATTATTAGGCAAGCGGTGTTCCAGTTTAGCTACTGACAGTTACAATGATTACATAAAAGACATAGAAAATGAAATCTCCAAAAATCCGAATCGCTTTTGGGCATACGTTAAGGACAAAAAAGGGGGCTCTGGCTCTTTTCCGGCCACAATGACTAACGGAACCGCATTTACATCTGATGGTCCACAAATTTGTGAAATGTTTGCGACAACTTTTTCCTCCGCGTTTAGTGATGCAAATGCGACCCATAGTGAACCGGAGTCAGATTTTCTTCATAACATGAAGAATAACAGCCTGCCACTAACGGCACCTGTGATTGATCGCGAGAGCTTATTGAACAAGCTTAAATTGTTAGATCCTCGTAAAGGCGCTGGCCCCGATGGTATTCCGCCATTATTTATTTATAAGTGTGCCCCCGCTTTGGTATCACCTTTGACACTGATCTTTAACAAATCTCTAAGCTTAGGTATTTTCCCTGACCTATGGAAAAAAGCAAAGGTTATCCCAATTTTCAAGAGTGATGAAAAGAACAACGTCAAAAATTATAGACCTATCTCTATCTTATCAACGTTTGCCAAGGTTTTCGAATCCTTGGTTTGTCCATATCTTCAGGCACATTTAAAACTCTATTTGAGCTATTCTCAGCATGGTTTCGTAGGTTCTAGGTCTACTTGCACTAATCTAGCGACTTTTACAGAAATGCTATCGGATGCCATCGACTGCGGCAAGCAGATTGACGTGATTTACACAGACTTTAGCAAAGCCTTTGACCGCGTGCCTCACCATATACTACTATCGAAGTTATCTGCGTATGGAATCACCGGTACACTGTACAACTGGCTAAAGTCTTATCTTGAAAATCGTTCCTTCTTTGTTGCGGTTAATGGTTTCCAATCTGGGACCTACGAAACATCGTCTGGGGTTCCCCAAGGCTCACATGTTGGTCCGGTTCTATTTAATGTTTTCGTTAACGATATTCCGCACTGCCTAATATTCTCAGAGTGTTATTTGTATGCAGACGACCTTAAATTCTCTAGGATAATCGAAGCTGAAAACGATAGAACCTTAATGCGAGAAGAGACGATAGAACCTTAATAGAGACCTTGACTCGTTAGTTCAATGGTGTAACGATAACGGAATGAGCTTAAACTTAAAAAAGTGCTACCACGTGAAATACACCCGGAAAAAGAAATTGACGGCTAGTAAATATCATGTGGGCCCTAACATTATCCAAGAGGTGGATCAAATAAGGGACTTAGGAGTGGTTTTTGACAATGCCTTGACTTTTGTACCTCATGTGGAGGGCGTCATCAAAAAGGCTTCTAGAATGCTGGGATTTGTTGTAAGGAATGTTGCTGGTTTTAAGCGCAGTCGGACAAAGATCTTGTTGTACAACTGTATCGTTCGTAGTATCTTAGAATACTGCAGTACAGTTTGGAGACCTCATTACTCCACGCACATCCTTCGACTGGAGCGAATACAGAAGAGATTCCTCTGGCATCTGGCCTATGCCAGCGGTAATGTAAAAAAGATACGATCATACGAATCCCGACTATCTTATTTTAAGATGGTCTCTTTGGAGAAACGTAGAACAATAATTGATTCTAGGTTCGTATACAAGCTACTTCGTTGCAAAATTGATTGTCCCATATTACTATCTAAGTTTCAGTTTCGGGCTCCTGCTAGACTCCCTCGTGCTCCTATTACTCCTCTACACCCTCCACTCCGCAGAACAATACTTGGTGCAAACTCTATCGTTCCTCGTCTTTGCAAATTGATAAATAGCTCCAGCGATCTGGTTGACGTGCACTTTGATTCATATGCCAAGTTCCATAGAACAACTACTAGTAATATTTAATTTTACTTTTTTTTTTGTTTTGTTGTGTCTCTGTCTGTTTTGTCCTTTTGAATATCATTTTTACTGTTTATTTTTAGATATTTTGTTCCATCATTTAATGTTAATTTAAACTTTAATTTTATTATATTAATATATTAGTTTAGTGCTTGTGGCACACCTAACATGTTTATGGGTTATGCGGTGCTAACCTGTAAGAAATTGTTACACTAGCCCTAGCTTATGATACATATTACATTAACTATTTACAGTGTAAACAATTGTTGGTTGGCCAATAAAGGAAAATAAAAATAAAAAAATAAACTCATTCTTTAATAACATACCAACCAAAAACATTTATATGTCATGTTTGCATGTGAATATAAGATCGATGCTCAAAAACTTCGCCAAACTAATCCAAATAATTGATAGCTCACTTCTGTCAATTGAATTACTTATTGTAACAGAAGCTGGTATCTCTGACGAAATATCAAGTCTGTTCCAGATTCCTGGGTATAGAATGTACACACAGCTACGCGCTAATCGGAAAGGAGGCGGAATAATCATTTATGTTAAAAACTATCTTAAATTCACTCAGAAAGTAGTTAAAACACATACGTTTGAATGTCTTGGTGGCACTATAAAAACTTTGCACAATGAAGCAATATTTGTGTGTGCAATCTACAGACCGCCGCGGTCTAGCAAAACTTTGTTTATTAGGGAACTGGAAAATACTATAGGTAGTTATTCGTCTAGCACTATCAATATTATAATTGGTGACATGAACATCGATCTTAAAACACAAACACCAACCAAAACCAAGTACTTGGATATGCTGTCCGCGTGTGGGTTAACGTGTGCGATATCGGACTATACTCGTATCGAAAAGCGAAACAATCAAATTACTAAATCCGGTATAGATCATATTTTTACCCGTTCGCACACGTTAACACCTTACGCGGCTGCACTTGACACTGTTCTGGCCGATCACCGTGCTACTGTCGTTTGTTCGCTGCAAGCGTAACCATATATGTTCTTGACAAAAATATTATGTATGACGTCCTAAAAAATACAAAATGGGAAGAAACTAACAGTTTTACTACATCGGACTCGATTCATAATTATATAAAAAATGCTTTTAGCAATGCTGTAGAAAAATCAAAACGTGTAGTTAAATTCAAAAACAAAATTAGGAAAAATCATCCCTGGATCAGTTATAATATTGTAAAATTATGTGAGATACGAGACAAATGCTTTAACTCATGGAGAAAAGATCCAAATAACAATGTTCTAAGGTTGGAGTATAATCGGCTACGCAATAAAGCTCATAAAACAATTGAATTCTATAGGAATAAATATTATAAAGGTCAAATTAAATCAAACTATAGTGATCCGAAAAAGCTCTGGGAATTAATAAATTCAATATGTGGCAGATTAAAACAATCCATTGATGAGTTCATCCTAGATGCTTTTAGTACACAAAATCTATCATCCGATGAAATATCAAATAATTTCGCTAATTGTTTTGATAAATCAGTTAAAGAAATTTTGCCAAATTGTACCTTTCCTCTTCTTACTAATCACGTATACAAGCCGGCTGACGTCAGTATGAGGTTCCAAAAGGCTACACCTCATAGTATTCAGAAACTTATTACGTCTCTTAATAACAGAAAAGCTCCTGGATTAGACAAAATCGGTGTAGTAGACATCCAAGGTATAAGTGATAAGATTTCTTCTACTATTGCTAACCTTATAAATGTCAGCATGGAAACTGGACAGTACCCAGACGAATTAAAAATAGGGTGCGTGAGACCTGTGTTCAAGAAAGGCAAAAGAAACAACGAAAGTAACTACAGACCTATTACTTTGCTATCATCAATAGACAAGATTGTAGAAAAATTCATTTGTAACCAAATTTATGATTTTTACGGGAAAAATTCCATCATCAGCGAGTCTCAGTACGGGTTTCAGCCGAAAAAAAGTACAACTTCACTTCTCACCAAATTTACTGACCAGATTAACACTGCACTTAATACAAGGAATCATGTCCTTGTTCTCTTTATCGACTTTTCGCGTGCATTTGACACCTTGGATCACAGCAAATTGCTGAAAAAACTGGAGGATTCTGGTCTAAGAGGTCCCATTTACGCTTGGTGTGTAGATTACCTAAAAAATAGAAAATATCGGGTTCAAATCGATAATGAGCTCAGTGACACTGTTACAGTAACCCATGGAACTGCACAGGGGTCAGTGAGTGGCCCGTTGCATTTTATAACCTACGTGAACGATATGGGCACAATATTTCAAAACTGTACGTCGTATCAGTTTGCTGATGATACCTGTCTCTTTATATCAGGCAAAAATGTTGATGAAATCAGTCTACTTCTTCAGCACGACTTTGATAGGTTGAATATGTGGTGTCATGATGTAGGACTCGTGCTTAACTCCCAAAAAACGAAGCTCATGCATATAAAATCAACCTATCTGAAATCTAACTCTCAAGAACCAGTCCTGGTAGCCCACGATCACGATTGTCTACACGCCGGTCCGGTAATTTGTAAATCTAATTGTCCAACTATAGAACTAGTGGATACACACATGTACCTGGGGCTATTAATTGATAGTAATTTTAACTGGGGCCCGCACATAGCGCGAGTATGCGATAAGTTACGTGCAGTGCTAGCCAAATTCCATGTTTTAAAAAACCGCTTACCTTTGAAAACCAAACTTTTGTTGTACAATGCAATGTTTGACTCAATTGTATCGTACGGCCTGTCCAGCTACGGTCGCACCTACAAATCTTACTTGGACAAAATTTACTCATTGCAGCTCAGAATGCTCAAAGTAATTGTATCACCAAAAACCAGATCCGGATTTACAAACGACTTCGAAATTTTCAAGTACTGCAATACTCTTCCAATCGATCGTAAAGTTACATTCAGCCTTTTAAAGGAACAATTTTTCAACAAAATAATCCAACGTGAATTAGATCACTCTGTATACTCACGTCGAGCCGCGCAAAATAAGTTGGTTACTATCCCAGCTAAGAATTGCTACGGCGAACGAACGAGCGCCTACCTGATCCCGCGATTGATTAATTCCTTACCTACCGACATTCGAAATATTATTACTATAAAAAATATAAAACACAAATTGAAAACATACTTTCTAACTCTTCCCGAGTCGTAAATTAATAATGGTCGATATCGCATAACCTGTAGATATTGTTATTATTTAATGTAACTATGTTGTTTTTAATGCAGATTTCATTATAAATTACCCATATCCAAATAAACTTGTATGCTGTACCATAGTGTTGAGGAGGCTGTCGGCGCGGAAGTGGTGTGTCTTTTCCAGGCACAATTCAAAACCAATTGTTCTTGGAAGGGTTACAGCGCTTTTGCGCTGATAGCCTCAATTATGATACCCTAAAGGTATCGCGTTGTTCTGGGTGTCGCACCTACTGGTAGATATTTTTTATTGGTTTGTGGATTCCTATATCCGAAAACGGAATGCAATCTTTTTGTCTCTTGTTTTTCGTTTAAGAATTTCGGCTTTGTGTTTTTGCTTGGGACAGCGTTGCCTTTATGGTGCCATCTAATTGTTAAGTTTAATGTAACATGAGTCCTTTTTTATTATTTAAATTTCTTTTAGTAGTAAGTATAGCATGAGAATAAACTGTATGTGTCACGCACAAACTCCAGAAGTTTATGTGACACTATAATTATAACAAACTGTAATATAACCACTGTTTGATAAATAAATAAAAAAAAAAAAAAAAAGTAAATTGTACAGATTTCAAATAAACGAAAATAAATTGTTTTTGACTACCTTATTTAGTTGAGATCAAAGTCATAGAACAAATGTTATTCAGGGTGATGATACGAAGTCCAGATTAAGAGGTTTCGGGTATTTTTTCAATTTCCCTGTGTACTGAGAGTGCACGCTCAGCGTTTGTGGGGGTTGGTACGTTTCGATCATGGCATCCGCGTCGTACGATATTATTGATAATTAAGTATTTAGAAGAAAATTAATGGCTAAAATATAGTTCTGAAACAAGACAATGTCCTAGTGACATTGTGAAGCAAAGGAAACTGTTTGGAGAGTTTTACCTCCACACTCTTGCTTTAACTATTCTGTTTTATATAAAGAATGCGAAGATAACAATATGTTTCAGGATATTTTGAATTTGTATAATAAGATTATTTCTTCGAACGACATCCTTTAGCAACTCTCATATTACCGCAGCACCACACAAACACCAAATACGTTTGAAATGGCACGCGACGACCCGCTCGACGCAAACCACCCGCTGTTGCCCAAGCTTCGCTCGACCACTACTCAGGATACCACTACGCGTCATCAAATTTGTTTATCACGAACGCCGTCTGTCCTGCCCCGCTGTCTGCACTCAGGCCGTTCACTTAGGTCGCGTACACATAGAACGTGCGTTTTTACAGGATCCTTTTCAACGGATCTGTCTCTATATATCTATCGCTATTCGGAACACTGTTTTGTGTATGAACTCGCTTATACAACTACATACGCCATCAAATAACGGACCTGTACAACGAATTGCTATGTCTACGCGCCCTTATGTCGACTGTCGCGCGGCTCCTGCACAACTTCCACTAGCGTGACATGTGCTCACTCGGCCAATTGTGGATTGTGTGATCTGCAATACCTACACAATGCTATATAATTTTATTAACCCCGCAACATTTGCGTGGTATGCAGCACTGTTAGTTCCATAAAGCACAAAGGATCATGGCAGGATTTGTGCAAAAAAATAAAGATGTTTAGAGATGTGTTTAGAGATGTTGAAATTCCAATTCTTATACTCTTGGGTACCTAAAGAGTGTCTTCAGGCATTTTCAATATTTTTAAAACCCCGAAATAAAAATGGATGTTAAAAGTGAATAGTTAAACGAAAAGCTCATTATTTCAAAACGAAACACCGTTTCGCAGGTTTTACATTGTAATTGCATAGTTTTATGGGAAATAATGTCACAAACAATAATTAATCAACGTACTTTTTCAACTTGGTACCTTTATAAATTGTAATTTGAAGCAGAGCGACATAACATCTATACACCGGCTTCCGCACGCCCACCGAGATAATGATAAACCTAAGAATATTATTGTTAAACTGACTTCGCGTATACTTACTAAGGGATAATATTCTAAGCGCACACCGTTTAAATAAGGGACTCAACACTGAAAAACTGGGCTTATCGGGTACGTCAGTCCCTATATATATGCACGAACATCTCACTCTGAAAAACAAAAAGTTGTTTCGTGATTGCCGAGATGCAGCTAAAGCTAAATAATTATCGGTTTTTATGGGTCAAACACGGTACCATTCTCGTTCGAGAAAAAGAGGGGGCAAAATCATTTGCAATTAGATCTCAAGAAGACGTCGCTAAGATCAAGTCTAGCTCCGTTCCGCAAATCGCGGAATAAATTTGTCAACGGTAAATACGTTAACTGTTTAAATAAAAACATGATAGATTTTAGTGCTATTAGGCTTGTAATGTTGTTATTGTCTTGGTTGTATGCAATCAGCAGATATATAAGTATTTCATTTCCTGTTGTTGTTACTTTAAGATATAGGGAAGGGACCAATTCGTTTGTCTGCATTAATTTATTTATAGTAAACTTTAATCGGCGGCTTCAAGTTAAAATTGTAAACTTCGTCACCATAATATTGCAACTCATCTGCTTTGTTCTTATGGCTATAAATATAGGTTAGTTATGTGCATGTTTTTAATGTATTTTGTTACTTAGGCTATAAGTGTTTCGGTATGTATTACATGATAAAACTGTTATACTACTACTGCTTCTCATACAGTCACTGGTGGGTGTTGGAGAGTTTTGTTAATATTTAAGTGTTTATCACAGAATTATGTGCTTTTATGTAACTTCTTGCTACACTTGTTCAAATTAAAATATTATGATTGTTTGTTATTGTCTCAATATTTTCAAACCGTAACGTGTAATGCTGGCCTAATATTCTATTGCAAAATGTACCGTTTCAATGGCGGATAATTTGGTTATTTATTATCAGAATTGTCGAGGGATCCGCACTAAACTGCACATTTTATATATGAATATACTATCAATTTGTTATGATATTATAATACTGACAGAAACCTGGTTAACACCTGAAATATTTGATAATGAGTTCATTGATTCTCGCTATGTAGTACATCGGTGCGACCGAGACCGTACAGCCACTAATAAAAAAGACGGAGGTGGTGTCCTCATAGCGGTGTTGAAGGGGTTGCGCTCGGTAAGGATTGGTCCTCGGCTAGCTCTAGAGGCAAATTTGGAATACGTTCTTCTAAAATTGCCAAGCTCATCTAAGGGAAAGAACCAAATCATAGGGACGGCCTATATATCGCCTAGAACATCCGAATCTGTCTTTATTCAATATTTTGATCTCATGCAACTTTAATTGGCGACATTAATGTTGAACAGTTTTGTCTTTTGGGAGATTACAATCTGCCTGATGTTGATTGGATTCCGTGTAATAACAATGTACCGGGACTTATTTGTAGTGGCAGTTCCTCTACATGTGAAAATCTTGGAGTATTTATGTCATACCATAACGCCTTTCAGTACAATACTGTCATGAATTCGAGTTTTAAATTATTAGACCTGGCCATCAGTAACAATGAATGCTCTGTTTTTCCCCGCACTGACTATTTGCTGCAACTAGACTATCATCACCCACCTTTTTGTGTATTACTACCTACCATATAAATCTTCCCAATCAACCATGACTCGAAAGTCATTGAAAAGGTTCAACTATTTTATGGGTGATTACGAAAAAATTAATGAAGAATTAAGTAAAATCAATTGGAATCAGCAGATTGAGTCCGAAAAATCCGTAGATATAGCATTAAATTCGTTTTATAATATTATTTTCGGCTTAATAAAATCCTATGTTCCACTAGTCAATTCAAAATCTCAGAAATTCCCGATTTGGTTTTCGTCATCTCTGATTCATATATATAAAAACAAGGCTAAGGCTTGGGTTAGATGAAAGACTTATAACAATATCTCTGATTATGAACAATTTTCACTGTATCGAACCAGATTTCATGACCAATGCAACAAATGCTACAAAGAGTACATGGACTCAGTCGAAGATGGTATCCGCAGTAATATTAAAAAAATCTGGAAGTACATTGCTAACCGGAAGGCTTCTACTGGCATCCCCTCTGACATGATATACAAAAACAAAAGCTCCAGCGACCCCTAGGAAATTTGTAACCTTTTTTCTGCCTTCTTTAATTCAGTTTATGAACAACCAACTGCAAGAAATGGATCATCGTGTGGCAATTCCTTTGAGCACGATTCCCTTATTAGTAAGATAGAGCTAAGCATGGAAGAGATACTGGGTGCACTCAAAACTTTAGACCCAACAAAAGGTCCAGGTCCAGATGGGCTCCCAAATAGTTTTCTCAAAGCTACAGCCGAAAATATTTGCATTGTTGGTATTTGCTCATAATTACATGTTTTTATTAGATACTTTTTATATTGTTGTAATGTGTCACTGTTTGTTATCCCAAAGAAATAAAATAAAATAAAAACAAAACTTCGCCATTGTAAACAACGATGCACGTCACTTGTCTGTCTGTTTGACAAATCGGTTAATGTCATTTAATTTTTTTTATACCTAAATACAAAAGGGCAACAAGGTGAAACGAAACACTGTAATTTTCAGTTCGAAATATTTTAATTATGAAGGGGTTTAAAATTATGGTAAGTATATCAATCTACTCCTGGTAATGTATTCTCCGCATTAGAAAATATTTTAAACCCACAAATATTTTTTTTTCACACAAATGATTGTATGGATCTCGCCATGATTCTTGAGAACGAGAATCATTAATTATGTGGTCTATACTCATTGCGCAGCACAGATTCTCAACTTATAATAGAACGTTACTCTTGAGCTCTGTTTTATTATGTTTCTAAATAGATCGAGGTTTCCTGACCGGCGTTCTCTTTGATACGTTATTAAAGCAATTCCACGAAAATATTAGCCTGCAGTGCTATTCTGTTACAATCTCCCTCGTTGAACACCTAGGTGAAGTGAGCTGTCATCCGATTGTGGTGCTTTGTCCCTAGCATTGGGACAGATGACAGCTCACTTCACCTTGGTGTTCACCGAGGAAAATTGTTACAGAATTTAAAAGGTGTATGTGTACACCTTTTAAAAGGAATCAGACATCTGTTTTCTGAATACAAGCAGTGTTCTTATAAAGGTAAGTACCCCAAAGACATTAATAGTGTTAGATCCTTGCATAATTATGAAATTGGCGTTTTATATGAAAAGCCAAACGAAATTAAATAAAATTATATATTGAATCACTCAAAGTATGTACCATTGTTATCTTTAAAAATAAAAGGATAGGTTTTAATATTAATATTTTCTTTTTTATTCTCCACGTTCGCAATTTTGTAGGTAAAAATTGTAGCGGCGAGAAACAATAAAATCAATGGAGGTGGTTTTTTCAAATTTAAATTCAATTATTTTATTTCGGATTTAAAAATCCATATAATGTTAGTACTGTAGAGAGTTAGAGGCTTTATGTAATGAAGGCATAACTATTTAGTCTATGGTTAGAACTTTCTGGATACTTTAGATTATATTTGTATGGTAGAAGTATGGAGTTTCTTGCCCATTCTTCATACGAAACTACCTTTTGGAATGGGCAACTAGAACTAGAATCAACTTTATTTTTTTTTATTATGACGTTCAAAAGTGCCTTTTTAATGGTCTTTATTTGAATGATGTAGAATATAGCTTTGAGATTATGATAAGTCATGTGAGTGAGACTGACCGCTCTACTAAGAGCGAAGGTCGTGTAAATCTTACCCTCGCTAATTATAATAATATAGTCTTCTGAAAGTCATTAATACCTTTCATTTAACGTATCCTAGATCCGGTACTGTAACGAGTACGTTACAAAGTGTAGCCTAGTCGTTACAGTACTCAGTAATATAACTTATCCTATTGTTAGTATTAAAATTAAATTAACAATAATCAACTCGATCAGTGTGTCTGTAATTTATTATACAACCTATCTATCAGCGCTGACAGCACATAATGCTCAGTTTTGTGACACATATTATCAGCTTATTTACAATATTCTGGAGAAAAATCTATTGGTTTTAAGTTGGTATTACATTATTCAAAATACTTATTTATACAACTTTGTTACTAGAAATGTTGATCCAATAATTTTAGGTATAATTAGATTAATGTTACACTCTATCACTAACGGAATATGGTCCGGTACACATAAACGCCATAAAAAATATAAGCATTACCTACTCACCAAATGTCTGGCGACCTCAGTGACAACAGTGATCTAGCCAAGCAGCGGAGGGAACCATTGGCGGAGCTAGTAAAAGTATGCGAGTCTTCCGGCAAGAGTTCTGTATCAATGCAAGACCAAGATTGATAATAATAATAATAATATATTTATTTGCAATTAAATACACACAGAAAAACACAAGCATTACATAGAAGACTATTTAGATGCTAGTTTAGTTGAACTCTGGTACCCAAATTAAGATCTAACTTGTGTTAAGGGTACCAGGGCCCTCGCTCTTATTAACACAATTTATATTAGCTTCTAAACGGAACGTGTTCCCGTGAGTGAAGTTGTACACATATAATTAACTGTTTGCATTGTAAAGAGAGAAAAGGAATAAAAACAAACTAAATCACAAAAATTTCGTAAAAAGATAAATGTGTGAGTAAGTATGTAGTATGTAGGAGTGTGTAATGTGACTGTGTGTGTAAGTATGTGGTATGTAGGAATGTGTAATGTGACTGTGTGTGTAAGTGGTGTGTGTGTGTTGTGTGTATGTATAATTATGTGTGTAAGCGATGAGTGTACATGATTGAAGTGTATGCTAATGTAGGGTAAAGGTTCCCATTACAGTGTTGATAATTTAAGCAGGTTCTCAGTTTCATCGTATGGTTTATTGAGAAGCCAGTTTGAGACCTTTCTTTTACATTCGAATTTAGTGGGTGGATAGATATTGCAATATTTATTTATTTTGTTATATATGTGACCTCCAATCACATTGTAGTGCCGTGCAGCCAGAGAGCTACGATACCGCTGGGTTTGACAAACTACGTATGAGCGGCGCTTTGTTGTTATAGCGTTGTCGTATTCAAGAGTGCTATGCTTTCTCAAAACGGTTCCCAGAACAAAAAGTTGTCTCACAGATAAAATTTGTCAATCATCCATAAGCTGTACTGTCGGATACCTGAAGGGTTTAAAGGACCTTAAGCACAGCCCTCTGTGCTCGCTCTAGAGGTAGCAAGAGGGTTTTCCCAGTACCTCCCCACACGGTTATACAATAAGTCAGTATAGACTGACATAAGGCACAGTATACCATCCTAAGAGTATTAAATTCAAGAGAATAGCGAAGTTTCTTGAAGATGTAGATCGTCTTACGAACTCGAGCGATAAGAATCGTTATATGATTTTTCCAGCTGATGAATGGATCAATATATACTCCAAGGTATTTTACTTCGGTGGACCTGGTTAAAATAGGACAATCACAGGGTGAAGCGGAGACATTTGGAGTACTTGGGTCGCAAGTATGGGCTTTGAGAGCTATGTGTTCATTAGGAGGTTGAGAGGAAGATGTCAGCGAGAAGGTCAAATAGGTAGTTTTACTTGGATTAAGGGTTAAGAGATTTCCCGACAACCACTGCGTAACTTGCCTTAGAGCTTGTTCGGCTCTGGTAATAGCCTCAGACCAGCTCTTGCCATGGATGAGTAACGCTGTGTCATCAGCGTAGGAAAAAATGACGCAGTTAGAAAGGGAGAGTAAGCATAGGGAGTTAATATAGAGGAGGAAGAGAGTGGGACCCAGGATCGAGCCTTGTGGTACCCCAAAGTTTATAGAAACAGTTTCACTTACAAATGAATCGATCTGAACAAACTGTGTTCTATCAAAGAGATAACCATTGAAAATTTGAAGGGCATATCCACGGATTCCCATCCTTTCCATCTTTAACAAAAGCCGAGAAACAGAGACAGTGTCAAAAGCTTTTGGAAGATCCAGGAAAATGCCGAGACACATTTTTGTTTTTGATCAAGGAAACCAACTACTTGATCGATAAGAGAGCCCACAGCATTTTCCGTGGATTTACCCTCCCTAAAGCCAAATTGGTTTGGCGCCAAGATGTTATTACTCTTGAGAAAGTTTTGTAGTCTATTATTGATTAATTTCTCAAGGACCTTTGATAATGATGATATGTACAGGTTAATCAGTGAGCATGATTGTACACACTAAATATTAGCAAAGACCGCTTGCGCTGCGCTATCTTGATACACACGATACGATCACTAGCACAATTTATAACCGATACTGACTGTTATATCTTTGGAGGATTTACTGGTGCCAATTTAAAGTCCCGAATAACTTAGATTACATTTATTCGTGGTAAAAAATATTGCGTACAGATCGCCGGTCGAGGATGGAATGAATCTCCCAATGATGAAGTGTCCTAGCGAGAGGGAAAGAGGGTCCGTTAGGACTGAATGAGAGGGGGCACAGGGAACGGCTATTCAGGATAGCCTCCACTTGTGCAAACAAAGTTGAAATTTCCTCAAACGTGAGGTGGCTGTCGCCGATAACCCGTCTTAAAAAGTATTTTGCCGATTTTACCCCGGCTTCCCATATGCCGCCGAAATGAGGAGCGTAAGCAGGAATGAAGTTAAATTTAATTGACTGCTGACTTGCAAAATCAGACAAAGATTCACAATTCTCTTTTAGGAATGCACTTATTTCCTTCGCAGCGGCAACAAAATTTGTTCCGTTATCACTGAATATTTCCGCTGGTTTGCCGCGACGAGCTATGAACTTACACAGATTGCTAACAGCTTCTAGATGAATGCATTTATAACGCAAACAGACGAAGAGACATAGATAGCATTTAACTACACGTCTGGCGCGCCCCCTATGATTTATAATATAAAATGGGCCAGCAAAGTCCAAGCCAACGGATATAAAAAGATAGTTAGGTGTTATGCGCTGTGAGGGTAAATTACCCATTTTAGGTTGTAAAGTTACACCTGGCAGTCGTCTGCATCGTACACAGTTATTAACAGTGCTCCTCGCAAGATGCCTGCCATCGACTGGTCATACTGTTTCTCTCACAGTAGCTAGCAACAGTTGTGGGCCGGCGTGCATATTTGCTAAATGTTCCCTTATAAAATATAGTTTTGTCAATCTTTGCGATGCATGAAGCAATATGGGGTATTTTCTTTCGGAAAAATGTTCTGACGCATCAATTCTTCCGCCGACGCGAATTAATTTCTGTTCATCTAAGAACGGCGACAATGATAATATTTTACTGTTATTATTTAAAGATCTACCTTTCACTAATGCATCGTATTCTATAGAGAACGTCTGACCTTGAGCGATAATGTATAACGTGTTGAATGACTCACGTAGCTCAATAACAGACAATACACCCGCACGTTTATTATGCTTGTTTTAATATTAAAAATGAATCGCCGCACATATACAAACGATCTCTGTAATTTGGTTATCTATACATATAATAAAACAGTAACAAAACTGTGTCTGTACATTGAATATCTATACATATAATAAAACAGTAACAAAACTGTGTCTGTACATTGAATATATTAAAAAAAAAAATATTGAAGGGGGTTTAGGAACAGTAATAGAGCACGAATCCAAAAATAAAAATCTGTCTGTTTGTCTGTTTGTTTGTACACGCTAATCTTCGGAACTACTGGGCGGATTTGAACGATTTTTCTTTTGTTGTATAGGTATTAAGTCTGGGCAACATATAGGCTATAATTTATCTTGGAAACTTGAACACCTGATGCAGAACCGCAACAGGCCAGCTAAACTATAAGAGATACAAAAATGGTACCATAGCGAAAATTGTTCCACGTGATGAGCACTTTCTGCTGAGAGAACAAATTTGAAGATCTGGAACACCTGATGTGGAACTCCAAGAGCCCAGCTACATCATAACAAATATAGGAATGACGTCTTAGCAAAAGTTGTCCAGTCTGATGGGCATTCCCTGTTGACTTATAAAAATCGAAGATCAGAAACATCTGATGTGAAAATCATAGCTAATAACTAAAATAAAAGCTATCACTAATTTCACTGTATCTTATAAAATAACATAAGCTGGGAGTACCTCCACGCGGTGAAGGCAGTAACAGTTTAGGACTGATTTTTGATGACGATGGTATATCATTGAAAATTTGACTCTACTGGCCAAAATTACCATTTTTTTTTATTTTTCGAATAAATATATGACTTCGGGCTTATGTTATTTGGGTGTTTAATTTCCTTTTTCCATTTATCTTCGTGACACGGTAGCCTACCCGGTAACGCAGGGGAGCAGTCACTTAGATTTTAATTGATCAGGTATCTTCTTTACATTAAAACTATAACCATGCCTAGAAAGAGGTCAAATCTTTCCCAATGTTCCAAAGGAGCTAAACGATTGAGGATCATAAGATCCCAAGAATCTACCGACGAACGTCAGGAGAGACTTGATGCTGTTCGAGAACATCAGGCTGCAACTCGCTCCATGGAAACCTCTTCTGATCGCGAAGCACGCCTGCGTTCTCAGCGTATTTACGCATCTACATCCAGGTCTCTAGAGACCAGTGAAGAACATGATGCGCGACTGACCGCTGATCGTGAACGTCATACATTGTCTCGCGAGTCGGAGACGTTCACGGATAGAGAATTGCGCTTGAGTTCTCAGCGTATCTACGCATCTGCTGCGGAACGTGATGCGCGACTGTCCGCTGATCGTGAGCGACATGCATTGTCTCGCGAATCGGAAACGTTTACCGATACAGAATCACGCTTGAGTTCTCAGCGTATTCGCACATCTACTAACAGGTCTTTTGAACCGAATGATGAACGTGATGCACGACTAACTGTTGATCGAGATTATCATACACTAGCAACCCGACCCAGCTTCGCATTGGCCTATAGCCTTCCTCGGTAAATGGACTATCCAACACAAAAAGATTTTTTTAATTCGAACCAGTAGATCCTGAGATTAGCGCGTTCAACCAAACAAACAAACAAACTTCAGCTTTATAATATTATAGTATAGATTGTCCCGAACACGCACACAACAAAATATTCATAATCAGTTAGAAAGTGAGAGAAAAAGAATTGCTGGAGTACGGCATGAAGAGACAGCAGAAGAGCGCAACGAACGTTTGAATTCTGATCGACTTCGACATTCTCTGAACAGAATGTCGATATCATCTGAAGAATTGGATGTGTCTCAAGATATAGCCGTAGGTCATGGCGACCTTCCTTGGATTGGTAAGGAACGGAGTTCATTTACGTATACTCCTATGATTGACTACGCCACATATTCCGCCATCGTAGGTATGATTCAAAATTGTACTTTTTGAACGTCTCGAATCATCTCGCGCATCCTGTTGTTTTCCCGTCCCCGGGCTCTTAGAATTTGACATCAGACGTTTCAAATCTTCGATTTTGCCGACCCCGTTGTCGCTGGCATAAGCAACAGGATCCGCGTACGAAGTCGCGGGCAGAAGCTAGTGGAGGAATATTAATCAAAATCAATAACTGTTACGTTAATTATTAGCGAATGTACTTTTAGTTCTGGTACAACTACCGAGTCGTTAACGTTCAACTTAGGCCACTCAGGCTCATCCTTTAATAAAAAACCAGGACCTGTCCACCACAGGGTCAATGAAACCAAACGTTTAGCATCTAGGTACTCCCCTTGATATTAATCAATCCGCGGGGTTGCAATCCATCGGAACATATCGCCATGCTGAAGTTGATGTTAATTCTTTAATTTCTATAATACGGTTGGCTACAAACGCCTTTAGTTTATTAACATCGCTACGAATCCAACATATTACTTTATTTAATTTTTTATTTTATTTTATTTGGGAAAACAAACAGTTATAGGTATACTAAAATCTCATACTAAGTTATAAATATAAATGTATAACCTACGACATTTTCCACAACATATTAAAAGTAATATCTAATTGTGCGCTATTCTAAGCTGTTAATTCAGAGAAAGTAGTTAATAGTAAACATAAACATGGACAGGCATGCAAACAACAGAGAAAGAAAAAAAAAAGAGGGAGAGAGAATTAGTAAATATTAACTCACTATAATAATTAATCCAAAAGTTTGTAGACGAGATTTTTAAATTTTTGAGCAGAGACCTTTGTCTCTGCTCAAAAAAAAAATCTCGTCTACAAACTTTTCACGACTTTTACAGGATCTTTGAAAGCATCGACTTCTTTAAGTCGATGCTTTCAAAGATCCTGTTGTATTGATTGGTAAGGCGGCGAAGGGGTGCTCGCAAGTTTGCATTTGTACGACAAGAACTTACTGCAAATAAAGGTCTTGCACGCACCCCACGGCATATCGTTGTTCTTGGTACGACATAACTGATTTTGGGGTACACTACATAAATACGAAAAACTTTATTCCGAAAGTCAGAAATACGAATTTAAAAATACTGATTTTCATAATTCCGAATGGTTCAAAATTCCTAATATGGCAACTCCGATTTAACATTCATCCTATTTTTATAATACTAAAATTTCAAAATTCCAAACGTTTATAATTACTATTCTCAAAATACCGAGTTTCAAAAGATCGAATAACAAAAAGTCCGACATAATGAAAATTCGAAACATCAAAAATACGAATTCCAATTATTAAAATTCCGATTATCTTTATCGTTATCGTGCAATCGTTTATCGTGCAAGCAAGCAAGCAGCGTGCAAGCAAGCATGCAGCATGCAAGCAAGCAAGCATCATGCAAGCAAGCATGCATCATGCAAGCGAGCATGCAACATGCAAGCGAGCATGCAACATGCAAGCGAACATGCAACATGCAGCAGGCATGGTTTCTGTCACGGCTACGGCGTTGCGGGGCTCCGGCGGTACCACGCAAGCTTATCGTCGCAGATGGTATTCACGTACACCACCGCAGCTTCGCCAGCCAGCCAGGCTTCGGCCAGTTACTGGCCGCAGCCTCAGCCGCGGCGGCGGGCGTTAAAACCACCTGCTCCTCAGCTCGCTGGCCGCCTCGCCCCTCCGCGCCTACGCGAATTTAAATTACACTCTAGGGGTAGGGCAGACAAGACTACGTGGAGTCGGTTTCGCAGCAATTCGTTTCTGTCATTAGCTTTTGTAGCACAACATATTGACTTTTTAAAATTATTTTTGTTGTCTTTCTTATTATACCTATATATTTTTGTTGAAATAAATTCCATGGAAAAATACACCGAATAAACAATATTCGTTAAAAAGTAATTCTACTGTTTGATAAGTCTGTTAAACAAAAAAATGTGATTAAAAATTCTTTGAATTGGGTTTCTGTGAAATATGTTTCATTCAAGTAAATAGTCTTTGAAACAATAATAGTCGAAATAAAAATACAAGAACCAAATATTATATGAAACATTTTCTGGGAAACGAAATTCTATGAAATTTCTGTCTGCGAAACAAGGGGACACCATTTTGAATATATATGCGTAGCTGAATTGAATCAGAATCCTAATTTTAACAGTTTATTCGAAGTATTGAAATTCGGAATTTCGTTTTTCGGACCGAGAACCCATCGAGCATTTGATTCTTCGAACATAATGAAAATCGGAAAACAAACAAATCGGATTTACGACGTTCGGTAAAATAACTTTCGTGATTTTAAGTAATAGAGATTATAATTTTTAGTTATTATGAAATTCGGGCTTTTGAAAATCGGAATATCGAAATTCGGAATAAAATATTTCGGAATATTTAGGTGTTCCCCTGATTTTGTTGCGAATATCGATACAATCATTGTTAAGTACGTGAACAGTACAAAGGATATTGATCAACTAACAGGTGTTTATTAATCGTAACTGAATAATCAGCACACAGACGTAACGAGCCGTCGCGCTTTAACACTGGCATTACGGGTGCACCGGGGCTTACCAAACGATCTATCCCTTTACCTATTTTTTCACGTAAGGCAAAAGCTACGGGCCGTGGTTTGAAAAAAATTGGCTTGGCATCTGTCATCAAATTTAATTTAATTTTACATTTGTTGCTCATCCGAAAAAACACTAGGGTACTTACTTACTTTTAACTGTTTAGTTATATCTGTCAAATGATCACAATAATTTACTGGCAGGTGGAGGGCCACCGTCGCGAATTATGTGTACATCTAATGTATGTGTATTGCCTGTATAAGTGAAAGGCAACCGTACGACTCCAATGCACTCGATCTTATTTCCAGTATATGTAAACAAACGCTTACTAGTCTTGGACAATGGCACATCACAGAAAAAAATTAAATAGGTTTTTTCGGCAATTGCAGTAACAGCTGAGCCACTATCCATCTGAAACTTAATTTGGACTCCTCGGACATTTACTGTTTCGGTCATTGGTTCTCCGTTATAATTACAAATATTTTAAAACTCACCGTCATCGCCGTTATTGCACAGATCAAACAAGAACACTGTTTCCAATATAATTCGTCTAGATTTTAAACTTTGCAGATTATACTTCTTCAATAGGTCCGTGTAAGATGCATTAGTACGATAGCAACGGAAAAGCATGGCCTTTAAAAATTTTCTTTGCACTTTTTCGATCATGTCAGAATATTTACCATATTAAATTAAGCTGTTCCGGTATGGAGTCCCCACGACTCCATACCGGAACAGCATACTCTAACTAACTGAGAGCGAACCAACTATTTATATAGATACAAATAGGTATAAGATCGGGTAAATACTGTGGCCGTTCTCATAATAAAACCGAACATACGGAAGACATTATTGACAATTTTGTTGATATGGGAATCTAAGTGAAGCTTGTCATCCAACAGAATTCCAAGATCACGGACGATGGTTTCTCTTTTTTGACTTTCATTATTTAAGGAGAATGGATATAAAATGTTATTTTTATTTTTGGTGAAACTAATGACGCAACACTTGGCCACACTAAGTTTAAGTGTATTGCGTGTACAGTATGCCGAAAATTCGTCTAAATCTTGCTGTAAAAGAGAGCAATCACAATTTAGTTATTATTTATTAATTTATCGGTCGTCGGATCGGCCCGTCTCTGCCGATCCAACTATTAAGGAAGCAATTATTTAAGTGCTCCCAAACCTTTAATGTCCAATGCGCTGAACAACCATCATGTTGAAAGATGACTTCTCGGTCTCTCTGGCGAATACCGGGGCCTCGAATTCAGACGACTTGTCGGTCTCTAGTGAATATCGGCGCCCGGATTCCTCTACAAGCTCTGGAAGATCATTTTGTAGGAATTCCAAATAATTGTTGCCATCCAAATTATCCGGGAAGAAATGGGGCCCAATCAGTGAAACAAGTATCTAGTAAGTATACTTATTTAACTTTTTAAATTTATTTGAATGAATTTCTCGAACGAGGAATATGCAGACATCGTTTTTATGTATTATGGCAGAGCAGACGGCAATGGATCGTTAGCACGACGGATGTACCAAGAACATTATCCTAATCGTAGAGTACCGAATGTGAGGGTAACTCCCCGTCAATCCAGGTAGACATGATAACAACATCGAAGAAGATATTATCTTGGCGGCATTTCAAGCTGATCCACATACCAGCACTAGAAAAATAGCTCGAAATTAAAACTAAACATAGGATTGGGCCCCATTTCTTACCGGACAATTTGTATGGCTAGATTCACCATACAAATTATCCGATATTCGCTAGAGACCGGCAAGTCGTCTGAATCCGAGGCCCCCATATTCGCTAGAGACTAGTAGAGACCGAGAAGTCATCTTTCAACAAGATGGTTGTTCAGCGCATTGGACATTAAATGTATGGGAGTACTTAAATAATTGCTTCCTTAACAGTTGGATCGGCAGAGACGGGCTAATCTCTTGACCCGCCCGGTCACCCGACATGACTCCACTTGACTTTTACGTGTGGGGTCGGGACAAGGAAGTTTATACGAATGTGGAAATAAACAGGAAAGAAGAACTGATTGAGAGAATTAATTCAGCGTTTGAAACGATGAAACTGTAGATGAAGTTAAAAATAACAACAACAGAAGTGTGAAGACAGGCCCGTGTTGGTGTTAAATATTGCGGCGAACATTGTGAACACGAATAATAAATGATTTTAATTATAATTTTCTTTTAAATAATTCGCCAAAAAAATTAACTTTTCTCCCTCAATTTGGTGTGTAGGTCCTAATTTCAATAATTGGTGAGCTATCCGCGTAGTTGATACCTCAAAAGAAAGAACAATAACCAGACGTGTTTGTTAAAATGTTTGAACAAAAAAAGCACCATTCCTGATTTTTTTTCATGCCATCTAAAAACAGATTTCTGAAATCTTCAAAAATGTCTTTGACTTTAAATGTCTATAAAAAAATTGTCTTATCACACAAATCCCCAAATTATGTTTTATTAGATTGATTACGCATTATGTTAACCAAATAAAATAAAAAATAAATGACATATCTTTCAAATTGGTCATAATTTGCAACTAACTGCAATATTTTGGGTGTTATCATAAAAAAACATTAAAATTTTGCTAAAAAAAATTAGTCCCACTTCGGCTAAGACAAGTTCAGTTCAAATTGTTGTAAATAGTCTATACTAGCTCCGCTTTATGGCTTTGCATCGCTCTACCATACTGCGGGACTCCGGAAGTAACATCTACAGTGGCAGAGCAAAAACCATTTAACACAACTCTTTGTGTTCTATTGCAAACATATGAATAGAACCATCTTAAAAGGTCCCCACGTATCCCATTAAACGCAATTTTCTGCAAAAGCAGTTCATGGTCAACCTTGTCAAAGGCTTTCTTGAAATCAGTATATACGGTATCAACTTGAACACGGGCATCTAAATTGTTAAACAAATCATCTGAAAAAGTCACCAGGTTCGTCACGGTTGATCTCCTTTTGACGAAACCATGTTGTTGTGGTAATAAAACTTTGTAAAGTACAGGGTAAACTTTGTCGTGTACTAATCTCTCGAAAACCTTTGACAAAGTTGACAATATTGATATTGGTCGATAGTTCTCAATATCATGCTTCGGTCCAGACTTGTAGGCTGAGGTTATATTAGCAAGTTTCCAAGCTTGTGGAAATATCCCCTGTAAAATAGATAAAAAACGTATCTTCCCAATTTATTTCTATTAAATCTTGATTAATATTGTCGTAATTTGCTTTAAAATAATTATATTTTGTGATTGTCTTGCGAACCATAGTATTATTGGGTAATGAAACAGATATCAATCCACAAAATGGTGGATGATGGTTATCTAACTGCAGTAGATAATCCGTGGGCGAGTATGTGGTGCAGTCGTCATTACTAATGACCAAATCCAGTATTCTCCCATTCAGATTCCTTGCATTGTTAAATTGGTGAGCGTTGAAAAAGGACATAAACTGACCTAAGTGAATACATATAGGAGAATTGCCTGTACAAATCTGAGCAGTTTGAGAGGTACCTGCGGTGCACGAAACCCAGTCAATTTCGGGTAAATTATAGTCTCCTAACAGGTAAAAATGTTCAGAATTATTATGTCCAAGTAGGGATTGTAATAAATCGAAATATTCAACATATATACTTTCAGACGTTTTGGGCGGTATATAAACTGCAGCAATTATTAAAATACCCCCACGAACCGAGCATGGCAACTGTATTATTATGTGCTCAATATGCGTATGTACAGAGGAAAATGGAAGTAACCTCACAGAGCGGAGTCCTTTTAACACGGCGACGAGAACTCCACGAGAACTCCACTTCCGTCTTTCCTTTTGGTGGCAGCGCGATATCTGTCACATCGGTGTACAGTGTAACGCTCATCAATGAACTCGCTGTCAGCTCGGGCGTCAGCCAAGTCTCGGTCAAGATTATTACGTCATAAGCATTAGCAAGGATATTCTTAAATAGTGTGTTTAGTTTCGTACGGAGTCCCCTACAATTTTGGTAATATATTATTAAATTATCTGTCATTGTAACGTTGACCTATCCAGAATAAAATTGTGCCAGCATTATCCATTGTAAATATTAAAATCAATAATAGTATTGTAGTCATAAGATACTTATTAAAGATCAAAACAAAATAATATACCTTCCTATGAAGCACGATAAAGCCATGGTATAATGTAAGTTCGCAGTTCAAAAATAATATTACAGAGTTTAGGTAAACATGATCTGATAACACATCAACGCCTAGCAAAAAACACATTGCAATCGTATCAAAGAGATTATTTACTACTAGAATAATTAATTCAATATCAGAAGTTGACTTATTAAATATCAGCACAAAGTAATATGACAGTACACAAAACCGGAAAAACACATGACGCAGTGCATATTTGTAGTTCAAGAACAGTGAGGATCCTTTTTCACAGTCCAGGTAAATAATATTATTATAATGTGTTATGCCACCGACGCCTACCAAAAAAAAGCATAACAATCACATCAAAAAGATTTTTTACTATAATTATCATACGGGCAGAACATAATAGTAAGATTAGGGTTTTACACTCAAACTCATATAGGAATACAACAAGTGTATCTCCCTCCAAAACTAACACTATTATCATATATTCGAATCCATGACAGAAATGTATGCAATAACTAAATACAGTAAAAATGAACAAACAACATAAAGGCATTTGCCATAAACTAACGCTACCATTACGACTGTTGAGTCACACCAGTGCACTAATTTATCTGGCTTGTACCGGAATGGATCTACTACAGATTTGGTGTGTTTAGCCGCGAGCAACGATGCGCACAATGAATTCTAAGCGAGGTACCTTGGTAGTTGGTTTTAACGGCGCGACTTTAGACTTCGCGCACAATAACCTGATTGGCTGATAGGGCTGATTGACTTCATGTGAACACATGCACCATGTTACGCGTGTTTCGAAGAATCGCTAAATAAATGTATCTCAATAAACTTTGGCGATTCACCTAAAACCAATCTAGGTACACCTACTTGTAGAGTATACAAGTACGTTATGCCTTCAGCAAACCTAACCCATTCCTTTCTTAAATACTGAGGGACTGGCTGGTCCCTCTCCAGTTTTTGCTGCCATAACTTTTGCAACAGTATCTTAGGCTTGACAACCACTGGGCTCAATATGCCTAGTGGTAGTGGGTCAAATATTTTAAATGCGTTTGACGTAAATATTTTCATTGTGATTAGCTGATTAAGTATGTGAAAAACCTTTTATAGGAAACTGTAAGGTATCCGAAGAGGGGGACCAGCCCAGCCCTAGCGTACTTGAGGATTCGCTAAAAATTAACTTATCTTGTTCATTCTGATGGTATCTTTAAAAATTTAGGGATAGTTTGTTTTGAACTTTCTATAATTAAAACATCCCGATGCCAATGCGGTAGCGACAGCCCTATGTATATACTTTAGTTGATTTACATTATTTGAGCCTGTAATCAAATCATACACGTAAAAATCCTTATGCATTTAATGAGTTCGTCATCTTGTTCCTGCCCTACCTGCCATAGACAACGTGTACTTAGATAGCTAGCACTCGCTGTCCCGTAGGTCAGGGTATTGAGTGCGAGCGTTTGTATGGGTTGAGGTTCCTCTTCCCTCCACAGAATAAGTTGCAGGTGTCTATCATCTACGTGTACTTGTACTAACACTTGCCGATACATCTTTTCTATGTCTCCGGTGAGTAAGTATTTGTATTGCCGTGAGCGTATTAGAATGGAGCAAAGAGTATTCTGTACATTTGGACCAACCATCAAAATATCATTTAATGAGCAACCAGAAGTGGAGGGAGCCGAACCATCAAACACTACAAGCAGTTTGGTTGATTCGCTTTCCTGCTTTAGAACAGCGTGATGGCACAAGTAGTAACTTGGAGTCAAACTAGTACTATAATCACTGTGTAATACTGACAAATGACCTAGGTCTGCATAGTCTTTAATAAATTGAGTATATTTGTGTTTTAACTGTTTTTCTAAGTTAATAAACCGTTTTTTTAGTTAACTTAAACGGGATGGGACTTTATTGATAATCTGATCTTTAGGGATTCAGTTATAAAGGTGGATTGGCTGCCACAGTCTAATAGAGAACAAACTTTGATCTTTCGCTGATCAAATGGATTCTGTACTTCAACCATGGCAGTCGATAATATAATTTGATTTTTAGATTTATTATTACAGTAGTTTGCTACTAATTCCCCCGGCTCCTCGACCGTGGTGAGTTGACTTGCCACCGTTGGTAGACGGTGCAGCAAGCTATTATGCCCCTCTGTGCACCCAGGCTTTAAACACGACCTGAAGCGACTGTCGCTGACGGTGTGACCCTGTCTTAGACAATTTGTACATAATTTGTATTTAGTCACATCTGCTGTCAACCAATAATAATGAATATTGGACAATCACAGATCCTATGACGCTCGTCACAAATGATACATGTAAAGCCCTTTGGCTGTTTATTATTGTTGATATTGCCTGCAAACGATTTAACCGTATTATGGTGATTGTGGTGACCGTTATTATTATTATTGTTACGATTTTGTTGCTTATTGTTTGCAGATGAACGCTGAGGAGCCGTGGACGTCTTTGAAGCCATAATATTATTAGAATAATTACTACTGCGATTTGTAGACTTGAGTACATTGGCTCGGTCTGTTAAGAACTTGAAGAACTGCTCTAAGTTTGGTGCCTCATTTGCCATATCATAACCAAGTTTGACTATCCAGCTTGTCTGACAGCATGAATATGATTACAGAATCCCAATTATCCGTTGGTTGTCTTAAGCTGACCAAAACGCGCAGATTCTTTGTAATGTGATCAACTAAATATCTCAACAACCGCTCTGACTCGCGTGGAAGCTGCTTCATGCAAAATAAGGCCTTATAATGATGATATCGTAATAATTTAGTATTATTATAACGCTTGCAAAGCAACTTCCATGCTTCAGCGTAAATTTTTGCGGAAACTTCAAGATTATAGAAAGTATTTTTGAGCTTGTAAGAATGAATTTAAGGGGTACACTACATAAATACGAAAAACTTTATTCCGAAAGTCACAAATACGAATTTCAAAATACCGATTTTCATAATTCCGAATAGTTCAAAATTCCTAATATGGCAACTCCGATTTATCATTCATCCTATTTTTATAATACTAAAATTTCAAAATTCCGAACGTTTATAATTACTATTCTCAAAATACCGAGTTTCAAAAGATCGAATAACAAAAAGTCCGACATAATGAAAATTCCGAACATCAAAAATACGAATTCCGATTATTAAAATTCCGATTATTAAAATTCCGATTATTAAAATTCCGATTATCTTTATCGTTATCGTGCAAGCAAGCATGCAGCATGCAAGCAAGCATGCAGCGTGCAAGCAAGCATAATAATATATTTTCGCCCTTATTACGTCTGCGATCATTGTTTGTTTCACATTTTTGAAATTTATATTAATAGGCCTTGCGATCTGTCCACATATTTTGGTGACGTAGTAAAAATATATATTATAGCTGATCGTAATTGCCTTGATTATAGCTACGTCTGACGTATTTAAATATATATTATAGCTACGTCTGTGACGGGCTTTAGGCTTTTTCAGAAACACGTATGTCCTGGAACAAGTTTAGTGAAATTGCCGCGCGTCAATGTTCCTGTGATGTTATCGCGTTCCCACTCACTCGTTTGTTTTCGAGCTTTGCGTTTGTTGAAACAAACAGGTTTTCAATCACGCTCGCGTTGAAGTTCCTTCGATGGGGATGGGCGCTCTTAATGGGTATTTTTTGGTTGTTGGTCATGACTTTTGTTTTTGTGGTATTTGATTCTAAGTCAATTTTTCTTTAACTTACAGTACCTATGTACTTTAGTACTGTTAATTCATTAACCATTTTTTCCAGTTGAGTTGGTGTTTCCGAGAAAAGTATAATGTCGTCTGCAAACCGGAGGTTACTTAATTTACCTTTTAATACCTTTTCTCTTCCAGTTTAGATTTTTGATGATGCTTTGTAGAACAGATATGAAGATTCTCAGCGAGAGAGGGTTGCCCTGTCTAACGCCTCTATATATGTTTATTTCAGGCCCTCGTTTTTCCATTTTTACAAGACTTTTAGATTTTTGACACTATCGGGATTTCATTGACTTTATATCCCATAGTAGCATGTGGAAAGCCCTTTAAAAGTGCGATATACCACTGAAGACTATTGAGCTTATAAAAGACATATATATATATATAACTAGCTGACCCGACAGACGTTGTCCTGTCCTAATCTACCTACTTACCTGCCTATTTACCTACCCTACACCTACTCTACACCTACCCTACACCTACCCTACACCTACCCTACACCTACCCTACACCTACCCTACACCTACCCTACACCTACCCTACACCTACCCTACACCTACCCTACACCTACCCTACACCTACCCTACACCTACCCTACACCTACCCTACACCTACCCTACACCTACCCTACACCTACCCTACACCTACCCTACACCTACCCTACACCTACCCTACACCTACCCTACACCTACCCTACACCTACCCTACACCTACCCTACACCTACCCTACACCTACCCTACACCTACCCTACACCTACCCTACACCTACCCTACACCTACCCTACACCTACCCTACACCTACCCTACACCTACCCTACACCTACCCTACACCTACCCTACACCTACCCTACACCTACCCTACACCTACCCTACACCTACCCTACACCTACCCTACACCTACCCTACACCTACCCTACACCTACCCTACACCTACCCTACACCTACCCTACACCTACCCTACACCTACCCTACACCTACCCTACACCTACCCTACACCTACCCTACCCTACACCTACCCTACACCTACCCTACACCTACCCTACACCTACTCTACACCTACCCTACACCTACCCTACACCTACCCTACACCTACCCTACACCTAGCCTACACCTACCCTACACCTATCCTACACCTACCCTACACCTACCCTACACCTACCCTACACCTACCCTATCTTTCAAGTTGGATCAAACTGCACACGGTTTACAAATTTCATTAAAATCGCTTTAGTAGATTAGGAGTCCATCGCGGACAAACATCGTGACAGGAGATTTATATATATTAGAAGATTATATATTCAAATCTTAAAGGACATTATTATTCATTAATTCAACCCGATGTTTCGGAAAAAGCGTGGTTCGGTAAAGCAAAGTTTGGTTAGATGGAGATCTCTTTTTGAATACGGATTAGACTAGGTCATGTTTGTCTCCAGTCCAGCCCATTGCCATACTTCACAATCATCGACGACCCCATTGGCGAGTGTGGCACGACGTAGGCGATTTAAATCACATTTTTTTCTACTGTCCCTCATATGACCACTTTTCCTTATTATTTTTTTAATTTATGTTTTAAATATTAGCTTCGGATGTATGTATCAGAATCTATGAACTAAATTTTCATCCCTTTCAAAACGTCGGATTGATTTGAAACTTCTCACACTTGTCAAGGACCGATGACAATGCACTGATCTGATGATGGAGCCGAAAGATAGGCACTGGTACAGACAGCGTCATCAACTGCTAACCCCCCGCGCGTTGAAATTTCTTCGCATAGGAGGTTAGCAGTTGATGACGCTGTCTGTACTCCATAACGGAACAACATATTCTACTCGTGTTTGGGTTTGTTAGAACTGTCTTGAGATGCACTTTGACCATGATTAGTTTTTAAGGTCTGATGATAAAACCGGAAGATACGCACTGGTACTCTATAACGGAACAATATACTCTTATTTTACTCGTGTTTGGGATTGTTAGAATTGAAATAAGTAAATTTTTAAATTGCCAATTAAAACACTCGGAATACTTTGAGAAAAAAAAACATTACCTTGTACCTACTTAAGAGAAAAATTCAATCAAATATTTGAAAATAAGAAATTAAATAAAAAAATAACATAACTCTCAAATGATGAAGTTGTTGAGATGAGGAACAAAGAGCGACTTTAAATGCTACCGAGGTCCGAGAACTCCAAATAATATGGTATATTTAAAAAAATATGTATTTTTTTTAATTTTTTTATATAAAACTAGCTGACCCGACAGACGTTGTCCTGTCCCGATCTACCTGCTTACCTGTCTATTTACCTACACCTACCCTACACCTACCCTACACCTACCCTACACCTACCCTACACCTACCCTACACCTACCCTATCTTTCGAATTGGATCAAACTGCACACGGTGTACAAATTTCATTAAAATCGGTTCAATAGTTTAGGAGTCCATCGCGGACAAACATCGTGACAGGAGATTTATATATATTAAGATATAAAAAGGCAATAAAAAATAGAAAAGAATGAATGAATGAATGATGATGTTGAATTGATTGATTAATTAATTAATTTATTGTGCTGTGATTGATTGTGCTGTGAGTGGTCGAGCGCTTAAACTTGTCCCTCAAGGCAGTCTCCGATTGGGGCGATGCCAATCTGGTCCAGTTTAATGCAGCCAAGACCCAGGCGTGTCTTTTCTCTGCCAAGAAGAGGCCTTTCAATCTGGCCCCTGCTTTCCGAAATGTATCCGTTCCGATCACCGACCAACTTGAGCTTCTTGGCGTTACTTTGACGTCGAATCTCAATTTTGGGTCATACATCGAGTCAAAGGCCCAACTAGCTGCCAAAAAGCTAGGAGTCCTCGCAAAGGTGCGAAAGTACTTCACGTCGGAACAGATGCTGAACCTATACCAAGCACAAGTTCGATCGTGCATGGAGTACTGTTCGCACCTCTGGGATGGATCTGCCAAGTACCAGCTTGAGGCGTTGGAAGTTATTGAAAGACGTGCCAAGAGGCTCATAGACAACGACTTCCTGGTTAAGGCTAAGAACCAAAGCCTTGAACACCGCCGCGCCGTTGCCAGCCTATCAGTCTTTTATCGGGTACATTTCGGAGAGTGTGCTTTGGAATTGCACAACTTAATTCCCCCATCCCCATTCCATCACCGGACGAGCAGGGATACGGCGAAGCGTCACCGCTAAACGGTTGAAGTTCCACGGTCTCGAGCCAAGCGCTTTACTTCCACATTTATTGTGCGAACTGCCAGACTGTGGAATTCACTGCCCGCCTCTTTATTCCCCGATACATATAATCTGGGTATCTTCAAGGCACGAGTGAAGCGGTTTATTCTAGGCAAGCGTGCTCCACCTTAGGCCGCATCATCACTTAACATCAGGTGAGCTGCGGTCAAACGCAAGCCTATAACAATTTAAAAAAAAAGAAAAAGAGTGGACGTCAAAAAGTAAAGTAGGCAAATTAAAAAAACTGATTCATCCAACTTTACTTTTCACTCACATCTACTCTACTCACAACACAAGGAACCAATCCATTCTTGTAACTCCCCATTCGGAGTTGTAAAAAGAAAAAGAAAAATAGTAGGTATATTTTTTGTGTTGTATTTATTCAAATATGTAATTATTACACTATTAAACATTATTGTTATCATACAATAAGTATTGTAATATGATAACAGTCGTAATAAGTTTTTAATCAATTCACTTTTTTTTTCAAAATTCCGGAAACAAATGAGAAACGTTTATCCTTGGCATTGGTATATAAATTGGTGAAAAATCAAACAAGTTCATGAAAGATTACAAGCACACACACCACAAGTCGTATTTCGTTCCTTTGCAAGTCTCGACACGTTGTACTGAATATGGAACATGCAAATTTTTACAAGTAACAGTCGCTGAGCTTCTTTAAATATTATCTGCCACATTGATAGGTGATAATCAAAGGGTGAAGTCAAGCCAACATTTTAGTTCTTCACTATCGAAAGCAGATAAATTTTCGTGGACTGCTGCTTACGAATTGTGAACACCCATTTTTTTGTCACGCCAACGTAGACCCCCGTCGAATCTCACTCTCCCGTTGAGCCCTGGGGGTCCACCTGGACCACTTTGGAAACTAATGCTCTAGACTTTAGCAAGCTGTAGCGTTGGAATTTGTAGTGGAATAAAGTATGGACCGACTCAAGTGACTGATTTTTAGGAACCATGAACTAAGTCAACAATTGTGTTTTCTTGCCAGAATCTATTTGACTGTATTGATAATATTACCGTTCACTCTTATGGTATATCCATACATGACGCCGGCTTTGCCGCCGGCTTTTAAGACAGCCTTACCGTCGGTCGCCTTCAAATGCCGCGCGTGCCGCATAAAGTTGTGCGTACCTACCGATAGCGAGACTGCCGGTTTGGACGTCGGCCGCGCCGCCGGGATGTGTGGATGCGCCATTATACGCTGAACAGACACCTATGGCGCATGTAACACGACATGTCAATCATGTCACATTTTAACGTAAGACATGAATGTGCAAATAAGAACGGCACCTAACTACGTAGACAAACGGGTTCTACATTGGTCATACAGACTGTATAATGACTATTAACACAATCATGCACCACATAAGTTGGTAAATACTGTATAATATGTAAAAACCATATTTTTATAGGCTGTAAACAACATAATAGACAGTTGCTTGTTGATCAAAAGTGTTGTTGTTATTGTAGGAAAACCTACGTTTTCTAAGAATAACAACAACAAAATTATTTTCCTATAAAAGGAGATAATTATAAGTATAGTCTTTTGTGAGTAAAACATTACAACAGAAATAGCTAATAGATATCGCACAAATAACAATAGGTACTTTTATATAAAATATCAAACGGGATCCCTTCTTTTCGCATAATGTTCTTTTTCCTAATATACTTTGGCATAACTGTTTTGGCATACCTAATTATTTTGAAGGCTAATTGGTTTTTGCATAAATAAGGGTGTTATTTAAATGGTACTCTTTTACTTTTAATGGTACTACTCATGGCCAGCAAACATTCCAAAATCAATCAGCAATTTATGTCATTCTGGACGGCTGTAATTATTTTTGTACAGCATAATAATTATATAAACTGCAATGAGCTGCTCCTGTTAGTCTTGTGTGCACCGCGTTCTGAGGCGGACGTTGCGACACGGTTCATAATATTATTATTAATGTAAAGCGCGGCGCAAACCGTCGCTCGTAATTAAGTTGCCATGAGTGATAAACTTGTGTCAAATGAACTGCTAGCGTTCCTGCAGCAGAAACTGGACGTGATGGACGAGGTGTCCGCCATCCAGATCTGTGCGTCGAACTTCAGCGAGGACGACATTGCTGCTGCGAAGCTGCTTCTGTTTCGGTCACTCAATAAAATGGACGCGACTCGTCGACGCGACGGGACAAAGAGAAGTGTGCAAGACATCATCACGCTTCTGAAGGCGACCGATCTTGACGACGCGACGTGCCGACGTTTGTGGCGAGGGACCTGAACAAGTTACCTCCAGTCACGTTTGACCACGTCAACGTTACGAGCCTGTTGAAGGACATTAAGTTTCAAACAGTCGGTTAACGTTACATACGGACGGTTAAAAAGTTACGTACGTACGTTAAATGTAACGGGTTGTTTCATGACATAAAAATCCGTCAGTTAAAGTTTTTTAAAAAGAGATTCCATATTATTTTGATGTTTGAAATAGCTGTTTGACAACACAAATTTACGATGACTGGTGATGGTGGTAATAGTAACTTTTTGACGTATGATTTTGTGAAACAACCCATTTTTTTTATTTGACGATAGTTAGCGCCATTTTTGAGTATTACTGGTCAGTAATGGTTAGTTGAAGCAACCCGCCCTAAGTCTTTGAAGGCTAGTCTAGCTGATGTGCAGAGGAAGTTGGAGACATCCTAGAGCACCGTTGCAGACCTGCGTACAGAACTCGATGAGTTGCACAACTTTGTGGCGGTAATTGGGTCACCGGTGCGTGTAAGCAATGCAAATACGCGCCGAGGTGTCGGCTGCCTAGACACATCGGTCACGAGTTTCGCGTCGGCAGTTTTGTCGCCGGCGCGGCGGCGCCGATTGCTGAGTCTGCGTTTTGCGCCCCAAGCGTGCCTCGTTGCTCCGCTCCCGTTCCCGCAGCTCCTCTCCGCAGCGCTGCCCGACCGATTCGACCATCTGACCCATTGGTCACTGTGAGCACCCCCACTGCACCTCCCGCAAAGCCTGTGACTGTGAAGGAAACGAACCGGGCTGATGATGACGGCTTCGTGACGGTGCGAAGGAGGAAGCGCCGGCAGAGCTGTAAGAACCGCTGCGGAAAGGCTCCTACGGAGCCCAACGAACATCTACGTGCTGCGAAGCCAAATACCCCGGTGTATATTTCCCGTCTCCACTACACCACCGACGCGGAAGACATCGTAAAGTACATGCACCAAAGGCTGAAGTACGCGCCGAGAGTGCAGCTGCTGGAGTCGCATCGCAATGTCAACTTTAAGGCGTCTATGGTGCGCATACCAACATGCTACCTGCATTTGGTGTTAGAAGAAAGCTTTTGGCCACAGTATGTGGTATTCCGCCGCTTTCGCGGACTTGTGCCACCGCAACGCACAAATACTTAGTGCAACTAAGTGATACTAACATAGTTTTAAATTTTATTTACTAACACGATTGTTATATTGTTATATGTACTCGTATACTTAAGTTAAGTTATTTTTCTATGGGTCTTTGTTACCTGAAAATAAATGGTTATATTATTATTTTATTTATTAATAAAATTTTGGTAAGCACTCAGAGGGTAAGCAAAGAAATCCATTTTGAGCTGCACGTAAAAGTAGCAAAAAGACGTCTGGCACTCGGCGGTCGCTGACGCGGCTCGCTCGCTACGCTCGCTCGCCTTCGCGCGTTGTGTGGTCACAGTTCTAACCTAACCTAACCTACCCGTTTCGATTTTTACTAACTTTTTATTGTCTAAAGATTGATTTTGCCGCTCGACTTAACAAAAACGCAATCCAATTAGTTATTTTGCTCACCATGTTTTAATTATGCATACCAACCAAATACACTGCTTATAGACATGTTTTCTCAACTGATCAATCATGAAATCTTGCTGATTTTGCCAGACTTCTTTTTGCTACTTTTATATGCAGCTCAAAATGATTTTTTTTTGCTTACCCTCTGAGTGCTTACCAAAATTTTATTAAACAGGAGCAGCTCATTGCAGCTTATATAATTAATATGCTGTACAAAAATAATTACAGCCATCCAGAATGACATAAATTGCTGATTGATTTTGGAATGTTTGCAGCCCATGAGTTGCTGATCAATTAGCTATTTCGGCTCACAGATTATATTTTTCTGCTCACAAAAATACGAATACTATGCTAACCATTTAAATAACACCCTATATAATTTACTCATTTGTCGTTTATTCTATTTGACAAATTAACCCATGAGCCTGAAAAATGTTTTTTGTGTTATTGTTTGACATTTCCACATACCAGAAGAAATATTAAAAAAATATTTGACTATTGGAAAAGCGGGGAATAGGTGTCCTTTTAAACGGACGCTAGCTTTATACTTAGTCTGGCCATAAATACTGTTACAATTAAAAATAAGAAAGATATTACATTTGAATTTGGAATCTGTCATTTTTATACGATTGTTCATTGAGTTTATTAATTTTGGCGCCAATACATTGTACAATATTTTGCGATATTAAAATGGAGTGGGGTGAAAAAGAGAACCGAATCGCTGTGATTGCATTACACAAAGTTGGTATGGAGCCAAATGCAATTTTTAAAACTCTCCATACGTTGGTATTAGTCAAATGTTTGTGTACCGGGCTATTAATAGGTACAATGAGACCTCTTCTGTTTGTGACAGAAAAAGATCTGGCCGTCCACGTAGTGTTCGTACGAAAAAGGTGGTCAAAGCAGTAAGGGAAAGAATTCGAAGAAATCCTGTCCGAAAGCAAAAGATTTTATCTCTGGAGATGAAGATAGCACCCAGAACCATGTCGCGTATTTTAAAAGATGACTTAGGACTTGCAGCCTATAAGTGACGCACGGGTCATTTTTTAACTGATAATTTAAAAAAGATTAGGGTGGTAAAATCGAAACAACTACTGAAGCGGTACGCAAAGAGAGGTAACACAAAAATTTTGTTTACGGATGAGAAAATCTTTACAATTGAGCAACATTTTAACAAACAAAATGACTGTATTTATGCTCAAAGCTCTATGGAAGCTTCCCAATTAGTCGACAGAGTGCAACGTGGGCATTATCCGACTTCAGTGATGGTTTGGTGGGGTGTTAGCTATGAAGGAGTGACTAGGCCATATTTTTGTGAAAAAGGTATCAAAACATCGGCACAAGTGTATCAAGATACCATTCTTGAGAAGGTAGTTAAGCCCCTTAACAACACCATGTTCAATAACCAAGTATGGTCCTTCCAACAAGACTCGGCGCCGGGTCATAAAGCTCGGTCCACGCAGTCTTGGTTGGAAGTGAACGTTTCGGACTTCATCAGAGCTGAAGACTGGCCGTCGTCTAGTCCCGATCTTAATCCGCTGGATTATGATTTATGGTCAGTTTTAGAGAGTACGGCTTGCTGTAAACGCCATGATATTTTGGAGTCCCTAATCAATCCATACGATTGGTAGTGAAGAATTTTCCCATGGAAAGAGTGCGTGCTTCTATTGATAACTGGCCTCAACGTTTAAAGGACTGTATTGCAGCCAATGGAGACCACTTCGAATAAGCTTTTTACATTTTTAATTGTTTTATATTTATGTATTAAACTAACACACTGTAAAAGTAATAAATATTATTAGCAATAAAATATTATTTTTTTTCTTCGTGACAATATTTATGGCAAGACTAGGTATACTACTTTTACACAAAAACGTTTTGTTGTATTTTCATATGGGTAAATAATACAAAATAAGGAAAATATAATAATTAATAAAGAAACATATGTATTTAAATTAAATATATTACAATAATAACATTTTAACGACATTACTTTTGCAAAGTATAACTCTCGAAGGAATATTTTAATAGGGTGCAATGTTACTTCGCACTTTTTTCAGGAAAAAAAAGTTTTTTTGTGACATATAGCAGATCTGAGTTGAGTTTCCCTGTATTTTATTATGTGACCTATGTCATCAAATCTCGCTAAAATTCTGGGAAGTGTGACCTGTTTTCCGAATTGACTATTTACTTTTTTAGTACTTAGGGTCCTTATTCAACATTGCTCCATGTACTTCTTTTTTGCTATTGATTGGTACCGAGTTGTATATCTCGTGCAATCCAGTTGCACTGTTTATTTTATGGCACTACCTACATGTTGTTTGACTGCCTAAACAATCGGGACTGGTTCACAAAGGGAGACTTTTTGGAATGACCCTTGATTTGGGGGTGTTGACTTCGTCTTCTTGACATCGCCTTCGCTTATACAAATGAGCCAACAATAATGCATTATCACTCACACTAGATAATGAATCAAAATGTACATCCGCTAGAGCATGTAGCTGAGATCCTGACAAGTTGTGCATTCTCATCACCAGAATCCTCATCTGTCACATCAGCATTATAATTTTCAGGTGGTAAAATAGTGATTTTATCCGGTATAGCTATTGTTTTCCTTATCTAAATCCTTGATATTGTCATTGAGCGTCATGTTTCTATAATAATACATGTTTCTCTAAATTGAAATACCGACAGTCTATAAGGCTATTGGTCGTTATAAAGGACACTAACTTTGTGTAACGTAAATCGGTATTTATATTTCGAAATAGAACAAATTATAATTTTATTTGAATAGTACGCAATCTAATCTTATGAAAATCGATACGATTTTGTTTTTGATTATTTTATTTATATATATGAACTTACCTTGGATAACTATACTTGACACAGCTAAATTCAATACAAAGAAATAACACACCAAACACACATAATGCACTTACAATATTTTTACACGTAATGACGCCTCTGTTGACTAAATAATGGCATCAAATAGAATTTTGTTTATGTGCCGTTCGTTTAAAAGGACGCTAGACTCAAGTGGGTTTTAAAACTACAGTTTTCCATTTTTTTAGCAACGGTACGGCCCTTTTATCAGTAGTTTGTATAAAGTATGAAATATGAAATTTGTGATAAGATTTAAAACCTCTCTACTTGATCCCCTGGGGTATAGTAGAGACGTACCTAAGGTTATAGGTATTTCCAAATCTCCAAAAATTCGAAATTATTATCCTGCTATTGTGATCCATTAAAATTACTTTTTGTTCATGTTTAATTGCATCTAACATAAACATTCTTATTGACGTCAACATGGAGATGGCTCTAACTCGCTATTTAGAAGGCTATTAAACAATTTGTGTTTTCCCAAAATTTTTGACAAGTTGGCAGAGCAATTTTTTCCTAATGTGCGGGGTTTTTATGATTTGTAATTAGGGGATAGTACATAGACACCTTCGATAAAAAGGTAGTTTACATAGGAATCTAAGAAATGAAATTGACTTCCTAGCAAAAACAATCGCAAGTGGGCAAAGGCACAAAATATCGCGCAGCAGCCTTACGTACTTAACTTATGTCGGCCCAATGGTTAAGGCGCCCTTCTCTCATGCACGAGGTTGTGGGTTCGCAACCGGGCACGATCAAGTACCAATGTGACTTTTTCAATTACTTTTTTAGTTTATATTAGACATCAACACATCGTTAGGCAGCCTGGAATTATAAAATTACTAAGTTGTCTGAAATCGTGAATCCGCCTTAAGTAAGAGTGGTGATCAATGCCTTCGTGGCTTCTCTGTATGAGAAGAGGCCTCAGCCCTGCGGTAGGACACTAATAGGTTGTTATTATTATATATATATATATGTTGCAGTCAAAACTTTTAACCAGTCAAAAGTACTTTTAACTAGCAAAATCAGTCAAAAGTAGTTTTGACTGAACAGTGGAGTTTAAGGGCTCGTCAACATCGCAAGAAAAAAAAAAAAAAAAAAAACTCTCTTATCTCTCAAAATACAGCGCTATGTAGTGAATCCTGGGTGATAAATGACAAGTGGAGTTTAAGGGCACGTCAACACAGGTTGGTCGGAAGTGGTTTTGACTGAAATAACAGTTAAAAGTAGTTTTGCCTAATGGAGTTGGTTAAAAGTAGTTTTGACTAACTGATTCAGTCAAAAGTGGTTTTGACTGCTCAATCAGTCAAAACTCTTAAAAAGGTAAGGAGGTCGATAGAAATAACAAAAAATGCACATATAAAGTTATATAGAGAAATATTAGTAGAGAACGTGCTGATATCGAGAAAAAATAGTGACTACGAAAAGAAAGAACGCTTTTTGTAAAGAATTTTAGCTATAGAAGATATTAAAGACAGTCATTTCAATGTGATGACAAAAGAACAATTTGAAAAGTTTGCAATGGATGTGGAGGACGCAAAATTTGTAGAAAAGAAAACGCCATTACAGTACAGTAGAATAAAACGCTTTAATGTCATTGAAGTATGTGGTATAAAAAAATTTGTTACGAACACTCAAGCTATCAAATATTTTTTACCGGCTGAGGCGTTATTGATGCTGCTCATATTTCTATTGGACATGGTGGTCGCGATAGACTTAAGAATGAAACGGCAAAAAGTACGCTAATGTTACAAAAGAAATTATTAATATATATTTATCAAAGTGTGAAGTATGCCAAAGGAAAAAAAGCAAGAAAAAGAGGGATCTGGTATCGAAACCGATCCTGCACACTGAAACGAACAGCCGCTGCCAAGTCGATCTTATTGACATGCAGTCAGTGAACGGAAATAAAACATGTAAGTATTCTTAGCTTCAGAAAATGACCCAATGCAGATTGCGCTGCAGTGGGCGGGGCTTACCGATTGCGCCGCGCACGTGTTCGTCTGTAGTTGACAACAGCGGCGGTCGACAAAATTATTTTTTGGTTTTTGCTTTCTAAACATTTAAAAATGCCTTCTTGTGCAGTAAAGTGGTGTATTAATCAATCACATATACATAAAAGCATGTTGGGATTAGTTTTTACGTGTAAGAACATCGCAATTCATACACTCCACTATACGCAAACACACAATCATATACAAATTACACAACACTCAGATTTTTCCACGTTAACTCAACTTTCATGTTTCTACTATGAAGCCATGTTAAACCACAAAAACAATAAATTGAGCCAGTGTTTACTGAATAGTGTAAATGCTGACCTTTCAGTTTCAGATTATCTGTTTTCTACGTTTACATTGTCTACAGAAAATGGATGATATTAACTCTATAAATATTGAGGTCGATAAAGTTTCTGTGTCTGATTCCTTTATTTGCGCGCCAGAGGACAGTCACAATTATTTAATTCAGACAATTGACACCTTAAAAGTTCTGCACACTAATATTCGATGTATTAATGGTAACTTTGACAACTTACTAGCATTTTTAAGCAGTCTCGTACTCGTTTGATATAATTTTATTGTCAGAGTGCTGGTTGAGCAAATGTCCAAATATACCCTAGATATCGGGCTATAACACATGCTACGTCTTTCAAAAATCAATATGATGGTGTTGGCGCCTATATCAGCACCGAATTAGAGCATTCGGCAGAAACTCCAGAGTTCGATGATGCTAACTGTATAGTAATCAAACTGTCTAACCAAGTGGCATTTGTTGCTCTATATCGATCTCCATCATACAAGAATCTAGCACCTTTTTTCAGCAGTCTTGATAATATCTTAATCCAACTAGGTATCTAAATTTTCGACTGTTGCTCCTAATTTTTTTGACTGATGCTTAAGCAGTTACTAGTTTTGACTAACAGCGTCAGTTAAAACAACTTTTAACCGAAAATTTGCAGTCAAAAGCACTATTAACCAATGATTTTCAGTCAAAACCACTTTTGACCAACCTGTTCAGTCAAAACTACTTTTGACTCATTTAGCCAGTTAAAATTGATTATCAAAATAAGCTGAAGTTAAGTTATATATAAGCACAGTAGAGATATTTCGACAATTCCTTAGATGTAGCTAGATAAGTACTCGAATATTATGAATGTCGGTGAACAGAAAAGATTTAGCTATCAGGTTGATAATAAAGAAAATTCTGAGAAATGCTGAGACGCCCTATCTAATCATAGGTACAGATTTTCCTATTTCTTCATTTCCCATTAATTCCGGAACAGCAGGGATTCAGTTCGATTAGTTTTAATTATCTACACATTTAAATTGCTTATTAAAGGAAAGAATGCCTGAGTAGATAAGGAGAACTTGTATTGTTATCACGCTCGTATTTTAAATTAATTACGTTAATTGTGATAAAATGTAATAACTTTCACAAACACAAAGTATAAAGAACCAGTTTTATATATATTATGGGTATCTACTGCAGGGTTGAAGTAACCATGACACATATTTAGTAAGGGTCCTTGCAGATTTATTTTGATCATAAAATATTATGATCATTGCTTCTTTGCGACTTGCATATTATGTACCAGTGGTACATAATCATATAATTTAATACTTATTTAATTAGTAAATAATTTCTTAGTAGATGGCCTAATAATCAAGTGTTCAAACGGTGCTTTCAAACAGATGCGGCTTTCATGATTTGAGTTCGTATTCGGATAGTGGGCTTTACTTATGTGTCCAAAGTTAGGTGGATATAACTATAGGAGATGCAATGCCGTAAGTACTTGGCATAATTGACGAATCGGTATCCTTACCTTGTGAACTATTTTACAAAAATGTTCCTCGAAATAAGATTCAAATAACAACTCACAGTTGTCATTTTTGGAATGAGGGAGTGGAGGGTGAGCCAGACTTCAGTTAAATAGGAATTTTTAAACCGTTGACGCAGAACATTAACAGGCAGGTAATGTGCAAGCATCTTTGAAACATAAACAAATAATAATGCAGTTAAAAAAACGCAGCCTTGCATTGTTAAACTTCAAATTCAAATTCAACGCAAACTTCATTCTTCGTATTACTGAAAAAGTTTTAGAAGTGGTGCATGATGGTGCACAAGTTATTTTTGGTGTGAGAGAAGTTATGAATAATCAATAAGTTGCGTATCGGGCGCTTTTAAAGCGGTAAACAAGCTTGTCGCTTATGTTGAAATAACAAAACTTTCGATGCTGTTCTGGAATATACCTACTTGGGGAAAATAATTTCGATGCAACTTATTAGTTCCATGTAAGTAAGTAGTTACCTAAGGTAAGAAATGGGAAAAATCTGTAGGTATAATAAGACAAGCAATCAGACATTTTTTCAGAATGTTCTTTATTATCAAACTGATTTAAATTATTGAAATTTTATTGTTGTTGAAACATACCTAGGTATGTATGTACCTGCTTACAATGAAGCATTGAGTAAAAGTTCCGCCAAAAAAAGGAAAGAGACAAGAGTTTGCTTCCTCTTAGTGTATTCTAGCAATTTTTTTTCTTCTGGTGATATAGTAGTATTAAATTAGTTCTGAATTCTGATAGTTGGAATAAAACAAATAAGTATGTAGGTAAAATTTATACAAGCTGTCAGATGTGTAGCTTTATGTGATTGGACTATGTTTAAGAACTGTAGGTACACAGTTTCCAAACATAGTCAAAAACATAACTTGCTTTCTTCTAATCAGAAGGAAGCACACAATTGGTTTTGCGTAATACGTACCTAGGTAATTATTCCGTAGAGTGAGTCTAACAAGTGCTAAGGTATCTGTAGGGGCAAATATGTGGCTTGTAGAATAGGTATATAAACAACCTGATTCTATTGCCGTCATCACATCTACATTTTCAAACCAGTTCCACGACTCGAGAGCCTGTGCTTGTCAAACGCCACTGTTCCGATACAAAACTGAGTTGTATCGAAATGCGAGCAATATTCTCAATTCAAGTTTAAGTGACGCCGCAGCTTTTAATATTCCGCAAGTTTTGTGCCGATGTCGCGACGGTCTCGAGGAAGCAACACATGGGAGGTGCGTGCATCGACGTTGGCTCGCAATACCCATAACCTGATACGGGATATCGTCGAGAACCTTCAGGTAGAACCGAACCCAGACAAGCCGCTCATAGCGCTTTCAGTCGGTAAGTGTTTTAATTTTTGAATTTTTAATCAGACGTTCCATTTTGTGATAGACTTAAATTTAATTGCCTAACTACGATTCACAAAAAGTCTATATGTAAAAAAAAATATTTTATTAAAATGTTATTTAATTTTAGTTGCAATATAGGTAGTAAAAATAAAAGAAGACAGCAAAATTCATGCCGATATATCTGTTGCTACTTCATAAAAATGTGGCGCTACTTCATATATGTTTGTGATATCCAACTTCCAAGTCTCATCTATTGTGGTCATTTGTACTACTTGCCAGCCTAGCCCAGTTAGGACTTCTTGGCTGCAGACAAGTAGATAGCACTACGACGGTTTTAACTATAAGAAATGATTATATTATATGTATAAAAAACCACTGGCTTATTACCTCATTGTATAAGGTAAATGTTCCGCAAATAAGCCAGTAGAAATGGGTTAGCGGACTGTTTATTTATATATCAAGGTGAACAGGATTTTTATTTCACAATATTTTTAACACGGTATACTTCATTTTTGTTTTGCACGTTAGGTGATCCGACAACTTTTGGAAATCTTAATCCTCCCGATCAAGTGCTGCAAGCTGTTCGGGAGAGTAATGAGTGGCTTAGCAGTCGCAGTTATGGTCCTGCAAAGGGACACATCGAAGCGAGAGTGGCCATTGCGCAATACAGTGCTCACCAAGGAGACATTTCACCGGAAGATGTCATCCTCTGCAGTGGGTGCTCACATGCTATTGAACTTGCAATCACAGTGATTGCTGACTCAGGACAAAATGTGCTTGTTCCACGACCAGGCTTCATGATATACAAGACGGTAGCTGAAGGATTAGGCATTAATATCAAATATTACAACTTATTGGTATGTTTACTTTACTTAAAATTATTTTATGATTTCTATCCAAATGATGAGGTGCTAGCTAATCATTTTTTTCGTGGAAACTAGTAACTAGGAACATATTCGATAAGTAGGTAGATATATTTCACATTAATCGATGAGGAAACTTGCGAAATCTAGGGGCATAGCAGCGGGATAGACAAGTATTAATATGAGGTGATGTCAAACGAGTTTCTAGAAGCATAACAAGTTTCTTGTAGAATGGATTTACATACTGCTCATTTACGCTTTATTTTATTTATAACTGCGTAAATCCTTGATTAAAGGTTATTTTATGAAACGATAGATCTCAATTATAATGTTTTTGTTGCAGCCAGATCAACAATGGAAGATAGATTTAGAGGATCTAGAGAGCCAAATAGATGATGACACTGCCGCGTTAGTTGTTATAAATCCATCGAATCCGTGCGGCTCAGTGTATGACAAGGAGCACTTGTGCGAGATACTTGACATAGCATCGAGAAACCACGTGCCAATCATTGCTGATGAAATATACGAACATTTTGTTTTCTCCAACCATGAATTCACTGCATTATCGGCTCTCTCTAAAGATGTTCCGATACTAACATGTGGTGGACTCACAAAGAGATTCTTAGTACCTGGCTGGCGCATGGGCTGGGTAATCATCCACGATAGACATAATATATTAGACAAGGAAGTTCGTCAGGGTTTGTCAAACCTGGCTACTAGAATTTTAGGGCCAAACACCTTAATTCAGAGGGCATTGCCTGCAATATTGACATGTACGCCACAGAGTTTCTTCGATGAAGTTGTGCTATTTATAGAGGTGAGTGGATGGATACTGTTTTGTTTTTATTATCATTTAAGTACCAATCTCAGAAAGTAAGCAGTTAATATAGTCACAATAATAGATTATTAACATTCACCACAATTTTCATTTACAATTTGGTCATAATGTTTTTTACTTTCTGCAAACTCTCATAGGGAGTAAAACGGATACGCACGGTTTAAGTTTCTGTAAATTCCTAATGTTCTCAAAATTTCTGCTTAAGCTGTTAAACTCATATTAACAGAGCATTAATTTACATTTTTATTGTTTCTAGAATCAAGCAAAAATGGCGTTCGAGGAACTACGTTGTGCTCCTGGTTTGCGTCCAATAATGCCTCAGGGTGCAATGTACATGATGATTGAAATTAAATTATCGTTATTTCCAACCTTCAAAAATGAATTACAATTCGTTGAGCGCATGGTCTCCGAGCAGTCGGTATTTTGCTTACCAGGACAGGTTAGTAAAGTATTCCTATTCTTAATTATTTTCCAACGTATGCTATGCGTTCAAACTAAGTGTAATATTAGGTTTTGTGGCGATAATTTTAAATTACCTATCGAATGCCACAGGTTAATTTATTGATTTCTAAATCAATATATTAACCTGTGGCATTAAGACAAACGTGTTCAAATGGGAGTACCGCAAGGGTCGATTTTGAGCTCAGAATCGACCCTTGCGGTAAGTACTCCCATTTGAACACGTTTGTCTATACAAGATACAAAAATAGCCGGTCTTTAAGCTCGGGAAATAATTATAAAAAGTACTATTATGTAGGCTTGTTATATTACTATGAATTTATCCAGATCGTAAATCTAAGTGCCAAACCCGAAACCAAAACCCACACCCAAATTTTTACCAAATTCTCATTTATGTTTTGCTTTTCAGTGTTTTGCGTACCCAAACTTTATGAGGATTGTATTGACTGTGCCCGAAGACATATTGCAAGAAGCTTGCAAAAGAATAATACTGTTCTGCAAAGATCACATTGTATCCCGAGAAACTCTAAAGGAAATTGAGAGCAACCTGGTTACAGTATCCAGTGACAATGACGTCATCTGCGACAATGGTACTGCACGTGTTGCTTAGGAATTAGCATACCTACTTAATAATAGAACAGAATACCTACCTACCTATATATCTTTATTGTACACCTAAAAAAATACAAATAATGTGTTTTGCGGTGAAATAAATATCATTTATTTTAGAATAAATGATTTCAATGTGCCAATGGTTTTACGTGTAAGGTATCATATTGGTACCTATATCTCCTATACATGTTAAAATACTTACAAAATTGTGTTTCATTAAAGTTATGTTAGACCGTTGAATGTTTGTCATTTTCAAAACAGTCTTCTGTAACATTTAGTTGTAATTACTAATAAGAGTCGTTTTCAAAGGTATAACCAAAAACCGGTCAAGTGCAAGTCGGATTTGCAGACTAAGAGTTCCGTAGCACCACAAAATATTTACCACTACATTAGTAATACGAAAAATACGTTTTTGTATGACCCTCTTTAATTTATAACTTCATTTTATTCTTATTATAATATGTTGTTAGAGCGGCCGTATGAAAATGAAAATTGAAAATGAAAATTTGAAGTGAAAATTTAAAGTGCCTACATAATATGTAGGTAGGTATCCTACAGTTGAAGTAATAAGCCCTGTGTGACAGATGGAAGGACAGACAATGTTTAAAGTTTAAATTTCCCTGACAAATAATACGGGCCTTTTTTGAATTAAGTACCTACCTAACATTTTAATCCGATTTTTACCGAGTTGAATGAATTCAGTATGTGTAGTTGTGTACAACCTATAGTTGCTTATCTTCAGTGTGTATAAATATGTATTACCTAGGTATAGAGATGTTAATGAAACTTTATTATCATTGCATTCTGTGATGTCAGTGATTGCATTTGCGTGACGCATTTACCCAGTTAAGAAATAACGCATCTAAGATCAACTGGACAATTCTCGCAACTTGGAAAGTTCGCATTCTTATCTCAGTCTCATTGTATTAGACAATAATGCCTATAATTAACATTTCTTTTTTTTTGACATTGACTGTCACTGTCTTGTATAGATGACAAACCGAAATGTACCCAGCACACCACGACTACATGACAGACTTCCATACATAATCCCATAGAGTATGTAACTTAGCTTGCCGCCGAGTGCACGTTTTTGGTTTTTTGACGTAGCGGTCAGAAGTACCTAGGTACGAGATTGGCGATGTAGGCTTTGCAGAATTTTTGGCCTACCTAGGTATCAACAACAGGTAGGCGTCAAAATATTATACAAAATGTGACAAAATCACGTAAGTAAAATCATAAACTGCCGTAATGTAAGTAGGTACCTAATTATATCTATACAGGATCATTTTTAACCAGTGCGTAAATTCTAGAGACTGATTTTAGTCCTCAAATACAATAACTTTTTCTACTGACAAACATCGAAATCTCAACAAAAAAAAAATTAACGTTTTCATACTAAGTTATCAATCATTTGTTGCGATTTCTGAGGAAGTAAAATTAGTTTTTGAGATTTCGATGTTGGTCCCATCCCATAGCAAAAGTTGTTGGTTGTGAGCGCTAGAATCAGTCTCTAGAATTTCCGCACTGGTTAAAAAATATCCTGTATACTCGTATACCTATACCCTGTTCACAATAAGATTAGACATTTACAAAAACCTTTTTTACAGTCCGTTCAACCGATTTTGACTCATATTGCGTTGGTAGCATGACAAATGGCCATTGCAGTAAACAGTTGTTATTGTAACCACTTTTTTGCCTCTAATGTCATCTTTATGCCTACGGAATAGAAGTCAAAATCGGTTGAAGGGCTGTAAAGTGCCTATTTTACAATTTATAGCAATAGACAAATTTTGTAGTTACCCTTTTGTTTATGTTAATAAAAAAAAACACTTTTTTTAAAGTATTAATTAGTTTTATTTTATCATACTTACATTATATTTCTTATGATCTACCTAATTATCCTAGTTTTGACTGCAAGCAAGTTTCGGACTGGAAATTATTTCCTTTACTGAGAAAGTACCTACCAACGAAACATTATTATTTATTATGGCTAAATTTATCAACGGATCATACACCACGGTAGCAATGAGTCGGTTAGTATTGATAAAGTAACAATAGATTTTATTTATTGCAACTTGATTCTTATTCTTGATTATTACAATAGATCAAGCAAGTAGCTTGATCTATTGTAATTATTGTAAATTGACATAGGTACTTATTTAAAATTGTACTTTTATTATTAATTAAATTCAATCTAATTTACACTATTTTTTGTTTTAACGTTATCTATCACGTAAGATATTAAGTCAGAGTTAAGTTGCTTATTAGTCTTTAAGGCTAGATCGTAATTAATTATTAAGAATTTAGTTCTTATTAATACAATAAAAAAATGAATCGAATGCAATAATCGATTTATTCTTTTTTTAATATTTGCACTAACGAAACGTCGAATATTTTAACAAATAAAAATTAATTCATAATGTACAGAGGTCAGCATATCAAGCTACAACAATCTGTCAAAGGACAATGCCAGAAACGCTATGGAACTTGGCCCCGCTCAATAAAAGTAATGTACAAGCATACAATATGTAGCATCTTACTGCTTATTTATTGCTGGTAACTAATCATTAGTCCTAGTGACTGTAGAACATGCGGTTTCTGTTAAAATCTAAAAAACAATAATGACGTTGATTATAGGTTAGGTGCAGTTCATAATCGTTAAAATAAATTATTGATGTGTTATTACTATGTACTGCTATTACATAAAATACTTATTCACATCCTGTCTACACTCCGGTTACAATTTATGCACCACAACATCGTACAACAAATCTGCAAAGATCAGAATCCATGGTAAGCAGCACAAAGTCAGCGAGTAAGCGAGAATAGAGATCCGTAGTCAGAAGCAAAAGTAATCGGTAGGGAAAACAATAAAAAGCACAGTAAAAAAAAAGTAAGGCGCGAGCGCAAACAACAGGAAAAAAGAGAGCGAATGAATGACATTGACATGCGTTACTTTAAGTACATGCGTCAATAACATTTCGTTACACATAATTGAGCGTTAGAAGCAGAAAGCGACCAACCCCGATTTTTGCGAAAATGAGTTAGACTGCATGGGCAGTCTAACTCATTTTCGTCACATCTTGTCATGGGACAAGATGTACTTACCTTTACGTATTCCACCGACACGATTTTTTAAAACTACATCAGTACTCAAGATATTAAATTGTCAAATGAGACCATACACCATTATCACCCATTTTTTGTGTAAAAAACTACTATTTTTGGTTGTGATCTAGCAAAATATCCAGAAATGCGTGATTTTTAGTAAGCAGAATCCAACCATCGAAGTTAGAAGCTAGAAGCCGGCTGGATTCTGCAAACGAAATTTTTACAGAAGCCAGCCGGCTTCTGCAAATTTCGTTTATAATAAATTAGTTCGATTTTTCTATTTGCAGAAGCCGACCATCGCAATGGTCTAGTTCTGCAAAATAGTTTTTCATGTTTAAAGATATTTTGGCACAATACGACTATCATAATGGTCTACTTTTGTCATATATACCTAATTTAAGCAATACTTATCAATCTGTTAATTCTTATTTGTAGAAAGAGACCATCCCATCATAAAATTAGTTACTGTTGCGGATTTATAAAGTAAAGAGTGTAATGGATAGTGTAGTGTATGTAGAGATATCAATATATCACGCTACAAACCGATAACAGTATTATGACGTTGTCTCGGGCGCATACGTCGCTCGGTTATAAATACCGGTGCGATAGGTGGGGCGGCCAGTCGTTGTCGGACTGCCGGCCTGGGCGGTGGTGCGTTGGCGAGCCAACTAGTGTGTTAGTGAGTGTGTATATTATATATTGTGAGTGTGCATATTATACATTGGCGACGAGGATAAAACCGTGAGTTTATATATTTTATTGAAAAAAAAATGTGTAATAATGATGATTATTCATGTTTACAAGAGAAAGTAACATTTATTTTTGAAGGTCGATTGAAATAATGTTGTTTTTCTTAGAAAACAAAACTCTTAAAAAAAGATAGAATAATGCGTAATAATGGCGCTTATTCATGTTTATAAGAAAAAGAGAAAATAACATTTATTTTTTAAAGTAGATTGAAAAAAATAGTTTTCTGAGAAAACAAAGAACTTATCTAAGAGGAACACAACTTTGTTATATTCTCTACTCTTTAATGCAGATAAAAACAGTCTCCTACAGGTAGATAATTATTTGGAAGGAAATATACATAATATTGTTACATTTCAAAATGGATGGATGGAGAAGGAGAGGAAAGCCAAGGAAAAGATGGATGGATTGTGCGAATAATATGAATGGAAAAGGAGCCAGTGAAAGCATGAGGTTGGACAGGACTGAATACAAGACGAAGACGTGTTGTGCCAACCCCAAGTAACATGTGATAAGGGCAGAAGAAGAAGAAGATTGTTGCATTACAAAATCAAATGGGAGTCAAACTGGGGACCTCAAGCTTGGTTACTTGATTTGTGCTATCAACAAGATTAGTTCTAAAACAACAAATCATGAAGCACCAAAGCAGTAGAATATACCTACTGGTCATTAAATTGACATGTGTCGGAAACGACTGTGATAGCAGTAGATTATATCTACTGGTCATTAAATTGACATGTGTCGGAAACGACTGTAAAAGGAGTAGATTATATCTACTGGTCATTAAATTGACATGTGTCGGAAACGACTGTGATAGCAGTAGCTCATACCTACTGGTCATTAAATTGACATGTGTCGGAAACGACTGTGAAAGCAGTAGCTCATACCTACTGGTCATTAAATAGACATGTGTCGGAAACGACTGTGAAAGCAGTAGCTCATACCTACTGGTCATTAAATTGACATGTGTCGGAAACGACTGTGAAAGCAGTAGATTATATCTACTGGTCATTAAATTGACATTTGTCGAAAACGACTGTGAAAGCAGTAGATTATATATCTACTGGTCATTAAATTGACATTTGTCGGAAACGACTGTGAAAGCAGTAGATTATATCTACTGGTCATTAAATTGACATTTGTCGGAAACGACTGTGGTTGCAGTAGAATATACCTACTGGTCATTAAATTGACAGTTTTATTAGGAAAACAGGTCAGCAGTAGTTGTTCCTGTTAATATACATACTGGACACACTGGATGTGGTTAAGGAAAACTAAACAAAGTCAAAGTCAAATCATTTATTTCAATTAAACCATGAAAAGGCACTTTTAAACGTCATATTAAGAAAATTGAATCTAGTTACTCATTCCAAGTGGTAGTTTCGTATGGAGAAGAATGGGCAAGAAACTCCATACTTACTCTTTTAAAAAGAAAATGTTTACAATATTTTGTACGTACAGGAATTATATAATTGTACGTGAATACCTTGCATAAAAACCACTAGTAACCACAAAGTATTAAAATCTAGAAATTACAGCTAAGTTATGTATACATATACATAGTGTTCACATATTTACAAATATTGAAACAGTAAACAACCACCCCTCATATTTCAACCACAATAAATTAGTTTGTGAGCCAGAGTAATCTAGAAGTACAGTGAAGAAAATGGAATATACATATATTAAACATAAACGATAATGGGTAATTAGAAAGTGGTTGGAATAACCCCCATTAAGTTGGAAACTTTATGATAATTCTGTCATTTCATCATGGTAATTATTGTGGGAGCGTCATGTGTGTATAGTCTGTATAGAAGATAGAAACAACACTTCCATTTAACTCACTGTTTATTACAGCAATTTCCTGTAGCAACATACTGTAGTATGTACAATTCTTTTGCATTTGAACGGATAAGAGAAGCTAAGATGAAAGTATAGAGCGAGGGAACGAAAGAAAATAGATGATTGGAAGAGCGATGAAAGAGATAAAAGCTTATGCGCGAGTATGAGGCGTAGCGGCATAGTGACACGCCGTTACCACAAGTGGTAATAAAAAACCTTAGTCCAATTGGAAACTCAATAGTGCACTAAATGGGAGGCTAGCTTAGCATTTATCAAGAAAAAATACGTGACGCTGATATTCTGCTGAACCCCTGCAGTGACATGCGGACATCAAGTAGATGGATGGATTGGTGTTGACAGACGTTGTAATAAAGTTTTATGCGCGGACTAAAGTTCTCCAACAAAAGATCTCAAGGAACCTTCGCTTAATGTATATAATGGTTGTGGACTGGGATTCCGGAGTTCCCAGACCTGCATTATTTTAGTATATTTGAGGTTTTGAGGAAAAAACAACAAACAAAAAAGGAAAAGACAATGGAGGACAACAGCACAACACAACAAGGGACCAGCAAGGGGCAACAAGGAAACAAGGGGCAGGTACAAGTACTAGCTAACTTTAATATTTTCATTTCAGCAATTTCCAAGGATTTGAGGATGTTATACTATCCTGATATTTACAACAATCCATTAATGACTGAGCCCACCTATGAAAGTGACCGAGATCTAACTAAATAACTGGCGATATTTGTATTCAGCTGCTTCATTTACTTCAAACAATGTTACATGGTTACATGTTTGTGTTTCAGATCTGCTTACGTAGATATCTAAGCCAGTTGGTGTTTATTTGAAAAAATAGCACCATGCGGTTTGTGTATGATGTCATGCAGTTGGCGGGTTGGTTCAGTCACGGATCCCAGATGCTCTGCAAGGGATTTGGGTCTCAACGGTTTCATGGAAATCAGAGTGCTTCGTGACCATGGCTTTTTCAACACCTTCCTCAGCTTTGTATTGTCACAAATGCAAGAAACTTGGTACATATAATGGAAGTTATTCGTGCCAATTCAGTTGTGCACGAGCTGAACTCATTTTTAGCTATTTATATCTTTCTCTCCAATAAAACAAGAAAGAGACAGATATTAATAAGACCTGTCCATTTAAGTCTATCTGGAGTGTTCATGCAATTACAGCTGTCATGTCGGGGTGTATTGATTGAAAGCACGGCGTGGTTCAAGAAAAAACTGATTAACACCTCTGACTTGGTTCTTATCTGTCGCCCCCTTTTCTTCAGCTGCCTGGCGGTAGGAGATGCCATTTGTCTGGGTTGTGAACGAAGGCATTTGTGCTAGTTTAACCCGATAACCTATTCTATCTCGAGTTTTATCGTACTGGTGATAGATAGGCCTATCTGTCGCTGGTTGAAACGTCCCGAAGATTTGTGAAAGATTATGGAATCATGCTGGCACGCGTTGTTTACCAACCCCATCATAGACCCCCCGTCTATGATGATAACTATTTGTATGAAAGAGCCAAAGTACATGTCCCAACGGCCATTTGTTTATTTGTTTAATAGAACGGTTACTAAAAACTAGATTTGGTTATCAGCCGAATTGTAGGGATACATTATATTCTAATAAAACATGTACGACTCAAGTGAAAATAGGTACTGATTTTAGTTCGGTTAGTTATAGTAACAGAGTTATCCCCCTGGGAAAGTGCTTTAGAGGTTTAATCACATAGAACCAATAACAGAATTAAAATCGTATAATATGAGTAAATTAACCTGTAATTAATTTACAAATAAACTCCATTTAAATAAATCAACAATAAGATAGTGACTCAACATAATTACTTCCTGAGTTTTAAACTGTCAATTATGTTTAATTCCTACACTCCAGCGCTACCGCTTGGCTTAGCAAAATGCAGTCAAATCTTGATGATTTACTACGTTAAACATACACAAGTTTTATAAAAATAATGATTGTTTATAGTGTCGTTGGTTGTAACAAAACGCATTGGACGGGGTATCCATTGTCCCCGTCAACGTTATTGATGACTGTGAGACAAACTGTCTATAATCAGTGGCGATCTGCCGGGATGGCGGAGCGCAACGGTGCGGTGCTGTCGCGGAGGGTTGTGGGTGAATCCTGTGGTTGCGTCCAGGAAGTCCAGGCGGACATCTTGGGTCTCCGGAGGGTGATTTGATTAGGAAAATGATTACTCAATCAATTTGTAGTAGTCGTAAGACGTCGGGTGGAAAAGCAATGTATGTTTTTGGAAAAATACTGGTTGCGTCAATTAATTTGATAAAGGAGGGAGATGTGGTGTATATAGGTGGGTACATACGCTGCCCGTGTCTTGTCTAGTGTCACTGAGTCGGTGTCACGAGGGCTGCCGGCGAGAGTGCGTAGTTAGGCGATTGGACAGTTGCAGGTGCTGGTCAAGTGGTAACATACAACTACGTTAAAACAAGGAAGGGATGTAGTGTATGTAGAGATATCAATATATCACGCTACAAACCGATAACAGTATTATGACGTTGTCTCGGGCGCATACGTCGCTCGGTTATAAATACCGGTGCGATAGGTGGGGCGGCCAGTCGTTGTCGGACTGCCGGCCTGGGCGGTGGTGCGTTGGCGAGCCAAATAGTGTGTTAGTGAGTGTGCATATTATATATTGTGAGTGTGCATATTATACAGATAGCATACTAGCTTTCGCCCGCGGCTTCGCCCGCCTGGTTGGTTGATAAAAAAGTAGTCTATATCTTTCCCCAGGCTTCAGACTATCCATATCAAATTTTATCACAAACGGCTCAACATATTTGACGTGAAACATACATTCACACAGATAAGCAAATGGACAGACAGATGTACTATTATTTTTGAAGATGGTTACTTAATATGGCAGTTTCACTTGTCGTACGGTAGCAGCACAAAATAATTAGAATATGGTGCATTGGTAATTATCGACATGTTTTGAACTGGCGATAGGAAGTAAAAGAACCGTCTCGATGGTTTTATCCTTGTATTGTGAAGGTCGGGGAAAGTCCATCATCAAGTCATTCAGACAATTTTGAGAGCACGTATTCAATCTTCTTATACTTCTTAGTAAACAGCGAGACTCATCTATTTCATTAGAGAAAAGTTATCTCAAAGGTTGAACTGGCTCGTCTATAGAAGGAATGGACACTTTGCCATTCCATCTACTTCTTCTATCCACTAAAGAGCTCCGCAAAATTCGCAATCTTCATATCATCGCTTCTTTATATAAACTTGTGAGTTTCATAATCAAGAGTCTCGTCATACTCAAATGCGGCTTAACCAAACATCTCCCACGTGTTTCTTGTAAATGTTTGACGTCCCTGTGCTGCCCTTTCAGCAACAGCACGTCTATGAGATTCAGCCGCTTCAAAGGTTTCAGTGTTTCTTTGGGACGCCATGTAAGTCCCTTGTTGCTGACGCCGAGCTTGGGACTGTTTCGGTATCTCCGCACCCCGTTGTGACACCAGATAGTCAGCATGCTGTTGCCGTCGATTTTGGGATTGTTCTAACGTCTCCGTAGCCCGTTGTGATACCAGTTAGCTTAAGGTAACTGGGGAGCTGAAAATACTTTACTTTAAATACTCACTGACAGCGATGCGGAGCCCCGCATGGAGCGCCCAGACGCAGGCATGTAGCGAGACGGAAGTTAGTATCACTCAGCATGGTACCGATGTTGGGTGACGAAAGTGCCTGAAGCCTCTGGCTTCAGGCCCGGCTCCCACTCACCCACAGCCAGTACGCCGGCACGCTCACCAGAATTGGTGGACGTATTGATGGTCTTCAGGGCGGCTCATGCCACTGTCTCTGGGAAGATGGTTTCACGGGCCGATCTGTATCTGGGCAAGTCACTTTCCATGCGTTCACCACATCAGTCAAGCACGACACTTCAAAGTCAACCAGTGATGGGGATAATTTTGCTGCTAAATAAGAAAATAAGAGATGTTACCTTTTCCAGGATTCCCAAATCTTTTTTAAGTGATCTGTAAATATTGGATTAAATTCACTCAGTAACCCCACACATCCTAAATAATTTCCATTGTTGGAAGTTCCGAGTATTTCATTGTCACCGCGAAACGGAAGCCCTCTAGATGCCAAATTTACTACTAATTTACAACAGCTACAATCCATCTAAGGACATTTCTCCAGCAATCCACTTCTTTTTGATGTTGAGAAGTCTTTATCTAATCTACCAACCGCTTTACTTCGTGCCAGACAAGTCATCATAGTTTTACTGGGCTATTTTGATGTGTTAAAATTATGTGATTAGTGTGCTTCCAATCATTAAATCCACTCAAAGAGCATAGATTTACTTTAGAAGGGTTTCTTACAGAGTTTTTTTTATTATATGAAAAACTAGTTCTCTGATTATTTTTATTCAAAATGATGTAGTTATAGTGCACCATTAAATTGTATTTTTATTTTTAACGTTTGATTTTTTCAAAATATATATTTTTTTAATTATTATATATCGGTTATCGTTTGGTGATCTGGCAATAGGGGGCGCCTATCGACCGCGGGGTCCTGGGCACGTGACCATTGTGCATTGGGAAAGAGGGGCCTGAGAATGAGTCTTGTGATTCAATGTATTGGCACTAATGAGTAATTTAAAGATTAATTGTATCATAATTATCTTACACGATATACATGATATAAGTATCCTGAAAATTACCTATTATCTGGTTATGATAATAATAATATGATTCCATCATTATTTTTTATTTAGGTACATATTGGTACTGATACTCCCTTTAACCTACACTGAACTTAAATATTCGTTCCTATACATACACTTATAGGTACCTATCCCATGAGTTATCTACATAGTTCAGACCATGAAGTTTACCTACATCTTTATGGTACAGACTGATGAATGAACCATAACGTTCACATTGGCGTTCTTCACCACCAGGCGACAACAAACACGTCTCAATAAATTAAGCTTCGAATTTACGGTTAAGTTATTTAATAGAAGCGTTTTACGCCTAAAATAAAACGCATATTAAATTACTTACCTAAATTCGAAGCTTAAGTTAAGGTTCTGCCTGTTGATTTTTTCAACACAATGAGCAAGAGTGAAGAGACTCGAACGCTGCTAGCGACGAGCCTGCCAGGTAGTGAAGGAGAGGTGAAGGGGGAGGTTGTGCGAAAGAGAGGGGTGTATATGATAGAAAGAGTAGGGAAATTAACGGGAACACGGTGTTCCCATCTCAATAAATTAAGCTTCGAATTTAGGTAAGTAATTTAATAAGAGTTTTATTTTAGGTAAAACGCTCTATTGAAACATATTTTTACCATGTATGCAACAAGCATGCAAACATGTAAACAAGCATATGCCATGTATGCAGCTGCAAGCATGCAAGCAAGCATGCAGCAAGCATGCAGCAAGCTTGCAGCATGCAATTAAATGTAAAAATAAATTATTACATTCAAAAATTAACAAAAAGATTTGAATATTTTTTTTCTAACCGTGATATTAAGGAAATTCCTCCACATAATTGTCAGATTATGGGTCAGTACGACAAGGACATCAAGATGAAGCGTCTGTTCCGCTCGAGTATTTCGAGGTCTCGATTTTTTTTTGCATTTTCAAAAATTACCATGACCTTTGGGCTCGTCCAAATCGTCAGTCTATTAAATAGGAGCTACTAGAGGCTTCACTTAACATCCCTTCTCTATACATGACGCGCTCGACAATTTTTTTTTTTTGCCTACTACCCCTTCGTTTGGCCACCCCCGCCATGCAAACCGACAGATTAACATTTTACCATTACCACGTAGGGCGCATACACTATTAATATCTGACGCGCTCGATTATTTCCATGTGACGAATGTGACGATTTTTTTTTACTTTTTTATAAACCTATACACGCTTCCCCCGCCAGTGAAAGTGCATACATCTCATAACCTTTTTTCTTTTTAGCATCTAACCTTCACAATCCAATAGATCTCCACGACGCTCTAGTATAAAGGTAAAGACAAAACAATATATAGTACCTACACTACGGAAAAAGAAACGATTATAATCAAAATAAAAGTTTTTGAAGTTATACTTCTTTAGGCGCGTTATGAAAAAATGATGAGAGTGAAATTTTACGATGCGCGCGCACAGCGTCACACAAAATTCTCACGGGAGTAATTGTAAACAACGCCATCTCTGACGTACATGCTGAACTACTTACTGCCTTCGTTGCTATTTTGTGACTCGAAGAAGTATAACTTCTCACGCGCGTACATAAGTACACACTGAATTTTTTTTATATGCCCTGTTACTGAACCTGTGTGCCTTTCCTATAAGAAATACGCTAGAAATGGGTAGAGACCCCATTTCTAGCGTATTTCTTGCGTGGTAAACGAACTGGGGATAGGCGTAAAATACCCATAGATTTCAACTTATAATTGTTTAAAACTGTCGTTTTGTATTTAAGGTTAAGAAAACATGCGGGTTCGGCTTTATATCCATAGTATAGCTAGTTCATAGTCATAAGTCATAGGTCATCATTTATAGATGACTATGAACTACTAAATGACGACTATTAATTTAGACTGTGAACTAGATTATGGTTATAAAGTCATAACCGCATGTTTTCTTACCAAAGGAAATCACTGATTTTTAAAACGAACACATTTCTGCGAATCTACTTTTTTGGTTAAAAAGGATATACGAACATTTTGCATAATCACATTCGCTAATTCTAAAGAATGAAATCTAAAAAAGGGGTACTAAATCGTTGTCATACGCATGATGTGCAGTATTAGGAAATAGTTTTTTCCCCATAAAATATTTCAGTGAATTTTAAACCATAGATTGAGTGGCTATTTTTGTACTAAGTATGGATTCTTGTAGTCTAGATTAATTATAAAGAACCTAGGTCTTTAATACGGGCTAAAACAAACCGAAAGCCTCACATACGAAACGAACAAACAGTTATTTTTTAATAGCCTTACCTTTATAGGAAAATAATTATATCGATTCTAAAATTCACATTACATAATACTAAGAAAATAATTTATTTTATTAATCATTCACTCACGTTGTCCCAGCACTATGCAAATCCCAACCCTGTACTACGTATTACTATTAAGTATTCTGTGCCTGTACTACGTTTCCGCTACCATCGTACCACTGTATTTTTCTATCGCTCGCTAAAGCTTAAATATATTTTGACATTGTACGATTGTACATAAAACCATTTTGATGTATAATAATTTATAACACTTCGTTGCGACATAATACGATACACTTTGGTGGCGGTCAGCGAATTAGAATGGTCGTACGGCCAATGGTACAGAGGGGTTTGCCCAGCTATACTCCCTCCAGGTATAAATTCTCTAAGCTCTATGAATTCTCTAAGGCGATATTTTATCATAAAATTAGTATCTTGAAGTAACTTCGCCCGCCGCGCGCCGTGTGTGACGCCCTTTTATGTACGATAGAGTTCATACTATAGTTACTATACTCTTTGGTTCATAGAGTTGGCAACATTGATCTGAAAATCTGATTCTGATGACAACGACAAGCGACAAGTGAAGTGTCATTTTTTTGACAGTCATAACGCAAAGGAAGTTAGGAGGGCTGTCTTACTTACGCAGTTTTAATATTATTTACGAAAGAAATAAGGAAAACTAGTAATCATACGTTATTAAATAGTAATTAGAACCACCTAATTAATTAAGTTTTTGGAGGGAAATTGTTAGCAAAATGTCTCAAGTAAAATCGAACAAAAAGTTCAAATGGGCTTTGGATTTCAATCCCAAGTAAGTACGGTCTAATATCAGGTCTTGGATTATTATTATTATTATTATTAAAATGAAGTACTTGACTCAGTTATAATAATTTATATTTCTCTAGGACTCGCACACAGACAACTGAATTACCATCGCCGCCAGGCTATAGCCAGTCCGCCAATGCAAGCTACACAGAATCATCCAGAGATACTGATTCTAACTTGCTTTTAATTAAAAAGTTGTGGGATGTTGCCCTGGGCCCACTCAAACAAGTGCCAATGAACTTGTTTATTATGTACATGGCTGGAAACTCCATATCTATTTTCCCCATTATGATGGTGGGTATGCTGATTGTTCGACCAGTGAAGGCTTTATTTACTACCCAAAGCACATTCAAGATGGTTGAAGGCACTCAGGCAACAGGCCAGAAGTTTGTGTATTTCATTGGAAACATTGTTAACATTTTACTTGCTCTTTACAAATGTCAAAGTATGGGACTATTGCCTACACATTCAAGTGACTGGTTAGCTTTTGAAGAACCCCAAACAAGGGTTGAGCATATTGGAGGAGGCCTGTCACTTATATGAATAGGTAGAGTAAATAAAACACTTTTATATTTATTGCTAACTTTATTTAGTTAATCATTCTATAGAACATTCTATTTAAAATATTTACAATAAAATAATGATATAACTTATGTTGTTTTGTTATCCTATTAGATTCTCAGTGTCATTTATCTCCTTTCTTGGAGTTGTCACTGCCATCTCCTAGTTTGCATTTCACATAAGCTTGTGCCTTTTCAAATAATGCCATTGGGTGTTCAACAGTGTCTATCTGTATCAAGGAAAGCAAATACATCTTTAAACAAATAAAATTGTAAACTTAAAGGAATTTATTTGTATTCCTGGTTCAAGCAATATATTTAGTTATTTGTAAGTAATACCAGATTCTAATATTACAAAATATGCTATAGTAACTCTGTCTGTTACACTTTTCGTCTCATCTCTCACGATGAAACGGCTGACCCAATTTTGATGAAATTTTGTATAAATACAGCTTGAACCCTGGTGAAGGACATAGACTACTTTTTAATCCGGCGACGACTTCTGCATATGCAATAACCAAAATTCACGCAGACAATGTCGCGGGCAAAAGCTAGTTTTAAATAACTTAATAGTGTACTATTTACAGAAAACCTTGGAGTACAACAAATGGTAAATAAAATAAGTGGTGTAGTACTAGGTACATTGGGATGGCTTAGCTTTAGCCAAAAATAGTAAAACATAATGGTAAAAATAGGTGCTAAAAATAATTTTATGTGAGAGTCACTTGAATATTATTATGGGTAATAGTGGCAATGATGTCCAATTTCTTGTCTTTCACCAATTTTAATTTAACATTGTTTTTAATACCAAACAAAATAAAAAGAAAAAAGGCTAACCATTTATGTGGTGGCGTGTCATTTTTTGTTGGTGTTATTTTGGGACGGTCACAAACTCCCTGCGTGAAGTAGAAAAAGTAGTATGTACAATCTAACAAATTATTTATTATTTGCTACAAAATGTAAATCATGAAATGTGTCAAAACAAAAAAGGCTTACAGTATTGTTGAATACCAACCTGTACCTGTATTATACATTTATTTGAACCTGGTATAATGTGTTAATAGGTGTGCCTTCATTGTTTGAAGACAGTAGTATTGTATGTTATGTTGCAAACAAAACAAACCAATACCAAACAGGCCAATCAATCATGTAGGTCTCTTTTAAAGGAAAAGAAAATGTAAGTTTTATGAATAATCAACAAAACATTAGGATACCTTCAAAAATCAATTAATTGTGTCTAGTTACCTTATAGTTTTGAGCCACATAGACTCCTGTGTAAACACCAACTCCAAATATTAACTGAAATTATAATTTTAACATGGTCAGTAGGTACACAATATAATTAATTTTATTTTATATGCACTTTACATAGCCATAGGATACAATGATAAATGAAAAAATGAGTTGTGTTCGCTTACACCAGTTTTCAAAAGTGTGAAACAACAACTCATGGTTTAGGTCTTGATGGCTACTTTAGGTGGTAGAACTCTTATTAGGTATACATTTGGCTATTATTAAAATATAATTTTATAAATGCTAGCAATAAACATTCATTTTATATGAATTTTAAAAACTGACAATTTGACTTTGACATTCTAATTACAAATATTTTGTTAGGAGATCACTATGTAAGTGACTACACCTTTGATTTGAAGTAGGTAAGGGTGGGTATAAAGCCCGTCACATACGTAGCTATAATATATATTATAGCTAGCCACCACACACGGTAGCTATAATAGTATATTTCCGCCCTTATTACGTCTGCGATTTATTTCACATTTTTGAAATATATATAATATGCCTTGCTATAGTCCATATATTTTGGTGACGTAATAAAGATAAGGATGTTTGGTAGATCGATGCAAAGCCGTAAAGCGGAGCTAGTAGTGCTAGTACCGATAGACTATTTACACAACCATTTGAACCGAACTTGTCTTATACGAAGTGTGACTATTTTTTTTTAGCAAAATTTTTGATTACAAAGTCTAGAATATTCCAGTAAAATAATGGCCAGTTTGAAAAATACATCATTTATTTTTATTTTAGTTTTTAAAGTATTGTGTAAGCAATTTATTAAAACATGATTAAGGCATCTCGGCTGTGAAATATCAAAACCCAGTATCTACATAAGTACAACTAAATTTTACAGGAGAGCCGAAAAACGATTTCTAATCTTTGACAGCGTGCCGTTTTAATAACATTAGCCGTACTGACTTTCTTGGGAGTGATTGCAAAATTTGAGGTAGGTAGGTACCTATATAACAAGCTTTAAAAAAAGTAGTTTTAATGCGTCTATCACAAAAAGATGTTTTGAAGTTATACTTCTTTAGGCGCGTTATGAAAAAATGATGAGAGTGAAATTTTACGATGCGCGCGCACAGCGTCACAAAATTCTCACGGGAGTAATTGTAAACAACGCCATCTCTGACGTACATGCTGAACTACTTACTGCCTTCGTTGCTATTTTGTGACTCGAAGAAGTATAACTTCTCACGCGCGTACATAAGTACACACTGAATTTTTTTTCAGACCAAACTTTTTAAGTGTGACAGTTACAAAACCGATCACTTACTTTGCTTTCATCTATACCCTGTTCACAATAAGATTAGACATAAACACAAACCTTTTTTACAGTCCCTTCAACCGATTTTGACTTCTATTCCGTAGGCTTAAGGATGACATTAGAGGCAAAAAAGTGGTTACAATAACAACTGTTTACTGCAGTTGCCATTTGTCATGCTACCAATGCAATATAGGTAAGTCAAAATCGGTTGAACGGACTGTAAAAAAGGTTTGAGTAAATGTCTAATCTTATTGTGAACAGAGTACCTATTGTCAATTTACTGAGTAGGGACTAAATGCAAAGAATCGTGGCAGGATTTGTACAAAAAAATAAAGTATTACAATTAGAATTTCAACTTCTCTAAACATAGAGAAGTTGAAATTCTAATTGTAATACTTTTGGGTGCCTAAAGAGTATTTTCCGGCATTTACAATATTTTTAAAACCCCGGAAAAAAAAAGTAAATAGTTTAACGAAAAGCTCATTATTTCAGAACGAAACGGTGACTGACAGTAACAATGACACTGACAGTCGCCGTTTCGCAGATCTAACACTGAAATTGCATCGTTTTATGGGACATAAAAATGAATGTATGTGTGTGTGTGTGAGTGTGTGTGTGTGTGTGTGTGTGTAGGTGTGTGTATGCCTAAGGCATTAAGTCCGCCTTTGTACCTTTGTGCATGAAGTGCAAATAAATAAATGTATGGATCTCGCCATGATTCTTTATAAAACTAGTAAGAAACAGTTAACTATAAAACAACATATAGCCAGTAATAAACAAATCAGAAACCCAACAATTGTTTACGTATTTTTACGATAAAAAAAGTACAAAAAAATATTCACTCAAAATATTTGAAAACAGTAAAATAAAAATGAATTATTCTCATATTTGTCCCCCAGAAACTAAATCAACTGAATTATTATTAATCGGCAAACTTTGCCAAATGACAATGCCAGATCCTGCCCCACCCATGTACAGAAAAAGTAACACATGTACAGAAAAAGTAAATTAATGAAAATGATTGTAATGAATACAGAACCATTCTATTTTTCTTTAGAACTTGTGGATTACGAAATACCTACCCACAAAATACAATCTCATTTTACCTAAAATACAATTTAACCTATAATCAATGTCATTATTGTTTTTAGATTTAAACGGAAACCGCAAGTTCTACAGTCACTAAGACTAATGTTTAGTTATCAGCAATAAATAAACAGTAAGATGCTACATATTGCACATGACTTTTATTGAGTGGGGCAAAGTTCTATAGAGTTTCTGGCATTGTCCTTTCCTTCTATTCATTGGCATTAGAATCGTCGCGTGTGCGCCAGCCATGCTAACTTCGAGAAAGAAGTCAATCGTCGAATCTGACTCGGCTGGGCAGCGTTCGGGAAGCTGCGTGGTATCTTCTCGTCCAACTACCGCAAGTGTCTCAAGACGAAGTCTATGACCAGTGTGTGTTAACAGTGATTACATACGGGATCGAAACGTGGTCGCTCACAATGGACCTCATCGGAAGGCTTAAAGTCACCCAAGGGGGCAATGCAGAAGGCTATGCTCGGAGATTCCTTGCGTGATAAAATCAGAAATGAGGACATCCGCAAGAAAACCAAGGTTACCGACGTAGCCCGAAGAATTGCCAAACTTAAGTGGCCGATGGGGTCGAAAAGTTCTGGAGTGGCGACCGCGAACTGGAAGACGTTGTGTTGGAAGGCCTCCCACAAGGTGGACCAATGGGTCCTTCCCCGTAGTCAAACTATTTTGTCAAACTGATTTGACTACGGGGAAATCTCATAATGGATCGTTCTCCGTGGTCAAACTACTCAAATGATCCTCCCTGTATAAAGTTTGACTAATATAATGTACCTACAGTTATGATTAAAATTAAAACCGTAATATAATTTGTTCGAAGTTATTATATACAATGTTACGAGCTAGGGTTCGGGATAAATGATTTACACAAATTTACACCAAAAAAACACAAACAACAATCAAACAATCAGTGTGCGTTACCCCAGCAAAATAATGTCGAAAATAGTAATTTAAATGTTACAAGCAATTAGTTCTCCAGCTTCTGTAATTGTTGCGCACATTTTAAAATTTGTTGCACATATAGATTTTGAGTTATTCCACAAAAACATTTCCTGCTGGGGTAACGTTACCGCAGCCAGACATTTTCTTTTATAATGGGAATATTGAAATAAATATTAGCCATACATAGCGTTAGTAGTCTAGACGAGGTAAATGTTGCAACTTATTTTGTATTTGTTCTTCCTTCGACTTCGATGTTATTCAAGATTTTGCTGGAGTAACGTTTGTGGTTTTGCTGGATCTCTGAAACGGATAAACAGATTGTTATCATCTTTTTTACATGACTTCTTAAGAATTTGTTTGAATTAGTTGGGTAATAAAAACACAAAATTAATGCACCATTCAAAGGTTAATTAATTCAATATAAAAACACTTCAATAGGTCCTAACACTTTGAATAAGAGCTCGAAAGACTTACTTTAAACGTTGTTTTGTAGCTTGTATCTGTCTTCAAATGTATGTGAAGTTTCATTAGTATCCCGTTAGTAATAAACAAATTATGATGAAATTCAGTTCTCCACTTTGACGGTCATAATGCGCGCTTAGTTATTTGGCCTCCGATAACCCTGTATGTGAATATATAAACTAAATGATATATCAATAATTAGTTACTTAGTTCAGTTATATTTCTGTAAAAGTTCAGCGCAGTACATACAATAATTAACGAGATAATAAAATAAAAGCCATTAGGAAGCGCAACATCGTGATAACCCGACTATATTAAGGTGGTTACAAAAAAGCGACCGCGCAGTACATTATGCTACCTTCTAAAATGTTTAGTATAATACACCTTACAAGTTCGGTACAGACGCGTACACTGTTCAATATTCACATTATTGTGTGTGTGATATTGAAATAATTTAAGTCATTTTTAGAATACAACTATCCGTATTTAGCTAGGAAAACTATTGTGATATTTGAAATTAGACTATAAAACAGTGGGGCTTACTGTAAGCACTTTACTACTTACATTGTGACGTTATATTATATTACCATCACTTTGTGATTTTTAAACGATATATGTATTAGTAGGCATAATGTGAACTTAAAACATTTATTCTATATCTGTTATTTTCTGCGATGGTTTTAAATCTTAATTTATATTTTAAAAGTGAAGATTTGTATTACTAAAGACAAAGTGTAAAGTAAAATTTGAAAAGTAATGGAAAATGCCATAAGAACAGTATTGCTACCTGTGATTGTTTTAAAGTTTTATCAATATTTTGAAAGTTTTATTGAAATGATTATTTTACCTGTAAATAAAATTTAATAACACAAATTCAAAACACTTGTGTACACATCCGTACTAAACTTGTAAACCTATCCTACATATTTAAGAAGGTAGCATAATGTACTGCGCGGTCGCTTTTTTGTAACCACCTTAATATGGTCCGGTTATCACGGTGTTGCGCTGCCTAATGGCTTTTATTTTATTATCTCGTTAATTATTGTATGTACTGCGCTGAACTTTTACAGGAATATAACTGAACTAAGTAACTAATTATTGATATATCATTTAGTTTATATATTCACATACAGGGTTATCGGAGGCCAAATAACTAAGCGCGCATTATGACCGTCAAAGTGGAGAACTGAATTTCATCATAATTTGTTTATTACTAACAGGATACTAATGAAACTTCACATACATTTGAAGACAGATACAAGCTACAAAACAACGTTTAAAGTAAGTCTTTCGAGCTCTTATTCAAAGTGTTAGGACCTATTGAAGTGTTTTTATATTTAATTAAATAACCTTTGAATGGTGCATTAATTTTGTTTTTTTATTACCCAACTAATTCAAACTAATTCTTAAGAAATCATGTAAAAAAGATGATAAGAATCTGCTTATCCGTTTCAGAGATACAGCAAAACCACAAACGTTACTCCAGCAAAATCTTGGATAACATCGCAGTCGAAGGAAGAACAAATACAAAATAGGTTGCAACATTTACCTCGTCTAGACTACTAATTATATGGCTAATATTTATTTAAATATTCCCATTATAAAAGAAAATGTCTGGCTGCGGTAACGTTACCCCAGCAGGAAATGTTTTTGTGGAATAACTCAAAATCTATATGTGCAACAAATTTTAAAATGTGCGCAACAATTACAGAAGCTGGACAACTAATTGCCTGTAACATTTAAATTACTATTTTCGACATTATTTTGCTGGGGTAACGCACACAAACAATCATCAATAACTTACAAAAATTACTTGAGAATCACTTCGTTCGCAATAGTCGTAGTTTTCAGTTTCACATCCAAAACCCAGGCTAGCCAGCGCTGACTGCTCGCTACATATACGAGGTTCAAGTTTCTAGATAGTTCCAGGATATATTAGAAGAACTTTAGAATGTTGCAACACGACACTTAATCATCTCGAATAATGTAGAATGGTCTCGAATGTTCTAGAACACCTGTAGTTCCGCTACTCGATAATAGATGACCCTGGCGTGACTTAGTTGTACTACTCGACAATGGATGCCGCTGTCTAGCGTAGTTCTGCTACTCGATAATAAGTGGCGCTAGCATGACGTTTTTTTTGTTATCGAGTTAACTAAGTATCATTAATGTTCCAAATTATTAAATCACAGTTACCAGCATGGTCTCCTAAGAAAGTCCATTTGGACTTTGTAACTGCAGCTGCAAATACCTACATTGATTCCAAAAACCAACTGGGTTACTATCATTTCACAAATTCTCAATGGAAAAAGGCCAATTTCAATGGTAAATCTCAATAGAAAAACAACGGAGGCACCGTTGGCAATAGACGGGCCGAGAATCTCGACCACGTAGCAGACCTACAATAAGGCGCTATTTACGCCTTACTGTAGGTCTAAACTTGGTTTGTGAACCAATTATTAAATTAAAAGGAAAAACTAACTGCATCAGATTTACTTTACCAAATGTCAAAAGTAGTGACTGTGACGTAATATTAAATAATGAGAAGCTTGAATTTGTTGATTAAACTGTTTTCCCGGGGATCACGCTTGCCTCAAGACTACAATGCGATCGCCGTTGGCGGCCGAACGATACAGCAGTGTCCGCGACTCACCACCACTGCCACGTCCCTCCCACCCTCTCTTGAGTCGTTACCATCTGTTCTATAGTTTGTTCTACTTATGTCAGTAGAACACCTAGGAAATAATTCTATCTCAAACTAGGCCTCCGAACACCAGTGGCTGTCGCCATCGCCACATTTGTAGCAGCGGCAGTAATAAGTGGCTCGTTTGCGCCGAGCCTTATAGTAGATTCATGAGAAAACGGCGCTAATAATTTAGTATAATACCTGACCAATAGTGATAGAACACTTATCTTTTCTCAGATGACTGCATGCCCAAAAAACGTTACCATTTTTGTAGGTACGCCATCTGTAATACTGCCGTCCATCGTAGATTAGTACTGTACCACGTAATTACGTTTCACATATTTCATGTTATCCATTTTTAATTTTTAATCATTTTAAATTCAACAAGGAAAATCAATTGTGAAAAACGCGAAGATTGACATTTGACATAAATATAATTTTATCTTTCACTGTACATACTTAAACTGCATGTATACAGCGTGCTATAAAGTTGCAATATCTATAAAGTTTGACCACGGGGAACGATCTATTATGAGATTTCCCCGTAGTCAAACCAGTTTGACAAAATACATAGTTTGACCACGGGGAAGGACCCGGGCCGATGACCTGGGAAAGGTTGCGGCGATCCGCTGGATGCGAGTCGCATGCAATTTTGACCTATAAAACTGATTTTTGCTTATTTTTCTCAACAAAAACATGCACGTTCAACGACTTCTTCTCACTTACTAAAGTTGCGCGGGAGTTTTGTCGTTTACTTCAACCATTTCATTGACCTTGTATCTACATGAACCAATTTATAACCTAGTAACTGCAAACACTTACTAGGTTTATGAAATTGTTGATGTTGGATACTATGTTTTAATCTTGTAGTATTTGCATTTTGAAAACTTGCTGTAGATACAAGGTTTCCGACTTTGTGTAACTTCGTTTTTGATAATTTTTTAAGTTTTTTTGATGAATTTTTAGTACGTGGAACGTGGTCTTTAAGGTAGAAAAATGCAAAACACCTGTTTTAAAAAAAATCAGATACTAAGTTTCAAAATTGGACAGCCGATCTGTGCCATGAAACAATATAAAAATATGTTTATCTTTATAACTGACTGATTGATAACTAACTGCAATATTTTTGGTTTTGTCATAAATAATGAAGTCTTGCTAAAAAAAAAATAGTTACACTTCGTTTAAGACAAGTCCGGTTCAAATGGTTACAAATAGTCTATACTAGCACGGCTTTCCATCGATCTACCAAACATCCTGTATATTAACCAGTGTTCATACAACTTTCACTCAGTATTAAAGTATCCTACGTGATGTATCTAAGTGCCCCGTTGGTGGGGCAGAATGATTCAAAATAATTTTTTTACAAAACACGTATTATTCCCGTTCTGTCACAACTTAAACAATTGTTATCCTTGGCATTTTAATATTTATCATCATCATAATCATTATCACTTCAGTTTACTTTTGGTCCACTGTTGGACATAAGCCTCCTCCTTAATATTTATACATTTGGCTAATAATATTTATACATTTTACTAAATTTTGAGTTGAAAATAAAAATATTATGTTAAAGCCCTTATTACACTTGGTTAAATTAAGTCGCTACTTATTAAGTGTAATCGCATTCAGTAAGTGGTAACTGAATTTAGTCGACTTAGTTTAGCCAAGTGTAATTAGGGCTTTATTCACATATTATTACATTTTCATTTTTTAAGAATCAATCTACCCCACCTCACCTTTTTCGTTACTGACGCGTCTAAATGAAAAACAAATTGCGAACGAGCTGAAAATTGCAATAAAAAATTAAGTAAGAATTTTTGAATTATAATCATAATCTACTAAATTAATAGTATTCGCCTACTATTAATACTATTCGGTCATTTGTGTAGGTACAGTCAGCAACAAGAAACAAATATTTGTTATGAGCAATATTGCCATGGTTTTCCAGAGGTGCGGATCCACCATACCACTGGCCATACCCCTGGTGGGTCTAAAACTGAACCACTGAGAAAATCGTTTGGATTAGGTTAGAAACTGTGACCATTCAAGCGATAAGGCGTGCGAGCGGTGCCGCGGCAGCGGCCGCCGAGCGCCAGATCCCCTCTATTGTTGGTGAATTATTTGAGTTAGGTGAGTGGTATAGTTTTAGACCTACCATATCACCACCAGGGATAATGCCAGTGGTATGGTGGATCCGCAACGGTTTTCAAGGACGTTGTTGTCAAAAATGAGATCAAAATTTTGTATAATTATCTTCATTTTTACTAAGAGCTTAAGTCCGTTAAGCAGGTACAATAGTTAAACAATAGCAAGTTATTCGTTAGCTGGGTCCACACCAGACGATCCAAAATGGATCGGCGATCCTGCGATCCGATCCAATTTGTTGAAACTATCCTGAACTGCGCTCCAAGCTATCCTTATGCAATCCGCGATTCAGTCAGTCGAACTCTCGCTGAAGATGGAGTCACACGTACAGCGGCGGTGTCGAATTGTTATGACAGTTATTTTGCTTAAATATTTGCGCAAAACATCACAAAACAAAAATGATGGTTCTGGTGAGAATGAGAACCATATTAGGTATACAAAAATCGCTCGGAATACGGGACTCGACTTTACACAGAGTTCAAAATAATTTTGAATGAATGAATAATAATCATAATAACCAATTTGAGATATTGTGTTTATTATCAAATAACAAGCTAAGAAAGAATGATACAAATTATCGAGATGTCATTACTGTGAAGGAAAGATTACTACTAAAAATGAGATTTTTAGAGACTGGAGATTCGTACGAGACTTAGTAGTATCTCTTTTTTTTCAACTGGTTTGTTTATTTCACAAAAAATCTGACCCCGTGGTTCGTTCGGTGTGGACCCGGCTAATAAGATCATTGAACAGTTGGTGGCCTAACAGAATATTGTCTTTCCATCGTTTCCTACTTTTCAAGTATTATTTAGAATATTATTATAAAGGGGCACAGTCGTATCCCTGTTAAGTTTTCTCTTTCAAGACCGATTTTTCGATGCTTGTCTATTGTTCATTTGTAGTAGGTAACTAGGTACACAAGTAGGTACATAAGTAAATATTATTTTCATAGTTACAGGATAGTACTTTTTTTCTTTTGATCGTGGGGATTTCCTCATGGACTATCGCCCGTCTGGTTACCGGCTAAAACCACCACGGTGTTCCTAAACCGACCTACGGGATACGCTCGCGCGGGTAGGTTACAGCTGGGTTCAATTAATATGGTTTAAAATAATGTAGTCTTCGCTATTAACGCTTTGCTGGACGCGAGTAGCGTACGTAGTTTTTGGTAATCACTGGGTCGAGTTCGATCCCCAGACTTTAGATTGGAATACGCCATTCTCAACAGTGAATTTCGATACTTACTCACTTTTTTATTGGTTTGAGTTTTGATACTAAGGCTTTTGTACACACGGCTACACATCAAGCTATACATTTCTAGTACAAGCTGATCTCGCATTGTATAGAATTAACATACAGTGAGAGGTCAGCTTATATTGGAAATGTATAGCTTGATCTCAGACTAATAAAAAAGTTGTAGCCGTGGCCCGTGTGTACAGTCAACAGCAAAAGTAGATGATCGAAATCAGAAATTCAATACTAATGAACGGAGTTCGCTTCAGAACTGTGTGGCGTCGAAGTGATTCAAAGGTATGTGTGTGACAATCACATACTTTTAATAAATAAACTAGTAATCTATACTGTAATATTATAAAGCTGAAGAGTTTGTTTGTTTGTTTGCTTGAACGCGCTAATCTCAGGATCTACTGGTTCGAATTGAAAAAATCTTTTTGTGTTGGATAGTCCATTTATCGAGGAAGGCTATAAGCCCATGTGAAGCCGGGTCGGGTCGCTAGTAAATAATATAAATTAGTGTTAGTAAATTAGTATTGAATACACCTTCCGTGGCCCATCTGGAAGTCCCTGGACGTTGCAAACCAGTTGCAAACCATGCCCCACCTCCTATCATGTCCTCTTTGCCCCAAAACATGCGACTGGAATGAATTATGCGCTGCCACCGACGATGCAGTGGAGGTGGCTAAGTTCTGGGCCAAACAAATTTAAGACTGTCGTGCCAGTGATACGAAGAATAAGAAGAAGTATTGAATTTCTGATTTTGATCATCTACTTTTGCTGTTGACTGTACTAGCGTACCATTCAAACAGTTTTTCTAATCAGCGTGTTCGGGACAACGTCATTCGATATAGCGGTTTTCGAATCAATGAGTTTTCGAACCGGGCGGCGTACCACTCGTATTTTTTTTCGAAATAGCGTGCGTTGTAATAACGTCATTCGAATCTTCATATCACTCCCATAATTAGGTACTTATTAATTTTGTTGTCATGTTTGTTGGTAAATAAAGATAAACGCTGTGATTCTAATGGCTTTGTATTATTTTTCTAGCGGCCAAAGCCAGATAGGATGAAACCTTACGGAAACTATCCGGCGCGCATCCGAATACCTACCAATGAAATAGGTCAGATAGGCCGGATACCGAATAGTGGCCAGGCCCCTTATTCACAACCATTCGATACGTTTCCATGTCGGTAAGGAACCGAATTCGACAATCTCATTTCCGACTTCAGTCTTAGTATCGAATTTGAACTGTCAAAATTATTCGGTTTCGGATTTGTAAATTGCGTTTGAAGCACATATTCTATCTTTTGACTTTCGATTCGGTACGGAATCGAATCGAATGATTGTGAATAAGGGCCAGATATCAGTTGCATCTCTAATACCTATACAGCGTGACTGGTAATTAGTGACCGAAGTTTAAACCACATAGGTATTGTACCAATTATTGTTAGGATTATATTTTTCTTCTAGGAAATAGTACCTGGTTCTGGTGACATCGAAGGTCAAAGTCGCAATTTTTTTATTTTGTGTTTTTAAGTTGTTTACCTAGGTACATATTCCAAGATTTCCAAGTGTCATTACTAAACTACAAAAAAGCAATCAATATCAAATGTGCAATAACCATGTGATTTAAGTATTGGTCACTATTTATCAGTCACTTTGTATAAATAGGTACCTAATAGCTGTAAAGATCCAGATGCGCAAAGAGTTCAAAGTACAAAATAACCTAGTAATTCCGACAGGCGCCCTTCGAGCATAATTATGCTCCAAGGTTGCGCCGCACAACAAGTGCGTGTGTTTCGAGTCTAAAATATCCGCCAGACTCGATCGCACAAAAAGTCTGTTGTCAACTAGTCATAGCCTCCACTTTAAAAAAACTCTACCCTAAGACTATTCAATCAATATCAAAACCAGATAAATAGTTCCTACTTCTTTAGTGTAATAAATAAAGACTAGGTAGGTATTCGTGCCAATTCTGTTGTGCACAAACTAAATTAATTTTAAGCTATTTATATCTCTTTCTCTCCAATAAAACAAGAAAGAGACATATATTAATAAGAGCTGTCAATTTAAGTTGATCTAAAATGTTCATACAATTATAGTTGTCATTTCAGAACGTATTGATTAAAAACACTGCAAAATTCAAGGGAAAAACTAATTTGACATCTCTAAAAGAAAAGGACGGCGACTAGGATTGCCAACCCTACTATATAATATATTATCCTACTATATTAGAGGCCAGACTACTATATTTTTGAAAAAAAAGATATAGTAGGCGAAACTACTTTATTTTAAAGGCATCAAACTCTTAGCAATAATATTCGTTACAAAATGTGTAAGCGTAAAACAATTTTTTTATGGGTATAAATTTCAGTACTACTATATTTGACCGACAAAGAGCTGGCAACCCTAACGGCGACACAAGGACCCTTGTCTGTCTCGCCGTCCATTTCTTCAGATCCCATGGTAGTAACAGATGCCAAATGCTTAAGTTAAGTTTGTGAACAGGGGAATCGGCACCAGTGCCTACATTGTAGAACTCTGGGCTTATGTAGGTATAGATCTCGCATCGAGAATCGAGTTTGAAGTACCTACTATTTACATTTAAATTATTGTGTGGATGCTAGGCTGTAAGTCTAGCCAGCGTCCGTTATTCGTGTCAAAAAAAGCTTTTTTACAAAAATGTCTAGTTTCGGAAGTCGGTGGCAATACAAAACAACAAACAGAACAAAGCCACCGAAAAAGTTATGTGTGTTCTGTGCTAAAGTTATTTTTCACTTCTTAGTTTTTGAAGGCGGTTGTCTTTTTTGTAAAAAAGCTTTTTATTTCCCACTTTTCAATACCACCGTCTGATTCAAATCCATAAAGAAACGGCAACACAGTTAAACCAGGGATTGAGAGTAACTAGTCCAAAGATTCTTCGTAGAGAAGAAACTGAAACGTCGTCATGTAAAATTTTTGGGTATTTGTTGATTTTTTTATAGGTAATGTGCTGGTTCAATTTCGATAAAATTTATATGGGACCACCCCAGAGGTATACCCTATTCATCAAAAAAAGAATTTCTAAAATCAATGTACAATTGCGTAACAAATGTACAAAAAAAAACAACGAACAGCCCAATTGAGAACCTCCTTCTTTTTGAAGTCGGTGGAAAAACCGGCCAAGTGCGAGTTGAACTCGCGTGGAGAGGGCTCCGTACAATGCCAAGTTTCAATTGATAGAATTCTTATGGGTTTTCCTGTAATCTACAAGCAATTACCTATATTTTGTATTTTTTTTCAAAATTATAGGCTCAGTAGTTTCGGAGATCAGGGTGGGGAATGGTAAATTTTCATCTTTTTTCATGAATATTTCATTTTATTATTTAAAATCAAAAGTATTTTACAATAATAACAAAAATATATTTTTATTTGAGATAATCTTAACAAGTTTGACAACAATTATGACACAGTAAACAAAGCATTTTTATTTTTAATGTTCTAATTTGTCCCCCGAATATGACCCTTATTTTTAATAAATATTTTTGTTTACTTTACACATCTGTGTTTGGGTCATAGGATTACACCATCCTACCAAATTTTACCTGATTTGGCCCAGTAGATTCGGAGAAAATGGGCTGTGACAGACGGACGGACAGATAGACGCACGAGTGGTCCTATAAGGGATACGATTTTTTTGTACGGAACCCTAAAAACGGAACAAAAACTACCCTCATTATAAGAAATATAATAATTATGTTCTAGCAAAGGAGATTTAAAAAAAATGTTAAAATGTGTGAAATTTTTGAAAACCAAAAAAAATATTGAGACATATTTTAATAACATGAAAGGGAAAAAAGGGAACGCTTATAAGATCACTTTATTTCTCAATCTATCACAAAGGCTTTTTTAATATCTATGGGTCATAGTAATTTGAATTTTGGTGCAATGTCAGATTTTGATAACACGCACACATGGGACCAGTCAATGACTAAAACAAATATGTAATAAAAATATTTTATTTCTATTTTGCATATTAGTTTGAAACTACTTAAAAAAAAATCCCAAAAATAGATATTTTAAGTTGACCATTTCACCTATAAATAATTTATTTGAATCAAATTAAAAATGTTGCTTAGTTGCATCATTTATTATAGTGCCTTTACCTAGACACTTTGTCATTTAGATAGATATTGTAATAAAGTAATTACAGCAGACCAGAGGTCATTCTATTGATTTGGCCAGTCTTTTTTTGTAATAATATGGAATGACGACTGGAAGGCGATCTTGTCAGTATGTGTAGAGTATTGTGAGATGAGCAGGTGAATGTTGTTAATTATATATATTGGTACTAGCTGTTGCCCGCGACTTCGTCCGCGTTTATGAAGATATCAAGTTTAATGGTGTTTAACGCAAACGATTTTTATATTTCAGTCAACTGAAAATGCCTATCACACTAAGCAGTTTTTTATGGCACTAATTAGACACACCACACCGACCACAGCATGTCACCAGTCATCAATAAATGTTTGTTGAACACATGGTTGCGAAAGCGATTATATTTCCTTAAACCAACCCTGTGATAAAATCTGTTCCTACCTGACATCCCTTAACTACCTATATTCTGTCTCTCTACCAATTTTCAGGTACAAAAGCCAAGGATTTCATTTAAACTTGCGAGAGCCCTTAGTGCAGGCTGTCACAAAATTCTTTCTTAGCAAACATCTAGGTACTGTTGTTAGCACCTAAAAATGAAGGACTTTCATACAAACTTGCGAGAGCCACCAGAACTCCTTAATCCGGCCCTGTCGTAAAATTGGTTCTTAGTGGATGTCTACCTACCAACTATTAACCACCTCCCTGCCAAAGTTCAAGTTTGTAGCACAAAAAAAAAGGACTTTCATTCAAACTTGCGATAACCATTAGGCATCCTTAATCCGGCCCTGTCACAAAATCCGTTCTTAACGAACGTCTACTAACTATAGACTACCTCCCTGCCAAATTTCAAATTTGTAGCACAAGAAATGAAGGACTTTTATACAAACTTGCGATAGCCATTAGACCACCTTAATCCGGCCCTGTTGCAAAATCCGTTCTTAGTGGATGTCTACTAACTATACACTACCTCCCTGCCAAATTTCAAGTTTGTAGCACGAAAAATTAAGGACTGTCATACAAACTTGCGAGTGCCATCAGAACTCCTTAATCCGGCCCCTGTCGCAAAGGACAATGCCAGAAACTCTATAGAACTTTGCCCCATTCAATAAACGTCATGTGCAATATTTAACATCTTACTGTTTATTTATCGCTGTTAGCTAAACATTAGTCTTAGTGACTGTAGAACTTGCGGTTTCCGTTTAAATCTAAAAACAATAATGACATTGATTATAGGTTTTCATTGTTTTTTAGGTAAAATGAGTTTGTATTTTGTGGGTAGGTATTTCGTAATCCGCAAGTTCTAAAGAAAAACAATTTACTTTAGAAAGGTTCTATATTCATTACAATTATTTTCATTACACATTGCTAGGGAATCCATTAATCATATTTGTACTTATTATGTCAATAAAGAATTATTATTATTATTATTAATTTACTTTTCTGTACATGGGTTACTTTTTCTGTACATGGGTGGGGCAGCATCTGGCATTGTCATTTCGTTCTTAGTGGCTGTCTACCAACTATAAACCACCTCCCTGCCAAATTTCAAGCACAAAACATGAAAAACTTTGATGACTTTGACAAACTTACAGGAGCCATTACACCTCCTTAATCCGTATCTGTCGCAAAATACGTTCATAGCGGACGCCGTCTAATAACTATTTACTACTCTCCTTCCAAATTTCAAGTTGAAGCACAAAAAATTAAGGACTTACATACAAACTCGCGAGAGCCTTTAGACCTCCACACTCCGGCCCTGTCGCAAAATCCCTTCTTAGCGGACGTCTACTAACTATTAACTATCTCCCTTCCAAATATAAAGTCTATGGCACAAAAATTAAGAACTTTCATAAAAACTTGCAAAAGCAATTAGACCTCATTAATCCGGCCCTGTCGCAAGTCTGTTCTTAGCGAACTTCTGTTAACTATAAACTACCTCCCTGCCAAATTTCAAGTCTGTATCACGAAAAATGAAGGTCATACACAGTTTCGAGAGCCATTAGACCTCCTTAATTCGGCCCTGTCGCAAAATTCGTTCGTAGCAGACGTCTACTACCTATTAACTACCTGTCTGGCAAATTTCAAGTTTGCAGCATTATAAATGAAGGACTTTCATACAAACTTGCGAGAGTCATTAGACGTCCTTAATCCAGCCCTGTCACAAAATCCGTTCTTAGCGGACGTCTACTAACTATAAACTACCTCCCTGCCAATTTTCATCTATAGACGTGAAGCGGTTTTCGATATTTTGTGATGAGTGAGTGAATGACCTTCCGAATTAATGTAATTGGCCAATTGTGGCTTTTTATGTTGAAGTTAAATAAATAAATAAACTTAAAAACCTAAAAGTAAATACTTTAATTGTCATTGTTCACCTAGAGTTAAGATTTTTTATGTTGTTCTGTTAGAGGTCATTTTTTAATAGCTCCATTTTAGTGTTTGGATTGATAGTTCAGCTGATGTCTGCATTAAATATAGTCTTTATTAATTAATTAAAAGTAAAAAAGGAAAACCATCGACTTGAAAAGAAGAAGAAGAATTAAAAGTATTTCAATTTTTTTTTTTTTTTAAAACATTGCCCCACACTAAGACTTTCTTGTTTACAAACATATAAAACTCAAATACACAAACAGTCAGACCCGGAACAACTATCTGTAGGCCATACAAATATTTGTTTCATGCGGGAATCAAAGCCACAACGCACAATGCAGCAGCCAATCACTCAATTAAATTTTTATTTCTATTACTTACTGCTTCAACCCTTTCCCTGTGCAATGACCCATGGGTGAGTCATTGCGATTGTTTAACTATTGTGCCTACTTGACGCACAGTGAATGTGTTAATAAACAGGATAAATATCACAGAAATCAGTATCAGATTGATCCATAACAAACTCTTTGTCATAATAGGCCATGATCAATTTCATGATTAATTCAATAACATAGGATCATTGTCACTTTATAAAATATGACATACCTACCTTGATATTTAAAGTAACTATTTATCAGTAGAAAAATGGTTAATAAACAGTAGCAGGTATAAAAATCTACAATGTATACCGCATATTGTTATTTAGATAAGATATATTTTAATTATTATATCACTCACCACTGCTTTGATCATATTTATATTTTATCCTTTAAATTCTAAGATCACTTTCCAAATTAACCTAATTCACATTCAATTGAAAGAGAAGACCTATGGTTCTCTGGCTTTCTGGCTTCTGCTGGCTGGCTGGCTAGTAATTTTGGTAAATTTTGGTTAATGGTTTGTGCAAATGGGCTTTTCGTGACAGTTCGCATGACAGCGTCACAGCGACAGCAGCAAAGCAGCTGTTAGCTGCCGTTGTCCATAGACATAGAACACTAGACTACTGCTCAGCGTGTCGCTGAAAGGGACAGAAAAGCACAACTAAGAACACTGCATCGTACCATTTTGCAGGAATATGTGACGACTTTGTTTAGCACATGAACCAAAATGAGGGACAAAAAATATTAAGTTCTGTCTCTTTTCTATACAAGCATCACATATTTTTCTTTGTCTTGTGTAAGAGAGATAGAAGATGACCAGCAGTCTATAGTGCCTTTTCTGTCTACGACGTTGTCAATGTCTTATATTAATTTAGGTACTTTACTCTATTCTATGGTCAATATCAAATTGTCAATGCCAAGTATGCCAACTGACAAAATGATTTAACGTTATTGTTTCCGAGTGATTGTTTTATCGGGAGGGTCGGGCTTAGGGCATAGGAGTGGCCATAGTGGAGCGAATCCCTTTGTCAAAGTGTATTGGTGATAATTATGGTCATTCACGTTACTAGTTCATTCGCACACCGCCGCCATTACAAAAATAAAGTTGTCGAGAGAATTTGAAATTATAATTGTTATAGTTTTGCTTCAGGCATTTAAAATATTTTTTAACCCCGCAAAAAAAAATGATATGTTTAAAGTAAATAGTTTAACGAAGAGCTCATTATTTCAGAACGAAACGGCGACTGTCAGTAACAGTGACACCCACCCAAGAAGTTTATAGATAAAAGTGGAGGCAACACTCTAAACACCTAAGTGAAGCCAACTGTGGGCAGACGCTCTCTTTCTTAATGCGTACATAAGATAAAGAAAACACATATCACTGTCTCGTTCTTATGTATGCATTCAGAAAGAGAGCATCAGCCCACAGTTGGTTTCAAGTTTTTGTTCTAAGTGTTGGCTCCATTTATACCTATAACTTCATGCACCCACCCAAGAAGCTTATTAAAGGTTTAATCTACAGTTTCATGCACCCACCCACATCAAGAAGCTTGTAGGTAAAGGCTTCATGACCCACCTCCACCATGACAGCCACCATTTCCCAGGTCTTTCCATGAAGATAAAGGTAAAGATGGAGCCAAAACAGCGAACAAAAAATTGAGTCAAATACCTACGTATCTCCATCTCACTCTCTGTGGGCCGACCTCTCTTTTTAGTGCGGCCTATAGTTATATTGCTATCTCCTTATTTAAATCTCCTACTAAATTCTACGAAATAGTCTTCACACTAACCAAATCAGAACTTAAACTCTGTCAAAAAATGTTATTATGTTGTTAATAGCTGTACTATGATCAGTTAAGTTATAAAACATGCAATTTTAGGTCACATTTACGCATCACGCATGCTAAACTGGGTTGACGACAATGGCATATAGTATCATTGGTTGACGATCAGTGAATTACAATGCCATTTCCTAAGGAATCGGTAATGTGGCAATATTGACTCTACGTGACAATAAAATATGGTCACTTTGCAGTTCACAGCTTCATGTTATATTTTTCGAGGTAATCATCGTTATAATTAAAGTAATTGTGCAAAAGTGAGTAGGGCATGGTTGTGGTAGTACGTGGTGTCCAGAATTTCACCCGTAAGTTTTAAAATCGTGATTTCTGACATAGAATCATTGTAAGCATACCTTTTTTCGTTGTATTTTTTTGAACCGACTTTTAAAAAAAGGAGGTTTTCAGTTCGACCCGTATGTTTGTATGTATGTTTGTCCGCGATTATCTCCCGTTTGGCTGAACCGATTTTGATGCGGTTTTCAGAAAAATGCTTGTTACATTCTGGAGATGGTATTAGTATACAACAAACAGAAATATATTCAGCGCTTTTTGAAAAAAAACAACAAAAACCGAGAAGACGTTTTCGTTTCTTCCATCTTTCCATCTTTGGAGGACTTTCAATCTCTGTTTTAACTGTGTTGCCGTTCCTTAATGGATTTGGATGGTAAGGAGGCACTAAAAAGTGGAAAGTAAAAACTTTTTTGAAAAAAGAGAACCGCCTTCAAAAAGAAACTAAAAAGTGATAAATAACTTTAGCACAGAACACACATGAATTTAGTTACGCTAACATTGATAGAGCTATGTTTAAGTATGCTAAGCTTTAGTTCAATCATCAAACTCAGGGTAGGGCAGCACTTTCCCCACATGCAACCTTTACCATAGAGTTGCTACTCTTCCACCTACTACTTACCTACCTACTTTACTCTTGTGTGAGAGACCTGCGAAACGGTGGCTGTCAGTGTCACCTGACAGTCGCCGTTTCGTGCTGATCAACTATTCACTTTTAACATAATTATGTTCTTTTTCGGGGTTATAAAAATATTGTAAATGCCTGAAGATACTCTTTAGGTACCTACCCAAGACTATAAGAATTAGAATTTCAACTTCTCTAGACATCTTTATTTTTGTAATGGGTCAAAGTCAAAGTCAAAGTCAAAGCATTCATTTCAATTAAACCATTTACAGGCACTTTTGAATTGTCAAGGAGTCGGTCAGTTAGTCAGAGAGTTGAAGCTAGTTGCTCGTTCCAAAACGTAGGTAGGTCTCTATGGAGAAGAACGAGCAAGAAACTCCACGGACACTCTTTTAAATAAAGTTTTTACAAAGTCTGGTTACATGATTCTTGTTGCTTCTATATGTGAAAACTATGAAGGTAATCTAACAATATAAAACACAAAAAAGAAGTAAGATAAAGTGGCATCTAATCCATGGCAGATAAGAGCTGACCAATCTCTACTGACAGCGCCCGTTCACGAACATGACGCGTGAATCAGCACCATTCAGCTCAACCATTTTGAAGGGAGCCGAATGATCCAACACACGCGCCACCATCAGCGAGACATTTGAGCGAGCATGACAATACTCCCAACCGCCATGTTAATTTTTGTCAAACATAAAGGTATTAATATACTTAGTAAATGGCTCCATGGTATTCACATTTACAAAATTGAAATAATGCTGCTAAATTATACAAAACTAAGGTTTCCAATGTATATTATTTTATCATATGAAGTGTGATAAGTTAATAATTTAAAAAATCTATATATAAGAAATAACGATACTCGTTACTCATGTCAATAGAAAAAGGGGTAGGAAACATCCTTTTCTTCCAATTTGGAAATTCCCTAAACTGGCTGTGGAGCAGGACCAGCATTCAGCCAAGCATTTTTATCATTGATGTAATCTTCTAACTAATAATATGCTTGTCTACATAGTGTGCGTTTAATACATGTTTTAAATTGTTTTTCATTCAATTGTAGAATATCAAGTGGTATTTTATTATAGCATTTTACACAGTACCCCATAAAAGAAGTATGTACTTTTGACAATCTGAAGCTTGGCTGATCTAATTTGTTCCTATTTCTAGTATAAACATTATGTCTGTCACCTATTTTATTAAAAAGATGAAGATTTTTTCGAACATGCATAATGTTTTCATATATATATTGACAAGGTACCGTCATGATGTTAATCTGTTTAAACAATTCTCTTAGAGATTCGCGTTTGCGGAGATTATAGATTGCCCTGACAGCCCGCTTTTGCAAAATAAAAATAGAATCCATATCTGCAGCCCGTCCCCATAGCAAAATACCGTAAGACATGATACTATGAAAATAGCTAAAATATACTAGCCTAGCGGTATCCACGTCGGTCGGGGGCGGTGGGATAAGTTGGGCTGTATTAGATATAGCTATTGGGCAACGAGATGAAACGAAATATTGTTATTTCCATTTCGAAATATTTTAATTATGCGGGGTTTTAATAATATGGGAAGTATATCAATTTACTCCTGGTAATGTGTTCTCCACATTGGAAAATATTTTAATCTCTAAATTAACTCTTTTTTTAACCCCCGACGTAAAAACGACGGGTTGTTATAAGTTTGACGTGTCTGTGTGTGTGTGTGTGTGTGTGTCTGTCTGTGGCATCGTAGCTCCCGAACGGATAAACCGATTTTGTTTTTGTTTTCTTTATTTGAAAGGTGAATTAGTCGGGAGTGTTCTTAGCTATGTTTGATGAAAATCGGTCCAAGATGGCCGCCGCTACAAAATAGTTAATCACATATTTTTTCACAACTCCATCAATATGGGTATCAAATGAAAGGGCTTCACTAGTAGAATACTTTAGACTATGATAAATTTCAAAGCCAAGATGACCGGCACCACAAAATGGCGAATTATATATACCAAACGCATTCTCAGGGTGATATCTTTAATATCAAAAAAGATCCATGTGACGAAATACAACTTTAGACGTATCTACAACTTCTCAAAACCAGACTAAATTACATTTAAAAACTTTCAAATAAAAATTAAATTAAAAATTTAAAAAACCCCCAACGCAAAACATAAAAGCAATTATTTAAAAAGTAAAAAATAATATCTTTTGTTGAGCCATCAAATGTTTGTTCGTTGAAATGGCGCTATAATGTCGCGGCGGGGTACCGCTAAGTCAGCAATAGCTAAATAGGTAAAATTAATAGCGAACTCATGGATTTGCAATGAGATTTGACTTACGCGGTACCCCGCCGCGACATTATAGCGCCATTTCAACGAACAAACATTTGATGGCTCAACAAAAGATATTATTTTTTACTTTTTAAATAATTGCTTTTATGTTTTGCGTTGGGGGTTTTTTAAATTTTTAATTTAATTTTTCGTGTGTGTGTTTTTTATTACCTAGTGGTTATTATTTTTGTTCTGTGGGTTTGTAGCAATAAGAAGCATGTATCTGTGCGTATTGTAATTTACAATACCTACGTACCTACAGCACACTACGAAAATTTTACAATTTGTAAAATTTTCGTAGTGTGCTGTAGGTACGTGTTTTCCTTGCTTTTCGCAAAAAGTGGCAGAAAATGAAAAAGTTGTTCGATGATTCGCTGCCTTGCCATCTCAAGGTACCTATCGTCGTTGATACTGCAATTCCGCGTAACTAATATTTTTAAATAGGTAGGTACCGCGTATTACACTTTCAACAATTTGACTTCAGGTCGAAATTGGCAGTATTTCACAATTTTAGTTACGTAGACGCGGAATTGCAGTATCAACGACGCTATATATATGTATTCTTTGGTTGGAGATTGCGTGATTAACCAAAAACTAAAAGTTGTTTCGCTTAGACATTTATTTTCAGCCGGTTTTACACTCGCGGCGCGAAACCCTGCAAACAGCATAAACCGCGAGTGTTACGATGGTTACGCGACAAAATATTTTCTGTAAAATATTATTACGTTTTTGAGAAATAAATGTATTATTATATTATTTTGTAATAAATAAAACACATTTCAAAGACCAATTCTTATAATTAGTTTATCCAGATACCAATTGATACAAAAATAATTTAATGACATTAATTACCCCGACTGCAAGGAAAGGGTTATGTTTTTCGCGCCGGTCTTTGGTTTAGGGCCAATTTCACGAAACTTTTCATAATCGGACATTAGCAAATCAGACATTACAACTAACATCGAAGTTAATTGTATTTATGTTTCACCAACAAATAATAACGAGTCATGTGTCCTTCACGGGAACCGATCACTTTTCCGAAATATTTTTGTTCACCATACTGAAAAACATTTTTTCATCCCACCATCTCGGAAAGAGTAGGTATTTTTAATCTTCAATATCTGAGTGGAAAAGCCGTTTTTATTCTCTAGAGGATAAAGTAAATTGAATTTAGAACATCGTGTGCACTAAGTTTGTGAATTAAAAAAAAACATTAAACCTATTTACTGCTACCTGTATGGTGCCGAATATATCATACAACTTTTTTTTAATTTGTTAAAAACTCAGACTCGGAACCTTCTTGGTGTTCTTTTTTCAATTTGCTTTGTACGCGGTTCTTTACGCGGCATTTTTTCACGTCATTGTTAAACCTATTCAAAACAAGAAACTTGAAAACAAGTGAAAAAACTAAAATGAGTGATTCTAGCGACGAGGAAGTTTGCTTGACGCCAACAGAATTGACTGAAACTGTTAATAATGCGCAAATGAGCTTTCTCCCTCAACAATCACGCGAGAAGTATTTAAAACAGTACGATATGTTCAACACGTGGCGACTAGCAAAAGGAGCCAAAACTTTCTCAGAAAACGTATTGCTGGCATATTTTATAGAATTATCCGAGAACAAGAAAGCAAGCACTCTATGGAGTACGTATTCGATGCTAAAAGCAACAATAAAGATGAAAAAAGACAAACATATCGATACCTATCCTAAATTAGTGGCATTTTTAAAAAGAGCCTCATCTGGTCATCAACCAAAAAAATCGAAGGTTTTCACAGTATCTGATATTGAAAAGTTTCTTAACGAAGCACCCGATTCCGTATATTTGGCGGCAAAAGTAAGTCAGTTGCACATTCAGTATCTACTTAAGTATATTAATCTCAATTAAATAGTATACTTAGTAGATGTTGATAGGCATAATTATGCGTTCATATCAATTTTATTCATTTATCTACTACAATACTCTTTACGTTACAGGTTGTTCTTATTATTGGAATAAACGGAGCATGTCGAACTAATGAACTAACACAACTTAATGTCAAAAACATTGAGAAACATTCAGATGACTTACTATTAATTAATTTACCTAATACAAAGACAAAAAGAGACCGCAACTTCGTCATTCGCAAGGAATACGTAACGATTGTTGAGAAATATCAAGCCTTACGCCCGCCTAACACTCCAATCAATCGATTTTTTCTACAGTATCGCAATGGAAAGTGTGTTAGACAGCCTATGGGTACTAATAAAATTGGCAGTATCCCACGAGAAATAGCAACATTTCTTGAACTTCCAGAACCCCTGTTGTACACGGGTCGTTTCCGACGAACTTCAGCCACACTTTTGGCTGATTCCGGAGCTGATCTCCTGTCCCTTAAGCGCCACGGAGGCTGGAAGTCCAATGCAGTTGTAGAGGGATACATAGAGGATTCCATCCAAAATAAATCTAAAATATGTGAAGGCATCGTAGGAGCCATTACACTGAAAGAGCCTCAATCGGATCCTTGGACTGGCCCTTCTACATCAAAAATAAGCCGTTATGAAACACCTAACCATCTCCCTCTCTCTCCAACATTCACGCCAAGGGAATCCGATGAATCGGTACAACTATTAAGTATGACAGATAGTTTACCGAAAAACAGTACACAAGTGACCAACACCAATATTACAGTACCAAACAAAAATATTACACTCAATTTAAATAGCTGTAGCAACGTTACTTTAAAATTTTCTTAATTATACCTTAGTATTATTTTGTTATAATTTAAAGATTATTCTGTAATACTTACCTGTCATAATGTAGTAATTAATACCTAAACTGAAATAAAAGTGTACCTATCTTGTGATTGTAAACGTTTTTTTTTTGCATTTAGTCATTTCCTCGCTGAGGTGGAATGAAAAGTTACGTGTTGCACTCGAGTGCAAAGATTTTTCACCTCGTGCTCTTTTGATTCCCTCGCTAACGCTCAGGATTCTAATTTTGAATCACTCGCTGCGCTCGTGATTCAATATTAGAATCCTTCGCTTGCTCGGTCATCAAAATTGAACACGCGGTTAAAAAGCAACTTTGCACTCTTGTATAACAAATAACTATTTTAAATTAAGATGTGTCCAAACACAGTGCGCTAAGAACGCTGCTACGTGCGGTTTTTTCCCAAGACATAAACCTACCGTGCGTTGCGCAGCATATTCGAGAGACGCCGCGTTCATATCGCGTTCAAACCACAATGAAAGCGGCCGCGTGTATAGCTCTACTATTATTCTATAATTGCGTAGAAGAATGAGCAGAAGAAAGCCTAAACTATATTGGGTGCGACCACTTTATCAACAGAGGATGCAGAATTTGAAAGCGATTAAATACCGCGCATGATTAGTAATTTAGTAATTTTCAAATTTTGTTTGTTACCTATCTTTTTGTGTAAGAATAATAATGTCTTATTTTGGGAAAAACAAGGGGAATTTTCTGATGTGTAGGGGCACCTACAAATTCTGTAAATGGTTCTATATTTCCTAAACATTTTGATTTCGAAAATAAAGTTTAATTTTGTCAATTTTGACAACTGACTAAACGCCGCCGGTTAGTACACACGGCTACATATCAAGCTATACATTTCCTGTTAAGCTGGCATCTCATTGTATGGAAATTATATATAATGCGAGATCCGCTTATACTAGAAATGTATAGTTTGATGTGTAGCCGTGTGTACCTAAGTTAACGGACGACCAGAGTAGGTAGCAATTAAATATAACGTCTGATTAAGACATTTTAAAGTAGCGAATGTTTCACCAAGCGCAAATCCATGTTACTACCTCGCTACTTTTAATGTCCAGTTAAATTTTAACGGCCGTTTAAACTAACAAACATCGGTTGGTGAAACTAGGTGTTAAGTACTTATTTATTAATTCCTACCGAAATTCTTTTTATTTGTTTTTTAGTATATACAATATTTACAAGAATAATAAAAAGAAAATCTAAAATAGTACACTAAAAAAAAAACCTAACACAATAAAGCACCATAGAATTCGTCCACATCGGCGTCAACTAGAAATGTAGGTACCCAAGAGACAGGCAGCATTGTCACGTTGGATGGCAAATGCTTCCCTGCAGCAGTGATTTTCCTATGCTTTCCATTTCTGCGGTACAAGGCGTTTTACACCTGGTCATAAAACTATCATTGTGACGGTACAGGGCATATTAAACCCTGTAACGTTTAAGAAACTTATACCGTTTTTTTGCCTTCATGTAAAAATATATAAGATTTTTTGTGTTTGAATATTAACAATAATGAATTCATTGACACGAACCTGAAGGCGTACGTCAACAGCTTGTTTTGTTTAAAAATTATAGCTATAAAAAAATACAGGGTCGTATGCACCCTGTACCGCACTGAATAAGGGAAGTTTTGACAGTTTTGTGCATATATTATAAAAATATCGATAGTTTCATTAAGTTTTATTTTATGAGAAAACGTGAGAGAAACTGAAGAACAACACATGACATTAATTAATGTTTTTCATTGAAGCAGTCTAAACAGAAGTATCTTTTACATTCCACACATTCAGTAATATTTTTTTTTACTTTTCTGTCAGCTTGGCGACTTGTTAAATAGTTTCGGAGTTTTTTATAACATCCGACACAATTTCTCTTCTTTACACCTTTTTTATCTGGTTTAGGTACGGATTCTGAAAAGATAAATTTATTATGAACGATTTTGCTTGATTTTGCTTGTGCGTGCGTGTGTGTGTATGTGCATTTGTCTCCGGCTGCGTCGAAACCCATTACAGCATAAAGTTTGATAAAGCAATTAATTTGATTTACTTATAAAATAACGGTTAAGTTGGATCAAATTTATAGTTTAGTTAGAAAAAAATAATCATGTTTATTATAGCTTTGATTTTATAGCCCGTCCGATATATCGGACGCTATACACGGCGGCCCCTGATGCTGGCCCTACAATGGTATAGACAGAAATAAATAATACAGATATTTATTAGAAAAAAAAAAAAAAACTATGACGCATATGTTATGATGACAAGCCCATCACATGATAGTTCAAAAATCATTTAGGGTAGAGGCCTACATCACATTAGAGACACTTGAATTTAGCTTCTCCACATTGACTTGCACAGCGGCGTTCTGTGCTTAAACGTACAATCCAATGCTTTTTGCCATCATCTAGTGGTAGACAACAGTTAAGCACTTTTAGCAGGCCTTTGGCCTTGATGAGGCTGCGATCCATGTGTGGTATATATCTCCTGGACGCGAACAAAAGATTGTTGTGTCTGTTCACCACCAACACATCTATAAAGTAGGCAAAATTGGCCACCACCATTTTCTAATACCTACGCATTCTTGTACGAAGATTCGCAACAGCTAGATCACACTTATTTACAGCGCCCATATGCTTGTTATAGCTAGCTAGCTAGCTATCAGTTAGGGTTAGGGTATTTTTGCCTTTTTTTCATTTGACCAGCAAGGGGCGATTGTCAAAGCCCAGTTTTCTAAATTGGTGGCTACCATAACCACATTGTTGTCATTCCAGCGACAGACAAACACGTCATCAGATACCCTGTAATCGGTGGTGCTCCATTCTTCTAGTTTGAATTTCTTTTAGCAGACAAATCTCAACACGAGTAGCGTATTGTCACACCTCGGACACTTCATACAAAACTTGCAAAATAATTACCTATTACTACTACAAAACCAAATGACGTCTGTACACGTGCAAATGTGTGCGTGAATTTTAGTAGGGTTGAATCAGTTGGATGTCGTGGCGTACAAAATGGCGCGGAAAGTGCAGCGCTTTGCGTCGGGCGAACCGAACGACGACGGAACTACCCGAACGTTTCGAGCATTATTATGAAGTGATCTTGTCCGAGCGGTCAATTATTTATTTCTAATAAATAAAATAAATGATATTTGATTATGAATACTCGGATTTGTAATGACATAAAAGTAATATTATAATATTTATTATGTAAAGAGGTTTATTTATTCATCAATAATGGTAAATGAAGGTACCTAATTACAAAATATGGAATTCACGATCGCCCCGTACCATTACGCGGCAGCGCAATGGGGCGACGCGACAACGTTAGTGCGTAGGGTATTACTTTTCAATTCCAAGAATGAATAGAACGTGAAAGAAAGGGACATAAGTACATACCAAAGACAATAAAGAGAGAGAGCAATATTAATAGCTGGTAATGTTGGTATGTTATTATTACGGAAGTTTTAATTGTATTATTATAAAACGACGAAAACTTGGAAAATAAATGAATCATCGAGATTAAAACTAATAAATAAAACTTAAAACAAAATAAATCGCAAAATTGTGTGTTTGTGTCAGCAGTACCTACAGCGCTGCAGTTCTTACGATTTTGAGCGCCCTGGCTAAAGACTCGGCGGTTAGCCCCTGTAAGTGCGGGGTGAGGGTGCGGTATCTGATATAGCGCGGGGAAGGGAGTGTCCCTTCTGTACGTAGTACTATTAAGTATTCTGTGGTATTGTGCCAGTTGCATACTTGCATAGTACTCCGACTCTCGCAGATGTCGTATCAATGACTACAATGTGAAAATGTTATCAAAATATATCTTGATACCAGCTATGTGCTGGCAATTTTCGGGTCTCTATTAGACTGAGAACCACATCCTCACCTAATCGAAAATCTCTTTTTTCTGAACTTTTCCCTGTATAAGAACTAAATATAAACTGTATATCAACTCTGTTGAATAGGTGGCTCAACATAAATAAACTTCTCTGTCTCATCTATATACTCGCATTCCAACAAAAGTTTACAAAATTTCATGCAACATATAGCTGTAAAAAACAAAAAGAAAACACACCTTATAGCCCGCTGTGCATAGCGTCCGATAAAACGGACAGCATCAAAAACACATAGATAAGCAGCAAACTAACAATTTTCACATAAAAATAAATGTCATCTCTAAATTACTATTATTATTAGAACAATTAAAACGAACTTTCAAATCATTTATCATAAAAATATATAATAATAAACAAAAGAATACTTAACGATTTTCCAAAACAGTCCGACCGCGAGCCGCCGTTTTCGAAAATGACAAATTACAGTCGATATGTCACTCAATCAATAAAAAACAAAGTTTTCAGTGTAATAAATATAGATTAAACTTTCGTTCAAAAACAAAAAAACTATCAAATATTATTGTTTTCTACCACTTATACTCAAATAAATGCAGTTCGATTTATCGGACGTTATGCTGTAATGGGTATGTATAATTGACAAAGTCCTTTTCTGAAAAAGCTTCGGTAATTTTCTTTACAAATTTTAGCTTTAGTATTTTATTCCCATCAATAATTAAATAAAGTAAATAATATTGATAACTCACCTGTCTTTGATAAATAAATCTATAATTCGGTTTAATATTGTCGTCACTGTCTTTACGAACATTGAAGTTTAAATTATTTTTTTTACGGCACCTTTTCGTCGGTCTTAACGCCATATCGACACACACGTGCGTTTCTATCCTATGCGATCCAACACAGGCCGCGCGAAGCTAGCGCGGGGTGCGGTACAAGGTGCGCGGGATACCAGGAGCTTTCGACCTGGTTTCGCACTGTGATGAAATTTTATTTCTTTCATGCGGTACCAGGTGTAAAACATCTGGTACTAATGTAGGTATACCACTGGACCTTATTTTAATAAGACATCATAGATTTAAATTCATCTTATTCCTACACCGAAACAAATTGAAGTTATGCCCTTCGCATGACAGAGAAGTCTATACTTTTCTTAGCCACAAGAAAAGTATAGACTTCTCTGTCATGCGAAGGGCATAACTTAAAGCGAAATATAGAAGAATAGACAAGTCAGTACAGTTTGTCTATTCTGCCTGTCAGTATGTCTATTCTTCCGTAGACATAGCGTGGTCATGCTACGCGTGCTAGTCTTTTGGACCTAGTTCGCACTCAACGTGTTAATCTCCAAGGTAAAAACCAGCTCTTGAATCACGAGAAGTGTCAATCAACCTTTTGGACATTTCCTTAAAAAGAAGATGAGCACTCGGACCCTACGACCCGAGGGTTTCAACCCCAAACGGCTCGAAAATCGTTCAAACCAAGGTACTTATACGTATACTTTCGCCGGTTAGGTATTGTACTTATACTTTCGCCGTTTGAGGTCATCCGCAGCCGCAGCAGCAGCACTCTGAACTAGGAAAATGGGATGGCGTCCCACGCTATAGGCCTACCCAACTTCCAAGGAAATAGAGACATGCCGTCCGGTCTCTTGCCATCGTCGCGTGCCAAGCCATTGGGTTCAAAGACAGCCGGAACGTCGACAGCGACGAGCGCACGACGAATAATGTCATTAATATTCGCATGACGCGCTATGTGATCCGCACTCCGGCTGCACGACATGCCATAGTGTCCGAGGCTGTTGACAGCTTCCCGACAGCGATGAGGAGTTTCACATTAATTTTAGTAAAGATTTATCGATACAATCATACTTCACATCACTAGCGGTCACATATATATGACTTTGGATTGTGAGAACACTACTTTTTTTTTCCTTTTTTGTCATCAAATTTCTCAATATCGATGGTATAATTTAATTCGTTTCAAGCAATTAAATGCAGACAAGACTTTAAATAAAAACACATAAAAGTAATTATTTAATTGTTTATTTCGTGTTATATTGAACCGCATTTTTTGTCACGTATTTGTGATAATGGCATTCAGAAGGTTAAGCTGGTGTTTTATTTGGTGCATAGTGCGGTACGGTTACCATTGTTACTAACAGCGGCCCTTGGATCAGGTTAGAGCGACGTCCACATACACCAGGACCCGAGGTGGCGGCGCGTAGTGTTCCACGCGCGCCCCTCTAAGACGTCCGGGGGGGAGTCTAACACCTCACTCCCCCCCCTGACCCGAGAAGTGGCCCGCTGCAGCGGGCCGGCACCAGCCGGGGGTTGCGGAAGTATCTCCAGTTCCCGCGACCCCCGACGTAGGTGTGAGATGGAACACCGGGGTGGTTTTTAGTCAGTAAGAGTCTGACAGACCCCTCCGCCCGCCCCAGGGCGGAGGACATCCATGAGGATTTTCCACCCCGTACCAAAAAAAAAAAAAAAAAAAAAAAAAAAAAGGTTAGAGCGACGTCATCTTTCGGTGCTCTCTTTGTAGTTGACACTTTCACATCATATTAGTTAATATTCTTTCTTTCTTTTTCTTTTTTTAATCGACGACATTTTCCCACTCTAGGTATTTCTCCTGTGTCGTGGGTGCGTTCACAAACATATACACACTCACTCACTATTATATATAATTATATTAATAACGAGCTGACCCGACTGACGTCCTTTTTCCAATTTTCTTACCGCTTAAACCTTCCCTGGACTTACCACAAATATTTTAAGACCAAAATTAACGAAATCGGTCCAGCCGTTCTCGAGTTTTAACGAGACTAACGAATAACGATTCATTTTTATTAGGGTTCCGTACCTCAAAAGGGAAAAACGGAACCCTTATAGGATCACTTTGTTGTCCGTCTGTCTGTCTGTCTGTCAAGACCCTTTATATCTCGGGAACGCGTAGAGGTATCGAGTTGAAATTAAAACCATATACCTACTTAGTTTCACGGTCCCTTGAAGCTGTGAAAAAATCAAACTTCTAAGTTAACGTGACAAAAAGATACGGCCGTTCCTAAAAAACCAACATTTCGACACTCTCAAGAGAATAAAAAAAAATAGGGTACTTTCCGTTGACCTAGAACTATGAAATTTGGCAAGTAATATCGTCTTAAACTATAAATACAGGGAAAAATCTGAAAACTATACATTTGTAATTAACTCAATAAAAATATATTCTTTATTTAGATATACTTATTACATATTTTTGTCCGCGATTTGATCCCTGTGAATGTCGGTCATTGCGGATGCAGACGAAGTCCCGGATTAAAAAATAAGAGCTTTCCCAGGGTTCAAGCTATTTTCGTACCAAATTTCATCAAAATCGGTACAGCCGTTTTATCGTGGAAGCGTAACAGAGTTACTTTCTCATTTATAATATTAGTATGGAAGTATGGATATGTATATTATGTACAGAGGCCAGCACAACAAGCTACAACAATCTGTCAAATTTATCTGATAGATTTTCAGCTTTATTACAAAATAATAAGGTTCATATTCGATTGGACAAAATTGTCCGTTTGGTACGGCTTGATGTGCTGGCGTCTGTACCTACAAATTTGAGCGGAACCCTCGGTGAGCGAGTCCAACTCTAGAAGAAGATAGATAATTATGAATTTTATAAAAAATATTAACGTTTATTGCAAAAATCATCACAATATATTGTAGTTAAATTTAATTAAGTAGCTCTAATTTTTAAACGCCTGTTTCTTAAGCCCACAATAGGATATTTTATGAACTGCTATAAATCCATTGTTTGTCGCACTTGGCATATTGGCGCCTAAAACGACCGCTCCGCGCCACTTGCTCTACCCCAGACAGAGCCGACGCTGGTTACTTCCAATCAAGAAGCTTATGAGTAAAAGCAAACAATGCCACAAAATTGAATGATTGGTTTCAAATGAGCCACATGGTATGAACGAGACACATGGTAGTCTTAGACCAGATACCTATTATAGTGCAAAATAGATAGGTATAGGTATATCTATGGATGTTTCACTCGTATTTCGATTAATATAGTTTGGTCGGATTACATTGCGGGAAAAATCCTTTTTATATTGCCAGCGTAAAATAGATGTTTAACCGGTTAACTGACTCTGTGTTCGTTTTCGTTGGCGCAATACAAAATTGAGGTATAAAGTACGTTATTTTATCCTAGCTTTAGGCGCAAGTGGGTCTAACAATTATGGCAGGTAATCATCTATTAACACATGACAATAAAAAGAATATTTACAGTAAAAAAACAACTAGGTAGGTACTTACTTATATTATTTTTACTTTTAATTTATGTAGGTATTGTTGCCAGGCCAGAGTCAAATTATTGTGATCATTGCGATCAATGTGATGCTTTCATCGCCTATTCTAGATAATACAGCTAAGCTTAGATCGTAGATTATGCGTGCGAGTACCTCCTAGAGTCCTATAGTAGTAACATTTTTTATAGTACCAATGTACTATAGTACTATAGTCCTAGGTTTTTGGTATTGAAAAAGCGTATATTTTTAACCAGTAATTAGCTATCTACTTACTGGTTAAAAATATACGCTTTTTTAGTAGATTCTGAAGAAATTTTCAATCGATTTCATTAATTTAGTGAGGATCATGACCAAGTGAGAATTAGACACTCTTTATTTTTAAATTACCTACCTCGCCAGTCTCTGTAGGTGTGTCATACATATTATTATGCTATGCCAATGTTTCTGTGAGAACCAACTTCTTTTATATAATACAAAGGTAGGTATTTTCACAAATATTAATGTCTTATTCAATCTTGGCAAGGCAAAGGAACTTGTGTGGTTTGTGATCAGCAGATAGTGGATTTATTTAAAACTAATTAGAGGGATCCAATTTGAGCACCTTAACCTGTCATCCACCAAGTTATTACTGAGGTAGGTAACCCCCAAAACCTGCGAAAAGGATATCGAAAATGACCTCAACGAATCAACTGGTCATGTGACTGACATCCTTTTTTAATTAATTAACACCTAGGTACTAAATATATGATTAATAAAACATTGTGTGTGTGATTTGAATGTGTGTTATCGAAGTTAGGAAACTCGAATTGGATCGTTCTAGATCTTCTTATACCTTAATAATACCTTCTTACTAAGACATCCCTCGAGGAATATCTTCTACGTCATACATTATAATATGTATGATTCATATGTTGATTCTAATATTTAAATATTTTTTTAGAATAGGCTTATGCCTGTCTGTCTGTCTGTGTGTCTGCTCTTGTCTGTATTATTACAGACAAGAGCTTTGCTTAAAGATAAAAGTGAAACCTATAGGTATCTACATAACTAATTCTTAAATTATAATTAATTGTAAAGTGATCTTATAATGCTAACACAATTTTAACAACCATGAGTACGAATAAGTATATCACATAGCATGTACTGTAACAACTAGATACTTAGTATAACAAACAAGTGTAACAACTAAATTATTGTTTTCACATAAAACACTTTTGTAAACAGTTTCAGTTAGGTACAGGGTAACAATTAAGGCTGGGCTAAGACGACGTCTCACTGTGTATAAAGCCTGTCACATCACTTCAGTGTCCTCAGATATTATTATTAAGTTACCTTTAACACAGAATACATAATAGTACAAGTCCTTTATTTAAAACTAGACATTAAACACAAAATATCAAACGAACGCACTGTTTATCCTTAACACACACGTGTATTCATACAAAACCGAGCATTTCTTTAATACTATGACTCACTTGTTTATTGTTCTGCATTTCTAAAAAGATATTGAATTGAATCTTCATGTAGAGCAATCATTAACATTATAATGCCGCCCGAGATTATTCCTAATATTGCGAGTAGTAAATTAATACTTTTCCCATTGTTGTTTGCATTTATTTCAGGCACTAAATCTGCAAGTGCAATATACAAGAAAGTGCCAGCCGTTGCAGCGTAGATCCACTGGGAAGCAGATTCATGATCTTCTGCAAGCCAAATTCCACCTGCCATGCCCATAAAACTGAGCACTGACGAGAGTAAATTATAATAAAGGGCGCGTCTGATGCTCATTCCGGATCGCAGCAGCACAGCGAAATCACCGAGCTCATGAGGTAGCTCGTGACAAAATACGGCCAGTGCCGTTGCGAAACCTGTTACCGGATCTCCACTAAAGGCCGCTCCAATTGCTAGTCCGTCTGTTAAATTGTGTAGTCCGTCTCCTACAATCACCATGAGCGCTGTCGACGTCATCGGACGGTCAACCGGTGGCGGCGGTGACCCCGGCATCATTGCACCGAGTTCTATAGGCTCGATTTGTTTGCCTGAATCTACCTTAATTTCAGTTACTGAATCGTGTGAGTGAGCGTGACCTCCATTTATCAATTGCATAATGGCTTCGACACTGTAGAAAAGTAAAATCGTGAGAAATGTGACGCTGCATTTTAAAACAACTTCGGTTTCTTCTTGAGGCGCTGAAGGTGGACCGTGTGACTTGAGTGCATGCGGCAGGAGATGTAAGAGCGCGTCTCCGCACAAAGTGCCGACTGCTAAAGCTATCAAGAAATGTAGCACGTGGCTAAATATCGCTGACTTTAGCAATGGAACGATTGCTACTCCGAGTAGACCCGTAGCGCTGATTACCAATATACTTAAGGTAGCGTATATCCAAGCTGGAAGAAATAAAATGTCAATGTTATTTTTCAAAGAAATTGCAAACTGGTACAGTTTTATTTCATTAAGGGTTCTAATTCCCACACTTTAAGTATCAATATGCTTAAAATTTCGAGTACAAGATACAATTCAGCAAATGGCAATGCTTAGTTTGTGACTGATTATGTCACAGTTGTATTACATAGTTTTGAATAGGTAATAAACGTTATTATTATTTTTATTATCACTTACTCCAAAACCTATCTAATTTCGGTGTTGGCGCTTCTGTTTTGTAACAAGATCGCTGGTCCAGCTGGTACACCAAGGCGGGACACATTTCCAGGAATGTTTTTGGTCTTATAGTGATGACTCCCGGTGCCTCATTTTCCATTCCATATACTTCCAGAATTTCCCTTGGAGATAGACATGATTTCTGCAAGATGGGTTCAGCTGAAACTGGTAATATATTTAAACTTAATTTAAATTTCAGAACCTTTCGTTGTTCACTAATATTAGATTATATGTATTATAAGATAACATTACATTTATAACAAACGTACGTACGTGGTGCCCAATAACTGGCTACCAAGTACCAACTTTGAAATATAAATTAATGTGCAACTGAATGACAATATTCAACAATACGATTCATTCATGGATTTATGTGACAGATCCTTGGCCGGGGTCAGACGACTGCGCAAGAGCAGCCGCTTACTCGGTAATAGGATAATCGCGATTATAAAGGACAATAAAATTCTCCGTCCATTGCCGTCATGAGCATCATTCATCTTTTAACAAGTAGATGTGATCAGTAAGTCAGTATTGTTAACAAAAGTTTATCGACAAGAGATGACGGCTGTACATGTTTTGAAATAAACAAGCCTATTGTGGATGAAAAATGTTTCTAGTTTTTTTTTTTATTTCAGTAAATATGGCTAGGTATGAATGATAAAAGTTATATATCTATCTTTACTACTATTATAAAGAGGCAAAATTTGTTTATATGTTCCTACATAATATAAACAAATACCTCCTGGTAATCTCCGGAACTATTCATTCGATTTCATAATGTTTTCACCAATAGGAAGCTACGCTATTACTAAGAGCTATAAGCTATATTTAATTATCAAAAAAGTAGGGATTCGTAAGTAAACCCCATATATTATAAGGGATGCATGGTTTACGGCCGTCATTATTAATTTAATGCTGTCGCAATAGGAAATGAGAAAGCAGCGGAACCACTTCATCGCTTTCTACCAAATAAAATCCGGTGTGACTTGGTGTACTAAACACCGTGCGAGTCACACCGGAAATAAATAAGGTAGTGTCGCCGAAGATGGCCCGGCTCATAGGATAGCCCACTTTAAAAAAAAATACAGTTATGATTATTCGAAACATTTGAAATTTCGTGGGTGTATGCTATTGGTACTATAGACAATAGTGCAAGTGTGTTTCATTACCGGCGCGTCGCCATTTTGGAGACTGATGGCAGTTTGCTTGTTCATGTCAAGACGATACACTTTTTATTACCTGCATTATCTAAATCCTTTTGAAAATTAACGAATTTAAAACAAATCTCTCTGCTCTAAAATGTGAAAATTCATATTTAATCTATTTATAAGCGAATTACAGGTGAGTGTTATTATTTTATTTCCTTTTTTGTATTTTTACGAGATTATACTCAACCCGGGTGTAATTTCCTATCATGGCCCATAATATAATTCCCTTAGTGAATGACATCAAAAATATAAATTTTAGAAAAAAAATCTGATTTATTTTTATTTTTGATAAGTTACTTTCAATATTGATCTCGAAGTTAAATTTTATTTTATTTAGTGGTTTATTTTTATTTTATAGTTGATTTTCATTTTGATAGATTTAAGATAGCCCACATTTAAATTTTTGGTTGATTTTTTTATCTTTTATGAATAATGTTATGGGAAGTATGTGTTTTTATTTCGATGTTTTATGTTAAAAGTGTTTAAGAGTTTATAATGCATATACTTTCATTAATATTTTTCGGGCCATCTTCAGCGACCAGCTTCCCTAGATAGCCCAATAACAAGTTTCTAAAAAGTGTTTACATTTGTGTTAAAATACCAAAAACTGTACTACTTTTTTAGATATCTTGTTTCTCAAATAAATATATTACAACTTCCACTATCTTTTTTCTTTACTATACTTATCTGCAAGATTTTACGAGGTTTTGAAATTAAGCGGGCCTTCATTGGCGCCTGTACCTTACGTTCTGTTTGTTAAAGTGTAACCTATGAGTCTAACATTATTTAAAATAGTCTTGGCTTCTAATGGCGCACGATAGGTACGTTTTCACGTTTTCTAAAGAATCAAGATCCCAGTACAAACGGACCGACGTCATTTTAGCATGCCTGAAATTTATTAAGGGACAACAAACAGCAGTGTAATAATAACTGCACGGTACAGGTTAGAACTCAGGTATAGTCGAATAGGTACTACAAAAACATTACTCACAACGTTATCCAACTTAACCACATACATATACCTACACCACACACACACACACTCACACACACACACACACACACACTCACACACACTCACACACACACACTCACACACACACCTATACATATACCTACCTATGTTTAGTATCTGTTTAGTACACGAAATAAGTCTAATTACTTACTTCGTGGTTTAGTGGTAGTTGTAGGAAGGACGATATAAAAATAAACAGAATAAAAGTAAACATTTGGTACCTACTAAGTAAATTATTATGGTTCTGATCACTTGAAAATATTGAGAAGAAAATATTCAGTCAATAATTAATAAAATTAAAGTCAATTCAAAATCTTTATATTTGTCACTCGCGCAGTCAATTAAATGATATTTCATTTGTCGAGGTAGGCCGACTATGGGTTTGGCCGGGTATCCTTCCTTTTCGTATAATGTTTGTTTTCCTAATATAGTTTGGCATATATTTTTTTTGGTATAATAATACTTTGCTACAATTTTTTTTGGCATAATTGTTTTAGGTGATTTTTGCCGGCATTATTGTCAACTACAAATATTGCACGATAGTCTGGTTTTCTCGAGGTTTTCTCGGTATAGGAGACGCATAGGTACCTATCTACCAACCAAATATATTACCTTCCTTTTGGGCTCGGTAAATGATAAAAAATTGCAAAATATATATAATCTGTCATTTAATAAAAAACGGCCAATACTTTTACTGTAATAAGCACAGCAACATTTTTAGTATGACCCGGCAATACTTAAAACATTTCTGGCGTGGAAGGCTAATCAATACTTACCTTGCTTAGCATTGCCGGGAAAATATGGTGCGTAAAGTGATCATTAACCTTTTGGCCGCACGTCAAAAAAGCAAAAACGTGGCCTCAGCGCCAAACTACGAATTTACTACTCTATGGAATCACGTATCATGTAGCCTGTCATGTAGTCATGGCCGTGGCGTGCTAGGCACATTTTGGTTTGTCATCTTTACATGACTGTGACGGTCAAAGGTTAAAAATGAGTTGTGGCAATAGGCCGCACTCACACCGGGCCACGCTGCAAAATATTGCCAATGCCAAGTTCCTATTTCTTTCTACATTGTAACTTTGGCCGGGCCCTACATAAAATGTCCCTGGTAATGTAGCAGTCACACATTGGCTATGGCATAACATATGGCTCGTGAAGGAGCCCCAGCAAATCGATGTAGATGTATGTCTTTCATGTTTCCTTTTGCTTTATTTGTTTTTGGAACGAAGTTCCCTAACGCGGCTTACGGGTAGAGCGAATTAGTAGAAATCGTCACGTAACGAAATGCGTATGTGTATGTGTGCGTGTATCGAGCCGCTACGGCGCACTCGCCTGCTTGTGATATATTAGTATATATTGATATTTTTTTTTGTACAGACACGTACAGACAGCATCATTAATTGCTTACCCCCCACGCATTAAAACTTCTTCGCATAGGGGGTAAGCAGTTGATAACGCTGTCTGTACGTAAGGAACTTCGTTCCTTACGGGGGTACCCCGCCCCCCAGTCTTTTTTTATTCGTTATTATAACATCATGCCCATTCAAAATTAGATTTAAATAATATATTAAGGAATTTGTTGCAGATTACTTGTTACATGCATTTCAGTTAGTCATTTGTTGAATAAAAGTGAAGTATTCAAATACCTACCTACCTCATTACCTGTCTATAGCTTTACTAGTTTTTGCTTAAATTTAACAGAGAATTCCGACAGTTCATTTCAAGGATGAATTAAAATGAAACAACTTTATTACAATGAACATTGATTAGGCCGTGTTTCCTCCTTTCCTTGACGTGTTTACAAGGTTTATTCATTAGTCACATTTAAGTTGGTTCACTGAATAGACCCTTTCTTCGTAATAGGTTTTGTTATTAAATACTTTCCTATTGTAGTATTGTAGTGTTGCGTGAACACAGGTATCGTCCTTATTTGGATAGATTAAAAGCCGGGGTTACGGAATTCAGAAAATTACATAATTGGCTTTTATCAGTTTACCCAAGTCTTGAAAATTGTGTTTAGAGAAACAGATATATATCTGGTGGTTTCATGCAGCCCTTTGTGTTAATCGAGATATTGAATGACATAACTGAAACCCTTGCACTCTACTGTGCGACAGCAAAGACAAAATGGTTTTCACGCGTTGGTTAGATGTAGGTACCTTACCTATATAGGTACCTACTGTTTATGTGTAGAGGTTCCTTTATACAATCGAAGCAACACAGTGGCTCACACAGTAGATAGATCAATGAGGTGTCTATCGATTCGTATAAATCGTTCGATGGTTATTAGGCTTCAAGCTATAATGTAGCAGGAGTGATGTAGCAACAAGTAAAACTTGAATCAATTGCCTGCGTCGTCGTACTGTTACAATAGGTAGTGATTATATCATTATTATGGTGTTGATGCCTCTATTTTCTGCTCAATGAGCAACTTAAATTGTTCCATTCAGTTGTTATCTAATCTCATATAGCTACTTATTATTTTAGATACCTATCTATACAATTAAATGTTAACTTCGTATGCTATTTATGTTTTTCTCTAGAATTGACTGCGGCGGAATTATAAACAACACAATGTAAGTTGACAGAATCATGTAGGTTTATAGGTACTTAACTAAGCATCTCGGTCTATTAGCATTATTTTGTTTGTTAAAAAATAAGACTAAGTCAATAAACCACACTTCTCGCTTGTTGATAAATGCTATCGCTCTACAATAAAGGGGGCCTCAGGGAATGATATTAGATAATACAGTTCCGAAAAGGAGAACATAGAAAACAACAACAACAGTTCTACCTGACCTGCCAGACTTGTTTTTATAGAAATTCTAATAGATACTTCCATAATATCATTCACATTTGGATAATTTTATTCCTTTTTTGAAATAACTAAGAAAAGTTGGTGACTAAACAACAATGAGATGGTACTTACTAGACCAAATAAAATAGTGACATCAGTACAGAAAAGGTTGTCTGCCTATGTGCTACTGCAACCTGCCCAAACACTCACGCGAAAACCAGAAAGCGATCAGATTCAAAGATTAGTCTATTGGTTTTTTTTTATATCGGAGCACTTGTGTGTTTAGGCTCCCGAAGTGAGCGCGTCAATTTCTGTTTTTTATCATTATTTAAATGTAATGCAAAAAGCCAGTAAAGTCTGTGTTTTAATCAAGTGTAGTTTGGAACCCCCACCACACAACCGGTGACCACGTCATAGTGGTTACAGTACCTTATGAAGAATGATACTCACTAGCAGACGGTGATCTACGGTGCCTGTGCTGCGTGTCGTGCAGTTGTCGAAAGGTCCCGTTGACGCGATGGATAGCGAGGTCGTGAGGTGACGTGAACACACGGCCTCCGAGCCCAAGGCTGTCTAACAGGTGCTCGAATCCCTGCAAATATTACATTTAATTTAATGAAGTAAATGTATAAGAAATATAACATATCACCACAGTCAAGTTGGTACTTAATTTCACCGAATCTTCAAAAATCTTGGTTTAAGTGACGTCTACGCAGCGCTACGCAGCTCTACGCAGTGCTACAGAGTACTACGCTGCGTCTACGCGTTGCTACATTGCGTTTTTCTGTCGCCTACGCTACGCCTGCGTGGTGCTACGCTACTTCGCTACAACGCTCTCGCTGGACAGTCGCTTGATTGTTTGGAGGAACGTAGGACAGTCGAAATCAATGTCTGGTTTTTTTTTTATGAGTGTTAGATAATTTATTGCGAGTTAGACACTTGGTTGCTGGACTGTTTTAAGGACCAACTATTGTAAAGCCTAAATAACTTCATTTTTAAGGATCGTTATTCATCTTTCGGCCATATCTCCCAAGTGTCTAAGTTTTAAATTCTGCGATAACTTTCAGTTGTAGAAACACTGCGATGCGTAATCTACAGTGTATAATAAATTATGCGATTAAAACTGTGTCAGATTACGCACCTAAGTGTTTTCCAAATTTGGGCTTTGTTTAGTCGTTAAACCTAATCAGTTGATCAATGGTTTTTATCGAACCTGATCCGCATAATATGTTAGGTGATCTAAAATACTTGTCTATCGAAAAAATGTACCTATTGTACCTACTTATCGAAAATAACAATAAAGTCGGCCAAGTGTGTGTCGTACTCGCACGGGTTCCGCGCTACCGTACAATAAAATAATAACACTAGGTACCTACATACAAAAAAACAAGGAACCTACAAACAAACCTACTCAATTTTAAGATGCCGTTAAGTCTATATCACTTTATGTCAAAGTGACTGTGACAGTACGTGACTTATGGGCAAATATTTGAACGCGACTCAATTTTAAGATGCCGTTAAGTCTCGTGCTGTCTCTATCACCTTATGTCAAACTGACTGTGACAGTACGAGAGTTAACGGCATCTCAAAATTGAGTCGCGTTTAAATATTTGGCCATTAGCAGCATCTTAAAATTGAGTAGATGGCGTTTGAGTATTTGACCATACGTCGGATGAATTGAAAGATATAATATACTGATATTATAAAGCGGAAGAGTTTGTTTGTTTGTTTGGTTGAACGCGCTAATCTCAGGATCTACTGGTTCGAATTGAAAAATTATTTTTGTGTTGGATAGTCCATTTACCGAGGAAGGCTAAACGCCCATGCGAACTTAACTTTGCCGTTCTAAAACTACTCCCCATACATCGATATACCTTCGGATATCTATGATATACCTACGTCACTGTAAATTTTCCGGGCCCAAATTATTAGATTATAGTCGCAAGAAAAAAATTATTGTGTATGTATAGCAACTAATTAACGATCTCCAGCCAAATTTCAATTCTAGGTCAATGGGAAACACCCTATAGGTTTTGATGGTTTTAATGACCGTATTTTTTGATTAAGTTGATTTTAGAAGCTTGATTTTTCTACAGCTTCAACGAATTGCAGACAATTAGTAGGTATTATAAGTTTACCTCTGAACGATACATGTACTAACAGGGTATTCACAGAAAGACGGACGAAGGTTATGTAATGTCCCTTGGCACTGGATTGTTAGGTATTTATTGGTTACCTACAATTAAATTCGAGAAAAGTGTGGAGTTGTCGTACGTTAACGAAACATTAGGGAAATAGGTACTTAGGTATGTTATAGGGCCTGACACGAGCGTAACGTAAATACGATTGTTTTTTAAGGCGACGATATACGCCGGCGACCTTGAGCGACCAGAGAATCGTATGCGCTGCGTCCAAAACTCTCAAAGTTTAGTCGAAAAAATTAAATAAAAGATAGTATTCTTAAATAAAAGATAGGAAATACTACTTATGAAATACTCGCACATGATAGTTTGAAGGTTTTGTTCATATTAATATTAACTGTACTTGTATATAATCAAACCAAAGTAAGTAAACCTGAAAAGTAAATTCTGAACAAAATGGGTGATTTGCACAGAATATTTACTTGGTTTGATTATTATTGTGACTTTATTTTCGACTTCAAAAAAGTGGATCGACTTTACGTTACCGCGCGCTCGTTCTACGCCCTCTGAAGTCATCAAGTCAAGTTGAAGGACGGTTTGGCTTTGACAAGTAGGTCTGTAGGTACCTGCCAGTATCAACGATAACTGTACCTAACTCGCTTTATCTTTTAAGGTAGGTAGTGGGTATCAGTCAGAATTCGCAATTGTCACTGTATTTTTGATACCTTTAGGTACCTACCTTATTATAGATTATACTTATTTTAAAGTGACTGTAAACAAATAATGTTTTGCGTACATCATGCAATAAGTACCGGTCTACTAATTTGTTTTATTGATATTACCACGAAAATAATATTACATTCGTTTATGATATTATGGTTGTTTTGTTTATGTACTTACAACTATAGTAGGTTGTAGGTAAGGCGGACCGAGGAGGTTTGATAATAAATTGTGAATTTAGAATAGTAACTGAAGGCGTCATCGTACATAATTTAATTTTAAAACTTACTGTTACCGAACAATAATTTATTTATACTGTCAGCTCAACTTTTTCAGAGATTTCAGCAGTACCTACCTAAGTATATATAATGTTTTCGCACTTTGATAGTAGGTCTACCTAGGCAGGTAGGCCTACCAGTAGGTACTGACCTATGTAGTACTTATACCCGTGCTTATACCTGCCTATACATACGTTACAATTATGAAAAAAATTAAAGTAATTTTCTCCAAAAGTTGTTTATTGAAATAGTGTGAGTAACAGAATTTTTTCTCAAAGTTGTACTCGTTATTTCACGAGCAAATGACGTTTGTATTTTGGGTAAGTACTTACCTACAATAATGAAAAAATTTAAAGTAATTTTCTCCAAAAGTTATTTACTGAAATAATGTGAGTAACAGAATTTTTTTCTCAAAGTTGTAGTTACTCGTTATTTCACGAGAAAATGACTTATGTATTTTGGGTAAGTAGGTACCTACATACAATTATGAAAAAAATTAAAGTAATTTTCTCCAAAAGTTGTTTATTAAAATAGTGTGAGTAACAGAATTTTTTTCTCAATGTTGTACTCGTTATTTCACGAGAAAATGACTTTTGTATTTTGGGTAAGTACCTAACCTAGTTAATTGTAACATAATTATTTTATTTACCTATGCTTGTGACTATACTGCAAATTTGAAAATCTCAGGTACCTAAGTACCTACCTACCCTAGAAATCTTAAATCTATGCTTACCATCTATTGCGTAAACCGTTTTATTTATTTATTTAATTTATCAATTATGCTGTGTAATAGGTTCAAGTATAATAGACCCCTAAAATTCATAATTTTCAAAATAGGTATCAAACAGGTAGGTATAAATAGATATACTAAAAACCGTTACTTAGGTATTATTATAAGTACTTCGACACATGCATGTTTTCACTTTTCACTAACTGCTATTGACATTGTACCAAATTTATCAATAATAATTAACGTAACGGTTAATATGAATACATGTTTTTCATAATATGTATAACAAACGGCCTATTTCAGTATGCATTGATTATTATTAGTACTTACCCGTGTTACAAATTTTGGTGTGCCTACCTCATACAGCAACACGGACGCGTGCGGCCGGTGTTCCGCGTTGCTTTAAAGGCCGGGGCTGACTGTTATAAACAAGCTTCCAACAGGGGTCACCTTGGTGGGAGGCTTGTGGAGCCCACGGTTGGTGTTTGCGTCCACACTGGTATACAACAAGGCTCCCACCTCATTGTGTTGTCGACTCTTTGTTTACAACGGCGGTATCCACACGCGGTTTACAACGCGCGTTCGTCCACAGAGGTTGTTGAAAGTCAAAGGAATTTTTGTTGCAAACAAGTGTTTACACTGTTTTAAACCACCAGTGGAGACCGATGTGGAGGGCTGGTCTATAACAGTCTGGCCGGGGTTTAAGGCCTACCTACATAAAATTGTCTATCACACCAAATAGGTACGTAGGTATGGTAAAACACCCAGTAGTCAGCCCCGCACTTAGACACATTATTTCCACAGCCTTTACAGAGATTATTTCCATATAAATATGTAGTGTTGTTTGTTAACACTAATAAAATAACGTTTAATTGAATCCGAGTCTCGTTATTGACTAAATACGCCTAACTACGAACCAATAGCATATCAGGGTGATGAGCTACACTCGCTCATTTGCACTGTTGTCATAGACATTTTGAAATTTACGGAGCGAATAGTCCTAATGTTGCTCATTAATCTGGATATAACTCTTATAAGACGAAAAGTGTATTTTACCAGTAGTCAGCCGCGTAAAAATGTACTTGCATGTCAGGGGCCGACCAATGGGTCTACAAATCCAGTTGTCAGCCGCTAGTCCTGTTGGACAAAATAGTCCCTTGAAACGTTTTTAATAAGGGTTAAACACGGTTACTTTAGCATGAAAAGTATTTGTTTTGGAATTCCATCAAGTCAAGAAAATCAATCCACTAGCACAAATAAGAGTAATTAACACAAGCTATGGTGTCGAAATGGGATGTGGAAGTGTAGGTATAGAAATGGGATGAAGATTAGAAAAGGCAATCGAGTTTTGTAGAGTTCCGCGAGAAACTCTACAAGATCGACTACATTTAAGAGTCCCAGAAATACCCCGTAAAAATAGAGCCTGACTCAGAGCTGACCGAAGAAGAAACTGCTTTGAAAGAATGGTGCATAGCGTTAGCAAAAAGTAGCTTCCTTATAAAATGAGATGATCTCCTTAATACCGTCCATAATATTATTTCTGAAGTAAATATTCCTAACCCATTTGTGAATAATAGACCAAGAAAAATATGGTACAGACAGCGTCATCAACTAGTTAGCCCCCACGCATTAAGATTTCTTCGGATAGGGGGTAAGCAGTTGATGACGCCGTCTGTACAGACCTGTCATTTCTAAGACGAAATAAACAGTAGGAATACCTTATGGAATCAACACAAAAAAAACCCAAAAGACCAGCAAAAGGAAAGTACATTTAGAAAGAAAAGAAACGAAGTATCTGAGTTCATCCAACAAACGAAATCAAGATACTATATAAAAGCCTTTAAAAATTGCAACAAGCAGCCATTGAAAATGTGGAGACTGATAAACAGCCTGTCCTGCAATAGAGTCACTGAAAAATCTGCTCCCCGGAAACTTCAAGCACAAAATGGCACTGTTACTGACCTAAACGACATATGTGAATGTTTTAATGACTTCTTTGCAAACGTTGGTTCGATACTGGCAAATCAAATTCCTAGAAAATATCACCCAACAGGTAGTGCCTCTGCGGGTTCATCTGAATCTTGCTCGTCTTCCCTTAGTGATCTAGAACCAGCTACAACAGATGAAATCCTAAAAATAATCAATAATTTAAATAATAACATTAGCTCAGGGTTAGAAGGTATTACCACAAAATCAATAAAATGTGTTGCAAACCTAATTCTAGACGAACTTACAAATTGCATAAATAAATGTATGAAATCAGGAACATTTCCAAATAGTCTTAAGGTTGCGAAAGTTACGCCAATATATAAATCCGGAGTTAAATCAGAGCCGGGCAACTATCGCCCTATTTCAGTCCTACCAGTGGTTTCAAAAATTTTTGAGAGGGTCTTGTACAATCGCCTCGAAAAGTACCTAATCTCTCTTAACTTCATATATGAAAAGCAATACGGTTTTAGACCAAAATCAAATACACTCTCAGCTACAATAGACCTAATAACAACTATAAAACTTAATATTGATAAAAAGAAAATCGCAGTAGGTGTTTTTATCGACCTAAAGAAGGCGTTTGACACAGTTAGTCATGAATTATTATTAAAAAAACTTATGAAAATCGGTATAACAGGCCCCGCCCTCGACATTTTTAGAGCTTACTTGTCAAACCGATACCAAGTAGTTAAAATTGGTGATACTCAGAGTGATCCCAGAATTATAACATACGGCGTACCCCAAGGCTCAATTTTGGCTCCTTTGTTATTTCTACTGTACATTAATAATATCCACAAAATTGGCCTAAAGGGAGACTTAACACTATATGCAGATGACACATGTTTGTTTTACTTCGGCCACTCAATCGATAATATAATTAAACAAGCACAGAACGATTTGGACCTACTTAACCTCTGGTTTCAACAAAACCTTCTCACCATTAACACAGAAAAAACAAATTTTATGATATTCACAGCAAAAAATAAAAAATTTGGCAGTTATACACCATTACAAATAAACAACCAAGTAATAAACAAAGTAGATCAAGAAAAATACTTGGGACTAATCTTAGATAATAAACTGACATGGCTTCCTCATATTCAAAAAATAAAATCAAAATTACAATCGCTCACGGGTACCTTACGAGGTATCGTTCGTTGCTTACCACGTCAAGTTCGCTACACAATTTACTTCTCCCTTGTTAAGCCTCATATTGACTACCTAGTGGAAATATGGGGTACCGCCGCTAAAACCCATATTAAACTTCTACAAACTACTCAAAATAAATTACTAAAAACGTTATTTAATTATGACTACCTAACTCCAACAGAAACTCTCTACAAAGAAACTAAAGTAATGAACATAACACAAACATACATATATAATACATGCTTACTAATTCGAAAAATTCTAAATAAAAATATACACACAAATATAACTTTCACAAAAAATATAAAAAAAACATAAAATGAAATTGAGACGCGAACAAGACTTTTTACAACTACATCCAACTCGCACAAACTACGGAAGAAAAACTATTATGTATGAAGGATCCAAAATATTTAATAAATTACCGAGAGACCTCAGAGAAGTTAAATCTAATACTACTTTTAAAAAAATACTTAAGCACTTTATAATAAAAAACTCATTTTCCCTACAATAGTGACGAGCCACATCCAGTTACCGCTGATCTGTGTTATACGGAAACTTGTTTACGTACTTTGACAGCTGAGTCCATAGTATCGAACCAAAACTTGTTCATTATTTTATGACCTACCCTCAAAATATTACAATCGACGCCCAGCTTTTTGTAATACGTCCAACATTTAGTTTGTTATGTATAGTTTTAAATATTCTCATGTACAGTACGGTCAACGTAACTTGGCGCGTCTGAAGTTAGCCGATTAGCTGCGCAGTAGATAATTTCGTTCCTAAAAGTTCCATTGCGCAGCCAAACAGCTAACTTCAGACGCGCCAAGTTACGTTGACCGTATTGTAAGTGAATTGTAATTCTTGTGAGAATAAATGATCTCAAACCCCAAGACTAAAAATGAGAGGACACCCGAAAATTTTACTAAGGTTCGAGCCGCTTTAACCGGAGATGGTATTTGGTGGTTTACCGAACTAATTAAGCGTTTAAAATAATTTATATTTTTTTCGATCCCACAATCCCTTAAGACCAGGGTCTTTAACCAGTGCGTCTTACCCGTAATGACTTAGAGAATCGCAATATGGACACTTATCGTGGGCCTGGTCCACGAATTCAAGGTTGCTCGGCGTGCTATAGAGAGAGCGATGCTCAAGGTTTCTCTGGTGGATACAAAAACATTGCACGTCGAAGCAGCACGCTAAAGTGGAAGTGGGCCAGCCATGTCTACAGACAGACCGACAGACAGTAAATGGAGCAGAAACGCTTTAGAGTGGAGATCGCGTCTAGGCAAGCGTAGTATGGGACGCCCTGCGACACGATGGACCAAGATTTGAAGAAGGTGGCTGGCAGCGGATGGTTGTGGACTGCCCAAAACCGAGTAGGTAGGCGATCTCTGGGGGTGGTTATAAAAGAATTTAAATGCCAAATATGCCAGAATAAGTGAGAGGCTGGCTACAGGGTAAGACATGGCTGACTTGTGGAGAAATGAAGCGGACTACTGGTGAAAAGTGCCATAATTTATTTAATGACGATTTTTTATATAATTCTATTATAAATTGAATGTAATATTAATATTTTTTGTAAATTTAATAAAAAACCTTTCTGAAAATAGTTATTGTTTTTATTCTTTATTTAAAATACAGTTGAATCAAATTTTAGTCTTCACTAAAAGGCTGACTACTTAACTGGGTGTTTTACCCTACCTATTATAAGAATAGGGTATTTTACTCTATACGAGAAAAAATCTATAAATATGTTACTGAGACAGTTTAGGCATAAAGCAGTCGGAAAAAGTAAGTTTTAGTTCATAAAATAACAGAACAAATCTTTAAATTCAATTCAAAGTTTCCAGTATTTTTAATGTTCTAAAACACCGTGAAATAGTAGCGGCAATGTTATTACGCCATACGGTTGTGTAAACAAAAAATTGACAACTGTCAGTCAACCGATTGGCGTAATATAGGCTTTGTACTTTATTATTTTCATAACCAACGTAATTTTTTCATTATTACACCTACTACAAAACATGTTTTAAATTATTTTTAAATGATATACAATTATCATATTTAATATGAGCTCATTTGATACAAAACGAACTGACGTCGTTTACGCTGAGCAATATGGCGCCAATAAGAGGTGTTTCGTCAAACTACGCGCGAAATTAGAAAATTTAAAATTAAGATGCATTTTTATGGCACTTATCGATTGAATAAAAATTTTGTGTTTTTTTTTTGGTGGTATATTAGCACTACAGAATTTAATTGAGACACTTTTCAAAAAAGGGTGTAATACCCTATTTACCAAAATTATGTGTCTCTCTGCGTGCTCTGTGCTAACATTACAACATTACATATTAATACCAACATAATAGTGATTTCCTTAAAACTTCCGTAATGTCAACGATTTTACCTAGCCTATCGCAATATTCCCATAGACTCGAATTATCGAATACCACCCATCACCGACCACCATAAGTATTTATTAATGGAGGCAAAATTATTGAATTTAACACTGCTCTGAGTATCGAATATAACATACTGCCGTACTCAGAGACGTCACTAAATAACAATGAATCATTAACTTTAATTGACCAACATAACATGGCACTTATATGTCAACAACATTAAAATTTTCTCAATTTGTCATATTTTTGACTGATAGCGTTCCAAGTTATGTTGGTCAATTAAAGATAATGATTCATTATTATTAAATGACGTCTCTGAGAATGCAGAAACTTATAAAACAATAAAGGCACTTTAAGAAGAGCCTACAATACTTTTCACTTTAATTCTTGCCCTATGTCAGGCATGTGGGTACCTATTACGACTTGACAAATTGTGATAAAGCTTGACAAAGATCGAACCATAGATTAGTATATAATAGAATAGAACTTTACATCTAACATGGGAGCTTTTAAGATTGATAAGGATATAGGGTGCATTGTCCTAAGGTTAATTGACTTGGTTAAATTAATAGACATTAGGCGGTTATAATCTACATTTATAAAAATGAATCCCTATTTCCCTTGGTCACGGCATCACACGTGAACGGCTGGACCAATTTCGCTGATTCCTTTTTTGTTGTGTTTGTTATTGTAAGGAGAAAGAGAATATGAAAGAAATAGCAAAGAAAGTTGCGCTGAACATTAAAAAAATCAACAAAAACCGTCTTAATTTCTTTACCAAAAAATTATACATTAGATGACGTATTAGTTTCTTAAATTTTTAGAGGATTGTCGAAAATAGTGAAGGGTAGGTAGGGAAGGTAGGGTATGTAGGGTAGGTAGATAGGGGACAGGACAACGTCTGTCGGGTCAGCTAGTATAATATAATTATAAGGGGTCCCTCGGGGCTTCATCCTTTGACCCGCTGCAGCGTTAAGTTGAATCAACATTCGAATGGTTTTTGGATTGAATGTATATCAAAACAGCCTTGCATACTTGTTCAAGTACTGTGTCGACTCGTATGGCACTAATTTGTTTCTTCCGGAAAGTCATTACGATGTTCGCTTTGACAATATAGGTGTATGGTTAAGGCGATATAAATGGTTACTTTATACAAAAATTCTTGTTGAAGAAATATAGATAAACATGTGGAATGACTATGATTGAATTTAGGTACCTATTTTAAGTTTGACTTGAGAACTAAAGATTATTTAATGAGAAAAGGTACACCTCTCTTTGAATAAAAGAGGTTTTAAATAAGTAATAATTGTGATTGTCTAAATAAGTGCTTTTAATAAATTAGAATATTCTAGTTGGCTCTAGACCCGAGGATGAGGAGGTAGGTTATTAAAGCAATGTATTCAGATATCGAAAACATAACCGTTTTGGTTTCGTTTCTATATACCTACCATAATAATATGTTGGGAGATGCGCGGGAACGGTTCTATGATTACCCGTAGAATTGAAATAATATGTAATTTCCTTATTGCTTAAGACGCTCTAATTAAAGGATTAGTATTTTACTAGTAGTACTTATGTACGCTTATTACATAATTATTCAAAGTCTACAGATGCACATAACTTGACATAACGGTGAAGATAAACAAGAGTCAAATGTGCGTAACCGCCAGTAAACGCACGAATGCGAACGGTTCCAACGAACAACACAGGCAGTTTAGGAATTAGGCCAAACCGGAAAAAAAATTACAACAACCCTGGTTTATTTATAAAGACATCGACTTCACAATTAGAAACAACGTAAACCTCAAGTAGCAACTATAAGTCACTCATAAAAATGTAATCACAATTTCATTTTAGTACGTATTACGTAGTATATCGTTACATGTTCGACTGTTCCGTTTACCTATCAGCCGGTATTCTTGAACTTAGGTGCAGTGAGCTTGAGATAAGCTGTCAACTCATCAGACGCTGTGTTCTGTATAAATCGTCCCTCACTACGAAGTGCTGAGGTTGAGGCTAACTGTCAATCCGGAGCATGAAGTGGCATCACTACTAACTCAATCTTATTTCACCTAAATTCACTTCATGTTAATTCATAGAGGGAGGTTTTTACAGAATAGCACTGCTGATATAACAAACTCGCATAGGTACTTCTTCGTGAAATGTCAAAGTGAGTGATCCACCACAAAGTACAATTCAAAACATCTGGCGGCATTCATGCTGTGTTTATCTTTTCTGTGAGAGAACAATACCACAGAGCTGTGATTTTTCGCAGTTTCGTAGATTACTGGACGGTAATTTAGAAATAAAAGTTAACTAGTGTGCCATTATTATTTATGTATTCGCTATGCAATCTGTATGTGCCTGTACATCGCTGAAAATATTATATAATTTACACGTAGGTATACATAATAGGCAAGCACCATGTCTCGTAACAACCATAACGAAACGTTTATCTTACTAAGTATTTATAGTATTTGCAATGCGTGTTAGAATTAAATTTAACATTAAAAAAACAAGTCAAGAATTTATTTTCTGGTTACATAGGTAATTTGTTTAATAACAAGCAAACAAAATAAAGTACCTATTCGCAGTAAAACGACACGGGTAAATAAGATAATTAACGAAAACTTCACACAATGTGACTAAATTACTTATTTAGATAATGGAAAATTATTATTTTATGATACCTAATCTTAGAGTAAGATACTAATTTGCTCCACATTCAAAGCACTTGTCTAGCTATCCAGTCCCCGAAGACAATCTGCGACTTCCTTTTCCGCAATTAACAGACGAAGATGTTTGTGAACTGTTGAACATCAACTCAAGAATTCAAGCAGGCGTTAATCAATTATTTTTGTATGTTTAATAGTGATCGGGATTATAAATTACGTGATAAACGCCTGAACATTCAAACAATTCAATAAAAGAACAAAAGATGGCTGGTGTTTTGAGAACAGAACATAGGATATCAAGCGTTGTGAAATTTGATGCTATGCAAAATACATGCCTATGACTATGTACGCCTTAAGATTGGTGCCCGTTTTTGAAATTTAGTTCAAATTAGTAGTTATCAATAGATGTTGGATTTAACTAAATATTGATAAGCAGGTGATAAGAAAAATGGCGTAACATTTCCAGTGAAGTTCCATGTAAGTTCGATGAGCTGATGTTTATAATATAGGGAAAGGTAGGATGATATCAATCGGAATTATCCAGTACAATGTGTGGGGCGATCACTTATTCATAGTAGTTTTATAATAATCAAAGAGTATTTTGTCGATTTACCTAACTACAGCTGGTATTGTTTCGTTTATGAACAAAACAGCTGATTATTTAGTCACAAAATAAATAGACTGAGTAAACATTGCGATACCGTTTAAATATTCAATCTAGGTAACCACGGAACATAAAACATTTACAATAGTGTAATTACCTGGCTCTACTTCTATAAAAAAAAAACAATTGTACCCACCTCAAATGTTATGACGCCTTTATCTCCGTATTTATCGAATATTTTGTCAATGAAGTATTGCTCGGCAGGCAGGGTGTCGTTGAGCTGGTTGGCAGCGGCGGGGGTGGCCGGCCCGGGGGTGGTCGGCCCGGGCTCACTGCTGCCGCTGTCGCCGGGGCACAGCACCAGCGCCAGCACTACGACGGCACTCGTTGTCCACATGGTCGCGACTGATGTCGACGCTCGCACAGTGGCACGCCGCCGGCGATCCCGCGCCTCCGCACCACACTATCAGACAATCAGCTTCTACAGTGCTCCGTTGAACGTGATAATGTGACGCGTATCGTAGCGCTCGCGTATCAGCCGCTCGCTCCTTTATTTGTTTGTTTGGAAATTATTTCAATAATTAAATCGCAAATGGATTCAAACTTTCGACGCAGTTGTGGAACCGTGTTTGTCACTTGAGGTGAGGTGTGCGTCTGCGACTCTGCACAGTGACTTTCACCCGTCCGTCAACGCTCTCTGTAGGCTCCGAGGCCGGTTGAACACCGTTACTGATAATAAGGTGTATTTACAGAGTGACCGGCATCAAAACAACCTAAGTAGATATCTATTTAATTTGCAACAGGTATAGAGTGCCACTCTACCCTCGTATGCCTCTATCAGCCGTGACATGGCATTTGAAACTGTTGCAAAAAGCGTGATATTTGAATTTATACATCGATTTATTTACAAATCATATCTAATATGATATTTTTGACTCGTAAGTAGATAGGAATTATCGTGGAAGTCAACAAATCAACGTAAATAAAGTTCTTGCGTGGTATCCATTCTTAGCTTAGATGCATGCCGAATATGCTATTAGCTCTGATTATAAAACGAAATCTGAGGCTATTAGTAAGTTGTGGTGTCCAGTAAAAATAAATAAACAGTTCCACTTCCTCCTTACATTATTAGTGCGAAACAAACTCTTTTGTTTTTTTGCAATTAAGATCATTTTTTGGTGTTGTGAGATCAGATGCTTGTCAGTCCGTACACGTTCGCGGGTTACGTACCTACCTACCTATTTACGATTACTATTCACGTCTAGGCACGTGTTCCTAGATTCCTACAAAGGCAGAGCGCATTCACAAAGAAACACTACGTCAGACCATTGACTATTATGTAAGGCCTAAGTTAGTAAAATAAAGAATGTAAGGTAAACTGTATTCGTAAATAAGCGTTCAAAGAGACAGTTGTAGCTACTGACTACGATGGACAAACAATGACACAGTTGTTTCCGTAAACTACGAGAAAGAGTACGTAGGCATCTATCTAGATAAGAGAAATAAACAATAATAAGTTAATTGACAAAGTATAGTAGGTACGATTAGTATGAACCTTGAGATTGTGTTTACACAGGTGTAGGTAGGTACCTACAAAGTTGATTAGAAAGTGCGCTACAGATCAGTGAACAAGATATTTTTTTCATCTCTAATGCAAGTTTTAGCAAAACTATCACAAATGTTACAGAAATATATAATTACCTATATAGGTATATTACCTATGATTGAATTGAAACATGTAGGTACTATGTTTATTATCAAATTGCATAATTTGTTTATTTAATTAATGATTTCTTGTTAAACGAAAAATGTACCTACTCAATCCTAGGCAAAAAAAAACATTATTTACGAATTAATGTGCATAATGCTTGCATACGTAACACGTAAGCAATGCGCTTATCTGTTTCAATTCGTAACGCTAGTAGGTAGGTACTTAGGTAGGTAGGTACTTGTAACATGGTTAAAAAGAAAAGTGCAATGTTGTTATTAGCTAATTTCGATACTACACATTGATGTCCGAAAATGTGCTCTGCCGTTTTGTTTGAATAACGTATAGATGCAATAGACGCAGACAAAGTAAACTTTTAATTATTAGTAGTAAAACAATTCTGTTACAAAGTGAAAACCGGGGTTACTCAGGATACGATTCTAGGTCCGTTCTTACTTCTTAGTAAAGTTTTCCCGATTATCATTAAAAAAAGTAAATAGAAAGGAAACTGCTTATTGTTATCAGGAAGTAGTGTATGAACCATGAACATGATAACTTAACTATACCCTTGTGCAGAGGTACATCAAAACCTGACAAAATAAAAATAGTTAATATTTTGCAAGTCACATATAGGACTAGTAAGCAAGTATTATGTTTTGCTAGATAATTTTAGATACGTTTTAAACGGATATTAAAATTTTTGCAAAGTCACTTGGCACCTGTTGTTTGGATTTTTTAGCATATTTATAGAGAAAATTTACGATTTAAAACAAAAAATAAATGCTACTAAACATATCAGTCTATCCTGTTGCAATTCTGGTATATCTTTACTATTACGTGTTTTTAGACTTTCGAAGTCAACATGGAACCCTTTATACACTCGGCGTCACAAAAATCGCACCTTTTCGAAAATAAGTTTAAAACATGTCCCGCCAGTAACGAATACATTAAACCCAATTAATATTGGTATCAATTAAAAGTATGTTTAACGACCTTTAAATTAACAACAGTTAGAATTCCTAAACACAACAGATCTCATTAGCACGTAACGTTAAAAAAAATGTTGTCAAAATACGCATTACAACGGCCACTAATTGCACCTCCCTACAAGGGTATAAAACGGGCGACCCGGGTTAAATGTGGGTTTCGAACCCGATGATCCCATCACCCTCATCCAAGAGAGTAGTAGGGAAACCAGTACGATCCGTAGTAAGTACAAAAACAAATACCGACCGCGACTCCGGCCCCGCCGCCGAGGCCCTCCGCGACCCCCCGTAATATCACAGACCGACTCTTGCTCGACGAGCCAGCCCGCGCCGCTGAGCCTGTAGCTTTAAATTCCCCTAAATAATTTCGACCCAGCCTGACCATTGCTGTCCCCTTAATGACGCACTAAGCCTAGGTTCGAACCCCGCAGGGGGTGCCCTTAGTGTCTGTTCATTTAATAAATATCCTTAGTTTGTAAGCCCTGGCTGGGGGCCTTAAAGTAATTTTAGGCCACCACAGGATTGTCCGGTTAAGCAGCATCAACCTCAGAGAGTTGTTGCGCTGCGAGTGGTCATATCAAAAAAAAAAAAAAAAAATAAATAAATGTGGGTCATTCGCTATTCAACCTTTGAAGTGAACACACGTGAACAGCTACAGCAAGAAAAATACCCCAGAAGATGGATACCACTGCAGATGAAGCCGCTCAAGTCATTGCACTACTGCAATCAGGGATGCGGCAATGTGATGTTGCTCGGCAACTGAACTTGAGTCGTTTTGCCGTTCGACGAGTGTTCCAACGTTTCCAAGAGACTGGTGGCTATATCCGAAGACGTGGATCTGGAAGACAACGGTGCACATCCGAAAGAGACGATCGCTTCATTGTTTCGACGTCTTTACGTAATCGGTTCTCCAATGCTGTTGAGCTGCAACAACAACTGCGATCAGCTCGCAGAACTTCTGTAAGCGTCTCCACGATTAGAAGAAGAATGCGGGAGAAGAAAATTGCAGCTCATAGGGCTGCTACAGGGCCCAAATTGACTGCACAGCATAGGAGAGACCGGTTGCAATTTGCCCGTGACCATGTGGATTGGACAATAGACCAATGGAGGGCTGTGCTCTTCTCGGATGAGACGAGGGTGTGTCTTTTCTGCAACGACAGGCGTCGAAGAGTGTATAGGAGGCAAGGGGAACGATTCGCACAAGCCTGTATTCAAGAGACAGTGGAATACGGGGGTGGCTCGTGCATGTTCTGGGGCGGCATGTCAATCGACGGTAAAACGAACCTTGTGTGTGTTTCTCGGACTGGAAGTGCTCGCGGGCAAGGGTCGCTGACTGCTGCTCGGTACATAACAGAGATCTTAGAGGAGCAGGTTGTCCCTTATGCGGGTTTTGTTGGCAGTGGGTTCACGTTAATGCACGATAACGCCCGTTGTCACACCGCTTTAATTGTAAGAGACTACCTGCAAGAAGTTGGCATCCCTGTTATGCGCTGGCCGGCGCGAAGTCCAGACCTGAACCCTATTGAGCACCTTTGGGATGAACTGAAACGGCGAGTACGGGCACGAAATCCTGCCCCTACCACTCTCCAAGACCTTCAAGATGCCGTCGTTGCAGAATGGGACAACATTCCACAAGAGACTGTTGTCACATTAATAAGGTCCATGAGAGAACGCATGGAAGCAGTCATCAGGGCTAGGGGGGGTAACACTAGGTTTTAAGTTAGTTTTAAGGACTTTGTTGTAATTTTTGCTGATAAAATAAAATTTAACTTTTTAATCATTTGCATTAGCTTGCTTTTTTTTATTCCCTGGTAAACAAAAAACCAAATCCATTGATTTATTCTGAAATTTAAATAAATTGCCTTTCCAATTATACCTTATAATCATATGTATACCATTGATTAATAGGGTTAAAATGACTTTGAAGGGAATTCTTAAAGAGGTGCGATTTTTGTGACGCCGAGTGTAGTTTCGCCATGCCCGTCCGTCCGTCGCGTCGCGTCGGTCCGCAGTGTAGCTCAAAGATTATTGGAAATAGAAATGAATATACCATCGGTGGCCAAATTATTCGGGACAGCAGTCATAGATGTGTAATTTCTGATTAAATCATTATTTTTAAGCAAATAGATAGATTTATGTAAGATAATTGTAATTGGTGTTACTAATGGTATTATTATTATTGTTTTTAATAAGGAATAACACAGTGAATTCGCGCCATTTTTTTAATTTTTATTTTTAAGTGGCATTTCTTCATTTTTGCTGCCATACCTATGTTGAAAATTGTGGTTGTTTCGTCAGTGGTAAAAATGTATTATTGGATTGATTTAACAAGTTTTTCTATCCAAAATAGCCAGAACGGAAGCAACGTTTTTTACAGCATAATTTATTTTTAATTTTCCTACGTGGATTTTAGTTTGTAAACGGTATAATGTGGTAACGTCAAAATTATTAATTTTTTTGGCATGAGCAAGACTTCAGACACGTCTCCAAAAAAATGTAGCGAAATACAAACATAATTACTACACTCCGCAAATTCCCAGTGAGATATAGCAGCTATTTCATGTGTTTCAATGTCTGTAGTTAACCGTATTTAGATAAAACTGATCCGATCAAACCTCTGAAACCAGACCGACCAAAAAATATGGTAGGAATAGAATTACCACTTCTCGTACAAATCGTGAAATCAGGGATATCTATAAAACCGAAAAACGAGTATGAGACGTCTGACTACGATGATGAACGATGAAGAAATACAACTTTCCGAAAGGATGGAATCGGCAGCTATTGGCCGAAGAGAACTTGATAGGTCATCGGCCAATCAAAAAATCACGACTCAGGCCATGAAAAAGGTACGACTGTACTGGCCCAGTCTTCACTGAAATATTACTGTTGAAGACTGGAGAAGGGTGAAAAAATGTCTTTAAAAAGTACAATGCGTTGTTATTGCTAACACAATATTGTGATCATGTAATATGTTTTAGGTATGCTACTCCAATGAATCGATGTTTCAGATTTTGGTCGACCAAGGTATTTTTTGTAAGTACAACGACGCAATGGAGTCGCGACAATCTGGTCCCATGCAGCCTGCCTTGTGGAGAGCGTTAAACACATAATCAGTATCAGGATCATGTCTGTGATCTCAGCCATATGCATGGAACGGGAAGGAAGGAAGGGATGTCGTGGAAGGGACTATTAGGTCATACCAGTGCAAGCGAGTACTAGAAACTAGACTACGGCTGCAGCTTGAAGAATGGTTCTCAGGTGACGAAGAGTAGTACATTTTATGCATGATTTCGCATCGTAGCATGCAGCCAGGAGTGTTACTGTATTTCCGGCTGAAAAAAATATTAAAGTTTTGCCCTGGCCTGGTAACTAAACAGGCATGAGCCCTATAGATAATCTGTGGGAGCTCATCAAACTGGTGACCGCTAAGGAAGTGATCACCATGAAGCACCAACTGATTGCAGCTTTCCATATAGACTGGCATCATAGTACACACCTTCAACAGAGTGCTAAAACATGTAACTATAAAGAACATGTCACGATGAATAAAAGCTGCCATAACAGCTAAGTTCGCTATTTTAACTATTTAGTTATTGCTAACTTAGCGGTACCCCACCGCGACATTATAGCGCCATTTCAACGAACAAACATTTGATGGCTCAACAAAAGGTATTATTTTAAACTTTTTAAATAATCGCTTTTTTATTTTGCGTTGGGGGTTTTTAAAATTTTTAATTTAGTTTTTATTTTTAATTTTTTAAACGTAATTTAGTTTGGTTTTGTGCCTTAGAAGACTAGCTAGTCTTCTAAGGCCCTTACACAAAACCAGCAATGTAATTAAAGGAAGACCGTGCAATTAGACCACTATAGTTTTATTTTTTATTTTTACTGACCTATGTTTTTTTCTTTATCCTTTTTTAACTGTAGCTGTACAGCTAAAAAAGGATAAAGAAAAAAAAATATTGATTGAATTGATTGGTTGTTGAATTTTTTGCTTTTTATTGATTTGATTGATTGATTTTGAATTGATTTGATTGATTGATTTCGAATTGATTTGATTGATTGATTTTGAATTGATTTGATTGATTGATTGAATTAATTTTGTAATTTATCATTTTTGTAATCAATACCATTTGATTGCAAATCGGCAAACTATCGATAGTCGACTATCGATCAGCGACACTACAGCCGACCAGCGTCCGAACGCAGAGAGTCACCAAAACGCGATGCAGCATCGGAGCAGTCGCTAAAACGCACGATTCCGATACCGCTTCCGAACGCAGAGAGTCGCCAAAACGCGATGCAGCATTGATACAGTCGCATAATCGTCGATCGCCGATGCTAATAGTAGCGTATGTGCTTTGGCCTTTGGCCCTTAGAGTTTATAAAATTAATTTTCAAGTTTTTAGTTTTAATTTAGTTGATTTATTAATATTCCTCATTCCCTTTCAATCCAGTATGCATTATGCTACTAGTCAAACCCTTTGATTTGATACCAATATTGAGGAAGTTGTGAAAAAAAAAATTTAATTCGCCATTTTGTGGTGCCGGCCATCTTGGATTTGAAATTTATCATAGTGTTAAGTATTCTACTAGTGAAGCCCTTTCATTTGATACCCATTTTGAGGGAGTTGTGAAAAAATATATATGTGATTAGTAATTTTGTAGCGGCAGCCATCTTGGACCGATTTTCATCAAACATAGCTAAGAACACTCCCGACTAATTCACCTTTCAAACAAAAAAAAACAAAATCAAAATCGGTTCATCCGTTCGGGAGCTACGATACCACAGACACACACACACACACACACACACACACACACACACACACACACACACACACACACACACACACACACAGACACGTCAAACTTATAACACCCCGTCGTTTTTTCGTCGGGGGTTAAAAACTAGCAACCTGCCCCGGCTTCGCACGGTTGCCGAGCTTGATTTATCGTAACATGTTAATCAATTTATCGTTATTTTTCAATATGCATCTATCTGTTAATAAAACCGCGTTAAAATCATGGGCGTTAGTTTAAAAGATCAAAACGACAACGGAACTGACGTGATGACAACGCGGCGGGAAGCGACTTTGTTTTATACTTTTTTTTTTTTTTTAATTATTAGGTAGGTACTGTGATGATGTACAACTTAGTTTTTTACTTCAAACAATGGCATTTCCCAGCTGCCATGTTGAACACTTGGACTACCAGGCTGCAATAAAAGTATCGGGAATGGAATATTTCCACTGTTCCTGTCATATTAAAATCTTTTTAATTGAAAACTCCTTGGTTTTAAAAATCGAATACCATTTATTTATTTAAAAAAAGATTCTCGGTCTTGTCACAAGGTTTTGTCAAACTTGTTTAGTCGTTGAGAAAATGGAATTGACTCGAGAAAATTCAAGAGCGATGATTTATTATGACTTTCGAAGTGGTTTATCACAAAAACAGTGTGTTGACCGGATGATTTCTGCATTTGGTGATGAAGCCCCATCCAAAACCACAATTTATCGCTGGTTTGCTGAATTTCAACGTGGACGTGTCAAGCTCAGTGATGATCCCCGTCAAGGTCGTCCAAAAACTGCAGTCACCCAAGAAAACGTTGATGCTGTGCGTAAGCTGATTGAGGAAGATCGACATGTGACATACCGCGAAATTCAGGCAACTTTAGACATTGGCATGAGTCAAATACAAATAATCTTGCATGAACAATTAGGTGTAAAAAAGTTGTTTTCCCGATGAATACCGCATTCGCTCTGTGAAAAGCAAAAAGCGGTGCTTCAGAACTCTCGAAAGATTCCAAGCAGGATCCTCAAATGCTGTATACAACATCGTATCAGGTGACGAATCCTGGATATACGCGTACGAACCCGAAACAAAAAACCAGTCACGAGTTTGGGTGTTCGAAAATGAGTTAAAGCGAACAAAAATTGTTCGTTCACGGTGTTGCAAAAAAAATGGTGGCCACGTTTGTCTCCAAAACCGGCCATGTTGCGACTATTCCTCTTGAGGGACAAAGAACGGTTAATGCAGAATGGTATGCTAGCATTTGTTTGTACAGCACAGGTCGTTTCTGAACTCCGTAAAGAGAACTGCAACCGCCGCATCATCCTCCATCACGACAATGCGAGTTCTCACTCCGCGCACAGAACAAAAGAGTTTTTTTTTAGATCAAGAAAACATAGAATTATTAGACCACCGTACAGCCTCGACCTAAGCCCTAATGATTTCTATACTTTCCCTAAAATAAAGAATAAATTGCGTGGTCAGAGATTTTCATCACCTGAAGAAGCTGTGGACGCCTACAAAACGGCCATTTTGGAAACCCCAACTTCCGAATGGAATGGTTGCTTCAATGATTGGTTCCATCGTATGGAAAAATGTGTCAAATTTCGCGGAGAATACTTCGAAATGCAATAAATACATTTTTAAATAGTAATGTTGTGTCACTTCCTTGATTCCCGAAATTTTCAGTGCCGCCCTCGTAATGAGACGAATCTAACGATACCCTAATGAAATATATCCGTTCAGTAGTTTGGAAGATAGCAGGTAATAAAGAATATTTTATTTACAAAGACCGGCGCGAAAAACATAACCCTTTCCTTGCAGTCGGGGTAATAATTATGGAAACAATATTACGTCCAGCTGATTGTTTAAATAATTCAGCTCGACGTAACATACCACTTTTTCTTATTTTCGAGTCGATAGTTTTCTTTTCACACTATTGTCATGATATGACCGCATCCCAGAGTACTAACGCATGGCCGGACTTTCGTGTACCTACAATAAGAGCTATATTCACGTTCACCTTCTTCAACCAAAATCAACAAAAAAAATGTATCTATAAATACTGATAGTAGGTAGTTGACTATCTTCTTATTTTTTGTAGGTATTTTTTCTGTTTAAACAATCTAATTATCTCGCTGTGATTATTTGAAAGGTATATTTCACAATTCTTGTCGTGTTTGCTTTGCTGGTGCCAAAATATAGCAAAATGTAGCAGTAGCGGTGAGGTTTGTGGAAACTTTGTATTGTATAGTGTTGAGGAATTTTAATAAGAAACGATGCGTTGGTTTAACGAACAAGTTCTGTATTAGCCATGTTTTTAATTGCTATTCTATCCTCGCTGTGATTATTTGAAGGGTATATTTCACAATTCTTGTCGTGTTTGCTCTGCTTGTGCCAAATATAGCAGCAGCGGTGAGGTTTGTGAAAACTTTGTATTGTATAGTGGTGAGGATAGGTAAAGTATCGTGTCGTTAGTTGCCGCGAGATGTCGGTCTTTATGTGCGTTAATGGAGTTTGGAGTCCAGAACATGCCTTGCCATAATAGGCCTTGGAAGCAGTGGCGTTCAATGGTCTTCAGTCACTGCATCAGTGTCGATCACATCCTGTAGTAGTAGTGGACAAATCTTGGTGAATGCGCGCCTCACCACGCCCAATGACGTCTGTATATCAGCCACCCGGGATATACTCGTAGGTACCATCCTTTCCTTGGATAGTGCGGAGGACACGAACCAAATGCCACTTTAAAGGTGGGAGGTTATTGTCCTTAATAACTACTAAGGAGTTTGGTTTGTTTGAATGGAGTTTTTTTGCTCGTCCTCCTTCGCCCATCGGTTCCAGAAGTATTGGCGAAGTTGTTCTACCCTCTGGTATCGCTGAAGACGACTAGCAGGAACATCGCGTAGGTCATCACCGGCTGGCGCAGTTAGTGGTCGGCCAACAAGGAATTTAAGTGACCAGGAGTGAGCGGGGAAAAGTCTTGAGGATCGGGGGAAAGAGGAGACAGAGGTCGGGAATTTAGTACGGCTTCTATTTGAGCCAGTGCTGTGCTGTACTCTTCGAACGTCAGGTGCGCGTTACCTATCACACGACGAAGATGGTATTTACTCGACTTTATTCCTGCTTCCCACCAAAATGCGGAGAATAAGGGGGAATAAAATGGAATTTAATGTTTTGACAACATGCAAATTCTAAAATATCAACTACTAGCATTTACATTACTACTAGCACTAGCATTACTTAAAAATTTTGAAAAGTCGTTCATTACTCCTACGAAATTACGACCATTATCAAAGTAGATATCTGCAGGCTTACCACGGCGTGAAATAAATCTTTTTAAAGTTAGTTTTTAGTTAGCTTTGTTAATTTTATTCTTGTCGTATTTGCTTTGCTGCCAGCGCTATACCTACACTCTACATAACTCGTAGAGTGTGTGTGTGAGTGTGTGTCTCGCATATTAAAGCATTCATCTGGAATGATTGAAGAAGATAATTTGTTGCAATCCATACTATCCATCCATACTAAAATAATCTTCTTAATATATAAAATTCTCGTGTCACAGTTTTCGTTCCCGTACTCCTCCGAAACGGCTTGACCGATTCTGATGAAATTTTGTGTACATATTGGGTAGGTCTGAGAATCGGCCAACATCTATTTTTCATCCCCCTTTTCCCCCCCCTTTTCATCCCCCATCCAAATGTTCGGTAGATCGGGACAGGACAACGTCTGTCGGGTCAGCTAGTATTATATATTATCCATGCAATCCATACTGTATACTATATACTATTATAGGTACTATATACTCGTACTATCCATACTAATATTATAAATGAGAAAGTAACTCTTGTCTGTTACGCTTTCACGATGAAACGGCAGAACCGATTTTGATGGAATTTAGCATGAAGATAGCTTGAACCCCTATGAAGGACATAGCCTATGTCCTTCCCCGGGGTTCATTTTAACTTAAGCTGCGCAACTTTTTCTGCATCCGCGATAACCGACATTCCCGCGGACGAATAGGTACGGATCTAGGACGATAGGCAACACTGACCTTGGAGGTTTGTAAAAACAATAAGAAATAAAAACTTAATTCAACACTCATTTTATCTTGAAAAATTTATGTATTTTATTTATTTATTTATACTTCATGCACAAAGAGACAAAGGCGGACTTAATGCCTTAGGCATTCTCTACCAGTCAACCAAGGGTGGTGAAGAGATAACATGGTAGGTGTTGGCATAGTTAAAAAACAACATAGGTAATCGAATAAACAAAAATACATATATAACTAATATAATGTATACCAATATCTTATATATAAAAATCTTCTGTGTGTATGAAAGTGAATACCTCCTAAAGCCGACCGATCGGAATGAAATTTTTTATGTGTGTTCCAGTGGTATTGAGAATGGTTTAGATTTACAATTGGACCCGGTAGGTGGCGCTGGAGTCGAGTTATAGGACTTCTTAGATGTATGCCACCCTGGTACTAGGAACGCATAACTTACTAGCAATTATTATGTCACCCTGGTACCTCTCCACTGCGAAGAGCCAAATTGCTGTGTTGAGTAGATGGGTACAAGGTAGGTTGGTAGGTAGATAGGTAGGGTAGACAGGAAGGGTAGATAAGTAGGTAGGTGGGGTAGGGTAGACTGGACCTGAATTTTTGTACCGATTTTCAAGGCAGAACAACGTCTGCCGGGCCCGCTAGTCTTATATATAAAAATCTCCTGTACGTGTGTATGAAAGTGAACTCCTCCTAAACGGCTAGACTATTGATGAAATTTTTTGTGTGTGTTCCAATGGCTTCGAGAATGATGTAGATTCACAATTTGACCCGGTAGGTGGCGCTGTAGTCGTTTTTTTTTTTCAGGGCAGGACAACGTCTGCTGGGCCTGCTAGTATTTATATAAATATACATAAAAAGAAAAGACGTTTATGATACGACTCTACTTATTTATATTGAAAGTAAATCCGCAATTTCCGCTTAAATGCATACCGACTGGTGGCCGTCCTGATATCAAGTGGAAGCTCGTTCCAAAGTAGAATCCATATCCAGTCCATATGAAAGGAAGATGGACCAAATCAGAAGTATGAGAAGGGCACAGCAAGAGAAGATTGTTAGAAGACCGCAAATTCTTAGCGCGTGAAGAACATAAATATTAAAAGTGGGACATTAGATAAGAAGCTGGAGGGGTCGGGGAGTTGAGCAGGCGTTGGCGTTGAGTAAAGCGTTGTCAACGCACGCATATTTCTTCTCTGGCGAATGGGCAACCATTTAAGCTCAGTCCTGCAGCTTGACACATGGTCATATTTCCTCAAGTTAAAAATAAATCGAATGCAGTTATTAAGGAACCCTATCCAGCTTATCCAGCAAGACCGAGTTCAAGTCAAAATAACACACGTCACCATAGTCGATTAAGGGAAAATTGAAGTCTGCACAAGCATAGTCTTCGTTTTACCAAGTAAGTTTCTCAGACGATACAAGGATCGCAAAGGTACCGTTGGCTCTTTGGCTAACACTAGAAACCTCGCTTTGCCAATCAAGTGTCGAGTCGAGATGCAAACCGAGATCTTTTACGCTAGGGCTAATGGGAATGACGGTTCCATTGAAGATAATCGGAGGAAGAGAGTTAACTGCCACTCTACCCATCATACGTGAGCTTCCGATTATAGTGGCCTGACATTTTACAACCGAGATCTTTTACGCTAGGGCTAATGGGAATGACGGTTCCATTGAAGATAATCGGAGGAAGAGAGTTAACCGCCACTCTACCGTACTATCATACGTGAGCTTCCGATTATAGTGGCCTGACATTTTGAGTTCCACCCGCGTAGTTGTATATAATTGAAAATTATCGGCATAAAGATGATACCAACACCGAAGACAGTCAGAAATAAAATTTATGAAGATGGAGAATAGCAAAGGAGAAAGAACACAGTCTTGTGGAACACCAGCATTGAGGTCACACCAACCCGACGAGCTCTCATCAACGTGGATCGACTGCTGACGTCCCCGAAGATAAGATGAGAACCAGCCTCACAGGAAATAAGATGTGAGGGATGGATATGAGAATATCATGACTGACGGCATTAAAGGCATTGGAGAAATCTGTCTTAGGGAAATCCACATGACGTGGCCTACCGATACCATGAGTTCCAAGGAATTTCCAGATATCCGCAGGAGAAGAAGAAGAAAAATATTGTCGAGAATATGGCGACGTTTTGCGTTACGTAGGTACCATCTGATTATACCGATTTCTTGCAGCTTTGAAGAGGTTCCTATTTTCTACACTGCGATCCCATCTAAACTTTCGAAAGGCCCGATATTTTCACAGTTTATTAACCAAATTAGTTGAAAATGCCCACTATTTTCCATCAAATAAATTTAAATATTTAGCTACTTACGAATGAAAGGACAATCTGACAATTTTCTTCTCATTATCACTTTTGCAATCAAGAACACTGCCCCGTATCATTTTGCAGGAATATGTAACGTCAATCCTCAACAATAAACACAAAATAGTTCATGTTTTCCGATACGAAATAATTAATGAAATAATGTAAAATTTCGTTGCAACATCTTTTGAAGGCCAAACGTCAAATTTTGTTTAGCAAATGAACCTAAAACCGAAAAAAATATTAGACGCTGTCTATTTTCTTTACAAGCATCTTCATTTTTCTATTTCTTGTGTAAGCGAGATAGAAGATGGTCAGAAGTGTTCTCTGTCTACGTATGGCATCTTATCTGTACCTGGTAGGTACATCATAATCCTACAAATTCGTAAAGAAACAATAACAATAAATAAATAACTTCACTGTACCTATGTACCTATACTGTTCGTCGATGAAGAGTTCCATGGGAAAGAGTTCCATCTTCGAAGTCTAAGATGAAATGACCATGGATATGAAACTAACCAAGAATTTTCTTTGATCTTCAGGACAGTAACCAAATCACAATACCTATGTGTACTGTTCGTTCTAATCTGATTTTCAGGAAATTATCAGAAACGGGTCATACTGAAAGTACCATTTAAAATAATAAAAATAATCATTCAACTTTGTTGCGAAATATCCCAGATACGTTAGGTACGACGACACGTACTTATCACGTGATAAACGTAGAAGAAGAAAAAAACAAACATCCGGACCGAGGATGAGAATTGAGAATGGCATACAATGTAATTTGGTACCACGGTTTAGGAGATAATATGCATAATAAATTAATTGTGCTGTGGTGCCGGTGGACAGTTCTGATATAGCGGTGTGGGAAGGACACTGTTTTACTAGGTATTTCAATGATCCTACTAAGTAGTTACGTGGATATTAACTTCATATCAAGGTGCATGATACTTTCACTAGATATGCCATGTATTTTCTCGACCTAGTATGTTAAGTATTATCACTAGCTTCTATAATACCACAAAACATAGCCTCTATGACACCCGGCATTAACGTAGCTTCCTGAAAAAGTGTAAAAAGAGTTTTTTTTTGTTAATTACTTCCAGAGCTTAACTCTTAAAAACAAGTATAAATGATCAAATGCTGTTTATAATATACTAGCGACCCGCTCCGGCTTCGTACTATCAACCAATTTACACAAAACCTCAACAAATTATACACCTAAACCTTCTTCTTGAATATCAATCGACGGATTTGCAAAATTCTTTTTTTGTTCGAAAGGGGTTTATTCCGAAAAGGTCCCATATAAATTTTATGAAAATTGGTACAGCCCTTTTTGAGAAAATCAACAAATTCCCAAAAAAACTTACTTAGACGACGTTTTAGTTTCTTCAATCACTGGAGGACTTACAATCTCTTTTAAGTGTGTTGCCGTTTCTTAATGGATTTGGATGTTGAGGCAACACCAAAAAGCGAAAAATAAAAAGTTAAAAAAGAAAACCCACTTCAAAAACTAAAAAGTGATAAATAACTTTAGCACAGAACACACATTACTTTACTTTCGGAAGTCGGTGGCAATACAAAACAACAAACACAAGGGCACCGCCACCGACTTCCGAAAGTAAAGTAATGTGTGTTCTGTGCTAAAGTTATTTACCACTTTTTAGTTTTTGAAGGCGGTTTTCTTTTTTTGAAAAAACTTTTTTTTTAATATCTGCCTGTTTCAGTAACAAAACCAAAAAAAAAACTAAGTACCTACCTTTTAATCGTACCAGCACTTAGCTCGCGACTTCGTCCTCGTAGATTTCATACTTTCTCTACAAACTCAAAGTAAGCACCCCTAAAGTCGTCACCTTTGAGGGGTAGTAATTTAAAGGAAAACTAATAACCCTTTTAATGTTCAGAAGTCAAATATTGGTCGTTTGTCAATTTGTCATTGTTTAACTATTGTGTCTCCTAATTAACAGTTGAGCTCGTAACGTCAAACTTTATTATTTAGATTTACATTCGTGAAATGTTTTAAGTTGATTATACAGATGAGCTCCCAAGCTTCAAAATGAACCACAGCAATAATGGTTGGTGTTTGATGAATGATAGTAAATGATGTTCACCACGTTACACTATTTGGTCCTCTGGTACCAATTAAAAAACAAGGTACCTATTTATTGCCTTTTAAAATGAATAGACCTTACTCTTATTTTAGTGGTTACTCAATTTTAAGGTGAACTAAAATTCCTGACAAAATCTTATAGAACACATTTTTTGTTTCCCTCTAATTCAAAACTTAAATCGGCGATAATATTTCTAATAAGAAACTATTTCACATAATGGCCTCAATTTTATCACCGGTATCAATTATACGGGATTAGATAGATACTATAATGTAGTAAACTTGTCGTAAATTTATCCTTAACTGTAAATAAGGCAATGTCAATGTTAACTCTATCTACGAGGACTGATTGTTGTGACATCGTTTATGTAATACCTTACCTTATAGGTAATTTTGTTTAATTAAACGTTTGTTATTTAAACGGTTAAATGTTATCATAATATTTTATAAAGTACAGTTAAGTATAATTATAAAACTTTCTTATTGTACTTAGATTAGGGAATTTTGTATTTTAGTTAATAATCTTTTGTAAGATTTCATCGGTAGGTTAAAAACATAGAATATGTTTTTGTGTTAATAGAGTGCCCTATTTTGCTCACGTGCATTCTTAATAATTCAATCATTTCATGATTTTTGCTCACGATTTCATCACGTGAAAAGATTATGAGTAAAGTAATGCTAAAATCGTCATCTTTTTAGTAAAAGAGGTGAAAGACATACTCAAACTCAAAATCATTTATTTCAAATAAACCATTTACAGGTACTTTTGAATTGTCAGAGTCAGTCAGTCAGAAAGTTGAAGCACAAAGTACCTAAGGTTGCGGCGCGCCCCAGGTTGAAGCTAAGTAGTTGCTCGTTCCAAACAGTAGGTTTCTATGGAGAAGAACGAGCAAGAAACTCCATGAACACTGTTTTATAATCAATAATATGTTACTTTCGGTTACATCATTCATATTGAATCTAGGGTTATATTTTTATCTAAACCTCTTATAACGTACACGCGTTATAAGAGGTTTAGATAAAAATATAATCATAATAAACAATAACCCAGGCAAGACAAGAAGAACAAGAATAACCCAGGCAGCTAAGAGATGACCAGTCCCAACTAACGGTGCCCGTTCACGAACATGACGCACAAATCGGCATCTAAAAGAGGTCGATCCGTGCGTCATGTTGTGGGTGTGTGAACGCTCAACCATTTTGAAGGGAACCGAATCATCCAATACGCGCCACCGTCAGCAAGACATTCCAGTGAGCATGACATATTCCCAACCGCCAGGGCACATTCCTCCTAAATGGTAGCTTTAAATAACATAGTGCTCACATGTATGTGATATGAAAAATTATATAATACTAACACATTGAGTTTATACAATGCAAAGATAATGTAGATCTGTATCTTCAGTAGCTCCAAAAATAGTTAAAAGTGCTAATCAATTAATCTATGAACCCTTACGGCTGTGTAGCTAGACCAGCATCCAGCCAAGCATATTTATCAGTGATGTACTCACCCAATGAATAATATGCTCGGCTGCATATTGTGCGTTTTATATAAGACTTAAATTTTGTCTCATTTAGTTGAACAATGTGGGGAGGTATTTTATTGTAACATTTTAATCAGTACCCCTTGGTTGGTCCCTATTTCTAGTGTTATAATTATATCTTTCACCTCTTTTACTAAAGAGATGCCGATTTTTTCTAGCGCACATTATGTTTTCATATGTATATGTATGATTTATAATGTATTGACAAGGTACCGTCATTTTGTTAATTTCCTTAAACTGTTCCCTTAGAGAATCGCGCATACGGAGATTGTAAATGGCTCTGATGGCTCTTTTCTGCAGAATAAAAATAGACTCGATGTCTGCAGCTCGTCCCCACAGTAAAATACCATAAGACATTATACTATGAAAGTAACTAAAGTAGAAAAGTCTCGCGGTATCCACATCAGTAAATTGCCGGATTTTTCTGACAGCATATGCTGCAGAGCTTAGCCATTCAGCGAGAGATGTTAAATGAGGACCCCATTGTAGACTTGAGTCGAGCGTGATCCCCAGAAAAACAGTTTTATCAACGAATTCCAGCTTTTTATCATTCAATACTATGTCACAGTCATTACTTTTGACATTTGGTAAAGTAAATCTGATGCACTTAGTTTTTTTCTCATTTAATACTAAATTATTTGCCGTGAACCAATTTTGGACTTGCAGTAAGGCGCTATTTACGTGGTTGAGGTTCTGGGCCCGTCTATCTATCTTAAATATTAAAGAAGTGTCATCAGCAAATAACACCATAAATGTGGTTGGTTTTTCAACAAATGAAGAAAATCATTTATATACACTAATAAAAAGGAAAGGACCTAAAATTGAGCCTTGTGGAACCCCCATTTCTACCTTTAAACCATGTGAATTCACCCCATTTATTTGGACTTGCTGCTGCCTATTAATCAAATAAGATTTTACTAAACTAAGCGCAAGTCTACCTAGTCTGTAATGCTCAAGTTTCAAAAGTAGTGTGTCATGATTTACGCAATCAAATGCCTTGGAGAGGTCACAAAAGATTCCTATGGCATCTTGCGCCTCTTCCTACGCAGAAAATATTTTTAATAAACTGTTTTAATAAACTGACACCAGCGTCAGTCGTACAACGTCCTTTGCTGAAACCTTACTGTTGATCGTGTAAAATGCCATTAGTGTTAAAATGATTAAGCATCTGATTAAGCATAATCCTTTCAAAAACCTTACTGAAAGCCGGCAGAACGGACACGGGTCTAAAATTATTAATGTCTTTACTGTCTTTGGATTTGAAAAGAGGTATAACCTTACTAAACTTCATTAGATCCGGGAAAACTCCTTGTTCTACGCACATATTAAATATTAAAGCCAAATAAAGGCGCTATTGTCTCAATTATAGACGTACAAACTTTAATAGACATACCCCACAGCTCCTCAGTTAATTTTATTTTAATAAGCCGAAAAGCTTATAAAACTGTCACGGGGTTAATATGTTTAAAGTGAAATTCTACCGGGCAGCCTGGTACGTTCGCTTTTAAAAAGGCAATTTAGATGCCGGGTGAGAAATGTAAAGCTTCCGTGGTTTTAACTGGTATGTTGGTAAAGAAATTCACAAATTCTTGCGCTACTTCTATGTCAGAGCTTAGGAGACCACGTGGTGTCTCTAATGTATACTCAGTGTTACGAACTTTTTCCTGCTAGTCTCGTTATTAATAACTTTCCAAACTGTCTTTATTTTATCGTCTGCCGATTTGATTTTGTTGCTAATGTATAGGGTTTTCGCTACCCTGCAAGTATTTCTAAAAGTTTTGAAATAAGTAGCAACATACTTGTTGAAAGTAATTGAAAATTGTGCTGATGTTCGTATGGTATCGGACGTTAAGAATAGCATCATCCCATATTTTCCCGTGGGTGTCGTAAGAGGCGTTCTCTGTGCCTTTGTAACCACCATACTGCGATCGTCCACCCGCTGCCAAGCGTGGCGATTATGGCAAACCGATCTGTGCGTTATGTTCATGAACGGGCGCCATCAGTTGGAACTGATCACTTCTTGACTGCCTCGGTTATTTTAAATTTATTTTGAATTGTTCTGTTATTAGGATTACCTATGTTTTTCTCTAGACCTCTTTTAACGTGCACGGCTTGTTACATTGTTTTCACATTGTACCCGTAGAATGAACATGAATGATGTAACCTTTTGTAATATATGGGTACTTAGGTACTTAGTCGAGTGATAAGTTCTGTCACTAATAGTTTATTAAATAGATTGTACTTTAAAAATAAATATGAAAAGAGAGGTATATAAACGTAGAATATTTTTTTATAAAAATTTATTCGTTATGGCCATCCTGGTTTTGAACAGTCGTCGATCGCAGCACGCACAACGTCCATGAACAAGACAGAATATTACCAAGAATGTTTTGCCATTCGCTAAATTTAATTTATTATTTGTAGAAAAGAGCAATAACAAAAAAACTGTCTAAGTAACGGGTACAGGGACACTAACGGGATTACGTACTTTTTACCTTATAACCATTTGAACCGAATTTGTCTTAGCCGAAGTGTGGCCGATTTGAAAGATAATTCATTTATTTTTTACTTTGTTTGGTCAAAATAATGTGTAAACAATCCAATTAAACATAATTAAGGCATCTGTGTGATGAGACAATTTTTTTACAAATATTGGATGGCAACATTGGCAACACTTATTTGGAATTCCTACAAAATGATCTTCCAGAGCTTATAGAGGAATCCGGGGCTCCGATATTCGCTAGAGACCGAGAAGTCATCTTAATCCGGGCCCCCGATATTCGCTAGAGATCGAGAAGTCATCTTTCAACAATATGGTGGTTCAGGGCATTGGACTTTAACTGCACTCGAGCACTTAAATAATTGCTTCCTTAACAGCTGGATCGGCAGAGACGGGCCGATCCGTTGACACGCCCGGTTACTCGACTTGACTCCGCTTGACTTTTACGTGTGGGGTCGGGCCAAGGAACTAGTTTATAGGAATGTGGAAATAAACAGAAAAGAAAAATTGATTTAGGGAACTAATTCAACGTTTAAAACGATGAAACTAGATATGAAATTAAAAATAACAACAACAGAAGTAAGAAGACGGTCCCATGTAGGTGCTAGAGAGCCGGCGAACATTTTGAACACGAATAATAAAAATGATTTTAATTAAAATTTTCTTTTAAAAATTCGCTTAAAAAAAATTTTTTTCTCCCTCAATTTGGTTTGTAGGTCCTAATTTCAATTTGTGAGCTATCCGCGTAGTTGATTTAATCCATTCTAATACCAACAACTAATAACACTGGTTTATGTTTTATTGGTTTGTTTAGTATACCCAGTGTCTGTTTTCGAACATGTGAGAAAGAGGTTCCGCAAAGTTTGAAAGCATCGTATTTTGGTGCACAACGGCACTGGATTTTACACGTTCCTCACAAAAAGACACCACAGTAAGCCAAACCATGATGACGATGGATGATGCCCACGCTGGACCCTCGGGATATGCCTGCTCGCATGCTTCACTGTTGTGGGCATAGGTACTTATTAGGTACTTTGTTTGTTATAACTTTATTCAAAGCTAAAAAGAATAGCGTACCTGCATAACAAAGAAAGCCTTATTTTTAGGGTTCCCTACCACAAAAGGAAAAAACGGAACCCTTATAGGATCACTTTGTTGTCCGTCTGTCTGTCTGTCTGTCCGTCTGTCTGTCAAGACTCTTTATCTCGAGAACGCGTGAAGGTATCGAATTGAAATTAATACTTAAGGTCTACAATCCCTTGAAGCTGTGAAAAAATCACACTTCGAAATTAACGTGAAAAAAAGATACGCCGTTTATCCCGCAAAAAACTTATATTTCGACGCTCTCAAGGGAATCAAAATTTATAGGGTACTTCCCTTTAACGTAGAACTATGAAATACGCCAAATAATATCGTCTTATACTGCAAGTACAGAAAAAAGTCTGAAACTGTACATTTGCAATTAAATCATAAAAATATAGTCTTTATTTAAAGTACGTAATCAATTATCGATGTATGCGCGGTCATAATTGCATGGGAGACCAAATCACGGAATTTAAACGGAACCCTCGGTGAGCGAATCCGACTCGCACTTGTCCGGTTTTTTTTCTTTCACTCGTAGTTTATGGATTTCATTTAATAGTTTCTTAAGCGTGTTGCTTAACCCTATCTGAAGTGCTTATAATTTTTGCTTGGTAGCGGGATTTCGTTGGGTTCGTGCCAATGAGCCCTATGCCAATGAGCGCCAATAAGCCCAAATGAGCGCCGCCCGCCGCCCGCTGCGCGCCGGTGTCCTAACTTTACGAGGGCGGCCACTCGTCTTGTAATATTTGAAGCTCGAATCTTCACTGAATCGTTTGATGTTGTACAAAGAAAACTCAATATACTTATCATTTCAAATTTTTTGAAAAGTTTGAAGATCTCAATTGGCTCGTCAACGCAGCCGTGCAACGCATAACTGCAATTCTGTCTTCCTTTTGCGTCCACTCCATGTTTTCAAATGGCGTAATAGTACATTATGATATAAGTGCGGTAGGTTGAAAATTACAGCCAAGGCGATATTGCCAGCCCGAGCCGCAGGCGAGGGCTACAAAAAAGCAGAGGCTGTAATTATCAAAGCGCACGTATGTCATACAACCTTTTATAACATATTTGCGAGGAAATAATTCAAATATTATAACATATTTGCGAGGAAATAATTCAAATAAAAACAATACAGCGAAAAAAAAAAAGCGCGCATAATAATTTTTACTTGTTCACAAATTAGCGATGCGCGCGCATCAGCGTTTTTTTTAAGGCAAAGGCACAAAAACCAGCCAGTATTACTAATAAAGTAAATTAATATTTTTTTGTTTTTGTAATTTATTGTCAAAACGAATTAAATTAAAGAATTAAATATTTATTTTTTTATATTTTATCTCCCAAAGTTAATTTTATTCATAAAATGTTGACCACTTTTCTGACATAACGACTCTTTGCTAAGATTTAAAAAGTACCGTTCTTTTTAGACGGAGCATCTTACTAAACTGTACGTTTTACGAAACTCGTGCGTTTTTCATTACAATAACGCACTAGTACGTAATGACATACATTAAGAGTAAGTATGGAGTTTCTTGCCCATTCTTCTCCATACAAAACTACCTTTTGGAATGGGCACCTAGAATCAATTTTTTTTTTCTCATTTGACGTTCAAAAGTGCCTTATAATGGTCTAATTGAAATAAATGATTTGACTTTGACTTTGACTTTGATTGAAATTGGTGTAATAAGAGACACTTTACGAGCAAATGTGTTATAAAATAATTTTATTTTTAATTTCTTATTCAAAATCAATACATTTCTGCCCAGTATTTGAAAATAATAAGGTTGTGTCAGAACCAGAACCCTATGACCCGTCTGCGTGTTATAATTGATTTAAAAAAGATGGTTCATGTAGTTTATCTTGCCGGTTTTCTCCATATAAAGAAACCTACTGTTTGGAACGAGCAACTAGTGTTAACTTTCTGTTGACTGGCTCTTTGACAATTCAAAAGTACCTGTAGGTAGGTACATGGTTTATTCGAAATAAAAGGGTTTGAGTTGGTGTTTAAGCTAAAGGCTAAGCCAAGTTAAGATAAAAACAAGTAAGAAAATAAGATGGATAGTGAATCTTTGACCTATAACCTATGATATGATATTCCCCTAATCAGAAACTCAGAAGTGTCCCAGGTTTGGTTTAGTTAGCTTGGGTAGGTACCTATCCAAAACAAAACATTATTGCAATGATGAGAACATGTTACTCTGAACTTCGTTAATTGTCTAAACAGCCGTTATACTATACACTAAGTAGCTGACTTAAGACAATCGTACTACTATACGTGAACAGACTGAATTGTACATCAGTAAGTTCACGTCATCTTTTAATCATACCTACTTATAATAATTAGGTACAATAAAAACAAGTAAAATAAGTGTGTCAACATGTTGACGAAAAGAAAGCTATCGAACCAACCAGACCAAATAGCCATTAATCAATATAATGTAAGATTGCCAAATTAGGATTTATTTGTGTACTTACTTAACTAGATAACGATATGCTTATCTTTACGTCAAATTTTCCTTACTGGTATGGATTTCGTGATGCCTTTTATTTGTATTTCAAAAATATATAGTTAGTTATTTGCTTTATAAAATTCATGACCACATTACCACAGATATAGATAGACCTAGATAACGCAAGAGCAACTGCTTCGCGTGCCTATTTTCGTGCCTAACTTACGATACAAAATCGTAAGAAAAAAAATGAGCCGTCACGGGACGCCTGGCAGATGTGAAACATCGACATTATTTTGTAAAAGTAATATGCAGAAAATAACAGATTGTGATAGGAACTAAATATGTCATAATGATAAAATAAAATATTACGATTTTTTTTCCAGATAACGATGACTATTTATTGAATAAACATTTATTTTCATTAAATACAAAAATTTACCAATTTATTTCAAATCGTGACTACTTAATTCGTTTAATCAGTGACTTCGGTAATCGCACAGTCGATTGCGCATGGCGACGCGTCGCCACACCGTACACACTACTGCATATAGACTGTATATATATACCATCATATAGCGTGGCGACGCGTCGCCACGGCATGCGTCGCCACGCCAGAAATCGGTTTTACGTGCGGCTATAGATGTTTCACATCAAAAAATAAAGTAAACGTTTCCTTCCATCGGTAAGTCATTTTGTGATTAATATTATGCGTAATTAATTTAAAAAACAATTATCTTTAATCTAATACCCTCAGTAATACCTGGTAATAAGGAAATAAGGAATAATAGGGAAAAACAAAACATTCGTATTACATTGTGACGTCCAAAAAATGGCACGCTTGGATTTCATACAGATCGTGATACTTGCGTTATCTAGGTCTATCTATATCTGTGCACATTACACATAAATTAACCTACACTAAGTACTAGAAAGGACAATGGGCAAACTAACTAAGGGCGGGTTGTTTCAAAGAGTCGGTAAACGTTACTACGGACGGTTCAAAATTTACTATGACGTGAGATGTTGAACGTTCATTAAATACAACGGGTTCTTTCATGACATAAAAATCCATCAGTCAAAACTTTGACTGACGGATTTTCAAAAAGGGAATCCATAATATTTTGATGTTTGACGTAGCTGTTTGACAACACAATATTACGTTGACTGGTCGGTTATGGTAATAGTAACTTTACGACGTACCATTTTGTAAAACAACCCATTTTTAGGGTTCCGTACCTCAAAAGAAAAAAACGGAACTCTTACAGGATCACTTTGTTGTCTGTCTGTCTGTCCGTCTGTCTGCCTGTCTGTCAAGACCCTTTATCTCGGGAACGCGTGGAGGTATCGAGTTGAAATTACTAATATATATAATAAACCATATATACTCAAGTCTTGATGCTGTAAAAAAATTAACCCTCTATTTTGACGTGAAATAAAGATACGGCCGTTTATGTCGCAAAAAACGCATTTATAATATTAAGTAGATTAAAGTATGGATTGGTATAGAAGTATCGATATGTACCTACGAATATGTACGGAACCCTCGGTGGGGGAGAAACCCGCCCATAGTCTCTAATTTAGCAATTGATCATAGATGTTTTGACAATAGATGTAAGAATATATTTCTATGGATCCAATAGATATGTTTTCGTTTTCATTATTTCCGTTATGGGATAATGTGGGACCAATTTAATTGATACCATAAATAAAAGGGTTTCTTACTTATCTTATGTGTTCAACGTGTTCAATCACGAGTTTTATTCCTAATCTACTGTCAAACTCGGACAGGTCAAGGAGTTTGGCAGCGTTCTAAGAAAGGGATGCCTTTATGATCAGAGTGTCTAACTTTCTATTCGTCTACGAAGCAGAATGCCTAAAATTAATGTCTACACAGCAAATTGTCTAAGCTGTAAATCGCCTAGAGATCAAAATTTTTAACAAGCAAAATCCCTAAAATGCTATGATTTCTAAGTAGTAAATCGCCTGGAGATCAAAATGCCAAATACATAATACGTGCCTACCTACACCTACAACTATGAACGGCCGCCTGCTAATCTGTAGATCATACGTAGTCGCGGTGTTTAGGCTGTGGTCTGCCGCGGCGACGCGACACGGTCAGTATCGGTGTGGGACTGCCGGCAAATATTTACTAATGTGTGGAAGCAATTCGACCATTGCCTTGGACTTGCCTTGGATGGCAGGACGCCTGATGCGATTGGAGACTGACGGCGAACTGTTAGGGCCGAGTCACACCGGAATGGCAGCGACCGGCGGCGACGCCAGCGGCTACCAGCCTCGCGCGACCTCCACACCCCACGCGCCTAGATTCTTCTTGACTAATTTAGTTTCTACATTCGGCAAGGAAACTCGGTGTGTTTGGAGTAAACATGATGGAATTAGTTTTTATAGCACTTATCGTATAACGTATCCCGTCGCTATACTACAGAGAAATGGTGCGCTCAGTCTTGCGACGGGCGTGAGGAGCGCCGCCACCGCCGGTGCCGCGGGCAGAAACACCGACAAGGCGCGCGTGGCACGCGGCCGCTCGCATTGCGGCGGGCGGCCTCGCGACCTTAAGCCTCTTTTAAGTATGTAGATAAAGTTTAAAATTATTTCACACTGAAGATACTCGCCGCGCCGCTGCCATTCCGGTGTGACTCGGCCCTTAATCTTTGGGATACCTTAGTCATAATAAGGTTTGGTTCAAATGCTGCATCGTCATATTGCAAATCAGGCATTTTGCTTCATAGTCAAAATAAGGTTTAGTTCAAATACTGTATAGACATATTGCATTGTAGGCATTGTGCTTCCTAGTCAATAATACTTGGCATAGACGTTTTGATTTCTAGTCAGTATGATCATAAAGGAAGGGATGAGTTAGCTTTACAGCCTAATGAGAAATTATTTGTGTCAAATCTCAAATTAATGGGAATTCTTGATAAATGAGATCTTTCAGTTTCATATGGTGTGTAAGCTAATGAGCGCCTTTAAAAAACGTTGTTTTGTTACAACAATTTGTAGTTGGCCGTGCTCCTGTGTAAGTAGCTCTCTAACGCAGGTATCTAGCTAGCAGTGGCGGGACCGTCATTCAAGCCGAAAAGCCGGGCTTGCACTAATCAGCATCACCATGGTCATATCAGTCTAATCAGCTTAACATGAACTAATCACTACCTGATTTGCCCATTTTCTCTTAATCGTAAAATGTCTATCGGGCTTGCCTTAGGGCACAAAACAAGGTTGGTAGCCAGTGGCGTGCCTTGGGTTAGCCCTTGGCACGCCACTGCTAGCTAGTACCTACCTACAGGTACCTACAATACAAAGTAGTTTCCCAAGTCAACATTCCACCGACAGAACTTCATCATAAAATTTCTTTAATAATTTTGTTTTATTTTCCTTTTTTGCGTCTTTGACAATGCGACAATTTTACCTATATTCTACTTGATTTGTTATAGTTAATTTATTAACCAACATAATATTATTAATATTTTAAGTAAATAAGTACATATTTAGCAAGCACTTGGGCATTCATGTTTATTTGGATTAGGTACCTATTATGTATTATTTGTTTGATTATTCAAGTTAAGGTCAAATTACAGATTGCAGCCAGTCACAGTTAAGGACTTACAAAGTTTACGAAGTAAGGACGTGGTGTGGTATGTAGGTACGTACTTCAGAAAAAGTAAAGTACTTACATAGATTAGGTACAGACAGCGTCATCAACTGGTTACCCCCCGTTAGAGATGGGTTTATGCCCTGACATATTGGGCGCATTGAATAAACGCCGGATAAATGCCCGTAAACGCCGAATAAATGCCTTTTGCCTGGGCAAAAACTTTAACAGAACTTTTAATAACATTTTCATTTAAATAGCTATATTTGAGTGTGTAGAAGAGGTTAATTCACAAAAACATTTTGGACTATAGCTAATATCTATTACATATAATAAAAGAGTAACAAAACTGTGTCTTTACATTGAATATATTAAAAAAATAATAATTGAGGGGGGTTTAGGAACAGTAATAGAGCACGAATCCAAAAAAAAAATTCTGTCTGTTTGTCTGTTTGTTTGTACACGCTAATCTTCGGAACTACTAGGCGGATTTGAATGATTTTTCTTTTGTTGTATAGGTATTAAGTCTGGGCAACATATAGGCTATAATTTTTCTTGGAAACTGGAACACCTGATGCAGAACCGCAACAGACCAGCTAAACTATAAGAGATACAAAAATGGTACCATAACAAAAATTGTTCCACGTGATGAGCATTTTCTGCTGAGAGAATAAATTTGAAGATCTGGAACACCTGATGTGGAACTCCAAGAGCCCAGCTACACCATGACACATATAGGAATGACGTCTTAGCAAAAGTTGTTCGGTCTGATGGGCATTTCCTGTTGACTTACAAAAATCGAAGATCAGAAACATCTGATGTGAAAATCAAAGCTATCACTAATTTCACTGTATCTTATAAAATAACATAAGCTGGGAGTACCTCCACGCGGTGAAGGCGGTAACAGTTTAGGACTGATTTTTGATGACGATGGTATATCATTGAAAATTTGACTCTACTGGCCAAAATTGCCATTTATTTTTTTATTTTATCGAATAAATATGCCTTCGGGCTTATGTTATTTAGGTGTTTAATTTCCTTTTCCATTTATCTTCGTGACACGGTAGCCTACCCGGTAACGCAGGGGAGCAGTCACTTAGATTTTAATTGATCAGGTATCTTCTTTACAATAAAACTATAACCATGCCTAGAAAGAGGTCAAATGTATCCCAATGTTCCAAAGGAGCTAAAAGATTGAGGATCATAAGATTCCAAGAATCTACCGAAGAGCGTCAGGAGAGACGTGATGCTGTTCGAGAACATCAGGCTGCAACTCGCTCCGTGGAAACCTCTTCAGATCGCGAAGCACGCTTGCGTTCTCAGTGTATTTACGCATCTACATGCAGGTCTCTAGAGACCAGTGACGAGTATGATGCGCGACTGACCGCTGATCGTGAACGTCATACATTGTCTCGCGAGTCGGAGACGTTCACGGATACAGAATTGCGCTTGAGTTCTCAGCGTATCTACGCATCTGCTGCGGAACGTGATGCGCGACTGTCCGCTGATCGTGAGCGACATGCATTGTCTCGCGAATCGGAAACGTTTACCGATACAGAATCACGCTTGAGTTCTCAGCGTATTCGCACATCTACTAACAGGTCTTTTGAACCGAATGATGAACGTGATGCATGACTAACTGCTGATCGAGATTATCATAAACTAGCGACCCGACCCAGCTTCGCATTGGCCTATAGCCTTTATCGGTAAATGGACAATCCAACACAAAAAGATTTTTTTAATTCGAACCAGTAGATCCTGAGATTAGCGCGTTCAACCAAACAAATAAACAAACTTCAGCTTTATAATATTATAGTATAGATTGTCCCGAACACGCACACAACAAAATATTCATAATCAGTTAGAAAGTGAGAGAAAAAGAATTGCTGGAGTACGGCATGAAGAGACAGAAGAAGAGCGCAACGAACGTTTGAATTCTGATCGACTTCGACATTCTCTGAACAGAATGTCGATATCATCTGAAGAATCGGATGTGTCTCAAGATATAGCCGTAGGTCATGGCGACCTTCCTTGGGTTGGTAAGGAACGGAGTTCATTTACGTATACTCCTATGATTGACTACGCCACATATTCCGCCATCGGAGGTATGATTCAAAATTGTACTTTTTGAACGACTCGAATCATCTCGCGCATCCCGTTGTTTTCCCGTCCCCGGGCTCTTAGAATTCGACATCAGACCCCGTTGTTACTGGCATAAGCAACAGGATCCGCGTACGAAGTCGCGGGCAGAAACTAGTATTGCAATAAATCTTAAAAAAAATGATATAATAGGGTAAGAGTATGCTTAACTACATAATTATAACTAGCTATAATAGTAAGTATTTCGGTTATGAAAATAAAAAGTTTATATGAAATGATGAAAAAAATGAAAATGAAAAGTTTATATACAGGGCGTCCGCCGGCAGATTTTATACTTAAAAAAAAACAAAATGAAATGAAAATATACAGAAAAATAAAGTTATTTATTTATCATCTTACAAAATAATAATGCGGATTTTAGGTTTTAAAAATCCCTCCACTCAAATGGCGTCCTTCTAGCCGCAATCATTCTTGCAATCTTTCTTTCATGTTGGCGAAAACTCGCTTGCAAAGTTCTAGACTGATAGCCGCAATCCCGCAATATTTTCTTGCAGGGCCTTTATTGTTAATGGCGAATTGCTGTAGACTCGAGATTTGAGGTATCCCCACAGGAAAAAGTCGCAAGGGGTCAGGTGATCTAGGGGGCCAGGCTATGTCGCCAAAGCGACTTATCAATTTTCCGGGAAAAAGTGGTCTAAGTTTAGTAATTGAGTCCCTGGAGGTGTGTGCCGTAGCCCCATCCTGCTGAAAGTGCGTTCTGTTATTGTAGCTAGCATGACGGTGTAGCTCCGGTATAAAAAAGTTGTCCAACATCGCGCAGTATCGTTGTGCGTTAACGGTTTGGCCTCTGCCGTAAAAATAAGGTCCAATTATGCCATTTCCAGAAATGGCGCACCAAACTGTGGTCTTCGGGCTGTGGAGAGGCTTTTCATGAATTTCTTTTGGATTGCTAGCACTCCAATAACGCATATTCTGTTTATTAACGTACCCTCCGATGTGAAAATCCGCCTCGTCACTAAAAAAGATGTTACATAACCGTGTAAGCGTAGAAAATCGTTCCAGAACGACTCTAGCATAATTCTGCCTTTTTATGAAGTCATCTTCTATCAACTGTTGGATGATTTGGAGCTTATATGGATGAAGCTTCAATTTTTTTTTAATAATTTTGTGATCTGATGTCTTTTTCAAACCTATTGATGGGGCAATCTTTCGGACAGACTTACGCGGATTTGTCAAAATTTCCCTTCTCACAAGTTCTGCGTTTTTAGGAGTAGTAACAGACGTTGAAGTCGAGGCTCATTTCCGACTGATCCAGTTTCTCTAATCGTCGGATATCAAAGTGAGAACAAAACCGACGCCTTGCCACATTGATCGAATTATTGTTTGCAAAATACGCCTCAACCGCAAAAGCGCGGTGCGCTCCCGTCCTACCGTCCCGACTCATGGCTACTAAACAAACAACCCGCAACACTCCCGCGCCGAATGATCTTCGGCGCGGGAGTGCGCGGAAATATAATCGACGACTTTTTAAGCGATGATTAGGTATATGATAGTCAAGATGAATCATCTAACTCGATTCAATTCACCACACATCCACTTCAACAAACTGAAACCTAGAATTTGTTGATGTTGCATCTAATATCTACTTTAGTGATGATGATGATGACTGAAGCTATCTACATTGTATTGAGCGATTTCATTACGTAATAGACATCAAAATCAAGCCAAAATTATAATTAGGACGACGATGATTGTAAAAATTGAGATATACTATTTATTGTATTTTCTATAATTACCTATTCGAATTTTCAACTGTTATTTTATTAACAAGACTGATTATTTTATGACTAATTACTTGATTAAAATTAAAATTTACAAAATACTGAAATTAAGTTTAATTTTAAGTTAAGTTCCTGCTTTATTTTTTACAAAACAAGGTTATTAGTTTTTGTGCCCAGTGATCGGGCATTTATTTGGGCGTAAACCCATTAATGCCCAATATGCCAAGTTTATGCCCATTTTGTCCATATTTGTTTTTGCCCTAGACCCATCTCTACCCCTCGTGCATTAAAGTTTCTTCGAAAAGGGGGTAACCAGTTGATGACGCTGTCTGTACCTACCTACCTACCTACTTACTTTATTTACTCCACTTAATTTTTAATGACACAATGGTCGTCGTGTTTGTTTTTTTTTAACTACTACTAGACTGATGTCTGTTTATCAGTGCTTATTGCTTACTCAAGCGATGTGTGAACTTAGATACCTACTTACTACCTACTGTTTGTACCTAGCTGTATTTACACTACCTGACTACTCCCAAAACAAACATTCCCATCCACCGGTACAGATAGTAGCAGAATCAACAAGATACTCTAATCTATATATTAAATCAATATCAATAATTTAATCACATTAATTGGTACTGTATATTTTCATAACATGCGAGCATTTTTGATGTTAGTACACATACGATCAGTAGTGTGTCTCGATATTATGTGTAGACATGTAAATGTAAATTATTGTAGGGATAAAGACAAATGAATATTCTCTCTGGAAAGCTAGCAGAAACCGAAATCAAGGACTGAAAACATTTGCACTCCTTCAACAATCATAATAATAATCTTAGGTAGGTAACAATAAAAAGGCACTACAGTTGCACTACAGTTTTCTTTTGTATTAAAATAACACTTCGGATGAATCCAAGATTAACAAATTACTTAAACAAGACTTTCAGTCATGTCCATTACTTCCACCCATCACTCCAAAAGAAAGGAAATTGGGAATGAAATTAGTCTCTTAGATCCCAGTAATGTTCCTTGTTATGATTTAATTACATTTAAAGTTCGTAAAGAATTGCCCAGAAAGAGCATTAGGTACTTACATTTCTCACAAACTTTTTAATGTCATTTTAAGATGAAGTTAAAATGACATTAAAAAGTTTGTGAGAAATGTGCCCATCCTTTGGTATACACATGCCCATCCTTTGGTATATATCTTATACCGGCACTTCACATGGCGTATTTGTGCAAATATTCGCCTTACTTGGATAATACAAAATCCACTTTATCGTAATGAAAATAGGGTACATTTTTAGGGCACTTGGATAATACAAAATCTACTTTATCATAATGAAAATAGGGTACATTTTGTATTATCCAAGTATGGCAAATATTTGCACAAATACACCATGTGAAGTGCCGGCATTAGATATTATGATATGCGAACCTGGCACATGAGGCGGTTCTAATATTAGATTCCTACCTCAATGACAGAACTTTTCAAGTGAATCAGTGTGATCTTTCTTCCATAAAATCTGTGTTGGTGTACCACATGGCTTTATACTGGGTCCCGCGTTGTACAACATTTTCACATCAGATGCACGTAAAACTCATAAGATGACTATTACTACATATGCCAATGATGTCGCTCTATTAGCCAGTGATTCTTCAATACAATCCAAGCTAGCGCTAACCTGCAGCGTCTGCTGGATGAAACTTACAGGTGGTTTCGCATACGTATTGGTGCTATATCACACCATAATACGTTCACCCTTGAAAGGCAACTGCCTCCCAGATAAGCTTGGAGACGATATCTTATCTCACTCTGACTGTAAAATACCTGAAAATTCATTTTGACAGAAGATTCACCTGGAAAGAACATTTAAAATATAAGAGAAGTGACATCTATCTTAAATACAGGAACATGTTGTGGCTCATGGACAGGAACTCGGTCTTTTCAGTGGGAACAAGTTATTGCAATTCAATTAAATTCTCAAAGCAATCTGAACATAATTTTTGGATGCAAGTCTGGAATTTTGCAAGCTAAAGCAACGTAGGTAGGTACTGTAAAGGATGCATGCGTTTAGCATAGCACCTTTAAGTATATAGCATCGACGGCCTTTCGTAAGGTAGTTAAAACAACACGTCCTTAATTATTTAAGTACTTAGGTTGGCATTCTTGCCAAGTTACAATTTGATTAACCTGAGATATAAGATTTTTCATACAACTCCTCCTTTTATCCCATTAGAGGTTGAATTGACTGAGGTAGTAGTCTTAGTTTGTCTGCATTATAGTAAATAATCTAAATATACCACCATTGATTTATCGTAGATAGTCGCGAGTACAGAAAAACCTCTTATAGCACTCTGTCTTCAAAGGAACAGATATATCCTACGTGATAAAGTCAATGCTCCCAGGTTCTCTAAAATTACAAAGATTCCCCAATACTTTCACATGTCAACTATTACTGAGGAGATTGAGCGATTTAGAATAGAACATCTGCTCAGCTACTTATTACTCGAAATACTGGTCTAAAATTAAAACTCAAACGCTACTCTCAAACCCTGGAGCAACTAGCTTCAACTTTCTGACTGATTGACTCTGACAATTATAAATGGTAAGTCGTGTGTGTCTGTTTATATAACGTCAAATACCTAGTTTTTGTTCACATTGTTGCCCAGCAGGTATGTGTGTGTTATGTGTGTGCGAACGGGTGTACTTTGCGTAGACACTCATGGCATTGTCTTAAAGTACCTAGTTGCAAATTAGCTGTCTGTTTGTACTTGTTCAACAAATTATGTGGCAGTGGCGAGATCTTCATACAAGCCGAAATGACCGGCTTGCTTTAATATCACCATATAATTAGCCAATCAATAAAAAAATATATTATTATTTAAAGAACTAAAATATCGAAGTCATGATTCATGCTTTCTAGTAAAACTAAAACACGCTTGAAATTTTGCCACGTCTACTTACTTACTCATTGAAATACATCATAGTACCTATAACATTAATTTCGAGACACAGTTTTTTCTTAATCATAAAAAATATGTCTGGCTTGCTCTAATCTTGACCTCTGCTACCTACTTTCATTTTCGGAGTTGAATTGTCGTGTTCGATAAGCTGACATCCTCGCCATAAAATTCAGGAACTAAAGAAACTATTTCAGTCCTTTTCTTAGATACAAATCTGCTTTTTGGAATTGAGCGATATGTTGTAGGGATTTTCCAATGAATTGCATATGGAAATATGTAAGTACATGTCACATAATATTCAAGTAATATTTAACGAATTCACGGAAACACCACAAAGTAAGTAGGCACCTATGTATATCTATACATATAATAAAACAGTAAAAAAACTGTGTCTGTACATTTATATCTATATATCTATAATATAAAAATGAATCGCAAAATGTGTTGGTAAGCGCATAACTCAACAACGCCTGGACCAATTTGGCCAATTCTTTTTTTAAAGGGTAGCTGTAGGGTAGGTGTAGGGTAGGTGTAGGGTAGGTGTAGGGTAGGTGTAGGGTAGGTGTAGGGTAGGTGTAGGGTAGGTGTAGGGTAGGTGTAGGGTAGGTGTAGGGTAGGTGTAGGGTAGGTGTAGGGTAGGTGTAGGGTAGGTGTAGGGTAGGTGTAGGGTAGGTGTAGGGTAGGTGTAGGGTAGGTGTAGGGTAGGTGTAGGGTAGGTGTAGGGTAGGTGTAGGGTAGGTGTAGGGTAGGTGTAGGGTAGGTGTAGGGTAGGTGTAGGGTAGGTGTAGGGTAGGTGTAGGGTAGGTGTAGGGTAGGTGTAGGGTAGGTGTAGGGTAGGTGTAGGGTAGGTGTAGGGTAGGTGTAGGGTAGGTGTAGGGTAGGTGTAGGGTAGGTGTAGGGTAGGTGTAGGGTAGGTGTAGGGTAGGTGTAGGGTAGGTGTAGGGTAGGTGTAGGGTAGGTGTAGGGTAGGTGTAGGGTAGGTGTAGGGTAGGTGTAGGGTAGGTGTAGGGTAGGTGTAGGGTAGGTGTAGGGTAGGTGTAGGGTAGGTGTAGGGTAGGTGTAGGGTAGGTGTAGGGTAGGTGTAGGGTAGGTGTAGGGTAGGTGTAGGGTAGGTGTAGGGTAGGTGTAGGGTAGGTGTAGGGTAGGTGTAGGGTAGGTGTAGGGTAGGTGTAGGGTAGGTGTAGGGTAGGTGTAGGGTAGGTGTAGGGTAGGTGTAGGGTAGGTGTAGGGTAGGTGTAGGGTAGGTGTAGGGTAGGTGTAGGGTAGGTGTAGGGTAGGTGTAGGGTAGGTGTAGGGTAGGTGTAGGGTAGGTGTAGGGTAGGTGTAGGGTAGGTGTAGGGTAGGTGTAGGGTAGGTGTAGGGTAGGTGTAGGGTAGGTGTAGGGTAGGTGTAGGGTAGGTGTAGGGTAGGTGTAGGGTAGGTGTAGGGTAGGTGTAGGGTAGGTGTAGGGTAGGTGTAGGGTAGGTGTAGGGTAGGTGTAGGGTAGGTGTAGGGTAGGTGTAGGGTAGGTGTAGGGTAGGTGTAGGGTAGGTGTAGGGTAGGTGTAGGGTAGGTGTAGGGTAGGTGTAGGGTAGGTGTAGGGTAGGTGTAGGGTAGGTGTAGGGTAGGTGTAGGGTAGGTGTAGGGTAGGTGTAGGGTAGGTGTAGGGTAGGTGTAGGGTAGGTGTAGGGTAGGTGTAGGGTAGGTGTAGGGTAGGTGTAGGGTAGGTGTAGGGTAGGTGTAGGGTAGGTGTAGGGTAGGTGTAGGGTAGGTGTAGGGTAGGTGTAGGGTAGGTGTAGGGTAGGTGTAGGGTAGGTGTAGGGTAGGTGTAGGGTAGGTGTAGGGTAGGTGTAGGGTAGGTGTAGGGTAGGTGTAGGGTAGGTGTAGGGTAGGTGTAGGGTAGGTGTAGGGTAGGTGTAGGGTAGGTGTAGGGTAGGTGTAGGGTAGGTGTAGGGTAGGTGTAGGGTAGGTGTAGGGTAGGTGTAGGGTAGGTGTAGGGTAGGTGTAGGGTAGGTGTAGGGTAGGTGTAGGGTAGGTGTAGGGTAGGTGTAGGGTAGGTGTAGGGTAGGTGTAGGGTAGGTGTAGGGTAGGTGTAGGGTAGGTGTAGGGTAGGTGTAGGGTAGGTGTAGGGTAGGTGTAGGGTAGGTGTAGGGTAGGTGTAGGGTAGGTGTAGGGTAGGTGTAGGGTAGGTGTAGGGTAGGTGTAGGGTAGGTGTAGTAAATAGGCAGGTAAGTAGGTAGATCGGGACAGGACAACGTCTGTCGGGTCAGCTAGTACATATAATAAAACAGTAAAAAAATGTGTCTGTACATTGAATATATTAAAAAAATAATTATTGAGGGGGGTTTAGAAACAGTAATAGAGCACGAATCCAAAAAAAAAACGTCTGTCAGTTTGTCTGTTTGTTTGTACACGCTAATCTTCGGAACTGCTGGACGGATTTGAATGATTTTTTTGTTGTTGTATAGGTATTAAGTCTGGGCAACATATAGGCTATAATTAATCTTGGGAACTTGAACACCTGATGCAGAACCGCAACAGACCAGCTAAATTATAAGAGATACAAAAATGGTACCGCAGCAAAAATTGTTACACGTGATGAGCATTTTCTGCCGAGAGAATAAATTTGAAGATCTGGAACACCTGATGTGGAACTCCTAGAGCCCAGCTACACCATAACACATATATTAATGACGTCTTAGCAAAAGTTGTTCGGTCTGATGAGCATTTCCTGTTGACTTATAAAAATCGAAGATTTTTGATCTTCGATTTTTATAAGTCAACAGGAAATGCATCTGATGTGGAAATCAAAGCTGTAATTTTTAAAATTTCACTGTAAAGCTATCACTAATTTCACTGTATATTATAATAAGGTGGGAGTACCTCCACGCGGTGAAGGCGATAACAGTTCAGGACTGATTTTTGATAACGATGGTATATCATTGAAAATTTGACTCTACTGGCCAAAGCTCCCATTTATTTATTCATTTTATTGAATAAATATGCCTTTGGGCTTATGTTATTTGAGTGTTTAATTTCCTTTTCCATTTATCTTCGTGACACGGTAGCCTACCCGGTAAAGCAGGGGAGCAGTCACTTAGATTTTAATTGATCAGGTATCTTCACAATAAAACTATAACCATGCCTAGAAAGAGGTCAAATCTTTCCCAATGTTCCAAAGGAGCTAAAAGATTGAGGATCATATGTTCCCAAGAATCTACTGAAGAGCGTCAGGAGAGACTTGATGTTGTTCGAGAACATCAGACTGCAACTCGCTCCGTGGAAACCTCTTCAAATCGCGAAGAACGCCTGCGTTCTCAGCGTATTTAGGCATCTACATCCAGGTCTCTAGAGACCAGTGAAAAATATGGTGCACGGCTGCACGGATATAAAATTGCGCTTGAGTTCTCAGCGTATCTATGCATCTGCTTCTAGGTCTCTAGAGACAAGTGCGGAACGTGATGCGCGACTAACTGCTGATCGAGATTATCATACATTGTTCCGAACACGCACACAACAAAATATTCATAATCAGTTAGAAAGTGAAAGAGAAAAAATTGCTGGAGTACGGCATGAAGAGACAGAAGAAGAGCGCAACGAACGATTGAATTCTGATCGACTTCGACATTCTCTGATGTCATCTGAAGAATCGGATGTGTCTCAAGATATAGCCGTAGGGCATGGCGACCTTTCTTGGGTTGATAAGGAACGGAGTGCATTTACGTATACTCCTATGACTGACTACGCCACATATTCCGCCATCGGAGGTATGATTCAAAATTGTACTTTTAGAACGTCTCGAATTGTCTTGCACATCCCGTTGTGGTCCCGTCCCCGGGCTTTTAGAATTCGACATCAGACGTTTCAGATCTTCGATTTTGCCGACCCCGTTGTCGCTGGCATAAGCAACAGGATCCGCGTACGAAGTCGCGGGCAGAAGCTAGTCCTTCATAAAAAGTTACGGCAACATTCAATAACGGTGTATTGCTGCAGCATAAACCTTATTGAACAAGTGAATATTTTGTAGGCTTCCGTATCCGTAACGCTTACGAAACTTTAATTTGGCCAATTTTCACGGTAACCATACAATAGCCACGTCGAGGGTACCTACTTCATAACATTGGTTGGTACTTGGTACGTGATTTAACAGCCAAGCACGTCAGTTTTAATGCTTCGCCGAGCATTGCTTTGATCAAAAAAACCCAACAGTTTAAAGTAACAAAAAACAGTTAGGTATTGTACAGTATCTAGAAATACCTACTAGGACAACAGGACCGTAGGAATGGTTCTCGTAAAGGGGCAATACTTTTACTGCAATGTCTAGCGGCTTACTTAAATCCGTTATTACACTTGGCTAAATTAAGTCGACTAAATTCAGTCACTACTACTATACCCTGTTCACAATAAGATTAGACACAAACACAAACCTTTTTTACAGTGCCTTCAACCGATTTTGACTTCTATTCCGTAGGTTTAAGGATGACATTAGAGGCAAAAAAAGTGGTTACAATACAACTGTTTACTGCAGTTGCCATTTGTCATGCTACCAACGCAATAGAAGTCAAAATCGGTTGAACGGACTGTAAAAAAGGTTTTAATAAATGTCTAATCTTATTGTGAACAGGGTATACTTACTTACTAAATGCGATTAAGATTACACTTTACTGAATTCAGTAGCGACTTAACTTAGCCAACTGTAATAAGGGCTTTAAAAAACATTGCTGGCAAATGTCGAATTTTTTTGTATCTGTCTTTTATGTCTGCGTATCTCAATTGGAAGGAAAATTTTATGCAGGTAAAAGTAGGTACTACTTGTAATAATAATGATTCACAGTGCATAAATAATTTTACAATGATAGGAAATAGCCAAGGTGGGAAGCGATACCCCAAGGACGTCGCGTCACGTTGGATAAGCTGTACACAGATAGACAAAGAACCTATATGTATATCGTGTGTTTACCAATTTATTTGAAAATCACACTTTCTATTCAGCCTCCAGTTGAATCCTAGAAAGCGGAGCGGGTAAACACTGCGCCACCCTTATCAGGCCGTTGATCATTGTTTACATTCTCCTAAAATTTTATACTGAAGCCAGCTTGAATGCATGAAAACATCTATGTAGCTTTTTGATTCATTGCATTATATTATAGTTGTTAGTCGAGATTCTTGAAGACCTAGGTACATCTAACTAGTAGAGTAGGTTATCAAAAATTATGTTGGAAACACGTAAATAATATGTCAAAATCATCTTGGTGGCATTGGTTTATCCAAATCGCCTACGATTTTGAGTCAGCGTTGCTACATTACTATAAATGGGAAAGTCTATCGCTATCACAATGCCTACGATAAAGTGTATATATGATACAGCTTTCTAGTGATGTTTGACCAGTGATCTAACATGCTAGACGTCTAGGCCAAACTGTCATATTGTCCTAACAAAACTTGCACTCAACTGTCTGCTGACTTTCGTTATTCACAATCGGAAAAAAATATTTGTTTAGTGTTTTCAGTTTATTGTTTTACTCACTTGTAGAGCAAAGAATTATCTCTTTGTATTTTACAACAATATCTTACCTATGCCAGTAAACAAAGCTTGTGACAAGTTGCTGTTTGAGCATACGATGAGTATTGTTCAAGAGGAATGCCAGAACAGCTACAATATAGGGTTATAAGGAGGATTGTTGCCGCAGGTTCCACAATATAGGTAGATACGTAATATTATAAATGTTATGAGTAGGTATACTCATATCAGGTACTAATAGGTAGGAACCGGCTTACGACCTGAGCGGCGGGGCGCTGCAATGGATAGCGAAAACCGTCGAGCGCCAGTGCACTCTACGTTGATGCAAAAAAAATGTTTTGACTTGCAACGCAGCGCGACGGCTGCTATACGCATATCTGAAGGAAGCTGCACCACGCATCGTCGACTGCGTAGCACCAGAATAATTCAAACTATATTACAAGTAAGTATAAAAAAGTCGCTACCGCTGTCTGTACGCTAAGATCTTTTAAACTATACGCAACGGATTTGAATGCGGCTTTCATCAATATACAGTGTGATTCAAGAGGAAGTAACACACTCGCACATACATAACCCACACATACACGCACACACACACACACACACACACACAGGGTCACAGATGATATACCGAGATAAAGTACCGGGAATTATTCAATAAAAAACAAAATTTATGTATTAAATGTCTTTTATTGTATCGCCTTCAAAATAGATCCATTCCGTAATAATAGACCAACGCCAACGAATAGGTAACATAATAATCAAAACATTTTAGATGTATTTTTTTAAATCGACTTCAGTAGTTGCCGCGAATTTTCTTTTACGTCATCTTTTTTCAAGTAGAAGGCGCCTTTCCGATTCTTGTTGACTTGTTTGCATGTCAAACTCGTAAACCCATGCCTTGTCACCAGTAACAATGTGTTTTATGAATGTGGGGTCGGAATTTGCTCTTTTTAATACGTCTTCAGCAACCTTACGCGATTGAGATTTTGCAGACGATTCAAATCTTTCAGTCTATAAATTAGTCGAGCGGCAACGCATTTCATGCTAAAACAATCGGTTAAAATGGTACGAATTGATTCTTGAGATACAGAAATTTCAGCAGCTATCTCTCCTAAACTAAAACGATGATTTTCAGTCATCATTTCCTTTAATATACCGATGTTAGTTCAGTGAAAGAAGTTGATGGTCGACCAGAACACGACAAATCTTACACCATATCTCGACCACATTTAAATGCATTATACCACTCATACGCACGTGTTTACGACAAAGTCAATTCACTGAAAGCCTTATCGTCGTTGAGCGTGCAATTCCGCGTAACTAAAATGTTTAAATACCGTGAAAGTACACTTCCGCTGATTTAACATAAGGTCGAAATTAGCGGTATTTAAAAATGTAAGTTTTCGGAATTGCACGCTCAACGACGTTATGTAACATTTTCAGTACTTTTGCACACGAAATTCTATTTGTAAGATTTTTTTACTATACCTAGTAAACATAGCAAAACACAGTTGACATGAACTGACAAAATAGCGCACTGTGAACAAGCAGAATTACCAGTAACGATCGAATTCCCCGTGAGCAAAGAGGACAGTTGTGCCAACTTAGCGTCAAAAACAATGTAGACAATCCCTGTAAATGAGCTTTTAAATTGATTCATTCCCCCCGGTACTTTCTTGACAGAATGTTTAGTTTGATCTACATTGCACCCGTGCGAAGCCGGGGCGAGTCGCTAGTAGATAATACAAGCTCCAATCTTAGGTAACCGATGATGCGTGAGTGAGTCGAGCATACTATAATGATGACGGCACGTTCGACACATATTCCGTCAGGTGTGCGTCCACCCTTAATATGAACCGATACACTGATGTGGGTAGCGGGTGATGACATCTAAATAATACACGTACTAACAATGATTGTATTGTTTTATCAATAAGAAAGTCATATACTTAACATCTATTCATATATATAGATACTTAACTTATACTGCATAGGAATCATCAATTTATCTTAGTTATAACAGATCTGTACTTAATATTATGCCAACTTAAATTAGAAAATAAAAATAAAAATAGCAAAAATAATTAATCAGATCACACTCTAAATACAATAGTTATATTGTAAAGATCATAAATCTTTGGAATCTTCGGGGAGGCATAGGAATATTTTGGAGCAAGCTAGATTGAAGGAGTTGCATGCTGTGAGCAGCCATTGGGGTTTGTTGTTCCATACGATGAAAACGAAGTATACTGGGACTCCGAGAGCGATGAAAGCGACGCCAATGCCAACCTCTGTGGGGTGTGTAAAGCAGGAGCATATGACGACGAAAGTGCAGATAATGAGGAAAGAGACGGGGAGGACGATATTGACGCGGATGGGCCGCTGGAGGTGAGGCCTCGTGAAGCGCATCCACAGCAAGCCGGCGACGGACGCCAAAGTAAACAGCGCCTCCACAGCTGTCACGTACACTATCAGGGACTCCACGTTGTTCGACAACAGCAGCATTAGTGTCGCTATACACTGGAAAAAATAATTAAATTCAATACTTAGAACGGTTTCTGCAACATCTTTAAAGATGGTACCAGCTAGTACCTTTGTATTTCTAGTTTGGAATAGTTTCGCTAGGAACTAGAGAAAAATTTAAGCTAACAGATAAGTATTTATATTCCCCGCGTTATAGGTTAGGTCTGTAGGTTCCAATCCCAATATTGCACTAAAAGTGTTCGAAATTATAAAAGTAAGATAAGCATAATCGAATTCAGGTGTCAGTAAAATTAGTAATCTACATAAGGAGTGGGCAGCCGTTACGTAGGTCAATCTCATTTCTTTTAACGATGGACTTAAATGTCACTTTCTAGAATCATTGTAAAGTCTAATATCACTTTAATCTTTGATTACTTTAATGAACTTTCTATTATGACCGTGTCAGATATATCAACATTAAATAGCAATATCATGACCATCTCTGATTTATGACCTCTAAGTACCTAATTAAAAAACACAATTATAACAGGACCAAAATTAAAGAAAGTAATTAATACCATATTAGCTCAAATGTACCTTTTTAATTGCTAACACTGTTTTCTATGCACTCTGCGCAATTAAGATAAATACAGACTTGTTTGAAAAAAAAAGACCTTTTTGCTGGTTGGTCTACAAGAGCTCCAGTAGGTACATACATTACTTTTTGAAAATACTATACAATCAATACTTACAAGGAATAATAAAGAAGGCACTGGAGTCAGCCTCTTCACATCAATCAGGGATATCGCAAGTGGTAAGTGTCCATTCCTGGCTCCAACGAAGAACAACCTGGATGAGGCATAGATGGCCCCGTTTAGGGACCCAAAGGTGCATAGAGCGACGAACAGAGGCATGATCCAGGACATCATGCCGAGGATCTTGTCGCTGAAGGTAACGGCGACGGCCTGGGAGGCATGGATCTCATCGTTGGTGAGGACTGCGAAGTAAGCCACGTTGGTCAGAGCGTAGACTAGGGTTACCACCGGCATAGATATGCAGATGGCGCGCGGCAAGTTTCTGAAAATCGTAACGACGCATTGTTATAGCATGTTAAGAAACAAGTTTGTTTGCAGTATCAGGCAGTTGAGTCGTTAGCACTGTTAGTAAAAATCTAAACCTATTTCAGGTGAAGTAGGTAAGGGGATATAATTAATTAAAACCATCGTCTTTCAGATCTAGTCAATGCCACACAAAACTTTTAGGGTCGTGGGGCTTTTAGGACCGGACCGTGGTCCCGGATTCTACCTATTTAATACAATAATTATTTTTGAGTAGTAGTATTTTGGGATCACAAATAAAATAAACAAAGTTATGCCTTCGGATAACTGTCATACTGCGATCGCCAACCCAGCAGTGGACGTCTTTCCGCTGAAATGATGATGATGATGTCTTCGGAAAGTACGGTCAAACAAAAAAATTGGAAGTTTTACAAAAACAATAATATACTTCGACAACACACACCTCCGAAAAACTCTACTTCGACAAAACCCTTCTTCGATATGCACTTGTTTGTCAAAGCAACGAGTAGTCGAACTATTGTTTTTCGAAATTAGGGTCGTGTCGAAATAATTAACTGTCGAAATTCAGTATGACACTAGTTTTTGTAATCATATTTTTCATACTTCTTTCCCCTTCTGTCTCTGGTCTGTTATACAAGACATGATTGATACATTGTTATTTTATGTATATATTTTAATAGGTTACCCTTGTAGAAGTGCAACTAAATAATATTACCCTTTATTTTGTACCGGTACCTACTGATGATTCATGTTGATCAAAATATTTTATCAACTTTTTTGTTAACTGTTGGTACTTTAACTTCTTTTCTTTTGTGGTCTCTAAATACTACTTAAAAATAATGATTGTATTTTTACGTAAGAATCCGGGACCGCGGTCCCGGTCCGAAAAGCCCCGCGGTCACGACCAATGTAACGATATGATGTATATAGTGGACTTATTTGCATAGCTTTCATACTTTAGATTTTATTGATATCTAAGAAACCCCCATTTCGTCACTGACTCACACTCACTGATGATAATCAAAATTCTTAGGGTACTTCCTGAAGTCCTAGAAAAAAAAAAGCGAAACTACAAAAAAAAAAAATACATAAAGCAACTTACAAAAAGAAGTGAAATTCCCACCAAAAACATTTTCATGTAAAATGTTGCCAAGACGAGACCATATGGCTCGCACTGTTAAAATGTTATCAGATCTCATGTAGAGTCAAGCTTCTAACTCTACCGCCTTAACCCTATAAGCTGTAACTTCACAAACTCTTTACTTTAGTCAAAATACCCATGTGGTTTGGTTTGGCCGTTTCGCTACCGTCACACGGTCGTAAGAAACTATTAGTTAATCTATAGCGTAAATGTATTCACTGTTCATTGCTTTTCTGTTATAGGTACAATAGTTCTTGTAGTAACGAAACGGCCATTCCACATAGTCATTTTGACTAAAGTGTAGAGTTTGTAAAGTTAGGGCGTGTAGAGCTGGAAGCTTGGCTAATTGGTTGTTAATTTGGTAATAAATAATTTCATTAAGTTTCATAATACGAATGCTTATCTTAATTATGTACGGTATTAACTTTTGTATTTCTTAAGTATGTAGATACTTTTATCATAACAAACATAATAACAAATGTTCGTGAATTCCCATGACTCATAATCGTTTAATTTATAAACTTTATGTTTGTTATTGTGTTTACACTACATGATAAACTAATTACCCACTACTCAGATGCCCAATGCAGAAGCCCAATCAGATGGGCAGGATTATGTGTAGATAATGCAGCTGAAATAATTTACCTAGGAGAACTTGTATCTGTATGAGAACTTTTAACAGTACAAATATTATGTTGAGATTGTTTGTGGTCAACACAATTATAATAGCCTAGGTAAGTATTTGAATCTGCTTTTGTCGCTAGTAATAGTGTGTCTGGGTACGTTCGTAGATCTTATTGTCTGGCTCATTCCACAATTCCATAAAATGTGATGCAAGTAGGACACCTAAATGTCAATTCAGCAGCCAATCCTTTACAATCATGAATAATTTATTTATTGAAATAACCAAGTACTTATTTATCAATCAACGACTCACTTGTACGGCTCTTTCAATTCCTCCGTCACGAAGTTTAAGTAGTTCCATCCGGAATAAGAGAATAGCCCCGTATAAAAGGCGATAGCCAGTTCTCCGGGCTTTGTGATCGTGCCCTGCATCATGTTTTCCAAGTTCTCCGTATTGCGATCGAATAAGTACCACAGGCTCGCGAAGAATGTGACCAACAAGGCGAGGATCTTCGCCGCTGTAAACGAATCCTGCACTCGCGTCACCCACTTAACGTTGTAGCAGTTTATAACTGTCAGGAAACCTGGAATGAAACAATTGAACAAATAAGATAGGTAATCATGCTAATATTATAGACGCGAAGGTTTAGTTTAAGGTGAGGATGGATGTATGATTGTTACTCTTTCACACATAAACGGCTGAACGATATTAGCTCAGCACACACATACAATTAATGTAGCTTATCAAATTGGATTTTTGTCGATTTTTTATCCCGTGGAATAATTTTGGACTTTTGCAGAAGCTATAGTGTCTGTACGCAACGTATATTGGTTATGATGAGCATAAACAGGTAGGTATATTGTTTCGAGGTTCACGATGCAGAACGAAGTGATAATGAACCTTCTTAATTTAATATGGATATAAGTAGTACGTACTGTCCTTGATATAGAGCTTCCATAATTATAATTGGTTATACAAGATACCCTCCATACAGTGTACCTAACTAACTTAAAACTCGTTGCTACGCCGCGAATGATCTGGCGTTATCTATGAGCTAAATCTAAAACACATAACCGACGTTATCCAATTATCCCATGGCAATACGCACTTACTTATGTAGGTCGAAACTCTTACGGAAATCGCCGTTTACATGGCAATAGCAAAATCACGTCGAGTTATTAAGTGCCCTTACTATACGATGAGTGTGATAATTCCGCACAAGAGCGTGTCAGTAACTCAGTACCATGCGGGAGGAAGCTCTCATTATCCTGTCAGGCGCAATCAGCACGCCGACCGCGCCACAGCACACCTATATACCTACCGGGAGATAAAGACGCGGACACAGTTGCCCTATTGAAGTGACAGCCTGAGGCCTCAAGCACAGTACATTCCTTGACTACCACAGATGCACGATGTGTCACTAATACCTAGTAAATCGATGTCATGTTGCGTATCTTGTTGAATTGTGACAAGATTTTCCATCAGACAAAAGCTGGTTTTACTTATGTGCACTTTTATACGAATTTCTATATAATCACAATCATTTGTGTATGTTGACAGGTTTATTTAGCTAACAATTTAGAATTCTAGATATTATAGGCCTCTGTGGTGCCTAAGCTTTAAAATAACAAGATATTACCTAGGTCTTACTTATACCCACCATACATTGAAATAAGGGATGCAATGATTAAAGGTTATTTAAAGCACTTAAGATAAAGTCAATGATCCATACATGTCAGATGAATGTGAGATAACGGCTTCGCCAATAATCTTTGAATACCATCGATCACTAATAAAGATCGATGTTGAATGCATTACAACTCAACTCACGACTCACAAGCTCTGCATTGCTAACCATTATTCCAAAAACAAGCTCCCCTTATTCGTGAAATTCAATCCGAAACGCAAAAATAAATCGTTGGAACATTATTTCAAGGAGTCAAACCGGTTGGCAGTACGGGGTCCGTGATGATAATGTGTCTTCTGGCGGCGAAAAAAATACTTCTTATTGTTCAGCCAAACACGAGCGATACATGTAGACTATACGAATTCCGTGAGAGAATTCTTAAATCATCGAACAAGTTTCTTGGGAGCTGAACATGGATACAGGTTTCATGTTGCGATTTCTGCTTATGATTGAGATGGGTTTCAAATAAGTTTAGACCTTTTCCATAATCAGACAATGCCTTTTTTATTTAGGATTCATATTGCTGTGCACGAGAATGTTTACAACATTCCAAAGTTACATTTAATAAAGATGAGTTGCGTTTTTATAATAATTATTATTTGTTCCAAACATGATTTAATTTTAATTAATAAAGTACTATCTAAGAGTTACATTTGGGCAATATAATAAAGAAAGAAAAAGCGTTTATTGGCCCCCCACGACAAAAACACACAAAAATAACATAATTAAAAAAAAATGAAAATTGGTCCTGTACGAGGCCAAAAGGCCTCAGTTCTCAGCATGGTATAACGGATATTATAGTAGATACTAGGACACAAGTGTTATTTGTTACTACTTAAAGAGTCTTATAGAGGTACCTAAGTAAACGACGTACAAACAGTACAATACAGTATAACGAGGTTATTTAAGCAAACATTTGAAGATCTGAATAAACAGGACAAAATCGATCGTAATCGGCGACCTAGTAACCAACCGGGATACTCGTTGCCGCCATCAGGGGCAAAAAGTGTTTATACAAACATGTGCTTGGATCGTTCTCAGGTCATTAACCGCACCGGAGATGTTCTATTTATAGGGTTCTTGTCTATTTTATTACCTATCATTACAATGTATCGCCGAGACTTTAGATGCCTAGAAACTTGCTTATCCGAATGCTGATCCACCCGACAACCCATCTGCAAAGACACGGTGGGATGAGCCGCTCTGCAGATTAGCACAGAATAATTTACTAACCACTTTTGCTACTAATGCTGTGCGAGCGCGTTTGCTGGCCGTGAGTAAATGTGAGTCAGGTCTTTGGCTTCTGGCTCTTCCATCGTCGAACCTAGGCGACAAACATAGTTTTTCCTATACAATAAAAATGTTTGTCTTTGTCTTTTGTCTTTGTCTCCTGTTTTCTCATCGCTGTCGCTATAGGGAAGCTGTCAACTGCCTCGGACATCACGGCCTGGCGACGATGGCATGAGACCGGACAGGATATCTCTATTTCCCTGAAAGTTTGCCTTTAGTGTGGGACACTACGTGCGTCGATACTCTTGCGCCAACCCATCTTTCGAGTTCAGCGTGCTAGTGCTGCTGCTGCGGCTGCAGAAGACCTCAAACGGCGAAAGTATAGTAACCTTTGTGATAACTTTATTTTCGAGCCGTTTGGGGTTCAAACCGGGTCGTAGGGTCCGAGTGCTCATCTTCTTTTTAAGGATATGTCCAAACGGTTGGTTGACATTTCCCATGATTCAAGAGCCGGTTTTTACCTTGATCAGAGGTTAAGCATTGCCATCCAATGTAGCAATGCCGCCAATCTCTTGGGCACATTTCCAGATGTTGGCGATGTGGAGGAACATTTTGATGCCTAATTGTATTCGTTTTTTAGTTTAATAGTTATGGGTTTTCTTTTTTATTATGCTTGTAAGTATTGTACATACCATAGCTACTTACCTGTTATATTCAAACAGTAATATGGCCGCTTCTATACAGAATATCATATAATATCCCCAAGGTTTGTACATACTCATCAATCAATTAAATAAATTGAAATTTGGATGATGATTGTACAAAAAAAAGACAAAGTGATTAGAATATATTTCTAGTTTAAGTATTTTAGATACCCAAAAGAAAAAAAATACCTGCACATTGTTGTGCATGACGATGTATAGCCATTTCAGGATAATTACCGAGTGTCAAGTCACAAAAACTGTGATCAGAGATTTAAAGTTCGAAACCAGTACTAGTACAGCGTTATTCACGTGCGCAAGTATCCTGGAAACGAAAAATGGGTCTTGGCATCCAAATTTACTTTGCATCTCATCTCAATTGATACTTTTTTATACTAACATGTAATCGAAGCTGCTATAAGGCTGACAGCCGTGTCTGGTGGTGTGCAGGCTGGCCACAAAGGTTTGAGGATGTTCTGTGCGAAGGTCAGCGCTGTGATGGCGTTGCCGGTAGGTACCAGGATGAACAGTGCCACCCACAAGTACAGGAATGATGGTAGAGGTCCAAATGCTTCTCCTATGTATGCGTAGTCGCCTCCTGACTTTGGAATCATTGTACCTGAAATTGAAGAAGGCACTGAAATTAAACTAATGTTACCAATATGATATCTCCGAAAAAACGTATCTAACAAAAATTAAATTATTTTACACATACATAAATAAATAATGGTCAGAAAAACTTAAGTTACAATCATCCAATTGTTATAAAAAAAATATTTTCGAAATTGTAAGTATTACCTGCAAAAAGTCAATTAGCTTTCAGCCCATCGAGATAAAATATCATTTTTTTGCTTGACTTTATAGTAGATTATGCATTAAGGGGATTTAAAGTAGTGTCTTATGTAAACGAAGGATTCTAGCGTTAACTTCCGAGCGGAGCGAAGAAGTCTAGAGTTATAATAACTCCCGAGCAGAGTGAGGGAGTTAAGACAAGAATCCTGAGTGCAGCGTGGGATTGAAGGTCGCCCAAGACGAAGGCACCTTTATCCTCGAGGAGCATACTCTACTTTTCACACCATCTACGAGACAATAAAAAGCAATAGTGCTAGAATCAAAGTTAATTTGTGTTTTATTGTTCTTATATTTATATTCTACTCGTGGTGAACTGGTGACCAGTTCGATTTTCGAACAATTTATTTTTTAGTGCAGATCTTAGGTTTGGTGAATGCTTGGATAGGTAGGTACCTACTACCTATCGTAAATGTTCGTATGCGATTTGTACTTTATGTTCCAAATTCAAATCACATTAATGTCCAGCGGGTCATAATAAAATTCAGTACAATATTAATGCCCTGCTAGACCTCAGGTCTTAAATGACTTATTACTTTAGGTTAGATTTGCATGACATATAAATTGTCGAGCAGGTGGTGTGAAAAATGCTTTTTGTACTCCCAAGATAGGTTACCAAGCGTCGGCGTTGATGCGGCGTTGATGACCAATTGTGTTTCCTTAATTTGGAATTTGACTGATGTAACATCTTCGAGCAGTTTCAACTTTGAAGGAACAATGTGATTAATATTCATACCTACGTGCTTCGTGTGTTTCAATTCAAGTAGGTAGATATAGGTTTCGAGAGTGCTTTCGCACTTGAAAATGTTTTTTTACCGTAACTAATTTTGAGCTGACGTAACATTGTTGAACCATTTCGAAATAACTATTTTGAACGAAATTAACATTTCCTATTGCTAATAACTATAACTTTCTCCTTTTATTTATTATAATGGTTAGCAAAATTATCACTGAACGAACAACCCAAGTAACCCTAATCCGAACTTAAGGTCATACTAGTGACTGTAATTCTTTCTTACGTTACGTGTAGAACGGAACATTGACCTATTTACTTTCTTGTTAGATATTATTGAGCTGTGAACAACTGTAAATGTTGTTTTGAATAAAAACAGGAGTTCAAGAAGTTGCGTAATATATTCCAAAATAGATGTGCTACGTGCTTAATTTGTCGAGCTATCGTTTACAACTGGTAATTTCTGATAATTATACTTAATTCGTTATTTTAAACTAAATCCATACTTTATCTTTATCTTTATATTATAAATGTGAAAGTAACTCTGTCTGTTATGCTTTCACGATGAAACGGGTGAACCGATATTGATGAAAGGTATGAATATAGCTTAAACGTCTGGAAAGGACATAGGCTACTTTTTAATCAGTGACTTCGTCGGCATCCGCGATAACCGACATTCAAGCGGACGAAGTCGCGGGCAAAAGCTACTATAATAATATATGTATTATAATGAAGCTATGTTTGTCAATGACCTAGTCTTTAGACAGAACTTATGTTTTATGCTGCTACATAATATCTAACTTTTTATTAATTCAAACACGTGTATACGCTGTGGTACCTATATCTGTTCCACACTCCAATATGGAGGTTATTGGCCAGGCCCATTTGTTGTAAAATGGCACGGTCTACTAACTTTTAAATTTGTGTCATGGTGATAACGGATAAATAACAGCTGTTTGTATTCAAAAAAATTACGTCGGCAACAAGGGGTTGTAAATTTTGCTAACGTCAGGACTTTTATAGGACTTTTCAAATACCAGTGCAGGTAGGTGACCAAGTACCTAGTTGAGCACGAAAAAAAAATACGTAGAAGTTACGCAGTGTTACAGCAGCTTTACAATATTTAATTTGTTTTTAGCGTTGCAGACAGCATATTCATTCTTCCCCTGTCATGCGTTTATGGGTCAGTTGCATTACCTTAGATATATTTTAGTAGAAGTGACAAGTTAGGTTAAGGTTTTTAGATTAGAGTCCAACCAAATTGCGAGGACCCAGGACAAAATATAAATTGTGATTGTGACGCATAGGTATAGGTAAAGTACCAAGGGCGTCGCCAAGGGGGGGGGAGGTAGGGGCAGCTTCCCCTTCCTAGAGATCCCAAAAGGATATATATCATATATCAACTTGCCCCCCCCCCCCCCTAGGCCATCAGTTGGTGAGTCCTGGCGACGCTTTTGTACAGTACAAAAATATGTAATATGCTGCGATAGGGAGTGAACCTGCTCTGTTCAAGTGACCATTTTTCATCTTGCTACTTTATCCCTTGTATGGCTTTTAACAATTATCAATCAATATATTCAGTTAGTGTGTGTTGGTATGTTTAGTTATCTACACTAATATTATTCCGATACCGATTTGAAAAATTGTGTTGGGAAGCTACACTATCTCCGGTGAACATTGGATATTTTAAATTTTCAAAAAAGTTAGGGATCCATACTAAAACTCCAATAATGTAACCCAAGGTGTGAAAAAATTACCAAAAGACTTTCCTACATCGCGTGCGCTGCGAAAACTAACTAACTAAACTAAACTAACTAACTTGTCACAATAAGTGTTTTTTCATTTAAAAAATATGCCACCGCTATAAAAGCTCTTTTATTTATACTTTGGAATTAATCCTTACCAAAATAAATGACTTCATATTTAAGTCTGCTTCAATACCATTATATGAATTTTTGAATTATTCAATTTGGACATTCCATTCGAAAGATATCACAAGTTCCCTGACATCGAGAATTTGCACGAAAAGGACTTTCATTGGTTGTGTTCTGTTGTGTCACCCAGGAGTGATAGTGTCAACGAAATAAACAATCTAATTATTCAAAAAGTTCCCGGACAAATAAATAAATACAAATCGATAGACACCGTGACTAATATCGAAGACGCAGTTCATTATCCCCAGGAGATTTTAAATTCATTAAACCTCCAATTATAATTATGATTTCCAATTTATTATGCTTTTGAGGAATTTAAGCCCTCCAAGCAAGTGCAACGGGACGAGGCTGCTTATTAAGGAATTGAAGGACAATTTAATTGTAGCAACCATTATCACCGGCCCAGCAGCTGGTCAAATAGCTTATATACCAAGGATTCCGATGATCCCAAGTGATCTGCCAATCCCATTTAGACGGCTTCAATTTCCGGTGAAAACATCTTTCGCCCTAACTATCAACAAGTCCCAAGGCCAAACTTTCGAATTAGTAGGGATTGACCTACGAAAAGAATGTTTTACTCATGGCCAACTGTACGTTGGTCTATCGCGGGTCGGAGGTCCTGAAAATCAATTTATTTAGCTGCCACAAAATAAATTAACTTCAAATATCGTTTACAGGGAAGCTCTGACTCAATAAATTGATTTTCAGGAGCAGAGAAAGTAAAGTACCTATATAGTGAAGGCCTTTTTACAAAAAATAAAAATAATAATATCGGTCGGAATATTGTAAATAAAGTGATGCTTATTTCATGGAGAAATAACTTTTAATTAACATAGTTCATCTTCAGCAGGCAATAAAACTATCTTCGCCGTATCACATCGGGAATTTTAGACTAAGTTGGCCCGTAATGTAAATTATGTGCCTATGAGCAAGGTTCTATTTTTTTATAGGTCCTTTAGTATCGAAGAGTAGGTACGTAGATAAGTTTTATTACTTATAGGTAGGTATATCTTATAGCTGAGATTCGTGAATGAACATACCTAATATGTATTATTAAAAAAAGCTTTTTACAAAAAAGACAACCGCCTTCAAAAAGTGAAAAATAACTTTAGCACAGAACACACATTGACTTTAGTTTCGAAATTCAGTGGCTTTGTTCTGTTTGTTGTTTTGTATTGCCACCGACTTCCGAAACTAAAGTCAATGTGTGTTCTGTGCTAAAGTTATTTTTCACTTTTTGAAGGCGGTTGTCTTTTTTGTAAAAAGCTTTTTATTTTCCGCTTTTTAGTACCTCCTTCTCATTCAAATCTATTAAGAAGAGATTGAAAGTTAACTACTACAAAGATTGATGAAACTAAAACGTCGTCTATGTAACATTTTTGGGTATTTGTTGATTTTTCAAAAAGTGCTGAATCAATTTCGATAAAATTTATGTGGGTCCACCCCTGAAGCATACCCTATCTATAAAAAAAAGAATTTTCAAAATCGGTTTACGTTTGCCTGAGAAATCGCGTAACAAATCGCGCACATCCTTAATGCAAATTTAAGACTTATACGGTTTTCTCATGGATGCCATGGTCAGAACTGGACCAAATTAAAATGGGACCACACGGGAAGCACTAGCTTCCAAATAAAAAAAGAATCATCAAAATCGGTTCACCCAGTCCCGAGAAATCAAGTAACAAACATAAAAAAAAATAAAAAAAATAAAAAAAAAAATACAGACGAATTGATAACCTCCTCCTTTTTTGAAGTCGGTTGATAAGTAAGTAAGTAGACTTCTAGGTGTTGTAGATAGATACTTCAGTATTTTTGTGTTTTCTTTCAAAAAGTCAATGCCTAATTTAAAGCCTTGTGAGACGAAATCAATAATTAATAGCACCTACTTAATGCTGAATGCAGACTCTATAATAGCTTCTGTAAATAGTAGAGTCCGTAGAGTCAATCGATAGCTCGATATCTTTACATTGCGCTAAAGTCAACCTACTGTGCTAGTTAAATCTTATACTGTTGCTACTAATTAGAAGTTTAAACGTAATTTGTATCAAACCATTATTTAGCTAGTATGTTATCTATTAATCTAAGTAAGCTGCGTTCGTACCGAAGCGCGATTACTGAGCACGGGTCGTAGGTATTGATTCCCTGGTAGGGCATAGTGTTATGAGGTTTTTCCATTAAAAATATCTCAGTAGCAGCTAGTAATTAGCAATTTGATGGAAAGCACGTTAATTTGTTAAATCGTCGTTTTGTAATTCCATCGTACTACGGAAGTGAGGGAAGAGAGAGTGTGCCTGTGTTTGTGCAATATAATAATTTCTGCGTCGATGGCTATTGGTCTGCAATGAGAATGGCTGCTATGCCATGACCCAAGTTCGCTCAGGCAGGACTAGGTACCTAACCTACCTATATTGTTACATTCGCAGCTTAATTGCACAAATACAATACTTACCACACTTAACCATTGGCAATGTCTTCATTAATAATAAGTTAATAATTATTGCTTTATTGTCTAAAAACAATTAAACAATATTAATTGCATTTTTAACCCACATTGTCGAACAGACGACTTTTTCAAAAGTAATAATTTTAATTTATTCATCATCATCTGCTTAGCCTTTTCCCAACGTTGTTGGTGTCGGCTTCCAGTCCAACCGGATGCAGCTGAATAGGTACCAGTCTTTTACATGGAGCGAACTGCTTATCTGACCTCCACAACACAGTTGTTAATTATTATTTTAATTTATTGAATCGAATATTATGCAAACGTGTCGTCATTTTCAATACAACGCAACGTTGCCAAAGGTTGTATTGAGAATCCCGAACCGACCCGCTTATTATGTGAAGCGACCTTATGGAATAATGGACGAGTTATAATAACCACAGCAGTCGATGACTTGACATACGTTTAATAATTTGTTAGCAAATTGTTGTGTTGATTTTCATTCCACAAATCGGGTTTAGGTAAGCCTGTGTGGGTGAGTAGATACAAAAATACTTACTTATAATTATTCTGTCAATTAAACCTACGGTAGGTAACATCATTTTGAAAAAGCCGCTACATGTGATTAAAACGTTTAGTGCATCCTATTTTACTGACTGCTCGTCAACCTTGCTGACTGGATAATCTGCTATCACGTTGCGGTGGCATGATGTATGTATTTATTCTCTTCGAGCTCGTGCCGGCACGAGAGGATATGGAAGGAACATGGCGGACAAATTGATTTTTGCTCGATGGTGTAAGTGATCTTACCTATTAGAATAGATACCTAAATAAGTAGGTAATCTTACAACTTATGCGAGTTCTGGTGTCTTGTATGATTCTTATTGGTATATTGGGTACCTAGTATTTAACTGTTTCTTAATATCTTTGATGGTTACAGTCATAGAAATCTTTGGTTACAGTTAATACAGCAAACAGATAAGTGCAGAATACCTATAACTACAATTTATGTAGGTACCTATATCTAAGTATGGGAACAGTAGCAAAAGTGGAAGTAGGTGTAGGAAATGTAGGCGAGTAAACGGGTTCAAATCATTGTTCCTTGATAACACAATTAATATTCCGTCATTCATTAACATAGATACGATGACGACCGAACCTGTATATTTATGCTTTACGTTTAAATTCCTCTTACCTAATTCTGCATAGCAGAGAGCCCCGATCATCGAGAGAAAGCCGGAGAGTACCCACACGATCAGTGCCATGCCCTTGGACCCAGCATATTTGAGAGCCAGGCCTGGGGACACGAATATTCCTGATCCTACTATCACACCGACAATGATAGCCACACCATTCATCAGACCTAACTCCTTCTTCAAACGAACCCCTCCAGTGGATTCTTTATCCCCGGTGTCTTTACTTGCTGGACCCATTTCCATAGATTTCGGCGGCAGAACATCAATATCACTCACTTTTGCCATGATCAACGTTTATAAATAACAAATTCTTTGTAGACACACGCGACTCGAATGCGTAACACAAAAAAAAACTAAACACTTTTACACATTGTCAAACAGCAAGATGTAGCACAGCCGAAATTCTGAAGCACCGTCATACAAACATTGCATCACACTGCGGTGTGAGCTGCGGCGGGAAACACCACGTGCGACAATGAACACCATTGAACTACCATTGACTGATAAAAAAATACTCCTGTGGTTTACTACTCGACTATACCTGATAACACGACAAAAACGTATAAAAAATAAATATTTCCGTAAAATAGCCTCACTTTGTTGTATTTAGGTTAATATATTCAGCACATTTAAGACTGTTTTTAAAAATAAGGCAAGTATTGTGTTTTAAGTCTTTAAAAAATATTTCAGTTTTATATAAATAAGAAATGTTTTTTATTTCGTTTTATTTCCCGATCGCGATCGTTTCTATATATGCAACGAGGAGACGTTCAGTGTTACGTCCGCTTGCCTTGCTATTCACTAAGCTACTTTGCAAGTTAACCACGAGCACAGTCGTCTGCGTTCGCGTGGATTACTCAGACACGAAACAGTATAGGCGATCCACCTTGCCGAGTTAAACTGAACTCTAACAATAAAGCAATTGAGCTTACTTTCAGTGTGGTAATGGTTAGGTACGATAATTCACTGCCAAGTTCGTACAACTAGTTTTTTTTTTATCTCGTTCGCACCATCGCCATCCTATATGCACCACCACGTGTGCATTTGGCACAATTGATTTTTTAATATTATCTTCTAATAATCGAGACCGATATTAATGTCGCATACACGTTTGTGATAGTGATGGGCACATTGACCGTCTATAAGAGGATTAGGTTCTTCTCGTAAGCAGGACATGAGCAATTCATTTATAGCTTGCTCGCTGAAAAGAGGTCAATGACAGTGTGGTGATACGAGATATCAATCAGTATGGTGAAAGTTACAGCCTCCCATTCGATTACTTGGAGATATTTTAGCTATTATAATATTAAGGCAGGGCAAAGAACTCTCTTTTGCCATTACAACCCTCTCTGTCCTGAGCTAGTGTAGACCAATCCCTCCTGTAAGCGTGAAGCTCATCCCATCATCTTCGCCTGGGTACACTACGATGCCGCTGGACGTTTTCCACAGCACACACAATGTTGTTCTAGCCGTTTTTGAAAAATTTGTGTAACTTAATTAAACGCTCCAAAATTTGAAGTTTAATTTTTCTATAATAAATAAATAAAAAAAAAAATATTCACTTCAGTAGTACAAAAAACACATTATTTATAAACACTATGTAGCATTACAACTAAGGAAAAGCAGTGTTTTAGATGAACTTTGGCACCCAGTATAAGATTTAACTTGTGTTTAGAGTGCCAGCGTCCTCGCCTATGATTTGAAACATAACAATAGTTGTAAGACGAGCACAATGTGTTATTATTAAATTTCTATTTACTAGATAATGCAACTGTGGTATGGCCTATTAGACTACCTATGTGAGGGTGTGTGAGAGTATGAGAGCGAGATACTTACATTAAAAAAACTTGTGTTTATGTAAGTGTGTATAAATATAATTATAAAAATTAGGTACTTTACTTGTTATATTAAATTAAGCTATCGATATCTGTAGTAAATCTTCAGTGTCATTATAACTCAGGGTCAAGAGCCACTTTGTGACTATTGTACGATAGTACCTACTAATACTTATAGGTACTGTGCTATTTTACATCCATTTAGGCACATGGGCGCAATGGTAGGTACAGAGTTTATTTATTTTGTTATATAGGTAGATGATTTGAGAGTAAGTATATCGTAATGACGCTGAGCAAGGGCCGTTCTACATCTGTGAGTTGAGCATACTTCGAAGTATCGACGCGAAGAGGGCGCGGACATTTTGCTTTGAAGCTTCGGTTTTCGTGATGGATTATCAGTTCATATTGATACAGTCAACAGCAAAAGTAGATGATCAAAATCAGAAATTCAATACTAATGAACGGAGTTCACGTCAGAACTGTGTGGCGTCAAAGTGATTCAAAAGTATGTGTGTGACGTCACATACTTTTAATAAATAAACTCGTAATAAATTATATAAATTAGTGTTAGTAAATTAGTATTGAATTTCTGATTTTGATCATCTAGTTTTGCTGTTGACTGTACAGTCAACAGCAAAAGTAGATTATCAAAATTGTGATTTTTATAATCCCTAAGATACCTATCAAAAGTTTGTATTGTAAGATGGCTTTAAAGCGCGTATTAGGATTATTACCGGTAAACTGTTTTCGTAGATAGTGCAGGTTCATCATGATATGACCTTCGCTATCGCCATAAAGATTGTAGACACTAAAGTCACTGACAAGGAGAAAAATCTATTTTTCTTAAATACTAGCAGCAATATCACGCCTGTATTTCCAAGTAAATTTTGTCAGCTACATATATATAATATCCCATGTAATAAAAGGCAAACTTATTGCTCTCTTCAGAGCAGAAATCCAGACTATGGACTCGGGTAAAAACTTTATTCTAGTCGCAATAAAGTTCAAAATAGAATAACTGACTCAAAGGTTTTAAACTTGTTGGTCTGAGGTTAAAATTGGTTTTGCGATTAGACGGATAGGGTCTGGATTTTGGGTAAATACATAATGAGAATGTTTAGATTTTACTTTCATGTATTTTGTAAAGAAATAAACCAAACAATGCAATAATATAAAAACAATAAATAAACACATTAATCAGGGATGTACACAATAAAAAAAAGGTTTTAGTCATTGTCTTTGTTTACTTCGTATTTAAATATCCTTGCGGTTCCATCATCAGAGGTGGTTAATATTAGACTTTCTTTTGGGTTATAACATAGATCTAAGACTTCGGAGCGGTTTCCTGTGAGCATTAGGCTTCTCTCGCCTGTCCTGCCTTCATACACTCGTATGGATCCGTCGAGGCAGCCGGTGACCAGGTGGTTTTTGACCCATATCATCTTGGTGACGCCACCTACCGCGTCGTCTGATTTGGCACACTGGTGACGTACCATTTGTCTAGGAGCATCCCATATGCTTACTGCTCCCGTTAGCGTTCCTGTAAAAGTTTTTGTATTTTATGAATAGCATTAAATATAACAGTGTTAAAAAATAAACAATATTTTTGGTGCCTCAATCCTCTGTTTTGCCATTTATAAATTATATATATATTAACTTAGTTGTACCTAATGTGTAGTCAATTGGTACTAAACACTATACTGTACAATAAGTACTGTGGAAGAACAAAAGTATTAACTAAAAATATAGTAGCCCTATATCTTGTTTACATTCATTAATGAAGTTGCATCTTCATTATTTGGTGGTATGATACTTGACAAATTTATACAACATTCCTAATTGGAGTTTATGCAAGTGTGAGTATGGCATTTTAACAATCTTATTCCAGGATTAAAGCCTTCCTCTGCGCTTACCGGCGGTATAGTTTTTTACTTGAAAATAGGGAATTATTTAATACCTAAAATTAATGATAATGGTAACACTAGAAAGTTTTATACTCGGGAGTAAAAGTTATACTGTTTGTTGAAAATTTTTAAGTACTTTATTTAAAATTATAAGTATGTACAAATTAAACCCATGGGTACAACTGTGTAATAAACTTACCAGCTACACACAAAAATATATTAAGTATGGCTTATGATATTCATTCAGTTATTAACTCTTTATTCAGCAACCTTGCTTGAAGTATTTCTGCTCACTCTTGAAGATCTGTTACATGTTTAGGGATATCATTCATTCATATTTATTAGAGTAAAGACAGAAAATATAAAAACCATTCTTTACCTGTAGCAAGAAGTGCTAACTGTAGGTCTTGTCCAAAGGCAACTGTTTCTAAGTCATTCTCTGTTACCATCTGACCAACAACCTTGCCATTGTTTGTGGTGGTCAATACCACTTTACCTGCAGAAAATCAGATTTATTCCATTCATTTACAAAGGAAAACAGGTAACTTACCTAGTAATCAAGATACTTACACAAGTAAAACATGATATTATATATTGCAATTTTTCTGAAATTGATTCATAAACAAGGAATAATATCTTACCATCTGTAGAAATAGATGCCATAAGATTGCCATCTGGATGAGTGTCAATAGCAGTCACTCTGATCTCATGAACTGTTGCAGGTAGTTGGTGCAGGACTGCAGATGTCTTGAGATCCCATATCTTCACAACTCCATCCTCATAACCTGCTGCTAAGCGAACTCCGTCATGGAACAACTAGAAACATAATTATATTTTTATCATTACCAGTAATATAATTCATAAATGTATTATGATAAAGATTATTTTGGAGTCTTGGTCACGAAAAAGAATGATTAGACAACTTTACTCTCAATGTGAGATGACTAGCAAAATGGAGAATACATACAATGTTGGTATGAATTGTAAAAATGTAACAGGCTTGTTGGTGACTCTGCTAACCAGATAGGTGACTGTTAGCTCCAGATGATTCATTCATGGCCCTACATGAACAACCTTTGAAGATAAATTTCATTAAATGCTTACCTTGCCACACTCTACTTTAATATTATGTCCTTGCAATATTTTAGTCTCTCCTGAGGGTACTTTAAATATATAAATATCTCCAGACACTGTTCCAAATATAAGAACTCTAGCGCCAAAGTGCCACAAGCCCCAACTTAAGTCATCAGCTTCATACTCAAAGGCAACTGTCCAAGGTAGCTGCTGGTTTTCTTCTGTGTTGCATTTCCAAACTTTGATTAGTCCAGACATGTCGGCCGTAGCCAAGTATGCACCATCGAAACTAAAGCCCACAAAGATGACAGAGTCCTTGTGTCCAACACAGTCCATGATCAACTGCCCATCGCTAACAGACCATACATAGGCCCTATCGTCTTCCCCACCAGTGACCGCCAATTTGCCATCGGGATGAAGATCACAACAAAACACTGAGCCAACATGCTTACTGAACACAAAAGTTGCATGGTCCTCAGGTGGTTCCAGATCCATGTCCTCTTCCTCTACACCTAACATCTCCTCCAGGTCTTCTAACTGAACCTCTTCCACCTCATCGTAATAAAACATGCCGTCTTCTTCATCCATACCAGTTATTTCATCGCCGTTTACTGACGACGGTGGTGTGTCTTCTTGCTGGTCACGCATTATCTAAAACTATTAAACAATGATTCATACAGTATTAAATAAATAAACGAAACAATGGCGCAATATCACACGATTATGACAAATATTGACAACTAACCTCTGAAAGTTTCACACAATGTTTAAACTTCACATTTGAATTTAATGAGATTGAGAAATATGAGAATTTGACGACATGACATTTGACAATGATGACAATTGACAATGACATGAACATAGACTAGTATAGTGCACAAGATCCAAAAGGTTGGTTGACACTTCCCGTGACTCAAGAGCTGGTTTTTACCTTGGTCAGAGATTAAGCATTGCCATCCAACGTGGCAATGCTGCCAGTCTCTTGGGTACATTTTCAGTTGACGGCTATGTGGACGAATTTTATGATGCTTTATTGTGTTAGGTTTTGTTTTTTGTAGTTTATTTAATACTTTAGGTTTTCTATTTTATTATTCTTGTAAATATTGTACATACTTAAAAACAATAAATTTAATATGACTAGTATAATAATTGGTAAGTATTGTCTTGTTTTCCATAAAATCATTTGTACTATTATTGTTTTCCATAATCGTCCCCCGTCATAATATTTACTTGCACTATTATCATTTATACTAATAACGTTGGTCATATCAACTTATTACTCATAACTTTCATTTGCCATCAAATTAGTTGCCATAATAACATATGATATAATCATTAGTTTCTATAAGTAACACATTACATAATCGTTATTTGACATAAGCAACATTTAATGAAGTTTAGAAACGTTTATTGTTTTGTACAAAACTTAATGTCATTAAGGCCACCCACTAACCAAATGATTTATTACAGTAATCAATCTTTAAACAACAAAAACTTAGTAAAAATCGAAACGGGTAGATTGGGTTAGGTGGTAACCATACAACGCGCGAAGGCGAGTGAGCGTAGCGAGCGTGCCGTGGCAGCGGCCGCCTAGCGCCAGATGTCCTCAATTGCGTAGCAAATAATATATAGACATTAATTGTTTTGGCATAAATTAAATTCGCATAATGTTACTAGGCATAATGTGCAAATCTATTGTGCCACGCTAAAGTATAGTCTTAAAAAAACAATAAGTTGTGCTACAAAAGTTAGTGACAGAAACGAATCGTTGCAAAACCGACTCCATGTAGTCTTGTCTGCCCTACACCCCTAGAGTGTAATCTAAGCCCGCGTAGGCGCGGAGGGGTGAGGCGGCCCGCGAGCCGAGGAGCAGGTGGTTTTAACGCTCGCCACAGTGGCTGAGGCTGGCCGGCACAGCCGGCCAGCAAGCCGAAGCTTCGGTGGTGAGCGTAAAACACATCTGCGACGATAAGCTCGCGTGGGACCGCCGGAGCCCCGCAGCGCCGGAGCCGTGACAGAAACCCTGCCTGCTGCATGATGCATGCTGCATGCTTGCTTGCATGCTGCATCCTTGCTGGCATGCTGCATGCTTGCTTGCATGCTGCATGCTTGCCGCATGCTTGCTGCATGCTTGCTTGCATTCTGCATGCTTGCTTGCTGCATGCATGGTGTATGCTTGTTTACATGTTTGCGTGGTTACTGCATGCATAGTAAAAATATGTTTTAATATCATTATGCGTAAATAAATGTATGCTTTAGAATGTTAAGCCTAATCATTATTATGATTAGAAAATTTTTGCGTAAGCTGTTATACGTAAATAATGTTATTGCGAAAATATAATTAGGAAGAAACAAATGTATGCTAAGCAGTGACGGATTAACCCTTAATCAAATTAAGCAATTGCCTAGGGCATCACGTCTGGGGGGGCACCAGAAGAAGCACAAAAAAAATCCGTCCTTAGGGCATCACGTCTCACTCTAACGTCACCAAAAATCACACCAAAAAAAAATTCCAGGACTCGGCTAGTGCATTCGGCAATTCGAATGCACCGGAATTGCGATCAGCCAATCACAAACCACCCCTACCCCGCGGGCCGCCCGCCTGGTGCCCGGCCCCGCAAATCTGTGTCAATCAAATGAGTAGGTAATTGTGCCGGCCGGCTTCTATGCATGCGTAATAAGTATAATTAATTTGATAATTAATAAGTAAGTCAATAGTTTCAGCACAAATTAGTGTGAGTATGTTTGTCGACAATTAATTCAAGTTCTGTTCATAATATTGTGTTCGCTTAGGTACGTAAAGTTTTATTTTGTTTTGTTTTGATAATGTTCAAAGTCAAAAGTCGAACGAAGAGTTGATTATGATAATGGCCCAAGAAGTGCATGGTAAAATTATATCGCAGATAAAATATTCTAGATATTATAGTCTTTCAGTAGATTCTACGCCGGATTTGGCGCACATGGACCAGCAAAATAAGTTCCAGACCCAGTGATTCAGCTCGCACAAGTTTACATCAAACACACGCACAATTGTATAAAATGATACTTGATGATAAAATTGAATCAGCTTTCCCTAATGCGGATAAATATTAGCCATATAATTAGTAGCCTAGACGAGGTAAATGTTGCAACTTATTTTGTATTTGTCTTTCTTTCGACTGCGATGTTATTCAAGATTTTGCTGGAGTAACGTTTGTGGTTTTGCTGGATCTCTGAAACGGATAAGCAGATTCTTATCAACTTTTTTACATGACTTCTTAAGAATTAGTTGGGTATATAAAATAAGTCTTTCGAGCTCTTATTCAAAGTGTTAGGACCTATTGAAGTGTCTTTATATTTAATTAAATAACATTTGAATGGTGCATTATTTTTGTTTTTTTATTACCCAACTAATTCAAACTAATTCTTAAGAAGTCATGTTAAAAAGTTGATAAGAATCTGCTTATCCATTTCAGAGATCCAGCAAAACCACAAACGTTACTCCAGCAAAATCTTGAATAACATCGCAGTCGAAAGAAAGACAAATACAAAATAAGTTGGGACATTTACCTCGTCTAGGCTACTAATTATATGGCTAATATTTATTTCAATATTCCCATTATAAAAGAAATTGTCTGGCTGCGGTAACGTTACCCCAGCAGGAAATGTTTTTGTGGAATAACTTAAAATCTATATGTGCAACTAATTTAAAAATGTGCGCAACAATTACAGAAGCTGGACAACTAATTGCCTGTAACATTTAAATTACTATTTTCGACATTATTTTGCTGGGGTAACGCACACTGAAACTAATGTTTTTAGGCGGTCTAAGTTTAAAGACCGATTCTAGTTGACATACGGATAGGGGGGCCCACAGGCGTAGATTGCTTAGGGCAGCAAGTAGTCTTAATCCGTCACTGATGCTAAGTTATATTAGGTCTTAAAATGTTATGCAATTGGATAGAGAAGGTTCATTTTTAGGTTTCCTTGTAATAAAAAAATCTGTTTCTGTTATCATGATCATAACATCAACATTGCAGGCGATTGTACTGAACTAGCATTGTTGTACTAGTATGGGCAATGGTGAATAAATGTTATGGAAAATGAAATTATTGAAAATAAAAATTATAGCAAATAAATTTATGGATTAACATTATTATGACACTTGACCGATTATGACGAATGAAATTAGTAAAAATTATTTTATGTCATTTAACGATTATAGCAACTGAAGCATTATTTCTAATGAAATTATAATAATAATAATAATGTGGGGACATTTTCACACACGGCCATCTGACCCCAAACTAGGAAGACCCTGTACTATGGGTGTCAGACAGCTGATATACATACACAAATACATTTTTTTTATAAATACATACATATATAGATAAACAACACCCAGACACAAGGCAAACACAAGTGCTCATCACACAAATGTATACCCTGGGCGGGAATCGAACCCGCAACACGCTGCGCAGCAGTCGATTGTTCAGCCACTGCGCCAACCGTGTTGTCAAATTATGGCAAATAAAAGTATGGCATATAAAATTATGGCAAACATTAGTAAACCATAATAATTGATGAATGATCATCACTGATCAGTGCTGCCAACCAGTGATGGAATCAAGAAGCTTATAGGTAAAGATGGAGCCAACATAAAAAGTTGAGTCAAATACCTACGTATCTCCATCTCACTCTCTGTGGGCCACCCCTCTCTTTTTAGTGTGGCCTGTAGTATTTGCTAGGTACCTTCTTATTAAAATCTCCTACTAAATTCTTCGAAATAGTCGTCACACTAACCAAATCAGAAGTTAAACTCTGTCAAATAATGGTATTATGGATCAGTAGTTGTACTATGATTAGTTAAGTTATAAAACATAATTTTAGGTCACACTCACGCGTCACGCATGCTAAACTGGGTTGACGATCAGTGAATTATAATGCCATTTCCTAAGGAATCGGTAACGTGGCAACATTGACACTATGTGTCAACATAAAAATGGTCAATATGGCGATTGTTTACTTTGCAGTTCACAGCTTCGTCTGGTATTTTTCGAGGTAATCATCGTTCTAATTAAAGAAATGTTGCAAAAATGAGTGGTGCGTGGTTGTGGTAATACGTCGTGTCCAGGAGGTGATATAAAATGTCACCCGTAAGTGTTAAAATCATGATTTCTGACATGAATCATTGTAAACATATTTCGTTGTTTTTTCACTTAATTTCTTCTTAAAACGTTTTACCAGCGTTTTTAACATATAAGTAAATGACAACTATATCAAGATCAAATACTTTTACATTGAATTTCATTGATTTTGTGCAATCTATTACATTTTATTTAAAAGTAGTCGTATTGAAGTAGTGTGACCATATTGAGGATATATTTAGGACTTTGCGTGAGAACTTAACTAATTATACTAATACTAAGAAACGTGGTATAGATTTAATGACTGACACTACACTACACATACACTTACGGCAGTCAATTTTTATTTAATTTTAGTTTCTCATTATTCGGGTATTTTAATAACATTATTTTTTCAGGTTTCCTAAAAATAGTACCCAAAGAAAATTGTGGTTATCCATTGAGCCGTTGAAAATGAAGTTCTATAAAAGTGCAAGGATTTGCAATTTGCATTTTAAGAATCTGATATGATTCAAGAAAAAGGTGCTTAAAACAAACAGCAGTTCCTACTGTTCCTACCATAATAAAACAGCAGGAAAGGTAAAAAGATAACTGTATTTAAAACTGTGTTACATTATTATCATGTATTTAGAAATATAATGTTTCAAATATATAACAAAAAGCAACATTTTATAAAATTTAATATAATTTTCAGACAACAAGTTCACTACATGAAGAATCTATGGTGCAAATAGCTGCTCTGCCAAGTACTAGTTCTGGCGTTTATAGTAATTCTCCACTTACGGAAATGGGAGTGAAACAAGTGTCGAAATATTCTTGTAAATATAAGCAATCTTAACAAGTTACCTGGCCCCTTATTCACAACCATTCGATACGTTTCAGTGTCGGTAAGAAACCGAATTCGACTATCCCATTTCCGAGCCGAAAAACTGTCAAATCGCTATTCACAGTTCCGATCGGGATGGGGTTTTTTTTTAGCTTGACCATTGTGTTTATGGGGAACGCTACAAAATGGTAGTAAATAGACGATCGTGGTAGAAATTTTAAAGTAGTAAATAAAATTGATTTATTTGAATATTTCGTTCCGTTTAAATAAGGAATATACAGCTCGTAACTTAATAGACAGCAAACGCTACAAAATGATTTTATTATTAACCAAAATAAACTTTATTTCGAATAAACCTACTTTGTAAACAGCCGTCATGTCACAGTCAAACCACCTATCTAATAATAAAAGTACTCTGTGAGTCAAATTGACAAAGCGGAAAAAGCTTTTTTTAAAGTAAAACTGTAGTTTTCTTTTTTCATTGATAACTTTGTCTTAAAAAGGAAAAATGACTGTAAGTATTTGTTAACAGTGTTATATAATTCTTGCTATTTGCTCATTGTCAAACAATAACACGTGAAAATGCATAATTTCAGAAAAGAGTGTCTGTCGACTCTGTCGAGTACCGGCAGAAATTATTTAATTTCATGTAAGGCCATGAAGAGCTTGCCCGGGGCCGTATCTCAAGCCCTGACGCAGCCGGCTCGAAGAATCTCCAACCAACACTAGAAAAATGGTATAAAGTAGGTATCTTATTGTAAATATCGGTACTAATTTGTTTTGGAAATGAAAATTGTTTACTATGATCTAACATAGCAATACCTCTTGAAGCTTGGCTAATCTTACCTACTTGTATTTCAGAGTTGGGAAGACTGGAAGTCGGAAATAAAGTCAAAAGCACTCCATTAAAAAAAATATAGGTCTGGGACTGGTGGGGGTCCTAGCCCGTGTCCATTGTCCCCTTTGGAGGACCTAACCTACTAAGTTACATTTTGTTATTACTATAATTTTATAATAATTGTTTACCTGTAGATAAAAAAATATGTGTTGAAGACTGGTTACCCATGGGTACTAAATAATAACAGTTTGCCAAAAATAATATGTTAATGTATATTAAATAACATCTGTTAGGTAGGTACATGCAAATAAAAATGACTTTCACTTTTGTAATACAAAAGTGAAAGTCATTTTTATTTGCAATTATACAAAATTTGTATAATTTGTTGCCTTTTATTAACTTCACAACGGAATTGAATCGACTTGCAAAGTTACTGAGGCATGATACGTGCCATAGTGGTCTCCGCCATAGCTCTGGAAATCGTTGGGTGACTTAAACTAATGCAGGCCCTCCCGTCTGCTTTTCGGTAACTTCCTTGGCCATAGAAGTGTAGGGTCGCTGACACCTAAAACAACAGTGTAAGAAAGCATATTAGATGACTAAAACTTAAATGCAATGCATCTGCGGGCACGGCAATAGCTCCACACAGTCGAGCAAACAAAGGGCACAGCTGTACCATAATTACTCAAAGTCACTCGAGGTTTCTGTCATGCCTGTAAATTTCTATGAAAACAACTAGAAGCCAACTTTTCATCAACTAGCTATACCCCCTAATTACCTTCTATTTCTACCTTCAGTTTAGCTTACTTACTGATCGTCAAAATTCTATAGTAAGGACTCATAAACTTCAAGTTTAGTATTCAAAAGAAAGGGAAAATAGTAGGTATAGATGGAAATAAAAATTACAGATACAGTCACTAAATGTTGGCAGGTACCTAACTTATTTCATTACAAAACAATTGGTTACAATAAATGATTTTAATTTGGGTGCTGTTTTTATTTCCTTCTTCTGAAGGTTCTGAGGTTCTTACATATAAGCGTTCATATTAGTGCCGGCGCTGTCTGACGTCGCGGCACGGCAAAGGATTTTATATTTGATAAAGTTATTTTTATTCTTACTTCATCGAGTTTAGAATTCATATTACTTTATTTCTTAATGCAATGTATACGCATACATTACGTATCATGATGTAAACAAACTTAGATTTGTTTATCTTTGGCCTTAATGGTAAACAGAATGTAGATATTTATAAATGAATACTTATAGCGATGTCCTGAGAAAAATAAAATAAAGGTTACCCTACTTAGAAAGAGAGGGTTGGCCCACAAAGAGCGAGGTAGTGATAGATAGGTATGGCTTCAAGTAGGTATTCGAAGTGTTGACTCCATTTTAATCTACAGCTTCATGTTTTTACCTACACTGTGGTAGGGGGGTGGTGTGGCGAATCCGGCGAATCATAGTTATCTGTATTTATTATCTATGGTTTCCACTACGAAGCGAAGACCAAGAAGCTTATAGATAAAAGTGGAGGCAACACTCTAAATACCTAAGTGAAGCCAACTGTGGGCTGACGCTCTCTTTCTGAATGCATACATAAGATAAAGAAAACACATATCGTCGACCGTAGGTTCAATTGAGGTAAGGGACAAAATACGATTTTTCAGGAGAGGCCGACAAAGTTTTTTTTCAGACTAAATCGTCCATAACTTTTTTGTAATTAACCTTTTTCGGTTTTGATTTCACACATAATCTTGTATTTTAGTGCTCTATCTACATGTGTAATATTTATTTAAATAAGTTAGCTATTTAAGAAAGTAGATGTCCCTTACAACAACGTATTTTGTTAGTAATGTCCTTTACTGACCAAGTATCTTGTAGTCCCGTCCCTTACATTAAATTGACCTCTACGTTGGATTCAATCTATTAATGAAAAATAGTGTTAAGGACTTGTTGAAAAATTTTATGAAAAAAATACAGTGTAAAGAGATTTTTGACAGAAAATGAAGCACACACTTTTGACTTACGGATATCTTAAATTTGGAAAACGTTATAAGAAATCATTTAAGAGACATGAAAATGTATTAGAACCGGTTGTGTGCTTTTTCGTGTGTCGCTTACATGCAATGTTTGCACATTGTAGGTGGGTAGGTGAGGCCCTTGTCCACTGCAACTACATCTCGGTGCATTCACACGTCGGCTTCTAGGAAATATTCCCTGAGATTGCATAATAATATCTCACGGTTGTGGAGGTTCTTGGCATTTAAGAAACCAGGACCTCAACACATCCGCGGGATACAGTCTCATCACTGATGTCCGTGGGTGGTGCATCCGATATGCTGTCAACACTGTACGGACTCTTCTATCTAGAGCATCGAGTTTGAGCCCATTTGAGTATGCCGAAAGAGAACATCAGAACCGGCATGACCCACCGTTGAAGGCGCGCACCTTATTTCCGCCTGATAACAGACCAATAATATCATCTGTTATCATCCTCTCTTTCGCACACAGAAAGACGTTGTGAGATAGAAAAGGATGGTAATAGGTGGAAGAGTGTGTAAATAAAGGTAACAGGGATAAATATTCATTACTTCTCACGAGCAAATTGGTGTAACGGACACCGAACCAAAATATAATTCGATTCAAATAGGTGTAACGTTGACACTGCTTAAAGTATGACAATGAAAATTGGGGTAAGGGACAACTATGTCAAAACTCGTGCAATCCATTTAAAGTATGGATGATATTTATTTTTTGAGATAACAAACACATTAGTGTAAGGCCACTTTTATTATTGTTTCTTCAAAAATAAACCATGTAATGGTAATTCGTTGATTGGGAAGACCCTTACCTTATTTGAAGTGGATTGGCGGCGATAATTACACCATTTCAAGTTCCTATATTGCATAGTTTTTCAGATACATTGTTATTATGGGGCTGATTCAAAATTTGGATCCAAAAATCATTAGGGTAAGGAACATTTTTCTTAAGCTAGAATTTTTTTATATGCACCATTCGATAGAGCGAAAAATTCTGAACAAAACTGTATACTCAACTCATTTTGGGTATTTTGTCCCTTACCTCAATTGAACCTACGGTCGACGATATCATTGTCTCGTTCTTATGTATGCATTCAGAAAGAGAGCATCAGCCCACAGTTGGTTTCAAGCTTTTGTTCTAAGTGTTGGCTCCATTTATACCTATATCTTCATGGGAATAGTTGCCATTTGGTCCCATAAAAGTTTGGCATAGTTTGGTCCAGTAGTTTTCATTTTATGAACACTTTTTTTATGTTCGACCACCCATATCTTTTTCAGTGTAGTCCGATTTCGATGATTCTTTTTTTAATTGATAGTGTATACTTATCTCAAATTTGCTCCCATAACATTTTTTTTGGTGAATTGTTTTTGGTGTCACCGTTTCGTAATTAATTTGTAAAAGTTGTGTTTGTTAAAAAGTAGGCACTAAAAAGCGAAAAAAAGTTTTTAACAAAGAAGACAACTGCCTTCAAAAAGTAAAAAATAACTTTCAATTCGCAAGTTGGTGGCAATGATAAACAACAAGCAAAACCAAAGCCGATGACTTGACTTGCGAATTGAAAGTTACCTATTTTTAACTTTTTGAAGGCAGTTGCCTTTTTTGAGTTTCATAATCTGAGATGCAAAATATGCGCTGAGGGTTGGGGTTGCGGACACCAGCCCGTGATACCTTAACATACCATCTTGGATACGATCGATTTGTTCACTCCTGTCCTGCTGGCTTATTCACAACCATTCGATTCGATTCCGTATCGAATTCGAATCGAACGTCTAAGATATCGACGATGTCCTTCAAACGCAATTCACGTAACCGAAACCGAATAATTTTTTTTGCAGTTCTTTACGTCGGCCTATGGATTCCATCGACTATTTGTTTTTTTATTTTAGGAACGGAATTTTGGACACTGACAATTTTATACTGACAAGAGTGACAAGTACAACAGACAAAGTGACAATGACATTCGAGCTAAGTCAATGTCAATAATTTCGTTTATTGTAATTGTAAAATTAAGGTTATGTATGTACTGTTGTGATTATAATTAGGCGGTTTTAAATACAGTGAATTATTAATAACGAGGATAAGAAGTTTACAAAAAATGACATCACTTAAGAAAGGTACCCACTACCCATGTTATGTTTTTATTGAGAATAAATGGTCGGTGGGTCGTCTATTTCTTTAAACCTAAACGTTATACCACTGTTTGCCATTAATATTTATTTACACTGACTTGTTTTACTTCCGCTAACCTACCTATTATTTCTGTCTTGCAGTTTTGTTGCAAACGCAGGCATCGTTTTTTATATCTAAACGGTTCCGTGGGAAGATTAATATCCAAAGACCGAAGAAACCTCACTTTGAGAGACAGCTTCTGATTGACTTATCTAAACCTTTTTATGGCCCCCCGAAATATACGTTACCAGATGCTGCCCTATGCGATAGAGGAGAAAAACTATACACAAAGCAGATTGATAACCCCTTTGAAAGAATATTAGCGAATGAATGCCTCAACTGGTTCAACACATCAAAGATGGTTGTATTTCTACATCTCAATTCAATAAGTATGGAAGATAAAACTCCGGTTTTCGCTGCATTAGCTAAAAACAACATGCATTTAAGATGCTATGGCAAAAAGATAGTCAGTATGGCCACAACTGGGACCCGTTATGAAGCTGTAAATCACTTATTCACATCGCACCAAAATATACTGTTTGGGCAACCTGAAAATGTTGCTAAAATGTTAAAGATAATGAAGAAAGCTCCTCAATTAGTTATAATGGGTTGGTAATTTTATTATATTTTATTATTAAAGATAACTATTTATAATGCTTTTCAAAATGTTGTTATTAAACATTTTGAAAATCATTAAAATCATTTACATCATAAATTATTATTAATAAACAGAAATCTTTACAATGGCTTTAAATAATTAAACAATATTATTTTGATTTTCAGCTGCTATCATACAAGACAGATTGATGTCCAAAAATGAGTTACTAGAGTACAGTCAAATGCAGAACATTGATGTGGCCAGGAGTCAACTGTGTGCAGTACTTGACAGTGCAGGATCTTGTCTTGTGAGACAACTCAACCAGGGGCCACAAATTCTTGTAGGACATCTAGAAAAGCATGTGGAACTTCTTAACACCCCTAGCATTGAACCTCAAGACAGTGCCAAGGAAGATCCAGAAAGTTCAACATAATTATGATAATATTATGTAGATTTATTTGTTAGTATAAGTAGTAGATGGTTTTATTGTGTTTTTTTTTATATAATTATGATATTTAAGTTTTTTGGAAAATCTTTTTATTCCGGTAATTTTGTGCCTTTTTATAAAATAATTTAAATACAGGCTAGGCACTATTTAATTACATCTGAAACATATAAAATAAGGAAGATCAAGTCCTTATTTGATATGTTTCAGATATAAGTATAAATTATGAAAAGTATTATTATTTTCACATTAATACACAGTATTTAAGGTAGTGTGGCACTGAATTATCGTGTGCAGCAGCACTAACATAATGACTGCCGACACAAGCCATGTCTGCAGCTGCACTGTCACTGAAAAACATTGTAGAATCGTTTTGTTTTTTTTTTCGATCGTATTCGATATTGCGTGTTTGGCGTTCATTTATCGCCACACCATCTTCCAGTGTTTAGTTATACCGCCTTGTCGTACAAGTTGCCAACAAGCTAAGAGACAATATAGGACGTTAGTCTGATGTCGAATCTAGAGCAGGAGTAGCTTGTGGTTAAGTTAAAGCTGTACAGATCGATTGGTCGAAGGTTAAGCTACGCTTGCCGCGGTCGGTCTGTGGATGGGTGAACATCCATTACATACCGAGTTCCCTCCGTGCCTCGGGAAAAGCACATAAAGCCGTTGGTTCGGGCTTTCATTCGTAGATCTTTGGCAGTCGTTATGGGCAGTCAGAAATCAGAAAGTCTGAAAATCAGTCTTACCAAGGTGTATTGTGTTGCCCAGTAACTGGATTGTGGAGGTCAGATAGACAGTCGCTGCATGTAAGACACTGGTATTCAGCTCCATGCTGTTAGACTGGAATCCAACCCCAACATAGTTGGGGAAAGGCTCAGCGGGATACTGCTAATTTGGCAAAAAAAAAAGGTCAATATTTCATAATCTAAACTTTTAGCAACCTTTTGCAATTGCAATATTTGGAATAATTTTAGTATGCACCTTTTTATTTGGTAAAATTTTTACTTGGCAGATTATTACCAAGAATAATGTCATTAAGGCACTGTTCTGTAATTAAATTATTTATTACGTACAGCAAACAATCTTTAGACAATAAACATTTAGTCAAATGATTTGTTACGATAAAAAATATAAAGATCAAAATAATCAGCTAAATACCAACTGGAGGTGTAGTAGTAGTAGTAGTAGTATATATATATATATATATTTTTTTTCACACGGCCATCTGACCCCAAACTAGGGAAACCCTGTACTATGGGCGTCCAACAGCTGATATACATACACATATACATTATTTTTTTTCGGGCCGGTGTCCACGACTAAGCGCGTATTTTGCGTACAGGTGGGAAGTAGATCATTCGATCCACCCGAGCTCCCCAAGAAAGGCCAGCAGCGCCTTGACGTCGCTGGCGATCTCCCGCAGGTTACCTGGGTTGCCGAAGTACTTTGCCCTGTATGGAGCGACCTCAGGGCAGTTCAGAAGCACATGGGCTGCTGTCTCGTCCGCCCCCATGCAGGCTCTGCACAATGGGCTGTCTGTGACTCCTATGACAAAAAGATGTTTATTGAAAGACCCATGACCAGTTATGGCGGCTGTGACTGGAACTGGAGGTGTTGAGAGTTTATAACAAGCGTGCCAAGAGGCTTATTCAACAACGACTCTTTAGTTAAGACTAAACTCCAGAGCCTTGAACTTCGCCGCACCGTTGCTAGCCTATCGGTCTTTTATCGGATACATTTCGGAGTGTGCTTTGGAGTTTGTTCTGCAATTTAATTCCTCCCATCCCCATTCCATCATAAGGCGAGCAGAGATACGGAGAAGCGTCGCCGCTATGTGGTCGAAGTTCCACGGTCTCGAACCAAGCGCTTTGATAACTTTTTTTCTGTGCAAACTGCCAGACTGTGGAATTCACTGCCCATCTCTCTGTTCCCCTATAAGTATTATATCGATCGCTCCGATAAGGTTCATCCTAGACAAGTGTGCTCCACCTTAGGCCACATCATCACTTAAGATCAAGAGAGTTGCGGCTAAACGTAAAACTAAAAATATAAAAAACCGGACAAGTGCGAGTCGGACTCGCCCACCGAGGGTTCCGTACATATTTGTAGGTACATATCCATACTTCTATACTAATCCGTACTTTAATCTACTTAAGGGCGCGTATTCGATTTAGCGCAACTCAAAATCTAAACGATTGCTAGAACGGCGTAGCAGCATTGACACACACTAGTACAATACAATGGTTAATGGTTGTGTTTGTGTGCATCAGAAAAAAAAATATGCACGAAATAAGCACGAATCATTGAAATTGATCGGCAAACGACAGCGCGCGATGTTTAACAGTGCTTTTTAAAATAATTGTCTAAAATAAATGAGCTCGTATAACGGACTGAAAAATATTCTGTATATTAGGCATAACATTTACTTTCATAAAATAAATATATCAGTTGTCTTTATTCAAATACTGATAAAAAAAATTGTCAAAGTGAACCGATTTTCTACTTTTTCAACATTGTTTTTTAATACATAATAGTAATATTTTCGTAATTTTGGCTCTGTTACTGTCTTTCATAAAGACAGTAACAGAGCCAAAATTATATACTGTATATACTGTTGGAAAAATGCATAAAACAAAATATTTTGGCATATTGTAATGGTTGTATTCGTCCTGAAAGTTAACTCTGACGTCTATTTTCGTAAAACGATATGAAAGAATTGTCTTCGCTTTAAAAAACCATAATTAAAAATTATACTTTTACTCTGTAGCTGTCTAAATCAAGACTAAATCTTTCTAAAACTGTAAATTGTCTTTAAATAATCTGCTCACATAATTACGATATTGCTCTGGGCAAAACGCAAAAACATGAAGTTTTCGTCACGAATCGAATACGCGCTCTTAATATTATAAATGCGTTTTTTGTGACATAAACGGCCGTATCTTTTTTTCACGTGAACATAGAGGGTTGATTTGAGTAAGTATATGGTTTTAATTTCAACTCGATACCTCCACACGTTCCCGTGATAAAGGGTCTTGACAGACAGACGGACAACAAAGTGATCCTATGGGTTCCGATTTTTTCTTTTGAGGTAGGTATGGAACCCTAAAAAAAGAAAAATAAAACCCTTGTGTCCATTCGACTGGTTTCACATCCCTCCATTCTATCTATTCGTGTGAGATTTTAAAGTTCTGCAGCTGCAAAATCTAGTTATCAAAAGTCTAGAAATGTTTTATTTAATTTGGGTATCTAACGGTTTTCATCGCATAAATAGCTGAAAATGTAACTGTCGCGAGGTAAATATTTAAGTACTTACAATACAATCTTCGTTCATAGAGAATCAGTGATTGCTGGCTTGGTTTAGAAATTAAAATTTAATGTAAATGATTTTTAACCGACTTCAAAAAAGGAGGAGGTTCTCAATTAAACTGTATTTTTTTTTTATTGTTACCTCAGAACTTTCGACTAAGTGAACCAATATTGATGATTCTTTTTATTTGAAAGCTGGTGCTTCCTATGTTGTCCCATATGAATTTTATCGAAATTGATCCAGCGCTTTTTGAAAAAATCAACAAAACCTAAAAATTTTACATAGATGACGTTATACTTTTCTCAATCATTAGAGTACTTTCAATCTCTGTTTTCAATGGATTTGGATGAGAAGAGTGCACTAAAAAGCGGAAAATAACAAGCTTTTTTCAAAAAAATGAACTGCCTTCAAAAACTAAAAAGTAAAGTTTGGTTTTTGAAGGCGGTTGTTTTTTTTTTTTTTTTGTAAAAAAGCTTTTTCAGCAAAACAAAATAGAATGAACTATCCAGAAAAAAAATTGGGGAATTCCTCAACTTTAAAATAAGGCAACTTAAATATTTAACAAAATGTATTTTATATCAATCTTGAAACACAATCTTTGGTTGGAGTTAAAACTTATGACTACTTAGTCCAATAGAGATCAAAATTTAATGACTATTCAAAAAGGATTGCTTTCATGACAAACTTACTCTTAATAATACTTGAGCAACACTGATTTCATTGGTATTACGTTTTTTTTTTTTTTTTTTATATTGTTATAGGCTTGCGTTTGACCGCAACTCACCTGATCTTAAGTGATGATGCGGCCTAAGGTGGAGCACGCTTGCCTAGAATAAACCGGTTCACTCGTGCCTTGAAGATACCCAGATAGGTAATAGTAAATTTTATTTACGTAACTGGCTAAACTTAACTAGAAATACAAACAATATTCATAATGGCAGTTACCCTATTACAAAGAGTATTCTCCATGTAAAAATATGACTAAAGAAATGTTCACTTCTCTTAATTCTATAGATCACGGTGCTGCGATGCGGCTGGTGGCAGTTGCTAGAGCAGTCAGGGCCACTGCAGCTTCAACCTCATCTCGATCATGGCGAGACAAAGTATTTATCGGAATCCGTTGGATCTTTACGTCTGGTTTTCTTCGTTTACCGTCACCCCACCACGAGTAGTTGCACTCGCTTGGTTGGAATCGGGCTGCACTCTCTAACCACTTACTGAGTAACATCGGACTTGTAATCGCTTTTGTTTCCTGTGGTCCATTCTCATTTGCTTCTGATTTGTAGAAGTTGTTGTTTAAGTTAACACACTTTTCTTTCATATTTGAAGACGTGTTTGAATCGTCCTGGTTGTATTCAGTGATGGTTTCGGGGCTGCCTGTTAGTTCGTCATCGTTGTCTAAGTTGTCATCTGGGTTGGTTGGGTCGGACTCGCTCCATATGCTATCATCGGAGCAGATACTAAATTGTTCCACGTTGCCATGTGCGCGATCATTGTACGTGCGTATCAGGTGTCCCCATGTTTGTTGATTTCTATCTACATTTACATTCTTCAACTTTCTTCGCCAATTGGCAAACCAGTTACAAATCTGTAAGTAAATAGAAAATTTTACTGAAGTAATTCATTGTTAGATAAATAGGTACTGGCGTACAAGGTAGAGATAGAGAAATCGAGACTTATCATGGGACTTAGTAACTTGTTGGTCCTAATTTACTGATATAAAGACTAGTAGGTAGGCTACTAGTCTTTATTCACCGTGCATTAGGCGTAATTTAATTTAGGTACAAGTACTTAGTAGGTAAAACCTTTTCGATAGGTATCTAGTTTTTCACTTAACGTTAAATGGTGAACCGTCAACAAAGCAGGGACAAAAATAGTGCCTATTTATGTACAAATAGCAATTTCTGGCATCAGTCCAATTAGGTTGCTGTTAGGCACAAACATGATACCTATGTATAAAAATCAGAAAACAATGAACTTTATACTAATATATTATATGACTTACTTGTATGTATGTGAGGCCCGTTTCGCGAGACAAATATTTTTTTTCTTCTCTGTTAGGGTACGGGTTATCTCTTCGTCTCACGAGCCAGTCTTTGAGATAGCGCTTAATTTCTGGTGTGAATAGCCTCTTTTGCGGACGCTGGCCCGCAACTAAGCTTCTTCTGTAAATGCAAAAAAAAAAAATATTAAAAATCACTAATGACATCATAAACATCAGTGTTCGTAAATACTATAACATTTTTGGATAAAGGGTATTCTTCAGTCATTGTACATAATACCTACGTAAGTGACGCACAAAGAAAATTATAAGTACTGAATACTGAAAGTTATGACTCATGCATGTCAATGTTTGTGACCACTAACCGAGTGTATCGTCTGTTTCTGACAGGTCTCGAGGATTTACCGAGCTCTTCTTTCATCATCGTATCAGTCATGATGTCTTCTTTGCCTTCCTCAGCTTTATGGATGAGAGTCATCTGATCTTGTATTACTTGATGTAGGTACACTTAAATGATTGTCCAAATGAGTGTATAGTTGCAGAGCGACACGTAATGTGTGGACAGCACGTGCAAGGGCACCACCGCTTGCGACACGACTCGTGTCTCGCAACACTGCCACTGCGGGGGATGCTCGGTGATCTATTAAAAAAATAAGGACATGATGACATAAATAGATTGTCTTTCAAGAGTTTGGGTTAAATTACGTGAAACAGTTAGATAGGTAGCAGTAGGTATGTTAAAGTAGCTACCTACATTGATGTAACCGAAACATGACGGTCACATTCCTCAGTTCACTTTTAGATGTTATTTATCCGCCGTACCCTCCTGAAGTGCACATGGAATAGTTTACATCGATTTATTTCAATTTGTGAACTCTTCTATAATTGGATGTATTATTTGGATGTTTTAGTATTCAGTAATTACCACAACGAATAAAAAACATGTTAACTATTACGTGTGCTCGAGGGTCAATGTTCTTGTTTTTGAATGGCCGAATAAAAATTAGTGTTAATTGGATAGTTTCCGGATTAAGAACGAACGCACTGATTAATTGAAGTGATTTTTGTACGATACAATTTTATTTTACTTGTAAGTTTTGTCACAATGCGAAAATTCTGGTACGTACCTGTGCGGGAAAGCTCGGTGATTGTGTGAAAATGGCGTCGGATAAGCGCGCGACGGCAGCGCCGCGGAGCGGGCGCATCTCTGCTGCAAATACATGTTATTTCAGGATGTCTCCCGCGATGTCTTCAAAAACATGATTACAATGATCAACATATATTTATACTAGCGGTATGTACATAAATCTTTTCTTTTTCGTAGATCGACAATATTTTATGAAGATATTATTTTGTTAATTTTGGTTTGCAGAGCAACATAGATACAACAAGACTATCCAAAATCTTACAATATATTCATAACCTACGAAAAACGCGTTTTTACAGGCTGTTGATATATTACAGATGATGACATGAATAGTGCATCAGTATCATAAAATGTTTGGCCAGTTGTAGAGTTGTCTGTTATTATTAGGACTGTTTATTGTAGCGGTATATTATCATCATGAATTCACGAACAGTCAACGTTTCTCAGTCGTTTACATCACGAGAATGTCAGAAGGTTCAGCGTTTGGTTCCTGCATTATTAGTAAGTTTAAGTATGTGTTTTTAGAAAAGTGGATTACCAATGGGCTCTAGCGTGTATTTATACTATAATTAGCGACCCGACCGGCTTCGCATGGGCCTATAGCCTGCCTCGACAAATGGACTGCCCAACACAAAAATAATTTTTCAATTCGAACCAGTAGATCCTGAGATTAGCGCGTTCAACCAAACAAACAAACTCTTCGGCTTTATAATATTAGTATAGAAAACTAGCAACCCAGCCCGGCCTAGCATGGGCCTATAGCGTTCCTCGATAAATGGACTATCCAACACAAAAATAATTTTTCAATTCGAACCAGTAGATCCTGAGATTAGCGCGTTCAACCAAACAAACAAACTCTTCGGCTTTATAATATTAGTATAGAAAACTAGCAACCCGGCCCGGCTTCGCATGGGCCTATAGCCTGCCTCGATAAATGGACTATCCAACACAAAAAGAATTTTTCAATTCGAACCAGTAGATCCTGAGATTAGCGCGTTCAACCAAACAAACAAACAAATAAACTCTTCAGCTTTATAATATTAGTATAGATATTTAAGTACTTACTAATACGTAGACCATTACACCTCTTCTATTGTATAACACGCTTCACCTTTATTCAGGAAAAGGGGCCTGCAGCCGCTAGCAGCCATTCCTCATCAGGTACGTACCTACCTAACTGAAAACTCTTCCGGTAGATAACGTATTGACAACTAAAACCAAGTTCAAGGTTCTTGAAATGAGAGATAATTTAGTCACATAACAACGTTCAGATCAGAATCTACTAAGATTCAGAATTTCAGAACAAAGTAAATTTGATTATAGGTACCTAAGTATCTAATGTGAACCATTTGATTGTTTCTGTGCTGTCGGATGAATGTGTTTTCCCATTTGACATTAGTAAGTAGCTACTTTATTGTCCAAAGATCTGTTTGGTATGTGCTACTGTCCAACCTTTGGAAAATCCCAAGTTGTAAACTGAAAAATAGCACCAATAGGCAACAATGTTCAGGTAACAAAATACGTACAAAAAACGGTGTCCAGGAACATGATGCAACTTCTTCATTAAGAATCGTCATAGTGGACAACGACGGTAGGATTCAACAGCGCGAAAGTGGATTTTTTTAAATGGTAGGTGATATCATAGATATTATTATAGCGGTACAATTGAACACATTCAGTAATGTGTTTCGAAATTGTCAAAGTTAACAAGAGCACTGAATGTGCCGGCTGCAACAAGTTCAACTTGGGCAAAATAATTTGATTCGCTGTCTTTGTCTAGTATGTATTAGACCCAATGGTGATGTCCCTTTCGGTCCCAGCGCGCATGGTGTTCCGATTATCGCTCCACAAGTCCACAACTCCGCACAGTTCACACATGCGCTGCGGCGACTGCTCGGAGTGGTCGGCTAAATCGTGTTCTTAGTACACTACGCTGACGTCAGCACCGTATCGGCTATTCCAGTTTCGCAGATCTTAAAAATGGTAACAGAAAGTGATTCAGTCGTATGAGATATTCCGCGGCGGCGAGTCATTCCATGGTCGTGTGATACCGCGCAACAGCGTGGATAGAGCACGTATTTAGTTTGACCCACGTGCGTCGCGTTTACTGGTGTACGCGATTGATTTTATGCGGAATGGGTGAAGAATCTCAGGCCTGCAATGGCAAAGTGGTTTTAAAACGTAAAATAACATTGTTTAATGGAGTTGGCATTATTATTGGGACTATTATTGGTTCCGGAATATTTATATCTCCGACTGGAGTATTCTTATACACTGGGTAAGCAGAGTGTTCAAGTTTCCCGCCTTTTGGACTATGCTTTCAGCCACTTGTTTCGCGTGTACACAATAAATTCCTCAGTTTTTATCGGTTCACACTTATCGCTGAATTCGAGACGCAAGATGTGTATGCTGAATGCACAATATTCAGGTTTTTAAATTAAAGTGTTAAGTTCATAAATTTGTTTTCAAGCCAAATTCTTTCAAATTATGGTACCTACCTAGTTACCTACTAGTTATTTACCGTTCTCAGTGTTGTGTTGTTGACGACTAATTGCAATAATTGCAATTGCTTCCTTGGTTTCCTTGTAGGTATTAGCTGTATCTTATCTACTACATAGTTTTATTAACCTTTGTATACTGCGCTTTATCACTTACCTTCCTATTCGTTTTTAAGATTTTATTGTATAATTTTTATTTAATTATTTAATTCTGCTTCCTACATGATAAGCATCTTTTTAAAGTATAAAATCAATAAATTTAAGGCAATTCAAAATCTATAACCGTAAGTTTATATACGGTTTACAAAAGAGTTGAATTGCTATATTAGCGTAGTGCCAAATAATTGGGTGCATTGATTGTTATGTATTACGTAAGTCGTTACCTGTTTTTTTGATAAAGTCTTGTCCATTTACTTAAACGCATTGGCCAGTATGGTGACACCGGTTGCAAACTTTCATTTATGGCATTGTACACAACACACACGTGGCTGCCTTAAGTAGGTACCTACAGTCAGCATGTCAACGTTTCAAGTTTCAAAGTATGCGTAACATGTTACAGAAAATTCGGGATATTTATGATCAAACGCCTGTTTTTCCCGAAGCGTTAGGCGACTTACCTATCCGTAGAAATTACCGCCACATTTTTATGTGTAAGACTAATATGTGATTGCTACCTACTTAGACATTCTTGTAGGAAATCTCCAAAAACCCCTTGCTCGATTTAAAATCAAATCCAAGATCTCATGCTCAGTAGCAGCGTTTGCGGCCATTTGAACTGTGCAGGCATAATATGTTTAAGTATTTGCCCTAATAACGTATGATAGAGCAGATAATACCGAATTCTGTAACTCTAAACGGGTATCTTAACGATAATAAAACAATTATTATGATTGGTCTTACAAAATAACATTTCTAGACTGTGATGCTATCTGTACCTTTCGTAGGTACTACTCAAGGTGGTAACCAGATGGTTCCAGTAGTGAATGGTCCCCTCACAAATTAGCAACACAGCCAAGGTAGGCGATACATAGCTAACCTAGACTAAAATAACAGAGCCGAGTGTTGACCTGTAATTCAGAACTATCGTACCTCAGGCACATTTCTCTGTTTAAGATTAGCAATTTATTATCCAGTGATGTTGAGTTATGTAATGATTTATGATTTAAGGAATCTATAGTCGAAGAGTTCAAGACTATGCCACTTAATAGGTATCTATTGCTTCGCGATGCGTTTACATACTTAGGTATTTCGTAACATTTAGCTGCTTGATATATTCCGCATTTATTATTAATATTATTGACGCAGATATTTCTACCTCATACTACAATAACATTTAATAATTAAAAACTTCGATAAATAGGTAATTATGAATTGCGTGTTTGGAATAACAAATGGCTGATTTAATTGAGACCCTTTCTTGGGCTTCTGTCATTTGAACCTATTTCAAATGGGTAAAAATCAAGAGCGCTGTTTTCTCACTAATTGACTAGGAAATTAACGTGATCTACAAACGGTATTCGGGTAAATGACCCTTTGGAAATCGTCATACCAGTAACTGTAAGCACCTAAGTACAAGCTGTAGGTACATACCTAATTAGGTATATGATCTTCCAAAAAGGAATTAACGGAAATTCGATACCTACCTTATCGATTTCATACGGTTATTTAATTAGGGGATCAAGATTCTATAGATGTTATTTGTGGCTTTAAAAAAAAACAAAATTGTACCCCTCGGTTCGGCTGGTGATTTTGTTTTAGGTGAACAATGGTCCACTGGAAGTGGCGTTTTAGGTATCAATTTCAACTTATATGTAAAATTATTCTCCGAATTTCGGTCACCGAGGTCAATCCAATCAAGACTAACAAAGGAGGCAGGAAATATTATAGTGGAGCTAGAGTACACAAGTGGAGTGCACCAAAGGGGCACGACTTATATGTACTTATAGGAACTTTAATTACCTTAATTAGTTTTGTAACTCTTCAGACAAGTTATGTATGATTGGACCTCATAAACATTATTGCGGTAAATTAGAAGCACTGCAGTTGCGTCCAGATTTTTCTCACGATAGTTTTTCAAGGTACGATCGATACGCTTGCCATGTTCAATTCCTAACTTGAAAACTGGTAGTCCGTGGCACTAAAACCAATTATTATTATGGAGACTGTTTTGGACAGGCGTAGTGCCATGTGCTCGAACAACTGCTCCATGTTGTTATATGAACATACATTAGGTATAAAATGGGATCTCCTAATACGGGGAATATTAGAAGATATTCTTTAAGTACCATGATGAGCCATGACTCTACCACAGTATAAGTATTAGTACTATCGACTCTACCGACAAAATATGATAGAAATGAGTTTGAAACCTCTTGTGAAATATACTTATCAAACCCAACTTAGGTACTACAAAACTCAATAAAATATCAATATTTTATTGTCGTTTTTAAATAGGAGTCGTCGCCTCAATTTCAACGTTTTTCATTTTCCTAAGAAGTTAAGCATATATCTATATTTTGTTACAGGTCAGTAGGTGCTTCACTAATAATATGGCTTGCGAGTGGCCTGTTGTCCACATTGGGGGCCCTGTGCTACGCGGAGCTGGGGACCTCCATCACCAGATCTGGAGGTGACTACGCCTACATCTACACAGCGTTTGGGCCACTGCCAGCCTTCCTGCGCATGTGGATAGCGCTGCTCATCATCAGACCCACCACACAAGCCATAGTGGCTCTAACCTTCGGCCACTACGTTGTGAAACCTTTCTTCCCAGATTGTGACCCACCAGAACTGGCTGTCAAACTTCTTGCTGCTGTTTGTTTATGTAAGTAAAGTTCTTATAAGTATTTTTATTTCTCTCGAGATTTGCATTATCATGTTCCCTTTTTGTATGAAAGTTGATGAATTATAAAGGAAAATCTAGGGCAACTCATTGATCTCCCAGATCTTAAGGCACGATCTTAATGTCAATCCTAATAAACGTTATAAGAACTGATTTCCCCCTAATGCTCTATAAGTGACACGAGTAAATTAAATAATGGCAAATCAAAATGAAATCGTCAGCGTGAATTGGGTTAAATTGATAATAAACGATGTGGTTTTTTCTGAGAGATTTTAAATTAGCAGCATTTTGTATTGGCCAATGGCGGTTCACTAAATTTAATCTCTAATGAAAGTAAAATACAGTTATTATGGGGACATCTGCAATTTCATTTTAATAAGCTTTACTATAATAACACTTGATAACACAATTATACTTAGGCCATAAATAATGTTACAATTAAAAATAAGAAAGATATTACATTTGAATTTGGAATTTGTCATTTTTATACGATTGTTCATTGAATTTTCTAATTTTGGCGCCAATACATTGTACACTATTTTGCGATATTAAAATGGAGTGGGGTGAGAAAGAGAACCTAGTCGCTGTGATTGCATTACACAAAGTTGGTATGGAGCCAAATGCAATTTTTAAAACTCTCCTTATGCTTGCTATTAGTCAAATTTTTGTGTACCGGGTTATGAATAGGTACAATGAGACCTCCTGTTTGTGACAGAAAAAGATCTGGCCGTCCACGTAGTGTTCGTACGAAAAAGGTGGTCAAAGCAGTAAGGGAAAGAATTCGAAGGAATCCTGTCCGAAAGCAAAAGATTTTATCTCGGGAAATGAAGATAGCACCCAGAACCATGTCGCGTATTTTAAAAGATGACTTAAGACGCACTGGTCATTTTTAACTGATAATTTAAAAAAGAATAGAGTGGTAAAATCGAAACAACTACTGAAGCGGTACGCAAAGGGAGGTCACATAAAAATTTTGTTTACGGATGAGAAAATCTTTACAATTGAGCAACATTTTAAGAAACAAAATGACCGTATTTATGGTCAAAGCTCTAAGGAAGCTTCCCAATTAGTCGACAGAGTGTAACGTGGGCATTATCCGACTTCAGTGATGGTTTGGTGGGGTGTTAGCTATGAAGGAGTGACTGAGCCATAATTTTGTGAAAAAGGTATCAAAACATCGGCACAAGTGTATCAAGATACCATTCTTGAGAAGGTAGTTAAGCCCCTTAACAACACCATGTTCAATAACCAAGTATGGTCCTTCCAACAAGACTCGGCGCCAGGTCATAAAGCTCGGTCCACGCAGTCTTGGTTGGAAGTGAACGTTTCGGACTTCATCAGAGCTGGCTGAAGACTGGCCGTCGTCTAGTCCCGATCTTAATCCGCTGGATTATGATTTATGGTCAGTTTTAGAGAGTACGGCTTGCTCTTAACGCCATGATAATTTGGAGTCCCTAAAACAATCCATACGATTGGCAGTGAAGAATTTTCCCATGGAAAGAGTGCGTGCTTCTATTGATAACTGGCCTCAACGTTTAAAGGACTGTATTGCAGCCAATGGAGACCACTTCGAATAAGCTTTTTATATTTTAAATTGTTTTATATTTATGTATTAAAGTAACACACTGTAAAAGTAATAAAAAATTCTGCGTGACAATATTTATGGCAAGACTAGGTAATTATACCTATTCGCCAAAAGGTAGGTTTATCTATAATTTTTTTATATTTGCGTGCAAGTTTCTACGCGTACAAAATAAAAAGTAGATTAATTATACAAAGTTGTGTAGGTTGTAAAATGTTCTCAAGTGTAAAAAGATTAATTAAAAATAAAATCAGACGTAGTTTAGTAATTACTTGGAAATTCCGTCACATTATTATTTTCCTCTGTAACACTATTGTGACTGGACTGTGGTATTAATTTTGAGGTTTCAATGATAATTCAACATTCCTTTTAGTCGATACTTTTCTTTATCATCCATTTGCATATAATTTTTAACCCCCGACGAAAAAGAGGGGTGTTATAAGTTTGACGTGTCTGTGTGTCTGTGTGTCTGTGTGTCTGTGTGTCTGTCTGTGGCACTGTAGCTCTTTAACGGGTGAACCGATTTGAATGCGGTTTTTTTTATTTGAAAGTAGATTCTCTAGCGATGGTTCTTAGACATGTTTCATCAAAATCGGTTCAGCAGTTTTAAAGTTATCAGCTCTTTTGTTTGCTGCGGTAGGGATCTTAGACGCATACCGGATGTTTACTTTGCTTTCAAACATATTATTATAGGTGACCACACGACCACACAAAACCAAACTAAATTACATTTAAAAAATTTAAAATAAAAATTAAATTAAAAATTTAAAAAAACCCCCAACGCAAAACATAAAAGCGATTAGGGTAAACTACTAGTGATTGGACGTTACGAGTTATTGGACAGTTCAGTGATTATATGTCAATAATAAGGATATTGTTGAACTTCAACGCAATCTATGATGATTTTTCTGTACTTTAATCAATGACAATCCTTAGTGATTCACGATATTTTGGATAGATGGCAGTAATAATTCGAAAATATTTAGTTGCATTTGACATTGGCGCGATACGGTGACATTTGGCAGAAAATTAAGAAATTTGTAAAGTAACCGACGTCGTTCGTAAGTCACAGTGTTGGGAGAACAAATCATTGGTGTTTACCTCATTGAAGATAGGTAAGGTACAGTATTCTTTTTAGTAATTCATAAGTTTTAAACAATTTGGATGTTATGTTTAGGTTATTTGTGCTTGTCCAATGACCACCGTCATTAATCTCTCAAAATTGAGTTATTGGACACGTGTCCAATAACGGAGTTTTTGTTCCTTTATTATTTTAGCAAAATTGTACTCTAAAATTATGCAGTCAAAACATATTGCACCATTTTTTGAGTTTTAGGCAGTTTAGACGATTCTTACTAGTATTTGGACAAGGTGTCCAATGACTTGTAATGAAGTGTCCAATAATTCATTGTTGCAGTTTCGAGTTATTTTATGAAGAAATAAAAATGCCTAAAGGAAAGAAAAGAGATTATGATGTCTCTGTTTTAAATTTAGCATTAAAAGAAATTAATGAAGGTGGCAAAATTCGAGAAATCGCTCGAAAATATGGCATTCCCAAGTCAACGTTACATTTTAAACTGAAAAATCCTACCCATAAAACAACCTTTGGTCCAGCACCTATTTTAACCGTAGAAGAAGAACAATTGTTAGTGTTTTGGATCAAAGAAATGATGCGAAAGGGTTTTCCATTAAACATAGAAGACTTAAAACAAAGTGTCTATAAGTTCTTGACAGAAAACCCCCGTCCTAATAAATTTAAAAATAATTATCCCGCAGACGGATGGGTTAGAGGATTTTTGAAAAGACACCCGGCAATTGTCCAACGTACTAGTGAGGGTGTGACACAATCAAGTGCTTGTGTATCAGAACCGAACATTCGCAAATGGTTTGCCGAGATCCACAGCTATTTATCGGATAACAATTTACTGAACATTTTAAATGATCCGAGAAGGGTGTTTAATGGTGATGAAAGTGGATTCCAGCTTTGTCCTAAAACAGGGAAAGTGTTAGCAGCCAAGGGGACAAAAAATGTTTACCACGTAGAGACAAGTAATGCGAAAGAATCGATCACAGTCATGTTTACGTTCTCCGCTGCTGGATATGCCTGTCCACCTATGGTTGTATACAATTATCAACGTATTCCACAAAAAATTGTGGATGGAGTTCCAAAAGAATGGGGAATCGGTCGAAGCGATAACGGATGGATGACATCGGAATTATTTTTCGAATATATTGCGAATGTATATCATCCCTACCTAATTCAAAAAGGTATTAATTTGCCTGTCATATATTTTTTAGATGGTCACAAAAGTCATCTTACTTACAACGTAAGCAAGCTTTGTAAGGAGTTGGGCATCGAAGTTATTGCATTGTACCCTAATGCCACGCGTATCTTGCAGCCAGCTGATGTAGCTGTTTTTAGGCCTGTAAAAGCAGCCTGGAAAGACGCAACACGTTTGTGGTACCTAGAAAATCAAGGAGAGCCTATTACGAAAGTTAATTTTGCAAAAGTACTAGAAATTGCTCTAGAAAAATCATTAAAACCCGAAACTCTCATTAATGGATTTAAAACTTGTGGATTAGTACCTTTTGATCCAGATGCTATTGATTACACTAAATGCTTGGGTGGTACCACTAATAATCAGGATGAAAATGTCCCACCTAATTTGTCTCGACAAATTGAAACAAACTCTCAAAATGTAATAACACTGTCAAAATTTTCGGAAATAGTTGGACCATCGAAAATGTCAGAATTAAAGTCAATGAACGAACCCAGATTAGACACAGATCAAAACTCCCAAATTTTATACCAACTTTACTCTGTATTTAATGTTAACAATTCTTCTGATTTAGATTCATATCTTATTAACACATCAGACAATAATATACAAAATATTGTTTCTCTAGAACCACATTCAAATACTACTGAACAAATGGACCATGAACCGCCATCGTACGATCCTAGACTAGATGATTTACAGTTTCTTAATGAGGATATTGGTTTTGGTACGACACAACACGTAACTCCAGCAAAACAAGTATTCAAGACTGCACTTAATGCATCACAAGGAAATGAACCACATTCAAATACATTTGAACATATTGACCATGAACTGACATCTTATGAACCTAGAACAGATTAATTACAGTTTACTTCACTTAATGCATCACAAGCAAATGCTAACACAGAGAATGTCGAGAAAAGTCCTGCTTTTAAAGTTATATCAAATAGTCTTTTTGGAAGATTTTTGACACTACCCAAAACCCCAGAAAGGAAAGGTAAAAAAAATACAGTTAAAATGCCATTTGCGTTTACCTCAGCTAAGTATAGAGCGATGTTCCAAGAACAGAAACAAAAGAAGGAAATAGAAATAAAAACAAAGGAAGAAAGAAAGAAAACAAGAGAAGAGAATAAAATAAAAAAGGCAAAGGCGAAAAAAGAAAAAAAATGTGTAAATAAAGAAACACCACAAACCACAAATGCATGTAAAGTGTGCACAATGTCAACAAAGACGACTAATCGAGTAGTATGTGACATGTGTTCGTCAATATTTCATATTAGATGTGTGCCAGCAAAGCATCAAAAACACGTACCAGAGGATATTGCAATAGACATGTTTGTATGTCATCATTGCTACAAAGAAGATGATAATGACACAATTGAAGATATAAGTTCCGAAAAGGACAGTGAAGATGATTTAACAAATTTGATGCAGAATACTAACGATACAGAAGACTCAGAAGTTGGGATTTTATATGATATGGTCATGCAACAGAAAAAGGATAATAAATTGTGAAGTAGAGGATAAAGTAATTTTGAAATATGAATGTCCTATCAAGAATTATTTTTATGTTCTTTTGTTGTTTGTAAGAGTAACTTTCTTTAGATTTTTAGTTTACATTGAAAGATCTCCACATTAAGACTGATTCGAAGTTGTACCAAAATAATAACTAGGTAATTAAGTGTAAGTGTTAAAAGATGTTTATGTTTTTATAAAAGTAAATAAGTTTTGTTTATGTTTTACTTATAAAATAATTCCTATTAAGACTAAACTGTGTTGTGCCAAGTTAAAGTAAGTAATTTTGTTACTCAAAGATAATAGTGATAGTATATCTGAGATATTTTTAATAATGTTGCAATAAATATGATTGAAAATTACTCATTTAGCCTTTTACTAACATAGCTCAAGCATTGGCGGCTATTTAAACATGTTTTTTATTCTTAAAGCAGTGTCAGAATATCTGTCCATTGACTAGTATTGTGTGTCCAATATTAGAATTTCTGTCCAATAACTGTACGTTTTAGTATCTTTTTCATTTTATTTTTTATTTCCTATATATCATTAAACTACATTTTACACAAAGGTAACTATGATAGAATAAAACATCTACTAATAAAATTTTAGTACCTAACAAGTTTAGCTTCAAAAACAAACCCACAAAATAATTATTACTATTTAAAGTCACTTAAGTGTCCAATCACTAGTAGTTTACGGGTAAACTACTAGTGATTGGACGTTACGAGTTATTGGACAGTTCAGTGATTATATGTCAATAATAAGGATATTGTTGAACTTCAACGCAATCTATGATGATTTTTCTGTACTTTAATCAATGACAATCCTTAGTGATTCACGATATTTTGGATAGATGGCAGTAATAATTCGAAAATATTTAGTTGCATTTGACATTGGCGCGATACGGTGACATTTGGCAGAAAATTAAGAAATTTGTAAAGTAACCGACGTCGTTCGTAAGTCACAGTGTTGGGAGAACAAATCATTGGTGTTTACCTCATTGAAGATAGGTAAGGTACAGTATTCTTTTTAGTAATTCATAAGTTTTAAACAATTTGGATGTTATGTTTAGGTTATTTGTGCTTGTCCAATGACCACCGTCATTAATCTCTCAAAATTGAGTTATTGGACACGTGTCCAATAACGGAGTTTTTGTTCCTTTATTATTTTAGCAAAATTGTACTCTAAAATTATGCAGTCAAAACATATTGCACCATTTTTTGAGTTTTAGGCAGTTTAGACGATTCTTACTAGTATTTGGACAAGGTGTCCAATGACTTGTAATGAAGTGTCCAATAATTCATTGTTGCAGTTTCGAGTTATTTTATGAAGAAATAAAAATGCCTAAAGGAAAGAAAAGAGATTATGATGTCTCTGTTTTAAATTTAGCATTAAAAGAAATTAATGAAGGTGGCAAAATTCGAGAAATCGCTCGAAAATATGGCATTCCCAAGTCAACGTTACATTTTAAACTGAAAAATCCTACCCATAAAACAACCTTTGGTCCAGCACCTATTTTAACCGTAGAAGAAGAACAATTGTTAGTGTTTTGGATCAAAGAAATGATGCGAAAGGGTTTTCCATTAAACATAGAAGACTTAAAACAAAGTGTCTATAAGTTCTTGACAGAAAACCCCCGTCCTAATAAATTTAAAAATAATTATCCCGCAGACGGATGGGTTAGAGGATTTTTGAAAAGACACCCGGCAATTGTCCAACGTACTAGTGAGGGTGTGACACAATCAAGTGCTTGTGTATCAGAACCGAACATTCGCAAATGGTTTGCCGAGATCCACAGCTATTTATCGGATAACAATTTACTGAACATTTTAAATGATCCGAGAAGGGTGTTTAATGGTGATGAAAGTGGATTCCAGCTTTGTCCTAAAACAGGGAAAGTGTTAGCAGCCAAGGGGACAAAAAATGTTTACCACGTAGAGACAAGTAATGCGAAAGAATCGATCACAGTCATGTTTACGTTCTCCGCTGCTGGATATGCCTGTCCACCTATGGTTGTATACAATTATCAACGTATTCCACAAAAAATTGTGGATGGAGTTCCAAAAGAATGGGGAATCGGTCGAAGCGATAACGGATGGATGACATCGGAATTATTTTTCGAATATATTGCGAATGTATATCATCCCTACCTAATTCAAAAAGGTATTAATTTGCCTGTCATATATTTTTTAGATGGTCACAAAAGTCATCTTACTTACAACGTAAGCAAGCTTTGTAAGGAGTTGGGCATCGAAGTTATTGCATTGTACCCTAATGCCACGCGTATCTTGCAGCCAGCTGATGTAGCTGTTTTTAGGCCTGTAAAAGCAGCCTGGAAAGACGCAACACGTTTGTGGTACCTAGAAAATCAAGGAGAGCCTATTACGAAAGTTAATTTTGCAAAAGTACTAGAAATTGCTCTAGAAAAATCATTAAAACCCGAAACTCTCATTAATGGATTTAAAACTTGTGGATTAGTACCTTTTGATCCAGATGCTATTGATTACACTAAATGCTTGGGTGGTACCACTAATAATCAGGATGAAAATGTCCCACCTAATTTGTCTCGACAAATTGAAACAAACTCTCAAAATGTAATAACACTGTCAAAATTTTCGGAAATAGTTGGACCATCGAAAATGTCAGAATTAAAGTCAATGAACGAACCCAGATTAGACACAGATCAAAACTCCCAAATTTTATACCAACTTTACTCTGTATTTAATGTTAACAATTCTTCTGATTTAGATTCATATCTTATTAACACATCAGACAATAATATACAAAATATTGTTTCTCTAGAACCACATTCAAATACTACTGAACAAATGGACCATGAACCGCCATCGTACGATCCTAGACTAGATGATTTACAGTTTCTTAATGAGGATATTGGTTTTGGTACGACACAACACGTAACTCCAGCAAAACAAGTATTCAAGACTGCACTTAATGCATCACAAGGAAATGAACCACATTCAAATACATTTGAACATATTGACCATGAACTGACATCTTATGAACCTAGAACAGATTAATTACAGTTTACTTCACTTAATGCATCACAAGCAAATGCTAACACAGAGAATGTCGAGAAAAGTCCTGCTTTTAAAGTTATATCAAATAGTCTTTTTGGAAGATTTTTGACACTACCCAAAACCCCAGAAAGGAAAGGTAAAAAAAATACAGTTAAAATGCCATTTGCGTTTACCTCAGCTAAGTATAGAGCGATGTTCCAAGAACAGAAACAAAAGAAGGAAATAGAAATAAAAACAAAGGAAGAAAGAAAGAAAACAAGAGAAGAGAATAAAATAAAAAAGGCAAAGGCGAAAAAAGAAAAAAAATGTGTAAATAAAGAAACACCACAAACCACAAATGCATGTAAAGTGTGCACAATGTCAACAAAGACGACTAATCGAGTAGTATGTGACATGTGTTCGTCAATATTTCATATTAGATGTGTGCCAGCAAAGCATCAAAAACACGTACCAGAGGATATTGCAATAGACATGTTTGTATGTCATCATTGCTACAAAGAAGATGATAATGACACAATTGAAGATATAAGTTCCGAAAAGGACAGTGAAGATGATTTAACAAATTTGATGCAGAATACTAACGATACAGAAGACTCAGAAGTTGGGATTTTATATGATATGGTCATGCAACAGAAAAAGGATAATAAATTGTGAAGTAGAGGATAAAGTAATTTTGAAATATGAATGTCCTATCAAGAATTATTTTTATGTTCTTTTGTTGTTTGTAAGAGTAACTTTCTTTAGATTTTTAGTTTACATTGAAAGATCTCCACATTAAGACTGATTCGAAGTTGTACCAAAATAATAACTAGGTAATTAAGTGTAAGTGTTAAAAGATGTTTATGTTTTTATAAAAGTAAATAAGTTTTGTTTATGTTTTACTTATAAAATAATTCCTATTAAGACTAAACTGTGTTGTGCCAAGTTAAAGTAAGTAATTTTGTTACTCAAAGATAATAGTGATAGTATATCTGAGATATTTTTAATAATGTTGCAATAAATATGATTGAAAATTACTCATTTAGCCTTTTACTAACATAGCTCAAGCATTGGCGGCTATTTAAACATGTTTTTTATTCTTAAAGCAGTGTCAGAATATCTGTCCATTGACTAGTATTGTGTGTCCAATATTAGAATTTCTGTCCAATAACTGTACGTTTTAGTATCTTTTTCATTTTATTTTTTATTTCCTATATATCATTAAACTACATTTTACACAAAGGTAACTATGATAGAATAAAACATCTACTAATAAAATTTTAGTACCTAACAAGTTTAGCTTCAAAAACAAACCCACAAAATAATTATTACTATTTAAAGTCACTTAAGTGTCCAATCACTAGTAGTTTACCCTATGTAAAAAGTAAAAAATAATACTTTTGTTGAGCCATCAAATGTTTGTTCGTTGAAATGGCGCTATAATGTCGCGGCGGGGTACCGCTAAGTTTAAAGCAATAACTAAATATCTAAAATAGCGAACTGATGGTAACTAGATTTGCAACAAGATTAACAACTAGATTAGCAACAAAAATTTGATAATATCGAAGCAAATTGGTCGGAAATGCTGGTAAATTAATAGACAGTGAATGAAATTGAGGGACTGACTTACTTAAGCGGTACCCCGCCGCGACATTATAGCGCCATTTCAACGAACAAACATTTGATGGCTCAACAAAAGTATTATTTTTTACTTTTTACATAATCGCTTTTATGTTTTGCGTTGGGGGTTTTTTTAAATTTTTAATTTAATTTTTATAAGAGCGTGTATTCGATTCGTGACGAAAAATTCATGTTTTTGCGTTTTGCCCAGAGCAATATCGTAATGACGTGAGCAGATTATTTAAAGACAATTACAGTTTTAAGAAAGATTAAGTCTTGATTTAGACAGCTACAGAGTAAAAGTACAGTTTTTAATTATGGTTTTTTAAGCGAAGACAATCCTTTCATAGCGTTTTACGAAAATAGACGTCAGAGTTAACTTTCGGGACGAACATTAAGCCAAAATTTTATGTTTTATGCGTTTTTTCGACAGGATATACAGTCTTAAAGTCAGACACAGAGCCAAAATTACGAAAAATATTACTATTATGTATCAAAAAACCATGTTGAAAAAGTACAAAATTGGTTCACTTTGTCAATTTTTTTTCACCAGTATTTGAATAAAAACATAACTGATATATTTATTTTATGAAAATATAGGTTATGATTAATATACAAAATATTTTTTAGTCCGTTATACGAACTCATTTATTTTAGACAATTATTTTAAGAAGCCCTGTAAAACATCGCGCGCTTTCGTTTGCCGATCAATTTCAATGATTCGTGCTTATTTCGTGCGTAAATCATTTTCTGATGCACACAAACCGACTATTGTGTTGTACTAGTGTGTGTCAATGCTGCTACGCCATTCTAGCAATCATTTAGATTTTGAGTTGCGCTAAATCGAATACGCGCCCTTAAGACCTAATATGACTTTAGCATACTTTTGTTTCTCCTAATTATATTTTTGCATAATTTTCTAGAGCATACATTTATGTACGCAGATAGTCAAACATATTTTTATAGGCATAACAATTAACTCACAAACATGCAAACATGCAAATATGCAAACATGTAAACAAGCATTCACCATGCATGCAGCATGCAAGCAAGCATGCAACATGCAGCAGGCATGGTTTCTGTCACGTCTCAGCGCGGCGGTCGCAGATGTGTTTTCCGCTCACCACCGCAGCTTCGGTTTGCCTAACCTTATCTCAACCACGGCGGTGAGCGTTAAAACCACCTGCTCGTCAGCTTGCAGGCCGCCTAGCCCATTCGCACCTAAGCCCGCTAATAGCCGGCATAATTATGCCTACATGCACTTGATGCCAAAAAAAGTGGCAAGGTAGGTATTCTGCTGGCAAAACAAAATATACCAAAATTGTTATCCCAAAGTACCTATATTAGGATAAAGAACATTACCTATGCGAAAAGAAGTGATCCCGTAACACTATACGATCATTTAGATTTCAATCCATTGAACTGTGTGCGGCTAAACAGACAAAGGCAGAATCTAAATAAAAGCTATAGTCGTCACCAAAATTACAGAAAAAAAATCTAGATTTCTAAATATAGATAGATGTGTTAAATACAAGGTCTTTGTAGGCCTAGAATGAGCGCACTAACGTGAAAGTATTTCGACTTAGGCTAGTAAGTACTGCGACTATTCTATAGCATTTTGGTTTATTTTTATACGGTAAGCACTATAAATATCACCCATTCACATGAATCGCCTATAAAGTTAATACATATTATGTGAGAAACGGGTTTTTCCCATTTAAAAATCGATTTAATTAACATTACGCTTAGGTACTCCGTGACCGCCCGTTGATACCGCGCGCGTTGATTGACAAGTAAATTCTTTGCATACTAAAGAACGAGTACAATAATCAATAAGTATCTACTCTTTTATAGTGGTTCCCTAGCAACTTTGTGGACTTTGTTGATTGTTGATACAGCGTTGCGAACGCTTTCGATCTTTGTTAACGACTCGGGTGACAGCAGTGTTTGGACAAACAAATTATCGACTTCCTATAGTAAATGTAAATCGACCTGTACTTTTTACTTTATCTAGATGAAGGTACAGTTGTAGTTCTAGTTCATTCAAGCCATCGCCATCATCGTGTTTATTACTTGTAAGGAATCTGTGGTATTCACGTAAGGCTAATACGTCTTACTCACCATCCTTCTTGCTGTACGTCCCGTCAAGGTCATACTTCAAAAGTACCGTGAAAAAAAACAATAATTATAATTGTTTTTTTTTACGGTACTTTTGATGTGTGACCTTGGAGGGACGTACTGCAAGAAGGATGGTGAGTAAGGCGTTTAAGGATACATCGATGGTGTTATATGAGATGCCTGTATCTACATATAGTCACATTCTAAGTACATAATCCACCTTGCATTTAAAATCAGGACTCTTACGCTATGACTGGAATTCAAAGTTAAAGTTTCAAAACATTGATTTAAATTACAATGCCAAATCCTGCCCCACCCATGTACAGAAAATGTGAATAAAATAATTGTTATGATTAAAGAATCTTATCGTAACAAATTGCTTTTCTTTAGAATTTGCCTGCGTTCTTGGCTTGTTTCCACGAGACATGCTCGAGTGTGGACTGTGGAGTTCTTTAGCAAAATGCTTCCTTTGTAACTGTTTTTTTTAGAACCCTACTTGATAATGTAGACTATAAGGAAATGTAAAGAACTATTTTTGTTGGCAAATAAACAACATTATTATTACTTGCGGATTACAAATCAATCCTAAAAGGAATTCATATATTATAGTTTTTGATTTAAACAGAAACGGCAAGTTTTGCAGTCATTAAGACTAATATTTAGTTTTATCAGCAATGAATAAGCAAGATGAATAAGATGCTACATAATTATTGCAAGCTTGTACATGACTTTTATTGAGTGGGGCAAAGTTCTATAGAGTTTCTGGCATTGTCCTTTTATTAGATTGACTTTTAGACTGCTAAACTTGGGATTCAGTATAACAACGCGTATTTTATTGTTTACTACAGTGCGTATTCGAGTATGAGAATGTAATTACAATGTTGTCTATTACATGCCGCAATCCTCAAATCCTGATAACAACACTTAAGTAGGTAGGTACCTAACTAGCTAGCAATGCGATTTATTACGAACTTACGATACGAGAGAATGTGTGACAACACATTCTTTCCGGGACAATAAAATTAACAGAGCTATTTATTTCGAAGCATTATTTCTTAGAATCACTTCAAAAATACTATTTAACATGTTTGGCCAAAATTTTGGCCTTTATTGATTCTTGAGGATATGTTGAGAGTGTAATTGCGTGCCAAAAAAGTAAAATGGTAGATATAAGTCTTTTAACCCTGTAATTTGGAATGACTACAACTTGACTAGGCGCAAGAAATATGAAAAAGCTTTTTACAAAAAAGACAACCGCCTTCAAAAAGTGAAAAATAACTTTAGCACAGAACACACATTGACTTTAGTTTCGAAATTCAGTGGCTTTGTTCTGTTTGTTGTTTTGTATTGCCACCGACTTTCGAAACTAAAGTCAATGTGTGTTCTGTGCTAAAGTTATTTTTCACTTTTTGAAGGCGGTTGTCTTTTTTGTAAAAAGCTTTTTACTTTCCGCTTTTTAGTACCTCCTTTTCATTCAAATCTATTAAGAAGAGATTGAAAGTTAACTACTACAAAGATTGATGAAACTAAAACGTCGTCTATGTAAAATTTTTGGGTATTTGTTGATTTTTCAAAAAGTGCTGAATCAATTTCGATAAAATTTATATGGGACCACCCCTGAAGCATACCCTATCTATAAAAAAAAGAATTTTCAAAATCGGTTTACGTTTGCCTGAGAAATCGCGTAACAAATCGCGCACATACTTAATGCAAATTTAAGACTTATACGGTTTTCTCATGGATGCCATGGTCAAAACTGGACCAAATTAAAATGGGACCCCACGGGAAGCACTAGCTTCCAAATAAAAAATGAATCATCAAAATCGGTTCACCCAGTCCCGAGAAATCAGGTAACAAACATAAAAAAAAAAAAAAAAATTAAAAAAAAAAAAAAATACAGACGAATTGATAACCTCCTCTTTTTTTGAAGTCGGTTGAAAATAAACACAATGGTCATTGGTGTACCTAATGTAAAGGCCGAGGCAGAACAATTTCGCACTTTCGCAGTCTTAATGAATTGGCATTACTAAACTTCATCTCACGTCAAGCTAAGTAGTTGTCATCGGAATAGTGTTTAGGTAACAAACAACGGCACACTGTTCCCCTATCAGATGAGCACCAGATCATTCACCAACCAACAGTAATTGTGCGGCAGCAGTAGGAATCCCTCTTTTTATTTATAGACTTGACCCTACCCAGGAATATTATCTGAGATGGCAGGATTGGTAAGTATTGCAAAACTGTTTAGATAATATCTCTACTAAGTACTAAAGTTTGTTGGACGTTGGTCTTGTAATCTGCCAGATGTTAAGTGTAACATATAACATTAGTAGGTATCTAGCTAATGGGTTACGAACTGCTATAGTTTAAAAAGGGAATAAATATAATGACATGAGGATGGGCGGGCAGCAGCGTAACACCATAACACTTACTGGCCCTACTGCGCCCCTCCAGCCACCTTGGGGGAGACCTATAGCTAGCAGTGGGCGTTTAAAGGTTGACATGATGATGATGATGATGATGATGATGATGATGATGATGATGATGATGATGATGATGATGATGATGATGATGAAATATAATGACGACCAAGAAATACTAAAACATACTAAACACCAAATGTAGTAAATGATCACCAAATCTTAGAGTGCAAATAAATACCTAAATAAACCACTATGATTGCCATAAAATGTACAAAAGCGAGCGAAGCAAGCTCGGGACTCAGCTATTTTTGGCAATAAGTATAAAGTGATTTTTTGCCGTTACATTTTCCTACATCTGGTGGTTCGTTAAACATTTAGCCGTATACTATCATCACTTATGTTCTATGTTAGGGGGGTTTGGTTTACGCACTTAGTCTTTGCATATGGAAGGACCATTGTACGTGTTGAATAACCTAAAAGAAAGGGCACCTACGTGTCTATAGATAGATTTAGATAGGTACGTGTATTTATAACCGGTAAAACGAGAAGTTGTCTTTAAAATTATAGTACAGGTACACTCATCCGAAACCAAGATTATACTCATAGCCAGAAGCTTGCCTAGCAACATCTCTCTACTAACGTACTGTAAGTCATTTACTAACGAAACTAATTGCTTACCCTATCACCCCTTTTTTTCATGCTAATCACCATAGCGATGTAGCATGATAAAATACATGTATATGTATTTTACACGTACCTAAGTAATGAAATCCAGTCAATGCAAACGATTCTGATAATTTACAAGTTCCTACCAACTAAGATCATGAATTTTATCACTTTATTTATAATGTAGTGTGCACTGTAACTCACTTAGGTAAGTAGTAGTGGCGTTTACCATTTTTCCTCAATTCATGTGGTCAACTAAGTTTATGTGGAAATATTACTATACTACTATTGGAATTGTTAGCATAGTCTGCATAGTCATCATTTTAGCAGTGTTTACCTAACTAAGTACTTTGCAGGTACAGGGATTACCCTTTTAATTGTGCGTAAGTAGTATGTCTACCTTTAACTTGTTTTTGCTTTAATTTATTATTGGAACTTCCTTAACTTGTTCCTTTATATCGAATTCATTAATCTTAGAGAGTTTTATAACAAGGAAAATTCAAATACTACCTATAGAGAATTTCCTTTCCACTTTTTAGAAATATAAACTTGTCATCCATCAATTTAATTTGGAGCAAAGAAAGATAAATGAAAATCTATAGGAATAGGAAGTCCTTAATTCTTTGATAGCATTGCGTCGTGGGACGGAACTGACGACGGAAACTCCACTCAACCCAATTGCTGTTAATAGATCAACGGCTCTGTAAATTAAGCTCCATCTTGCCAGCCAATGTTTATGAAAAGGTAGTTTACCTATTGCCTGTGTATTTAAGTATAATTTCATGTAAAGTGTGCAAGTGTGCTGGTTGTATACATATAAGTAGAATAATATGATGGTATTCAAAAATGGTCCGAGTGTGAGTTGACGTATGGCATACAAACAGCAGTACCTACCTACGTATCGTTATTTGTCCGATGGTTAGCCGAACGTTTTTTTTAATGTTGCCTATATTGAACTTCAAATGGTTTTGGCAAGATAATACGATTAAAATCTAAATGTTATCACCACCATGTTAACAAGCGTTGTGCGTGCCATACGTAATTTAGACGTAGGGTAAATACGCTAAACGTCGGCCCCCTTACCGATTTTCTAACTTTGGATCGCTCTGGCTCCGTCAGTTTGCAACGAAGGATACCTTGTGATGCGGTTTTAGATAGGTTGATGAATCTATTTTATGTTTTTAGGCATAGGATTGTCTTTTCTACTAAAAGCAAAAAGTATTAAGGTTTAAATGTATCGAAAACGAAAAAACCTTAAAGTCGGCCGTTTACGGCCCATTGTCGGTCGCGTTTTCCCCAAATGTCGGCCAGAGGGGGTTTTCAAATATGATAATGAAAAATGTATTAATAATATGATTTATTCCATTTCTTATTGCCTCAAGAGCTTATTTTATTTTAGTGTGATTGTAACTGCATAATTTTCCTTCTTTCCGTAAAGACCCTGCATGTCCCTGTTCTGTCATTGTAGTACTTTAAATTAAAAGTATTAAGTAAAAACGAGCTTACTATTTAAAGTCAGCTTTTTGTCCCAAGCAGGTTAATAAAAATCATTTAAAGATTTTTGAAGCTAGTAAACATGGGTTTAATAGGTAGCAAGTTCCAAAAAGCAATTTATTTGTATCTCAAACCATTTTTTTTTTTTTTTCTTTATCTATTGATAGGCATACGTTTGACCACTATCTCACCTGATGGGAAGCGATGATGCGGTCTAAGATGGAGCACGCTTGCCTAGAAGTAACCTATTCACTCTTGCCTTAAAAACTCCCAGGTTGTAGCTATCAGGAAACACAGACTCAGGCAGGGAATTCCACTCCTTAGCAGTACGCACAATGAATGTATTCCCAAAACGTTTCGTGCGTGTGGGTGGGATGTCCACCGTGTGCCGGTGGCGCATCGCCGTACGTCTTGTGGTCCGATGATGGAACGGGCTCGGCGGAATTAAATTATGCAATTCCGTCGCACACTCCCCAAAATGCAACCGATAGAAAACCGACAGGCCAGCAACTCGGCGTCGATGCTCAAGACTTTGGAGCTTTGACTCGACGAGCCTATCATTGCCAATGATCCTCTTGGCTCGTTTCTCAATTGACTCTAGGGCATCAAGCTGGTATCTGGCAGATCCGTCCCAAAGATGAGAGCAGTACTCCATACACGATCGAACTTGCGCTTGATAAAGTTTAAGCAGCTGTTCCGGCGTGAAGTACCGTCTCACCTTTGCTAGGATCCCCAGCTTTTTGGCAGCCACTTGAGCCTTTGCCTCTATGAAAGGGCCAAAAAGGTATTATTATTTAGCTATCATAAACATGTTTTCAATATTATAATACTATGTAATTAATTTAACTCAATTTTATAATTAATATCAACTCTACACCAAAACTTAACCTTTTCATAAGTTTATTTATAAATTATAACAATACATATTATATTTTGAGAAAATAAGTTTGATAAATATATTAAAAATGACTACCCGCACAATCAGTGGAAAAATACAAAAGTAATCAGCCTGTATAGTGGCGCTCGAATTCGAGGCTGGCCGACATTACGATCTTTAATATTTCTAAAGTCGGCCTCTGTTTTGTGAACCTTATTTCTCGAGATTCAATTAATATCACCCCGGCCGGTATTTGGCGATTAGACGTAAAATAGGTTTATTTACCAGATAAGCTTTGCAAATTCTCCTATTATGCCAAAGGAATTGATAGTATTGCAGTTTATAAAACAGACTACATTTACTTTAAGTCGGCCCCGGCCGAGAATCCGGTTTTAAACCGAAACTGGTATTCTAATGGCGGCCCCCTATTTTTCCCTTAAACCAATACGCAAAACATTAAAAAAACCATCTCAAAATATACTAAAACTAACTTATTATTGATAACAAAGCTTAAAACAATAAATAAGAATGTCTTATCGTTGTAATACCAATCCCCGAAGCGTGGGTATTCACAGCAAGAAAGCTACTTTTACTACGAATTTGACACTTCAACGTCGGCATCGCTACAGACGCTCAGTGTGCAAAGAACGAGTGACGAAATCGAATAGTAACGGTTCGTACGTATAGAATATGAACTAAGGATGCAATTCAAATGGCAAAATTGTCACTTAATTACCTTGTAAATGAATGCAAGTTAAAAATGTGCAGACGGCCGACTACCAGATTGGGGGGTGGCCGACGTTTGGCGTGTTTATCCTACCTACTTATAATATTTTTTGATGAATGAGATTCGTTTTAACGTGTACTGACTACTGAGTAAGGGAGATGTGAGATAAGTTGTGTGTGGCCTGTGGCGTCCAAGTGGCGTCATGTTTAGGGTTGCCATATTTGGCAAGTCTCGTGTCGGGACGCAAAAAGAAAAATATATACAGGATGTTTGGCAGATCGATGCAAAGCCGTAATGCAGAGCTAGTATAGACTATTTATAACCATTTGAACCGAACTCGTCTTTGACGAAGTGTGATAATTTTTTTTTCTAGCAAAATTTAACCCAAAATATTGCAGTTAGTTGCAAATGATGGTCAGTTTGAAAGACATTTATTTTTTGCAGAAATAGGAATTCAATTTCACTAATCGGGCTTTAAAAAAAACAGAAATTATTTTAGATGGTGTCTCTTCAGCGTTAATATTGTTCGGTCGAGTAGAATTTGGCGCGCGTGTTTGAATTGCCGTGACCGCGCGAAAAAACGGGACGTAATGGTGCTTTGTCGGGACGTCGGGACCTAGGCCCCAATGACGGTGACAGTCCCGATATATCGGGACGAATGGCAACCCTACTCGTGTCGGGACGCAAAAAGAAAAATATATACAGGCTGTTTGATAGATCGATGGAAAGCCGTAAAGCGGAGCTAGTATAGACTATTTATAACCATTTGAACCGAACTTGTCTCAGACGAATGTGTGAAATTTTTTTTTCTAGCAAAATTTTAATGATTTTTGATGACAAGACCCAAAATATTGCAGTTAAGTAGTTTCAAATGATGGCCAGTTTGAATAATACATCCATTAAATCCACGCTTTCTAAATTTTTGTGAAACAAATTCACATTTGATTGCAGGAATAGGAAATAAACCCTGATCGGGCTTATAAAAAATATTTTAGGTGGTCTCTCTTCAGCGTTAAAATAGATCGGCCGAGTAGAATTTGGCGCGCGTATTTAAATGGCTGTGACCGCGCGAAAAATCGGGACGTAATAGTGCTTTGTCGGGACGTCGGGACCTAGGCCCCATTGACGGTGACAGTCCCGATATATCGGGACGAATGGCAACCCTAGTCATGTTACTACTTAAAATTTGTTTAATTTTATATTGTTAGTTTGTATGTATGTTGTAAATAAAGGCCCAAGGTTATTAATATGTGTATCAAAAAGTGTATTTTAGTTACTAAATTATAACAATTCTATTTGACTTAAAAATGTTTCGAGTCCCTACACATTTAAATGAAGTAAACAAAGACTCAGAAAAAAAAGTAAAAATAGTTTAAAAAATTAAGGAATTACTTATCTAATGCTCGTATAGAACTCACATAAAATGCTGGCACTTCACATGGCGTATTTGTACAAATATTCGCCTTACTTGGATAATACAAAGTGTACCCTAGGGTTATTGAAATAAAGTCTATTTTGTATTTTCCAAGTAAGGTGAATATTTGCACAAATACGCCATGTGAAGTGGTAGCATAACAGATAAATAATTTGTAAACATTTTAGTGCACATCTTTTGCTACAGACTTTTGGCTACTCCTGCAGGACGTTGATCAAACGAGATTGTCATTATAGTTTATATAGACCTAAAAATATGTAAAACGTAGGTCTCTACCTATCTAAATATACAATTAAATTCATTAGTTATTTTACGTTGCGTAGGTAACCACAACACCTTGGTTTGAAGTTTAACTCGTTGGGGCTTAACTTTGAAATCAAAAGGGTAGACCTTGAATTTATATTTTTTTTTAGTTCTTGACAGTATCGGTGTGATCCTTCACTGGATTAAAACCGGCTCGAAATAGTCTCTTTGTTTTCGAAGAAGATTCTGTTCAACTTGATAATGAGCAGACATCATTATTTTCCATGCGAAAAAATTACGTGTTGTCATTATTAACCCAATTTACCACAAAATTACACGCAAATAATACGAACTTCTAATATAAACAACATTTCACCTGCCACACAGCTGACACAGCAAGTACTTATGTTACTTTACTACAAAGTTTACGTTTACAAACGCTTGGACACCGTTTCGATTTCGACACGTGAAATTCTAACTTACATTCGCAATAAATGTTCTCTGAAACGCTACTATGTACGTCACATTTAAATACCGAACTATTTTAGTATAGTTAAAAATCTTACACTCGCTGTTTCGGTTTACAGTACTTCCCGCCAGGGGCGCCTTTAATGTTTTCATACATTTCTTACTCGATACAGAAACGTAGTGCAAGTTTTTTCATATAGAAAACGCTACTACTACGTTTCTGTATCAACTCAACTTTTAGTCACACAAAAAAGTTGAGTTTGAGGTGTTGAACTAACCAAACATAATATGTCTTATACCTAAGTATATCTTGTCTCAATCTTGGCCCACCCTGTAGTCGCGATAGTAATGTATGTATAAGCAACCTAGTTTCAAGAACGCGTTTAACTCAAGCTCGATCTAATTACATGTTCAGGTTCCGGTTACTGTAACTTGAGCCTTGAAATTATGACTGATAAAGATTGTGTTCTGTATACACCACATACCTATTTATACCCTTTAAATATCGAAATCTTGTGTTAATTGTTAAGTATATAGGTACCTACTACAAAATTATACTACGACTTTCCTAAATACAAACATCGAACACCAGTTTGACCGCTCAGGGGTAGAGTTCCCAAAAATGCTCTGTTAGTTTTGGTTCTATATATTTCTCTCGATTAGTCGATTCCGAGCAGTTATCTACATAAATATCATTAATATTTTATATTGCTTAATTTTAATCGATTTCGATCGATATTTTGAGGTTTGATTGTTTTTGAATACAGATTGATCTTCATCGTGGGATCGCAGTCACGACCTTGTTGCTTGGACTGACGTAAAGATCCACTCCTTATGAGGTTAATTGTTTTGCAAATTAGCTTTCGTGTATCCCCTTTCAAGAAGTGTAGGTATCGTATTACCAATCAGACTGTATACGATCAGTTGTCTGCAAGCGTGTGATATGTAACCTACCTATTTAAATGAGCCCAATACCGCGCTGAAAGTGGATCACTTAGAACAATTGTTTTGCTACGAATATAAGGCGCATGTGGTTCCTATCTTGCTCTGTCGTTACACCATGATTAATATCTAATAGTCATAAATGTTTCAAATAATCCTAGATAATGCAAAACTTTTACTTTGTGCGCTTCATCCTGGTGTTTCTAGACGCCCCACGAAGGCGCCACAATATGTATAAATTTTAATTTCCGCATTCGCCTAAACTGAATTTGCATAATGCGAATTATGAAGTTTTTTACATTGATAAATCCACTGTTATCTTTCATTTATGTGTTTAACATAGTGCACACTCCGAACCTGTATTTCCTAAAGATGATTAGGATAAGGATACGAAAAAAACCTTTTGCATCAACAGGGCGACATTTGAATATTTAATATTCTACCATAAAAAAAGTTAATAAATAGGTATAAAGAAACGTGTTGGAAAAGTAAAGTTAAAATACCCTTGAACATTATTTGACTGGATGTAGATCTTTTTGACTTGTAATATCTTGTAACTCGTTCTAGCCAGATATGTACCTACCTACAACAAGAAAAGCGCCTTTTCCAGAATAAAGGACAATTTTCGTATTTTTATGAATACATTTTAACAAGTCCAGACTGAGATTATTTAATTTGAGAATCTTTGAGATTGAATCTCCGTCTGAACCTGTTAAAATATATAAGTTATACATGCCTACATTTTTGACATTGATGGACGCTGAGGTGAGATTCTGCATGAGAAGGTCACACCGTGCCCCAAAACTAGGCACCTTGATAAACCTGCTTTTTCATAGCGCCTCGGTGCACGGAGTAGGTACCTACCTACCTACCTACAGCAGTACCTACCTACGGTATTACTATTATAATTTGTACTGTGCCTACAGTGTATAGTGTAGATACTCTTGTTTTGTAACATCAAAACTACATTCCAACAAAATCAATGGGAATTTTTCTGAACCCCGTTAGGTAAATCCTTTTGTATAATCTGTCCTTCCTTTTGAATGTCTAGCTTGGCAGTTGAAATATGACTTTGGCGCCAATATGTAATTTCTTATTTTCTCTCTTCTTCGCAGGTATCCTTACAGCGGTCAACTGCATTAGCGTTCGATGGACCATGCGGATACAGGATGTGTTCACCTCCTCCAAGCTGCTGGCGTTAATCGTTATCATAATCTCTGGTATCTACTATATCTGCATCGGTAAGTTGATAATGATTGTTGTATTAGTTTTGTAGTGATTGATTAAGAGCTTATTATGAGCACTTTGCATTAAAAATGGCAGAAGAGCAGACCGTGACTTAAGCTGACCAAAGATCTTTAGAGCTACCGTACTCAATATAATCTTTACGGAACACAATACTGATACGACATCAAATGTTTTCTTCAATATCATCCTTCGCGTGATACCAGCTCAGGGGTATAGAGGAGCCCTACTTAGGACTTTAGGACTATTATTAAAAAAAACATTTCATGATTGTACCATTCGCGGCATTCATATGCAGTTTAAGTCACAACTTTTTTATTATTGGGATTTATTCTAGCATTCAATTTTTTACGAACAAACCAAACTATTGCAATTTTATTGGAGGTAGGTAGGTAGGTATTTATCGGATTAATGGGATGAGCTAATTTATCACGGATAATAATGATTGATACGATCGTCTGATAGGGCTACGTTCTGTACGATTAGGTTTACGCATGCCGTAGGTACATAGCTTCCTTCACAGATAACCGGTTGGTGATTCAAATGATTAATAGGCCAAGGTCAGTTAGGATATCGTATTGTATTGCGAGCTATTCAGAAGCTGCTTGAGATGCCTTGACATAACTTGTTAATGTAGCGAGAAATTCGCAAAATCACGCTGAGTTGGTCATGCTTTGTAATATACATTATAATATTATCATACATGATTATAATTATATAGGGGTCTGGTTTTCACTGACACATTCGATCGCCAAGGTAAGATCTTGATTCGGAAATTAAGTAAGAGATATACCTACCTAGGACAGTGTAATACTATAGTACTAATACTTATACTACTACTACTAGAATTTCCATACTTAAGGGGCTATTAAACGACTTTTACAGATTTTAAACTGACAATCACGTCAAAATGTGCAGTGTAAATGATTTGAAAAAAATATATGTTAAACTAGAACATTCTCTTAATCACTTAGTAAGTGAATATTTTTAATTATATTCATATTATATAGTTTAATTAATACGTGAAGTTGTGTCTGACGCGGACAAAACATTGACAATCACACAAAATCTACCAGTTAAAATTAAACGAAACTTACACCATCTTACAGACAATTTTATTATCTATCTTTTAGTATACGCCTTTTTTTTAATTTTGAAAGAATGCTACTTTTATTTAATTTTTTCGACTAAACTTTGAGAGTTTTGGACACAAAACTGATGCAGAACGGACGCAGTCTGCGTCCAAAAATTTAGACGAAAAAATTAAATAAAAGTAGTATATTTCAAATAATTTACACTGCACATTTTGACGTGATTGTCAGTTTAAAATCTGTAAAAGTCGTTTAATAGCCCCTTAAGTGGCAGTGGGCAGGGCACATTGCTCGCAGAACGGATGGCCGATGGGGCCGAAAAGTTCTAGAGTGGCGACCGCGGACCGGAAGACGTTGCGTTGGAAGGCCTCCCACTAGGTGAACCGATGACTTGGTAAAGGTTGCGGGGATCCGCTGGATGCGAGTCGCACGGGACCAGTCAATGTGGCGACACTTGGGGGAGGCTTATGTCCAGCAGTGGACCTCTTTAAGCTGAAATGATGAATACTTATACTGTGGTAATACAATCCAGAAACTAATTGCATAACTCATGTTATTATATTGTACTTAGTTAGGTACTTACTTATACTCCGCCTTTTACACAGAATAGTCAGCAAATACGAGGTACGATACTTTTCAACTATTCGTTCTGCTACAATGTCTCGAAAATAACAAATTAGCGTAAAAAAAATACAAATATCTAATTTTATACGGTCGTATTTAGTATGCCTGCCTACAGTGACTGATTATGATTATCATAATAGTTCAGTCGTAATAATCTTTGTAGGCCAACGAGACCACGAGGCTGTTAGTGACGGTGTCAACGCCCTTTTTCTTAGAAACTATCTTATACATAGCGATACTGGCAGGTGTATTAAAATACAATAATGGTTAAACTTGTTACCATTAAAATGCTTGATCAAGCATGCGACTAGGAACAAGTTAGTTACAAAGAATGTAGTCTCTTCTGTGTATTCGTTGTGCCTCATATTCATTGGGAAACAAATGAACGACTGTGCTCAACTATGTTTCATAGTAAACAAAAAAAATATGTCGCAACACTCGCAACCTAAATATTAATAATAATAATAAAATAATGAAATTCTTTATTATGCATTTTCGTGAACAATAACACTAGTAAGTTCTAAGAGAGAATATAAAAGAAAATAAGAAACTAGCGTATTTTGAACATTGGTACTCAAAGCGTAGTACTATTAAGTATTCTGTGCTCAAAGTAAGATTTAACTTGTGTTATGAGTACCTACCAGTGTTCCAACAAAAGTAGACGCACAAAGGTACCTACACTGATTCCCGCAAGAGATAGCAGGGGCGGTAGTGCAGTTTAGCTGTCGCAAATAAGAACTTTCTACAAAAAATAAATAGTAACAGGAAATAGAGGGAGTGATGTGAGTGTATGAGGATGAGTAAATGTTTAGAATGTATGTGTAATGTAAGTAGATTAAAAATAAATAGAATTGAATGGGAGATCGTGTGTGTGTGTGTTAGAATGAGTGATTAGGTGGTGATCTTGAGTAAATGTTCAGTATCATGGTAGTTAAGTTTTTGCAGCCATTTTTGAACCTTTTCTTGCATTCGAACCTGGTCATTGGATAAATATTGCAATTTTTATTTATTAAGTTGTACAGGTGAGTGCTAATAATATTGTAATGACGTTGAGTAAGAGAAGTTCTGGAGTATTGGGTAGAGCAGATTTGATATTTACTACGATTTTGGGTGTAACTTGCGATAAATGAAAGTGTAGTGTTTCCGGAACACTATTTGTAGGATAAAGAGTTGGCGTACTGTAAGAGTCTGACAATCCGCGTACAATTGAGCCGTAGGATATTTATAGGGCTTGAGGGTCATGACCTTTAGGACGGCTCTTTGTGCTCGTTCTAGCTGCAAGAGAGGTTTTGGCCGCCCAACCCCAGGCCGTTATGCAGTACGTCAGGATTAATTGTCCAATAGCACAGTAAACGTTTTTCAGTGTCTCAATGGCAGCAGAAAGTTTGAGTCTTTTCATAATAGAAATGAGTTTACGTAGGTACTCGCGCAGTCAGTGTTTTAAGGTGGATTTTCCAACTCAATTGACTGTCGATTTGTACTTGAAGATATTTTATATTATTCGACCGGTGTATCTACTTGACAGGTGTGAGCCTTATGAGTGAAACAGTCGGGGCTTGGTTGTGAGGAGGCTTTTAGGGAAAATGTCATGTACAAGGTCTTGTCAGGATTCAGAGTCAAAAGGTTGCCAGTTAGCCAGCTCATGACGGACCTAAGACCATGTTTTGCGCATGCGAATGCATGAGTCCAGCTGTCCCCATGAACGAGCAATGCAGTGTCATCAGCGTATGTGAAGACGGAGCAATTGGGAATAGAGAGCTCGAAGAGCGCATCAATGTAGATCAGAAAGAGCGTTGGTTCAATCACTGAGCCCTGGGGCACGCCGTATGTAATGGAATTGCTGTCACTGATAACACCACTGTTTTGAGCAATTTTTACGCACTAGATTTGATCAGAAAGATAATCCTGAAAAATTTTGAAGGCATGGCCCCGAACTCCTAGAGCTTCCAACTTCCGCAAAAGGTGGGGGACAGACACGGTGTCAAAAGCTTTGGAAAGGTCTAGGAAAATACCTAGACATTTTTTCCCGGAGTCAAGGAGGCTGACAGTATGATCGTAGTGTAGTATTACTATCAACAATTTGCACAATTGTAGCAAATCATTGTTTCCAATAAATATGCAGCTTTACCCGGAACAAACATGTATCACAAAGCCGTTGGCTAAAAGCAGGAATGAAGAAATATCCTCTACTGTGTAGTCTTACTTTTGAGAACGAAAACCATAATTTTCTGATAAAATTTCAAAATAGTTGAATGAGTTACACATAGTTATGAATCGAGGCACTTGGCGTTCTGGGGTTTTTGGCGACCGTCATCGTACCGTGGGATGGAGACGTGTATTCCCTTAAAGGAAGGAGTAGGGTAGTCCATCCATAACACAACCAACTTGTACTATTGCATAATTAAGATAATGATGATGTCGAATATGTACGTTGTGTTATGTTATAGACTACCCTAGTCTCACTTGAAAGATTGCTAAATGGTAATGGTGAACTTCGTTGTCAGCATCTGATAGTTCTCTTTTAACAGCTGCTTGATTAACTGGCGCGGACAGTTCTTTATTTCGCAAAGGAAATGCCCGCGCACATAATTACGATGCAAATAACATCGACATGAAATTTTGGCACAACTGCATAATATAATTAATGCCTATACTCAACCATTGAGTTTTATTTAAGTGTATATAGGAAGGGACTGAGTCATCAGTTGATACATAAGTACTGCGTACATCAGCAATCAACTAAACCGTTTTAAATATTGAATAGTAATGACAAAAGTTATGTACGAGAAAGTAATTGCCTACGCAGCAATTTTATGTTTGAGTAAGTACGTAGTTCACTTTATTATCAAATGAAATAGAAAGTGTAGAAAGTTTTAAGGGCCGTAGGTATCTCGTTCTCGATCACAACAATTCCTTACATAATAGGTTGTTAGTTGTAGAGACATTCTCTCATCAACCTAAAGAATGAATCGATGGCAGTTTCGGAAGTAGGTACTATCGCGGACTTTCCCGCCTGCTCAATTAAAAAAAAAATCCCTTGGTGCCTGCGAAGTCAACGGGGCGGGGTAGAGAGCGCTTCCATCTTTTGAGTGCAAGCAAAAATGAATTTAGTGGTGGTCAGGCGGGTGTGACCACGATAGTACCTACCTACTTAGGTAGAAAGTATTGAGATACAAGCTCAAAGGGCCTCCAACTATAATATCGTAAAAAGAGCGTAACGGAGACCTCTGATAGTTACTCCAGGACCTAACTCATGAAAGACTCAAGCGTTACTTTGAACTATGTAGGTAGTTCGAAGTCGAAAGATAAATACTTGGTTTTGTCGTGATGGCCCACTGAATTAGGCGCTTACCTCTCATGATAGGGTCGCCAGATGGTATCCAAAAAGAGTTATGCCCTTCTTTTCCATATTTTGTCCTCCCATCCTCCCATACCTACTGTAAGTCCTCCTTTTTATGCTTTCCATTACGTTCTTAAAGCTCGTGTAGAGATTGACGATGTTCAGTTACATGATTAATTTTGTAACCTGATTTCATATTTTAAATCGAAATCCGATGATCACCATCGGATTTTAATTTAAGATCCTTACTGAACACAACTTCAAAAAATATGTCATAATAAAATTATGAAGATTTTCATAATTATTTGTTGAAAAATCAAGAACTTCTTACGAAAATTGGCAGCTCAGCTGAATATGATTAAAATAAAGTAAATTATATAAAAAATACACGTTTAGTTGTAAATGTCCTCCTTTTTTACAGAAAATCCTCCTTTTTAAAGCCATCTGTCCTCCTTTATCAAATTTACATCTGGCAACCCTTCATGCATGAGGTTGTTTTTTAGATACCCGGGTATGTACAGACAGCGTCATTAACTGCTAACTCCCTTTCCGAAGAAATTTCAATGCGTGGGGGGTGAGCAGTTGATGACGCTGTCTGTACCAATGTGACCTTTTCAACTATAATAATATTATACTTTGTAAGTTTATCTTTGTTTTGACATCATAATATGTTAGTGATGTCAACTAAGTCAACGATCAAAATAACACCGTGAGGAAACCTGGACTTACAATTAATAAAAGTCTGATCAAAAAATATTGCCAATGTGCCTTGAGCAAGCGCGGTGATCAATGCTGCCTTCTTATATGAGAAGATGCCTTTGTAGGACATTGATATGATATGGCTAGTTTTATAATAAGTGACTTGATGAATGAATGCCGGCTTATACCTATAGTCAACCCCTGTCTCGGTACCAAAAGTAGGAAGCCTTATAAAATAGGTTACACCCACTAAGAAATAACACAATAATAAAAGTTCCAGTTAGGATGAGACGAAGACCACAATCAACTTTAACCTTATAATGAATCAAATAATAATATTTTGGTTTTGATAAGTAGCTACTCACAAATGTTTAATTTCGTGATCGTGATAGGAGAGTTCACGTTCAAGGTCAATATGGGTGGAAAATATGATAGTTTTTTTTATAGTACGTAATTTAATTGTTTTTCCTCAAAATTTCATATTAAACTGGGTGCAGTAAGTCAATACGAAATTTTTCGACCAGTTCCATGCCAAACTTCTTCAATTTTACACTGATTGATGCAATTTTTTTTCAGATGTAAGTACATTGGGTTGTCATTTATAGATAGTAATGTAACGCATTTGGCATATTGAATTAGTTGGATGTGATTAGCTTTAATACAGTTTTGCTTCGTTTTAGAAGATCTACGTTCAAAGCCTCATAATCAGTCTAAAAAACGAATAATACAGCCGCAATTATGCGACTTTTATTTTACATGTAAAAAGTACCACGACACGTACACCATACGTGTTACGTTACGTTAGAAGGGTACCCGTCCTCATACACAAGGCTATTATAAATAAGTAATCATTCACTAATTCGTGAATTACATGCTCCTGTTATCATGAAGACATGAGTCAACTAGTCATAACGGTAGAGTAAATAATATAAAGGAAAACGTGTCTGAAATTTCGGGTAGAGCGTCGCATACATAATGCGTCCAAAATTCCGCATAGAGCAAAGCGATTCATGTGCATTGGTTTCTCATTTAGTAAATGAAAAGAAGGACAAGTGTATTAAATATTCTATTTCTTATCATCTATTCGGAATATAATAAAGCTGAAGAGTTTGTTTGTTTGCTCGCGCTAATCTCCGGAACTACTGGCACAGTATACCTAAATATTAATACTACCTACCCATAGAAATCTAGAAAACAACACTGTTCCCGCGTCGAAGCTGCTCTCGAAACTGGCTTCTAGTTCTCGCGGCGCGTAGGACCACGCACACACACGTATTTTTGTACAGTCTGTTATTTTGGTTGTAGTATAGGTAATTAAAACGTTTCGTTTCTATGTAGTATTCTTAAAATTCTTTCACCAATTACCTACGTTATTACCGTACGTTACCATTCAGTGCTGTAGGGCTATAATTTATTATCAAAAATGTAAGGATCCGTAAGAGAAGTCGCGGTGAAAGTGCTAGTTATTTTAATAAAATTCAATTATGATACCACAGCATGCATTATAGTACTTGTGTGGTAAAAGTCGGTGGTCACTTATCAGCACTGTCATTCGCTAATTTATGGTCAACAAAGCTATCAATGGAGGTATTCTTTCATTATTATGATTTATTCATCGAAGAAACTATACCTACTGTTGTACTCATTATGTATGTACAGTCAGCAAAAGAGATAGGTATACAGATCATCGGAAATGGTTGAAGTTTACTTAGAAACCGATGGATGTTTTCGAAATGAAATCATTGAAATGTTTATTCTGAATTAATTTTATTTTATTCAAAAACATCCATCGGTTTCTAAGTAAACTTTAAGTAGATCTGACGACCCTGCATAGGTAGGTAGGTAGTTAAAGTGGTGTACAGTCAGCAAAAGCGATAGGTATCTCTTTTGCTGACTGTACGTACACATACGCAATAAATTACCTAATGATACGTCTGGTAATGATTGGAATAATTCTGAACTAGCTGTTGCGTAGGTACTCCATATTTATATCCTTCGTGCAAGTATAATTTCTCGATGAGCTGTTTTATACGTTGTTTTTACATAGGTACCTATTTACTGGAGATTAAACACAACTTAGTATCTACGATACAGTACTTTGTATACATAGATCTACAGAACTCATCGCAACAGGCAAGGCTTGCATTGATACGCATAGTAGAGCTAGAGCTTATCATTATTTATAACATAATAATGTAGGGAATAAGTATGTTATCAGTAGGCATCTAATTGTCTGGAAATCAGCAGGCTACCTTATCTATCTTATCTCACTAAATCTGCTACGGGGTTTAATGGAAATAATGTGTAAGAGTTAAAAATCTTCGATTGTGAATTTTGACCCTGATTGAAATATGACAATCTATGCAAGTATCTGTGATATTGCATAGATCATATATATTGGTCTTGAATTTATCATTGTTATAGATCTTTTTAATGATTATCAGGTCACACTGAAAACTTCGACGCTGCGTTTGAGGGTGAGTTCAGCGCCGGCAACATCGCCCTCGCATTTTACTCAGGACTTTTCGCATTTGGTGGATGGAACTACCTCAACTTCGTCACTGAAGAACTACAGGATCCATACAAGTAATCAACTAATTCCTATTTTTTTATTAATAAACCTTATTGGGTACCCATATATAGTACATAAATATGGATAATGTACCTACATAATACATAATGAAAGTACAGCTATAGGTATATCTATTCAAATGGGTATATTTCATAAAACGAGTTGCTAACCTACATTGTAATAGCTGCCTACTATAAACCTTTAAATGAGAAGATATTCCTCTAATCTCAGCAATAACTTTTATCCAGATAACAGTGTTTCAACTTCGACTTTCTTCGATCTCTGTTCTTAACTAGCATCATTTTGGAGGAAACACGTGTGTCGGTCGGTGCGCACTTTATTTAGTGTAAGTGACTCTAGCTGTTACTTACATCTCAACTCAACTAAGTATCTTCCGTTCTAGATAATAATTGCATATAGCGTGCATTTTCAACCGACTTAAAAAAAAGAAGGAGGTTCAATTTGACAAGTACCTATATTATTTCTTTTTTTTTGTTTGACCACGCATAATTTTTTTCAGTGTAGTCCGATTTCGATGATTCTTTTTTTAATTGATAGTGTATACCTCAAATTTGATCCCATATAAAATTTCAAGAAAATATTACACCCCTAAAGGTAGAAAATTAAGGGATGACTGAATTTTTTTGGTGTCATCGTTTTGTAATTTATTTCTATGATAAGGCACTAAAATGCGATAAGAAAAACTTTTTAACAAAAAAATAACTTTCAATTCCCAAGTCAGCGGCTTGGGGTATTCCTCGAAGCGCACCCATTTTAAAACCCACCCAACGAAGCGCACCTAAAGTGTTTCTCGAAACGCACCCAATGGTCAAGGTGTGGATAGGGATGGGTATTAACTAACGGAAAATATCGATAGCAAATAATCCACATTTTTTTTAGAGTCCTTAAAAATTATATATATGTTCTTCTTGAGCGTAGATGGGTTACGGGTACTTTAACCATTAGTGAGCTAAGTAGTATCACTTATGCAACTACTTCCAGTTCATTTCTGTTTTCCTGATAGTTATAGGTATAAGACATGACAGTTATAGGTAAGATAGAACAGTTTTTTAGGACTTCTATCGTTACAGTAGATTATAACGAATACTTTAAATTCTTCTTTGTGTTTAATCGTTAGTGCACAACTTAGTGTGATTGTTTAGGCGCCTATTTTCTGTTCAGTTCTATCATCCTGGTAATTTTCGAAAAAACAAATAATTCCATTTCAAAACACGTATTTTTAACATTATTGAGCTAAGTAGTGAGTCGCTTAAGCACTTAGCTCCAGTTAATTTCTGCTCTCCTGGTAGTTTTAATAAACAGTTAACGTTTTCAATCGATATAATTCATTACGTACGAATCCTTCGTGCACTTCACTCACTATATTTCATCGTGGGTGCGTTTCGAGGAATACCCCAGCGGCTTTGGTTTTGCTTATTGTTTTGTATTGCCACCGACTTGTGAATCGAAAGTTATTTTTTACTTTTTGAGGGCGGGTTGTTTTTTTTGTTAAAAAGTTTTTTTTTGTAATAAAGTTTTACATCAACAGACGTAGGTTATACGTAGGACGCAATTCGATCGTTTGTTACATTATAAACCTATTCCTAAAGTAATTATAATGTAACACACGAACGAGTTGCGTCATTCAAAGTGGAGCAAATAAAAGTATCGGTGTCAAGTTCGACGACTTGGTATTGTATGAGGCTAGGGTTGCGCCCTGAATTGATTGTTAAATCCGTCTGAAGTAGTCCCCTGGAGAGCTTGTCCGGTACTCCTATTGTTTAACTTCTCGATGGGTTTGGTGGGCACTGTCCTTGATTACATAGATACTAAGGAATGTTAGCGAAGAATATTCTTTTATTCATTGGGTAGCCAGAGCTCAGTGTTCTCACCCACCCACCGCTCACTCTTCCTATTGCATGTTTTATTCATCGAGACATTCATTCTGCGCCGGTTGATAGTGAGTACCTATAGTGACCGCTCGACATTTCGGTTTATTTACAATTGGTTTCTATTTACTCGAGAGGAAATTGCACTCACTGAAGTACATCAGTTTATTTTTGTGAGAATTTATTCAGTTTTAATTGTTTTGGTTTTGTAATTGTGTTGGTAATGGTGTAAGTAGTTAGATACCGGTAATGGACTTTTATGTTAATAGACATTTTTCAAAACTAGCCGGAAAAAAACCTGGGATTAGAATAGATGATGATTTTCGTATCGTTCATTAATTTTGCCAACAATTTATTGTCGTGTCTTTAAAGTAATTCTTCATCAACCTATTTATATTAAGGTCAATGTGGGCAAATCCGTCATACTTTTTTGAAAGTTAAATTTGGTACACTTACTACTTTAATATAAATTTGATGGTTGTAAGCGATACAGAATTTTGTTGTCTTGAATACACATCCATTTTAAACAACAAAACAGCCCTCCATATGTAACTAACAAGGTTTTTTTAAAAATCGGTCGTTAGACGGATTTTCCCGAGGATTGGGGGCAAATTCGTCTAGTAGCAAATTTGACTCGAGTTACGCCGTTACATCAAGGTCTGCTATTTGTAAAAAAGTGAATGCAGATGATGAACAAAAATGTTTTGTAACACCATAAAAATAAGGTTTAATTTACGTTTTACTCCCTAAAATCTTTTTTGGGGGCTAATCCGGCCTATTTTTATTACCAGGGACTTTAAACCTTTGTAAAAAGTTTGAAAACTAAATATTTTTACTTATTAGTTTAATGTTTCAGGTACATTAAAACATTCCTATCTTATTATGACAATGGTATTTATGGTATTAACTTAAATAAACAGGGTTATTTTAATGAATTCAGTTAGGTATAAGAGCATTACAATTTTAAACAATGCTGCACTTCACACGTTGTATTAAAAATTGAATTAAGGTGATTGCACCTTAAAGTTGGCGGTTCGCGCCGCGACAGAGACAGGAGACCGCGACCGGAGACCGCGACAGGAAATCGCGACTGTTACTGTATGAGCGGCAGTCTCTGTCTTGGCGCGAACCGCCGCCTTAAGTGCTTAAATAAAAATCAGTTTCCGAAAATAAATGGTTTTATTCATGATGACATAATATTTTATAAAGGACTTATTATGAGTGTTAAAAATGCAACATACTCAACAAAGCATACTCAAAGTTAGGGTTCTTTATTTTTATCCTTAGGTACTTCGTCGCACACTTAAGACTTTAAATTAATTTCGAGTTAGAACATTGGAAATGAAACATAATTATCTGATCTATCAGCAGTGATAGCATAAACAAAACAGTTAAAAATTAACAAAATATCCTTACTTAACAAACATAAATCTTTAGTCTTAATCTTGTTAGTTATCAGTGAACTTTCAAAGTATAACACTAAAATTAAAAATAGGAAGGATGAAAAAGGTTGACGACATCTGCAATGGGGTAATTCCGGTATATGACGATTTAGCCCCTTCGAAATTAGACGGATTTTCCCACTTGACCATTTTGAGGTTACGTATTTTTTATAACAATTATTTCTGTATCTAGTACTGGTTTTTATTCAAAACAAATAGAAAAATCCGTTAAAACACTTATTAAACTACATGTATGCATACTCAGAAAGTCGTAACTTGTAAAATTGAATATTTACCTTATAAGAAACGGCGGCACGCAACACTTGAGTTTCGAGTTCGTAGCGCAACTAAACTTCAAATCCATTTTTTGACTCTTGTAGACAACCTTGCTCCATCTTTGAATCATAGTTCGAACTAAAAACTGATCCTGTTTTATCGACCGAACCAGTAATATCGTAACTATTCTGGAATATATAGTAAACGCATGTGTATGGAATAGCCCCGTAGACGGATTTGCCCACATTGACCTTACGGTATTTATAAATGTTTTAAAAATCAATGAATGAGCACACTACATATCACTTCTAGACAGAACTTTGGAATAGACATAGGTACTCGTAGCATGGAACATTTTAACGCACCATTAGATTAAATTGTAAATAAGTTTCGATGACGAGAATTTCATTAATAGATAGTTTTATCGCCGTTTTGGCTGGCCGCCAATACGCGTCATTTACCTTACGATGCATAGATTTTGTCGTGTTATCGAGTCAAAATCAGGGATGAACTGTTGACTCGCTCGACAGACTCCATGTTATCGGTATTTTTCATATATACTTAAATATTATACAGTTATAGCATATGAAATTCAGTACATAGGTACAGGCAATTTCGAAGGTCAGTAGATAAAAAATATATTTCCACGAATGTTTAATCGTAATAATACTAATAACTAAGGCACTAACGCCTAACCTACCTTCCACCTAGAGACTTAAATGTAAAAGGCGCTTTAATAATTAAATTATTTCTAAAATTACATTCAATTACCTACTTACATTTCCTATTCGGTACCTACCTATTAGGTACTTGATCCATGCGACGTATTAAGGTAAAGATCTTCTGTACCATGTTAATTGTATTGTAGAAATTGAACTTCAATGGTCCTCACAAAAATAAGTTTAGAATAATCTGTGATCTTGGATGGAAATAATACTCAATACATATATGCGTATGGATGTAGACACTTAGTCACTATGATTAGCTAACCTAATCTAAATACTTATAATCCTGTTTATAGATATAGGTAGGATTAACCAAATGTGTAAAAGTTGCTATTTATAATTTCACACATGATATTGCGATGTTCATGATAAGAGACGTTCCCATTTAATTCCATGCCGTTGGTACGTACCTAATAAGTTTTTATGTGCTATAAGACGCATTCCATTCTGTTTCAGGAATTTACCCCGCGCTATATGGATCGCCATGCCCATGGTGACTATTATCTACGTGATGGCAAACTTGGCCTACTTTGCCGTCGTCACCAAGCTTGAAATGATGTCAAATCCTGCGGTAGCCGCGGTAAGCATCATTCTGCATGTTGTCTCAAATGATTTCTTTAAAACTGTTCTGTGCTTCGTTGTCGTCAATCATATAGTATCCATCACTGTTTCTCGTTTATATGTCACCTCTCATCATCATTACCTGCATACCATTATTGTTCGATCGTAATAATACGTCCTAATGGTCGCCACTCGCCACAGAATGTTTTTTTTCCACTACACTTAAATATCTAGTTGTTAAGCAAACCAATAAAAATATAGGCTCTTCAAGAATATTACCTAATATCTCCTTACCGAATTGATTGTATCTATCAAAGACTAATAGGTACATTTTAAGTATCTATTTAAAAAATTCAGTGTGTACTTATGTACGCGCGTGAGAAGTTATACTTCTTCGAGTCACAAAATAGCAACGAAGGCAGTAAGTAGTTCAGCATGTACGTCAGAGATGGCGTTGTTTACAATTACTCCCGTGAGAATTTTGTGTGACGCTGTGCGCGCGCATCGTAAAATTTCACTCTCATCATTTTTTCATAACGCGCCTAAAGAAGTATAACTTCAAAAACTGTAATTCATAAACTCCCTAGCATTGTGCTGATGTCTGTGCTTGGTTCTTTAATATTATGTAGGTTTTTTGTTTATTGTCTTTTCGACTTTAATGAAATCCAAATACCCAGTCACAGATAGACTAGGTACCTAATTCCTCTTTCTTTGGACCAAAGCATAAATGCCGCTCAACACAACGTTAATATAACGTAGACCAGGAAAATTGCAAAAATATCGCGGATGATGCAATCTAAGCGGTCGTTAAATAGTTGGTACGCATGCGAGCCCACTACAAGATTATAAAACTGTAGACAATATCCAATGCTTCATATGAGGTATTGAAAGCCAGGACCTTTGTGCCCCATCGGTCATCGGCTCTACGGGGAATGTGCCCAGCCCACTCCCACATGAGCTTGACCATTCTTTTTACTACCTACGTCGGCGACTCTTGTTCTCCTGCGGATCTCCTCATCCCTGATTCGATCCCGCAGAGAAACTCCGAGCATAGCTCTTTCCATTACCCTTTGAGCGACCTTTAGGTGTGATCACGGAACAGACTCAATTTATCTGTTCCGTGGGTGTGATACAAGGCCTGAAGTGAGAAACCATGTTTCCGAGCCATAAGTCATCACTGGCAACACACACTGGTCAAAGACTCTCGTCTTGAGACACTGCGGTATATTGGACGAGAAGATGTTTCGCAGCTTCCCGAACGCTGCCAATCCGAGTAAACATAGCTGTCAACCACTTCGACTGTAGAATCTTCAACCTTAACATAATTAAACATAAACATAATTTTTGTTTTCTCCATATTCATCCTGAGACCCACTCGTCGGGAGACTTTACTGAGGTCACGAAACTTCGTCCGCTGGCACCCCCATAGACAGATCCCTTGCGAACACTTTAGAGCCCTTGTTCCGTTCAATGGCTTCTGCTATACGTTCAGTGTTAAATTGCCTATGCTCGCGTCTTAAGGATTTCGATATCTGTCTATTGAGCCGCCGATACTGTGAAGCATTTACCGAAGACTGCAGCATCATCCCACGCCTTTGCACCATTAGCCAAGAACCAAGAAGATCTCTATTTCCACTAATAAGTGGAAATAGAGATCTTCTTGGTTTTGTTAGGATAACAGGTTTTGAAGTAAGTACTTTGACCCTGTCGTCTGAACGGTTCTAACAAGCTTGTTATGACAATCTTTCACATTTACGCAGTCGTCAAGGCATTCGAATTGGTTTGGTAGTTCGAGCTGGAAACTATCGTTGTTGTAACTGGACTGCTGCTGGTCGGGGCGTAGACTTCATTAGTTGAGCCCTTTCGAGCTTGACATTGATATTCAATGTGCCTCTACCATGCGGTGGTCGCTTCCCGTTTTAAACATGCTGATCACGGAGACATCATTGAATATTTGCTGTCCGCTCGATAAAATATACTGGCGTGTATATTTATGTATTAACTTGTAATACGAGTGAATAGTAAGTACCTACGTGTGCATGGTCCTGAAGTGAGACTACAAGCAAAGAATAATAATTATTAGGTAATATGTAGTAATGGCAATTATTGCAATTACGCAATAATTTCATGAATATGGTATGCGAATTCGAGAGCCTTAGCATGCTAATTGCTATTTCTATGTCATTTGTTATTATGACGATAATTGCCGAATAAAACCGAGTCGGTTCACTTTCAGCTAAAAATCTATTGTAATGGCAAACGTGTTTAATTTTTAAACGGATTTTAAATTAGTGATTGATGTTCGGTTGATTGAAGATTGTTTCTTAAAGCAACCTATCCCTTCCTCGTTCCTTCTATTGTTGGGGAATAATTTGGGTTAGGTTAGGTTAGAACTGTGACCATTAAAGCGCGAAGGCGAGATTGTTTTATTGTTTTCGTATTTATGTTGTGTAGGTACCCGGCTACAACTTATCAATAATTAGACTCAAGTTATAATGTGTATATACGTATGCTATTGTGCTTTGTGTTTTAACTATACTCCATTTACAATAGCATTATACAGAAGTTAATAATAAAGGTTCTTTTTAATGCCCACTTTGTAACAAAAGTACAATAAATAAACGTGTTAAAGTTACGATAGACACCGAATTTAAAATCTATTTGTACAGTAGCTGTCGCGCGTTATTAGTAATAGTTACTTTTTGTAACTATTCTAATAATTTATCTTCTAAAATTATGTGGCTTTCATTTAGTAACAGTTGTATATTTAATTGCAATTTAAAATTACAGTGTCAATGCTAAAAACCTAACAGAAGCAGGGATGAACAATACCCGGAACGTTAGTCGTTTCACTGTAATTCTACCAAATTAAAAATGTTACCTAATCTTTAAAATAATTTTGTTCTGTTTTTAATATTATACGTCCATATTTAGCACTATCTTAGATCTATTTATCAAAATTATGTTAAAATAAGTTTAATTAAAATTGTTTTAACATATCTTTGAAAAAAAATGTTTTGCATTCCTGCTTATATGAGTCTCATTTGTCTAATAAATAGAGTACCTAAAGGCGTTTATTATCTGTTTTGAGTGGTATATCAAACGATTTAATATTCAATGTACATTAAGCGTAATTATTAATTACATAAATCTTAATTATATTAACTGATCATATATTATAGATAAAATAATAGATTCAGTTGTTATATCTTGTAAATATCAGAGATTTTGTTATTATATCATATATACTACTTACCCAAAATGAAGAGCAAATCAAAGATAAAAAGGTAATAATTGGTCTTGTCTTTTTCCGCTACCTGCAATGGGTAAGTTGGTTTTGCTATTTGCTAATATTTTCACTTCACGTGAAAGGATAGATATTTACTTTCTCGTGGGTGCAACAGAGAGCGCGCGTTGCCGCTTCGTCTGTCGACGTAGAATTGCTATCTATTAATAATTAGCTATGTACAAAGCGATGAATAAGCACTTCGCAGAATTTCGCAACTACATGAATTTGCTAAATGCTAAATGATCATTAGCATGCTAACAATAAATGCGAAAGCTAATTATTCTATCACTATGTACTACTACTAAGTGCATACCAATATTATCCTTAGAATGAGGATAATCCACGCTAATATTATAAATTACGCGTAAATACACCTTTAACCGTTGTAATATGGGCAGCCTGATCCAGACTTTCCACATCTCATACCTACACGGCTCGAGCTAATAAGTATATTAAGTACCTATACACTTTAGTCTGCAAGCGGTGTCGTATGCGCCGCAGTGACGAACGGACGGTGTGATGGTTTGGAAGTAGATTTGGTAGTATGCGTGCGATTTGTGACAAATATTCATTGAAATAAGTACAAATACTTAATATGGTAAAGAGCAATTATAAACTTTCCCAAAAGTATTCTTAATTAAACTTTTTATCCGAATGCAGATTTTTATATTAAAGGACATGTTTCATAATGGGTCCAGTCTATCACTACTTCAAAAAAAAAAGAGAAAAATCCGTAGAATTCGGGAAAAATACTGATAATTCATTTAAATGTATACTGTTGTGGTAGTAAATTGATATTAAACAATTATTTTTATCGATTTTCAACATGGCGTCACTCAGATTTAGCTACTCTACACTATAGATCGACCATTGATCATAGAAAGAAAAGTGTCAGCTGTCAACAGTGTCATTTCAGTCACTTTCGTCCGTATGTTCTGTGCTTTCGTCTCGTTTTTTTTTTCTAGTTTCTGGAGTTCGTTTTAACAACCTTGCTTTCGTTTTGTAAATTTAACACCGTTTCTTTCCTATCTGTTTACCTGGCTATCCACAAATCGACGCAGAAAATCAGAATTATAAATGTCTAACGTCATTAATCAATCAAAATGACAGCTTACCGCCATGACTGTTTTTGTGTTGTGTGTTGCAATTTCAAGTGCAATTTCTTATATTTTACCTGCTCGCAAAGCCATTTTAAGGTAAATTGGACAATTGGGAACTTTTTAAAATGAGTTTCCCTATTTTTAAGTATGACAAAGAGTGGGCCCAGGCTCCATACATTTTGAAACAACTCCTTTAACAATAAAGCTTTTCGTACGTCTCAGTCGAGGCGCAAATATTTTTTTCGGTTTCTAATTTAGAAGGGTGCTATTTTTGATTAAATCTACTACTCAAAAAGTACAACATGTATTTTTATTGAAAAAAAAAAATATCGATCACCTTCCTTGGTACGGTAGTCGGTAAAAAAGGAATGCATCTACTACAGTTCTGTGGGTCACAATTTATATTTAATAAATCAAAAAAAATATTGTCTTGACACTTGACTATATATTTTTTGTGTAGTCTATCACTCATTTTCAGGCTACAATAATGCGGCATGACCGTCCTTTGAAGTACCTACCCATTTCTTGTCTTTATTATCTACATATTTTTGCTTCTACCAGCCGCCATCTTTAGATGAATATCCTTCAATACACAGACCGACGACAGTTAGGGCGGGTTGTTTCAAACAGTCGGTTAACGTTACATACGGACGGTTAAAAGTTGCTATGACGTGAGATGTTTAACGTTTAACCTACGTTAAATGTAACGGGTTGTTTCATGACGTAAAAATCCGTCAGTCAAAGTTATTCAAAAAGAGATTCCATAATATTTTGATGTTTGACGTAGCTGTTTAACAACACAAAATTACGATAACTGGTCTGGTTAAGGTAATAGTAACTGTTTGACGTACGATTTTGTGAAACAACCCATTTTTTTATTTAACGATAGTTGAAGCAACCCAGGGCGGGTTGGATCACATGTACATGTATGTGTATGAGTGATTGATTTACTGTTAAGATTTAAGTAGCTAGGCAGCCCTCTGGTGTATGACTGGAGTATAAAAATACTATGGTTACATTTAAATCAAAGTCATAAAGTCATTTATTTCTTAACAATAGTACATTATGTCGAAAATTATGTTAGAACAAACACATAATAAAAATAATATAAAACCATTAATAATAAGAATAATAAATTAATACATTCATTTGATTTTTAATTAATGTCATAAAAATAATAATTTATTTTAATTTAATAATAATTAAATATAATGTAGACAAAGCTTAAAAATAAATACAAACAAATAATATGTACAATGCTCACAGGGCATCAAAAAACTCGTCCGTATCGCTCTCAATGGAACAAGTGCCCAAAAGGCTAGCAGCATTACATTACAGCTACTAGCATTACTTTGAATGGCAATGCTAATTCTTTGGCCCAAGAAAAAGCCAGCCCTTTGGTCACGTGAAGAGTCGACCAGCCGCTTAGCAATGTCCCTAAAAACAATAATAATAAAATATGTAATCACTCAGTGACAGCCTTTTGTCATTTTCAAATTCATTAATACTATATTAGCCCTTCTTCAACAAATATGTCAAAATAAAAATACCACTCTAAATAGATACGGTTTGTGTAAGAATTAAAATCATACATAGGTGTAGGTACCTAGTGGTTTTTTACGGTTGGTTGGACTGACATCATCTGAATTGAAAACCACTCCTCCATTCTTGAATAAATGTTTGCATAGTACGAAATCTAATAGGTATCCGTTGAATGCACTATATTACAGTAGGTAGGTGCGCCATCATTAAAGCCTTTTCTCATACTGTACTGTACTGTCGTCACACTGAGGAGGTCGTGATATTTGGACTTTTTTGAGACTACGTCTACTATCGGACTACTATCATATTATTAGTACACTCTGCTGTACTATAATGCTGTGCATGTGCACTACAACTACGTTACGGTGCTTTCATCGAATAATGGTGATAGTATTAGCAGGACCATTTTGACTCAATTGGACTGAATGTTGTGGGTGCACCAGAGTCTGTCATTAATCGTCTCCAATAAATTCAACTAATTCAACATAATTCGTAATTATGTATATAATCGTATACCTATTACTCTTCTTCGGCAGGTGTTTGGCGACCGTTTGTTCGCCGGGTGGAGCTGGATGATCCCCGTGTTCGTGGCACTATCGACCTTCGGCGGGGTTAACGGAGTCCTGTTTACATCGGCCCGACTGTTCGCGACCGGTGCGCAAGAGGGACACATGCCTGCTTTCTTCTCGCTCTTCCACATGAAGAAGCAAACGCCTATACCTTCGCTAATGTTCACTGTAAGTAGCTCTTGACGTTTTTGTTTTACCGTAACAATTGTTGATAAAAGAGAAGACCGAGAATTTACTGGAACCGAGAAGTAGGTACATGATCAGTCGATATGGCAACGCTTGGGAGAGACCTGTCCGGCAGTTGACATCTTTCTACTGAAATGATGATGATGGAGCATAACTGGCGTAATATGGTTGAACTCTACAGAATAGGTACCCACATTTCGTACTGCCCTGCCTGATCTTTCGGGGAATCAGGCGTGATGTTATGTTATGTAGCTACGGCCATTAACAAACTAATCATTAATAGTAAACTTTTAATTCTAGACAAATACCTGTAAATAACAGCAGATTTTAATTGAATTGAATACAGCAGTCTATATAGGCGGTAGGAGGTACATAATCAAAGTACCATAAAAAACTGAGTGCTTAGGTAATCATCACCGACAATGTAGATTCATGATCAGCATTTAAAAAGATTCTTTTTAACTTCTAGTGCCTCTTCTCTCTCCTGATGCTGACAACGAGCAACGTGTTTGATCTCATCAACTACTTCTCTCAAACGCTGTGGTTGTCCGTGGGAGCCTCGGTCGTGGGCATGCTGTGGCTACGGCGCGTCAAGCCGCATATCCCAAGACCCATCAAGGTCAACATCGTCATACCGTACGTGTTCCTCATCGCCATTGGTTGCTTAGTCCTCATCCCAGCTATCACGCGACCTAAAGACACCGCTATTGGTGTAGCCATACTCCTCTCCGGCATCCCAGTGTACTACCTGTGTGTCAAGTGGAAGAGCAAGCCTGAAATGTATCATTCTTTCTCCGGTTGTATCCTAAGGTTTCTACAGAAATTATGCTCATGTATTTACGTAGAATCCTCTGAAAAAATGTCGAATTGAACCATGGTAGAAAGAATTAATTGGATTAAGATTGCGTTTGTCCGGAACAAAATGTCGAAAATGGTGAAACATTGAATTGACGAAAATATTCAAATGTTTAATAAATAAAACTAGTTATGATATTTAAATGTAGAGGACCAATCTGATACGTACACAAAGAGATTGTTCATATTTTATTTAAGTGGTACAGCTGTGATAAACGTTTCATGTTTAAAATGTATCATAAATCGGCGTATAATATAGGTATGCTTGCTTATGTTTAGAAAAAAATGGTATTAACGCAACAATAGGTACCTATGTCAGCTTAAAATGTCTCATAATTATAGAGTTTACAGTTGGAATGTACAGGGAAATAATGTACTTAGTATAAAGAGTATGTATGACATAGAAAACAAAATTAAGACCTAAGCATAGCGGGTGTAAGAAGACACAATGCCGAAAGTTACATGTTCGTCCTACCAATGTGATAATTTTTTTGATCTGGAGCGTACTAGGGGTCTAGAGGCTAACCTTTTGGTCCGTGGCATAGTTATCGGAGAGCTAGGCGGTGCCATACACCGGGGACCCCAAGCTCAGGGGAGCCCTCGGTCCCAAATATCGACCTGACCTAGCAAAAAAATGTCTTATCTTTAGAACATAAATGTAATCAATTTATTTTTATTTCTGTTGTGTTGTGTAGTTTCTTATGTTTATCCACATCAACCAATCATCAGTATACAACAGATTAATGAATACTAGCTTATTCGACCGACATATTAGCACTCGTTTTTTGGCAAAATTCCATACCTATCCTTGACATCTTCTATAAAATGTTGTTACGGTACTCCTACTACACCCTAAACTTAAACTCTATCTAGTATGGTTTTCCTATATTATTTTTTCATGTTTGTAATATCTTGTCTCTTTTATATTGTTATGTATTGTCCTACTAGTGTTGTCAGTGGGTGGTGCACAGACATTGGTGTTGCACCGAAAGGTTTAGTTAAACCTTAGTCGCATTATATTTGCGCAATATTTATATTGTTTTATTTATATTATTAATTTAATGTCTATTGATAATGACTCCTTTCATTCTGCCAATGCTTTCTTTGATTCTTCCGCTGATGCATGTTTTACTTCATTGACTGACACCCTTGGTGACTTTGTGCGTCGGAGCTTGTGCCATATCAGATGCTCAAAGTGTGCTAAGCCACTACAGTGATCTGAGGGCCTAGTGTGAGTTTTTATTCGAATTCGATCGCGTTAACGTAAACTCTGAAACAGCGCAGTCTAGTGGCAGCAATAGGAAACACAATTATTCCATACAAATAGGGGATATTACTACAATGTTCTGGCACCAGAGTGCAGCACTAGCATAATCCGTAAACAGTTTATCGACGAGTCGTACAAAGCGTGAAATTCTGCCTTTAATTGAGTTCAAAATTAGGAAGTGTTTAATATTATACAATAATATATCAGTGCTGTGTATTTCGATGAAGAAATGAAGGGAATTATTCATTTCCAAAAGAAATGTTCGAAAACTTTGGGAAGCAGCTAAAAATCACTCTAAAATATGTTCACGTTAAGTATTCAGGTGAGATAGTCGCATTTACAGAATAACGTTCACATTTATCATGTAAGACAACCAAATATGATTTTATTCTGACCATAACCTAGAATCCACTTTCAAATGGTCGTAGGACGCCATAATATGGTTAAAGTACAGTTATACTCTATTTACAATAGCATTAGACAGAAGTTAAAAAAGGTTCTTTTTAATGCACACTTTGTAACAAAAGTACAATAAACAATGTTAAAGTTACGATAGACACCGAATTTATTATAATCTATTTTTACAGTAGCTGTCGAGTGTATTTGTAACCATTTTAATAATTTATCTTCTCAAATTATGTGGTTTTCATTTAGTTGTATATTTAATTCCAATTTAAAGGTACAGTGTCAATGGTAAAAACCTAACAGAAGCAGGCATGAACAATACCCGGAACGTTATTCGTTTCATTGTAATTCTACCAAATTTAAAATTTTACCTTATCTTTTAAAGACTTTTATTCTGTTTATATTAATATACGTCCATATTTAGCACTATCTTAGATCTGTTTATCAAAATTATATTAAAATAAGTTTAATTTAAATTAAACTTATCTATAAAATAAAATGTTTTGCAGTCCTGCTTCTATGAGCGTCTTTTTTCTAATGTATTATATTATGAATGGAGTTAGTAAAATTCATTAAAACTTTGATATATTTTCACAAAATACCTACTTATTACAATTAATAACATAATATAACAAGAATACGAGGTTATGATTTACGGAATGTGCTAGTGGCGCCCTCTGCGCTGAGTTTCGCGTAATGTTCCCTATTGATATACCCGATCGTTTACGTTACCGCGATCGAGTTCGAATAAAAACCCACACTAGGCCCTCTGTTAGACACCTTTTCTGACGTTAGCGTTCACGCCGTTCTGGTTTCTGAGAGTTGGCTCAAACCTTATCTTATCTCAACTATTTCCAGTTTCGTTCTTATCCGTAACGATAGAATTGGGAAGAGAGGAGGTGGTATTGCTATTTATCTTTCAAGCGACTTCCCTTTCAAAATCATTGCCTCTTCTCCTTCACTTTACAGTGCCTCCGCTGAGTATGTACTTCTTTCTGGAGATCCATATCAAAGGTGTAAAAACCCTTTTGCGTTGTTTCCCCTTACAAAAACAAGCTTTGAATTTTATAACTAAATTTTAAATACCCCCACGTCCCCTGTAATATTGCATGCAACCATTTTCACAATGTTTTTCTTGAGTTACGTTACGCGTTACCATAAGCAGTGATTTTCACATCAAAACATAAAACTCTAATCCCAACAATATTTTTTGCTCCATGTTACGTACTCTTATGGGCAAAATGCCGAGATGTGTCTTTTTATACCCGTACCTATTACCTATATTTCGACAATCATCAACCAAATCAGTATTCACATACGATCTGCTATTCTGAATAACATTCTTGGAAGCCACATGCTTTAACTCTAGCATGCGGTAAAGAGTCATCTTGTTGAGTGCCGTTGTTACGTCGTTGTGTCTCGTTTTGCGGTAAACCTGGAATATCGGTATATTCGTGACCAGTCGAATACAATCGGTTTTATTTCTGACTCAGGCAATCTAAGCTTAAAAAAATACTATTTTTATGTATCATCTTAAACGTATGCGCATGTAAGTAGTTAAGTAAAACTGCACTTGTTCATGTAAAAACAAGGTAGTACAAGTATATTTGTATCTACCAGCGATGTAGCCTCTACAAACGGAGGTACTTCCTAATGTATCTAGAGATAAAATGACATGTCCTGGTAGCTCTCTGAATATATCTACTTTATTTAAATGTGTAGACATTAAGAACCTTTTTATTGTATTTAATGATTCGATGATAAGGTACGGACATTCCTACAAAGCACGGTTTTTATTGTAGCTTAAGTTTCGACTATAGGTATTTGTTAGTTTTGCTATGTTTTTTTTTACAACTGTTTTGAGATAATGTATACTTATTCAGACTTTTTGTAGTTACAATATTGCCTATATATATACTGACTATAACGTTTAATAATTTTCGATAAATATATACAAGGGTATATTCAATATACAAAGTTAAATAAAATGTGACTGTAAGTGTCTTATAGCATGATATCAAAGAGTGTAACCTATACGTACAGGTATCTAAGCATTTTCATTTTCTATAAAGAATTATTATCGAATAAAAGAGAAGAAAACTTAAGTATATACCTACCTATCACATGTTTATATTAGCTATTATAATGTTTCAATGTATGATGTATAGGTGTCTAATACTTGTAGGACATTTATATACCTATTAATATTTCCCAAAGTAACTACAAAAACGGTTAAAATAAAATTATACTTATCAATTTATCATGTTTTATTCAAATGCAAACCATGGCGATTCATTCACCAGCCGGTCGGTTTTGTAAAAGTCTGCCCAAGGTAATAAAGTTTAGATTTGGATTTTTACAGAATCGACTAGCTGGATACTAAGTTAAGTACTAACCTACAGATTACATACGGTCATTTTTGTATGGCAGTATGAAACCCGACAATCGAAATAGTGTGGCGGGCACGTACCAATACAAAATCTGCATCAGCGCCCCCAAAAACCATGGAAATGACACCCATGACATATATTTCGTAATTCGTAAGCTATTATAGCAGCACCATCTTGGATTTTATTTCGACTTCATTTTCGGCATCAGCGCTCCCGAAAACCATGGAAACGACATCCATGACGTAGATTTTGTAAAATTTACATGATCGAATGCATACCGAGTTTACTTGAAAGATCGGTTGATGGCCGTCGGTGTGGTCGCACACGACAAATACCAAGTCTTATGCAATCGCACCCATAAAACAACGCGGAACACCGGCCGCACGCGCCGTCCGCATGCGGTCGGTGCTCCGCGTTGCTCTCATCGCGCGTTGCTCTCATCATCATCGCGGTGATCGCACCTCTTGTCCCATGTCCACTGCTGCCCCCAATCCTTCGGTTTCAAAAAAGAAACTACCCGCTCCGCCTCCCTTGTTCATCCAGGACAAAGCGAAGTGGACCGACGTGTCCAAAATGTGTAATGATCGTAAGATCAAATACATAAACGCGCGCTCGACCCAACAGGGTATCAAAGTCCAAGTTTCCACGGTGAACGACCACAGGGAACTTACCTCTTTGTTAAAAGTGAGGAACATTTCGTTCCACACTTATTCCCTACCGGAAGACAAACCCACCCGTGTGGTAATCCGACGCGTCCCCAAAGAAATCTCAACGGAAGAGATTCTTGCCGATCTTCAGTCGCAAAATGTCCCCTTATCCGCTGAGCATCGTTTGCACATAGCTAGAGGTGCGAGTGCATACGACTCGGTTCTTGTCGTGTGCGATCACACCGACGGCCACCATCCGATCTTTCAAGTAAAGTCGGTATGTCACTTGTCGGGCATCTCGACCGAGAGGCCTTATAAATCCGATACGGTTGGACAGTGTTACCGCTGCCAACTTTATGGTCACGCCCAACGCAATTGCTTTGCGATACCTAGATGCGTCAAGTGTCTGGGTGAGCACGCAATTGCTGACTGTCCCCGTCCGAAAGACCGAAATCTGTGCACAGAATCTCCCAGCTGTGTGCTATGCGGCCAATCAGGTCACCCCGCCAATTACCGCGGCTGCCCCAAAGCCCCAAAATCCTCTTCTCCCAAATTGACCAAGCGTGCGAACGCTCGTCAACAAAGGGAAAGCCCCTCTGTTAAGATCCCTCCTCAGAGATGCCCGAGCGTCTCAGCCCTCAGAGGCCCACCCCATGGAACTCGCTGAATCATCAGAGAGCGTTCCCTACATTGAGGCCCTTCCAATCTCTGCCCATGCCAGCGCTGATGGATTCGCCAGTCCCCGCGCCGAACCTAGCCTCCGTGACCACGCCCCCCCCTACCTAAGGTCGCCCCCGCCGCTCCTAAGGCCACCCCCGCCCCTCCTAAGGCCGTCCCCGCCGTTTCAACAGCGCCCTCAGCCTTCCGCGTACCTGCATCTCGCATAGGATAGGCGAAGTCATCAACCTCGCCTATCAAATTTACCGCAACCCCGCTGCTGAAGCTATGGCTAGGGATATACTCGCATGCAAAGCTAATATTAGCGACATCTTTAAGGTGTTCAAAGCATATCCGGAGATTACGCAAGCCCTAGATAAACTTTACCCTAACTAATCCAATGGATAAGGAAAGGCCGTGTACTACCAAACCCCGATCCCTTAAGTTAGGATTCTTTAACGCCAATGGCATTATTAACCATCGCCAATTTCCTCCGCGACCATCAACTTGATATCCTCCTCATACAGGAGACCTTTCTTAAGCCCCATCATCGTGACCCGAATATTGCCAACTACCGAATAGTTCGCAACGATAGGTCTCGTTGTCACAGGGGCGGTACCCTAATATACTATAGAAAGGCTCTGTACTGCATTCCTATGGACCCTCCTCCCCTCGCTCGCCTCGAGGTCTCTGTCTGTCGGCTCGGCATGACCGGTCATCAGCTGTTAACTATTATATCAGCATACGTCCCTCCATCACCATCGGAGGATGATGCTATCCTCCTCAAGGATGACCTTTCTGCTCTTCTTGGCCTGGGTGACTCCGTCTTACTGGCGGGCGATCTCAATGCCAAACATCCGTCATGGAATAGTAACAGGACCTCTTCCAGAGGTAGGATCGTGTTTAACCTCTGTTCCCAACTGAACTTCGACGTCATCGCTCCGAAGACTCCCACTCATTTCCCCCACGATTCCAACTATCTTCCCGACATACTCGATATAGCGCTGCTCAAGAATGTGAACCTCCGTTTGCAATCTATAGAGACGCTACACGAGCTTAATTCCGACCATCGTCCAGTGATATTAGAACTAGCTCCCCGTTCAGGTCCCTCTGACCCTAGACAGCCCCCTCCGACCCAAATTATTACCAACTGGAGGAAAGTAAGCGAAAGCCTACAATCCACCACGTCGCCTCACTTGGACGCTATCACCGACCACTTGGTGACAGTCGCAGACACGACGGGCGCGATCGACTCGTTCACAAATCATGTACAATCCGTCTTGAACGATTGTTCAAGGGAGGTTCCGGCGATGAGCGATCGTCGCTGGAAACTGCCTGACGATGTGCGTGATCTGTTGACCGAGAAGAACACGGCCGTCCGTGCGTACAGTGCCTTCCCCTGCGATGCGAACAAGGCTCACATGCGCTCTTTACAGCGTGCTGTAAAGAAACGCATCGAGGAGTTGCGCTCCAGACGCTGGGACAAGACACTTAGTGAACTCGAGCCCACCCACCTAGCCTTCTGGGAACTCCAGAGGAAGCTCCGTTCTTCCAACGAGGCCTACGTGCCCCCTCTCATTCGTCCCGACAATAGCGTCGCCTTCGATAACGATGAAAAGGCCGAATGTCTAGACGACAGCCCAGAGTCTCAATGCACCCCCAGCTCTCAACCAGTAGACGAAGCTCACCTTTCTGAGGTCGACGCCGAAGTCGAACGTAGAGCCTCTCTCCCACCCGTTGTAGACCCTGATTATCCTGACGAAGTGCACGATATTATCAAGAGGCTCAAACCCCGGAAAGCCCCCGGCTCTGACGGTATCACCAATAAGGTATTCAAACTCCTCCCCGCCCATCTCATAATGCTAATGACCGCCATCTTCAATGGCGCTCTAAGCAACAACATTTTTCCTCAGGCATGGAAAGTGGCCACCGTTATCGGCATTCCGAAACCAGGCAAACCCAAGTCTGATCCCACCAATTACCGTCCCATTAGTCTACTCAATGTTCTAGGCAAAATCTACGAGAGGCTTATTTATAAGGGGCTCAAAGACTTTGCCGAAGCAAAGAGTCTCATTCCCAACGAGCAGTTTGGCTTTCGAACCGAACACAGCTGCGTCCAACAAGTCCACAGCATCGTCGAGCACATAAGCGCTGGTTTTCAGCTTGGCTTGATGACGGGTGCGCTCTTCTTTGACATAGCGAAAGCATTCGACAAAGTCTGGCACAACGGCTTACTATACAAGCTTCACCAACTCGGAGTGCCAGATCGTCTCGTGCTCAACTTGCGTGACTTTTTGTCGAATCGCACCTTTCGCTATCGCATCGAGGGTGCACTCTCTTCACCCCACCCGATACGCGCTGGCGTCCCTCAGGGCTCCGTAGTATGCCCCCTCATTTTCACGCTGTTCACCAGCGACATCCCCAAAGATAAAAAGGCCCAGTTGGCTCTATTCGCTGACGACACGGCCATCTATTACTCGGGTCGCAACCCAGACTGCATAGCTCGTAGGGTTCCAATCCGCGGCAAAAGCCTTAGGCGCTTATTTCTGGAAATGGAGAATCGAGGTAAACCCCATCAAGAGTCAGGCAGTACTCTTTTCCAAACCGCGTTCGTCCGCCTCTCTGCCCAGTCCGATAACCATGTTCGGTAAGCCTATCCCTTGGGAGAAGCAAGCGAAATACCTAGGTGTGATTCTGGACCACCATCTTACTTTCGGAGAGCACATAAAGACGGTGCGCTCGCGTGCCGCTTTCGCTCTCGGTAGGCTCTACTTCATGTTGAATGCACGCAGCAAATGGTCACTCAAGTGCAAATTGCGCATTTACACGGCGTGCATTCGTCCCATCATGACTTACGCCTGTGCTGTATTCGCACACGCGAAACCATACCGTCTCCATAGGATGCAGACCCTCCAAAACCGTTTCTTGCGAAGAATCACAGGAGCCCCTTTTTACCTTCGCAACGAGAACCTCCATCTCGATTTAAAAATACCCACCATCCAGCAGTTCATGAAACGCTCCGCCAAGCGCTTCTTCGACACTACTGAGAAACATTCTAACCCTTTGATCGTATCGGCCGCCCGGTACACTCCCTCTCGTATTAGTAAGACTCGACGACCGAGACATACTCTGACCGACCCTGACGATGCTATTACTCTCCTCCAGGAGAGAAATAAGGCCACCAGTACAGTAAACAAACACAGACACAGACCGCCGTCATTTCGTCCTCGACGACGAGGCCCGCCGCGACGACCCCGTACGTCCCCTTCCGATCCAGCCCGCGCCGCTGAGCCAGTAGCTTTAAATTCGTCCCTAAATAATGGAAATCCGATCCAGCCTGTCCCTTTGCTGTCCTCTCCCAGCGACGCCGTAAGCCGAGGCTCGTATCCCACAGGGGGTGCCCTTAGCCCTTAGCGTGTAGTCGCTTAGTTTGTAAGCTATTTTGCCCTGGCTGGAGGCCCTAAAAATAATAATTTTTAAGGCACCACAGGAAAGTCCGGTTAAGCAGCCGACAACCTCCTAGGTTGACCTGCGAGATGCCAATCCGAAAACCTTTACTGTCCGAGTCGTCGGACAGTAAAGGTTCTGGTACCTACACTACGTTACAGTGAGTTCGTACCAAATGTGTACTTCTTGTGTGGTTTCCTCGTGTTATTTATTGTGTTTCTTGTTGCAAATGCTAACGGATGTTTGTGTTCGCTCGAGTTTAGATTATTGATTGAAATATTGATAAGAGTTGAGTCGACTATGAAATAAATGACTTTTGGATTGTTTATAAATTGTCCTTTTTAATGTTTTCCTCTTCTGAGTGCTAATATCAGAAGTGGGATTGAACTCATTTGCTCACAATTATTAGCCTTGATACCAACACAAACAACCGTTAATTTCAAATAACAATGCCCCGTGAAATGGTGGTTATGACATCGCTTCGCTCAGACGCTGGGTGTAGCCGTCGCAGTGAACTATGACACACGCATGGTTCACAATCGCCTCACGATGAAACATGTTTGCGCCGAGATAGAACTCGTCTGCGGTCTCGCCGAAGTAGAACTTGTTCACATTCGCGCCGCAGTCGCTCGCGTGGTGGTGATAATCATAGTTCACGTGAAAGGTCTAGGTCACGTACGATTAACTCGCATCGTCGCGTCGTCATGGTGAATCTCAATCCTACCCTCATATTTCTGTGAAAAATGTGTTAGGCACCGGTATGTCGCTACTGACTGCTATTGAGAAAAAAAAAGCTAGTGGTTTGCGTGTTATACCGTCAATTCGTGACAGTAGACCGTCGTTAAAAAGAAAAAAAAAATTTCCACGACCCAAGCAAATGTTGAAGCGTTAATTTTATTTCGGCCATAAATAATTTCGAGGTGTGGTCTGACGAAGTACACTGGGCGCATGTGAACCGGTGGAAAATTTCGAGTGTTTGAATGGTACGTAAAAACCTGGTTAAACGAGTTGGCTACAAATGATCGGTCGTGGCCGAATTTTGTTAAAGAATTTAAGTCGCTGTGTCACTAAAAAGATTAATTATGCACGAACTCTTTAAGAGGTTATAAACACCACGTCTGGTTAGTCATAGAAAAAGTAAGCGCGCCACTCATTAATAAAAAAATACGTGTAATAAGAGTGTTAGGCGAAGAACTTATGTTTCAAATAGTGATACACGGTATCAATGATGTACAGGTGCGCGCAGTAGCTACCAATATTGACCTAACGACAGGAAATCTCGTTTCCTTTTTAGCAACTATAAAGCCTATTCGTAAGTTTGATAACCATGACTCCGCTAAATCCTGCATCATCCAGTAATAGGAGTTTTGTTTTCGTTGCGAAGCGCTTCATTGCCTCAACGATTTTCTAGTGGTCACCACTGTTGATTCTGATTTTCAGAAGTTGCAGTGGTTTGAGAACAGTGTGGCGGGTATGTCGCATAAAAAAAACGAATAAGAGGCGTTTTAACAGTCCTAGTAGATCAGAAATCAAATGTTTTCATTGCGGCCAAACAGGGCTTTATGAGGATAAGTGTCCTAGGAACGTTACCATCAATGATAAAGCCGATAGCTATAGGAATGCCAAAACCGTCTGTTTGTTTCGGTCAAAGCTAGGACGACATGAAAAAAATGATCACAAAGAGTGACTGTTTCACTATGGTTCGATCTGAGTCTCAAAGCAACTGGTCAGGTTAGGCCGAGTCGGCATAAAATCGAGTCACTAGGTAACGCACCTACCTTTCCTAACGTCAAGCAAGTTTTTAGGCCCTGCGGGTTACTTACGGCGTCACATCGAAAATCACATTATTGACGCGTCAGGTCTTATCAGTTAGGAATCTGGAATGGTTCGTGAAGTCCATTACATAACGCTCGAAATAAATCATTCCAATGGGAAAAGTCGAGATGAGTTGAGACGCGAGCAATTATCTGATAATTTGTGCAAAACTCAATTCGTTTTTAAATATTACAAAGCAGAAAACTAAGCAATACCCAGCTTTGTACCCTTGAGCTTGGTATGCACGGGCCGTACCGAGTGATCAAGACCCTGCCGAGCGCACCGAGTGGTGCCGCAGCCGCAGCACAAGACATGGTACCTTGGCGAGGCGAGTGGTACCCGGAGGCAAGTGGGGCGTTTTTTGGAAGTAAGTGTCGCTGCATATAGTCGGGTGTTGTAAAGTTAGTCTTCCACCCATAACTTAAGCGTTTCACCTAGGTGTTGTTAAGTTAGTCTTCCACCTATGGTACTTACGCCCACGATCAGGTGTTGTAAAGTTAGTCTTCCACCCATAACTTTAGCGTTTCACCTAGGTGTTGTTAAGTTAGTCTTCCACCTATGGTACTTACGCCCGCGATCAGGTTTTGTAAAGTTAGTCTTCCACCCATAACTTTAGCGTTTCACCTAGGTGTTGTTAAGTTAGTATTCCACCTATGGTACTTACGCCCACGATCAGGTGTTGTAAAGTTAGTCTTCCACCCATAACTTTAAAAACCTGGTAATCATCGTTTCACCTAGGTGTTGTTAAGTTAGTCTTCCACCTATGGTACTTACGCCTGCGATCAGGTTTTGTAAAGTTAGTCTTCCACCCATAACTTTAGCGTTTCACCTAGGTGTTGTTAAGTTAGTCTTCCACCTATGGTACTTACGCCCACGATCGGGTGTTGTAAAGTTAGTCTTCCACTGTAACGGAACGTTACACGGATATCGGCGGTGCGAGGTGAAGTGTTCGGGGGGAGAGGGTATAAAAGGTCATTGCGCCCGCGCAGCTGACGGTCAGTCGCTTCTAGGTTGACGTGAGACTGCACGTTGGTTTTAGCGCCTCGTCAAGCGTACTAGCGCAGACACGAGCGTTGGCCATTATTATTTTATTTACGGTGGATATAATTATAATCACAAATTAAAAGTGCAAATAAGTGTGTTAATCCCGAACTAGGGTAAGTTTTGAACAGCACACAAATCACACATCATTTTCATGCCATCTTTCTGCTTACTGTCATTCTGCCTATTTATCTTGTTCTTTTGTTAACTAAATAATTAATTTGCTGCTGCTTATTTATATTTTCATCTTAATAAGCACCATCTTAGAGTACCTCAGTAATTGAAAGTAATGCTAATTTTTCTTTCTACCTTCAAGCTCAATAAAAATAATTTTGAAATTTTAAAAATCTTAACGTTTTAGTTTTCGTTTCCTACTTTTTGTTATTCTTCTGCTCAAGCTTGTTCACGATGTAAACTCCGTTCTGGTAGGTGCCACCGCGACAGTACTACTACGAGTAGATGGGTACTTTCTTGTCGTCGTCGGTGGTACCCCCCAGTACGGAACTGCAAGGCCATCTTTTAACAAGCTGGAATGGTGAATTCCAGGTGCTACGACGGGAATTCCAGGGTAGGAATTCTACCGGAACTTCGACCGGCTTTGGGGAACTGCGGACCCGAGGTCCCTGTCGCTCCGCACCTGGTGTGCTGAGCGAGACGACGGCCGCACCGTCAGTTCATCATATATTTTCGCCGTTCACCGTCTTCCCGAGCCAGCCAGCTTCCGTCTCCGGGAATTTCTTCTGGACTATACGGGAAGTACCTGTCCCTACAGAGGTGACAATAGACGCCTATAACCCATGACCCTACAAATTTTGTGTGCCTCCGACTTAGTGTAATAAATGTTTCATCTATAATGGTACACACTCGTTTTATTCATTTACCAACTCTTAGGGGAGGAATAAAACGGGTGGAGGCTACACCACCCATAACTTTAGCGTTTCACCCTGGTGTTGTTAAGTTAGTCTTCCACCTAGTGTGTACGCCTATCTTTGGACGTTGTTAAGTTAGTCTTCCGCCCGTGATACTAACGATTGCTCTTGGGCCTGATTAGTCTTCCGCCCATAGCGTGTGTGAGGCACGTGCTTGCCTCGCTGGTTGGAACGGCTGGCTGGTGTAGTCCAAATACAGCGCGCTCCAACGGCTGGCGACGGTATTGTCTTGTTTTCCATAAAATTATTTGTACTATTATTGTTTTCCATAATCGTCCCCCGTCATAATATTTACTTGCACTATTATCATTTATACTAATAACGTTTGTCATATCAACTTATTAGTCATAACTTTAATTTGCCATAAAATTAGTTGCCATAATAACATATGTTATAATCATTAGTTTCTATAAGTAACACATTACATAATCGTTATTTGACATAAGCAACATTTAATGTAATTTAGAAACGTTTATTGTTTTGTACAAAAAATAATATCATTATGGCCACCCACTAACCAAATGATTTATTATAGTAATCAATCTCTAGACAATAAAAAGTTAGTAAAAATCGAAACAGGTAGATTAGGTTAGGTGGTGACCACGCAACGCGCGAAGGCGAGTGAGCGAAGCGAGCGTGCCGCGGCAGCGGCCGCCTAGCGCCAGATGTCCTCAATTGAGTAGCATTTAGACATTTGTTTTGGCATAAATTAAATTCGCATAATATTACTAGGCATAATGTGCAAATCTATTGCTAAAGTATTGTCTTAAAAAAACAATAAGTTATGCTACAAAAGTTAGTGACAGAAACGAATCGCTGCAAAACCGACTCCACGTAGTCTTGTCTGCCCTACCCCTAGAGTGTAATCTAAGCCCGCGTAGGCGCGGAGGGGTGAGGCGGCCCGCGACCTGAGGAGCAGGTGGTTTTAACGCTCGCCACCGTGGCTGAGGCTGGCCGGCGCAGCCGGCCAGCAAGCCGAAGCTTCGGTGGTGAGCGTAAAACACATCTGCGACGATAAGCTCGAGTGGGACCGCCGGAGCCCCGCAGCGCCGGAGCCGTGACAGAAACCATGCCTGCTACATGTTGCATGCTGCATGCTTGCTTGCATTCTGCATGCTTGCTTGCTGCATGCATGGTGTATGCTTGTTTACATGTTTGCGTGGTTACTGCATGCATAATAAAAATATGTTTTAATATCATTATGCGTAAATAAATTTATGCTTTAGAATGGTAAGCCTAATCATTATTATGATTAGAAAAATTATACGTAAGCTGTTATACGTAAATAATGTTATTGCGAAATATATTTAGGAAGAAACAAATGTATGCTAAGTTATATTAGGTCTTTAAATTTTATGCAAATGGATAGAGAAGGTTTCTTTCTAGGTTTCCTTGTGATTAAAAAATCTGTATCTCTTATCATGATCATAACATCAACATTGCAGGCGATTGTACTGAACTAGCATTGTTGTACTAGTATGGGCAATGGTGAATAAATGTTATGGAAAACGAAATTATTGAAAATAAAAATTATAGCAAATAAATTTATGGATTAACATTATTATGACACTAGATCGATTATGACCAATGAAATTAGTGAAAATGATTTTATGTCATTTAACGATTATAGCAACTGAAGCATTATTTCTAATGAAATTATGGCAAATAAAAGTATGGCATATAAAATTATGGCATTTTAAATGATGGCAAACATTAGTAAACCGCTGGCGACATGGTTTTGGAGGACGCGTGCTGCGTGTACGCTTCGGGTGCTATCCCGGAAGACGTGTGTTGTGTATGCGCTTCGGGTACTGTCCCAGAAGACGCGTGGAGTGTATGTGCTTCGGCTGCTGTCCCAGAAGACGCGTGCTGTGTGTGCGCTTCGGGTGCTGTATCTGAAGACGCGTGCTGTGTGTGCGCTTCAGGTGCTGTCTCTGAAGACGCGTGCTGTATATGCGGTTCGGGTGCTGACTCTGAAGACGCGTGCTGTATATGCGCTTCGGGTGCTGACTCTGAAGACGCGTGCTGTGTATGCGCTTCGGGTGCTGACTCTGAAGACGCGTGCTGTGTATGCGGCTCGTGTGTTGTCCCGGAGTACGCATGCTGCCTATGCGCTTCGAGTGCTGCTCGGAGGATGCGTACTGTGTGTACACATTACCTGTCGTCCAATGGGACGTGCGCCGTGCGGTTTTACAGCCACGTGCGCTTGCCTTGTGGCAGCTACCTATTTTTTTTTTTTTTTTTTTTTTTTCGGATTGGCATCTCGCAGGTCAACCTAGGAGGTTGTCGGCTGCTTAACCGGACTTTCCTGTGGTGCCTTAAAAATTATTATTTTTAGGGCCTCCAGCCAGGGCAAAAAGCTTACAAACTAAGCGACTACACGCTAAGGGCACCCCCTGTGGGGTACGAGCCTCGGCTTAGGGCGTCGCTGGGAGAGGACAGCAAAGGGACAGGCTGGATCGGATTTCCATTATTTAGGGACGAATTTAAAACTACAGGCTCAGCGGCGCGGGCTGGCACGAGCAAGGGTCGGGGAGGGGACGTACGGGGTCGTCGCGGCGGGCCTCGGCGGCGAGGACGGAATGACGGCGGTCTGTTTCTTAACTGTACTGGTGGCTTTATTGCTCTCCTGGAGGAGAGTAATAGCATCGTCAGGGTCGGTCAGAGTATGTCTCGGTCGTCGAGTCTTACTAATACGGGAGGGAGTGTACCGGGCGGCCGATACGATTAACGGGTTAGAGTGCTTCTCAGCAGTGTCGAAGAAGCGCTTGGCGGAGCGTTTCATGAACTGCTGGATGGTAGGTATTTTTAGATCGAGATGGAGGTTCTCGTTGCGAAGGTAAAAAGGGGCTCCTGTGATTCTTCGCAAGAAACGGTTTTGGAGGGTCTGCATCCTATGGAGACGGTATGGTTTCGCGTGTGCGAATACAGCACAGGCGTACGTCATGATGGGACGAATGCACGCCATGTATATGCGCAATTTGCACTTGAGTGACAATTTGCTGCGTGCATTCAACATGAAGTAGAGCCTACCGAGAGCGAAAGCGGCGCGCGAACGCACCGTCTTGATGTGCTCTCCGAAAGTAAGATGGTGGTCCAGAATCACACCTAGGTATTTAGCTTGCTTCTCCCAAGGGATAGGCTTACCAAACATGGTTATCGGACTGGGCAGAGAGGGGGACGAACGCGGTTTGGAAAAGAGTACTGCCTGACTCTTGATGGGGTTTACCTCGATTCTCCATTTCCGGAAATAAGCGCCTAAGGCTTTTGCCGCGGATTGGAGGGTGCTAGCTATGCAGTCTGGGTTACGACCCGAGTAATAGATGGCCGTGTCGTCAGCGAATAGAGCCAACTGGGCCTTTTTATCTTTGGGGATGTCGCTGGTGAACAGCGTGAAAATGAGGGGGGATACTACGGAGCCCTGAGGGACGCCAGCGCGTATCGGGTGGGGTGAAGAGAGCGCACCCTCGATGCGATAGCGAAAGGTGCGATTCGACAAAAAGACACGCAAGATGAGCACGAGACGATCTGGCACTCCGAGTTGGTAAAGCTTGTATAGTAAGCCGTTGTGCCAGACTTTGTCGAATGCTTTCGCTATGTCAAAGAAGAGCGCACCCGTCATCAAGCCACGCTGAAAACCAGCGCTTATGTGCTCGACGATGCGGTGGACTTGTTGGACGCAGCTGTGTTCGGTTCGAAAGCCAAACTGCTCGTCGGGAATGAGACTCTTTGCTTCGGCAAAGTCTTTGAGCCGCTTATAAATAAGCCTCTCGTAGATTTTGCCTAGAACATTGAGTAGACTAATGGGACGGTAACTGGTGGGATCAGACTTGGGTTTGCCTGGTTTCGGAATGCCGATAACGGTGGCCTCTTTCCATGCCTGAGGAAAAATGTTGTTGCTTAGAGCGCCATTGAAGATGGCGGTCATTAGCATTATGAGATGGGCGGGGAGGAGTTTGAACACCTTATTGGTGATACCGTCAGAGCCGGGGGCTTACCGGGGTTTGAGCCTCTTGATAATATCGTGCACTTCGTCGGGAGTGACAGGAGGCAGAGGATAATCAGGGTCTTCAACGGGTGGGAGAGAGGCTCTACGTTCGACTTCGGCGTCGACCTCAGAAAGGTGAGCTTCGTCTACTGGTTGAGAGCTGGGGGTGCATTGAGACTCTAGGCTGTCGGTTAGACATTCAGCCTTTTCATCGTTGTCGAAGGCGACGCTACTGTCGGAACGAATGAGAGGGGGCATGGAGGCCTCGTTAGAAGAACGGAGCTTCCTCTGGAGTTCCCAGAAGGCTAGGTGGGTGGGCTCGAGTTCGCTAAGTGTCTTGTCCCAGCGGCTGGAGCGCAGCTCCTCGATGCGTTTCTTTACAGCACGCTGTAAAGAGCGCATGTGAGCCTTGTTCGCATCGCAGGGGAAGGCACTGTACGCACGGACGGCCGCGTTCTTCTCGGTCAACAGATCACGCACATCGTCAGGCAGTTTCCAGGGATGATCGCTCATCGCCGGAACCTCCCTTGAACAATCGTTCAAGACGGATAGTACATGATTTGTGAACGAGTCGATCGCGCCCGTCGTGTCTGCGACTGTCACCAAGTGGTCGGGGATAGCGTCCAAGTGAGGCGACGTGGTGGATTGTAGGCTTTCGCTTACTTTCCTCCAGTCGGTAATAATTTGGGTCGGAGGGGGCTGGCTAGGGTCAGAGGGACCTGAACGGGGAGCTAGTTCTAATATCACTGGACGATGGTCGGAATTAAGCTCGTGTAGCGTCTCTATAGATTGCAAACGGAGGTTCACATTCTTGAGCAGCGCTATATCGAGGATGTCGGGAAGATGGTTGGGATCGTGGGGGAAATGAGTGGGAGTCATCGGGGCGATGACGTCGAAGTTCAGTTGAGAACAGAGGTTAAACACGATCCTACCTCTGGAAGAGGTCCTGTTACTATTCCAGGAGGGATGTTTGGCATTGAGATCGCCCGCCAGTAAGACGGAGTCACCCAGGCCAAGAAGAGCAGAAAGGTCATCCTTGAGGAGGATAGGATCATCCTCCGATGGTGATGGAGGGACGTATGCTGATATAATAGTTAACGGCTGATGACCGGTCATGCCGAGCCGACAGACAGAGACCTCGAGGCGAGCGAGGGGAGGAGGGTCCATAGGAATGCAGTACAGAGCCTTTCTATAGTATATTAGGGTACCGCCCTTGTGACAACGAGACCTATCATTGCAAACTATACGGTAGTTGGCAATATTCGGGTCACGATGATGGGGCTTAAGAAAGGTCTCCTGTATGAGGAGGATATCAAGTTGATGGTCGCGGAGGAAATTGGCGATCTCATCACGTTGGTTAGTAATGCCATTGGCGTTAAAGAATCCTAACTTAAGGGATCGGGGTTTATTAGTACACGGCCTTTCCTTATCCATTGGATTAGCAAGGGTAAAGTTTATCTAGGGCTTGCGTAATCTCCGGATACGCTTTGAACACCTTTAGGATGTCGCTAATATTTGCTTTGCACGCGAGTATATCCCTAGCCATAGCTTCAGCAGCGGGGTTGCGGTAAATTTGGTAGGCGAGGTTGATGACTTCGCCTATCCTCTCGGTAGGGAGAGATGCAGGTACGCGGGAGGCTGAGGGCGCGGTTGAAACGGCGGGGGCGGCCTTAGATGGGGCGAGGGCGGCCTTAGGAGCGGCGGTGGCGGCTTTAGGAGCGGCGGGGGCGACCTTAGGTAGGGGGGGCGTGGTCGCGGAGGCTAGGTTCGGCGCGGGGACTGGCGAATCCATCAGCGCTGGCATGGGCAGAGATTGGGAGGGCCTCAATGCAGGGAACGCTCTCTGATGATTCAGCGAGTTCCATGGGGAGGGCCTCTGAGGGCTGAGACGCTCGGGCATCTCTGAGGAGGGAATCTTAACAGAGGGGCTTTCCCTTTGTTGACGAGCGTTCGCACGCTTGGTCAATTTGGGAGAAGAGGATTTTGGGGCTTTGGGGCAGCCGCGGTAATTGGCGGGGTGACCTGATTGACCGCATAGCACACAGCTGGGAGGTTCTGTGCACAGATTGCGGTCTTTCGGACGGGGACAGTCAGCAGTTGCGTGCTCACCCAGATACTTGACGCATCTAGGGGTCGCGTAGCAATTGCGGCAGCTACCTATGGTGTGCTGTTGTATTTATAGTCGCGTGCGTGCTTGCTTTATGGCAGCTACCTATGGCGTGTGCTTTGAGTTTGATAAGCCACATGCATGCCGCTGTCTATGCTGTGTGCTGGTAGCTTTCTATTAACTGGCTTGTTTTCCTTACATGATTTTTGATTATAGCTGTTAAATGACAATGGTTATGCGCTCGTCCCAAATGTAAAAGTGCACGCTTATGTTTGTGACAGAGCTGACAATTGTTATAGAAATCTCGATAATCTGAATCTCGAAAAATGACAATGTGTGAAGATGTATATGCAGCAGGATAAATAAAACCACTTTGCATTCAAACGTATGCGTTTGAATGCAAAGTGGTTTTATTTATTTTGAAAGTGTTTTTGTATGAGGGCCTTGTATGCGTGATGAATAGCAGAATACGCAGAGGTGTAATGTCGTCACGTATAATAACCACTTCTATCCCATACAGATAGCAATGACGACATCGCTGCTGAGCCTTCAGGTGATGCTGCTGGTGCCTCTGCAGGCGCTGCTGGTGGCTCTGCTGGCACTGTTGGTGCCTCTGCTGGCGCTGCTGCTGCCTCTGTTGGCGCTGCTGCTGCCTCTGTTGGCGCTGCTGGTGCCTCGGCTGGCGCTGCTGGTGCCTCTGCAGGCGCTGCTGGTGCCTCTGCAGGCACTGCTGGTGCCTCTGCTGGCGCTGCTGGTGCCTCTGCTGGCACTGCTGCTGTCTCTGCAGGCGCTGCTGGTGCCACTGCTGGTGCCTCTGATGGTGTGTCTGCTGGTGGTGCCTCCGCTGATACCTTCTGGTGCCTCGGCTGGTGCCTCCGCTAGTACTTCCGCTGGTGCTTCCACTGGAGCCTCCGCTGGTGCTTCCACTGGTGCCTCTGCTGGTGCTTCTACTGGGTTATAAAAACGCGCGCTCGATCTGATTGAGCTCTCTTGTTGCTGAGTCGTCGGACAGTAAAGGTTCTGGTACCTACACTACGTTACAGTGAGTTCGTTCCAAATGTGTACTTTTCTTGTGTGGTTTCCTCCTGTTATTTATTGTGTTTCTTGTTGCAAATGCTAACGGATATTTGTGTTCGCTCGAGTTTAGATTATTGATTGAAATATTGTTAAGAGTTGAGTCGACTATGAAATAAATGAGTTTGGATTGTTTATAAATTGTCCTTTTTAATGTTTTCCCCTTCTGAGTGCTAATAATATTATTATAGTTTTTTTATATTTTTACCGACCTATGTTACTGCTACAGTTAAAAAAGAATAAAGATAAAAAAAAAATATTGAATTCATTGATTGTTGATTTTTTTGTTTTTTATTTGATTGATTGATTAATTAAATTAATATTGAAATTTATCATTTTTGTAATCAAAATACCATTGCAAATCAGCAAGCTATCGATAGTCGACTAACGGTCAGCAACACTACGGTTAAGATATTTATCTATGGGCGGGCCTATGCAACCTGAAATAAATGTTTTTTTTTTTTAATCTTTAAAACAAGCTGTACCTATTTGAGGTGATAGTTTTGAAAAGTAACCGTTTCACGGTACTAAACGAGACTAAACACAAATCACCCAATACACAAAACACACATAAAACACAAATCACACACAAAATAAAACACAAATCACACACAAAATAAAACACAAATCTAATAATATAAAACAAACACCCAATTAAACTCATCAAATAATTTAAGTCTTAACTTAGCCCTCTTCCTCTCTCCTAATTTTGCTGTGCTGTGCCCGACTGGGTCCATATTGATCACCTACTTGTTATACCACCTATTTAATACATATGGAATGCAATAAAGAATTTGAATTTGAATTTAAAATAAGGGCCTTAATAAACCAATTAGCTCTTTTTTGATTTTTGACTTGATTTACAAACATAGCGATTTTATGTTACCTACCATAAATCATATTCTATGGCACTGGCCAATTAAATGTAGCTTTCTATCAGTAGTAGTATCACGGGCTGGTGTCCGCAACTCCACGTCTCAGCGCGTAAAGTTTTTTTGTGATCGGATCTTTTAGATATTTTTTACTTTGACTTTGAAACGAACACTACCTATTTACCTCTTTACAAGTTTAGATAACCTACTTACTAATTAGGAGAACCAGCAATAAAATTTATCAACATCCGTTTATTGCTGTTTTGCGTCTGAAATTATACTAAAAGCACGAAAATATTTTTAAGAATGTCTTTTCCTTTGTATACGTTAGGAACTTCATGGGATTTGAAAATTAATACCTGGCACCAATTGACATTTTATAAAAATAATATTCCGTCAGTGAATCCACTGACAAGTAAAGATCATTATTTTAATAGCCTTTGATTCAAAGAGTATAATGCTTTGATTACAAGTAATTACGCACGTAATAAAATTATATTATAATATTAAAGAGATTTATTAAATCCTCATTACATATTATGTGATATTTAATTACGCAAACCGTCCTAATAGAATAACTGACGTTGAAGTAGCAGCATAAGATGCTGAATTTAAAACATATAATTTATGTTAATGTAGCAAGACAAGCTCGACAGTTCACAATTCATGCCCCGCTATACGGACAAAGGTGGTACCCCGACGCGACTTATCTTAAACAATTCGCTGGTTCAGTGATGTATCCCACGCCAGAGACCAACAAGTACTTCAGAATAATCCATCATGCAAAACTCCACCCGGTTGAACGCAAACTTCAAAACATGATCATTAATTTTGGGCCTCAACATCCGGCGGCACACGGTGTTCTTCGTTTAATACTGGAACTGGACGGCGAGACTGTAGTCAGAGCAGACCCCCACATAGGTTTCCTGCACAGAGCCACCGAGAAGCTAATGGAACACAAACATTATAATCAGAGTTTGCCCTTCATGGACCGCCTCGATTACGTGTCCGTGTTAGCAAACGAGCAAGCTTTTTGTATTGCTGTTGAAAAACTTCTTAACATAGAAGTACCACCGAGGGCTAAAGCAATTCGAGTCTTATGCGCAGAATTGTGTCGTGTAGCAAATCATTTGCTCAATGTTTCAGGCACAATACTTGATGCTGGTGGTATAACACCTTTCTTTTGGATGTGCGAGGAACGAGAGAAAATTTACGAAATGTTCGAAAGACTTTGTGGTGCTAGAGTACACTGCTGCTATCTTCGGCCCGGTGGTGTGTCCCAGGATATTCCTATTGGTTTTCTCGACGACATTTACGATTTATTAAGTAAGATAGGTGTTCGTATGGATGAAACTGAAGACCTTGCTTCCGGGAACCGATTATACTATGCTAGGACTGCAGGTCTTGGAGTTATAGGTGCACACGAAGCTATGTCTCTTGGCTTTACGGGAGCGATGCTACGCAGTACTGGAGTGAAATGGGATATCAGAATAAACACACCGTATGATGGGTATGATTTATACGATTTTGATGGCGTTGTTGGGACATTCGGTGACATGTATGATCGATACCTTTTACGTTATGAAGAAATGCGTCAATCTGTACGAATTATAAATCAAGTGATTGACACAATGCCTGAAGGAGAATACAAAACAGACGATTCTAAAGTTTCTATGCCGTCTAGAAAGGAAATGAAAACTTCAATGGAATCCCTAATCCATCATTTTAAGTTATGTAGTGAGGGTTATCCAGTGCCACCTGGAGTTACATATAGCATGGTTGAAGCTCCTAAAGGAGAAATGGGTGTATACATGGTGGCTGACGGCACGTCCATTCCGTATCGCGTACACTTACGTCCGGCGTCTTTTACACATATATTGGGAATATCTGTTATAGGTGCGCGTTTAATGCTTGCCGATATTACCATGCTTATTGCGTCAGTAGATGTAGTTTTTGGAGACGTCGATCGTTAATATTAATCTGATGCGTTTACCTGTACCTACTTTTTATTAATTTTTTTGACTAATTGCTTAAAATATGTCTATGATACCTACTGTACTTAATAAACAAATATGTTAATTTACTGTTTTATGTACGGATGTTCTATTTTTAAACCGACTTAAAAACAAAACCGGAAAAGTGCGAGTCGGACTCGCTCACCGAGGGTTCTGTACAAATTTATTATTTGTACGGAACCCTCGATGTATTATTCGTCGGCCCAAGATGGTGCTGTGTTAACAAATATTTAACTTCAAAGTTAAATGTTATTGCACGAGCGCCGAGAACAGATACAAACAACAAGTTGAACGATCGAATTCCGACTAAATTGGTTAATGTATGACGCGACTACCGGAGGGGGGGGGGGGGGAGGTTATTGTTCCCGAGACAGTCCCTAGCTCAGGTAGTCGTCCTATTCAACATTATCTACAGTTTGTAAATTCCACTTTTGGCCGCGTAGATTAGCAAAATACCCGGGAGGCGATTCTCAATTCTTTCGAGATATCTCTAATTCGAGATAATGTCTAATTTTAAATGTCTACTGAAAATGTCTCAAAATTTATAAAATTGTATTCTCAGAATCAATAGAGATACATGTCGCAGGCTTTTTGGATCTCTATCAAGAAACGTAACGTGGTTTTTTGCATCTTTTGTCTGTCTGTGTATTTATTGCATCCACATGTGCACTTACAGAAATGAACAATGTGAACCCGGGTCGGGCACAGCAAAAGTAAAATTAGGAGAGAATAAAAGGGCTTTTGTTTCACTATTTAGTTGATTGTAACTGATTAGGTATTTAAAGTAATTATGAACTTATTTTAATAAAATTATGCAATTATTATATTATTCATTAGGCAATGATTTTATGATTAATTACTATTGTAAGTATTATTAATTATAAAATAATTGCATTATTAATTATTATGTTATTATTATTTTAATGTAATAATACATTATGTACCTAATTTAAAATGTATAATTTTTATATTTATTTATATATATATATATATATGTAATACCATTTACATATTAGAAACTCTTTTAATTTATTTATGAATGTATATTACTATTTTGTTGTTCTTTAAATATATTGGGTATTTATTACATATTTTAATTGACATGGCTAGTGTACTTGTTGAGTGCTTTTTAGCTTAGAGCTTGGTAAGTTTAACCTATTTTTTTGGCGTAATTAGACTGTATGTTTTCTCTTGTCGTGTAGACAACACTTGGCAGGAATAATGGGAATTCCACGGAATTTGTGTGAGCAAGCAGCAACAACAACTAGAGAACTCGATAGACTTCACGCGCGACATTCATGTCGACTGACATAAATTACCACTCGTTGCAAGTCGAGCGCTGGGCATAGACATTTCTCTAATGTGACATTTCGAGAATACGAAAATTCGATTTCAATCGACATCCGGCATTTTATTTCGACATATCTCTAATTCGACATTATGTCTATTGCGCGAGAATCCCCCCCCCGTATGTGCGCCGGATCCATGACAGTAACCATGCCTGATGCATGCTGCTGCATGCAGGGTACCTAAAAATATGTTTTAATATCATTGTGCATGCTTTAGAATATTATGCTTAAAAAAATGCTCAGCGGCTGGTATGCGTAGGAAATACTTAATGTTAAGCGAAAATATAATTATAAGAAACAAAAGTATGCTATGTTATATTAGGTCTTAAAAGAATCATGGCGATCCATACATTCATTTGTATGAAAATAAAAAATAAATTTACAAGGTTTAAAATATTTTTCAATGTGAAGAATATATTTACCTACCATATTTTTAGACCCCCCTTAAAATGTTACGAAATGAAAATAACACTTTTTCATTTCATTTCGATTTTTGTTTATAAAAAAAGACAACCGCCTTCAAAAACTAAAAAGTGAAAATAACTTTAGCATAGAACACACATTGACTTTAGTTTCGAAATTCAGTGGCTTTGTTCTGTTTGTTGTTTTGTATTGCCACCGACTTCCGAAACTAAAGTCAATGTGTGTTCTGTGCTAAAGTTATTTTTCACTTTTTAGTTTTTGAAGGCAGTTGTCTTTTTTGTAAAAAGCTTTTTATTTTCCGCTTTTTAGTACCTCCTTCTCATCCAATGCTATTATGAAGAGATTGAAAGTTAACTACTACAAAGATTGATGTGATTGGGTATTTGCTGATTTTTCAAGAAGTGCTGAATCAATTTCGATAAAATTTATATGGGACCACCCCTGAAGCATACCCTATCCATAAAAAAAAAATTTCAAAATCGGTTTACGTTTGCCGGAGAAATCGCGTAACAAATCGCGCATTTACTTAATGCAAATTTAAGACTTATACGGTTTTCTCATGGATGCCATTGTGAGAACTGGACTAAATTAAAATGGGACCACACGGGAAGCACTGGCTTTCAAATAAAAAAAGAATCATCAAAATCAATTCACCCAGTCCAAAGAAATCCGGTAACAAACATAAAAAGAAAAAAAATACAGACGAATTAATAACCTCCTCCTTTTTTGAAGTCGGTTGAAAAGAAAGTAACGGATCTATCAAATTGGCAGACAAGTGATGTGACAGACAAGTGTGTGGAAAAAAATAATCATAATTTGTGACACTACCTATTTCCCATAAAACGATGCAATTTCAGTGTAAGAACTGCGAAACGACGTCTGTCAGTGTCACTGTTACTGTCAGTCGCCGTTTCGTACTAAAATAATAAGCTATTTTATTTTTATTCCGGGATTTTAAAAATATTGTAAATGCCTGAAGATATTCTTTAAGAGAGTATAAGAATAAGAATTACAACTTCTCTAAACATTTTTATTTTTTTGTACAAATCCTGCCATGATCCTTTTATGCAAATGGATAGGGACCTACGGAAACTCTTTTTAGATCAAGGCTGAGAATCGCCGCTCGTAGACTCGTGTTTTCGACTTTTCGCTCATTTGTGAAAAAAACTCGTGATGGCTCATAAAGCGATTAATATGATAAAAATCAGGTAAGTAATGCAATCCTAGTTATTAGTAATCTAAATAAGTACTTACAGTCACGAGCATAAATATGTATACAGATTGTAAAATTCTAAAGCACTTTTCTCGTGAAATAGAATATATATTATGTATTACTTATGACACTTACTTGTACTAAAACTTATTTATTTGATACCGTATTTGGATCGAGTTACTTTGTCTCAAAATCTTTACTAGTTGTACATACGACGGACACGGTGGTGACACGGACGGTGTACCTACAGTCACGAGCAAAAACATGTAAACAGTTGGTCTCATTCTAAACTGTTTGTCTCCTAATCTATTGATTGAAATGATATGGGGTTACGAACAGCGTATTTTTGTTCCAAAACTACTATAAAAAAATTGGTTTTATTTATAAGTGGAAATAGATATATTTATTGTTTATACAATTTGTAGAAAATCTCTCTAGGAAATCGGCAGGTGTAAGATCGCAGTTAGAACAGATTGGATCCGATTTAATGTAAATTGATGGTTCACTTTAATGAATTCTAAAAATTGGTCTAATTTAGAATTCACTTTAGTGTAGTGTGATCAATACCTAACCACTTTGGTTCCTAAATAGATTTTCTACAAATAAGGTAGGTATAATAAGTTTTTAACCTTACTTAAGTAATGACTTTAGGTATAAATGCTCTTAGCTCCGGGCGCGTGCGGCTGGTGTTCCGCGTTGCTCTATGGCCGTGATCGACGTTCTTTTAAGCCACCATAGTGCAACAAAAATTGAAAGAATATAGGTAAATAGAATATAGGTGACAATTTTTATTTTCTTTTTTCGTAAATATTTGTCTTTTTTGGTATTCAATTTTTTTTGGTGTTCGCACTTTTGGCAACACTGGTTGTCTGTCATCTATCTGTCAACACTGTCACTGTCAGTCAGTCACAGTTCTGACTTCAGTTCAGTTCACTCACTTCCAGTGACTTCCATTTGCCCCAGTATGACCATTCGTGACAGATTTCTGCCATTTTGGCAGATTTCGCTCCTAAATTTGGTCTGTGGCAGATTATGCTGACGATTTACAAAAGTGGCAGATTTAAAAGATGTCAAGAAAATTCACAATACCTAATAAGAATCAACATCAGGTTTTATATAAATTTAGATTACAAATGATTTTATCGAACTGGTAGCTTCTGTTTCTTAACCAAATTATTTTTTTTCCGCTTGTTCTGTTTCTAGACAAGTACGTCTGATGATTATGAACTAATGAACTATTATGACGACACGGTTGGCGCAGTGGCTGAGCGATCGACCGCTGCGCAGCGTGTTGCGGGTTCGATTCCCGCCCAGGGTAAACATTTATGTGATGAGCACTTGTGTTTTGCCTTGTGTCTGGGTGTTGTTTATCTATATATGTATGTATTTAAACAAAAAAAAAATGTATTTGTGTATGTATATCAGCTGTCTGACACCCATAGTACAGGGTCTCCCTAGTTTGGGGTCAGATGGCCGTGTGTGAAAATGTCCCCACATATTATTATTTATTATTAAGTATAATCAAACTGGAATAGTGTTCATATTCTGGTCTTCTTTATTGATTTCGTTTCCAATCAACTTTTGATTTTAACTCTTTCTTTTTTTATGTGTATCGTGTGCGGTTCTATGTAACGAATCATTAATGATGAAGAGAAAATACGAGCATTCTTATTAACCGTAGTGGGAGCAAAATCCCTTGCTTTCTTCCTGGTAGCCGAAGGCTTATATGATGACCAGGACGTTGTATTTTGTAAAGCTTGCAAAATTATGGACGCAAATGGGGTTACAAAATATCCAAACATAACAAATTTCGCAAAAGCGTTATTATATTTGCCGATGTCCAACGCTTCGCACGAAAGAATCTTCTATCTGGTGAATTTAAACAAAACAAAAGGAATAGCTTCCTAAATCAACATGTATCAGCTTTAAATACCTATGGAGGCAACGGCGGATACGTAGAGGAAGTAGTGCATAGGTATGCAAAGGCAGATAGACCGCGCGGAACACTGAGTTCGAATACCTACAATCTCGTGATTGTATTCGCTTTTGAATTTGTATTTGCTTTTTATGGCTTCACTCGCAGAGTTCCCGCGCAGTCTGTCTGCCTTTTGTTTCATAATCTGAGATTAATGCATAAGAAAATTGTTAAATATTATTGTTGAAGAAATTTCATTGAATTTGTTGTGTATTTTTATTCCGTTTCCATGACGGCATATTTTTGGCATTTTTGGCGCCAAGTGTGGCAGATTTTTGCCCAGACTGCGGCACTGGCAGATTCGCCGTTTATAAGATGGTCACACACTGGTCACACTGACTTGCCCAGCAGCAGCTGCAAGCTGCAAATGAGAATAATGTAATATTGTTCTTTGTTTGTCAACCAGTCAAGTCAACCTTATTATTGTCAACTCACGTTTTTTTGCTAGTCATAATAATTGGTTGGCATTAACTACTTTATAATACCAAACAAAGTTGATAGATAAAGTAAGAATTAAAACAAACCATGTTAAAATTCCAAATAGTGTCCTCAAGAACAGTGGAAGGTTTTGAGAATGAAAAGAAATTCGTTGCTTACATGATTCAGGCAAGACAAGTTACAGAATCCAGGGTGTTAGATCCGGACCCAGCGAACGTTGAAAGACGATACACCCACTTTTTAGATCTGTATCACGGCTTGAAAAAGGAATTTCCGGCTCTGTTAAGCAGTATTTCATTTCCTAGAAAGGTAAACAAGTGTAGTGTCACTTATATTTTTAGTTCTTTGTTGTTTTTGTGAGTCATTCATGGTCATTACTAAATTAATCAAGCAGGCGTATTATTGGTAGCTTAAGCACTAATTTTGTTGGTTTTGTGTTTTATATGTAGGTAATTAAAACATATCATAAGGCAGAATAGAAGGACTGTGTCTGAGTCATAGATTTTCTATTGAAAATCAGGATCTAACTTAAGTTAGTGCAATTAGCAACTCTGTTCACCAAGTTTACCAAGTGGTTGCTAGTATTGTGATTACATTTATGCAAAATACGAGTAGTTTGAAGACTTTTTATAGTATATTTTGCCACAGTAGGTATTGAACTTAATATTCTTGGAACGGCAGTCAATCTCATTCACAACTAGCCAAGTATGCATGAGATATTATAGTGCATTTACAGGTATGAGGAACAGAGTGGGGTTTTTCATCCTCCGACCAGACCTTTGCCCGATGGTTGTAGTTGGGATTTTTTGTACATTAGTATATAACTAATGTCGCGGATAACTGCTGGGGCGATCTAAGAATTGTCAGTTAGTAGTAAGTAGTATGTGCGATAGATGTCACTACAGTGCACAAGTGTGTATGCTAACACAGGTGCAACCTCTTTTCCTTCACTTTCATAGTTAGATGGGACATTCATCTGACACAACCGCGGAGAGATCAGCCGCAGGACTAATGGCTTTAAGTGCTTCCTGAAGTACAGGGGTGTTACAAAAACCAACTTCCAAACTCCACGCTGCTTCTGACAAATTACTAATAGAAAAACCCAATAGCACACCAAACCTCAAAACCAAATCCAGGACCCCAAGTGCAGCAGTTGTTTGTGGACACAAGATCAACAGGGCAGTCAACAGTATTTCAACATCTAAATAAGGTCCTTATTTCTCATTTCAGATTGTAGTGGGTAACTTTGATCCAAACTTGATTTCCACACGATGTACCGCATTTGAGTCACTATTAGATTTAATAGCAGGTGACTCACGGCTGCGGGACTCCCCGGCTGCTATCACATTCTTCCAGGAAATTGAGCTAAAAGAAGCAAAACAACTGCTTAATGAGGGCAAATTTGATCAAGCACTGTCTGTTTTAGAGACAAGTTTTAAATTGTTAAACAAGGTTAGTAGATTAGCATACATTTTTAGACATTGTTTGTCTTTTAAACATAGCCAATAATATTGGCATACATATAAATACGTATTTGTATACCCTATGTGTAGGTATATTACAGTGATTCAATAATGCTAATTGTAAGAACTGACTTATCACTGGTGACAAATAATAAATAAATAAAAATGAATTGTTGTTCATTAGTCTTGCTAAAACTCTAGAACAGTTGGACCGATTTGGTTAATTTTGGTCTTGAAATATTTGTGGAAGTCCAGGGAAAGATTATACCCAATGATGATTCTGCACTTGGCTTTGTGAAAGTGTCACTTTGTTTTGCTAATATATAATCATACCATATATATATGCAATTTTATTTCAACTTGCATAGGGTGCTTTGTATTATTTTTTATATATATTTCATTCTACCTCAACATCCTCAGCCTAATAAAGTGCACTAAAAGTACTAAATACCACAAAAAAAGTATTCTTATTCTTGTAAGTATTTGGACAAATATGCTGATTATAGGTAGATAGTAAAGATAGATTCACAATCCCCACACACACACAATCCACAAACACACACAATCACAATCTATCGGTTCCTCTATTAATCTTTACTCTATTTTATATTGTACTAGCTTTTGCCTGCGACTGCGTCCGCGTGAATATCGGTCATCGTGGATGCAGACAGTCACGGATAAAAAAGTAACCTATGTACCTATTTATCCAGATCCCAACCTACCTCTTTTTCATATCACATTACGATCTGTTCAGAAGTATTGCCATGATGAGGTTACAGACTGACAGTCTTAACTAATAGGTAATATAGTAGCAGTGTGCATTCTAAATTTAATTAATTTGTGAATTACCAGCACTATACTAGGTACTTCGTCGGCGTGGATTTTCCTGTAACTATTAGTTCGCACCCCGGGATAAAGTAGCGTCCAAAAATCAAATACCTTTTTAGTATATTAGTATGAGAATATTTTGAACAACGTGTATTACACTTAGTTTCATGTAAATGGTTTAATACTTACACCCTATTGTATTATCATGTATATGCCATAATTTTTCAGGTGTATACGGACCGATCACGCGTTGTGCTTGGTGCATTGTGCCGTATTGTAGCGTGCGCTGGCGCAAGTGATGGCACCCTCGCGGGACCCGTGGAGCGCTGGGCGCAACTCGCTCTTAAACGATACGAGGCTGTCAGTGACTCCGATTTGCTGCTTATATACATACCCCTCTTACACACATGCATTTCTATATGGTTAGTATTCTATTCATGCTTTTGGTTTGGCTTTCACAAGTGAACAGTTTATAATCAAAGGGTCTTTTTAATAGTACAGACGCCAGCACATCAAGCCATACCTAACTGTCAAATTTTCCCAATTAAATATGAACCTTATGCTTTTGTAATAAAGTTGAAAATCTATCAAAGAAATTTGACAGATATAAGTAACTTGACGTGCTGGCCCCTGTACAACAGCTTTTCAGTATATTATTACATAAGCAATAATAAATTGCAAAACGACGCTACCTATACGTAAAATGAGAGACCTTTATATTCAGAATTGTGAAATTGTACCATTACAGTAAATTTTTGTAGGTAGTACATTAATCTTCCAGTAATGCGTAGTTACGGTACCTAAGACTTGGGATAGAGATTTAGTTATCTTGGTTTTGGGAAGTACTTGAAGTAAGTAGGCATTCATCTGTATATTTTATATGCACGTATCAGTTAACTATCATAAATTCATAATATTATCTATCCTGCAAGTCTGATACGAAGTAAACGACGACACAAAACAATAGGGTGACCATTACTTCTGAATAAACAAATTATACCACCACAATAGAATTCATTAAACTGATGCGTTATAACGAATAGGTACTTAGTAATAAACTTACGTTTTAATTAATTAATTTCTTAAATGTCATACAACTGATAATAGTGTCATGGTCTAGTGGTGGATATGCCGAGTTGATGCATCGAATTATAATGTATTATGAAGACGTCAACGACGGCTAAGCGGTAGCGTAGCGCCGTCTTCGTTTACAACTGACAACTGACGTCACGCACGGCGTTTACAACTGAGTTACTAATTCTTTAAACAATATCGTTTTCCACGACAATCGACATTATAAATATCTACTCTTTGTGAATTGGATAATAAAGAATCCAGGAACCTTATGGCCAAATACTCAAACGCTACTCAATGTTAAGATGCCGTTAAATCTTGTTCTGTCTCTATCGCTTTATGTCGAAATGACTGACAGTGCGAATGCGAGACTTAAAGGCATCTTAAAATTGAGTAGTGTTTGAGTATTTGACCATTAGAATAATAACGCATAGTAGGATAGTCTCATGCACGCTCCCTACAAAAAAAATAAGCAAAATTTGTAGTTATGTGTGAGTGAGCGGCTTATAGTTACGGCCACTTACACGCACCCAGACGTAAAAAAAAATGTTGCTAGGAAATATTATTTTCCCTAAAATCGGGGAAAGAATGAGTGTATTTGGGCCATAGCACGATTGCATAAAAAATGTTAAGCCAGGTACTCACTAGCAAGCCGTAACCGTTGTATGTACTATTACCTAAAAACATACGTGTGTACGTGGTTCACAAACCTGCGAACCTACGGCTCGCTAGTGTACGTGATGTAAGTTGTCAATATAGTTTTTATTTTATTAATTAAATTACAGTCGCAACAGCTTATCGTAATACAGCGTAAATAAAAGTTAAAATAGTTGTTTTTAACGTAACTCTTAATTAAACTTAGAATAATTATTCAGTGGCGAGTCCATGTCGCGTATGTATCTATTTAAACTAGTTTTAATGTATACGCGACAAATAACTTTTTAATATAAGCACAATACAATAAAACGTGTATCATATTTCATAATGCAGTAATTTTTCCTTACAACACTGGTAACACTTCATTGTAATAAATTATACCCTGTTCACAATAAGATTAGACATAAACACAAACCTTTTTTACAGTCCCTTCAACCGATTTTGACTTCTATTCCATGACATTACAGGCAAAAAAGTGGTTACAATAACAACTGTTTACTGCGGTTACCATTTGTCATGCTACCAACCAACGCAATATAGTCAAAATCGGTTAAACGGACTGTAAAAAAGGTTTTTGTAAATGTCTAATCTTATTATGAACAGGGTATAGGTTATGAAAATTTTAATTCGGAGATCGATTTATGTAAAGATAATGGATTTAATGATAAAAAAATGTGTTTGTAATATCTGATTTATTTCGATTATTGATACTTTGTTCTCGACGCTTTTTATATTTTCGTGAAACAAATTCAGATTTATTGCAGAAATAGGATAAATTTCACTGACCGGACTTAAAAAATACAAAAGTTATATTAGGTGGTCGCGAAAAAATGGGACGTAATAGTGCTTTGTCGAGACGTTCGGGACCTAGGCCCCAATGACGGTGACAGTACCGATAAATCGGGACGAATCGCAACCCTATACATGTGAAATGTAATTTTATCACATTTTTTACTTACATGTGAAATGTAATTTTATCACATTTTTTACTTACATGTGAAATGTAATTTTATCACATTTTTTGTTAACCGGTTGTGCTATATCAGTTTTTTACGCAACGAAGTTCGTTGCGTAAAAAACTGATATAGACGAACGAGCATTTTGGAATATTTCTTGCGAGCTGTGTTCAACAGAGCGTTACCTTGAGCACTGATGACTCGCTGTGCAAACTGGTCTATTAATGGCCTAGTTTGAGCAGCTCACTTTTGGTGCTCGTACTATCCTTCTAGACGTTATTATTCTAAGCCAGGAACATTTAGCCTTGATTTATTATATTCCACTCAGTGTATAAGACGAAATGATTGTATACACACACTGTGTGTCTGCACAATCATTCCTTCACCTTTGTTGTTTTCTGTGAAAACTTTCTAACTGACCTTCCAACTCTCACCACTTACATTTTTCTAGGGAGACACTCGGTAGAGATAAGTCGATGTTGGTCGAAGAGCTGAATGATCTACGTAAACGTGGAATGAAAGTAGACTCCGTGCCAAGCCTCATGGAAGCTGTGGATAGTCTCACCACAGTGTAACGAGATAAGTATTTTGAAAGCCTGTTTCTTGACTACTTTCGGAATGTAGGCAGATATGTTGCAACATTATTTGGACCAACAAACATATAATTAAAAAATTGTAATGTTCCTGTTGTTGGGTTACTTTAGAATATTCTAGATATTCAAGTGGCGAGTGTGTGAACGTGTCTTACTAATGTCTTCGAACTTCGAAGGTCAGGGGCCGTAAAGGGAAGTAAAATATATTGTTTCAATGATAAAAAGAGATTGCGCTGTGCGTCCTGTATAGCTGCATCTTGGTACGATTAAGATCTATAATAATTGTACAGTTATCATTAAATCAATATGTTCAAGTAAAATGTATTTAATGTCGCTGACACTGGTGATATCTTGTAAACTACTAACGTGGTAAACTCTTTATACTCAATGGGATTTATTTGTATTTGTACGCCAACCCAACAGATGGCCTTTACTAAGAAGTTATTATTTTATTATTGTATATATTCATATTATAAAATTTTAAAAAGATCTGTGTTGACTATGATTACGAATATTTATATCTGGAATGTCGAACCTTTGTCGATGTGATAATTTTTATTTACTATAAAGAAATGATCTTGTGATGATATTGATATTGTTTTTTTCTTGTCAATTAGCAAGGAAAGTCAGTTAACGCTGTTACTATACATTATATTTAATTTGACTCAATATCAATTAATACTTTTATTTTCAGTGTTACCTTAATGTATTTAGGAATTTGTTTACTTTCATATGGTGTTAATTTATGATACATAACTAAAGTGTTGTTTTAACTAACTTTCGTTGCTGTCTGTACCTCGTGAATGCTAGGACAACAATTTGTTGAGCCACTGTTTCGCCATTCCTGATGTAGGTAGCTATTATTGTGTATTGTTCTCAAATTGTGTATCTTACTTGTAGTTATTTCTGTATATTTGTTATTTTAAATGTACGTATATGCGTTGTCTACATTATATAGGCTTGTATCTCATTAGATTCTAAGTAAAGTTATTTGTTTTAATCATATATCAATTTATATTACAATTAAAAGAAATGAAGTATACTTATAAAACATTAATTAATGAGAGCAACAATTAGATTGTGCCTCGGCTCTATGTTTATTGGGTTCATAATAAAAATTTCTTTCCTAAATTATTTAAGATGAATATTATACCGAATTAGCATTTTTTACACGATTCGATAGTGGCGTTTTTTGGGCCAATGATCTCTTATCGACATAATATTGCTTATTTACCTATCCATTTTATGGACAAATAAAAAAAATGCTTGAAATTAATTAATAATCTTTTATGGAAAAAATGTACCAGCATGCTGTTTTGAACTATCGGCATGCTGGTACATTAAGTATAATAAATTGTAGAGCTTAAATCGATTTTTAGCTTTCCCAAAGCTTTGATAATGCTGCAAATATTACTAAATACATTTTTATAATGTAATTACGAAAGCTTTAATTTGTGTGAAATGTTTAATTAGTCTAGTCGTACTCACAAATAATAATCATCTTAATTATTACCGCGACAACTATGAAATAGCTTTAGAACGGCACTGTAATTATTTAAAAGTCAATTACGTATAGTAGGAAATAATTAAGATTTAATATAAACATTTCAATGTGCATGGCCTGGTAATTTTACTAATATAAAAATGAAAAATATTTGGTGATATGGCATCAGTTTATACTATACATCATACGAATAAGCAATTAGGTAACGATGTCGGGTGTATTGTTGCAAAAATTTATGTTAATATAAAAGGAATGTACCAGTACTTGAATGTACGGTCACCAAAAGAGATAAGTATCCATGTCGTCGGGAATAGTTGAAGTTTACTCGAAACCGCTGGGTGTTTATGAATAAATTAAAATACAATAGGGTATTTTACTCTATACGAGAAAAAATCTATAAATATGTTATTAAGACAGTTTAGACATAAAGCAGTCGTAAAATGTAAGTTTTAGTTCATAAAATAACAAAACAATTTTTTTAATTCAATTTAAAGATTTCAGTATTTTTAATCTGTTATAAAACACCGTGAAATAGTAGCGGCCATGTTATTACGCCATACGGCTGTGTAAACAAAAAATTGACAACTGTCAGTCAACCGATTGGCGTATATAGGCTTTGTACTTTTATTATTTTCGTAACCAACGTAATTTTTTCATTATTACACCTATTACAAAATATGCTTTTAATTATTTTTAAATGATATACAATTATCATATTTAATATGAGCTCATTTGATACAAAACGAACTGACGTCATTTACGCTGAGCAATATGGCGTCCAGTAAGAGGCGTTTTCGTCAAATTACGCGCGAAATTTGAAAATTTAAAATTTAGATGCGTTTTTATGGCACTTATCGATTGAATAAAAATTTTGTGTTTTTTTTGGTGGCATATTAGCACTACAGAATTTGATTGAGACACTTTTCAAAAATGGGTGTAATACCCTATTAATAGGGAATGAACAGTTCAATGATTTAATCAAATTTCATTTGAACGCCTTTATTGGTTTCTAAGTAAACTTGAACTATTCCCGACGACATGGATACTTATCTCGTTTGGTGACTGTACTTTAAATTAAATTCAATGTACCTCCATGGAACAAGAACAATTATAAAAAATAGTGAGCCGCGGTCCTGACAATCAGAATGACGGGTGAAAGCCGATAGTGAATGTAATAGGTATCTTATGGTTACTTAATATTTACAAGAGGAATGTACCTTCAATGTAAGTACCTCATAAAAATATTATCTGAAAAAATAATACGACGAGGAACTAACGAAAAAAAATCAAGAAAAAATATTTGACTCCTACAATTTTTTCATAGCAATATGAGTAAAGTTTTATTTGCTCGTATGAGAGGATTATTTCTCTGGTTAATATTAGGTAACCATAAGATATCTACTACATTCACCTATTAATTTTCACCCGTTATTCTAACGGTCAGCAGGACCGCGGCTCACTTTATTTTTACACGCTTTTTATTAGCTTCACCTGTATGTTTGTTTGTAACCGACTTCTTTGGGCGCGATTTTGACCCACTTTAAACGGCCAGATTTAGTTCAAACTTTGTAGATTTATCAAGGACCGAAGACAATACACTAATTTAATAAAATTATAAAAAAAAAACAAAAAAACAAAAAAAAAAACATATAAGTCGTTCAAAATTAGTTGCCGAAAAAACAGCTATTATATACTAGGAAGGTACTGCACAAGCGCCCCTGGTAGAATAAATGTACATAATATTTATAGATATAGATATAACCAAACTAAAAAGTAAAAAATAAATAATAGTTTAAAAAAACTTAAAACACGCTTTTTATAGAAAACCAAACTAAAAAATAGAAAATAAATTTTAATAAATTATTTTATTTAAAAAAAAGCGTGGGGTGCTTTTTAAGATATTATCAAAATGATAATCACTCTACTCATATCTGACAATAAAATATTTATAACTATTGACACCATGCACCCCACGCTTTTTTTAAAATAAAATAATTTATTAAAATTTATTTTCTATTTTTTAGTTTGGTTTTCTATAAAAAGCGTGTTTTTAGTTTTTTTAAACTTATTTTTATAATTGTTCTTGTTTCATGGATGTACTTGAATCTCATTAAAAGCACAAGTATAGTATAATGCTGGTACATTCCTTTCATAATCGTCATCATCATCATCATTTCAGCCGAAAGACATCCACTGCTGGACATAGGCTTCCCCCAAGTGTCGCCACATTGACCACACACATTTCATAATATAACATATTAATTTTAATTTCTGTAACAATACACCCGCCATCCTTACCGACACGAATAAGCTTATCTATTCTCTTCATAATCAAAGAAACAATTATTTACTATTAATGAAAAACATTTATAATATCCATCAACTCGAATTGTTTAATAATATATATTTTCTTCTAGAAATTGTAGATTAATAAATAATAATATAATATATACGGAATCAGTTGGTTTAAAAGCGGTTGGTCGTTTTCTATGATATTGTTTTTAATAATGCTAACGTTAAGATGACTGATATTTTATACATTTGTAGCCATCGTAGATAATAATAAAATTATATACATCATTATTTCTCATTGTGTTTTTTATTTTAGGTATATAACAACCTCCTCAAATAGTTACGACAATACGACGCGCGACGTCGCAACGTATTGTGTGGACAGACCCTAACGTATTCTGTTATAGGCAGGTACTTACGTGATGCCGCTATGTCATAAAACTTTGATCAATTTAGTAAATTGATTGGGGATTCACCAAAGCAATTTGCCCTTCATAAAGGTAAATTAATTCGGTTCAATTATTTGATGCGTGGGCCCCTAATTGCGCTCGAGTGATCCCTCCATTACTGGGAGGTACTTAGGTGTATGGATCCAATACTTTTAATCAAGCATTTGGCTAGGTAATATTCGTGTGCCATATACGTCAAATTATTATAATACGGTAGGTAGGTAGGAACTAAAGGGTGTCTCAATTCTCACTTTTTCATTTTAAAATATTAACACGTATTTTTTGAGAGAGTTGTGATATTTCTATTGGATTGTAAAGAAGAAATGTTCCGATTAAGTATATAATAAAATATTCGGCAAATGCCCCCCCCCCCCAGGTCATATTCAGTTCATCATGTTCCTGTAACGAATGCCGTTCACAGTCACTGCAATTTCGGCCTCATCTTCAAAAAAGTAAGGCCCAATCACGCTGCCTAACCAAAATCCGCACCAGACAGTGGTGAGAAACAAATACTTGTTTCTCATGGATTGCATGAGGATTTTCTGAGCCCCAAATTCGACAATTTTGTGTATATGTTATCGGCAATCTGTGTAATCCGGTATTCTATACAATACCTAGGCAATGTATAGAATACCTAAAACGGGTAGGTAATGTATGAAATATTATGTAATTTATACTTTATCTAAGTATTCACGTCACGCAATTCAGTGTAGCACACTATAAATGCAATTGTTCGATTGAACACTTATTGATTTTCACTGCATCGATTGAAGACGTCTGTGTGCGTCGAGAGTATATTCATCTATGGCGTCGAGCGCGAAAATATCAATGATACCTATAACGAAAAACGAAAAACGTTTCGTTCAATATAATGTATTTGTGTAGGTATGTATATCAGCTGTCTGACACCCATAGTACAGGGTCTCCCTAGTTTGGGGTCATGGCCGTGTGTGAAAATGTCCCCACATATTATTATTATTATTAATATTGGCAATATTAATTTTAAAAATCATTTCATTTTTCATCATTCAATCAGGCTACAATTTTATGTAGGTACCTACTCTCTATTTATTTTGCACAACATTCGAAGCACAGTCTTGAAAATCGCTTCATACGGTCTATTTTCGGTTGGCATCCGCAGTCAACTCACGCACACATCGTTAACAGACAACGGCCAAACAAGTTTTCATTTAAAAATAAAATAAGAAAAATAAAATAGAATACCTACAAGGAAAGAAAACATTATCGAATGTTATATGGTGGATAGGAAACGTATAAATTTTAATTACTCTTAAAGAGACATGAAGCTCACGCCACGGACACTTTTACACTTTTAAATCAAGTTTTTACAAAATATACTGGTTACATTATTCATGTTGCTTTTATATGTGCAAACAATGCAGTTAAAGAACAATGCAAAACATTTAAAAAAAAAGGAATCAAGATAATAAGAGTTGACTTAAGTCTACTGACAGCGCCAGTTCACGAACATGACGCATGGATCAGCACCATTCAGCTCAACCGTTTTGAACGGAGCCGAATGGTCCAACGCACGCTCTACCGGGAGATATTTGAGTGAGCATGTCAAACTTGTGTCAAACTTACTTAATAAATGGCTCTATCCATGGTATTCACATTCACAAAGGATCATGGCAGGATTAGTACAAAAAAATAAAGATGTTTAGAGAAGTTGAAATTCTAATTCTTATAAGTACTCTTGGGTATCCAAAGAGTGTTTTCAGACATTTACAATATTTTTAACACCCCGCAATAAAAATGGATGTAAAAAGAGAATAGTTTAACGAAAAGCTCATTATTACAGAACGAAACGGCGGCTGACAGTAACAGTGACACTCACAGCCGCGTTTCGCAGTTTTTACACTAAAATGGCATCGTTTTATGGCAAATAATGTCACAAATAATTATTATTTTTTCCACACACATGTCACATCACTTGTCTGCCAATTTGATAGATCCGTTAATGTCACTTGACACTTTCTTTTTCTTTATAAACACGAAATAGGCAACGAGATGAAACGAAGAACTGTTATTTTTATTTCGAAATATTTTAATTATGCGGGGGTTTAAAAATATGATAAGTACCTATAGGTATCAATCTACTCCTGGTAATGTATTCTCCACACTGGAAAATATTTTAAGCCCTCTAAATTGTTTTTTTTTCCATACAAATTAATGTATGGATCTCGCCATGATTCTTTAAATAATGCTGATAAATAACACAATGACAGAAGTCAATCAAATCTACTTGACAGCCTCCTTCCCTGCTCTCGTCTTTTACAGTCTTCACACATTACCGGCTGCGCATTCGGTATCGTATCGAATACCTAGGCAAAGTTTAAAAATTAATAATATTTTATTCATTACCTACCCGTTTTAGGTATTCTATACATTGCCTAGGTATTGTATAGAATGCCCGATTATACAGATTGCCGGTAACATATTATATAGTAAGTCGGATCGTCAGGATTGACTGTTAGATTCGGTCATACCGAAACCATGTACAACGATTCCAAATTCAATTAATCAAAGTAAACAAAACCTCAGTTATCTCATTTATGGTCAACAACACACACACTATTTCTTACGAGAATATCGAGTCAACCCAAGGGTTGACTCGGTATTCTCGTAAGCAAAGACCGTAGAGTTAAGACTCTACGGTCTTTGCTTCCAGGCTAGACCCGACTATACCACCCAGACTATTGAAACAAAATCTTTAACCAGTTTTGCTTTTGTACTGTCAAATCTCTTTTTATCCTCCTGTCGATTTTTAGGGTTCCGTAGCCAAATAGCAAAAATCGGAACCCTTACCTATAGATTCGTCATGTCTGTTTGTCTGTCAGACAGTGGGTAGCCGCAGAAGTTTCGACACATAAATCTGGTCATGAACAATTCTTTAAACTGGTTCCATGTCATTCCTGGATAGGTTATCTGCGACAGCCATGTAGATGCGGAGCCTTTCAACGCCTTGTTTATTGTCAAAATAAGCCGGCTTCCTTCTACTGCACTCTCGTCGCGCATCGAAATCGGGTACATGTCGGGGTCGAAATTCGGTAACATCAACTTGCTATTCACTGGCTGGCTTTTTAGAGTTTGTATTAATGCGTACATTTGTTGATTTTCTATTTCAAAAAGTAACCGCTACTGATTGTTATTATCATTGTCCCCGCGTGTGATTTCATTAGCACGATGATGCACAGGAATCATCCTGTGGGCTAATTCACGTAACCAAAATAGTGCTGGTGCAGTGCAGTTGCAGTTAAGTTTCGATCAAAACAACGCAATTTCATATTCTCTACCACTGTCAGACACGATCGCGTCAAGTTTGCGTCACGCAATAACGGCATTCTACTGTTGCGCGTCTTTGGTGCGTGCTTCGGAACGCATCATGATCGTTATTCTACTATTCGTTAGACGTATCAAAATTACAGTTAAAAAGCACTAAAATCTGTACTGGGGTATTATTTTAATTTTATAATAACGTCATATTCATTGAAATGTAATCGATCGATATTTTTTTCTCATGTGGGTACACTATAAGTAAGTTTGGTTGTCGTACAGTTAACGTGCAGTTCACGCGCAGCTTACGCGCAGTTTAAAGATTACAAGAATACCGTTTATCACTCAAACTTGAACTTAACTTCAACTGCACTACAACTTCGGCGCGTCATAAAATTACGTGAATTAGCCCTCAGTTCTGATTTCGGATCGTCAGGATTTACTCTGTTAGATTCGGTCATCATGTGGGCAGTAGATGGGTTTCGTGCAATGAAAACCCACTGGGTACAGGTACAATATAATACACGGTGTTTATTAAAACTACAATTTAACACAAACTCAAATTAAAATAAACACAGTAACACTTAAACACAACGAATCGAGTACAGTTTCGGGACGTCTTAGCTCTGATGATCATACACTGAATTCTGAATGTCCTGCTCGCTGTGGGCTGAAAACATCACGACTCTGTAGAAGCCCTAGAAGGCCGTCATAAGTGGTGGTAGATCCTTTAATGGCGCGCTTGCGATTCGTTCCATGTCTGTACTATTGACCGAATGCGACAAGTATATTATATAACTATCTCAAGTGCCTCAAATGGATGTGGACTGAAATCCCAGAGTTCCAGGGCCTGCATCATTTTGGCATGTCTGAAGTTTTAAGGAATAGGTAATAGAGGGATCATCTATTAAGCCCGGATGAAATAATGGAGATGGCCATAAAACAGATCCTGCAGTTCATCGCACCTGCTGGGTTTGGTGGCGATCACTAACCAAAACAAGCGCTGATAACAATAGATCAGTCCTGTTCACAGTGACACCATAAAAAAAAAGTAATTTAGAAGGTAAGTATGCGTAGGTACTTGCTAAATTTAATATTTTATTTTAGCAATGTACAAGATTTGAGCAAATTACACTATGATGTGTACAACATTCCATTAATGCCTGAGTTCACCTGTGGAAGTGACTGAGATGAGCAAACATAACCTAACTAAATTACTGGCGATATTTGTACTCAACTGCTTTAATTACTTCTCTAACAATGTTACATGGTTACATGCTAGTATTTCAGATCTGCTTACGTAGGTACCTACGTAATTTATATACATTATTAAACTTATTTGGAATAGTGTACTTCAATGTAAAATACTAATTTGTTCATATATTTGTAGTAGTAATTAGGTATTTCGTTGTCTTTACATGCATATTTTTCCCAAACTCGTCTGCTATTCACTTTCACTCGTATTCATTAGGGGTTTTTACCTTTCCTGGATGGTTAGAAAATATTTATAATTGTTTACATGCAATATTTATATTGGCATGTTACTGTGATCTTGTGACATTCTAATACTTTCTAAATCAGGCATTTCCTAACACTATGAAGTCTACGCATTAAATCCCTTGACAACCTTTTCGGAAACACTATTACAAGTTCTGGCCGCTATTACTCATAGAGTAAAATTAAATTTCATGCTAAAATCAAAATTCAATAAATAGAAGAAAAAGCCTTGTGACCTTGTCAACTTGATTGAAGAAAAAGCGTTTGGCTAGCAGTGTGCTCCTGGATTTGAGCGTGTGAGCTGATCGATTTCTTACGCTGAAGACTACCTACTCAGAGCTGTTTTCTATTTTACTCTCCATACTAAACAGTGTAGTGAATTAATAAACTACGTTACAGCCACACGCTTCTGTTGAGCAACTCTTCACATCTCATTCGCACATAAGCAAAGCAATTTGTGCCTGCCTGCCGGACTGACGATTTGAAACCGGAGTCGACAGCCTGAACTGTCCTGGAACGTCAGCGACCCACGCCTTCACCTTCCTGCCGGATTTTCCTGTCTACATCTCCTGTCGTCATCTCAAGAGCCTCCATCGTCGACCCGCCTACATCATTCATTGTTCCACTTCACTACCTACACCTACCTACACATTCTGCACAACTCATCTTCAATAGACTTTCATCTTTTATATAATAATTTATTGTAAATTCTGTGATATAAACATTACTCTAAACTTACTTGGAATAGTGTAGTTCAATGTAAAATACTAGTTTGATCATATACCTAGTCTTGCCATAAATATTGTCACGAAGAAAAAACATTTTTTTAATTGCAAATAATATTATTACTTTTACAGTGCGTTAGTTTAATACATAAATATAAAACAATTTAAAATATAAAAAGCTTATTCGAAGTGGTCTCCAATACAGTCCTTTAGCGTTGAGGCCAGGTATCAATAGAAGCACGCACTCTTTCCATGGGAAAATTCTTCACTGCCAATCGTATGGATTGTTTTAGGGACTCAAATCAAATTATATCTTAAAACTATCATGGCGTTTAGAGCAAGCCGTACTCTCTAAAACTAACCATAAATCATAATCCAGCAGATTAAGATCGGGATTAGACGACGGCCAGTTCAGCTCTGATGAGGTCCGAAACGTTCACTTCCAACCAAGACTGCGTGGACCGAGCTTTATGACCCGGCGCCGATTCTTGTTGGAAGGACCATACTTGGTTATTGAACATGGTGTTGTTAAGGGGCTTAACTACCTTCTCTAGAATGGTATCTTGATACACTTGTGCCGATGTTTTGATACCTTTTTCACAAAAATATGGCTCAGTCACTCCTTCATAGCTAACACCCCACTTAACTATTAACTTAACTATTACACTTAACTTATCACTTAACGGTTAACTTGGAAACCTCAAGCGGAAGAGGTATGTAAAAAGCTGAGTACTTCTGCTTACGTGTTATTTAACCTGTCCAAGAAAGTAAATATAGCAACAACACTAATGGCCTACCATGGCTTAGTAGCATCAATCTTGCGATTTGGAATTGTATTCTGGGGTAATTGTAGTTTGAGAGAACAGGTATTTAAAGCTCAAAAGCGCTGTATAAGAGCTATGTGTAGTCTGAAGATGACAGACAGCTGTGCACCCATATTTAAGTCACTAAAATTACTTACATTTCCTGCATTGTATATTTTTGAAGTGGCTGTTTTTGTAAAATTAAACAAGCATAATTTTACAACAGTATCAGAAACGAGAAAAAGACCTATGAGAAGCCAGTATAAGAATCTGTTACAAGTTGGTGGCCATAATACTGCGTTACTAAAAAAAAGTGTTTTTGGTATGGGTCCCATTATATATAATAAAATTCCCGATTCAATAAAAAATTATCCGATTGCAATGTTCAAAAAGAAACTAACAGCACTATTAGTAGAAAAATGTTATTATTCCGTCAATGACTTTCTAAATGACAGCAATCTTTAATATTTATAAAAACTATATTTTTATTTGTACTGAATACCTACATTTAATAACAATTTGTAAACTTATTTTATTACGTAGTTATTGATCTCAAACTCTCAACATTTGCATGCCTAATTTTAAGGTAGATTGTACAAGGGACGAAAATTCTGTGAACATCTATATTTTGTACACCTACTTTCTAAGCAAATAAAGATATTATTATTATTATTATTATTATTAAACCATCACTGAAGTCGGGTAATGCCCACGTTGCAATCTGTCGACTAATTGGGAAGCTTCCTTAGAGGTTGGAGCATAAATACGGTCATTTTGTTTGTTAAAATGTTGCTCAATTGTAAAGATTTTCTCATCCGTAAACAACATTTTTCTGTGACCTCCCTTTGCGTACCGCTTCAGTAGTTGTTTCGATTTTACCACCCTATTCTTTTTTAAATTATCAGTTAAAAAATGACCAGTGCGTCTCTTATAGGCTGCAAGTCCTAAGTCATCTTTTAAAATACGCGTCATGGTTCTGGGTGCTATCTTTATCTCCCGAGATAAAATCTTTTGCTTTCGGACAGGATTTCTTCGAATTCTTTCCCTTACTGCTTTGACCACCTTTTTCGTACAAACACTACGTGGACGGCCAGATCTTTTTCTGTCACAAACAGCGGAGGTCTCATTGTACCTATTAATAGCCCGGTACACAAACATTTGACTAATACCAAGCGTATGGAGAGTTTTAAAAATTGCATTTGGCTCCATACCAACTTTGTGTAATGCAATCACAGCGATTCGGTTCTCTTTCTCACCCCACTCCATTTTAATATCGCAAAATATTGTACAATGTATTGGCGCCAAAATTAGAAAAGCCAATGAACAATCATAAAAAAATAACAGATTCCAAATTCAAATGTAATAGCTTACTTATTTTTAATTGTAGGTAACAGTATTTATGGCCAGACTAAGTATTTGTAGTGGTTATTCCCAAACTCGTCTGCTATTCACTTTCACTCGTATTCATTAGGGTTTCTAACTTTCCTAGATGGTTAGAAGATATTTATTTGTTATTGTGAGGTTAATTGTAGATATTTGGTTGTGATTTTTATTTCTTTTCAGCAAAGGAACAATACAACGTTACAATACACATTTATACCCTTAAAATCTCTTTTTTATTTTTATCCGTCGCTTCACGACTGTACTCAATAAACGGTTGATGCTTATTTGAAAAATAATATCATAGGGTTTGTGTATGAGGTCATGCAGTTGGTGAGTTAGTTATTAATTATAATAATAATAATCTTTATTACGCAAGAAAGTGGTTGCAAAATGGTGTGAAGTCCCTGATTCCTGTGCTCGGTGATACACCTGTGTTACAAGAGCCAGTGCTCATATTACAGAATCTTATACAATCAAGCTAACAAAAAAGAAAACAGAAAGTTCAGTCATGGATTCAAGACGCTCTCCGAGGTATTTAGGTCGCAATAATTTCATACAAAACGTACGCCCTATTACAACTGATCATGATGGGCAAAGCACCTGGAAAGCGAGGTGTCGGTCGCAGGAGAAAATCTTTGTTAAGGAACCTACGAGAGTGGGCTGGTATCTTGAGCGCCACGGAACTATTCCACCTCGCGAAAGAAAAGGAAAAGTATGCAAAACTGACTGTTAACCTTCGTAGTTCGGAGAGGCAATAGAAGAAGAAGAAGAATTTGATGGAAGTCGGAATACTTCGTGACCATGACTTTGGCAACACCTTGCTCAGCTTTGTATTGTCACAGACAATATCTAGGTAATGCCTTTAAACGTGCAATTCTTATATATATATTCGGAACCTCGAAACGGCTTCAACGATTTTCAAAAAAATGCCGAACGCAGCTCGGTCGCCAGGTACCTATTAATACTATAGATATGGTGGCAGTTTTGGGATGAGCCAACTTTTAACCATGCAAGGAACTTGGTACTTGTGGCTTGGAAGTCATTATCAACAGCCTTGGCGTTCTATGAAACCAGCCTCCTGCAGCCACCAGCATAAAGTAAAATGCATTTCCTCTGGATGAATTTAACAACTCCTTTTGAGTCATTTTGTTACTGTGGTGACGATAAAATGACTGCGCATGCAAGTCTTGCTTGCAAAGGTTTGGGTTAGGTTAGGTCCCAAAGCTAACCCAAACCTTTGCAAGCAAGACCTCCTCCTCCTCTTTTTCTAGCTGTAGATTTGTTTTTGGTGTTGCTGCTGAAGTACCAGTAATTAAGTCTAATTGAGAAATTTAACTAGGTACTAGTACTCTTATAAACCCTAGAAGTCTAGACAAGCATCTTAAGAGTCCAGAAAATGATGACGAGGTTAGGAAAATGATTACTCTGTTACCAATTGTAACAGAGTCATTATGGAAGTAGTGAGATGTCACGAGGCTGAACAATATTTATATTCTTGAAAATACTGGTTCTCTCAATTCATTTAACAAAGGATATAGGGATGTTGTGTATGTAGGTAGGCACATACACTGCCTCGTGTGTCTTATCAAATGTCACTGAGTCAGTGTCACGATAGCTGCCGACAAGAGTGGCCATAGCTAGACGATTGGGCAGGTGCATTGCCGACCCAGTGTGGAGGTACCACACTGGCTCTAGACAAGTAATAGGTACTACAAATTGATAATGTTTAGTTTGATTTACTCAATTATATGTGATTAATTTAGAAAACCAATAAATATTAATCACACTTGATGAAAACCCCATTAAATACATAAAAAAACGTCTTATAACTTATCGCCATGATTCTTTAAGCTGAAACGATTGTATCGAATCAGATGTTGTTATTCCTTTGCGAACCCAATTTTGGAGCTTCATTTCTGCTTATGCACGTCCACATACTCCCAGAGTCGTTGCAAACACACTCGGCGCAAGTACGTCAAAGCCCTACCCTACCATGGCCTGCTCAATCGCCACACTTGAATCCCAGAGAGCACGCATTGGATATGCTTCAAAGAAGAGTACTAACAAATATGGACGACGCACGGAGATGATTTGTTTCGCCTGTTACAACGAACGTGTGAGGCCATTCGGCAACGTGATTTGAATGAACTCATATTAAGTATGCCAAATAGTTCGATTGTGTTAGACGCGATAAACATAACGATCGACGACGACGAAAATAAAGACTACTAAAAATTGTTTATGTCACGCAATTAAAACCTACAAATACGAAAACATTTTATTAAATTAATCTAAATAGACATTTTGATTTTATTTCAATAGGGCTTTTGTTTTAAATGCCTTGATCCCTAGACACTTTTGTGTTTGTATGTGGATAAACCGCTGCTGGGATGCGTGTTACGGACTTGTTTATCTTGCGATGCAGTTAGCCGTGTTACAGCTGAAAGGTAAGTCCACAATATCACTTGGTATCCAAGATGTGGTTTATCCACATGGTGCTTTAAGTTAATTTATTATTTTTTTACAAATCTCATATAAGTACCTAAGTCATAATTTTTCGTTCATTTCTTTATGACTTTTTGGTACCCCCCAAAAATAAGTGTACCTACTGTCTTTTTCATGTTCAACCGGAATTATGTTATAGTTAAAGCTGATATAGTTAAAGCTAAAGAAGAAAGTTAGAAGTTGTTATAGTTAAAGCTGATAATAATACATATCAGCAAAAATATAAAAGAGATCTACTCATCTGAAGAGCAGGTTTTTCATTACAGGTCTGTACTTACAAGGAAGCAATAGATAGGTAAGGAAGTCCTTTAAGAAGCAACTTTGTTTTAAGCACGCCTGGTAACCGCCATAAATCAGCCGTTCAGAATTTACGAGGGTCCTCTGCAAATCGGTTTATATTTTCGATAAATAAAATTGGCGCGGGTTTTGCGAGGTAAGCAGAGGCAGTTAGGAGCGCGTCGCCGCCCGGTGCCGCCAGCTGCCGCGTGCACATAAACCCGACTACCCTCGCGTTTTCTTGCTGACAATTTTTTCCTGCTCCGGTCATTACGCAGCTGGGCCCCGAGACAAAACGGCGAATCGTTTAAGCCCTCTCCGGAGACCGTCCAATTTTATTGTGTGTACCTAGTCGAAATTGATATGCCGCGCGAGCGTCGACGGCTCGCTCCATATGATGGACACAGGTCCCGCTAGGGACCATTTGCTGCATCGAGAATTTCGGCACTAAACCTTACAAATGGCGATCGCTTTTTTGATGTTTTGTCGTAAATAATGTGAATTGAATATATGACAATAAAATTATTATTAAGAAGGCATTGAGGTCAATGATAGGTATGTCGTAATAAGGCTAGGCCGACGATGTTATAATGTTCATTTTTCTTTTTGATCATTGTTCCCCAAAACGGGTTTCATTTGGTTTCAGTAGATTCTTTGAAGTGTTCTCTGCACTTTTAATATAAGCTTCTTGCACGGTACCTACCTCTTTTCTTTTTCTATAGGTATTAGTCTGTGGAAATGTCAGATTCCTCAAGTCAACAACCATAATTTCGTGATCATTTTCGATTTGTCATTCAAATTAAAGTGTTTTCAATATTGTTCTCTCAATAGGTACCTAGTGATGTCTGATAAGAATGATTGGGATATAACTGTGGTGTTGGGAGTATTAGTGGTATTCTCTCTACCGCTGACGGTGCTGATACCAGGGATCTCAGTGTGGGATGTTGTGCCCAAGGTACAGATCTCGCGCTTGCACCTCTTTAGCCAGGACATTACCTGGCCGCAGTTGAACGCTGCCCTTGTTGTACTGCTGTTGCTGTTTTTCTGCTTATATCTTGAGATTCGGAAACGAAAGTAAGCTCCTTATCTCTTGGATTTATTTAGTTTTAATTTGATGATTTCGTGGTTGATGCAATAACTTTCGTGAGGACTTGAGTTGTTAAATACGTATTAGGTACGCAATATTTTAATACGTCACCAACAAACTATCTTATAATATATCCTGATTTTTTACTACACGTTGGCATAATATAGCATATTATTATGGTAGGTATCTACAGCGATTATGGCAACTCTTCATACACTTAGTTTTCGCGGGGTATCTATTTTAGAATATTCACGTTCAGTAGAGTATTGTAATGTTAAATATCACGAATTGAGGTCACGTTCAGTAGAGTTTTGTAATGTTAAATATCACGAATTACCTCAATTCGTGATATTTACCTTTTTTTGTGATATATATTTAACGTGAATATTCTAAAATAGTATACTATACTATACCCCGGGATAACTAAGTAACTGTCATGAAGAGTTTCCATAAACGCTGTAGATACCTACCATTATGCATTATTCTTTTTCTCAAGAGAATATTGTTGTCCTCAGTTAATTTAGCATTTGTTGACGCATGAACGGACATGTGTGCGAGTAATTATCAGCTTACAGTTAAATGCCTGCACAAACAACATAAAAATCTCGTTTTATGATATTTAGTATTAAGTAATCCTAAACACAAATACCGTGTAAAATGAAAACGGAAGTCGGAGAGCCCGGTGTTGTAGTGCAATTCAGGGGAAGTCTACGTAGTAGGTACTTACACGGCTGTGGACTGCTTTTAGCAAACCTTTTTTTTGTTTTTGGGTGGAAAATCCTCATGGATATCAGACTCTTACTGACTGAAAACCACCACAGTGTTCCATCTCACACCTAAGTCGGTCGCGGGAACTGGAGATACTTCCGCAGCAATCCTCAATCAACCTTCAAGTTGATTCCCTCTCTTTCTTCATCAGCCGGAAAACGTCCACCGTTGAATAAAGGCCTCCCCAGGGGGTTGTTGGGGATCGCAGTGAAGTTGTTAAGTACACGGAAGCCGCTGCTGCCCGACTTCTGGATTTTCCCTTAGTGGCGACGACATCCATGGGATGAAATGGGGGGGGGGGGGGTGCTATTCTAGCCCGGACACCCCACGGGCCAAGTTCAAATTCAAAATTCTAATTCAAATATTTTATTTCACAATTAGCATATTACATAATTATTAAGACGTGTTTGGAGCCTCCCTTTAAGCAAATAATGCCTGTATTGGGAGACTACGCTCTTCCATATTTTTGCAGTTTTATACTATACTAACTGTGGGTTACAATACTATAAAATAAAAATAGTGTTCACTTAAGGTGCTGTAACTTTGTAAAAGTTTTCTAATTACATTTTATTGATAATTGAAGTTACGCTACATTTTACAATTTCTAGTTGTATGTGAAGTTGCATCAAGTTGATTATGGAGTCTTATTCTATTCATATTCTAGCCTATTTCATCCAGGTTAGACGACATGGTTGAAAAGGTGCTGACCGTGAGCCAAGCCACAGACGCAACGATGGAGGTGGAGCGCGATCGGCAGACGAACGCGGTCCGCGTGTGTGTGGACCTACTGGATGCCTCCGCCGAACATTACGAGAACCTCGTGCTGCTGCGAGACGAGTTGCGGAAGCGTGAAAAGCTCAAAAAACAGCATCCGCCTGTAATCGAACCTAGCACTATAACATCATGTGACAACAATTAGGTAAGCAACCTCCCAGAAAAGATTTGGATGGTGTAATGAATATCATGTAAATTTTATAAAAGGACCAATTTTATTATTTTCTGTGTATCCTTATATAGGTACCTACTGGCCAACATACAATTTAATTATCTAGACATGTTGTTATTTATGAAAATGCCTGTGTTACTAAAATTCGTGTCAAATCGCTAACAAATAAACAAGTCTGACAAATTCTATATTTCCGTTACTTTATTTTGAGATAATGCTAACTTACGGCCATACCCAATATTGGCATATCTATCATCAATTTTGGCATACTAGAGATAGAGAAACCTAACTATCTCTGGTTATAACGTCCCAATAATCTATCAAAGAATTATGGAATCTTACCGGCACACGCTATCTATCAATGGGAGGCTCTAATGCTTAACTACGGATAGCTATTTGTAAGTAAATGCCAAAGTATGCGTCCCATAAACGTGTTGACAGTTGTTTTGACAGAACGGTTACAATGATAACAGATTTGTATATTATCCTCCGAATTGCAGAGGTAAATGGTTTGTTTTTAAACACACTTATAAAATAAACAAACAATTAAAAATGTTCGACTTAAGTAAAAGTAATGATTTTGAAATGGTAACAGAGTTATCCCATTGGAAAAATGATTTTGAGGTCCAATCACAGAGAACCAATTACAGAATATAAACGGTATCGATCATATAAGCAAATCATTTTGTAATGTAATAACATATAGATCCCGTTTCAATAAAACAACGGTATGTAATTTACTCAACGAAAAAAAAAATACTTCCCGAGTTTTCAACTGTCAATAAGGTACGTTTTATTTAGCAAAATGCAGTAAAATCTTGCTTACTGTTCTACTTGCTCCCAGAGATATGTACATAGATATAATTTATGTAAATTATAACTTAATCCAGTCATTTTAAATCAGTCATACTATAAACAAGCAGAACTTTTTATAAAAATCACATTGTTTAAATAGTGATATCGGTTGTAACGCGGCGTCTTACGTGGGCGATTCAAAGCGAACGAGAAGCGACGCGACGCGAAAACAACGAACAGTCGAAACCTATTAAAGTGTCCTACGTTGTCAAATAAAAACGTTGGGTGCGGGGCGGTGCGGCGCGAAACGAAGCGATCGAGATCAGTTGGCTTGACATTTTTGCGCGAAATGAGTGCGGTGCCGTGGTTTCTTTTTTTGGAATAATGTGGGAAGTAGAAATTTAATAAAATTCTATAGAAGAACTTCCTATATTATGGGATAAAGGGAACCAAAATGATCACAACCGGTTTTTATCATATCATGACATGTACAGAGCTCACTGAACGAAGGCGAGTGGTTCGCACGCACGTAGGACAGTGCCGCCGCTTCGCATCGCTTCGCGTTGAATTCACCTGTCACCGCATCGCATCGCTTCGCGATCGCGTTCGCTTTGAACAGCCTACGTAAGACGCCGCGTAACGAAACGCACGGGAGGGCCATCTCTATCTGTTGTTTCCGTCGGATAGCTCTTATCGATGATTGTGAGACGCTTTTCAAGGATAGATAGAAACATACTGTGAAAGATAGATGATAGTATCAGTAGGGATCTATCTTTTACTGATGGTAGGTTATTGGGTCCTGCCGTTAGAGTTGGTACCTACGGCTGATAGGAGTGGATACCGACTACCAATAGACGTCAAGGTTAGCCAAAAAGTCCTAATGTTGTTACAGAGGAATCATAATCGAATGAGTTCTTACTTATCATTGTTTACGGATTGATGATCGCAATAATGTTAAAAGTTAGGTGATTCGATTATGCAGAAAACTGTTGATGTTGCCTATCATTTCCAACAACATACATTCTTACTCACCAGACATGACACTAAATAGAAGGCGACGATTATGTACCTATAACCTACTTAATACCTTTCAGAAAGTATTTACGAGTACTTACACTGACAATTTATTTATTCATATTTCAGGGAACTTATTATGTGCTGTGCTTATTATGTGCTTGTTGTGTGTTTGTGTGTGTGTGCTTATTATGTGGGAACTTATTACTTAATGTGTGTGTGTGTGTGTGTGTGTGTGTGTGTGTTTGTGTGCTTACTTATTACTTGTTGTGTGCTTGTTATGTGTGTGTGTTTTGTCCTGTGCGGGCCAATAAATGCTTTTTCTTTGTAATATTTATTATATTACAAGTAATTGGCTGTGTGTTTAGCTTCGTGTTATGCTTACACAATATAATTAACTAGCTGATGCCCGCGACTTCGTCCGCGTGATTGTCGGTTACTTTTCGGGGCTTTACTTTTTTTCGCAGAACTATAATTTTTTTTTTTCTAAAATAAAAGTAGTCTATACTCCATTTATAACGTTGCGTTCCGAAGTACGCACCAAAGATGTGCAATAGTAGAATGCCGTTACTGCCCTCGCGTGACGCGAACTTGATGCGAGCGTGTCTGACAGCGGTTGGGAATACGAAAAGCGTTGTTTTGATCGAAACTTAACTGCAACTGCACTGCAACAGCACTTCTTTAGTAACGTGAATTAGCACACTGATCTTGACAACGCAACATAATAGTTGTCCATGTAAAAAACAGTCTTGACGTAGATCGATTTCTATGTGCTTAGATGTTTGCCCCTTTGCTTTATTATTGGGTTATTGATAAAATTAATGACATAATATTGATAATGGAATGGATCAAGAAGATGCGGTACATTATCCATATGAATTTCTCAATTCTCTAAATCACATTCCTTCAAATTAAAAACTGGTACTTACTCCAATTGTTTTGCTTATAGTTCGTTCGCGTTAAGAATGCAGTGAAATCATCATTGTCCGTCGGCCTAGCCCCGCCCCTAACCAATCAAATCTTTTCAAATTACAAAGTCAAGTTCACAATGACAGTTGAAGGCATTTTGCACTACTATAGAAACCTTAAACCACCAAATTGTAACGAAACCAGACTCAAGTTAAATTTCACACATCCACTGATAGTCTTTGCTTTCTTGACATTGATCAATGTTGCTCTAAACAAACCCTACAAGTTCCCTACACATCTACTTTACCAAGAGTTCCAAGTCCTTAGGGTATGACAATTTTTATATAGAAATCATCGCTCAAATACCATGCATTAATTAAAAAACGGCCTGTTTACAGCGAGATCATAAGCAAACGTGTATTCCGAGTACCCCTACCAAATGCCAAATACGAACTAGCTAGACGCTGTACCCACTATTCTCACCCCAATATAATAAAGTTAGTAAAATCTGCGACCTAAGAGACTGTTCAGCCACCACCTGTAAGAAAATCCTCACCGCAGCCCTCTTAAAACTAGCATACGACGACACCGAAGGGTTGATATAGTACCTACCTATGCCTAGCTCACTACACACATCTACACTCACACACGAACTTACATACACGTACTTTCACTTTCTTTCTCTGTTTCTCTACTCTTTCTTTCTCTTACTCACGCACCTACACGATGACGATGAACACAAGCCCAATAATTGAAAAAAAATATTTTCTTATTTTATTTTATGTTTAGAATTTAAGTTTCTTTTTTTGTATCTCTGGTCTATATTGTGTCCTAAACTGGAAGGTAATCACTATGTATATTACCCCCTGAGTCACAAGATACAAGCTATGCTTAGTTTGTGGCTCACCGATTTTGTCATGTCATAATTATGTATTAGGTACCTTTTGACTAATATACATTATTATTATTCCCATTTATTATCATTATTTACATATGAAATACATATTTAAAAAATTAAAAAAAGAAATCAGCGGCATTGATGCCCAACGCTTCCGCTATACTTACCTAAATATTTATAGGTTTCCATTGAAGAGAGAGATCTAAGGTTTATGGAATACGAGAGTTGATCTCCCTCAGATTCCACAACCTCCCCTCGCTTGACATGTATTTGTCCACACCAAATTCATCCTGATGGCGCTACTGAAAATTTATTTTACTTTCAGTAGCTCCATCAGCTGTGAACTATTGGGGGCAAAGAGTTTTAGGTCATCCATGTAAAGAAGGTGAGATATTACCTGACCTCCTCTCTGCAACCGATAGCCCAGTCTTGAATTCTTTAGCAGTGTGTTTAGAGGATTCAAGGCTAAGTAGAACCAAAGCGGACTCAAACTGTCGCCCTGAAATATACCACGTTAAATCCTTATCGGTTCACTATTCCGCGAAGGACCGTCGTCTACTGCCCCATACATGACATCAGGAAGGTGCGCAGAGTGGCATCTATCTTATACAATTCTAACACCCTCATGAACCATGTATACGGCACGGAGTCATAGGCCTTCTTGTAATCTATCCAACATGCCGACAGATCCTTTCAGGATCAGCGAACCTGTTGACTGTTGGCCATGTCCATCAGGAGCAGCTCCTTAATACCGCGAGACCCATTCCTACATCCATTTTGAGAGGCAGGCATGATAGCGTTATTGTCTATGTGTTGGTTAATTTTAGCTCTCAAAATGGATGTAAAAACTTTATAGACCGTCGGCAGACATGTGATCGGTCTATAATTTAAAGCTCCGCAGTATTACCTGATTTATAGAGAAGGCTGGTAGGTTGTTCCTGTCGTTAAAAACTGGGGCAACGATCTTGATGTCAAGGCTGACTGGAACAGAGACAAACAAACGAGCGACCTTCTGAACCACTTAATCTAGAAGTTATGCAGCCCGTCCGGCCCTGGAGATTTCCAATTAGGCAATGGATGGACTGCACAAGCTACATCTTGAGGGTTGATAGCGATTTTTTTCCCATTTCTGTTATCTGATCGCACGCTTGCTTGACTTCCAGAGTCCAATCACCTTCAGTGTGATTGACAGGCACCGACCAGATGTTGCGCCGGAACAAACATATTATGACGTCATCATACGGCAGGCTCGTATCCACATATTGAATCGGTCGCTCCCAAATCCTATAAACCCACTTTTCATCGCTCTAATATGACTAGGTGTTGAGGTGACTGTGGTTATGCCACGGGGAGCAGGGACATGGTTTCTCTGCATCTCAGTACGGAGGCGATCAAATATAGTGTCATCCCACATACAATTACGCTGGATGACCCTGATGCACCTGATCCGATAGTCGTTGTGCCGAAACGTTGACAGCTGGTTCAAGCACCTGAAACAGAGAGAGCATCCGAACACGATACGCGGTCAGATTACTTCCCCCCCTGTAGCTCAATAGCACAGTATAAGTATTAGTACTATCGTCCCATAGTATGCGTGCATGACTTTTGGTTGATGACTTGCGTCCATCTCATGCGGTGCACACTTCCGCCGGGAGCACTTAAGAACCCGTGGCTTACTGGACCGAATAGGTTTAAAGTAAGTAATCGTATTAAATGTGTAATCCCAAAGGAATATGATATTTATCAATATCCACTATAGATATTTCACTAGGGGTTTAATCTAAGGTGAAATTAGAAATTACAACGTCGAGGACATTATCACGTCGTTGCTAGATTATATTGAGACATGATAATATAAAATCCAAACGGTTAACAAATTGCTGTAAATGTAATGTCGAAATGATAGCCTACGCAGATGATACAGCGATCATATTCCGTGGCACAACCGGGGACCAGGTGTACAAGATCTCCGAGAATGGAGTATTCATAATAGCTAAAGTTCTTGACAGGAATTTACTAACATTGAACGCTGAAAAGATAATCATAAATATTCATAAAACCAAGACATCAAGACTCCCCCAACATCTTACTCTCAAACTTATTTCTTGCTCCCATAACTCTAACCTTCAAACAGTGGACTGTTCGTGCCCTGTGATTGATCGTGCGCACTCCGTTAACTATCTAGGAATCACTTTAGACGAGAACTACAATATAAGCCACCAATACATGCACTATCCGGCAGAGTCAGGAAAATTATCTATATAATGAAAAAGCTTCGCGACTGCACACCCACCCCATACTGCGTACTGTTTACCTTGGTCTCTGTCAGTCAGCCTTCAAATATGGAACCTTTGTTTGGGGCGGTGCCGGTAAAACCGCATTATATTGAAGTTTAAAGAGCAGAAAGATCCGTCCTTAAAGTTATACTTAAAATACCGTTTCTATATCCAACAGACAAGTTGTACAAGGACTTCCCGGTCCTCCGTGTCAGGCTGCTTTACATACTTCCCGTAATACTGCATACACACAGAAAATTAAAATTTAGACCTGACTACGAAGAGTTAATAACAAAACGCACAATTAGGGTCCTCCTCAAGTCAACTCCTCAAGCAAATTCTCTTATTGCAAGACGCTCTTCAGACTATTTATTTCCACGCATTTATAACACAGCTTATAAAGAACTTCAAAATAATAGACCTCAAATACTCCCCATGTAAAAACATTATGAAAAACGGTCTCCTTTCTTTATTCTACGACGAAACAGAAAGGATCATAAATATAAATAAATTAACACAATATTATGAATGACAACAGCACTCCTAATATCAGACACACACACTTTTGAAGATGGTTTTTTTTCTTTTCCTTATTTTTATGTAAGAATTTGAATTTATTTTGTTTCTTTTAACTGCATTTTATTTTGTTTTAGTCATTCATGAATTATCAACTAATTATGTTAATAATCACTGAGTACCACTTTTTATGTATTTAACAAAATGTACAACTCTGACTAGACACACGTGTAATTTGGGGATCACCGTTAAATCTACTTATGTAATGTACTTGAGTATTAATAAATAATTTGAATTTGAATTCTGTTGCGGGTACGAATTGGAGTTTGGGTTTGATTTCCAACGATATTCTTCGGATGATCAAGAAATGCAGGAATTGAAATCTTCAACAACCAATTTATACTTAGTACTCTACCATCGGCTTGTAATTATATAAGACTAGCTTTCGCCCGCGGCTTCGCCCGCATGGTTGGTTGATAATAAAGTAGTTTATGATATCCCTCCCCAGACTTCAAACTATCCAAATCAATTTTATAACAAACGTTTCAACAGATAAGCCGTGAAACATACATTCACACAGATAAGCAAACTGACAGACACATACTATTATTTTTGGAGAGGGTTACTTATAGCGGTTTCACTCGTCGTACGGTAGCAGCAAAAAATAAAAACTGAAATAAATATAGATGACGGATTAGAATATAGTATGTACAGTACGCAAAGGAGATAAGTATCCATGTCGCCGGAAACAGTTGAAGTTTACTTAGGAACCGATAGGTTTTTATGAATAAAATAAAATACAATTTATAGAGAATAAACAGTTCAATGATTTAATAAAATTTCATTTGAAAGCCCGCATTGGTTTCTAAGAAATCTTCAACTATTCCCGACGACATGGATACTTATCTCCTTTGCGTACTGTACATTGGTAATTATCGACATGTTTTGAACTGGCGTCTGGCGATAGGAAGTAAAAGAACCGATTCGATGGTAAACTTGTCCTTGCATTGTGAAGGTCGAGCAAAATCCTGGCATTCAGACAATTTGATCTGCTCCAAAAGCAGACATATAAAGGCACGTATGGCATTTTCATATACTTCTTAGTAAACAGCGAGACCCATCTGTGTCATTAGACAGAAGTTCACTTAAAAGTTCAACTGGCTCGTCTATAGAATGATTGGCTACTTTCCCAATCGAACAACACATACCTGCTGCTTCTTCTTTCCACTCTCTTCCGCTCTCTTCATCACACTCTTAAGTACTCCGCCAAATTTGCAATCTTCTTCTCATCGCTTCTATTTATATAGACTTGTGAGTTTCTTAATCAACAGTCTCTTCATAGCCAAACACCTTCCACGTGTTTCTTGTAAATGTTTGACGTCCCTGTGCTGCCCTTCCAGCAACTGCACGTCTGCGAGATTCAGCTGCTTCAAAGGTTTCAATGGCTCTTTGGGATGCCATGTAAGTCGCCTGCTGCTGACGCCGAGATTGAGACTGTTCTGGTGCCTCCGCAGTCGGTTGTGACAACAGATACTCAGAATGCTGTTGCTGTCGATTTTGGGACTGTTCTGGTGTCTCCGTAGCCCATTGTGACACCAGATACTCAGCATGCTGTTGCTGTCGATTTTGGGAGTATTCTGGTATCTCCGCAGTCCTTTGTGACACCAGATACTCAGCATGCTGTTGTCGTCGATTTTGGGACTGTTCTGGTATCTCCGCTGCTCTTTGTGACACCAGATACTCAACATGCTGTTATCGTCAATTATGGGGCTGTTCTGGTGTCTCCGCAGCCCGTTGTGACACCAGATACTCAGCATGCTGTTGCCGTTGATTTTGGGACTGTTCTGGTGTCTCCGCAGCCCGTTGTGACTCCAGATACTCAGCATACTGTTGAGATGCCAGGTACTCAGCGCGTGTTGACGACTATCTAGGGACTGTTCTGGTGTTCTGTTCTGTTCTGATCAGTTGCTCTGTGTGCCGCCTCTCAGACCGCCTACTCAAGCCCTAGCAGCTCGGCTTGTTGAGATGTGTCAAAATGAGTAGCTATTTACATAGCTCGGGCTTTATTAGAGCTTTGTGAAATATTCTTATATTTCACAAAGCTCTAATAAAGCCCAAACTTACACATACGCGACATTTCAGTATTATTAAAAAAAAAAATACATACTGATTAGTCTTTTCCAAACTAACAACTAAAACAATTCCAATTATTAATGAAGAGAAAAGCTAAACTTTCTTCTTAACACTTATAACACAAGCTATACCTAAAACTAACCCTAATTCAACAACATTGTAATAATCTAATGGAAACAAAAACGATTCTTCTTTTTCTTCCTTCCTAGAATCCTATTATTTGGGGTTGGGTCTCCTCACTTTTCTGCGCTAAGTCAGACGATCTTGGGTTGTCGGTTCTGGCAATTGGGCTTTCTTGAGGTCTCGTTCTATATTAGATCACCAGGTCGCTAGCGGGCGGCCTCTACCTCTTTTCTGTTCTGGTTGGTTTAGCGCAATTTGTACCACGTGGTCTTCACTTCGTCTTTTGACATGTTACACCAACGGAGCGGGTTTTCCGTAACTTTGTCCACGATTGGAGAAACTTTTTTTAAAATATTTTTATAGGCTTGCGTTTGACCGCAACTCACCTAATCTTAAGTGATGATGCGGCCTAAGGTGGAGCACGCTTGCCTAGGATAAACCGGTTCACTCGTGCCTTGAACATACCCAGATTATATGTATCGGGGTATAGAGAGGCGGGCAGTGAATTCCACAGTCTGGCAGTTCGCACAATAAATGTGGAAGCAAAGACTTTGAAGCTTCCTCGTATATATTAATTACGAATTCTGTCGAGCCGCGTTACATCTCCCGCCCATTTAAGCATCTTCATTTCGTTGGTATGTATCTTTTAATCATGTGTATTCTTTGTTATCCACCATTCGAACCCACAGAGTAGAGCCGGTCGGACTGCCGTTTTGTACACTTACCTTGGTCTGTATGGGAATTCGTGGGTCATACAACACACCTGTAAGCGATCGCAATTTTTACCACGCTACGTTAATTCTACGTGTCACATCGGTGATAACGTTAGTGTCTGGTGTGAGCATGGAGCCTAAGTATTTAAACTTCTCTATGGTAGGAATTGGCGTCGTCCCTAAGTAGATCTTTTTTCAACCGACTTCAAAAAGAAGGAGATTTTCAATTCGACTGTATTTGTTACGCAGTTTCTCCGCTAAATGTAAACCGATTTTGAAAATTCTTTTTTTTCATGGATAAGGTATGTCTCATGTTAAATCTATACTTTTCCATCATAATCTTGATTGCCTGTATAGCGTCAGTAGTTCACCTGGATGCTGTGAAACCAAACTGATTTGGAGGTATTTTTGTAATATTTGTCGACATTATTTTATAGATGACTCTTTCCCATATCTTAAGCGTATGTATGTGAGGTCAGTTTAGTTTTCACATTCTGCTACACCATTCTTTTTCTTATAAAAAGGTAATAGAAGCCTTTGGCACCAGGACTCTGGTATACGCTTCGTGTGCATGATGATATTAAACCGCTTAGTCAGCCAAGCTACGGGTAACGGGCCAAGTGTTTTCCAAAGGTCTACAGGGATCACAAATCAGGCCCAGTAGCTTTTCTGTTTTTCATTATAGACACTAAAATCTATCTCCGGTATGGGTCCATACGTGGCGCAGGGTATGGGATCCTCATTTAAAACAAAAATGAATCTATTTAAGTACATAATACTTACAAATACAATCTAGGTATACCGAAATAAATAAAAATACAATCCTATAGCGCATTCCAACGTAAACAAACAATTAAAATAAGCGGTCCAGTCAATCTTATCGTTATATTTTTTAAACTGTTTGTCCAAATTACATAGTGTAAAAGACAAAGTTCATCTACATTAAATACTAAAAGCGAAAAATATATCAATTTCTATAAAAATTAGCTAAATACTCTAAAATTTGCATTGTAAAAAAAGTATTTAATTTTAATGTATTCATGGCTCATCATTTGGGATATATTTGCTTCCACATAAGAGGTAGACATATGCCGTCGTAGACTTTTATTTAGAACTTTTTAAGACAAACGACCCTACCATACATTGTCTTTGACTAACTCCAGCGGTTTTGTAAGCGCACGCCAAGATAGCTTTTAGAGGGCAGATATTTTTCCGACTTACTTGATACTTATCGTAATATTATGGCCAAATTACACAAAATCTTTATAAATTGTAGCCCATGTGTTATTCTGATGTATAAGCTATATTTTTGTAAAGTTTTATCAAAAGCCGTTAAGCCGTTTTTGCGTGAAAACGGAACAAACATCCATCCATCCTCACAAACTTTCGCATTTATAATATTAAGTAGGATAAGAAAGAATTCTTAAAATCATACAAAATTCTATAGTTGTTATGGTTAGGCGGGATATGAACCGAAGCTAAATTCAAGGTGAAGCAATTCTGGGATTGGTCATTATAGGATTTATTGCGTATTGTCACCCAAACTACTTGCGAAAAGCCTGAATCAATGTCTAACCTCACCTTTGCAGATAAACTTAACTTCATTTGGTACAAATAGCGACACCTCCACCCTTTCTACTTTTACTGCGACCACGTCTAAATACGTTATACCAAGCATCACATTTCCGTGATTAATATTCCGTCACACAACCAACTTTCTGTCATAATTAAATCTAAAGTGTGTTAAAACGGAGCGTACACGTAAGTTTGAATATTTACACTAGTTTTCTTAATAAAAATACAGATTTTTAAAGTGTTGTCACGTCAAAAATGTACGTAGTTTCAGTATATAAAGTTCCAATACCATTTTGCCGGCAAACCAGTTGTAACTAGAACACCCGCACAGTATCCTAAGATTTCAACAGATGGCACTACTTAAGGTTTGTTGGTAAAACAGGCATGTGTAAGAGTACGCAAGTCCATGTCGTTTAAGAGTACGCGCGCGTTCTCTTAAACGACTTTATTTTTCTACTTAGTTTTAATATATATTATTTAATATATGCTACTTTTATTTTAGTCAGAAGGATGTCACGAAGGAAAAGAACGAGTGACTGAACTCTGTGTCCGCCAGAAATACGGCAGCAGGCCAGAAACCGGATCAAGTAAATCAGTAAAATATTAAGATAGGTAAATAGATTAATTAGATTAAATTAACAGTTCACCTTCTAAAACACAACTTGAAGAAGTAAGCGCATTTAAAGAACAAAAAAACTACAAGAATAATAATACCCAAAATAAACCAAAAAATACGGCGAAACTAAAAATATGGAAGTGTCCTGAATGCGAAGAAGTACCTATTTAAGGAACCAATATGAAGATTGTATAGACTGCTAGAGGTGTCAAGCATGGAGGCATGAAGAATGTACTTACTGATTACAATACTACTGGGAAATATATTTGAGACTTGTGGGGCAAATAAGCTCTGCGTACTCTTGTCGACCCATCTGCGTACTCTTATACATAGTATTGTGCAAGAGTACGCAAATGCCTTTCTTTGGTTTTTGTTTATTTACTGAAGAGTGAATTATTTCTGTACTTGATAACGATTATATGTTGTTCCTAACTAGATTTATAATTAAAGTAAACCATTTGTGATCAGTAGAAACGATTTTTTTTATTTCTACTTCTCAAACCTTAAGTGCGTACTCCTACACCAGCCTATCCTACTCAATATTTCGGTGAAGTAATTGTAGTTAAGTAAGTCCGCGCACATTTTGATAATAAATACTTTCATAATTTAACAGTAAATTACGTACGTAAATATTTAATCGAAGCAAAAGGATAAGAAGGCAATATTAAAATTGCGCAGGTACTTAGACAATAGATAATGAAGTTTGGATGGTTGTGACTTATTGAAAGGAGTGAGTGATAATCCTCTGTGAGTAATCGTGCAGAATATGTGCGGCAATGGTTCTCAATGTTTTTGCTTTGCAATAAATGAGTTTATTATGAGGCGTAGGTACTAGGTAAACGAGTTAACGGCTTGCTGGCGAACCGGACACAATCAATTCGGACAAAGTGTCCGAATTGATATTTTTTTCACAGATTATTCTGAAACCAATAAAAAAGCTGTTTTTACAGTCAGATGAAAAACTTTCAACGATACTTTAATGTAGAAATCCGTCCTCCGCTCAGCCTATAGTTGTTATTGTACATTATTATAAACAATATTAATATAATCTTTTTTCAATTCGTATGTATTATAGTCTAATGTGGTGACTTACAGTGATACACGTCCACAAACCAATTTATTACCGAAAGATACCGCCTTAAAGCCTCCTTAAAATAGGTTTGGTAACAGTTATTTTATGGTATAGGTAAATGTGTATGTATGTGTGTGTGTGTGAGAGAGAGAGAGAGAGAGAGAGAAGGTATAAAGGTATAAAGATAAAGGTACAAAGGTAAAGGTATAAAGATAAAGGAATACAGGTAAAGGTATAAAGGTAAAGGTATAAAGGTAAAGGTATAAAGGTAAAGGTATAAAGATAAAGGTATACAGGTAAAGGTATAAAGGTAAAGGTATAAAGGTAAAGGTATACAGGTAAAGGTATAAAGGTAAAGGTATAAAGCAGAAATATATTTCATGCAAAAATGATACGACTAGTTATACAAACATTACTTTGAGGAAGCGAATTTCACTAAGTCTTCCTCTGACGAGATGACACCGGATGGTGATTTTTCGTGGTGGCGCTTAAACGCTGAGCAGTTTTTTACCCACGCGAATTTTATATCAAATTCTTTGTTTAAAAGAATATTATTCGCGATGGTGTTCATCAAAGGTCTTTATTAGCTCGTTAATAAAGACCTTTTTTGAGTTTCCCTTAAAACCCAGATCCCTCGAAGTTATACCTACCTTTGGTTTTATCAGTTTTACTAAAATTATTATTGCTACAACTAAGTGAACTAACTATATTCATTTGTGAACCTTGCACATCTTCGACAATCTCGGTCTGTTTGGCAAAACAGCCAAACGTAAAATCCAACTAAAACGTGAGTACCGATGACCGCTGTGAAAATAAAAGTTTTTATTCTACTGTCTCAGTGCTAGAAGTGTTCATTAAAGCAAGGCAACGTCCTGAGGCTCTCGCGGGACACTGCCGACGCGAAAAAACCAATCTGGAGCTAGCAATTATGGCAAATGACCTAATTAGACCCCACCGGTGCGCTTGGCCCGTCTCGCCACCGCAAGATTTTTCACCTCCCTCGTTGTTTGCGGTCTCTGAGAGAATTGGCTTTTAATATGTGTCGAGTATTTCGTTTTGTATGAATACCACGGAATAAAGGAGAATACCTATCATGGTTTTGTACAAAATGTCGATATATGCTTAGGAAACATTTGGTTTTAGACGTTAATTATGTTTTAACCGATGCATTTTTTTGGATTTGTGTAGCAAAAAATGATGGTACCTATGTACTTGTTTCATTTGTTTGCGACAATTATTTTTCTTCTCTCATATCAGCCCGGTCGAGAAAAGGTATGAGACCATGGTAAAAAAAATAGTCCGAGGGTAGGTTAGCATCGTGGTGTACTGCCGCTGCTACCAACGTAGTGGTAGCCATGTCCTGCGATGTTAGTGTTGCGTTTAGGCACAAATATTATGTTAAGTTCGATCGTTTGTACTTACAAGTAGCAATGTGTTTCGGTTTACGACATACGAAGTCAGCGTTACGACAGTTGTGGTCGTTAATCGTGACTAAATAAACTCAAACGTGCCATGTCTTCTCGCAACTTTGTCGCAATTCTCTAATAGCCAGCTTTGAGGAGAAATTAACAAAAGTTTTTGATGACGAATAAGTACTGCCTTTGGAATTCTCACTTCAAGGAAAAGGAACAGTCAAGTGGTAGGTCCCCAATTGTGACAAGTAGCTTATTTGAGAAATGAGAAAACTCAAAAATCGGTACCTATAACGTATTCATTTGTTCATATTCACATTGCATAGAAACAAGAGATAGTTTGATGCGGGTGATACTATCCTTGCTCGGAGACACATTTGTTTCAGACGCGTCTCCGCTCCAGCGCGGTGTTAGCGGGCATGAGCGCCTTCCTCTATTTTCATTAGACGGATCCGCCGGGAGTGGATCAGCCGCTCGCAAAAATAAATAAAACTGTTATTGAGATAAGCATCTGCGCGGCGAGGCTTTTCGCTAAGTCCCGCTGTGTCGCGCTGAGCAATGTACCGAGATATGTTCGGATTACGGCGCGCCGCAGCTCCGTGCGCTTTCCTTCATATCTACTGCTTTTCTTCAGTGTTTTGCAGCTGGAACCCATTTACAAAAATTATCTTCTGTATTTAGGTATTTAGAGGCATTATAAACTTTGTAAGTTATTCATAAAAAGCGTTTAAAAAAGAAATGAGCTCGTGCCGTAAAGAAAACTCTCGTAATGCTTCAGCCCTCATTAAGTCTACCCAAAATAAAAACAATTACAAAGATGCCGCGCGCTGTTAAATGGGACAACTGAGGACATAAAATGGCTTAGTTTAGTGTGCGTATGCGCGGAGACGTAGACGCATGGATTAGGTGCACTCATGAAGAGGCTGGCTCAGCGCAGCCAGCTTATTGTTGCGGCAAATTGGCCGCACACCGCACCTGTGGCGGCCACCTGCCCACCCCCGGATTAATTTCTCATCACACCGCCCGTCTTCCCGGGAAATAATGAACACGACATCCTCCGAGAAAAATGCCACTGAGCCCAGAGATGTCGCTCTACTTGATTAATAATCTCTATATAGCTGAAGCCTGCTGTGGCTCGGATTTATTATGAATGCGATATCCTAAAATTGGAAAAAAATAATAAGGATCAAAATTCTTCTAATAAGTACATTATTTTTATTAAAAATACATGTAAGAGATTACAAAATAACGCAAGTAGCTGACACTACGTAGCTACCCACTTAACAGTGTTCGCGACGCAGATGGCAATTTCACGGTTCACAACTTCTTGCCTTGTATCCTATATTGTTTTTTATAACTCCGTAAAGTATTTGTTATCTACATGTATGAGACAACAGTTTGCCAATAATAAGCTGTTTATGTTCATTGTAGTGAAACATTGTCGTGAAATTGCAACGGTCTTTAATTAGAAAATTGGTAACAATTACTACAAGTGTAGGTAGGTATCTCTATAATTAGGTATATTAAAGTTACATCGTCACATCATTTTCATGGCACCGGCAGCTTTTAGTCGTTACGAATAATTTCGGCGACATTATAATATATTACCGAAATTTGATTTTAAATGGCGACATTGTAACCACAAAGTCACGAACGCGTCATGCGATACTTTTGCCGCAGCCGCAACTTGGCCGGGAGCATCTGTCGGTTTGTCGCTCTTTCCTGCAATTAACCGTTTTCTTGATACAATTACTCGAATTTTGTTATTATTGCGGTTCACTACATTCATAATAATATGAACACTTTGAGCAATTTCAAAAATGTACTAACCAATTGTTTGTTTGGTGCATTTTTGTGTCATTGTATGTACGTAAATTAAATATTTTTTACAAAAAAGAGAACCGCCTTCAAAATGTGGAAAATAACTTAAAATTTGCAAGTTGGCGGCGGCTTTGGTTTTGTTTGTGGTTTTGTATTGACACCGACTTGCGAATTTAAAGTTATTTTCCACATTTTGAAGACGCTTGTCTTTTTTAGGGTTCTGTAGCCAAATGGCAAAAAAACGGAACCCTTATGGATTCGTCATGTCTGTCTGTCTGTCCGTCCGTATGTCACAGCCACTTTTTTCCCAAACTATAAGAACTATACTGTTGAAACTTGTTGTTGTATTCTGTGAACCGCATTAAGATTTTTACACAAAAATAGAAAAAAATACAATAAATTTTGAGGGTTCTCCATACTTAGAACTGACACTCAAAATTTTTTTTTATCAATCCCATACGTATATACATTATCTATAGATAGGTTTTCAAAAATGATATTGAGGTTTCTAATATATTTTTTTTTAAGGGTGGAATATTTTCATGAAACGTGGGAAAATATAGAACCAACATTGGGGTACTTATATACTATCAATAAAAAAAAAGAATCATCGAAATCGGACTTCACTGAAAAAAGTTATGCGTTGTAAAACATAAAAAAGTCACATATTTCCTAACCGTTAAAGAATTGTACCTTCCTTCATCAGCTCAGTATCATGAAACGATTATGACCATACGCAAACGTCTCAATAGCTTTAGAAAATATATGAAAAACCTTGTTAATACCTATAGCATTTAAGGGTTCCCCTCGATTTCCCTGGGATTCTATCATCAGATCATGATTTTGGTGTCAATGGGACCACCCTTAGGATACTCTTTTAAATATAAAAAGAATTTTGAGAATGGGTCCACAAATGGAGGAAAAATCGGTAAACATCACGAAGTAAGTATTACTTCATGGTGAACATACATAAAAAAAATACACACTGTCAAACATAAAGCCTCCTCCTTTTTTGAAGTCGGTTAAAAATGATTTTTTATATTAAAAACTGAGAAAAACGGATTAACTCCCTGTGAATATAGTCGGGTTCGTCCGACTAGTTAATCCGTTTTTCTCAGTTTATAATGTGTAATAAAAAACGTTTCTTGTATGTTTCTTTGTCCTCTGCGATGCCTTTTTGATTCGATTGTGATGAAACTTTACTGGGTTGTTCTGCGTAAGCTCTCGATGTTCCCGGCCCAAAAAGATAGACATCACTGGAATAAAGTCGCGGATAGCAGCTTGTAGTATAAATGTCAAAAAAAGTAAGTAGCGATTAATTCTAAAATGTTACTTTTGAACCGTAGCTTGTAAGGCTAGGTATTCAAAGTATAATGAAATCAATCTTCATTGATGACACTTTCAAAAGAGAATATAAGAAATTAGTCTAATATTCACAGAATCACTTCTTTGACGACACGGTTGGCGCAGTGGCTGAGCGATCGACTGCTGCGCAGCGTGTTGCGGGTTCGATTCCCGCCCAGGGTTAACATTTGTGTAATGAGCACTTTCGTGTTTGCCTTGTGTCTGGGTATTGTTTATCTATATATGTATGTATTTAAAATGTGTTTGTGTATGTGTATCAGCTGTCTGACACCCATAGTACAGGGTCTCCCTAGTTTGGGGTCAGATGGCCATGTGTGAAATGTCCCCACATATTATATTATATTACTTCAAATAGTAGCGTAACTTTTCACAACAATCTGTAAGATATTGTACTCTTTATCTGTAAGTAGGTAAGTACTGCTACGCCGCTTCGTAGCTCTTGGCTACGCTACGATCAAACCTGGACTACGAAGATATTTTTTTATTATTATTCCCTTTTTAAAGTTGTATTGACTTCTTTAGTTCCTTGTCTTATCTTATTAAGTTACGTAGTTCACCAAATTTTACCACTCATTGTGAACTTTGAATGCTCTCCAAATCATAAAACAATCTAGATTGTAACCATGCATGTTACTAAGACATGAAAATGTAATTTCCATTAAACGTGTCTTGGCGTCTAAAGTTCATTTAAATTCTGTAAATATTTAAAAAATAACTCAGATCAGGTCTTACTCAAACTGATTTAAATTGTAAAAGGCTCAAACTCAAACTCAAACTCAAACTCAAACTCAAACTCAAAATCATTTATTTCAAATAAACCATTTACAGGTACTTTTGAATTGTCAGAGTCAGTCAGTCAGAAAGTTGAAGCTAGTTGCTCGTTCCAAACAGTAGGTTTCTATGGAGAAGAACGAGCAAGAAACTCCATGAACAACACTCTTTTAAAATCAATAATATGTTACAAATTTCGGTTACACCATTCATATTGAATCTAGGGTACAATGTGAGAACAATGTAACAAGTCGTGTACGTTAAAAGAGGTTTAGATAAAAATATAATCATAATAAACAATTCAAAATAAAATTAGAATAACCGAGGCAGCTAAGAGATGACCAGTCCCAACTAACGGCGCCCGTTCACGAACATGACGCACGGATCGGCATCATTCGACTCAACCATTTTGAAGGGAACCGAATGATCCAACACGCGCGCCACCGTCAGCGAGACATTCCAGTGAGCATGACATACTCCCAACCGCCAGGGCACATTCAAGTCAATGAAAGACATACCTCGTAAATGGTAGCTTTAAATAACATAGTGCTCACATGTATGTGCTATGAAAAATTTATATAATACTAACACATTGAGTTTATACAATGCAAATATAATGTAGATCTATATCTTCAGCAGCTCCAAAAATAATTAAAAATGCTAATCAATGAATCTATGAACCCTTATGGCTGTGGAGCTAGACCAGCATCCAGCCAAGCATTTTTATCAGTGATGTATTCCCCCAATGAATAATATGCTCGGCTGCATAGTGTGCGTTTTATATAAGACTTAAATTTTGTCTCATTTAGTTGAACAATGTGGGGAGGTATTTTATTGTAACATTTTAAACAGTACCCCATGAAAGAAGTATCTACTTTAGCCAGTCTGAAACTCGGTTGAACTAGTTGTTCCCTATTTCTAGTGTTATAATTATGTCTTTCACCCCTTTTACTAAAAAGATGCAGATTTTTTCTAGCGTACATTATGTTTTCATAGATGTATTGACAAGGTACCGTCATTATGTTAATTTCCTTAAACAGTTCCCTTAGAGAATCGCGCATACGGAGATTGTAAATGGCTCTGATGGCTCTTTTCTGCAGAATAAAAATAGACTTGATGTCTGCAGCTCGTCCCCACAGTAAAATACCGTAAGACATTATACTATGAAAATAACTAAAGTAGACCAGTCTCGCGGTATCCACATCAGTAAATTGCCGGATTTTTCTGACAGCATATGCTGCCGAGCTTAGCCGTCCAGCGAGAGATGTTAAATGAGGACCCCATTGTAGCCTTGAGTCGAGCGTGATCCCCAGGAAAACAGTTTTATCAACGAATTCCAGCTTCTCATTATTCAATACTATGTCACAGTCATTACTTTTGACATTTGGTAAAGAAAATCTGATGCACTTCGTTTTTTTTTCATTCAATACTAAATTATTCGCCGTGAACCAATTTTGGACTTGCAGTAAGGCGCTATTTACGTGGTCTAGGTTCTGGGCTCGTCTGTCTATCTTAAATATTAAAGAAGTGTCATCAGCAAATAACACCATTTGTGGTTGATTTTTCAACAGATGAAGAAGATCATTAATATACACTAAAAAGAGGAAAGGACCCAAAATTGAACCTTGTGGAACCCCCATTTCTACCTTTAAACCATGTGAATTCACCCCATTTATTTGGACTTGCTGCTGCCTATTAATCAAATAAGATTTTACTAAACTAAGCGCAAGTCTACCTAGTCCGTAATGCTCAAGTTTCAAAAGTAGTGTGTCATGATTTACGCAATCAAATGCCTTGGAGAGGTCACAAAAAATTCCTACGGCATCTTGCGCCTCTTCCCACGCAGTAAATATGTGTTTTAATAAAGTGACACCAGCGTCAGTCGTACAACGTCCTTTGGTGAAACCATACTGTTGATCGTGTAAAATGCCATTAGTGTTAAAATGATTAAGCATCTGATTAAGCATAATCCTTCCAAAAATCTTGCTGAAAGCCGGCAGCACGGACACGGGTCTATAATTATTAGTGTCTTTACTGTCACCGGATTTGAAAAGAGGTATAACCTTACTAAACTTCATTAGATCCGGGAAAACTCCTTGGTCTACGCACATATTAAATATTAAAGCCAAATAAGGCGCTATTGTCTCAATTATAGACGTACAAACTTTAATAGACATACCCCACAGATCCTCAGTAAATTTTATCTTAATTTGCCGAAAAGCTTTTAAAACTGTCACGGGGTTAATATGTTTAAATTGAAATTCTACCGGGCAGCCTGGTACGTTCGCTTTTAAAAAGGCAATTGAAATGCCAGGTGAAGAATTTAAAGCTTCCGTGGTTTTAATTGGTATGTTGGTAAAGAAATTTACAAATTCATGCGCTACTTCTATGTTAGAGCTTAGGGGACCACGTGGTGTCTCTAATGTATACTCAGTTTTACGAACTTTTTTCCTGCCAGTCTCGTTATTAATAACTTTCCAAACTGTCTTTATTTTATCGTCTGCCGATTTGATTTTGTTGCTAATGTATAGGGCCTTCGCTACCCTGCAAATATTTCTAAAAGTTTTAGAATAAGTAGCAACATACTTGTTGAAAGTATCCGTGTTAACATAAGGCTTAAGGCCATAAAGCTCAAACAGTCTTTCCCTACTTTTTCTAATACCTCTAGTTGCCCAGTCACTAAATACAAACTTAGGGCTAATATGTTTTGTCTTTTTTTCAAAATTATCATCGAATTCAGACTGCACTACAAAAAAGAAATCATCATACAATTTACTTGCATCGTTATTATTATGGTCTAGAGTACTTAACTTATCATTTAAGGTAACATTGAATCTATTTAATTTACCAGTTGTTATTGGTAAATTTTATTTGCACTTTTGTTAAAGGCATTTTAAACACATAAGTTACCGTTTGACCGCTATGATCCGATGGCAGATAATTAACAATGGCTTTATCTAAATAATCACAATCACAAAAAATATTACCGATACAGGTAGCAGTCGTTGGAGTTACTCTAGTAGGTTCCATAAAAACGTTCGACAAATTAAATGATTTAAATAGGTTTAATAATCGACAACTATTCAAATTATCTTCTAAAATATTAATATTAAAATCACCACAAATAATTGCAGATTTGCTACAAGTTGCAAGTTTCGCTAGGACATCTTCCATTACCGACTCAAATAAAGAATAGTTTAGGAAAATTGGGGGTCTGTACACGCACACTATAATATGCTTATCCAGCTCGACACAGGATAGTTCAATGCAATGTTCAACCGATAGGCTAACAATGTCATTCCGTTGTTTATATTTCAAACAATTTTTTACTAAGATTAATGACCCTCCACGGGACATAGCGTTACGATTAAAACAACTGCCTACACTATAGTTTTCATAATTAATTAGCATCTGGTAATCTTTTAACCAATGTTCAGTAAAACAAACAATGTCAAACATGGTTTTTTCTAAAAACAGTTCAATTTCTAATAATTTGGAAGAAATACCTTGAATATTTTGATGAAATAATTTTAAGGTATTCTGCTGTTTTTGCAACTTAAGTTCTTGAGAGCAAGAAGGTACTTTATTGTTTGTAGAAATAGCTATATTGTTACTGGTACCTTCTATTGTCTTACAGACTAGTTTAAATGAGTATCCGGAGTTTGACCACGGACTTCAATAACAGGTAGTGTGTTCCTACCACTGTGAAACTCCCATCAATAGATGGCTGGTCCATAGTGACACATGGATCCTCCTTCGTACACTTTGTAAAATTATTTATAGCAGAGCTACAATTATTCACCTTATTATTAGTACTATTACTAATTGTTGAAGAGTTAATAACACCTGACTTCGACATACTACTTATGTCCGAGTTAAAACAATGAGCTAATAGCCGCGCTATTTAACGTCTAAACCTAATGGGCAGATACACGGTATCCCTAGTCGATTTTAATTTCTCAACAAAACTGTTGGTGTCAAAAAACAAAAGCTTATCACTATAGTGACTTACTAAAAAATGCACATGATTATTTAACATGTGTATATAATTGTTCTGTCTAGATGTTAAATGTTTAAAATATGGGAAAGCACACAAAATTATTTTATTACAATTAATATTTAGAATCTCGGTAACACTGTCAGTAATATCCTCCTTTTTGACCGTTAAACTATTACCTATAAATACACAAATATTGGTGGAAGGATTATATTCGAACTTTGGTATTGTTGACATTATATGTTTGTAGGACAACCCAGGTGTACAATGGTTTAGGGTGTTATATCTAAGGTTATTATTAATTAATTTCCCTATACCTCTTCCTATACTATCTGAAAACATTACTGAAAGACTTGCATGACTGCTACCAGAGGAACAAGTACTAGAGATTGTATGTGGCACTTCTTCAACAATATCAATGTTATGGTTGAGGATAGAGCCTTGAGCACCTACAGCCTGGGACGGGTCCTCCGTTGCCTCAGGCTGAAGGGCCACAAGGTTGGACTCCTTCTGACAGGTACACTGAGTGTTGCTGAGAGTCAGCGAGTCTACCCTGTCTGCATTGTAGTTACATAAATCCACTAACTCATTTGCAGCTAATATATGTTCCTTTATTTGGTTTTCAGATATCACATATTTATTATAAAGAGATTTTAGTGAGTCATCCAGAGCCTGTATTTCTGATTGCAAGCGCTGAGTGTCTACTTCATAAATAATCTTACTATCTTCTAATTTTATTTGACAGTTTTTCAATTTATTGATTAGAGCAACACGTTCTTTCCTATATTGAATATTTGCGGGCTACTGCAGGCTACTGCTTGAAATCCCGAAGATTAGGAGGCAGTTACTATCTTAATTAACGGGTAGGTGCATAAAGCACCTACAAACTGATAAGAGTATTTGATAAATGAAAATAGAAGTAAACATTTAATATTATTCTTAAAAGCTCTGTGATAAAAATATTACTGTTGAACAGAAGTTGTCAAGAGAATTCTATTGACTTACCTATCTCCTTACTTTCTAAAGTAGGTTCCAATCAACAAATACTTGTACTTATAATACTTCTACAACATTCATATGTACAAATCATTCAATTTGAATAACTAGTTGCTCCTTTAAAGACAGTAGACTCTATCTACATAAATTTAAATTGTCTTCTGTGGCTTCCCCGGAATTATTTATGTCACTATTTATTGTATTAACATAAATTGGACATGAGTTATTTTATTGGCCCGAATGCGTCGAGAATGCGTTGGACAAAGGTTATGATTGTAATTCAGATTGGTCATAGCTCGTAAATGCAGCGTATGTTTATTTTATATAGCTACGATAGTAATGGTCCTAGATGTGTGCAGTAGAAGTCTCAAGTTTTATGTCCGCTTATAAAATAGGTAGGTAACTAGGTACGTATCTAAGGTTATGGCCTATATTATGATTTTTCCCCCAGGCGTAAAGAAAGTTTTCTAAATTGTAAGAGGCTACTGCTTGAAATCCCAAAGATTAGGAGGCAGTTACTATCTTAATAGGGTATTACACCCATTTTTGAAAAGTGTCTCAATTAAATTCTGTAGTGCTAATATGCCACCAAAAAAACACAAAATTTTTATTCAATCGATAATAAAATTGTGCCATAAAAATACATCAAAATTTTAAAATTTTCGAATTTCGCGCGTAGTTTTACGAAAACGCCTCTTACTGGACGCCATATTGCTCAGCGTAAATGACGTCAGTTCGTTTTGTATCAAATGAGCTCATATTAATTATGATAATTGTATAATTATCATTTAAAAATAATTAAAAGTATTTTTTGTAAAGGGGTAATAATGAAAAAATTACGTTGGTTACGAAAATAATAAAAATTCAAAGCCTATATTACGCCAGTCGGTTGACTGACAGTTGACAATTTTTTGTTTACACAGCCGTACGGCGTAATAACATGGCCGCTACTATTTCATGGTGTTTTATAACAGATTAAAAATACTGAAAACTTTGAATTGAATTTAAAAAATTGTTTTGTTATTTTATGAACTAAAACTTACATTTTCCGACTGCTTTATGCCTAAACTGTCTCAATAACATATTTATAGTTTTTTTCTCATATAGAGTAAAATACCCTATTAACATATTAAATTAATAATTAATTATGTGACTAGTCTTGAAGTAAACTGAAAAGACATAAAGAAAAATAAAAGTGTATATGTTACAGTCAAAACTCTTAACCGGTCGAAACTACTTTTGACTGCCCTCAGTCAAAACCCTAATTAAGAAAAAACGCGATTTCGTTACAGAAAATTAATAAAATGCAGAAGCCCTAGTTATATGAATCACTATAAAAAAGTTTTTAAAAGGGTCACGAAAAGAAGCCTAAGGACCAACCTATTAGGTGTCTGAATAGTAAGGATAAATTTAAACTGGTCAAGGTCTATTGGCTGATGTTTGTAGTCAAAAGTAGTTTTGACTGGCCAAAAGTTTTGATTGTGACATATACAAAGATAAAAGTATGAAAAAGTCCTAAAGTTCGCAAAAAAGTTTTTGGTATTTTGCTGAATTCAAAGAGATGCATTATGTCAGACTTTAGACGCCCACTGCTGGGCATAGGTCTCCCCCAAGGGGGGTTCAGCCGTAATCACCATGCTTGGCCGATGCATGTTGACGATCGCAGTAGGTGTTATGGTATTTAGAAGGACGCTGCTGCCCATCCTCTGGTCAATATCCCTCTGTCGCCTTTTACGACACCCATGGGTAGAAATAGGGTGGTGCTATTCGCAGCCGGCACCAAACGGCTATGTGCAAATGCTGCGTATGTGGGTATGAATATTACATTCAATTTCTTACAATGCTTTATATTTTCGGCTATCATCTATATTACGTATTGAAGCTACGAAGAATCTCATTTATAAGGGTTAACTATAATTATTATTTGTTATCATTTCATAAATGTAGAGTTTTACATCCATTCATTTTTACGTCTCGAGTAACAACACACAATAGTCTTACTTTCTTCTTGTCTTTCATAATTATTAGTTTATTAAAAATAACTTTTGTCCTGTTTTTTTAGACATAGACATACTTAGCTCCGTGTCTGTTTTACGGCTTGGATTTAGTGTTATGTTTTAAATTACAGCCACAAAGAACGCAAGGGACAAACGGCTAAGGGCTTGTACCACAGTGTCTATGTACAATATAAATAAAAAAAAAAAAAAATCTTCCTATGAAATTTTGCTAAAGAAAAATACTAGTGTCGTTCCATAACATCGTTGTCAAAACGATAATGTCATAAAAATGACTTGAATATTTTTTTTACATTAATGCAACAGCGTGTTATGTATTGATGTGCATTTAATGCCACTGGCACTCGATCATTCCTGTCCAAACACAACATATCGAGAGCATTTGTATCCTCGTACGAAATCAGTGTATTGGAGCGTTTTGTGGCTGTGCTCAGCAGGGGTCGCGCCATCCCCTACTTCAATAATCGCGTATGAGACACAATGCTAGTCAACTGACCATCGGAACATCGGAGCCTACTAACGACCTCGCGACAGGCATATCATAGCTGTAGTTGATGGCTTATCTTTGACCATAGAGTGTAGAATACATAGACAGTAAACATATACTTACTTTCCATATGTTATAGGTAATATTATGTATTATTATTATTTAATCGCGTGAAGTCGTGACGAAAGTACGAGTCATGATTTCCAAAAGCTACTTAGTTAACTTTCAATTTGTTCATTGATCAATGAAAAAAAAATTAGAATAACAAGGTGTTTATTGTCAAGGACTTCGCAGATGATTCGTTTGCTAGTAAGATACCTGCACAAGGCCAAATGTTAACGTTTCATTATAGGATGGTTTACGATTTGAACGAAAACCATAGCCCTATCGTCCCGAGCTCTCTGTTATCGCATAGAGTTTGTAACAGTTTGGTTGTCAGTTTACTCTATGAATAGTTTAGCGTAATGGGGTATTGTTCGAGCGGCTGGCGCCGAACGGCGAGTAACGTCTTTCAGTAACATTACTGTAATGTCCACCCACTCGGCGATGCGCCCCGCTGGCCCGACAGCCGGACATCCATCGACGCCACGCACAGAACGCTCAACTAACTACTTGACAATCATTAGGTACCATACATGTCGCATTCTGCACATTTTTATCATCAATCAAGTAAGAAGAGTGCAACAAGATGAACTTTAGATACTCTTGCTATCTTTTTTGGGAGGATTAAAAATAAAAAATAGTTTAATAATAAATAACGCCAAGTAACGTTAAATTTACAAGAGTATAATGAAAATGGACGTTAATCATATTATACAATAGGTATCTATATGGGACAATGCTTTTATTTCATTTGATATGTTAACGATATAGCACCAACAATCTCACATTAAGCCTTTTCATCTGTCAAGTCTTAACAGCCATGGAATTGGGTTGTAATTTACGATTTTATCTCGGCGGACACCCCGCATAGGGGCAGCGGTCAGTTATTGTGGCGGGCGAAAAAACTTGCACCGGGGTAATAGAGGGATAATGGTCATCAGGTCCGGTCGCCACGCCCGTCCTGTTGTGACTTGCCAAAATAGAGTCGTAATAATGAAAGATTGCCCGCGTAAGTTGTGCGTAATTTAGTGCGATCCGGTAACGAGCGCTGGGGGCCGTTTGTAGCTGTTTGTCCGGTGCGCGCCTCTCTTGTTGTATTAAGTGGTCGGGGGTGATTCAGTTTCACTTTTGTTGGCCACTTTATGTCCGTTTCGTATTTATTACCGGCATCGACACTAGATAACGTTGCCACTGTTCATAATAGCGGTCACTCGATTATTGTGCGATTCAAAGCGGCAGGATGATAAATGGGTTACGTATGAGTCGTTAGGGATCGAGGTTGTGTTAAGCCATCAGTCGAGATTGATGCTGGTCGGCCGCTAGTGCCTGACAAATTGTTGGTCCAGCGGAGGCATCGCAGGGCGTCTTGCCATAAATAAGGATTACGCTCGTGACCACGCAGTCTTGTGGAGTGGACGCAGAACAGCCCTGTGACGGCTCCTGGCGCCGCACAAGACTCATGTCAAACGTCTCTGTCGTCCGCAACGTTTGTTACTCAAGTCACTTGCGAAATCCGGCAGCTATATTATTATTTAATATATTGTATCGCCTTAATTTTCTAAGTGTATTTTCGTCTCTGGCTTCCTCGAGTCGCGAATTTGCGTTACTTCGGCGCCTAAGTCCCAAATCACAAGTTAGAAGACGGCTATCAAGTTTAGCACGAGAAGCGCTAAGCCTTGGCTGTTTTAGGCTCGGCGGCGATGTTTCAATTGTAAGTGCGCCTGCGGCTTAAGGGCTCACCCTTACTTCAGAATACGTTGAAACGCGCCTAACCTTCATTTCATTTAAACCATTTTCACTGTCTTTACAGCCTATTTCGATTCACAATAATTGAAGATACTAAAGTCTAGTACCTAAATCATTGGAATTGTATTATTATATATGTATATACCTAGTAGTTACTTCAAATTTTATGTTTTATTATCTGTCTTGTTAACTAATGAATGAGGCAATGTTCAATAATTGTTCCTTTCGTGCATCTGCTATTTAGATTGTAAATTTACACGCTCGATAAAACTGAATAGTCAGAGTTTGGAGAAAGGGCTTAAGTTAGCGATGATAATCTCTCTGATAGCTTAGGGTTGGGGTGAACATTGTCTCACTTACACTGAATAGTTATGTACTCATTTAATTGTAACGAAATATCAGGCTATATACACTTTCTAGCTAAGCTCATCTAAAAAATAACATAAAAGTAAGTTAGGTATCACTTTACCATCACTAGCGTACTCTCTATCTCTATCTTAGAGAAAAAAACACAATTAATCAAAGTAACGAGTAGGCAGAGTAAAGCGTTTAAGTTTAAGTGCATTACAGTAGATAACAGGAAGTCGTAACGTCTCATCTTACCTCGGAGCTGGGACGTGTGCACCCCATTTCATAATTAGGGGTCATAGTGTTATCTCGTGAAATCTCCAATTACATAGATGTGTATGGGCAGCGGGCGGACAAGGTCCAGCCTCCGAGGATTAGCCGATGGTTAGTCTTCTCACGTCGTGGCGAGCCGGGGTTTCAATTAGAGCGACCCGCCCGGCGTCGGGCCCGCCCGCACAAATGACAATATTGGTTTATTATAGCCTCCCATGAATATGTAACGTAACTTTGTTATGAGTCAATATCGTAAACCTGTACGTAGGTACTAAACAAATTACAGATAAATGATAATAATGATATACCTCTTTATGATACAAGTGTAAAAAGTTAACGGCGTAGGTCATAGACGGCGTAGGTCGAGTTGGACCCACCGTTTACGAATGATATTTATAACACGTTACATTAAAGGGTTGTACGTGCTGTGTCTACATATTTTTTTTACGTTTTAATCACGGATCTACATAATAATGTGGAACGGGACTTCCCGTCCATCCGACAACTTGATTGATGTGCCTTCCTAGATTTATACACCCAAAAAGTAACACGCTACATGTCCGCAAAGCTTTTACCACACAAATATGGCATCCGTAATACCTTTGTTTTATTTTTAAATACGACCCTTTCATAATTAGCGTAATAAATTATAAAATGATAATAATACGAGGGCCATCTTGTGAAACGCTTTAATACCGCGCGTCGGGGGGCGCCGCCGGCGACCGCATGTCAATCACTCTCCCGAATGTAGAACAATTCTTATTTCGAAAAAGAATAAAAAATGAGTATCACTTTTATTTTGTGTCCCACTTTGTCCAGTCAGGTCGCCGTGGCCCCGAGAGAGACAACGTATGAAATCGGTCTTGTGGTAACATCTGTGCTTTATAATAGACGCTTACGTAGGCTTCTTTTCGGGGATCGGTGCGAGCCCGGTGGGATCGCTTTAACATGATTGATCTGTTTATTTTACATTTTAAAGGAGCATTTTTACGGTTGCTTGTCAACTTAATAACAAAGTGTTTTATTTCGGGATACGTTAAGTTCAGTTTTATTGATAGATTTCTTTTAACATTATTCATTATTATTTATTCCTTGCGACTTTCTCAGATGTTTCAAAGGTTTTTTTTTGTCTATTCGTCATTGATTTGGTTGGTATTGGCATGTTGAGGGATAATGTTATGATGATGAATTACAATGACGTAAATGTAAAATAAATGCCTAAGCGCCACTTATAAATTGAAATTTGAGCGGTTATAAAAATAGATGTTTTTTGTAAGAGTTAGAAGTGAAGTGTGGGCGGAGGCGCCAGGGGTTAAAGAAAGTGCTACTGTGTATGGATAGTTAATATTGAACAAAGTAAGAGGCCGGCGAATGTGTGGGCAGAGCTTTTAACGTCGCCGTCGGCGTCGGTGCAGGCGCTCTGTAGTCGCACCGCCATCGCCATCGCGCCACCGCTATCATACCAGACCGACAGGTGCCGATCTACTTATATGTTTTGAGAACTACCAATGAGTCTATTAAAGTGGTCTGCCTAACCGGGTTTTCAATATAATGACTTGTAGAGAACAGGATCTATTAATACTTCAATCAAGTACTGTCGTTGACGTTTTGCTACGTTTAGAGAAATTAAAGGAGAAAGTTAAGAAGGAGACAGTTGCAAGTTGTCCTAAATTCATACCATGAACCGGCCAAATAGAATAATAATGTGGTGTAGAGTATATACATATTTTGAGAATGTTTTGTAATTGGAAATAAGTACTTATATTTTGGTTTATTTTGCTGGATAGAGTTCTCAATAACTGCATTGGGTCTATTTTTAACTTGAGGAATATGACCACGTGCCTTGTCACATGCTCATTTTCTCTCAAGTTAAACATAAACCTAATAGAGAACACTAGATATTGAAAGTGGGACGTTAGATAAGGAGAGAGCTCAGAATTGTAGAGTTCTGAGCTTAAATGGTTGCCCATTCGCATGAGAAGAAGTTTGCATGCGTTGACAACGCTTTTCACACAAGATATTGAAAGTGGGACATTAGTTAAAGAGAGGTCGGAGATATGAGAAGGCACTTTCAACATCTTGTGTTCTTCACACGCTAGGAATCTGCGGTTTTCTAACAATCTTCTCTTACTGTGCCTTTCTCAAAATTCTGATTTTGTTCATTCTTCTTTTCATATCCAGTCCATTCTTTACTGGAACGATGTTACTGTCGATATCGATATTTATTTCCAACATAAGTAAGCAGAGTCATCTCATAAACCTCTTTTCTATTTTCTAATATACCAGTTGACTCGACAGACGTCGTCCTGCCAATCAATTAAATCATCAATTAATTTTCTTACCGTTTAAACCTTCACTGGACTTCCACCACAAATATTTCAAGACCAAAATTAGCCAAATCGGTCCAGCCGTTCTCGAGTTTTAGCGAGCCTAACGAACAACGATTCATTTTTATTATATAGAAGATTTATACCGGTAAATGTTATATTAGTTATATATTTATGTATATGTAGTTTATCTATTTTGGTTATATTTTACTATGCACCTGCCATGTTATCTCTTCACCCTTCACTCACCCTTCACCCTTGGTTACCAGTCAAGGTAGAGAACGCTTAGGCGTTCTCTAGGCATTAAGTCCGTCTTTGTACCTTTGTGCATGAAGTATACCTAAATAAATAAATCCAAGGAGGTAAAGTGAGAGGGAAGGAGACGAAGAGGTAGAGGTTTTATGTAGAGGAGAAAAACAAAACTACAACGTAAACGTTTAATATATCTCATCGACCAAATCAATTAGAAAAAAATTGCGACGAACCAATTAATAGCGGGTATCGTTTAAGACTTGGTGTTTGTATTGTGCGCGCCTCGTTAAAGAGGCAAAAAACGTTGCTCCGGCGCAGGCAGGCAAGCCGCCCGGCTTATCGGAAGCAATTACACGTTGTTCACTTTATTAATTTCCATAACTACCCTCGCGACATCAAAGCGAGCCGCGATCACGTGCGCCGCCCTCACACGTCGGCGCATGCGACGGAAAACTGCCGTGGTGTGTAAGAGTTTGGGAAATTGTGAAAGTGCAGCATTGTTGTTAATTTGCCACACATACCTAATAAAAAGTGTTTGCACTCATCATCGCAGTCACTACTAAGTGCATATATGCTTTACATTATATTATAGCTATATTATATTATAGCTTTTGCCCGCGAATTTGTCCGCGTGAATGTCGGTTATCGCGGATGCAGACGCGGATTAAAAAGTCCTATGTCCTTCCCCAGGGTTCAAGCGATTTTCATTCCAAATTTCACCAAAATCCGTTCAGCCGTTTCATCGCGTAACAGACAGAGTTACTTTCGCATTTATAATATTAATATGGATATAACTATGGATTATTATATTATCTAAGAAGATGAAAACGTTGCCCCACACTAGGCTTTTCTCCTGTGTCGTGGGTGCGTTTACAAACATATAAACTCACATACACACGGTTTACAGAAAAATCCATTTAAATCATTTGCATTAAAAAGACAATTGTACCTATATAAAGAGTTAAACAGGAACGTAAGTACCTATTTATTTCAGCATGGCTTGAAAACTGAACTGAAAATGAAGATAAAAACGTTGCCCCACATTAGGCATTTCTCCTGTGTCGTGGGTGCGTACATACATATAAACTCACATACACAATAACAGCCAGATGAACAACTATCTGTAGACCATACAAATATTTGTTCCGTGCGGGAATGGAACCTGCGACACGCAGCGCAGCAGTCAATCGCTCAAACACAGCGCCAACCGAATCGTAATATTCGCCTGTTCGAAAGTAATTTATAGCATTAGTCCAATCACCTTGTTACATCTTATGACTTGCGCCAGCGCCTGTGCTACTGTTTACCGCGCTGAAACCCTTGAAGACGTTTTAACAACGCTCTCGGCCTGGAACATACACTCTTTGATGTTTAGCGACACTTCAAATACTCTCTGCTCTTCAAAACACATTCATCCTTTGAAAATCTGTATGATGTAGAGGAATGCTGATATACAAGAGGCACAGTCGCTACCTTTCTTATTCTACGGTCTTTATATATATACATTCCAATATGTAAATAATCTCAAATAAAAGACAGGCGAATCACAGGATACAATAAATCAGTATTCCAAAACAAACAAAATCTCCATACATCGCGAGAGGTGAACAGTGGAACAGAGGATAGACTTATCTCGCTAAAACGATTCCCACATAAATAAAGCTCATCGGATATGAAACCGTATTTACATAAGAAAAATATAAAGAGGCCTAAACGATAGGTCCATAAGGGCGTCGTATCGGGCGGGCCAGCACTCGGGACCCAGCTCACGTCCACGGGGAGCGCTGCGCCTTTAATAACAATACGAAATATCAGTTCGTTCCTCCGATCGCAAATCTACGTCAATAACATATCCAATAGTAGCGCTCAATTCATTTCGACATAATCTAATATAGCGGGGCACGTTTCCCGCCTAAATCTCCCGCCACATGTCGCCAAGATGGCCGACTGGGCGAAACGCGAAACTAAACAAAAAGGAGATCACGAATCGGTAATATCTTTCGAGTCCATAAAGTTAAACGTTTATTTGCAGCGATATTTTGTCCTTTTGTAGATATTGCTTTACTATGTAAGCACTGGACGTGAGTCTGCTCCCGTTGATATTTGTGGAAAATTGTCCAGAAAAAATTAAAGTCAACCATTCGTATCTACTTCGTTGTTATGTCAATAAACAAATTCAGTTAACGTTTTTAACAGATTCCGCAGTAATTTCGTCCAAATTACTGCCAATTTTCTCTAAGGAGTTATTTTGAAACCGTCTTGGTTTAGCTAATTGGACCACTTTGTTGCGGTTTACAGAAACCTAGGGTTAAGTCAAATGACTACATCAAAGTCCATTTAAATCATTTGCATTAAAAAGACAATTGTACCTATGTAAAGAGTTAAAGAGGAACGTAAGTACCTATTTATTTACTTCAGCATGGCTTTTGATAATTGTTATAATTATAGGTACCAATTTGATTATAAAAATTACATTTTCTCAATAGGTCTGAGTTTGATAAATAAATAAATAAAATAAGTTTATTTAGAGAAACAGGACTCATACATAATATAATTTTTTGTTTGCACTTACCGCAAAACTTGATAATACGAGTATTGAACATGTGACATTTCATGTTATTATTGTGTGCGTAACGTGTCGTGTACCTTAAACGATAATTGATTAGTAGGTAGATACCAGTAAGAAGAATAAATGAAGAGAAGAACACAATGCACCCCATCCCCCATGGATGAGGTGCATTGTGTGATGTGAAGCATTTTGAAGAAGATAAGTAAGTCGTTGATCTACTTATTCTAAGACGGGGATTTTTTTATAACTAACACCAATTTTTTAAATGATGTTAAATGTTTGGTCTTTAAAGTTGTGTTGATTCATTTTGAAAATTTAAGAGTCCCATAAAAATCGAGACAGAAAGAATTAACAAACTATCTGAAAATACTGAAAAATCGAGAAACTCCGTGCGGAAAAACCAGTCTAAGTCCAAATAATCACAAATAACTTCCCTTAGACACGACGACGTAGCCATGTAAAACAAGCATTAACGTAATTCGTCAGTACAAATAGGGGTTTGAAACGGCTGCAATTAAGCTGGCCTTTCGAATGCATTGATTGATCAATCATCGTACGACAATCGAAGGAAGTGCTGCTTTGTCTGTTGGTCCACATTGAGCGCGGACGTGCCAACTGAACTAATGTGTAGACTAGACAAGTGGACTTGTAGTTTCACTGGTTTTATGCCTATTTTATTTGTTTCAGGTTTGTTGACGCGAATAAATCGATAAAATAGATATCACATTCCATTACATTCTTAGAAGGCGCACAATCAAATATATATATTATGGATGGTACGTTTAAATGTTGAGACAAAGTATTTAAATTTAAGTAAGGGTTCATTAAGTTGATTTAGGTAACTTGGTAAGTAATTGTATATTGAAACATAAATAAATCCATTCTGCCGGTAATTATTCTTCTTGTATTTTGAGACTGTTAAATTATAAAAGGTAACAAATTATAACTTTATTTAATCTTTCACTTAATAACATATTGTTTACACGAACTGAACATAACTGTAGTGAGTTGTGGTCAGTATTCTACCTAAACTCATAAACATTGATCCGTTTGATCTATGTCAGTAATAGCAGGCTACACCGACTGATCCGTGGTGGAAAGTAGTGATTTTAGCAGGATTTGTCTCATCGAACTCCTGTACTTGCGTAATTAATTCGCGAACAGCACTTTCTAGTTTGATTGCAAGAATTTTTGAATTAAATAAATGTTTTCAGTATTAATGAAACGCTTTTAAAATAAATATACTTAGTCATTTGGCATCAGTTACTTTTTTTCTACTAGCTAACACATTGTCTTAATCGCAGTGAACATTTAGGTAATAGAACTAATGCCTTAGCCAAAAGATGCTGCAGCAGCCTGATATCTTCGTCACTCCTTTTGGGAAATTCACACATTATGTGGAATACTAGCAAAAGTTGTTTAGTCTGATGGGCATTTCCTGTTGACTTACAAAATTGAAAGATCTGGAACGTCTCGAATCGTCTCGCACATCCCGTTGTTTTCCCGTCCCCGGGCTCTTAGAATTCGACATCAGACGTTTCAGATCTTCGATTTTGACGACCCCGTTGTCGCTGGCATAAGCAACAGGATCCGCGTACGAAGTCGCGGGCAGAAGCTAGTGTGGAATATGTTTCTATCATTTTTCTTTCTCAACAGAGTAGGTATTTAAGTTAAATCCTATGATGCTTCTTGCAAAAATCCTTCGAATTTTTTGATACGATTTTTTCTGAACATCCAGGTTGTAGCTGACCAAAACAAACGAGTTTGCACGATCCTATCTACAGATCGGTGATCGTTTTCTATTAAGACCATGATCTGTCACGAACTGCCATATTCTTGGGCTGTGTGAGTGATGTCGGCTGTCGGCGAGATGTAAGGGTCGCCGGTCACGTGCGGCGATTGCTATTGATTTCCATTTAATTCGGCGCGTGCTTCCACTGGCCTGCCTACCGACGCCGCTGCTATCAACGACAAATTGCTGCTGAACCTCTGCTGCTTTCATTTCCACTGATTGAAGGGTGCTGTTGCTTTTGTGTTTTGTTTGCAGGTTTGTTTTTGTATGTGCAATACAGTCATGAAGGTTTCAGGACTTGAATGTTGACGTGTCTCACAACACGGTTGGGTCAATCCCGTTAATATCCGGTGTTTTAATAAAACTAGGTAATAACTAATGGTAGAGAATCCGGCAACCATGCAGTGACAACGCTATTGAACGTTCAGCCGAAAATTAAATACCTAGTAAATTTACCTAAAACTGGCTACCTGCTTGCTGATGATGAACAGTCGGTAGGCAACAAGTAATTTAGTAGTCATCTCGGTAGTAAGTTATTGTACATAATATTGTAGTGTACCTGATGATAGTATTAGATGAAATAGTCTGTCCTCGGTGTTCGAGACAATAGCGCGCGTGACTCCATCTCGCACCGTCCGCACTACCACCACTGTGCCCGCGCAGTTGATTACATAGAATTTTCTATAAACAATACTGTTCTATTAGATGACCTACACCTTTACTAACGTATTTTCCAGCTACCCAGAAAATTGTACTATAACAACAATTTAAACTCTCGGAAGCAATTTAAAAGTTTGTTAAATATAAACCTTTATTTGATCAATTACTTTTTGATACCCTTTTTTGCAAGAAAATTGTTTTTTTATTGAGCCCAGTAAATTTCGAGACGGCTTACGCCGCCCAAAAATTAATTGATCGGATCTCGTTTCTCAGAGGAAACAGCGCGGAAGAGTTTTAATTAGCGAGAAAAAAGCACCACAAAACTTCCGACGTAAAAAACCGGGAGACAAGGGTGGGCGTAGCGAGAAATAAAAATCTCCCGCTCGTAATGCGGGCAACATTTGTGTGAGGAAGACGCTCAGTAATGGAAGACAAATTTCAATATAATTTGCAATACATAAGCGTGTTACTTTAATAGCCCAGAACCACCCTTCAAATTAAACGGGGCTTAAGTTTTATTTTTTTTCCTCGTCGGTTCGATCGTGTTGTGGGCGCGTAAGCAAGCTCCGCGGGCCACGGGGAGAGTCGCGACGCACAGGCCGCCCCGGGAAAAAATATAATCCGACCAAATTAATTGCTCCTACAGGCAATAGTGGCGCGGCCGCGATGCCGCCAAATCAAATTAAGGACGCGCTATAAAAACCAAATTAGTGCCCGCTTTAACCGTGAGGGGGTATTTAGTTACAAGACGTTAGTTCAAATCCCGCCATTTTCATTAACAATAAATATCCCCTTGCAGCCGCACAGAATCCTTATTGTTTTACTTTTTACACCCTTGTGTCCCGAGTGGGATATAGCGCGGACGATGGCGACGTCTTGTACTGAGGCTGGCTAATTTGTTCTTTTTGTTTACTTACCGGGCAAAGGTAATAAAAATTTGTGTTGCGCGAATTGTATGGACTTTAAATTTTATATAGCCGCCGGTGCCGGGCGAGTTTTGCATTTAATTGGGAAAAATTTAGGGTCGGCGAAGCGCTTCTGTGTAGATTCTTAAACTAATTGGATGGCCGTTACAACTTTTTTTGTCTTAAACTTTTACGCAATTGAAGCAGGGGTGAAAAGGGACATTAGAAAAAATAAATTTCACTCTAATATCCGTAAGGATTACGTAACAATTTGGAGGACCTGAACGAATTCCGTTGGACCGTTATTTGGGTCGTTCTATATTACATAGGTAGATGCAGTTATCACTAAGGGGTGTATTTGATGTATTTTTTAAAGGTCGGCGGGTGGTTTAATTATAGGTGATGCATTAAATTAAAGGGCGGTGGTGATCTAAAACAATAAGCTGACACCGTCATTCGTGGCCGGCAACCCACTGCAGATTGCTGCACCTTCCTAATGTGACGACATTTATTCCTTTCACATTTAATTCCGTGTTTATTATGTCTTCGTACCTGCGCTATGAAATTGTGTTTTTAAGTTTGTGATTTCAAATCTTTATGAATAATAATTATTTGAATTAGAACTCAATCTTTAATTTTGTTACGGTTTATAAAGATATATATTTAAAAAAAAATTAAAAATAACTTGCCTATGCTATGCCATATTATTCTTTGGTAGATAATAGTTAGGTTATGAAGACTATTTTACTGACCGTACCCAGTGTGTCAAAATAGGTTAAGTTGTGAGTGACTCTACACAGATCACCTATGGCATACCACAGGGCTCAATTTTGGGTTCCTACGTTATTTTTAATTTATATCAATGAGCTCTGTGGGTTGCAGATTCCAAACTGCCACATCTGAACCTATGCCAACGACACAGCATTGGTGGTTAGCGGAATAAATTGGGTTGAAACTCAAGTCAACAATGAGAATAAATGCAATGAAATTTGGCTATATGATCATAAACTGACACTAAACTTAACTAAAACTTTATTTTTACCATTTGCTCTAAAGAGTGGGTAGTAGTTTGGCAAACCCCGACCTATTCATTCTCAAAGCTTATAATTGCCTAAAAGAAGCACAGAATTGTACTTGTACAACTTTAACCAGAAGCAATAGTGTCAAATATCTTGGGGTCCTTATTGATAACGTCCTCAGCTGGAAAGCGCACGTCTCCTCCATGACTACCCGTATTCGAAAACTCATGTTCATCTTTAAGAAGTTTAGAACGTGTGCTAATATAAAACCCTCAAACTAGTGTACTTCTCTTTGTGCCAGTTCCGAATAACGTACTGTATCAAATACAGTACGTTATTCGGGACTGGCACAAAGCACAGATTCTGTGCTTGGGGTAGCTGTGCTAAAACTCTAATAATGAAGCTTGAAAGAGCACAGAGAGGTCATGACATCAAAGCTGACCCCAAATCCTACGGATAAACTCTACTCCGAATGTGGGCTCCTTACGGTTAGAAAACTATTTATCTTACATATCATACAACATAAACACATATATAAACACATAGAATACATTCCATCACGACGTAAAGTTACAAACATCTTCCGTCGCAAAAAGCATAACACCAAACTGGCCCAAAGATCCTACGACGTTATAAGAAACCATTTGTCTATAATCAAATTAATAAAAAAATACATATATTCCAACTTACTAGACATAAAATGAAACTAGCCACAAGTGAGTGGCTAATGAACCTAAATTGTGAAGATAGTGATTCTTCGACATCCACATATACCCATCAACTGTCACATGATTTTTCACACACACCGCATATCACCCACACTCAAACGCACACTCTCGCACACCTCTACACTTACTCACCGAATTTCACACACAAGATACTCTGCACACCCTTGCATGCTTACCGTATTATTCGTTAGTTATTCGTCGTTAGAATCTTTAGTAATTGTATCAGAGAGTGCCTTGTCCTCCATAGTACAAGTTTTACTTATATATTTATTTATTTGAAACAACTATTAACTACATAATGGTGGTATATAAAAAGAAGAACTTAAAACTATTTTTTATGCAATCCACTGCGTTATTCACAGAATACTATTTGGTTATACAATTTTACGCTTGAATATAAATTTTGTAAATATATATGTCGGATCGTCAGGTGAGCGATCGAGGAGGAGCGCCGAGCGGTATAGTACATCGTCAGGACTATAGGCGTTCCCATTATCCCATTAGGGATAAACAACATACCTGTAAAAACAATTACACACTATTAGTAAAGAAAACACAATACAAATGGTAATCAGTAACAGGAATAAAGTAAGCTAAAGGTACATCAACAATACAGTTAATCGAAAGGACCATTAAGGTCCCACAGTTCGTACAGTGGCCAAGCCACCCAATGATAAACGAACAAACCCTTAAGGTTTACAGTTCGTACAGCAGCCTAAGCCACCCAATGATAAACGAACAAACCCTTAAGGTCTATAGTTCGTACAGTAGCATAAGCCACCCAAATACAAAGTGTATCGCTCGCTAACAGCTATGTGAATATACAGCAGCGCTGTACCAGGTAAACCGACAGTATTGTCGGGAGCAGGGGAACTCTTTACTGAGTCGAATCCAAGGATCGACTGCCATACTTACGGAGTGCACGCTCTTTTATAAGGCGATGCCCCCCACCTTACAACCTCTCCATACAAGTCTATCCATTGGCGCACGGACGTGCGTCACGCGTTTACTTGATACAAAACACTACAATGTACTAAATCTAATAAGATTTAATTATAAAGCAATCAAATACCACACTAATAATTGTCATGAATAAACAATAGTGATTTTATAAAGTAATTCGTTTTACATTCAAAGTAACGTGTCAACAATTGTTTTGAATAAAACCATCGATAACAATTATCGAAATAAAGTAACCACAAATCAGTGTACATACAGTGAGTACTCAATAAATCATGTTTCGAATTAATAGACAATAATTGATAGCAAAATCACATAAATTAACAATAAGAACCACAAATCATAACAAATTTAGTTACACCCGCAATTGTGATTAATAAACTGTCTCCGACACGGCCAGACTGACATTCTACACGTCCCCGTGTAGTTATAAAGTTCTTGGTAAATATCGATCGGCCTTTCTGACAAAAAGCTTTAATTAGCAAAAGGTATGTTGTAAAGAAAAATCCTGAATTAGTCCTGAAGTAAAATCATTAGCAAAATTTGCTTCATAACCAGTCAAAATAAACATACTGTTACAGACAATACATAGCTCAACAAATCAGCCGAAATCACACCATGGGATTCGACAAGTAACTTGAAGTTGAATAGACAACCCGCATAGGCGTCAACATAGACAACCCGCATAAGCGTCAAGTTCAATATTCAAATCCAGGAGTCAACATAGACATCCGAATAAAAGTAGAGACATAGTCTCCCAGCCGAATTCACACCATGGGAATCGACAAGTAGCTTGAAGTCGAATAGACAACCAACATAGGCGTCAAGTTCAACAAACAAACCCAGGAGTCAACATAGACATCCAAATAAAAGTAGAGACATAGTCTCCCAGCCGAATTCACACCATGGGAATCGACAAGTAGCTTGAAGTCGAATAGACAACCGACATGGGCGTCAAGTTCAACAAACAAACCCAGGAGTCAACAAAGACATCCAAACAAGAGTCAACATAGACATCTTGTCAATTAAGCTATGGTATGTCAGCAGCAGATGATTATTATCAGTGTCAACATTGACATCATTAAAATTGAATGGACATTCAGGCATTTTTCATACATGATCAAGACTAAATTTTACTGGCACTAAAAGATTTCAACAAATATCATGTTGGATCTGCAAGAAGTACAAAATTTCCAACGAAGTCTCCAATTTGAAACTTTTGCGCACCCAGGGATGCTTGTTTTCTTGCACGGGACAGATTTACTTCTATCTCCACACTGTCAACAGCTGAAACAATTGTTAAACTATTAATAGTTGTATTATCAAAGGAATACTGCATCTCTTGTAATGATAGCACAATTTTTTCGGTCATATTAACTGCAAAAATAAAACTAAAAATCTCACAGCATCCTATGATTGATCCAGTATCACATGAAAGCTTTAAATCCTAGCAACCAACTATCTCTGCCTCACTTAGAATTTGGTCGGTACATATCATCCCCTCAAAGTAAAAACAATAATTTCAATTAAACCATCTACAGGCACTGTTGTATTGTCCAAGAGTCAGTTAACCATAGTTCATCACAATTATTAACCGTACAAGAATACGTTTGTCGGTCCACTTTTCAGCAAATGTCTCAGCATTGTGAGAATATTCCCAATGATTTAAAAAATAACAATAAACCATAACCCTCAAAATTAACTGATTTTCATTACTAAATCACGCCACGCGCTGTTACGGTCGTCTTGCATCTTCACACGTCCTTGGGTGAATAGTTTATCGCATCATCTGTAAACAATCAGAAAAGAGCTCAAGTAAACAGCTTACGAGTAACGTTCGGTCATTCTGATCAATTTAAATCAAACACTACAGACCTGATATCACAAAACAAGTTTAGTATCTTACCACACATGTAATTACCTTACCTCACAACACATGTCATTACCTTACCTCACAACACATGTCATTACCTTACCTCACAACACATGTCATTACCCTTACCTCACAACACATGTCATTACCTTACCTCACAACACATGTCATTACCTTACCTCACAACACATGTCATTACCTTACCTCACAACACATGTCAACAATCAGGGGGTACACAGTTACTTTTCAGATAAACTATCCCTCAAACCTCAGAATCATGCTACCTATTTGTTTAGCTAAAAACCAACTATTTGACATAGTTGTATTATCACTGATTTATATTCAGATGGAATATCAGTCAGTATCAATTTTATACGGAGTTTCAGGAATAGAGCATAGCTGTTACAATCTCAACTTTCGTAATGGTAACAATACTTTCGGTTATAATAACCCCAAAATCTAAATTTAATATCTCACGGCATAATATGATACTATGATTTGAATAAGCATTCGGTATTAAATGAAACTTCACTTTATATTGACCATACAAGTAAGTTTGCCACACATGTATCAGTAATGAAAGTACATTCAAACCCAGAGTCATAACAAAATGGAAGCGTCTCACCAGATAGTTGTAGAAAGAACATCACATCAGTGGTGGGTACATCACACTTATCTTATCACGGACTTCAACTTATCACGGATGATTAGTTGCTCGAAAACCGACTCACAGTATCTTCACTCGAACCTCCCGGCTGTTCTCCGGTAGTCACTAAAGTGACATACTATTGTACCTGGTTTGAACCTAAGAGGGTTGAGAAGAATTATGTAGGTCAGAGGAAAATGAGACTTTCTCGTAAGATGGGACAAGACACTAAGTTCTTGTTGAAGTTTAAACCTCATGTACTTCGGTAGTGAATGCTAGTAGATGAGCACGGAAAATGAAATTTGGAAACATGGGCCAGTACAGTACAAACAGCAATTTGTTTGACACTTAGGTAGGTAAATAAGGGTAGCGGTAACTGTTGGAGTATGTAAAATCAAACAATGAAATTAATGTGGGTAGGTGATTTATGAATGCCATTAAACCACAGCCTTAGCTCAGCGCTAGGTAATCCCACTTCTGATGTCGGATCGTCAGGTGAGCGATCGAGGAGGAGCGCCGAGCGGTATAGTACATCGTCAGGACTATAGGCGTTCCCATTATCCCATTAGGGATAAACAACACACCTGTAAAAACAATTACATACTATTAGTAAAGAAAACACAATACAAATGGTAATCAGTAACAGGAATAAAGTAAGCTAAAGGTACATCAACAATACAGTTAATCGAAAGGACCATTAATGTCCCACAGTTCGTACAGTGGCCAAGCCACCCAATGATAAACGAACAAACCCTTAAGGTTTACAGTTCGTACAGCAGCCTAAGCCACCCAATGATAAACGAACAAACCCTTAAGGTCTATAGTTCGTACAGTAGCATAAGCCACCCAAATACAAAGTGTATCGCTCGCTAGCAGCAAGCCTATACAGCTATGTGAATATACAGCAGCGCTGTACCAGGTAAACCGACAGTATTGTCGGGAGTAGGGGAACTCTTTACTGAGTCGAATCCGAGGATCGACTGCCATACTTACGGAGTGCACGCTCTTTTATAAGGCGATGCCCCCCACCTTACAACCTCTCCATACAAGTCTATCCATTGGCGCACGGACGTGCGTCACGCGTTTACTTGATACAAAACACTACAATGTACTAAATCTAATAAGATTTAATTATAAAGCAATCAAATACCACACTAATAATTGTCATGAATAAACAATAGTGATTTTATAAAGTAATTCGTTTTACATTCAAAGTAACATGTCAACAATTATTGTTTTGAATAAAACCATCGATAACAATTATCGAAATAAAGTAACCACAAATCAGTGTACATACAGTGAGTACTCAATAAATCATGTTTCGAATTAATAGACAATAATTGATAGCAAAATCACATAAATTAACAATAAGAACCACAAATCATAACAAATTTAGTTACACCCACAATTGTGATTAATAAACTGTCTCCGACATATATTTTACAGTAAAAGGTTAAAATGCTTAAAAAAAAAGTTTTATATTATTATTATTATTTTTATTATTATTTTGAAATTTGCAGAGTTCTATTATAGCTTAAAGTAATGAGCACTTAGAAAGGAATTCAGATAATTCTACCCTCAAGGGATTCCTTCTAAACATTAGATATAGGAGTTCAAAGATTGTATGGAAACTAATTTTGAAATTAGAAATCTGGGATGTACGATGTGATTACGCGACATTTTTTTTTAATACTTTTTTTTTTAATGTACCTTACATTAAAAAAAAAAGTATTAAAAAAAAATGTCGCGTAACTTAATGTGGCAGACCAAATACTACGCGAGCGAAGCCGCGGGCAAAAGCTAGTTAGCTATAAATACAAAAGTTTAAATTCGATAAACTGCGCTAATTATCTGCTCAGAAAGGAGATATTATATCTGAATCTTTGATCGCTTTAAGGATAGTGCATTAATTTTTATTTATCATATGTCAAACAGAATAAGTCAATATTACTAAAGAATTTATTATAACTTTATTATTAGTAAGGCGCCGTAGAGGAAGCACGCAAGCCAGCATTTGTACAACAGGAAGACACAGCAAACAGTGACTGTTTACGGACTACTCTTCTTTGAGCTCTTTTAGGTACTGCGTAACAAAGCCTATTGCAGATGTCCAAACAGTCATAGGCATTGTTACAAATGTCATACAGGAGCATACTCTCAAGAAAAAATCGTCGACTACATAATGGCGACAAGTTATACTGATTAAGTAAATCGGCATAAGATACAGAGGTATGAGAGCATCTGCAATGCATTGCCTTCAAAAACTTCTTTTGTACCCTCTCTAGACAATTCGAATATTTATTGTATAGAGCATTCCACACCGCAACTGCGTATTCCAACTGAGATCTAATTAGTGACTTATACAAATGCAAGTATGTCTGTGGGCGCACAAATTCAGTTGAAGATCTGAAAACAAAACCGAACATACGCCAGGCATTATTGACGATCGTATTAATGTGTGTATCGAGATGTAACTTATCGTCAATAATCACACCAAGATCACGGATCGAGCTTACTCTATTTAGCGATGTATCATTTAGAGAGTCACACCAAAAACAAAATTGTCTTTAAATATCCCTAAAGACAATTTTGTTTTTGGTGAAACTTATGTAGCAACATTTGGCTGTGCTCAATTGTAGTTTATTATGTATGCAATACTGGCTGTTTCCATATTCATATTAGGGAACACGCCTTCCTGCAACGATCGATTAAATATTATCTGTAAAGGAATACATTATATTTTCAGCTGTTTTTTTGAGAAACAAAGCAGGCAGTGTATTTATCTGTCCCGGTAACCTGTTCCACTGTGAACTGAATATTATTTATAAGAGGACAGTTGTTTGTGTATTTATCGGGAATATGTAACTGATCAGGCAGTGTAGAGGTTTCATAGAAAGATTGGTAAAATTTTTAAAAAAGGGTTACAGATTTCGATAGGGTCACTAGTGGACTGAGTTTTAAAATGCATAGTAGACGGATAGCCAGTCGACTTACGGTCACTGATAAGTTTCCAGAAATATTTGGCATTACTTTTTATACTATCCTCGACGGTATTTACGTGCCTCGAGTAACAATTTTTACATTCTAGGTACTTGAAATATGTTTCTACAAATTGAGAATTGTTCATAATCACATAAGTTTTTATATTTTTTCCATTTTATCCACGATTTTAATTTATTATTGAACATGAGTATTAAAGCTGGTGAGAACCAAATAGGAAATTTAGATGATTTTACTGTTGTTAAGGGTACATGTTTTTTAATTATTAATAATAATTAAAAAATATTTACCTGATATCAGTCCTCGAGATTATTTGTCCTGCATCACAGAGCGTATCGACTTCCTGAAGCAGAAGATCTGTGCATGGGCAAACCGTATCAGACGGTACAAGCGGCGAGTGGAGCGGTACACTCAGAATCGCATTTTCCAGAGTGATGAGAGGTGGGTGTATAGGACTTGGGAGCGACCGGATCACGGTGTGACTGATACGCATCTGCCGGATGATGATGCCATGTGTTCGTTTTGGCGCAGCATCTGGTCGGTGCCTGTTAGTCACACTGAGGGCGACTGGACTAGGGAGGTTGAGCGAGCGTGTGATCCAATACCAGAAATGGGGGCAATAACCATCGGCCCCCTAGACGTAGCTCGTGCAGTTCGTCCGTTGCCTAATTGGAAATCTCCAGGACCGGCCGGGCTGCACAATTTCTGGATTAAATGGTTCCAGAGATCGCACGTTCGCTTGGCGTCCCAGTTCCAGTCAGCCTTAGAGTCAGGATCGTTGCCCCAATTCCTAACAACTGGAATAACCCACCTGCTCCATAAATCAGGTAGTACTACGGAACCCAAAAATTATAGGCCGATCACTTGTTTACCAACGGTCTATAAAGTTCTTACATCCATTTTGAGAGCTAAAATTAATGAACATATTGACAAAAATTCTATCATGTCTGCCTCTCAAAATGGATGTAGCAACGGGTCTCGTGGTACTAAGGAGCTACTCCTCATTGATATGGCCATTAACCAGCAAGTTCGTCGTTCCCGAAGGGATCTGTCGACATGTTGGATAGACTATAAGAAGGCCTATGATTCTGTGCCACATACATGGCTCATGAGGGTGTTGGAGTTGTATAAAATTGACACAACTCTGCGCACCTTCCTGATGTCATGTATGGGGCAATGGAGGACGGTCCTTCGCTATCCAGGATGTCGGCAAATCCGGGAGAATAGCGAACCGATAAGGATCGAGCGAGGTATATTTCAGGGCGATAGTCTGAGTCCACTGTGGTTTTGTTTGGCTTTGAACCCTCTAAGCACGTTGCTGGAGGGTTCAGGTCTGGGCTATCGGTTGAGAAGAGGAGGTCAGGTTATATCTCACCTCCTTTACATGGATGATCTGAAACTCTTTGCCACCAACAATTTGCGACTGATGGAGCTACTGAAAGTAACAGAAAATTTCAGTAGCGCCATCAGGATGGAATTTGGTGTGGACAAATGTGCAGTCATGCATGTGAAGCGAGGGGAGATTATGGAATCCGTGGGAACCCAACTCTCGGATTCCATACGCCTTAGATCCCTCTCCTCAACCGAAACCTACAAGTACTTGGGTATGTCGGAAGCGTTAGGCATCAATGCTGCCGACATGAAACAATCGTTGAAGGAGCGCTTCTTTGGCCGCCTGAATAAAGTGCTAAATAGTCTTTTATCAGGCGGAAACAAGGTGCGCGCCTTCAACGGATGGGTCATGCCGGTTTTGATGTACTCTTTCGGCATACTCAAGTGGACTCAGACGGAACTTGACGCCCTGGATAGGAGGGTACGTACATTGCTGACTGCAAACCGGATGCATCACCTACGGTCATCGGTAATGAGACTGTATATCCCGCGGAAGTGCGGAGGTCGAGGCTTTCTTAATGCTAAGTCCCTGCACAACCGTGAGATATGCAGTCTCAGGGAGTATTTCCTTAAAGCCGACGTGGGGATGCACCGAGATGTAGTCTCAATGGACAAGGGCCTCACCCCGCTCTCCTTAGCGAACGAGAACTGGCGCAAACCTGTAGTACTAGATACTAATGACCGCAGGGAGGTATGGCAGAGTAAGGAGCTTCACGGGCGCTTCTACCGGGCCCTGCATGGGCCTGATGTAGACTTCTTGGCGTCCGTATCCTGGCTGCGTTTCGGTGACCTCTTTGGGGAAACCGAAGGTTTTATCTATGCGATCATGGACGAAGTTATGATGACGAACAACTACCGGAGGTATATTGTGAAGGACGGCACGGTTGACATTTGTCGGGCATGCCACCGACCAGGAGAATCAATCCGTCACATTATCTCTGGGTGCTCTCGTCTGGCGAACGGAGACTACTTGCATAGACACAACCTTGTAGCTAGGATTATCCACCAGCAACTTGCTCTAAAATACAGACTTGTGGAGTCGGAGGTACCGTACTACAGGTATGTGCCCGACCCAGTTCTCGAAAATGGCAATATCACGTTGTATTGGGATCGATCTATCATCCGAAACCGTGAAAGATAAACAAATTAAGTATCTTGACTTGGCTCGCGAGGTTGTCGACATGTGGGATGTGAATACAGCAGTCATTGTGCCGATAGTCGTTACGGCCAATGGACTCATTTCCAAGAGCCTCGACCAACACCTAAGGAGGCTCTCGATGGGCAGCTGGATCAAGGGCTTCATACAGAAAGCGGTTCTCCTGGACACGGCGCGTATAGTCAGGAGATTCCTTTCTCAGGAGCCCTGACCACCGGTAGCTTGGACCCTATTCCCGATACCGGTGGGCTACTATTTTTTATATTTTTAAATGTTTTTATGTTTTTTTTTTACTAATATTTAAAAATATAATACAATATGTAAATAAAATAAATAAATGAGAATAATAATAACATGTGGGGACATTTTCACACACGGCCATCTGACCCCAAACTAGGGAGACCCTGTACTATGGGTGTCAGACAGCTGATATACATACACAACGACATTTTTTTTTTGTAAATACATACATATATAGATAAACAACACCCAGACACAAGGCAAAGACAAGTGCTCATCACACAAATGTTTACCCTGGGCGGGAATCGAACCCGCAACACGCTGCGCAGCAGTCGATCGCTCAGTCACTGCGCCAACCGTGTCGTCAATTATTCCAAGAATAATATTATAAAAAGTATCTACCGATTCATCCACTGAATTAATCAGCAATAAGCCTTGTCAGTCTACTTGTGATCATTCTTGATTAATGTTGTCATAGTCGGCTTTGAAATAATTATATCTTTTTATTAAATTACGAATCATTGTATTTATTTTCGATTGGAACGATATTATAATATAAAACGGTGGATGGTATTGATCAGGGGGCAACAGTTCATTAGTGGACTTATGCAAGATACAGTCATCATTATTAGTAACAAAAAGATCGAGGATTTATGCAGTTACATTTCTGAGAGTATTATATTGGAGAGCGTTATGGGCGGACAAAAAAGAGCCTAAAACTGGACAAACTGCAGAGCTTCCCATACAGAACTGCCCTGATGATGAGCGTATATTTGTGACACATTCGATATTTATTCTCCACATCAGGATTATTGAGATAGGTATTTAAAGGTGTTACCAGACCAATCGATCGGTCGTCGATCGACGGCATCGATCAATTTTTTTTTTTTGTCTATTGATAGGCATACGTTTGACCACTATCTCACCTGATGGGAAGCGATGATGCGGTCTAAGATGGAGCACGCTTGCCTACAAGTAACCTATTCACTCTTGCCTTAAAGACTCCCAGGTTGTAGCTATCAGGAAACACAGACTCAGGCAGGGAATTCCACTCCTTAGCAGTACGCACAATGAATGTATTCCCAAAACGTTTCGTGCGTGTGGGTGGGATGTCCACCAAGTACCGGTGGGGCATCGCCGTACGTCTTGTGGTCCGATGATGGAACGGGATCGGCGGAATTAAATTATGCAATTCCGTCGCACACTCCCCAAAATGCAACCGATAGAAAACCGACAGGCCAGCAACTCGGCGTCAATGCTCAAGACTTTGGAGCTTTGACTCGACGAGCCTATCATTGCCAATGATCCTTTTGGCTCGTTTCTCAATTGACTCTAGGGCATCAAGCTGGTATCTGGCAGATCCGTCCCAAAGATGAGAACAGTACTCCATACACGATCGAACTTGCGCTTGATAAAGTTTAAGCAGCTGTTCCGGCGTGAAGTACCGTCTCACCTTTGCTTGGATCCCCAGCTTTTTGGCAGCCACTTGAGCCTTTGTCTCTATGAAAGGGCCAAAATTGAGGGTTGATGTTAACGTAACACCAAGAAGCTCAAGTCGGTCGGTTATCGGCACGGTTACACCTCGGAAAGATGGAGCTGGGTGGATTTGGCTCCTTTTAGCGATTATGGAATGGATTAGTCGACGTCGATCGATAGTTTCTACCAGACCAACCGATCGATTGTCGATCGACGATAGATCGATGGTAGAATTTAACAGTCGACGTCGATCGACGATCGATCGATTGGTGTAGTAACCTAACATATCAAAATACGCCTCATAAACACATTTAGGAGTGGTTGGCAGTGGCAGTGGTATATAAACTGCACTAATATATCGATATTGGCCTTTGTTCGAGCTAGGTATACGCAGTAGGATATGTTCAATGTTTGTATGTAAAGTTGCATGGGGTTGTATACGAGTTAAGTGCAAGCCTTTTAATACCGTAACTACGGTCCCCCCTTCCTCTTTCTTGCCAGTGGCTACAGGATCGCGATCGCATCCATATACGAATAACGATCGTCAATGAACTCCGAGTCTAATATGTTCGGCCTTAACCATGTTTCACAATGATATCGTAGTAATTAGAAAGAATATTCATGTATAGAATACCCAATTTGGTGCGGATTCTTTTACAACTTTGGTAGTACATTGTGATATTATTATCATACATTGTTGCGAAGTGGTCTACATATGAGCGTGACATAATTATTATCTGTGAAGGAGCAAAAAATTATTGCATAAATAGCAATATTTAAAAGCTGATGTAGAAAATCTTATAAAATACGGCCGTGTCAAGCGCGCGATGTGACAAATATTGATTTCGTAGACATATTCGAACAAACCGAGCTATATTGCACAGGAATATCTTAAGATATATACATACATAGGTAGAAGAATAAGCAAAATATGTACTAAAAAATGAGCATGGTACTAAAATGGTAAATAATACTGTTATCAGATAAATCAACCTCTAAACAAGGAAAGTTATTTTAATGAATTGGATGGCGCTGCAGGGGGTGTTGATGGCAGTGGTTTTGGTTTGATTTTCCCCAACTCTCCATGACATTTGATGGCAATCGCCCGGGCTCCTTCCTTCTCTCTAACCAGAATAGTCCCGTGCTTAACCCATACGAACTTGTAGTTGTATTTGGCAGCCTCCGATTTACATTCCCGAAATAACTGTTTACTTTTTAATGTTAAATGCTTAAGTATGCGTATGGGTAATGATGAGTTAGGGAACCCCAGTATTTCTGCATTCAACTGTTTTGATAATCTACAGGCACTGTGTATGTTATCACGGATTATTCGCGACGTAAATTTAACAATTATGTTTTTGGGTCTGCCGTTTTCTTAAGCGTGTGGAACTCAATGAATAGCGACGATGTCCTTTTGACTGATGCTATAATTGATTTTAGAGACAATTTTTTTCAAGATAGACATACACACAAAATAGACATATATTACACAGCTCGATATTACATTGTCTGGTACTTTGTTCCTTCGAGTCTATTTTTGCTACAAGACTGTATTTTGTAAGTCAGCAACGTTTTGATTTTCTTGCATCGACCCGCTTTTCAATGTCTAGGTATTTGTTTATCAGACTGATATTGAGTCGATTTCTTTAACTCTGTGAGCTCAAGAGACAATGCATTATACTTAGTCTGGCCATAAATACTGTTACAATTAAAAATAAGAAAGATATTACATTTGAATTTGGAATCTGTCATTTTTATACGATACCATGATAATTTGGAGTCCCTAAAACAATCCATACGATTGGCAGTGAAGAATTTTCCCATGGAAAGAGTGCGTGCTTTGATTGATAACTGGCCTCAACGTTTAAAGGACTGTATTGCAGCCAATGGAGACCACTTCGAATAAGCTTTTTATATTATAAATTGTTTTATATTTATGTATTAAACTAACACACTGTAAAAGTAATAAAATAAATATTATTTGCAATAAATTTTTTTTTTCTTCGTGACAATATTTATGGCAAGACAGGTTCATTAAGACGCTGTTTCATAGCCGATTGTTCCGAGAGTTTGGATCTCGTTTCTTATTCCGGTAGTGGCCTGGGTTAATGCTTAGTTTGGAGGTCAAGTTTTTCACAAAATGTAAAATTCTAATTTGAGCAATAAATGATTTTTATTTATTTATTTAGGTATTATTCTTAGCTAATGCAGTGTAGATATATTGTTGAATAAATATATCTATGAAGTATAAAGTCATATTTTTGCTAGTCCATGTTTTTTCTGAAGGGTTACAATGAGGACACAGATGCAACGAGACAAAATTTAAAAATTCTTCGCTCTTCTTCCTTCCTCAATATTACTTTTTTGTTACTTTTGATGATTATGATAGAATGCTTTATAAGTTTATTTCAACTTTTGCAGAAGGCATAAGTCCCTAAAGTTTATGAAAATATGAAAAAAAATGCATCTATCTGCTTTGAAAATATAATACAAGTCATTAAATTTTTTCATCTTTAAATATCTGGAACTTAATGAACTAAAATTTGAGTTAATAAATTAAGAAAAGTAATGCAACAAACCTCCTTTAAAGCTAGTCGTGAAGTATGTCCGGAACTAATTACACGTGAGATAGATGCGAGAAGGAAATTAAAATCAGTATACATTTTATCATTAAGCAAATTGCTGCGAAGTAAAACCTTATGTTGAAATAAATGTAGTAGGAGGGTGCAAATGATGGTACGATTTATGAGTTCCGCTTTAGAGTTCCTGTACAGTCTACGATAATTAGTTTAGCTTCTCGATTTGATTTAAGAAAATCAGCTTTTATCGTTCGGTACAAGACTCATTTTTAACAGACTTAAAAAAGGAGGAGGTTATCAATTCGGAAGTTGTTTTTTCTTTATATGTATGTTCGGGCATAACTCTGTCATATATTTTTGCATTTTTTCGAAAGGGGTTTATTCCGAAATGGTCCCATATAAATTTTATCAAAATCGATTCAGCTCTTTTTAAGAAAATCAACAAAATCCCAAAAAAAATACATAGATCATGTTTTAGTTTCTTCAATCTTTGGAGGATTTACCTACAATCACTGTTATAAGTGTGTCGCCGTTTCAATAATGGATTTGGAAGTTAGGCAATACTAAAAAGCGGAAAATAAAAAAAAGTAAAAAAAACAGAAAACCGACTTCAAAAACTAAAAAATAATACATAACTTAGCACAGAACACACATTACTTTAGTTTCGGAAGTCGGTGGTAATACAAAATAACAAACAAAACAAAGCCACAGCCACCGACTTTGAAAAACTTTTTTATTTATTAAATTTTATTTATCAAAGTGTCATGAAAACATACGACGAGTATAATTATCTTATTTTTTTTTTATTTGTGATTCTTTTGTTCTACCTTAGATTCCTTATTTCTGGTAAACGTGGCCTTTAGAATTCTAAAGGCCTGGTTTAAAAGTATGTATTATTAGGTAACGCTCTGTAAGAACGACTGAAATGTTCTATTACGTTGTTAGTAGTAAAATTAAAACCGAAAACTAAAAAGTTCTATTACAAAATTATAACAGTACTTTAGTGGGTGCTGTATTCATTTACCTATATATATTTCAGCTTCCGTAAGTTTGTGTCCACAAAACATGGAAAGCTAGTCAATTAAAGGGAGAAATTGTACATAATATTATATAGTAACAGAAGAGTGTTTTATTTCATATACTTTTTACTCCGAAGTTCTAACGGCAACTGTTAGCTAGGTGATCATATTATATTCAGTTTTTTTATCCGGAACAGATCGATACATCAAATAAGCATCTATACTTACCCAAATTTACTGAAAGCATAATTTTGAAATGAAACAACGATTAAAATCTATTTCAATCGATTTAAAAACCCCAAATTACACGATCAATGTGTGTATGAAAACATAATAACAGTTCGGCGTGAATGGTATAAACACATTGTTTGGTATTCGGGATTATTATAGGGCTGAAAAGCCGCCATACTACTATCGTAATTATATTATTAAAATGACCACGACGATTGCAGGAAACATGTTATTTAACGTAGAAGCGATATGATCTTATCGGCTGATCCTAATACCCGATGTGTGGATATTATCGTGCTACCTGACGAAATCGCCCGGATATACTGTGGATATTCGACACATGCCCGCCATTAGTGTTTCATGTACAGGCTGTAGTTTTTAATATTGGTCGTTTTGTGTTTATTGCTGAAAGTTTTTGTAATAAAAGTAATTAATTTATACGATATTTAAATTTAGGTCTTACGTATTTGGTACTTACCTACATTATTGTGATATTAGTACCTACAGCTTTCAGCACGATACAAATTATAACCTCTCCAATCTGGAAAATTATTCTGAAAGATAAAACTTAAAATATGGTGAAAACGATTTCTGGTATTACAATATATATATATTTATGTAGGTAAATGTTATATTAAATACTTATAAGTTAGTTATAGTAGTTAGGTAGGTAGTGTGTGTGTGTAGTTAACCTTTTTTATAGTTTATAATATGTATATCGTTTCAACTTTTTTTTATGCACCTGCCTTGTTATCTCTTTACCACTCTTGGTTGATTGGTAGAGAATGCCTAAGGCCTTAAGTCCGCCTTTGTACCTTTGTGCATGAGGTATAAATAAATACATTAAATGGTACATATAATCTATATCTATAATATAATAAAACTTTTAAAAAACTGTGTCTGTACGTTGAATTTTTTTAAAAAAAAAAAATTGAGGGGTGTTTAGGAACAGTAATAGAGCACAAATCCAAAAAAAAAATTCTGTCGGTTTGTCTGTGTGTCTGTTTGTTTGTACACGCTATTCTTCGGAACTACTGGACGGATTTTAATTGTTTTTTTTTGTTGTATAGGTATTAAGTCTGGGCAACATATAGGCTATAATTTATCTTGGAAACTTGAACACCTGATGCAGAACCGCAACAGACCAGCTAAACTATAAGAGATACAAAAATGGTACCATAGTAAAAATTGTTGCACGTGTTCATTGAGTTATATGTACTACGTACGTAGCGTAACTCAATGCACGTGATGAGCATTTTTTGCTGAGAGAATATATTTGAAGGTCTGGAACACCGGATGCGGAACTCCAAGAGCCCAGTTACACCATAACACACATAGGAATGAAGTCTTAGCAAAAGTTGATCGGTCTGATGGGCATTTCCTGTTGACTACCATCTAATGTGGAAATCAAAGCTATCACTAATTTCACTGTATATTATTGTAAGGCGGTAACAGTTTACGACTGATTTTTGATGACGATGATATATCATTGAAAATTTGACTCTACTGGCCAAAACTCCCATTTATTTTTTTACTTTATAGAATAAATATGCCTTCGGGCTTATGTTATTTGAATGTTTAATTTGTTTTTCCATTTATCTTCGTGACACGGTCGCCTACCCGGTAACGCAGGGGAGCAGTCACTTAGATTTTAATTGATCAGGTATCTTCATAATAAAACTATACCCATGCCAAGAAAGAGGTCAAATCTTTCCCAATGTTTCAAAGGAGCTAAAAGATTGAGGATCATAAGATCCCAAGAATCTATCGAAGAGCGTCAGGAGAGACTTGATGCTGTTCGAGAACATCAGGCTCCCACTCTCTCCGTGGAAACCTCTTCAGATCGCGAAGCACGCCTGCGTTCTCAGCGTATTGACGCATCTACATCCAGGTCTCTAGAGACCAGTGAAGAATATGATGCGCGACTGACCGCTGATCGTGAACGTCATAAATTATCTCGCGAGTCGGAGACGTTCACGGATAGAGAATTGTGCTTGAGTTCCAAGCGTATCTACGCATCGACTTCTAGGTCTTTAGAGACAAGTGGGGACGTGATGCGCGACTGACCTCTGATCGTGAACGTCACGCATTGTCTCGCGAGTCGAAGATGTTCACGGATAGAGAATTACGCTTAAGTTCTCAGCGTATCTACGTATCTGCTTCTAGGTTTCTAGAGACAAGTGCGGGACGTGATGCGCGATTGTCCGCTGATCGTGAGCGACATGCATTATCTCGCGAATCGGAAACGCTTACCGATACAGAATCACGCTTGAGTTCTCAGCGTATTTGCACATCTACTAACAGGTCTTTTGAAACGAGTGATGAACGTGATGCGCGACTAACTGCTGATCGAGATTATCATACATTGTCCCGAACACGCACACAACAAAAAAATCATAATCAATTAGAAAGTGAGAGAGAAAGAATTGCTGGAGTACGGCATGAAGAGACAGAAGAAGAGCGCAACGAACGTTTGAATTCTGATCGACTTCGACATTCTCTGAACAGAATGTCGATAGCATCCCGTGGTTTTCCCGTCCCCGGGCTCTTAGAATTCAACATCAGACGTTTCAGATCTTCGATTTTGACGACCCCTTTGTCATAAGCAACAGGATCCGTGTACGAAGTCGCGGGCAGAAGCTAGTAGTTAATATAACTTATGAGATTGCAATTGGTAAGAGTTTTCCATCTACGTATAGTGTCGTCGCATCATCGAAGTGTTCGCTCTTAAGATTAGTAAGGAAAATCCTTCAGTTGACCTTTACAAGTTCCTCTTACCATAGAGAGAGATAAAATGCTTTTGTGTCTCGTTTTTAAATAAAATGGAATGTTATTTTGGAAAAAAATAAATTGCAAACGGGTTAGGCTTACTTTCAATAAGAAGTTGTTAATCATGAACACGCCGTATAAAGTATTATTACGAGACAATGTGGTCTGTTTGTCTATCACGATAATCTGTGGACTGCTCATTTCAATTCCGTGTTGTGTAAACGCCCTAATGGACTCCGGTAATGTGACACGCTTGACGATTTTACTCACAAATTGTTGTACGAAACTCTATTACAATCTAATGACAGTCACCGTCTAATTGCAAGGTTATTACGTTTTGTTGTGCACGCGGCTTAATGATAGTAGTGGGTAATTATTGAGCGAGGTGAAACCCTGAAGATGTGTCGAATTGAATCGTCGAGCCCGTAATGACGGGGCGCGGGCGCTGCCGGATGCCGCCGTATTCACCAACTATCAATGGCCGCATAAGATTAATTTTTAATTGTCTTTACCCCCGGGCTACGACTCGAAACACATTCTTTATATACGTAAATTGTAGTATATCTTGTATTTTAATAAGTAGCTGCGTGATTGATATTTATTTGCAATTGTGTGGCGTTATAGCGTATTATTAGTTGTGGAAATACGGTTCATTTAAATAAAAAACTTGATTGATTGATACATTTCGTAAGAGAAATCATTTTGGAAGAGTCAATTTGTTAATATATCATTATTTATTTTTAGTAAGATAATCTGAATGTCTCTATTACGAAACTTCTTCATGAAACTTATATTCGACTCCTATACTCAAAGTAATACAACAAGCGATATTATTAAAATACTAAAAGACCGCTACATCATTAAGCATTTTTTGTCATTGTAGATATAACTTATGTGCCCGTAATATAATTTTGCATGCTTTCGTTGGTAGAACAGACTAAACTACACATTCACAAAACATCTGGCAATGTATTCAAATGCACTGTGTTCAGCACTCATCATCATCATCATCATCATCATCATGTCAACCTTTTAGTCGCCCACTGCCGGGCAAAGGTATCCCCCAAGAGGGGGTTCACCCGTAATCGCCATGCTATGTTCAGCACTAAAAGTATTAAATTTGAATTTGAACATTGTAATACATAAACGCCATCATTAAGCATATGTAAGTGGAACACTCGATGCAGGGCCGTCACGACTGTCATCAACGTCACCACCATGAAATATGGAAACGCTGCGATCCACCATATCGCGATAATCTCACACAACATCTAGAGCGAGTGACGAATAGATTTCGTGAATAATTTACCAGACAATGGATTGTCAACTCTTTTATTGTATTATTTCGGTATTGTCGTTTTGTTCGTCACGAGAAAGTGGTATTTATTCGTAATATCGTTTAAATATGTTTGCTTTGTGAAAGCGTAATGACTGGCAAAAATACTTAAACGCTATGAAATTATGCTTACATAAAGATAACTTCTAGAGAGAGAATGTAGAGTCGTGTTGTGCTGTAAAATAATTATTACGTAGGTTATATTCTTGATTAGAAATCTGCATTTGTATACGCACATCCTTATCATACAGGAAAAATGGGAAAAATAAATACTTGCCGTTTTCGATATTATATTTTTCATGATGATATTCTATCGCAGTTTTTTCTTTGGTCTCATAAAAAGTTAGCGAATAAGTAGGTACCTACGTCAAATCGGCCAGCTATTATATTTATATGTCGTATCCGGTCAATAGTATGAACGTGAAACGCAAAGACATTATAGTCTATGGTGAAACGGATCGCAAGCGCGCCATTATTAAGAACACGTGACGCTTCTACAGAGTCGTGATGTTTACTAATACGTCCCGAAACTGTACTTACGATTCGTTGTTGAAGTGAAGTGCCTATGTCTAAGTCTAAGTGAACCTATGCCTATGTTGATTATAGTGTCTGAGTTTATTTGAAATTATTTGAGGTAAATTGTGGTTTTTATAAACGCCGTGCACTGTATCCTATACCCAGTATGTTTTCATTGCACGAAACCCATATTCTGCCCACATGATGACTGAATCTAACGGACTAAATCCTGACTGATCCGACATATATTTAATAAGAGGTTTGATTCTATTAATATTTTCAAAAGAAAGGCATGTCACTCCACTTACAACTTAATGAGTACCGAGCTGAAACTCGGTCGCTAATTATTGCAGAAAAGTGGAACAAGCTAAGTGGCCAAGAAAATGTTAGTATGACGCAGAAAAAGATGGAAGATAAGCAATAACATGTGAACACTAACAAGCGGTTTCCACTCAACACTACCTTATCTTACCAGAAAAATCATTTTTGTAGTATGGTACTTACCTATGTATTTGTATATGTAGTAGTAAAACGAATACCTAGGTAATAATGTATGTACCATTAAGTACGATATGGTCATTGAAATATGCAGTTCCTATTTAGGTGTAAACGAAACTTGATACATGTGTGAAAGCACTTACTACGTAAGTATCTAGATACAGGTTAAAAAAAAGTAAGGTGTTACGTCGGTAGAACTATTGCAAATATTGTCTGAAAAGAATTGGGTTTCTTAAACCTTTCAATAGATAGCTACGTTACAAAAAGCAAGAAGTAAGAATATGTATCAGTAAAACCGACCGAAGCGGATTTGTTTGTCTCTCAGCGCTCGGTAGGTACTTGTACGGTGTAAACTTCGACCTCTTATTTTTGCCGCGTCGCCTGAGACGGACCTGGATTGATTTACGGGGCCAAGTGACTCGCCCTACCCGACCCCGGCTTACTCCTAACTAAGCTTTATTCCGGGATTACGCAAAACACACGCCACCGATCGCAGTGACGTGTGCCGAATTGAGAACAGCTCGCCTCTACGAAGGGTTCACTTTTGAATCTGTTTTAAGAGGTTTAATGGTGTTGGAAAGTTGGGTTTTATATCTTTATTAATCACACAGTTTTGTCCATTTTATCAAGTTGTAAAAAATAATATATTCGTGTAATAACTCTATTAATGACTAGAATTTGATTTCCCACATTTAGTAAAAGGCAAACAGCAAAGATATATGAATATTTATGAAGTAAGAGATAAACTCATTTATGGCATAAATTAAGCCACTTTCGAAAATACCATCGATTGGTCAGATCAGGCCGAACTCTAATAAATCCCGGTATTCTGTTTAAGTTATTACACCTATTAAACGCAAAGTAAGAAGACACGTTCCGCCATTAAGGCAGTCTCAAGCAGCGGACCGGCTGAAGCGCGGGATATTATCGCGCCGCTTGTTGCCCGCGTAAAATAATAATGGCCGAACTTCCGGTGCCGGCGGCGCGGAAAACTTAAGCGAAAAAGGCGGGAAACGCCCCCGGCCGTCGCCGCTAACTTTGTTAACCGCTCGGATGTGACGTCACTTAATTTATTAACACATCCCTACCTCCGCCGAGAGGTAATTCTTGGTTTTTACGACACTTTTCCACTTCTCACTCAACGTGCTACAATTTCGTAAAACCACTGTAGGCGAATAGTTTTTGCTGGCATGATTCATGTTTCTAGCTGGTAATATTATTTTTTGTTAAACTTACAATATTTTAAAACGAACTTTTGTTCAGTAATGAGACTAAGTTTCAGAGAAAAGAAAAGGTAAGGTACAAGTGCATGTAGGCAGGTAGTGTTATAAAAAATCACTGAACTAATTACTAACTAATTTATACTTTGTTGAAAATATGATACAAAATCATCAGCTGCCCAGCCTTTTTCCCCAACCATATAGGTTAGCTTCCAGTCGAAAGCTAGCTTGCAGTTCCAGTCGAAAGCTAGCTTAGCTTGCAGTTGAAAACCAGTGTTTTACGTGGACTGACTGCTTATCTGACCTCCACAACCCAGTTACTCCGTTTAGTAAGACTAGTTGTCAGACTTTCGAACTTCTAATCACCCGTAACGACTGCAAAGATCTACGAATGACAGCCGGGACCAAAGGCTTTACGTGCTTTTCGAGGCACGGGGTTGTCACCAAACTCCGGGCTGAAGAATTTTCGCGATGGAAAAACCCAATAACACTTTGGCCGCTCAATACTACTACTTACCACAAGACCAACGGGGGGCTACAGATATTAAATATAACTGTTTATATAAAATAAATATAGTTACTTGTCTATATATTGCGAAAAGATATATTACGTCACTTTCCAAATTGTATTTAAAAATAAATAACGTCAAACGGGGTGAATAGAGATGCAGGGGTGAATCGGGACGAAACTTTAAAGGGGATTTAACGTTGAAATAATATAGTTTGTTGACAAAAATTACGCTAATGAATGACTCAATAATGAATATTTTTTCCTAGTGTCCTTGTTAGCAACAAGCTATGTTACTTCATTGTTAAAAACTACTTTAAAGTTTCGTCCTGATTTACCCCTGCATCCCTTTTCACCCCGTTGTATCGTATTCAATTAAGCCGCCGCTTTTGTTTACTTTGACTTATTAAGATCTTGAACATATTTACATCTAAATTATTCAATATAGTCATGACATTAATAAGATTAAATCTTATAGATTTTAAATACCTGTCATAATATATTATTATGAGATCAAAAGGTTAATAACGTAATTAGAATATTTTATCAGGCGCTTCTTTTGTCATCCTTTTAATTAAGTTGACTATCTTTATACCTTTTTGTAGATATAGGTAAGTCTATTGTATCCTTATGTCAATAGCTTTAATATATATATTTATATTTTTAACATAAGTAACTACAAAATAAAGTGTAAATGTATTTTAATATTTAAAAAGAGCTTAACATTTTGAGTGTAAGCCGCTGCTGTGACCGCTACGAATGTAATATTGCTTCCATTGATGACGACAAGTGAAACTTAAAAGCACCGTTCCCGAAAAATATAGCCGAAGGAAAATCAATAATCGAAACCGCACAGAGAGCACTCGAATAAATACAAACCGACTATCCAATAAAACACGTGAATCGTTTACAATTAAAGCTTTAAATCGGCAATAGGTGTTGCCATAAATCGGACGAGAAAACAATCAGCGAGGCAGCGTCGTTCGCAATTAGCGCTGCGCGGCTCGATAAATTTGCATTAATGCTTTCGAAAAATCCGAGCGGCAATAATTTTCGCGTGCCATGTGTTGTATAGTGTGCCTACCCCTACCTACTTTTTCACTGTGGCCGCTGCCAAACGGAGTCGGAGCTACTTTTTTCAGCAAACAGATTTACTCCGTTCACCTGTAGTTTCAGTATCAGATAGCTGTCCAGTTGTTTCTCGTGTTTTAACATATTGAGTTGTTTCGTAAACTACGGTGGGTATGTACTTGCTATACCCACATAGCAAGTACATACCCACCGTAGTTTACATACACCTAAGTTGTAGATGTACTTAGGTATAAGATTACAAGAGCTACTTGGGGAGAAGAGAGTTCTAAGAAACCTTATAGTTCCTAACTTTGTTATGGTATCGCCTCTCGTAGAAATGTAGGTTAGGTAAAATTACTCTACTCTCTATTACAATACGAACTTGTATATATTGAAACAGAAATAAATTTTAACATAAGATGTAGAAACAAAACGTTGTAATTCTTGAACATAGTCAAAAATCAACTCATACTTTAAGCCTAAAATAGGGCAGCATGAGTCGGGAGGTGCGCGGCGCCCGAGTGTCGGATGGACATATTTCCACGTTGGCAATTCACGCGTATCCACGCTTGATTTACGCAACGCCCCCTGCCTCAGTGCACTTTACACTTTTGCAGTTCCGCGCGCACCAACGCCTATTAATTGATATTCGTCGCGACACACACCACACAAATTTTTACACAATTCCCGATTTATACAATTTTTAGACCGAATTTTATTTTGTACATTTCCGAAATGTTTCTTGCAAAACAACCAATAATCCGGTTTTATTGGTTTCGGCTACTCTTTGAGAGCAGGCTTTAATTCTTAATAAGTTTTTACTACCAATACAATGATTAGGTTTTAAATAAGACATTATAATATACGGTATTTTTATCGGTCTGTTGGTTTTTTTCTTTTTAATCAACCGAAACTATCAGTCTTAGCTAAACTCGAGTTCGATCATGCGTAGGCGTCGAATTCAATTTAGCATGCTAATAAGCGCGTCTCCCGGCGAGATAATGAGTCTTGTAAGTGTTGGGCGCCCACCTCTCGGTGCACACATCACGCGTGAAGATAACTGGTTTGTTAATAACCACCGCTTGCCGATAAATACTCTATGAATTTAACGCGAAACTCACGGTTCACATAAAACGAACGATTTGTACGACCAGTGCTGTACTTTACGTCTTTTTAATAGTGTATTTTTATTTAAAGTGAGTTTTTTTTTATAGATTTGTTTTAAGTTAATGGTGAATGGAGCAGGAGCATGGTTGTCACGCTGGGCGTTATGTCCGATATATCTCTAAGTTTATGTCTTATGTTCCCAAAACTCTATGTGGGCTTTTAAGCTATGAAAAAACAATTGAGTTCGATTAAACTGTTTGGGTGTTTTATACTAAAAAAACTGTGGAACTGTGGGTATTATCATGTACAGTTTCATTTCGATAGCACCCACCATAGCATTTAGTATGGTATTGTAAATACTTACGAATACGTAGGTATATTGCTATCGATTCAATTTGAATACAAGATTAATATGTTGACTAAATTATCGTCAAGTTTTATTGAGGCATGTCACCTGCGTTACCAAAGTGTTGTATTCTATTTAATCATAACAATGTAGCGTCCGTCCGGTGCAATACCTGTATTGACTTTTTTGTTATTTATTGAATATTTATAGCATATAATACAGTGGAATGACAACTGTGCACAGCACATCGAGAAGGAAAAGTATTAAAAACATTTTTCAAATTTTGTGGAGACGTTAACAGCGATATTAAATAACATCTCTATTCACAATAAAATGTATCATAAAAATGTTTAGGAATAGTCAGGACAGACGAGCGAGCCGGAAGAGTGTCGCCGCGGGGGTAAGCAGACCAACCTAATATATGAAAATATTCAATTTTATAACATTCTGTAGCGATAACATCTTCCTGTCGATTTGATATTTTCGGCGGTAAGGTAATATTATCCGCTGGTCAGTGAATGGAGGACGGAGCCACGCTGCGCGAGCCCCTGCCAACATCGTAACTTAACACTTAATCATTTATACGGACACTTTATAGTCCCTACAGGGCTGCGATGCTGAGGCCCTTGGCCACAATGACGCTCGATCAGTGACGTCTGCAGGAGAGCTTGCCTACTAACGACACACGAACTTGTATATTGCTACTCGTTTGAATATAATGGTCTAAGATACCAGACAGCTTTTTGAGGAATAATTCACATTAAATGATAAAATGCAACTATTGGATTTTGCTAGTCTACAATATGACTATTTTTTCTTTTTTACAAACTCAACATTGTAAGTATTATTTTCCAAAACGACTTTGCACCCAAAACAAGCTCTGTTATTAAGATATTCCCAATGATTCCACGACGTAATCATACGAGAACAACGTGCCAACCGGTGTCGTTCGTCCATTAAACTGTGTACATAAAAGGGCAGGAGCGCAAGCGCAGATGTCATAAGTCAGGCGAGTGAGGTGGACGATAAATTAGCGGGCGCCTGGCTGAGGACGACGGCCGCGTGGGCGACCGGTAGCCTGAGCCTTAGTGTACACTCTGCTTACGCGGTATTATGTTACAGTTTGCAGACTTATAAGTATTTCAGGGTTTCTGTGGCTGGGCTAGGTTTGTAAACATTGGCATTTTTCTAAAATATTTTTCAAGTGAAAAGTAGAAAAAACAAAACCCGTTTCAGAGGGTCACCATAAAATGTATAATACACGTAGGTATTCTATAAATTATATATTGTTTTTGTGTTTTATAAATTTTATGGTGACCCTCTGACACGGCTTTTGTTTTTTTATGATGATAACAGAATGGTTATCATTTTCATGGCGTCCATTGCTTACCATGGGCTTCATCCATGGGAATCTGTTGAAGTAAGAATTTAATTAGAAGAGAGCAATAAAGCGGAATAATTAAAGCAATCGGCTCAAACAAAATCAATACATACTATCTTTAAGTTTAAAAAAATGGGTTTATAAAAAAAAAATATTTGTAGGCTTATGATTTAATATTTACAAAATTAAACCTACACCTGAATATACATTGCAAAAATGATAATGAAATTCAATGTATTTATTTTACAATACCAACACGTCAAAGTTGGGGTCTTCATTTCACACTCAGAAATTGATTAGAGTAAGTAACAGGAAAGAAAGAATACTACTGCGTGTAGCACGTTGTCTACTACTGTCGTTTGCAGTCGGTTACAGAATCATACTTTTAGTGACAGAATAGACAATTACATTTACACACCATATCCAAAGCATGTAGGTTTAAGACGACAACAAGTTTACTTTTACTCAAGCGGTGACTCAATAAATATATCTCCAAAGTGCATCGAAATCAATTAGAGTGAGTCAGAGGAACTGATGCCAAAACCCGCGAGCAATAAGCAAGCAGTCCAAGTCGTCTGCAAGTTACGAGGGGCAGCACAAAAACATCGTTAGTCAACGAAGTGCTACCTACCACACCAGCCCATAACACAGTTCATTATTTATATTAACAGTTTAGCAGTCAGTGGCTGCTCTCTCGATCCCGACTTATGGCCGCGTGAATATGCGTGGGCATTATTTGTACCCTTGTTAAGCGCTGAGGATATTATAAAAATGATTCCTTTATCCGCGCTGTGACACTCGCTGGAAATTGGTCGTTTAATTTATGATCATCATAAAAAAGGATTCGAACCCGTGCAGGTTGGAATTTCATTCATAAGAACGCAGAGGCGTTTGGGTCTTTATGGATGGATGTTTTCATTAATTTAACGCGGATCCGGCGATGCCACCGAGGTGTCGGGTGACCGGTGACACTCTCACAGATCTGGCAGATAGTGAGGCTCGTGCTGTGACTACCGTTCATCCTTATTCAACATTTGTCACACCTCTCGAGTTTCTCTGACGTAAACCTCACAAATATCACATTCAGATACTTAAAAGTTGCCAATCTATATGATTGCGTAGCCTTGATAAGTAAGATTCATCTTTGATATGCAGAAGTGCAACACATAGTCAAGTCGTGTAATGGTTATTTAGATATTAAATCACCCGTTCCTTGAGAGTCGGGTGCGTGACTTAATTTATTGCCGCGATCAATGTTAAATAATTCTTAGACATTACAGAAGATCAGTCATTATTCATTATGAGTAGTGGATGATGCGGCAGGGGAGAGCATCACACCACCGAGTGGCCGGCGGAGAGGTGCGCGCACGCACTTCATCAGATAAGCGACAATAATACTCGATACGCGTTCTAAATAAGCTCAGGAGCGCATTAGTTAGCCCGGTGACCGACACCGACAGTTCGCCTAATCCACTCAAAACATTCGGAAACATTTGTCGGCTCGCGGCAGGGATCGGGTGATCGATAGCGCGACTCGCCACAAAGCGATAGATAAAAGCCGATAAGTCAGAAGAAATATGACGCGAACAAAATCGGGAGATGTACGTAATAAGATAAAAGTCAAACAATGATTCGACCGCGGATTCGCCGCGGCATAATTTATGTGACAACGCGTGATGGACGAGCGGCGACTTTCGGTAAACTATTTACATACGGCGGCGGCCGCGCTGTCGGATTGGGTTCTGCTTGTGACAGAGGGTGGGGCTTAGTACCGAAAACAAATGTCACTGTTATTTATTAGGTTACGGTACTATTAAGCCTAAGATGGGAATTATGGGTTAGGAATTGCCAAACCAAACTATTCAGTAGCGTAAAAGTAAGGCAGGCCAAAAATTGCAGACAGTCTTTTCTTACATGTTGGTGGCTCTTGTTATTTTAAGGGTTGAAAAGTGAAATGTAACATAGTTTGCGTATTCGTATACATAATTATTTATAGTTTCGAGGTATAAGCCACAGTTCGTAACATCCAACTTTAACTGAGTTAAGTTTGCGAGTGACTTCTAGACATCTCGGCGTCTTCGTAGCGCGCCGCGGAGCGCTCCCACGGCGATCTCTCTAATTGAATCAAATCCCGCGGTCTCGCGCCCGACACCAACTCCCTTAGCACGTCGACTTAGATTACTTCCGTGTGTAAGCAGGTAGAAGCATCGTATAACTGGCTATACGCACAAAGGGTTGAAGATTATATTGTGAATGGTCCCCCCCCCCCGTTCGTGCAGAACGGAAAGTTGCAATTATCCGTATCCCTGCCCCTGTTGTTTTTTACAGCTTGTTTGCAGCGGATTATTATAAAACAAAGTTTTAAAAGTAAACCGCACAATTCTCTGTAAAATAAATGTCTACCACCTACTCAGCTTTTTCTACTACGCAAGTCTCTAAGTTGCCTCTTAAAGTGTTTTAGCACTGTGTAAAAAATACATTGCAGTAAAAAACAACAGCATGATTTGTAACTGCTGAAGTACGAAAACAGCTTCGAAATATTTATCTATTCACATTGACCTTATTGCGTGGGTGATGCTGTCGCCGTGTCGGGAGTTCGGGACACAAATTGAGTTGGTAGCTACAGAGGACGGTCGTAGGTGAAAACGTTAGGCGAGCGACAATCCCCGCGGAGACAGCGTCGAGGCAGCTCCGTTTTTATCTCGACGCTGCTCGGTGCGGCGCGGCGCGGGCACTCGACCGTGTAATTGGATGAGAACGGCGCGATCCCAATAGCGCGCCCTTATCTGTTCGCGGCAAATCCACCCCCGCCCGCCCCTCTGCACACCCCCGACGCCCGACAATAAGTTTTTAGTGAGTAATTCAAGATAACCCCTTGATGTTGTTCATTTTCACACTTCCTTTCGCGAGAACAGCTCTTTATTGCGTAATATGTAACTGTCTCGTCGCCGACGGGAGTCCCGGGGGCTCGTACACAAACTTCGCCCCTTTTATGATGTTAATGCGATCGCCTCCGACCCTCTTATCTGGATAATGATAATTGCTTTTCCGAAATTATTGTTTAATGTTGTCGCTCGATGTAATTTCTCGAAGTTCTTTTAAATGGAGTCTTGGCTCATGAAGTTAGCAGGTAGTTTGTTTTAAATATTTTCTAGACTTACGAGAACAATTTTGTGTTTTTTTAATGGAGAGAAAGTGTGAATACTAGGTACCTACTTTGACGTTACTAGTATTATTTATTTGGTTGGGGTATATTTGCCTCAAGATTTCCGTACTATGATTCCGTCCAATTCATTGAAAGGTTTCAATTTTTCATCGGCGATTCAATTACGAAATTTCTACCTTCTTCTTGTAGCAACTAGCCTCGCTTTGTTCTGCAAAATCTTTGTAAACCTACTTTATTAGTTGTGATTGAATCGATTATACATAATATATTAAACTCCGGGTTCGTTGCAGAATTACACTATAACACAAGTATTTTATGGCAATGACTACGTTTACATCATAAGCTTTAGTTCAAAGTTTTAAAGGCGTTTTTTTCTTTTTAAACTGAACAGAATCAGAATGCGTTTCTGTGTTTAATGAAAAACAGAGCCTAATGCCGGTTGCAGACCAAGAGCTAAGCTAAGTTAGTTTAGCTTAGCTTGCATAGCTGACGCAGTTTTTCATACTGTTTACATAGTTTGCAGTCTGCACACAAGTATGAAAAACTGTGCTAAGCTAAGCTAAACTAACTTAGCTTAGCTCTTGGTCTGCAACTCGCATAAGTTCTGACAAACAAAAACCTTCGTTGAAAGCTCACGATAATTATTTTCACGAGACTTATATCAGTAGACATACGGCAATCCTTTCTAATGGGCGCACGATAAGCTGCAAAGTCCTAAAATGCGCCACATCTCGCCCAGTCCGGGAGGCAGTGTTGTGTTTATCTTTATCATTTACGTGTACGGCATGGTTCAGGAGTGTGCTCGCGAACTGTCGTCATATTCCAGCGCTATCAGATCGCCTTCTCCCCTCGGGGACGCGCTATCTCCGCGCCTAACCGCAGCCTCGGAAACAACTGCTCGCTACAACTACGACATGTTTATATTTTTAAATTGTACTTACATACCTAATGTTTTGGTGGAAGAATTTTGATGCAGCAGTGATTATCGAGTGAGGATGAGGGTTTTTATAAAACTCGTTTTCTGATTCCTGTTAATACAAGTTAACAATATGAGTGTACCACCGTTAAATGTTTATTTCATAATTTTGTTTAAAAGATGTTTTTAAAAGTGCTACTTTAGTTTGGTCAGCTCGTATCCTTTCATTTTAATTAACGAGGAGCACCTTAAAACAGATTGATTCAAAGATTTACCTGTTTAGCATCCGCAAATTTAACGCTTTTATATACCTACATATTACCTAAATGATCGGCAGATTCAATCTTATCTTATAAAACCCATTCAATAACGCAAAAAGCAATTTGGAAGTTCGTAGAACAATTTCGTCAGATCAAAACACGAATGAAGCTCATCTGACGAGGGATCAATACAAGAGGCTCCGTGTACCGTGTGCCAGGAGTCGCGGCTCACGTCGCCAGCTCACATTTAAGGATCCGCCGAAAACTTATTTTTTACTGTGTTCATTATTTTGAGTGAAATTGCGAGAGCATTAAGTTGAGTATAGGGTGGGACGCGACGGGCCTATTACCGGCCGCCTTGTAATCAGAGCCGCGCCGGCCCCATCCGCGCCAACCCAACACTCGGAACACATAGGTATCATTAATTTGTTAGTGATTTCTTGGACTGTTCCTCGAAATGTTGTGAAGTGACATACCATGTAACTGGTATTATTACCTTTCGAAACAGAGAACTGTGAATTCAGTTATTTAATATTTTAGCAACACAGCTGGTTGCCATTAAGACAATTCGCGCGTTTGAGACTATATTGGAGGCTTTTTATTGCGGATTTCTACAAAAAAGTCGATAACATTGATCATTATAGTTGCATATACATGTAATATGTTCAGCATAATTTTACACTCAGATGTTACAATTTAACATAGAGTCGCTATCGGCGCGGCAACAGCGCGGGCAGGCGGACAGAGCGCGGCCCGTGGCAACGCATCATAAACGTGCCATCGGCACATCAGCCCTATAATTTTGTCCCTAATTTTCCCATTTTAAACCTGTGATCCAAATTAGGATTTGCATAAAATTGTTAATGACAGTTAACGCAATATTCGACGTGTCAAAATTGGCGTCTACCATTCCAATTTTATTATGGATTATATTATCGCCGAGATCGTCTTAAATTGGGTTCGAGTGGGTAATTTGGCTTAAACATTCGGTTGAGCAGAAGCTAAAAAAGTTAATGTGAACGGTATTAGAATCGCTTTTTATAATGCCGTGCACGTAAGCTTTATAATGTCTGCTAAGTGTCCCGCACAATGGAACATTCTGCTAGAATGACTGTCATGAAACAGAGAACGTAACAGTGACCGCAGAGATTACAAAATTGTTTTGGAGCCGTAGTTTCTTGGGTGGCAATAATTACTTATTCTAACACTTTATTACAGCTAAATAATAAGTGAGTGAGAGAGCTCGGCGGTGGCGTGTCTCTTGTAGCCTGTAATCTTGTGCCGGCCCTCAATCACGCATTTCTCACCCAAGCGCGTTGAAAAAATAATACCTCCCAGAGATTTGTCTATAATTTGTCGGATGCCGCACGTCCGCCGCACGTACGGAACCGCGCACACCCGAAACATAGTAGCAGCTGAATCGGTTTCTATTCCTTTGTTATTTTATTTAGACAGTAGCTTTCTAATAATATCTACACTATAATTTTCGGTAAATAAGTATAGGTAATCGACTTCTGTTGGGTTTTAGTAAAAGCAATTTGGAGTGTTACGCGGAATTACAGATTATTTAGGTAGTGTCTGAGTTTTCGGTATGATTTCGGGAAAATATTAAAAATACAATTTAAAATTGTATAATGCTCTTATTTTGCTATGGTTTGTATTACACACTTACATCAGATTTTTCTCACAATAGCATTTATCCTGTCAATCGGATTCTATTCATTCACCACGTGTGTTGTGACCGCACCGAAATTCTCGATGTTATGGAAAATTAGCCGACAAACTTACACATTCTATAGTGTTATTTTGACAGTTGACTGACAGTTGCTTTCGATGAAGAATTATGCGTAACCGACAAGTGACGTACCGAGATATAATATAACAACAACATTGCCTTTATACCATAACAATAAGGGCTTGGGCAAACAATAAAATGTGGAAATGAAACAAATACGTGTGTTAGGAACAAGCTTGTGGACTAGAGGTGTTATAATTGACAATACACTAAAATTGTATAAAATGATCACGGTTCCTCCATTTGCTTAAATACCATACCGAAGTTTTCGATTAAGTCCGATAAGTTTCATACGACATTATTGGCAAGAAAAATAAACTGTTCTCCGAAGTTCGATGCAATCGGGACATGAACGAGGAACGTTTAGCTCATCACACTGTCACTTGGGCCACACAGCTCGACCTGTCAAGCTGCATGAACGATTGCTTTTTGGACGCTACCTACAGTCCCGGTCCACTCAGCTACACAATGTCCATTCATGTAAGACAAGTTGGTGTTGCTGCCACAAAATCGATGTTAATCTTCTTCATCTTTACGCTTTTTTATCCTCACTGGTTAGTAATAAGCCGGAAGACTACTACTTTAATTTAAAAAGTCTACTTTTAAATGGCGTTCCTGTATCATGTATGACATTTTGTGGTCATTTTTAAGATGGCGTGGCGTGACGAAAGGGATACTCATACGCAGCGTACTAACATTTGCGTTGTATAATGACAAGATTTATGTAATTTTACTCCAAATTAGGCTTTTTGCAGTAACATGATGTACGCCTAGCATCTTATTACATGGATTGTCATCTTTATGATTGCCCACGACCACACTTTGCGCGTGAAGAAAGTAGGTAGTTACACCAGTGTATAATTTTACCGATATCCTGATACAAAACATAATAATTGCCGTGACAAATCTATAACTGTTGGCGAATTGTCGTAATATGTTTTTTATAAGGCATTCGACAGACAGTGGCGGCAGGTGAGAGAGTTGATCGACTATCGATAAATTGGATTGACAGCTGGTGTGTTGCTTGCGCAAGAGTTGCTGCCGCTTTCGTATCAGACTTGTTTGCGTTTCCCAACTTGCAGATAATCGCAGCAATCTACCAGTGTTCAAGCTATTGTGTTACTAATTTACTGGTGATTTGTTGTAGATACAAGATTTGTTGATAGTTCGTTTAGCAAGATAGGTCAGTACCCACTATTACGAGCTAATCATGCAATAAAAGGAAAAGTAAGCCTAAAGCCCGTCACAGAGTAGCTATAATATATATTAATATAATTCATAGCAAGGCGTACGATATATTTTCTATAGTAATATTTAAGAGACCACAGACACAGCTATAATATATTATTATCTTTATTACGTCACCAAAATATGTGGTCAGTTAAAGCAAGGCATATTAATATATACTTATATTTATTATATTTATTTATATATATATTTCAAAAATCTGAAACAAACAACGACCGCAGACGTAATAAGGGCCAAAATATATTATTATATTATAGCTACCGTGTGTGGTGGCTAGCTATAATATATATTAAAGTTACGTATGTGACGGAATTTACACTCATCCGTCGTTTATGATTTTTGACGTGAGGTTTCTTTTTCAGTCTTCGTTGCATTCCGGAAAATTAAAAATCATACATCTTGTGTGTGGACACAAGATGTATGATTTTTGGAAAAATTGGAAAACAGCTAGTGGTAGCTGTTTTCCAATTTTTCTAAAATTTCTATAAAAAATTTCGTTGATATTTTTCTATACATAATTTAAAATTTAATTACCTTGTGTGTGACTAAGTCAAACCCGTACAGATCAGACGTCATGATGGTTAAGCTACGCTTGCCGCGGTTGGCCCGTGGATGGGTGACCATCCATTTCATACCGAGACTCCTTCGTGCCTGACGGCCGGGACCAACGTCCCGTCATTCGTAGATCTTTGACAGTCGTTATACCTATAACGACTGTCAAAGATCTGACTGAAGACTTTCAAGTTTCTGACTACCAGTCAAATTTAGATAAAGAAAAGTGTAATTATTTTATACATAGCTTCTGCCCCGAACTTCGTCCGCGTGAATGACGTTTATCGCGAATGCAGACAAAGTCGCGTATTAAGGTATGTCCATGTCCTTCCCCAGAGTTTAAGCTATCGTCATGCCAAATTTCATAAAAAACGGTTCAGCCGTTTCATCGTGAAAGCGTAACAGACAGAGTTACATAAAGTATGCATGAACGTATTAACTACGCATATTGTGTGTGAATGTTCATATTAAATAGAGTTCCGTGTTCACATTCGGCGAGCAGCGGCAGAGACGAGTGGTGGTAATGTCCCATTGTGTGCTGTCGCGTCGCTTAGTGACGTATTACCGACTCTTTAGCCGCTTATTGATACACGCGGCTTTGTATCCATTACCTTTGCTTGCAGCCGACCGGTGGAGCCGGGAATATAGAAGCGAGATACACTGTATAATGGGGGAGACATTGCTTTCCAAAATAGGTGCATTTTACTATTGAAGGAAAATAGTAGTCTATTTAAAAACATTGTAGAGGATGTACAGAATAAATATCTCTGCAAAGTAGTTGATGATGATGCAGCCACAAATGACGATACAGGACAGTTAGTCTCGTTAAAACCATGGCATATGAGCTTGTCTCTACAATTTATTTCAACTCCAATACGAAAGAATAATAATAATGATTAATAATAAATTTATTTATTACTCGCCACAATATTATAGGGTACAGAGTTGTCGAAGTGTTAAAATATAAATTATTTGTTATTTAATATTGTGGGAGACTGGTGCCTAAACTAGGTACTGGGTCTGTATTTCAGGACACCAGGATTTCCACCTGTTTAATATAGGTGACATTTACATGATAAGTACCTACTTGTACACTGACAACATTAAACAATTTTTGTTTTTGAAGATAATTGATGAAAGAGAACCATTCAAGTTTACAAAACTCCTTAGGGGAGACCAGAACAATTTTCAGTTTTCTCATAATATCTCACAGAGCTTTTTAAATATCAAAATTCTAACCAGTACACACGATAGATTGGTCTTTCAGCTATCATTTAACACCAGTTTAATTACAACAGGTATTACAGATTTTGAGAAAAACGACAAAATGAACAAAGTGAAATTTGTTATAACTATCCCCAGCCCTACAGTAGGTGGTAACAGCGTAAGGGGATGGTTGTAAGATTGTAATTGAAAACAAAGTTACTGTCATAATCAACATATTCATATCAAAATCAGGTTTTACATTAGTGCCACAATTATGAAAAAAATTGAACTTATCTAGGAAACATAACAATCTTCTATACTTTCCTAACAATTGAAGTCGTTGCCTGTTTTGTCTTTTTAGCAGTCTGCAAAATGTGTTTCTTAACTTCTTTGACTTTAAGTTTTCTTTATTCTTGTGGTTTTGAGTATCAGTCATTATTGCAGGTTTACTGCCTGTCTTTCCCTTTTCATTGTCTTTCCTGGGTCTTGCCTTTGATAAGGGCTGAACTTCATAGACGAGACTCCTGCACACTGGCTGAAAAGGCAGATGATGGAATGTGTAAATTATCAGACGATGTCGATATCTTGTAGCATTTTTTCTTTTGCATACTAATATTTCTATATAGAGTAAGGTACATGACACAGCTGATAAGAATTGTCAGCGTCTCGAAACGGTAGGTACTTTTCTGAGAAGTACTTCTTCCAGGTAGCAAATGCATTATTTCTTCAGTAATTAAACATTTACTGGTAATTCATTTATGTATATTAGGCATTCTGCAATAAGAAATTAAATCTGTAAAATATTAGAAAACACAATAACATACGCTTAGATATATACCTAAAGATCATAATCGGGATGAAAGTAACAAGTTGTTACTTTCATTCCTATCTTTAAATTTTCCCGAATTTGACAAATACTAGCCTATCACTTAAAAAAACCGTTAGAAAGATACCGTTTTGGATGCCGAAATAGAAAGACGAATAGTTACATTACTTGACTGACACTTGACACATAAGTTTAAACTTACCATAATAAAACAAAAACACAGTTGAAGAAAACGGTCCAGACTTACCTTGGAGGTACTTTTGCGGCACTGACTCGCTACGTCTACAACCTGACAGCACAGCGCCGTGAGTGCTATGTGAGGTGATGGTGGTGGTGTTCAAAATGGCACATATCGTGGAAGCAGTCATCAGTGCAGCTAACACAATTTGTTCAGAAACGCATTTGTTACGTTCATCCCGTGTTACTTTTATTCCTGGTCTCCCTTATAACTTATTTTAGGTCACACCATCCGACGCCGACGCCGCTGGCTTAATTCTATTACAGCAGTTTTCAGTCAGACTTACCTGTATACATATACCCATATTTCATACAATTCAAACCCTGTCACCGACATAGCAACGTCTTTACCTATACACATAATTAAACAGAGTCACGTATCATTTAAGCACAGATTAAGGGTGTACTCCAATGACCCTTGCGATTAGTAGCCGTGGAGGAAGCCGGTGGCTACGGAACGCAAAGCCGCCAGTAATTGCGGCTTCGGCGATATCCCGGCAAGCCCCAACTTATCCCCGAGGATGTTCGTTAGTGATGCCCACTCACTCAGCCGTACGGAAAACACTTTCGAAACAATTGCCAACTGACTGTGTTGCTCCAAAACAAAGTGCTATTAAACTGAGTAAAGATCATATGACATTTAAGGATTCAGGAACAGTGATTTCAGGGAGACTAATGTTAAACTTCGCACAGAATTGCAAATTATATAATTCTTCAAATGTTACATCTTATCAAATATTTACAGAAGAATTATTCGTAAGATACTTCTTACCTACCTAACTTCTCCTTGACTTAATCAAAATAATCTATTACAGTACTAAATGTCTAATCATCGTGTTAGTAGCCGGACCGAGTATAATGCCTACTTGGCGCATTTTGTACGGTCCAAGGATCAATGATATAAAAACAATCACACTGATAAATTATTATCAGAGTTGACTAACTGAAGTGAATGTTAGTGATTTCTTTCACCGCGAGGCTGCCGCCCGTACCGCTGCGCGCGCGCAAGTCATCCAGGCATCTCGGCGGCCATCACAAATTACAAACAAAAAGCTAGGAGCGTCCTAATCTGACGTCGCATCACGTTCGATCATCGACTGATCATGATTTACGGACACGTTGAACGGTGATAGGTGATCAGCTTTATAACAATTGATTCTCGTTTGTTGAACTTGAGCGCGCATCATTTCTGTTGATTATACTTAGTCATTGAACAGCATCGAATCGCACACGCCGATATGTACTCAACAAATCAGTACAATAGATGTTCTGTAGGAGCGTATCGCGCTTTTAGTTAATCCGAATACCACGGAATAAGTCAATTTCGCAATAGGTCACGCGGCTTACTAAGCCTCTAATGACTTGTGATTTATAAGTTCGGTTTACACAAGCCTTTGTTCACTTTTTCATATTTGGTAACTGGGTTGACGTTATCAATGATGTTGAACTGCAGTTGCGTAGTTGATTCACGTAGCATTTCATCTAAAAAAAAAATAGTGATTGTATAACATCTTACTTATAATCGGATAGGCAAGTTTTTATTGTAGTAACCTAAGTATTTGTAGTGTTCCACAAAAAACTGATTGATCATCGGATTCACCTGTGAAATATTCTAAATATGTAAAAAAGCGAAGAATTAAAATATCGATCGATCACAACACGAATGTTGGTTAGCGCGTATCTGGCGGAGCTGGGTCGGGCTCGGGGCACAGCGAGCCCCACGTCAGCCCACCTGTCCGATTAGCATCACCTCCTTTATACGGGTCACTCAGTGACGGCACTCCGCCGCACGCCGCGCCACCAATTGAAATCTGTTTCGTTATGCCGTGTCAAAGGATCTAGCTGACGCAGAGCAATGCCGCTGGATTACATGATGACTAATAGCGAGTAACGCAACACATTCCCCAACTTTATAACTGTTGCGTGATTCAAAAGTAATCAACGTTATAGTAGGCACTCAACGATATCAAACTTCCATTACCGTGCAATATCAATAGACTAACAATCGTCTGCTTAATTGATTACAAAAACAATGTTGTTATTGGTGCTCGGACCGCGGACAGGCACGTTTTCTTCCTCGGTTCTTGCATATTAATCCAAATTGAAAGCAGCGACGGGTACCAAATGCCAAGCATTAACCGGCCGGCCCTAGAGACTCCATTACGGGCAATAAAATGCCTATTATTATCGAGGGCCGAAAAGCTGATGCACGCGATGCAATTACTTGATTGGCGGTGTTCTGGCCTGTTCGGGCTGAGTCGTGATTGATGGTGTACATAATTAGAAAACACTTCAGCGTGTGTCTTCATCGGCGCAATCTTAATTGCGGGCAGCACTTACTGCGCTGAGTCAAACAGCACGTGCCACAGCATCGCTGCCTTCCCGCCGAGCCGTCGATAATAATTCGATACTGTCTGAAAAACATTCACGTTTGATGTACGGCACGACTGCAGCCACGATAACGGTTTGAACACTGCTTTGTGTGCCACACATATGAACTAAATCACAATTCATAACACATTCAATAAATTTTTTGAACGATTGCCGTTGTTTATACATACGAGTTAAGGGTGCATGTCTGACAGCTATAAATATTTCTTTGTGAATGTGAGGTGACCAACAGATGAGCTCGTAAGAGTAAATGTTAGGTGTGACCGCTGCCTCATCACCAAGGTTATAAAATTGCAACTACAAATATTAGTAGTAAGTCATACCACTAATGTTGAACTATTCAGTTCAACATGCAATTATCTTATCTATACTCTCAGATTATGAAACAAAAGGCAGATAGACCGAGCGGAACACTGAGAATGAACCCAAAAAAAGCAAATACAAATTCAAAAGCGAATACCTACAATGCGCTTCATGCTGTACTGACACGAGTCAGTATAGCACGAAACGTTGCATCGGTAAAAAAAGCAAATACAAATACAAATTCAAAAGCGAATAGAATCACGAGATGGTAGGTATTCGCTTTTGAATTTGTATTTGCTTTTTTGTCTTCACTCTCAGTGTTCCGCGCGGTCTATCTGCCTTTTGTTTCATATCTGAGTCTATTTATACTACAGTAAAGCTAAAGCGTTTGTTTGTGGTTTTCTTTAGACGTGCTAATATTCGCAACGACTGGGCCCATTCTGAATATTATTCGTTAAATGGAAGCTACGTTATAGGCTGCATACGTGATAAAGGCTGTATATATAGGTAATCAAAAAAAAATTGGGATTCGTAAAAGAAACATGCAAACGAAGTCTTGGGTAAAGATAAACCTAGGTATAATAAGAAACATGTTAAAAAGGCGACATTATAATATTGTAGGGCCATGACCATAGTTTAAAATCACACAATCATAGTTAAAATTCTTTGAGATCAGTAGAAAATGCTAACTTACCCCCTCTTCCTTTGTTAATAATTTAGAAACCAGCGATATCAAAAAAGGAGGTTCTCAATTCAATTCAATGTTTATTTTTTGTATGTTTGTTCCGCGATTTCTCCCTCAATAGTATAAAGTTTTTTTTTTGGAAGGTGTGTGCCTCTGGATTTCTACCAATTTCATGAAAATCTTAATGGATTTGGATTTTGGTACTAAAAGCCAAAACCTAAAAACTTTTTTTTACAAAAAAAAGGACAACCGCCTTCTAAAATTATAAAGAGTTTAGCACAGAACATTCATGACTTTCCTTTCGGAAGTCGGTGGCATTACGAAATAACAAACATAACAAAAACCGCCGACTTCCGAATCGAAAGTGCTAGGTACTTATCTATCACTTTTTAGTTTTTGAAGGCGGATGTGTCGGTTGTATTTTTGTTCACTATTTACTGTTCCATCGCATTTTTTTTATGCTTTGGCATCAATTATGTCTTTAACTGATTTAATATTATAATTTGCAAATGCTGTGTGTCCTTTAAGTAACACGTTCACTGCAATCCAATAACTTCAAACTAACTATTGTACCTAAGTGTATTAATATCGTTCATCATCATCATCATCATCATTTCAGCCGAAAGACGTCCACTGCTGGACATAGGCCTCCCCCAAGTGGCGCCACATTCACCGGTTCTGTTAATATCGTTAGGAAGCCTTAACTAAATAAATAAATAGAAACTGAACTAGCGCCGTATCGCAGTCCGGTATAATAATAAATGCATTTAGTGGTGCTTGTAATTAATCTGCTTGATAGATAAGATTGCCTTTGCTCGTCAGTTCATAACTAATATTAAAAATACAGATTTTTGGGACTCTCCTTAGTAATTAATTTACTAACATTAAATTAAAAACCAATTGAGGTAACTAATTGTCTAAACACGCGTCATAATGACTCAAACTCCTTGAAAGATTTCAATTTGCGTTCGGCGCTGTTTTCTTTCCATTTCTACATGTGTAAGACGCACTCAAAATACTTCCTAAGCTGCTTTGCAAATGATACAAACCATCAGGCGGAGAGTGAGCGGCTGATAGTGGCCGACACCTCGCAGATTTATGAGTGAATGCCGATATGGCCGCTATTTCCGGACTATATTGAACTCTAAATTCAACTCGCTGTACGGCTATTAGCTCCCGACGCGCTAAAGTACTTCGTGAAGTGAATTCGCTGCACCTCAATGAACACAATATCAATTCCGTACTATGCGAACACACTGGAATAAAAATAACCATAAAATCGTGATGCAAAACAAAGTGCTCTGCCCAGATTACGCTACACACTGAAGGCTAGCGCGTTGCATTTTATATTATTTACCACGGATTTGTTGGAAGTGCATGCAATTGAAACTACAGTCGCAAAGCTTTTCTTAGCTTCATTGTATAAGTCGAGGTCTGTGAGGCGGATACAGATCGGCGGCCGGTGGCGGCACCACGCCGCTGCTCCGCAAGTAATCAACCTATTAATAAGGGGCTCAGCACTAATGCGACCAATTAAAACGGTGACTCTCATCTTGAGACGCCCACAGTTTTTGGGCTCGTTCCAGCCGGATTAGGATTGCTTCGACGAACTCACTGTGTTTTATGTGTTGCGCCGTCCGTGCTTCGCGCGATTGTGTTTTATCTTGTTTTCATGAGAATATTATGTAAAATCGTGATATTAATATTCAATTGTCGATAGCAGTCATCGCCCGTAATTTCAGCCGGGGGCGAGCATTAAGTATGGACCGTGACCGCGTTGACAGGGCGAGAGGAGGGCGGCGGCGGCGTCTTTGTCGGCGTCGTTCTTTGATCGGTGCGCGGGCGCCAGTAGCGACGGGATCGAGTGCCAGTTTACGAGCACCGACGCGTTTTATTACCAGCTGCCAGCTTCAATCAATAAGCGCAAACGGCCATTACCCATCCTACGCGGTACCAATGTTGCAGCAGCCAAAATTTCGCACGCCTGCTTTTGATTTCCTCGAAATCGTGTTACATTTAAAATAATAAAACAAATACGTATTTGTTGACTCTATTCAATCTATTTACCCATAATTTGACACCGTACAGTATACTTCCTGTTGAATGGAAAAAAATCTACATACAAAATAGTTCGTATATCTAGACTTCCAGGTGCTATAATTGCACCGTGAACTATCCAACTACATTGCTAAAAATCAGCACCGCGAGTACATCGACGTGACACGAGCAGTCGCCAGTGAAACGAGAAGGAGGAAGGAGTCGCGGCACGGGCTTTCAGTAGGTTACATTTTATTCATTATTTTATGGCTTATTTCTTTGTCATTTCATTGAAAACTAAAGATAACTTACCCGGAAACCTACACATAATATTTTGAATGTCTTACTAACTTGTATTTAGTTTATACGACGCCTACAACTTGTATGTCCAGTATACTTCTCGTCGTCGAATTACTAGTAAAGTAACTGCCAAACACTATGTCCAGTATTCTTCTCCTTGCCGTATTATTAGAAAATAAACTTTTGCTATTTTCAGTAATAATATTTTTAGGGATCCGCAAATAAAATGTTTTACACCTCACTACTTTTCCTTTTTCAGAGCTTCAAGTCAGAGGACATCGCTTGGTAGCAAATAGAACCACCTGAAAATGCTCCTTAGGATGTTGATAGTGGTTCTAAATCTGGGAATGAATAGGAAATTTCTGTTCATAGAACTGAAGAGTTGCCCTCCTCAATCTATTGTTCCATCGATTCATACATAGAGCGCACGAATAATTTAGACGGCTCCGAAAATGATACACGCAAGACAATACTTCAATCAACAGTAACGAGATAAACGTAGATGCTGATACTTTCATGGAGACAGTAAACGAAAATTTACAAACAGAAGATCGTCCTAACGTCAGTGGCAGTGAGATCAACCCTGTGTTAGACGTCAAAGACTACTTGAAACATGAGCGACCTCCATTGACTCCTATTATTGACAACGTGCAACCACCGACTGGTGAAGTAAATGACTGGTCTTAACCTATGAAATTGCCGTAAAGTCGTTTTTTTATATAAATATTTTTTATTTCTATCGATCAAAATATGCACCCATGCTATCGATTCGTCTCTGCCAGCAGAGTGGTAACTTTTCAATGCCCTTCTTGAAGAAGTCAGGTGTACGTCTACGTAGCCAACAAACTCTTCAAAGGCATTTTGTGCTGTCTCTCGGGTATTAAATTTTTTCCCTGCCAAGAAGTTGTTCAAATTTTGGAAAAAGTAGAAGTCTGTCAGCGCATGGTCTGGTCTCCCCTCGTTCATGTATCTGTTAAGCAACGCAAGGTAACCTAAACGCGTTCGTCGCGCTGGCGAAGGTTCGATTCGAATTCTTCTTACCTTGGCAAATTGACGCAAATGGACCAATATTGTTTTGATTGATGAGTAACAAATATTGTTTTGACTTCATAATCAAAGACCTATTATTTTTAAGAATTGGAAGGCTGTTTTTGAATAAATTTAAATTTGATTTTTATAATTAATAAAAATTGATAGATTGATTATTTTTTTGATTGATTGATTTTTTGATTTTTTATAAATTTTTTTTTATTTTGTTTTTTTTTTTTTTTTTTTTTTTTTTTTTAATTATTATGTTCTTCGTACTTATACGTTTTTGAGAGTTCCTACTACGAAGTGATAGTATAGTAGTTAGTAGTAAGTGATTTAAGCGTAAGTCAATGTAACTGTGAGACTAATTGTCATTTTAAGGTATCCACGTCTGGTGTTGTCGTATACCAAAATGGGCGAAATTTCAAAACGTTTTAAACTAAATGTATAGTAATAGAATGAACTACCTAATGTGAAGCAACAACGACTAAATTCAAAAAACTTTACTTCGCTTTGTTGTGATAACACTATTTTCCTACGGAATCAGTTGTTTCTTTTACTCTTTCTCTTTGACAATGGCACGTCACATGGTTGGAGTGCATCAGTTTCTTACGAACTTGATAATCTCCAGTATAATGGACGTATGTTTTTCAGGAAACTGAAATAGGTAGATTTTTTCAGATATTTTTTCTAGTGTCTCCTACAAACTAAGAACCAAAATCTGTAACGATTTTACATATTTAATAATAAAAAAAAATCCGTCGAATTCAGGGTTAAAGTAATTCAATGCCAGTAATAAAAATAATGTCATAAACGTTTCTTTCTTGCGTATAAAAGGTAAATACAGCGTAATCACCTACTTATTCTGTTTGTGCAAGTTGTAACAATCAGCTGAGGTAAATGGAAACTTGTTACAAGTTATAATAACGGTGTACTTATTATTGTTGCGGTAAAGCTTGAAAGAAGATAATAGCAGATAGTGTAGCATTGCTTAAAGCTCAAACAAGTGAATGTGGCATTTATACTGGACATTTATATGAATAGGTACGGTAGGTACTTGGTAGTAAAGAGGATTTTGTTTAATAACGACATTGTTCAAGTCAATGGCACTATAAGCCTAAACAATTCTCAAACAAAAGCGACAAACTTAATAACAAACTTATTGTCTACTGTATCTTTGCAGTCAGCTTTAGTAATAATTCATTCACGCTTCAGGTATGAATGCATAGAAAATAAGCTTAGTTTCAGTCGACGGCAGATGTCGACATGTTAGCGCTTGCTACGCTTGGATCGTTTAAAACAATTAATCGATATTTATAAGCGGCTACCGAGCGGCGAGCGATTCTCGCGAGCAATATATTTATAGTCATTAAGTATCGATACAATATCGATATACGACCGTATCAGTATCGTTCATACTATAAGGAGATTACCGCGAATCTGAGGCGCAAAAACTCTTTCATCAACACCAACTAAGGACGGGATGGTAATTACATTCGAGTGCCAACGATTAGGGTATTATGCAATGTGGATAATTTAAATAAATTTACGTTTTTGTTTTGTAAGTTTTTTGCTAAGGTGCAACTAGATTGCAGTCGATAGAATTATGATATTTCGAGACTCACAAGTTTCTGTAAAATGTTTTAACAAAACTTTTAATAAGATACTCTAGGTACCCAACGGCAAAAGCTGAAAAGCACTACTATTTCAGTAAATGTTACGTATGTATGTAAGGTACTTTGACGAGAATTGGAGAACAGAGGTTTTATACATCAATCATTTATCATTTTCTTGTGAATAGGTATGATCTTTTTTAAAAAAACTGATGACTATAATATACATTTTGGGTTGTATATATACGTGGTTCCATTCACCGCACCACCATCCAAGTAATAAAACTACATTGTTACAGCAGCAAGGCCTCAGTAATAGTCGATGTTGCCGGTACACTGGCGGCCGAATTTGCAAAAAATCACGCCTCGACCAGTAAACCTTTGTATAAGTACTTGCTGATGGCACGGTCTGCATAACAGTCTGCGGGACAAAATAGACCATTCTGAAGACCCGAAGCCGCTGTAAAATGTGCTGTTGAAGGTTTGGTGATTGCAACTTCCTGAAATCCATGTCTTTATTTATTTATTTAGACTTCTTGCACAATTGTACAAAGGCGGCCTTAAACATTCTCCACCAGTCAACCAAAGGAATATTTCGGAAGAGATAACATGGCAGGCGCATAGTTAAAAAGTCAAAAAAAATATATAGGTACAAAAGGTCCAAAATTCACATACAAAATTTACTTAAATACATAAATACATTTACTTATAAAACAGAAGCAAAAGAGGTTTATGAGATCTTTCTGCGTTTCTTCTTTGCTACAGTACTGTCCACGCGGTTTTTATTGGTACAGAATATACCCTATAAACTATGCAGTGTAGGTACTAGGCAAACCTAATATTTGTTAAAAGGGACGTCCTATTGTTTCATTAATGGGTGTATGTGTGTTTGTCGTCTATTTGTTCTTAAACCATTGATCCGATTGTGAATGTGATGAAACTTTGGTGGGTGGTTCTGCTTACGCCCCCAAATGTTCCTGGCCATAAAAAAAGAAACTAACAACAACTAGAAACAAACGAGCAGCTAGTAGGTAACTTATGTATTATTAATAATATATTCCTCCCACGTAATTTCTGTAAGTACACTGTCTAAGGGCGGATTGTTTCAAACAGTCGATTAACGTTACATACGGTCGGTTAAAAGTTACTATGACGTGTAACGGGTTGTTTCATGACATAAAAATCCGCCAGTCAAAGTTATTCAAAAAGAGATTCCATAATATTTTGATGTTTGACGTAGCTGATTGACAACACAAAATTACGTTGACTGGTCGGTTATGGTAATAGTAACTTTTTGACGTACGATTTTGGGAAACAGCCCATTTTTTTGATTTGACGATAGTTAGCGCCATTTTTGACTATTAACCGTCAGTAAAGTATAGTTGAAGCAACCCGCCCTTAGTACGCAAGAGATATTATAGTGCACAAGTGATGTGAAAACACAGGACCACATCATTCGCATAGTCCGATGGAACAGCAATCCGAAACGACCGGGTAGAGATTAGGCACCAACGGCTTTACGCGCTTGTCAAGGCACGAGGGTGTCACACCACCAACTTCTAACCTCTAGGCTTGTACTGAAAAGATCCAAATGAAAAATCCCGATAGCAGAGATTCCGCAAGTGTCGCATGGCTAAGTTACTACATCGTGATGATTTTTTGGGGAGTGTATGGTATAGCATGCAATGATTTCATAACGAATATAATTATTATAGATGTGGGTCAATGTGCATGAATAGCTACTTCCTCGCGCCCTATAGTTTTTTTTTTTACTTAAGTTAATCTGTGGACAGTGCTGTTTGCTGCATTATTACTTATGTATTACTGTTTTCCATATGTTAATATCATATAATGCAGCTGTGTAGGTACTGTTCCTCTTTTAATAAAATAAAATAAAATAGCACTATACCCGACTTCTCTCTGCATCAAACCCAGAGTTCCACGCTCAGCAGTAAGACTTGTGACCACGAGACTAACTGGAAAATCAAATCGCTTAACTTGAATTTCATATGAAATGATAATGCACCATATTTGCAGACGCTACGTGTGAGAGCGGGCGGCACAAAGACCGGGGCAGCGAAGAGCTTACAGGTGCTTAAATTGCGATCAAACATGATCGAGACGCTTTTCCCGCTACCTCGCATATAATACTGCTCTGCACATGATAATTTATATACCTTAATATGATATACGCTTATCAGCCAAATGGTGAGAAGATTTAACCACTACGTTGGGAAATCTTAGCACGCGAGTTTGCTGTGTTTTTAATTAAGTACTTAGCCAATATAGAATGTGTCAAGGTTCATCTGCCTAGCATTTTCTCAACTAAGTTGGGGTTGGCTCCAATCTAACCGGATGTAGCTAGATACCAGTGTTTTTTGGAACGAAGTTCCTTAACGCGGCTTACGGGTAGTGCGAATGAGTAGAAATCGTCACGTAACGAAATTCGTGTGTGTATGTGTGCGTGTATCGAGCCTACTACAAACAAATCGGCACACGTGCAGGCGAGTGCATATAAGTAGGTATATATTATCATTATTTTTATAAATATTTCTTTTGTTTGCACAGACACTTGCAGAAGGAACTTCGTTCCTTACCGGGGGTACCCCGACCGCACATTTTTTTTTTAACCGTTGCTCCACACAAGGAATTTCTGCTGTGTCATGAGTGCGTTTACATACATATAATCTCGACATACGCAAACAGCCAGACCCGGGACAACTATCTGTAGGCCATACAAAAATTTGTTCCGTGCGGGAATCAAACCCGTGAGACACAGCGTAGCAGTCAATCGCTCAACCACTGCGCCAACCGTGTCGTCCGTTATAACCGTGTCGTTACATGGAGCGACTGCCTACCTGACTTGGAGGTTAGGTAGACTGGGTTGTGGACAACCCAGTTACTGGGTAACACGATATCCCTTGGTGAGACTGGATGTTTGACTTTCTGGTTTCTGACTACCTATAACTCAAACTCAAATCATTTATTTCAAATAAACCATTTATTTACATGCACTTTTGAATTGCCAGTCAGTCAGAAAGTTGAGGCTAGTTGCTCGTTCCGAACAGTAGGTTTCTATGGAGAAGACGAACGAGCAAGAAACTCCATGAACACTTTTTTAAAATAATAGAATATTACAAATTTAGGTTACATCACTCATGTTGATGATGTTGAATTTACGTACACAAATGTGAGAAAAATGTAACAAGTTGTGCACGTTCAAAGAGGTCTAGAGACAATCATAAACAATCATAAGCAGCTCCATCAAATGCTAATAAATTAATTTATGAACCCTTGTCATTGTGGCGTAGGACCAGCATCCAGCCAAGCATTTTTATCAGAAATGTAATCACCCATCTTATAATAATTATGCTCGGTTGCATATAGTGTGCGTTTTATATAAGACTTAAATTGCGACTGCCAAAGATCTACGAATGACAGCCGGGATTAACAGCTTTACGTGCTTTCCGAAGCATGGAGGAAACTCGGTATGAAATGGATGGTCACCTATCCACAGACCGACCGCGGCAAGCGTAGCTTCACCTTGACCAATTGATCTGTACGGCTTATACTTATTTGATCATGTATAGGTGGTGGTTTTGCTGGTTTCAATGTGTCAAAGTCTTGTAAAAACTGCTTCAATTACCGTAAAATACTCTATATCACATTATTTATTTATTCCCTAATTCTAGTTTGGACTTTCGTCTGAAAGTTGTGTTAGAGTTAAAATTTTATCCAAACTGAATTTGTAATAATAGTTGGACATAATGAATTCGAGTACTTTTTATGTGAACTGGATAACATATTCCTGAAAACTTGTAATTGAACTACTTCAGACATTATCTTACTTAACAACCAATAACCAAAAGAAGCTCAATAAAAACTTACAGAGACCATTCAACATTTAAATATCTTAACAACTCCACAAAGAGCTCTTAAGAGCACTACAGTACAGAATAGTATCAAATGTGTGGCGCCAGGACCCTCGACAGTCGGCAGCTCAGTAGACGTGGTTAATCTCTTAGTGAGCCGCCGAATCCATCACTCTTGAGCACGTAAATAGACTGAGGAAAAAATGCATGTGCGCCAGTCATCTGCACCGCTGCAGTGCTGTGTTGTGTACTTGTTGCTATCGGGCTAATGTGCCTTTTTGTATGCCGCGTGTGCTAAGAGGGTTTACCTGTTTAAGTAGGCAATTAGGCATGTGTATCTCTAGGTTTTCGTTTCCGTGAAAATTGTGACATATTTTTGTAACTTTATTTTTTTTGGACTAAAGTGACGTCGGATATGTGAGATGAAATCCTTAGTCATCCGATCAACAAAAGACATAGATACGGGTGTAAAATGTCATAAAAACACTCAAGTTAAATACTACAATACTTTGTTTGTCTTCTTTACATTATTAACACATCAGCTGTTGTAGGAAAACATCTCTCTTCACCCAAATGGTCGAAAATCACAATTGTCACCAATTAACAGGGTGTGGGCACAAAAACCGACCACCGTGATGGAAACACCTTGGCTAATGTGCCAGTTGACAAACCAAGATATAGGGCGTGAAAAAAATATAGTTTTGCGAAACCGCAGGGGTGCCACGATAGTGGTCGCCTTGTCCAAACATAGACCTCCATGGGAGAGCATGTGGACGAGTTTTGATAGGTTTTTAATGAACTTGCAAGTTTATTTTACTTTAATGAAGGCGATATTAAGAACTGTTTTGAAGTACTCAGAACGGCCTAGGAGGTCGATAACCCGGTTTTACCGTAGGTGGTCTAGAATAAATGGCTTTTTAAAATAGGGGCCTTCTATTTTTAAGTTAGTACTATTTTTTGCTAAACAATAATCAATTTAGATCATTATAATAGTATCTCTTTTCATTAATGTATTGTATTCATATGCATACAAAACTTATAATACATATCTTAATTTGAAGTTGCTATGTCGACTTTTGTGGGGAACACAGACTGCTGTTAATAATTTGTTCATATTGATCACTTCGATGATCTTTGATTGTTTCAGTGAATAAAGTGTCAGTTACCTTTACCAATATCTCCCCAATAGGATTAGATACTGGAGTAATTCGATTACCGACATCGATAACACATTCCCAAGTGCCAACAAAACAGAAAGTATTGCCAAATCATTCATCTACAATACCAAAGTCCTTGAACTTTAATACAATAAAAAGGAGCAACTTTTATCAAGTCATTGTGCAGGCCACATCTTGTAACCGCAAATATGGCGCTTAGACCAGCATTTATTTAATACCAGGAGACGCCCACAATAATTCACGAGTACAATAGGGGGCCACTGAAAGTGTCTTCATAGTCGTGAGTAAGATCCTGGATCAATGGCACAGTAGGAGCTAACGAGACTTGTATCAGGGTGCCAGATGGCAGTTACGGGGTATATGTATATGGGTGCTATTGTAAATATTAAGTTTGAGATCAGAAAAAGTCAATTGTTGATATTCTCTCTCAGCGAAATTAATTAATCATCACGAAGCTTTAAATGGGTTGCACATTGAGAAATTATTTTTAGAGAAGCTTTATATAAATTATCTACATAATTAAAGGTAGGGATGGATGTAACTGTATAAATATTAGGTATACAATTACACATTTACGATTATGTTCTCAGTGTGCCTTTTTTACGATTATGAAACAAAAGGCACACTGAGAACAGCGCGGAACACTGAGAGTGAAGCCAAAAAAGCAAATACAAATTCAAAAGCGAATACCTGTAACGCGCTTCGTGCTGTACTGAAACGAGTCAGTATAGCACGAAACACCGCCTCGTGAAAAATAACAAATAAAAATACAAATACAAATTCAAAAGCGAATACAATCATGAGATTGTAGGTAAGTATTCGCTTTTGAATTTGTATTTGCTTTTTGGCTTCACTCTTAGTGTTTCGACCGGTCTATCTGCCTTTTGTCTAATAATATGAGATTTGGCGCCTCTTTTCAATTTGTGTCCTATTTTTCTTTTATTTATATTCTACTAGTGGTGGTCAGTTCGATTTTCGAACAATTTATTTTCTAGTGCAGATCTCTCAGATTATGAAACAAAATGCAGATAGACCGCGCGGAACGCTGAGAGTGAAGCCAAAAAAGCAAATACAAATTCAAAAGCGAATATCTACAATCTCGTGATTGTATTCACTTTTGAATTTGTGTTTGTATTTTCATTTATTTTTTTTAACGATGTGGCGTTTCGTCACAAAATATCGGGCGCGCCGCAGCCTTACGTACTTTGTGGTTTCGTGCTATACTGACTTGTGTCAGTACAGCACGAAGCGCGTTGTAGGTATTCGCTTTTGAATTTGTATTTGCTTTTTTGGCTTCACTCTCAGTGTTCCGCGCGGTCTATCTGCCTTTTGTTTCATAATATGAGGCAGATCTTAATGGTGAATGTCCGTATGCGATTTGTACTTTATGTTCTAAATTCAAATCATATTAATGTCCAGCGGGTCATAATTAAATTCAGTACAACATTATTGCCCTGCTAGACCTCAGGTCTTAAATGACTTACATTAAGTTAGGTTTGCATGACATATAAGTTGACATTGTCGAGCAGGTGGTGTGAAAAATATATAATTACAGGTCATGTATTGAAATGTGTAACTACGACAAAACATTTTTTAGTAACATCAGGCAGGGTTACATTGCTAGATTCCCAGATGAGAGAGATCAGTTTTGCTTTTTATGGTCAAAGTTAACAAACACTTCGTACCTACACCATCAAGAACTTTTGTTGCCATTTTAATTAATCAGAAAATCTTATCCTCTGGTAATAAAACTCCAAAACAGTAATCAATATCAGACTTGTTCCCATTAAGTACCTACTTATTAGTAGTAGTAGTAGTATGACGGGCCGGTGTCCGCAACTCCACGACCAAGCGCGTATTTTGCGTACAGTCAACTGTTTATCACAAGTCACTTTCTTATTAAAAATATATTCTTCAAACAATATTGTCTCAACAACGGGGCACAACTTTAGTGAAGCTATTATAGCCATAAAAGAATGAAGACAAGAACATGCCATGCATGGCATGGCATGGCATGGCATGTGCACAATAGTCATCTGAAGGCACAAATAGACACCTGGTGTAGCATGCTGTGTAGTGTTGGCTAAATAAAGTCATCTTTACATTTATCTTGACAAAATATTTCGGTCATTTGAACTACCAATACATTCTACAAATGACTAGCACTTTGATCGCGACTTCGCCCGCGTGAATTTTCTCAAGGATCCCTAATTTTTTGACAATGCAATATATAGTATAATAGCCTATAGCATTCAGGGATAACGTAGCTTCCTATTGGTGAAATAATTTTTGAAATCGGTTCGGTACTTTCGGAGATTACCCCCTACATACAAACTTACAAACGTACAAACTTTACCTCTTTATAGTATTAGTATAGATAAAGATTTTTTCACACCACCTGCTCGACAATGTCAAATTATATGTCATGCAAACCTAACCTAAAGTAAGTCATTTAAGGCCTGAGGTCTAGCAGGGCAATAATATTGTACTGAATTTCATTTTGACCCGCTGGTCAATAATGTAAATTAAAGAAAAATAGGGCACAAATTAAAAAGAGGCGCGAATCTCAGATTATTAAACAATAGGCAGATAGACCGGTCGGAACACTGAGTGAAGCGAAAAAAGCAAATACAAATTCAAAAGCACAATCTCACAATCTCGTGATTGTATTTGCTTTTTTGGCTTCACTCTCAGTGTTCCGCGCTGTATATCTGCCCTTTGTTTCATAATCTGAGGCGCGAATACTGAAAATTGCTTTGCTTTGTTATACAACAAATTACATATCAGCAAATTCTCACAAAAATGTCGAGTGACAATACTGATTTGACCCCGGAGTACATTAATTTCGAAATTAAGCCATTGGTATTACCAACAATCTACTTTTAATTCTAGTAAGTACTATTGTATTTATTGTCTCGTAGATGGTGTGAAAAGTAGAGTATGCTCCTCGGGGATAAAGGTGCCTTCGTCTTGGGCGACCGTGAATTCCACGCTGCACTCAGGATTCTTGTCTTAACTCCCTCGCTTTGCTCGGGAGTAAACTCTAAACTCCCTCGCTCCGCTCAGGAGTTAACGCTAGAATCCTTCGTTTTGCTCGGGATTCAATACGGCGCCCGCTACATAAGACACTACTTTATCCCCTTGATGCATAATCTACTATTAGTCAACTTTTATCGATATTAGTAATGGAATTAGGTCCTACACTTGCCAGAATTAAGGGCGCGTATTCGATTTAGCTCAACTCAAAATCTAAATGATTGTTAGAACGGTGTAGCAGCATTGACACACACTAGTACAATACAATGGTCTCTCAAAATACGCACGAAATAAGCACGAATCATTGAAATTGATCGGCAAACGACAGACGGCGAGTTTGTACAGTGCTTTTTAAAATAGTTGTCTAAAATAAATGAGCTCGTACAAGGAACTGAAAAAAAATGTGTATATTGAATATAACCAAAAATTTTGGAAAAACGCATAAAATATAATATTTTGGCGTATCTACTGTAATGGTGGTATTCGTCCTGAAACTGACGTCTATTTTCGTAAAACGCTACGAAAGGATTGGGATGAAATTATACTTTTACTATGTAGTTTCCTAAAGCAAGACCTAATCTTTCTAAAACTGTAATTGTCTTTAAATTATCTGCTCACATCATTACGATATTGCTCAGGGCAAAACGAGAAAACATGAAGACGTCACGAATCGAATACACGCTATTAAAATAAAATAATATACTTAACAAGGGAATCGGCACCACTGTAAATTGGCAAGACATAGCGAAAAGATGAAAGGAATGGAAGGAGGCTTTAGCTCTGTAGTGGGACAGCACAGGCTAAACGTAATAACAATACTGGTACTGTTAAACTTAATTATATAAAAATGAGCCGTCAAAGCAAGCAAGATCTAGCAAGAGAGAGTGAGAAAGAGATCTAGCAAGTGCGCGTAGTGTACCTTTCTATCTACTCGCATTTATTTATCTATACGTTCTAAGAATTACAGTCATATTAAAATAGCGTCTCTGGAATGTTCTTAACAAACTAAACAAAAAATATAATTATCCAAAAAGTTTTGTAAACGTGATATGACGGTGTTTATGGTGACAGCTTTTTGTATAAAGGCCATTAACAAGTTTTTTTTTGCTATAGAAGCTTATACCTACAGTTAAAATTTTCTACAAACTAGTGAGGTACCTAAATGTTTAAATTACACAAGCTTACACAAAAAAAATGTTCTTGAAATGAAACATGTATTAGGGTGAAGGATCCAATTATCGACACTTTAAGGAGTCGGAATACATACAAATAAATAATAAAATGGGTCTACCTTTTACAGCAGAACTTTTTATGTCATAATATTATTTTGCATAACAGCGGATAGCATAAACTTCACTTCGCAGAAAATTGTTTGGCAGACACTCATTTATCATATATTCGAAACTCATCATTTTGTAAGTTAGAATCATCTTTAGGCATAAATTTCATATGCATAATGATCGAAAAGTACAACCATCAATCTCAGAAATCTTACAGTTAGAATCATCTTTTGGCATACAGTTCATATCCATAGTAATTAAAAAACTCATATTTCACATTGCAGAAAGTTCATACTTAGTTAGAATTATTTTGTATTTCAAACATGCAAACAAGCAAACACCATGCATGCAGCAAGCATACAGCATGCAAGCAAGCATGCAGCATGCAAGCGACCATGCAACATGCAGCCCGTGGGGCCGCCGGAGACCCGCAGCGCCGAAGCCGTGACAGAAACCATGCCTGCTGCATGTTGCATGCCTGCTTGCAAACATGCAGCAGGCATGGTTTCTGTCACGGCTTATTCACGGCTTACACAGGGTTTTAACGCTCACCACCTGCTCATCAGCTCGCGGGCCGCCTCTCCCCTCCGCGCCTACGCGGGCTTAAATTACACTCTAGGGGTAGACAAGACTACGTAGAGTCGGTTTTGCAGCGATGTTTCTGTCACTAACTTTTGTAACACAACAAAGACTTTTTAATACAATAACTATTTTAATTCTTTATTTACTACATCAAAAGAATTAAATATGTACAAAGCTTAAAAATAAATTAAAAAATATATTTATATTATGTACAATGGAGGGCTCACAGGGCATCAAAAAATTCGTCCGCATCGCTCATAATGGGACAAGTGCCCAGAAGGCTAGCAGCGTTACCACGTTGAATAGCAATGCTAATTCTTTGGCCCAAAAAAAGGCCAGCCCTCTGGTCACGTGAAGAGTCGACCAGCCGCTTAGAAATATCCCTAAAAACAAGGTGAGCACTCGGACCCCATGGCCCTAGTGTTTCAACCCCAAACGGCTCAAACATATAACTTCCAAGAAGGTTATTATATTTACGCCGTTTGAGGTTTTCGGCACCTGCAGCAGCCGCCCCAGCACAACACGACGTGCTAGGAAGATGGGATGGCGCAAGGGTGTCGACACAAGTTGCATCCCACACCAAAGGTCTACCCAACTTCCACGGCATTATGGTCATTCCATCTGGTCTCTTACCATCGTCACGTGCCAAGCCATTAGGTTCTAACACAGCTGGCACGCCGGCGGAAGCAAGAGCACGACGGATGATGTCATTAATGCTGGCGTGCCGTGCTATCCGGCCTGCGCTTTTACAGCAGGAAAGGCCATGGTGACCGAGGCTGTCGACAACTTCACCACATTGACAGCGATGCGGGGCCCCGCAAGGAGCGCCCAGACGTAGGCATGTAGCGAGCCGGAATGTAGAGTCACTAAGCATAGTACCTATGTTAGGTGACGGCAGTGCCTGAAGCCAGAGGCCCGACTCCCACTCACCCACAGCCAGCAAGCGGGCACGCTCAGCAGGATTGGTGGACGTATTAATAAGTTTATTCCGTACCAACCTGCAGAGCGGCTCATCCCACTGTCTCTGGGAAGATGGGTTCACGGGCCGAACCGTACTTGGGCAAGCCACTTTCCAGGCGTTCACCGCATCAGTCAAGCACGGCACTTCAAAGTCAACCAGTGACGAGGATAAGATTTTTGTGGTTAACTTTTCGGTGCTGTGGACGGAGGACAGGAACGCCGGCAAACTAACACTGGAAATTTTGCGGATCCCGAGACCACCAAAACGAATAGGCAGTGTGGCTTGGAGCCACGCTCGGTCATCCAGGGCCACATTAAGAATTTTAGTTAGTGTATCATTAATAAGTAGATAAATTTTGTCCAAAAGGTGTGGCTGCTGCCATAAAGGCGAAGAGCGAAGGTAATACATAAAATTTGGACCAAAACAACAATATCTGATGAGGGTAAATGCCGAATGTAAATTAATTTTGGAGAGTCTATCCGAAATATCGTCAAAACGTCTGATTTTTTCGTCAACGAAAGGTGCAAAACTATCTTCCAAAATTGGGGAACCCAGGAGGTGCAGTGAGCTTTTTTCTAAAATTTTGATCTGTGGAGCTACTGCATTAAATTTATCTAAAGTCATTTGTCTGTCGGTATTGTCACAAAGAAAAATTTCACATTTGGAGGGATTCAGGTCTAATTCTAATTTAAGGTTAAAATGCTTTTTTTATAGAAATGTCAATATGCCGAATAATATTATTCTTAATTATTGTAAATTCGGACATATAAACATCTGCCAAACAATAATTATATTAAACAATTTTTATGCCTTAAGAATATTCGTTTAAAGAAGATTATGCCAAGTGTGTTATGCCAAATAAATTTCGGAGCATCAAGATTCTGCCAGATAGTGGGAACCCTAATAAAATACACTTCTGGACACATCTATTGGCCCACCTTAGAGTTTAGGTTTCGATGGCCCCTACCGAAATATGATTGCTAGATTGAACAAAAACTATTGATGCAGTTTTAAACCTGATACATTTTACCATCTTTTTCGATCGTATTGTTTTAAATTTGAATTCAGAATACCATACGACATGGAGCTACGCCTAACAAGTCGGATATGCGCCTTGTTAAAGGCAATTGATTTTTGAATAAAAAACATGTTTTATCAAATAAAGGTTTAATTTAATAACGCGTGTTGCCTCCATGGGCATCTACCACAGCTCTCATACGATTAGGCATAGAGTTTATCAACCGCTCTATGAAATTTTGAGGGATCATCTCCCATTCCTCTTCTATGGCAGTTTTCAACTCCTGCATCGTCTAGGCAACTGGCTGACGAGCCCTAACACGTCTTTTTAGCTCGTCCCACATGTGCTCAATGGGGTTCATGTCTGGGCTTCTGGCTGGCCAGTCCATAACTGTGATGTTCACATCCCGAAGATATTCCCTGACGATGCCGGCCGCATGGGCTCTTGCATTATCATGCATAAAAAGGAAATTTGGGCCCACATAGTCCGCGTATGGTATCACGTGAGGTTCTAAGCACTCACGAATGTACCTTTCAGCATTTAATGTTGGCAGCCGTGGTCCTGTAACAACCTCAAGTTGAGTTTTGCCGCTCGCGGATATACCGCCCCAGAGAGTCCATGAGCCACCGCCATAAGCAACCCTCTCTTCAAAGCAGCATTGTGCGAAACGCTCTCCCTTACGCCGGTAGATCTTCTTCCTTCCATCATTGCCATGTAACACAATTTTAGACTCATCAGAAAAGAGTACACGGCTCCAATCTTGCTGTGTCCAATTTAAATGACTGCGTGCGAAATGAAGGCGCGCTGTTCGGTGGGCTCGCGTTAGTTTGGGCCCATTAGCTGGCTTGTGTGGTACCATATCGCGTTCTTTTAACCTTCTCCGAACAGTTCGAGCGCTCACAGATACTCCGTGGAAGTCGCGCAGTTGGTTTTGTATCTCAATGGAGGTAAGGTGACGATTTCTCAAGCTGGTCGTCACGATGAATCGATCCTGCCTTTCAGTTGTGACCCGAGATCGTGGCCTTCCTTGGCGACGAACAAAGCCGCCAGTCTCTAGGTACCTCCGATAAACATTTCGGACCGCAGATCGACTTAAATTAAGTTGAGCACTCACGTTTCTTTGGCTGTGTCCGGCCTGAATAAGTGCCACAGCTTGGGCGGCGACTTCAGGTGAAGTATCCATAGATTATTGATAGAACCTCACCTTAATGTTAAGAATAAGTAATGTTTGTTGCAAAACCAAAGATATCAATCACTTTTTCAAAAATTAAATCCAAGTAAACCAATAAAACCAAGTTTTCTTAGTATTCGATTGTTTGATATCAACAAACAGGCTCCAAATTGTCTTTTGTTTCTTTAAATTCTGTGTTCGAAATTCAAAAAAAGACTATTGAATGAAATTGTGAATGTGCCAGGTTCAAAACTGCATAAAAACTTTTTGCTCGACCTAATATAAAATTTTAGCTAGGACCAAACGAAACTGAAAATACAAGGTGGGCCAATAGATGTGTCCAGAAGTGTATTAAAATCAGATACACGGTAAATAGTGGTTACAATAAAGAATATTTTCAAGAATCACTACAATGGTTCACAATTAAATTATCGTTTTGAAAATCTATGAAAATAGGAAAAATTTAAAAGACCGTAAAATTACCAGTTATTGACCGACAGTTACCAACTTACCAGTTACCGACATCCGAGTGATCGATACTTACCAGTATTCGACATCTAATCTTCAACAACGATATACCGTGCTACAGTCAGCTACGCTTGTATTGGGGAGTTTGTAAGAAGTAAAAAATAAAATGATGATGATGATGATGCGATCCGACCGATTTCGGCCAAGGCAATTGCTTCAGTTCCGCTGTAGCTGACGTTCGTGAGCTTGCATGTGGCTTATGTAACCAATCTTCTTTGTGAAGACCCTTGCACATTGCGGACATGTAACCTCACCATCTATATAATTATAATTAATTGCCGCAGGTGGTCGGGCTTTCAATCGGTCAAAATCATGAACTTTAGCTTCAAACAAAGTTCTCCACTCCTGAGTGGAGAACTTTCACACATTTCATTTCATTTCATCTTTCCTTTAGGCGGCTTGCTGCTCCCAGCGAGACGTGTTAAAGTGGCGCTATAGCACATATTTATACCTGAGGAGCTGTCCGCAATGCTTGCGCTTGTGTTCCTCAAGTAAACAATAAAAGATGCGCTTCGCCACTCGGTGCTCCGCCATCAGTGACACATGTCCGCACCACCGAAGTTGACGACGCATGAGATTAGACTCAATGCCATCAACACTAGCCCTGCGCAGCACTTCGGTGTTCCACATGCGATCAGAACATCGGACCTTAAGAATTCCCCTAAGACATCGAAGGTGGAACCAGTCCAGCATGCGGATGTGCCGGCGGTACACGGTCCACGGTTCTAGCTGATACAAAATGTTAGGCAAGGCCGCCATGTATACTGAGGCCTTAGTAGCTAGTTTTAAGTCATACGACCTGAAGACCTTTGCATCCAGTTTACCAAACGCTGCAGCTGCAGCGTCAATCCTGCTGTTGATTTCTGCATCAAGCCCACACTTTGATGTCAACGTGCTCCACAGATGTCGTAACTGGTCGACCTGCTTCAGTTCTTCTTCACCAAGTCTTACGGATAGTGCCTCGTGACCGTCGATATCCTAAGACATCACCTCCGTCTTCTTGTGATTTTCAAGCCAAATTTCCGGCAAGACTCGTTTACATCGGATATTAATCGTTGTAGGCCGTCTGGAGTTTCTGCCACAAAACATAAGGCATACAAGATCTCACTAACTATACTGCGTAGGAAACCTTCGTGCGGGCTTTGAGGCCTCGATTTGAATACTTTCAGAAGCAACCTGCAATACCTCCCGGACTGCAACCGCAAAGTACAACGCGAACAATGTAGGTGCTAGGGCGGACCCCTGCTCAGGCAACAGGAAAGATGTCGGATTTCTCCGCCGACAGCGGCATAGCACTCCATATTATCAAGCTGGAGCCTCAGCAGCTTTACAAACTTCTCTGTGGACCCCATCTTCCCCAGCACCACCCAGGGCTTCCCGAGGCACGCTGTCAAATGTCTTTTCAAGGTCGATAAAACAGAGATACATTTGATCTTGAAACCGGGTTTTTAAAATGTGCTGCTACACATCCATCCACTTTTCGACTTTCCTTTTTTTATTCTAATAAGCTTGCGTTTGACCGCAACTCACCTGATCTTACGGTGATGATGCGGCCTATTTAAGCATGCTTACCTAGGATAAACCGGTCCACTTGTGCCTTGAAGATACACAGATTATAATTATCGGGGAATAGAGAGCTTGGTTCGAGACCGTGGTACATCATCCATCCGCTTCGCCATATCTTGGCTCCAGCACACTCCGAAAATGTACCCGATAAAAGGCCGAGCCATTGAATGATTTCGATCCTGTTCTTTTGAAAGGAATGTGTCAGGCCCTATTGTGCAATTTATTGGAGTCTCTTCTGCTACTTTGTCATAAGTATAACGTTATTCGAGGCACCCCAAATTATATAGTGTAACAAATGTCTACATAAACCTATTTAAATAAAACATTTGCACATGTAAAATTATAATTATTGTAAAAGAAAATGAGATATTTGGGATAGAAAAACAGAATAATTTATAAAAGCCTAGCCTAAAACGCACGACGTATAGTATACGTAAAGGTAGGAAGGTATGTAGCGTCGCCGAGGCTCCACAGCCTGGCCGGCAATCTGGCTCAGCTCGAAGAAGGACTGCCGCGCCGCAGTCAACTCCAAAGTTCTGGAACGGGACCTCCGTTCCAGAACTTTGGACCAAGCGGCCGATCCTACTACTAGGTCCAAGCGGACCTAGTAGTAGGATCGGCCCTGGGAGCTGCAGGCACGCGTCAGTTTGACGGCTTTCTTGAAGAACCGACTTCCGGTTATGGACAATAGACTTTTGTTGTAATAATGTTTAGTTGGAATCCGAATCTCGATTGTCTCGTCATCTGTCAGTTTGTCTTATATAGTCGGCTTGGAGAATTTTCATATTTGTAAATATGATTTTCCACCTGGAAGTTCTGTATCGTCATTTATTCCATCTGACTCACAAGTAAAACCAGCCAGGCTTAAATTATAGCCTGCTAGTTATTTCAGACCTTCATAAAATCACGAGTGCGTACAGAATTTTACAAATATAGTTTAGTTGGAGTTACGAGGACAAAAGGTATGAATCATTATAGAATCTCCACTAATTCTATTAACAACAAGTATAATACATATAATTATAAGAAAACAATTAGAGAGAATGATTTAATGGACGATAAAAGTAAGTAAATAGTATGTAATACTATAATTGCAGCAACGGAAATCTCGACTACATTGCGAACAGGTTTTGTCAGGTTTGTGGCAAAATTGAGTTAAATCGGTTGGTTTTCCAATAACAAAACCATTGCAAAAACATACTTACATTGTTTTCGATTTTCGGTGTCAAATCATGATAAAAATGTGAAATCACTGAGGATCCCAATTTTTATCTTGGCACTAACTGTAGATTGGTCCTCAGTCTTCGGTATTCAGATAAAAATAAATCTCTGAAATCTGGCAAAACTAGATATGACGAGTGCCAACTAACCACGTATTCGATTGTTACTTATGTTTAACATAAACTTTTGGCTTAAACTCAAAAAATAAAGATATTATATTAAATATGCAGACGTTCCATCATTGACTAAGCCGGTCCTTCATTCAGAGGCTTCCCATACCACCTGGGAGAAGCTACCAAACTCACTCAGATACAGCTAGTGATAACTCAGTCTGAACTTACCGATGTTATAAGAGATTTTCGGTTGTGTAACTCAAAAGTGGAATTACTTGGCTCCAAGCTGCTACAGTAGAATTTGCTTAAATCCTAATACAAAAGTGAGTATATATCGCTCTAGAAGTAAGACGTATGCAATTTTTTTTTTCACTTCACTTTCGGAAGTCGGTGGCGGTGGCTTTGTGTTTGTTGTTTTGTATTGCCACCGACTTCCGAAAGTAAAGTAATGTGTATTCTGTGCTAAAGTTATTTATCACTTTTTAGTTTTTGAAGGCGGTTTTCTTTTTTTTGATATAACTTATTTTTCGCTTTTTAGAGTTGCCTTAACATCCAAATCCATTAAGAAACGGCAACACACTTAAAAGAGATTGTAAGTCCTCCAGTGATTGAAGAAACTAAAACGTCGTCTAAGTATTTTTTTTGGGAATTTGTTGATTTTCTCAAAAAGGGATGTACCAATTTTGATAAAAATTATGTGGGACCTTTTCGGAATAAACCACTTTCGAACAAAAAAAGAATTTTGCAAATCCGTCTATATATGACAGAGTTATGCCCGAACATACAAAAAAAAAACATAAATAAAAAAAACATTCGAATTGAAACCTCCTCCTTTTTGAAGTCGGTTAAAAATGATTGTTGTTGTTGTAATAACGTCAAGTGACTTTTTGAAGAAATGAAACAACCATGTATCCATAAGAACGGCGCCTTTTTATAGATTCTTTGAAAGAATTTCTTAAAGCTGCTCATTTGCACAATGGACATACAAAGCCGGTTATTCCTATAGATCACGCTATTAATTGTAGGTATATAAACCTTCATAGGTTTCTTGTATTTTATCATTACAATGCCTAAATCAGTTGAATTGATTTTTATTTTTTTTTTTCAATTTAGGAAGATTATTTTTTGTTTTTAAGTATGTACAATATTCACACGAATAATATAAAAAAGTAAACCCTTAACTATTAAACTAAAAAACGAATATAATAAGACATCAAACAATTCCTCTACATCGCCGTCATCTGGTAATGTGCCCAAGAGCTGAGCTTTATAGCTTAATCTCTCACAAAGGTAAAAACCAGTTCCTGGATTACGGGAAGTGTCAACCAACCGTTTGGACATTTCCTTAAAAAGCACTCGGACCGAAGCACTCGACCCGAAGGTTTCAATCCCAAACAGCTCGAAAATAAAGCTATCACCGAGGAAACAATATTTTTGCCGTTTGAGGTTTCCTGCAGCCGCAACAGCAGCACCAGCGCAGCACGCTGAACTAGGAAGATGGAATGGCGCAAGAGAATCAATGCACGTAGCGTCCCATACTAAAGCCCTGCCCAACTTCCAAGGAAATAGAGACAAGCCGGTCTCTTGCCATAGTCGCGTGCTAAGCTATTGTGTGTGGTGGTTCTACGTAAAACAGACGGAACACTGACGGTGACGAGAGCACTGAATAACATCGCACTCCGGCTGCACGACAGGCCGTGGTGTCCGAGGCTGTTCACAACAATGGCGGTGATTTACATTTGACGACACGGTTGGCGCAGTGGCTGAGCGATCGACTGCTGCGCAGCGTGTTGCGGGTTCGATTCCCGCCCAGGGTAAACATTTGTGTGATGAGCACTTGTGTTTGCCTTGTGTCTGGGTGTTGTTTATCTATATATGTATGTATTTACAAAAAAAAAGTATTTGTGTATGTATATCAGCTGTCTGACACCCATAGTACAGGGTCTCCCTAGTTTGGGGTCAGATGGCCGTGTGTGAAAATGTCCCCACATATTATTATTATTATTATTATTACTATTGTAGGCCTATAGTCACCAATGTACCGTAAAACGGGGCTATTTGGGTTTCGGGGGGGTATTTGGGACAACCCAGGATTTCGTACAAAAATATTGATAACTTTCGTTTGCTGTTTGGTAGGATTTGTTTTATGAACTCTAGCAACACATTTATAGTTAACGTCATAATTGTCAACTGTCTAAGTCAGTATATTAAACAGTTTAGTAACAAATTTTGGTGAAAGAGTCAGAGACCGTTTTTTACGTCAAAATTTAGGCGGCAAAACTTCTCGCACAGCGCATAATCCTGAATAGTTTTTGAAAAAAAAATTTTCTTCTTAAAATTCTACCAATCCCTAAAACAAAAACATTATTTTATGTAGTTTTTGTCAGTCTTTGTCCTAAATATCGATAGACTTGTTGAAAGTGGCTGTTTTGTCTCAAAATATGCATTTTATATCGGTTTTTCAGTGCTGTCCATAATAGCCCCAAATATGCGATATTTGGGACAGCCTCATTATTTTTTTATTTTTCTGTTCCTGTTACATGTAGCTACTTCAAACGTATGTCTGCAGAAGTAAGGAGTTCTCCGACACCCGTACAATTTTTTCACCATAGTATTTTATGTGAAATAAACAAGATATTTGGTAAAGTGACTCAAAATATGTCCCGAATAGCCCCGTTTTACCGGTATTCCATTTTTATTAATTACTAGCTTTTGCCCGCGACTTCGTCCGCGTGAATGTCGGTTATAGCGGATGCAGACGAAGTCGGTGATGTAAAAGTAGTCTATGTCCTTCCCCAGGGTTCAAGCCATTTTCATACCAAATTTCATCAAAATCGGTCCAGCCGTTTCATCGTGAAAGCGTAACAGACAGAGTTACTTTCGCATTTATAATATTAGTATGGATATCTCTGTATGTCTGTTACGTTTTCACAACGAAACGGCTGAACCGATTTTAATGAAATTTTGTATTAAGATAGCTTGAACCCCAAAGAGAAGTCTTTGTTGAACCCCAAGAAGGGCATAGGCTACTTTATAACCCGCGACTCGAGTATAATATAAAAGTACAACAACAGCGTTACCGGAACTATTATGTATGTCATTGTTTGGTGGTAAACCTGAAGTTTTTGTTTTCTTAATTAAAATCTATAGACGACAGTATCGCATAATCGTTTGTCGCACTACCGTAGTGTCGAACTACTGTCGCACAATCGTTTGTCACACCAGCGTGATGTCGAGCTTCAGTGTGTCGCACTAGCGTGCATTCGAACTATGGTGAGTCGCAGTACAGTGTTGTCGCACTAGCGTTAATCGAACATCCATTTGTCGAGCTGGCGTAGTACACTCCAGTGTACACGTTAAAAATGCCACGCTGAGGCTGTCATAGAAACACTATATCAGCGAATAGCGATGTGAATACATAGCACTTTCAGGTTATGTGCACCTTTTTAAAAACTGCTTTTTATTTCATGAACGTTTTATGCGTTGCCATATAATAACTATTTGCTGGTTGGGTTGGGGATTAACAAAACTCCGCAAAGTGTCGAGGGAAGCGGCCAATTCAATGTTCGGAACCCATGAGCAAGAACGAGTCCAATTTACTGAAGGTATAGTTACTTAACTCGCCGTTACCCACTTGTTTCTTATTCAAAGCTACATACATCCGGCATCGACGTCGTGCTTGCCTTGAGCTTAGAAAATAAATATGGAGGTACAACCATAAGCGATACTATATCAAGGAGAGGATTACTCGCTGTAATATCGTGACACTTTGTAATGAGGCCTGATATTTATTCGGAGATTTATTTACTTACAAAAGCATAACAAAATAAGACGGAATGCGCGTCGTGTCGAGTGAAGGCAGCGACCGACCGAGCTAGATATGTCTTCGTCACAATTTACATAAATGATGTATGCGATCCGCCTAATACTGCGCGCTAGTCATTTATTAAGCAGTTGAGTAGTTGCGCGCGAGCAGCCGGGCCGCATAGCACGCATGCCGGCCGTGCCGCCGACAGCCGGCCCGGACACGGACCACACCAGAACAAGGTTCAGACCTCATCACAGAATGCCATCCTCGGTTCTGGGTCAACCTTGTTGACGTATGTAAATGGACAAAACGATTGTTATCTTCAGATAAGAAACGTTGGATTCCGCTTGCCTCATAACACAACGATGCCATTTCAGTCAAATGAAACTCAAGTAGAGCTCTGAATTGTAACATCTTTTTTTGCAAATATGTCATCTGGTCACAAAAAAGAATGTTGGGGAGTATTAGTGTGTATCCACGTGTGAGCGCTCACGCCCCCCGGCGGCCGGTGGTCGAGCGCGGGTGGTCTGCGCGCGCGCCGCCTGCTCCACGCGTCAGCTTCACACGTCCACTCGACACGATTCTACTACACGGAACCCAAACAGCCCTACGGCTGACGTTACAAGACACAATTTCCAGCAATACGAAAAAAACACAATGTTACCTTTAGGAGATCACCGATGCACCAAGCAACTCATTACATATGATAGTGGGTCCACCAAAGGTAAAGATTTGGACGTAATAACAGATGGGTGTTAATTGCTATCATGAGGCGTCAATAATTGTTTTTTTAGTCACTAATGGCAATGGAAGTTCCGGGTTATGAAAGTTTTTGTAGGGTGTAATCAAGTCGTAATCAGCGGTTTGGCTAGAGCGTGTGAGCTACTCCGCGGTCTCTCCTCAATGCGGGGAAATTATTAGTTTGGATTTATTCCGGCGCGAGTTCGTGTTGAGGCGCTTGTGAGTGCCGTATGAAGACATTAGAGCGATCTTTATGAGCCATTGCGTGTGGTTCCGTGTGTAATTCATGGCGCAATCACATCTCTCGTGTCTCAGCAATTTATGAATAAACATTGGTTTGTAACACCATTGAGTCATGATTATTCATTTTTTGTTGCAAAAGGGACGTAAATAGAGAAGATACACACACGTATTATCAACCTCACCCGGAACCTTGTTGCGTCATTAACCAGAAGTAATAAATAAGGCAAACACAAGTTTTGGAAAACAATTTGTAACACCTTACCACGATCATAAATCACATGCGAGCATCTTGTTTCACAGAATCAGAGCATTGCCGAAATATTTAGAATCGTTGCTGTCATCTCACGGGTTCGTTTTTGTGGATGCTGGTTTTTGTGCGGGACCGCTGCCGACGCTAATGAGATGAGACTGATGAAAGTTGTAAGCACCCACACTAGCTGTTCACTTTACTAAACGAATCGTGTAAATTGTTGATTCTTCGGTATTATTATATTATCATGTCTTCGTACATTAAATAAACAGTTAATTAAATATGCATAATAACAAGTTGTGTAGCTCTATTGTACAGTGAGACCATCGTGAACTCAGGGCCACCCACGCCCATCTAATAGTCAGACGCCACAGACTAGAAGCACGGAAATCTTCCGTGACGTAGCTTGAATGCATGTCATTCATGCTCTTCTGGCTACTTCATGAGTTCACAACATTGGCGACGAGGTAAACCGATCCTTATCTCCCCAATCCCAAATTGTCATCTTATAAAAACAAATATTATGCTACTATTCTCGCTATATTTAGGATGATACCACCATGGTTTCCTTCCTACGCAAAAATACAATCAGTGTAACAAAAACATGACAAACAAGAAAACAATCTTGCAAATAAAAATTTTCTATACAACGAACGCGGGATCCAACAGATCCTATCGCAAAACCCACTATTTTCCATCGGGGTCGGCCATATTTTTGTCAATTTTTCGTCTGACGTATCCCATTTCCTATTCAGAAAAAAAAACATGGAGCAGACGTGAAGTTGGAAAACAAGGGAACGGTAAAAAGAGCGTCTCGTTTGAAACGACAGATAATCGTGTTAGCCGGCCGCACCGGCGAATAACTGATGCCGGCCGCCGCGCCGCGCCCGCGCCCGGCGCACCGAACACAATGAGATTGCGGTGTTTTTTTCCGCCAACGCTCCGCTGAGACAAACAAGGGATGCAAATTCGTGTTGACACCGCGATCCATCTTGTTCGCCTCTCCGGAGACCAGTTCCTGAATAAATAGTACCGTGATTGAGACATCCCGGCGGTTTATTTGTACGAGTACCTACGTCGCACGCTTGCAGATGTTTTTCTCGGCGGTCGGACCGAAAAATAAGTCTCGGTTTCGCTGTGCGATAGTAATAAATAAGCGTGAGGTGAGTAGTGTATGCCAGCAGTTTAGTTTCGCTTAATCTTGGAAACAAAACAGGCGGTGTATCGTAAAACACGGGCAGTGCGACCGCGGCGCGCCGTTACAAACTGTGACCTTACTGAATGAAGAACAGCGCCCACCCCGCGCCACGACACAGACTAACGTCCTGCACTGAATATTTAAAGCAGCTTTGCTACTTTCGATCTTTCAGCATAACCTCATCTTGCTGATACACAGTCATATTTTACTTTGCACCTTACCCTAACAATGTAATGGTTCTGTTTAAACATGGAAATAAACAAATTATTTGATTATTCTCACGCAAATATACCTACACAATCGCACTACACTGTACTTAAATAATCATAAAACCTACAAAATCATAAGCAATGAAAACAGAATATCTCATTTCCACTGAGCATTTTAAAAAGTTTCACGATTTCCTGTCTGTGCTCGCTTCCGTCGCCTACACGGTGGCAACGTAAGGGTACAGCGAATAGATCATCCTCTGGATCGGGCCGCGCCGCGCCACTGTCCAATAAATATATTGTTTCGCGCACAGCCAACGCAGATAAAGCAAGCTCGCGCCTCGCTCTGCTTCGCTGCCTTTGGGTACTGCTCCACTAATAGCGAGACAGAATTAAAGTTCTAGAATACTGACAATCAATAAAATTATGCTACGTGTGCTACGCGTAGCTTATTTTTGAACTTGAAAAACGATTGTATTCAATGAATTTCTTGTATTCTAATGAAGTAAATTTAGATTAAATATTACAAAGACGATATAACCAATCAAATAAAAATAATAAAAGCATATTGTCTTTCTCAATTTTGTTTCATTTAGGCCTCGTAAAACCACGTAGTTTAGGTGCTACGAGCTTCTACAAAGTGTGACCCTTTCGTATTTTAATAACTTTATCAACCATGCCCGCCCTATAACTAGGACAAAAAATCATTTTATAAATCTAGTATGCATTTTAAACAAAAGAAGAAAATGGAACTTTGCATGTTTATATAATTTAATTGTTTTCATCGTTCGCATTGTGACCATGGACTGGCTTCTATGCCTGGAACAGTGTCAGCCAAACGCGGAGAGCTTGGCGTTTGCACATTATGACTAGCCGAGGGTGTGTTATATTACACATATTTATCATTTCAGTGTTTTACTACCGACCACCGAAATACTGCGGGTCAAGCATGAAATGACCGGAGGAGGTTTTGGTGCAATTTTACTTTATGATACCATATTGCACATGAAGAAATTACTTGCAGTATAATGAGAATTAGTTTTGTAGATTGTTATTCTTAGAGTAAATGGAGTTATTGCTGCTAATTTAACATTTAATTGTTTTCTCAGCGTAAAACGCGGTAGCTTTAGAAGCAGGCCATGAGTACCTATAATTTACATGGCTTTTTAACTACCGGTCGCTAATAAACCGAAAATTAAACATGGTTTCTATCGACGTGCCTGTGTTATTATACCAGAAGAAATCAAGTAAGTAATTGTAAAACAAACTTTTGCAAATCCTTAACCTATTCACCTAGAATGTTGTCAGGGGAAAACATATGATTCAAGTGTGCTATCAAAGCAGGGGTAGTACGAACGGAAACAGAGCAAATAAACAAAAGTGGAGAGAAACCAATACGATTTAGCGAGTCCCGGGAGAGGCCCCGACGCCCGCGTGTCGGACCGGCGTATTGTCACGACGCAGATACGTTTGGATTTACACTTGTGACTCGTATGTCTTTAAAGAAAGAGAGAAGGGGAAATTTAACTTTGTATATTTTAAAGGGGAGTCTGAAATTATATTTGCCGATATTTTTGTGATTGTCTTCTTACGATTATGATTTTACTTTTAGTTAACTACTACCTGATACTTGTATAGACTTCATATAATTTGCTGCAATGTATTTTTTACGTTACTACGAATCGGAAAAAAGTTATTAAATATATATTACCATCAAACGTACTTTTATTATGTTTTTTCAGCCCGGGATTTGGAAAGACGAATTATTTACCAAAACACAGGTAATCTTGTTTGCCATAAACAGCCTATTAGCGACCGGGACCCTCTTAGGTTCGCACACTGGAGGCTCTTAATCACGATAAAAGTAGTAGAAGGATGTGTCGCACATTAATTAAGATCGGACCTTCGTAATTTATTCAGGTGACAAGCAGTGGTGCCGCGCTACGTTTTGTCGCTGTCGTGTCGGTCGCAACGGTCGCAGGTTGCCACGTCGTGGTCGCGCGAGGTAACGAACAATGCAACATTGGGTATGTGACTATTTGAAAATAATCAGGATTATTTGTATTATACAAGTACGTAATAGTATCTCTAGGGTTTTCGAATGGAGTCTTTAAGAAATCCATTTATTGTATTAAATTTAAGGTGTTATGCAGCCCACAATAATTAACGACATAATATGGGTCTCTCGATTGTAGAGGTCCCAATTTTAAGGATAATGAAAGTCATACGAAATACTTACTTTCAGCTAATTTAGTAATTAGATATAAATTATAATGTTTAAATGTGGAAAATAAAAAGCAAATGGCATTGTATGGCAAATTATTAAAATTATGCATAAAACAACTGAAACTTGCAAGAGCTTATATACTAGGTATGTAAAATAAATATTATAATAATAATAATATGTGGGGACATTTCACACACGGCCATCTGACCCCAAACTAGGGAGACCCTGTACTATGGGTGTCAGACAGCTGATATACATACACAAATATATTTTAAATACATGCATATATAGGGTGACTGGTAATTAGTGTACGATACTTAAACACGTGATTGTGTTCATGATAACAAACAAATTTCCCGAAGAAAAAATGTTTTTTTGTACTGGTTCACTTTAGGTCACAGGCGTGCGCGCGCGTGAATTTCATACGGCTGTTGTGTTATTGTAATAAAAGTGAACCAGTATAAAAAAACATTTTTTCTTCGGGAAAGTTGTTTGTTATCATGAACACAATCACGTGTTTAAGTATCGTACACTAATTACCAGTCACCCTATATAGATAAACAACACCCAGACACAAGGCAAACACAAGTGCTCATCACACAAATATTTACCCTGGGCGGGAATCGAACCCGCAACACGCTGCGCAGCAGTCGATCGCTCAGCCACTGCGCCAACCGTGTCGTCGTTTAATAGATTTCTATAACAAATTATACAGAATAAAAATGCTTTTCATTCAGTTTCTTGGTTCTCTTTAGTGTCAGTGTTGGAGCTTGGAGCAGGGTGCCACAACAAAAAGACTTGTGCGAAGAAGATGGATCGTGTGTACTTCGCCACCGAGCAAGCGGTCACATGTTACATATTGTAAGTACTTAACTTTTATTCGTCCGTCTCACTACCCTACTGATACGTAATTAAGAAAGCTTTTTTGCTCATACCTACATTGTTTGCTGAATTATTTAAGTATTATTATTTTGTTGCTTAATCGAACATTTTTAAAGTTAATTTCTAAGACAATTCAAGTGCTTGTTCAAAATAGTAAACAAGATGTAGGTACTATCTACCCTCGTTCTATATTTAAAAAAATATGTATTCCAATCTAGTTTATTTTTTTTTTAAATATGGAATAGGCCACAATGAGATTATATTTTGCTTTTTTATAGTACATTTTTGTTGGACAAAGCACTACCGTAGTTATGTAATTAACATAATAACCCGTAACGTCAATGTTATTATGCCACTATCTATAGTAGATAATTAGGAATAGGAAATGAACAAAACACGAAATTAAAGAGTTAACAATACATGAAACCTCTGTTTGGACAGGTTTATTGAAAAATGTATAAAGATACTTGTTTTAATTATGTGTTACTCAGTAGGGGTTAAGTTACAATTTCTGCAATTAAATTTGGTAAATACCCCTATATTTTCATTTACAAAAAAAATCTGCTGCCTCAAAGCAGAGATTTACATATAAACACTTTTTCTGTTTAGGATCAGGTCCTGTGGGCTAATTCACGTAAGTAAAGAAGTGCTGTGGCAGTGCAGTTGTAGTTAAGTTTCGATTAAAATAACGCTTTTCGTATTCTCTACCGCTGTCAGAAACGCTCTAAATCTGTACTGGTGTATTATTTTAATATTATAATAACGTCATATTCATTGAAATGTAATCGATTCTATTCGATTATTTAGTGACAAATATTTTTTCTCTCATTTGGCTAAGCCATAAGTAAGTTTGGTAGAGTTTGGTTGTCGTGCAGTTGACGTGTAGTTTACGCGCAGCTTACGCGCAGTTCAAAGGTGACAAGAATACCATTTATCGCTCAAACTTGAACTTAATTGCAACTGCACTACAACTTTATCGGCGTGTCATAAAATTACGTGAATTAGCCCTCTGGTCAAAGAGAGTCCACCACGACGACGAGTATACCACGGTTTAATCTATAAATTACTTATTACCTACATACATTTGATTTTTACATTGTCTGAACCTACGGAGAAATCTGTACGTATACAGTCAAACAAGCCATTGCCAATATTTATTTTAATTGTGTACGTACTAACGTTTTCAGCTTATATATAACATTGGTATTTTAAGAGAGTGGTGTAAAAGAATGGGTAGTATTTAAACGCATATAAAAAAATATCCTTTTTCTATGCAATTAGATTCCGAATTCCTATCAAAATTACTGATTGCACAGCAAAATATTCAACTCAAAATATCACTAAACACACTACAATTTATTTTCGCAGCGTACAGCGATTTTTCCTAAAGCAAAAGCTTTTTCATCAATGCACAGCTAATAATCTTAATGCACATTATATAACTCTTTTTCTTTTAAACATAGCTTCTATTTTTATATTATTTACAGCAGTTTTTCTAAATAAAACAGCATTTTATTAGTCACAGTCGTCTTATTATTTATTAATTACCACATAATGAGATCAGAAAAAAAATATATAAAATTAGATACAAAATTGTAATTTATTGAATTATTAAAGCGGGTCTTGCAAAGCAAGACGACGAAACCAACGTGACAGAAACATGCACAAGCATTGTTTCTGTCACGGCTCCGGAGCTGCGGGGTCTGAGCGGCCCCACGCGAGCTTATCGTCGCAGATGGTTTTAACGCTCACCACCGCAGCTTCGGCTGGCTGGCCGGCGGAGCCTCAGCCCCGGCGGCGAGCCTTCAAACCGCCTGCTCCTCAGCTCGCGGGCCGCCCCACCCCTCCGCGCCTACGCGTTCTTAAATTACACTCTAGGGGTAGGGCAGACAAGACTACGTGAAGTCGGTTTTGCAGCGATTCGTTTCTAATTTTTCAGTTAATTTGTTCTGCTTTTAGAAATAATGCAATGTGACAGGATTTTTTTGTTATAATAATCATTAAATTTGCCGAGCACGGCTTCTTGAAAATTAAGACAAATATGATGAACAGGTTTTGTTGTACTTACTGGTTAATATGCGATTGGGATAGTTATTTTGCTATGAAATATGGAAAATTAGCTGTGCAGTCAGTATTTATGCTATGTATGTAGTATTTTTGTACAAAAATAAATTTAACTGTATTGCATTATGAGGAAAAAAGTAATGTCATATTGATGTATAATTTCGAATTATCTGCAGTTTGAGTTTTGTTAAACATTTAGTTTATTTGTAGTGAAGTAAGTTATTTGATGTAAAAAAGAATACAAATGATGAGTATGTATTGATAGGCGATTATTTATTTGATATGCAATTTATAATATCCCTAAAAGAATTAACTACTCAGCATATTCACTACATTATTTAAAAGTAGTTTCTAGCAGCTGACTGTATTCCAAAAAAGTTGTTCGACTTTACCCACGTGTTAATGTGTTTACCCAGGTACAGTACAGGTACCTGTATGATTGCTTCACCAATTTTCCAATTTTCATCCTGAAACTGAGAGTGCCCATTGATAGATAGATTTGGAAAAGCGTTGTGCGTTGGTGAGTTAAAAATTTTGCACGAACCCATCGAAAGCTCTCGAATATTTTTGACTGTTGTGTTAGTAAGTACGAGGAACCTACATAGGGAACTAAAGTATTAAACGACGTGTGTGTTGTGTTTGTGTAGAGCCATAAAATGTTAATCATTTCAACAGTTAAAATCTTTTGAAACTTGAATAAACTATTATCAAACTTATTTTCGTTTGTTTACTGTTAAAGTTTACTAACATAGTCTTATGTCTCTTCTATTAACAAGGTTACAAATTGTTTAGGTAAAGGTTTTTATCTATGGGCCTTTGCAGCCTGAAACAAATAAATTATTATTAAAGGTAGGCACTTGATATGACTTTAATTAAATAATAGCAAGCGAAAATACGTTCCTATATCTACAGCTAGAACCACAGATATAGATAGATCTAGATAACGCAAGTATCACGATCTGTATGAAAACCAAACGTCCATTTTTTGGACGTCACAATGTAATACGAATGTTTTGTTTTTCCTTCTTATTCCTTATTACCAGGTATTACTGAGGGTATTAGATATACCCTAATATTCAAATAAAAACACTACTTTATATTTATATTAAGTTAAATACACAGATATAGATAGACCCTAGATAACGCAAGTATCACGATCTGTATGAAAACCAAGCGTGCCATTTTTTGACTACCTATTATAACATCACAATGTTTTTTTCTTTCTTAAATTTGGTATTACCAGGTATTACTGACGGTATTAGATTAAAAATAATTGTTTTTTTTTTATTAATTACGCATAATATTAATCACAAAATGACTTACCGATGGAAGGAAACGTTTACTTAATTTTTTTACTTACGATTTTGTATCGTAAGTTAGGCACGAAAATAGGCACGCGAAGTAGTTGCTCTTGCGTTATCTAGGTCTAGTTATATCTGTGGCTAGACCACACTATCGTATTCAGTAAAAGTCATTGTGAGGAGCAACTACTTATCAAACGTAGGTAAAAATCACACAAACTGCCACATTTTACATCAAGAAAAATGTTTGGGCGTAATATTAAGGCTGCCCATATTATTATGTACCTTCCTGTTTTAAATTACGTTTACGTCTAAGGGCGAACAAGCCACTTGGTTTACAGGCAAAAATATTCATCTTTCTACTACAACAACAATATTTAATTTATTTGCTTAATATTTAGCATGTAGGGATACCTGATACTCGAGATAAAAAAAAATGAAGTAAAATAAAATATTGTAAGTGTAGTAGAAAGATGAACATTTTTGTCTGTAAACCAAATAGCTTGCTCGACCGTACATACAATAACTGGTAACATATTATAGATCTAGTAGTTTACGTGTATTATGTCGGTAATATTGCACTGTGTGATTTAACTGTTTCAATAAGGGAACGGTGCTAAAATTTTATAGTTCCAGAGAGCGGGAAGGCAGCTGCGTAGCCATCTATTGGGTGGACGGGCCGGTGCAGTAGTGTGCACACATCTACTACTTAGTTAGGGCAATATGTTATATATGTGGGGCATTACACAGCAATATCCACGTCTAAGCACAAAATTATAAATTGTAACTATTTCAGATTTTACGAAGATACCTAATAATTCAGTGCCACAAATGTTCAGTGTCACATGAGTACATCCTAAGAACTTGCTTTCTTACGTACGCCGATATGATGAGTTACCCTATTCGAGACCTAGGTATCACGATACATTTTACTTTATGCTTCTTACTCTATACTTTTAATACAGTTTTTTAATTTAAGCTTGTTTTGCAATGTTGTTATTAATAGTATTTCGATACGATAATATTATTAATTTGTACTTCAACAAATTAATGACGCGTGTTAGTCTATTTTATAACAATGTCTCTACTATTATCATACCATTGCGAGGTTTTATATATTATACCATTTTTAAACAAATCTGTAAGAAAAGTTAATGTTTCATTGTAGACCTACGTTTGATTGAACAAAGCAAGTAATAATTTAATTTAAAGTCTTTAAAATTTTCCTATCTTAATGAGGAGGTGATGGTTTAAAAATGGGCAAGTAGTCATATTCTCATCACCACGTAAGTGATAAGTTAATAAGTTTTTCTTAAAAAAGGTAAATTGCTGAAGTTTCAAGAAACTTTTCTACATGTTTTGTTGCACTTGTAGTATTAGAAAAATGTATTAGGTCCTTACATATGAAATTGCCGATACTTAATACTGGCAACTTTGAAATCAAATATTTTGTGTTTGATTAGGAATTCCAAATTCAAAATTATTTCAAAATAAAGACCAAAGAATATTGTTTTAAAATTCGTGTTTCATTTGTTTTATCGTCATTTGTTTGGGCTTGAAAATTGCTATTGCAACAACAATGGAGAAATTAAAAATTCGCGATATTTACGAATATGAGTTCTACCGTGGCACCAGTGCAGCAGAAACGGCTCGAAGGATTAACGACGTGTACGGGCCAAGCACCGCTAACGAACGAACGGTGCGTTTTTGGTTTCAACGTTTCCGTTCTGGAAATTTTGATTAAAAAATGAGCCTCGTGGACGACCGGATACTCAAGTAAATAATGAAGAATTAAAGGCGATAGTTGAAGCGGATCCATCTCAAACCACTTCTGAATTAGCAGCTGCCTTTGGAGTAAGTGACAAAACAATCACTATCCATTTGCGTCAAATTGGAAAAGTAAAAAAGCTCGAAAAGTGGGTACCGTACGAATTGACTGAAACACACCAACAAACACGCGTCGGTTGCTGCGCTTCCTTGCTCAATCGTCACAATAATCAGGGAATTTTAAATCGTATTGTCACTTGTGATGAGAAGTGGATCGTGTACGATAATCGCAAGCGATCATCACAATGGCTTAACCCTGGAAAACCGGCAAAACCTTGCCCCAAGCGAAAACTGACCAAAAAGAAGATTCTAGTTAGTGTTTGGTGGTCCTGTGCTGGTGTCATCCACTACAGCTTCATGAGATCAGGCCAAACGATTACTGCAGACATGTATTGTCAACAGTTGCAAACAATGATGGAAAAGCTCACCATTAAACAACCGAGATTGGTCAATTGCTCTAGCCCATTGCTCCTTCAGGATAACGCTCGACCACATACTGCACATCAGACGGTCGCCAAGTTAGAGGAGCTGCGACTGGAAACTCTGCGTCACCCACCATACTCTCCAGATCTTGCCCCAAACGATTACCATTTATTCCGAAATTTGGACAACTTTTTACAAGGAAAAAAAATCAATTCTGATGAGGCAGTTTAAACAGCCTTCAAGCAGTTCATCGATTCTCGCTCCCAGGATTTTTTTACCAAAGGGATCAATGAGCTCCCGATAAAATGGCGAAAGTGTATCGATAACAATGGTACATACTTCGATTGACTAAATATATAATTTCTTTTAAAAATGTTATTTTTAATTTTTTGATACCGAGCGGCAATTTCATATGTAAAGATCTAATAGTATTTGTTGTAGCGAGCACGTAGGCATTCATATTATAATTTACAAACTAAACAAATAATTCAAATAGCATAAGTACATAGACATGATACTAACATAATTAATTAAAAGTAGCTACTTTTTAAATTTAGCTTCAACCAACTTGTGTAGATAAACTTATTATGATATTTCAGTACCTTAATTCAAAAACAAATGTCACTGTAATGATCCTACGTGTTTGTGTAAATATTACCTACTTATATCATTTAAATAATATTGAGTTATCGTAAACAAATGCTATCGAATACTTACTATCACATTTTTTTGATAGAAAATAGGCTTAAAATATTTCCATTTTTATAACAATTAAAACTAAGTTTAAATCTAGTTTAAATAGGAATTTTGTGGAAAATAATTCTTCCCTTTTTAATTTGGTATCTTGTTTTAAAAAGAGAGTTCGATTTGTGTCAGTTCTGTTTTAAAAAAGCAATTTTCTGAAAACCTCTCCTAGAACTATCAAAGGCCGGCCATCGGAAAACGAAATATGTCGCGTACTCGGACGATACTTAGCGAAGAATTGCCTCTCCCACGCGGACTTGCACAGGATGCACACTATACAAACAAAATACCATAAGAAACTCTACGCTCCTGTAATACAGTTGAATTTTGTTTGTGGAGTGGCCGTCCCGCCTCTAAGGGGCGTCCATTCCCCCTCTTTCGTCGTAGCCGCGAGTGCGTTCACACGAGTTGCTACTTTTAAATTTTAATCACAACTTGCCCGTTGATTTGGACAAAAAGTGAAATGGAAGCGTCCTGTGACAACTGAAATGTTTGCAGTGTCATTTGTATGTAATGCAGTGATACGCCAGGGTAGGTTATGATAATTGAATTTTTTATATCGTGGTGATTCATAGGTTTTATTTCGATGAGTCGTGGGTCGTGGGAGTTGATAATGTTAGCAGGGGAAAATGTGTTGTTATCTAAAGTAAGTAATGACAATTTTTCATTTACGAAAAGCAAACGACCAATTTTTATTTAAAATATTACATTTTAATTTTGACTTTAAATATATTTTTTAATTTATTTTTAAGCTTTGTACATATTAAATTCTTTTGAATGTAGTAAATAAATGATAGATATATTTTTAAATTTTGACTTTATTATTTTCGATCTTTATTTTAGGTATGTCACATCAAGTTTAAGTAGATATAATAGTAGCAACTACCTACTAAGTAGTTGGGTAGGTACCTACTTATTCACTTAAAAATACCTAATAAAACCCCCTAAATGTAAAATAAACCACGTCAACAGGCTTTCAAGCAATCTGTTCACAGGTGGTTATTAAAGTGATTTTGTTTTCAAACAATATTTTTAACCTATTTGTTTTAGATCAAACGTTCATTTCGTACAGAACCCGTATTTTTATTAGTGTGAAACAGTGAGAGGCAATCGATGTTATGACTATTTCAGTTGTAAAATCGATTTTAGTGTGAGTGTAAAACTGAAACTCATTAAAATGAACGACTGTGAGTTATTAGATTTCCTTCAAAAATTAAAAGATAAAAAGATTTTAAGTATTTTGATTTGAATAGTACCTATGTTGTGGGTTTTATATGTATTTAAATGCATATGTCACTTTATTTTTACTTAAGTGTTGTTATGGCTGATTTTAGTATATATTTTTTTTTTTTTGTATTTTAATCGAATATGATAGATGATGTATCACGGACTTAATTTGCTTAGACTTGACTTGGCTAAGACAAGACTTGACTTTGTTACCAGAAAAGAGTCGTAGAATATGTCGTCATAGACGCGATGCGAGTTTTTTCAATACTCACATGCATTAAGCATTTATTTACTACATTATTAATGACACGAAGTTAATATTTTCTTCAAGAAAGAAGGTAAGTACGACATCTTAGTGCGCAATTTCATAAGGATTTCATGCCGCTGCATTCATCATTATTATAAAACGTGCAAGTAATCAATTTTATTAAACATACCGAAGGCTATTCAAAATTAACGAATAATAACAGTTATTATCGTTGCCTTACATGGAAATCAACAAAATAATTAATGCGATTCGTCACAATTCTCGTATCGGCGGCCATTTGTGCCGCTATTACCGGCTCAACTTCGATAAGCTTTATTGCCTAACGACATGGTTAGTTTGAGTTCCTCGCACGTAATAAATTATTATAAATACAAAACTATGGGAAATTCTGTGAGTTTAATTTTCCGCAAATTTGATCTAACGCTATAAAGGTAGTCGCAATCTCGCGCGTTCGACGCTGCGCCGGCGTTGATTGCGCATTACTACTGTTTATTCTGCCTCCGCTCGGCACACGTAATGAAGTTTATAAAGTCGCTCTAATTGAGCGGTTACTGTGCTTACTCCGAGAGGTAAGGTTACAATAACATTGACTGTAGCAATAGAATTGAGGTGCTGCAAAGCTTAGGCGAGTGTCGCGTATTTCGATGTTCAGGGATTTTCTTTATCTATTTTTCCATTCAGCTATGTAGGACGCTATTTCGAGAAATATAATTCTAATCAGTGTAAAGTCACGAACGGTCACTAGATTTGGATGTTTTAACCAAAGTAAAACAAATAAGTGAAGTTCTATACCTGATTTAAATTACATTTTAATTGGATGTTATCCATTTGTCTGGGTTTTTCGTTTAGTCGATTTCCGTTTGCTTTTAGAACTGGCAGATAAGCTAACGTAGCTTGTCGTTTAATTAAATTTTATTTTTGTCTGTAATTTATTTTAGACATAGGAAATAAAATTAATTAAATTTCTTTAACACATACGCAAAATTATAAAGTGCTTATATCACTTACGCTACAGCGTGCACAATGTGTTCGTAGGTCCCTAAGCACTTGCGTTGAATTTTATGTAAATGTACAAGAAGCAACCCATCTGCTTGGAGAGCTATTTGCATCATGTAGTATATACTAAGGGCTCATTTATTCACGATGTAACCGCGAATATTGTGACGCGGTAATTGGCGCGCAAGCACAGCCCCATCCATGGCGGCAAGCTCTCACAGTGCATAAATAGTGATGCGAGGCGTCGGCGCACCGAGTAATTCGAATAAATACTTCGATACAATCGGCTCACCGTTTAACGAGAGAGCCTTTTCCGCGCCGCGGTGAGCCATTTAGCGAATTTCAATAGTTATCACGCGGAGAAAAACTCGCTCGACGAGAGGGACGGGCGCGTACGGCGAGGCCGGCGCGAGCGGGACGGACTTAATAAGAAAGAAATAATAAAAAAGCGGTTGTGTGTGCGTGGTCGGAGTGTGGTGGCATAGGGCGGCGATGCAGGCCCCTCCCTGTGGCGCGCCGCCTGCCGCCTGCCGCCGCCTCAGTCGAGTCCACAGCGCGCCGAGCCGCACCGGTCCGCTCTACCCGCGTCCAGAGCGCGCGTAAAAAGTTTCAACACACTGTACGAAACTTACACCGTGATTACGATACCGAGCTACGTAGAAACCTTGATTTCTTGCGTTATTCTGTATAAGACTTGCTGAAAAGTTAGTGTTTTTTTATTTTTTTGAGAAAATCTGTGATTTTTGCGATTCCTGATAATCTTGAAAAAAAATATTTTTCTGAAAAGTTTATTAACTTTAAATATTTTCTTACATTTTTGTTTATCTGCTTTGAAGCTAGACAGTAATCATAGTCTTCAGTAGCAAGTGCAAACCGCAGCAGATATCCAACTCCAAAGTTGCAAAAATTATGTACTGGAACATCGATGGGATGCTCGGACGGTGACGGCGAGTGGTCAGCTGGAGGCAGGCTGGGCTCGCAGGCGGTCAACTTGATGCTGCTGCAGGGTGAGGGTCGGCAGGGGTCCGCCATGGAGGAGGACTGCTCCGCGCGGCCCTGTGCCACCGACTTTTCCATTGCCGCCATCATGGCCAGGGACCGACAGGAGCGGAGAGAGAGGCGGAGGCACAGGGACCCTAGAGAAGACACGCTTATGCCTTTAGGTGAGTTCTTCAAACTTAAAAAAAAATATATAATATTAAAAGCTATATTTCTCGGTAGAGTCTCAGAATGTATCTTAAACAAATCAAACATAATCAACCTAACTGATTTTTATTAAATGTTAAGTAATTAATTTGTCTAAGTTCACTTATGCAAAAGGAAGAAGAACCCGGTTAGAAAAGTACGGAAACAAACTGTTATACGAATTCAAAACCATTAAGAACTTCTCCAAACTTAACTTCCAATAAGAATAAGGTCCTAACAGAAATAAAGTTCAATAAAAAACTTTATTAAGTGAAACTAGCAGCTATAAACATTGTTTGACAAACTCTCCTTAACAAGGTTAAGGCCAGGTTGAGATTTTGAGGCACTCCTATTAACATACAATTCAATTAACATACAATTCCTTTTCTAACATTTCAATAAAATGATTAAGTACATTTTGTTGTGATTTCTTATGCTTTAATAATAAGTTCTTGAAGTAGGAACTTTTTCATATCTCAAAGTATGTTTCGGTTGCAAATTACTTTTAAGTTCGATATATCATAAAAAAAATTTAGTTCCTGGAAAACAAGAGAGCGCTGAAATTAATTAAAAAAACCATGGGTTGTTTTTTTCGTCATATTTTCTTATCATCTACGTCACCTCTATTCAAATGTATAGAAAATATTTTTTCAACAAATCTCATAATGATTTAGGCCTAAGTTTACAAAATTGTTTTTAAATATGTTTTTTTACCGTTGAATAATAATGTGACAACGTTAAAAGCATATTTTTCTAATCAAACAGAGCAGCTATCGATTTGATAGGGCTGTCATTAAAGTTACTGTAGGTATATGTTTTCTTGTAAAATGAAAACATTGCGATTATTATTTATTGCTAGTTCTTATCGCGAACAAATATTCATGTCACCTATCAGCAGAGTGTTTGCTACGTTTACGTTAACATAATAACTTGAATAAACTTGACCTATGTTATGATAATGGCAAAAAGAAACAGAGAAGAAACTTAAGAGATAAAAAATATAGAGCTGAACGTAATCTTTTAACATTCAGTTTTTTGATGTTGTTTAGACAAACATACATTTTTAACAATGTCCGTCAATAAAATACTTGGTCTTTTTGTAAATGCACGAATAATAATTTATGATACTGCCTTTTAGTTACAGTAACTTTGATAGTGTCATAAAATTAAAATGGAAACTAAGTTTTATATCTTTAGCGAGAAACATTTTGAATCGAGACTGCATCATATATTTTGATGATTATTTATCAGGTGCCTAAAGTATTTTTATTGATATTTATTTTGGGGACTTTGAAAAGTACAATTGATTATGTTTATACTTTATTGTTGTAAGAAACTTATTGTTGACTACTTTTTTGGTGTCACTTATCTACCCAATACCTTTTCTATTACTCTAAATAATGATTTATTAAAAATGTTGATCATTATTTTGTAAAGATATGGTGAAGGATTAGCCAAAGTTGATATAAATGACTTCTTACGCTATATATGTAAGGAGATATACAATAATGTTATATCTGTTGTGCATGGGCCTATAGCCTTCCTCGATAAATGGACTATCCAACACAAAAAAAAATCAGTTCGAACTAGTAGATCCTGAGATTAGCGCGTTCAACCAAACAAACAAACAAACTCTTCAGCTTTATATTATTAGTATAGATAAGGCAGCAGCATCATTAACAAATGCAAAGAGGAAAGAAATTATTTTTTTTCCATTACCTACTGACCTATTATTTTTCTGTACGTTTGGTAGAACTCTTATGTTTAACTATCTCATCTAGTTCATCCTTGAATGTTATTTTTTAAATTAGAACTGATTAAACTACGTCGGCAAAACTAAATAATCCCAAGAAAAATAAAATAAATGATTATTTTTATTTGCTACGGCGTAGCAAAAAGGTAAAAAAGTAGTCTGTACCTAGATACGTTTTTAAAAAGATTATTTTCCTTGAGTTATTAGTATCTAATTATTGAATTAATTATATACAGAACTTATAAATTATAATAAAAATCAAAGAATGTAAACTGTAAATTGAATGTTTCATAACATATACTGCAAAACTTATAAATAACTGTTTTTATTATAAGGGTCATTTTCATTAACTAAAACGTTATATTTAAGTTATAAAGAAGACGTATCTAATAAGTCTTTTAGGCTTAAACGCATAGAAATACCTCCTTTTAATCTTTATCTTAAATCTTAATATCTAATATTTATTTGAAATCTTAGATCGAAGGCACAATAAGATGGTATTCTTTAACGCCGAAAATAAAATAAAAGAATATCGACGTGACTTTCAAGAATCCCAAATAATTAAATTCTTTAATTCAAAATATATAGAGAAAAATGTTCTTAATTTTGTAAACGCCTACAAACTAACTTCAAAGTAATAATTTATTACCTAATGAATGTAACTGTTTATTTCAATTAGAATTAGTATTTTGAAAGTTTTAAGTGTGTATTAAATTTTAATATCTACCATTTTAAGTTAAGTTTAGATCGTTAAATTATCAAAACTAGGTATTTTAATTTTAAACATGTGGTAAATCTTAATATTTTGAAAGTTTATAGCTATCCACGTACTTGCTGCTGCTACTAAAATAAAATAAAAAATAACTGAAATTATCAACTGAATTACTTATAGTCCAAATTACTTATTTGCATTATTCAAAGTTGAAGAGTAACTTAAAGATTTTGCAATTAAATTGATTTTACAGAAATTTAGGAACCGAACGATGGTCAAGTCTTTTAATTTACTAAAAATCTTGAGTCACAGGTTGAGCATGTAGGTACGATACGGTAATATTTTTTTAAAGTAACAAATAGTAAAGTAAAATGTGTAAAGAGGTAAAGTTGTTTTTGTACCTTTTCCGCTTAAACATATGAAGTATGATAGTTATTAAAAAAAATACAAACTTTTGGCCATGACTTTATTCTTGCGGAAGTCAAAAGAACTAGAAAACATAGCTTATGGTACTCCACAATAGCTAGTGTGTAGCATTCCATCAGTAAAAAAAATGTTTGTAACCGGTCCGTACTTCTAGAGAACTAACAAAAAAACAAACACACTTTATCGTATCTATAATAATAATAATAACTTTATTATCAGGCAACTGTGGCCCGTACATAAAATACACAAAATAATAATAAACAATAACAAACTAATACATATTAAAAACCTATCAACTATAATTAAAAATATCTTATTTCACACGTAACACGTCAGCAGGTAGCCGGCCTCGGAAGCGCCGGAACATAACACCTTTCGGCCAAAATTCTTCCTTCGTGAAGGTCGACAGATGCTCAGTTGGTACTCTCACCACAAAGGAGTTAAAGTTCACATTGTGGCTAGAGGCCAACCGCTCGACCCTCAGAGTAAAATTTGACTTAATTCGGATGTACTCTACAACCTCCTCAACCTTTGTAGAGTAGTGCAGCCGAGACACAAACAGCAGCGTCACCAAGACAAGACACAGACAAGCAAAGACAAGTAAAGTTTCGCACAGAAAAGATGAAAACTAACTAATACACAAAATGCAATCACGATTTCAACAATAAAATACAGTGAGTTTACAAGCTTAGTAAAGTGGCATTGCTGCTAACAATCGGCATCGGTAACGTGATGGTTATAACATATCGTCTCAGGGTCGCCCTTCGTCGCTTTTACGTAACCACTTACCACAGGAAATTTACAGCCTGAAAAGCCTTTATACTGCGAGTACCTGAATATTTTTCTGCTAGTTTGAACTGATGCTTAGGTACTACTACTGAAATTCATTGTATTGTTACGCTCTACTTCGAAATAGGCGTAAAGGATTATACAATATATACTTCCTAATATCGTAAGCATTTATTTATCTTGTAGTTAAATAAAACTGTATTACACCAATTATTTATTATAATTATATTAATAAATACAGAAACATGAAAAACCCAAAACATGACAATAATTGTGAATTGAATAATTTAATTAAATCTAACATCGACTAGTGGACACGCTCACATACTTGACAGAGTACCACGAATAGGTTACCTATGCGATACTATTTATAAGTTAGGTAGAAACACCACCTAAATATGAAATATATAAACTAATTACTCACAACTCGTTAAGACACGTTTTGATAAAGGGCCTCATAAAACTGCTGAAAACTAAATCCAGAAACGCCGCACCTTTTTGTTTTTGTTTAACACAAAATAAATAAGACAGTTTGTCGGTTGTCAATCTGTCTGATAATAGAGTGTGAAATAGAGGACGAAAAGATATATTTATAAAAATATATCTGTCAAAATTATGTGATAGAGAAATTAGAGATGTTCCAAATCTCTTAGATGCCGTCGCGTCTGAGACTGTAGCCTCATAATGACTTCAAAATGATGACAGGTTTTACTTCACGACAAAACGGAAAAATGTTATAGTGGCTACTAACTAAATATACATCTATAATGACGCACCTTTTTTTTCAAGATTTCTAAATGAACATGTAAAAATTAGAATGTTAAGATTTTTTATTATTATTACCATCCCACATTTTCCGATTTCGCAATAATAATGTTGGTAGTTGATTGACGAATGTCATTTGTTCTTTCAGAAAAGTTCGTGGACGCGACAGCATCAGCGTCAGGATCCCCGTCACCTCCACTCGCGGAATACGAGAGAGATTCCCCCGTGGATGTGTCGTCGACGTCGGAGGCCGGGTCTGCCAGTGGAGCCCCGAGCGGCTCCCGGCCTCTCTCGCCACCCCCCAGGAATCCGCAACTTGTGGAACGATGGTCCAGTGAGGAGATGCGACACATACAGTGCCACCTCGAGACTAAAGAACTTTGGGACAAGTTTAACGAATTAGGAACTGAAATGATTATCACTAAGACTGGAAGGTAAGTTTCTATTGAATTTTGTAATAATTTTGACTGTGTAGTTGGTGTCTATAAATCGATGTAGATTGCTTACCTATAAATTAGTCGGGAAGCATTAGTGCCAAATTACTAACGCCTACTCATTTTATCTACGGCAAAAACATTTAAATTAATTAAACGACGAAGATGTCTCATAGATTTTTATACATATGTAACTAAACACTTTTATGGACTTGATTTCCGGCACATTGGATTCTTTTATCAATTATGACCAAACGCTCATTACATACGATTCATTTATTTTTAATTACGTGCGTTAAAAGAGACGGTTGTTTACCGCAATTATTTTTTCATTAGTATTGAACTGAGAGACGGATTCGTAACAACCAGTACTGACGTATAGAGCACGCGTTATTAACCACATAACGAAACGAATTGTTTTTAGGTTTCTCGTCTTGAACTTGATGAGAAATTAAAAACTCTGTGGTAGGTAGGTAATCGAATCGCGATAGTTGGTTAACGAGATCAAGGCAATATCGACGGCGCGTTTCAGAGGCGATAAGGTAGGTGGCACAGTGAAGGCGACGGCGCGAGGCGTGTCGGTCGCGGCGCGCTGTCGAACAATGGGCAATCGACCGCCGCCGCGCCGCGCCGCGCGCCTCCGCTGCTAGCCGCCCGTGCGATACTCGCACGTTAAACAATGAACGCCACAATCAAAAACGTAACGATCACATCAATTGAACACAATTTAATTGCCCTCCAAATAATCTGCTCGTTACAGATACAACAGATCGAATTTTCATTTCATTAAAATCTTAATATATGGTAATCTGAAATTTTCAGGTAGGTAAAGATTTTTAATTTAATCTTAGAAAACTTTTCCTTCCTGAAAACGATTTTTTAATTGAAGGTGGTAGCCATGTCTCTGTTAAACTTCCATATAAACTGGGCTGTAACTGGGAATACAATAAGATCTGTCATTAAAGTAATCAAAAGTTTACATTGAAAGTTCTATTTCTAAAATTTCTCTAAGACGGTTGGCATAAACCAGTTTTTAAATACGTAACCGGTTCATTGAATGTTGAACCCGGGTCTTAGAAAATTAAAACAGAGGTTAAATTATTGATAGAGATGTTTTCCTGTGTCGCATTACATGTTAAAAGGACATGTTTCATAATGGCCCAGTCCTATGTCATCATTCATCATTTCAGCCGAAAGACGTCCACTGCTGGGCATAGGCCTCCCTAAGGCCCCCCCCCCCTTGGGGAGGCCTATGCCCATGTTTCTAGTCCCCTATGTTTCTAGTCCTAAGTACACCACTTCAAAAAAAAAGAGAAGAATCTGTAGAATCCAGGAAAAATACAGATAATTCATTTAAATGTATGTCTGTCTGTTGTGGTAGTAAATTGATATTCAACAATTTTTTTTATGGATTTTCAACATGGCGTCACTCCGATTTAGCTACTCTATAAACCATAGAGCGACCATTGATCATAGAAAGATAACTGTCAGCTAACAGTGTCACTTCAGTCACTTTCGTCTCGTTTTGTTTCTAGTTTCTGGAGTACTTTATGACAACCATCCTTTCGTTTTTTGAATTTAACACCGTTTCTTTCCCATCTATTTACCTGGCTATCCACAAATCGACGCAGAAAATCAGAATTATAAATGTCAAACGTCATTAATCAATCAAATGACAGCTTACCGCCATTACCTACTGTTTTTTTCGTTGTGTGTTGCAATTTCAAGTGCAATTTCTTGTGTTTTACCTGCTCACAAAGCTATTTTAAAGTAATTGGACAGTTTAGAACCATTTAAAATGTGTTTCCCTATTATTAAGTATGGCGTACAAGGACTGGGCCCAGGCTTCATACATTCCCAACGTATTATTATTATTTTGAAACCACTTCTTTAATGTCTATGACGTTGATGATGTTTGTTACTTAAGTACTTTGTAATTTTATTTTTGACCCTACATGGGACCCTATGTGCATCTTTATATGAAACAGGAGTCAAAGGGCTCTATTCAATAAACTTTGGCAAAAGTGCGCTCGATTTTGATGAAAGTGACATTTTTGATTCAGTGAAGCGAATCAGATCGTAGTGCATGGAATGGTGTCACATAAATGTCTGATTAAACTCGACTAAATCTAAAACGCAGTTACCTGCTTAGCTAAATTTGACGTCCGTGCAGGTGAAAATGATTTGTGTGTAAGTTTTATCGACGAGGAAACACTGGGGACGGTAGTAAGCCGCGCGGCGGAGCGGCGCGCTCTGGCGACGCTTATCGACGCCCGCGTAAATCAACGCGACAGCCCACCGATCGTGACAAATTCGCAAACCTAATCTTTTGATAACGTTGTAGCTTACTCAGACAAACCACATGATGCTCGCCACGTATAAACGCTCTACCATGTATTCTACATAGGGTTGACTATTTCATTTTAAATCTAGGCGTTTCTGAAAACTATGCTGAGGCTAAACTCAAACAATATCCATCCGCTCGATACCTGAACCCAATTAGGGAATCTAACCCATTTCACAGTTCGCCTTGAAATTTATTTAATGCTAAATACGTCGTCTCCATACAAATAAATGGGAACAAAGGCCGGGATAATGTACAAAACAATGAAGGCTCTTTCACGGACTATAAAGCTGTATTAATACCTCACTTATTTATTCCTTATAATGTTCTCGAGTTAACGACGCTTCGGGCGTCCAGTTTTTCTACCACGCACCATAAAATACGACATCTGGAAATATATACCAGTCGCATTCATTTCCGAATTTAGCAACACAGAACACAATAATAACAGTGTTGATTTGCTATAATAACCATTCGCAAAAAAAGCTTGTAGCCATGTTTCGTTTTTATGAGGATGTTTAGATGCGATAGATCTTCATAATTACCTCGCGTTATCTCTTTTTCCACATTATCGATGCTTTAGATACGGCCGGTATCGGTAATAAAAGATGGAGCTCGATAGCGTTACAAAGGGCTTTGGGAAGTCGCAATGGGAGACAATTTGCCACACACCGTCACGCGAGCTTATCCGAGTCCGCCCCGTCGATTAGCATAAATCTCGCCAACTAACCGTCACAAATGAGCGACGGGCGCGGGACGCGGGTAGCGGCTAAACAAACTGACGCGAGCGACGATGCGATCGCGCGACATTCGCATGTCGCGGCGACGATGCGCGACGAATCGCGACCGTCGGCCGCCCGCATAAATCAGCATTATCTCGCGAGATAGCCGCGCGCCTGGACCCACCCCGCCGTATCACGCGGAGCCCCGTGCCGTTCGAAAAAATTAATGACTTGGAAAAACGATTCGCTTATGAGGGATCTTTCACTGTAATTGAATTGCCCCGCAGAGATTGGCCAAATTGTCGCTCAATATTTCGAGTAGGTGATACCGAATCAGGTGCACCGACTTTTATACAACGATATCCAAATAAATAAATCCTGATTATCTATGCCAGACAAACTGTATGAGAGCCACAAAGTAACTTTTACTTAAAATGCTTGCCACAGTATGTATAATGATATTTAAACGGTCTCAATCAAATCCCTATTACTGATTAAATATTTCATACCCCATAAAAATACAAAAGACTGCAACAAAATGAGATGCCCACACATTATCTCACCCCAAAAGATAATCGCTGCACGCGTAATAGAATAATGTAAATATTGCGTCGGTTTGTCCGTCTCTAGTCGGCATGCTAATCGCGTTTTCTGTAAGCTCCGTTTTAAAACAGGCCGCGTTGTGCACCACTCTTTTAGTTTATTCAATGGGGACCCATTTATCATCCGCTCGGCAAATATTTTGATGTTTGTCGATTACGCGGCTTTGTGTGCAAAAGCTTTCATAAACGGAGAGTCCATCTGATGCCTTTGTTTATTGTATTCGACAAATTAGGAGTGTTTTATTAAAGCGGCGATAATATCAAAAATGACAACTTCAGTCGATTGAATTATTAGTTATCATTAATCACTTATGTGGTTTGTATTTTTTTAATTGGTAGTAAAAAAATATATGTATAGGTACATATATATTTAATATATATTACAAATTATTGTAATAGTATGTGATTAACATTAAGTTCTATAAATAATTAATATATAATAACGGTAACATATATCCTAAAGTATTGCCGAAAATACAGAAATATAAACATCTGTGTCCAAAGATTTTGTCACCTATTTTGACCGGATTTTCAAGTAGACCACATTAACTGCATTCAGATCAATAAACTCCAAAGAAAATGATAGAGTTTATGTTTTACATTTGCATATATATGTGTAAAAAGTCGTGTTATATGTCGTTTATATGTGGGAACAGTGCTAACAGATTTAAATTAACATGTTTTACTAATACACAATACGATCCGTCGTCGATAGAGCGGCTCGTAGCTCGCTGAAGATGTTTTCGCCGGTTCTCGTTGCCAGCACTCTAATCGTTGGAGCACACAGTTGGCAGGCAACCCACTCTATGATTTACTTCTCACCAGCATCTAACCATCGTAAATCTTCTACATATTAAACACACTTTTATCTTATACGTATGTATTCAAAGGCATTTTAACTTAACAGAACATCACAAAGCATCTAAATTAAAATTGTTCTTGTTTATAAATTACTCGTCGACTCTTTGCGGTCTTGTGGAAGCTGTGGCATGTAGTGAAATATTATGACGTCTTTCTTTATAATGGGTGCGACATAAATTCAGCTTGTTTGCTTTTTGATAATCAGATGTGTACATTTTTGAAGTCAGGTCGTAGCGTAAATCACTTGTTGATCAAATTTGTTTTATCTTGGGGTGATCATATTGTTAACAGAATGTAGATAATATCCAACCAGGTTTTCTTAGACACTCATAAGTTTTTCCTAATGTGCTGAAATACGCACCTACCTACATGGAAATGTTTGTCAAAAGATCTTCTTTAATACACAGGTATTTTCTGTAAGCAATCATCAATTTTTGACCTTTAAAAATGTGCGAATATCATAATACACTTAAACAATGCACCTGCTGTTAACATTTTAACTTTTTAAATATTAGTGTAATGCCTCACTCACGAGGCCACGATACAGCATATTTTTACCTGTAATGGCCTATCGCGCTACGAATTCCCACAACTAGGTCCGTAGCGATTTATCGAACAATATTGTAGCTTGCCCCGTGCGTATCTATCGCATTTGTTAAAAGTGCAACTTGTAAAATAAGCAATACTTCTGGATGCGCTTTATCAAATATTTTAATTTTAGCTGATTTTCAATAATATTAGAAAACGCTCCGTCCTTGCACGAGATTGTGGGTTCAAAACAGCGCAAGAACCAAAATGACTTCAAATTCCTAGTATGTATTGTAATTCTATAAACTTCCTAAATAAGACATAATATAGGTATATCATTTAAAAATGGAACATTTAAAGTTGTATTCTTATGTATTGCTCAGTTTGCCATTAAGCACAGGCACTAGGTACCTTCATACTTATATTGTTCTATTACAACAGATTTTTAAATAGCTAGGTCGGTCTTTACTGTTGAGACGTGAACATTTGTTATCGTTTCTCTCTGCACCGTTTACCTTGGTATGGTTGAACTTAATTTATCACTTACACTTCTTAAGGGTGTGCATTCGATTTAGCGCAACTCAAAATCTAAACGATTGCTAGAACGGCGTAGCAGCATTGACACACACTAGTATAATACAATGGTCTGTATGTGTGCATCAGAAAAAAAATAAGCACGAATCATTGAAATTGATCGGCAAACGACAGCGCGCGAGTTTTTACAGTGCTTTTTAAAATAATTGTCTAAAATAAATGAGTTCGTACAAGGAACTGAAAAAAAATCTGTATATTAAGCATAACCTTTATTTTCTTAAAATAAATATATCAGATCTGTTTTCATTCAAATACTGGTGAAAAAAATTGTTGAAGTGAACCGATTTTGTACTTTTTTAATACTGTTTTTTTTTAATATCTAATAGTAATATTTTCGTAATTTTGGCTCTTTATTGTACTTTTCCAACAGGATATACAGTCTGTATATCCTGTTGGAAAAACGCATAAAACATAATATTTTGGCATAGGTACTGTAATGGTTGAATTCGTCCTGCAAGTTAACTTTGACGTCTATTTACGTAAAAAGCTATGAAAGGATTGTCTTGACTTTAAAAAACCATAATTAAAAATTATACTTTTACTCTGTAGTTCCCTAAATCAAGACTTAATCTTTCTAAAACTGTAATGTGTCTGTGTCTTTAAATAATCTGCTCACATCATTACGATATTGCTCTGGGCAAAACGCGAAAACATGAAGTTTTCGTCACGAATCGAATACACGCTCATAAACGACGCAGTATTCTTCAAAGAATACAAATGTATGTAAAATCATGTTTCTAAAATATATTGAAACGGTTTAGCCATATCCAAATCTTTAAAATATTTTTGCTATTCAGATAGCGCTGAGCGCACACCGCGCTTACACGTGCACGAGCCCAGCTCGCCATTTGTCGCACTCGCGCGATAATTGTTGATATACGATCGCGATCCGACACCGTAATTGTCAACGCTTAATCTTCTAATTGACTCGCATTTACCAATGCCAACGTGTCGCCTCTGCCCATTCGCATCAATAGTTCGTTCAAAAAAAACTTTGCCAAATTTTTCATAGTATCGTTAAACATAACCGACTCCTATAAAAGCTCGAATCGAGCAGAGTCGAAAAGCAATTCGCAACGCCAATTTCAAGAACAGTAAAAAGTGCGATTCACAAGTGCAACTTGAAACGGCGTTTAAGAGCGAACCGAGGGCGGCGCCCACCGGGGGCGAGAAAACAATTTGGAATTTTATCGGTGGCGAGGTGGGGGGTGCGGGTCGGCGGGGTGGCGGGGTGGCGCGTTACCTCTGATTTATGTGCGACATTAGACGCGAGGTGGGCACGACGCGCGAAATGCACGCGCGCCGCGAGGACCATTGCCGCTCACTTGCCACTCTCTCACAACCCGCGCACGCGCCGCCGTCTTCCGCACAAGACATAACGCACCTTTGTGACGCAACCTTAAGATGATGTCACATTGTTACGAAAAAGTTTACTTCACAACCTGTATTTGTTTCAACACATAATACCCTGTATCAAATAAAAGATCATAACTTGGCAGTCATTTCATTCGAAGGGAAGTTTTTGCAATTTAAAATTTTACCTAAAAAGCAGGATTAATTAATGAAACCTTAATACAGCTTAAAGTTTACCAACTGATGCCGTGGATATTTCAGTGTCATTCCAATTCAAAAGCTAATTTCACTAAAACCTTAAATGAATCGAGTTGGTCGGAGCTCGCACATTATTTAACTTGTTCCAAGTTTAAATTGAAAACGCCACCAAACTCTTTGTGGAGTCAGAGTCAAATTTTGAACTTTGCCGCTGAATCGGAAATTTCTTTATAAATATCTTATGCTTAAATTCAGTTGGTGTCACGCTGCCGACACTAATTTTATTCGTGAAAGACGGCGACTGAGCGACGGCGAGACGCGCGGCCGTAGGGAGCACTGAAAACGGGAAACGCGATATTTGACGAAGCTGAAAACGACAAAAGAATTAAGGAGGATGCGACGGAGGGGTGGTCGCCGGGCGCCGCGCCGCGACGTCGACGACACCGCCCGCCACCCCTGTCACATCGCGAATTCACTTTACTGTGTCTTATTAAGAGATTAGCTGTGATATCAGCGCGATCAAACCCTTTCATTAGAAAACACTGTTTAAATTACTGAGAACCTCTAATAGCAACTTAATGATAAGTTTACAATGTGTATTGGAACATGTCATGAAAACGATTGCCATGCTTGTAATTAAAGTAAAAACTGAAAGCACTAATTTGTCTATGATTGTAATGAAACGAAATGGAAAATTTTAATTTTCGGGCATTAATTATTCAAACACTCAACCCTATCTGTTGTTATATAGCTTATGTGAAGTGAACACATGCAGCCTATTTGAATACGCGTGTAATAGATGTGTGATTCATGTAAATGTACCCTTAGCAAGTGTATCGCGAGCTAATCTGCTCCCGCGCCCCCCGCCTGCGCCGCCAATATGCCGCGAGGGGTGGCGGGGTGCTCCAGAAAACGTGTAAACTAATTATGTACATTTTCGTAGCCACTTATTTACATAACCACGGCCTGAGCCTCGCTTTCACCGTGAATATTTCATTCGTAATCTTTACTTTGACGGTTTAATATGACAGCTGTTGTTTTGTTTGGAGGAAACTTTTAATTTTTGTCGTTTTCTTCCGGTAGCAGCGCCCTTTGTGTGCGCGTTAGGTCGACGCCTCCCGTAATGATAGGTGATTGTCGAACAACTTTTTTTAATACGGATAAACGGCTGGGAAACTTCGTGAGGTGTAATTTGGTATTTTCGCCGAGACGTGTCGTTGTTGTATTGTTGACTGACAATGGGGGAGGCGCTTATTATTTTGATGACTGTTTTGTCTACTGTCGGGGGAGTTCATGAATTGATAGTTTTGGGGACAACCCGGACAACAGATATCGATTGGTTCGAAGTGTTGTCACGTAACGTAGTTCGAGGTAGCTACAAGAATGATTCATGAGTCGTCAACAGGCTTGGTTGTTGTGAAGTGTACAGGAAGCCGATAAGTAAAACTATTAGTAGGTAATGAGCGAGTGTTGCGGCGTTTCGCGGGTATTTATACCGCGCCTTCGCGGGAACTAATTTATGGAAGTAAGTACGCGGAAAATGTTTATGTACGTACTTCGGCCCTCCCGCCCTGCGCCGTTGACATCCGGTGCCTTCGCTATTTGCTGCTACTAGGCAGCAGACATGGAATTATAATACAGTAGGAGATCCATTGTTTGATTTGTTACATACGAACCATTGGGTACTTCTTGGAAACGATTATAAAGTTATTAACACAGAAAAAAAATAAAAACAAAATTCAGCCGATGTTCAGTTAAATTCTCAGAGGCAATAAACACAAGGCGTTGCTTCAGCACAAAACGAATGGCAAAGACCACCGCGTGCGCATAGCTACGTCTTTGATGCTGCAACGTTCAGCAACGAGCTGATGACAGATGTGTTTCATGTAGGCATTACTCACGGGACTGTCTGTCTCACTAATGACTCTTTGTGATTATTAACGGAATCAGAAACAATGTAGTCTTCCGTCTCACTGTAGTGCCCAATAGATGAATGATGAATTTAACACTCTTTTTTTAAAGATGGTATATATCGTGCTTATGTTATTGATTTTATGGCACGTTAAATGAATAAGGACGTAAACATATTTCTAACACTTCGCGATACAATGATATCTTAGTGCAAGCTGCTATTTCGTGTTACTATGTTGCACTTAAGAGGTTTAGTACTACATAATAAAACAAATTAATGTCAACTGAAATAGCAAAACGTTATAATATTAAAGTATAGCGCAGAGCTGTTTTTTCTTTGCCTACCCGCATAATAAAACTGTAACTTCGATATCTATACTAATTATATAGCTGAAGAGTTTGTTTGTTTGGTTGAACGCGCTAATCTCAGGATCTACTGGTCCGAATTAAATAATTCTTGTTGTGTTGGATAGTCCATTTATCGAGGAAGGCTATAGACCCATGCGAAGCTGGGTCGGGTCGCTAGTTTCTTATAAAGTGGTGAAAGATAGGTAGAGCTAGGTACCTACTGTAATTTTCGATGTTCTTATTGTACCTACCTACTGCCGCTCAGCTTTAGCGCGTAAGCGTAGCTAGCACAGAAATCTAAATATTTTCTTTCTTATATCTATGGTACTAAGCTAGCGTAGTGTAGCGTAGTTAGCGTAAGTATAAGTAGTGGTTTTCTAATAAAAGATACAATGCCAGCATATTTTAAACATATCTCCCAATTACCATACAAATTCCTTAGAACTAAAAGTCGTCACAACTATAATATTATTTTGGTGCGAGTCACCAGCTATCATATAGGTCACGACATTATCGCGGAGCCTCCATCGGTAGAACTGAGACGAAGCTCCGCCCGCTCCCCGTTGACATGTAACGTTTTAACAGTCAGTACGTGCCTCTACCACCCCTGCCAACCCCTACCATCTACCACCCCGTAGCCCCTAGAACTGACGACATTAGCAGCCGCAGACATAGGGCACGTCCCGGCCAGACGTTGACATAGGTAGCTAAAGTTAAATTTGCTTTCAGCTTTACGTAATATTTTTTGAGAATGTTAGTTTGTAAGTTAGGTTTTTATAGGGGTTCTGTTTTTATGAGCCGTTAACAGGTTAGAATGACGTGGCTATGGCAGGCACTGTCGTCAAGCTTTTGTTCAAATGGGTCCTTGGAAAATGGAAAGTCAGTTAATTAGTATGTAACGTAAACACAATCTTGATATTTTATTAACATAAAGAATTTTGAAAGTTTTCCTTTTTTCAAAGAAATAAATTAAAATATTTTGAATTTTACGATAGGTATTGATATTTTACATAAGCACATAAAAAAGTGTTATCTGTTGGTAAGCTTCGTCAATCATTGTCAAGCCTGCCACTTCGATAGGCAAAAAATACTATTTGCACAAAACGCCCTCCTTTTCTAGGTAGAAGCACCTATCTAAGCATTAATTTACCGAATCGATTCACCATAGCTTCGGCAAACATAAAAACACAAAGGTGGTTCAAACTACAATTTGTATGTCATTGCATATAAAAACCATAATGGCAAACATTGTCTTTACCATTATCTTCAATATTGCTTCTGATTTAAGGCCTATAGTGGTGTGTATACGCGTTACATGACATATAAGTAACTGCTGGCAACGGGCTAGTGAGTTTACGCGGCCGTCGGTCGGTCGCAATGGCTCCCTCTTTATGGAAATGAAAACAACCTAACTATAGCTCTCTGTACATACCCTAGTGTTTCTAACTTACTGCTTAGGTACCTTACTGTAGGGTGTCACCTAAACCCGGCTTAGCTAAGTTATGGGACAGTTGATGCAAATTATTCTTTGAGTAAACACTTACTTCGATAAACATTACTTGTTTTCTTCTTCTTAAATGTTTTGTTAACAATATATTTCCTGTATTTCGAATAGTAAAGCGACGAAATTCAGTCAGAACAAATTATTGGCTATTGGCGAAGCAACCCTGCAATTTGTACATTCCTAAAACAACAACACGACAACGGGAATTCAACAATACAAGTGTTTGGTGCAGAAACAGTAGTAGGTAGGTAGGTACTATTTGTAGGTAATTTAGTAAGCATGCACAGGTTACTAAACATCGCTATAATAAGCGAGTAGGGGGTAGACGACGTGGGGAGGTGCAAGTGGCAGTTTTCGCAATATTGTCGCCAAACTTCCCAATTTCGGTGTCGACTTGCGAAACTCCTCGCCGCGTTTTGTGAACCTTACAGGTGTGAGTACCTACTTGCTATATGTAGCGTGCTACCGTCGTCTATAAACGTGACTCCAAATTGTGGGCTTTGCGGGAATTAGCGACGGATTTACAAGGAATAATTCGTACGAGTACAGTATGTTCAGTTTGCCGGGTTCGTGCCTCAGGATGAAATAGTGCTGTGGTATTTATTTTAAAACGAAAAGAGATGCTGTTTTCGGTTATCATAGTACGTATCCGTATAATGTCTGCTTTTACAACTCTAAGTACTTCAACGTCAATAACAAACAGGTACGCTCCACCCACTCAAAATTGTACCTTATTATTCATTCTCTAAAAATTCACTAACGACCGAAATAAGCTGGCAACAAGAGAAGTACGAGCGTGTTCTGACATCGTTCGGCGTGCTATGTGACACCATTAGCGTAGCAAACCGCGCAAACAATAGGAACAAAACGAGGTGTTGGAATTTCGCGCGACGGCGGCGCGGATTCCGAGCACGCCGTCTCCGCCTCCTGTACTCCTATACTGAATTATACCAAGATTTTATATAACGTGTAGAATAAATATCACTAAAATACGGTGAGACTATCAGGGAAATCTATCGGTTTCTGTGTCATTGAATCTTAGTCTTGTACCTGCATTCAGTCGTTCCGTAGCAATTTCGTAGCAGATACGACAAAAGTCACATTGTGTAGTTTTATTGTGAATTCACCTAATTATTTTTAGACACAATTTTATCACGTTATCAATTTTCTATGTTCGACTATTTTCACATAAATAGTGCTCTTGGGCACATACCTACCGTTTAAATTCATAAAACTAAGCAACCACTTTACAAGTCTCCAACATCATTAGCATACATGTAGATACATAAATTGCTTAAGTATAATGTAACCGGACAGCAACGTTAGCTAGTCGTCTACTTCCGCGACTGCATGACGTGTCTCCAGCGTAGGTGCACCATACGTCTGCTGCGAGTGACAGATTCCACACTCTCAGATACCGTACGATCCGCCTCCACACAGTCCAAGCATTTCATTGCAAACCAAAGATCTCAAAAGCTCCAAGAATGTTAAGTAGCTACGGATTAGTTTTGTCAATATGTAAATATCTAATTAATAATTTGTTGAACGCCTTTTTTTGTGAAAGCTGCGTACAGCTATGGGACAAAAAGGCAATGTTTCCGGTGCAGGGCGCAACACGCGCGCTACAATAAAGGCAGGTACACACGGTGTGTCATTACCTCGGCACGCCGCAATTAAAATGGTACGCTTAAGTAATATTTGTTTAAATTCACTAATTATGTTGCTGCTAATAAATACTTACACGCCACATCTGCTGTGCTAATGGCGACGTAGTGCATTGTACAAAATGTTTTATTTGGTACGCGAGCCGCCCGTCCGCGGACATGTCGTACCTTGTAATTTTCTGTCCGTGTAAACACAGTTTTTTTTTGTAAATATTTAGTAGGATATAGGTAAATGTCAGGTAGTTGTCGCCAAATGCCACTGTGAATGTAAAACACGTGTACATGCTTAGTGAGGATAAAATTCAGGCTAGGTACTGATATCTACCTTTACTTACCTATATTATCTCATTATCGGTACTTACATTAAATGTCCATTAGAAGGTTGACATGAATAAAAAAGAACAAACGGTTTATTTATAGAAAAAAAGCTATCTAGGTACCTGGGATGTCATCACGTCTCATAAAATTTTAGTTTTTTTTTTTATATTGTAATTACATACTAAGCTTTACCATTTAACTAAATAAGCGGAACCAGCCAGATCCTAGTCAGAAGCGACTAAGACAAATGATTTATTACGCACACATTTTGATTGATATGGCAATTGGAACTTATTAATAAATTATGCGTTACAAATATTTTTACGGGCATTAGCATTAGCAAGTCGCAGGCGGAGTGTGACGGCACCACGCCGCGCGGCTGAACTTATCTCAGATCTCCGTCTATCCGACAGAGATATTAATCAACAGGATTGACAAAATCGTGCGAGTGTCGAAAATTTGACGCGGTTTCATACCCGGACCTCCCAGGAAGAACTATATTTCACGAGCGCCTCAGCCGCCGCCCAACCACGCCCCGCAGCTCATTAACTGACTCTAAAGCGCATTAATCTCACACTTTCTCCCTACGTGAAAAATTCAGTTTGAACGACACATTTTTTTCATTCAGTAACGCTTAGACACGACTACATGTGTATATTTCAATGTTCCAACTCTGGATTGATTTGATACCACACAAGCTGACAAAACAGCGGCATCCTAATACAATATTGATGATAGGTTACAAATAACCTATTCTAATGTTGTTGATATAAGCGGACAGGCGGATGGACATAATAATTAATTAGTACTCGCGAAAAAACTAGTGAAACATAATGAGATGGTAGATGGGTGGATATACGCGTACAGGCGTACAGACGTACAGGCGATCCTGAATGTAATGATCCCGCGTGGCGAGCGATCATTTGTCATCGCGTCACTCAACGTCAGCGCCGCTGATACGCCCTTTTCCTTTATAATCGTGAATCGAGATTGTGTGAAAAAGTTTAATAAGCAAACTAAAATATTAATATTATTGCCGCTAGAAACACGTGATGAAATCGTTTGAGACGACACAAGAATTGATTGATATTTTCAGGCCAAATGTGAGCGTTGGTGGAGACGTTAAAATGAGATAGCCAACGTAATAAGAACTTTTAATGATTGTTCTCAACTTGTTATTTTTACTAAAAATAAGTTGAGTACAAAAGTAATGCACGTGTGAATAAATCACTATCGAATAGTTAAGTGGATCCTGTTCTCATGCCCTAAAAGAAGGTTGACATTAAATGTCACGGACTTCATTTGATGTAGGTTCTATACCTACGTGATGTGAATGGTACAGATCTTACTGATAGCACATTGTTACTCGTACAGTACTAATTGATATTAAAATCCGAATTGTAATGACAAGGTCGCCATAGTTTTTGTAGATTCAAATAAATTTATCAATATAATTTATCACTGACTAGCGATCCGGCCCGGCTTCGCATGGGCCTGTAGCCTTCCTCGATAAATGGACTATCCAACACAAAAATATTTTTTCAATTCGAACCAGTAGATCCTGAGATTTGCGCGTTCAACCAAACAAACAAACTCTTCAGCTTTATAATATTAGTATAGATTTTGCCGACATTAGAAGCTAATGGATTTTCTTGCGTTAGCTATTTGCACCGTTTTTTCACCTTGTTACTTTGTGACTCGTTTTGTATCCTATGGTATCTAAGGTAGGTATTTCATTTTACAAAAATCAGGTACCATTAATATCCCGTCAGCATAACACATTTTCTTTTTCATAAACAGTAATGTAATGATTTAGGAGTCATAATTAGTAACCTCGTAATAGGAGCTAGAGTGTATAGTTTCAAACGCATGTCGGACGCGGGTAGGCGACGAGTCGTGACCATGTCAAGCTCGTCAGTCAGCCAGCGTATACACGACACCACCCATCAATCCGACATGGTGACCATGACGAACACTACACTTGGCTGCTTCACAGTTTATAGACCGTGGATTGAAGTTCTACGACTAAAATTTGCAAATCAAATATCATTATAAAACAGGAGGTTCACGTTTCTAGTCGTGCTAGTTTTGAATGAAAGCTGGTTTCAGCTGAGTGATTTTTGCTAATTGAATTATGTATTGAAAATAGAACACAAAATATATTGTTTATTATATCACTATTTATATTTTGTTGAGCTCTAGTGCGTTTAAAAAGTCTAGCATTTTCAACTAAACACGTTTTAAACCGATTTAGACTTTCACATTACTACTACGACGAGAAAACCTGAAACTGTCGAACAGTCCAGGTGATAAGTATCTGTGATGGATGATGACGAGATTATCCGAACTTACCCAATCACCCGTTGTTTATCATCGCTTAACTGAAGTAATATCGGCCGTAAGTAGGCCTATTATCCGATATGAAATATTCATTGGCCACCGACACAGATTGTTGTCACTCGAATTATGCAGCAGAAATCACTTAAGGCCGGGTATAGAGAACTATTAGTGATAATTCGCGGTAATGGCTACCCAAGCGAGTTTGCCGTGTAAGTACAACAGGGCACCACGCAAATGAAGGTATATGTACAATTATGTAGTGTATCTCGATGATAGTGGTGTAATACGCTAATGTCAAAAGTTCTAATAAAGTATACATTTTGGAAAATGCATGAGAATTGATCATTCATGTTTTAAGTACTAACTTACTACCACATGTACTTACGTAAGTACTTAAGTATAAGGGAAGCGTCTGGTATATTCAACTGGGTTGCTGGCGACACGAAACTAAGCACTGACAACAGCTGCTATAACTGGACCTTTTTAAATGGCGTCCAGATAGTGATTCAGTTTAAAAGATAATTAAACGTTTAGGACGGTGTTTCATGAACATTTCGATGCGTATACCTCCGTGCGTATACCGAAGGACTCATTAAAACAGTAAGTTAAAATTTAGAAAATAGATGTTATTGGTCAGGTCTTGAATATTTTTTTTTTATCAATTGATAGGCATACGTTTGACCACTATCTCACCTGATGGGAAGGGATGATGCGGTCCAAGATCGAGCACAAGTTAAATATAAAGTATCAAGTTATATAAAAAAAAAGGTTTTATTGTCATCAACATTGCATTTACAACATAAATTAAGGCGGCCCCAGTAAGTAACATAAGTAGGTACTTGTGTTGAGGCTGTCTCTCTTCTCCCCTTAAAAATCTATCATTACAATGTTGAGACCATTTACCAACCAGATATAAAATAAGATAAAACTAAAAAAAAGAAATTAATGAACTAAAATTAAAAAACGTGTTGGAGTGCATGGGTTGGTGCGTTTGTGTGTGCGAGTACGCGTGTGCGTGCATGAATGTGTGTATTTGTTTTGTGGGTTAAGGTATGTCTATCAGTGTGCATGTGCGTGTGTGTATATGTGAGTGTGTGTGTGTGTGTGTGTGTGTATGTTTAGCCTATTCTAACCAGAATTTCTTCAGTTGCATCAGAAGTTAGGGTGTTTACCCATTTAACTAGAGTTTTTTTGCAGTCATACGACGAAAGGGGGTAGGTATAGGTATGTGTAGTTGGAAGTTTATTTAGTAGTAGTAGTATTGTGGGTATATGTAAGCTGACTCTGTTACATATTGGCGTCTGGCAAAAAGTGATCGCCCTCCTGTGGAGTGAGCTACAATATCTTTACGTCTTCTATTTTGAGTTGCTTGGTCAAAAGGGATGGCGATTAAGATCAACATTACGTTCAAAATATATAATTTTCGGACTGGTAGCAGGTTAATAACCTTATAGAGATCGATTGTTGGAAACTTAAAGGGTTTGAAATACATCACTCTAATGAGAGATCGCTGGGCTCTTTAAAGATCGAGGAATTTCATTTTTGAGGTTCCACCCCATACCGGTATGCAGTACGTTATTTCTCATTGCACAAGAGAAATATAGATCTTGTTAAGATGTTTGGTGGACATCAGATGACGCAAAGATTTGAACATCCAAATAAACTTCCTCTCTCTTTACTCTCTCTCTCTTTTCATAAGTGACTTAATGTACGGGTCGGTAATGTGTGGAGTCAACTCCACAAAATATTTGGGAATGGGAATAATCATTGACCAAAGATTAGAAACATTGCAACAATCTTTGGTCAATGATTATTCCCAAATATTTTGTGGACTTGACTTCTTCACTCACATGTATCCTGACTCCAAAATCGGTTGCAGGCTGAGACCTTTGACTTGGAGAAAAGCAGATAAAGTTGCTGTTATTAGTGTTGAGGGTTAGGAGATTATTTCTGAGCCAGCTGGCTATTTCTGTGAAGCCCAATTCAGAAGCGGTTTTAACATCACTCCAAGACCTCCCTGAATAGACAACCGCAGTGTCATCTGCACAGGAGAAAATTCTGCCACCGGTACTTTTGCAAAATTGCATAAACTATTTATATAGATTAAAAAGAGGGTTGGCCCTAACACACTGCCCTGTGGAACTCCGTAAAAGACGTCATCTTCAGCGCTATTCAGGTTATCAATTTTGACCTTTTGTTTTCTGTCCTCCTTTAGATATCTTTCGAACAAAGAAAGGGCTCTACCTCTTTATACCTATGTTTTCAAGCCTGTGCAGACGGATAGGGCCGAAATGGTGTCAAAAGCTTGTTTGAGGTCTAAGAACACTGTTAGACATTTGTGAACCTTTTCTACTCTGTCTACGATTTCAGATGTCAGTGCTGTTACTGCATCTTGAGTTGAAAGACCTCGTCTAAATAAAAATTGAGAATCCGATGGGATATTATATTTTTGTAAGAAACTTAGCAATCTTTTGTTTATTATTTTTTCTAAAATTTTTGACATTAATGGTAACACATTATGGGTTGATAGTAATTGTTAACATCGCTCAGGTCCCCTTGTGCACAGGAGTGACCACAGAACGTTTGAGGACTCTACGCCCACCGAGGGTTCCGTACATATTTGTAGGTACATATCCATACTTCTATTACTAATCCATACCTACTATCCATACTTTAATCTACTTAATATTATAAATGCGTTTTTTGCGACATAAACGGCCGTTTTTTCACGTTAACATAGACTCTCTTTTACAGCATCAAGGGACCGTAGACTGAGTATATGGAGTAATTTCACCTCTACGCGTTCCCGAGATAAAGGGTCTTGACAGACAGACAGACAGACAGACAGACGGACAACAAAGTGATCCTATAAGGGTTCCGTTTTTTCCTTATGAGGTACGGAACCCTAAAAAATGAATTGACACGGTTTAGGGAGTCTTGTGGCTGGGGTGTTGTTTGAAGTTTTGGGCGTCTTAAATTGGGTAATTTCATTTATCGTTGACCAAAGACGTCTAGGATTATTACTTGAACCTACTATTTGTTGTTTGTAGTGCTGACGTTTTAGTTTTCTGACTTAAGTTGCAACAGAAATTGCGAAAGCGATCTGCAACATAATCTGTACCAAAACCTACGACAAGCTAGAAAACGAAATAAAATTGGCAACGATTGCGTTATTCATAGAGGGATAATAATAAAAAAATTAAGTTATTAAACTGTTCATTAAAAAATAATTATTTCAGTTTTATAAGTGTTTAAGATTGATAAATGCTTAATTTTGTTTATTTTTTATATTTTGTCTAATTGGTTTCATAATTTTATTATGAATGTTACTTTAATAATAAAATATTGATTTAATATTTGTTAGCAACTTTTCAATAACCTAAAAAACATTGCCATTTAGAGTACTGTGTATTATTTTAAACCATGTGTTTATCAAATAATTAATGAGCTTTCAAGTCACTTAAATTTAAGTAGTACAAATTACCTTACCTGTGGTACAATTATTCCGACTGGTTGGGTAAATTGTTTCAACGGAAAGCCTCTAGAAAATCGCAGATTTTGCGAAATGTTTAAAGAGTATGGTATTGATCTTGCGGCATAAGTTAGATTCTAATCATAAGAGAGATTCTAAACTATACGGCGTTGGATAAATAGTTGGCTATAATTAACATCAAAACAAGACATCTTGCAGAAACTAAAAAGTGGTACGATAAGTATATTCGACTCTCCCTTACGATTTAGAGGAAAATTATAAAATGTTTAATACAAAATCAGATGGTGTAAGTACGTCTTCCATATTCATTAACAATAAGTGAGGATCCGCTGGATGCGAGTCGCACGGGACCAGTCAATGTGGCGACACTTGGGGGAGGCCTATGTCCAGCAGTGGACGTCTTTCGGCTGAAATGATGATGGTGATGATGAAGTGAGAACCATGTAATTGTGAATTGAATTAAAATAATTTTGTCATGTCACCCGATAGCTACTTAATCTACATAGGTAAGTATAGAGGATTGTTTATACATTATAGGTATACACACCTTATTTGTGACACAATATTACCTTATAAACGTTACTAAATAATTCATAAACCTGATAAATATGTTACCAAGGAATGCTATACTTACCTACTTGATAACTGCGAATGTTTACAGATACAATAGGTATCAAATACAATAATACTGGAACAGTATAGTAGTAGCTATAGTAATATTTACAGGTAGATACTATAATATAATAATACCCACGAATTATCAAGTAATATCATTAATAATATCACGCTACAGTTATCGAGTGGCTAGCGTCAAAACTGCGCTAATGGGCGCTCAGCATTCGCAATCTCGTGCCATCTGTCTCTAATCAACGAATCGAGTTAATTAAAACGCTTGGCAATATGGCGGCGGGGTGTAATTGCTATTAATAAAGCGCTTTCCTGTATAATTAGACGGCAGCGCGCGGATTGGCTGCTCGGCGGGCCCTAATCACGACGTGATAACATTGCGCTAATGGCGTGCATAGCTTTCTATTGCATAATCACGACCTGCGCTCTAACTGTCGACGTACTAATTCGGCTTTACTGTGGGATGTTTGCTTATCATATATTTATTTTTAATTGTAAGTTTTATGCCGTGTTGAATTACACAAATATAGTTTTTGACAGTCTCTCCTATGATTTCCTCATAAACATTTCGTTAACTGCCGTTTATGAGCAGTCAAATCTCATCTTGCTAATAAAATGTGTTAATTGAGTATCAAATACACAAGGCGGCTATAAATACATTTTGGAGAATCGTTTTGTTCTTTTAAGTTATATCATTAAAGGATTCATGGTTGAAAAAAGCCAAGTGTCCATATAAACAAATTCATCAAATGAGACGCCGAAGGAAACAATGATTGACGAGTTCGCACCTCGGCTCGTGCCTTTCTAATTAAGACGACATGCGTGCGCGCATCGCTGCAACTCTTCGCGCTCGTTTAACTTGTAACACTCATCTTGCCCTGTAGCTCTGCTTAAAGTTTAATTGTTACATTGACATTAACAATCTACTAAATATCCTCAACATTCACTTCAACCATCATTAAATAAGTTTCCATTGGTTGATATTTTTGCATTAACAGAAACATATATTTCCGAATTTCATATGGTAAAGCGAATTTCTCTTGCCTTTTAGGTATTTCAGTAGTATTTTAGGTATTTCAGTTATAACTTTCACCTGAACAATAGTAATCTATACCAGATGTTAATTTATGACACACGTATAAATTTCAATCATAGAAATGTATTTTAACAATGTCATAACGATAAAAGCGCGCTGTAAACGGGCGCCTCTTATTTCTGTCTTCGGTACATGCTCATTAAAGCGAGTCATGTGCGTCTGGGCGTTCTTTTGCTCTCACTAACTTTTCCGCTAACTTTTGGGTGGTAGGATGATGGACGACGTCGGTGGTCATATATCATTGTGGTAATATATCGCGAGTGCGCCGAGTGTCGCCATTAACGCATGCGCGCAATTGCCCGTGCTCGGTCGCTGCTCGCGCATGCACCATCGCGACTGCTATAAGAAGCGTTTCACAAATCGACGCGCGCGACCACAGCTAAACGTGCATAAATCTTATTAATGCTATTCTTATTTTCGTCCACTCTCCCGATCTTGTAAAATCATTAGAACTCGCAGAACGACTCAACGTCGTATCGCCTTTGTTAATATATCCCAGCATTATATGGAGACATAAAATTTCCTACGAAGGAAAGTCCCAATCAAAATTATATTGTAAATCATAATACTTGCACACAATGATGACGAACGACCTGGGTGGTCGACAGTCATATTCCATCAGTTATGAATGTTCTTGTAGTTCGTGGGTCAAAAGCCGCATACCGTTTGCGCAAGCCCGATGGCAAATTTTCGAGCGTTCTCGCGCACCGCTGCGCCTCTGGCATTGTCGACAAAAAGTGAGAGGCCGATAGACGAAGCCGCGTCTCAGCTTACAACTAAAGATTTGTTGTTTCCGTTCTCGCCGCCTCAATGACTACCATTTTATGTCGATTAGGAGATAGTGTTTCACGCGCCCGCTACCGACACCAGTTTTTGTGACACTCCTTTCTGCTTACAACGAGTTCATTATCGTTGATCAGTAGCTGTCGGTTGTCATTTGTGATTTCTACTTCAACGTTTTGTTGTTTAACTTTGAGTTTATTTTTATTTCGTGCTGAATATAATGTAGGTACCCACAGTCCCCCTCTTCAAATTAGAAATAAAAACAGGAAACCACAGAAACATAAGAGTACGAAACAGGAGCTATTATGTCGACCAACCGCAAGCAATTTTACTCAGTGAACAAAAACATACACCTTTACAAAAATGTCTACCCATTCATCTTTCTCCAACGGAGACATTAAAGAATGTATCCGTTAAGGAGGGGAAGGGGACGACAACCTAGTATCAAAGTCGTATGAAACAATTCACGCTGAACCTTTATTTTTCCTTGTACTACCACAAAGGAGTATTCGAATTTGAGCTCTATCGTTGTTTAGTATTAGGATTTTTTGTACATTTTATTGTAAATATTTATTATTGTTGACAATGTTTCTGCGGTAGGAAAGGTACCTAAATATAGGCGGGCGACCCTCTTAACTAGGGACTACCTTATTGAGGGACACGCTGCACTGATGCGCCATTTGTGAAATATGAACTGGATTTTAGAGCAATTTTTCTAGAACACCAGGTAAATCCTACCACCTCTGATGCCACTATAAACTTTTCGTATTTTAGTAGTAGATAGGACCTAGTATTGATTGGTATCGGTACTATTTTGTTATTTCGTGATATACTGAGGTTGAGTATACTAATTACATGCGATAATTTGCGATACGATAACACCAGCTCTTAATGAGCGAAAGTAAATTTGTGTCGGTCTCAGCTAGCGATAATTTTAGTTCAGCCGAGTAATTGACGAATAATTGCGTTAATGTGAAAATATACGGTTTAACATAACAATGGAAGGAGGAAGACGATAATTCAGAAATATTGTTATAATTTTATGTTTTGCACAAACCAGCGAGCGCTTTGACGTAAAATTTGCTTAGCGCGGTTTCTTTGTGCTTGGTCATTCGTGTAAGAAGGCCTTGTAATTACCACTTTCTCTGAGGTATTTATAGGTACAGTAAATATTTTAATGATTTGAAAAATTACCTACAATTCCACTTATAATTGACCTACAAATAGGTAACGTACTTCGGTATTAGGATAAAAGTAAACGTGAGAATTAATTAAAATAATAAACAAAGGCCTACATGGAGCCTACCTTCACACTCGGGCAGGTAGGCTCCATTTGGGTAGATTAACTATCTAAATTTAATGGAATATTTTGAACCAACGACGAAATAATAAGTTATTACTAAATTCTGAAGGGAAAGTAAAGTGGGGGGATGGTTTGTACACCTTACTGACCCACATCAAAAGTGGCGATTGGATTCCGCCAGAAAATGCAAGTCATCGTTGATATCATGGTTGGCTCTTTTACATTACGAAATTATCATTTTTCTTTTTGTCTATCCCAGACGCATGTTCCCGACGGTGCGCGTGTCGTTCGCGGGGTGTCGCGCAGACGCGCGCTACGCCGTGCTGCTGGACGTGGTGCCGGTGGACGGCAAGCGCTACCGCTACGCGTACCACCGCTCCTCCTGGCTGGTGGCCGGCAAGGCGGACCCGCCCGCGCCCGCGCGCCTCTACCCGCACCCCGACTCGCCCTTTTCCGGTGACCAGCTACGTAAGCAGGTCGTTTCCTTCGAAAAGGTCAAGCTCACCAACAATGAGATGGATAAGAATGGACAGGTTAGTGAAAATTACAGATCATTTCCAATGTTGCTTGGTAGATAATGGCACATTAAAAAGGACTAAAACAAAATTAGAATCTGAAACAATTTTGTTTTGCATCACAGCTGGTCCTGAACTCAATGCACAAGTACCAACCGCGCATTCATCTGGTGTTACGACGAGAAGGAGCCATCAACGCGCCCATCACAGACTTAGAACAAGAAGAATTCAAGACGTTCATTTTCCCAGAGTGCGTCTTCACAGCCGTCACCGCGTATCAGAATCAACTCGTAAGTACCGTGACAGAATTGGCACACCTTGTTTACTATTGATACTTATTTGCCACGTACGCAGTTTATTTGGCATCGGGAGTCATGTTCTTAATTCTATCATTTGATTTCTAAAATAGATCACAGAGACAAACGTTTGAAATCGCATAGCGCCAGTCGGCTGAGTATCGACGAATGCTATTTGAGTCGCACTAATTGCATCTCGTTGAAAGGTATGTCCAGTCTGAGCAAAGGGAGGTGACACATAATTTTTTGTGTATCGACGGCCACACGCGGGCGACGCCGACGACGGACGGACAGCGCGCCTGACGCGTGCACTACGGTGACGATTAAAGTTTTCACCCGAGCTAAATATAAAGTCCTAGTCGATGCCGAGTCGATCGTGTCCAGTCGACGTCTCAGCTATTATTGCCAGCGCTTTTCCCTTGTATAATTTGCTCACCAAAGATTTCTGAGAACGGCCCGCAAAATTATGTCAACTTTCAAGTTAAACGTTCTCTGAAACTCACGTGCCAATTTCGATCACCAACGGACAACGGTAAAACATTCGTGAGTCATTGGGTTGTTGTGAAAATAAGCGGCAAAAAAGTTTCTCGTACGTTGGGCTTCGCAATTATTTGGTGTGTGAAATGTCTAATGACAGGTTGGGTGTGACTATGAGAAGTAGTCCGATGATTGAGAAATGTTCAATACATAGTTAATTGGAATAAATTGATTTAGTGATGTGAATCCTTGTGTATGTGTGAACCACTCGCTGCCCGCTCCGCTCAAGCGGTCGCGGATGTGACGGCCGCAGCCGGCAGCGCATGTGTCGCCACGCGCAATTAATTCTCTGTCACAAGAGCGTTTGGGCGTCTCCAAGTTCCTCGTTTTGTATCATCCCGCGTAGTCAAATAATTAGGACGTTTTGAGGTTCATAAAGGAAACGTTACTTTATATCGACAACGCGGTACATAAATCTTCATTCGTTCGTTAATTAGCTGTTACGGGCCCGGGTTTAGTGTTACCATTTGTAGATATTATTTAAACAAAATTAATTTCTTGCTTTATAAGGAGACTTTGTAGCAGCGCATACTTGTGTTATTTACTTATACAACAGAAACTGTACCTATATTAAATATCTTCAATATAAAATCAAACTTTTTACGAAGTAGGTATACTCTTTACATTATTATAATAATATTGATAGAAATGGAAGCCCATTAGTGTTTAGCATCAAGCGTCGCTATTGAGCGCTGTGCGGAGGCTCCACCTTCGTAGTCGGCTTCCAAGGGCTCCCCAGGGTCGGCGATTATTGATTTTCATTGATTCTAACGCGCTCATAGATTTACTGCCTGTGTCCAGCGACAGTGCCATCCATTACGCATGCAATGCAGCTAGATAATGTTAAGCAAGATACCTCCTAACTACACAAATAGAAAGGCGATTAATGTTACTAAATGTATGTCAACAAAGGAAAAGATTGTCATATTTCATAGGACATAAAAACAACATTTCATAGTGCGACTACACCGTTTAAAATATCGTAGGTAGATAAACTTGACGAGGTAAAGATCTTGGTATCAAAATTTCGATCGCAAGTGTCCAGGCAGGCGGCGCGCGCGCACCTCGTTTTGGCTGACGTCACAACTCTGACAGCTAAAACATTTGTCGAACAGCGGAGATAGTGTCATTGATAACTCAATCCCTTACAACAATAAGAACACACTTAGCATGTTTGCACCTGCGCGGCGTGCCAACCAAGATCGATAGTGCCCGCATAACTTTATGTATCTATAAAAAGTAGTCAGTTTAACACTTCATCAAAAAATGAAACATATAATCCCTCACTACTACTAAGAGATAAGAAAATGTGAATATTTTAAACACTATCTATATTTTTTGAAAAAATGTGTCACCGAAATTTAATCCTCGCGTGACGTTTGTTAAATCGATGGGAATGAAACATCATTATTGGTGCTTTATCATATCGAAACGTTGATATAAGATGAGATAAAGCGTTGTACAAAAAATGTTAGGTGTGTTTTTTTTTGTGTGTGTATCGCGGTGTGAGACTGAGCGACGCCTGCGCTCGCGCCGCGGGGCGGTTTCCCGGGAAAGCGCCGTGGGCCCGACCCGCTTCAATATTTAACATTTTTACACCCACCACACTATTGTCCTGTTGCTCGTTTTCTCTAGAATCCTTTGTCTGGGATTGGACTCGCTTCGAGGTGACAGTGTTTGTTGAAATTTACGCATCCTCAATGCACACAATACGTTTTTTATTAGCCGATGACTTGTGAATTTGTTATGATCGATTGCCTCTAAAGGATATTCTTAAAGTAAAAACTTGCGGATAGAAACCTGCGAAGACATTTTCAACGTATACAAACAACATGTTTATTATACTCTATACTATCCTTAGCTACATAATTGAAAATATATTTTTATAAATGAAATTCTTTGCTAATCCTTTCTCAGAAATAGTCCTTTACACTGTTAAAGATTGACGACACGTATTTTAATAATACTACCAAGGTATGTAAGTTTCATGCTATCAATTAGAAAGATATACTTAGTTGGGTTTATTGAAATTGAAAACTTTATGAACACTTCAATGGACTGAAACTTAAAGATTTTCCTTTTTGTTTTCGAGTTCACCTGTCTTTAGCTACTGTTTATTTACATCTTTCTATGTAAAAACTAAGTAGGTGCTTACTTTATATTTTTTTCTGATTTCATAGATAGGTAGGTACTTACAATTAATCAACGTGCGATGGGTTGACGCATTCTGATTAGTAAAGGTACTGGTATTCACAAGAAGGGCAAGTCTAAACCAATTATGAACATCAGTTTGAGGACAAATAATTAGGTAGGTACCTACTATATGTTTGCTCCAAACTAGTATAGGTAGGTCCTACTACTAATCTAACAAGATAGGTACAACACGTTTCACAAATACAAAACGTACAACAAAATAAAACGATTAGAGAAATCGTGTCTGTAGTAGCGTCGGTCATGCAGTCATGCTACATCACACTATAACGTGGTTTGAGGAGATAATCACGAAAATAACTGCGCACGCTCACTCTCATGTAGATGCAAACACGCTCAATACGCGCTTAATTGAAATTTATATCTCATTTCTCAGTATCAACAATCAATATTCTAAAATCTCTGAAGCTATTCTCACATTGAGCATCCATAAACGAGTTCTACGCGAGTATAATCGAACAATATAATGAAGGAGTAAAGGCAAACACAATTTCAATAACAAAGGGCAACCATGACAAATAAACATATTTCACGGGCCAAAATGGCTGCGGTCAGGTGTCACGAGGTGTCCCTCCCGCACACCCCGCTACCTCACCCCCTCACGTTTCTTTTCTTCACCAATAATCGATTCATTCATTTCAATGCGATCCTTTTATATTTGTTAAGTTATTGGTCGTTTGTAACAACGTTTTGTTGAAATATTTCTTTATTTTGCCATTAGTTTCCAGAATTAATTAAGATTTTTCTTTCAACTTTGCTTATTTCAGAGTTTACGATGGTATTTGATATAATGGTAAAAAACTCAAAGAATATTTTATGATTAACAAATTTTCAAGTAAAAATATGTTCAGATAAATAAAATAAGCACATGGGAAGGTGTCATGAAATTGACTGAATGTAATGTAAGTTCTTATTAAGTATAAAGGTACGCTATTTGCAAAATTATCTGAAAGAAAAAATTAAAAGAACTAAAATAATTATCATAAAAATATTAAAGTTACTTTAACAGTTCATTATTCAATAAATAATACTCGATAACACGGAACATACATAAGTCAAAAATACAAGAAGTCAACGTACTTGCTTAAGAGTAGATTTAAAATAATTTAAGATTAAATTATTTATTGGTGTTGTATCTCTTTCTTACTTGTGATACGTTACGAGGTGAGTTATATGGTGATCTCGGTCTCTCCTGCCATCGATCACTGAAGGTGTGACGTCACGCAGAGCCGTCGTGTGCGGCCCGACTCAATTTATGGCGTCTGCGCACCAAGCCACTACAGAAAAACCAAACATTTCTTTGTATACCAAATCTTTAATTAAATTTACAAGTAAGTAGTGTCGTATAGATTTTAAATTTTGATATGTTATAAAATTGGTGCACAGACAAAAATAGCATATCTACGCACCATCCTGCGCACCGTTACCATTATATTATTTGTTTTTTTTTTTGTTGATGTATAAATTAGTAATACAATAAAAAAAGGATTTGCAACAAATCAAATAGGCTTTTAGAAGCTGTATGTTTGAGCCGTTTGGGATTAAAACAGTAGGGCCATGGGGTCCACTTGCTCATTTTGTTTTTCGGGACATCGCCAAGCGGCTGCTGGTCGACTTTTAACGTAACCCAAAGGCTGGCCTATTCTTAGACCAAAGAATCAGCATTTACGTTTCCCGTTGACAGCGTTGTAGACGAGATTTTTGATGCCATTATGACCGCCATTTTTATTTATTTTAGCTGTAGGTACATAATTTTATTGTTTTTAGTTGTATTTATATGTAAATAGGTAGCTATTCAATTTATTGTAATCTTTTTTTTCATATAACTCATTTATGAATAACGTCTTTTTGACTTAAAAAAACAAACTTCAGTTTGAGACACGTCAAACTCACTCTGAATGAAAATCTTTATACCAATTAAATTGATGCTTTGAAAACTAATTTACATACCTTTGAGATGTGGCAGATTGCCTACTCGCTTATATTTCGAGTTTACAGCCGTAACTACGGGCACGAGTGTAAAGTAGACCTTATCCTAACAGTGGGTCCCCTAAAAGACCTCATGAATCGTCTGAACAGAGAACCAATTGATCGACTGCCGAATTACTAAACTCTTGAGCACACCACAATGAAATTCATAAAGGTAAATGTCATATTAAACACAAGTAAACCCAAAGTCAGCTGAAATGTGGATGTGCCGAATCCTAGTTAAAATAGTGACAGAGATTGCAGACGATCTGTTCAACTTGCATACGGTATCATTGATATTATCTATAGGACCGGTGGGAGAGAGTCTGCAACTGATCGACGCACTGGATGAGGAAGACGGTGTATGAAACTAGAAATTTATTATTGAACTGATAATAAATATTGCCTCTTTTTTACAAGAATCGTTGTCGTTTTCTTTATCGTATTTTGTTTGTAGATTTATTCCAAAATGTGTGTTCTACTTCGATAATGCAAGTTGTAAACGCATTAGTTTCCATCTAACAATGGAAAACCTTTTATCACCTAATGGTGCAGCGAACTGAAGATAAGAAAATGAAATATATAAAATATGGCCTTTATAAAAATTACTCGTTATTTATATAACTGCTTATCTTAGACACATTCCGCAGTGTTTTTAGTATTAATTACCTATCTGAAAGTTTTGCTTCTTATTGACAAAAATGAATGTTGTTCACAATCATGTAGGAAGAGGTGCTAAACCAGTTTTGAGACGGCAAATTAATTCGAACTGTTCTGCACACTTTCTGGGAATATTATTATATATTGAAACAGTCAGGTTATACAAAGATGCCACATGTAGCGTTCATTATTTTGGTGCATTTACGTATTACTGTCAATAAAGCATCGAATTTCTGGAAAGCGTCGTAACAGTGTGCAGCTGTAGATCGTACCAGATACACGAGACTTTTGATAGCAGAACACTTTGAGGAACTCTCATTAAACAGCTTTACATACTTTACTTCCATATTATTCAGAGGTTCATAATCACGAATTAACGGACGAGTAAAATTAGGAGAAACAGCTCTTCTACTGCGCTTATAGCTTAGCACTCAAACGTTAAATGCTTTTAAATATGTTTGAAACCGATTAAGGAGCATTTAGAATTTACTAGTTGCTGTAATTTCGCTTGCACAATAGAAAATAACCATAGATTTCACACAAAATATATATTACCAAGAAGTATTTCTTAAACATTTCCTTCATATTGTGTTTTAAAAACTTTTTAATGGCAGGAACTATGAAATGCGTCTGGTTTATAGGTGACTTTTCATGTAAATTTTGTTAAATAAGAAGCCGTTGCTTTGTCTACTAATATACATCAGTAGTCCACGGACTCGTCGTTCGTCGCTGCACTGCATCAATCAATGAGATATGTAGGCTGAAGGAGCGCGCGCGCACGCTAACGTGACATTTATATATTCTTCACAATGTTCCTGTCGTGTCCCAATCGTTGCTCACGTGTTCCTTTACACTGCACACGTTTCGTCTTGTTATAAACTGTCACTAAACATTCAAAGCGTGCATTCATTAGTATCCATTTTTGTGTGTATTGAAGCTGATTTGATTTCACAACGTTTGAAATAATAACATCTGGTAGAATCATATTTTATGCAAATATCTCATCTCTTATGTCTTCGTATGTAAATGCTAAAATAAGACATAAATTCTCCTCAACTCCGCAGCTTCATTTATAAGCCCACGTGCAACACATCTGTGTACAAGTTTTTACTGTCAAATCGGAGTATGAATCGCGGAATACGAGGCTGGTACTTCCATAAACAATACATCACCACCCCAATAATTAGAGCATCGTTTGCAGAGATGCGCGCGCGACGGTCGTCTTTCTCTCCTTGACGCCTTTTTGTGAGATTTTTTGTTTCCCGGCTGGGAATAATGTCATTATGGCGCCTTTAATGTTGTCAGTGAACGGGAGCGCGCCGCCGCCACCGCCGCCCGCGCCGCCCAGGGCGACCGTTTGTTGATACTTAAATTAGGTTGTTTTGACACGCCTCGTTCTTATGTTTATACTAAATCTAATAAACGTCAGTAGCGAGAAAGCGTCTCATTCATTATTCCGGTGTTCTCTTAGCGATAATATATTTTAAGTAGTTTTGTATAATTGAATACTGCGGTATTGTGGGTGAAATGCGTGGCTGCCAGTGGGAGTAGACTGGGTGTCGTTTACGTAAACGCAAGTCTAAAACAAACATGAGACAGAAACAATTACGAGCGGTGGGACAGCGTGCCATACATAATGTATAATCCGTCAATATTGTCAGCTACTACTCGCATTGTGGCGGAGTCATTACGTGTGGCGCAGGCGCGTCGAGAGTGTCGCCATTGTAGTCAATGGCACTGCCAGGTGGGTGTGCAAGTGTAAGTAGGTGCCGCGACATGCCGGTGACCTGAGCACCGTGCTCGCCCCTTCTCTACCTTAATGCACTTCACCAATACATTAGAAAATAAACATATACATAAAGATGAAACCTTAACCGCAGCTTGTCTCTAAAAACTGTATATAGATATAATATAGTTAGTGATATTTCTTTACAAAACTCAAAAACATGCTAATCTAATTCAAACCTTCTCCCTTTCTTCGAAGAAACTGACAAGACATTCATATCGTGAGCATGGATGTAAGTTTGAATGGCGTCGTGGCGGACGAATACCTTCTGAACAAGGATTCGATTTACACGACGGGGCCAAATATGGAATGGAATTTACATATTTGTATCCCTGTTGGGCTAGTGGTGCAGTACCTACCTATTTTAAGGGGGCTAATTTGGGGGCTTCCAATCATAAAATAATCATTAATAGGAAGATGACCTTAAAAAGAAGTTCGTTAGTGAACTGTACTTTGCAGCATCTACTACATCCATACAAACAGTCCATTCAAAGATCAGATAGAGCCGCGATACTACTAAATAGATGACGACTGCGCGCATATTTTTAGAAGATATAATGTTAAATGGGCCACGAGTGGTAACAAATGTTCTTTGTCTAGTTTCCCTGTAACTATTTTCGAAATCATTAGTCTTCGAGTGACACGTTGCTCGTGAAATTACTCACTGCAAAATTGAACACTTGACACGGACTGGTCAATATTTTGTACTGTTTATGATTTTCCTTTGATCAAGTACAATGAGACGGAGATATTTTGACAAAAACATTTCATAGATTAACGGAATTAACGCACCTCTGATGAACTACTTCAAAAGATACATAAATATCTTTAACGAAGATTAAGAAGTTAATTGTCGCTGCTGTGGAATGTCCGACTGTAATAAAGTAAACGCTTTACAATGTAACTAATCATGAATTACTTTGGTGGGACTATTGCTCTTTGTAACACATTTTTGTTTTGAAGTTATAATAAAGGAAAGAAAATAATTACCTATAGGAGTCACATACACACTCATAAACAGTTGTACAGAAACACACTCAACAGTTTCATCTTGGTCGACACTATTTTCAATTTGACAGCGTCATCGTCAATTTAGCACTTGACGGTTATGTTACATTTTCCTCTCATTTCCTCGAGTTCGTTGTGCTAAAACCCGAGTAGTGTGAGTGTGAACATGTGAGAACAATGTACAATTAGGTGTCGCGTGGGCGTAGGTATGGGCAAAGTGACAGGTATGCGGCGGGCAGGCGACGGGAGGGGGAGATTTGCCCGCGACTCAATCGCCAGGTAATTACCGTCGCCGACTGGACATGCTGAAAGATTGACACCAACACGACCACTCTCGATGACTTGTTTAATTTATTGCTCACCATTAAAAAATAATTCATTTTTTCTCACCTCACCATCCTAAAACTGCTAAGAATATGCTAAAATTTGTATCGATATTGGTTTAATCCGCTCGGATATTAGGCAGGCAGGCGCTATTTAATGGGCACAGGTTTCCGTGGAAGGTTTTATCGTAAATATTATTCACAAATTGTGTGGAGCCTCAGCGGGGGCGCCGCTACTCAGCGAGGGGGCGATTTTTCATCGACGCTGCCTCTGCTCTGCCAAACATATTTTTAACACCTCGTCCCAAGTTTAAATCAAAAATTTGTGTTGTGCTTATTTTAACATAATCCAATTTTTTTTCATGCAATTAGTTGGTATCTACCATACGGCCCTAAAAGCTCTCCAGGTGACACAAAGCACTCTCTAACACTAGTGCTAAAACAATAACGAAAGAGAGTCTGAATATCATTGAACTTCCTTATTGTTTTCCAAATACGCAGATTAAGAAATACGAGGACATTACTAGCTTCCATTCCAATAATGCTCACCTTAATGCTACTATCAAACTTACATTACGTGGCATATTTAAAATGTGCACGGTATTGTAATACCGTGGTAGTCAACTAAAGTGATAAACCGATGTGGAATGTCGTCAATAAGTTAACCTTATTAGTTGGTGTGTGTGAACACCGCGGGTGGTGGTGCTACGGACCCGTTCACACTGAGATATGGAAAACCTTTACTGATCCATTACAATATAAATGGTTGCATATTGAAATTAGCTCGCTTCGTCTGAACAGCTCCTTATGATAATCCTGGACCCTTCTCTTGCAATGCACATACAATTAAAACTACGCCTATGACAGCGCTATGTTACAATTTACCCTTTATTAATTATATAATTTGTGAATGATCACATTTCTATAAATATTAGATAGTACTCGTAGCTCTTACAGTCAGTGGAAATCATAGCGTTTCTTTTGTTTCAGATCACGAAACTGAAAATCGACAGTAATCCATTTGCTAAGGGATTCCGTGATTCTTCACGACTCACCGAGTTCGAGAGGTAACTATCATAATAACGTCGTTGTTAGATATCCTTTGTTGTATGAAAATAAATACATAAGTTTATGCCCAGATATTTTTCACATTGAAACCTGCGAAAGAAATTGTTATTTTGTAGTAACGACAGTTTTTTAGAGAGATACTCGAAAATGATAGCTATTTATTCATGAATGTTCATTATGTCTCATTGCTCGTGCGACACAATTCGGTTAGTTCTCTAATCGTATGTGTATTGGACACGCTCTCAGAAACAAACATAACTGTCTGATGTTGATTGATATCTCCACGCGCGCAATTATGTCTCTGTATTTATTGCTTCTTAGCCAATCCAATGTATTTAATTGCGGGTGAGCCGACATCAAGTTTCCACCCGTGTAATTTATAATCTAACATTTTCTCTCAGCACATTCGCTTCGCATATCTTATTGCTCGCTTTCGCATTTCTAATGCCGTATTGCTCTATGTTCTCTTGATTATTGGGTGTTTTATTTTTTTTGTTTGTCTGTTGAGATACTATATCACGGGGGAGCACGAAAGAACATCAGTCTTCCCCGACGACGCGCGCTACAGCGCCGCCAGTCATAGGTAGATACGATCATACAATCATTATTACATATCTACATCAATTTACTCAAACCATTCACATGTCTAAAATGCGGATCCGTACCTTTTCAGGGAAACGATGGAGTCGATGCTGGCGGAGCAGCACTTCCTGCGCTCACCGCTGCGGCCCTTCGACCTGGACCAGCACAATAACAACTTAACGCTGGAGGAAAAAGCGATACTGGCAGCACGGTCACAGCTGTTCCTGCGTGCGGCGTACCCGCTGTACGGCGTGCCCGCGGCGGCTTTGTGGGGGCAGTGGGCATGCTTGGCGCCTCAGCTCTTAGCGCAGCAGCACCTCGCCGCCTCGGGCTCGGGGCTGCAGCTGCCGCGGCCGGTGTACCCGGGCGCACTGGGCGCGGGCGGCGCGGGCCCGCAGCCGCTGGCGCAGCACCGTTTCTCGCCGTACCCGGCGCGGCGAGCGTCTCCCGGCTCGTCGCCGGACTCGCTGCGCGACGCCAGCCCGCACCCGTCGCACACGCCGCACGCACCGCACCCGCCCCACAGCCCCACTTAGTGATTAAATGCCGAAAAAAACCTCCCTCAGATCTCCCTGTAATATGCGATATTGTATGAAAGTCTTTAAATAAGGAATGTTTTCTGAGAGAACACAAAAAGACATTCTGAAGTGCGTCGGTGTTTTGCTGCGAAACGAGATGGCGTCGTGAACTTCGATAATTTTATGCGCCGAGAAGTGTATAAACTGAGTGTGAGTGCGTGGAGAACATTTAGAAGTACGTCTTGAACCGTGAACGTCTGCACACCGCGCGCTTCAGTAGGTAACTTCTGTCGTTACTCAAAACTGTGAAAAAGTTGTATTATATTGTGAAATATTATTTAACTGTACTTCTAAAATCTGTAATTATTGTTATATGTTCCTAATAGTTTTGTCTCGTAGTGATGGGTTCTGCTAAATTCATGTTATAGCAAATTAGATTTAATTGCATAAAATGAAGCATTTAATTGCTGTGTAAATTTTGGTTGATATCGTTCAGACTATTTGAAAACAAATATTGGAAGTGTGAAAACATTACGGAATGAATGTCGTAAACGTTCATAGTTCAATAGTAGTGAGATTTAACATTGTTTCGGCTGATTTCATCTTGATTAGGTAAAATGTGCAATATAACAGAAAAATGTTTTAGTAAAACTTAGAAGCTTAGGAAGATAGGTCAGATGTATTCATAATTAAATAGTAGAAATTATATTGCTGTCTATGTTTACAATTAATTCCTACATCCAATTACAAACGGATGCATAGATGTACCTACACGGTTACTTTGTAGTTAAATTATAGTTATTATAAATAATATATTGCTAAAGAAAAATAATTAAATGTTTGTTAACATACACCTAATTTGTTTTATTTACCTAACATACAGCTCTATCTCTATAAATTAAGCTCTGAAAGAACATTACCATTCCGGTAAGGTATGGTAGTGCTCTAAGTAGTGCCTGGAATAAGAGTAGATGTATAGAGCACATAATTACAGAATATTATTTTCAGAAGACTCGCGACCAGACCTTAAGATCTTTACTTTAAAAACTGAGTTTTTTTGCGTACCTATATTTAGAGCTTGGCCCGATAGCATACTTTCCAATTTAGTAAATAGCCCTAACAAAAATCTTTTTGACACCCCTTAGCATTTTGTTTCAATTTTACACAAAAGCACAGTATAGTGTCATTGATGGTAATAACACCTTCCAATAAAATAAATGTTAAGGCGAAGATTTATGCCGGCGAACTTGAGCGACCAGACAATCGTATGCGCTGCGTCCAAAACTCTCAAAGTTTAGTCGAAATTAAATAAAAGATAGTATTCTTTAGTTAAAAAAAGGCGTAAGTATACTAAAAGGCAGATAATAAAATTGTCTGTAAGATAGTGAAAATTTCGTTTAAATATACCTGATACATTTTGTGTGATTATAATATAAATTAATAAAAATATTTAATATGAACTTAATCAAAAATATTCACATACTAAATGATTAAGAGAATGTTCTAGTTTAACATATACTTTTTTCAAATCATTTATATTACACATTTTAACGTGATTGTCGCGTGAGCGCCTTAAGTGCAAAATGTGTGTGTCAGTGTTTTCAAATTAAAAATCGATCAGATTTACGTTTCTTTTACTTCGCAAGATTGTGCCCTCTGGAACCGGGAAACTGTAGCAGAGAAAAAAATATTTCAGTACTGCTAAAAATAACAACACTCGCCTTACCAAAATGTCTGACAATGTAACAAAAAAAAGCAAGTAGGGTACAATAAAAGCCTGATGTATGTGAAAAAAACCTTAGCCTGCTGCAGCGCTAAAATTGTACTACATTAGGACAGTGATAGTGATGATGAAAGTAGAGAGCTGAAAATTATAATACCTAAACATGTCCTAGTGGTTGTATGTCTAGTGTTTAGGTCAGGGTCAGGGTCTAGTGGTCTCAAGCGCTAATGCTGAACACGAGGTTCTGCCTCGGTTCCTGAGTCTGTCAAAGTTTTATGAGGATTTGGCTCGTCCCCAAAAACAAGGTGTGAATTTATGTAATTAACGTAAGACAATAGAGTCAAGTTTCAGGAAAAAAAAAACAAGTTCAGTCGAACTGAGTAACAGCAATAATATTCCCTGTTATGAACTTTCATATCGTCGTTTTGTAAACGACAAGAGACGTAGTTCACAACAAATTGTTTGTAATTTACTAGAGGGCCGTTAGATGGCGGTGGGCGTCCCAATACGTACTTACATACCGTTATGGAGAAGCTCGGTTCGAAGCTCTGGCACCCAAACAAAAGTGGTTTTGTTTTCTGTGTTATTTGCTGTTTTTATATTTTTTGATATTATATTGGTGGCTTTCAACTGAACTATAGATTTTTATCACTAAGTCCTAGTTCGTTAATAACCGCTTAGTGTTGATAATACCGCATAGGTTCATAAGCAGTGGAGGTTTGACCTTCAACATTTTAGGTTGGCCCGAAAGTGTTGGGATAACAAACCATTCAACTTTTGCTTTTTTAATTTATATTCGTTAAACAGAGCTTTTGCAAAACTTTGCATTGCAGTGTTTACAGATTCTTTGTTTAAATTAGCACTCGTTTGTGCCTTTTGTACGAAAGTGTGACAGATTGCGAAATTGTAACAAATTAGAGCGCCGGCGGGCAATTATGCAAAAGCGGCTATAAAGTTATCTTTAGGAAAACAACGGCGTCACCCCACGCCAACTATTCAATTAAAATGAAGCAGTGTCGAGGCGAGGCATTCGAGTCACATAGAGGAAGGGTCGACTACATCGAATTAGTTGCGCGCGTGGCTACATTACTGGGACAAATTTCACGTCCCTAGGGTACCGGCCGTGGCCCGCAGGGTCGGGGATGCAACGCTAATCTAATCGGGATTGTAGCTAATAAATGTTGTAGCCAGTGACACAGCCACCAAGAATTTATTGCTTGTAAAAGTGTTTCCAATCGTAGATATTGTTGGGATGATGTTCCTATTCTGATAGCTCCGATTGAATTTAACGTTTGACTGAATATTTCATTTCATTTTAGTGCCGGTTGTAATGTCGTTGGGTTAATTAAATATAGCAATAGGGTCAGATTTTGCAAGGGATTGCGTAGAACCTGACGAATTTGTTATAATACAGATCAATGAAAAGACAGTCTTCACCTATAGTGTAACTCAGACTCGATTATAGTAACTCACAATGGCTCAGACGTTTTAAACCAGATTTACATACATATATGTGTAAATCTCGTTAAAAATGTCTGAGCCTGATCGCTGTTTATCTACCCGTGAAAAAATATAAGCTCCTATCATACTTTGACTATCTAAATCTAAAATTTAAACTTGGAACTATGACCATCATACAACTGAAACATAAGTAGAGACAAAGCCTTATTCAGTGTAGCTTATCGGCAGGCTGGCGGAGCAGGGGCATGTAATGCGGCGTTATTGGCCACTCGGCTCATAATCCCCTTTTAACTGCGGGTCCCGAGCCGCGCCGACGTGCCCCGAATGTTTATATTCGGCTTCTTCTGCTCGTGAACATTCGCACTCCTTAGCTCTGATGTCGACGACACTGCGTTACGTGTTGGAGTTGACGTGATGTCGCCGAATTCCTCAAAAAGTGTACCGAAGTTTGGATAATTGTGTTTGGTTTTGTCTTTATCTTTCTACTCGCGATGCCAAATGTTTTTGGAGGATATATAGACATGTGTCATCATCAATACCTATTAGGTACTGCCGTGATCATCAAAGAAAACCTACACTAATGACAACATCCAAACCCATGTTACGAAAATACTAATACTAATCAGAATGAAAAATAATGGTGTTTTACTTGTCTTATATTTCTACAAGAGTCACCGTGCAATTATATGCATAAAACAGTTTTACTTTACAGACCAACGCCGTGCAAGGTAGAGCTCAAGTTCTCTCGCGATCATACCGGAACAGAACTTTACGATGTAACGTAGACACTTGAGTAACAGACATACCTTCTGTTTCCAACATTCGGGCTGTAAAGAACAATGTTCTATATCATTTACATAAAGCTTGATTTAATACATAGGTACGAGGGCCGGGAGACAGGGCGGAGCACGGCAGCCGGCGCTAATGTCGCTCGGCGCGCCGTGCCCACACATCTCCACATTTCAGTAAAACTGCAAACGTAACGGGGTAATAAATTCACGTTTATTACCGCAAATATATGTACCTTTACCTTGGCAGTCGCTACCGGAACAAATCGTGGGTCCGCCGTTTACGCGGTATACGCGAAACGTGCGTTATGAAATATTAACGTAAACGCGCACGTTTGCTGAAACAATGCATATAGAATAGGTGTTCAGGCCTCATCGCTAAGGTGGGCACATTATCAGAATGGTGCGCTAATGGAATTGAGCATTTTTATTTATTGCCCCGAGTGTTCATTGGTGCGTGGCGTTTATGTGTATCGCGGCATAACTCACCGTTTATGATTATTTTATTAACGTTTTATGTTGAACGAACTTCTGCTCTACAGCTGAACATTAATTGAAATACTACAGTTAAAGATAATAATTAAAAAGTAATAAAGACTTTTACAATATTTATGTGATAAGTAAGTACCAAGGATATCAAGGTATCCTTGGTACTTACTGAACAAGTACCTATCTATAATAGTGAATAGATTAACTATAGAATTATTCGTACCTACAGTGTTATTTTCTTGCTTGGAGACGCAAGAATTACATAATTGTTGACAGTAACAAAAAAAATACTTATTTACGCAGACTCTTAGATTATTGATAGGTCAGCGCGCGGAGACCAATAATCTAGGCGCAGCCTATTGTTTGTAGAGTACGACGGGCTCGAAGTGAGCGTACCGATCGGTCATGGCTACGCTATGCTTGCCGGGGCCGGTCCATGGATGAGTGACCATGTAGTTCATACTAAGATAGGTCTAAGGAGGTGGTCTAAGGAAGTCCTCCATGCCTCGGAAAGCACGTAAAGCCGTTATGGAAAGTCAGGAACCAGAAAGTCTGACAACCATTCCTACTTACCAAGGAGTATCGTGTTACCCAGTTTCTGGGTAACACAAGCAGTTGCTCTATGTAAAACACTGGTATTCAGCTCCATCCAGTTACATTGCAAGCCGACCCCAACTTGAAAAAACGCTATGCAGATGATATTGTTTGCTGATTACCTATTTTTTTATTATTACCTTATCCCATTTAAAAATAATGCAGTTCACACAGCTCACAGTGCATATTGCAATTCGATAAAATTATTCGCGTTCAATAACGCGAATGATCTGACTTTTCCCGTTTTTCCTCTACGAATGGCTACTCCCTTCCTCTTCCCCCACTCCGACACCTCCCGGCCTCCCCTTGCGGTGCAAAGTTGAGGGCATTAGCGTGTTATCGGCGGCAGCGGCGTGAAGAAGGCGCCCACCTGAACTGGTATTACAACACCCCTGACGAGACGTTCAAATTACGTTCTAAGCAAATTTCAACGGACACATTGCTGGCTGCAAATGAATAGCTAAGGAAAATGAATCAAGAAACCACGCAATGTAGGTAAAATTTTGCCTTACCTACTCTCTCACTAGCATCCCTAATAGGTGTAACAGATACTATCTATAAGCGTTGAGATGTGGGGATAGGTGGGAAGCGTGAACGTGTTTTGCAAACCAGCCGAGGAAATAAGGTGTCCCCAATTTTACTTTGTCGACCGCCACTGATAGCAGATAATGTAGTGTTACGAGGGAAGTTTGTAAATGGAACCTTTTTCGTTATGTTTTATTCCACGAATGTTATGGTAATTTCGCCGACAGACCTTTGAGAGCAAAACATTTTTTCAAATTGTCTGTGTTTCTGGAATGTAGATTATTTACAAGCCGTTTGTTTTGTTTATCAGAAGATAGATCACACTCTACAATTATATTTTTGTACAAACAAATTAAGTTGTGCGTGTCTTCAATATGGGACCATAATTTATTGCGTTGTACTGATTGTTCACATTGAGTGACTATTTCGCACGCCTATCGTAAATCGTAATGCATTCCTAATCAAATCCATGCGGTCACATACATACGCGAGTATCAAGTTTACGGGGCAGAGGTCCCCGCGGGCCATGAGACCATTGACAGGTTATTGATACAAATAGTCGTCCCCCTCCCCGCCCCACCGCACCCCGTCACTACCCCGCCGCACCCCGCACCCCCCGACAACACCAATAAAACCTGATTGATATTGTGTAAGTGCGCCCGGAAAATGTGGGAACTCGATTGATGTTACAGCCAAATTCGATTGGAGGAAAATTGAAAAGATACGCTGTAACAAAGAAACTTTCGCTCTGTCTGAAGGTATTAAAGTCGAAACTTGATTGGTGTTAGGAAGGTTTAATGTCTTTTCAGCATCGGGACGTGTGTATTGATAGTAGTCGGAGGCGTGAATAGTGTTGTCTAATGGTGGAGCTACACGTGCTACTTAGAAGTACCTACCTACTTGTAATGACTGGTTCGTTCTGATAATTTGATTCATTGTATGTTTACATGTTTAAACTACTTAATATACAATACGATTATGTAGATAAGAACAAGTAGAACTGTTTAAGGTTACATCTAGACTGGTAACGATTAAGATGCGTCTTATCATGTTATCAAGGCGGCTGGACTGGATTATATTATAGCCTAATTGTTACAGAGCTTACAATCTAAAGCATTCAATAAAATTCCTAGTTCTCAATATACTCGTAGGTACCTCTGCCAGACATACTGCAGGGGGTGATAGCTTGGGTCAATACCTACCAAAACAACACAATATATGTTCAGCAAAATTTTATAATATAATACGTACTTACCTATATATATAATACTTACTTACGTTACCTAGATCTAAAGCTGTGTTTAGACGAGATCATATTATAATAACATGAGAATATGGTTTTATCAGAAGTAATACGAATTTTCCCTGCAAAAAAATCATCATCAAGGTCACGTAATAAAGTATTAAATTCCAGTCACTGGCCCCGATTCCCTTGTCACAAAGTAAACTAAAATTAGACAATTATCATCTCCTACTGCCAGGTCGCAAGGATGACGACAGATATGAACTAAGTTAGAGATGTCAAATTAGTTTTTTCTTGAACTTCGCCGTGTTTTTTTAATCCATACGTTCTGTCATGACAAATAAAATTGTATGAACATTTTAGATCAATTTAAATTGACCGTCCTTATTTGTACCTATCTGTCTCTTTCTTTAATTTTTTGTTTAATTGCAGAGAAAGAGATGTAAATAGCTTAAAATAACTTTAGCTCGTGCACAACAGTCTAACCTTAGCTTAACATTTGAGCACTTCACAGAACAGTGACGTATCCGCGTGGGTGTTATTGACATCGATACTCGATAATATATCCAAAATGGTAGCAAAGTGACATGTCCCAGACATGCAAATAGTAAAGTTTAGTATATCTTGACTCGACAGCGCCGACCTCTGGTTGTGTAGGAGGTAATTAACAGCTGATAGGCGTTACAACTAAAACAAGTTGACATGTCCGATTTTACACCAGTCATTATCGACAAGGCTATCTCTTGCTCTTAATGTAGAACAGGTATACATAAGTTTTGACAGTTATATGTAACTGTGTAAGTGTGCCGAGGTTTCAATATGCATTTAGATACCTATTACTTATAGGTACTACTGACCTCCAAGTATGAGTACAAAAGATCTTAACATCAATCGATTTCTATAAGAGGCTTTATTTTGTTAACCTATACAAAAGTATTTATGATTTAATGTAGTAAAAGATAAACATAAATCAAAAATTGATAAAAATCTATGAAATAATGATTCACTATTATTCGCAGCCTCAAAAACTAGTCACAGTCATTTTAACAACAAAAAAATTAGACAAACGGTAGCCGCGAATTCCATAAATCATCTACCAGCGATTGAAAGGCGAACAATAATTGAGACAAGCAACAATTTTTGCTTAGTAAGAGCTCGAGGGCCGCTCGGCATCCCGGCAGCCCGGCCAGTCAAATGGAATATATTCTACCGATCAGTCCTATTTTTACGGCACACTTGAGGGTTAACGGGTGTGAATGGCCACCCCATTGTGGGAAAATATCTATTAAATATTTATGAACTTTATATTGAGCTCTGAATATTACTTGTATCGGCAAAATGTAATGTTTATAGTAATGTGCTGTGGGAGTGTTTTTATAGCTCATAACTGCTGAGTAAAAATTGATACTTAGATCGTAACGTTAAAAATGTAGTACATACATAAGGTTATGGAAGAGCTTTTAAATAAATGTACATCTTCCTTCAAATATAATGTTTAGAAAGGTTTCACTAATTTGTATGATTATTTATGATATGTCATATTTACTAGTATATCAGTGGCTTTATCTGTTTGCCTTGTGACGACGTCTGATAAAAAAGTAAGAAAGAAATAAAGATACTAATAAAACTTCTTAAAAAACTAGTTAAAACTCGAGGTAATTAAAATGATCAATACAAAGTCTCAAGGTAAAGAAAACTTTTCAAAACCAATAATAACTGCCAAACCGCGTAACGATAAAATCATAAAGCTATAACTACGAAAGGTATTTGGCGGAATCCCCTGTCGAAAGCAATCACTGAATTCAATAAGAATAGTGCAGGGCCGAATTACAAGCATGGAATAAATCAATTACCGACACCCGCCGCGACAATTACACTTGTAAAGTTGTTTCGTGGTGATTTGCCCACCCGCACACACCCTCACCCAGCATACGCACACACGTATACCTGACCCCTGACGTTTTGGTAATAAGAGTATCAGTGTCGCTGTCTGTTTCAAACTACACTCACAATAGCTTATGATACCCCAATCAGGCGACCCTCTGATTTGAGAGAACGATACCTTGATTTACACAAACGAAATTAAACTTTAGTTCGTTAAAATAAAATACGTTTTTGCTGACATCGCAAACGAAGGAAGAGTTTTCACAAATAAAGCAACGGATTTTGCTGTACAGCAATTTTATTATTATGAAATGAGTGAGTGTAGAGGCGTAAAATTAACTTGTCGGCGTCGGTCTGAGGGACCTTTACATTGCGAAATGTTTCCGCCGAGAAGTTACCGGCGGCGGGGTAAATGATACTTTATACAGCTGCTGTTGTTGTATCATTAGGTAGGATAAAGTTATGAAGTATTTAGTCATATTTATTCATTTTATTGAATAGTGCAATAAGTTTTTACAGGGGAGGTGGTCATAGTAGTACCTATATTCGTTATTAAATCTGGGATGACATACGACATATGGCATAGAAACGTGGTCCTTAACTGCTAGCCACCTAGAGGAGCTCAGAGTCACGCAGCGAGCCATGGAGAGAGCTATGCTCGCAGTTTCTTTGAGCGATAGATCCAGAACGAGGAAATTCGCCAAAGAACTAAGGTCACCGACATATGATAGCTCTCAGAATATGGAAGTTAAAGTGGCAATGGGCAGGCCACATCGCTAGAAGAACCGATAACCGATGGGGATGAAAGGTTCAAGGTTTTCGAGTGGCGACCGCGAACCGGAAGACGCACCGTTGGTAGGCCTCCCACCAGATGGACCGACGACATTGTCAAGGTCGCGGGTAACCGGTGGATGCAAGCGGCAGGTTCCCGCTCCTTGTGGCGTTCTATGGGGGAGGCCTATGTTCAACAGTGGACGTCTTTCGGCTGATGATGATGATGAATGAAATCTGGGATTGAAGCCTTGGAACAATCATCTTTTTAAAGTTCACGAAATGTGAGAACTCTAAAGCTCGACCGCGTAACTGAGAACGTTGCTGAGGTAGTAGCGCGGTGCGGGAGGGGTGATAGTTGTCATAAGTTGAGCTATATCAGTGAGCTCTCGCATCACGTCACCACATCCCTGCCGCACCGCACAGATACCTTACCCGTTGTCCTAGGTGAACGACAAACGTGATAATGCGATGCGACGCGTAAATGTCAAAGTCGTTGTCAGTACTTGTGGCCTACATAGTCGCCATAATCAATGTGCGACCAAACGCGGCCAGTGCGGATTTGTTTTTTGCGCGGCGAGACGCGAAACAATAGTAAATTAATGGGGTGCGCCAAAGTTCACCAAAATTTTGAACTCCGATAATTGGAAATCCGAAAATGTTCTTCCTAACATTTTTCATCCTAACAATCACAATTCCTAACTACTCTGTCTCTAATGTTCATAATCCGAAGCATTCAACTTCATAATGTCAGTAGCAATAAACATCTATTATACTTTTATTTGTTTTCCTATATTTTCTCAACATAACCATCTTTTACACTATTATTCAAAGTCATATCTTTTTTGTTTAGATTTCTTTTTATTCATAATAATCAGTACTATATACATTAATTTGGCGTAACTTTATTTTCACATAACATGTATAACGGTGTCCCTTTGTTTCGCAGACAGAAATTTCATAGAATTTCGATTTCCAGAAAATGTTTCATATCATATTTGGTTCTTGTAATTTTATTTCGACTATTATTGTTTCAAAGACTATTTACTTCAATGAAACATATTTCACAGAAACACAATTCAATGAATTTTTATTTACATTTTTTTGTTTAACAAACTTATCAAACAGTAGGATTATTTTTTAACGAATATTGTTTGTTCTGTGTATTTTTCCATGGGATTTATTTCAGCGAAAATATCTATAAATAGACAATAACTAAAATATTGTCTAAAAAGTGAATATGTTGTGCTACAAAAGTTAATGAGAGAAACGAATCGCTGCGAAACCGACTCCACGTAGTCTTGTCTGCCCTACACCTAGAGTGTAATTTAAATCCGCGTAGGCGCGGAGGGGCGAGGCGGCCCGCGAGCTGAGGAGCAGGTGGTTTTAACGCCCGCCGCCGCGGCTGAGGCTGGCCGGCGAAGCCGGCCAGCAAGCCGAAGCTGCGGTGGTGAGCGTAAATACCATCTGCGACGATAAGCTCGCGTGGGACCGCCGGAGCCCCGCAACGCCGGAGCCGTGACAGAAATCATGCCTGCTGCATGTTGCATGCTCGCTTGCATGTTGCATGCTTGCTTGCATGCTGCATGCTTGCTTGCACGCGGCATGCTTGCTTGCTTGCACGCTGCATGCTTGCTTGCTGCTTGCACGCTGCATGCTTGCTTGCCTGCTGCATGCTTGCTTGCACGCACGCGCAGTAGGTTTGAACTTAACAATAGACACAAGTCAGTACGTTATGTAAAGCATACCCCCAAATAATAATCATACCCTCAAATTAAAACTATAAATATCATCTTCTTCCCACATATATTTTTTATTACACTTGGTAAATGTTTCTTTCCGAGTATGAGTGAAAATATTATGGTAATTATGTTTAGGGACAGAAGCGTTATGATAAAAAACAGTAGGAGTTTAAATATATTTACATTATTGACATTATTAATAACAATTTTCGGAAACATGAGTGTTATGAACATCGCCGGTAGCACTACAAATAGTATGAATAAAAACTTTAGGATGAAAAATTTTAGGAAGAGTGATCATTCGGATTACAAATCCTTAGGAAGTACAATTTCGGGTAAAGAACTTTAGGTGAGCCAATATGGACCCAAATTAATGATTAACGTGGATTTAGTTTCAGATTCGGTCGCTCAGGCGTTGTCCTAGGTGGTCGTCAAATTATAATTTATTGGGTACATCCTTGTTAAACGCAACCTTGTGTCTGCGATGTGGTCGGCCGCTAGTTCGCGATATCGCTGGTGGTTGCGTTGTGGTTGCGATGTATTAGTTATCACTAACGCGGTCGATACGGACGGTAAAATGTGGTCCATACATCATCATGTCAACCTTTAGACGCCCACTGCTGGGCACAGGTCTCCCCCAAGGGGGGTTCAGCCGTAATCGCCATGCTTGACCGATGCATGTTGGCTATCGCAGTAGGTGTTATGGTAGTCAGAAGGACGCTGCTGTCCATACATACCACCATATAAATTCCACTATTCATTTTCAATGTAAATTATGCGCCCGCCCATGTGGTGTGGTTGTGGTACATGTGAAACAACAGGCTGGTGAGGCTTCCGAACATCTAACCACAGCAATCTTATGTAAGTCAATACAAGAAATGAATGTGATAAAATGCACTAATATTTCGCAATAAATGCAGGTCTTGTTCAGCCTTTAAATTTTGAATCCAGTTTTAAAGCCAACATTATGGCTAACGGCCAGCATAACTTGCTCTGCTTGGTTGGCAGATTATTTTAGACTAGCTGACCCTACAGACGTTGTCCTGTCCCTATCTATCTACCTACCTACCTACCTACCTACCCTACCAACTTACCTACCTACCCTATCAATCTACCTACCTACCCTACCCTACCTATACCTACCTACCTAGGCAGGTAGGTAGGTAGGTAATGCAAATATATCCAAAGAATATAAAAAGTTTCATACAGACTTCTATCTCCTATTTCACCCCCTTGGGGGTTGAATTTTGAAAAATCCTTCCTTAGTGGATGCCTTCGTCATATGAGGAATACGTGTATGAAATTTCAATTTTCTAGCCTTAAGGGTTTGGCCTGTGCGTTGATACATCAGTCAATCACTTTTGCCTTTTATATATATAGATAAATAAACTTAGCTGCAAGTTTAGCAGTCACCACATTTACCAAACTCCTGCATAGCTCTAGTTTGTTAGCGGGGCTTGGCTATACCGGGTTACGATTTTCAGTTATTCGGTTTTAAGGTTACCTAGATGAAAGTGTTCTAAGGTGAATTGTAGTTACGATAAAATGATTCATTAGTAGGTTTCTGCCTCTTATGCCAAATGTTGTTGTATCTACCTCAGTATTACAAAATTTTGTCTTGTTTCTATTTTAGTTTATTCGTAAATTAATATTATTACGTTTTTAAAAAACTTCGAGCAATTAAAGATTGAAAATTACCAGTTTTAGTAATACTACTTTATCGGGCCCTAGGTCAAAATATAATTCAATATTGTAATACTTCATTGGGTTGTGATTCGTCGAAGGACTAAAAACGAAATTATTTCCTATCGAACGAGCTCAGAGAGCAATTTTAAAAGTAGCTAATTTACATTCGTTTTGCACTTGGTATTAAAATAGCACAATATGTTTACCTACAATGCTTACAATACTAACAAGAGACGGAATACTGAACATGCATTTCCTTTTTTTTTTATTCAATCTCAAAACGTGTCTGTTTGAAGAAAGATTTTTCATTCCTAGGTCCACTTCTCCTAAATAGAGAACTAAGTATTTATTAGTTCAATTATTTTGGTACAAAGAATTATTATGTCAATATTTAAAAAATACTTGTTTACGAAAAGGCCGACCACTTACTCGTATTATAGTTTGTCCTTAAATTTTCCAACATGCTGCAGTGAAAGGATTGTCTACGTACTACTTTACTTTAGTTGCTACTTTTACTTTTTGCCCGCGTCACCTCAAACTTTAATTATTTTAATTCAAGTTGTTATTTTATTTATTGTTATTTTTTTAGCAATTTCTAGCCTAAAGCAGGTTCAACCTAGTTCAGGCAAATATACAATGGTGTAAATATATATTTTAGATGGTAGTAATGTAAGTGTATGTGCATATTTCTTACTAAATAAAGTATTATGGTAATACTTTATTCATCAAACCACTTGACAACAATTTAAACATTCTGTAATCTAGCAACTAGAATGGGTTACACCCATAATGGGGAAACACCCATAATGTTGCTAAAATAAAGGAGACTATAAAAGCTTAGACGAAGTACCCTTTAACTCAACACTTTGTTTGTATCCTATCATATTTCGTTCCCCTTGTTTTTCACCGATCATTGCACACATCGAATCAACATGCAATGAACATCTGCAGAAGGGAAATCGAAATAATAAAATTCTAATTATAATTAGTATTGAGAAAGGGACTCATAAAAGTGATCTTTAACTTTCTGTCTTTATTTCTTTTGCCAACTTTGTAGTACATCATTAATTTTTGAAATTATTCCTTAAGTTCACCCTTGTAATTTACTTAACCAGCCAGCAAGTATTGCCACAAAGAAGCCACCAGCATTAATAACGCTTGCTGAAGGCGGATTCAGACTTAAATCACTACATATTAGACACCAAAGTCCCCCGCCGCGTCTGTCTGTCCCTATGTATGCTTAGATCTTTAAAACTACGCAACGGATTTTGATAAGGGTTGTTTAATAGATAGAGTGATTCAAGAGAAAGGTTTTAGTATATAATTAGTCAAGCGGGCTAGTTAATTATAAGTCTAGGTTTCCTCACGATATACTAATGTCAGTGATGTCTAAGATAAGCTTCAAAGTCCATATGAAATTCAAAAAAGTCACATTGGTACTTGCTTGTGCCTGGTTGCAAACCCACAACCTAATAAATAAATAAATAACCTCGTGCATGAGAGGAGGGTGCATTAACCACTGGGCCATCACTACATTAAGTAGAATATAGAAATTATATTTGAGCTATTGTGCTACTAGTTGGGTTGATGGTTCTATCAGAACCTAGGCAAGCAAAAATTATTGTAAAAAGTACAATTTGATGACAAATTGGGACAAATACTGAAAAAAATGGTTATTTTATGATCATTGAATGTATGCGTATATGAGCCAACTACAGTGCTCCGCCGTTTTGCCGTGACGTATATAAATTAAGAAATATACTTAATAATTTAAATTTACATTATATTTATATTTCTATTTCAGCCTGGATTTTCCCACTGCTGGGCAAAGGCTTCTCCACTCTCCTTCCAACTCTCTCTGTTAAGGGCTAATTGGGGCCAGTCTTTTTCGAAGGAATCTAGATCATCCCGCCATCTCCGCCTGGGCCTGCCGCGATGTCGCTTGCCATGTAGAGGAACCCATTGGGTTGTACGTTTGGCCCAATGATCGTCTGACATGCGGCAGATGTGTCCAGCCCAATTCCATTTCAGAATGACAGCTTTCCGAGTGACGTCAGTTATTTTTATAATGGAACGGATGGTGGTATTCCTAACCCGGTCTAGCAGTTTTATACCCAGAATACTCCGTTCCATAGTTCTCTGTCAAACCGAAAGGGTGGACCTCTGTTGATTTGTCAAAGACCATGTTCGTGAACCATATGTGAGGATGGGAAGAATACATACGTCGGTGAGCCTTCTCTTAAGGGACAGTGGAAGAGTGCCCTTCATGAGGTCTTTCATTGCCCAATAACTCTTCCAGGCATTTTCGGTGCGCCTAGCAACTTCTTTGTTTTGTCTTGCCTGGAAAAATACTATTTGACCAAGATAGCGATACTCATCGACGTATCCAACCTCCTCACCCGCCATTGTGATCCTGTGATTCGTGCTGTTCGTCATCGACTTGGTCTTCGACATATTCATCCGAAGTCCAACCTCTAGGCTTGCCGTGCTAAGATCGTCTAGCATCTGAGTCAGCTCAGAGGCTGAAGTTGCGAAGAGAACAATATCGTCGGCAAATCGGAGATTGGATAATCTCTTATGTACGACCATAATGCCTTTCTCAACCCAGCCTGCTGTCAGCTTTCTGAAGACTTCCTCCAGCACTGCCGTGAATAATTTTGGAGACAGCGGGTCTCCTTGCTTTACTCCTTTATTTATCTGAAAAGATGGTCCTGTCCTATTATTGATTTTAATGGCTGCGGTACTATTTCTGTAGATATTTTGCAAAAGTTGAATATAAGTGGGGTCTATTTCTTGATTATTTAGAGCGTTAAAAATTGAACAGTGGCTGATACTATCGAAAGCTTTTGAATAGTCCACAAATGCCATATAAAGTGGGAGTTGAAATTCTACATGCTTTTCGATAATCTGGTTGATAGCTTGGAGGTGGTCGGTAGTAGAGACGCCGCGCCGAAATCCGGCCTGTTCGGGAGGCTAAATTTACATAATAAAGAGTTAACGAAAAGATTAGTCATCAACAACGATCAGAAAACATCGACAGCGAAGAATGACGAGGAGAATCGATCTCAAATGTAATGGGATAAGGCTAAGATAGAAAAAGAGAAAAGGAAGAAACATTGACCTAGAAGATACAATGGTGCCAATTCTGTTGTGGACAAACTAAATTAATTTATATTTCTTTCTCTCCTAAGAGCTGTCAATTTAAGTTGATCTAAAATGTTCATACAATTATAGTTGTCATTTCAGAATGTATTGATTAAAAACACTGCGAAGTTCAAGGGAAAACTAATTTGACATCTCTAACTTAAGAAAATTATAAATAAACAAAAACTTAGTAGGTACCTAGCCCGAAATTCAGGTAGGAAGAATAAAACTAAAATAATCATCCAGAGTCTCTACAGAACTAACATTCGGTATTGACGTTGCAGCGCAGGAGTCGTAAAACCCGATGCCTCCGGAATGTGAGCAGAGTTGAGCGACGCGTGTTTGAATAATAACACCTTTTCTTTTATAGCCCACCATGTCGCCAGTTCACAGGTTTCGCAACATAAACCTAGGTAACAAAATATTAGCTAACAAGAACAGGAAGTTCATAAAATAGGAATCAAGTTTTTAAAGCTAAAGTTGTATACATTTTAGCCTATAGGCTTAAAGCTTCCTTTAGGTTGGGCGGTCTAACGCTATTATTTTTTTTCGGAATTCCAGGGTCAGACACCAGAGACCACTTTTGAGAAAAAAATATATAGTGTGATCTTTATAAGTTGTATCTTCGTTAGCTGAATAACTTTCTTTGATCTTTTATTAATTATTTAATGTAAGTATTAAAATTGTTAAAACGAATTGTTTGCGTAGTCGAACTACATCTACACTAATATTATAAAGAGGAAAGATTTGATTGTTTTTTTGTTTGTTTGTTTGCATTGAATAGGCTTCGAAACTACTTGACCGATTTGAAAAATTCTTTCACTGTTGGGAAGCTACACTATCTCCGGTGAACATAGGCTATATTACATTTTCAAAAAAATTCAGGATCCATACTAAAACTCCAATAATATAACCCAAGGTGTTAAAAATTACCATAAAACTTTCTTACATCACGTGCGCTGCGAAAACTGTTGTTTATAGAACAAAATAATGTACTACGTCTTTGCAGAACATATAATTATGTACAAAAAATATCGCGACAGCATATGTCTAACTATTATAGTTATGTCACAATAAGTATTTTTTTCATTAAAAAAAAAATATATAAATGCCACCGCTATAAAAGCTCTTTTATTTATACTTTGAAATTAATCCTTATCAAAATAGAATACTTAATATTTAAGTCTGCTTCAATACCATTATATGACTTTTTGAATTATTCAATTTGGACATTCCGTTCGACAGATATCACAAGTTTAAAAATATAAATTAACATCAAAAATCGTTTACAGGGATGCTCTGAATCAATAAATTGATTTTCAGGAGCAGAGAAAGTAAAGTATATAGTAAAGGCCTTTTTACAAAAATTAAAAATAAAATTAAAAAGAAAAAAGTAATAATTTTAATACAAAAGAAAAACAAAAAAATATAATTTCATATTCGAATTTTCTTCATTTTACTCTTTTTTAATGACTCCACGCAAAAACGAGAAAGTATGTATCGGGTGTGTGTAAAAAGTTATAACTTTTGAAATGTTTGTGGGCTGCTAGTATTATTATATGTACGGTAGTATAGGTACCTATAATCATTTTGATCGCTTTTGCGAAAGTAAGTAATTTAATTGAGTAAATAACGTATTACGACTTGTTTTCTTACAACCTGTTACTTGTATCTAGTCATCGCATAAAAAGACAATTAAGACTTAATAATGGAGGTGTTTATGTAGCTACATTCTTATTTTATTCACATAAAAAATAGAATCATATATTGTAATCTATCGGACCCTCCCACCTCCCTACTATAATTGAGTCTGTTCATCAAAATGACTTTACAAACACACATAACCTGTGCTTAGACATGGTAAACTCTTAACCCTGGCACCCTGCCATAAAAAGCTTTTTTACAAAAAAGACAACCGCCTTCAAAATCTAAAAGTTACTTATCACTTTTAGATTTTTGTGAAAAAGCGATATTTTTTTTCGCTTTTTAGTACCTCCTTATCATCCAAATCCATTAAGAAACGGCAACATAGTCAAAACAGAGATTGAAAGTACAAAGTTGGAGAAACTTAAAACATCATCTACTTATGTATAATTTCTTACAGTCGATTTTTTCAAAAAAGTGCTTAATCAATTTCGATTAAATTTATATGGGACCACCCCTGAGGTACACTCTATCCATTAAAAGTATTTTCAAAATCGCTTTACATTTGCCGGAGAAATCGCGTAACAAATATACTTACCAAAAAATAAAAAAACAAACAGTCGAATTGAGAACTCCTTATTTTTGAAGTCGGTTGAAAAGTACCTATCAAAGCTCTAAGCATCGGTCAAGTCTTTTGGCTATAAGACTATTACAATTTCTCGTAACACGCACTGGACTCCAATTCTCTCATAACAAAAGTTATATCAGAATAAAAGAAATATCATAGTTAAAAAAACACCTTTTCATATAAACTTTAAATTAATTTATTCATTTAAATATTTACAAAGAATACAATATTACAGATATTAACTTTATTTTTATACAAGAGGTGTGGCCAAAAACATTCAGTTCGTTTAATTTCACAAAAGAAGTAATTACATTTTATAATTAAACGAATGTCACTGTTAATTGGGCGATGCGATGAAAAAGTGGGTGCTAGCGTGTTGATGTGTTTAATGCAAATATTGGACGTTGAAATTAAGTAATACATTAAAACAGTCGCGACCATTATATTGTAACTTTCGGTTACCATATTCAATGTTATAATGTTTTTCCTTAGTTTTGACGTTTATGTTTTTGTAAGGTAATATAAAATTCAAAGACAAGTTATATTTTATGAATTAAAAATTATATAAAGTTTTATAACTACATTTAGCCACGATGTCACCAGACTCATTTTAGCATTGCTGATTTAAGGTTATTTTTAATGCTCATTTTGTAACAAAACTACAATACACATGTTACAGTTACGACAAACGCCGAATTTATTGTAATGTATTTTCAACCGACTTCGAAAAAGAAGAAAGTTCTTAATTCGACTGCATGATGTTTTTGTTTGTTTGTTATGCGATTTCTTCGGCAAATGTAAATCGATTTTGAAAATTCTTCTCTCTCTTTATCCATGGATAAGGTATGCCTCAGAGGTGGTTCCATGTAATTTTTATCGATATTGATTTAGCGCTTTTTGAAAAATCAATAAAATCCAAATATTTTACATAGAAGACGTTATAGTTTCCTAAATCTTTAAAGCCCTTTCAAACTCTGTTTTAACTGTGTTGCCGTTTCTTAATGGATTTGGTTGAGAAGGGGGTACTCGAAATGGAAAAATAAAAAGCTTTGTAACTAAAAACTTTTCTGAAAAAAGAGAACCGCCTTCAAAAGCGTAAACTCCGAACTTTAATCACTAAAGTAAATTAATATGGTTGATTTAAGTTTTATTTTTTCATACATATACTTTTTTTTTTGTTTATACATGATGTGTGGGAAATGATAGTCTCTGTTTAATTATCATTAGAATTATTTTCAACGAACTTTCGATAATTCGGAGACCTATACACTATAGTAGGTATGTCTATGTATGCTCCTAATGAACTTCAATTCCCAAGACGGCGAATTCAAATCAAATGTGTGCTATGACAATCAAAACTAAAAATCACGAAAGAAAAAACTGTTTGAAATTCCGTGTCATATCGAAAATCTTCTGTAATATTTGATAAATTCGATCGGATTGTGTAGTTCGGCTTTGACCGTTTTCTTCGAGGCGGCTTCGTCTTGAGGGTTTAGTGGTGGCGTGATGGATGGTCTGCGTGGGAGTCACCACAATAGTGCGGCGAGATGGTGGCACGATAGCTTTCGGCAAACCGCGGCGTCACCAAGCGGAGATCGTATCTCGAATGCGCACAATGTGACAAGTCACTACACCGATCGCATGGTGACGGTTTTGAGGACTAGTGTGCTTGATGCATGGTAGGTAGATAAATGTTTTTGGAGATTAGCTACGGGTATGAAACATTTAAGCTATTTGCTACGTCATTGAGCTTTGCTTCGTAGCTGATTTCATAGATTTTGTAAAGTATATACGTAGGGTAGGTGCCTACCAACGTAGGTCGCAATATATGCAATATTAGCAAAAGATTTTCACCCATTCTTTAGTGTAGTTGTCTATTTCCTATTTAAGAGAGATCAAGTCTCATATAATACACAACAAAGTTCATCTGTAGGTACCATTGCAGATTTTCTATCGCTTATTGTATGACTCCATGAACTAACTTATCGTTCTCACATCCGGTATCCTATGAGGTATGAAGTAATATTTATATAATTATATCTGTAGGCTATATAGGAACTGGACTAGGATCAGAATCATCATCAGTATTGAGATAGTAAAGCAATGCGGTATGATCGCGCACATATAGGTACCTATTTAAACATATGCATTTATATGGCATCCGCCGCGTCCTATTGTAACAGATAGTAGATCTAAACAGTTTAGTTTCTAGTGTATTGCACAAGTTTCATAATATGATTATATTACTGTGGAATCATTATATTGGCCATTTATTACAATACTCAATGGCCCGACACCAAATCTGTTATTGTTCCAAAAAAGTTCGGCACATTAAACACTACATGTTAAGTTATTATGAACATCTAACAAATTGCCTAATTAGTTTAGGTACATTACACACGAACGAGAACGTTGTCGAATGTCCTAATGCCCAAGGTGTGCAGTTAGGAGCGGAGCACATCAAACGTTGGTAATGAAAGTGGCGCGGGCACTGCGCCGGATGCGCCAATTAAACTATCACATCATTCATTACTTTATTACAGATCGTCCCCCTCATCGCACCTCAATTATATGATCGTAAAACTGACAACATATTGAGTATACGCTTCAGTACTGCGTCATGTGCACTTTCTGCGACGCATGCTTTAAGGTGTCGTTGAAAAAGGAATGGAGGAGAGTTCTACAAAAAAAAAACATTGTCCTAAAATTATCGATTGACTATACTAAATATACCTACCATGTAGGTACTAATCGTTTAGCAAAAAAATAACTATGTACACCTTCTACCATATGCCCATATCTCTTGTGGCTGCCTTCATCTAACTCAAAACAAAGTTAAACACAAAATTAATATTTGCAATAAAAATCTGCTTGTAGTAGCATTACACGAACCTAACTCTGTGCCTAGATTTAAAGATGACTAGAAGTTGATTTTAACATAAATATAATGTGAGAAAGGAATTTCGAACTTTCACAAAGATACCTAAGAACTGATGCGATACTTTGTAAGGTTTATAGCTCGTGCAGCGTATACTAAATTTGTTCCGACTCAATATTTTCTCAAAGTTCACTTCGATCGCGAGTGTAACGGTCAATTGACGCAAATGAAAACCATAAAATCTACTTTGTTGACACCACAAAACACCTTATCCTTTAAGGTTCCGATGGCTATAAAGATAAAAGTTAAAAGATTATTTTATTTCCAGATCAATAAAAACCTTTGATCGTCATTGAACTCCGGGTCTGAAGTAGAAAGGTCTATTATAAGAAGTAGTCGTAGTGATAGTCCTTACATGAAAGGTTATGCGTACGTGGTTGATAAGTTTATTTTCAAAAAATAAATATATATATGCAGCTCACAAAAACAAATGCATGACCTGCATTTACGGGTGCAACAAGCTACTAATGACGACACGGTTGGTGCAGTGGTTGAGCGATTGACTGCTGCGCTGCGTGTCGCGGGTTCGATTCCCACTCGGAACAACATTTGTATGGCCTGCAGATAGTTGTTCCGGGTCTGGCTGTTTGTGTATGTGAGTTTATATGTTTGTATACGCACCCACGACAGTAGGAGTAAATCCTAGTGTGGGGCAACGTTTAAAACATAATAATAATAATAAGATACGCAACATACCGATTCAAGAAAAGGAATCGGAAAAGTTCATCAATATTGTGGAAAATGTTGGTAAGGCTCTTAATATGGATGTTCGGGCTTCTTCTTTCCTAGAAATTTACCCAATATAAGTATATACATACCCGGGCAACCGGGTATATGCAGACCGATTAATTGTTGCTCTTCTGCTGTGTCAACACAAGAAATAACTTCTTGGCTAAAGTTCGAACGTTTAACACAGACATTCATTGCAAGACAAATGAAACATTCAGACTATGAGTAAATTTGTAGACATTCAAGGTGACAAAAAACTTATCTACGTTGACGAGCACTTAAGGTACTCGCCTTCTTATACGGTCTATTTACTTCTTCATGCAATATCTTTTAATCGTTTTCTTTAATTTAAGTGTTTTCGATGATATTCAATTATTTTGTAAGCGGTAGGCGAGAATCGTGCACTGATTTAAGGTAATTAATATTACCTAATCATTGAATGTTTTCGCTAATGATTCCCAAGACTGAACGATACGTAATTTCAGGAGCCTGAAAGCTATGTTGTATTTTTCCAATTGCTAGAAGCCTCCAAAATGTTTGCACTAAGTAGCTTCAACGTACGACCCTTACTGCCGCATCTTAAATTCCACCATTACCACCTGTACTTACCTACCTCTTTGATTAAGACCACATAATTATAAAATGCTACTTGTAAGCGTCTATATACGTAATCACAATTGGAACGCTCTGTATAATATTTCTGTGCACGGTTCGTAAATCGCGAGACAATTAACAACAATGTTGTCGAGTTGCGCTTGCGCCGATCATCTACTGTTAATCGACGATCGTTGTAATAGCTGAATAATTTGACGGACAGGAATGTGTTACATGATGGATCTATTTGCTATGTAATTACTTCAGAGTACTTTTCTCACTTTGGGACTATGTTTAGTCTCGATTGTTAATTTATGGATCTAACTGGTAGAACACCTTTTCAAATTAAGTAAGTCAGCTATTTGTTAGCATTGGGAGATTACAATAAAACAAACATGTTATTTTGAGAAAAAGAACCTACAATAAGATCCACTTTCTTTGCCATGGAATTATGACTTCCTCCGAAAGTCATCAATATCTTCGCGATTTAAAAACTGACCTGAACGGTACTTGAACAAATAGAAGGAAATAGTGCCATGATTTATCTGTAACTGCTGTTAAAAGCTACTATTCAACTGAGTAGACAGTACAATGGTTGTCAGTAGCTAATGAAACCAATGCAATGATAGGTATTAGTAGGAATTAATTATCTGTTCAAAGTAGGTTTAGTTTTTGAGTCCTCCACGATTTTGAATTATTGATATCATCTCTTTGCATTATCACCAACAACCTTCAATTTATGCTAGTCGTATTACCTAAGAATGGTCATAAAATAATAAACATTATACAGACACTACTACTAACAGATTACTCTGTTAGTAATTCACATCAAAGAATTGTTTACTAAACACAATTCTTTGATGTTCTACGACCTTTAACAGAATCGTGCGGAGTTTCCGTGCTCATCCACTCAAACGCAATAAAGTTATTAATATTCTTATTTTTAATTACGAAGAAAACATGTCTGTTGGAATTACGTGATATTATCGACAATAGCATGTTTATATGCAACAGTTTAACGTTTAAACTTTTGCGGGGGTAAAAGGAAACGTTGCTTAAGTTACCTAAGTAATGATTTACGTAGCCATACATCGACGGTAAGCATTTCTAAACTTTAAGCATCATTTAAACAGGCAGTACCGCAAGACTTGCGGTATAGGTTAGTGCTTGAAACAACACCTTTTTATTTCAAGAACACATTTCAAAATCAAATTCTTGGAAGCAAAAGTAATTAATTCATTGTTAGGTATAGTTTCTAAAAAGAGAAAAGATTTAACCGAAATTAATGATGGAAATAAAATGTTCATCCTCAAAAAGTCCTTGTTGCCATGTTTCCCTCCCACGCAATAAGCGAAATATTCTTCATCTGCAGCTGTTGCGCCAATTTGCCAATACATGGGAAAGGCAGGCTGCATCAGTCTGAATGAAACTGATGCCTACAGATACAAGTGTTTATGAGCAGCACGCATTTGTTGCAGCATCGCCTGCATCGGTGTGATCTGCACCGGTCGCCGGTCGCGGCGAGGCGTGGTCGCGAGATGTTATCATGCCCATTAGCGGCCGTCGCACCCAGCCACTATCTGCCACATCGCCACAACTTGCACCACCATAAAACATCATAATTCACACACACAACACACAATTATTAACCCAAACGACTATTAATACGGCTCATTCTCACGTGACACTTTTAAAATCATAAAGGCTCAGACATCGTCAAATGAGATTCATCTTTCTCTATTTTGTAATATTATTCGATGTGATTTTTTCCGCATTAGATTTTCGTTACCATCGATTCGTATCACATTCGTAATTTGCGTGATTCGGCCGTTTTTGATGATGATAGGTCGGGGCCTTCGTCAAACGTCAATATGTTGGACGAAGATACTTGAGGAGCTATTCGAAGAATGTCTCACCCACGCAACGGACTAGATGGGGCCTAATGCGTTCAGTATTAAAAACAGACTGATATTGATCTCGTTCGTAGAATTTCGATGGCTTTGCCGTAAGGAAAGTTTATGCCATCAATAATAGCTTGAAAAGCTTGTCAGTAATGGGTTACAATGTAATATTTTATTGATTGTGAATTAGATATGCTTTTGTACACTAGTGTTCTATTACCTACGTTTGGTTTAAAAATTGATCATCGAAATTATTGTAACTAAAAGTTGTAGATAATTGTTAATTTTTTACTTAATATACCAGTTTACGATACAAAACCCAGACACCAAAAAGAATCAGTAAGTGTTCCGTTTTGCGCTTATTTTTTGTGGAACACTGAAAAGGGTCGCAGTCTTGAAGTTGCGGAGAGATTATTTAATGCTTTTAATAATTTAACATGAATATCCCACAAACATTTCTTATCTCCTCATACATCACAAAGTTAGACGTTTCTTAAATTGGTTGAAGTGCAAAAATGCTCACTTTTTGTTGTGTTATGGTGATTATACAGTGTTGCTAGATATTTTCATAATGAGCAGTCGTTATATGTAGGCGAGCAAGCGTGATAATTGTCGGCTGATCATTGTCCGAAACATCTGCTACTCGATTGCACTCATCGCCTACTTAACATGCACCGTGCCAATTTTTTTAATTACATTACAATGCGGTGCGGAAACCGCAAGAAAATTATCCGCTATTATCGATGTAATCGAAATTAAACGCGATTTCATGTTTATTTCATTGTACAGAAAGAAAATATAAATCAATAATGAAAATGGAATGAAATAGGTAGTATAGCGCATGCAATCAAAGGCAACATTTAATAGCCGACATGTTTTGATGAATATTTATAACATGTGCACCTAAACTACAAGCAATGTGTATATTTTATTTCAAGTAAACAAAGTAATTTGTTTTTGTTTGATGCGTGCGTTCAAGTAGTTAGGTAGGTAGGTACCTTAGTAATTTATTTAGTTTGAGAGATGAATATTCTAGAGAAAATAGAACCTTTAAAGTTTGACTTTCGCAAAATGTGTCTAATAGATGAGTTTTGTATGCTAACCGTGTAGGTGTAGTACTTCTGATCCTGCTGCTTAAACTAACAAGAATGCATATACGTAACACAAAACTGCCAAAATATACTGTCCTAATTGAAACGCCGACCAACCGTGACTGGGTATAAAAGATCGAGAGTATATCGATCGAATTCAGTAACGAATTTAACTCTTTCCTCATTTAGGTACCTTTATAATATTTTTCAAAATCATCTCAATCACCTTAAGGACTCTTGTTAGAGCCCTATTTTGCTTACTTAGAGAGTTAACACATTATGCTGGCTTCAGGGTGTTGTTGAGGTTGTCTCAGCAGCGCGTCTAGCACGTTTGCTGTAGCACGAACCTATGACTTCTATTTGAAGAAAAAAGCCGCATCCTTAATAATCTGAATAAGGGCTAGCAGCAACGGCATTTTGAAACCCTAGCCGAGCAGCATGATGCACCAATATTGAAACACTCTGGATGAATAATAATGTTATCTAAATAATATTAAATACTAACCCTTAGTTCATAAGTTTTTTACTAACCAATGGGTCCACTGGTTTGTTGTCCAGTGTTGTCAAATTAAATTAATCAAATTATTATTATTATACCTAATAGTTAACATTATCAGTTGTAGAATTTTTATAAGAATGATAAATAAGATCTTGATTTATTAAGTAAACCGTAAATTACACATTGTTAGTAAACGCATTGGTAATGTAAGAAAACTGACATAATTTACGATGCTATTGCACTTCCTTCCTACGTAGAGATATCATTGAACAAAGATCGATATCACCAATACCGGCTACGTCAAATAGCAACAATTTATGATTCGCGTAGCATACCCGAGCTGCGCGGGCGTCGTGACCGGCCGCGAGCGGAGACCCGGGCGTGGGGGGGAGGGGGGAGTGTTGTCGGCGAGAACAAAGAGCGGCAGTTCAAACGTGCCGCCGCGATGCCCGCTAATAAGCAATAAACAAGGGGGCGGAGTCAGGGGGCGCACCTGAGGGATCACCTCGCGCCGCGCGATGCTGCGTCCTCGCGACCTGGACCTGCGCCGGCGCAACTACACGCTCGATACAGATTTGATAAAAATTATGAGCAAAGTTTTTTTTTAACTGAACAATATTAAGAGGAATCACATCTCTTGTCTTTGAAATGGTTCTGAGAATAATATAGGAACAGATTCTAATAATTGTATTATAATTTTCAAATGTAGGTACATATTCTAAAAGATTGTGTTTTAGCTTCTGATGCCTTTAGTTTGACTTCTGGGCCACCATCACGTATAGAGTACCCACAAAAAAATAAAAAATAAAAACAAGAACACAGCAAATAATCGTGCGTCTGTCTCAAGACAAGCTCATCGGAGCATCGACGCTCACTTTTCAGACCAATTAATAGGCAATAAAATGGCGCAAATAGCGACACACATTGTTGGCGCTGGCCCGCCATTACTGAGTCAAGTAAAACTCTCACGCTTCGTACAGTCGACACGATGCGAATACTTTATGTAAGTACCAACTTGTAAAATTATTATTTTACTAGATGAATCGAAAATTAAAAACCAGTTTTTTTCAAAAATTTTAAGTCGGTACACCTAGGTCATATCTTATAAGTTTCTTAGTACATACCTAGATAGCTATATTATACCTACTGCCTAAAGTCATGTGTCTTCTAAACCTTTGAGTTTAACTATCCTTACATTCCAGTAGGCCTAGCCAAGTTACACACGTTTCGTATCGTATCTCTTTCTACAATAATTAACGCCTCGTCGTCGTAATCCATTTTTGATTTTCGATCACGTGATTTATCGTTGAGATGACATCATTCCCACACATTTGATTCGTTTTCTATTAGCGTTATCGATTGTAGATTGTCAATGTGGCTACTTTGGCTAGGGCCCCCGATATACCATGTGGCAAAAAAAAACAACCAAAGTGTATAAATTTCAATCGTTCTTGCGTGTCATCATTATGTTGCAATAATTTGCAGTTTTTGGGTAATAAAAGCCGGCTTAACTCTCATTTACTGTTATTTTTTTATTAACTTTGAAAGACTTATAATCATTTGAACCATTTTATTGCTGCACAATAATATTTTACATTACCATTTTTAATGTAATTTAAGTTAGCTACACAGTACGTAGTAAGTTCTCTGTCGCGTCTGGCAATTTTAGACTCAGTTCAACTAGCTAAGAATGGTTGGCTTATTCCAGTTCAAGTTAGGGGGTAGGAGGGTGGGGGGGTAGTAGTTTTGAGTTGCTTCTTTTGCATCATTTTCAATTTACTAGTACCTACTTATATAAAATACAAGCGATATATTTGCGACCTTTTAGGTCTGAAATCTTGTGATACAGTTTCGAATTACCTATACCTTATAACATTCTTTGGGTTGCGAACCTAGTGATCTGTAATACAGGGCTACCACAGATACCAGCTCTTCACAAAATGATACAGGATGGGACAAGGTTTTAGAGTGACAAATAGGGTCATCATTGTTTAATTCTGAGGGAATTAATATCTAAGTGATTTTTGTGAGGAGAAATAAACGATTTATTATTACCAACAGGGAAGTCTGCATAGTCGTCAAGTCACAAATATTCCTACAAATAAAATAAAAGCTAACTATCGCCCAAGTCGGTGGGGTATTAACCCTGTGCCCGCCACCGCTAGGACTCAACCGTCCAGTGCAGCGAAATGGGCCGTGATGGGCACGTTGCCGCCATTATCGTTATTATCGACCGACTACTCTGTCCGTCTGTCTGAATCTTGCGATCGCCTTGAGCTGTTTCTATTCGCATTTATGTAATTGTGTTAGAATTTACTTAGCCAGTTCACTATGAACCATTCATAGCATCTCGGAACGGAGTAGAGTTGCTTATAATATGTATTTGTTTTTATAAAATGTAACTGTCAGTTTGAAAAGGGAATAAATATAATGACCTCCAAAAATAGTAAATGATCACCACATCTTAGTCACCAAATTACCTCCAAAAATAGTAAATGATCACCAAATCTTAGTCACCAAAGCTTAGGACCCTTAAGCCCCCCCTGGGGCGGATCCGACATGGTTAGGTTAGGTTAGAACTGTGATCCCCTATGCCAGAACCAAATCGCTTTTTACAGTCAAACTCATACATTTTTACAATACTTTGGTTAAATGTTGGTGATCAATTATTATTTTTGGAGATCATTTACTATATCTGGAGATTCGTTAAACATTAAAATGGGGTTAAATGTTGGTGATCATTTACTATTTTTGGAGATCATTTACTATATCTGGAGGTTCGTTAAACATTAAAATGGGGTTAAATGTTGGTGACCAATTACTATTTTTGGAGATCATTTACTATATCTGGAGGTTCGTTAAACATTAAAATGGGGTTAAATGTTGGTGATCATTTACTATTTTTGGAAGTCATTTACTATATCTGAAGGTTCGTTAAACATAAATAAGCCTTTTGAAAAAGACAAAAGTAGGGAAGGGGACGGCAATTCTTGTAAAGTCAAAAACCAAAAACAGGAATACAAAAAAGAACCAAGTAACTCAAGTCTGTTGTAGTGGGTGGCAGAAAATCTGCACTAACTCAGACAGACTACTTGAACAGTGTAACATTTATTTTATAGTTTTTAAGTAGGTATGTACAATATTTACAAGAATAATAAAAAAGAAAACCCAAAATACTAAACTAAAAAAACTAACACAATAAGGCATCATAAAATTCGTCCACATCGCCGACTTCTGGAAATGTACCCAAGAGACTGGCGGCATTGCCACGTTGGATGGCAAGGCTTAATCTCTGACCAAGGTAAAAACCAGCTCTCGGATCACAGGAAGTGTCAACCAACCTTTTGGACATTTCCTTAAAAAGAAGATGAGCACTCGGACCCCACAAAACGGAACAGTGTTGAATAATGTTTTCATTTAGGAGTTTTTTGATGTCTTTGGTATTTGGGTTTTTGATTTTTTTTATCTTAATATTTGTCTTCATTAAGTTAAAGTAGATAAAGTTAAGTCATAAGTAACTTTTCTCTGCAAAATATACTGTCTAGGTACCTAACCTATATAGTTTGATTTCAGAAAAGTGACAATAATTCGGAATGGATAAATAGACGTCGTTCGTCACTCGAAATTAAACACACACTAGATACTTGATTAGATTTCAGAAACACGGAGTGTTTCGTTCTTTGTACGTATTACTACTTATTGTAATAAGGCTTATGTTTAACGAACCTCCAGATCTACTAAATGATCACCAATAATAGTAAATAAAATAAAACCAAAAATAGTAAATGGTCACCAAAATGGTGTTTCCTAAAGTATTGTAGAAATGTATGAGTTTGACTGTAAAAAGCGATTTGATTCTGGCACTCGGCGGCCGCTGCCGCGGCACGCTCGCTCGCCTCGTGCGTAGGGGATCACAGTTCTAACCTAACCTAACCATGTCGGATCCGCCCCAGGGGGGTCAAAAAGATTTTGGTTATTTTGCACACTAAGATTTGGTGACCATTTAGTACATTTGGTTTAATTTAGTATATTTTTTGGTAAGGGAGCTTAAGATCCAAAAGTATTTTTTGGTGATCATTATATTTATACCCTTATAATAATAATAAAAATCACTAAGTATATGGATATAAACGGACATGATACAAATTCCCCATTAAGTACCTACCCAAAACAAAAATGTTCATGAAAACTATCAAAAGAAGCCTTCAAATATGTACCAAAATAATATTACAGCTATACAGGGCCTCAAGTCTGCTATTACAATAGTGTCAGAATGGTCTAGCATTGATTTTCATAATGACGCCATTATATTAGTAAATTACCAAACTTGTCAAAATCAAAAATTATGAAATCAATTATAGACCATTCTGACACTATTGTAATAGCAGACTTGAGGCCCAGGATGATTGGTAATTCGATGCATTCATTGAAGGGGATAAACAAGATCTAATTTGTAAAAATGTGGATTACATGGGGTCGATACTCGATTATCTTCGAGTTATTAGGTATGTTTTTTTTTTACCTTTCAACTGAACATTGTAGTTAATCTGCGAGCAATCAAACGTGGCATTTTAAAGTATTTACCTACATTTTGTACAACAGTATTGAAAACGACTAAAGTGTACGTTCTCTACCATCCTCGAAGAGACTGTAATAACGCAATGTTTATCAAAGTTTGCATTCGCACGTAGTTATCACAAGTAACAAGTACGGCGCAGTTAGGTAACCCTGCGGCGGTTAGTCTGTCCGTCTGTCGATCACACGCAGCTAACGACGTCTCCTCTCCGCGCCGTGCCACGGCTGCCACTCACCCACACGATAATCATGCTACTTTGCACCAACTACCCTGTCAATCAACGCTCTAAGTGTGCCAAGCGACTAAACACACAAATCTATACAAATAATGAATGTTAACTATTTTATTTTCGCAACAAAAACACAGCCTTGATTTTTACAATTCGCACAGGTGCCACGCTGCATCAATCGCCGTGATATCGCCAATAACAAAGCAATTGTTGGGAACACCGTGACGGAGTAATTCGTCGTTTCCCTTACTGGATGCGACGATTAGCCCACCTCTATTTACTTGTCTATCCGATCGCTAGAGCTGGCAGCTGACACCGGACGCGGCTGACAGACACACACCGTTACAACATTGACTTAGAAAAACGTTTGCTACGGACAACCGTTGTGCTGGCCCGGACGAGCGACACCAACATCTGGGCCGTTCCCCGATTGATGGGTGCGGTACCTCGGTAATAGCCAGTGAAGTGTCTCACCTGATGTTTACTTGTCTTTTTACTCCCATTTGATCGAATTAGATTAAACAAGTCACGGTCCACGTGTCTAACTGTAAGGATCGCATTAGCTTGTACTGAATTCTACACTTAAATGTTCCCACGGGCGCAATATGAGCCGATCGCGATCGCGCTTAGGCCACGACCGGGCACAGGGCTCGCACGTGGGCACCGTACAACGTGTATCGTGCTTAATCACTGATAAATCTGCCACACCACAGGAACAATGCCACTACAGCGCCTGACAAATGAGCACAATTAATGCCAATAATTTCAAACGTTCCGCCGAGAATAAAACTCGCCTTGAACAGTGCAGAACATTTGTATCTCGCTTAAGTACGTATCTCGGCTTTCCTTTTAATCGATGTCAGAATCTAAAATTAGTTTCCTTTCTGTGCTGTTAGGTGCTCTGCGCGAGAATAGCATGAACATCTTTCAGCTAACAATGCCCATTGGAACACTTCTCTGACAGGACATTAAATCCTCGAGAGCTTTCTTCGAACTAGTGTTTCCCTTGAAAACTAATCAGCGCCAGCCATTATGGGATCAGTCTCCGTCTTTACGTACGTCAATATATCTCCCTGGGCGAGGAGAGCGCTCGTCCCCAACGAATTAGCTCCGACAACGCCACAATAGTCCATAATTATGAAATGTGTTGTGATCCTAAAAGGATACACAATTTTTCTCAGGCCGCGAACAATGCGAGACGGTAATGAAAGGAGTCAATCAGTCGATGTCTGCGAAATACGCCCGTGCTAATTTATGCATCGGCCAGAACGGGCAGAGCGGCGCGCGGCCTTTCTCTGCTGCTTTAATGTCTTTCACGCAGACACAAAGGGCGAGCCAGCCACGTCAGCGCACGCTCAAATTGTAGTAACTGCACGTGGTGTGCTCTGGTATTATGTCAAGGCAACGTGCAAAATATGAAAAGTTAGTCATAGATATCATATTCATACGTGTGTCTTCCTCGCACGATACGTGAGACCTATACTTACATCCTAGCCTCATATGAATTTATAGCGAACGCCGTATTATTTACTAGCATTATACGCACAATTTGCGAAGCTGTCGCAAGGGCCAGCTATAATTTCCCGATGGCAGCAGATCCATCAATACCCGCGCCTCGGGCTGCGGCCGCTTTCAATTTGTAGGCCGCTTACTTCGCCGGCAATTACCGGACGGACGGAAGGCCGATCATCATCGATATACGCGCTTAATAATGCCTAATGACACTTAATAAAGACAGAAAATAAAAGTGTGACGATTATTTATTAGCTGTCTCATAAATAGTAACGGTTCGTAGCTGTGGTTAAGAAATATAGCGTCCTTGACAGTTGATAGACCGGTGAGAAAAGTGTACGGTACGGTTATTGAACTACTAGTTATTGTTTTATGTCTATACTCGTATTTATGGAATCAATTTGATAGCAGCTTACGTTTCGCGTTCAATGGTAGATGTTTGCTACCAGTTTGGAAAGATTACATTATGGATCCTGCATGTTGTACAAGTGTTCCCAACATAATATCTATTATTATCTTGACTTTCATGTTCTGTTTCAAAATAAATTCAATTTGGATTGAATTAGGAATTATATTTATTATTTTTTGCAGACACAGGTAGTAGGTATAGACGGCATTAGTAAAGTTAATCAAGCGTGAAACGGACGGACCATGTTTGTTTCGTACTATTGGTAGGTATTTCCTTTTGTGTACAATAAGTACCTAATCTCATACTTGTATACTTAACAGATTAAATCTGCATGTTTTAAGCACGCATCGATTGGGTTATTCCCTCGATACGATAAACGGGTTTGCTGTAAAATTCCAACTTTTTAGAATATATCGCCCCTTTCTAGTTTGAGCAGCTTTGAAAACTGTAAGTAGACAAGTAAGCTATTTTAAATTATTAATTCTCTACGTGGAGCAGGTTGTAGATAACAAGCAATTCTTCTATAAAGACCAGCACACACTCCTTTTTTATTTATTTATTCACCTATGTCTCATATTAATGCTGGTTTACATCCGTACTAGGTAAACGTCTCACACAAAGGTCCAGTTGAAAACCAGCGTCAGGCACAAGAGTTCTGGCAATTATGCTGAACTGGGCCTGTTTGGCGCAGCCGTGGGGTACACAATACACGTAATGTTTTTTTTTTATTGAATAACCTTTTTTATTATTATTTTTTTGTGCACACGGTCTGTGTCAATAAACATTTTTTCTTTCTTCTTTCTTCACTGGTACTGTAAGACATCGCTCTGCTCCTACCTATGTTATTACTCGAACTACCTACCTCCTAACTTTCAACATTTAAATAAATTAGAAACTTGAGTTTCACCGCCATCTACCGGTAGTCAACCCTCGGATTTTGCAGAAAAAGTTGACAATCCTACAATCGTATAGAAAGCTGTTTTTCACGTACAACCCTATCTCTACAATCGATCTTAGGAGATTTAATATGACTGATCATTTTCTGGCTGGTGTATGGTCATACAGAATTTATGGGGCTCATAAAAAGTATGTCAATTGACTCGTGGTGTCACTACCCAAATACCTTGCTATGAAAACTGCTAGTTGAATACGATGTTAGCGGCAATGCCAGACTTCTATACTTCTATACTGCTATAGAGCTGCTGTTGCATTATGTTGTTTCATATGACAATAACAAGTATCAATTTCTCCAGATTTTGCCCACATTACGAGACAGATGTTTAGTTTTTCAATGAATAAAATAAAACAACACTTAGTTTCTTGTCGGTTTATTAACACTTAGGGCTCAACCCTGATATGTGTCGCTACTTCAGCGCGTCGCTCGCATCCCGTACAAACATATTACGCAAACTTGACAGTGGTAACATTATCAGTAGATAGTAGGTACATAAGTACTAAGGTTTTATTTCCAACGATCTTTTGACATATATTTGTGTCAAAAGATCGTTGGAAATAAAACCTTTAGACACAAGACGTAAAATAACATTTTTATCCCGATGAGGAAGTGAAAATTGAGATTTACAATACAACTAGGTACCAAGATTGTCTTTTTACTTTAATACAATGAGAATATGATCGAGGTATCAACGAACACACAAACAGCAATGTAAAAACTAATTACATTCAGGTTTCAAAAACCAAAATACCATGTTATTCTAGACAATGCACAGGTCCACGGATATCTACCTTTTCAATGTTATGAAGGAAGTGATATCATGTGATTTAACAACTTCCTTCTCGTAAAGTGTTTTTTTGAATCTCAATATTTGATATGATAGATAGATTAATATTGATGCATGTTTCCGTTTGGTATTTTGCATATGAGCTCATATTTTTATATTTGTAGGTAGGTATGTAGTAACGGAATTGTCAGGATCTTAGCTTTGTTTCTTTACAACCGAAATTAATAATGTGGATAGGTATCTCAACCCCAATCTTAATCCGAGGTCTTTGACCGCTACTTGCAATTCGTCCTCTCAAATATTACAGGTGGCATGGTACTCGGTCAATGATCTATTACAGACAAAGGATTACGTTAGATTGTTAAATTTAGTGCTCTCTAAAATCAAAAATAGAATCCATTAACAATTTTAAACAATTGTCTGGTTTAATTGACTGTAAAATATAAAACAAAATAATATTATCGTTAAACTGATTTGTGTCTATCAGTAAGTACCTATTACGCGACTACAAAGTGTGAACTTTAAATCCACTTTATATTTAAAACATAAGTAATAATCTTAAGTAATAGTCTTTATTTTTAACAAAAGGTCTATAATTTATTAAGATAAACCCCATTAACATTATTGCTTGCACCCTCTCCCCATCATCTACAATGATATTCCGATACAGAAGGGGAATTCGATGTTACATTTATTATCTCGTATTTATGATGTTGCACAAGAACTGTGCAAGTTTATTCATAGTTACAATTTATATTTCATACCTACCTACAATGTCTACTGGTTGGCAGTACATGCAAAACGTTTTACTTCATTTTTAGGATTACTTTACCACGAGCAAATATCAGTATATATTGCTCTTTAAGCAGAGGAATTTTAACATTCAATAATAGGATAGATAATGTTTTTAATACCTTTACATCGCAAAGAGTACATACATAGTAAATACATAAGTACGACAATGTGAGCTTTCACGACATATTTCTCTACTAAGACGATACTTCTTCGAAACCTCTTATTTAATATAAACATCTAGGTGACCCACTATGTACAGTGCTTATCCTACAAAAATAATTTACTCAACCACTATACAGTACATACATTTTCATTATATCTTACGGCTACAAATAGAATATAAATAGTCTTATGTAATAGAATGTACACACAAATACACATAAGTACATTAAAGATAATACATCACTTGTTTTTGGAATTCGTCTCAAGAGACGTTAATAATATATCAATTACTAATAACTTTACCTAATAAGAACTAGCCACATTTGTCAGCATAAAAGCAAACTTATTTCTTTTCGCATCGCTTCACTCCCTCGTTGTTTAATCCTGACGCAGATAACTGCTAACAAATGTGATAAGTCCAATAGGGATTTAGAATACGACACTTGCAGAACATAATGAGTGTTTATAAATGAATATTTCTGGTAAGAACCAGCTACTGTTTTGAGCTTTGTATATTATTTTAATTCAGTTGCAGTTCAATTCCATCTAAGTTGAATGTGTCCTTAGTTTAACTTCAATACTAAAGTGAAGCGAACTGAATAGTCCAAGGGGACTATTTTAGTATTTTGTATTAAGGATTACGTTCGACTTTCTACATTCTGGATACAAAAGTCGAAAGTGATCATGGAGATAAAGACTTCACGATAATCTACGAAATGAGTTTTGATCTCATCTAGTCTTTTTTAAAATATAAGTTATTACTGAAAATATTTATTTTATGGAATGTTTCATGTAGTCGAGTCATGGTTTCATGTATGTTATAATATATGCAAACTTATTTTTTCTTTGGTTTAATATATCAATCATAATGATGTCCTTTATAACAAAATAAAAGTGGTTAGAGGCTTCGAGACGAAACAAAAACAAAATCAAATAAAAATATTAATGTGTGTAGGTAACTATTGTTAATTAATCTTCATTTCCTTCTACATTAATATTACTTATCAATATTATACTTTCGGGTAGGAACCTTGTAATTATGTTTAAAAGTAGACAATAACCTATCGACAACCTCTTAAACTACTCAGTTACATACATTTGTCTATTAAGGTACTAATTTGAAACTCACTTTGAATAAAATAAATAGTCTTTTACTAGCCGGTCTCATCATTCATAACGCAGTCCAACCGAGTAACTACTAAAAGCACTCGATAATGATAGAGTGGTCGTCACAACATGCATTCGTTGAATAAAATATAATTAAAGCACATTCTGATGCTACTGAACTGATTGGCTTGCCTTGACAATCTAACAGTTCGGTGTTAGTGCTAAAGACGGGGGCTATAAGAGCCCGGCAAGCCCTCATATGGTTTAAGACTATCCAAGGAAGATCATCGTGATATGTTCACAGCGGATGCCTGGGTGAGGGCGAGTGCTGCGGACGAGGCTGCGGGGGTGGCGCGTTGGGATGCGTGGGCGGCGGGTAGGGGCAGTAGCGGAGGGGAGTGTGGGGCTTCTGCAGCCACAGGTCGTGGGGGAGAGCCAGCGGCTGCGGCCAGGCGCTGGGCCATGCGCGCCCACCGAGCGCCAGCAGCTGAAGGGCAGCCGGTGAACGCGCCCAAGCCGCGCGCTTCTCCGCCTCCTCGTCAGCGCCCCCCGCGTACAGCCGCAGCGGAGACCGGAGCAACTGCTGCTCCATCAACATCAGCTCCATTGGGTCTCTGCGGAGAACGAACAACACGCACGTTAATGATGGCCATTTTAAATATAAATATTGATCTAATACGCAAGAGCAGTCCATGGTTACGGGTGTTGTTTATGATATTCCTCTTAAAATTGACTTAGAATTAATAGACAGACGTGGCATAATGTGAAAGTTTATTTGTACCACCTACGTAGCATTTCCAATATCTGCACACAGTTACTAACTACATCCGTAAAGTCTTATAAGAAACGTATTTTTAGATTAATATTCATATTGAGACGAAGTTTGTTTTCTGATAGTAATAAAGTCCTATTTCGGTAAAGTGTGCATGGTCGCGTCGAGTTCCGCGAACCTGTCGTTTCGCGAGACGAACTGTTCGTTGGGTTTCATCGGTCCGTAGTCTATAAAACCGAGTTCGAGGAACGACACCGGCCACCGGCAGCCACGTGGCGATTTCAAATCTCATAAAACATTACGAACGTCACACTAGAAGCTGTTATGTAAAATTCAGGCTCGATGAAATACGACGTGGTCAGCTTTGTTTACGACTCGTACGTTTAGTATTGATTTACAATGCCAGTATAACTCCAACATCTGCAATAAGCAGAATCTTTAAATAAAACACCTACCTCCACATAATGTGTGGTAAGCATTTTTAATACGCACTGCCCATATTGAAAAGTGTTAAACAAGGAGTGTATCGCTGTCGATTGTTTCTGCGAAGCGTCTTTACGAGTGGTGTCGCAGTTAACGAGGCGCGCAGCGAGCTGGTGCGTGAGTGCGGCCCTTTACTGCGCCAGTGCGTGATGCCCTTTATCGGTTCCTGGAGGCTATCGCGACCGCCACCGATCACGCTTCCCGTTAACTCGCTATTTTCGCGTCTCTACGAAACTATCGACACTTATAAGTGTGCAATAATTCATCTTTCACGCCTGCTCAATAGAAATCTAGTTAGTGCCTGCTCCTTCCCGTTTCTATAGGGAAACACGTTCGTTGTGGAGTAAGCGTAAATCTGATGTTATTAATAATGGGCTCTGTCTTGAGATACGAGCGTTAGTCCGAGAGCGGCAAATGAGCGTGACGACACGGCGTGCTCGAGCTAAACCTCAAAATTGGCATGACATCACGAGATGCCGTGTCGAATTTAATCTATCACCGGAGCGGGCGGCCCCGGGCGCCGGCGCGCTCTCCTCGGGAATTAAAAACAGGTAGTGCCCACACACGCTAACACACAATATAGATTTTTTTTTTGATCTCCTAATTCTATAAAAACGAATAATAGCCGGTATTATTGCTATAATAATCTCGAGCTAACCACAATCTCTCAGCGATTTCACACTATTTTATCACGCGATATTATCTAGCATGACGTCAATTTCACTGTCGTAGAACCAAGGTTGAGAGGATGATGCTCGTAGAGTCGTAGCTAACTCGTAGAGGGATATCTTCACATGTTACGTTTAAACTACCATTGTCATGAACTATTTATAGTGTATATTTTTGGTCCATATTAAACTTTGATCGTCATCATTTGATATCATCAACCACATGGTAAAAAGCATATTTGCAAGCTCTCCCAACTTGACCTCGACTCTAAAGATATTTTTTTTTAACTACTATATTAAAACATTTTAACTTCGTGCATAATTGAAGGCAATCAAAACTGAATGTTAAATGGTGAACTAACACATTCCACAGTACTAATATCTTAAAATTTACACTTAAACCTTTAAGTTACAAAAGGTCGTAAGTGGCGCGGCGTTAGTGCTGGGAGAGAAGGTCTGTTTCTCCGGGTGGTTATGTCGTTTCGGGTGCTGCGGGGGCGTTAATGGCGTATTTATTATGATCTCGGTATCAGCAGTAATAGCCAACACTCTCTGCCGGCAAATTACAGGGCGGCGGCTGTCAGAGGCCGCCGATAGGCCCGGGCGGCCATGCTCGCTCACTTTTATCGATATCTTGCGCCGACCGCTATCGATATTTGACCGCAAATGCATAATGTGTCTATCTGATAAAAAGTGAAATATTATTTCCTTTACTCGTAATATTTTGCTTAATGTAGATTATTAGTTCACAGATTTATAGCGTTTGCTTCGATCTGAAGATTTATAAGAATTCATTCTTATTATTCTATACAAACAAAGAAATGTTATTTATGGCGCTCATAAAAACATTTAAAGAATGTCAATTTGATCTATTTGAGGATGGTCCTCAGGTTGCCTGCAATAAATCACTCCCGCGGCTGACTCATTAGATATAAATAGCAATAAGTGCGGGCCCAACTGGTCTATGATCGTGTAACTAAATGTGATAGATGGTTGATATTTAAAAAATAGTTAACGTAACGTAACTGTGAAACACGCAGCGTGCCGCGGGCAGCACGCGGTTGTCGTTAAAGTTATTTCTAGCTCGTAAGTGAATCGCATGCAATTAACAAAGAGGTGCGTCCGAGCATAAATATAACTCCTCGCCGCTAAATATCGGCTCTGATTGACCGAGGGGCGGATCTTATTAATTAATGGATGAAAAGCCGCCTCGACCACCACGCCAAATAACTCCACCGCCCGATTCTCACACAATGGCTATTTATCATACTTATTGTCTGACGATTTCGGACGTCAGCGAAGGAAGTCATTAAGGCTGAGCGCCGTTAGGCGTTGTTTTAAATATTTATATTTATGAGACGGTGTGAATTCGGCAATCAGAATAGAAAGTATTAAATAGTTGAGTGGTTGAACAATTGGTAGGTACTAACGGAAGTGATTAGACGGCTTTTAATATTAACCTACACTCGTCAAATCAAGTGATGCGGGTGTAGGAGTGACAGGCAGCGGAGTGGCAATTCTGTTCGAGATTGTATCGATAGAGGTGCGCGTTGAGCTGAATTACCCGCTGAGCTATGTGCGCGGGCGCACAGTAGCGCCGCGCCCGACGCTAATCAACGGAGCACGCGATACGCGAACCTCTAATTATTCAGCCTTTCATTCCGTTATATTCGGTCGAGTAAGAGCGACAGGAAATGTCACTTGCTATTAAAATTAAACGGGTTCATTTTGAGGTCTCTACGTATAATAAAGCATTATGCAGAGCACTCAAATTGAGAGAGGTGATTTCTTCCGTAAATAGGCAAATATTTATACCGATCAAATTTTTAAGTTTTTATAGGGATCAGAACCTCAAAATGAAAAACGGTACCTTGTAGGATCATTTCCTTGTCCGTCCGTCTGATCGGATTTTTTTTAGTTACATTTTAATTGCATAAAAAATGATGTAGTTTCGCAGTCGTACAAAAATAAACGGCCATGGATGAGGTAGAGATCAAAGCCGGTAGCGAGTGAAGCGGCCAAAGGTACGGAGTCAGTGGAAGCGGTAATTGCACCGATAACATCTCGAATTAACCGTCAATCACCGGTCCGAACTATCATCGAGCCGATGCTGTATCAATTAATACAAATCGGTAGCTACGCACTGACGCCTACGTCGATTACATTATTAATAGGTCCGATAATTCCGCCCGTCATGCTACTACTGTAACACAAAAAATCTTAAGAGCTAATGCGGGAGTTTTCGTAAGTACTCATTTGAAAGTAAACAATTTCTGACTTCAAAGATCACACGGCATTATATAAGAGCATGTTAATCAACAATAACTTTTAATGTTTCCACTTATGTCATACATTTACCTACTGAAATGTTGTCATCACGGAATATTTAAACATAAAAGCCACCGCACAACCTTGTATTATAATCCGTGTAGTAAACGTCAAATTGCTTTCAATATACAATCTTAAAAGGTGAATCGGTAATTGTTTATGCATAGTCAATTCAGCAGGTTGTTGCTAAAGTATAAACACGTGAGCGAGAACGCGTCAGTCCTCACACCGCCCCCGGAGAACCGGTCGCCCCGGACCCGGCCGTATGGGCATCACACCGATGGCCAGATAATAGAAATGCGCTTTAATTTGTCGTTTAGGGCATAATGAGCAGCGAGCCCTGTGATTACGCGCCGCCGCCGCCGGCTCCGGCCGCCGTTGACGTGAGCTGTTTCCACACGCCGCCGCGCCGCAACCCGCCCTCCGCCCGCAACCACGCAACCAAGAACGTGTTAACACGAAACTAAAGATACCTTCCCATTGACACCATAAATTAACCACCTTGAACCAGGATAAAAAAACATCTTATATACAATATATTAAATGGTAGGATACTTTGAAGCGGTTCATACCTACTAATTAAGTGACTAGCTAGTATTCAATCTTTGGCATTACTACCATTGTCATCGTAAAATGACAATGCCAGATCCTGCCCCACCCATGTACCTACAGAAAAAGTAAATTAATGAAAATAATTGTAATGAATATAGGACCTTTCTATAGTAAATTGTTTTTCTTTAGAACTTGCGGATTACGAAATACCTACCCACAAAATACAAACTCATTTTACCTAAAATACAATTTAACCTATAATCAATGTCATTATTGTTTTTAGATTTAAACGGAAACCGCAAGTTCTACAGTCACTAAGACTAATGTTTAGTTATCAGTAATAAATAAACAGTAAGATGCTACATATTGCACACGACTTTTATTGAGTGGGGCAAAGTTCTATAGAGTTTCTGGCATTGTCCTTTCATGGCAATAGGTAAAATAATAATACCAGCCTATAATTGTCCCACTGTTGCTTAAGGCGGATTAGCGATTTCAGACTTATATTAATTACTAGCGACCCGACCCAGCTTCGCATGTGCCTATAGCCTTCCTCGGTAAATGGACTATTCAACACAAAAATAATTTTTCAAATCGAACCCGTATATCCTGAGATTAGCGCGTTCAACCAAACAAACAAACAAACAAATTCTTCAGCTTTATAATGTTAGTATAGATAAGTCCAGGTTTCGTCACGGCATGGCAATACGTACTAGGTATGCTTAATTTTTGACACTCCCATTAAACCTGCATTAACTACCATGTGGTGAGGTCATGTTGGATCTATGCGCGAATCACCACATATCAGGTACCTATCAGGTCCACGGACCTGGTTTGTATGAGAACTTGTGGTAATACAATGACTGAAATAAAATGCAGTTTCTACTCTTATTAACAAACAAGTGCGGATCGGACTCGCCCACCGACGGTTCCGTTCAAATTCCGTGATTTGGTCACCCATACAATTAGTACTTAAAATAATGACTAATTTTGTTATGATTTAATTACAAATGTATAGTTTTCAGAGTTTTCCCTGTAGGTACTTGTAGTATAAGACGTAATTACTTGCCAAATTTCATAGTTCTAGGTCAATGGGAAGTACCCTATAAATTTTGATTCCCTTGAGAGTGTCGAAATATACGTTTTTTGCGGCATATACGGCCGTGTCTTTTTTTCGCGTTAACTTGAGAAGTTCTATTTTTTCACAGCTTCAAGGGACCGTAGACTTAAGTCTATGGTTTTAATTCCAACTTGATACCTCGACGCGTTCCCGAGATAAAGGGTCTTGACAAACAGACGGACAGACAGACAGGCAGACGGACAGCAAAGTGATCCTATAAGGGATCCGTTTTTTCCTTTTGAGGTACGGAACCCTAAAAATCGTAAAGTTATGAGTTTTATCAGTTGGTGGAACTTGGAGAAAAAGTACTTAGTAAAAGTTTTTGCAGAATGAGAATGTCCTACATAAAAGCACCCTTACCGATGTCCGTGGTTGATCGTGAGTCGAAAGTAGTGGTCGGTTCAAGGGAACGTTCCTTGCGGCGCATTCTCGCCTCGCCGTCACCTGACACCTCGACTTAATGAGCGAAACACGCTATTTCGCTAAAATTAATTTTACCATTTAATATGAATAAGTATCTTGTCGCGATCTTGTAGGTTATAATATCTTTTCTATTCATATTTTGTTGACTCGATCGATTATTTTTTCTCATGATATCATTACGTTTTTTTTTGGCAGATCCTACCACGATAGAGCATAGGTACCACTTCAAATGTATTGCCCGCAGGTAGATGTTATCAATAGATAGTATAAAACAGTTTTGTTATGAGACCTGAAATGCTAATTTGGAATTCTTCTAGAAAGTGTAATGAAAAAGATGACGGCTAATATGGACAAGACTGTGTTTGTTTCCTTTGCTCAAAGTTTAATGCCCCACTTACTGAAGAATGTTACTTTAGATTTGCCTTGCAGTTTACGGTTGTACCTACGTATTAAAGTTAATAGTTTTGTGAAGCTAGGAACGTTAAAATTAATACTAACATCGTCGTAATAATTACCTAGGTTTTACTCTGTAGACACACCCTTTAAGGTTTCTAATACCTTCTTACAAGGTGACAAGCCGACCCATGCTATTTAACAAGTCTATTACTACTAAAGTAATTAATTTAATAAAATTATGGGCCAAATTAATATTTAATTTTTTCATTTTAAAAATATGTACCTCTTAAGCTAATCATAAGGTTTGTTGGTTGGTAAGAAAAAAGCTTTTTACAAAAAAGACAACCGCCTTCAAAAAGTGAAAAATAACTTTAGCACAGAACACACATTGACTTTAGTTTCAAAATTCAGTGGCTTTGTTCTGTTTGTTGTTTTGTATTGCCACCGACTTCCGAAACTAAAGTCAATGTGTGTTCTGTGCTAAAGTTATTTTTCACTTTTTGAAGGCGGTTGTCTTTTTTGTAAAAAGCTTTTTATTTTTCGCTTTTTAGTACCTCCTTCTCATTCAATTCTATTAAGAAGAGATTGAAAGTTAACTACTACAAAGATTGATAGAACTAAAATGTAAAATTTTTGGGTATTTGTTGATTTTTCAAAAAGTGCTGAATCAATTTCGATAAAATTTATATGGGACCAACCCTGAAGCGTACCGTATCTATAAAAAAAAGAATTTTCAAAATCGGTTTACGTTTGTCTGAGAAATCGCGTAACAAATCGCGCACATACTTAATGCAAATTTAAGACTTATACGGTTTTCTCATGGATGCCATGGTCAGAACTGGACCAAATTAAAATGGGACCACACGGGAAGCACTGGCTTCCAAATAAAAAAAAAGAATCATCAAAATCGGTTCACCCAGTCCCGAGAAATCAAGTAACAAACATAAAAAAAAAAAAAATAATAATAATAAAAAAAAAATACAGACGAATTGATAACCTCCTCCTTTTTTGAAGTCGGTTGAAAATAGAGACTTTGTTCATCTTTAGCTCTTAATCGCCCTGTTTTATAACAAACTATCACTTTGCCGGCGACTTCGTCCGCGTGAATTTTCTTAAGGAGATATTTTTCAAGAATGATGTAGCTTTCGATTGGTGAAAGAATTTTTGAAATCGGGCTAGTAGTTTTTGAGTTAAATTGTAACAAACAAACAAGCATATCTTTCCTCTTAATAATATTAACTAGTTTAGATCAATAGATGGATATAAAGGCAGGTCACACTAAACGTGACATGTAGTGCGTAGCGTACATGCATAATATGCATGAACCAAAGAGTTTCATATCTATAAAATTTACAGTAGAAGTGTTCCAATATCCAGCATCAAATCACATAGGTATCCGTAAAAAATGAAAGAGTACCTCAAACGGCGAAAGTATAGTAGTAACCTTGGTTTGAAAGTTCGGGTCGTGGGGTCCGAGTGCTCATCTTCTTTTTAAGGAAATTTCCAAAAGGTTGGTTGACACTTCCCGTGATTCAAGAGCTGGTTTTTACCTTGGTCTGAGATCAAGCATTGCCATACAACGTGGCAATGCTGCCAGTCTCTTGGGTACCTACATTTCTATCATAGCGTGGTCATGCTACGCGTGCAAGGTGTATTGTAATAAACAAAATATTCGCGGGCCTCTAATGTGCCTATTTAATGAAAATATGACGTTTCCGAGCTTTTCTTACTTGAGAAGAGAAGAGTTATGTTAATGATTGTAATTATTATAATTCTACTCCTGCAATTTTTTTTTTTCTATACAACTAGATATATTGGGCTGAAAATTGCAAAAAACTTAAGAATATTTGAATTTCGCGGGCTACCCTGGCGCTTTCACCTTAAACTAAATAAATAGGTATTGATATGGGAAACGGTAATTCCAATTTAAAAATAAATCGAATATACGAAGCTTAAGGCGATTCCCTGACCAAATAACCTTGACCATACATTTCCTCTTTGCCGCAGAATCGAAAATCTCACAATTTTTGGATTTTTTGATAGATACATGTTTTCAATTATTTTAGTTATTTTTTTTCAGGGAGATTTAGGTGTAGGATATAGGGTACGTAAAAAAAATAAGAACGTGGAATGTGATGATTGGATATTGAACATTAATAATACCTATGCTTTTAGATGTACCTAGTTTGTTTTATCTTAATTAATGAGTTAATAGCCCCTGAATAACGAAGAAAAACGCACTTTCGGTCGGGGTAGCGCCGTAAGTAGCTACTACGCGAGCTCGTGCGAAAACTTCTTTATAATATGTTTAACCTACTTCAAAAAATGGAGGCGGTTCTCAATTCGACACGTAGGTACCTATATGTTTTTGTGTTTTACCACGCATATCTTTTTACAGTGTAGTCCGATTTCGAGGATTCTTTTTTGTAATGGATACTACCTCAAAGCAGGTTCCATTTAAACTTCATAAAAATATTCCGCCTCGAAGGGTGGAAAATTAAGGTATGACTTAATTTTTTGGTGTTACCGTTTCTTAATTAATTTGAATGTTACGAACTGGCACTGGTTATAATGTACTTTTTTACACTAAAGTCAAAAACTTAAAAGTAAAAAATTACTTTAATTTCGGAAGTCGCTGGCAATACTAAACTACAAAAAGCATAAACAGAACCAAAGCCACCGATTTGCAAAATTAAAGTTATTTTTTAATTTTAAGTTTTTAAAGGCGGTTGTCTTTAGTGTATTTTTTTTTATTATTAGGTATAACCATTGCTATGACTGCAGCACTTTACGTATTCAGTAACAAAATATTAAAGCTGAGGTTATTCACCACCACGAGTAAACTGTTAGTTTATTGCACCGACACGTTTCTTTGCAGTACAGACAATAAGAACAGAGGAAAATGTTCGAGTGATTAGTTTCTTAGTTCTCACGTCTATCCAGTAAATAGTCGATTGTTCTTGCCGCGAAAGGTGTCGAGACATTTACAATAGAAAGATGTTAATACTGAACGACTGAGGTAAAAGTAAATACTCGGCACTTTAAGATTTACGAGTAATGTCAACAGTTATATCGATAACGTGTGGGAAGGTGTTAGATTTTCTCTTTTAAGATTTTTTTTCTCTCTGAGTCTTGTTCTATTGGTCTGCTACTATTGAGAAAAATAAAAAACATAATAATTGCTATAACTCAGAATCAACCCCAAGTTTTCGGGGTTTTTGTTACAAATTAGCTTTAGTTTATTCTTTTTCTGGGTTGTGAATGTATTGAAGTGCGATATTACATAGTAACTCAACTCTCTAGGCAATAAGAATAGAGTAGTATTAAGATGGGTGCCTGGGCATGCAGGCATCATTGGCAATGAACGTGCCGATGAGCTTGCAAGGGCGGGGGCGCATATCACTCAACAGGGTCCGGAGCCCTTCTGTGGTATACCGAAAAGCCTAGCTCAGAGCACCCTGACTAAAACATGCCTCGAAGCTTCTAGAAAGTTATGGAAGGAGTCTCCGGGCATGTTACACTCGAAAGCACTTATCAAAGCCTATGACAGAAGGCTTAGTAACCAAGTCCTAGCACTCAGTAGGAACAACTTGCGCATTGTAGCTAGAGCCACTACAGGACATTGCTGCTTAAACAAGCACATGTTCCACCTGGGGTTAAGTGCTACGCAAACCTGCAGACGCTGTAATGAGGCTGATGAAACGCCACTTCACCTTCTGGGGGAATGCGGAGCACTAATGCACAAGGGCAACAATCATCTGGGCAAATACCTGTTAAGCCCGGATGAACTAATGGAGATCGCCCCAAAGCAGATCCTGCAGTTCATAACAGCTGCAGGGTTCGGCGGCGATATCTAACCAACACAAGCGGCGATCACAATAGATCAAACTGGTCGCAGTGATATCACAGCCGCAAAAAGCAAAAAAAAAAAAAAATAGTCCCCTGCCTGAAGAGCTACTACCAAATTATTCAGTTAATTACATACTAAAAAAACTATTGAAGTCCCGACTAAAGGTCAGATTTTAATATTGCGACTAATTATCTTAATTGAAACATTGAGGTTGTAAAACAGAGATGTTTCCATGTCACGTTATCAGGGTCTCACTGTAACAGAACACAAAAGTTTTCAACATGCACAGAACGGCTTATTTTATGTTTACTACTAATGACGTTATAAAGTTTTATATCTACATTAGACATTAAAGATGATTAGTGCTATGACGTCACTTTTAGCAGGTTGCTGTGTAACCTGACTATAAAATATTTCACGTTTTGATAAGTCAAACTCATTGTAGCCACAATTCATTGTGATGGTAATGATTAAGTTCCAATAGATTTCTGAAGGAAAAATTAATTAGAATGTAGGTAAGTACCAAACCAAATCCTAAAACAATTTGCGTAAATTTTATGATAATGTTAAAGTTTGTTCCAAAACCTTAGTCTAAAGGTGATATTTTGTTTTTGCTAGTATATAAAATATTTTTTTTTGTAAAATTCAGTTCCCTATATATGAAACCAACCAAAAATAAAATTACAAAGTAGGTACCTAACTTCACTTCTCACTTCACTCCACTTTTCTGCTTGATGACACAATGAACATTGCATTTAAGATAAGAACATAGCTATAACTGAAATACTAATGTTAATCATAACAATCTTGGGCACATTGCTATCGCTACACTCGAGGGCACGTTCTCGATACACCCTCAAGATTATTTTTACGCCCATAATCTCATTCGCAAAGTCGATTAACCGATAACGCGGATAACAACAGCCCTAAATGTGGGCACCGCTCAGCTTTCGGCCACATTCATCCGATATCGCCGCAATCAGCGGAGGAACGTTTTTAATCTTTTATTCATGTTAAACCGTTGGCGGCAAATTGCAGGGCGGCGGACCTAATGCCTTTCAACTGTTGCTAATAACCTGTCAATTTATCAAACCGACACCATACGCCGCTTTAGACCAGTTTAGCGCAAATAAACTAAACCTGCTGGATGCTCGTCACCGATTTTTAGGACTTTAAATTCTTATTGATGTGGGCTGTTAAAATTTAATGGTAGGATTTGTGTATTCGTGTTACGTTGGTACTTTAGGGTGATGGTCTAAACACCATACCTACACAAAGGACCGGAAGTGTTCACCATGTTTGACCATAATCGTGATAGGTAGGTATTTATTTTCGATGACCTTCTCACAAATATTTAACGGTAAAATGCCCAAAGCTGGTAGGTACTTAGTACAAGTTTAATAACATCAAAGTTAACGAAATTGTCTCTGTTATTGTTGTAAAGCCGTGTGGTGCCGGCCGCGAATAGCACCACCCTATTTCTACCCGTGGGCGTCGTAGAAGGCGACAGAGGGATATTGACTAGAAGATGGGCACCAGCGTCCTTCGGAGAACCATAACACCTACTGCGATCACCAACATGCATCAGACAAGCGTGGCGATTACGGCTGATAGTATATACCCCCTTGGGGGAGACCTCTGCCCAGCAGTGGGCGTCTCAAGGTTGACATGATGATTATGATTGTCGTATTACAAATAAGGTAGGTACCTACACAAAGGGTAACTCAACCCTATGACACTTGATGCTTGTATTCTTGTGTGTCTCCTTTTACAACACCACAGAGAAGAAACATTTGGTGTACTGTGTACGCTCAGAAAAACACATATTCAACTCACCTATCAAAGTCTGTCAGTCGCGATGAATCTCTAAATCCTTTGGCGAAGGGATTGGAGTCTATCTTTAGTTTGGTGATGAGCTGGTTCTGGTAGGCAGTGACAGCGGTGAATACCGTCTCCGGGAAGACGAAGGTGCGATGCTGTTCCCGCGTCAGGTCGGTGATTGGGCCACTTCCTTCACGGACCTTTACCAGGTGGATCCGGGGCTGGTACCGATGCATCGAGTTTAGAACGATCTGGGGGAAAGAGATACCAGTTAAACTTGCATTGTTAATTCTCTTATGAAAAAAGGAGCAGGAGTACCTATATAAATTCGGCGCACTACAATCATTCAGCGTTGCCATTTTTTGCATAATAAAGAAGACGAAGATAAAGCCAATGTGAAAAACGTAAGTTTGTATAAAATAAAACTAAATGTTGAAGTCGTTACACCGTCTCACTACGATAATAATATATTATTCAAGGCTTTTAAATTAAAAGCTACATCTAACCCACACTTAGGTAAAATAAAAACAGCATACATATTTTACACATTATTTCTGGCAATTTTAAATTAAAGAGGAGATAATAATGTTATTATTAGTGGAACACGTGATCTAAGTAACCATTCACATGTATGGTAATTACAGATATTAACATTAATGAAGTGCTACGTTTTAATATAATATTTTGCTATTTTTGCACAAAGACTTGAGCTAAAAGCAGGCACATTTCCACGTGAGATTTCCTTAATAACCCAACTTTGTCTAAAACAAGGTATGCTCAACATTGAGGATTTATGAACGAAACACTTGAAGTCATCAGTCATACGAACGTCGTAAGTTTGGAAACTAGGTAAATTATGTAAATCATGAAAGTAATTCATCAGAAGGCAGATGTTTGGAATGAGACTGCTGTTGGTGACGCAGGCAATAGGCAGTCGTGTTGAAAAAGACGATTTGATGATTTTATATATTACGAAGTTAGTATCCTAAAAACTAACTAAGAATTTTATTTCCTTACTACATTTTATTTATTTATATTTAGGTAACCAACGGCGATACATCTTCTATTCTTCTTTATCTATACATACAAATAAATAAAACTGAAGTGTCTGTTTGTAATGTCAAACAACAGCCTTTTACGGTACAAATATGAAAAAGAAAACATTTTTAAATTTTTTGCCTGACTGTCTGTTCCGCTAATCTCTGAAACGGCTGGACCGATTTTGACGGAACTTTCACTGGCAGATAGCTGATGTTGTAAAAAGTAACGTAGGCTTTACTTTTAATTCTTGAAAGAAATTGGGTTCCGCACTAAAAAAATTATAAACTCGCTGATAACCGACAATCACACATACGAATTCGCGGGCAACAGCTAATACCTATTTAGTATATTACTGAATAGTGTATTACAGTAGGTATTGTATGGCTATATTGTTATATACAACAACCATATTGTTATATGGTTCGATATTGCCATTCCGAGCACTCAATTAAGGAAAAAAATCACTCAAATAGATAACTTTGCCGAATGAATAGCTATCGAAAGTTTATCGGAAGACCTCAGAAACCGGGCATTAGTAGGTTATCTATAAGTACCACAGTTTAACCTTTTGACAAACATTACCCACTAGCTATTTACTTTGGCTTTTAGAGTACAGCCAAATTAAAGCAAAAAAATTCAAAAGCCTACAATCTCGTGATTGTGTTCGCTTTTGAATTTGTATTTGCTTATTTGGCTTCACTCTCATGTCCCGCGCGGTCTATCTTCCTTTTGCTTCATAATGAGGCTTTCCCATTAAATTATATCTAACTAATAGCCAAATACTCAAACGCTACTCAATTTTAAGAAGTCTAGTACTGTTACAGTCACTGACATAAAGTGATAGACACAGCACGAGACTTAACGGCATCTTAAAATTGAGTAGCGTTTGAATATTTAACCATAAATCTCTTTGATATGATCAGGCCACTGAGTGTACTTATGTGGGTATACAAATTGATACTCGGCTGAATATTCTAATAAATAAGGTCTAAGGTAGTAAGAGTCTCTAGATAGACAGAGCTGGCTGCTAAAATGTCTAGTGACAGGCGCGGAATTACATCAGTTATTGAATTATCTAGTTTTCCGAATTCATTTAATTAATTTTGAAACGAAATAGTACATAAGAGAGTGTGATAGAAGTCTCTTGGCCTCGTACAAGACCAATTTTCGTTTAATTTTTTATTAAAGGGCGCGTATGCGATTTAGCGCACCTCAAAATCTAAACGATTGCTAGAACGGCGTAGCAGCATTGACACACACTAGTACAATACAATGGTCGGTTTGTGTGCATCAGAAAAATAAACACGCACGAAATAAGCAAGAATCATTGAAATTGATCGGCAAACGACAGCGCGCGATGTTTAACAGTGCTTTGTAAAGTAATTGTCTAAAATAAATGAGTTCGTATAACGGACTGAAAAATATTGTGTATATTAAGTATAACCTTTATTTTCATAAAATAAATATATCAGTTATATTTTTATTCAAAATGTACTGGTAAAAAAAAAATGTCAAAGTGAACCGATTTTGTACTTTTTCAACATTATTTTTTAATACATAATAGTAATATTTTTGTGATTTTGACTCTGTAGTAGACTTTAAGACTTTATATCCTGTTGGAAAAACGCATAAAACGTAATATTTTGGTATACTATAATTGTTGTATTCGTCCTGAAAGTTAACTCTGACGTCTATTTTCGTAAAACACTATGAAAGAATTGTCTTCGCTTTAAAAAACGAAAAATTATACTTTTACTCTGTAGTTCCCTAAATCAAGACTTATTCTTTCTAAAACTGTAATTGTCTTTAAATAATCTGCTCACATCATTACGATATTGCTCTGGGCAAAACGCGAAAACATGTAGTTTTCGTCACGAATCGAATACACGCTCTTAATCATGTATTTTTGTGTGTTCTTGTCCTGGTGGGCGAATAAATGCTTTTTCTATCTTTTTATAAAAGGATTAGCTCGTGGCTAAGTGAAAACCGTACGAATCGATCGGTCATAGTTAAGTTACGCTTGACGCGGTTGGTCTGTGGATGGGTGACCATCCATTTCGTAACGAGTTCCCTCCGTGCCTCGGAAAGCACGTAAAGCCGTAGATCTTTCGAAATCGTTATGAGTAGTCAGAAGCCAGAACGTTTAACAACCAGTTTTACCAAGGGGTATCGTGATACCCAATACCTACTTGGGTTGGGGAGGTCAGATATGCAGTTGCTACATTGGCTATATAGTTGGGTCAAGACTAGGCAGATGATGACGAAATAGTATCTATAATATTTTAATGCGTCAAGCCAGCAAGCCATAATTTCTCTATGTTCAATACCGTTCTTTCTGAATCAATCCATCACTTACAACAACAATTCAAAGTCAGCCATACTTTACTGAAGTAACACACGACATGTACCTATTCACTCTAACGTTAATTAGTAAACATCGCGTTATCTATTCACTAATAACAATGTCGGTGATTTCTCATAACGCAACGCAGGCCGTAATTAATTGGGCGATGTCTCGGCCGATGTGACGAGTCGATAAGCCAACTCGACGCAAACTGCCCATGGTTTTACTGCCCTGATGAGATAATTAAAGTCTATAATTAATTAATTTCACTGCCTACTTATTTTTATTGCGGCATCGTGTTAATTGTGGAGGCAAAGGCGCCGATTCATTTTCGTTGTTAAATTATGAACATGACTGTTCTTTCTTTATGGTTCGTATAATTACTGTATTAGCTAAATGTATATAAATGTATGAGTAGATTTAATTTTTTTGTTTCTATTTAGGTGTTGTGATGTCACTGGATTTTTCTATACGTATTTCCCTACCTGAGTGTAAACCACAATAATTAGGTAAAAGGAAAAATCAGGAAAAAAGCGTGGTTACTAGTTACCGGGGTCCTGAAGTTCGATTCTCAGGTCGGGCAAAGCATTTCTAACTAGGTTTTTAGGGTTCCGTAGCCAAATGGCGAAAAACGGAACCCTTATGGATTCGTAATGTCTGTCTGTCTGTCCGTATGTCAAAGATCAGTGGCAGCCGTCATCGTTTGTTTGAAGTTATCATGTCGACGGCTGCCGCTGACGCGTGTCAAGGGCTGCAGTAACCTCTGCCGTTGCCAACATGCCGCTCGTGTGTAAGAGCCCTAAGGTGAGTAGGAAGAGCCAGGCGCACTTACTACTCACATTACTCTTGAATTTCTTTCTTTCTCGTTATTTGTGCATACACTTATACACTATAATGTCTTCTGATCTTGCGTACTGGGCTAATCTCCATTGAGATTGACTGCCGTGACCAAAATTCGGTCAGGAGAATATTACGTCGTTGATAGTTCAATTCCGCGCAACTAAAATTGTCAAATACTGCAAATTTCGACCTTATGTAAATACAGCAAAAGTTAACATTCGCGGTATTTAAAAATATTTACACGGTAATGAGTCAACAACGATTATTACGATTACAACCAGAAATATCAGTAAGTATAAAACCGTTCTTACATTAACATCTGGTACATTTCGCACATCTCAACACCAAGCTAATTATTCATGACACAAAAGCCATAGAAGGTGTGATGAGCCTGGGCGTGGAGGACATCATTACAGCACCTCTAATATCCTCACCTGCGCCTAATGAATGGCCGCCCCGCCTTCATCCCGGACCACAGAATGATATTCAAGCTTTAACTTATAATTACTAGAATCTGTGGTAATGGTCATAACACTTAATTAACACTTGATTTAAAATCATAAACTGATTTGTGAATAATAATAATAATAATAATAATAATAATTTATTTATTAAAATAACGTTTACAAATGTGTACATTTAGTCAACAAAAAGAATAACTCCCATACAAGTATAATGCCTTAAAATAAAGTAAAACTAAGATATTTATATAACTGGTGCAAGTAATGATGGTTCGGAAAACAATATTAGGTAGCGACCCGCCCGATCTAGGTTAATACAAACCTGTGTTTCAGGCCATCACTTTGTACATAATTTAATTGGGCAGTGAAGTTTAAAGTATAACTAATATATAATAATCCATTAACAATTATGAGAAAAAGCATAGTACATTATTATCTAAAAGTAAACCTATATAAATCTTATGTAAATATTCAAAAATAAGTACTTTATCATTATGCCAAAACTTCTAAAAGTATTTCTGTGTCTGTGTAATTGAGAATCCCTAAATATTCAGATAATATTTTACTACATTCTTTATAACATAAACCATAGTAGCCTAGTGACATGTTAAGCCTATTATAAAGGAAAGGTCCTAAAAAAACATAAAATCGTTTAGCAAATGCATGTCTAGTTTGAGGCTTTGTACAGACCAGGTCCTTCCTTCTCTTGTCGGAAGGTACTGGGTTAAAAGGAAGTGCAGTGTGCTGGTGTAGTACTATGCTTAAGATAAATAATTGCCGTACTGTAAGTACTTTACATGCTATGTAAAGCTGGTGCGTAGGAAATCTAAAAGGGCGAAAGGTGGCAACCTTTAGAATTGCTCTTTGAGCACGCTCTAAGGGAAGTAAAATGGTTTTTGCTGCACCACCCCACGAAGTTATGCAATAGGTAATAATGGATTGACACAAAGCTAAATATACCTGTTTAATTAATTTATAATCGGCTATGTTCCGTAAATTCTTAAAAACATATATTAATTTGCGCACTCTAGTACATAGACACTCTAGTATATTATTATGTTGAATATAGTTCAAAAGGATTTCAACTTCTTGTCTCTTAAAAAAATATAAAAAACATTCTAATTCGAGAAGTCGGGTTTGGTAGTAGATGCGGGAAGTTGAAACGTTTTTAGTTTTGAATTTAAGTTTCTCTATAGATCTAATTACTTTGTAGGCTGTCGCTAAAGCAAAGCAATATCAACTTACGAACTACTTTCAGGTAACGAACTTATATGTAGACAGTTAAAACATCCACATGTTTTAACTGTCTACATATAAGTTCAGAAGGCGAATCCTAAAGCGAAAACATATAAAAAACTAGTAGTATCTAGTAGTAGTCTTAGTCGATTCAATGTCAAAATCTTGCCAAAAAAAGTCGATGAGGCATTTTTGACAGATTGAGACTGACGTTAGAATGCAAACGTTTTTGAATGAAAACACCTTATAATTTAGTAATAAAGTTGAAAATCTATTAACCTCTCGTATGCCGGCCGGAACGTAGATCTACGCGAGACATAATAGCTTTTTAATTGTGTCTGTAATTACGGCATACGAAAGGTTAAATACATTTGACAGATTGTACATAGCTAGGGAATACAACCTAGCCGATAAGTTAGTGGGAGAATCCGCGTCCAGACACACACAGAGTTTTCGTAGCGTCTACGCAGCTTCGCCGTAGCGCCTACGCAGCTTCGCCGTAGCGCCTACGCAGCTTTGCCGTAGCGCCTACGCAGCGCCGTCGTAACATCTACGCAACGCTGTAGCACATAAGCAACGGCATACCATACCGTTTACAATTTAATCATACTTAGTGAACATTTTTAGGACATTTTATAATTTAACACAACATTGACATAAAATAAAAATTGTATCGGATTGACATTTGCACGCCATGTATGGCAGGATATGCTGGAACTATCTAAATGAAACATCTATTGTGTACCATATTCTAACAAATAAATATTTTTGATTTGATTTGATTTACCTGCCTAGTAGTGTCGCTTACGCTGAACAAACACAACTAATAATTTATCCACCGCAACTCTTACAAAAGACCAAATACACTATTTATTAAACTTGATTTATTAATTATTTATTATGAGTGACTTTCTGACTGATGCGCACATACTAATCAGAGACTCACCTAGTTATAGTTATTTGGATTGCATCATCATATCAGCCTATTGCCGTCCACTGCTGAACGTAGGCCTCCCCAAAAGATCGCCAACCCGTTCTTGGGCAGCCCGCATGCATCCGCTGCCAGCCCCTTTCTTGAAATCTTCGGTCTATCGTGCCGCAGGGCGTCCCACACTACGCTTGCCTAAACTCGGTCTCCACTCTAAAGCGTGTCTGCTCCATTTACCGTCTGTCCGTCTGCAGACGCGGCCGGCCCACTTCCACTTCAGCGTGCTGATTCGACGCGCAATGTCGGTAACTTTAGTTATCTGGCGAATGACTTCATTACGAATTCTATCCACCAGAGGAACACCGAGCATCGCTCTCTCCATAGCACGCTGAGCAACCTTGAATTTGTGGACCAGGCCCACGGTGATTTCGTTTTGCTTGATTCATATTCTTCAGTATTGTGGGAGACGAGGTGTCACTTTAACTATTACACAATTCGTCAACCTAATTGGTTGATGGTTGGTTATTCACAGGGTAGAACAGCATTCTTGCAACTTGTGCCTTATTCGTTTACTAAAATTCGATTTTATTGCTTTTATACTTAGCTCATTTTATATCTAAAATCTAAGCTAGCCTTCATCATGATCTGCTTATTCTTTTCCCAACTATATTGGGGTCGGCATCCAGTCTAACATGCAGCTGAATACCAGTGTTTTACATAGAGCGACTGCCTGTCGGACCTCCACAATCCAGTTGCTGGGTAACACGATATCCCTTGGTAAGACTGGTTGTCAGATTTTTCTAGCTTCTGACTACCTATAACGGCTGTCAAAGATCTACGAATGACAACCGGGACCAACGGCTTTACGTGCCTACCGAGGCACGGAGGGGTCTCGGTATGAAATAGATGGTCACCCATCCAAGCACCGACCGCGTCAGCCGTAGCTTAACCGTCATGACCGGTGGATCCGTACGGCTTTCACTTGGCCACGAAATCCTCCGAAGTTAAGCTAGCCTTATTTATCGTTTATATACGTAATAAAAATGAATCGTTGTTCGTTAGTCTCGCTAAAACTCGAGAATGGCTGGACCGATTTGGCTAATTTTAGTCTTGAAATATTTGTGGAAGTCCAGGAAAGGCTTACACGGTAAGAAAATTGAAAAAAAAGTACAACGGCTGTCGCGTCAGCTAGTTTTAAATAAATGTAGTATAGGTAGTAGTAGTTACAGTTATAATTATAGGAACTTAATAGTTTTAATATTATAATAGCTACTGACACAACAATTACCTATGTATCTTGTGTCAAAATAATACCAACGTAAAATGGTCCTTTGAATGCGCAATCACCTGTAGATACTGTAAGAGATCCCTACTTTCGAATAGCTTCCATCTTAATTCTCAGATATCGATAGATACCTAATAATAATTACGCATTCAATATAAAAAAACCCCCAACGCAAAACATAAAAGCGATTATGTAAAAAGTAAAAAATAATACTTTTGTTGAGCCATCAAATGTTTGTTCGTTGAAATGGCGCTATAATGTCGCGGCGGGGTACCGCTTAAGTAAGTCAGACCCTCAATTTACCAGCATTTCCTACCAATTTGCTTCGATATTATCAAATTTTTGTTGCTAATCTAGTTGTTAATCTTGTTGCAAATCTAGTTACCATCAGTTCGCTATTTTAGATATTTAGTTATTGCTTTAAACTTAGCGGTACCCCGCCGCGACATTATAGCGCCATTTCAACGAACAAACATTTGATGGCTCAACAAAAGTATTATTTTTTACTTTTTACATAATCGCTTTTATGTTTTGCGTTGGGGGTTTTTTTAAATTTTTAATTTAACTTTTATTTTAAATTTTTTAAATGTAATTTAGTTTGGTTTTGTGTGGTCAGTGTGGTCACCTATAATAATATGTTTGAAAGCAAAGTAAACATCCGGTATGCGTCTAAGATCCCTACCGCAGCAAACAAAAGAGCTGATAACTTTAAAACTGCTGAACCGATTTTGATGAAACATGTCTAAGAACCATCGCTAGAGAATCTACTTTCAAATAAAAAAAACCGCATTCAAATCGGTTCACCCGTTAAAGAGCTACAGTGCCACAGACAGACACACAGACACACAGACACACAGACACGTCAAACTTATAACACCCCTCTTTTTCGTCGGGGGTTAAAAACGAGAGCTGCCGATACGAAGGCATTACAATAATTATACAACACGATGGTATCACGTACTGCGTAGGCGACGACATGAGCCGATCTGAAGGGATGCGGCGCGGAACAACCCACCCTAGCTCCCCTGAAACTACCCATTATCCGAAATTAATCTTTAGCGTCTAAGGAATAAGATGACGTTTGCAGTGGCGGTAAAAGTGCCGGATGGCTGTAATTGCGGTGGGAGGCGTTGGGAGGGTCGTGGGGAGGAGCGGAACATGGCCGACGGTGGGGGACAGATGGCTGCGGACCGTCAGCCGCAGTGGATGTGTCTCTGGCGTCGTTAAGTAAGCCAGTATGAAGATAAAATATTTGTATTACGTGGTATTACTAAACAGTAGCTTTTTTAATATTAAATGCATGAACAAATTAATTAGTGTTGCGAGTTCCTTCTTATAAAAAAACCAATTAGTGTCTAACGTTCAAAATTAATTTTAAATTCATAAAAGAGCTAGTAGCATAGGACTTCAACTTATAATATGGGATTGACTCAATGTAATTTATAGTATAAAATCAATATAAGAACAACAAGCCGTAATTTTATAAATCCAATCAACAATAAACTTTCATTTTTATTAAATTATTCGTGTTGATTGTTAGTGCGTCGGGTGACGGTGTCGGGTCGAGCGGCCGCCTGCCGATTCGTCAATAAGCGGCTGCGTCGATATTTCGATTAGCGCGCGAGCCCACGGATTACGGCGGATTCTCGCCTCCACACCGGAGTGCCGACAAATTGGCCCATTTGTACCTTACTCCGAGCACTCGTGACACAGCCTATGTCGCCATGTCTAAATAAATCCGACACCATCACCCGCTACCGTTACGAACATTAAATATATTTATGTGTGACACAAAATGCAAAATATTGTTTTATTAAATGCCAATATACGGTAACATGAGACGGGAAACTCTACAGTAGTACGAGAGTATCTATTTAAATTGATATACGCAATAAAACCGATACCTAACGAGCACCTGCATTTATGAATCAATAATTATTGTGCGATAAATTAAGAGCGTCTAATGAATTAATTAAAATTAATAAAAACTAATTAGACATCTTTCAGAAATTCATTATTTACTTAATAAACTGCTTTGGTGGACAGATTAAGTTATTAGAGTCGGTGTAAACAATGCAACATTTATCTATTGATTCATAAACGGTAGGGTAGAGCGGGGCTAAAAGGTCCAATTTACACATATCCTCCCGTAACTCTTTATCTCTTGGTTCCAAAAGAAAACTCTCATTTGTATTGAATAGCGTAATCCTTCATGTTTAAGTAGTAACAGTTGAATTTGGCGAATATTTTAGGTAAAAGCCAGATAATAATGATTTTAAACATTGTATCCAATGGTCCTTTATGCCCCCTGGGCGGGGTAAAAAGGACCAGTGCTGGGGAACAAAGGACCAGGATAATTGAATGCTATTTTATGGTTAATTCAGGAAAAATAAATAAACGTAAATCATGCTATATTAAACAATCTTTATTTTTATTTATGAAAATAAACATAATTTAACAATTAATCACATTTGTTACTCAGTTTAAAGTTATAGCACAGCATTTCAGTATTAATAATTAGTCTTTACTTTGTTTTAAAACTTAAGTTTATAACATTTACTACACATTTAAATTAACTTTTCATAACATAATTATTTTATCCGTGTTAACGTAAAAAAGAAAAAATAAAATTGTGATTGTTAATAATCATCAGATTCACAATTATTACTTTAAGTCAAAGGCGATAAAGACGGGTTAACACGCATGTCGTGGGCCCAACCTTTACAATTATAACATTGCATCCAGCCTTCGCCGGGGATGCTGTCCAGAAAAGATTCACAGCACACTAAGCAAAAACATTCTTCTTCAGATCTGGAACTGTCTTCATTTTTATCAACTAAAATCTTCTTCTTAACTTGCTTATTTTTCTGTTTAACCGCTTTTTTGCGAGAAATCACTTTCTTCTTTTTCTTATTCTTCCTTTTCGGGTGTGTCAGTTAAAATGGCTGTCTTTCATCGCTTCCTTTCCCCTGTAACTTTGCAGGTTCCAGCCTTAGGAAAAGGTCTTATAAATTCTGGAGAAAACACATTAGTTGAGGATGGCGGTGTCCACTGGCGGCAGTAACCGGGGACCTTTGTGCCCCCATGGTAGGCGCATATTTATTTAAGGTTATAGAAAAAAAACGAAAGTGTTTATTAAAATTTCTCTGGCTTGACGGGAAATATGAAACTCCAAACCATAGTATATCAAAAGTTCAGCTTTGTAATATTACAAATACAAATCTCAGACTAAAAAAAAGAAACGTGAAAAATATTACTTACGTAATTTTTTTGCGCGGCAACCACGTACACTCTCACCAGCGCTCGCAAATGCTCGCAAATTCACTGCTCGCGGTGGCATGTGTACCCCTCCCGTGACCCCTTTATAGGCCTGTCATTCAATTTTATAAAGTTCGTTTAATTTCGGAGATATGCTTAGTGGACCTTTTAACCCGCGGACCTTTTAGCCCCGTCCTACCCTACTCATTAAATAGCTAGGTAGGTATGTATAGAACATAAAGTACGGTTTAAATTGCCTCTGTCCGTTGAAAACGGTTGAATTTTAATAATGAATTTATTTTAAACAAACAGCACGTGTCCATTCAATATGAGATGTCAACAGATTGAATCAAGAGGCCGTGGGCGGCCACACTCGCGCACTCAATTTTAAACTTAGACTTTATGGGTATTTGTTTAATAATATACTCGTACATATTGAGACCAAGGGAAATGATCTATAGTCTCTTCTCATACAGAGAAGGTTACTACGCTTGCTCAAAGCGGATTGGCGATTTCAGACTTATATTAATTACTAGCTTTTGCTCGCGACTTCATCCGCGTGAATGTGGAGTATCGCGGATGCCGACAAAGTTGCGGATTAAAAAGTAGTCTATTTTCTTCCCCGGGGTTCAAACTACTTTCATACCTTTCGTCAAAATCGGTTCAATTGTTTCATCGTGAAAGCGTTACTTTCGCATTTATAATTTTAGTATGGAAGTATGGATAACTCCAGGTCTTAGGTACTTGTCATTATAACATGGTGATTTCCTCACCATGTTATAATGAGAAGTATAGTCCAGTAAGACATAGACTAGTAGACAATTAAAATTTTTGCAAAAAAAAACTTAGTAACAAGAACATTGTAATACTTGATGTTTTCCTTTTTTTTTGTAATTGTGGTTAGGTTTTTTAGTGACAAGAAAGTAAGTTAAGTTTTCTACAGTCATAGTACCTATCTACTCCAACTTAGCATTTCCTGTACCTACTCATAGGAAATCGTAAAATTGTACATCTATTTACCAGTACGATCAATAAAATGTAATAAAATAAGTAGGTTTAAAAATTCTAATAGCATAAAATTGATAAAGATATTCCAATAAAAATGAGCTTAGTTTGCGACTGTCCGCGTGTGTCGTCGAGGTTAAGTCAACAGCGGCGGTAAGCGGTGAGTAACGATCCTCTAAAGTAGCGGATTTCTTTGCATTTGCATTAGTTAGTGTTCGCAAAGCAATCGGATCCGTTTTATTATTACACAACACTCGAAAATGCTTTCATATTATTTTCTCATCGATTTTCAGATGTCTTTTAATATTATTTTCAGACCGATTTTTTTAGGTGGGAATGTTTTGAGCAGGACCTAAATACAAATACGAAATAATTTTTATACAAAGTATTTTTTCTCTCTTTCAAGTTTAACACGTCATTTTAAAACTATTTTCGACTTTTGTGTTCAACTGTACATTACTCTATGAAAATATAAATATGTATTAGGTAAAGATGAATAAGAATGAGGTTGCGAGATGAAACGACTGTAAATATGCAACTTTGACAAATGAATAGGTTTTCATATTAATGACTAATAGTTAATTAACAAATTCACACCTAACACCAAATATGATTACTTTTTATACATAATCTATGTATCTTAGAGATTTCTGTGTTCGAAGTAATCTGTAGTATGTATAATAAATAATATTTTATATCAATTACTTTATTTTGATTACCTATCTGTATACATTTTATTACACAGTCATAATGTAAACGCACACTAAATCAAACAAATACCTACAATAATGTTTAAACTTTATACCTTAATCAATTTCATCTTTTATTGGCCGTAGCGTCTCAAGTTCACAAATTCATATGGAACATTAAAATAACTCAGAGGTACGTAAACGTTCATCATAACATCGGTGGCAGTAAAATATCTCCAAATAAAATACTCGCTCGTAAAGAGACTGACATCAGGAGTCCAATGAAAAACTGGTAAATCGTCATTTAACTAGAGAGGCGCAACGCGTCGCCGTCACCCGGGGAGTCACGATAAACGTCACCTCGGAATGAAAAAATATAAAAGTTACTTATATTAAAAAACGACCTCCGATTGAAATGAAGTGAGACGATGGATAAAGAAAAACAAATAAGACTACAAATTGAAGTGAGAAATGTTATGTCGCTGTGCGCGCCCCCCGCGAGGCACGGCTCTCGCGTTATGGGCCGAAGGCTCCTTGAAGCTATCGTTACAGCTCGTGATTAATACGCAGAGCGTATCAGTGACGTAGTGTCACCGCTCCATGTGACGCCCATAACTCTGCCAAATGAGCCCAGCTCCTCGCGGTGGCGCCGGCTATATTTGCATACAATACGCATGACAACCTGTTCCTCGCTTAGGACAACATTCCACTACAAGGCTCGCATCAAATCATGTTCACCAAAGTCAATTTACAATTTCCCCTGAAAAGGTCATAAAGTACCTTCTTAATAGATAAAGAGTAGTTACGTTAGAAAACAATGCACAATAATAGTTCAGCAATATTCAATCTTTGAAACTTTAAGTTCCTCTCGACGTTCATAATAAGCAATAATTCATCGTAAGTATAAAAACTTTGCGGCGTAAATACGTGTTGCTTAGAGACATATTTTATTGGTAATAATTACAACGGACTGAGTGATTTATATATTAGGCTTAAGTTGCAAAATTACAGGACAAACCGTTTTCCCTGCATACATAAAGTTGGTTGTTTACTGGTCGCAGGCAGACAAGGAAGGTGACAACAGACTGGCTCGTAAACGCGCACACTCATGCAAACGAGTAATAAATCAAATGTCTACCATAAAAGTATAAATGAGCACGTCACTATAAAACTATGCTTTTACAAAACCAGGAACGGTACACGGGTTGATAAGAATTTGATGTCCATTGAATTGTTACTGAATATTTTGGAGTTTATTGTTTTCCAAAACTCTTTTCAAAAGTCAAAAGTCAAAGCATTTATTTCAATTAAACCATTTGCAGGCACTTTTGAATAGTCAAAGAGTCAGTTAGTTAATCAGAAAGTTGAAGCTAGTTGCTCGTTCCAAAACGTAGGGTAGGTCTCTGGAGAAGAACGAGCAAGAAACTCCACGGACACTCTTTTCAATCAAGCTTTTACAAAATCCTGGATACATTATTCTTGTTGCTTCTATATGTGTGACTTTAAGTAAGTACCTGTTCATTATTTTGTAATAAATTAATAAGTTCCAGAATTGTCTGCTCAACAATTGTGATTCTAATTTTAATATTTTAAGTGTACGCCTTAACATAACAGTACTTGCATACCGTCCTATTATTTGAATAATACGCTTAAAAATTACGAAACGAAAGCTAACATAAAAATGTCACTGTAAAACAGAAAATTATTTATTAATTACAACATAAAATGTATTAGTTGTAAAAGTATATTCGTTGTAAATCTTTGAGTACCTAACCTTCTCACAATATTTTATTACTTGTTTTAATGTCACAATAACATGAGTTTACGTGAAAGTTCCAATGCAAGTAACCAATTGTGTTATAAATATAAGTAACGGTTTTATAGCTTATAATTCGGTTATTCGGTAGAAATAAACTGAGTGCAAATAATGTGGTGGGCAGTTTAAAACGCAGCGGCTAAGGCGACCGCTTCCGGCGTCTCGCCTACTCCCACTGTTTATTCCAATTGCGCTTATTATGACATAAAAATAATTCACGATACTCTCTGTTAACATCACCACAAAGTATTTTAACAACCGTTAACCATATTTGAGTTAACTTTGTAGGCCTTGAAAGATGGTAAACTTGGAGTAACGGGAAATATTCTTTATTTCATAAATACTATGAATTTTAGTAACAAGTCTGTGGACTTGATTGATTCTGTCTTGTTTCTGTCGGAACCTAAAGTCGGGTAATAATAAAAGGTAGTCCTTACAGCCAATTACGGATTTACAAACATACATACTAAACTGCTAGCACCTAAGATAAGTAAAATTTACAATATGAAATAGTTTATGTAATAGAAACAACTTGCAAGATTTACTAAGCGGAACTACATTCAGCTTTATTATTTCTAATGGGTATCATTTAATTTATATACTTCATTCGAAGATTAAAGGTAAATAAACTAGATCTCTAGCTCTAGTGACAGTTACTCACTGAACTAAGCATTCACTCTCGCCAGTTCGACGTACTATTTACTGGACACTCTGTACTTATATCAGGGGCTAAACTTGCCTCAAATAATTCAATTATTATTATTCCTTTAATTTTCTTAAGCTACTTAAACATACATTAACATTTCAAATAAAATGAAAAAAAAAACACTTGAAAATATAAAAACATATTCCACCGGTATCGGAAATATGGTCCTAGCTTCAGCCGGTGAGGGCTGCAGAGAACTCAAACTCAAGACCATATATTTCAAATAAACCATTCACAGATACTTTTTTAAATAATTGTCAAAAAGTCAGTCAGAAACTAGTTGCTGGTTCCAAACAATAGGTTTCTATGAAGAAGAACGAGCAAGAAACTATTTTAAAATCAATATAATATTACAAAAATATAGGTAACTTCATTCATGTTGAATCTACGGGTGCATGTAAGAACAATTTAACAAGTCGGGCACGTTTTAAGAAGGTCTGGAGAAAAATATAATCATAATAAACAATTCAAAATAAATTTAAAATAACTGAGGTAGCTAAGAGATGACCTGTCCCAACCGACGGCGCCTGTTCACGAACATGATGCACAATTTAGCTAAACAATTTTGAAGGAAACCGAATAAAGCAACACATTCGCATGGCGCATGCGCGTCAGCGAGACATTTAAGTCAATGAAAGACATACCTTGTAAATGAAAGCTTTAAAGAACATAGTACTCATATGTGGGTGCTGTGCAAAATTACATTAAACTAAAAGATTGAGTTTATACAATGCAAAAACAATGTGCAAATCTACATTTATTAGAAGCTCCAACAACAGTTCCAAATATCCCATAAGGTTGTGGAGCAGGACAAGCATCCAGCCACTCAATTTATAATATGCTCGGCTGCATAGTATGCGTTTTATATAAGACTTTAATTCCATGTAATTTATTTGCACGATGTGGGGAGAGGGACTACCTAATAATACAAACTTGTAGTGCAGAAGTACTGCCTTCTGTGTGAAGGACTATTATTAATATTAACTTCACGCGACGCACAGTAATACCAACATTCTCTACTGCTAAATAAACAACAATTACCCGATTAAGTTGCGGCGAAAACCCTTTTTTTTCGTTTCACATATTAAACGGGAGCGATCAAACCTCAGGCTTGGCTGATTACACTCACTAATTGCATGTGAGCAGAAACAATGAAAGCTCGCACTCTGCCGGTAATTGGACACAATCAACTTCTTCGCTGTAGTTTCATAAGCTAAAGATAATTATGAGGATATATGAGAAGTTGTTAACGAGAGGAGCTCGTGGCTAAGTTAAAGCCGTACAGAGCAATCGGCCAAAGGTTAAGCTACGCCAGCCGCGGTCGGTCTGTGGATGGGTGACCCTTTCATACCGAGTTCCCTCCGTGCCTCGGAAAGCGCGTAAAGCCGTTGGTCCCAGCAGTCATTTGTAGATCTTTGGCAGTCGTTATGGGTAGTTAGAAGCCAGAAAGTCTGACAACCAGTCTTACCAAGGGATTAGGGGTATCGTGTTACCCAGTAACTGGGTTGTGGAGATCCGATAGGCAGTTGCTCCATGTAAAACACTACCAGTGTTTTTTTGTAAAACACTGGTATTCAGCTGCATCCGGTTAGACTGGAAGCCGACCCCATATAGTTGGGAAAAGGCTAGGCAGATGAATGAATTAGAAGTTATTAACGGACTACTATGTGGTTTTTGTTTTTAAAAGATATTTCATAAAATTATCTTTTTTTTTTTTTTCTAGTATCATGTCCATTTTAAGGACTATACTAAACCAATTTATTTTTTTCAGACGCGGAAAGCGAAACGGATGCTTACGCATCTCCAACTAAACCAGTTTTTTCTAGGGACAAAAGCTGACTTTAGCTGAATAAGTGTAGTTGTTCCAATATAACAGAGTTAAAAAAAATTTGGTTATTAATTCGACACGTACCTATGTATGTACCTAGGTAATATTATTAGTACTGCTATTTATTCACTTAAGATAAGTTATTAGGGCTTCCAAACAAATTTATCTATGTACCTAGGTATATATAATATATAATTTTATAGGTGTACCTATGTATATTTGTCCACGCATTTCTCCGAAACTACTTATTAATCGGATTATAAACATTTCTGTGCTAAAGTTATTTATCACTTTTTAGTTTTTGAAGGCGGTTGTCTTTTATTACCTATACGGTCTTCATTCCTGTAACAACTTGTTACTGATCTGTGACTGATATATTATGTTTACCTATTTTGAATTTTATTAACGTGGACTCTATATTGTAATGTCATGTACCTTAATTCTATGAGTCCGTATGGTGTCGGACGTAAAGAATGGCACCATCCCATATCTTCCCGTGGGAGTCGTAAGAGGCGACTAAGGGACTCACCAGAGAATGGGCAGCAGCGTTCTCTGTGCCTTTGTGACAACCATACTTCGATCGCCAACCCTCCTGCCAAGCGTGGGGATTATGGCAAAAACCCCCCTTTTGGGGGAGGCTTATGTCCAGCAGTGGCCGTCTTTCGGCTGAAGTGATGTACCTATTCTATCAGACTTGATGTGTGTATCTGAAATCGGATGAAATAATAGAGATTGCCCCAAAGCAGACGTTCAGTTCATCACAGTTGCGAGTTGGTGGCGATCTCTAACTAACACAAGCGGCGATCACAATAGATCAACCCTGGTCGCAGTGACACCATAGCCGCATTAAAATAATAAAAAAAAATATCTGAAGTAGTTCTAGCTTTACCGATAGAATAGCAGTCGCCTTCCCGTCACCTAAGTACGTCATTTTAGTATGACTGTCATTTTGAGAATAGATAGAGTGGTCCCCTTATGGCGGGGGGGGGGGCTTTTCTCAGCAGTGGATGTGTTCCGGTTGATGATGATGATGAAGACAGTGTACTTACGTAGTTAGGAACGTATGGATACTTCATATCTTCAATCTAGGCCTTTACTCTGTTACAGTGACGGCTGGTATTTATGTATGTTTTACAGAATACTGTAAAAATCAACATATTATACAAAAAGTGATCTAAAAAGTACGAAACAAAATAGTCAAGGTAAGCCGTGGTTGCATGCCATTATAATTCATGTTCATCGCACTCATATGGGATACAGGCATGCAACCATGGCTTACCTTGACTATTTTGTACCTATGTCTTGATTTCTGTGTGAAATATTTTCTTGTTTCGTACTTTTTAGATCACTTTTTGTTGTAGTCGGGTTTTAGTTTTTAAACTATTTTTTTTTATTTAAACCATTTTGGAGTCACAGCTAAGCATTATATATTTAAAAGGTACTAGTGAACCCCTTTCTAATGATACTAAACACGGTATGCGTATCTTAATTTATTTGGTAATCTTTTCTTTTTTTAAATAATTTGTGACAAAACACAACTAAATATTATATATTTGAATGGTACTAGTGAACCCCTTTAAAATGATACCAAACACGGTATGCTTGTCTTCATTTTTTTTTTAAATCTTGGTTTTATTGTCCGCCAGAGGGCGCCACATTGGATTCGGTGACACGTCATATAGCCTATAACCAGCGGACGATCAAGACGCTTCTAACGATACCTCATTTGTTCAGTTCTGATAAGTAGTTTAGGAGCTATGCGCGTACAGATGAACATACATACATACATACATACATACATACATACATACATACATACATAGCCTGTCAAACTCATAACCCTCCTTTGGCTTTGCCGTAGTCGGGTAAAAAGACAATGTTTCTTCATACATTCAAAGTTTGACAAATATATAGGTAGTGTTCTCTAATGCAGTTACTTTGATTTATAAGGTTTATCTATAAAATTGATTGTTATGTCAGTGTCACTTACGTTATGAAAGTTTTATGAGTACGATTGTACTGGCCGTCCATGCCTTAAGATGTCTTATGAAGATATGCATGTTGATATATTTATTACATTGGAAGGGCGCAAGTATTTCTATATTTTTATACCAGTTATAGATATGTAGCTACGGCTAATACGTAGGTATGTTAACTCTGCGTAACTGTACGCAGTTTACAACTTATGCATAATTATGACGTGTTTAATTAGGAACATTACGAAATACCACTTATATGTAGATGAGAGAAGATTAAAATATTAATAATAAGTAGTTATAGTAAAATTAGTCGCACTGTTTAACGAGTGAGTGCGGGTGCGGAGACGGTTAGTGGGCCCAAGGTGTATTATAATTACCAGTGTAAGGTACACACCACACGAGCGCGCGCCTCGCCGCAGGAGTTCCGCCGACGCCGAATAACTTATTAATTTATATTACACCTAAACTCATACTCACTACCTACTCAAATCACCTGTCTAGCTTGTTTGTTTTATAATCGCCTTATTTCGAAATACGTTAACGATGTGAAAATAACAGCAGTAATTAAAAAAAGCAAATGATCGTCGAGAATTGATGTTTGTCGTTGTTCATTAAGACGAGCGGTCGGCCGGCGTGGTGAGGGTTTTATTAAATTTTATTGGCTTGTATATTCATACAACGGCTCGGACGCCACTATAAATTAAATGAAGATTATTAATGAAAGAATTTCGCGGATATCGGTGCGATAGCTACGCGTGCGCTGTGTGCCGTTGTGGGACAGCCCTGGTAACACAAAGTATAGCGACAACCCTGTTAATGACAACGGCTTTTTGGGTAATGTCCGCCATTATCGTCTACTCTCTAGCTGAAAAGTGAAACAAAGTCGATGTCGATACACACCACATTCATAACCACCATTTACATGAAAAATCGCGTAAAATAGGGGATAAACGCCTTTATACACACATCTTAAGTGCATTATAATTGCTTGACCTACTTGAGTCATACGATACATAAGATAAATAAGGCCTAACGATATAATTCCGTAATAATGGAATAAATTGTAGTGATTATGTGTGTGTGTGTGTGTGTGTGTGTTGTGTGCCTGGGGCTATATCTGCAAGTATGTACTGTGCAAGTGAGAGGTACGCAAGTGTGCACTGAGCTCCGTAAGCTGGGAGCTCGAGGCAGCATCATTACCTACCTGCGGCTGGCAGCACTGCGGGTGCCCACAATGACAACTGATACAGCATAAGTTTGTTATAAAATACCGTCGCCACTTTGACATTTAATGTTTCATTACCACATAAATAAATTACGGAAATGTTATCACGTTATCAGAGATCTGTATATACGGGCAATCAACAGTACCTAATTGTGTAAAATGTTTGTAGTTTTACAACGTAAACAGAGTCGTTTTACCCGTAAACTTTATCGCGAAATTTGCATTAAAATTAAAAGCTTCTAATTTATAGTGAAGGCAACTTTAATTTGTCATCTAAGAAATAAAGATTTTATCAGTCAAATAAATAATTATATCTCGACTTTAAATTCACGGGTTGTGATCATTTCGCTGTCAATCAGGTCATTAATGCCACATTAATCAAATTGCAAAAAATCTTTTCCAACTATGTATAATTTTCCTTTTACCTATTGCAAGAGCTTCCTAATTAATAACTGCCATACGTTTATTTTCTGAAAGTTGTATAGCATAAAGTTGTAATCTCATTATTTAAGTAAACGACCAAAAAGCAGTTCATTAATCATCACCACTGGTGTTCAGTGTAGACCTGCACGAACTGAACTGGCAATTTACATATATTCATTAATTTTACCTTCGTTTCCTACTATTAACCTTGAATTCTAATCATTACTGTACACAAAACATAATATATAAAACATTATTAATTTTTGTTTTGATTTTCGAAAGAATAATAAAAACTTTAGTTAGATTAGTCTTTCAGCTGTTTTCTTCCTGCGAATGTAAACTACTTTGAATAACGAACTAGATAAGGTAAACAGGTTTCTGTTATAAATACTATGTCTTAGTAATAAATCTTTTGAGTCGACAATTGCTATAATTTATAGCTCTAAGCGTTACTACAACTCTTGTTGATGCATTTTTTTAAACGAAGGAAGTGCGTAACTGGTTTGGCTACATGCTTTTAATTATTGTTAATAATAATAATGATACCCAACACCTCGAGCTATTATTTCATGTGATAGTAAATCATTCTATCAAGTTATAAATATTTTTTTATTGCCTACGAATAAAATAAAAATATTTGCATATTGTTTCTTTTGTTTATAGTTACAAGTTTTTAATTGTAATAGAAGTGCTACCAGATGATAAATTGGTTTCAAAATATTGATTACAAAATGTAATGCACTACCAAATTGTAAATATTCTTTTTTATAATCTAGAAAGACTAAAGAAATCATTTAAATGCCTGTTGGACGAACAGAATATGATTTTAGCAGTTTTTAAATGTATTGTAGTTATTAAAATTACATAAAATATAACGTCCGCCTGGAGTCTATAGTATAGCATCAACGCAGTAGCTACGTGGGGCCTACGCGGGCTACGCAGTGTCTATAGGTATTTCGTAACGACGAAAGGCTGTACAAAGACACTTTCTGAATTTGTTCTCTACAATTTTAACATACCTAAATAGAATATTACCTACAAAATCAAAACTATAAGTGAGTATTTAGTTTAAAACTTATTAATCCATAAATAATCAGACAGACATTTATACAAAATCTTAGAAAATAGAAAATAAAATAAAGCTGCTCATTCATAGTAAGATAAATACACACAACTATGAGAAAGTAAAATATATTACATCAAGATTTACGGATTTAACACGCCAGTGTCGTTGGGAGGTCTTTGTGACCGGGGGCATATCGACTCGGGACCGGAGCGCGCGCTCGTACAATCGCGATCCGTCATCGCTCGCTACCCGCCACAGTCGCCACGCTTTCGTGTGACCGTTCTCATGAATTCTAATAATCTGACCTCATTCCAACACACGATTAAACCAAGCTTTTAAATAAACCCTACAAACATTCACAAAGGTCTCTTCTACTTTATGAACGGATGTCGAAATTAACTTGAAAAATGTGCTTTTAAAGGTGTGTGGAATTCAGTTGATGAATTGTTAACTATAATTAGAAAAGTTCTTTAAAGGATCAGATAGTATAGTTTATTTTTACATAGCGTACTGTAAACGTAACATTACCTTTGTCTACAAAAAGGTGTAAAAGAACGCACATTTTTCATGGTGGAGAGGTCCTTAGAGAAAACTAAAAGCACAAGCAACTTTCTATAGCTCACGCAACTGGACACGACTCCGCATTTCAGGGTTACAGTTACAAGTGTCGTGAATGCAGCATTTATTTTATTATTTCGAGTAGGTACAGGCAGTTAAGTGGCGCGCTGATGATTAATTCGTCGGTTCCATGGAGTTTTTGTTTCACAATTAGGCGGGTGGACACGAACCGCCGTGTCGAGTTGCGTGGCCTATACATTGTTACCGATGTTAACGACTCAGCAATTCCAGTTCCGTTTCAGATAATATATTGCTAATTAGAAGTTTTATTTATAAATATTTTCATGTATTTAGCTGTTTCTTGGAGCGGAATAATATAAGCTAAGATTTATTGAGAGAAAACTAAAGTTTCGTGTAATGCGGTGCCTTGAGTCTATGTATAATGAGTTAGTTATATTATAGTTATTGCAAGTAACGTCATCATTTTATTTTGGTTCATAAAACATTACGTAATGAGTTAAATCTTCCGCTTCGGTAAATTATAATTCTTACACTTTATTTTTCATTCTTAATGAAATTATATTTAAACGTTAATTTTTAGTATCAGGGAAGTCCTATTTTTTTATATTTTGTAATGGATGTGAAAATTATTCAAATTAAGTTATATTTTAGTTCCGCGCTAATTTATTTAAAAGCGGGCAATTTACCACTGGCAATAGTGGCAATGCTATTTTTGGGATTGGTCCAAGACAATAGTTTAAACCTACAATTACTTAAAAACTGAACCAGAAATGAATTTATGCATCCAGCTCACTTGAAGCCCCTAGTTTATTTTTATACAACCTTGAACTCGTGACTTCGCCTGCTTGAGCACATTATGTATATTAAAATAAGTTATTTAATTAAATAAGTCCACGATACGAGCCTGATAGCCATCGGTCTACTATGGGAAAGCCAATTAGGTGTGTTTTGGTGAGAGTCGGGTTCATCCATCATATCGCCACGCCCCTTGGTTCCGTTCCGGCGCCCTCCGCCAACAACACTTGAGTGCGTAACGTAACCTAGCATTGTTCAATTACATACAATATTGTATAAGATGGAAAAAATACGTTAATCTAGGCCTGAATGAGCATCAGCTGAGATGTTGATGAAAAAACTGTGTAAAATTACTGCGTTATTTGAAGTAGTTTCTCATAATGATGTCTTGGCTACTCAAAAAACTTCCTATTATTTTTATAAAGGCTTTCCAAAAGCAGGTCTTCACAATAACCTTTGAATATGCGTTAGTTCTTTAGACACAAGGAAGGGTCTTCCTTCGTCTAGATAACGTCAATCAAATAAACAATTATTTAATCACATTTCCTAGTCTTGCCAATAATGTTAGATATATGGTTACTGGACACCTGCTTGTTTATACAATTACAACACATAAATACCTAATAAGTCTTAGTTATAAGTTATTCATAACACAATCTACATAAAACGATAAAACTATGACAATAACAAACAACTATGTAATTTAAAGTTCACTCTCATCAGTTTAAAATCAATTTACAATCGCGATAATATCGCACTTTTCGTAACTGTCATATTCCTGACTAACCTATGTTAAGTAAATATTACGGCCAGTGAACGAGATCCCTGGGCTGTAGTTTAGTAAGTCAGTGTGTAGGTCTGGGTAGAGTGTGTAGTCGTGACATTTGCCCGCGCGAGTGCGCACCTGCGGCGCGGAGGTAAGTAGCCATGAGGTGCCGGCTGACGCGCCGCGACATGTGCGACTAATTTGTTACCAGCAACGCACTCATTACACTCTCCCCGACGACCCCCGACGCCCGAGGTGTCGCCAACACAGCCATTTTGCCAGTAATTGTACAAATTGCCACACGCACAAGGAAGCGGTCCACGTGTCACGAGACGACATCTCAAAGGATGTGTGAAATACAGGAAGCGTTTACATGTCATTAAATGTCTTGCTCATTCCTGTTATTTTATCGTTTTCGTTCGTTCATGTTTTATGAATAAATTATTGTCATCAATCTTTCTGATTCTGTATTTATTTAAATCTTGCCGAATTATTTAAGTACCTAGTCATACTTACAATTCAAGCGGACATATCGTAAAAATCATCTTTACATTGAATTGCAAAGGTGGCCAGTGTATAATTAAATGTTGACGGCTAATTTATAAACCTCGATTTCCAGTGGCGCACGCACTCGGCTAACCTGTAGCCGCCGTCAAATAATAACACTAACAGCCATTAGCTACTTTCTGGAGCAGAACCGAGACGCCTCAAAGTAAACAGCTAAAATGATAGTGTCGAAGACACGATTTGTGTAATTAGAATAACATGAATATATATCACTTGTCAAACATTTAGATGGTACACACTGGTCGCAGTCGCAGGCGCTCGTTAGCCGCCGGCGACACCCGGGCCGCACGTAAATCAACCGTTTTACGTCAACACTTTATAGCTCATTCAGGCTCGGCCGCTTTATCACCTTGTTCTTAGCGCTGCAACAACCTCCACAACGCTCTCCCTCGAAACCGATACGTTTCACTTTGTTGTTTATAAATTACGACTCTAACAACATATTGAATCGAATTATGATTATAATCAGAAGCGAGTACCGCACGTCACACACATCATCAATCACTAATTTCTAATAGAGCCGCGTCTCTATTTGTCTATCGTTATGATAAACAAAAAGGTTTTGACGTTAATAATTATTTTGTGACATCTGTATGTTGGGTGCTTACCTGTCCATTCTTGTCCATCTCATTGTTGGTGAGCTTGACCTTCTCGAAGGAGACGACCTGCTTGCGCAGCTGGTCGCCGGAGTAGGGCGAGTCGGGGTGCGGGTAGAGGCGCGCGGGCGCGGGCGGGTCCGCCTTGCCGGCCACCAGCCAGGAGGAGCGGTGGTACGCGTAGCGGTAGCGCTTGCCGTCCACCGGCACCACGTCCAGCAGCACGGCGTAGCGCGCGTCTGCGCGACACCCCGCGAACGACACGCGCACCGTCGGGAACATGCGTCTGCCAAACATACAACATACTCTCACTATAATTACGTGACAACAATTAAAATTTAGTGTAAGTCAAAAAGTTTCAAAATGTTTCTGAATAAATGTATTGCGACAAATTACAACGACGTAAAACTTAAACTTTAACTATTTTCCGAAGGGGATGACGAAACGGACCTCACCGCACTAATGACCTCATAAGAACCGACCGAAAACTAAATTAGACATTACGAATACAAAAAGCTTATAATCCCCGAAAGTGTTTTACGAGACCAAAACACATGCTCGCAATAAAAAAAGATGATTAATGCATCTTAACAAAAACCACCAGAGATCCGGACACGGACGGTGACTTGTATAATTACAGGGTGAAACGCGAACTAGGAAATCAAACAAATATGATGTATTCGATTTTAATGCACCCCTAAATGGGCCGAAGCGCTTCCTGCCGGCCAGGAGCCGATAGCATCTCAACGTCGTTTATTTATGATGTAGTCTTTCTTATTATATTTTTTATAAAATTTAAACGGCACTTTTGTAAAGTCGATGCCTAAACAAGTAGTCAGGGGCCTGTCAGCTTACGTAACCATCAAGTAAAATTTGTCCGCCAGCTACGATGCGATATAACGTCACATCGTCTACGAACTAAGGTAGACAAGAAAAAAAAAGTGTATTATAGCTGATAGATATTTTTGGAACGCGAGCAATAAAATCCAGGAGTGAAAATGTAAATGAAAATAGTAGTCATAAAACATGGTGTCCAACCGATCTTTTAGGTAAGTGTTACATTATTTAACGACGCGCTATGAGAATAGTTAATAAAACTTGAAGGCAGCAGTATTAAAGTAGGTCGCAAGACGTGAGTTAAGCACTAGTCATAAATAAATGGTATTGAAGTATGTTTGGAATGGTAGTTTCATATAGATGGGATCAGTGGTCAGGTTTGACAATGAGAGGAGTCGCGCGTCGTTAGGCGATGCGACGGCGACGGGTGAGCCACCCAGCGCGCGCGAGTAATGAGCCACATCCATCACGGGTAACAATCGATCGCGACCACCAATTGCGACACATGCACCACCAATTCTAATCGATTTTTTACCTCCTTAATAATCGTATACTGTAATCGGGGCAGACAGTTTTTATTTTTTAATCTGGTAGCGAAATGTTGCCTATTATAGACGTCTTAACGCCGTTTTTTTTACCAGCAAGTTTCATCAAGTTATTAAAAAAGTAACTAATTTCTTCCCATTGATGATTTGCAAAACACTCATCGCAATTAAAACGCGTAAAATTATACTAGAAATTAACTTACATCCATAGTTTGCGGACATAATTTTCCAAAGATTTGCCAATTCGTTGTAGTTTAGAAATGTCATAAAAAGCAAAATGACGACAAATAATCATTACGCAACTGCCACAATTTACTGTGCTATACTCTGAACAACGTCAAGTTTGATGTTGATTAAGTTATGAATAACAGGTAACCTATTTTCATTGTAAGCATCTATGAAGCCTTAATTGGTGGAAATAAAGTTTGTTTTACAGTGTACACCACAGGATACTTAACCTTCAATGTTTCTTGTGACCTTTCAGCTCATAATTAGGTACAACTTGTTAATGTCTTGTAATATGTAGCTTCAAGCAGTAAACTGCAATTACCTGAAGATACAATGTTCGTAAATGTGTTAGAATTCTGATCAGCTACTTAAGTAGATACTAAAATATAATCATAAAAAGCATATGACGTAACGCCTTAACATTATTAATAAAGGTAAAGCAAGCCAACAATTAAAGGGGTCTGCAGAATCCGAGGTATATAACTATATTAATGGTGCATTTCGCGAGTAATAAAGTTGGTAGAATCGTCGGCGGACCGTCGGTCTCTCGCATTTACATAATTCATTAATAAACGTCGGGCCGCGATGCCCTCGGATAAGCTTAACAAAATACCCAATTGAATGTATGTATACAGACAAATGGATTATTGTGTATTTAAATACAAGTTAGATCATCGCTCGAATAGATGTCTACTAGTTTACCTAGTGGTTAAATTAAGAACAGCGTTGAACAGTGTCTACAGGATATTATACATTCATACCTAATAGGTTAGTATTTGACGTGGGAATTATTGGTTTTCCCACATTATATGGCTCATATAGAGTTGATATTAATGAATATTCCGTGTCGACTTTGAATTCATTACCCACATTAGAAAAAGTCAAACGCGTAAAATTTTAATGGCCAGTAATCGTTCGTAGGAAGTCTTCTAAAATAAAGAGATAAACTAGTCCACGAATAATATTAAATTAAGTTTTATTACACTGAATTATTTCATCGAATGTCTTGTATTTGACTTGTTTTTTGTTTGCGGTAAGAAACCGCAAGTGTATGACAAGGTACGCATGAAAGAGACCTAATTTCAGTTGATTGAGTGCAACAATTATGGAATACCGCATCCGGAGCGAGGCGCGTATAATGGTATGTCCTCGTTCTGAACTTCTGTCGTCTTTATTTGTTTGCAGAAAACAAAAGTGGTTTTACAAATACAAACAATTGTAGGTAGGTACCTTTTTTATATACAGTTGACAAAAATTATGTTATAATAATATAATAACGTACATGTACGAGTATATCATGAGTCACAATGCGTCTACTGACACGACCGATTTACTTACGCAAGTTTTAAGCATTGCTAAAGAAGTGAATGTGACAGCATTTTATATCACACACAGCCATTTTTGAGGCAAACAACATATAGATCCCACCTACATTAATCTTTTACGAACTAAGTATAAAAATAGTACCTACAGCCGCAATAAAATTAGAAGCTACAGGTTCAACATTTAAAATAGAGAAAGGAGTCCAACAGGGCGACTCACTATCTCCCAAGTTGTTCACCAGTATCCTCGAAGAAATCTTCAGAAATGTCGCAAATGATTGAAAGGAAAAAAGCATTATACTCAGCGAGACGAGACTGACAAATCTCCGTTTCGCCGGCGATATTGTTCTGTTTTCTTCTTCAGCCACCGAGATCGACCGCATGCTTCAAGATCTAAGCCATGCAAGGTTGGATTGAAGATGAATATGTCGAAGACCAGAGTTATGTCCAACGCATAGAAATCTACGTAACACCAAAAAGCATAAAAGTAGACGTAGAGACAATACAACATGTTCAGGTACCTCTACTTGGGAAAGTAGTCTCTTTCCAGAAGAGGCAAGACAAAGAAGTCACAAGACGTACAGAAAACGCCTGGAAGAGTTACCGGTCCATGAAGGAATTATTTAAGGGTGAACCCATGGCACTGAAGCGGAAGCTCATGCACATGTGCATCCTCCCCGTAGACTTGGTCTTTGACAAATTCCCAGAAGTCCAAACTGAACGTTTGCCAACGAGCAATGGAGCGCAGTACTCGTATACTAGGTGTTAAATTAACGGATCCAGTTCGAAACATTATACTGCGCTCCAAAACGGGGTTAGCAGAAGTGGCTCATAAAGCTACCCAACTTTAATGGGACTGGAACGGACATGTCTGCCGGACAAACTGTGAAAGAAGAAAAGAAGAAAGAAAAAATTTTTATTTGACACAGACCATATGCACACAAAAATAATAATAAAAAAGTTTTCAACGTATACCAGAAATAAATAAAAAGCATTATTTGTGTGCCCCACGGCTGAGCCAAACAGGCCCAGTTCAGCTTAAATGCCAGACCACTTGTGCCTGACACTGGTTTTCAACTGGACCTGTGAGATGTGGGCTCAGGTGCCACAGAAGTGGAGCCCTGAGACAGTAAGACGGGGTCGCGGCAGGAAGGAGATGGCGGGATGAACTGGACGGATACCTCCAAAACTGGTGTGATGTGGCCCAGAAATAATCGGGAAAGATGGATGGCATGGAGGGAGGCCTTTGCCCAGGAGTGGAACAGAATAGGCTAAAAAATTGAAATGAATAGGAATCCTTTTGAATCGTTTTTGCTTTTTTGACGCGGCGGTCAAAAGGTATAAGATTTAAAGTTGTTTTGTTTTTCAATTGTTAGGATAGGATATAAGATCGCAATAGCCGGTGATCCTAAATTTTTTCAGCTATAAATATATTATATTACTAAGATACTCATTTAAACACGAGCGATTACCCTACAGTAGATATAATTAAATTGTAAGCAGACTAGGGACAACGTATTATTATGATAAAACTATGCGCCTGCGCTAGATCATCAGATTATTACGTTATTTATTATGTTAGTGTGACCTTTAGGCACTGTAATTGCTCGGCAAATAAACACAATTTTATTGTTTGCCCCTCCTTTCTGGTTATAAGTCTGCGGTATTAATTGTCAACTGCTGTTCAAAATTAATATGTTTGTTCCATGCGTTGCGTGAGCATTGAAATGGGTTTTATTTTGGAGTATAATTGGATCAGTAGAATTGTACACTATTGTACAGTATTTCATATTTAGCCTTCGCAGCAATAGTGGCTTATATATTTTTTGGTGTCCCCTTGTTTCGCAGACAGAAATTTCATAGAATTTCGTTTCCCTGAAAATGTTTGACGTAATATTGGGTTCTCGTATTTTTATTTCGACTATTATTGTTTCAAAGACTATTTACTTCAATGAAAAATATTTCACAGAAACACAATTCAATGAATTTTTAATCACAGTTTTTTGTTTAACAAACTTATCAAAAAGTAGAATAATTTTTTTAACGAATATTGTTTGTTTGTTGGTTGTATTTTTCCATGGAATTTATTTCAACGAAAATGTATAGATGTAAATAGACAAAAACAAAAATGTTGTCTTAAAAAGTCAATAATGTTGTGCTACCAAAATTAATGACAGAAACGAATCGCTGCGAAACCGACTCCACGTAGTCTTGTCTGCCCTACACCTAGAGTGTAATTTAAATCTGCGTAGGCGTGGAGGGGCGAGGCGGCCCGCGAGCTGAGGAGCAGCAAGCCAAAGCTGCGGTGGTGAGCGTGAATACCATCTGCGACGATAAGGTCGCGTGGGACCGCCGGAGCTCCGCAACGCCGGAGCCGTGACAGAAACTATGCCTGCTGCCTGCTCGCTTGCATGACGCATGCATGCTTGCATGATGCATGCTTGTTTACATGCTGTATGCTTGCTTGCACGCTGCATGCTTGCTTGCACGCTGCATGTTTGCTTGCACGCTGCATATTTGCTTGCACGCTGCATGCTTGCTTGCATGCTGCATACTTGCATGTACGCTGCATGCTTGCTTGCATCCTGCATGCTTGCTTGCATCCTGCGTGGTTGCTTGTACGCACGCGTAGTAAGTTTGGTTAGAACTGAGAGTCCCATTCCTGGGAATACGCTTTATATTAAATAAAAAATATAAGGATAAAGAATATTTGATTTAATATTCTATGATATGATTATTCTAACAATAAACTTTATGCGAAACAAAAATCAATGATTTGAAAATCTTGAAAGTAAGTATTCTGCGTATTGATTATTCTATGAAACGAAATTATTAGAAAAATTTTATGTGAACCGAAATTCTATAAAACTATTAGCTATGAAACAACGTACAACCATATTTTTTGCATAATATAATGATCCATCTGTAACTAATACACGCGCATGTCGAACCAAACAAATATCACAACATTTAACAGGGAAAAGGCAAACAGCAGCTTTAAGCCCGTCACATACGTAGCTATAATATAATAATATTACTTAAGTAGATACTAAAATATAATCATAAAAAGCATATGACGTAACGCCTTAACATTATTAATAAAGGTAAAGCAAGCCAACAATTAAAGGGGTCTGCAGAATCCGAGGTATATAACTATATTAATGGTGCATTTCGCGAGTAATAAAGTTGGTAGAATCGTCGGCGGACCGTCGGTCTCTCGCATTTACATAATTCATTAATAAACGTCGGGCCGCGATGCCCTCGGATAAGCTTAACAAAATACCCAATTGAATGTATGTATACAGACAAATGGATTATTGTGTATTTAAATACAAGTTAGATCATCGCTCGAATAGATGTCTACTAGTTTACCTAGTGGTTAAATTAAGAACAGCGTTGAACAGTGTCTACAGGATATTATACATTCATACCTAATAGGTTAGTATTTGACGTGGGAATTATTGGTTTTCCCACATTATATGGCTCATATAGAGTTGATATTAATGAATATTCCGTGTCGACTTTGAATTCATTACCCACATTAGAAAAAGTCAAACGCGTAAAATTTTAATGGCCAGTAATCGTTCGTAGGAAGTCTTCTAAAATAAAGAGATAAACTAGTCCACGAATAATATTAAATTAAGTTTTATTACACTGAATTATTTCATCGAATGTCTTGTATTTGACTTGTTTTTTGTTTGCGGTAAGAAACCGCAAGTGTATGACAAGGTACGCATGAAAGAGACCTAATTTCAGTTGATTGAGTGCAACAATTATGGAATACCGCATCCGGAGCGAGGCGCGTATAATGGTATGTCCTCGTTCTGAACTTCTGTCGTCTTTATTTGTTTGCAGAAAACAAAAGTGGTTTTACAAATACAAACAATTGTAGGTAGGTACCTTTTTTATATACAGTTGACAAAAATTATGTTATAATAATATAATAACGTACATGTACGAGTATATCATGAGTCACAATGCGTCTACTGACACGACCGATTTACTTACGCAAGTTTTAAGCATTGCTAAAGAAGTGAATGTGACAGCATTTTATATCACACACAGCCATTTTTGAGGCAAACAACATATAGATCCCACCTACATTAATCTTTTACGAACTAAGTATAAAAATAGTACCTACAGCCGCAATAAAATTAGAAGCTACAGGTTCAACATTTAAAATAGAGAAAGGAGTCCAACAGGGCGACTCACTATCTCCCAAGTTGTTCACCAGTATCCTCGAAGAAATCTTCAGAAATGTCGCAAATGATTGAAAGGAAAAAAGCATTATACTCAGCGAGACGAGACTGACAAATCTCCGTTTCGCCGGCGATATTGTTCTGTTTTCTTCTTCAGCCACCGAGATCGACCGCATGCTTCAAGATCTAAGCCATGCAAGGTTGGATTGAAGATGAATATGTCGAAGACCAGAGTTATGTCCAACGCATAGAAATCTACGTAACACCAAAAAGCATAAAAGTAGACGTAGAGACAATACAACATGTTCAGGTACCTCTACTTGGGAAAGTAGTCTCTTTCCAGAAGAGGCAAGACAAAGAAGTCACAAGACGTACAGAAAACGCCTGGAAGAGTTACCGGTCCATGAAGGAATTATTTAAGGGTGAACCCATGGCACTGAAGCGGAAGCTCATGCACATGTGCATCCTCCCCGTAGACTTGGTCTTTGACAAATTCCCAGAAGTCCAAACTGAACGTTTGCCAACGAGCAATGGAGCGCAGTACTCGTATACTAGGTGTTAAATTAACGGATCCAGTTCGAAACATTATACTGCGCTCCAAAACGGGGTTAGCAGAAGTGGCTCATAAAGCTACCCAACTTTAATGGGACTGGAACGGACATGTCTGCCGGACAAACTGTGAAAGAAGAAAAGAAGAAAGAAAAAATTTTTATTTGACACAGACCATATGCACACAAAAATAATAATAAAAAAGTTTTCAACGTATACCAGAAATAAATAAAAAGCATTATTTGTGTGCCCCACGGCTGAGCCAAACAGGCCCAGTTCAGCTTAAATGCCAGACCACTTGTGCCTGACACTGGTTTTCAACTGGACCTGTGAGATGTGGGCTCAGGTGCCACAGAAGTGGAGCCCTGAGACAGTAAGACGGGGTCGCGGCAGGAAGGAGATGGCGGGATGAACTGGACGGATACCTCCAAAACTGGTGTGATGTGGCCCAGAAATAATCGGGAAAGATGGATGGCATGGAGGGAGGCCTTTGCCCAGGAGTGGAACAGAATAGGCTAAAAAATTGAAATGAATAGGAATCCTTTTGAATCGTTTTTGCTTTTTTGACGCGGCGGTCAAAAGGTATAAGATTTAAAGTTGTTTTGTTTTTCAATTGTTAGGATAGGATATAAGATCGCAATAGCCGGTGATCCTAAATTTTTTCAGCTATAAATATATTATATTACTAAGATACTCATTTAAACACGAGCGATTACCCTACAGTAGATATAATTAAATTGTAAGCAGACTAGGGACAACGTATTATTATGATAAAACTATGCGCCTGCGCTAGATCATCAGATTATTACGTTATTTATTATGTTAGTGTGACCTTTAGGCACTGTAATTGCTCGGCAAATAAACACAATTTTATTGTTTGCCCCTCCTTTCTGGTTATAAGTCTGCGGTATTAATTGTCAACTGCTGTTCAAAATTAATATGTTTGTTCCATGCGTTGCGTGAGCATTGAAATGGGTTTTATTTTGGAGTATAATTGGATCAGTAGAATTGTACACTATTGTACAGTATTTCATATTTAGCCTTCGCAGCAATAGTGGCTTATATATTTTTTGGTGTCCCCTTGTTTCGCAGACAGAAATTTCATAGAATTTCGTTTCCCTGAAAATGTTTGACGTAATATTGGGTTCTCGTATTTTTATTTCGACTATTATTGTTTCAAAGACTATTTACTTCAATGAAAAATATTTCACAGAAACACAATTCAATGAATTTTTAATCACAGTTTTTTGTTTAACAAACTTATCAAAAAGTAGAATAATTTTTTTAACGAATATTGTTTGTTTGTTGGTTGTATTTTTCCATGGAATTTATTTCAACGAAAATGTATAGATGTAAATAGACAAAAACAAAAATGTTGTCTTAAAAAGTCAATAATGTTGTGCTACCAAAATTAATGACAGAAACGAATCGCTGCGAAACCGACTCCACGTAGTCTTGTCTGCCCTACACCTAGAGTGTAATTTAAATCTGCGTAGGCGTGGAGGGGCGAGGCGGCCCGCGAGCTGAGGAGCAGCAAGCCAAAGCTGCGGTGGTGAGCGTGAATACCATCTGCGACGATAAGGTCGCGTGGGACCGCCGGAGCTCCGCAACGCCGGAGCCGTGACAGAAACTATGCCTGCTGCCTGCTCGCTTGCATGACGCATGCATGCTTGCATGATGCATGCTTGTTTACATGCTGTATGCTTGCTTGCACGCTGCATGCTTGCTTGCACGCTGCATGTTTGCTTGCACGCTGCATATTTGCTTGCACGCTGCATGCTTGCTTGCATGCTGCATACTTGCATGTACGCTGCATGCTTGCTTGCATCCTGCATGCTTGCTTGCATCCTGCGTGGTTGCTTGTACGCACGCGTAGTAAGTTTGGTTAGAACTGAGAGTCCCATTCCTGGGAATACGCTTTATATTAAATAAAAAATATAAGGATAAAGAATATTTGATTTGATATTCTATGATATGATTATTCTAACAATAAACTTTATGCGAAACAAAAATCAATGATTTGAAAATCTTGAAAGTAAGTATTCTGCGTATTGATTATTCTATGAAACGAAATTATTAGAAAAATTTTATGTGAACCGAAATTCTATAAAACTATTAGCTATGAAACAACGTACAACCATATTTTTTGCATAATATAATGATCCATCTGTAACTAATACACGCGCATGTCGAACCAAACAAATATCACAACATTTAACAGGGAAAAGGCAAACAGCAGCTTTAAGCCCGTCACATACGTAGCTATAATATAATAATATATTTTCGCCCTTATTACGTCTGCGATCGTTGTTTGTTTCACATTTTTTAATGTTTATTAATATGCCTTGCTATATCTGTTCACATATTTTGGTGACGTAGGTAGTAAAAATATATATTATAGCTGCGTCTGAAATATATCGTAATATGCCTTGCTATGCTGTATACTAATATATATTATAGCTACGTCACCAAAATATGTGGACAGATATAGCAAGGCATATAAATATATATTTCAAAAATGTGAAACAAACAATGCTCGGCGACATAATAAGGGCGAAAATACATTATGATATTATAGCTACCGTGTGTGGTGTGGTGGCTAGCTATATTATATATTATAGCTACGTATTGACGGGCTTTATGTTTTGTGTCTGACACGTTTGATTTTGGGTTTATAATAATCTAGTCCAGTCTGAGTCTAGTTCAGTCAGCTATTTCATTTGTTTCTCCATTACAGGCTGCAATAAAAGTAAAAGTACACAGTAATACGGAAGAAAGTCATTCGTTTATTTAGGTATAGGTACCACTCTTTTAAAAAAATATATATAAGCGCGATATTGCAAATTTTCAACGAAGTTCTTATCAGAGGCCAAAACACATTTTCAGTTGCTGTGCAAAAACCGTACCTATAATACCGACCTAAGTGTTATCGTAAATCCTACAATAACCTTTAGAATATCTCTCAAACAATTAACATCAATTGAATTAATATGGCGATTTTCAGGCTAGTTGGCCATTTTCAGAATATTTTCAGTATTTTCCTAGACATTAAGTACAGAAAACTTTTGTATAGTTTTATATATACAATTTAATAATAGTAAGATCATTACAATACCTGATCCCAGAGCCAGCATAAAAACATTATGAGAAGACATGAGAATGGTATGCCTCTTATCTTCTCGAAATGTTTAACATATTCAAATCTTATCTAATTAATTTGTATGGATACTTGCAACGTTATCTACAATATAAAAATCTCATTTAAATTAATTATATTTATATGAAATTTAAATTTATTTGTCAAGCTCCATACCTATCTTATTACCATGAAATTCACTTTTACTATCGTAGAACTTTATTTTACATACACTTTTTTTTCTAAATCAACATGGCTAGATGGAGATAACGTGCCTAGTGCAGGCCTACCTACTAACTATTATTATACTTAATAAACTTTATTGTATCTTTTTATAAGTTAACTAGCTTTTGCCCGCGACTTCGTCCGCGTCAATGACGGTTATCGCGGATGCAGACGAAGTCGCGGATTAAAAAGTAGCCAAATTTCATCAAAATCGGTTCAGTGGCTTCATCGTGAAAGCGTAACAGACAGAGTTACTTTCACATTTATTTTATTAAAAAATAATAAAAGTAAAGTATGGATTACAAGAATAGTAAAATAACAATAATAAAATAGCTAGACGGGTAAGGGTATTTAATAAACCAATGTCCCTACAGCTTTTCCTACCATTATTTAATCGCAACCTGGTTTGGCATACCTAGATATTGTGATAAAAATTAACCCCTTAATTACATCGCCTGAGTACTAGCAATAACCAGCAAATATTTAACGTATAGCAGGAAATTCTTCCACAAATAACTATTTAAATTAAAGAACACACCGTACGAATAAGCATTCCGATCAAATATCACATTTCGGTGCCATCGCGATAACATTTCTTTCATATTATAGAAGTGTTTGGTTCCGTTATACACCTATCATAAGGCGGTTATTCCACTATATGTCGTAGTCGAATCAATGGGTGGTATCATTATAGGCGATAAGATCATTATAACACAAACTTTGAACTTTTAAGTCTTCACACTCCGTTTGGCTTATCTAAATGACTGGTTCTTAAAAACAAACTTGTTTGTTCACTGACATTTTGGGAGAATTTGCTGTGACATTGGTGCCAATTCTGTTGTGCACGAACTTCATTTTAAGCTATTTATGTATCTTTTTCTCCAATAACACAAGAAAGAGACATATTTTAATTAGAGCTGTCAATTTAAGTTGACTTAAAACGTTCATACAATTATAGTTGTCATTTCAGAACGTACTTATTGATTAAAAACACGGCGAAGTTTAAGGAAAAGACTAATTTATCATCTCTAACTTAGTTTTGTTTGTCGCCGTCCTTTTCTTCAGCTGCCTGAGTGAGTAAGAGATGCTATTTACCTAATTTTAGTTTAGTTTGTGAACAAGGGAATCGGCACCAATATCCTGCTCTTATAAGTTATTTTTTATTGATATTTGAAAAATTATTGAGGAGTATAAATTTAAACAATACCTAATACCTACCTAGCTAGCCTAGCAGCGTACTTGGCTAGTCTGGAATGAGATTGGCCGCCTGGACCGAAAGAATCATGGCGAGATTCATACATTAATTTGTATGAAAAAAGAAAAGTAATTTAGAGGGTTTAAAATATTTACCAATGTGAAGAGTACATTACCAGGAGTAGATTGATATACTTAGCATATTTTTAAACCCCCGCATAATTAAAATATTACGAAATGAAAATAACAGTTTTTCGATTCATCTCGATGCCCATTTTGTTTAAAAAAAAAGAAAGTGACAAGCGATGTTAACGGATCTATAAAATTGGCAAATAAGTGATGTGACAAGTGTGTGGGAAAAAAAACCATTATTTTGTGATATTATTTCCCATAAAACGATGCAATTTCAATGTAAGAACTGAGAAACGGCGGCTGTCAGTGTCCGTCCCTGTTACTGTCTGTCGCCGTTTCGTTCTGAAATAATGCGCTTTTCGTTAAACTATTAACTTTTTTTTGAAGGGGTTTTAAAAATATTGTAAATGCCTGAAGGTATTCTTTAGGTACCCAAGAATATAATAATTAGAATTTCAATTTCTCTAAACAACTTAATTTTTTTTGTACAAATCTCGCCATGATTCTTTGGAAAGGTTATTTTATTTTCCCGTAATTTATCCCTATATTTACAAGAATAATAAAAAAGAAAACCTAAAGTATTAAACAAAAAAAACCTAACACAATAAAGCATCATAGAATTCGTCCACATCGCCGTCAACTGGAAATGTACCCAAGAGACTGGCAGCATTGCCACGTTGGATGGCAATGCTAAATCTCTGACCAAGGTAAAACCCAGCTCTTGGATCACGGGAAGTATCAACCAACCTTTTGGACAAGGATACTACTAAAGGATATGGTTGCCATTTGATTATTATATATTTATTATTATAAAAGACGTCCTACCCAGTGTTTGTAATGTCTCCGATAATGTCTCCGATAATCTAGTTAAGTTATTATATAAGACATCCTTGTTTCCTGCTAATTGCTTTAACTACAGGTTTCTAGATGTAGATAACATAATTCAAATACTTCTATTTCATGATGCACTATTAATATAAGTACAGCGTTTTAAACGGCTGTGTTCCATTTTGCAATCATTTAGCAATAAATAGCTGTCTGTAATAAAGGCCTAACCGACTAGACAATCAGCATTGTGGGACATTAGATAATATTGAGATATTTCACACCATTTATAAATGTCATATTCAATCAAGTAAACTATTAATAAGACATGAATGCTAGCATCGAACAACTAACGAATATCTAATAGATCTTATTTAGAAACGGCGAAGGCATTGCGTAGGTAATTTATATCTATCCAATATCTAATCATTTACAATAAGTTGAGTAGATATATGTATGTATTTATGAGTTGAATAGAAACATGACTGGTTTTCATGAAATGTCATCCACTCATACAGAGCGCGTTCGCACGCAACTTGGGTCATCGACACTGAGTTTATGTTTGTTACAACTTACAATTTATACATATTCCCGTTCATTAATTCTGCAACATGTCCTACTCACAAATGTTTCACACTCTATAAACCTCAGATCAAGTAAAAAAAGGTCTGAGCTATAAACTTACATTACATAATAATGCATTTAGTAACTAGTTGTTCTACTTCAATTTATATTTAAAACACTAAACGAATTTTGTGTTCTTGTACAAAAATTAATTTACTACAATTTACTGGAAGGAAAGTTCTCGGTAATACGAAACCTAGCTATCAGCAAATACTGTATAACATTGGTAGATAGGTACATGATGCAGTGCGTGTGTCGCGTGGCGCGTGTCAGCTGTCTGTCGCTTACGTGTCTCGTTATGTCGCGCGTCGTCGCCGCCACGCGTCGCTCGCGCGGCTAATCTCGCTATTCAAAACAAAATATCCTGTTACTACAGACAACCTCGTGTGAAAATGAATAAAAAAATAAATTGAAAAAATCAACAGGTTAGGACGCCCGCTCCAAGCGTCGCCACTGAGGCACCGACCGAGACTGAAAGAGCCACGTGAACTGTCATCTGTCAGACCGCCATTTTAATTCCTGTGTAAATTATACAAATTGACACTTGACATGTTTTGTCGTCTCCCGGGTAATCGTGCGAAATGGAACTCTCATTTTATTACTTTTGTAAAGTGTCGGGAGGGCTCTCAAGTATATCTACAAAGGTATCTAGTTCTACGATCTCGGTTTATTTCTTCCTTTTGTTTGCTACCAATCCGTTAGAAGTACGACGATATGTTTTCTCACTTCTTTATGTGTCCCGATGATTTCTAAAGATAAAAACAAAAGTGTACTTAAATACTCCACTACTCATTTTAAAATGTAAAACGCGACAATTTGAGTGAGAGTGATGAATCAGATACCTATTATCGATGAGGTAAACACACAGGACAGAATAAGAAAGTTTCTTCGGTGTAGTTTTAACTTTACGATGTCGTTATACTTTCATGAAAAATAATGGAGACATAAATATTGTGAAAAGTGACGTTTTGTTAACGACCTCAAAGCAATGTGTATAAAGTAGCCGCGCGGCGGGGTGCCTCACTACAGGGAAACGCTTTGCTAATTAAAAATTCTTCTTTGTTTTTGCGTTCAGATTGTAGTTATGCGAGAAATGTTTTATTGTTTAACACACGATTATTTACAATAAGTAACATAGTAATAAGTGGAAGCGTGAAATTCTTGACTAAACTGGAGTTATTTGTGTAAATCAGTTCACGCTGGGTTTACGTTTAATACTTTTCAATTAGCACCGCATACAAATATGAAAAGGAAATACAAAATAATTTATTGCTGTCGAGAAATGTATCTATTATCTTAGACGTAAATGTGATGTTGCATTCCATACATTAAAGACCACATTAAAACTTTAATTTAAAAAAAAAAACTGTTGAAGTCACAACTTACTGATGTTGTACTTGCACTTCTACATTATATCTACATCGTATAGGTATTCTATAGCTCAGTTATTTCAAGAACCTGCAAGGTGCTAAGGTAACGAAAGCAACGATAACTAACATAAGCAATGATTTAAGTGCCCACATTAAAGTTTTATTACACCAAAGCCTGTTCAGCTGGCTACGCGTTATTTTATTGAGAGACCCCTAAATATAACCCCATACAATCGGAGTTAGTTTTAAAAATATGAATTAAGGGTTGGTTTGAAACATGTGTATTACACTAAATTATGTGTTTATAGTGGCCAACGAACTTTTGTCTTAGAAATAATTTCATATAATACAGGGCGATGTTTGAGAGTATGTTTATTTTATTAAAATTACAACTAACATCTGTTTCTAAGCCCACTTTAGTTATCAGAACCACTTACGTAAACTATACCCCGTTCACAATAAGATTAGACATAAACACAAACCTTTTTTACAGTCCCTTCAACCGATTTTGACCTTTATTCCGTAGGCTTAAGGATGACATTAGAGGCAAAAAAGTGGTTACAATAACAACTGTTTACTGCAGTTGCCATTTTTCATACTATCAACACAATATAAGTCAAAATCGGTTGAACGAACTGTAAAAAAGGTTTTTGTAAATGTCTAATCTTATTGTGAACAGGGTATCAATTTACTCCTGTAAATGACTAAAGCTCTATCCACACATATCAGGGCCGTGCCCGGGAAAGGGACGGTCTGTGTCCGTTAAAAAATATAGTTCTGAACATTTTATATGAACTCGTTCACACACGTCCGTGTCCGGGCCGGCGGCGACGGAGCTTCATTGCCCGGGCCGACGCCGTGACGTGCACGGGTACGTCGGCCCGGGCTCTTACGATATTTTCCAAGCACGTTGCGCATATTTAAAAATACGCATAAATAAATAAAAAAAAACAATTAATGACGAGTTTTTAATAGCAGCGGTACCTACGCATAAACGTAATATGTTATATAGGTATATGTATATAATATAATAAAATGGTGACTAGGGGTACAGACGGAAGGTGTCCACGGTGTCCACGGTGCGGTCACGTCCCTGACGTGTGTGAACAAAAAGTCCCTAGCGCAGCCCTGACGGGACCCGGATGCACGGTCTTAGCACGGCCACGGACCGTCCCCGTCCCGGGCACGGCCCTGATATGTGTGGATAAAGCTTAACAAATAAAACTTATTTTCTTATGATCATAATGTCGTATTATAAAGAATGAATGTAGCATTCGGTCTTTATAATTATCATACCTATTGAAGGTTCTTACATTAGTATTAAGATGTATGATCAGTTTTAACCACAAACCATTTATATTTTTGTAAGATATTTTTATATAATTTAAAGAAGAAACCTCAATATTAAAATAGTTTGTCAAGCGAATCGCCCTCACGCTCTTTTGACGTTATTTATGTCATGTGCCAATATAAAGCTAATTAATATCGGTCGGCAATTATAGACCAGTTAACATTAACAAGGTGCCCTTTAATTATTATCGTTGGAATCTGACTATGACGTCGGGTTTTACGACACTTCCGCCGGAACCACTGACTGGCCATAAAGCTGACTACACAATGGTCGACGTGTAACATTCGCCCTCGTAAACAACGCCACTACAGCACAAATCCAACGGTGTGACTCCCGACTAAATATTAAAACACCGAATGACCCAATATAACTTTACAACGTTCATAAAACTTGAAATAGGTTAGTGTTATTTGGTATGCAGCAACACTTAACAAACCATAGATTTATGTTTTTATAACAGTGTAAGATAAGATAACCCATAACTTCATACTCCGATATTGGTAGTCATAACGACACGGTGCGTGATAAACGATGCAATAAGCAATTTCTAAGCAATATAAAATGAATTTCACATAAGCAAAAACGTGAAATTGTAATCAAGACAAGATAAGATATCCAATGGGAAATTCAACGAGATGAACTAACTATTGTGGATGTGGCGATAAATCAACGGTTAATGTACAATTAAACAATTTCGCATGCTCAACACGATCGACTCGCGTGTCACTAACGTATGTGTTCTATAATATTGGTCTGTTTTATATGTGTTTTGCTGTGATTTCTGTGGCAATTACCATTACCTATTGTCTATGTGTGTGAGTGCGTTCAATAGACAGGGCGACGCCGTCGTCACGGATGCCAATTATACCCTATAAACATACCGAACAACCGAATTGATCATCCCTATATGATAGGTCGGCAATTAGTCCACTCACTTTGTGGGTTTGACCTCGGAATGAAAAATACTAAGAAGAAAATTTGTTTAAACGGCCTTTCGATTTTCCAATAGGGACGTCCGTCCCTATTTCGTTCTTTATCATTTTTACCGTTGACTGTTCAACAGGGACATAATTATGTCCCTTTTTCCGTTCCAGCGCAATATGTAGTCCTAATAATATATCCATTTCTTTCTATCAGATGATGTTTTAATCGTTTTTCTCTTTTCTAGTCGAATCTTTACATTTCTTTATGCTTAAAATACGACAATAGTCCTACAATGGTTCATTCGGATTAAAAAAATAATGTCAAAAGTCAGTTGTTGATTCTCTTTGGTCATCGTGCGATACGCTAACAAATATTTTTATTATTTTCGATTGTGGGTGAGTATTTTTTAATGAATTACTGATATAATGGTTAATTAGAATATAGTTTATGTGCGTGCAACCGAGTTTCAAACTGAGGGTAAGTATAATTCTATTTCTGTGTGGTTTTCAGTACAGTTTCAACTATAATCGAGACGTCATTATGAATTGGCGCCTCCAATCTAGCAGCTACACATAAAAAATGCTTGAAACAATGCTCGATTTATTTTTATATTAAATATAGTTATAGTTTAAATCATAGAGAGCGAAATATTTACGAAAATCAGATTTTTGCGATATTTAACCTTTTGTGATAACCTTTAGAATGAATGAATGAAAAAAAAAAGTAATTTAGTGGGTTGAAAATATTTTCCATTATGAAGAATACATTACCAGGAGTACCTAGATTGATAAACTTAGCATATTTTTAAACCCCCGCATAATTAAAATATTACAAAATGAAAATAAAACTAGGTATTTCGTTTCATCTCGATGCCAATTTTGTGTTTATAAAAAAAAGAAAGTGACAAGCGATGTTAACAGATCTATAAAATTGATAGAGCAGAGCAGACAAGTGATAAGACAAGTGTGTGGAAAAATATAATCATTATTTTGTGATATTATTTCCCATAAAACGATGTATAAAATTGGCAGACAAGTGATGTGACAAGTGTGTGGAAAAAAAAATAAGCATCATTTGTGATATTATTTCCCATAAAACGATGCAATTACAATGTTAGAACTGCGAAACAGCGGCTGTCAGTGCCACTGTTGCTGTCAGTCGCCGTTTCGTTTTGAAATAATGAGCTTTTCGTTAAACTATTAACTTTTTTTTGCGGGGTTTTAAAAATACCCAAGAATATAAGAATTAGAATTTCAACTTCTCGAGACATCAATTTTTTTTTTGTACAAGTCTTGCATGTCCCCCCTTTTTTAGCCTATGGTAACGTACAATCTAGCATGTACTATCTAGCATCTTAAAGACGAAATACATTACAGATACATGTTCATTCCATATGTACAGAGGCCAGCACATCAAGCTACAACAATCTGTCAAATTTCTTTGATAGATTTTCAACTTTATTCCAAAAGCATAAGGTTCATATTCAATTGGGAAAATTTGACAGTTTGGTATAGCTTGATGTGCTGGCGTCTGTACATGACATAATTATGTAGTATTAAGTGTAATTAAATCAAAACGAACACTGAGTTACCTATTAGGTATTACATAAAGGTCGTATTTTCATTTGTATGACCAGATACTTTTCTACTATTATTCGGGAAGGCGTCCAATCAATAGTTTTGATAATTAACTGCTGCTTGACTGTCGTAACACTTCAAAAGCTCAATTCAGTTTAGGTTTTTATGAAAATTGAATTTATAGGTCCACAATATCTGCAGATTTAAAATAATAATTACTTTGGTGACTCTTTGTTCATTTAGATCAGTTATTTTTAAATTTAATTATAGTAAGAGCTGAGTGTTTAAAACTCAATTCCGCTCCGTCATTAGTCGTTGGAGAGAGGGTAGGCATTCCGTCATTATCCGTGTTCATTATAATCTTGGGCAAGTATCTCGAGCGCCACCTCGGCTCGAGATTACGCCGTCGTAATTAACTGTTTTACACGCTCCCAATGGCTTCATTTCGCTAATGACCACCTCGACTCGTCCTTCTATCTACACAACTCCAACCTTCAAGCCAATTTGTACCTTTCACTAAAGATTTTAAGATAGATTTTCATTCTGTCATGATTCCCTCAATTTAGCATCTTTTATTGAGGAAACATCCTGCCTGTTTATTTGCAATAGTATAACCAAATTTCACTTTGATCCCGTAGCTAAAACTAATGAAGCAATAACTTAATTTGTATTTATTTAGTTTTACGATTCAATAGTGTATCAGAAGCCATGATAAGATGACATCCGTTTGAAATAAATATCTTGGTTTGTTGACTGTAGTTTTACTGCTTATAATGTCGGTGGTGATTTAATTGAATTTAATAAAGTCATTCGCATTAGGCCTACCTATACTGCCAACACGCCGCTGGTCTTTACTATTACCTACTACTATTTTCTCTTTACTACTATTTAATTTTCGTAAACAATTTAAAAAAATTGTCATGGTTTTTACTTTTTTTACCGATGAGAATGAAGAGTATAATTCGATACACTCGCTGCTTTATTGGGCTTCCAGTGCATTTTAGTATTAAACTTAAGGTATAAGGAGTACATCAGTACTACAATGAAACTAAGTCATCTATAAATCTTAAAACGTTTATGAATTAATTAGGATCTCCTTTTTTACAAGTTGAATCTTGGATAGGCTGTGTTATTCTTCAGAGATATTACAAAGTCGTAAAAATCTATAAGATGTTGGAAAACGTATAGTACATCGCAGTTGCAAAACAGGCTTACAATTATAGGAAGGTACGCCATTAGCATGCATTTAATCAACTTCAATTACAAGCAACAATTTTAATTCTCTCGGTCAGCATCGCGGTCTTGTTAACAGAACATTTATCATAGGATCGCATTATGTTACCCCTTGTAATTAAAGTAAATATACAACTGCACTTCATACCAGATGTAAGTATCTACTGCCAAGCCTTAATCGTATCCTATATGTAAGTAGCCTGCCAATGCAAATGTGCTTATGAGTGTCTATGTGCCTAACAACTCTCGCAGTGGTAAAATGGCCTTCTTGCTGTCAACAGGGGTACAATTATCTCATCAACGTAACGTAATGTATTCGCTGATATCTTGCACAATCATACTCACATTAAATGTGATACGATTGCACTAAGTAGGGGCTCGCTCTTGTAAATTAGGATCGCATTTATTTATTTTATTTATGAGGATAATTCAGCGATGTACGATGCTGGCAATTTTGTGATAGTAATCGTTAAATTAATTAAGCATATTCAATTAGAAAAAGGGTAAGACTTTGCTGATAAATCTACAAATTACCTATGTTAACGTAATATTTTACAATAAAGTGAAAACATTGACCATGTTAGTTAAAACTATTTTTATAATTAATGAATTGCCTCGCAAACAACATACTTAAGTAGTGTTGTACCTACGCCTACTTTCCATTAAAACGATGATATTATTAACTCTCATTAAACATTTCACGAGTATTTATGATTATGTCAGTATCGTAACGATATTAAACTGATTTCAAAATAACTACATAATATCTTAATAATTGTATTCATATTTATAAACTGCTAATCTGTTGGTTTTCTGTATCGTAAATTGTGCTCGCGTCTAAAACATTTGAATATAAATGAGATCATAATATTCGGATTGAACCACACTCCTATCATAAGGGATCATGCACACACCATTCTTTTACGATGTTTCTATAACGACTTTGCGCTTGGAAGATTTTTACTGCCTTTATTAAAAACTAACTGTGAACGAACACTAAACAATTTATTCTCTGATTTGTATTCTTTATATGGCTAATTAATAAAATACAAATGTGTAATATGATATATTTATCTATTATTTGATTGCGTTGCAGTTTGTTATCGTAAAAAATATTATGCACAGTTAATTCATGCTTTGTTTCATAATTAACCGTATGGATGGTTGCGGTAACACATGCATTTTTTTTTTATAAAAGTTCTGTTTTATAACCCGCGTCTGTGAGGTGTAAATGACGTGAATATGGCGAATCAGTTTGTGTGATATAACAATAATAATACCCATTCCCGTTAACTCCGTGCCTACTTACATAATGCTAGTATCATGCCGAAATGATTTTATTACATCTTCTCTAGTATCTACTTACGAATTAATATTAATTCAAATGTTTATTTGTTTCAACATATGATCTTTTTGCAGTAATATCAGTAGTTTTATGTGCTTTAAATTTTCAAGTATTCAAAATGCATCGATTTGTGTTTACGCTCTGAGCGTTTATCAAACGTAGACAGACAGTGTAGACGTCGCGTAGCAGCAGCGAATTGCGCGTAGCGGCCGCGTGGGATCGTAGCAATCGCGTAGGCGCGTAGAAGCGCGTAGAGCAAACGCATATGCTGCGGTTACGCTATATTATTTGAATATAAAATACTAGCGTCTACCTGCAACTTAATCTGCGTTGACTTCAGAATAAAGCCCGAGTCCTAAATTATCCGGAAACACAAAACCAGGATAAAAAATTGCCTATGAGTTAAGCTATCTAGATGTGTCAATGTGTGCCAAATTTCAGCACCATTCGATTCTTCAGACTTCCATTTCAATTATTTACAATATAAACAAGACATGATACAGTAACTCGATCGTAAAATCCGTAACCTGCTTTTATTATCAGCTAACATCTATACTAATATTATAAAGCTGAAGAGTTTGTTTGTTTGGTTGGTTAAACGCGCTAATCTCAGGATCTACTAATTCGAATTGAAAAATTATGTTTGTGTTAGATAGTCCATTTATCGAGGAAGGCTAAAGGCCTAATGTGAAGCCGGGTCGGGTCGCTAGTGTTTTATAAAATCCATCAAATTCAAAGCAAGTAAAAATTGCAAATATAATGTTCAGCTGTCATCCCACCTCAAGTCGGGTTCAAACGGAGAGCTTTCTACGGGTAACTGTACACGTTGTAAAGACGAGGTCACACTGATGGATGCGATGCTTCGTCCACGTTAAATGAACCGTTGAGCGTCTATAAAAGTCAATAAGGCGTAACGCAGGTGCCACACGAGACCGGTACAGATATCTTTAGATTAAACCCACGTGTACCCATTCTGTATTTCCACCAGCTTTAAAGTTAAATCTATCTCCGATATAATTACTTAAGTAGCGCCTTATCTTACTTAAACTTGACTAAATATGTGTAATCTTAGCCGTAATTATTATTTAATATCTCATTATAAATGAAGTGATAATGGTAACTGTTCAAGAGTTACCTTGTCTTAAAAACCTGATTGAAATCAAAACGATGAAGATTTTGTACTTTTGCGAGTTACTTCAAGCTTTCAAATTGTAAGCTTTGTTCATAGCATAGGTAGAAGTACTTTATAAATTACTAAGTTACGCTAAATGAGTTATTTAGCTTAAAGACCATAAACATTGTAGGTAACTGCTTAACTCTTTGTTGATAGCTGTAATACCTCAATACTGTCGCAAATAAATACAGTAACAAGCACTTATATTTTAATGATAACATATGTTAATGACATCACTGCATTGTATGAGGTCTCCAAGCTCTTTCCGCCAATTACATGCATAAAACGAGTATTTTGTTCAAGCAGTGTAACCATGTTCCCACATATGCTCGGCTCAAGATTGATATCGCCACTTAACTGAAGTCAGCTGCTGATGTAATTAGCGATGCGACTCGCGACCCACTACGCGAATTTATCTTACACTCTTTATATCTCAACGGGTTGGTTTTACTTGCTCAAGCTAATTGAAACTGGTGAAAAATTGCGACCACATACCGAGCAATTTAATGTCGTTGCCTTCAGGTACGCACGCATGTATGTAGGTAATTCAAACGATGCAATGTTTACTTTTAATCGTTAATAATCGAGGGACTCTTAATAACCATAACTTGGCTGGCCACTATAAACTAACGTCTTTAAAATAACATTCGTAATAAACGAGACGTCCTTATTGATGTTTGTATGAAGGCAGATAAATATCACAAGCTCGTAATTGTGTGGAGATGTTTTACTTGCTGGTTTCAAACGAAACCTTTATGTTTTCTTGTGAAACGAGAATTGATCGTTTGCAGATTTATGTGGCGTAAAGAAGGCTTACACAATGTTATTCTTATAGAATAAGCTATAGTATAGGTATAACAGATTGATGTGAGGTGTCAAATCGCTGTTAATGCGGTACCGGTCTGTGGAGTGTGGCGAGTGGCGCGAGCGTGGAGGTGCCGTGACGGACAGAGGGCACGCTCGTTAGTGTGACCGCACCATTATCGATGATGGATGACCACCGCCGGCGCCATACCGACACCCGACAAATTTAATTTAGACCACTAATGTTGTGTGCTGTTACTTATAGATAAAGCGATTATGGCGTCAACTCCAACTATATAATATCAAATAATGTTATTAACGAAAACACCTGAAATATCAAATGTTGAACCGTTTTTGATAGGGTACTTAATACAAGTATTAACATACGGAATTTACATATCTGATCATCATCAGTCGTAATAAAGTTTTTGCAAAGTAACACAGGATAATCGTGTTTACATCATTGTAGGCATTACAAAGTTTCGATAATTTCTCAAGCACGTTAACGTGGCTACATCGTACGCACATAAATTTTATAACGTAATTCCGTTTTAATGAGCACAAAATAACATTTACAGGTCGCTCGCGAAGAGATGTAAACTGCTTTAATTGCACCTTTAGCAATCGAGCACCTTGGTCGCTACGAGCGTCGAATCAACACCTTACATCCAAATTGGTACATAAACCCTGCGCAATAAACGGGAGCCGGCACTTTACTGCGGAACTTTAGTTTATTGAAATAATAATGAGTAAAAATGTGCGCCGCTTGCCAAAACACGAAGATGTTGACGTTGGAGCAGACAGCGGCGGTAGACAGGTAGGTTGGGGAGTATGTATGTGTATGACGGGGAGGCGGGTGGTAAATGCAGTCGGTCGGGGCGCTAACGGGCGCGGGGCAAGAGGCGGGGGCAGCGGCAGGGTGCTGGGGAGCAGACGTCGTCGAGGAGCGTCGGAAGCTGCGATCGATGAAGCGCGGACACGCCTCGCGCACGCCACCGCAGCCCGCAGAGCCTACACTCATTGTTCATTCAGCCGCCGCTCCTTCGTCTACTATTATACGAGTACTACCCTCACACACACTGCCTCTGACGAGTTCACCCGAATGCTCTCCGGATAAACATTCATCATCTGTAAACGAGTGACCTTATTCGGGCAGCGCTAAGTCAACGACACAGAACGTCTCAGGACGACCCACACTGAAGTGAATCGAATCTCGTTTTATATTTTAGAATGCATGTGAGCTGTCAAGACATGTTCCAAATGCGATGAGCGTGTTAAACGACTGTATTGTGATGCGCTGTCACTGCGGAGGCCGGTGCCTTTACCCAAACCCTCGCCACGTCGATATTATCTCGCCTCACGGACTAGGAAGCCACTCGCTCCTACCAATATTCAAGCGGGAACACATAATAAAACAACTTAATCCGACATCAAATGATTTTTAGGAATTCGTTTCAATATTAGGGAGATTATTTATGTTCATATAATAAATACGTTTAAAACACATTTAGGTACTGTTATGAAATTTGAAACAACATCTTTACTTCGATTTGATTACAATAACTAGGGAATAGAGGCTCCTGTACTAATAATAATTAGTATTCTGGGTTTCAATACCAGTGTTATCTCAGTGCAATTAAAATGAACATGTTCATTTCAAATCAAAAAAATCTTCTAAAAAACGACACAAAAACCAAACTCAGTTATCGGTACATCTAAAATCTTGTCAAAACGGTTAGTTAAGCGCGTGATCAGGCGACGAGTACAAAACGGGTGACGTGTATCCGACCGCCGAGAACAACTTAACCCGTACCCTACACAGCAAACTGAAATAATCTTAAATCTCCTCAGCAATAAGATACATTATCCTCTAAACGTTTCCATATCAACTTTGAGATTACAATTTTGTGAGTGACGATCAATTTGAATTCCTCAGGACACTGATCCGCCACCGATAAAACACTAGCATCGTTTGGTGACAAGTCAGTCGTGCACTTGTAATCTGTGGGATTAAAGACGTCTTCATTAACAGTCTGTCCGGACGAGTCCTGAGCGCCTCTGACTGAAGAAACCGACACATGTTTTTAAATTACGTCTAACACGAATCTAATTGCTTTATGTGCCCACTAATACGCCGTTAATTTTGCCATAATACCGCTGACGGAAGCTAATTATGAATATTATATATAAATTCTTTTATCTTCGGGCCGCTCCTCCATAATTTATCATCATAAAATAATAACTGTGCGAGTTAAGCAGGTTTAATGAGGCATCAGTCAAAATTACCACGCTTTGTAGAACACCACCAAAGTAATAGCGTAAACAACTGCTCCAAATGCTCAAATATGAGTACCTATGTACACTTACATTTATTAGTCCTATGTAAGGTTCCAGTCGAGTTGGTAACAAGGGCTGTTCCAAGCGAGGGAGTGCGCTTCTATGTGTTCGTGAGGTCGTCGTTGGTAGGCACGGGTTTGCATGTGTGCGACAACAGTACAAGTGCCTGGGATCCCGCATCCTGCTTGTGTTTATTTACGAAGTCGGAAGCATGTATCTAGACATATTATCTATCCACGCTTAGCCGGCAATAAAGAATTGCCGTGCATCCAGCACACCCACAGCTGTGGAGGACATGGCCAGATTTGCGCACAAACTGTAGTAAGTCACGCGACAGCAAGACAATAAAAACTTATCAAGCCTCTTATAGCTAATTAGGCGAACACTTATTGTTATTTATACACCACACGACAGGTATTTACAAGTCAGCGGTGTCACAGAGTTCATGACAGCACGAAAATACTACAAATATATTCATAGCCTTCTAGCCTATTAGCATTGTTGGATGTAATCGACGACATATTACGACTTCATACATATTTTTGAATTTGAACCTTGACATGACCGTTGAAGTTAAATATTAAAATTAAGAAGTTTTTAAGCAACGATATTACAAATGTTTAGATGTCAATGAGCACTAAACGCAATGATTGTTTGTAAGATAGTGTCACGGCATGTTGGTGCAGATTGACGTGACAGCTTGCACCTGTATATGCGGCGATTTAATTCGTCCGAATGTTAATGAGGCGCGGTCTGCAATGCGCCCGCGCCGCCGCGCCGCGCTGCCAGCGAGCATCGCCTGCGTAACCCGACGCTACACCTGTCCCGATATGAAATAATTTTTATTTACAGAGCCCTCCGGAGATTATGAATATTTCGTAGTGGTATCGGGGCCGACATCGGACCGCATATTATGTTACATCGCAGGGTAACCTATGACGATCCATAATTTACGTGGCCGAGACGCTCGCCCGCACTGTCTCTATATTTTGGTAAATAATATTTTTACTTAACACCTTCCCTAGTAGTCGTTTGACAGTGCCATAGAGTATTATTTTTTGGAATCAATTGAAACATAGACGGTCGTAAAATGAAAATGTTTTATGTTAATATTTCAATATGGAAAAAGTATAAGTATTAGTTAAATGTTTGAGCAAGTAGGTTTCAATATCCATTGTTATAGGTATTATGAATGTTAATTTAATGAAAGATTGACACTTAGAATTGGTTACTGTCATAATATTTTACATATAAGGAGTTTCACACATTTTTACGTTATTATAATGCGTGCTACGAAGTGCTTAGCAAATTAAATCAGATTTTTTTTTTTACACCCAGCAACTTGGTACCGTTTGCGCTCTTCGCAAATCCAAAACAACCTCTAAAATGGGCTTAATTATCAATTTCACATAGCGTCAAGTGTGTCAACCGTGAGCCAAAGTATAAGGTTCGCAGTATCCAATAAATCATCTTCCACACGCATCATAGTAACCCATACCATGCCGTTTAGGGCTCCGTACAGCAACAAAAAAACAAACATGATACGCTACACACTGCGTTTAATTGATTGAATATTGGTGCGTTTTTTATTGATCGTAAACCTATCTAGATATGATTGTAAAATTGCTTCAAGGTGTGAAATTAAATACATGCGATTCTAGGTCGCAGTAGTGGAACTACTACTCAAGCAACGCGACTATCTACGTGTGTGGACTAGTAATATTTTAAAGTATAGCAAAAAGGTGCATAATGATGAGCAAGTGGGGGTTGCATGGAGAGCTGAGCCTCGGCGAGGAGTCATCAATCATGCGGCCAGGCCGCCCCGTGACGAATGCCAAGCCAAACACCATTGTGACCGATGCCACCCACACGAGGGGCGATCGCAAATACAAAGTACCTAGTGACGTCACTATATTGACGGGTTCCGTAACACATTACTACATGACAGTTTGTACTGCATTTGATAATTCGAGTAGTAATTAATTATTAAATTTACGAGTGTTAATATCCACTTAGTCAAATCTTATTATTACTCGTACCTAGTCTTACTAATATCAGTTGAATGTCAGTATTTAACACTAGCGACCCGGCCCGGCTTCGCATGGGCCTATAGCCTTCCTCGATAAATGGACTATCCAACACAAAAATATTTTTTCAATTCGAACCAGTAGATCCTGAGATTAGCGTGTTCAACCAAACAAACAAACGAACTCTTCAGCTTTATAATATTATATATATATATATATAATAACATAGATTATTTAACATAGGATCATTTAAAAGGGTTGGCAATCCACAGTAGAACTATTTACCTTAAGCAAAACCTTCAACTTCCTTAAAAATCGGTACTTGTTTAAAAAACACCTTTTTATTTATGGAACCCCAAAACCAAACAACGTAATGTATTGCAAAAAAAATGTATTGTGAGTGCTCATTGACACAATCTTTGGACATAGTGATACAATACATTGTTTGTATATTAATGGTACACCTTACGCGGAAGTTCCTTCGTAGAAACTCCCCCGTCGCGACCACTATCAACTATGTTGTAAATGGGCGATATTATTCACTGGAGCCTACCACACACGTGGTGGTGTGTTTTAATGGATTAATATTTATTTAGAAATCAACATTGTTCATAAATTTTGTGATCGAGTGTTCTGAGGAAGTTTTGGTTTAACTAACAAAAATTTCGTCAGCTAATAACGACATATCGATTCGATAAATAATCGTTATGCCAAGTCAATAAAAAACAACATGAACGTTGACTGCTGACTGAGACTGGTTCATCAGTGCAGTTGACTAAATGTGCTCGTAAGTATATCAATTCGAGATTAAACATTGCCATCCAACGTAGCAATGCCGCCAGTCTCTTGGGTACATTTCCAGATGACGGCGATGTGGACGAATTTTATGATGCCTTATTGTGTTAGTTTTTTTAGTTTACCTAATACTTTAGGTTTTCTTTTTTATTATTCTTGTAAATATTGTACATACTAAAAACAATAAAGTACTTTAATTGATAGCCTTTAAACATAGCTTCATACTACACTACCAAAATGAGTTGATGTTATTTCTGCCAAAATAAACCAACCCACGTCAAAATGTCTCCCATTTTACGAATTAAATGACATGATTTTGGATATTTAATTCTGATTAATTATACATCTATTATAAGCATAATATTGGGAATTACAATGAAGTGGTATAAGTTTGAAGTAAATAACTTATTTATTGAGATATTGCGAACTTAAACGTTATAATGACAGTCGTAGCTGCTACAGTTACAAGTACTTGGGTATGTAGGTTCCCTGTAGCAATTTCACCTAGGCAGGCACACATATTCATAACGTCCGATTTAATCGGCCTCAGTTCACCTCGGGGAATGTATGGGCCGCATGTGCAATTAATTGGCTTATCGTGAGTTTATTGATTTGGTAAGGCGATCCGTTTTAATTACCGCCATCGCTCATTTGCCGCTGATTGGCTCCCAACATACCTCAATATACTAGCACACTAGTTTCTAATGAAACCCGGTCAATTTCAAGGTCTCTTGCAAATGAAACTGCAACCGTGGTCGCCACGCCTTTTCACTTAGTTCGCATAATCTGTTTTAATTGAGGAGACTATTAAATTCAAAGCTTAATTTATTGAGATTGGCAACTCCGAGTTTCCGCTGATTTTTCTACGCTTTCGACCCTATACACCCTTCTCTTTCGCACATCCTCTATTCGACGGCGGTTCTCTATTCGACACGTATACCTATATATATATATATATTTTTATGTTTGACCACGCATAACTTTCAGTATAGTCCGTTTCAATGATTCTTTTTTAAGGCGACAATATACGCCGGCGACCTTGAGCGACCAGAGAATCGTATGCGCTGCGTACAAAACTCTCAAAGTTTAGTCGAAAAAATTAAAAATAAAATAGTATTCTTTAACTTAAAAAGGCGTATAAAGATAGATAATAAAATTGTCTATAAGATGGTGTAAGTTTCGTTTAATTATAGGTACTTGGTAGATTTTGTGTGATTGTCAATGTTATGTCCGCGTCAGACACAACTTCACGAGTTAATTAAACTATTTAATATGAATATAATCAAAAATATTCACATACTAAATTTTCACAGATTAAGAGAATGTTCTTGTTTAACATTTTTTTTTTTTTCAAATCATTTACACTACACATTTTGACGTGATTGTCACTTTAAAATCTGTAAAAGTCGTTAAAGTCGTTATAGTGTATACCTACCTCAAAGTTGGTCCCATATAAATTTCAACGTTTCTGCCAGTTGCATTCTTTCGTTTATCGTTTTGCACACATTGCATGTCCTCGAGGAAAATTACTCGCTGCGCGGTACTTAGTGAAGGCTCTGCGTATTATTATAGTTACTCTCTTCTCTCCAATTGACTTTCTAGGCGAATGCTTCCAAGCCACAACTGTGTCTCTGTCGCATTGTATAATTTTGTATCGTAAAAAGGGTAACAAATATAAAAGTTGTTCGTTGAGCACATGTCGCGGCGCGCAGAGTCTGCTATTACAGCTAATTGACAGTCCGCACACGAGCTGTGTTTACTACGTACTTGTCACTTCCCCTCCGCTAATGACATGTTACGCACCTACGCTGGAGGACTTTTAGAAAATATACAAATACATTGATGAGTGCCACGAGTGCTCGACCACGTCACGCGCCAGTAAGGCTCGTCTCATGGCGAATTATGAACAATGAAGTTCAAATGGGTAGTTTTTTACAACGTACTTTCCAAGTTCCTTCGGGCACTTACTTGTTTATGTTAAACCATTTACGTAGATCAGATTATTACCTTGTTTACCGTATCTCAGATAAGCGAAACAAGTGATAAGTAATCCCACGACAGCAAATTAACTTCACCCTCGAAGTGAGGAACTGCCGCAAACAAAGTTATCAATAATCACGATTTGGTTAATGGCCCGGGGCGGACGACGAGTTCCGTATAACGGACTCATAATAAAGATATAATATCAGCGCACTCTCCCGAGGGTGACGAATTGCTCGTACGATTAACTCTTAAACGACAAATAGAGGAACTCCCTTCCCGCAGCCCTCCCGCTCGGGGGTAAACTAAGCCACGACTTCCGCTAATTATTCGGGGGAGCGGCTCGGCAAATAGCACCGTCCTCCTCGCACTCTGCGAGCCGATGCACATCTCCGCAAAAACTCTCTGAAAACCAAAATTTTCCTTTCTCCCGACGGGCGGTCATATTTCTTCCCTCTCGCTCCCATTAAACACGCCGTAAACGCTTTCCTTTTTTCACGCCCTCGCTCTAATAGAAAGGCAAATTACGAGCTTACGGGCGCGGACGGGTGGCGATGTACGAAACCGCCGCGGCGCCCGTACCTGCTGCGTCCCGCTTACACCCGCCGAGACACATATTTCCGTGCTCCTCGGGAAAACTGGGGTGACTACGTGAACTTTCACGTCATATGTTTATACTCGTATCTATCATGCTACTTCACTACACCACAACACACGTACAGCTACTAGCATCTAAATATCGATAGCTTTTTGCACCAACTCAGAAAATAACTCGTTTGAAGATAAATAAGCTTGCTGCGAAATAAAAATATCCCCATGACCTGTAGGTAAAATATTTTGAACAGTTTACATATTGACTTGCTAAAGTATTATAAAAATATTTATTGGCACGTAAAATAGAGCACCTTATATTGCGATCAGAATGCGACTATTCCCTGTTTAACGGGTATAATAGGATTTTAGGTATTTATTAATAGTCATTTATTAATTAATTGAAACTTATTAAATTAAATACCTATCTAATAAGTTATACGAGTAAAGTATGAAGTCTCATACCTACCTAAAGACAATTTTTTTACCCGACTACGGCAAAGCCAAAGGAGGGTTATGAGTTTGACAGGCTATGTATGTATGTATGTATGTATGTATGTATGTATGTATGTTCATCTGTACGCGCATAGCTCCTAAACTACTTATCAGAACTGAACAAATGAGGTATCGTTAGAAGCGTCTTGATCGTCCGCTGGTTATAGGCTATATGACGTGTCACCGAATCCAATGTGGCGCCCTCTGGCGGACAACAAAACCAAGATTTAAAAAAAAAATGAAGACAAGCATACCGTGTTTGGTATCATTTTAAAGGGGTTCACTAGTACCATTCAAATATATAATATTTAGTTGTGTTTTGTCACAAATTATTTAAAAAAAGAAAAGATTACCAAATAAATTAAGATACGCATACCGTGTTTAGTATCATTAGAAAGGGGTTCACTAGTACCTTTTAAATATATAATGCTTAGCTGTGACTCCAAAATGGTTTAAAAAAAAAAAAATAGTTTAAAAACTAAAACCCGACTACAACAAAAAGTGATCTAAAAAGTACGAAACAAGAAAATATTTCACACAGAAATCAAGACATAGGTACAAAATAGTCAAGGTAAGCCGTGGTTGCATGCCATTATAATTCATGTTCATCGCACTCATATGGGATACAGGCATGCAACCATGGCTTACCTTGACCATTTTGTGTACCTATGTCTTGATTTCTGTGTGAAATATTTTCTTGTTTCGTACTTTTTAGATCACTTTTTGTTGTAGTCGGGTTTTAGTTTTTAAACTATTTTTTTATCGAAAATGTCATTAAGAAGGTATGCATACATACTATGCATACATACTTACTAGATTTCAGTGCTGGGACCTTTTTGACTTTGACTTTGAGTTTAACTAGGTACAAAGTGTACTTTCCTCACTTACACAATGATATTTACTTAACATCATAGAAGAATAAAGACATCTTTACGTTTAAAAAAATGCGTTTTTAAACACATAAATTCTTATACACAAACAAACAGACCCGAAATAAACTACCAGTAGGCCAACCAAATATTTGTTCCGTGCGGGAACCGAACCCGCGACACGCTACGTAGAACCCCATTGCTCAGGCACAGCGCCAACTGTGTTGATGAGAAGATCGCATGACTTTACGATTGTACCTTAGCTTTAAGCCATTGTAAGAACTTTCAACATTATGGAATGCAAATAAAGATAAGAATATGAATATGACATCAGCTCTTTCCTTGTCACTAGGTAAGTTCTCATCTTTTAAAAGATTAGACCCCAGATACTAGGTAGAGTCGCATATTAGACACATGAGAGTGTAAAATTCATTTTTTATTTGAAATAACGACATCAACGTCCCAATAATAAAATAAAGCGGTTATAATTTTCAGGCATGAACACAAGAGCGCAAGCTGTCAGTCGCTGACAAGAGTGAGTTGTTGTACACGAGCCTTACACATGGTGGCGAGTGTGGCGACAATGCTGACGAGCGGCTCGCGTGACGTCACACATTCCACATTTTATGCACCCCCGCTCCCGTGATCAACTCAAAGGCTTCATCGAACAATCATGTCATTAAACTCCAAGTCTAGCGCACGAGAGAGAGAGATTTATTTATTTATTTAATGTTTTCAAAGGAGTTGTATGGCCTCAAAATGGGTTCAAGTCAAAAAAGTAACAACTCCTTAAAAAATATGTTTTTTAACAACCTGTCCTTCCATTGCATCTCCAAAATTAAAAAGTAACCCCAAAACTGACTCGATTGTTTCAACTACTTAAATTATAGTATCCACGAGCTTGTCTATACCGTCGACCGTGACGGTTTCCAAATTACCAGTCAAACTTCGCCGGCGTCACAAATGGAACCTCCAGTTTCATGATTTGGTAATGAGCACGTGCCGTCAGATTGTGGCTTGTTCATACAAATGGCAGTCATTTTCGAGTTATCGACTTAACACCACCGCGGAAATGGAAAATAATAACTTCATCGCTGGGCGGCGACACGTACGGATATAATTTGGACGCATTAGACGCCATTTGTACGAAACCTTGTACCATAGTGCGCGACTAACTCATTATTTTATTATTATATCGTTTCGGTTCTTCAGCCCTCGGCAAAGTCAAAATGTTTTTTTTTTTCTTTATTTTACTATTATATGCGTCTTAATAGTAATTATAGATTAAGCAAGTAACGTACGTAGTATTACATTAAATCCAAAAATCAGAATTTCACGCGTAATGTTCATGCACGCTGTGAAGTATGACAATTTTTTTTTTTTTTTGTCTATTGATAGGCATTCGTTTGACCACTATCTCACCTGATGGGAAGCGATGATGCGGTCTAAAATGGAGCACGCTTGCCTAGAAGTAACCTATTCACTCTTGACTTAAAGACTCCCAGGTTGGGAGTATTACTGGGTTGTATCAATTGCACCAAAAGCACTTTTAGCGATAGGTACATGCTACAGTTATTAGTTTATGATTTCCTGTGACTTATTCGATGTACGTGACTCAAGAAGCCTTTAAAATCTTAAGTAGCATCTGCAAAGTAGTCAATGACACCGGTACGTTGGGACCAACCCTTACTTCCGCGACATGAGCTATGATTACGTTTTTGTTACATCGACGGGCACGGCCACCCCGAATCCACATAAAAATAATTTATTCCTACCGAGGGGTAGCTGTGAAAATTTAACGCTCTACTTGAAAAAAGTGACACCACATGACGATGTCTAATTCGACGACTATCCTTTATTTTCTGGTTGTGAGAGACAGTGACAACATGATACCCCGTTTTTTATTTTACAGCCTGAAGCGACATTTATGATTTAAAAAGTTCACGGTGCAACTGCCGCGCGAACAGTATCGCTTCCGTGTTCTGAGTGCTGATCGGCTCGACACTAACGATCTCACTTAATTAGTAACTCGACAGATGTGACACACACAGAACTCCTGCTAGACCCACGTCTGTTGCTCTCAATCAACAGTCAACTTAATTGGTATTTATATCATTCTGTCGTAGTAAACAGTTAACATAGTTATGTTTCGAGGAACTGATATTGACCATTGTGTGATACAAATCTATTCAATGATAGATATGGCAGGGCAGCTCAGTGAATGATCAAGTTCTGATGTGATAACAAGGCCACTTTACTGTAAGCGACCAAAAAAGAGCATCGTCAGTTCCGGAGTGCTGTGAGTGAGGTCGCGGCGGGCAGTGGTTCGTGTGGTAACGAGAAGCGGGTCGGGGGTCGCAGTCGCGGTCGCGGACTCCTCACAATGGCTCGTTTGGTGCACAATGCCGCCCCCTCGCGGCCCACTTCATTACGCGTGTATTGTGCCACACACGGCCACGCGCACCTAGTGTAGTGCTATGTGACTCCTGTGACCCACCACCGCCGGTGGCCTGCCAAAGCATTCCACATTAAGCGATCTTTTGTTTTCAAGTCAGGTCTAAGTAATTAAACTCATTATTCGCTAATTACTTCTATCGTAGGCTCAAATCAATGTGCAAAGCAATAAAAACTCTTCAAACACAAACTATTACAGTAACGCTGTATCATACTACACTACATCATAATTCATTGATTAATTTACTAAGAGACTCCTGGCGTTACGTCGGTATTAATCAGCGAATTAAAGTTATCAATCACAATGAATCAACGTTTAATACTCACAGCGCCAGAATATTAAATCATTATATATTTAAGCATCGAATGTTCGACTAATAATAGTCGAGATAATATCTCATTGAGCGGTGTGAGTGGAATGGCAATGCGCGCGATTGAAGCGATCACAATGGGCGTAGGAGTAAAACCAACACGCGCCCGCGCACCCAGTACAATACCGACCTCACAATGGAGGGCTAATTGTGCGACGACAGACAGATACCACCTCATTGTTACTCAAGCCAAGAACTAAAACCCGATGTTGTTATTATGTTACTACTAGTTTCGGGGTCGCTTCCGTGCAATCACGCCAGCTTTCCAAACACCTCTATCAACCTTTGGCTACGTTAATTGACGCGTAAAATTAACTTCAAAATTCGATTAGGAGTATACAGTCAAAAACATCAAGAACATATCTTCGATGCAACGTCAACGAGCCGTGAGATGAATGATGATTACTCTCTATGAGATTCCCGAAATCGCCGGCCGTTGTCCATGATTACGTAATCAATCTCCGTCGGCGTCTGCCGTCAGCCTTTCATCGGGCTGCGCGGGCGCATCACTCTCCCCTGTATTCAAGCGCTTTTTACACCTTTTTTCGTAATTATTTAAAGTCGCTTATTATGTTTTAGGCGTTAATGCCTGTTAAATGACCACCCTCTTAATGATGTTCCTCCTCTCAGTCTCTCGATCTCATTTTAAGTAAGGCCTTTGATACTTTATGGTCAAATCGATTTTAAAGCGGGTGTTACGATGAAAAATTACACAGTTTTCGTCGAAATACTTAAAGAGAGTCTTGTAGAATATATCATGAATTCTTGACGATGTAAAATGTGAAGATTACAACTACGTGAAACGGGCATGTATTTGCAAGCGTGTCCCAGAGCGGTCGGTTGCACAATTGCCCGGTAGCTGACAGTTCACACCGGGTGTGTGGGCGCAACCTCATTGTGCGCACATCTCATTTTCTCGCATTGAAGTCACAGCATCCAGTAGCTACTAATACTTTCAACATTAATCATTGTGAAATCGCAATAAGTTTATTGCGATCTGTGTTATTTTTATTATTTTCTTAATGAAATCCATTATCGGTTGTTGTTGTGCTTTGAGAAACGCCAGCTAATGATCCTGTGTGTTCGTGTGCTTATGAGCGTTAAATGATTAATCGTCTTTACAGCCGTACACTGTTGGTAAGCCAATGTAGGTACAACAACATCTATCGATATCATCTGAACGAAACGAAATAATTGTTTAAAATATTTAACCTACCTCTAATACGTATTGAATCTTACATGCACATAAACCTAACTTGAACATTATATTCTATGTGAAGTATTTCCACGAACTAATTTCGCTCTGAGTATTAATTAATTCGTGTGATGAACATAATTGCGTTTTATTGCAACACGTTGGCGGCGCGGCTTGGTCGAGTTATCGATGCGCGTGCGCTGATCGCCGAGCGGACACGAACGCGCCTACCTCATCACCTTACCAATTAAATACTAAGTACGACTTACATTGATGAAAATACAACACGTTTACGTGCAAACCGTCAACACAGACTTTCTTGGTATATTCTAAACAACTAAGTAGAAGTGTTGTACAGACGCCAACCAAAGGCTGATGAGGTGGGCGCGTATTATTATTTTGCGACCATACCCCTTCATGTGCCTTTGACAGTATTTTAAATTCATACTTTTCCTATCCATCCTGCATATACCAACTTGCCCCCCCACCCTCCTAGACCATCAGATGGCGACACTCTTGACGCCAGCACATGAAGTCATACCAAACTGTCAAATTTTCCCAATCGAATATGAGCCTTAGGCTATTGTAACAAAGTTGAAAATCTATCAAAGAAATTTGACAGACAGACTGTTGTAGCTTGATGTGTTAGCCTCTGTATAAAATAAAAATAAATTGAGACTTTTTTGAAACTGCTAACCTTTGTCTTGTCTATGTTAAAGCTTAGGTACCTAATAAATTGGTTCATGAAAATAACGTAATAAAACTGCATGTATTTAAAAAATATTTATTTTCTTTGCAAAACAGCGTATTCGCAAAAAAAAATTAAGAGATGTCTTTAAAAAAAAGTTAAAAAATGTAAAACTCGAGCGTTGAACTCTTTTCTTAAGCGGTTGCGCGGAGTGCGCGTACGTGTCAAATTGAAAGGTGCATTAGTGCAAAATAACACGTAGCCACGAAAATTTCAATTAAGTTTAATGCACATGTCGGTGTCACTCCCCCCCCTCCCCCCACCCCGATCCTCCCTTAACCCCCAACACGATTTATTAAAACCGATTACGAAGCGAACTAAACCGACGCTCGATTGACTTTGCACTTGGTTTATCGAAGCGATACATTTGATTCCCTAAAATATGATAACGTTATCTACATGAATGTCTTTATTACACGAAACAGGTGATTTAAGTGATCGTTTTATTTTAATGTCTTGTAAATGTGGTCCTAATAGTTATTATATTATGTTAATCAATTTCCAAAATGAAAATCAATTTCTTATGTTATTACTGTTGAGTATTTAATGTATTTTTTTTAAACTCGATCTGTTATTTACAAAAACATTAGGTAGGTAAGTACAAGTACAGCACAGTTTCATTAAAAATAGTTGTTAATGGTGACAGCTAATATCTAAGCTACAATTAGATTTAATTCAAATATTAAAATCCTGGATGTTTTAATAAAACTGCAAAACGAATCTCACACACAGTATTACGTACAAGACACCTCAAAATTGATCGATATCTGAAACAGTTCGCCGTTAAACCCTATAAAATAAAGTTGAATAAGTTTAATATTCTCAATACAGAGGCACCTGTTAGAGCCGCCCTCGGCCGGCAGAAACTGTATTATAACCACTCATAATCAACAGTCATCATTGACTACAATAACTGTCAAAACGGCACTAAATATTGTTTGTTAAATGCCATAAGTTTTGTATATTTTTTTCAACGGTCCGCACCTTGGATTGTCGGGCAGACCTGAACCGCGGCACAAAGGAGTAGGTGCGGATCAAACTGTGTGCCAGCTTGCCAGGTGCTAAAGGTTAACATTATACCACTATACTTGTTTAATATGTTCCTCTTTAATATTCAGATGAATAGCCACGCACCTTATAAGTTGTAAGTGTTTATTTCCTAATGGTGGGTACTATTCGAAAATACGTCGAACTTACGACTCAAGTGGTGTTATTTGAATTGCTAATTTAAGAATTCTGGGTGCTAAAAATCTTAATTATAAATAACTAGCTTTTGCTCGCGACTTCGTCCGCGTGAATGTCGATTATCGCGGATGCAGACGAAGTCGCGGATTAAAAAGTAGCCGTCCTTCCCCAGGGTCCTAGCTGTTACAAAATCGGTTCTGTCGTTTAATCGTGAAAGCGTTACAGACAGAGTTACTTTCGCATTTATAATATTAATAAGTAAAATAAGTAAATAAGTATGGAAGTATGGATGGTTGGACATTGACATTGTTGGAATTGATAGCTACAAATACCCAATCGTAGGTATTCACGAATCCTATTAATATTATAATATGTGAAAGTTTGTTAGAATGAATGGATGTTTGTTACTCTTTCACGCATAAACGGCTGAACAGAATTAGCTGAAATTTGGCACACATGTAGATATTGATCTAACTTAACTGAATAGATTTTTTTTATCCCTTTTTGTGTTCCCCTGGGATAAGACTTTTGTTTAATTCTCAAATGTACGCAAACGAAGTCGCGGGCAGAAGCTAGTATATAATAATGAAGTATGCCGTTTTTGCAATTCTTTGTTCATACCTAATAAAAAGAAAGGCATTTTCTATGCTTACAGAGTTCGTTATTAAAAGTGAAACTACAGCCTATAATCGTTGCCGAAAGGTCAAGATATAGTTTCAATCAGTAGAAAACATAGTCTACCTGGTTTAGACACGCACATCTTATAATGCATGGGCCTCACGTCCGCCGACACAACGGCTGGTAATTGTCGAGGCATTAAAAACCGATAAAAACCATTAATACGACGGGCGATCGGTCAAATTGCGGACACCGATAATTTACGCAGGAGACGCCCCTCGCACGACTGCCGCGATCAGCGAGATGCACTCCAACTGATAATAAAATTAAATAAACTACTAGTGCATTGTACCTTTTTACCTCAGATTATCAAATAAAAGGCAGAAAGACCGTGCAGAACACTGAGACTGAAGCCATAAAAGCAAATACAAATTCAAAAACGAATACTTACAATTTGCTTCGCGCTGTACTGACACCAGTCAGAACAGCGCGAAGCGAAACATTGTTAAAAAAAATACTAATACAAATAAAAATTCAAAAGCGAATACAATCACGAGGTTGTAGATATTCGTTATTGAATTTGTATTTGCTTTTGTGTGTGTTCCGCACGGTCTATCTGCCTTTTATTTGATAATCTGAGCTTTTTACTTACTAATTATACTACTGGCACATTCCCAGTTGACGACGATGTGGGGGAATTTTTTGATGCCTTATTGTCTTAGCTTTTCTTTTTGTTTTAATAGTTATAGGTTTTCCTTTATTATTTTTTCGTGTAAATATTGTATATTGAGATATTAAACTTCATTGTCAATGTTAAAAAGAGGAAAATAAAAACCATTATACTACTTACTTGAATTATATAAATCATAGTTATAAATGCGACCTCATAATCAATGTGCGCGTTTGATGCCAAACTAATTGTCAGATATAGATCGATTCCGCTACATACAAGAAAAAGAAAACATCTGTGTTAATTGGTTTTACAAAAAACTGCACTTAAATGTATTTATTTGCAGAATTTCAAGTGAAGCAAGCAATAGAGAACTAATAATAAATATGGATTTATTTGTAAGCGAAAAGTTGTCTGCACATTTTAAATTTCGCGGTAGAGCGCTCAGACGTAATTTCAACACTGTTTATTGTATGGATTCGCCGATGACATACGACGTTGAAATCAACCGCAAACCGATGTTGCAGTAACTTGGTTAACGATAAGCGTCCGACATAAAAAGGACAGGTTATGACCCAAAATTCAAATATTTTGGACAAGTCATTGTCAAGAAAGGTCCCGTGAACATAAATCGCCTTCCAGTTAGCTCCCTCTAACAAAGTCCACTCGGCAGTAAAGTGGCCGCTTGTAAATCAAAACGACGAATTAAAAAAATGAAAAAATAAATAAATCGAGACGAAGCCGACGTTTCTCGTGAGCCACGCAACACTAGTGATGCGCTACTTAGTTGTACGAGGGCACTATCGATAAAATATCCTGTGCGTATACCGTAATAAAAACCTCTCTGATGCGAAACTTCCGTAATCCGATAAAAGCACGTTTATAAGAAACAAATCATTTTTACCTAGTTTATTTTCCTTGACCATAATAAATGTGTTAAGAAATACAAAACCTCTACCTATCTCAAATTCAATACGCATATCCATTCCAAATATTTATAAGCTTATAAAACTTATAGTAGAATCAGGAAAATATCGATAATAAAGTACGATATTTGGTGGTCCCAGGCAGACCGTACCGATGTGGAAAGGAACGGATTGTGCATCGCAATAAAAAAAGATAAAGCGTATTACGGGATGTCCGGAGATAAGGGCCACTTTATGTTTTCATATTAAGTTTGACATAAAAATGAACGCAGTAACACATTTTACTGCTATTGGCTGCCTTTGTTAGTTTAACACTCGTCTTGCTGATGCGTAATGTTTTCTTACTACTGTTTTACATTTTAGATTCAATAATATAAAATTATTCGTACGTAAACTGAAACAATTTAATGGTAATTGAATTTGATTTGAAATTGAGATACTATCTATAGTAAAACTGAATTCGATTTCAGTTCTAGTCAAATGATAACTGTTTAGATAGCTATGCTTTAAATCAATTACATGACGATTACTGTAGGTTTTATTTTGTAGGCTTTTAATGTCTCTATAATATAATATTTTTCGCGACATTTATAACAAAAAGATAATATCAGAGCATCTCTCAAATAAATTAATAGACGCATTGTAAAGCAATTTCAAAACACGCTCCGCCACCCTCTCTTTATAAAATTTGTCCCCGATATCCCGTTTTGATTGGACGGCTTGATTTATCTCTTGTTTAGGAGTACAGTGAAGATTACTCGTTTTACCATTGTTGATCCTTTTTTATTTAAAACGTTTTTTTTTTTACAAAAGCTATAAACAAAAATAAAACGATAAATGACTTGGATAGGATTATTTTCATTTAAAAATATTTTATGTGCCATTTTTGAACACGTTTTAACATTTTATTGAAATATTATTATTATTATTTTATTATATTTTATTTGTTTTTTGTTTTGTGTCTACAGAAGTGTATTGTATATTTCAGTTTTTTAAATGTCATTTTGTTTCAAGTATCAAAACTTACTTGTCCTGTACGTCAATAGTGCTCGGAGTGAGAGTAACAATAGGATCCCTTCCCCGGAGATTGAAACGCTCTCCGGGCTCCTGCCGGCTACAGTGATTTAGACTAACTGCACTTGTTGCGATTGCGATACGGGGGGCACTCCCCATCGCAGATAACATATGACGGGCGGCTAATACGAGGATTATACTCATTCCACACACTTGTTCCGACAAGCTATTTTACCGTAACTGAGCCAGAACGTCTAGTTACTATAAGCTTGCGCCAGCTAATGACACAAAACTACAGTCATTCCGCTAAGTTACTAGACAGAACTTATTTTGCCGCGACAGCGACACTTATGTTCGAACCTGTTCACAGCTCCTACCATGGAAATGAGATATTTTATCGCAAACTATAACATCGCCTCGCAGATAATAAATATTGCCATTATTGAATAAAAACATGGTCGTAAACAAAATTCCTGGAGGCAAATAAAATTTTCAAACCAGGTTTATAGATCTTGTAGTCAAGTAGGTACTTAACAAACGTTTTTTATTTGTACGTTGTTTGACGTATCAATATTGCGCGGGCGCCTCTGGAGGGCTATAGGTATGTCAAAGCGACAGTGTTCCCAGGATCGGGGTGGCAGGCACCGTACACAATGCCAATTTTCCGCTCACCGCCACCGACTACGCAATTATTTAGATAAACCTCTCGGCGTGACTATAAAAACATCTTCCCCTCCCCCACGCAACGCTGTTTGTTGTCTTTGGGGCTTTGTGAATTTATAGCCCGGCATTATGCCGACGGTTAGGAAAAAATGTACTTTTAATTTATCTCGTTAAAGGGTTGAGGGACGGCCGGGTTCGCGATGTAATTATTCCGGAATTGGCCACTTTAGCTGATGAATCCATTTTGCTGTACCCTTACTGGGGGACTATTGTGGAGTGAATTAATTTGTTTTAGACTTCGATCTCAACGGAGTGAAAGATTACACTATGTTGATGATTGTACCAATTATTTAATTAACTTATTTTACTGAGCTATAATAAACAACGTTACACTTACAGATTTGTGAATTGCAGACTCAAATTGTAGATAAGAATAAAATTTACCTACCTTTTAAAAAAGGGAAAGTGAAATGATATTGTAATGTTAAACAGAAGTACTTAAATTAATATCTTAAATCATGTTAATTGAAACAGAGACGACAATTTGATGTCTTTCCTATCAAAAGACAAACATTAACAATTCGGAAACAATTTCCAACTTTGGTGTCAGTTGGTTTTAAAGTTGTTTTTTGAGTATTTAACTAACGTAATAAATACTCGTAATAACCCTCTTTCCCTGATTCTCTTTTCTAGCTCTTAGTATTTTAAAACTGCCAAACTTTCTGCCCATGTAACGGCACATTTAGGAACAATCTGTAAGTTTAAAGAGTAAAGCAATACTTTACCTTCCACTTTTAGTGATAATCATCTCGGTGCCTAGGTCGTGGAACTTGTCCCATAACTCCTTGGTTTCCAGTTGGCAGTCTACGGAGAGCAACTCCTCACAGTTGCAGGAGGTGGTAGGAGGTAGTGGCCGTGCTGGTGAAGGCGTGTCCCGCTCGCCCAGTTCTGTTGGTAAAGGAGCCATGTTGGATTATATCATGTTACATGAGAGGCAGGCTGCTTATTGTGCAAGGCTTCTAAAGAGAAGTCTCACCTTCTAGCAGAGGATTGTTGACTTATTTTTCTAAATAATAATTGACACTATCTATGTTTCAATTATTTTTCTTCTAAATTCTATTCTTGGAACATTATACTATCATTGGCAAATTTTATTGCAACTTTTTGAGGAACTATGATTGTAATGACTGTAAACCATAGAATCCGATAAAAAAAAATTAGGTACATTCAAAAAACTCAAGACTCAAAACCATTTATTTCAAATAAACCATTTACAGGTTTCGAATTGTCGAAGAGTCAGTCAGTCAGAAACTGGAAAGTAAGGTTGCTTTTTGCTCTTCCTAACAGTAGGTTTCTATGGAGAAAAATGCATGTGAGAACAATGTAACAAGTCGTGCACGGTAAAAGAGGTCTAGAGAAAAAAAAATAATAAACAATCCATACTAGGATTATAAATGCGAAAGTAACTCTGTCTGTTACGTTTTCACGAAGAAACGGCTGAACCGATTTTAATGATATTTGGTATGAAGATAGCTTGAACCCTGGGGAAGGCCATAGGCTACTTTTTACTCCGCGACTTCCTCTGCATCCACTATAACCGACATTCACGCGGACGAAGTTGCGGGCAAAAGCTAGTTCAAAATAAATTTAAAAATGACCGAGGCAACAGAGGACCAGCCCCAACCAACGACGCCCGTTCACAACGCACATGAATATGACGCACGGATCGGCACTATTTACCTTAACCATTTTGAAGGGTACCGAATGTTAAATACAATAAGTAAATGGAGAAGATAATTAAATAAACTAAAAAGAGGAAAGGATCTAAAATTGAGCCTTGTGGAACCCCCATTCTACTATTAAACCATGTGAATTCTTCCCATTTATTTGACTTGCCGTAGAGCTATTCTGTTACAATCTCCCTCGGTGAACACCTAGGTGAAGTGAGCTGTCATCCGTCCCGATGCTAGGGATTGACAAAGCAGAAGGACGGATGACAGCTCACTTCAGCTCACTTCACCTAGGTGTTCACCGAGGGAGATTGTAACAGAATAGACATACTGATGTCAACTCATAAAATTCATTCATTCAAGTAATATTTACAAAACTAAACGCAAGCCGCTAACTAGCTTACCTAGTTCGTAATGCTTAAGTTTCAGAAGTAATGTGTCATGATTTACGCAATTTAATGTCTTGGAGAGGTCGTCAAAGATTCGTATGGCATCTTGTGCCTCTTCATACGTGATAAATACGTGTTGTAACCTGCGTCAGTCGTGTAAAATTTCATTAGTGTTAAAATTAATAAGCATCTGATTAAGCATTATATTTTCAAAAACCCTGCTGAAAGCCACCAACATGGACACGGGTCTATAAATACTGGTATCTTTACTGTCCTCGGATTTAAAAAGAAATCAGAATTAGCTGAAATTTGGCACACACGCACAGATGTATACCTTACTAAACTTTATTATCGGAAAAACTCCTTGGTCTATGCACAAATAAGGCACTATTGTCCTAATTATAGACGTACCAACTTTTATAGACCTGCCCCTTATATTCTCAGTAAATTTTATTTTGGTTTGCAGAAAAGCTTTTAAAACTGTCACTGGGGTAATATGTTTAAAGCGAAATTGTACCAGGTAACCTGTAACATTCGCTTTTGATACGGTAATTGAGAAGTCGGATGAGTAAATAAAAGGTTCAGTAGTATTAACTGGTATGTTAGCTAAGAAATTCACAAATTCATAAGCTTTCCTTGTTAGAGCTTATGGGACCAATGTGTACTCACTACTCAGTGTTACGAACTTTTTGCTAGTCTCTCTAAATCTAACTTTCCAAACTGTCTTTATATTATCGTCTGCCGGTTTGATCTTATTGCTAATGTATTTTCGATACCTTGCAAGTATGTATTTCTAAAAGTTTTAGGATATGTGGCAACATACTTGTTGAAAGTTTCCATGTTAATATAAGGCTTAAGGCCATATATAATCACAAGTAAAAGATGCAAGTTTAGCTACGACATCTTCCATTTCCGATTCAAATAATAGTAAATAATAGGAATAGTCTTGGTAGCTTGCGTGTACAGACCACACCCACACTAAAGGATAGTTCGATGCAATGGCCAACTATGTAATACCTTTGTTTATGTTTTAAACAATTTTTAATTAAGATGTTTGAACTTCCACGTAACATAGCTTCAACAACAACTGGCCACACTATAGTTTTCATAATTAATTAGCATTTGGTAATCCTTTAACAAATGTTCAGTGTTCAACGTTCAGTGTTCAGTATTCAACATGGTTTTGAAGAAAATATTTTAATGAAATAATTTCAGTTTTTGCAATTTAACTTTGTAACAGCTATTTAGGGTACCTTGTTTGTAAATATAGCTATATTGTTATAGCTACCTTCTATTGTCTTACAAACTATACTCCAGACATATAGATACACAAACCTTTTTTACCGTCCGTTCAACCGATTTTGACTTATATTGCGTTGGTGGCATGACAAATGGCAGCTGCAGTTAACAGTAATTATTGTAACCACTTTTTTGCCTCTAATGTCATTCTTAAGCCTACGGAATAGAAGTCAAAATCGGTTGAAGGGACTGTAAAAAAGGTTTGTTTTAAAGTCTAATCTTATTGTAAATGGAGTATAGTATAAATGATTATCCGGAGTTTGTTCGAGTACCATTGAAGTCTTTCAATGATACCTATCAGGTAGTATGTTCCTACCACTTGTAAAATATTCACATCAATAGATGGCTGGTCCATAATGACAAAACCCTCCTTCCTGCTTACACACATACATAATTTATAGCTATTTATTTAGAGCTACAATTATTCAGGGTCGCCACCTTATTAGTAATTCTTGTGGAGCTAATGACAAATGACTTCGACATACTACTTACCTATATCTAAGTTAATATTATTATAGGCTAATAGCCTCGCTGGTTGATGTCTAAACCAAAATGTGAAGCATATTCTTTACTAGTCTTAAGTCTACTCTATAAAAAAACACCATAAACATTTTACGAGTATGACCGTAATTGTGACAAAACCCATTAGATTGTGTTCAATGAATATAGATGTCATATTATTACTAACACACAGTGTCACAGCAGAACACAAGTACCGATTGCATGTTGCAAAACTATAGCAACAATGTGACCTTAAGTGAAGACCCAGTTTATATGGATATGATTTAAAACAACATGCTATACACAGCGGTTTATTGACTATACGGTATTATGGAGTATTATGTAGTTTTAAACTATCCGCTATCAGAAGTCCGATTTGACGTTTTTTTACTAACTTTGTATGAACGTCTACGTCATCATAAGCATCATCAGCCGAAAGACGCCCACTGTTGAACATATGCCTCCCGCTTAGAACGCCACAACGAGCGACAACCTACGTAAGAAATTGAAAAATCCAATTCATAATCCTAATTAATTACTATGTTTACCCATACATACACTATAACAACGAGTATCATTCGTAAGCATGAAGTTTAACTTTATATTGAAAAAATGCTCACCAAAACACGAATCAATCGTTGATTACTATTCAAATCCAACTTCTTAGATTGTCAGGAATATAGGAACTGGATACTCCCAGCATCAATGGTTGGAATTCAGGGAAATCATAGAAAACAATTGTCATTATAGATTTAAATAGTATTACTAATTATTATTATTATTATTTATAATTATTATTATTATTGAAATCTGGGATTACCATAATTGGATATAGACTAACTACCTTCAAGAATATGGTAAAAATTTTGGTAGATACCTACTTATTTATTGACTATAGAGATTATGTTGAATTCGTGAAGTGTACTGCCTATTTGTTAAAAATAATCGGCGCATCCATTTTTCTATCTATGGTACCTAACCAATTATAATCTATTAGTCTAGAGACTCTAAACTGTAGAACCTAAGTATAGTCGGAGAACCTAAGAATCGTCCAAATAGATAATAAGATATACATGCAGCTAACTTACAACTACTTTTGAACAAAGTTGTGAGTGTGAGGTGTATCCATATAGCCAAGTCTTTTACATGATTTTTCCTGAGCATAGAAAATATACAATAAAATAGGTAATATTAGTAGTAGGCATAGTGTAAAGATATTTGACCGTCCTAAGTCTTTTGTTGGCTAAAGATACCCAATACCCTCACTTAGACTTATTACCATGAAAAAAAATAATTAACTATAAACCTGAGTTAGACAGTTTCGAAACCGGTTAATTATTATTTAATTGGTCTAAAAATCTGCCTTAACTAGTTTGTTGTGATCGCCTCACTTGATGTACCAAAGCTCCAAATTGAGAAACCTTGTAAACACAGTTTTAAATTGACACTGCCTATTGTTGTATGTCTTACTGATAACTTGGTATTTATAATAAGTCACAGTTACTTTACGTACAATACAATTATTAACTGCAAATTTACAAGTCAGAGCTTGTTACATAGCCACCTCTGTGACTTTATTATAGTTTTCTACACGCATTAAATCAAGACGTCAGTGTGAGAACCGAATTGTGTTGGGCTGAGAAAGTTTGTTTATAATGTTAATAACACTTGTCTTATAACAACTTCAATTACTTTTTGTTGTACCGTAATGACAGCCGCTGCAAGATGCGCTGAGATTTCGCGTAAATAAGTGTTGGGTGGGTTAGTTTAAGAGGAGTAGGTAATTCTATTTTTGTGAAAGAGGAAATTAACACAGTTATATAGCGCGTTAATTTCGCATTTAATAAAACGGACGACAGATGAAACTTTAATATTAAATCGGTTTGTGCAGAATTGTGTGGTAAGAGACTTATTTAATGTTCATAATTTAATAGTTATTTTTGACTATGTTGTAACTTGTTTTATTAATTTAGCTGTAAGTAACCATTTCAAGTTTGATATTCATCTGAATATCAAACTTCTTTTTGACGTGATAACGTCTTATAAATCAATGAACACCGGCTGCACGCACGAAAAAGTGTCACGTTCCGCCTGAGCCTTTGCGTGCAAGGGAGAGCGCGGAACAAGCGATAGAGAGGCGCGATCGGCCCAATCGTCTATTACATATAATAAAACAGTAACCAAACTGTGTCTGTACATTGAATATATTAAAAGAAAAAATTGAGGGGGGTTTAGGAACAGTAATAGAGCACGAATCCAAAAAAAAAATTCTGTCTGTTTGTCTGTTTGTTTGTACACGCTAATCTTCGGAACTGCTGGGCGGATTTGAAAGATTTTTTTTTGTTGTATAGGTATTAAGTTTGGGCAACATATAGGCTATAATTTATCTTGGAAACTTGAACACCGGATGCAGAACCGCAACAGAACAGCTAAAATATAAGAGATACAAAAATGGTACCATAGCAAAAATTGTTCCACTTGATGAGCATTTTCTGTTGAGAGAATAAATTTGAAGATCTGGAATACCTGATGTGGAACTTGAAGAGCCCAGCTACACCATGATACATATAGGAATGACGTCTTAGCAAAAGTTGTTCGGTCTGATGGGCATTTCCTGATGACTTATAAAAATCGAAGATCAGAAACATCTGATGTGAAAATCAAAGCTATCACTAATTTCACTGTATCTTATGAAATAACATAAGCTGGGAGTACCTCCACGCGGTGAAGGCGGTAACATTTTAGGACTGATTTTTGATGACGATGGTATATCATTGAAAATTTGACTCTACTGGCCAAAATTCCCATTTTTTTTTTATTTTATCGAATTAATATGCCTTCGGGATTATGTTATTTGGGTGTTTAATTTATTTCCTTTTCCATTTATCTTCGTGACACGGTAGCCTAACCGGTAACGCAGGGGAGCAGTCACTTAGATTTTAATTGATCAGGTATCTTTACAATAAAACTATAACCATGCCTAGAAAGAGGTCAAATCTTTCCCAATGTTCCAAAGGAGCTAAAAGATTGAGGATCATAAGATCCCAAGAATCCACCGAAGAGGGTCAGGAGAGACTTGATGCTGTTCGAGAACATCAGGCTGCAACTCGCTCCGTGGAAACCTCTTCAGATCGCGAAGCACGCCTGCGTTCTCAGCGTATTTACGCATCTACATCCAGATCTCTAGAGACCAGTGAAGAATATGATGCGCGACTGACCGCTGATCGTGAACGTCATACATTGTCTCGCGAGTCGGAGACGTTCACGGATAGAGAATTGCGCTTGAGGTCTCAGCGTATCTACGCATCTGCTGCGGTACGTGATGCGCGACTGTCCGCTGATTGTAAGCGACATGCATTGTCTCGCGAATCGGAAACGTTTACCGATACAGAATCACGCATGAGTTCTCAGCGTATTCACACATCTACTAACAGGTCTTTCGAACCGAATGATGAACGTGATGCACGACTAACTACTGATCGAGATTATCATTCACTAGCGACCCGACCCAGCTTCGCATTGGCCTATAGCCTTCCTCGGTAAATGGACTATCCAACACAAAAATATTTTTTTAAATCGAACCAGTAGATCCTGAGATTAGCGCGTTCAACCAAACAAACAAACTAACTTCAGCTTTATAATATTATAGTACCTATAGATTGTCCCGAACACGCACAGAACAAAATATTTATAATCAGTTAGAAAGTGAGAGAAAAAGGATTGCTGGAGTACGGCATGAAGAGACAGAAGAAGAGCGCAACGAACGTTTGAATTCTGATCGTCTTCGACATTCTCTGAACAGAATGTCAATATCATGTGAAGAATTGGATGTGTCTCAAGATATAGCCGTAGGTCATTGCGACCTTCCTTGGGTTGATAAGGAACGGAGTTCATTTACGTATACTCCTATGATTGACTACGCCACATATTCCGCCATCGGAGGTATGATTCAAAATTGTTCTTTTTGAACGTCTCGAATCATCTCGCGCATCCCGTTGTTTTCCCGTCCCCGGGCTCTTAGAATTCGACATCAGACGTTTCAGATTTTCGATTTTGCCGACCCTGTTGTCGCTGGCATAAGCAACAGGATCCGCGTACGAAGTCGCGGGCCGAAACTAGTCTACAATAAGCTCCGCCCACCTCGACGGAAGCCATTATTTGCTCATGTTACATATGATAGCCATTATGTTTCTTTATGATGTTATCACGTAAAACTATCGTCCGTAAACCGACTTTACAGACAACCAATTTTTGTCCAATATTAACTACTATGTAAACTTGTGCCAAAGTTCTGTTCTGACTTTTATCTAATTCCAAATCTCTTACTCTCTCTTGTCTTTATTGATCTAGTTCTAAAAACTCTTATATTCGTCTCGATACTGACCAGAGGAGGGCGCAGGTGAAGGCACGGCGTGGTCGGATGCGTCCCGCTCTCCGTCAGAGCATTGTTCCACATCCACGTCCACATCTTCGTCCGGCAAGGGGGATCGGCAGCTAGACGCCGGTGAACTAAGCGATGCTGATGCCGGAGAACTCTGCCTGGATACCGAACCTAGGCAAAAGATGCTGTTAAAACTAGCTTAAGTACAATCAGCAAAGGAGATAGGTATGCAGGTCGTCAGATATTGTTAAAGTTTACTTAGACACCGATGGATGTTTTTGAATAAAATAAAATAAATTTAATAGAGAATAAACATTTCAATGATTTAGCTAAATTTAATTCGAAAACATTAATCGGTTTCTAAATAAACTTCAACCATTTCCGACTATTTTTCTGATGATAACATACTTTCCTTCGGTGGTCTTTAAATAGTGACTCTTTGAAGACTACTGAAATAAAGTATTTATTTAATTACTCAGCTATGTTGTTGGTGATAAACAAATGATTGTTGCTGACTGTAATCCAAAGTCTTTTGATATTAAATGATTATATCTATTATTATTACTGCTATGAATTATTTCCAGCTATAGATACCTATGTATAAAAGCTGAATTCGATCTACAAAGCAACTGTGTTAAAAATACTAATTTAATTAAAACAGTGTTGTATTTTTTTTTTAACTGACTTCAAAAAGGTGGAGGCTATCAATTCGGATGTTTGTATTTTTTTTATGTATGTTCGGGCATCTCCGTCATATATAGACGGATTTGCAAAATTCTTTTTTTATTCGAAAGGGGTTTATTCCGAAATGGTCCCATATAATAATATAATTTTATCGAAATTGGTTCAGCGCTTATTGAAAATATAAGCAAAATCCCAAAATATTACATAGCTGACGTTTTAGTTTCTTCAATCTTTGGAGGACAATCAATCTCTGTTTTAACTGTGTCCCCGTTTCTTAAAGGATTTGGATGTTAAGGCGATACTTAGCTACTACTAAGAAGCGGAAAATAAAAACTTTTTTAAATGAAATAAAGTCTAACTTTCTGTATCCAAGAAGGTTGGCCAAAGCAAAACCGCCAAGGAGACGTGGCCAAAACTGGTATTGGAAAACTGGCACATGTAAGTCGGCAAGTAGCTTCTTAATGATAGACATTATAATATCGAAGAGGGTAATGATATTTCTAGACATTGATTTGAAATATTATAACCAAAAAATAAACAGAATCAATCAATCAAATTAGGGAATGAATTTGGGGTCACAACTGCATGTCTCTTTCTATCGTAATTCGTAGATATTTAAGTTATAACCCGTCAATTATTAATAGTCGGTATTCACAACTAAATTTAAACATACTACTTATTTCTTTACTGGTCACTCCTGCCGGTAAGATTTTGTCAATTTATGACAGTTGTCGGACAACGGTCACCAGTGATGGTCTTGGCCAAGAGGTAGGTATCCTTTTCTTTGTCTAAGAATACTAAGACTAAAAACAACTTTTCTGACAACTTTAAGCAAGTTACTCCCGAGACGCAAAGTGAAGAGGTTTCAACTTTACTAAACTTGAACTAAAAATCAAATCCGCGAACCTAACTTCGTTAAATACTTACTTGGAACATTAAACGTAATGACACGAGGTGTAAGCCGGGTACAGCTAAGTATGGGCTTTAGTGTTATACAAAATGGTTACTAGCTCTACAGCTCTACCAGCAAAGACAAATTCTTCTTTGCAGGAAAATTACGGAAGAAAATAAATAGATAGGTAGATGATTTTAATTTAAAATTATGCCCTGATAACGAATTATTTATGTACCAAACGACTTATTATTTTTAACTTAGATTATTAGATTGGCTAGGTCTTCCCTTCCTCATCAATAATCTAAGTTTTTTAAATGTTCACGTTGACTACGTCACGAGTCAATTAATCGTCAATTTCGATTTTTATGTCCTAAAGAAAAAAAAACTCCATTACCTGAAATGTTTGAAAAGCAGTGCATCATATTATTTGGTTTTGTTGGTTTTTGTTTTGTTTTGTATAATAAGACATACTTATGACGTTAAAGTAACGGGAACACCCAAATATTCCGAAATATTTTATTCGGAATTATGAAAATGGGTATTTTGAAATTCGTATTTCTGACTTTCGGAATAAAGTTTTTCGTATTTATGTAGTGTACCCTAAAGTAACAGTGTTAATCGACTTTTGTCGCTGACTGTACCACTGTATCTTTCTTTCAATTGTGTGCAGTTTTATTATAAAAAAGGAGAAATAAAAAACCGACCAAGTATGAGTCGGACTCGCTCACCGAGGGTTCCGTACAAATTTGTAGGTACATAGTACATATCCATACTTCTATACCAATATTATAAATCAGAATGTAACTCTGTCTGTTACGAGATTGCTGAACCGATTTTGATGAAATTTAGCATGAAAATAGCTTGAACCCTGGAAAAGCGCATAAGGTACTTTTTAATCCGTGATTTCGTCTACATCCGCGGTAACCAACATTCACACGGACCAAATCACGGACAAAAGCTCATTATAAATAAAGAATATATTTTAATGATTTAATTACAAATGTATAGTTTTTAGACTGTTCCCTGTATTTATAGTATAAGACGATATTACTTGCCAAATTTCATAGTTCAGGTCAACGGGAAGTACCCTATAAATTTTGATTCCCTTGAAAGTGTCGAAATGTACATTTTTTGCGACATTAACGGCGTATCTTTTTCACGTTAACTTAGAAGTTTTTATTTTTTCACAGCTTCAAGGGACCGTGGACCTAAGTATACCTAGGTATGGTTTTAATTTCAACCCGTTACCTCTACGCGTTCCCGAGATAAAGGGTCTTAACAGACAGACGGACAGACAGACGGACAACAAAGTGATCCTAGAAGGGTTCCGATTTTTCCTTTTGAGGTACGGCACCTTAAGAAAGGATTGATTTTGATCATAACATAATATAATTTAAAACTCAGTAAATTGAAATATGGTTATTTAAAACCTAATAACATAATTTAATAGACAATGCATTTAAAAATTCATTGTTTTTAAAATGTATTTATTTATTCAATATTTATTTATGTGTGTAATTTTAAAGTAGTGGATATAATCTTTGAAATAGCAAATAACTGTCACGGCTTAAACACGAAGTGTGGATACACCTAGTTATAACCGGCTAGAACTACTTAGGTGTAGCTGGTCGCAGTTGGTTAAACTTAGGTGTAGCCTGCGAGCTCGGGACTTGGGGCACCAAACCATTGAGCAGAAGAAGACGTTTGACGTCAGCTCGACGGAGCCCTCCTGAGACGGAGCTCCTATTTTTGTCTGCAGGGTTTAAAAGAACCTAACCAAGCCGAACCTCGGGGTGCAGGTTAAAATAAGTTTTAGCCGAAGATATGTAGGACATCTAAGTTTAACGGCATGTGGCCGGCTGCACCTAGTTGCAGCCGACTAAAACTAGGTGCAGCCGCTCTTCGGGTATTAGCCGTAACATAATTATGTATATCTACCTATATGACAAAAAGTATTACCACCTCAATAGCTTAAAATAATGTTTTTTCTTAAAATACTAAATAACAGGACACAAACAAAAGTAAACTACTTATTTTTAGCACAAATGTTGCTTTTGAATTAAATAGCTGTAAGGGCCTGGGTGGGCCACCATGTGAGTTGTAAAAAGTAAACAAAATAACTTATCATTTATTTATTAATTACGTTACACTACAAGTATTGACTTTATGTTTTAAGTTTTTAATTCGCCCACAAACCGCTCCAGGGAGCTTCTGAACATCATATTAGATATTGATGTAAGTACTTACAATAAAATTATACAAGGTGTAAAAATAAAAAAAAGTTTGTTTTTTTTATCTGCCCAAATATACCTTGGTATTTACGTATACAAAGTTTGAGTCGTAAAAAAAATATTGTATGGTCTGTAGTAAGATATAATACCTAATTATGTAAAAAATTATTAAAAGGCCCATTCATGGGCCAACGTCAGAAGTTAGACAATTTTGTAAAATCGTTAAAAGATAAGATAAAAATGATAATTAGTCAATTTAATATCTCACAATTAGTAGATATACTTTATATGGCTGACTGTAGCTATCATGGTGTTTCCTTGATTAAGCCATAAAATGAAGTCAGTCTTGCATGTCATTTTATTTTCATTCCATTTTAACTTCAGTTATAAATTAATTGTTGGAATTTTAATAATTCCACTTAACATTTATTACTTTGTTGTAAAAACACACTAGATTACAAGTAGATTATCATTCCTGCTCTGTTTGATGGATATCTAAAATAACAGATCAATTTATTATGACAATTCATGGTTGTCAATTATAAAACTCATACAGATAATTAGAAGGCAAATTTTATAATCAATTTAATTGCTGGAATAGGTACCTATCCATATCCCTTAGCCGAATAGGTATATATTATGATGCGATAAGTATTTTAAAATATCTACACTGTTGAAAAAATAAAAATTAATATTTAATTGAAAAATGGAGTTGCAGAAGTAGGTATGCATATCTAGATAGATACTACCTTTGCATTCAATGATGATGATTCATGTTAGGAATTTATTTTAAGTCTTGATTCTACCCTTGATAACCTACTAACAGAAAATGCCGGCTATTATTAGTAAATATAGGCAAAATAATAATGGTGTTTATAGGTATTTGTAGTAAATTGCGTGTCGGTACATTTCGGGCGCTGTCGGGCGCGTTCGGTTCCACACAATTAATCTGAAATAACGAACTGACCCGTAACACGACTCTTGCGCATGTGCGCCTGCTCTCACCACAAAAATTAGCATTAAAGTCTTTTTAAACACGTCTCCAGCTTTAGAGCTGGGTTTAGTTTAATGTCGAATTGTTCTAGCTGTTTGTTTTGATTTGGACTCGTAATTAACGATTAAATTAACTCAACGATTTTATTGACGCCAATCGAGCTTATTAGAGGCTTTCATTCATGGGCCAGAGTACCTACCGACTTAATCATACAATAAATTGTTACAGACAATCAATAAAAGGAATAAGTTTGGAGAATAAAATCTTGGATCTACAAAGATATACCTACTTAGCTTTGTATTCAAAAATATACATGACACACCTACCTAATTGTAATTCATTGTAAGTATCATCTTCTAATAAAATAATATTTAAGGTAATTCAATAATTGGGGAAATCAAATCATCATTGAAAGCAAAACTTCAAAACCAAATGAAGGTGGTTGGTTCTACTTCTTACATTGGATAGACCATCATAAATAGGTACTAAGTTTTCAACTTATTAATTTCCTATAGTTCCTAGGTTTTCAGCCAAGTAGATATTGATGATAATGATGGTAATTGGAACAGATATCTGAACCCAAAAACAATTTTCTCTATCTTATGCATTCTTTTAATCATCTGCACTTCAATAAATTTGTTAGACTAACATGTCCCCAATGTTTATGGTCGTATTTAAAAATCACAAGGAATCTCCTAAATAAGCCCAAAAACCTAAGGTTCAAATTCTTCGGTTAAAAATCAAGTTATTTTAACTGAAATATTGTATTTTCAATTTTATAGATCAAAAACACCGATATCTGGCTAAACGATGCCACAAACAACCCTTAATATAAACAGCTGATCAGTACCTACTAATTAATTTCATGTACTCATTAGATAAAGACAACAGAAAAAAAAAATTATAGTTGTGATATAGGCACCTACCTGCTCTAACACATGCGACATACATGAGGTAATACCTACCTAATTCTAACGCTCAAATAAATCTTTAAATGTGTTGTAAAAGTCATCATGAATAAATGTGGACACTGTGTAGCGAACAAAACTATTAAGTCTCGGTAACCCGTAGTGCGAAATTATGTAAACCAAAGATTTCAATAGTGTGCTTACACTGTCAACATAATAATAATACATCCTACCTACCAGAACGTGTGAAAAATGTGCGATTTGAAAAATTGATACCGAAAGCCATTTCAGTTAGCGACGTGCACATTTGTTTTGATCATAAATTTTATTGATTTGATTATTAAAGCAAAAAAACACGAAAACTTTATAAATTTTAATGTTGGTATTTATCATTTAGATAGTATGTTTATAGACTGTCTATCAGATACAGAACATCACCTTTTAAAATTACCACCCATTTCTGGCACACCCTATATACCATACCTACAAATTATATTCCAAAAGTATATTCTGCTTAGGGTTGATTTGTGCTAGATTAAGTACCTACCTACAGAAAACTGTCTTATTTAAAATAATTGATACAAAACCAACAAAATCTTTGAAGATGCTTGTGTAACGGTTGATAAGTAATTATCAGTTATATCTACATCGATGATTGCATTATTTTAGCAAAATGTTCTATTTTCAGGCTCATCATTGGCGGTCCATATCAAAACACATTATGAGATTACTTTTAGAAAAACAAAGATCTATTATTAAATTAGCAGTAAAATTAGAAATAAAACTAGGTAGAGTCCGTGAAAAATATTCAAGACATAGTCACGAGGTAAAATCACTTCAGAATACATACTCACAATATACCTATGTAGTGTTTATATCAGTAAGATTATTAGGTACTTATTTTAATTTTTTTTCGTAATACTTTCTTTGTGGTAGGTACTTAATACTTAATTAAGTATACCTACTTAATTAAGTATTAAGTGCCGCAATGAATGTGTAACAATAAACTAAATACTTAATTAAGTATACCTACTTAATTAAGTATTAAGTACCACAAAGAAAGTATTACAACAACAACCTACCGGTTGTTGTTGTTTTAAACTGACTCTACATTTTGATTTGCGAATTTTCGCCACATCAATTTTATTGTAAAAACTACCAATTAACAAATGCAAGATTTCTTGACTTAAATTCTAACCGTCACTGTCAAAATTTTTTGAAAGTGCAAGCAGGCCTCATTGAAAACTGCACTGGATAAGAATTCAAGTTTTCGCCAATTTTAACCTTACGACGAGGTAAATAATTGCTCTACATAATATTTTTTGCATTTAGTACGACTGTCCTCTACATTTACTGATAGATTAATAGATTTAAATAGTAATCATGTTTTAGCAAGCAGGTTAGTATCAATAAGCAAGTATTTAATTAGGCCTATAGTACCGGTGTGTGGCGGTGTTTGCGCGACGGGGCTGCGCGGCTCGGTAGCGCTGCGGGCCATGATTGCTGCGATCGAGAAATCAGTCGCCCTCGTCTTGCTTTCCTCGGCCACCATCCTTTCGCCCCCGGCCCTCCAACTCTCCGCGCTTTCCACATCCATGAAACAACTCTCAGTACCTCAGTCCAACACTAATCTTCACCCAACATCTCACCGATACCGGCCCGTACAATGTTTTCGTTTATGCATTTTCTTTGAAAGAAAATACTTTCACACGAAATTTATTTTTCAAAATTTTGACCGTTACTTTCTAAATTATTTTCATTTTTTTTTATTCCCAATTTTTTTTAAAACAGGTAACACTTTTCGAGTTAAAACCGTGTTAATGCACAATTACGAATCGATTAACTCCTCGGACGATCGTTAAACGCGTATTTAAATAGCAGTTGAATTTGTCCGTCGTGGTACACAGGCGAAAGCGGTACGGCGGCTGAGCGCGGACTGAGCGCGGCGCGGGCGCGGCGTGCGGGGCGGGGCGGGCAGGCGGGGCCGCCTCCCCAGGCAACCACTGGCCGCGCTACCCGCTGTCACCGATACCTCCCTCCCCTCCCCACCCCGAACACCCCGACCACTAAGCTTTTCAATAACAATAAAAATAAAAATATTAATTCCATATTTGCTCACCGCCATTATGCGTGTGTCATCATAGAAAATAATAGTCGTCGAGTCTTTCAATCAATAAAATAATTAAATCTTCACCACACAGCAGGCATTTTTGTATTTTATGAAACTGCAATCTTTCGTATAGACAATAAGTTGGTTGCCCCTCAAGATACGTTCAAAAACAATCGCTTATCGCTTTGTATACGAATGATTTTTCATGAACATTGTGTCAAGTGAAAACGCGCGCGCAGTCACTGCGCGAGTGCGCCGACGCCGCCCATAAAAACAGATCAGTAGATTAGAGGGAGATAGGTATAGACTACAGTGGGAGTGTGTATGGGTTAGAAAGAGTTAAATGGATTTATAACGTCCAACTAAGTATGTTCAAAGACGTAACTTTATCAACATTCAACGTGAAATTTTACAGAGCGTGCAATGATAAATATTTTTTTTTAAAGATTATGTTGGTTTTACCCAATATAATGTTCCTAACTTAAATCCATACTTCCATACTTAAAATCACAAATGCGAAAGTAACTCTGTTACGCTTTCATGATGAAACAGTACCTCGTAGGCGCAGAGGGGCGAGGCGGCCCGCGAGCTGAGGAGCAGGTGGTTTTAACGCTCGCCACCGTAGCTAACGCTGGCCGGCACAGCCGGCCAGCAAGCCGATGCTGCGGTGGTGAGCGTAAAATACATCTGCATACTGCATGCTTGCTTGCATGCTGCCTGCTTGCTTGCTCACATGCGGCATGCGTGGTTTATGCTAGTTTACATGTTTGCATGCTTGCTGCATGCATGATAAAAATAAGTTTGAATATCATTTCATTATTCGTAAATAAATGTATGTTTTAGAATGTTATGCTTAATCATTAGGTAAGTATTATGATAGGAGAATATATGCTTAAAAAAATATGCGTAAGCTGTTATGCGTGTGCTGTTAAGTATGCATAAATAATGTTATGCGTACATATAATTAGGAGAAACAAAAATATGCTAAGTTATATTAGGTCTTAAAATATTATGCAAATGGATAGGGTACCAGATATTCTCATAAGTGCCTTCTCTATTTCTGAAAATCAATCAGGCATTGTTGCAATTGCATGTAGGTACTTACCTAATTATTCATTATATACCAACCTAGGTATGTGTTTTTAAACTGACATAATATTAAATCTGTCTCCCTACATTACCGTAGGTACCTATAGCAATACCTACTGGACGGATATTTTATCTTATCATAAATATCGTCTGAGTTAAAGTGCCTCGTTAACATTAATTCTGTTGAAAGTACTTATAGGCAGTCCCCTGCATCACCTGACCCATCTTCCCAGCAGGGCACTAAGTAACTGTACTAAACTTGGTATTTGATTTGAAAACATAAACTAGGTTACGTCATTGTTTTTTAAGACCCTCCCCTGATCCCTTTAATCCCTGATTCCCTAAGATCCCTTTCCTGAAAATGTCTAGACCATGCGCACGCTAGAGTCACAAGCATAAATAATTATGATACAATAGAAAAGTTCTCCTACAGTTTTGTTAGAAATGATTTGTAGATATGCAGTACAAACAGTACAGTTGAATATAGTATCGGTAGTAACCGCTCCGGTACTATTGTAAAATAGGATTATTATATAAATTTTGCTTTACTGTAATGTATTTATGATAGTGGCAAGAACAAGGTCCTGCTTTTGAGGTCATTACTTACAGCAAGCTAAGTCTATAATATTTCTATAGGTATATAGGTACTGTAACGTACTCGTTACGTACCGGATCGCTAACTACGTTAAATAAAACGTATGAGTAACTTTAAGAGGAAACACAAGGGCCGTTTTTCCATACAAACTTAGTCCCCTGTTTCCTCCCTGGATAATGCCAGTAGATCAATTATTTTTTTTTTAAATATCCATGGCTACTATTGTCATGTCCCTATGTTTTCCTTTTTCTCATAAATTTATTATTAAAAGAGATATGAATATTCAAAAACCTAAAAAATTGGCATGATTTTCCGCTGTGTTCAAACATTCAGAAAACAAATTTGACTTGATTATATAAAAAATAGAAAACATAGGAACACGGCAAAAGCCTTTCTTTATTTTTTAATGAAAAAAGCAGTTAAATCGGTTAAGTTTTGGAGAAGAAATCAGGGGACTACGAATCATTGATTTTGTGTACTTTTAATAGGTATTTTCGGTCAAAGCTGCAGTTGTCTCTATCGCGCTCTGCGGTTCGTGTTCGGGCATCGCGCGACAGCAATAGATTTTACAAATACCTAATTTTCAATTCTCTAGCCCGTGGTATTTCCTCTTAAGAAGACTACATTAGAATACTATATCAGTTAGAGGAATATTACGTGACCGAGCCTTTACGGCTCCTCGGTCTGACAGCCTTCTGTCATCACATACAAAACTAACTTCTACTTACGATTTGAGTTACTTTTAGAAGCTTGCCGAATGTTCTAACCATAGAGTTTATTATCTAATGGCATAATCGCCACAGTACCCACCTAGATTTTTTGTAAAACACATCCGCCCCACTACGGTACAAAGGAGTGTTGTTCGAAAGTCGTTTCATATGTACCCCAAGCAAAGATTCACTACTTTTCCATTTGCTTATAGGAGTTACTCTTCATACATAACGTGAGAGCATTTGATGGAGTGGGCTCCATAACATTAAATAATGCAGGCGCTCTGTGAAATGAGGATGTCTCAGACGTTTGTTCTCCTCGTGTGAAGAATGAAGAGTGAGGCATCGTCTTCCTCATCGCGATATGATATGACATCAGCGGAAGATGTTGAGTACCTACAGGCCGTTTGCAGGGATGTCTCTGAGATGCTTTTTTAGTGATTGCATTATAGGATTTGTACGTAGGTAAGGGTTTGGTGTAGGTAAGTGATTTTTTTTCAGTTATTCATTCGTTAAAATATCTAAATGCAGAAAGCTATTTTTCAACCCATTTTTAAAGTAAATGATTTCAACTGTTTGATAAAGGTACAGAGGTCAGCACATCAACCTACAACAATCTGTTAAATTTCTTTGATAAATTGTCAACTTTATTACAAAAAGTTAAGGTTCATATTCAATTGGGAAAGTTTGACAGTTTGGTATGGCTTGATGTGCTGGCGTCTGTACCTACTTAATTATCATAAACCTACTTATAGCCGGAAACCATAAAATGCATTGTTCCCATCTTTCAAATAATTGATTAAATATACCTACTTATTTACCTACTCACAGTGACATAGGTACCATATTATATTCATAACATTTACATATATTGAACTCTACTTTAAAATATTAACAAACTTTACAACGTACACCGAGGGTTTTATAGATTTCGACACCCCTAGCGAGATATGGGAACAAAACACCGCGATACAAGACTTAAAGCTCCGTCATATAGGTAGTACGTGGGTAAGTACGTACAGTAGGTAGGTACATAAGTACCTACCCCACGCTCCAAACACTTGCGTTATTTGTGAAAATATGAAAAATACTGCGTACTTAAGAGGCAATAACTCTCTGTGTGAGGCATTAAGAAGCATTATGAACCACTTGGATGTTTTTCAATTTGGTGGAATGACGTCTGCGGAGTTTATCTTTATGGCCACGTGTACCAAACTTGAATGCTTCGATGCAGCGCGTCTGCCTAGTACCCGCACATGAGTACCCATACCTACTCTCCGTTTATTTCACTTACGAACACGTGAAACGTCTCACCGCAGTTCAAAATGTAAGTGTAAGCTCTCACAAAAACTTATTGCTACCTCAAGTTTATGCATAAGTAAGCACTACATTTCAAATTAGCGGATTCATGATTCATTGTTAGAAACGACGTAACTTATAAAGAAATCCTTTTGAGTACCTACTTATCTACCTACCTACCTCTCTACAGACATGAGTCAGTTTAACTTTTGTTTGCTAACATCAAAGTTAAGTACTTTTGTAACATAAGACTGGCAAGTTAGCTGTTTAACTAATGCGATAAAAATATTTACTATTTTGTAAGCCAACTAACTACAACCTGGTTGTGGAGAAACGCATAATTCATTCTCAAAATCAACACCAGTGACAAGTTGATATGGAAAAAAAAATAGGAAATAGTATAAAAAACACAAACACAATGCAAACCATTACGAAACACTAACACATTGTGTTATATTGCGTAAAACGAAACGGCGAGCAAAACCACTCGCGGCGTCTTTTTTTTTTAATCCGAAAAGCGAATGCCAAAACGTCAATGAGCCTATGAAAGCAACCAAATATTAGGAGAGTGTTGGGAACACACACGCGGCAGTGGCCACACAGGACGCCATATTGCAACATTAGAAAACGGTCGTAAGTTATGAGTTTTCACGCAAAAAGTTAACGCAATCAAATCAACGACATATCGGGCACACGTCAACCGTGAAATGAAGTGTTCAACTGAACGGCCGCTCGCCTGGAAATTGGTTTTGAATGCGTGTTGAAATAATTATGTTCTGATTCTATTGGTAACGTTTCATGTTTTATAGCCTACAGCAATCCAATGTCGCATTGTGAAAAAATAAGGTAGGTAGGTAGATGACGTGAAAAAGTCATTATACAGGTAAGTTAGTAAACCACTTTTTCATTGAAGTAACTAAGTACTTACTTAGTATTAGTTGGAACCTATAAACCTATTCTACATTTGTTATAGGATTAGACAATATGTATGCGGTCGCAACACGATAGTTTGAACAAAATTAATTAATTAATATTATTATATTAATAAGATTATATTGTTTGAATTAAAAAATTAAACGTGTTTTTTCTAGAAATAACAGGCGTACATTGAAGTAACGACAGCGTTATATCTATCTGTATATTCGTCGGTATTTGCGGATACAGACCAAGTCGCGGATCACTTTTTAGTTATTGAACGCGGCTTTCTTTTTTTTTAATAAACTTCTTATTTTCCGCTTTTTAGTATTGCCCTAACATCCAAATGCATTAAGAAAGATTGATTAAACTAAAACATCATCTACCTACTTATGTATTTTTTTGGGATATTGTTGATTTTCTCAAAAAGAGCTGAATAAATTTTGATAAAATTTACATGGGACCATTTCGGAATAATCCCATTCAAACAAAATAATAATATAAAAATAATAATTTTGCAAATCCGTCTATATGACAAAGTTACAAAAAAAAATGTTTAACAAAAAAGACAACCGCCTTCAAAAAGTAAAAAATAACTTTCAATTCGCAAGTCGGCGGCTTTGGTTTTGCTTGTTGTTTTGTATAGCCACCGACTTGCGAATTGAAAGTTATTATTATTATTATTTTTTTTTTTTTTTATTTATATATTCAGTTTCGGACAACAATGTAATTCATTTTGTTAGTAAAACAAAAACCTTATACCTAATGTTAGTATTTTAAAAACAAAACACAAATCAACCGGCAATAATAAAACAATACATAATTATTATGATCACTTAAGTGTCCGAAGCAGGTTGCACAGAGAATGACCACGCAGGAGATCAGGTACTTAGTTGACCATCCTCTCTACAAAATGCCTCAGAACAGGAGAGTAAGGACTCTCCGCCACTGATTTCAGGATACTATTGTTACTGACCCGCGTTCGATGCATCAGTGAAGCAACTTTCTTACGAATGACAGCGTGGAAACCGTCAGTTCGGTTTTGCGAAAACATCTCCGATGCACTACAAAAGCGGGGCAGTCCCAACAGCATCCTGAAAACATTATTATACTGGACGCGTAGAGCATCTAGCGATCTCTTGGAGTAGCTGACCCATAGACCCCCCGCATACAGACCCTGACAGAACGCCTTGAATAGGGTGATTTTGACTTGGTCACTACAACGGGAGAATCTACGAGCCAACATATTACCTCGGACCGCTAGTGCCCTACGTTCCCTCTCAATGTCTACATTATCCTTAAGGTCGTCGGTAAGCATATGCCCTAGGTACTTAAATTTGTCCACATTTGTGAAGGCGGTTGTCTTTTTTGTAAAAAAAATTTTTTTTCGCTTTTTAGTGCCTACTTCTCATCATAGAAATTAATTACGAAACGGCGACACCAAAAAAAAATCTGTCATCCCTTCATTTTCAACCCTTAGAGGTAGAATATTTTCTTGAAATGTATATGGGACCAAATTTGGGGTATACACTATCAATTAAAAAAAGAATAACCGAAATCCGACAACACTGAAAAAAGTTATGCGTGGTCAAACATAAAAATAAATATATAAAAAAATAAAAACATGTTCATAAAATGAAAACTACTAGGTCAAACAATTTCAAATTTTTATGGGACCAAATGGCAACTATTTCGCATCAAACTAAGGAAGAATCACGTAAATCGGATCATAAATCTCAGAGTAATCGATGTACATACATAAAAAAAAAAACAACCGAATTGAGAATCTCCTCCGTTCTGAAGTCGGTTAAAAAATATATTAACATCAGAATTGATAACCTCCTCTTTTTTGAAGTCGGTTAAAAAGTAGTCCTTCCCCAGGGTTCAAGGTAGAGCAGGTAGAGCTGCGCTTAGTTTAATAAAATCTTATTTAAATAATAGACAGCAGCAAGTCCAAATAAATAAGGTGAATTCACATGGTTTAAAAGTAGAAATGGGGGTCCCACAAGGCTCAATTTAAGGTCCTTTCCTCTTGTTAGTGTATATTAATGATCTTTCACATTTGTTGAGACCCCAACCACAAATAGTGTTATTTGCTGATGACACTTACTTAATATTTATGATAGATAGACGGGCCCAGAATCTTGACCACGTAAATAGCGCCTTACAGCATGTGCAAAATTAGTTTACGGCTAATAATTTAGTATGAAATGAAAAAAAAACTAAGTGCATCAGATTTACTTTACCAAATGTCAAAAAAGTACCTGTGACAGTATTGAACAAAGAGAAGCTGGAATTCTTTGATAAAACTGTTTTCCTGGGGATCACGCTCGACTCAAGGCTTCAATGGGGTCCTCATTTAACATCTCTTGCAGGACGGCTAAGATCGGCAGAATACGTTGTCAGAAAAATTACGCAATTAAGGTGACTAAGGTGCGGATACCGCAAGACTGATCTACTTTAGTTACTTTCATAGTAGTAGTAGTATGACGGGCCGGTCTCCACAACTCCTCGGCTAAGCGCGTATTTGGCGTACAGTACTTTCACAGTATAATGTCTTACGGTATTTTACTGTGGGGACGAGCTGCAGACATCGAGTCTATTTTCATTCTGCAGAAAAGAGCCATCAGAGCCATTTACAATCTGCGTATGCGCGATTCTCTAAGGGAACTGTTTAAGGAAATTAACATAATGACGGTACCTTGTCAATACATCTATGAAAACATCATGTACGCTAGACAAAATCTGCATCTTTTTAGTAACAGAGGTGAAAGACATAATTATAACACTAGGACCAACTAGTTCAACCAAGTTTCAGGCTGACTAAAGTAGATACATCTTTCATGGGGTACTGTTTAAAAAGTTACAATAAAATACCTCCCCACATTGTTCAACTAAATGAGACAAAATTTAAGTCAAACATAAAACGCGCACTATGGAGCCGAACATAATTATACATTGGGGGAGTACATCACTGATAAAAATGCTTAGCTGTATGCTGGTCCTGCTCCACAGCCATAATAAGAGTTCATTTATTAATTGATTAGCATTTGTAACTATTTCTGGAGCTCTACATGCTACATGCTGTAGATCTACATCTTCAGCAGCTGCTGAAGATGTAGATCTACATTATCTTTGCATTGTATAAACTCAATGTGTTAATATTATATATTTTTTATAGCACATACATGTGAGCACTATGTTCTTTAAAGCTACTATTTACGAGGTATGTCTTTCATTGACTTTGCTTTTTTTTATTTTTTATAGTATGTCATGCTCACTTGAATATCCCGCTGGCGGTGGCGCATGTGTTGGATCATTCGGTTCCCTTCAAAATGGTTGAGCTAAATGATGCCGCTTCGTGCGTCATGTTCGCGAACGGGCGCCGTTAGTTGGGACTGGTCATCTCTTAGCTGCCTCGGTTATTCTAAATTTGTTGAATTGTTTAATATGATTATATTTTCATCTAGACCTCTTTAACGTACACGACTTGTTACATTGTTCTCACATTGTAGGTACCCCTTCATTCAATATGAATGATGTAACCGAAATTTGTATATTGATTTTAAAAGAATGTTCATGGAGTTTCTTGCTCGTTCTTCTCCATAGAAACCTACTGTTGGGAACGAGCAACTAGCTTCAACTTTCTGACTGACTGAATGACAATTTAAAAGTAGGTACCGGTAAATGGTTTATATGAAATAAATGATTCTGAGTTTGAGTTTACATCGATTCAGCTGTTTTGACGTAAAAACGTTTAAAGTGGAAACGTAAACAGACTGTGTTGCCCATATTCTCACAGGTTTAGATTCTAGTGGTCGCCATTGTTGAATTTGGTTTTTGAAGTTGCAGTGGTTTGGGAATACCGTGTGAGTCGGTGTGAGTTATTTTCGCATTTTAATATTAATATGGATGGATGATACTTATTACATTTTATTTTACATTAGTTATAAACGATTATGTTAAAATTAATGGAGTATAGTACTTATACCTAGTTTAGTTTTTATTTTAGCTCTCCAGGTTGCGTTTACTATGTTCCATTCAAACAATTTGCGCAAACTACGTAAGTTACATAATCCATGTGTAGTTTCAGCTTCAACATATCACATTTAAACCATCCCTATACCTACCTACTCTGTCGTCGTAGCACAACTTATCATCAACAAGCGCTGCGTAGCTTATTACAGAAACTTGATTTATTTTTTCTTTTTCTCATTTTTCTTTCATAGTTTTATTCCACCGATCGCGATATTACAACACTTAAGTACTGTAATCCAGGTAGGATTATGTATTTTTACATTTATCATGAACAGGCAGATAATATATGCGACACAAAATTGTAGAAAACCACTCTTACAATATGATATAACGTTGACATAGTGCCGTTGTCAATGTGATATGTTGCGTAATGAAAAAACAAACAACATTTTCATAGTGCCTCGCAAAATAAACTGAAGATTCACCCGTGACAGCTCTCACAAAAACGTATAGGCATACGACAAACTGATGCCATAAAATGTCATAAAAAATATTGCGCACATCGCTCGGTAAAAAGAATAAGAGAACATAAAAAGGCTGTTGGTGGGGAGCAAGGTGAGGAGCAACAAATCGCGCGCATTATAAATGACAAATGTAAGCTGCGCGCACGCGGTGTAGGGTTTCGCCCACCCGCGCGCCGGATTAGTTTCAGCTTACTTTCCGCTCCGCTCCCTGCCCTGCACCGAAATAGCACTCGCCCTCTGCCCTTGACGTCTGACATACTGATATCAATACTACATAAATCCTGAATTAGACTCATTTATCGACAAAAATATGTGTAGGTAAGATTTTTAAGCTTTTTGTCGTAGGTAACTTGTAGAACACATAAGTATTCTTGAAAAAGCCTAATCTTTTTTGGTGAATTTGTCGATAAGTAAATCTACTTATTATAAGTAATATAAATTATTGGTATGCCTACGTGATCATTAAGAGAGCGTGAATGCCTCGTGCATGTTTTATTTTTAGTAGGAGATCTCTATCCCTATTTGGGAAGGTTAATGATAGCAAAGATCTTCTAATGGGCTTCTAGTTACGAGATGCTTGATGTGATTCAGTATATAAAGCAATAAATTTAACAGCTTCGCCTAGTGAGAGACAGTGTGACGTAAATCCGGTAATGGTGTGTCCGGGCTCCTCGTGTATCGCGTGTGAGAGCGACAATGCGCCCGCGCCGGCCGCTACAATGGCTGCTCTACGCTCGCAACTAAACCTATTGAATAATTCTCACTTGAGAGTATTTAAGCTTTTATCGAGGTGCGGCCATAAATCGGTGCGCAGACGCTGTAATCCCCGCCCCCGCTGCGCCCGCGTCCCGCCGCTAGCTATAAACAGAAGTCAACGTGTTGGACTTATAAATCGTGTTCTTAACTATTGTATCTCACGCCACAATAATGAAGTTAGCTCGTTCAGGAAGAAATACGGGCACCACGTGGGTGGCCGCCGCGGTCGGAATAAATCCCCACAGATTATTGCATACGAATGCGTCTAAAATGATTTTTTGTGTGTAAGGCGGTAGTATGCGTTGACACCCGAAACTCCACAGCCGGTGAAAGGGTCCCTGAAAAAATAAACGTTGACCGGCGGCAGGCGCGGGCGCACTGCGATAGCGACCACGTGTCAGCCCACAGTTACCTCGATGTTTAACGATCTCGTCAATAACCGTAAAACAACTTCTAATGACTAAATCTTCTAGGATATTGATAAAGGCAGTCGTAAATAATTGTAAGTTTTTTTGTAAAATATTCTTTCGAATGGTGATTTATTCGTAGAACTAAGAATAAATCTGTGTCATCTTGGTCTTAAGAAGGACGATGTTATCAGAGTTTAGGAATTTTAATTATAAAGCTTAAAAAAATCAAGTGTATCTTAATATATTTTTCAGAAAATCCCATTACATATTTGAATTATACCTATAATTATTTTACAACATAACAATTAGCCTTGTCGTGACATCTCTCTCGTAAAGACTACATAGTTATTTTTTCTTAAATCTATACAGGATTTATTACACTTGAGTAGACACATTGCAAACAAAAAAAAAAATGTATTTGTGTATGTATATCAGCTGTCTGACACCCATAGTACAGGGTCTCCCTAGTTTGGGGTCAGATGGCCGTGTGTGAAAATGTCCCCACATATTATTTATTTTTATTTTTATAAATTCGGTTCATCCAGTTTTATTCTCAAAATGTATGTGAGCTTTGCATGTCACACATCGACCAAATACTTAATTTGGAGTGTGCCAGCCTGCAAGGTTACCACATGTTCATAACTACAAGCCAGTCCCGTAAGCACGCCGAGACGTGAAAAAGGTCGTGACGAATGTTCGCCATTTATCGCCGAACAGAATGCGCGTCAAAAGGCGTGCGTAATCGCCCTTATAAACAAACACTCGCGCTCAACACTAAAACTGATATATTTCACCAAACTTTTATATTCATTCGCTCCAACTTAAAATATATTACTTTTTCTTGAGCACCTTTTGTATCTTTTAGTGCCTTGTGTCCCTGCTTTTATGGGTGCAGGCGGTTCGTAAATCATTGTAGTAGAAGTGGTGTACAATCGTAAACAATAACGTTTCCCGCGGGGCGAGGTGACGCGGGCGGTCGGCGCGCTAGCACCTCGGCCGCGACGGCAATCAAGCCTCTCATTATCTAGGTTGGCTAATTATTGGTTTCACTTTCAGACGTTTTTGCAATCCGTTTAATTTTTTGCCATTTTTCTCAAACAATTGTCACACTCATTACTCATACGATATTGAAGAACATGCGACTAAGAAATCCTTTTGAATAATTGAGTTTGTACAGCCATAGTAGCTCAGATAATATTGAGCCTCATCATCTACCTAGCTATGAGAATAGGTAGTCAACTTCCAGTCCAACAGGATGCAACTAAATACCAGTGTTTTACATGGATCGACTGCCTGCCTAGACGTCCCCAACCCATTTAGATGCTGGATAATATTATACTCTTTGGTGAGACTGGTTGTCAGACTTTCTGGCTTCTGACTACACCAAAGATCTACGAATAAGCCACGAGTCCGTCAATATTAAGCCATATATAAAATAATAATATTATCTTAACAAAGAAAACAATTTTCACACCGAGTTCAATGTGGACATTACATTCCCAATAACCGTTAATCCCGAGACGTGCCACAGTTATAAATTAAACTTTATATCATTTTTAATGACCGCCTCGAATGGTGTTTTGATTGCGGCCGGCTGGAGGCGTCGACAACTCGACACGATGATAAGGCGACAGTTAACGCGACACACAAAAACGCACGTTTAATGTCCAAAAAACTGACTCTCGCGCATCTCACAACAGTTCAGCCTGCGACCACATCTATAGACACGCTTTTATGTGGATTCCTACATCGCGACACACTTTAGTTTTACGAGTATCTATAAAGCTCATTTTGACGTTAGAAGACATTAATATTTTTTTTTAAATATGCGTCTAAATGCCTCGGATTCTAGAGAATTATGGATATCAACTCACGACCATGACACGAACGCGCTTAAAAATAACTGAACTTTTTTCAGCAGTAAACAACAATTAAATTTTCGAAATGCGGTTTTTGTTTGACTTTAGTGTGCATATCGTTGTAATTTAACGCTTATTGGTGTTTAAACAGCTAAATAAACCGTGAAACGAGGCCACAAAACGCGTAAAGACCATCGAACGATAACAAAAAGAGCGCCATTAATCTCTCATTGTGTGACGTCGGTGAAACGTCCCGTTTTGTTTGCGGACTCGTCCCGATTTATACGAACATCACTCGTTTACAGTTCGCCATTGTCCTTAAACCGACTGGGTGTGATCAGACACAATAAACTTTACAAATGGGGCGAAAATAACTGTCTATACATCATAACTGTGTACACAAGTCGTAAATTAAATGATGTGTTGCAATAGAAATGCAATGCGTATACTGTGATAGTATCAACCCCGCTTGAGAAACTAATACAGGTTAAAGTTGCTTGATGTGACTAGTCCAAACTAGTCCAAATTACAGGCTAGAGATAGTATGAGTTACATGTGTAATTTGTCGGCATTTGCAAAATGCTAAACATTTCCCAGTATTTCAAAGGTTTCTTCTAAATTCCGAGCGCAGGGGACCGTTCACTCATCCGGTAAAGGAAAAGAATTTGTTGCTATGAATATTCTTTTGTAGTGTTGGTCCCACGAGGCGCGCGTCCCCGTGGCCGCCCGCTTCTCATGCTCCGATTGACAGGCCGGGACGTGTGACGGCTATTGTCACGCTGACATGTTGACACTGTCAAACTTGACTTCTGTCCGGATTCCGCATGTAAATCGTAAATACGGAAATATTACCCGCTTGCTTGACGCGCACAATGTAACGACAAATTAAATAATAGAATAATATAGAGGAGTTTACCGCGCACAGCTGCAGTTCCGTTGCAAATGTTTTTGATGATTATTGACGTCAACGCAGACTTGAATAGAATAGGAGACATATCGCGTTACTTCAGTTACTTGTAGAACTAGTCCTGCGAATATTTATAGGAGTGGCAGCAATTGAAATAGAACCCCTTACTCTCAGATTATCAAACAAAAGGCAGATAGACCGTGCGGCACACTGCGAGTGAAGCCACGAAAGCAAATACATATTCAATAACGAGTATCTACAATCTCGTGATTGTATTTGCTTTTGAATTTTTATTTGTATTATTATTTGTTTTTTTTAACAGTGCTTGGCTTCGTGCTGCGCAGACTCGTGTCAGTACAGCGCGAAGCGTCGAAGTAATTCAAAAGTATGTATGTGACAATCACATACTTTTGAATCACTTTGACGCCACACAGTTCTGACGCGAACTCCGTTCATTAGTATTGAATTTCTGATTTTGATCATCTACTTTTGCTGTTGACTGTACTCGTTTTTGAATTTGTATTTGCTTTGGTGGCTTCACTCTCAGTGTTCCGCATAGTCTATCTTGCTTTTGTTTCATAATCTGAGCCCTTACTTATGCACGTTATTATAAGTAAAAAGTAATGATTAACGACTATCGATAATTATTAGAGTCTGTTTTGGTCAAACGTATAGAAAATCACCTATATTTTATTAGTTCTGAGCTTACATACGCAACCTGGCGCATTTACAAACATAACTCACGGACACATACAACCAAACAAAATGCTTCTCGAATAAAAATGCTAATAAATATGATCCACTTCAGGTACTTAAAGCAGATCGCACGTGAATAGTAACAAAACCAGCATAAACTAGTCTCATAATCGATCGAAACTCCATATTCCGATAGGCCAGCTCAAGGTCAAAGAGTAACTGCCAACATCCGAGCGACTGTCGGTATTTACTAATGAAATGAACTTCGAATGGAAACTAGAAAATTAAAGGCCTTCAATCAATGATGCTACGAAAACATTTTCCCATTGTTTTCAATCTCTAAAATTAATCATATCTAATAATATACGTAAGCCACGGTTTCGCACCCACATGGTACCAATCGTGATGGAAATGGTTGAAAAATAATCTAAGATATGAAGGTATAATGCAGAATACAATTAATTATAAGTCACTTGACGCCAAATAAGTCCTCCTTTCAAAACTGTTTCAATTATAATACCTATATTGAATCAATTTTAAGCAAAAAACTATGTGACTGTTTCTTTATTAGAATAGTCATGTTGTCGATGATTGTATAGAAACTATATAAAAAAATAGCGTTTATACAACTTCTGCTAATGCGTTTCACATCTGCTACGATTCCGCTACGACTCCGCTGCGGTTTCGCCACGACTACGCCACGTTCTTTTCTACGACTCCGTTTCGATTACCTACGCTAAAATTTCGCTACACTTCCGCGACGTAAATTGTCAAACTAAACACATTTAAATCTCCATGATATTAAATAATTTCATAAACTACATATTAACGAAATCTCATTCAAGTTAAACAAGAATTCGAGGCGACAGTATAAAAGAAAACATAAGTTTAAAATGAGCAAATGAGTATACGAGCCGTGTTCCGCCCCCCGTGGTCAGTCACCCTGGCCGCTCTCCTGCCGCGCACGGAGCCTGGTGACAAACTGACAATTTAACTATTCACCTCTAATGTTGTTTAGGGAATATTCAATGGCTAAACAAACCGTTTTATTTATGGCTGTGTTGTGTGCCCACAATGAGAGCCTCGTCTTAAATTCTTTTTAAGCTGTTTAATTTCCGGACACAAAACAAATCATCCAAGTGTTTGGGTTTACGTTCTTTGTTATTTTTGCGTGTTAACATATTTCTTAAGATTCTTTTACATGACACGTGATCATGAATTCTGCTTAGCAAAATATTGCCTTATCTATCACACACACAAAGTATTGAATCGTCTCTACCTACTACAACTAACAACAAATCCTCAAAAGCTAATCTCAAACAAAAACAATTCCAAAACATAAGTGAAGTGATCGGGTCCAGGAAACATTGAGCGTAAGCTGTGTGTATTACACAAAGATTGCGCTGTCTATTGGGGAGCGCTCCGCCCCTGCTATTAGCTTCACTTTATCTATCCCCTGCTCCCCTCGTCTTTGTCCGCCGCTAATCCGCCAGGGAAGTGGCTAAATATCTTGCGTAAATAAACATTTCGCCTGTACCATTGTCAGGGGATGAGCGCTGCAACGAATCGGATTATGCGGCGTAAGGTAACGGTATCATACTCCGTAATTAGTTTGAACTAAAGCAGGATTTATTGTTTGTTGACTGATCTTGTTCTGACTGTGGCGTTGGAACTGATGTTTTGTTGAACAAATTACAATTACATCCTCATTTATATTTAGCGTCCATTGCTGGCACTTACACTATCGGATACGTAAGTATCGTAATGTTCGGCGCTTCACATCAATATTTCAAAATCTCATAGCAAGTGATCCGAAATGTTGTTTGTTAAATCACAACATAAATTAATCTGGGTTTCGGGAAAACGAGAGGATTGAGACGATCGATGAAACATTCCGCAATAGGTATGAATCAGAACTGGCAAACATAAACATGTCATCAGACATGAAACAATATATTCATAATAAAAAAACGTTATCTTATAACTAATGTACAGAAGTTCGAAGACCAACATTCCTATTAGTTTTGTTCTTATTCGTTCAAGAAGGTTGTTACACGTAATAGAATCCACTACCGAAAACAAACAATAGTTATGCCCACTTGACGTGAGGTAACAATGGTAAGGATTATCATTGTGAGTGCAACAGCAGACAGGTCTCCGCCCAGTGGTGCCGCGCTGCCACTCCGTACGAGCAATATGGAAAATATCCAGTTAAGTGACTATCTTTAGTTATGCCGTGTGTCGATGTATCGTGTAGCGAACACGACATTTACAAAGGGCTGTCGCATTAGACAACTTTTTATACCACTGTGCACCGTAACATTTCCTAAATTATGTACTTTCATTCCTACCTACATTGTAATACCACGACATTCTAGCAAGCCTATTGAATTAAAACTCGCCCTCATATCACAGAATAATATGTAATAATATGTTTTGCTACATTTTAGTAAAATAAATTTACTACATAGACTTCTTTTTTTGTCTTGGAAAACGGTACCGAAATTGAGAATGTAGATAATTTGTATATTTAACTATTAATCCGTATCGTCATAAGAATTAATAGTTAAATATTCAATGTTCAATGTTCTCAATCTATAAAAAGCGAATTAAGGAGGTCTAATGGCTCTCGCCAGTTTGTATGAAAGTCCTTCATTTTTTGTGCTACAGACTTGAAATTTAACAGAGAGGTAGTTTATAGTAAGTAGACGTTCGCTAAGCACGGATTTTGCGACGGGGTCGGATTAAGGAGGTCTAATGGCTCTCGCAAGTTTGTATGAAAGTCCTTAATTTTTTGTGCTACAAACTTGAATTTGGCGGGGAGGTAGATTATAGTTAGTAGACGACCGCTAAGCACGGATTTTGCGACAGGGCCGGATTAAGGAGGTCTAATGGCTTTCGCAAGTTTGTATGAAAGTCCTTAATTTTTTGTGCTACAAACTTGAAATTTGGCGGGGAGGAAGTTTATAGTTAATAGACGTTCGCTAAGCACGGATTTTGCGACAGGGTCGGATTAAGGAGGTCTAATGGCTCTCGCAAGTTTGTATGAAAGTCCTAAAATTTTCCCCTGGATACCACTGTGACGCTTTTTCGTGGTTTAAAGTATCTTATAATACGTTGAACCTGGTATTCACATACCACCATATTAATTACCAATTTCCAGACAACATTTTATACATTTTTGTTTATCCCACATTCACCATCGTTTTCTGTAAAACTAGAGATTATATTTTCGAAAGCTCACATTTAAAATCTTTACTATCCATCCCCTCTACAAACATACAACAGTTCCGGGAAGACTTAAGAGTCGGAAAAGTTTTCTCCGCAGCACACAGGTCATCCAGGACCGACCACGTACGGTCAGAAGAAAGTTCTGGAAACATCACCCACCGCTACTGAACTTCGTTCAACCCAGGACCACCTGGCACTCGGAGTGATTTGCAGTAGCCTAAATGAAAAGCACTCAATAGACTGTGCTTTCGAATAGGCCGCTGGAAACACAACCTAACAAAATGCGGGGGATTATAGATCTAGATAGATTATAGACCCAGAGTGAGTGAGGTGCTCCTGACCTGACAATGGCCCACTCACTACAGTGCCCAAAGTGACATAAAATAGGCATTTTTTGTTGACTTAAACATAAAATAGTTTGCGTTAAACATCATTAAACTATCTTCTATCTTATCTTCATAACCACGCGGACGAAGTCGCGGGCAACAGCTAGTATTTTATATATATAAGTACTGTAGCACCTGAGCTACACTTGTACCAAGTACGAATTACCGAGGAATCTACGCTAGGTTAAATAAAACGTATCAGCGACTTTTAGGAGAATAAATTAATATAATTAGCGAGAGGTAAGATTTACACGACCTTCAGCTCTTCGTAGAGCTGTCGGTCTCACTAACTTCACTTGTCATCATATAAAAACTATATTCTACATCATTCAAATATATTCTAAAGTATCCAGAAAGTTCTAACCATAGACTAAATAATTATGGCTTCATTACATAAAGCCTCCTGCTTGACAAACTCTACAGTACCTACCTTTGCCCTCGCAAAGGTACTAATATAATTATATAAAACATTGAGTTTGCATAGTAATATTTATCGCAGCGTAGGAAAGTATCGTCGGGTCTGGGCCGATGACGTTGCACATAGCGAGGAAGGCCGGGCGCGCGCCGCATGCCTATTCATGAAGCGACGGCTGCGCCGCGCCCGCTCCCCACTGCATTTGAATAAATACAATTAACTTGTTTGTTTTATTCCGCCCGTTGCTCCCCTGCCTGGTGACCTGACCTTCTAGCGACCGTCACATTCCTTAATATATATCAAAATCAAAAACAAGCGCTGTCTTTTCGGTTCACGTTTAAACAATCTCATCGATGGCGGGCGTTTGAGAAATTGAAAACTATTTCGCTCAAGGATAATATTCAAATTGCGGCTAATGGTGATATTCGGCAGCGGGCGACTCAAAGGCGAGCGGGCCGCGGAGCCTGCACTGTTATTATCTCAACACCATCGCGCTCTCACCTAACCCATTCCTTTTTTAACAGACGCCTCCATCTTCTTCGTTCCCTCGCCACACGAGCGAGAGCTCCGATCGTTTATACTAAACTCGACTCGGGGGCGTACCTCTGACAATTTATCATTTAGCGTTGCCTACAGACATTATTTGAAACGCATTAAAATCGCGGTTGTGGAAAATTTGTCGGCATCGAAATTAGTACTCTTCTCGAAGTGCATAATTTATCGCTAAGGCTACATCCGGCGCGAGCGCGATATTTCTAATTAGAAATTCATTGACGTTGATGATCCCGAGCATCAAACGTCATAGTGGACCCTCAATGGATTCCCAGTAGCTTTATAATTAATTAACTTATTGGCGCTATAATTTACTATCTAGAGATCACAGTTAGGTAGTCATCACTTAAGATAATTATGATTGTAACTACTGACTTATGAAGTATTAGAATTCAAATAAATTTCCAGAATCCGGTTAATTTTAATCACCAGTATGTAAGTATACACTCAACAATTTCCTAACGATCCATATCTCGATAAAGCACCATGCGGCTTATGGTAACTAACTGTTATTATCGCTGAGAATATTTTGATGATATCATGTTACCCGTAAACGATTGAGATAAAAATTGCTTGCAATGCAAGACGAGAAAACGGAAGCAGTATATAAATAGAATTCTTGATAATTTTACTATAAATTAAATTGATATTTCGCTTTATACCTGTTACAAACAAAATGCACTTATTTTTACTTTTTCATTCGTGCAGTTAGAAGGAGAGCGAGAGTAGAGCACGCACGAAGCTCGTCGCTGCTGCTGCCCTGAGGAAGCTGTCACGCGCGGCGCGAACACGTGATGAATATGTATCGGCAGGCTGTAGCGGCGCCTTGTAATTTGAGACTCGCCGGTAATTATTTACGTGAGAATGGGCCCGGGCCAGTGCCCCCGCAGCCCCGCGCTCTCCCCGCTCAGCCCCTCTCACCGGAACGAATCGTTGATTGCGCGCGAGTTGAGATGCCGCCGCCAGATTGCTGACCACGCTCCGGTGGCCAGCGCTGCGACCGCGCAGACGCGACGACTGCCCGCTCCAACAGAGTTGCACCTGTAGTTGCTATATCTGATACGCAAAACTCAATCAAAATAAGCTGTGATAAGCAAAAAAACTAGCTTCACTGCAAAAATAACTGTTATAAATGACCCACGCTACCTACTGGTTTCTGGACTACCTAAACCACGCTGCTAGAATACCTAACAAGAGAATCAAATCAATTAGTTTTCCTAAATATTACTTACTAATAAATCTTGAGCTTGACCACTATGGGCACGTTCCCACACGAAGATTATTTAAAAAGGAAAACTTGTTGGCGTATCAAAAATGTCTCATTTAAAACAGATAAATCACATCATATTAGCACGGTAATTTAGCACGAGACGACAATATAAGCGGAACACCGATTTCATAACGAGTATTTTTTTTTACTTTTTTGAGAAACCTCGTGTTGTAGTGACGAGGGTTGTTTTGACTTGTCCTGACATTTGCGTGTGCAGACTCCGACAATATTGGGCCACTCGACCGACTAAAATGTAACCTACATTAATTTACGAAACGACTACCTGTGTAAAACTCAACATATTATGGACATTATTGATACTCTTAAAATTAACAAACAAGACCATAAACAAATGAAAGTAAAGAAAGCAATATAAATTGATATGAACTTGTACAGTTGCACCTTTCGTGATTCTGCTATTCATAATAATTTAAACGCAGCACACGATACACGGTTTGTCTTAAAACACATTAAATGCCATCTAGCGATATAAATAGAAACTAAAAACATATGTGGCTAGGTTGCTACCAAAACGACTGCTGATGTTGAGGTAGGCCAGGCAGCGTACTATGAATATCACACGTGATATTGTTTTCATAATCGTTTAAAATTAATAAACCGACAAGGGCACTTGGGCCCACTGTGTTTGTTTGAACAACAAAATGTTGAATTGACTGCTTTCAATAAGTGGGCACGTCGTGCTGGCGCGGCGCGGTGGCGCCCCGCGGTGTGCCCCTAAACACACACAGACCGCGGGGCGCCGCACCCTACCCGCGCCCTGCACACTAATAACACCGTCTTTCCCTGTGGCATGCCTTATTTCATCCAGCCATCTCTTGTTTTTTCCATATTGTCGTTTTTTCGAGCTGTGAGCCCACTTGGAACATTAACAATAAAACGAGTTCCTGATGATAGTAATCCTTCATCCTCATTGTCTTTTGGCAGTTTCGTGGAATAATATATGTGGTGTTCTCGCGACTTGATATCTGAACGTCAAATTATAAATGGCGTCGTTTAAAATATTTTAATACCCTCTACATCACGGCGATATTAATTTAGTACGCTTGAGTTGAGCGGTCGCGGTGCCACCGATGGAATGTTAAATGACGGATTACCAGCCGCCGAGATTGAAAGATAACCAACCGTTCAAAATGTTGGAGATTCTATCATTGCCACATCTCGTAAGCTTTCTTTTACTCTACAATACTTTAAGTTTTGAAGTGGATATTATAACTCGTAAGGTGAATCAAACATAATTTGAGCTCCATAGATAATAATGGATCAAGACCTTAAAGATGCTACCGACGGTAAACTTTCACAATTGCTATTCTATGCGGTTCCAACTTTCCACCATATTTATTTTTCTCCGCGTTTTACTCATGAAAACTAAACACAAAGGTTTAATCAAATGTTTTATCTGTATCAAACAACTAAAATCTGGGCGTTACTTAGCAACGGTAGTCATGGCTAGTCTGTTTATAAAAAAGGTATCTGTTACTTGATTTCGCGAGAGTAATTTCAATAAATAATGGTACGAATCACTGTAGATTTGGTGCGCAAAAAGGCTGAACATCATGAGTGCCTTCTAGCACCGCTAGAAGAAATCGCACTGCATCAAGAAAACATTGAGAAAATAGAATACATACAAGACTGGTGTCCGAAACTCAAGATATTATTAATGCAAAGCAACCTTATCGCTAAGATTGAAAACTTAAATAAGTTGAAACATCTAGTTTATTTGAACTTGGCTCTTAACAATATAGAAATCATTGAAAACTTGGAAAGATGTGAATCATTAGAAAAATTGGATCTTACTCTCAACTTTATCGGTGAAATCGTAAGCGTAGAAAGTCTCACAGGTAACTATAACTTACTAAACTTGTACCTAACGGGAAATCCTTGTACTGATTATGAAAACTATCGTGATTTTGTAATTGGTACTTTACCCCAACTCAGTCACCTTGACGGACATGAAATCGACCGATCCGACCGAATCAAAGCATTACAAAACCTTCCAATCATAAGGTCCGACATACTGTTTGAACAAAAAATCTACAGGCATCAGAGAATCAAGCAGAAATCCCGCCTCGAGCGGGACATACAAGAGAAATGGGATAATGAATACAAAGACATGGATCCGGACGAACGAAACAAAAAATTTTATGCAGAAAAATGTGAACATGCCCCTGAAGTGCGCTACGAAATCGAAAAAATGCGGCAATTAAAATTAATGAGTTATGAAACTAAGGAAAAGAAGGAGGAAAAACGAGTGTACAAGTTTTTTGCTCCAGACGGCAGACCGTACAATATAAACCAAGCAAACATAAACTTTGTATTTAATGACGACGATCCTGAAAAATATGTTTTGGATCTAGCAGTATATAAACACATGGATTCCAATCTAGTTGATGTTGATGTCCAGCCTCATTACGTTAGAGTTATGGTAAAAGGTAAGATATTTCAACTCAATTTACCAATGGAGGTCGACACTACCAACTCTACCGCCAAGCGATCACAAATCACAGGACACTTGCTTGTAACAATGCCAAAGTGTAACGCTGTTATTAAAAAGCCTAATGCTAAAAAAGAAAATAAGAAGGAAGTCCACCTACTCTCTGATCATGCTGCAAAAGATTGTCAGGATCGCTGTGGTCAAACAACTAGAGAATATCTGGAAATAGGTCCACCAGATAATGTTTTGGATTTTAGTAAAATAACTCAACCTAAACCGACGCCTGACTACATTGATCCCAGAATTAAATTAGTTGGGAAGCAGCCTTCACCAGACTTTGTTGATAATCCAGAGGTGCCTGACCTCATTTAAACACCAACTCATTCATAGTCTTAAAATAAAGCAGCAGAAGCAGAAACTCATTAACACAGAAAAGAAAACGCAATTGTAAAATCTTTCTTTTTGTTTCATTTTTATAATTTGTTAGAGCATCAATTGAGGCAGTCTTAATAATACAAGAATATATTCTAATAAAGTGAAATGATGTTAAAGGTACTCTAGCTGTACCAGAATATTATAATGTATATAACAGTTCGGAGAATAAAGTAAGGTTTTTATTAGCTGATGTGACTTATTTTAAAATGATCCAATTTATAATAATATAATATCTAAAATTAGGAACGAATAAATTACTTAATTATTATATCTGATATCATTGTTGAGACTGCACATGTCCCTATATATATTTTTTTTGACCATTGAAGACACTCGTCTTCAATAGTCAATAAATTAGGAAATTTAACGAGTAAAAATACATCAATGTTTATATTTTCTAAAGAAAACATGAGATTAATGCTACACTTAAAAAAGTTAAAGCTACACCGTGAATACTCTTCATAATTATATTTAAGGATTATTTAGTTTAAAATTACCTGAAATACATAAAATTGTAAATGTGTACAGCCATACATTTATAAAACAGACATAGACTTGGCGTAACACATGTAAATACTTCACATTTGAATTATTGTCTAAGTATCAGTTATCTAGATTTGATGACTCTCAACAGCGTCAGGCGGCAGACCGTTGGTCGCAGCCGGTGACGCGACCATGAACGACAGGAACCCATCAACGTCTCGCATTTCCTTCGACGTGAACTTGGCGGAAATTTGGTGGCGACCAGCCCATGGTGGCGTCAACTTATACTGAGCAGTCGCGAACTCTCCTGGCGCCACGTTCTGGGAAAACAATAAATTACGTTGGTAAGTGCGCTTCGCGTAAATGTAAACGGGTCGATTGCGACGCTCTCGCTAGTGCTACGCAAGCGCAATAAAGTTCACTTATATTAAGACAGATGGCGTTAGTAGTCTCAGTTGAACGACAGTATGTTTATGTAAAAAGTAATTTAATTTAATTTTAGCTAAAACTAATGTATAAAGAGTTTACTAATTTTACAATAGTGGTTTATCTTTTCACCGCCACAGTCATGTATAGTCATCCACAGTCACAATCCAAAATGTGCCCAGTACGCCACGGTCACGACTGTAGTCGTGACCATGGGAAACTTTTACACATAATTCCATAGAGCATGTTACTTAGCTTGGCGCCGAGGGCACGTTTTTGCTTTATTGTCGTGGCGGTCAAAAGGTTAACTATTTAATACTTTCTTACTTCGGGACAGTGGAGAGTAAAACACACCCTAGCAAAATGGGAGATAATAGATCCCAACGAAACCCAGTGTGAGTGCGGTGATCCTGACCAGACAATGGTCCATTTACTACCGTGCCCAAAATGCCCTTACCTGCACCTTAGAGGACAATCAAACCGCCACTAATGCTGCGATAAATGTGGTACTGGGCCCAAGTAGTGTAACAAAAAGGAAAACCATCGATTCAAAAAGAAGAAGAAGTGGAGAGTTCAATCGACGAAAGTCTCTATAAATGTAGATTTTGGTTCTCATAACATATTTACTAATAAGTAATTATTTACCTCATCTAACTGAATCTTAAGCTGCTTATCAAGTCCAGGTCCTTGAATGTAAAACTTGCATTTAGTCAGTGGGATGGGCAGAGGGTTCTCCACCTTGACAGAAACGGTGAACTCTTGATGCGACACTGGTTTGCCATCAATGCTGATTTTTATATCAGGGTTGCGGACTCTGAAGTCATCCTGCGCGAAGAAGTCAAAGTTTCTGTCCACAATACTTGCTACACAGGCGATGTTGAAGGACGCCTGTAGGTGGAAAAGGTTAAAAAACGATGACATTATCTGAGTATATAAAGAAGCAATTTACTATTGAAATGGTAAAGTTTATCACAAGGAATTAGTCCGTACTGTCCCACTACTGGCCTAAGGCCTCCCATCTTTCCTTCCATCGGTCTCAACTTTCCGCTACGTCTTGCCTTTATTTAAAGAATTTCTCCAAGTCGCCACATTCTTCGTGGTCTACTGCGACCCCATCTCGCCATTTCGGGGAACTCATTTAGGATTTTACGGACCCATAGGTCGTTCAGCATCCGGCAGACATGTTTAGCTCAGTCTCATTTAAGCTGGTCAGCATTTTGAGCTGCGTCAACGATCTGTGTTTTGAAGCACAATATGGTGTTTCACCGTTTGGTGAACGCGATCCGTTAATTTAGCACCAAGTATGCTGCACACCATAGCACGTTGGCAAACCTTGAGTCTGGACTTTTGGATGTTACTCAAAGACCGAGTTAGTGCACCATAGGTCAGGTTTGGGAGAACGCACATGTCTACAGTTTGCGCATCAGTGACTTTGGTATAGAGTACCTTTGAATTATTCCTTCATGGAATAATATTACAAGGAATAATAATATTAAATTATTGTTTCTCTGTAAAAAGTTTGTATTACCTGATCAACCAGTTTCTTATAATAGTCGTCGAAGGTGACCAGCATCTTGACGAGCTCCTTGCGTTCAGGTTCGAGATTGAAATCAAACTCGGTCCTCTTCACCCCTTCGCCTGTCACTCCCGTGTACGTGACTGTGTCTACACGTAGGACACCCTTCACCTGGTGAGAGTTGGAACTTGAACGATTCCTGATGTGTAGTATCTGAAATTAACGAACCATATTGATTAGATACGTCAATCTGAAGAACTAATTAATCTAGAGTGTATTTTTTTGTAATTTATAAGGCCTTATTGTTGTTCCATTATTGTTCCAAGCATTTTACTGTATTCATTATTTATTATGTATCAGAATCCTATCTTTGCCCTTTTTAACTTAAGTTCAGCTCTTTAACCTATTAACTGTACAAAGCCAACATACACGTAAAGCGGCTAGGCATAGTACAGGCTTAACAAATCCAAATATTCACTCAAAAAGCTTATCGTACCACATTGAAGTTCTGTCCAATCTTGATATCGTCGTGTAGTTCAAAGTCAAAGGTGACGTCATTGAAGGCATCGTTGAGGTAGTACCGCGCAAATATGCTCTCCGACTTGCGCAGCGCCTTCTCCATCGTCATGCGTTCTTCACGCGTCCGCTCTGGATACTTGTATGTGTTTGTAATGTCCTGGAGTTTTAGAAAGACATTGATAACCATCAATAATTTAATATAGATAGACCCTAGAAAAACTGAAATCTAATAAGCCTAAAAACATTGCAATTCTGTAAATCCAATGAGAACGTCAAAATAAACTGATCTTATCGTCTCATTATTTTTACAGATTAAAATATTGATATTTGTAATTAATCAAAACATCAGGTAGAGTATCAATATACCTCGCGTTCCATTTTTCCAATAGTTTTTGTTGAAATATTCTGTCCGATGGAGACTGTATCACGAGCCATTAGCTTCAGCGGTTGAATCTCGCCTGAGTACTTCCATAACACCTGATATTAAAAACAAAATTAACACCACAATTTCAAGTCGGATTAGTCTAATCCCATTGAGGGATCCCGATACAAGCGGAGTTCATGTACCTTGTCAGCATTAACTTCTGCGAAAACATAGGCGGCATCGTAAGGTCTCTGCAGTTCTCCATCCCTGACTGCTCTTAATGAAGCTGGTCCACAACGGAACACGTCCTCAGAGGTCTCTTGTGGCGTCGAGTCCAGAGCCTGCCAGCCACCGTACTCCGGACCCAAATCTGGACGGTCCATCCATACCTTTAACATAACATTGAAATTATTATAATAATTTTCCAAGAAAAGTGGTTGAACTTTGTTCCTATTCTAGCGAGATTTGTTTATAGTCAGAAATAATATTCAAATGTAAATGTCCTTAAGTACATCAAGAGAATTACGAAATGAGTACACATTCCGTTATAAAAACCTACAGCCTAAGTACACACGGCTACACATCAAGCCATACATTTCTAGTATAAACTGACCTCTCATTGTATCGAAATTCTATGCAATGCAAGATACGCTTATACTGGAAATGTGTAGCTTGACATGTACAGCCGTGTGTACCAGAGTAATAAAAACTGAAAGTTAATAGCTTAATACATCCAAAGGCTATCTGGGTTCATTTATTTATACGTTCACTTTAACGAAATGAGTCATCTATCGATCTGATTTTGCGTAGGACGTAAACGCATACACTTGGAGACTATTTTAAGCTTCGATCATAATACTCGTAGTAACAGGTCAACCCACGGTCGGTTGCAACATAATAAATCTCAATCGTGCAAACCGCACCAATGTACAATACACATTGTACTAAAGCAAACAGAACTTCACCAAATTAAACCATTAGCAGCCTCGAACAACAAGAAAAGCTTGTAAAATATTTTCGTGCCCACCTCGTTCCAAACGTGGTAATTCCACACTGAGTCTCTGGTGAACTCCTCGAGAGTATTTCCTTCATCGTCCTTGATGATATCAATAGTGAGACTTCCTTGACTGTCGTGAGCTGCATCGTATCCCGACACCGGTCGAGAAGGAATGCCAAGAGCTCGACAAACTGCGAAATATAATCTCAATTTTACAACCATTTTGTAAAGCCAATAAAATCAACTTCACTGTACGCATACTTACTCTATTTTATTTTTGTTTTGTTAGATATATGTAGTTAATTATTTAATCCACAGACAGCGTCATCAACTGCTTATTCGAACAAATTTTAATGCGTGGGGGGCATTCAAATTTCTTCGAATAGGGGTAAGCAGTTAATTGGTGACGTTGTCTCTACCTACATATTTTTTTTCAACCTTAATATTAATGTGTTTATTTATTTATTTTAAATAGAACGGCCGAAACTAGTTACACTATTTAAACAAAATAATATACCTAATTTATTAAACACAGTCATGCATTCTTCTCGCAAAAATTGAAACATTCTGACAGTATCGTCTTCCATTCATCCGCAAACATATCTAGGTCTGTTTAAATAATTAAATCAATGAAGGAAGATGAACAATTATTTGATTAATTTATAGGTATTTAGCTGACTTACTCGTAGTCAGCACACCAGCGTACACCCAACACTGTCCATATTTGACCGGCTTCTTCTTCTCATAATAGTTCTGCAGGATGGCTAAAGAACCGACCCACTTGAGCGGATGTGTGCCTCCACTGTAATCTGACAGTTCGGAAGCCCAGTTGCCGATAATAACTCCATTATCGTCTTGTGCGTTCACTGCAGCTGACAACGCCCTGCATGTCCGGATTGGATCACTTCTGGCTCGGCCTTTTACCTATAATTAGAGGCTAGATAAATAAATAATTCTAGTAATACAACAAATCATTATAACTTGCGAAAATCGGTAAGATCACGGATCTCACTGGCTTGGCTTTTCTTAATTAGAAAGTGCAAGTAAAACAAGTTTCTAAGTGGAAATATAAAAGCAAATACCTTTCCAATTTCTCTGACTAGATAAAGTGCACAGTCTAATATATCTTTTTCATACTGTGCGTAATTCCAGGGTGTTGGTTTGATGCGGTTGTATACTCCTCTGAACATCAATCCCCCATCTTCTAATACGTATTCATCACGGTGGCTGTGACCTGAAAAAGTCCCAGACATTTGGTTTTATTTTAGTTACTTAGGTATAAATTGGGTTAGACACATTCATGACTTTGATGTATTAGACAAGCAGTGGATTCATTTTTAATCATATGAGTTATTTTGGCCCTTAATCATGTTAGCCAATTTTTTCTACAGTGTGAAAGTACCGGGAATTATTCAATAAAAAACAAAATATGTATTAAATATCTAAATTTATTGTATCGCCTTCAAAATCGGTCCATTCTATAATAATACACTAACGCCAACGAATAACCTAATAATCAAAACATTTAGACGTAATTTTTGTAGTCAACTTCAGAATTTGCCGCGAATTTTCTTTTACGTCATCTTTTTTCAGTTATAAGGCGACATTCCGATTCTTGTTGACTGGTTTGCATGTCAAACTCGTAAACCCATGTTTCATCACCAGTAACAATGCGTTTTTTGAATGTGGGGTCGAAATTGACTCCTTCTAACACGTCTTCATCAATGTTTACGTGATAGAGACTTTGCAGACGATTCAAATCTTTCGGTTCTAGTCGAGCGGCAACGCATTCTATGCCAAAACAAGCGTTCAAGACGGTAAAAATTGTTTTTTGAGATACAGAAATTTCAGCAGCTATCTCTCCCAGACTAAAACGACGATTTTCAGTCACCATTTCCTTTATTATAGCGATGTTAGTTCAGTGAAAGACGTTGATGGCCAACCAAAACGAGGCAAATCTTACACCACATGTCGACCACATTCAAATGCATTATACCACTCATACACACGTGTTTTTGATAAAGTCGATAGTGAATCGACTATATCAAAAACACGTGTATATGAGTCCTTATTTAAGAATGCCTTATGTAACATTTTCAGTGCATACGAAATTCTATTTGCATTATTTATTCGATATTTTTAACTGTAGTAAAAATCGCATAACACAGTTGACATGAACTGACAAAATAGCGCACTGTGAACAAACAGAATGACCAGTGACGATCGAACTTCACGTGAATAAAGAGGATAGCTTAGCGTCAAAAAGAATTTAGACAATCCCTTTAAATGCGCTTTTTAAATTATTTATTCCCGGTACTTTCTTGACAGAATGTATTCAATTTATGGAACGGAAAATAAACATACCTGGCATATAAACAGTATCAGTCAAGCACCAAGGATTGAAGAGCACGTAGATGGGTAAAGGATGTCTGTAGCTGAGAGAGCTGCCTCCGCTAAGTCTTGTATCCACATCAAGCCTCCAGGCGGCTACAATGCAGTCCGCTGCAGGCGTCACAGCTACCATGAGGTGAGAGTCTACCTGACCTTCATAAGTCGCACTCCATGCTCCGAACGTCTCGGAACCTTTCTCCAGTAAAGGAACAGCGGCTGAGGTGTCATCTGAAGGTCCTCGTGTTTCAACATCTACACAATAGAAATATGGTTATTTGTTGGCATTATTTTATCACTTACAAGGCCCTAATGAACAGGTTTACGTAGTATGGTTTACCTATTTACATCAGTGGTCATTTTATTTGACTAGATAGCAGGTACCAAAAATTCTAAAATGAGACTTTGAACATTAAAGTTTTAAATTCTTGTATCGGTATATTATTGACAAAGCCGTAACTTTATAAATTTAACACATCTTTTAACCGGCCGTATGTTCAGTTTTTGAACTGTTCATTCTGGTACTAATCATATCATAATGCCGTACTAGCTTCAGCCTTCCTAGTTGTTGTTCATTTGTTGTTGTTGTGTGTTTGGGTCTACAATGTTCAATTTTATACCTACCATCTAAGTTCACTTGTGGATGCAATAAATGTATTGAGTATTGTTCATTTTAGGTAACCATAACAAGCAGCGAAACCTACTTAGTTATAGCTACCTATACATACGGGCCGACCGTCACCATTCTAACCAGTGGAGGGCCCTACATCCACCAAATGTTTCAGCCTTTCTAGTGATAGTTACCAAAAGTTCTATCTCTTATGATCAACATAATTCCTAAATTGGAGAACATCCTCTTCAAATCATTTTTTGCGATGTCAAGGTCATTACAACACCACGATACAACATCATACAATCTACAAAAACCCTGATTAGCTAAGATAAAAATGTGTTCTATTTTAAGTAGACCTTGGTCAGTTTGTAAGCACAAAACTTTTTGTAAGAGGGAGTCTTATACCATAGATTTGTAGAATTACACTTAAATAGAACTTTAGGTCAAGCAAGCCATGAACGTCCATGCAATAAATGTACAAACCTGAACAGTAAAAAATAAAGGAGACTGCATCTCTGCTGGCATCGTATGGCCTGTTCAGTAATATATCTAGTTTGAAGGCCTGTCCTCTTCGCACGACCAGGCATCTGTCGACGCTCCTTGTCATCAGGTTAAACTTGTTCGTGTGGTGGTTCTCGCCATTTGTGTCGACACAGAAATCAATTCCCTGTACCGCAAGCACGCCCTGTCGCGTCGCGTCACCGACATCTGAATAAACAAACAGTTTTTACAATGCATTCAAATATATATTGAATAATATCTTAACTGTAGTACGTGTTGCAGTAGAAAAATTAGAATAATCCTGTTTTGGCCTACATCCCAAGCCTCATTATTAAAGCTTATTAGAAGGTCAAAAGATGAATAATTATTAGATGTATTTTGCTACTTATTTTTTGAATTCTAAATGCAATGGTAAATACACCAAACCGGATTTATTGCGTTTTTAATGCCCATATCGCAAATATTGAACTGAGCGCTAATGAATCATTATAATAATATGTAAATGAAAACTTCCGAATGTATTCGTCATGGTCAAAAATTTTAGCACCCAATTTTTGACTACTAGCCAAGATGTCAATCTTGTATACTTACTTAACAATACGTAATTTTGTGATAACTAGGTACAAATTAAGGTGTATTCTTATCCTTATTTTTAGAAATTATTCATGCTTAGGTTTATTAATTTAGATACTATCGAACTGCATACCCTATTTAAATTTTGGGACATCTCTTACTTCTAGTTGTAATTATGTTTATGATTAGTATTTACTATTGCTTTCCAGTGCATGTTATTGTATGTATGTTTTTTTTTAATTATTTGTATAATATTTCATCTAGCATATAATTTATTACCTGGTTGAAACGGCACATTCACAATAACATATTTTTTCTTCCCTCCAAACCAACCGCGCCACAAACTTCTCAAATAATCCATTATTTTACGATCACATTAAACTGCCAACTAATTTTAACACTAGATACAGAGTCACTTGCCATTCAACCATCCGTCAGTTTCGTTCACAATCGACCACAGTTCGTAAGTATGCTGCTAATTATATGAACAAACGTGTAGTTCTTTTTGCATGCCGTCATGAACTGCGAGCTGCAGCGTGAAACTCAGCAACCACTCCTAAATCCAAGACGGACGGTGATGTCATAGACAAGCAATGAAAAGCTTCATCCAGTTACTGAGAAACCGATTCTGTCCATTGACAAAACGAAGGTTAGCTCTGTCTGATGTTACTCATATCATTAGTATCTGACAAAAACATGCCTTAGACAGAAAAGTGATATCATGAGCAACTCAACTGAAGTCTGAATTCATTGCTAAACTATTTTCTATTAGACACACTAATTAAGTGTAGTCGGGTGCAAAGCAATGATTAGTTAACTACGAGTAATATGTCGTAGTAATGTCCATAAAATTGGAATTTAATATCCATTATTTTAACTGGCATGTACTATGGAATTACCAGGTAATCCATACTAATCCATACTTCCATACTTAATATTATAACTGCGAAAGTAACTCTGTCTGTTACCTACGCTTTCACGATGAAACGGCAGAACTGATTTTAATGAAATTTAGCATGAAGATAGCTTAAGCCCTGGGGAATGACATAGGCTACTTTTTAATCCGCGATAATCAACATTCACGCTGACGAAGTCGCGTGCAAAAGCTAGTTTAATATAAAACGGAAACTACTTGTGAAAAATTCAGGTTTCTAGAATATATGTATGAATCTTTAGATTAAATCTTACCTACTTCTGCGCTATTAGTATGTCGGTTGGTTGATACTTTCCTATCCAAAGCTTTCTATGACTTCGCAATTATTAATGTACACACGGTTGGCGCAGTAGCTGAGTAATTGGCTGCTGCGCTGTGTGTCGCGGGTTCGATTCCCGCACAGAACAAATATTTGTATGGCCTACAGGTAGTTGTGCCAGGTCTGGCTGTTTGTGTATGTGAGTTTATATGTTTGTAAATGCACCCACGATACAGGAGAAAACCATAGTGTTAACTATTAAAAATAAAAATAAATGTTTAATTACAAAATGTCTACCTTTTGCAGCAAATATAAGTTGTAACTCTCTATCAGTATAAATTACAGATAACTATTAATTCACACTAACATTTGACCCTTTAATGCGGGTCAATTGAAGTCGTACGTTCTTTTTATCTTCATTTGATAACCATCGAGTAATTCATCATGTAAGGAGGTAGGTATATGTATTTTAATTTAATGATATCATTTTATTGTTTACGAAGGTCAAAATGTAAGCAACTAGGTAGCTATGTCGATCATTTTAAATGAATGAAAGTTGAACTTTGCAGTTAAACTACTTTTGTCGGGACATCCTTTCAAATAATCACTCAAACAGTCCTGACTTTAACCTACGCAATGTCTGAATTGGAGTTTAGACAACTCAATAACATTGACCTCACACATTTTTAGACCTAGGCCGCTAAGCAACAGCTTGAGCATACTAAACACTATACAAGGCCGGTCGGCTCCTTCTTTCATCGTCTGTCTGGTAAATAACTTATTTGGTATTAATTACTACGTGGGTCGGTAGACCTGCTATACAGGGATATATCGACCTTCGGAATAATCAGCGTAAGATGTCCCACACAATCCGCACACGGCCGCGGCGATCGCGTAGGATAGCGATAAGGAAGCGATGAATGTGATGAAAAAAATGAATGAGATCTTATCTAACAGATTATTCAAATGGCATATGCATTTAAGTGTAATACACCGGTAATGTAGGAGTAACATTCATAGTTATTAAGAGTTTACTTTTAGCTCTAATTCTTCAGATTTTTGTTGCTGGTAAATTATCTTCTGTAACGGAACTAGCAAAAGTTTTGCTTAACGAGTTTATAAGCTCGTATTTACTTGGAACTCTTCTATACTATTCGTCATCTGCGACTATTAAGAAAGGTGAACAATACATTAACCAATGTCAAGCTAATGAACGAAAGAATTCGAATCCGGTCGCTATTTTTAAGCATTCATCTCATTTTTATAATGATCTCATAAATTAGAGCCAGCACAGCAAAGTGGACTAATTCATCCTATAAAACTAAACAAATTCAGTATGTTTAGTATGTTTTAGACATTATAGTTGTGTTCGTCTAGACTTCTAGAGTGACTTCCGAAAGATCTAAAATCATCGTATCGCTCCTTCATGCCTAGACTGTCAGTGTGTGACAGTTGTTTTATGAGAACAGAAATATATTAGAATATAGGAATCAATCATCTACTTCTAATTACTCAAGAAATATTTGCGTTATAAATATACCAGTAATAATTCACTGAGTTAAACATACAACCGAAATTTAGCGCATTTATTATGTTGAAATCAAGGTTGAATATTTTAATCCTGTAAGTACTCCTGCTTCATTTCGGAATTTTAACACTTTCCGCTTACAAACTTTTTCAGGAAATTCCTTTAGCACTATTGTTTCAAGATTGAAATAACTAGTAATCTCGGCGTTATACCTATTCCTATTATCCAGAAAAATCGTTTATGTATTTCTTAGCCTGACCTACTTTGTATGTGAACAGTCCATCACCTGCCGACCATAACTCCATTTCCACGATCCACGATTTAGAATTACGACCGCGCGCACGAAATACGAACTTTTTAATTATTTCGCTCTATTTCAGTAACAAATCTGTTACAGTGACTCATTACTACCAAAGAATTACGTAACTACTACAGAACACGATGGGCTACGTATGACATATGGGTATTTTTGTTTACCTGCTTAGTTAAGAAAACGCCGCGATGTCCGGTTACTTTGGCAACTAAGTATTGACTTTAACAAAATCTTCAACCACGGAGTAAATATAGTCTTCAAACTGTTTATCTTTTTTGTGGGTGCGAAATTCCCGTTGGGTAATGCAACCTCCTTAACCGAGTTAAATACCCGGATCCGCCAGGATTTCATGAAGATATAGCATACCTAGTAGGTACCTTGTAGCGTTTTCTTGTTCTTGATATTCATTCAGTTTTTATGGCCAATTTTGCAAAATACACTATGACTATTTCTATTTATACATGGTTTGTTATTTAATAATTGAAACTATGTCCGTATTCTTATTATTTCGGAAAGGTTTACATGACCTGTTGCTCGGAATACCTATATAGGAGCTGTTGTTCGGAATATATCATAGGAGGCCGTGAAATAGTGGTCTATGTTTAAGGTTGTTTTTCTTATCCAAATCAAAGTGGTCTATTCTGTAAAAATCTCCCTCGCTTCTTCTCAAAGTGAGCTTAGGGCGGGTTATCTACTATCTAGCTATCGTCAAATTTAACTTACGTTAAATGTAACTGGTTGTTTCATGACATAAAAATCCGTCAGTCAAAGTTATTCAAAAAAAAATCCATAATATTTTGATGTTTGACGTAGCGGTTTGACAACACAAAATTACGCTGACTCGGTTATAATAATAGTAACTTTTTGACGTACGATTTTGTGAATCAACCCATTTTTTTTATTTGACGATAGTTAGCGACATTTTTGACTATTACCGGTCAACTGCAGTAACATTGCCTACGTGCTCAACATTGCCTACATTCTAAAAAGTTAAATTATTGCCGCTGGGAATTGTTTTTGCCGCGTATGGTATTACTAAAAGCAAGTCGGCTATCTATATGGCAAAAAAACATTTCCCAGCGGCAATAATTCAACTTTTTAGAATATAGGCAATGTTGAGCACGTAGGCAATGTTACAGCAGTTGACGGTACCCGTCAGTAAAGTATAGTTGAAGCAACCCGCCCTTAATGAGTTTACCTCAAACTCATTTCACTTAAATTAGGCGAAAGTTTTTTACTAAATAGTAGGTACCTACTTAACATAACCGCAATGACAACTAGATAGGTAGGTGCTATGTACTTACATTGAATATGCAGTCGCATCTTCATAATGTAAAATTATTACGTATTCGTGCGTGACTAATCCAAAACCCGTTTCGTGCATAATTATTTATAAAGAGGAACACATACGGTATGTTAAATATTTGTCTTAGGTGCTAGTAATCTTATGAGACGATTTCAATGTTTACTACTGGCCAATCATGACTGAACCCGCTTGACGAATGTATGGAGTCGTAGAAAAATGTTGTACGGATCTGCGTTCGCCAGTTCACCTTGGAATTGCATGTCATGACATAAGCGTACACCTTAGCCTCTATTTATTATTACTAGCTAACTTGGTTAGGAACCATTCCTTAAAGCAACTTTGTGTGTAAGTGTACTTTCGATCTTTTCATACATTCTGTAAAACTATCTCGGTGAAGTGAGTTTCACCTAAATTCACCGAAAAACCTTTTTTCTGAAATCCGAAATATATTATTACGTCACTAACATGACAGGTATATTTATTAAAGTAGGTACCTATATACAATATTTTCTAATGGAATTTTTATAAACGACAAAGTTTGTTGTGTGTTCTCATACCTACTTAAGATTGCATTTATCCTTAATTAAGCAAGACAATACTTTTGTTGCGGTACGGGTGACGGTTATTACCTACTGTAATAAAATCGGAAACAATATTGGTGTAGGAATCATAATAAATAACATATTAATGAATAACGATAACTTTTATTGTTGTGGGGAAAACACCGAGAGCGGAGTGAAGGCCTATGACAAATTAATTGATGTACATAAGTACCTACCTACTTAATTATGGAATCCACATTACATGTTACTATCACATTAATTACAATTATAAGAAAATACGTAGGTATTCCTACTTCAAAATAACATTGGTTTTGCATTATTTGTGATTACGATTGCCTTCCAGTTTACAAATTCAATGTTTTCGTAAGTGCGTTTACTCGTATGTACTTAGTCAGTAATTAATTTCTAAGAAAAGTTCAACTATATCTGACGATCCTGGTTATATCTCTTTCGCTGACCGTAACCTGTGCACAATTTTCCAAATTCATGGTATATGAATACTAAAATTACCATAACAACAGTCATACATATTAAGTAGCTATTATGCATACTTAATACCTAATATAAAGGTGCACACAATTATGTTTATGAAAAGAGCAGGTTCGATAATTTATAAAATACTAGCGGGCCTGGCAGACGTTGACCTGCCCTTAAAATAAAAAAGTCGTACAACTCGACTACCGGGTCCAATAGTGAATATAAACCATTCATGAATCCACTGAAAAACACACAAAAAAAAATATCGTTCCAGCCGTTTAGGAGGACTTCACTTTCATACACACGCACAGAAGATTTTTATATACAAGATATTAGTGTCTAGGTACTTTAATACACCTACTATAATGTGAAGGTATACATGCGTGGGTGCCAATGCAATGAAATGACGTATCTATAGAAATATTCCTAATTATGCGCATTAATGGCAGACAATTACATTCTAGGTTTAATGCGTACATACATATACATAACAATACCATTTTAAAGAAGAGGTTATTTAAAAAAAAAATAATCCTATGTATACTCAAGGGTGTTCCCTTGTTTCGCAGACAGAAATTTCATAGAATTTCGTTTCCCAGAAAATGTTTCATATAATATTTGGTTCTCATATTTTTATTTCGACTATTATTTTTTCAAAGACTATTTACTTCAATGAAAAATATTTCACAAAAACACGATTCAATGAATTTTTAATCACATTTTTTTGTTTAACATACTTATCAAACAGTAGAATTATTTTTGGAAGAATAAGTATATAAATAGACAATAACAAAAATGATGTCTTAAAAAGTCAATATGTTGTGCTACAAAAGTTAATGACAGAAACGAATCGCTGCGAAACCGACTCCACGTAATCTTGTCTGCCCTACGCCTAGAGTGTAATTTAAATCTGCGTAGGCGTGGAGGGGCGAGGCGGCCCGCGAGCTGAGGAGCAGGCGGTTTTAACGCCCGCCGCCGCGGCTGAGGCAGGCCGGCGAAGCCGGCCAGTAAGCCGAAGCTGCGGTGGTGAGCGTGAATACCATCTGCGACGATAAGCTCGCGTGGGACCGCCGGAGCCCCGCAACGCCGGAGCCGTGACAGAAACTATTCCTGCTACATGTTGCATGCTCGCTTGCATGATGCATGCTTGCTTGCATGATGCATGCTTGCTTACATGCTGCATGCTTGCTTGCACGCTGCATGCTTGCTTGCACGCTGCATGCTTGCTCCCACGCTGCATGCTTGCTTGCATGATGCATACTTGCTTGCACGCGGCATGCTTGCTTGCATCCTGCATGGTTGCTTGCACGATGCATACTTGCTTGCATGCTGCATGGTTGTTTGCACGTACGCGCAGTAGGTTTGGTAAGAACTGAGACTCCTAATCTTGGGAGTAAGTTTTATATTAAAAAAAAAATATAAGTATAAATAATATTTTGATTTGTTATTCTATGATATGATTATTCTAACAATAAACTTAAAGTGAAACAAAAATCAATGATTTAAAAATCTTGAAAGTAAGTATTCTGCGTATTGATTATTCTATGAAACGAAATTATTAGAAAAAAATTATGTGAAACGAAATTCTATAAAACTATTAGCTATGAAACAACGTACAACCATACTCAAGGGATGCTTAATGTCCTGACAATCCGTCTGCGGATTGTCAGGACATCGGCTTTTTTAACCGATTTTGACTTCTATTCCGTAGGCTTAAGGATGACATTAGGCGCAAAAAAGTGGTTACAATAACAACTGTTTACTGCATGCTACCAACGCAATATAAATCAAAATCGGTTGAACAGAAGGTAAAAAAGGTTTGTGTACGAGGGCGGCACTGAAAATTTCGGGAATCAAGGAAGTGACACAACATTACTATTTAAAAATGTATTTATTGCTTTTCGAAGTATTCTCCGCGAAATTTGACACATTTTTCCATACGATGGAACCAATCATTGATGCAACCATTCCATTCGGAAGTTGGGGTTTCCGAAATGGCCGTTTTGTAGGCGTCCACAGCTTCTTCAAGTGATGAAAATCTCTGACCACGCAATTTATTCTTTATTTTAGGGAAAGTATAGAAATTAAGCTTAGGTCGGGGCTGTATGGCGGATGGTCTAATAATTCTATGTTTTCTTGCTCTAAAAACTCTTTTGTTCTGTGCGCGGTGTGAGAACTCGCATTGTCGTGATGGAGGATGATGCGGCGGTTGCAGTTCTCTTTACGGAGTTCAGAAACGACCTGTGGCCAACAAATGCTAGCATACCATTCTGCATTAACCGTTCTTTGTCCCTCAAGAGGAATAGTCGCAACATGGCCGGTTTTGGAGACAAACGTGGCCACCATTTTTTTTGCAACACTCCGTGAACGAACAATTTTTGTTGACTTTAAGTCATTTTCGAACACCCAAACTCGTGACTGGTTTTTTGTTTCGGGTTCGTACGCGTATACCCAGGGTTCGTCACCTGATACGATGTTGTATACAGCATTTGAGGATCCTGCGTGGAATCTTTCGAGAGTTCTGACGCACCAAGTAACGCGAGCCGCTTTTTGCTTTTCACAGAGCGAATGCGGTATCCATCGGGAAAACAACTTTTTTACACCTAATTTTTCATGTAAGATTATTTGTATTTGACTCATGCCAATGTCTAAAATCGCCTGAATTTTGCGGTATGTCACATGTCGATCTTCCTCAATCAGCTTACGTACAGCATCAACGTTTTCTTGGGTGACTGCAGTTTTTGGACGACCTTGACGGGGATCATCACTGAGCTTGACACGTCCACGTTGAAATTAAGCAAACCAGGGATAAATTGTGGTTTTGGATGGGGCTTCATCACCAAATGCAGAAATCATCCGGTCAACACACTGTTTTTGTGATAAACCACTTCGAAAGTCATAATAAATCATCGCTCTTGAATTTTCTCGAGTCAATTCCATTTTCTCAACGACTAAACAAGTTTGACAAAACCTTGTGACAAGACCGAGAATCTTTTTTTAAATAAATAAATGGTATTCGATTTTTAAAACCAAGGAGTTTTCAATTAAAAAGATTTTAATATGACAGGAACAGTGGAAATATTCCATTCCCGATACTTTTAGTGCAGCCTTGTAAGTGTCTAATCTTATTGTAAACGGAGTATAGTTCAAACAGAGTGAATGAACATGAGTGCATGTTTGCTGTGTGCGTCTGTGATGATGTGAGTGTAAGTGAATACTAGCTAGTAAAAATAGAATTAAGTATCTACTCTATCTTAGAACGATTAAACTGAATAAAATAGTATTGACATAAGTCCCAATACCAATAGTTCGTGAGGTGTAAACCAGTTCACAAACAGTAGCGTTCGAGACCTCGAGCCACGGAACAGGTTTGGGCGCAAACACAATGTGATAAATGGTAAAATCCTCCGTTCCGACATCAATGTACAGTTGCGATGTTTGGAACATATAATATTATACTTCCAATCAGACAAATTGAATAGAACTACCTACTTGCAATTATTTCTGGTATCACAAAATGAGTTAAGTATATTTTTTTTTTGTAATTTTAAGTTCTCCATGTTTATTAAACCTGACTAAAACACTCGCATAGATAAACACAATCATTTGAAACTTCAAAACATACCAATAACGTCGGTTCAGTTCTCGCGAGACTTCTGCTAAAAGAAAGACGCAAGTTTTATTTTTAACTCACTTCAAAACGATGGAAAGCCATAAATTAAACTGTGTTTGTGATCAGCCTTGTTTGATTCTGTCAAAATTTTAATTTAGAATTCTATTTGACTGACAGAAAAATATAGGTCAGAATAAGTTTCCGAACGAAATTTGGACTGAGTTCAATATTTTTACTTGCACTTTCATTCATATATTAGTTAGGTACGTTTGCACTATTTCTCAACAGCCAAAAGATCGATAGAGATAGTCTGTAGCAGGAAGTACTAGCCCTTACCTAAACTTGAGACGAATAACTTCTGAGTGGGAAGAGCCGAAAAAGGCTCCAATAATATTGTTGTTATTTTTTTTTGACAAGTTAATCTTTACATGCAGGTAGTTTGTTTATTTAACCTAACTTGTTCAATATTTTCAGTTTCAGTTTCTGAATTGTAAAAAATTTAAAATTGTTTTATTTTAACTTTATGGTTATTTCAAAACTTATTTTTATAAATTTTCAGGCGTTTCAGAGATCGCATTGGTTGTGTACACAGCTATGTCACACCAAAATATATACGTATAAGTAGCTATGTAAGTACCTCTTTGTCATCTCAGCTGGTAGTCAATACCTCTACCTTTCGGTTTTAATATTTTACTAAAGTTATTATGTTAATTATTACAAACACGTGTAATCTATTATAAAACATGAGGTAACACTTTGCTCAATGCTGTGCAACTTAATCAAAACTCTACGTAGGTAAACTCATTATCTTAAATGTTAACATGGAAGATTTTTTCATTATCTGAATAATTTATAGGATTTAAAGAATATTCTTTATCATTCCATCTATATATAAACAAATTACTAATTTACAAAAATAGAAAATTACAAGTGACATGTTGGGCGGCAATTATTGAATATTTGAAATTAATTAGGTTTTTAGAGTTCACATCATCACTATTCTTGGTCAATGTTTATTTAAAGTGACCTTGACCTACCGTTAGCATTTGAGGTGTCCAGTTGAGGAGGTCGCGGCAACTCTTTGAGGTCATAAGAGTCCGATTTGCGGAACCCACAGCAAATACAGTGCGGCAGGTAACAGTGGGCCAACATGCTCTTCACAGCACCCATTTCACTGTCATCAATCACTCACTAACTACCACATACACAATGAACTATAATCTCTTTCAACTCGTTTTATAGACCACTCTAATATCAATTAACGCACTTAAACCTCGAATAGATCATAACTGTTTTAAATTATCCTGAATACCTACGTATAGTTAGCACAGTTTGCCACAATGTAAACGAATTATCAGCTGTTATTTGAATTGAAAATCGTTTATCGATCGAGTAAACAGTCACTTGCGTAGCTCTACAAAATTAAAAGCTTGCATGAACGTTGCGCGTGCGCACCGCAGTGCGGGATCAGTACGTCTGGGCTCAGTCTCTGCTGGGCATCCTCACTACCTTAGCTCGCGTGACCTCTTATCACAACCGCACGGGTACGGAATGAAGGGTCACGTCACATCAACGTCACTCTATCACAGGAATCAGCACAAATGAATCACAATTAACCCAACTTAAATCATAAAATAATCCCCATAAGTTACAATGAGTAACTGCATATTATGTGAAATACCTTCACAAAATATGGAAAGTACCGCTTGAGACCAACATGATGATACACACGTAGTAGCCATCTGTTTAATTGAAACTTTTTAGTCACCAGTCTTCACAGAAAACAATGAAATGATTCCACAACCATGACCTAAAACTGTGCACTAAGTGGTATGCACCCGATTTGAGTTAACTTTAAAAAACAATCATTGGAATAAAACATGAAAAACAAACCAAAAAAAAGAATCGTCATCGTCATCTCAACCTTTAGACGCCCACAGCTGAGCATAGGTCTCCCCAAGGGGGGTGGGGGGGGGGTTCAGCCATAATCGCCATGCTTGGCCGATGTTGGCGATCGCGACGCTGCTGCCCATCCTCTGGTCAATATCCCTCTGTCGCTTTCTACGATTTACGACGACACAGTTGGCGCAGTGGCTGAGCGATCGACTGCTGCGCAGCGTGTTGCGGGTTCGATTCCCGCCCAGGGTAAACATTTGTGTGATGAGCACTTGTGTTTGCCTTGTGTCTGGGTGTTATTTATCTATATATGCATGTATTAACAAAAAAAAAATGTATTTGTGTATGTATATCAGCTGTCTGACACCCATAGTACAGGGTCTCCCTAGTTTGGTGTCAGATGGCCGTGTGTGAAAATGTCCCCACATATTATTATTATTACGATACTTACGGGTAGAAATGACGGCCGCGGATTGCAACAAAAAATAATGTTTGACGTAATTTATTTAATTATTGTCGGTTGGCTCGTTTTGGCAGAACTTAAGCTCAATCAGCAGACGTATTGATTAAAAATTAAAAAGTGAAAAATAACTATCGGAGAGGACTAGTTCCGGAAGTCGGTGGCAATACAAAACAACAAACGGAACAAAGCCATCGACTTCCGAAACTAAAGTCATGTGTGTTCTGTGCTAAAGTTATTAATCACTTTTTAGTTTTTGTAAAAAAGCTTTTTTTTGTACTTTTTATTGATTATTCTGGTTTCCACACTATTTCATTGTTTGTTAAAATGTGAGGAGTGGTCGTTTACAGTTCCAATATTTGTATATTTACATTCTTAAATGTATCTATGAACAATGAACATAATTTAGCTGACATTTCATAACTAGTTTTTTACTCACACCGGAGCCTGCCGATAACTATTGGTTGTTTGTAATGAATCCGCTTCAACGATCACTTTTATTAATCCATTGTCAACTAGGGTTTCCGGCCATCCACTTTAGTACCTACACGACTTTAGTAAATAATGTAAGAGTTCATTTTTGTTAAGGTACTCTAGTTGACATACACTGCCAAGATAACGCAAAACAGATAATTTTCTCAGTAAACTTTGAATATATTTCATATTTCCTCCTATTGTTTTAACGGTTAACTGATTACCTTCATCTGTAACTACGATCATTAACTTGATTTTATAATAGTCATTCATGCATTCATTAGATATAGGTACCTATATCCATGCACGTGTGTTTTACAGACTCGTCTTGTTTGTACATCTTACCGTGAACAAACATAATAGATAGTAAACGTTTGACAAAATAAAGCTACACACGATTATGCTAATTTACTACAGAGATGACATCATCAGCTACGTCTTGCGAGTCGCTACTCGCGATCTTCCTTGTACTTCGCTGATGAAGGTCCACTCTTCAATTAACGCAACCAGTTTTTTCCTTTTTCTAAGTATATGAATGAATGCATTGGTACAAATCGTATTATTCAGTATTGTTAGTAATTTTCCAAGAACCGTTATATCATATTTGCGGTCGAAAAGCCAGAGAACCCAGATATTGACGCACGCGCACTCACTGTACCAGTCGACTATGATCTAATTTTAGAGAAAGAAAAAAATAGTAAACATATCATAGAACAATAAGATTAAGCTCCAATTTAAGTAAAAGTAGGTACAACAAAGATGATCAACACTACATTTTGCAAGTGTTTAAGATAAATTAAGACTGGTTTAATATTATCTGAATATTATTTGAATGAATAGCACACGAGTTACCTACTATTACGAGAAGCGTGTAGCAACATCAGGCTACTGTCGATAAAGGTGATCGGAGTAACAATTACAGAAAAATAATAATGTAATGGTAATATAATAGCTGCTCTAATAGACTAGACTGATCGGCTTATCTATACTATAAAATGATAAACGTTTAAATACATAGTAAGAAGGTATCTTTGTCACGTTCAGGGACAGTGCAAACACAGCAGCATTTTTTTTTGTGATCTTCCACACAAGAAATTTCGGGTCCTTCTCCGTAGTCAAACTATTTTGTCAAACCACAAGGAAATTCGACTATGGATCCTTCTCCGTGATCAAACTATTCAAATGATCCTCCCTGTAGGAATATAAAGTTTGACCACTATAATGTACAGTCATGACTAAAATTAAAACCGTGCTAAAATTTGCTCGATGTTTTATTGAATGATTCTGTTGGTATGTGTTGGATAATAGTTCAAGTAGGTGGTGAAATAGGTTTCATACCAAATGTACAGTTACCATTCAAATCGCAATCAAAATCAGGGGACTACCATGATGACATGAATGTATTGTGGTGTTTGCAAACACATACTTAAAGTCACACACACAAGCAGGCGGTTGGCACAGGGGCTTATGTGAGTGGCAGCCCAGAGCCACTCACTTCGCCACCTCGCCATCTGTAGTCAATATACTCAAGCTATTTTCATTTTTTAATTGGTAATTAACTAAATAACTTTGTAATAGACTTGAAAATTGTGTGCAACAGATAATTAGGTGGGGAATTTACTTTCTTGCACGCAATTACCCAATTTTCAACTCTATTTCGCAAAATGTCTTTCTGTGTATCTTGTTACAGTGAAGTATTCAATTGAAGATATTAAAATTGTAAATACTTTTAATAAATCTGTATGACTCGTCTATTTTGTTACTAAGTCCTTAGAAGATGTAAATATTGTTAAGTATATTACACTGCTGTTATTAACTGTGAATATACATAAACCAAAACAATTCTCAGGTTATTACAACATTCATCGAAATTCATGCCGAATAACGTTCGCCAAAGCACGTTCCGATACTAGGTACCTACTAGTAAAACAGCTAACATTCAATATCCAGGCAAAAAATAGAAATTACAGACTAATCGTTTTGATAAACATAAAATGAAAATACGATGTCTTCTCGTCAGACGTAAATGAAGACCTGCATTGCAACATTAGCAATTAACCAAGAAGATACTTAAGGCCCATTTAGATGGAGAGAGTTTCTCGACTCGAAGATACGATTATCGAAATAACATTAAAAAAGTTTCTTCGTGTAAACATTCACCATTGTCGCCCTTCCCCTTGGGTGACAATTGCTTCGTACGCTACTATCGCAAGCAATAATCGCCATAAGATTATCGTATCACAATGTTTACATACAGGCAAGAACTAAATTCTCGCCAGCGATTATGTCATACAAGATTCGCTAGTAATTTACGCTAGGCGATATTACTGCGACTGTTTACACAGCGAATATTATAGTAAGAAATTTGACTCGAAGATACGATTATCGAAAGAACATTAAAAAAGTTTCTTCGAGTAAACATTCACGATTGTCGCCCTTCCCCTTGGGTGACAATTGCCTCGCAATAGTATACACTCGGCGTCACAAAAATCGCACCTCTTTAAGAATTCCCTTCAAAGTCATTTTAACCCTATTAATCAATGGTATACATATGACTATAAGGTATAATTGGAAAGGCAATTTATTTAAATTTCAGAATAAACCAATGGATTTGGTTTTTTGTTTACCAGGGAATAAAAAAAAGCAAGCTAATGCAAATGATTAAAAAGTTAAATTTTATTTTATCAGCAAAAATTACAACAAAGTCCTTAAAACTAACTTAAAACCTAGTGTTACCCCCCCTAGCCCTGATGACTGCTTCCATGCGTTCTCTCATGGACCTTATTAATGTGACAACAGTCTCTTGTGGAATGTTGACCATTCTGCAACGACGGCATCTTGAAGGTCTTGGAGAGTGGTAGGGGCAGGATTTCGTGCCCGTACTCGCCGTTTCAGTTCATCCCAAAGGTGCTCAATAGGGTTCAGGTCTGGACTTCGCGCCGGCCAGCGCATAACAGGGATGCCAACTTCTTGCAGGTAGTCTCTTACAATTAAAGCGGTGTGACAACGGGCGTTATCGTGCATTAACGTGAACCCACTGCCAACAAAACCCGCATAAGGGACAACCTGCTCCTCTAAGATCTCTGTTATGTACCGAGCAGCAGTCAGCGACCCTTGCCCGCGAGCACTTCCAGTCCGAGAAACACACACAAGGTTCGTTTTACCGTCGATTGACATGCCGCCCCAGAACATGCACGAGCCACCCCCGTATTCCACTGTCTCTTGAATACAGGCTTGTGCGAATCGTTCCCCTTGCCTCCTATACACTCTTCGACGCCTGTCGTTGCAGAAAAGACACACCCTCGTCTCATCCGAGAAGAGCACAGCCCTCCATTGGTCTATTGTCCAATCCACATGGTCACGGGCAAATTGCAACCGGTCTCTCCTATGCTGTGCAGTCAATTTGGGCCCTGTAGCAGCCCTATGAGCTGCAATTTTCTTCTCCCGCATTCTTCTTCTAATCGTGGAGACGCTTACAGAAGTTCTGCGAGCTGATCGCAGTTGTTGTTGCAGCTCAACAGCATTGGAGAACCGATTACGTAAAGACGTCGAAACAATGAAGCGATCGTCTCTTTCGGATGTGCACCGTTGTCTTCCAGATCCACGTCTTCGGATATAGCCACCAGTCTCTTGGAAACGTTGGAACACTCGTCGAACGGCAAAACGACTCAAGTTCAGTTGCCGAGCAACATCACATTGCCGCATCCCTGATTGCAGTAGTGCAATGACTTGAGCGGCTTCATCTGCAGTGGTATCCATCTTCTGGGGTATTTTTCTTGCTGTAGCTGTTCACGTGTGTTCACTTCAAAGGTTGAATAGCGAATGACCCACATTTAACCCGGGTCGCCCGTTTTATACCCTTGTAGGGAGGTGCAATTAGTGGCCGTTGTAATGCGTATTTTGACAACATTTTTTTTAACGTTACGTGCTAATGAGATCTGTTGTGTTTAGGAATTCTAACTGTTGTTAATTTAAAGGTCGTTAAACATACTTTTAATTGATACCAATATTAATTGGGTTTAATGTATTCGTTACTGGCGGGACATGTTTTAAACTTATTTTCGAAAAGGTGCGATTTTTGTGACGCCGAGTGTATATCTATCTCCGTGTAAACAGAACTACAAAGCGAGAATTGTATTTCGAGGTTTTGTGCCAGTCGCTACCATGAGTGCAGTGCGCGAGGGTGTTTTAATTATATCTACTCTTCTTAAACACGAATTACTAAGAAAACGGAAAAAAAGATATTGGGTTAAAAAATGGATGCGAGAAGAAACACTTTTTGAGCATCTAATACTTTATGTCTTGAATTACATTTGAAAGTTGAAGAGACATTATAATGACATATAATATTATAATGCACATTCTCTATATTCCACAAACACGTAATTTCTATAAATTTCAATGAACATAATCCGGTAGTACCAAAGAATGATTTTTGTGTCATTTTGAGAGCAATACCGTAGTACCTATCACTGAACTCGAATGGCAAGTCTCGCACTCAAAACGGTTCAAACCGATTTGTACGATACTCGTATGAACTTGAAAAAAAGTCATACGAGATCGTGTTTATACAATTCGAGAACACGTAAGCAAGAATCTTCATAATATAATATTCGCTGTGTAAACAGTCGCAGTAATATATCGCCTAGCGTAAATTACTAGCGAATATTGTATGACATAATCGCTGGCGAGAATTTAGTTCTTGCCTGTATGTAAACATTGTGATACGATAATCTTATGGCGATTATTGCTTGCGATAGTAGCGTACGATTTCTCGCCTAGAAACGTTCGAGAAACTCTCTCCATCTAAATGGGCCTTAGTTCTGTTTACATGGAGATAGATATATATTCTATTGCGAGGCAATTGTCACCCAAGGGGAAGGGCAACAATCGTGAATGTTTACACGAAGAAACTTTTTTAATGTTCTTTCTATAATCGTAACTTCGAGTCGAGAAACTCTCTCCATCTAAATGGCCCTGCAAAGCTAGAATTGTGTTTCGAGGTTTTGTGCCAGTTGCTACCATGAGTGCAGTGCACGAGGGTGTTTTAATTATATCTGCTCTTCTTAGACAATAATTACTAAGAAAACAGAAAAAAAGATGTTGGGTTAAAAAATGGATAGCGAGAATAAACACTTTTGGAGCATCTAATTACATTTATTGGAAGTTGAAGAGACATATAATGACATATAATAATTATAGTATATGTCGGAGACAGTTTATTAATCACAATAGTGGTTGTTAACTAAATTTGTTATGATTTGTTTCTTATTGTTAATTTATGTGATTTTACTATCAATTATTGCCTATTAATTCGAAACATGATTTATTGTGTGTGCACACTGATTTGTGGTTACTTTATTTCGATAATTGTTATCGATGGTTTTATTCAAAACAATTGTTGACACGTTACTTTGAATGTAAAACGAATTACTTTATGAAATCACTATTGTTTATTCATGACAATTATTAGTGTGTTATTTGATTGCTTTATAATTAAATCTTATTAGATTTAGTACATTGTAGTGTTTTGTATCAAGTAAACGCGTGACGCACTTCCGTGCGCCATTGGATAGACTTGTATGGAGAGGTTGCAAGGTGGGGGGCATCGCCTTATAAAAGAGCGTGCACTCCGTAAGTATGGTTGAAATCCGATCTAGCCTGTCCCTTTGCTGTCCTCTCCCAGCGACGCCCTAAGCCGAGGCTCGTACCCCACAGGGGGTGCCCTTAGCGTGTAGTCGCTTAGTTTGTAAGCCTCTTCGCTCCACGCTCTGCCGCTACGCTCGTCACCTGCTCTCGCTGCGCCCGCCGCAACGATTCCTGTAGTCAGCCGACTGCAACCAACTGTTCAAAAGTTGCCTTTTTTAAGGCGACGGCTGAAATTCCTATTTCTATAAACAGAGTCAGTCGTGCAGCTTCACTAGGCCCCTTCAGGGCAAAACCACAATTTCGTGGTACTCGGTGGATACCTTACGGTGCCAACGAAGCCGAGTGGGTGTTGCCCCAATCACACCCGCCAAACACCTTCAGGGCGAGGCAGTCAATTGGAGTCGGGAACTAGTGTTTCGGCCTTGGGGGGTCTCCTAGTCGAACCTAGTCTCTGGTTTCCTTCCACAGCGACACACCTAGTGTCGGTTGGGCGTGTCTACACCCTTCGCACTAGACTGGCTAGGGCCCCGTTCGCACAATAAGACTGGCGACGGGTTTACAAGCTTAGGGCTCACCAATAGGTACTCACCTCCCTGTCTACACCCGACAGGGAGGGTTACACATCCCCGGGCCACTCCACCCGGGGAGTCAGAGTTAGGTGTTAGGTTTAATTTAGGCTTCCCTGAGAGTTAAGTCTCTCAAAATTCCCTCCCCAACTTTGCTTCCCCTCCGACCATGTCGGACGCTGAAATATTAGCGTACGTCATGGCCCGTTTATTTAGAAGCGCCCTGTTCCAAGCCGATCTAGCGATATGGCTAGAGAACTCCGCGTTCGCGTCCCGTAAATCAGCCAAAACAAGCGTCGCTGACTTCAGTGACGTATTTGATAGCCCCTTTTCCCCTGATAACGCCGACCAAGGCACACCTGTGGCGGCATCCTCTATGCCATCGCAAATCCCGTCCCTATTGTCAATTAAGACAACAAGCCCGTACGCGGAAACAACTATTCTTTCCGAACCCATTGTTTCCGAGCCCATTGTTCCTGCGACCATTGTTCCCACGCAGCTGCGCTCTGCGTCGCCATGTTTCTCAGAAACAATGGATACTTCTGTCCCTGTCTCTGAGCCATCTCATTCCGACTCTGAGGAAGCCCACTCTGCCTCCGCGTCCTCGGACGACGACTACCAAGTTGTCGGTCCGGGAGGCAAGAGAAAGAAGGGTAAGAGTCCCTCTCAGGCCACCAAGGCCAAGAAAGCCGTAGCCGCGCCCACCCCCTCCTCCACCCTCTCGGTTACGGCCTCCTCCGTCTCAGCTACCTCTCGTCCAGAGGGCAGCCGTCCCGCTAGCCCCATTGTCCACTGCTGCCCCCAATCCTTCGGTTTCAAAAAAGAAACTACCCGTCCCGCCTCCCTTGTTCATCCAGGACAAAGCGAAGTGGACCGACGTGTCCAAAATGTGTAATGATCGTAAGATCAAATACACTAACGCGCGCTCGACTCAACAGGGAATCAAAGTCCAAGTTTCCACGGTGAACGACCACAGGGAACTTACCTCTTTGTTAAAAGTGAGGAACATTTCGTTCCACACTTATTCCCTACCTGAAGACAAACCCACCCGTGTGGTAATCCGACGCGTCCCCAAAGAAATCTCAACAGAAGAGATTCTCGCCGACCTTCAGTCGCAAAACGTCCCCGTATCCGCTGTGCATCGTTTGCACAAAGCTAGAGGTGCGATTGCATACGACTCTGTTCTTGTCGTGTGCGATCACACCGACAGCCACCATCCGATCTTTAAAGTAAAGTCGGTATGTCACTTGTCGGGCATCTCGATCGAGAGGCCTTATAAATCCGATACGGTTGGACAGTGTCACCGCTGCCAACTTTATGGTCACGCCCAACGCAATTGCTACGCAACCCCTAGATGCGTCAAGTGTCTGGGTGAGCACGCAACTGCTGACTGTCCCCGTCCGAAAGACCGCAATCTGTGCACAGTACCTCCCAGCTGTGTGCTATGCGGCCAATCAGGTCACCCCGCCAATTACCGCGGCTGCCCCAAAGCCCCAAAATCCTCTTCTCCCAAATTTACCAAGCGTGCGAACGCTCGTCAACAAAGGGAAAGCCCCTCTGTTAAGATTCCCTCCTCAGAGATGCCCGAGCGTCTCAGCCCTCAGAGGCCCTCCCCATGGAACTCGCTGAATCATCAGAGAGCGTTCCCTGCATTGAGGCCCTCCCAATCTCTGCCCATGCCAGCGCTGATGGATTCGCCAGTCCCCGCGCCGAACCTAGCCTCCGCGACCACTTCCCCCCTACCTAAGGTCGCCCCCGCCGCTCCTAAGGCCGCCGCCGCCGCTCCTAAGGCCGCCCCCGCCGTTTCAACCGCGCCCTCAGCCTCCCGCGTACCTGCATCTCTCCCTACCGAGAGGATAGGCGAAATCATCAACCTCACCTACCAAATTTACCGCAACTCCGCTGCTGAAGCTATGGCTAGGGATATACTCACGTGCAAAGCTAATATTAGCGACATCCTTAAGGTGTTCAAAGCGTATCCGGAGATTACGCAAGCCCTAGATAAACTTTACCCTAACTAATCCAATGGATAAGGAAAGGCCGTGTACTACCAAACCCCGATCCCTTAAGTTAGGATTCTTTAACGCCAATGGCATTATTAACCAACGTGATGAGATCGCCAATTTCCTCCGCGACCATCAACTTGATATCCTCCTCATACAGGAGACCTTTCTTAAGCCCCATCATCGTGACCCGAATATTGCCAACTACCGTATAGTTCGCAATGATAGGTCTCGTTGTCACAGGGGCGGTACCCTAATATACTATAGAAAGGCTCTGTACTGCATTCCTATGGACCCTCCTCCCCTCGCTCGCTTCGAGGTCTCTGTCTGACGGCTCGGCATGACCGGTCATCAGCCGTTAACTATTATATCAGCATACGTCCCTCCATCACCATCGGAGGATGATCCTATCCTCCTCAAGGATGACCTTTCTGCTCTTCTTGGCCTGGGTGACTCCGTCTAACTGGCGGGCGATCTCAATGCCAAACATCCCTCCTGGAATAGTAACAGGACCTCTTCCAGAGGTAGGATCGTGTTTAACCTCTGTTCCCAACTGAACTTCGACGTCATCGCCCCGATGACTCCCACTCATTTCCCCCACGATCCCAACCATCTTCCCGACATCCTCGATATAGCGCTGCTCAAGAATGTGAACCTCCGTTTGCAATCTATAGAGACGCTACACGAGCTTAATTCCGACCATCGTCCAGTGATATTAGAACTAGCTCCCCGTTCAGGTCCCTCTGACCCTAGCTAGCCCCCTCCGACCCAAATTATTACCGACTGGAGGAAAGTAAGCAAAAGCCTACAATCCACCACGTCGCCTCACTTGGACGCTATCCCCGACCACTTGGTGACAGTCGCAGACACGACGGGCGCAATCGACTCGTTCACAAATCATGTACAGTCCGTCTTGAACGATTGTTCAAGGGAGGTTCCGGCGATTAGCGATCATCGCTGGAAACTGCCTGACGATGTGCGTGATCTGTTGACCGAGAAGAACGCGGCCGTCCGTGCGTACAGTGCCTTCCCCTGCGATGCGAACAAGGCTCACATGCGCTCTTTACAGCGTGCTGTAAAGAAACGCATCGAGGAGCTGCGCTCCAGCCGCTGGGAAAAGACACTTAGCAAACTCGAGCCCACCCACCTAGCCTTCTGGGAACTCCAGAGGAAGCTCCGTTCTTCTAACGAGGCCTCCATGCCCCCTCTCATTCGTCCCGAGAGTAGCGTCGCCTTCGACAACGATGAAAAGGCTGAATGTCTAGCCGACAGTCTAGAGTCTCAATGCACCCCCAGCTCTCAACCAGTAGACGAAGCTCACCTTTCTGAGGTCGACGCCGAAGTCAAACGAAGAGCCTCTCTCCCACCCGTTGAAGACCCTGATTATCCTCTGCCTCCTGTCACTCCCGACGAAGTGCACGATATTATCAAGAGGCTCAAACCACCCCGGAAAGCCCCCGGCTCTGACGGTATCACCAATAAGGTGTTCAAACTCCTCCCCGCCCATCTCATAATGCTAATAACCGCCATCTTCAATGGCGCTCTAAGCGCTGGTTTTCAGCGTGGCTTGATGACGGGTGCGCTCTTCTTTGACATAGCGAAAGCATTCGACAAGTTCTCGCACAACGGCTTACTATACAAGCTTTACCAACTCGGAGTGCCAGATCGTCTCGTGCTCATCTTGCGTGACTTTTTGTCGAATCGCACCTTTCGCTATCGCTTTGCAGTCCTCTCCCAGCGACGCCCTAAGCCGAGGCTCGTACCCCACAGGGGGTGCCCTTAGCGTGTAGTCGCTTAGTTTGTAAGCTATTTTGCCCTGGCTGGAGGCCCTAAAAATAATAATTTTTAAGGCACCACAGGAAAGTCCGGTTAAGCAGCCGACAACCTCCTAGGTTGACCTGCGAGATGCCAATCCGAAAAAAAAAAAAAAAAAAACTTAAGTATTGCAGTCGTTCCTCGGATTCGACTCAGTAAAGACTTCCTGCTCCCGACAATACTGTCGGTTTACCTGGTACAGCGCTGTATATTCACATAGCTGCTTAGGCTTGCTGCTAGCGAGCGATACACTTTGTATTTGGGTGGCTTATGCTACTGTAAGAACTACAAACCTTAAGGGTTTGTTCGCTTATCATTGGGTGGCTTGGCCACTGTACAAACTGTGGGACCTTAATGGTCTGTTCGATTAACTGTATTGTTGCTGTACCTTTAACTTACTTTATTCTTGTAACTGATTACCATTTGTATTGTGTTTTCTTTACTAATAGTGTGTAATTGTTTTTAAAGGTCTTGTTCATCCCTAATGAGATAATAGGAACGCCCATACTCCTGACGATGTACTATACCGCTCGGCACTCCTCCTCGATCGCCCCTGACGATCCGACATATATAATATTGCACATTCTCCGTATCCCACAAACGCTCGTAATTTCTATAAATTTCAATTAACATTATAGGTAGTACGAAATTTGAATGATTTTTGTGTCATTTTGAGAACAATACCGTAGTAACCACGGAACTCGAATGGCAAATCTCGCACTCAAAAACGGTTCAAACCGATTTGTACGATACTCGTATGAACTTGAAAAAATGTCATACGAGATCGTGTTTATACAAGTCGAGAACTCGTTAGCAAGAATCTTCTTACTATAATTTTCGCTGTGTAAACAGTCGTAGTAATATATCGCCGACGCCAAGCGATAAATTACTAGCGAATGTCGAAGCACATAATCGCTGGCGAGAATTTAGTTCTTGCCTGTATGTAAACATTGTGATACGATAATCTTATGGCGATTATTGCTTGCGATAGTAGCGTACGATTTCTGGCCAAGAAACGTTCGAGAAACTTTCTCCTTCTAAATGGGCCTTTACACGCCAGTTTTCTCATCAGTTAACAAGAATTAAACCTTTAATGAGTTTGATTACATATTATTACGAACCTTGCGATACATGCTAAGGAAACAAACGTTTTCATAAAGTTCTTCCTGTTCTTTATAACGTGGACAATTCTATCTTACATTGACTGACAAAGAAACTTTAGTGTTCTGGATGGTATCATTATTATGCTGACTAAATCATAAGTACTATCATAACATAACATCAACATACTACCACAGTAAAGATATATCTAACAGTATTGTCACTGTCACGCGCTTAAGTACCTACGGCTCGCTTTCGTTCGAACGTCCAAAATCCAGTCGGGTTGCCACGCGCTCGCTCAAGTGTACGTATACCACAGAGATTTTTTTTCCGATACAGTTTAATTAATAGTTCCGTACGATACTGCGACCGCAGCTTTAATAATGGGTAGTCGTGCAAATTGCAGTGTAGACTGTCGAAATAAAACAACCAACAAAAGTTTATCCTTTTTTACATTACCTAAGGAGGAGGAAAGGTAATTATTTTGTATTTAATTTTTCTTTGTTGATTCTTTTAACATTGAAAATGTTTTTTCAGTCAGAGTGAGACATCGCCCTGGTCTCGTGAGTTTTGGGGCTACCTAGATGTTCTAAGTCTCAAAAGATGTGTATAATTAACAAGGGCTACAATATGGTGAAAAAAAATTTTGCAAAACTAAAAAAACTTGTTTCAAAAATCGCAAAAATGTAGAAAAATGTCTCATTTTTTCGGTGTCTTTTCGCATTAAATCGACAATTTATCGAAAACGAGAAGCGATAAGGAAAAAATGAAAAGAAGCCCTCGGGGTATTAAGTTGGGCTACATTTAAAAAAAAACTGGACCTCTCTATCTCTTACGGTCTAGGCTGTGGCTTATCCTTTAAACGTTTTTAGCGAAATGTCAGCATACCGCAGGAGGCGTGCGCGGCGCAGGATATATGTATAAGTAGTATAATTGAAGTTTGTTGATTATTGTACAGTTCAAAGCTTTTTATGTTATTAAAATAAATATAAATATTTATTTTGTATTTTTTTATTTATTTCCACATTTTTTATTTCTTTAAAAAATTATTTATTATGTGTAAATTTTTATTTTTTATATTTTGTGTAAATTGTAAAATTGAAAATTGTTTTGTGTTATTTGTCTACAACTTTATTGTGCTCTTGGTTTATTGTTATAAGTTTAAGTAATATTGTCTATTGTTATTTTTTACCCGACTACGGTGAAGCCAAAAGGAAGGGTTATGATTTTAGCAGTCCATATATGTTTGTATTTACGTATGTTCCTCCGTAGCTTCTAAACTATTCATCCGATTTCTATGAATAAGATGTCAATCGATTTGTTATTATGGCCCGGGTAACATAGGCGACATTTCAATACATGAAATTAAAATATATATAATATTGAAATTGAATATATTATACTACTTTTGCTATTTAGGTTTTGTATTTGTGATTCGTATTATATTGTGTTTGTACATATTATGTAATTGTAAATATTATTTTGATACATTAGTTATTGTTGTTTCGTATTTGTGATTCGTATTATATTGTGTTTGGTGCATATTATGTAATTGTAAATATTATTTCGGTACATTAGTTATTGTTGTTTCGTATTTGTGATTCGTATTATATTGTGTTTGGTGCATATTATGTAATTGTAAATATTATTTTGCTACATTAGTTATTGTGGTTTCGTATTTGTGCTTCGTATTATATTGTGTTTTGTGCATATTATGTAATTGTAAATATTATTTTGGTACATTAGTTATTGTGGTTTTGTATTTGTGCTTCGTATTATATTGTGTTTTGTGCATATTATGTAATTGTAAATATTATTTTGGTACATTAGTTATTGTTGTTTCGGATTTGTGATTCGTATTATATTGTGTTTGGTGCATATTACGTAATTGTAAATATCATTTTGGTACATTAGTTATTGTGGTTTCGTATTTGTGCTTCGTATTATATTGTGTTTTGTGCATATTATGTAATTGTAAATATTATTTTGGTACATTAGTTATTGTTGTTTCGTATTTGTGATTCGTATTATATTGTGTTTTGTGCATATTATGTAATTGTAAATATTATTTTGATACATTAGTTATTGTTGTTTCGTATTTGTGATTCGTATTATATTGTGTTTTGTGCATATTATGTAATTGTAAATATTATTTTGATACATTAGTTATAGTTGTTTCGTATTTGTGATTCGTATTATATTGTGTTTTGTGCATATTATGTAATTGAAAATATTATTTTGATACATTAGTTATAGTTGTTTCGTATTTGTGATTCGTATTATATTGTGTTTTGTGCATGTAATTGTAAATATTATTTTGATACATTAATTATTGTTGTTTCGTATTTGTAATTCGTATTATATTGTGTATTGTGCATATTATGTAATTATAAATATTATCTTGATCCATTAGTTATTGTTGTTTCGTATTTGTGATTCGTATTATATTGTGTTTCGTGCATATTATGTAATTGTAAATATTATTTTGATACATTAGTTATTGTTGTTTCGTATTTGTGATTCGTATTATATTGTGTTTTGTGCATGTAATTGTAAATATTATTTTGATACATTAATTATTGTTGTTTCGTATTTGTGATTCGTATTATATTGTGTATTGTGCATATTATGTAATTATAAATATTATCTTGATCCATTAGTTATTGTTGTTTCGTATTTGTTATTCGTATTATATTGTGGTTTGTGCATATTATGTAATTGTAAATATTATTTTGGTACATTAGTTATTGTTGTTTCGTATTTGTGATTCGTATTATATTGTGTTTTGTGCATATTATGTAATTGTAATTATGTAATTGTAAGAAAATACAACATGTATGTTCATATTAAATATAATATGTCTTATTTAAACTAATATAGTTTATTATTCTAGCAAAATAAGAACAACTTTGTACGATTTCATACAAAAAATATGTTATCCCACTAAACGTCTTATTTTACTTGTGTTCTAACTTCTTGCATCGTTTTTATTTTATCACAGGGCTAAATTCTTAGAAATTCCTTTGAACAAGTGCCTTCTTTAGCTTTAGTCCTTTGTTTATCAAACGGCCATAAATTAAGTTTGCCGACCGCTATTCGTCGAGCACGGCACTTGATTTTTTTTTTGGCACGTAGTCATTATGTTTCTGGGTAACGTAAACAACCGGGATATCTATAAAATCTTACTATCTAGAATAATTTGTAAATAAAATGTAAAATACTGATTTGTTTTAATTCATTTTCAATGTACCCGAAGGTCGTGAGAGGCACGAGATCTGTGGATTTTTTTTTTTTATAATATAGAGTTCTTTGTGTAATGTTAAGGAGAAAGTTTTATAATAGAACGTAATTATAAGTAGGTACCTACTGATTTGGTTAGATATTTTACTTATACTTATTATTTTTTTAAATATACACACACACAATAACCAGCCAACTGTAAAAAACAAAAATATAAAAACTGTTTTTTATTCACCTATTCTTTTGTGTAATCATTTCATAACATAGACAGCCCTAGCGAGCGTTGCGTAATTTGACGCAGGTGATCGCCCGACCCCACGTCAGACAACGTAGTAGATACTCTCGAGCGTGTGCGTAAGGTACATTTTAGCGCGCACGAACGGCTGTAACATTTTTGTAGGCAGTTATAGCGTTAGGTATCTATCTTTTTCTATGGAGTGAACTATCTGTTCCAAAGGAACTATTAGTACTACACTCAGTTCGCAATAAACGTTTTCACTTTGACTTTGACCTTGAAAATAACCACTAAGACTTGAGATTGGCCGAATCTAGCACAGTGGTGTTCAAGAAGTTCATGTGCACGAATCGTATCTGAAGGCTCTTGACAGTGAAGATTCGAAACTCATGTAAAGTTGAGAAAAGACGTTGAGTGAAGTGACTCGGACTTTCTGGCAACTGCATTTTCTAGTGACAGTTCTTCAAAACTGGTCTGCTATTTAATTTCGTCATTCCAACACGATCCCATTGTCATTTTGCTAAAAGTTCATAATCTGCTATCATTGACTACACAATGACGTTCTAATGGTAGGTCACTGATCAAAGAAACTGTCAAAATTTTAACAGATTAGGTACCGCATAACGGGGATTCTATCTCCAATTTTGACGTACTGGTAATAGAAAAACCTATCTGTCTGTGGTTATAGTGTCCCAATTATTTGTTAGAGAGTAAGAAATCTTACCGACACACGATATCTATCGATGAGAGGGTCTATAATATGGCTTACTACGGTTAACTATTTGTATGAAAAAGCCAAAGTATGTGTCCCAATGACGTGTTGACAATTATTTGTTTGATAGGGTGGTAACTAATGGTAACAGACTTGTTGATCCGCCGAATTCTAGGAATAAATAGTTTGCTTTTAAAATAAACTTTATTTATAATCTCATGAAACCTGTCCTACTCAAGTTAAAGTACTGATTTTGAAATAGTACCAGAGTTTTGAGGTCCAATAACATAGAACCAATAACAAACAATAAAAACTGTATCGATCATATGAGCAAATTAACTTGTAATGAATTTACATACAGATTCCATTTAAATAAATCAATAGCAACTCAAAAAATATATTTTTTTTTGTAATTATTTCGTTGAGTAAATATCAACGAAATAATTACAAAAAAAAATATATTTTTTGAGTTTTAAATTGTCAATTAGGTACGTTTAATTCCTACTCTCTAGCCTTACCGCTTTGTTTAGCAAAATGTAGTCAAATCTTGTATAATGTTTGAGTTACTCGCAGAGTTTTATATTTTATGTAAACTATAACTAAATCCAGTAATTTAATACTTTAAACATACAGAAGTTTTTTATAAAAATCACGTTGTTTATGATGATGTTGGTTGTAACGAAACGCACGGGAGGGCCACCCCTATCTATTGTTTCCGTCACATAGATAACCGTTATTGATGAATGTGAGATACCGATCAAACATAGATAGAAACATATGGTCTTCCAGCAGTAGTGATCTACATTTCAGTGAAGGTAGGTAATTGGTTTCAGCCGTAAGTCAGTCATTCAGTTGTCATTTTGTACGAGATTACCATTCTACATCTTTTGTTTCAATGGCTTGTCAGTGGTTGACCATTGGGAAGTCATAATGACGCCATTATACTAGTAGATGACCAAACTTGTCAAAATCAACAATTATGAAATCAATGATAGACGATTCTGACACTATTGTATTTGTAATAGCAGATTTGAGGCCCCACTAGAGTCCTCGACGTGCTCTCTCCACTTTTATTATCTTCTTAAATCAGACAGAATACAGCAATATCATTTCTAGGATCTTAGCACAATCTTTGCTAGCCTAGTAATGAAATTATGCAAACATCTCGTAACTAAGAAAGCGTAACGCGGGTCGCAGGTCGCGTCGCGTTATGCAGGTAACTCCAGGCGACTGCAGTATATTTTTAACTTTGCAGTAGAATTTCATTACTTGATGAAAATAATTTACTAAGTAGTAGGCCATCTACCTAAAGTGTAGACTCTCTATGACGAAGCGGGATGTTGTTTCAAAGTCACTGACAACTGGCGGGGATTCCTGTAGGTGGTCTAGTTACATTATGAGCCCATATTGTTTATTAAAATGAAATACTTAGTCACTGTGATAAATATTAACTACTTCACTGCGGAACAGGCTCATATCGGCCTGCCGCGGTACTTTAGCTAGTGCGGACGAAGAAAACTATGTCCCTCTTGCTTGTGCGGAACGATTTTCTAAGGTGTTTGTAAGAGTTCGATAGAAACAAAAATATATATCAGCTTGTAGTCAAAATTGTAGGTATTCCCCATCAAAACATTACGACAGGCCCTTTTAGACCTACCACGCACTGACGGTGAAATACATTCTGCTCAGTGCGACAGTGGGTCTATTTCGGCCCGCCGTCTCAACAGGCAGCCGGCGACCCGAAGCCGCACAGAACGCGCGCCCCGCCAGTTAGTGATGTGCTATCTAGCTGATCTGACGTAGTGTTTGTATGATATAATCAACAATGGCAAGAATGATAGTGACAGCAGTGAAGAAATATTTTCCACTAAGAAAAATAAAAAGGATTTAGAAACAAATCAGCATGGAAAACCAAGTAAAAGCGGTAAGTTAGCGGTAAACGACGTGACATAGTGTTTACCAAAAACTGCCTCACTTTATAGTTCAAAACCTTTTATCTTAACTTTTTTTTCATTTGAGAACCTAATTTATTAGTTCCCAACAGTTGAGTCCTGTGGTAAAACTCATATGGTAAATAAATCACACGGAATTAAAAAAAAATCATTTCAGAAAATGTAGCAAAACCTAAGGACAATGATCATGTCCTTGAGATGAGCGCTAAACGAAGAAATTGTGCAGGGTGCTACGAGAGACTGCGGAGAACCTTTAATACCAAGCAAAACAAAAAAAGTTAAAAAATAAAATAATATTGCAGGAAATGCAACCAAAACCTTTTGCGTGACATGTTTTAAAGACAGGCGTTTTAAGTAAATAAAAATCTTTTTTCATTTCTTTTACGATAATTCTGTTTTATTTTCGATATCCCCTTATTTTTGTCTGTCCCATCACTACTAATAATACTTTCTAGTGCGGTTCAGGTCGTTATCGGCCTGCTGCTTTCCCTGGTTTATTTCTCATTTTTTGTTTCGTAGATCCCGGGGCGAATCGAACCTAAAGAAGTTAGGTTCAAGGTGAATCTAACAGTACAAAATAAAATTGTATACAATCTCATGTTTTCGCAAAGTTATAGCATTTTAATCTACCCTAGTGCTGGTGGGTCGATAAAGACCTGCCACGCACTGGCGGAAATATGGTTGGGGGCGCATTTCGACCCACCGCCGCACCAGATGAAGGTTTATGATTTTACTTGCCGCAGCCAAGGTGTTAAAGACAAGCTAACCCGACAGACGTTGTCCTGTCAATTGATTTTTCATTTTTCCCACAGTATAAATTTTCCCTGGACTTCCACAAATATTTCAAGACCAAAATTAGCCAAATCGGTCCAGCCGTTCTCGAGTTTTAGCGAGACTAACGAACAACAATTCATTTTTATTATTGTAAGGTTCCATTAATATAATTGAAACTTTGGTTCAAAATTCAATAATCAAATCAATCTACGGTTTAAATATTTTACACTGGCCATACTGACAGCAAAATCGGGAGATTGAATGGACGCCACTGGCTACACCGGTAGACAGTTGCGGTGACTCGGCAGAGATCCGGGGACTGTTTGGAGGGTAACGATAGCGAGCGGCCGTGGTATTGTTGCGTCTTGGAGATAATTCTAAGGAATAAGTTTTGTTATTGATAAGTTTGGAAAATATTAAATAAGTTTTGAAGACTTGCTGTGGTTATTTCTGAGATACCCTACATCTCAGAAGTGGGATCAAGATCCGTAAGTACACGCCTATGTTCTTTATATTTCTTTTATACCGTCCAACTTAATAGTTATTATAATTTGTGCCTTCACACTTACATTTTAACCTCCCATTTGGTGCAACTTAAGACACCCACCTTCCTTTGTCCTAGTCTATAGCTGATAGATTGTACTTTAGTGTCGTGATGTGTCTTTTGTGTGCACCGAATAAATGTTTTATCTATCTATCTAAAACACATTTTAAATGGTTAGTTTCGTTAATTGTTTATTTATATACATAATTATGTTTGCCGAAAGGCTGGCAACCAGTCTTGCTTGCCAAAGGGTGTCGTATTACCCAGTAACTGGGGTGTGGAGGTCGGATGGGCAGTCGCTCCATGTATGATACTGGTATTCTGCTGCATCTGATTGGACTGGAAGCCGACCCCAACATAGTTGGGAAAAGGCTAGGTAGATGATGATATACATATTTTGTTTAAAACTATTATGTAATATATTTTGTACTAGTTATTAAAAGCAGGATTTTAAGTCTCTATATATATTAAAATCCTAGTCGTCCATCATGATTATAATTTTAAATTCCCACCATAGCATTGTGTTAGCTGGTACGCGCCTTGGGCGGCCTACGCGTACGCTGATGCAGCATTCACGGTAACGTCGGGATGTTATGGTTAATTCTCGGCGACATACGACCGTAGAGATAAGGACTTTATATTAAGAACGTTGTATATAATTTCAGTTTAAACAAAGACTATAGGTAACCGAACTCTTGTTATTTAACTTTTAGCTGTTGTGTATGTAGACAATTATAATACTTTGATGAATAAAAGGTTTTCGGGACTATAAAACTCAATGGAAGTTAATGGTTTATCCGTCATATCACACGATGATATGAGCGTGGGGTTACAAAAAGGGTATAATTTTGCTTTCTAGGACGCACCGTCTTCGAAATAATTAGTTAAAAATTTAGGCATTGACGTTTTCTTATTTGGTGGCGAGTTTCAGGAAATGGACGGAGGAAGTGGAACTCGTCGGAGCTTAGACACTCCCCAGCGTGATCGCTCGCGCTCCAGGCGCACCCAGCTGAGCGCACGCCAGAGAAGTCGCACTCGTAGACGCAGCCGTAGTCGACGCCTGCTGACACGAGACTTGTCGCGGGAGCAGAAGCAGGTTCGCCGGATGGAGATCGACCTGCAACAGGAACGCGACATCGAGCAACGGCGACGGAGCGAACGACGGGGCACACCTGAAGCTGGGACGAGCCGTGAGCGCAGTCGCAGAGGGCTGCCGGGTAGTCGCAACAGAAAAGATCGAGGTACAACCTTTTCTTCGAGAGATTTAATACAAATAATACAATCCATTAAAGATGTCTTACCGTCGCAGTCTCAAAACCAGAGCACTGCACCTAATAATAGAAATTTGGATCATAAAAATATGATCCCTGAGTTTAACCCTTCTGAAAAAAATCAACGTATAGATATATGGCTCAAAAAAGTCAACGAATGTGCAAAGGTTTATGACTGGGACGAGAAGACTGTTGTTCATTTCGCTATGCAAAAGCTGACTGGTTTAGGTAAGACTTGGTATGAAAGTCTCAACTCAATATTGTTTACTTGGGCAGAGTGGCAGATAAAATTAAGGAACGCTTTCCCCTCTGAACAAAATTATGGTCAAATTCTAGAAGACATGTTAAAGCGAAAGAGTGGGCCCAACGATTCGATTGAAATATATTACTATGAAAAGCTGGCGCTACTAAATCAATGCGAAATAACGGATAAGCGGGCAGTTGATTGCATCATTCACGGTATCGGTGATAGGACTATGAGGTCGAGTGCCCTGGTGTTACGTTGTGAACAACCGGACCAGCTTAATTCTTATTAAGCAATAATAAAGAACTTTCCACTCAACAAGCACCGGTTAGAGATAGGAACATTAATGCAGTAGATGACAAGCAAAATAATAAGACGAGTTCGAAGATAAATCCGAATTTGTATTGTTACAATTGTAAGGAGAAAGGGCATCCGTATTCTAGGTGCCCGAAGCCCCTAATTAAGTGTAGTCATTGCAACAAGGTGGGCCATAAACCCGAAGCCTGTAGACACAAACAAGGTACAGGGCCAACGAAGGCTGAGCCGGTGGCAAGAACCATGCGCATATCCAGTTCTACCCCAAGTGAAAAATTTGTGAAAACGGTAAATGTGAATGGTTTTCTTCTGGAAGCATTCGTTGACCTTGGCAGTGAGGTCACACTTATAAGGCAATCAGATTTTTCAAATCTTGGACTTAGTCATGATAGCAATCCGTCGACAATGAAGGGTTTTGGCAACAGCCTCGTGCAATCCGTGGGTTCTGCAAAGTTGAAAGTTATCATTGATGGCGTGGCTGCTACTGTTTCGTGTAGGATTGTAGGCGATCATTTGCTGGAGAAGCCGATGCTTATTGGTCAGAGCTACTCAGAGCAGCCACACATTGTTGTTTATAAAGACGCGAACAAACTACAGTTTTTGCACATCGGGATCGAGTTACCTGATCTATGTGAGCATGGAGAACACTTAGAAAGGGTAAGGGTAACAGGTTTTAGTCGAATTTATGGTACTGCGACTATAAGGGCTAAAATAGAGACGCTGTTTACTGGTAGCGTAGTGGTAGATACTAGAATTGTAGGGAAACCAAACAAACAATTCTTAATTTGTGGGGGGGTTTACGAGGTAAAGCATGGTTCACTCTTTGTTACAGTGACGCCGTGTTCGGTACCGTGTTGTCTTCACGACAATTTTGTGTTTGCTCGAGCCGAAAAGGTGCAAGTAGTGAACAGTCTTGAGAACACTGAGCTCCCTGTTTCGGACCAGCAAGCTAAAGTGCCTTCGACCAAACGGTTTGATGAGAGTCAAATACGCGTGGGCGCTGCTGTGTCAGATAGTGATAGGGCCAAGCTCATAGAACTTCTTCGGCGACACGAGGAATGTTTTGCTAACGATTTAGATGACTTAGGCTGCACTAATGTTTCAGAAATGAGAATCGAGTTAAATAGTCAACGTCCGGTCGTTCGTCCGTCTCACTATGAACGTGAAAAGGTTCGAGGAATGGTAGATGACATGCTACGGGCAGGGATCATTCGGGAATTAGTTTCCAACTATGCCAGCCCAATCATTCTCGTGCGTAAAAAGGAGGGCGGTGTTCGTTTATGCGTAGACTACCGATTACTTAATTCAATCACTGTAAAAGAGAGATATCCTATACCTGTCATAGAGGACGAAATAGCAAGGTTATCTGGACAGGCATGGTTCATTACACTTGATCTGATGTCTGGTTATTATCAGGTACCCATATCTGAAGTCAGTAAGCATTTGACGGCGTTTGTCACACCAGACGGCCAATACGAGTATAATCGTATGCCGTTTGGCCTGGCAAATGCGCCTGCTGTGTTTCAGCGTATGATGAACCATGTCCTTGGTTCGGCTCGGTTTGACAAGGCCACTGTATACATCGATGATGTCTTAATTTTTGGTAGGAATCCGACTGAATGTCTAGATCGGTTAGAGGAAGTGTTTGTTTTACTACGTAAGGCAAATCTCAAGTTAAATTTATCCAAGTGTAGTTTTCTCCAAACACAATAAATTACTTAGGTTTTGAAATTAGTTCAGTAGGTATGCGGCCAGGAGATGCAAAAATCCAGAGCGTAGTCGAGTTCCAACGTCCGGACAATGTGCACGGGGTACGACAATTTCTAGGGCTTGTTAGTTGTTTTAGAAAGTTTATACAAGGGTTTGCACAGCTAGCTCACCCTATCACTAAACTGCTTAAAAAGAATGCAGTGTGGGAATGGTCAAACGATCAACAACAAGCGTTCCAAGTTTTAAAGGCCAAACTTGTGGATAGACCTGTACTTGCTATTTACGACCCCTTGGCCGAGACCGAGCTTCATACAGACGCTAGTAGGATAGGTGTTGGCGGTATTCTCTTACAGCGTGCTCAGGGGAGTGGGGGTTCCTTTCATCCAGTGGCGTACTATAGTCGCCAGACGACGCCAGAGGAGAAGAATTTTCACTCCTATGAGTTGGAGACATTAGCCGTTATCTGCGCTCTTAAAAAGTTTAGGGTATATCTTTTAGGAAAGTCATTCAAAATTGTGACCGATTGTAGTGCATTACGTTCCACTTTCATAAAGCGTGATCTAATTCCGAGAATTGCTCGATGGTGGCTGGCTCTACAGGAGTTCGATTGCTCTGTGGAATATAGGGCGGGTACAAAGATGAGTCATGTAGATGCGTTATCCAGGAATCCAATTGTTGATACAGAATCTCAGAATCCCGAACAATATCCCTCGGTTATGGCTATAAATGACGAGGACTGGCTACTTACGTTGCAATTAGGGGATCCGGAATTGTGTAGAATTCGCGACATTGTTGCTAGTAATCTGGACCCTCAGGGGGTAGAGTACATTAAGGATAACTACGTTTTGAGAGATAACAAGCTCTTTAGGTGTGTCGGAGGTAACAAGGAATGTGTGAGGTGGGTGGTCCCAAAGGGTGCGAGGTGGCAGTTATGCAAGAGAAACCACGACGATATAGGTCATGTTGGTTTCGAAAAAACCTTAGACCGAATAAAAAGGCATTATTGGTTTCCAAAAATGAAACGTTTCGTAAAAAAGTATGTGGGGTCCTGTATCGACTGTGCATACGCAAAAACTACCAACACACGTGAAGGTTTATTGCATCCCATTGAAAAGGTTAAAAGACCCTTTCACACATTGCACATTGACCACCTTGGTCCCTTTGTTAAGTCCAAGAGGGGCCATACTCACATATTGACCATCGTAGATTCGTTCACCAAGTTCTTATTCATCAAACCGGTCAAGAATACAAATACGCAAAATGTGATAAAAGTCTTACAGGACATTTTTGACACATTCAGAGCCCCTGACCGGGTTGTTAGTGATCGAGGTTCCTGTTTCACTTCCCACGCATTTAAAAGGTTCTGTCTTGACCGCGGAATAAAGCATGTACTAAATGCAGTTGCATGTCCAAGGGCCAATGGTCAAGTTGAACGTTACAATAGGACCGTGCTCGACTCGTTGACGGCACAGAACCTTAGCGCAGATGAAAAAGACTGGGATAGCAAATTAGGGCGAGTTCAATGGGGCTTAAATAATACGGTACAAAAGACGTCAGGTAGGACGCCCGCTGAAGTTATGTTTGGGACGGCAATGAATAGTGAGTTTAACGCAGCATTGAACGAGATCACCGAAGCAACGCGCGAAGTCACCTCCTTGCAATCTATTCGCGATGAAGTTAAAAATAGAATTGACAAAACACAGGTAGCACAGAAACGATATTACGACCAAGGAAGACGACCTGCGCGTATATACAAAAATGGTGACTTGGTTAAAATTACCAAAGTTGCCTTTCAAAATGATGGCAAGAGTACAAAACTCATGCCCTCATATGAAGGTCCTTTTAGAATCGAAAAAATACTAGGTAATGATCGCTATAAAGTGGCACCAATCGCGGGGTTTGAGGGAATGAAGAAAAAGCGAAAGACTACTATTGCCGCTGACCGGATGCGACCGTGGATCCATGTTGATTCTTTAGAAATCGATAATGACACTAATAACGATGCCGAAAATGATGAAATTGATGAGGATAATATGCCAGAATGATAATTTGATTATGTATTAAATGACGAAATATCTAATTAGATGGTAACGCTAGCTAAAACTGTTAGTCGTACCTATATGTGTATTGATAAATATAGTGTTTATTTACATGCTGCTGTTTTCTTTTTTCAGGTCAGGCACAAGAAATCGCGGAAAGATTTTGCGTCTTGACCTGAAGGAAGCAAAACTCATGGTTGATCTGTTAAACCGTAATATTCTATAAAACGGATTGGTTTACAGATTTATGGCTAAAATTGGTTACAATGATAAATGGTTACAAGGATAATTGGTTACAAGGATAATTAGTTATAAGGATAATTGGTTACAAGGATAATTGGTTACAAGGATAATTGGTTACAAGGATAATTGGTTACAAGGATAATTGGTTACGAGGATAATATTGGTTACAAGGATAATGAATTGGTTACAAAAACACTTGGTTATAGGGATAATTGAATAAGAATTGTAAATCTTAAAGATAATTAGTTCTAGGGATAAATTGGTTGATTAGAAATAAATCTTTGGGACAGATTTATATTCAAAATCAGATATTTCAATCAAGGTTATTTTAATATTTTGTTTTTTTTTTTTATATTAATTATAATTGTAATACTTTCGAAATGTGCTCGATTTTTGCCGAGTGTAAGGTTTCACCAGATACGTGTATGAGGACATACACGTCGCCAGGATGGTCGAGTGTAAGGTTCCATTAATATAATTGAAACTTTGGTTCAAAATTCAATAATCAAATCAATCTACGGTTTAAATATTTTACACTGGCCATACTGACAGCAAAATCGGGAGATTGAATGGACGCCACTGGCTACACCGGTAGACAGTTGCGGTGACTCGGCAGAGATCCGGGGACTGTTTGGAGGGTAACGATAGCGAGCGGCCGTGGTATTGTTGCGTCTTGGAGATAATTCTAAGGAATAAGTTTTGTTATTGATAAGTTTGGAAAATATTAAATAAGTTTTGAAGACTTGCTGTGGTTATTTCTGAGATACCCTACATTATATAGAAGATTTTTGTAATGGTTAAAATATCATTAAATATCGTTGGTTTCGATTCAGCTGTGGGCGTTATCTGCAATCACGGGTACGTAGGTACATACCATAGAAATATAATCTTTGGACCTTACCTTAGTACCTAGGTAGGGTCCTCCTCCTACCTGCTAAGTACCTACCCTCTTGGCTGTTGGCTTGACACTTTGTACTTATACGTACTTCAGGTTTTTGTAGTACCATTAAATCTAGTATAAAGTCAAAGTTAAATCATTTATTTCAATTAGACCATTACAAGGCACTTTTGAACGTCAAAATGAGAAAAAAATTTATTCTAGTTGCCCATTCCAAAAAGTAGTTTTTTATAGTACTAATACTTATACCAAAGGAACTACTATTTAATCTGTGCTTACACTGTGATTAAAGTAAAAAGCGGCGTTTGTGCTTTTACATTGGAGGACTGTGTTCAAGTTTCAACAGTGGACTATTAGTAAGCTGAAAAGATAACGATAACTTTAAGAAAACTTATACCTAGTTACAAAAATGAAACAAAAGCACACAAACATTAACAAATAAAAATGTTTTGGTCGACCATTTTGGTCAGTCTTCGATAATATTTGATTTTAGCTAGAAATGTTAAATTATATAATTCCTACGGAAAAAGAAAAGCTTTCAAATTCATACTTATCACGTGGCTGCACTAAAGGCAACAAAAAGAGGAGCTTCGTTGTGTATTTTCATATTAACTCCAGACGAACAGCTCGTCAGCTGATATCAGACATATCGTGATTGGATTGGACTCAGTCGATTGGTCTCTAGTCGAATGATGAAACAGTAAGATTAAAAAGAAAAAAATATCAAGATATTATGATTATATTATCATTATAAAGAACTGAGTTAAGTGTACTCATTGTTGAAAAGCCTAAAATAAATTAATTAATAGTCAATGGTCACAGGAACTGGGTCCTATTAATAACAGGCCCACCGGGTTTGCTCTATATATAAGTAGTGGGTACTGCAGTTTCCGTTCACTGGGGTACTGTAAAGGTTGCATTCATTTAGCATAGCAAAAACCATTAACTATAATAACTATTTATAGTTTATGTCGGAACACTCTGGAACATTATAGAGTATTAAATGTAGTTTGAATATCAAGAATTGTTTTATATATATGACATATACGACTGACACACGCAGTTCTGTGGCCACACGGACCTCTGTCAGAGACAGACGTAGTGTATTGTTAGTTGGTCGGAATATAGTGAATAATCTAAATATTCCTTCTTTAACTCATAGTAGATAGATCCTGTACATAAAAACTTCTTATAGTAAGTACCTAGACAAACAGTGAAACCGATTAGATGATGCTGCAAGAAAGAGGTCGGTTGATAGGTACTTTTATTCGTGAAAAGCTAGTAGGTACTTAACTTGTGGTTTTCACAACCATTGTTATGTAACTAAACAATGATAATAAATAACAAAAAAAAACCGTTTGATGGTAATAATACTACGTGTCTTGATCGGGGTTTTTTTACCAATTCAATGATAAGTGTTTGGAATGTTTCACATCGGGAATACCCTTATTCTTCGGGATAAGGTCAACGAACTGTAGGTAGTATACCTAACTTAGTACTAATGTGATTCCCAGCTACTACTGGGGCTGGAGCTAAACCACATTTAGTCACCCAAACTGGACTTTGAACTTCTTTGTGCATAATAAACACCAAAGATGATTTGCAACACAAATATTGCTAGGTATTATTCGTAGTAATTAAGAGATTGGGTTGAATTAAATCATATCATTTGCTGTGAATGGTCTTTATTTTTGAGATCCCAAAAACACACAAACACCGTGCAAATTATTGTAATTATAGGTTAAAATATTTTAGTTATAATATTAGATAATGATTACAATACTTTTATAAACTTAAACAAAATCATGCAATAGGCAAATATATAGAAGTTATACTTATAAAGATAATATTATTTCTTAATACTATACTCTTTCGTACAGAGTAATTCATACATATCAAAACAATGGCACTTGAAGCATCGGTTTCCTTAAAATTAAGAATACATTAACAAAATAACATTAATATCACACAGTGAAAAACGTGAATGATTATAAAATTCGTTTTTTTTGTTTATTTTTCATTTGAAATGTGCTGGTGACACAAACAATGTACATCAGTAAGTACATACTATATAATACTCAAGTAATAAAATCCATTAAAACATGCCAAGTCATCGTTAGGTATTAAGCTATTCAGTACTAAACAGAGTATTCTAGATGCAACATCCGTACATCCAATAAAAAATCACGAATAATATTTTTTTTCATAAATAAATATTAACTGTAATTATTACCAAGTAAGCATGACTTCCAGTCGACGTTTAAGAGGTCGTCTTGATGATGACAACCTCTTCTTCTTGAACATACAAATGCTGTTCTGGCGCTACGTAAGATACGTGGGATCGGTCCATCTGCAGCGCGGAAGGAGATACAGGCCCCGGCGAGGTGTGCGGTGAGGGTGCGCGGGGCCCGGGGGCTAGCTAGCCGCGCACATTCACCGTGGTGCAGCCGAAGATCTCGTCCAGCTGCCGCGACGAGAACGTTACCACGATGCGGCGCTCTCCATGCCGGCGTGGCACAAACTTGTCCTGGTAGTTCACGAACTCACCAGGCTTCACGTCGCGGAATCTTATCTGAAAGCAGAAATGCATATAATTATATCGGTCTCTACCGAGTATTACAGAAGAACTTAGATATTTTTTAGTTACCTGTCTTGGCCTCTGCACACCAGGTCCTTCGAAGGTGAAGTAACAGTCGGTCAGATGAACACTTAGTGGGTTCTGGAAGCTAAATGTGACAGCGCATTCTTGTCCTATGCATGGTTGGCCCCTCACCTACCGGATATTATTATCGGTGATTAAAAATTGTATCAATGTCAAAATATAAGTACCTACACTCGATTAAAAAGGATAACCACCTGTACTTGCATCCTTGGCTTGTGCAGTGGGAAGTCATCCTCATCTGACCAGGCCTGACGAGTCTGCTTTACATACGCCATGGCGTGCACCTTTACCATGGTGTGGTCCACTAGCTTGTCCATGTATTCCTGAGGTGTGACGTGCAACTTCAGCACTTCACGCTGACCAGCGCGTACGATGAACTCTCCCTGAGCCCTTCGCAGACGCGAGGCAATGGCGCCAGTGTAGTAGCATGACGAAGCCGTTAGCACACACCAGATGGTGCGATCTTCATGCGATTTGTTCTGTTGAATGTAGCCAACTTGTAAATAGTTTCTGTTTGACATTTAAACATTGTTTAATGGCATGTCAATTCATGCATTATGTATATAGTAAGTACCTGAATATTCATCGTGCAGTCAAACGGCTGGCCATAAGGCACGAGGTCAATGTCCATAAGATCGAAGTAAACATCTTCGAAATTGCGATCAGGGTATTCATAGTATTGCTGCAGGCGCTGATAGCCGCGACACGAAGCAATAACAGCCAGGCGTTCGGGAGACGAACTGTCCACCGTCTTGTACTCGTGGGTGATCTCCAACATGTCACTATCACCTTCATCGTCGTCACGGTTCGGGTTCTTGGTAAGAATCTTACGGCCGACTCTATAAAATGTGAGAAATTGCATTTAGTAAACATTACAATCAGAAAGGATGCGCTTATCATTGTATACTCACTGATACTGGTTCGAAGCCATCCTAATGAAACCCCATTCAGAATTCTCTTCTTCTTGGAAATGGCAGAGTTCTGCGTTGAGCTGACAGTACATGAAGGGCGTATCATACTGGAAGCCAACCTCGCCACGACGAACTGCTTCAACGCTAGCCGGACCGCAGTGGTACACAGCTTCAGCTTCTTCTTGTGGTGTGGAGTCAATGATCTGCCAGCCACTGTAACCTGAAGAGAAGTTTGAAAAAATAGTACCTATAAACGCGATTATTAGTTCATAAGCACATTTCAATTTTTATATGTTGATACCTTGAGGCAAATCAGGTCGCTGCATCCATACATCATTCCATACGTGAAAGTTCCAGCAGGAATCATAGCAATCTTCATCAGGTCCGTTTGGAACTTCGTTGCCATCGCGATCGAAATATTTGTCTATAGTGAATGTTCTGTTCGTATCATGGGCTGACACGTAGTTAGTGACCGAACGGCAAGGAATACCTAAAAACAAATTTGAATATGCCATTTAAACTGCCTGTTACTCTTAGAACTATCACGAAAAAAAGCATTTAATACAAGTAATACCAAGCGCTCGGCAAATCGACACCACAAGCCCGGAGTACACCCAACACTGGCCGTATTCCACTGGCCTGCCGCCATCGGTGAGGTAACGTTCCATGATAGCCACCGAACCTGTCCAGGCATGAGGCGCAACTCCATCTTTATATTCGCCATCATAGCGACCAACCATCAATCCGTCATCATCGTGGTTTGCATTTATCTTAAAAACAAAATATGCTTAAAAAGTTTAGTTAAGTGTAAAGATAAATATAATCATCATCCTCTAAATGTAGAATTCTTATTAATCAACTCACCATCGACGAAATTGCCCTGCAAACTCGAACTGGGTTACCGCGTTCAGAATGCTCGAGACCACTTCGCTCCAACAAGTACATGCAAGCAGGCAACACCACGTCATCAAATTGACCATAAATCCATTTACGACCCTTCGGTTGACGCCAAGTGCCACACCAGATCTTTCCTTGCTCATTAAGCACGTATTCCTTCCTGGATGATTCATTATCCATGTAGACGGGGTCCTCACGACACCAAGGATTGAATAGCATGTAGATGTCTTCATCACATTTGTAGTCGTGGCGGTTATCACGCTGGCCAAAGCGATTCGTTTGTACCCAACAGTTCCATACACCGACAGGAGCAGTAGCCGGTACATGCACTTGGAATGTAATAGTGTTGCCATCTTGACGCTGAATGCTAATGTCCCATCTGTCCATATCATGAGCAAGAGACGCCAAGTTCTGCATGGAGCCATGGCGCGAGCCGTAACCACGACCGAATGTAGAATGCTGAGCTGCGCCTCCATAGCGATCCATCATCGGACGGTCCATGGGTCCATGTGGACTGAGGGGGCTGTGTTGCAAAGGCAATGGCTCATTGCTGAACGAACTGCGGCGAACTCCGTAAGTCGTAGTCTCTCTCATACCACTCATCGGACCCATCGATCCCATGGTTCCCATAGTTCCCATGTTTCCCATTGGACCCATAGTACCCATGGTACCCATAGTTCCCATTGTGCTCATTGTACCCATAGAACCCATAGGAGCCATAGTGGTACTAGTATCCTGCATGCGAGACATTCCCATTCCCATGCCCATTCCAATCACGTCACGGGAATGTTGGAAGACACCTTGCTGGTTGCTCCAGTTCACAGGCAGAACTACACGTGTTCCTTTGGTAACGCTCGGCTTAGGACCTGTGAAAAGAGGCTCAAATGTTTTCATTACGTACTTATATTTGCACTATCGTAACAAGTGTTAAGTTTTACGAAATTACCAAATACTGTACAATTGTAAAGTGCATAGTATGTAGTTACACTTTTGTCAGTGGTGCTTAATATAAAAAGTAATGCTTATCTTACCAAAACAGAAAACAATGCGGATCATATCTTGTTGCTTGTCGTAGGTCCTGTCAAAGCGAACGGCAAAGAAGAAGTTCTGGCCTCTCCTAAGCACTGGGTTCGGAAGGATGTTATCGTTCACCAAGTCATATTGTTCAGTGTGATGGTCTTTGGAGTTGTCACGGGAATAGAATTCAGTAAGCTCCACCTTGAGTGGCTGCTGCGAATAGTAACTCTGCGGAATCATCTCCATGGTGTCCTGGCGCCGGCGGCGCTCATTTTGATCAGCCATCTTGCAAATCAAATTGTGAGTATACTGCGTGTTAGGACTGTTCCTCATCGAGTACTTCATACGGTGCAGTGAACCGGTACTGTGAGAGCGACCCGGACGATGCTGAGCAGTGGGCCCGGCGCGCTGCATCGGCCAACGACGAGTTTGCCCAGGGCGCTGGCAGAAGCTGGAGATATTGTAATAGGCAGATAGCCCCGGAACATAGTTCGAAGGCATTCCACCGATCGTCATCTGCTGCTCCCTCATGCAGCTCAACGTGCTCATACCCGATGTCAGTCCAGTTATTCCACCCAAACCCATTCCAGTCATGCTGGAAGTCATGCTGGAGGACATCCTGTCCATGCTAGATCTTCGGACCATAGACATCCTTGCGTAGAAGCTGTACGTGTATCCAAGTTTTCAAGTCCCGATGTAGGACCTCACTGCTCCTGGATGACACCAGAGCGAATGATGTTGTTGGAAAGATTTGGTACCTTTATATAGTGCCAGTCGGCATAAAGGATCGTTCACTGCCCTTAGGTGTCAGTTTACATCACAGGCGCCGGAGTCATTTACTTCTGGGAGTGCTATTGTTTATATTCACTGACTCGTAGTTAAAACAAGTACACATATCTTACATAGAACTAGTTACTACGCCAACCAACACTTCAGGCGTTACGACGTATCCTCATGTAGAGAATTGATTTACCTAACAAGTTAATTAATATGATGTTATAAAAACAGTTAAAAGTATTATGGTTTTCTTTTTTTATTTATTTATTTAGAACTAGCTTTTGCCCGTGACTTCATCCGCGTGAATGTTGGTTATGGTGGATGCAGACAAAGTCACAAATTAAAAAGTAGCCTGTGTCCTTTCCCATGGTTCAAGCTATTTTCATACTAAATTTCATCAAAATCGGTTATGCCGTTTTATCGTGAAAGCGAAACAGACAGAGTTACTTTCGCATTTGTAATATTAGTATGGAAGTATGGATTATGTCCAAGATTGAGCCTTCGGCGATCTCAAGACAATACTCGTAGGCTTTTTACGTTTGCCACATTCATTCCTTGTAACAAAGGTAAACATTTTAAATACCCAGTTATCTGTCTACCTCAGTGCTTAAAATGGTTAGAACACTTTTGTGCTTAACTATACAGCTTTGAGATTTTATTCAGTCAACACGTTTATTACAACGCTCTATTCTATGTTTATCTATTGTTTTACATAAAACAAAGTAACGGACACTAAATGCACGAGTTGCCTTTTGTGTTCCGTATGTCTATTCTGTTACAATCCCCCTCGGTGAATACCTAGGTGAAGTGAGCTGTCATCCGTCCGTATGCTTTATCAATCCCTAGCATCGAGATCGATGACAGTAGGTCGATTCTGTAAAATTCAAACAACAACTCGCATCTCACATCGCTATTCACTCTCACTTCGCATAAGGTTCAAAATGACTTTGATATATTTGACACTTTGAATCGGGTTTGAGTGCGAAGTGATCGTCGAAGTGACGGGGAAATTACCTTACAGAATGCCACTTCTTACGTCATCTCATACTTTATCTGTCAAAATCTCCCTGTCAATTTAGTTCAACTCGCTGACACGCTCACAAGGGTGGCGCTAGTGTAAATTCGAATTATCAACCGAGTTTTTAGAATGCCAATCAAGAAACTCACAGCGGATTCAGATTCGAAGTTTAGATGAGGTCTTATAGAATCACACCCCAGCTCACTTCACCTAGGTGTTCACCGAGGGAGATTGTAACAGAATAGCACTGCAGTTTGATTTGTCCAGTTTACCACTAGGAGAACGAGTTAAGTTTCCTGCTGTTACGGCTTGTATTGGAGGCATCTTGACTTGGAGGGAGTATGGAACACAATTATTATTTAGGTACCTACTACTTATTGATTTGTAAAAAAAAACCTATTCGCTCAGACCAATAATTTTATTGGTCTTGTTCGACTGTAAGTTTGTACATAAAATACCTATAGGTATTCTACGTCCTTTCATGAAGTAAACTAGATTAGTCCTCAAATATTTTAACCCCAACATATTTTTGCTAGTTTTACTTAACTAGACACGGATCTAAGTTTTCACTCAGGAAAGGGCAGTGTTGCAATTAAAATTGACCGGAATTTCGACTATTCCTTGTAGGTACCTACTTCTTATTTGAAACAGCTTTAATTGGTCTTTGGTCGCAAGGGCTACTACTGAGCTAGGGTTCCATTTCCAGGTCGGGCAGACTCATTAAATAGGGTATTACAGCCATTTTTGAAAAGTGTCTCAATACAATTCTGTAGTGCCAATATGCCACCAAAAATAATACAATTTTTTTATTTAATCGATAATTGCCATTAAAATTCATCTAAATTTTAAATTTTCAAACTTCGCGCGTAGTTTGACGAAAACGCCTCTTACTGGACGTCATTGCTCAGTGGAAATGACATTAGTTCGTTTTGTATCAAATGCGCTCATAATATATTTGATCATTGTACAGTCGAGTAGGTACAAAGATATATATGTATGTATTTAACATATATTTGTGTATGTATATCAGCTTTCTGACACCCATAGTACAGGGTCTCCCTAGTTTGGGGTCAGATGGCCGTGTGTGAAATGTCCCCACGTATTATAATTATTATTATTATTATTATATGTATACCCCCTAAAGTTACAAATACATGTACCCATTTAAATAAGTGTACATACTTCGTTACAAATTATTGTAGACATGATATATGTATTCAGATTTATGTATTCAGATATATATCTGAATACATATGTATTCAGATATATGTATTCACAGATATATGTATTCAGTCAATGTACCAAATTAATGTATAAAGCAAGATGGACACTGTAATGTGTACGCTCTGAAACCAATTAATGTGTTCACACTTCGTTACAAAAATATGTATACAAACCGTCATTCTAAATGACAATGCCAGATCCTGCCCCACCCATGTACAGAAAAAGTAACACATGTACAGAAAAAGTAAATTGATGAAAATAATTGTAATGATTAAAGAACCTTTCTATACTAAATTGTTTTTCTTTAGAACTTGCGGATTACGAAATACCTACCCACAAAATACAAAGTAATTTTACCTAAAATACAATTTAACCCATAATCAATGTCATTATTGTTTTTAGATTTAAACGGAAACCGCAAGTTCTACAGTCACTAAGTCTAATGTTTAGTTATCAGCAATAAATAAATAGTAAGATGCTACATATTGCACATGACTTTTATTGAGTGGGGCAAAGTTCTATAGAGTTTCTAGCATTGTCCTTTAAACAGAAATTCTTTCAAAACCATTGAAAACTCCTTGGATGGTATAATATGTATTAGTTTTTTTATGGCTATTCTATTAATGAATTAAACAAAACATCCGTAAATACAATGTACCGGTAAAATGGGGTGAATAGGGATGCAGGGGTGAATCGGGACGAAACTTTAAAGAGGATTTTAAGGTTGAAATAATATAGCTTGATGCCAACAATGACACTAGAAAAAAATAATAATATTGAGTCATTAATTAGAGTCATTTTTGTCAACAAACTTAGTACAATATTATTTCAACGTTAAAATCCCATTTAAAGTTTCGTCCCGATTCACTCCTGCACCCCTATTACCTCGTTTTACGGTAAATTCACACCTATATTTTTATTTGTATTGTAGCGAAGAACCATATATTTGTGGTGGAAACGTTGGTGCGATGAAGGATCAATGACATGTCATGCATCTAGCGGCCGCCATAAGAAAACTACTGCAGCCAGCGACAGAATATTAATTGAAAGCGTGATGGTTAATCGTTTTGTTAATATCCCCACGTATGCAGCCGAAATTAATGTTAGTTCGAACACTATTCGAAGACGATTACGTAGTGCGGGGCGTCATAGAATACCCGCCCGGAAGCCACTATCGTCTGATCGGCATAAGGCTTTAATAAAGTTATATTTGTCGATGAAAAGACATTCACGACGAATGCAGATGGACGTGTTTCCCTCTATCGAACGGATAACACTCGTTATGAGGCCAGAAATGTATTGCCAAACAGACGGAGTGGTCGATTATCATTAGGTTTTTGGGGATTGGTCTCCGCTTCAGGTCCAGGTGAATTAGTTGAAATTTCAACTCGTTTGAACGCTAATAATTACATTAAAATCTTAAGGGATGTTCTGATTCCTACATTTAGAAACGTATTTGGAGATGAAACAATTTTTTTACTTCAAGACAATTCTTCCATTCACAACTCTAGGTTAGTTCAACGATGGATTAAGGAACAACCCAATATTGAGCTGATAAGGTTCAAATCTCCTGACCTTAATATTATTGAGAATGTGTGGGGTAGGTATTTTGGTCCAAAATTGGGACTCATCTCAAGTAAGAACAAATGACAATCTAAGACAACATGTCCACGAATTGTGGGATTATTACCGTGGGTTGGACTTTTGCGAGAAAGCAGTAAATTCCATGCGAACTCGCGAATGCGAATGCGAATACAAAGTATTGAACAAAAATATACTTACTTGCCAAAATTTGAAGAAGACCTATTATTTTTATAAGTAAAAGAGTGCTATAGATAAGTTATGTTATTAAATGCTAGTAATAGATTTAAGTTTCAATAAATTGATTTTATGATTCGATAGTTTAAATTTTATTCTATGACAAAATATGGTTAAAATCTCGTATGTGGAAACATGAATTGGGAGTGGGGGATGGTAGGAGGGGGTAGGGGGGGACCTCCCGACCCCCTGGAATCACTCCAATGAAAGAAAAAAAAATTTGTAACCTGACCTCAAACGCTAGGTAAAGTTGCCTAAAAGGCGTCTACTGTCGGCAACGGGTACGAAAATTGGCACAAAGACGGCCGCCATCAGGTCGACGGAGCCCCGCGCAGCGCAGGGTTTAAAGGAACCTAACTAACCGAACCTCGGGGTGTCCCTGATGTCGACCTATACCTAAGCTTTTTCTTCTGTCCAAAAAGTTTGACACACACAAATAACAATTCTTTTTTTTACGTTCCATTTTATCAATTTTGCACGATATTTTACACCACATAAAATATATTTTGTCAGATTTGGTTGTCAATCGCCCATTTTAACATTCCGTTTTCACTTTTTACTTAGTATGATGTGATTTGAGGTTAATAACTTAATTTATAAATTGCTCGAAAACTACGCGATTTCCTTTAATGAAAGTAGTAGTGTTATAATCGAGACCCAACCCCTACCAACTTCATCACTTTTTATCCCCCAACTCGTGTTTCCGTGTTCTAGATCCAACCCCAAAATATTGTTACGTTTAGTATGGACAGAAAAACAGGTTGTATAGAAACATCTTCTTTTTAAGAGTCTGCTAAAAAATAATGGAAATAAATGGTGAAAATAATTTGTAAATCAACTTCGGTAAACAAATGACACGCCAATTAAGTCATGCACGAAATGAACGAGAAAACAAGTATTCCCGCACTGTTCTAAAATTTGAAAATAGAATATCAGACCTGTATACATATCATTGTAACCAAATACGAACACATTAATTCGTTTCAGAGTGTACACATTACAGTGTAATTTTAGCTGTGTACATGAATTTGGCACATTTGATTGAAACATAAATCTGGCATTTATCATGTCTACTAGTATTTGTAACAAACAATGACAACATCTTGAATGGATACATATTTTTATAACTTTGAAATGTATACATCTTTTTGAAATCGACTGTACCTATATAATTTAAAAAATAATCAAAAGTTATTTTGTAATAGGTGTAATAATACAAAGCTTGAAATAAATTAAAAAAAAATATATATATTATGTACAATGGACGGCTCACAGGGCATCAAAAAACTCGTCCGCATCGCTCACAATGGGACAAGTGCCCAGAAGGCTAGCAGCATAATAATAATAATTAAAAAATTACGTTGGTTACGAAAATAATAAAAGTACAAAGCCTATACACGCCAATCGGTTGACTGACAGTTTACAATTTTTTGTTTACACAGCCGTACGGCGTAATAATACTATTTCATGGTGTTTTATAACATATTAAAAAAACTGAAAACTTTGAATGGAATTTAAACATTTATTTTGTTATTTTATGAATTAAAACTCACATTTTCCGACTGCTTTATGACCAAACTGTCTCAATATCATATTTATATTTTTTTTCACGAATAGAGTAAAATACCCTTTTCCTCAAAAATTTGAATCCTGAGTGTTAGCGAGGGAATGAAAAGAGCACGAGGTGAAAAATCTTTGCACTCGAGTGCGTAACTTTTCATCCCACCTCAGCGAGCAAATGACTAAATGCAAAAAAAAAACATTTACAATCACAAGCTACTAAAAAAAAAAAAAAAAAAATGTATTTACTTTTGAGGACGTCAGGGACCTGATACAAATATTTATTTATTACAAATATTTTCTAAAAGATAGTAAGTATTTCTAATACTCTAATATTTTCTAAAAGATAGTCAGTATTTCTAGTTTTCTAGGTTTCTAGTATTTCTAATACTGACTATCTTTTAGAAAATATTTGTTTTAAGATTGGAGGCGCTAGTTATCATCCCATATTTAACATCCCCCATAGCACCATTAGCATAATCTAAAAGCTTGCTGCAGTGCTAGTCAGTGTAAATTAAGGACTATGACACGCCACACGAAGCTGAAGCTTTTGAATCTAAAGAAACCAACTCTAGTTACAGTTTTGTCACTATTGGGTTGCTTCGTGTGCTTTGCCGTATTATTTATTTAAAAAAAAAACTAAAGCTCAGTTATTTAATGTTTTGTCTTACTCTTTCAAACTCAAATCCTAATTCGAAAGAAATTGCCAAAAACATTTTAAACTAAAATAGGTTTAAACTGTTTGAGTTTTTTGTGTACACCACCCTGTATCATAGAACTGTAACGTCTGTACAGTGGCGGCGTTAGGCGTCGGCCATGTCGGCGACCGCCGACGGCACCGCACCCATGGGGGCCTCGCAAAAAAGTTTTTTAAGTTGTAACAATTTAGTTATTTAGTTATCCCTATTTATTCCCGTATTTCCTATAGTAGGGTTTCCTCTATCTGGCAGAATCTTGATACTCCGAAATTGATTTAGCATATCAGACTTGGCATAATCTTCTTTTAACGAAAATGTTTTAAGGCGTAAAAAATATTTAACATTATTTTTGTTTGGCCGAATGTTACACAAACTGTCAAGAAAATACCGGGAATGAATCATTTAAAAAGCTCATATAAAAGCAAAAACATTAGAAGTCTTAGAAATCTTTTTTGACGCTAAGTTGGCACAACTGTCCTCTTTACTCACGCGGAGTTCGATCGTCACTCGGCGGAGTTTGAACGAAGTGTGAAGATGAGTCTGATCAGTAAAGAATCATGGCGAGATTTGTACAAAAAAAAAGATGTTTAGAGAAGTTGAAATTCAAATTTTTATATTCTTGGCCACCTAAGGAGTATCTTCAGGCATTTAGAATATTTTTAAAACCCCGCAAAAAAGTAAATAGTTTAACGAAAAGCACATTATTTCAGTACGAAACTGCGACTGACAGTAACAGTGACACTGACAGCCGTCGTATCGCAGTTCTTACATTGAAATTGCATCGTTTTATGGGAATTAATATCACAAAATAATGATTATGTTTTTCCACACACTTGTCATATCACTTGTCTGCCAATTTTATAGATCTGTTAACATCAAATTCAAATTCAAATTCATTTATTGTTTGTCACAGGTGGTGAAGGTGCTCTTATCATAATAATATTTAGATCGCTGTAACATACCCATAGGGCGTACAATATTTAATAATAATTGAAAATTAATATTATTATTCATGCAAATATACCTCAAAACTAATTAATTATTACTCATGTCAAAAAACCTTATGCCTTACTATTATAACAAAAGTCAAAATACATTATTATTTAATAAATATGTCAAGAATACATCAAAATCACGATCAAAGTTAATAAATATTATCACTCATGTCAAAATACATTGTAATTTATTAATATTATTACTCATGTCAGAAATACATTGCCATTTATGAATGTCAGGTATATACATAGAATAGTCCACATAGCAAATTCAAATTTATTAGTCACACATAGTTTATATCAATGTTTTTACGTCAATATTTATATCATTTAAAAAGTCACTGATCGAGTAATATGCTTTACTTATTATAAAATCTTTGAGTTTATTTTTAAAAATATTCAGCTTTTCAATGTTTTTAATACAATTGGGTAGTTTGTTATAAATTTTAATCCCAATCCCAAAAATACTCGTTTTAAATTTGACTGTCCTACATTTAATAATACTCAATTCATTTTTATGTTGTGCACTTCTTCTTCTTCTTCTTCTTCTTTAGAAATAGGAACAAATTAGATCAGCCAAGATTCAGATTGTCAAAAGTTCATACTTCTTTTATGGGGTACTGTGTAAAATTTTATAATAAAATACCTCTTGATATTCTACAACTAAATGAAAGACAATTTAAAACATGTATTAAACGCACACTGTGTAGACAAGCATATTATAAATTAGAAGACTACATCAATGACAAAAATGCTTGGCTAAATGCTGGTCCTGCTCCACAGGCAGTTTAAGGAATTTCCTAATTGGAGGAATGTTGTTTCCTACCCCTTTCTATTATTGACATGAGTAACGAGTTTCGTTATTATTATACACAAATATATATTTTAATTACTTTTTCGACATTTTAGAAACATTGGAAACCTTAGTTTTGTATAATTTAGCAGCATTATTTCAATTTTGTAAATGTGAGTACCATGGAGCCATATTTTAAGTTAATTATTATGTGTTTGACTTAAATGAGCATGGCGGTTGAGAGAATTGTCATGCTCACTCAAATGTCTCGCTGGTGGTGGCGCGTGTGTTGGGTCATTCGGCTCCCTCTAAAATGGTTGAGCTAAATGGTGCTGATTCACGCGTCATGTTCGTGAACGGGCGCTGTCAGTAGAGATTGGTCAACTCTTAACTGCCATGGTTTTTATCTTGATTATTTTTTATATTTTGTATTTCTAGATTACCTTCATTGTTTTCACATATAGAAGCAACAAGAATAATGTAAGCAGTATTTTGTAAAAACCTGAGTTTAAAAGAGTGTCCGTGGAGTTTCTTGCTCGTTCTTCTCCATAGAGACCTACCTACGTTTTGGAACGAGCAACTAGCTTCAACTTTCTGTCTAACTGACCGACTCCTTGACAATTCAAAAGTGCCTGTAAATGGTTTAATTGAAATAAATGCTTTGACTTTGACTTTGACTTTGACTCTTAATGTTTCGTAGTTCCTAATATCGCTTTTTATCATCACTGCAGCCTCATAAATATATATTGAAGGGAGGGTTAAAATTTTTAATCTAGTAAACACTGGTCTACACGTATCCTTTCGTTGAAGTCCACATATACTTCTAATACATTTTTTTTGGGCTTTAAACGCGTATTATCGGTTGGGGGTATTACCCCAAAAAAGAACACCATAATTTAGTATAGAGCCCACATATGCATGGTACGCGTTTAGTAATGTGCTCTCGTGCACAACTTTTCTTAGCATGTGAAGTGCAAATGAGGTCTGAGTCAGTTTTTTGCAGACATGATCTACTTGCATTTTCCAGTTCAGCCCAGAGTCAATGTGAATGCCTAGAAATTTTGTGTTGTTAACTTCTTTCAATGTTTCATTATTATATTTAATATAAATTTTTGTTGATTTTGAATTTTTATTTCTGAATGTAATGTAGCTTGTCTTTTCAATATTGGAACGAAGTTCCTTATCGCGCGTTGTGAAAGGGGGCTAGGCCAACCGTGTCGTCAAATTCAAATATTCTTACGTTTTTTACAATTTTTAACTTAACTCTATGGCTTATGTTTAACGAACCTCCAGATCTACTAAATGGTCACCAATAATAGTAAATAAAATAAAACCAAAAATAGTAAATGGTCACCAAAATGGTGTTTCCTAAAGTATTGTAGAAATGTATGAGTTTGACTGTAAAAAGCGATTTGATTCTGGCGTAGGGGGTCACAGTTCTAACCTAACCTAACCATGTCGGATCCGCCCCAGGGGGGTTAAAAAGATTTTGGTTATTTTGCACACTAAGGTTTGGTGACCATTTAGTACATTTGGTATAATTTAGTATATTTTTTTGGTAAGGGAGCTTAAGATCCTAAAGTATTTTTTGGTGATCATTATATTTATACTCTAACTATAGGTTAGAAAAGCTCGTAAATGTGCCTATTGAATCAAAATATGACGTTACGTTTACTTGAGAATTTCATTTCACCTATTCATAATTTGAAAATAGTGGAAATTACGTTCAAAGAGTCTCGTGTATATTTTTGGAACGAAGTTCCTTATCGCGCGTTGTGAAAGGGGGCTAGACGGAAAAAATTCTTACGAAAAGTTGTCACGACACTTTTTTGCTATTTTTATTACTTCACAAACGCAGACAATTCGAACAGAAAAATTGAATCGTTGGAACTGTCAAATAGAGTTCATTATTAGTTGAATGGCGGCTTTTCTATGAAAATATTGGAGCGAATTAAAACCTTATTTTTACACATTAACCGTGAAATTCGGTTGCACATAGCTCCTATTGTCCGGTCGGGCACCAGCCTATACGTTTCTCAGAATAATTTTATCATACCTAGTTTGGTAAAATTTCAATTTTTAACCGTTTACGTTTACAAAATAAAGTCCGAATTCGCTTTTCGTAGAATATGTTTATGTATTTAAAGGCGGCGCGGCGAACTCTTTGAACTAGGTACCTACGGCGATATGTTTAGTACCTAAGTTTATTCGCTCAAATAGTGGCGGTACCTACCTCAATGACATCGGAATTATCATTGCGTGATAATTCCGATGATAACGACCTACGAGATAAGTCCACCTTTCACTGTGAGACTGTGTGGATTGTGAAAACGAGTGTAAATTTTAAGTCTAGAATACGTAGGTTAGGTAGGTAGGTAGTTACTGTACCTACTTCTATGTTTTGTTTAGTAGGTACCTATTGAAAGTTTGGGTTTGGTAATCATGAGCTTTCTATCGGTCGCGGTCGTCAGTAGGTAACCACTGCACCTTATCGCTCTAGGTCACAGAGTACTTTTCTCTAGGTTTTACTAGCGACAATAATATTTTTTTTTATTTGATTAAAATGTTTTGGTTTAAATTAAGCCAGTGGGAGCTTAGGTGGGTACCTAGGTAGGTAGTGGCACTTACTTTTATCATTGGCGAATTATTTGTAGTTGTAAGTAGGTAAGTGAGTAGGTACTCTTTTGCTAGAAAAAGAAAGGCAGGCAGGCGTAGGTACCTATAGGTGCTATAGGTAACCTATTTAAATAAATTAGAGCTACCTATTCACAAACACAGTTTTAATCAACTTTGGCTTAATTAAAAAACTTACCTATTAGGTATAAAATTTACACTTCCCTGTATCGAAGCAACTGCTCAATATGGAGTCCATTTCGCTCGATACATAAACGGGCACGTTTAATTAAATTGTCTTTTAATTACATTATATTTGTTAATAATAATAAAAATATTATTATAACTTAAAAAAAAAAAAAAATTATTACAATTCCTTCACTAATTAATCGAAAGGAACTTCGTTCCATCCGGGTGTCCCTTGACACCTCTCAAGTTTTTTTTTATTTTCAGTTTGTTTACATTTAGCCAGTTTATAATATCTTTAAGAGAATGGTTAACATCTGTTTCATAATCATTTTGTTGGTCCTTCGTAAAAATCGCTGTGCTATCATCTGCAAACAGTATTAATTCTTGTTTTATGGATTTGGGTAGATCGTTTACGTAAATTATGAACAAAAGTGGTCCTAGTATACTTCCCTGGGGCACTCCATATTGAATAATTCTGGGATTTGACTTATATGTTTGTTCATACTTTGTGCCGTTTGTTATTCTAGTTATTTTAGTTACTTGTAATCTGTTTGCTAAGTACGATTTTAAAAGATTTAATCCAATTCCTCTTACCCCATATTTTTCTAATTTGTTAAGAAGTATTTGATGATCAAATGCCTTTGTCATATCCATAAAAATAGCAGTTACTTGTTGTTTTTTGTCCAGACTTGTCATTACTTGTTTTAAAAATTTAAAGAGAGCGTTAGTTGTAGCTTGTAGATCTACCTTTACGAAATCCGAATTGCTCATTTACAAATATTTTATAATCTTCGAACATCGACATCGCTTGTCACTTTCTTTTTTTTATAAACACAAAATGGGCATCGAGATGAAACGAAAAAGTGTTATTTTCATTTCGCAATATTTTAATTATGCGGGGGTTTAAAAATATGCTAAGTATATCAATCTACTCCTGGTAATGTATTCTTCACATTGGAAAATATTAAACCCTCTAAATTACTTTATTTTTTCATACAAATGAATGTATGAATCTCGCCATGATTCTTTTCTGAGGTATGATAGTTCTGCCTTTTAATAACTATGACAATTTTATTCTGACTGTGAACTTTCTGCGATATGATGTGTGTGAACGATATGCATTATTATTGAAAAGTAAAACTACTTTTCAATAATAATGCATATGAATGTCTAAAGATCATTCTGGACTTACAAAATTATGAGTTTTGACTGTATGATAAATAAGTGTCTGCCAAAACGATTTTCAGCGAAATTAAGCTTATGCTATCCGCTGTTATGCAAAACAATATTATGATAAAAAAACATCTGCTATACAGGGTAGACCCTCTGTGGCTCTGTAATAGTATTTTTCTACAGTTGTCTGGCAATAAAAGTAAAATCAGGGCCGGCCTTAGCCATCTAGGCGCCCTGGGCGAGTCATGTCTTTAGCGCCCTTTTAGGTATACTTATTTCTTTACAATTAAAAAAACTTAGTTTGAATTTCTACCATATCTTTAATTAAATAATAAAAATGAATCGTTGTTCGTTAGTCTCGCTAAAACTCGAGAACGGCTGGACCAATTTGACTCATTTTGGTCTTGAAATATTTGTGGAAGTCCAGGGAAGGTTTTTAAGGTAAGAAAATTGAAAAATCAATTGACAGGACAACGTCTGTCACGTCAGCTAGTCTTTAATAAAATTAATAGAAAACTACAAACATCACACGATTTACCATGTTTTAACCATTAAGAAATCCCTTCCCCATCGGTGATTGAAATTGTTTTTGTTTCGCCAACGCAATTTTCGAAAACAAACGAGAACGCGATAACATCGCATGAAAATTGGCGCGCGGAGATTTCACAAAATTTGTTCCTGGAAATACGTGCTTTTTTAAAAGTCTTGTATTTTAGAATATCCATTACATGTGCAAGGTTTCTAACAAACTGTTTTTCTTACACACGACACGATACGGTACGAGATACGAGGGTAGGACGACTGAACGAAGAGTGAACGGGATGGTCGCGGCGAGGAAGACAACCTCTTTAAAAAATAACCCTAAGCGTGCCGAGGGGATGGAATGGCCGGAGGGGATTCGGTCGCTAGCGCTTGGGGGAGATCAGGGGTTAGGGGCCACAGCCTTTAAAAGGAAAGGCACTATGGAAAAGCAGACTATTGGAAATATTCTCCCTTGGGGGGGAATCCTGCCTATCTTCTGAGGGCTGCCCTGTCGTATCTGGGGGGGACAAGCGTAGTCCGATATACGATACGACACGACACGACACGATACGATACGATACGATACGACACGACACGGCACGACAGGGCACGACACGACACGATACGATACGACACGGCACGACACGATACGATACGACACGGCACGGCACGACACAACACGACACGACACGACACGATACGATACGAGGGTAGGACGACTGGACGAAGAGTGGACGGGACGGTCGCGGCGAGGAAGACAACCTCTCTACGGACAAGACAGAACGATACGACACGATACGACACGATACGACACGATACGACAAGATACGACACGATACAACACGATACGACACGATACGACACGATACGACACGATACGATACGATACGACACGACTCGCCGACTTGCGTCAACCAAAGCAATTGGACGAGTTCAGTGAAATTAGGGCCTTCATAAAAGCCACTTCGACACCACCACCAGGACAGGACAGGACAGAATGATACGAAACGATACGATAGGATACGATACGATACGAGACGACACGCCGACCTGCGTCAACCAACGCAATAAAATTGGACGAGTTCAGTGAAATCGCCCCAAAACGCCCCCGCCGCCGCCCTAATTAGGGCCTCCATGAAAGCCACTTCGGGGGAAATCTCGGGACCAGGACAGGACAGGACAATACGATACGATAAGCGTGCCGAGGGGATGAATGGCCGGAGGCGCTTGGGGGGGATCAGGGGTTAGGGACCACACCCTTTAAAAGTAAAAGCACTATGGAAAAGCAGACTATTGGAAATATTCTCCAGGCGGGTCCCCTTCGGGAGGAATCCTGCCCCCAGATATGGGGGTGATATGGGGGTGAAGAAACAATGGAAGTTCTGCTTAATGCTCTCATGTCGACGTGACTTTATACGAACAATTCCAAAGAGTGGCGACAAGCCTCCGGACGACCCGAAGTCGTACTGGCCCATAACACTACTAGGTACCATTTCCGACTGCTTTATGTCTAAACTGTCTCAATAACATATTTTTAGATTTTTTCTCGTATAGAGTAAAATACCCTATTTCATATCAGTACATAATATAATTCAACACAAATAAAAATCTCGTGTCGGACTGACATGACTTGTCTAGGGTAAGATGTCTAGTCTACGGGGGTTATACGAAATCGAATTAATTGGATCACAAAACAAAACCAAAATGCTTAACTGCACTGAAAACCTACCTAGTTCTAGCCGATGATAAATAGGACGTCGTGACGTCGGTGTGCGGCTGCACCTAGTTCTAGCCGCTATAATGAAGGCCAAACCTAGTTCTAACCGAAGATAAGTAGGACATACCTAGGTTTAACCTACTGCTACCGGCTACACCTAGTTCTAGCCGGTTAGAACTAGGTGCAGTTGCACTTCGGGTTTTAGCCGTAACATATCCATGGATAATAAAAATACACTTTTGGAACTGGTTAGTACCAGTGGGTACTGGCTACCATACATTATTGTTACCTACAGTACGGTCAACGTAACTTGGCGCGTCTGAAGTTAGCCGGTTAGCTGCGCAGTAGACAATTTCGTTCCTAAAAGTTCCATTGCGCAGCCAAACAGCTAACTTCAGACGCGCCAAGTTACGTTGGCCGTATTGTACATAGTTGTAATATTCTGGTGTAGCAACACTTGCGACTGATTGTCAGATTGATGACTCGCTTGTTGCTTAGCAACAAGTTTGTTGATCAATAAGACAAAATAATGTGAAATAAATGCTTGTTATAACCCCAATAATTCACTATTTTCAAAGAAAATAGTAATGTTTGGCTCATTTTATAGCTCATGGATAGATAATGGGTCTCTATAATCTATTTAGTTACAACGTCAAAGTACAATACGTGAGCTGCTTTTTTTCTAAAGCAACTTTCCTTACTTTATCTACCACAATATTAACAATCATTTTACCGTTTATAATAGCTTATAGAGGCAGAGGTAAGCATTATTTGTTCTAAGAATCTTCATTATATCTTGCCGGAGTTCTTTATTCCTATGGGGTTTTTAGGGTTTTGGCTACGATCTACTAGCTTTTATGAACAACCAGTAATACACTTCTCGTACGAGTACCTACTCGAGGCCGAATCTGATAACCCCAGTAAACCAATTGCATGTGGTGAAACAAATGGAAAGTATGCAAATGTTATGAAAAATGAAGAGAGCTGTGTGGAATTTCAAGTAAGTACCTACATAAAATATCCATTAGACAAGAATGAATTTATGAGGCGGTGCTGCAAGGGCATTTACCAGAACCTTTGCTTCTTCACGTTCTTAGCAGACTGCCGCTGCCCTTAACTTTTTGAGTAATTTCTAACTGCATTCATAGATCAGTTGCAGTGGTGGAAAATAGACAAGTTGGGCTGACTTCTCTTCTATAATTGCGAGATTTTGGAAAAAATTACATAAAAAATTAATATTGCACCTACAGTCAATTAGAAAATCATAAAAATAAAAAATGTGAGAATTGAATTTTTTTACTGTAGGTTAAAAATCTATGAATGCAATTACTACAAAAGTTCCTTGGACTGTTTTCCTGTAGCTAGAATGATTTACCTACCTACAGTTACTGCCTTGTTTCAAAAATTCACCTGGTATATTTCCACATAAATATAGATACATATGTTTAGGTCTAATAATACTATTTGTGAATAAAAATAATGTTATTTTTTTAGGTGCAGGAATATGACATGAGTGGCAATGGCAAGATTGATTTATTGGATTTCAAATTCAATCTCAATATGCCACAAGAAAGGACAGTAACATCTTTAATATTAATCTTAATTTTAGACTTCCAATTGAAGGTACATATATTATCCCTTTTGTTACATTCTAAAGACAGGTATGTTATTTAGTCATGGAATATAAATATATTGAATTAGTTTTTTTGTTTCAGTCAGTTTGTCCCATGCATATGCAAAGTTTGGCGTTAGTTAACAAAGAGTTTGCAACACCACCTTCTGGGTTCAAATATTTTGGTGATCTTCAATTCTACCAAACAGCTCTTTTGCCCTGCAATCAAAACCACATACATACTAAATATAACAATTCTATATTTAATTTTCATAAAAGCACAAATGAGAATGTTATAGATCACATACTGGAGAGTTATTTCATGAGAGACAGTAAGATAAAATAATACTTGTATATACATAATAATTATGAGAATACCTATGTCACTATATAAAGATCTTGTAACATTTACAGTGTTATTATTTTTACAGTTACAACACATACCAAAACGCTATATTCGAGAAGTCAGAATGGGCATACTGGCTCAATGCAAATACAGATTAGTCTCAGAGTGCCAGAAATGGAAATCAAATATATTCCAAGTTTGATTCAAGAACTGAAATGGGCTTGGCCTCAATATCTTTCCCTGGTTGTTGTCTTCTATTGGATATTTAATAAAATTAAAATGTTTGTATTCAATAACCGTTTAGTTATGGCCTGGAAAATACAGCCTTGGGGAATAGAGAAACCAGCAGCGAAAAGAAAGGGTCCTTGTCCTTAATTATTCCATTGCATAATGAAAGACATAGAATACAACATTGTCTTCCTGTTCAACTTGAATAAGTTTAATGTTGTTGATGACTGTTACTATTTCAAATCTAGCTCAATTCATTAATGTCCAGTTTGTCTTTTCATAAAATATTATGGAGTAAAAGATTTATCAAAAGTTTGCTAATTTTATTTAATTGAAACATTTAACAGGCAACTACTTAAATATCTAAATTTATTTTACAATTTACAACTTAATTCAAGATTTCACTGATTTAATGAAAGTGTTGAAAAGGCACTTCCTAAGTCCTGATTCTTGTCCAGTTTTGCCCGATTATCCTCAATAATAAAGGTCTTGCCAGAGTAGTCATCTAGTTGTACTAGCAAGTAGCGGCACAAATAATTCCCATATTCATTCTGCAACAAAATCAAATCTGTTTATTACACTATTTCATTAGAAAAGATAAAACCATGAAATGTTAGGTTGAATGTAAGAGAACATTTTACACTGACATGGCAGGTATGATTTACACAAGTATACCTTCCTATTTTCTACTGTAACTTACCTGTTTCATATCTAGTTCGACAACACCTTTGTTTCTAATTCCTTTAATGTAAAACCTCATTCTCATGTGTTTAACGCCATCTTTTTCATACACAGCATGACTGACATGTGTGCGTCTCCTCCTGGTGGTTTCTTCTCCATAACCTTTGATTGGAACGCCTAAGGCATCTTCCACTCTAGGGTCCTGAAATTATAAAAGATGGAAAATCAGTGTATTGGACCAGAGTGTATAAGTGGAGATTTGACCTTCAACATTTTTTGAGTGACATTTCTGTAATTGTGAGACGTGTCTAACTATAGTTGAATACTACATGATAGGTACCAATCACTCTTTGAACACCGCCAGCGTTCCACACAAATAGAAAATTATAATTCTTTAAAATGGCAGCAAATACCTTCCAAGAACCGTGCAAAATAAAAAAAAGTAAATATTATGCCCGCACTTCACATGGCGTATTTGTGCAAATATTCGCCTTACTTGGATAATACAAAATCGGGTACGACTTTCCATTGACGTCCGTCGAATTAAGGGTGGGGAGGGGGTGGGGGGAGGGGGGGTACTACCCCCCCCTTAATGGGAAAAGTTGCGGAGCCCCCCCCTTACCGATTTTTTTTAATTTTAAGTCTGAGGAAATTTTTCCCATTTTATGAATTAAAATTAATAGTAAGTGTAAAAAACCATGGGGGACCCCTTAGGGGGGAAGGGGGTTCTCCCCCTACAGAAGGGGGAATCCCCCATCATAAAAAAAAATGGCACTGATTTAAAGAGGCAGTTGTAAATAGCGGTTTCAGTAAGTTAAAAATTATAAATGGCACGTTTCATAACTACCTACCAGCCAAGCCAAACCCTAAAATATTTTATGCATGGTCGAGGGTGGGCTTGGTCGACGGAGCCCCGCTTCTAACCTAACCTATCCGAGTCGGGGTGCCCTAAAGTCCAGATTGCAATCAGTTTCTCCTATAAAGTAATAATAAGCCGCAGCTGCGGCTTATTATTACTAGCCAAACCCTTTAAATATTTTATGCATGGTCGAGGGTGGGCTTGGTCGACGTACTACTTCTGGGTGGTTTATAAAAAAATAACCACGAAGGAAGAAAATATCCCCTTCTAACCTAACCTTTAAAGTAATAATAAGCTGCAGCTGCGGCTTGCCTCAGCCGCTGCGGCTCGTCCGATGCCTACGATTTGTTACAGCAGGCGGAGACTGCTCTCCCTAAGCACCTCCAGCTCTATAAAAACACTCTAGGGTAGGACAGACTCGTACCAGGTGGAGTTGTTGTCAATCAATTAGGCTGTAATTTATATATAAACTGTTAAATATAATGTGTGCATGAAAACTATTTAAACTAGTACAAAATATTATTATTTACGTAAATTTATATAAAATAAAATGTTACCAAACGTAAGACAACTTAACCGTTGGTGAAACGAAACGTTCAATAGCGAGAATTCTATATAATCTGTGGTAGGAATTGATATAAATACTGCAAAAATATTTATTTTCAACATTTTTTTTCTCAAAGAGTACGCGTCTCCGCATGTTGAGACTTTACGTGTGTTCTTATAATAATTTAACCTTTCTGTAAAAAAAATATCAACCCCCAACTCGACGGCCGGCAATGGAAAGCTTAGCCCAAAATCGACTTTTTTCAATGACATAGGGTATGTTTTGTATTATCCAAATAAGGCGAATATTTGCACTAATATGTCATGTGAAGTGCCGGCATTACATAGTTAGCACATAATAATAGGCTGCTGCTGCAAAATTTCTGAAGAATCTAATGAAATAAAAGATGAAGAAACAAAGAAAAAATAAAGAAAGTATACATTGAACAGCTATTTTTACTTTTGCCGTGATAGGTGTCAGGTTGGAACAATATGCAGTAATCAAACAACCGCACATCAACTGACCCAAGACAGTCTATTGTGTATAGGTCAGGGATGTATAATCAAGACAAACAACTTTACCTTATATTCACAGAATTGTTTACAATTTAAATTGACAAACTTATGTTTTACTCACATTTTTACACTTCGCCAGTGCTTCAGAGTAAATGTTGTTGGGACTATTAGTTGAAAACAACTCTCGGAACACATAGTAAAATATTATGCCAGTGACACCAACGCCTATTAAAATGATTCCAGTATATGTTGCAGTCTTAGTCGACTCTTTGATTTTCTCCCCTAAAGGTCGGACATCTGTTGTCACTTCACTTCTGTCTTGACTCTCACTCTTAGCCAAGCCGCTTTCCCTTCGGGTTGAATAACAGCGGACATACCTAAACTGCGACAATTGTAAAATAGCAGGAACACATTCAACTGTATTAGTAGTGCGCAAAACTGTAAGCAATTTAGATATAATAGTCATAGTTCACACTCCACGTTAGCTATCTAGACGGGTTTTTTTAGAGGACTCTGAGGTTATCTCGTTTTATTAATCTTGTCTTTGTCTTGCAACCAATAATTATAATTTATATTTAGCCCTATTCGATTTTCGACTTTTAGAATAATGCCAGAGTGACAGTGACACTGATTTACTGTCAAACTCAATACACCCTCAGTCGTAGAGATGTACCTATAATACACTGATTTCGGACCAGACACAAAATGTTGTAAAACATTTACTTCAAAAACGTATGGACTGTATGGAGTTCCTTGCCTACTCATCTCCGAAAATAGAAATAAATATCAAATCAAATCATTTATTTCTTTGCAAACATGGGTACATAATATGAGTAGATGTTCTTTTATAATAAAGGTTCTCCATATTTTACCGTCACATGGGCATGCATTTGGTAAGGTTTACAAATAAATTTTAAAAATAGGATGCATATCATTGAAATTACAAAAAAATTAAGCATGTCAGAGTAGTAAAAAAATAATTAAATACTATCAAAACAGTCAAACGGATTAAAATTATGCCAACTAGATTAACAATATGTCAATTGGAGTAACAGTAGATGTTTCATAAATCAGTCAATAACAGTAGGTGTATAGGGTAACAGTAAGTATATATGTATAGTGAATATTATTATTATTAAACAGTTAGGAATCATCATTAAGAAAATCGTCAATTAAGTAATAGCTTTTCATTATCAAAATGTCAGTTAGCGCCTTTTTTTTGAATATAGTCATATTTTTTATAGCATTAGGTACTCTATTATATATGCGAGGAGCCATACCAAAAAAGCTTTTTTGCATTAGCGCGGTTTTGCAATTTACTTGACATAGCTTATTGACGTATTGAGTTCGTAAAGGATTTTGTCTGACTTCTGATAATTTTTGAAATAGATGTGGATTACATTTCACAAATAAAGCCGTTTCCAATATATATAAACTAGGTAAAGTTAAAATTTTCATAGCTATCAGTTGTCTTAAGACCACACATGGACCTGATGCATCGCTTCTGCAATCTAAATACGAGCTCCCTATCCGTAGACTGCCCCCAGAAAATAATGCCATACCTCAATACAGAGGCAACCAGTCCATGGTAAGCCGTTAAAAGAGCCTGACTGTTAACTTTCTTTGAGAGTTGAAATAGGGCATATGCGGATTTGCTAAGTTTTTTACATAATTCTTCAACATGAGGCTTCCATGTAAGTTGGTTGTCAATTATTATGCCTAAGAACTTAGCTTTACTAACTTCTTCAATATCACAGCCATTGTAAGAAATGTTAACGTGTGGGTTTTTGCATCGTTGATAGAAGTGCATGACTTTTGTTTTATTTAGGTTTATAACCAAATTATTATTATTTAACCAATTTATGATGTCATATAAACAAGTATTGATGTCATTGTTATAATTAATTGGATCAGTACATTTCACTATAGCTGTACTATCATCTGCAAATAGAACCATTTGGTTGGTTGTCGCTTTCGGGAGATCATTAATGTAAATTAGGAAAAATGGTGGACCCAATACGCCACCCTGTGGGACGCCATATTTTACGCGTCTGGGTTTTGATACGTATTTGGTTTCTAATTTGGTTTTTGGACATATCCTAGTAACTTCCGTGCACTGAAGCCTATTACTTAGGTACGATTCGATAAACTTTAAGATGTTCCCTCTTATACCGTAGCTATGTAATTTGTGCAACAAAATTTCATGGTCCACATAGTCAAAAGCCTTAGTCATGTCAGTGTAAATTGCACAGACTGGATTTCTCCCATCCACAGATGACATGACATTAGCTAACAAGTCAAATAGTGCCATATTAATCGTAGTGTTCTTACGGAAACCCTTTTGTTCTTTGCAAAATAGTATGTACTTTTCGAAATAGGTATATAAAGAGTTATAGATAACTTTCTCAATAATTTTTGAAATAATAGGAATTTTTGCAATAGGTCTGTAATTTTTTAAATGACTTTTGTCACCATTTTTGTAAAGGGGTTTTATAATAACTTTTTTGAGCTTTTCCGGAAATATGCCATCAGCTATGCACAAGTTATGGGCTAATGGCGGTGCTATCAGCTCTTTGGTAAATTTTAATACTTTTGTGGAAACTCCATCGTATCCAACAGTATTTGTGTTTCTAAGATTGCAAATTATTTTTAATATGTCATCAGCTGTAACGGGTTGCATGAATAGTGAATTTAATGGTTTATTAATTAAATGTGTATTATTTGATGTAATGTCAGATTTAATGTTATTCTCAATTGTATCAATAAAGTAATCGTTAAACTCGTTTGCAATGTCCATGGGGTCTGTAAATGTCAAATTGTCTCTATTCACGCACACTATAGGCTCAAGCGGCAAACTATATTTGGATTTATTTATTATTTGCCAGGTAGCTTTTGATTTATTTTGGGCAGTATTTATGAAGTGATTGTTTTGTGCTTTTTGTGTTAAGTTTATAATTTATAAATAATTAATATATAATAATTTATATATAATTTATAAATAAGTAATTTGATTTTGACTTTGAGCTGAAAATAATCATAATTCATAAATCTTGATTTGTCTCAACATAGTAGGGACAAGTGGGGTATATTATATACAATGAAACGAAAAAAGTATTTTAACATGGCTTACGGGTAGTGCGAATTAGTAGAAATCGTCACGTAACGAAATGCGCGTGTGTGCGCACCTATGTGTGCGTGTGTCGAGCCGCTGCTGCGCGCACTGGCCTGCTCGTGATATCATCATCATTATTATTATTTATTTATTTTTTGTACGTACACGTACCTAAGGTACTTCGTTCCTTAGGGGGTCCCACGACCGCACAAGATTTTTTTTATCTATATTAGTAAACTCAATGTATTTTTAGGGTTCCGTACCTCAAAAGGAAAAACGGAACCCTTATAGGATCACTTTGTTGTCTGTCTGTTTGTCCACACCCTTTATCTCGAAAATACGTGGAGGTATACTCAAGTCTGCAATCCCTTCAAGCTGTGAAAAAATCAAACTTCCAAAATAATGTGAAATTAAAGATACGGCCGCAAAAAACGTATATTTCGACACTCTCAAGTCTCAAGAGAATCAAAATTTATAGGTTACTTCCCGTTGACCTAGAACTATGAAATTTGATAAGTAATATCGTCTTATACTACAAATACAGGGAACAGTCTGAAATCATAAAAACATATTCTTTATTTAAAGTACGTAATGAATCGAATTGTCCTCTTTTCCCCCTCAGCCACAGAAATAGAGCAAATGCTACAAGGTCTCAGCAGTGCGGCTAGCCTTGAGGTTGAACTAAAGATGAACATGTCGAAGACTAAGCTCATGACCAACAGTTTCACAAGAAACATACATGCAGGTGGGGAAAATACACAGTATGTCCAAGAATATCTCTACTTGGGCCAAATAGTCTGGAAATTGCACGCCGCACAGAAAACGCCTGTAAGAGCTACTGGTCCATGAAGGAACAGTTCAAAGGTACTCTACCAATGTCACTGAAGCGCAACTTATTGGATATGTCATATGTGTATTCTTCCCATCTTGACCTATGGAGCACAGACTTGGTCTTTGACTAACATCCAAAAGTCCAAACTTAAGGTTTGCCAACGTGCTATGGAGCGCAGTATACTGGTGTTAAATTAACCGACCGCGTTCGTCGACCATACTGGGCTCCAAAATACAGATCGTTGACGTGGCTCAAAAGGCTGCCCAGTTTACATGGGACTGGGCTGGACATGTCTGCCGCATGTCGAACGACCTATGCACCCGTAAATCCCAAAATTGGTGCCCTTAAATGATGAGACGGGGCTGCGGTAGAACACGAAAGAAATGGCGGGATGACTTGGATAGCTTCCTTAAGAATTTGCAAGACATAGCTAAAAGTCGAGACCGATAGAAAGAATGGGTGGGAGGCCTTAGCCCTGCAGTGGGACGGTACAGGCTAAATATACTAATAATAATAATAATCAATCGAAGATACGTCTTTATCGTCTTAAAATCAGTCATAAAATCGAAAACAAAAATTAATTCTAACCCTATTTTTTTTAATTTTACCAAGACATGGATTTAGCCGATTTCTTTTTATCTGTAACCTGAAACCTAAAGGATCACGGCAACTTTGATTTGTACAAAATAATAAAGGTGTTTAGAGAAGTTGAAATTCTAATTCTTATATTCTGGGGTTCCTACTTAAAGAGTATTTTCAGGCATTTACAATATTTTTACAACCCCGCAATAAAAAGTGAAAACTTTGACAAAAAACTCATTATTTTAAAACGAAACGGCGGCCGACAGTAAAAGTGACACTGAAAGCTGCCATTTCGCAATTCTGAAATTGGAATTGCATCGTTTTATGAGAAGTAATGTCACAAATAATAATTAATCAATTTACTTTTTCAACTCCGCTATTGTAAACAACGATTAACATCACCGTTAATGTCACTTGTCACTTTCTTTTTTTTTTATAAATACAAAGTGAGCAACGAGAGGAAACAAAATATATCAGAAATATATATATTTATGAGAAATATATAATATACATAAAATGTTATGCAATAGCTTTATCGCGGCAGTCCCCGAGTGCCACAGTGCTTTTTTTTTCTATAATTTACTTAACGAAATATATATTCATGACTAGTGAAGGCATTAGAAGCGTTTCACAATCAAAAAATATACCTATCTAGAAGAGAAAAAGTTTTAAATGACTATGAAGCTCGATTTTCAGCCCACAGTGTGCCGCGTCTAAAGTGTCCTTCGAGCTGCCAAAGCACGCTGTGCCAATATATGCCGCGACGTCAGTCACAGCGTTCCCGAACCTCCCGATTATACGGGAGATCTACTGATTTCCAAACCCATCTCCCGATCTACCGTAAAGCGACATTCTCCCGTTTTTAATCTTTATGTACAAAAAAGTTAAAAAAGAAAGCACCCATAACAACATAGGCTGAACATAGGGATTTTCCCGGTCGAAAGAATGAACAGATGTAAAACTACGTCACTCTGTGGTGTACTCGTACAAGTGTATTATATTGTAATCTGTTTTATGCTATATTCCTGACAACGAAGTCGCATTTGACAGCTATCAAAAAAAATTGTGTAATAAGGGGAAAAAATAGTCGGTTGGTTAAAAAAACCGATTCTTGAGACAAATTTTGTCATACCTATTTACTTTAGGCTTTTGTAGAAAGGATTTTTTTAGCCTAATTTGCTTGAAAACGAAGTTTAGAAACAGACTTTTTCATCAATTGTACGTCTTTTACATACCAAACCTATACGCAAAATTCGCGCTGAGACGTGGAGTTGCGGCCACCAGCCCGTGATACTACTACAACTACATTCCAAACGCCGTAAAGTGCTAGTTGCTTTGATTTTTATATTTACAAAATCATTACTATGTCAAAAGAGCTACATTAACGTTGGTATGACAAAACTGATTGATTTTTGATCAAAATATTAAACTCCCGCTTTCTCCCGATATTTTGTCCACATTTCTACCGAATTATTTTTCTTTGGTTTGGTAACACTGGTCAGTAAGCGCTGGCCAAGAAGCTTATAGATAAAAGTGGAGGCAACACTCTAAATACCTAAGTGAAGCCAACTGTGGGCAGACGCTCTCTTTCTGAATGCATACATAAGATAAAGAAAACACGTATCATTGTTTCGTTCTTATGTATGCATTCAGAAAGAGAGCATCAGTCCACAGTTGGTTTCAAGCTTTTGTTCTAAGTGTTGGCTCCATTTATACCTATATCTTCATGGCGCCGGCCATGGACTTAAAGCTGCCTACATACGACATGATCTGACGCCTGATTTGGTCAGATCAGGAGCAGAATCAGGTGGTATGGAGGTTTGTCACCTGATAAATGCTCATCAGGTGGCCAACGCCGACTGATTTGGTCAGATCTGATCAAATCATGTCGTGTGGCGCGCTCTCACCTGATTTCTACGCTCAGTTGCCCCGCTACCGCGGCGCGAGTAGTGTGTATGTGTATTCGCGTTGTTTATTTTTGCAAAAATAATGGCAGAATCAGCGAATATAATAAGTGAACGCAGCGTTATTACAGAAATGCTGGAGACTTACAAAGATTTACCGTGTTTATGGGATATGTCCCATCACATGTATAAAAATAATGATGCCAGACAACAAGCTTTAAACGCCCTACACACGACATGATTAGCTAGCCTGACCAAATCATCCGTAAAATCAGGTATCGCCTCCACACGAGGCCTGATTTGCAGTTTGCTCTCGTGCGTTCTACGACGTAGGTGTGCCAAATGCTGCACGCATATTTTCCAATTTCTTTTTCAAGCCCGCAATTGTGGCTTTATTATCTACTTTTTTCCAAATTTCAAGTAAAACTTCTAAAGCTTGTTGTCTGGCATCATTATTTTTATACATGTGATGGGACATATCCCATAAACACGGTAAATCATTGTAAGTCTCCAGCATTTCTGTAATAACGCTGCGTTCACTTATTATATTCGCTGATTCTGCCATTATTTTTGCAAAAATAAACAACGCGAATACACATACACACTACTCGCGCCGCGGTAGCGGGGCAACTGAGCGTAGAAATCAGGTGAGAGCGCGCCACACGACATGATTTGATCAGATCTGACCAAATCAGTCGGCGTTGGCCACCTGATGAGCATTTATCAGGTGACAAACCTCCATATCACCTGATTCTGCTCCTGATCTGACCAAATCAGGCGTCAGATCATGTCGTATGTAGGCAGCTTTAGAAGTTTTACTTGAAATTTGGAAAAAAGTAGATAATAAAGCCACAATTGCGGGCTTGAAAAAGAAATTGGAAAATATGCGTGCAGCATTTGGCACACCTACGTCGTAGAACGCACGAGAGCAAACTGCAAATCAGGCCTCGTGTGGACGCGATACCTGATTTTACGGATGATTTGGTCAGGCTAGCTAATCATGTCGTGTGTAGGGCGTTTAATAACAAAAATAAGTCCATGGCGCCGGCCCACACGAAATAATACACATTTTAAACATTTTTGGACACAATTTTTGCTGTCATACGTGTTAATAAATAAATGTCAATTCATAGCGCGTTCCAATACAAACAATACGTACTACTTTAAGCAATATATTTGTGTTTTAGCCGACTTATTTGGTTGTACATGTTTAAAGTCTCTGTCTCGACTCTCGGGAAGCATGACATGAAAATAAATTATTAATATTATGTAGTGTTAGTAGTAAGACTGATTGATAGTCTCACTGGTAAGATACTAGACCAGAAACGCGACTGACCCTGATAGCGATCGCCGTCGCCGATTCGCCGATCGATTTACGTTGTAAGCGTAAGATGTAATTAGGACCATTCTTCAGATGTTTTTAATGTAAAGTAATAATAAATATGAAGTTTGCGATTCATGAGGGACACTTACATCAGAGAATAATATCGTGATAGTTTGATATTCGACTGGTTTTAAAATCATCGAACAATGGATTGGATCATTTCGGACGAGTTGGGTCTTACTGTGGGCCATCTGGTAGGATGGGGAGCAGCTGGTGCTATGATAATTGGTGGTGTCGCCCCATATATCCCACAATACAGACAAATCAAGAAGACACAAGATGCCGAAGGGTTCTCTTTATATGTTTGTTTAGCACTACTTATAGCAAATACTCTAAGGATATTGTTTTGGTATGTACCGCAACTAAAACCTATACTTTTACTCGACAACATTTAAATGGGCTACTTTGATAATTATATTTCATTACAATTACCAGGAAAATAATATTGCCACTATCTTCATGTTGGCCAGGTTATTCCATGAAGTATTTACTGCAACAGGGATTAAATCATGTTGATAAATGCTCTAAAAAGAATGCTGCTGAATAAATTGGCTCTAAGAAGAATGCTGTTGGAATGCAAACCATCATCATCATCCACAAATTAGCTGTTAATTGGGAAAGCACCAATTTATCTTATGGTGTTGATAATAATCTATCATTATGATTCACTTTCTATAGCATAAAATCAAACTAAATTATTACATGACTCACTCAATTTGTAAAGTGTTTAAAATATGTTACTATACTTTTTCAGGTTTGGTAAACGCTATGAGTTGCCTTTATTGATCCAAAGCATAGTAATGAATATCACAATGTTTGTCATGATACACCTGTGTGTAAGTGTACGAAAAAAGAACCAAATAATAAGGGCACGGGAGAGAATATTCACAGGTTGGTATGAGTGACCCTTACAAGTGTAATTATGGTTTTTATCTTCAATTTATTAAGTATGGTAATCTGTGATAAAACATTGCACTAAACTTTATGCTATATTTATTGCTAAATTAAACATATATTTTACCAACCCTTTAGTTAAAAAGCAGTATATTTTAACCATTTTAGTTTTGTTTCTTGGTATATATTTGCTTTAATTTTATTTCTCCACAATCATATCAATGATATTTATGAGATACACTTGGTAACCCACTAACTTCCCCATATTTTATTTGCTATGGTTATTTTTACTTTTAACCTTATTTTATGTTCTGTTTGGTGGTTGGTGTGATTGATGGTGAAATTAGGTGCGATATTCATGTTATATATACTGTTGTGTTGTGTGAACGGCTCAGCCCAGCCGGATCAAACGGCACGCTGGCTGGACCAGCGCAGCGGCATCTCCGACGGAGAGAAGCCCCATCGCTTCTATGGTGAGTGCCAGCTCTCTCCTTCATCTCATAAGGATTGCTGCAATTTGTTCCATGTGCAAGTTATCATTATTGTTTTTGTTTCAGCAGCCATCCATGCTTTGACAATATTATTTGGAATTTATAGTGTGCTTTTATTTACTTTCATTTTCCATTGCATGTTTCCAGTGTTTCATTTAATGAATGGACATGGTGTATGTATGTAACAAGTCAAATTTTGTAGTCATTGGATCCATTGATAGTCATTTTTATCATTAAGGTCAAATGTCGTGCCATAATATTTTACATTATACAAGTGTGTAGCTAACCTCAGTTCAATGCTCTTATAATTATACAAGTTATTTGGTATCTAAGGAGTCGTGACTGGGTCAAATCGTGTCTGATATCATATCTATTTATTGATGTCATTTACTTCGGCTTGGTTTCCTACTTTAATGTAAGCATCATAGTTTTTATAGGCATATTATATTATATTAGCTAATTTTAATATGTACTAACAAAATTAACAAGAATTGTAATTCATGCATTGTTAATATGGTGTGGGTATTTGTATACTTACCAATATACAAATTATTATTTGCTGTAATTAAATGTAGATCCTTAATAACAATGATGTTATTATCTGTTTCAGATATGGAAAGGAAATATTTCTGGGCCTGGACAGACTTCCAAAGCTATGTAGACTGTATGTTGGTGTTCTCAGTGCTGGGTGCAGCTATCACCTATTTATTAATAGAGTTCTCTCCGTTCGTGGAAATGATTGGGTTTCTCGCTCTGTTCACTGAGGCCATGCTTGGTGCACCTCAGATAGCCAAAAATCACAAAAACAAAAGTACTGAGGGCATGAGGTAATCGTCGCTTCATATCGGCCTGAAAACGTCCACTGCTGTCTTAGGACTCTTTGGAGATAACAGTAGCTAGGAAATGTAGACTGGTAAATAGATTGGAAAATGCAGAAATGACTAGAGCTGGTCGCCTTTAGTTTATAAATACCTAAGGTATTAAGCCCACCTTTGTGCATGAAGCATAAATAAATAAATACACTCATGTTTACAGAGGCTAAGTCGACTGCTGGCGAGAACGTCAACCTTTGCAGTTATTTAAAAAACCAAAATTTTGATAACTTGCATCTGACCTAACTAACGAACCTAAGTAATTAATTATCACTACTGCGATCAATCATCTATGACAAAAACCTTAGACTACGCGCGCACTACGAAGTTTAATCAAAATGAAATCGATTGAAATAAAGGGAAAATCGCAAACGAATTGTCCTCGCAGTGCGCGAACTCTAGAATATTGGTATTGTTCACAGATTTGCGATTATTATTCGCAACGTATTTATTGTAAGGTAGTCACAGGTGAAAAAAGCCTTTTTATTTTTATTTCAGCGTTAGCATGGTGGTAATGTGGACGTGTGGTGACGTATTTAAGACTGCATACTTCGTTTTAAGAAAGGCACCTCCCCAGTTTTGGTTGTGTGGCAGCCTTCAAGTCTCATTAGATGTCGTTATCCTCTTTCAAGTGAGTAAATTTTTTTAAATACACAATAACGTCCATGAAACAAGGTCTCTTTGCCATGGGTAAAGACTACGTCTCGGTTTGTTTTATATCAGTAAAAATATAATTTGGCAACCTCGTCAATACACCGATGACGTAGTCTTCAGCCAGGCAGACACGTGGCTAGACAAAGGAAAAATAAATTAATAATATACTGTGCCTACACGAAATAATATTTTAATGTTATGGCTCACTTGCGTACAGGAAACGCAGGGTTTATCTGGTCATATCGCCTAAGATGATATTATAACCACCTCACACGAAGGGCTGACTAGCCGTAATACCAACGGTTGGCTTACAGATGGTCAGGTGATGACACTCTGACGATATCGGTTCGCATGTGGGTGCCCAGCCTTCCGATATTCAGTCCTCGCTTTAACACCGGGTTACCTACCTGTAAGGGGTGAGTGACGTACAACGAAATGGGATCGGCGATCACTAGACAACTTCCATCCATTTGCAAAAGGGTGTAGTCGGCGGGATTTTTTTAAATGTCATCCTAACGCTTTTGTGCTGCTTCTTTATTTTATTTGCAAATTATTAATTTGTTTTATAGGTATTGTCTTGTTTTTGTTTTTCAAACATAAACCCCATTTAAGGTGCATGTTTTTGTTCCGTGTAGAAATCGAATCCGTGACGAGAGACGTAGAAACCAATCAATCAATTACAGCGAAAAAAAATGGTACTTTAAGACTACAATACATTTTGCGCAGGAGCTCTCCAATAAAAACAATATGGTCGATTGCCACTCACATTTTTATTACATATGGGCCTCACTCACGAACCGAACATAGATACGCATCTAGAAAATAAGTAGCTGACATGACAAAGAAATTAGTTGCATCCATGAATCAAATTGACCTCCGACGGCTGAATAAAAGCCTCGCCCAAGTTGCACCATATAACACTAATCCTTCCTCCTTGAACTACTTATGCTTTAAAGTATTAAAGCGTGTAAATAAACAAATTTTTAAACACTGTAAACTACAGTGTTTAAAAAATTGTTTATTTACACGTCGTATAGCGGCGACTGCCTATTAATCGTTGGTAGTGTTTCAATCATTGCTGATTTTAATCACTATACTCTCTGTTTATTGTGCACACTGCACTACGATTACACACCCTAAACAGGTGTGGGTTATCAATAACGGCGGCGCCCGCGCCGGGCGTGCCGATAACACTCGACATAATCTACGTGTGAAAAACATCATACTTACCGATGCGTCGTGCTGCGTTTAATATAAACAGTAATGAACACTATCGATAATTACATTTTATTTTGTTAGCCTAAATGATAATTTAATTTATCTGTCATGTGAATAAAGAAGGAAAGTGATTTATCCTTTTTCGAATTATTGCTTAATTCGAAAAATGTTCGAAAAATGTTGGAAGAACTATTCTGTTGGCATTTATTTCACAATAAATGCCAACAGAATAGTTATTTTTTGTGCAATTCTGTTATGGATATTATTCGTTTGTTATTACAGGTGTGGCTGTACCGCCACAACACCGCGGCGGCGAGGCGCTTGCGTCGGGGCGATTAGCAATGGATAGAGACCGAATTATAGCACCCGCCGGCTGAGGCCCCGCCACCGAACGGAGCCAACGTCAGCGCTTCCATCACGATCGGCGCTTCCATTTGGTTCTGTACACCTTACACGGTACAATTACTTTGCCTTCCCTACATAATATGACGACATTGTTGTGGGTTGTGTGTAAATCTGAAATTCAAGAATTCAGACATTTGAAATTAAAGAATGTTGACGTATTTAACCCAAAGGATGACTAAATTATATGGTGCGAAATGAATTGACATTTAAAATGGAACTTGTTAAGCGAAATTGGACATTTTTATTACGTTCTAGTAGTTGCTATACTAGTAATTCCTTAGGTAGACGGTGCTATAGGTTTGTGCCTACACGAATATCAACGACGTTCATGAAAGAAGTTCTAGTAATGATATTCGATCTATTGTTATTATGAAAGTGAAAATAGTCATCGATAGATATAAAATTAGTGACCAATATAAAAATCCTGTCTTTTTAAGGTGATTTAACTAGTCCTAACAATTAGGCATATTGTAAGACTAAAAATGTTTGGTATAAACGATAATTATTCACATAAATACCTTACCACCGTATATGATCAGAAATGACTAATTATGGTACAAATGTAAGTATGGTAGTACAAGCAAGCATTTTTAGCTTAGCAAGACGGATTGTCGACTACAGCAATAATTCTTATTTGTTAATTTGTTGCTGTTAATAGAAAAGAACTAATATACTTTATTTATGTTATTTTTAGTCTAGATTTCTTTTATTAAACACATATTGTCTTCTAATTTAAATTAAATATTAACCAGTTGATAAAAAACTTAAACAAGCATTGTTATTAACTTCCCATGGGCTTCAATATACTAGTAACTTGTAAATAATAATATAATTGTTTGTTCTAAGAAGTCAAACAATCAGTACTGCATTTCGTAGCTATCAAAGTTATGGAGTACAACAGTGATTAGATTACTTCCATAAAAAATGCCAATCTAGAGAAAAGTAGATATAAAATTTAATTATACAATAAAATATATATACCAATTATATATTATACAATAAAATATATTTAGAAAATTTATTGATGTATTCCGTAAAAACCATAATATTATTTGAGCAATGATTTCACGTACGTTATTATAAAAATCGAAGATTTAATTACAATTAAATAAAATTTAAGAAACAAAGAAAGATTTTCAAAGTAATTGTAATAAGTTGAGTACTTTGCCTCATCAATGTAAGTGAATCTACAATTTCTGATTTGAAAATGGAATATTAAAAACTTAGATCACAAATAATTGGACGAGCACGGTTCGTCTAGATTCCTTCCTACCTAAAAACAATAACTCTTTTGCAACCATGCCCTGTATGCATGAAAAAGAGAAATTAGTTGTTAGCTTCTAAACTTTTACCCTATTAATGGAACATTTTATTTTATAAGTGACTATTTTTTTAAAGTAATTACAATTGTATCTGCGTAAGAACTAAACATTTATTTATTTAAATAAGTACCTAAAACACATCATTACAAGTCTCTTGTCCTACTGCGATTACCTATTCACACACAGAATCCATACTTCCATACTAATAAAAAGAGAAAGTAACTCTGTCTGTGTGTTATGTGTTCATGTCAAAACAGCTAAACAGATTTTGATGAAATTTGGTATGAAGATAGCTTGAACCCTAAGGAAGGACATGAGCTAATTTTGAATCCGCTTGTGTGCATCCGCGATAACCGACATTCACGCGGACGAATCGCGGACTAAAGCTATAAAAATATAAAAACACAACATAATCTTCACCCCAAATAAAATATGACACAACAAAACTACTCCAAAATCTTTGGCCAACTTACGAGCTGGTAAACACATGAATACAAAACCGAGCAGAAGGAAAGCTTCCTAACAGCGTTCAAAATTCTTACCTACTTTCTCATAGGGCTGTCACTCGGTAATCCACATTTCCATACTAATATTAGAAATGCGAGAGTAACTTTGTCTGTTACGTTTTCACGACGAAACGGCTGAATTAATTTTGATACAATTTGGTATGAATCCATACTTGAATACTTTTTTAATATTATAAATGCGAAAGTAACTGTCTGTTACGCTTTCACGATGAAACAACTGAACCGATTTTGATGAAATTCGGCATGAAAATAGCATGAGCCCTGGGGACCTGGCGTATGACACACCCGCCTGACCACCACTAAGTTCATTTTTGCTTGCAATCAAAAGATGGAAGCACTCTCTAGCCCGCCCTGTTGACTTCGCAGGCGCCAAGGGATTTTTTTTTAACTAAGCAGGCGGAAATGTCCTCGATAGTACCTATCCGCGAGAACCGACATTCACTCGGACGAAGTCGCGGGCAAAAGCTAGTTATGAATATAGCTTGAACGCAGGGAAAGCTTTGGACGCAGCACTTGGAGAGTTTTGGACGCAGCGCATACGATTCTCTGCGTCCATAACTTTCAAAGTTTAGTCGAAAAAATTAAATAACAGTAGTATTCTTTCAAAATTAAAAAAAAGGCGTATACTAAAAGATAGATAATAAAATTGTCTGTAAGATAGTGTAAGTTTCGGATAATTATACTTGGTAGATTTTGTGTGATTGTCAATGTTTTGTCCGCGTCAGACACAACTTCACGAGTTAATTAAACTATTTAATATGAACTTAATCAAAAATATTCACTTTCTATATGATTAAGAGAATGTTCTAGTTTAACATATATTTTTTTCAAATCATTTACACTGCACATTTTGACGTGATTGTCAGTTTAAAATCTGTAAAAGTCGTTAAATAGCCCCTTAATAACCGAATTCGCCTAGATCCGCGAAAACCGACATATTACGCGGACGTAGGCGCGGGCAAAAGCTAGTTGGGAATAAAAAAACGGAACATAAAAAATGTGCTTTGGAAGGCGAAATGGTTAATTATGTTACAAGTTTGTTTGAAATTAAGTAGGTACCTCTATTATATTTTATTAATAAAAATGAAAACAAAATAAATAATCAAAATATTTTATTCACAAAATTAGGTACCTAAGTATTTTTATACCTATTTCTACAGATGTCCAACTCTAAACTTTTGTTTGTTTTTATTTTGCTTGGTTTTTCGTAATGTATCATTTCGTTTTATCGTATAATTAATTCTAAACCTAATAGGTATACCTACTTATAATTTATAGAAAACTATAAGAAATAAAAAATCTTATGGGAAAAACTTATCGCCATCTTATTTTAGATATTACCTACCTCGTAACTAAATACTTACTTCCGTAATCATGAGCAATAAAATTGTATAAGTGGGGTAGATATAGATAATTACCTGCCAATATCCTTTAGATATACAAAAAAGGAAGTCTCCTTGTTTCTCCAACTATTATTTGTATAAACAGTACAACAGTTAAGCATCAAGAACAATAATAAATAAAACTAAACGGCCGCGTTTCGTATTTCTGCCGCTTACTGAGCGGGCTCAAACCGGTTTGTAGGTACCCGAGCGGGCACGCCCGGCGCGCCTTGTCGGTGACAGGTCACGCACACATAGCTATGCGTGTAGTAGTGCTCCTGCGCACGGCATTAAACCCCTGTCAAGACTTGTAAACAAGCCCTCCACATCGGTCTCCACCGGTGGTTTACAACAGTGTAAACACTTGTTTGCAACAAAAAAACGCAAACATCAACCGTGGGCTCCTAAAGCCTCCACCAAGGTGACCCCTGTTGGAAGCTTGTTTATAACAGTCTGGCCGGGTCTTTATGAAGCTTTCCTTCTGCTCGGTTTTTTTTCATGTGCTGGTAACAGTACGAAACCGACTCGAACGCGTCAAGCGTATATTTTGTTCAATCTGTAAAAATCAAGTATGCCGGCGGAATATAGACGAAGCGCCGCGAAGTTTAATTAGTAATCTAATACCTAGTATAAAATATTACATTCCTTGATTTTTATTCCATTTTAACGTTTTTAGAACAATTAATACGCTAGCTAGTTTTGTAACAACAATAATTCAGACGGTTTTAACAAAATGTGTTCCAAAATATCTTCTAAAAAACCTTAAATTTTATTACGTATTAAAATAACCATGACATCCTAAATTGTGTTAGTGTTTGGTAAATTTTTCAAGTTGACGTTTTAATTAAGGATTAAAAATAATAAGTAATAAAGAGATATAGTATACATTTTAGATGATTTTAAATATGTATAAACGGCTATTATTTACAAAAAAAAATCTATTGTACCTACGTATTCGTGTACCCCACAGATATAGATATATATCTAGCTATATCTGTGGTGTACCCACTACTTGAAGGATTGATTCTAAGGATCTAGATTCTTGATACAATTTCTTAATATACCGAGATATTATATAACACATATGGATTGCAATAAATAAATTGAATTTGAATTTGATTACTAATTATTAATTTATGTTTTTGTGTGTTAAAGCAGTAATGTCATGTCTATTTTCTAACGCTAACTATCTCATCCATTCTCATTCAAAATAGTTGCTATTATATATATTAGTATTTATTATAATAAAATATAAAGTATTATTGTCGACGCAAACGTATTTTATTAAACGCATCCGGTTTCTAAAAGGTTGATTAATGCAAAAGTTGAACGACAGACTGTCAAACTCTTTTCAAGTGATTTGATCAGTTACAAAGTTGTCGGTGTAAAAAAATTAACAAGCTTGATAGCTTATTAATTCTTTTTTGTGATTTCGAAATTCGAATTATTAATCCCATTTTTAGAAACCGAATGCTAAATTGAGATTAGTAAACTTTACTTACTTCCACATGCTTCGCCTAAACATTATTAGTCATTGTACTGCAATATAGGAACGGGAATATAATCTTGGGTAAAGTAGGTACGTACTAAGTAACGTTTATTAATTTCAGTCTTAGTGTTTAGTCATTGAAGTCACCATTATGTACAAATGTATTTATATTTAGCAAAGTACGCATAGTAAAAAAAATATTAAGATTTTTTGGGAACTTATTCCTAAGTATTTAATACGTACTGTGTAAAGAGAAATAATTTGATGGGTTACTTTGTTTTATTATTAAAATAAAATTAAACACTCTTGATTTATAATTATTGTAAATCCATTTTGTAATTAGTAATAAAGTAACCGCAAACATTTGATTAGGTAAACATTTTCTTTTGCAACATTTTCTCATTTTATTAGTCTTCAGATATTTTTTTATAACATTCCTTGGTCTATTGTCGTTAACGAAAATCGTTTCCTTATATAAAAGTATAAGATTATCTCATATTAAATTCCTGTATTTTTTTTTCGAGCGGTAGCAGAAGTTATTTTCTAAATAATATTTAAAACTGTGTCGAGCATAAGCGGCGAGAAATAATTATGAGGAAATACCACGGGCTAGAGAATTGAAAATTAGGTATTTGTAAAATCTATTGCTGTCGCGCGTTGCCCGAACACGAACCGCAGAGCGCGATAGAGACAACTGCAGCTTTGACCGAAAATACCTATTAAAAGTACACAAAATCAATAATTCGTAGTCCCCTGATTACTTCTCCAAAACTTAACCGATTTAACTGCTTTTTTCATTAAAAAATAAAGAAAGGCTTTTGCCGTGTTCCTATGTTTTCTATTTTTTATATAATCAAGTCAAATTTGTTTTCTGAATGTTTGAACACAGCGGAAAATCATGCCAATTTTTTAGGTTTTTGAATATTCATATCTCTTTTAATAATAAATTTATGAGAAAAAGGAAAACATAGGGACATGCCAATAGTTGCCATGGATATTTAAAAAAAAAATAATTGATCTACTGGCATTATCCAGGGAGGAAACAGGGGACTAAGTTTGTATGGAAAAACGGCCCTTGTGTTTCCTCTTAAGGATTTAACTTCATGCGCTGCGCGGGTTCCGCGTGAAACGCACACAGCTGCGCTCGCCCAAGTGTGTGGCTGTTGGTAAACAAAACTTGGTAACCTATTAAAACATGGCATCATTTGGATTGAGTGAATAGAATTCTAGTACAACCAGCCGTACGGCGTAATAACATGGCCGCTACTATTTCATGGTGTTATAAAACAGATTAAAAAAACTGAAAACTTTTAATTGAATTTAAACATTTATTTTGTTATTTTATGAACTAATACTTACATTTTCCGACTGCTTTATTCCTAAACTGTCTCAATAACATATAGATTTATTTCTTATATAGAGTAACATACCCTATTAATTAAGAAACGGGAAACTCTTAGAGGTGGAATATTTTCATGAAATTTAACCTGCGTAACCCTTTCGAGTGTACAAGCGTGATTTTATGTTGTGTGATTGCATAAACGATGCATATTTACACGATAGCAGCAATCGCGGTTGATTGGCTGTCATTTTTTGAAGAGTTCCATTGTCTGTCTCCGAAACTCATCATCAGATCTATATGAAATTTATATGGGACCATTTCGTAATAAACCCATTTCGAACATAAAAATAATTTTGCAAGTCCGTCTCTTTATCACTGAGTTATGCCCGAACATACATAAAAAAACCGGACAAGTGCGAGTCGGACTCGCTCACCAAGGGTTCCGTACAAATTTGTAGGTATCCATACATATCTTTACTAATTACTAATCCATACTAATAATATTTTAAATGCGAAAGTAACTCTGTTACGCTTTCACGATGAAACGGCTGAACCGATTTTCATGAAATTTGGTATGAAAATAGTTTGAACCCTGGAAAAGCACATAGGGTACTTTTTAATCCGGGACTTCGTCTGTATCCACGATAACCGACATTCACACGGACCAAATCGCGGCAAAAGCTCGTTATAAATAAAGAATATATTTTTTATGATTTAATTACAAATGTATAGTTTTCAGACTTTTCCCTATATTTATAGTATAAGACGATATTACTTGCCAAATTTCATAGTTAAAGAAAACCCTATAAATTTTGATTCCCTTGACAGTGTCGAAATGTACGTTTTTTGCGAAATAAACGGCCGTATCTTTTTTTCACGTTAACTTAGTAGTTTGATGTTTACAGCTTCGGACCTAACCTAAGTATATGGTTTTAATTCCAGCTCGATACCTCTACGCGTTGCCGAGAAAAAGGGTCTTGACAGACAGACGGACGGACAGACAAACGGACAACAAAGTGATCCTAGAAGGGTTCCGTTTTTTCCTTATGAAGTGCGGAACCCTAAAAAAATCATCCTTGCGATCCTCTTCATCCGCTATCCCCTTCTAACCTAAGCTGTCCGAGTCGGGGTGCCCCAATTTTCCGAGTTCGCTCCGCTCGCTTTTGCACAAATTCAAATGACAACGTGTACTAAATCTTGGGCATTAGATAATTTTCGTTTGCAATTTGTAAAGACACTTAATTTTATTGGGTGCGGTATTATGCGAATTAAAGTGATGAAATTCTGCCATCTTTATAGTAGGTACCTATGCCAAGTGAATTTGCACCAAAAATCGTCGCTCTAAAAAAACGTTATGCTAAACGAAATTATGCGGAATTTTAACTTTGCCACGGGTAATTATGCCGAATAAAATGCTGCCATCTTAAATTATGTCATTGTAAATTCGGACATAATTATATACATTCGTCCAAACAATAGTTGTATTAAATAATTTTCATGCCTTAAAAATATTCGTTTAAAGAAGCTAGCTATACCAAGCTATAGCTATGCCAAGAGTGTTATGCCAAATAAATTTCGGAACATAAAGATTCTGCCAGATAGAGCCACCCGATTAACAGATTTGCTTACAAGATAAAATTATGTAATTAAATGATACCTACATCATATTTTTTTTAATTTAATTTTAAAAAATGATTCGAAAATAAATGAAAAAATTATGAATGAATGACTGATTGATTTTTTTTTTTTTTTTTTGAAAATTTTAGAAAATGTCGCGTAAGCTTGTGTTTCTATGCAGAGTGCTTACAAAGTAGTTCACGATCGATGCGCTTGCTCTCCTAAAGTAATGTTACGATGCTCTGAGCTTTCGAGGGCGAATGAATTGTTGGTGCCGCGTGAGCATGTATTTAGGAGGATACGGAGCACATTTTAAATTAAAATGTTGTACCATGTAAATTGTAATATACAATATAATGAAAAGATTTTCTCTATAAGTAAGTTTTTTTTTGGTCTAGAAGATTTAAATATCCTGTAGAACTTAATTCAACCAAATCTTGAGAGATTCAACCAAATGGCTAAAGATTTAGTTGAATTAAGTTCTACAGGATATTTCTATGAAAATATACACGCAATTCCTCGAATCCCAGCGCGCGTTTTTGTAAATTTAGGCTCAATTTCATGAGAGTCCATTCTAAAATTGATACCATATTTTGTAAATTTACCTCGCAAATATTGGAAACACATTGATGTGGTAATTAATTATGTAGATTTTCACTGTAAATAAACTATTTTCGTTCATCAACTTCACCGTAATTTTCCTATTTTCGCCTTTTGCTCTGGGCAGTCTTAAAACGAGATGTTTCTTTACACTTGCTATATTCGTAATTTATTTTTAACTCCAGGGATTAGAAAACTCCATTGATGACGCCAAATTCGAGCCTAAGTCTTGGGCCGACTAAGAACATTTAATTATTGTTAAGGTGAGTATATACTAGAGCATTTACTTGTAACAGAACAACGAGCCGCTCTAATCTGTCACAAAAACTGAACATTGAGCACAACACTCGACGCTTTCTTACAACTTTGTTACGATTTTAACTAACGAGCGCATTTGTGTATTATTCGCAAAAACGCAGCACACGTGATTTGCAGATCCGAAATTCAAACGAAGAGCAAAAGCAAATGAAAAGAATGTTACAAGTTACGTTATACTTAGCTACATTATGTCGAAGACAGTGTCGAGCATTCGAAGGAACGTTACATTACTTGTAAATACCTTTTTAATTTGAGCTTTTGTTTATATTGAACCATTCTTAGGAACGTTACATTAAAACGAGATGCTCGAGAAGATACTCATGTGTATATTCACCTTAATAGTAGACACATTATGATGTGTTATTATGATGTACTCGAGTCTTGATTACAGCGTATAAATGGAGCCGAAAATGTAGTGATAAATTCTCACGCGTTTCATACGATGTTTATCATCTTCGTTATTTTAGACAATATGGCGCGCTGTTCTTTTATTCAAAGGTCGAAAAGTGGTCAAGTTTGATAAAATAATGTTTATTAGTTACATTTTATTTATAATCATTCTTACCTATTCACTAACTTTAAGAAATATGTTTTTTGCTAGGAAATAAAAGGCATCCGTTACAGCACTAGTGCGGTAAACATTTTTTTAAACTCTAACAACAACCAACCATTAAAACATTGCAATAAAAGCCACTAAGTACGAGAAAATGTTTTGAAAAATATGTTTTATTTAGAGCAGGGTTTCTTAAACTTTTTGCAGTCACAGATCACTTTCACAACTTAAACAATACCACGGACCCCCTGTCTAAGAATATTTTAGGGAAAGATAACAAGCCTTATTTCGGGTTCGTGACTTGCTCGAGAAATGCATAGTTTCAGGCGCGGAATTAGCCCTAAAAAAAGGTTGTGGTCACCAAACATTTTTGAGCTGAATTGAATGACTTTTACTACTTCTTTAATTAAAATAAAATAAATAAAAGATACTTAGTACATAGACATTGTAGTACACTAATAAATTTAATTTAGGTTCTATTTAATTCAATGGCTGGCGGGCGAAAAATGTTGAGGGTCAAAGCTCCGCTGGCTATGAACCTACGCATCATCTACTTAGACTCGAGACTACTCGAGAGGTATTTAAACACATTCAAGCTAACGTTTCTTTTTCATGAAAATTAGGGTTGTGGGCATGCCCACCGTGCCCACAACTGGTGGATCCGCGCTTGCACTGTTTACTACACAATTTCTTAATAAATATGTCGAGTTAACTAACCTACTGCGGACCCCTGATACACATGCTACGGACCCCCAAGGGGTCCGTGGACCCCTTTAGTAGTAATTATATTCCATTCAAATTCATACAATACTTATTCTAAAGCTTCCGCCAATTGTAAATATATAATATATATACCTATACATATATTTTTATATTCTTATAAAATGTTAGTCTTTGTAGTACGTCTTATGGATTAAGTTATATAACGCAGGCGCCACATTATATACATTCGAATATACAGTATACCAAGGAATACAAATAAGTAACTAAAAACACGAAGTTGAAAGAGACAGAGAGAGATAAGTTTAAATAAATGTGATGGAACATATCATATTTATATAATATATCATATTTATAATGGTAAACATTATGACTAATTACAATGTGTAGTACCTACTATATAAAAATATATTTGTCAATTAACTATGTAGATTAATTATGTGTTGAATGAATGAAATGTAAAGTAATCAACGTATGTTATGATGACAAAATATGTACCTACCTACATATTTAATATTTTGTGATTTTATGAGTACCTAACAATTTTCCTAATGAAATAAATATTATTTGTTAAAACATTTTTATTTCTTTTTTCGTGTCAACTTCCCTTGAACTTTTGAACTTTTTGAACATACAAGTAATTAACTTTTACTGGTTTAAATCATAATAACTACCTGGACCTAGTAAAATGTTAGCAACAATATAGTACAGTCAACAGCAAAAGTAGATGATAAAAATCAGAAATTCAATACCTACTAATGCACGGAGTTCGCGGCAGAACTGTGTGGTGTCGAAGTAGGGCATGCATTCCGGAATTTCGTAATTCCGGAAGTCCGTAACAATTTTTCTGATATTTAAATTCCGGAATTGGGAGGAGTTATATCGGAATTCCGGAATTTGGTTATTATTATTTCTACACGCAACCAAATTAGTCTGTGGAACTTTCCATAAGCAGCTGACCGCGCACGCGCGCTCCATCACTGGCACTCACCAGCGAGCCCATCGACTCTACAACGCGTCATGTTCGTGAACGGGCGCTGTCAGTAGAGATTGGTCAACTCATAACTGCCATGGCTTTTCTTTTTTTTATGTTTTGTATTGTATTGTTTTCACATACCTATACTTATTCTGGCCATAAATACTGTTACTATTAAAAATAAGAAAGACATTACATTTGAATTTGGAATCTGTCATTTTTATGCGATTGTTCATTGAGTTTTCTAATTTTGGCGCCAATACATTGTACAATATTTAGCGATATTAAAATGGAGTGGGGTGAGAAATAGAACCGAATCGCTGTGATTGCATTAGGTACACAAAGTTGGTATGTAGCCAAATGCAATTTTTAAAACTCTCCATACGCTTAGTATTAGTCAATGTACGTTTGCCCAGCACGGCCCCTCAGAATTTGCATTTATGGTGTACACGATTGCAATGTACTCGCCTCTAGCAGTATATGTACCGATTTCTTTTTCAATGTACCTCTATACTTTTGAAGAAATATGCAAAAAAAGGTGGCCGTGCCAACCAAACGCTTTCAGCACGGCCCCCCATGTAACTTGAATAATACATACTAACATACCGTATTAACAAATGTCTATAACTCAAGAAATGTACTCTATTAATACGTTATATGTGCCGCAACAGTTATTGTGAATTCATAATAACAAATAATATGTAGATGTGGATAAGGGGCCGTGCTGGAAAAAATCATTTTAAGAAATATCTAAAAAAGACAAAACATACTTAGCCAAAAACTATTAAAAAATAATTGAAGTTTAGCAAGTAACATATGTACCGCATTGATTTCTCATACAACTTGTTATATTGTGAAAAATAAATCTATTTTAGTTCATTCAGCACGGCCCTCTATAGTTGCCTATATCTTTTTAAATAAGCCGTGTATGTTTACAAAATTCGACTTCCTGAATAATATATAGGAGTACATTCCTTTCAACTAAATTGCAATTCTGCTGTATCAATACTTTAGAAGATAAATTCAATCTAAAATATACATACATTAAAACTGATGGGGTGACCATGATTTCATATATTTGGTAGGTAGGTACTATCGGCCAAACTTCCGCATGCTCACCTCTAAGGCGATAATCGCATAGCTCGTCTCATGACTCGATCGCCCGATGCATGCATTTTGACCAATAGGATGCACAAAGCGAGATTTTAGTCATGTCCGTATTAATATAGTGATGTACAGAAGTGTGACACTCACACTAGGCGCGTGCTATGCTCACTTGTTTGTGAGTTATTTCGTGGGAATGTCTGAATATCTGGTTAATCAATAGGACGGCTTAATAGAACGGCCATAAAATACATTCTCAAAAAAATTACAAAATATTTTTATGTTTGTTGTTATTTCTTGTTACACGCCCTGTACTCACACAAATGCATATTGCCTCTAATTGGGCGAAACCAGGAAGGGGTGTGGTCTGTCACTAGCTGCGCTTGCCGCTGAAATATTTTCTTAACTGAGCATGCTTAAGTTTTGTTGATAGTACATAAATGTTCTATATTTATGTACTTATATTAATTAAATTATGTGACTACATTGAAATAAACATTCTTTTTACCCGACTGTACCAGAAGGACGGTAAGGTTTTTCGAGTGAATGAATGTAGATATGTAGCAACCTTCATTTCTTTGGCACGCTTTGTAGTCTAAACGGCTTTATTAATTTCAACTTGAGAGATGTCGTTATATTCGTCTTAATTGTGAGAATGGCACAGGGTAGGTATAGGTACCCATCAAAAACATTAAAAATAAAAATAACTGATTCTTGGCGTCAAGTAATTAATCGTTTTCTTTTCCTCAAAGCCTATCTAGTGGGATAATATATTAAATAAACGAATTTCTAAGTGGACTAGCTTTAACTTACGGTTCGGCTCGCGTGGTAGAAATAAAAAATATATAAAGCGTGCTTATAACCTTCCCCTAGAAAAAACACAACTTATAATATGTTTAAATAAATGTTATTCAGAATGAGAAATGCTAAAAAAAACAAAATATTCAATGTTTCTCAAAGTTTAAAATTTGTCCGCTATTGGGTAATTTATTTAAATAATTATGTGTTTATTCATTACATCTTAAAAAATAATCATTAAGTATAATAATATATTATCAGTTAATTTTGTCGTGTGCGATCGCTATTAGTTCACTGACGCTACCGTAATTTTTAATGTGGCGCTGGTGTCGCGGTTACTTCATGTTGCGCTTGAGTGTTTATTGACACTTGTACGATTATCGACCTATTATGTATAAGTACCTAGTTATCGTTTATATAGTTTACCATATTGTTGATTTGTTTATTTTAATAAAGATTTACTCAATTTAAGCAGTATTTTTTATCCTATTTTCATGTAGAATCATGGTCACCCCATCAGTTTTAATGTATGTATATTTTAGATTGAATTTATCTTCTAAAGTATTGATACAGCAGAATTGCAATTTAGTTGAAAGGAATGTACTCCTATATATTATTCAGGAAGTCGAATTTTGTAAACATACACGGCTTATTTAAAAAGATATAGGCAACTATAGAGGGCCGTGCTGAATGAACTAAAATAGATTTATTTTTCACAATACAACAAGTTGTATGAGAAATCAATGCGGTACATATGTTACTTGCTAAACTTCAATTATTTTTTAATAGTTTTTGGCTAAGTATGTTTTGTCTTTTTTAGATATTTCTTAAAATGATTTTTTCCAGCACGGCCCCTTATCCACATCTATATAGGGTGACTGGTAATTAGTGTACGATACTTAAACACGTGATTGTGTTCATGATAACAAACAACTTTCCCAAAGAAAAAATGTTTTTTGTACTGGTTCACTGTTATCACAATAACACAACAGCCGTATGAAATTCACGCGCGCGCACGCCTGTGACCTAAAGTGAACCAGTACAAAAAACATTTTTTCTTTGGGAAAGTTGTTTGTTATCATGAACACAATCACGTGTTTGAGTATCGTACACTAATTACCAGTCACCCTATATATTATTTGTTATTATGAATTCAGAATAACTGTTGCGGCACATATAACGTATTAATAGAGTACATTTCTTGAGTTATAGACATTTGTTAATACGGTATGTATTATTCAAGTTACATGGGGGGCCGTGCTGAAAGCGTTTGGCTGGCACGGCCACCTTTTTTTGCATATTTCTTCAAAAGTATAGAGGTACATTGAAAAAGAAATCGGTACATATACTGCTAGAGGCGAGTACATTGCAATGGTGTACACCATAAATGCAAATTCTGAGGGGCCGTGCTGGGCAAATATTAATAGGTACAATGAGACCTCCTCTGTTTGTGACAGAAAAAGATCTGGCCGTCCACGTAGTGTTCGTACGAAAAAGGTGGTCAAAGCAGTAAGGGAAAGAATTCGAAGAAATCCTGTCCGCAAGCAAAAGATTTTATCTCGGGAGATGAAGATAGCACCCAGAACCATGTCGCGTATTTTAAAAGATGACTTAGGACTTGCAGCCTATAAGAGACGCACTGGTCATTTTTAAACTGATAATTTAAAAAAGAATAGGGTGGTAAAATCGAAACAACTACTGAAGGAGTACTTACGCAAAGGGAGGTCACAGAAAAATTTGGTTTACGGATGAGAAAATCTTTACAATTGAGCAACATTTTAACAAACAAAATGACCGTATTTATGCTCAAAGCTCTAAGGAAGCTTCCCAATTAGTCGACAGAGTGCAACGTGGACATTATCCGCCTTCAGTGATGGTTTGGTGGGGTGTTAGCTATGAAGGAGTGACAGCCATATTTTTGTGAAAAAGGTATCAAAACATCGGCACAAGTGTATCAAGATACCATTCTTGAGAAGGTAGTTAAGCCCCTTAACAACACCATGTTCAATTGTTCAATAACCAAGTATGGTCCTTCCAACAAGACTCGGCGCCGGGTCTTAAAGCTCGGTCCACGCAGTCTTGGTTGGAAGTGATCGTTTCGGACTTCATCAGAGCTGAAGACTGGCCGTCGTCTAGTCCCGATCTTAATCCGCTGGATTATAATTTGGAGTCCCTAAAACAATCCATACGATTGGCAGTGAAGAATTTTCCCATGAGTGCGTGCTTCTATTGATAACTGGCCTCAACGTTTAAAGGACTGTATTGCAGCCAATGGAGACCACTTCGAATAAGCTTTTATTTTAAATTGTTTTATATTTATGTATTACAAACTGTAAAAGTAATAAATATTATTTGCAATAAAAAAAAAAATTCTTGGTGGCAATATTTATAGCAAGACTAGGTAGAAGCAACAAGGATAATGTAACCAATATTTTGTAAAAACTTGATTTAACCTTACTTAACTAATTAATTCAATACAAAAATGTATCAAATGAAACAAATATTATAAAAATAAAATCACATAGCCTTTCCGTGTAATCAACAACACACGCATGAAGTCACAATAAAAAATAACAAAAATATTTCTTAAATGGAAAATGCTTTTTTTGTTTATTAATTAATACTAGACATATTTGGCTTTATAAAATAATCACAGTAATAGATAAAGTGCGGTGTGTGTCTCAAGGTTGCACCAAATGGAAGTCCAGCTCAGCATGTGTCGGAAAATTATACCTGACGCTGTTATTCTGCTGAATTCCTGCAGGAGTTGATGGTGTGTCATCTAAACATGGTCGAAAGTTTATTTCGGCATTTTGCACATCCGTATCACTTTGAACTTCAGAAGTCTCGTTGATATGAAGAAAACTCTTATCGGCTGACGAAGTCTCAGTATCTTTCAAAAAGGTAGCCACAATAAGATCATCCTGCAGGTTGTTATACACATTCACTATCTGTACCTATAATAAAAACAAAAAAGTATTAAAAAACCATATTTGTAGGTGACAATAACAAAAAAACACAGAAGTAAGCACATACCTTTTTTACGACGACGTCCCATACAACGTGGGGTTAAAAACACCCGGGAACCACTTTGTGCGCTTGCACACACGACGCTAGTGCACTCAGCACTGACACAACGCTATGAAAAGACGCGAAAATGTTGAACTCCAGCTATTATGAAAATAAACTTATTTAATTGCGGTTTAATATAAATTTAACGCATTTGAAAGGTGTTGGGGTTAAAAAAACCACACCTTGTATGCCGAAGGTTAAAAGAGTGTCCGTGGGGTTTCTTGCTCGTTCTTCTCCATAGAGACGTACCTACGTTTTGGAACGAGCAACTAGCTTCAACTTTCTGACTAACTGACAGACTCCTTGACAATTCAGAAGTGCCTGTAAATGGTTTAATTGAAATAGGTAAATGCTTTGACTTTGACTTTGACTGCACAACTCTCCTCACGAGATGCTTATAATGATGTAACAAAATATAATGTACCAACTTTACAAAAGCAGCTCGATAGAGACTATGACGTCGTATGACTCGTATGTAATGCACGTGACACATAGTACGATTCAAATATCGTACCTATGTTTTTTTATGTATATTATTAATGTGTGATAAAAAAATAAGCTTTGTTGTTTTTACGGTTTAATTAGAGTAATAAGGGAGGAAGATATTCTACGTTTAATTTGTTACAAATTAAAACTAAAAAAAAAGACAACCGCCTTCAAAAACTAAAAAGTGATACTTAAATAAGTTTAGCACAGAGTATACATGACTTTAGTTTCGGAAAAGGGTCGCGGTGGCATAGTTCTATTTGTTGTTTTGAATTACCACTTATTTTAGTTTTTGAAGGCGGTTGTCTTTTTTTTTGTATATTTTCCGCTTTTTAATATCGACTTAACATCCAAATTGATATACCTAATTTTCATGTTAAGGCGATACTAAAAAGCCATTTAGAAACGGCGACACAGTTAAAAAAGAGATTGAAAGTTCTCCAAAGATTCAAGAAACTAAAACGTCGCTCGTTTGGAACGGATTTTGTTGATTTCTTCCTAAAGCGCTGAATCAATTTCGATAAAATTGATATGGGACCATTTAGGAACAAACCCATTTCAAAAAAAAAAATTGCAAATCCGGCTTTATATATGACGGAGTTATGCCCGAACATACATAAAAAATCCGAATTGATAACCTCCTCCTTTTCGAAGTCGATTAAAAATAGTTAAAATTAAAGACTGCTATAATTATAAATCTTGTTTGGTTTGAAACAAACTTTAAAACTTACCAGTTCCGGAATTCCGGAATCAGATCTCCAGTATTGGAACTCTGTGCACGACAGCAGTGTAATTTAGCGCCGCCTGCTAATGTTAGTTAGTTAGGTACTTATATTATGAAAGCCGACGGAGCCACGTGCCTGGCAACAAGTATAAACTTGTTCACGCCGCTCCGTCGCTTCGCGCGTTGCCATTGGTCAACGCCAAAAAGAAAATATGGCCGATTCGCGCCCCCCGCGGGGTGTATATAAAAGCGCGGACCCTGGCAATGCGCGGCACAGTCGACCAAAAATTCTCTACCTAATGTGTATTCCCTAAAATATGTATGTTGTGTGTATTTACTAGAAATAAAACCATCTTGTGTACTTCCGAATTTCATTAATACAGTCCACTCGTTACACATACTGGTCCTTCGAGAGCCGAATCTTCAAGATCCAGCAGGATGGTTTTAACACGCAGCCGTAGTGGAGACTCTAGGAGAGAACTGACCCAGCAAGAACCGTCAGTGACCGCCGGACCGGGTGCCAGCAACCCGGCACCAGAATCCGACACGAGCTCGGTCGCTGTGATAGACAAAGGAAGCGGATCTACGGCGACGGTCAGTGGGTCGTCTGCGACTACCAACACCGACGCCACGCAGACACATGGTACGCTCAAGCCCGGCGATACCAGGTCACGCCGTTCTACAGCTTCGAGAAAGAAGCTCCTCGCAGAGCTGGAGGCCAGAGAGCGGCTGGCTGAAGTGAAGGTCAGGCAAGCGAAGGCAGAGCTAGAGCTGCAAGAAATACAGCTCCAGCGCATCAGAGCCGAAGCTGACTCGAGTGAAGAAGACGACATGGTGGACGACCTCGCCTCCGTAAGGATTGGAACGTGGCTAGCGCGACCGGCGCCGCCACCCGGAGGTGAGGCTCGACCGCCGCCACACGACGTTAGCGGCGGGAGGAACAGCAGGGACGCAGCGAAGGACACCGGCGCCGCGACAGGCGCTCAACCGCTGCGAGACGACGACGGTTACGAGGAAAGTGTGTGTGCGAAATCAAACAAGGGCAATATCGCGAGTGAAGTGTTACACGGTAATGTGAGTGATAAAGTGATAGACGTAGGGACACTCGCCGCGGCCCTAGCACAAGCCGCGCGCAGCACGAGAGAGCCCCCCAGGTACGTCCAGCAGCTACCAATCTTCGACGGAAAACCCGGTGAGTGGATAGCCTATAAGGCCGCGTATTGTGACTCACACACGTATTTTTCCTGTGTAGAAAATGTCGCTAGGATCAGGATGAGCCTCAGAGGCGCCGCAAAGGAAGCTGTAGGTTGTTTATTATTTAGTCAATCCGACCCTCAGGTTATTCTCGACGCACTAGAAAGACGTTTCGGTAGGCCCGAGGCCTTGATTATAGCCGAGTTAGATCACATAAAATTATTACCTAAATTAAATGATAACCCTAGGGACATATGTATTTTCGCTAGCCGTATAGCAAATACGGTGGGTACGGTAGAAGCACTAAAAAGAATCCAGTATTTACATAGCCCCGAAATGTCGCGTTGTATCGTAGAAAAGTTAACGCCAATACGCGCATATATAATGATTACGCGGCTAATAGAAAGGTTGAAGATATTCCCGAGTTAAAGCGCTTATCTATGTTTATGAATGAAGAGGCAGATAAGTGTGGCGCGTATGCGCAGCCAGAACGTAGTAATGACGACTCCAACGGATTACGACAACGGCGCAGAGTAGAGCGCACGTTCAACGTGAATAAGGAAACATCTAACGAGCAATGCCCGGCGTGCAAGCAACACGGCCACAAATTACCAGACTGCAGTGAATATAAACAGCTAGACATAGATACACGATGGGATATAGCAAAAACCTCCAACATATGCTTTAGATGCCTACGAAACAAACATAGAAGGTTTATGTGTAAAGCGCCTATTTGTGACATAAAAGAATGCAACATGAAACATCACAAACTGTTGCATAAAGAGCGTAAAGTTGAGGCGACACACAACGTGGCCCAGACGCCGGCGGCGGCGACGCCGCCCGTTATCACACACGAAACCGTTACGTCGGCGCGGGAAACTGTATCAACAATTGCGCCTCAGAATCGCCGCGCGTATTTAAAAATAGTACCTGTCACATTGAGCGGACCACATACATGTGTAGATACATATGCCTTGTTAGACGATGGAAGTACAGTCACCTTGTTAGACGCGTCAGTAGCAGATATCCTAGGTGCAGATGGGCCAACCAGTCCTATGTGGATACAAGGCATAGGCACGGAGGTTAAGCATGAGCAAAGCCGAATCGTGAGCCTCCACATACAAGGCAAGCACCATAACGTCTCACAGAAGATAGAGGCGGCGCGTACCGTGACTAGGCTTAAAATTATGCCGCAAACTGTACAAACTAAGGACATAAGTAATTGTGAACATTTGAACGACATTCATAGCACTCTTGTTTATGAACACGCGCGACCAATGATCTTAATAGGCCAAGATAACTGGCATTTATTAGTAGCCACAGAAACACGAACAGGTGCGCGTGATCAACCGGTAGCATCGTACACAAAACTTGGATGGGTATTGCATGGATGTCAGTACTCAGTAAATAAAGTTATAGCTACATTTTGCGGCCACATTAAAATTAAAGAAAATCTGGAACCAATAGAAGAAACCATGAAAAACTTTTTCAAATTAGAATCACTAGGTATAGAACCTAGGATACCTAGAGATGACCCGCAACAGCGAGCCTTGGACATCCTAGAACAAAAGAGTCGACGATTACCCGATGGCAGCTTCGAGACCGGACTATTATGGAAACAAGAGGTACCTAAAATACCAAACAACTACCTAGGTGCCCTAAAACGGCTAGAAAATTTAGAACGACGCCTAGATAAAGAAGAAAACCTCAAGACCCAGTACTTGCAACGCCTTGACAATCTATTCAACTCAGGCTATGCAGAAAAGGCACCCGATACCTGCACGACCAATAAAACCTGGTACCTACCTCACTTCCCAGTAGTCAACCCAGCCAAGCCACATAAGCCGCCACGACTCGTACACGATGCAGCAGCAAAGACAGCGGGTCTGTGCCTAAACGACCTACTTCTATCAGGACCTGACCTATTACAATCATTACCCGGTATTTTAATGCGTTTCCGTCAAAATAAAATAGCTGTGTCAGCGGATATTAAAGAAATGTTTATGAGAATAAAAATAAGGGAAGAAGATCGCGATGCGTTGAGATTTTTATGGCGCGGCGATCAACGAGAAGGACCGCCTGGTGAATATCGCATGACGTCTGTTATATTTGGCGCGACGTCATCCCCATGTACAGCGCTATACATAAAGGATCGCAACGCTAGGGATTTTGCCGATAGATACCCAGCCGCGACGTCAGCAATAATAAACAATCATTACATGGATGATTATCTTCAGAGCTTTTCCAACGAAGAGGAAGCCAAGAGAATAACAACGCAAGTAGATTACATTCATAAAAAAGCCAACTTTGTTTTATGTGGTTGGATATCAAACAATAAAAATGTGTTAAACAATAACCTCGCGCCTTCACAAAACATAAAAGTATTAGGCGGCGACGACACCGAGAAAGCCCTCGGACTACGATGGGATACTAGGAAAGATTGCTTTATATTTCAAATTAACAAAAACAAAACACCTATTGTATTATTAAACAACACACGCCCACCCACCAAACGAGAGGCGCTTAGCATAATTATGTCTATATTCGACCCACTAGGAATTATATCACCTATCACTATTCCAGCTAAAAGGATACTTCAAAACACATGGAAGTACAAAACGGAGTGGGACAAGCCACTACCCGAGGAGCTACAACCAAACTGGAAAGAATGGATGAAGTCACTAAGTACTATAGAAACGCTACTGATCCCACGTTGCTACGATTACGGTGATGTCACAGCCAGAGAAGTACATACGTTCGTAGACGCGAGCGAGGAGGCGTACGCCGCAGCGGTATACTGGCGAACTGAAAGGTCAGACGGCAGCGTACAAGTGACCCTGGCGGCAGCCAAGAGCAGGGTAGCCCCACTTAAACCGGTATCAATACCTAGGCTAGAGCTGCAAGCTGCACTATTAGGGGCGCGCCTAGCCCGGACGGTCGTTCAAGAACATGACTACGAAGTGAGCGACCTAACATACTGGAGCGACTCTACCACCGCTCTGGCCTGGATTCGAGCCGAACCACGTACATTCAAGACTTTCGTGGCGCATCGTGTCGCTGAAATTGAGGAACTCACAAAGAAAAACGAATGGAGGTGGCTATCCTCAAAAGATAATGTGGCAGACGACGCGACACGCAGCACGCCGGAACATTTTAACTCGAAACACAGATGGTTTAACGGTCCCGAGTTCCTTAGAAAAGGCAGAGATGAATGGCCACAGGACAAAAGGGTCATTGCCCCCACGAACACGGGCGAAGAACGCGTCAAATGTCATGTAATCACCGACACAAAAGTAAACGATCATCTCCCAATTATTACACGTTTTTCTAAATGGACACGGCTGATAAGGACAACTGCAAGAGTACTTCAGTTCATTGACCTGTGTAGACAAAGTAAACACACTGTCGAATATAAGTGTACTAAGAAAAAGGCATCAAAAGATCCATCGTGGAAAATAATACACAAAAGCAAACCCGTTAAAAAAGTTACGCAAAAAATTATAAGGAATAAAACAGTAAACTACATACCTATACCTGCTACTTATACTCTACGCGCCGAAGAACAATGGGTCAAGGGCGCACAAGCCGAAAGCTTCTCAAAAGAAATTGCCGCCATAAAGGATAACAAAGCGGCGCCCGGCGACAGCCCATTATCGGTATTAAGTACATACCTAGACAGCGGGGGCGTTTTACGTTTGCGCGGGAGAATCACAGCGGTACAAGACGTAAATGAAGAAATTAAAAACCCAATTGTACTCGAGGGTAAGCACAGATATACGAGGCTATATATAGCATATGTGCATGAAAGTTTACATCATGGTGGAACTGAGATAACGGTAAACGAGTTAAGACAGCGTCTTTGGATAACGAGACTACGTCCGTCGGTAAAGAATGTTATAAAGGGCTGTTTACATTGTAAAATAAAAAAGGCAAAGCCAGCCAACCCCTCTACGGGAAACCTACCGTACCCCCGTTTAGCTCATCATGTAAGACCTTTTACTTTCACTGGTTTAGATTATTTTGGCCCCATATCTGTTTCTGTAGGTAGACATAAAGAAAAAAGGTATGGAGCCTTATTTACATGCTTAACTTGTAGAGCTATACATATAGAAATAGCAAATTCACTTAGTGCAGATTCAGCTATCGCCGCTCTCAGGCGATTTATAGGTAGGAGAGGTTGTCCAAAGGAAATATGGAGCGACAACGCTACTTGCTTCAAAGCGGCTGATAGGGAACTAGGAGAAAGCGCCTTAAGTGCTTTAGGTAGTGAGTCCAATGCGCGGTCCATAAGCTGGAGATACATACCTCCCGCGTCACCGTTTATGGGCGGAGCATGGGAGAGGATGGTGAGGGCAGTCAAGGAAGCATTGTACGTCACCCTGAAAGAAGTTCACCCATCAGACGAGACCCTCGCTACGCTACTCGTGGAAGTCGAAAATACGGTGAACTCCAGGCCACTCACACATGTCAACGTGTCACCAGACGAGCCCGAAGCCCTCACGCCTAATCACATACTGATCGGGCCCAACTCACATGTACCCTCACCGGGTAATTTCACCGCAGCAGACGTCACAGCACGGCACCAATGGCGGCGCGCCCAGGCACTCGCAGACGTCTTCTGGCGAAGATGGGTACGTGAATACCTACCGCTCCTACAAAACCGGCGGGAGCCCTACGGCAGAGGCACCCCACCCAAGGTCGGAGACGTCGTTGTAATCTGCGACCCTAACCTCCCACGCAACACTTGGCCCAAGGGAAGGGTGACGAAGGTGTTGCCAGGTGCAGACGGAGAGGTACGAGTGGTAGACGTGATGACCAAAGGACATGTACTCCGAAGACCAACGAAACGAATTGTCGTGCTCCCCACGGAGTCGCCTGATGGCGACGGCGGGAGAAATGTGCACGACAGCAGTGTAATTTAGCGCCGCCTGCTAATGTTAGTTAGTTAGGTACTTATATTATGAAAGCCGACGGAGCCACGTGCCTGGCAACAAGTATAAACTTGTTCACGCCGCTCCGTCGCTTCGCGCGTTGCCATTGGTCAACGCCAAAAAGAAAATATGGCCGATTCGCGCCCCCCGCGGGGTGTATATAAAAGCGCGGACCCTGGCAATGCGCGGCACAGTCGACCAAAAATTCTCTACCTAATGTGTATTCCCTAAAATATGTATGTTGTGTGTATTTACTAGAAATAAAACCATCTTGTGTACTTCCGAATTTCATTAATACAGTCCACTCGTTACAAACTCAGTTCCGGAATTGAGAACCTTCCGATATTGCATGCCCTACGTCGAAGTGATTCAAAAGTATGTGATTCTCACACACATACTTTTGAATCACTTCGACGCCACACGGTTCTGACGCAAAACGCGAACTCCGTTCATTAGTATTGAATTTCTGATTTTGATCATCTACTTTTGCTGTTGACTGTACCTAAATGCAATAAACTTGAAACAATCGAAGGAGTGAGTAATTTGGTAGTTCGTACACACGGCTACACATCAAGCTATACATTTCCAATTTAAGCTGACCTCTCATTGTTAGAAAATTCTATACAATGTGAGATTAGCTTATACTGGAAATGTATAGCTTGATGTGCAGCCGTGTGTACGTCTTAACAATGCGCTTTGTCAAAAAAAATCTGCAATCAACCTAACTGAGCTCACCCACGTCATTGAAGGTTGCCGTCAGGAGCTAACCCTAAACTGCGAGTAATTGGAACTCTATGTTCTTTAGGATAGTGCGTTACGGGGTGTAGAAATGCGGTGGTGTAGTGAAGGGTGGATCGATGGGAATGGAAGGTTGTAGTGCGTAGTGCGCCCTCTGGCGGGACAAGGCGGCGGGTGCCCGCGGGGGCGGCGGCGGCAGTGTGCCGGGCAGGCTGGAGGCGCGCAGTCGTGTCGTGTGAACTCTTAATCTCCGGCTCCGCTTCAGGCCTCCTACACTCGAGGTGAGGACAGAGCACAACTTAATAACGTCAAGCACCCAAATCAATCACATACATAGGTAGGTATCTATAATTTTGCATCACAATGATTTGTGATTATGTGATCAAGACTGCCTGAATATATTTTTCTTCTACATTATGATGTAGATTTTTGTAATTATTTCTTATTTTTATTGCTCTACCTAAGCATAAATAAAATTGGTATAGTTACCTACGCAGACATAGTTCGTTTTTTTGTAGGGAATTGATATTAATAATGTTGTAGGTATTAGGTAGGTACTTTAGTACTTAGCAGCTCGGTAATTCTGTACCCCTACCGTTATAAAGCTCTTATTGGGAGTAGACACAGACAGACTAAAGCCCGATTTACACGGTGCAATTTAATTTCCTGTTGAAGCAACAATGAAACTTGTAGGTGCCTACCTACCTACCAACTGAACAATGTTTACCTAGATACGATTCAAGTAGGTACCTAATTGGTTGCTTTAATTTCATTGTAATTAAGGCTTAATGAGCTCTATACTCCATTTATATTAAATTAGCATTAGAAAAAAGAGGCTAAGCAGGAATGCAAAACATTTTATTTCCAAGTTAAGAACCAAGAACAATTTTAATTAAAGTTATTTTAACATAATTTTGATAAATAGGTCTAAGATAGTACCTACGTACCTACTAAATATAGACGGAACAAAATAATAGTGTTTTGACAATTGGGTACTTAGATACCAATGATCCTTTTCTACATTGGTAGATACCTACCTACCAAATAAAATAGAATCAGAGTGAAACTAATAACGTTCCCGGTTTTGTTCATCCCTGCTTCTTTTAGATTTTTAGCATTGACACTAATTTTAAATTGGAATAATACAACTAAATGAAAGCCACATAATTTCGATAAATTATTATAATGGTTACATATGCTGTAAAAATAGATTAAGTATACTTAATAAATTTGGCGTCTATTGTAACTGTAACATGTTTATTGTACTTTTGTTACAAAGTGTGCATTAAAAATAACGTTTTCAACTTCAGTCTAATGTTATTGTAAATGGAGTATAGGTCAAAGAAAAGCTATTCTGTTGCTCGATCATAACAAAAAAATAAGGGATTAAGCAGGTGAAATCATAAACAATCTACCTAAGTACTTACCTACCTACCTAAATCAAGTTTTACTTACTCCCAACTTGGGAGTAAGTAAAACTGCCCAAAGCTTGGGAGTCCCAAGCTTTGGGCATCTAGTACCTACCTAATTGAATAGGTTCTGTACTGTATTATCCAGCTAGGTAGTAAGCCAGCAACTACCTACTGCTTCAGCTGGGTAGGTACGGACAGCGTCATCAATTGGTAGCCCCCCTTTTCAAAGAAATTTTAATGCGTGAGGGGTAACCAGTTAATGACGCTGTCTGTACCAGTAACCACTTGAAAGTTTATTTCCACTTTCAGTAAAATTCGTAAACCGCTATAAATTGCGATAAGTAGGTAACTACTTAGGTCTATTTCGTTCCCCATTTATTGATCGTAACCATTGGTGTTTCTTGTGGCAATGATGCGGTAAGATATAATTTGATTATAGCAAAAAATGTTGTATTATTCGACGAATTGATTTAAGCATAGGTGGCTATTGTACGGCTCACTTGTATGCCATACACGTAAGTTCTTGAACAGGTGTTACCTACATTCGTCATGCACGATATGGTGATAAAATAGTGAATAATTTTACTTCCTTGCAATGCGATAAACACAATTAATGTATCTTTGTATTATAATCACGAAGTAAGTAGGTAGGCTAACAGATTATAATACAGATGCCTACACTACTGACTGATTAATCATCGCAAGGTATCGATCACCTACCGATTAAGCCATTGAAGCTGCAAGCATAAAAATTCTTGAGTTTTATGAAAACTGAATAGGTGACTGAAAACTCCTTATCTTAAATTACGTATTGAAATAATGAATAGAAGCATAAAATATACTTACTTACAGCAAGGCGGCTCAGGTGTATTATTGTACGTATGTATGCCGCATAACATACTTCTTATAAATACCTTATGTAGATAAAATACCGTACAGCTACTCCTCTAGTTACTCTAAGCCTCTTGCATCCACCATTTGACCAACAATATGTTGCTATACATTTGTTATTGTTCAGGTGTTAAAGAATAGGTTGTACTTACTCCATTTATAATAGCATTAGAAAAAAAGAGGCTCGTACAAGCAGGAATGCAAAACATTTTATTTTTGATAAATAGATCTCGTATAGAAATATGGACGTACCTATATAATACAAACAAAATAAAAGTCTTCAAGTAACACTATACGGTAGAAATACAGTGAAACGAATAACGTTCCCGGTATTGTTCATCCTGCTTCTTTTAGGTTTTTATCATTGACACTGTAATTTTAAAATGGGTTGAAATAGTACAACTAAATGAAAGTCACATAATTTCACACGATAAATTATTAAAATGTTTACAATTATGTGCGACAGCTGCTGTAAAAATAGATCATAATAAATTCGGCGTCTATCGTAACTGTAAGTAACATGTTTATTGTATTTTTTTTTTACAAAATGCGCATTGAAAAGAACCTCTTTCAACTTCTGTCTAAATGCTATTCTAACGGCCAAACCCAATTACCTATTCTATCTCCAATTTTGACATACTGGTAATAGAAAAACCTATCTGTCTGTGGTTATAGTGTCCCAATTATTTGTTAGAGAGTAAGAAATCTTACCGGCACACGATATCTATCGATGAGAGGGTCTATGGCTTACTACGGTTAACTAACTATTTGTAATGTATGAAAAAGCCAAAGTACCTATGTGTCCTAATGACGTGTTGACAATTATTTATTTGATAGGGTGGTAACTAATGGTAACAGACTTGTTGATCCGCCGAATTCTAAGAATAAATGGTTTGCTTTTAAATAAACTTTATTTATAATCTCATGAAACCTGTCCTACTCAAGTTAAAGTACTGATTTTGAAATAGTACCAGAGTTATCCCACGAGGAAATTGCTGTTGAGGTCCTATAACATAGAACCAATAACAAACAATAAAAACCGTATCGATCATAATTATGAGCAAATTTTCTTGTAATGAATTTACATATACTTAGATTCCATTTAAATAAATCAATAGCAAGTTATTTACTCAACGAAATAAATACAAAAAAAAAATAGTTTTAAATTGTCAATTAGGTAGGTACGTTTAATTCCTACTCTCTAGCCTTACCGCTTTATTTAGCAAAATGTAGTCAAATCTAGTATAATGTTCGAGTTACTCGCAGAGTTTTATATTTTATGTAAACTATAACTAAATCCAGTAATTTAATACTTTAACATACACAAGTTTTTTTATAAAAATCACGTTGTTTATGATGATGTTGGTTGTAACGAAGCGCACGGGAGGGCCACCCCTATCTATTGTTTCCGTCACATAGATGACCGTTATTGATGAATGTGAGATACCGATCAAACATAGATAGAAACATATGGTCTTCCAGCAGTAGTGATCTACATTTCAGTGAAGGTAGGTAATTGGTTTCAGCCGTAAATAATGCTATTCTATCCTACCTTTACTCGAAGCGCTTCGTCGTTTTTAGGGTTCCGTACCTCAAAAGGAAAATCGGAACCCATATAGGATCACTTTGTTGTCCATCTGTCTGTCTGTCTGTCAAGACCCTTTATCTCGGGAACGCGTAGAGGTATCGAGTTGAAATTTAAACCTATATTTAGATCCACGGTCCTTTGAAGCTGTGACAAAATCAAACTTCTAAGTTAACGTGAAAAAAAGATAAGGCCGTTTATGTCGCAAAAAACGTACATATCGACACTCTCAAGGTAATCAAAATATAGGGTACTTTCCGTTGACCTAGAACTATGAAATTTGGCAAGTATTATCGTCTTATACTATAAATACAGGGAAGCGTCTGAAAACTATACATTTGTAATTAAATCATTAAAAATATATTCTTTATTTATAATGAGCTTTTGTCCGCGATTTGGTACGTATTAATGTCGGTTATCGCGAATGCAGACGAAGTCCCGGATTAAAAAGTACCCTAAGTGCTTTCCCAGGGTTCAAGCTATTTTCATACCATATTTTATCAAAATCGGTTCAGCCGTTTCATCGTGGAAGCGTAACAGACAAAGTTACTTTCTCATTTATAATATTAGTATGGAAGTATGGATATGTAGGTTGTACCCTCGGTGAGCGAGTCCGACTCGCACTTGTCCGTTTTTTTAAACCCTCACTCCACTCATAACTTGGGTTTGGATTAAGTATAGGTAGGTACTTACCAGATAAACAAAATTCTCGGACTATGATGTCAATAGTGGACTCTTTATAGATACCTATTTATAAAGTTTCAATTGCATAGCTCTATAGTACTTTTGATGTTATTGATATCTAAAAAAATCCCGAATTTCTTCACCGACTCACTCACTGATGAACATCTAAATTATTAGGGTAAGTTCTTCCTGAAGTCCTAGAAAGTTGAAATTCGGTAGGTATGTAAACAAACAACAACAAAAAACTTGTGCGGTCGGGGAACCCCCGTAAGGAATGAAGTTCCTTATGTACCTACGTGTCTGTTCAAATTAAAAATGTGTATATGTAAAACTATATGTACTTAAATATATGTAATTTTTTTTTATTAATAATACTTAACATATACGAGCAGGAGAGTGCGCAGCAATCGTGTGCTCGTTTGTTTGTATTAGGATCGATACACGCACACCACGGATTTCGTTACGTGACGATTTCTACTAATTCGCACTAACGTAGTGGCATAAATGACCGACAAGAACCAATAACCGACACTTTATTTTTTTATTCAATGAAATAAGAGTAGGAAACCGATTTCTTAATATGGCAACACTGTACCATAGATAGCACACTCTTGACTGGCTCCCATTGACATTTGAGCGGTAACAAAATAAAATGGCGGTGTGTACCGGTGAAAATAGTAACCAACGGCCATATTGATAACAACATTTCTTAGTGAAATCCTTAAGGAAGTGAGTATATTTTTTTGTTAATTATACTAATGTATTGTAACTTATTTGAATTTTATGTTTTTCACGGGTTAATAAAAGAACTATAGCATCAATTTTTGTTATAACGAAAGTTTAAGGTAATTTTGATATTAGTAAAATGTTGGTGTCGATCACTGGTTTTGCACAAACTGACTTTTCCAATAATCGACACGTGTCGATAATAAATGTTTGTAGATAGTAGTATTTGGTAGATATTATTTTGAGTAGTATTTTAGTAACCGACAAGTGACGATTATTGGAGAATAATATGGGTCGATGACTGGTTGTTAAGATGGCTCTGAGAAAAAATTATACTCCTGACCAGTTAGAAAAAGCCGTAAAAGCTGTAAAAAATAAAGCCATTTTTTACAGCTTCTACGGCAGATTGCAGTTGCTGCGAAACGTTTCGGAGAACCTAGTATTACGCTCCATGGTAAAAATTTGGGAAAAACAATGGGTTGCGCTATGGGGCCGAGCACAGTTTTAACTAAAGGGGAAGAAGACATTTTAGAAAAGTGGATATTAGCGTTATCTGAAAGACATATTCCACTGACAAAAGATTCGCTACTAGACAGTGTGCAAAAAATAATAATTGATCAAAACAGACCAAATCCTTTTACAAACAATAGGCCCAGCAAGAAGTGGTTTCAGTCGTTCATGAAGAGACATCCAAACTTGACACAAAGAGTGCCAGACAACTTGTCAAGAGCTCGAGATAATGTATCTGAAAATAACATCAGGACTTTGCTTACTGAGATCGAAAGTTATTTGGATGAAAATAACCTTAAAACTATTTTAAACGACCCACACAGAATATTCAACGCAGACAAGACCGCGTTCTTCTTGTCACCTAAACCTGGTCGTGTACTCGCCAAAAAAGGAGATAAACACACATGACCCATACAGTAGCTGCGGTGATGAAAAGGACAATCTTACTGTCCTAATAACTGGAAATGCAGCTAGAGACCTAGCCCCTCCAATGATCATATTTAATTATGACCAAATTCCTTCAACTATCGCTGTAAGTGTTCCCGATGAATGGGCAATAGGTACATCGGAGAGTGGGTGAATGTGTAGCAGCACGTTCTATGAATATATGACTAATGTCTTCAATCCTTGGTTAGAGCAAAATAATATTGAAAAACCGGTCTTGTTCTTTGTGGATGGCCACAAATCACACCTGACGCTTCATTTATCAAATTTTTGCTTCGAAAATGGTATTGTAGTCGTTGCTTTAGGTATACCCAAATTCTCCGCATATTCTACAACCGATGGACTTGTCAGTATTCAGACCACTCAAAGCTCATTGGAAAAAAGCCGTGACGCAATGGAAAATGGAGAACCTTGGCAAAATTCTTCGAAAAGACTTTGCCCCAGTGTTGCAAAAAGCTCTCACAAATGTAACAAAAGATTTTGTCCAAGACGGATTCGAGCGGGGGGGCTTTTTCCATTTGGTCCTGATTACATCGATATGTCTAAAATATATAAAATCGAAGTAGAAACCACAACTAAAACCAATCCAATGCAGAAAGAATTTATGAAGTATTTAGAACGTGAAATCGTAAACGTGTTCTCAGCTCAAAAGTTACAGCAAGTCAATAAATTATACTATGAAAATAGAAACACACTGGAAAGAGAAATCCCTGATGAAAACGAGGCTTTATATTTGAATTGGGCCAAAAATAAATCCGAAGACGCTTTGTGTCATTCAAGTTCGGCGGATGCTCCTACAACGTCAGACACATTGGAACAGGCGAGGTATCCGTCAAATACTGTAACCACTGCTCAAAAGAACGATGTTGTTGTAACCGATGAAGCAATGGTTATACCATCAGACGACGGTAACGCTGTGCCTACAGAAACTGAAGAAATGCACTTCAGCAGCAGCATGCAGACGGAAAATCCACCAAAAGATGGCAATTCCAATGACTTAATAGAAACTGATTCATCAGCACATAACTCGAAGAAGTCAGTAGATGATAACATTGGCGTGACTCACAGTTTGCCTGTAGCAAAAACAGTCACCACTGATGATGAAACATTTCCATCTGAGTCCATATCGTCAACTAATTTGCCTAAAGTAATAGTAGAATATCTTTCTCAACAACTAAACTATAACGTCAGGCATGATGCTGTTACCCAACTTCTTCCACTGCCGGAACGTTCTTTACCAACCGATTTATCTAAAGATCCTCTAATGCAACAACCTAACAATGTCCCCAAGACTGATACTGTTATAATATACATAATTATGTATGACAAAGATTAGATCAATAACACCGAATCTAGCTCGCCAGTGCATTTAACGCCCTAGCTTTGTATATCATTACTTGTTTATCTTTATATGTACTATATTCTTTGGGAACATGATAAGGGGGGGGAGGGGAGGGGGTTAATTAGTTTCCCTAGCTAAGTCATAGGGGTGACAAGATCGAAAAGGTTAGAAACCACTGCTCTATGCGGTTTCATCGACAGGCGATGAGGCGACAGGTTGTGTTTAGCGAGCGACCCTTACGTTATAGAAATACTGTTGAGATACGTTATACTACGAGTATTTTAATTTACGCACAGCATTATTTAATTTAGCTTTATTGCGTACTACAGAAATCAGACCTTTTCTTAAATAATAGTACTTAGGTAGGTAGAATGTTTTGGCGGTTTTCTTGTGGCTTGAATCACGAATAGTAGGTAGGTAGGTGTTTATCTCAGGAAATGCTGGCCTCCCTGTTTATTTTCCTTTTTCTCATAGGTTTACACTCAGACTAAACTAGCGAGTATGGCAACTATGCGTCCAGTCTCAAATTCCTTCAATGATTAAATATTTACAAACAAAGAAATCATAACAAATGATTCTCTTTACGAAAATGTGTATAAAATCCTGAAAATTAACAATGAAGTTCTGCGAATCCTACAAGTGTGCAAGTACTAGTTTGACGGCACGTAGGTATTTGTGACTTAAATAACGTCATACAAGCTTTAATAACGCTGGAACGCCCATTATTAAGAGGGTTGTCATTCCAACGGTGCAGATCTGACAACCACTTCACATTTTCATATAAGGTCAGAGCGGGGAAGTCCGTCTAGGGGGCAAGTCCAAACAGTACATCATATATTGTATGGGTCTTGTTACCAGAATGAAATGATTATTATTATTATTATTAAAAACCCACTTCGTGCATAATAGCGCGATCTAGTTATTAGTCCCTTAAACAATATTCGGTACGGAACAAGGTACTTTCCCTCCATGTGGCATATCCGTGGGACGCGCTGTATTTTTAAATAAAGAATCTAAAAAGAAGAAGAAATCATATTATAATCTGCCGTAACAAAATATATTTAGATTTTTCAAAGTGATCGCAAACTTTTATTGATGTGTGTAGGCTGTTGCTCAGACCAATAAAAAAGTACCTTTTTATTGGTCTATAAACAGTAAGTAATAAATATCGAACGTGATTTTCAATTTTTCGTACCTACACACTCAGGTTATAGGTACAAAAAATTGAAAATCACGTTACTTACTGTATAATGAAGTGCTCTAGGTAAATCCGTTTATCCAACTACAAGGGGAATATTGTTACGGAATCCTGAAAATACCTGTCTCTATCTGTATAGAGCCAGTTACTTTTATTGATCCGTAATAAAACTTAAATGATAAAAATCAAATTATAGCTTAACTATGGGTTATTTCAGCTTCCACCAAAGTCTGAATAAACATACAACGGAATAGATGAATAATGCCATTTATATTGCAAAATAGTACGACATTCAGAAACACATAAACTCGACACTCAGAAACCTTTCAACAAAAAAGTCAACCGCCTTCAAAAAGTAAAAAATAAATTTAAATTTGTTCGCAAGTCGGTGGCTTTGGTGTTGTTTGTTGTTTTGTATTGCCACCGACTTGCGAATTCAAAGTTATTTTTTAATTTTTGAAGGCGGTTGTCATTTTTGTAAAAAAGTTTTTTTTTTCGGGTTTTATTGCCTACTTCTTACCATACAAATTAATTACGAAACGGTGACACCAAAAAAATTGAGTCATCCCTTATTTATTAGGTACACGCTACATTATTAAACAAATATTATTTTGATGATAATGAAAAATCTCTGCAACAATTCATTACCATACCTTACCTTACCATATAAAGCGGAATATGTGTAAGTAATTACCTATTAGGATTGATGGTGGCAGAGCGTAGTAGAGTACCAACGACGTGCGAAATTCAAGCTCTCAACTCAAGCCAAATCAAGCAACTCAAGTCATATTCATTTATTTGCGTTCTACAAGGTTTAACAAGATACAAGCTTAGAGCTAAGAACCGTTGTAGACCCTGGCAGGGCACAGCAATAGGTATTATTGTTTATTAGGTATATGAGCTAAAAATTAAAATAATAGGTAGGTACATGAAAATTGAATTGTAATTACATTTACATAAAAGTCAAAATCAATAACATAAATAAATCTATTACTGGTAAGTGGGTAAGTCCGACTCGCTGTTACCCGTATTTTTCTTTTTCAATCATGATAAAAAAAAGAAAGGTTGGTACAAGTTGATATACAGACGGGGGAAAAAATGATTTTTTTTTTTGCGGTACCTACTTGTTTCTCCGTTTTGGCGAAAAAACACTTTCCGGTGGCATATTCTTTTTTTTTTAAACCGTTCAACACTGAGACCATTTTGATAAAAAGTTCTCATGGGATGAACTTGAAATCGCATTATTTGATAATGCATAGTACCTCTCGAAAACAGAGAAATCTGACAAAACATCATGTAAATCGTCATTCACCTCCGTTTCCAACAAAGACTATTTATTCTCTTTGGTTTCCAAACACCACCAGTTACAGTATTGGTGTCGTAATTTATTCAAGCGACTGAATAAAAAATATTTAACGACAATTTTTAACTAATAACTAATGTGTCTTTAACATAAAAAAAAAACAAATACTTTAATAACTCAGACCAATAGCTTTTTATTGGTCTGATTTAAAAAAAAACTACGTTTTTATTCAACCTAAATCTTTGTCACTAAAAAAAACGTCATTACCATCATCAATGTTTGCGAGCAGTGAACCTTTCGATGTGTACATTCGCATTGCCCGGCTATCCCTTGAATATACTTAGTCTGGCCATAAATACTGTTACAATTAAAAATAAGAAAGATATTACATTAGAATTTGGAATCTGTCATTTTTATACGATTGTTCATTGAGTTTTCTAATTTTGGCGCCAATACATTGTACAATATTTTGCGATATTAAAATGGAGTGGGGTGAGAAAGAGAACCGAATCGCTGTGATTGCATTACACAAAGTTGGTATGGAGCCAAATACAATTTTTAAAACTCTCCATACGCTTGGTATTAGCCAAATGTTTGTGTACCGGGCTATTAATAGGTACAATGAGACCTCCTCTGTTTGTGACAGAAAAAGATCTGGCCGTCCACGTAGTGTTCGTATGAAAAAGGTGGTCAAAGCAGTAAGGGAAAGAATTCGAAGAAATTCTGTCCGAAAGCAAAAGATTATATCTCGTGAGTTGAAGATAGCACCCAGAACCATGTCGCGTATTTTAAAAGATGACTTAGGACTTGCAGCCTATAAGAGACGCACTGGTCATTTTTTAACTGATAATTTAAAAAGAATAGGGTGGTAAAATCGAAACAACTACCGAAGCGGTACGCAAAGGGAGGTCACAGAAAAATTTTGTTTACGGATGAGAAAATCTTTACAATTGAGCAACATTTTAACAAACAAAATGACCGTATTTACGCTCAAAGCTCTAAGGAAGCTTCCCAATTAGTCGACAGAGTGCAACGTGGGCATTATCCGACGTCAGTGATGGTTTGGTGGGGTGTTAGCTATGAAGGAGTGACAGCCATATTTTTGTGAAAAAGGTATCAAAACATCGGCACAAGTGTATCAAGATACCATTCTTGAGAAGGTAGTTAAGCCCCTAAACAACGCCATGTTCAATAACCAAGTATGGTCCTTCCAACAAGACTCGGCGCCGGGTCATAAAGCTCGGTCCGCGCAGTCTTGGTTGGAAGTGAACGTTTCGGACTTCATCAGAGCTGAAGACTGGCCGTCGTCTAGTCCCGAATCTTAATCCGCTGGATTATAATTTGGAGTCCGTAAAACAATCCATACGATTGGCAGTGAAGAATTTTCCCATGGAAAGAGTGCGTGCTTCTATTGATAACTGGCCTCAACGTTTAAAGGACTGTATTGCAGCCAATGGAGACCACTTCGAATAAGCTTTTTATATTTTAAATTGTTTTATATTTATGTATTACACACACTGTAAAAGTAATAAATATTATTTGCAATAAAAAAATTTTTTTTTCTTCGTGACAAATTATAAGGCAAGACTAGGTAGATATTGACAAAAACTCTTCACAATTACAGATTAAATTTAGCAAGTTTTACTTCTCAAACAGATTTTTTATTAGAAATCAGCTGTAGGGTGGAGTGGTAGCCATTGAACCACCAAATGTTTGAAGAGCTCTAATGCGGTTGTTATTGCAGTCTAAGAAAATATTTTTATCACAGCACGTAGGTTATTTAATAAGCTACCACATTGCGTTCAAAATTTTGTAAAATATTTGCTATTGCCTGATTAATACAGGTTTTTTTAAAATAAGTGAAATGGTTCATAGTGTACTCCTAGGGGTACACGATGAACCGGGGGGGTGGGACCAAATGAACCAGGTGGTACTCAATGAATCATAGTAATGGGTAAACAGATAATAATTGTTTGTTTTAAGTTGAAAATAAATAAAACAGTTAAAAGTTTAAATATTTATTAGGTTTAGGGCTATAACAATCAGTCTTAAAACTTAATTTGTAATATTCATTACATTTAATAAGTTTTATGAAGTATACGAGAGATCAATATCACGCGAGATGAACTTATCAACTTTAGAAAAACTTCAACATAAAAATCATAAAAAAGAATTGCGGCAGTCTTTAGAAGTTAGGCCATAGAATTTATTTGCACAATCCAATAAATATTCCTTTATGCTGTCTTCTTGCTGATCATTAAAAATTTTACTTGCATCATAATGTGGCTCTAGTCAACACGACGGATTGTTCCTGTATTTTGTTATGTATCTTCGCAGTGTTGGATAGGGAAGGTTACAATCTTTGGCTGATTTTCTGATACTCAGTCCCGACAAGACGTGTTTATCTATACCTCTTTGTATAGCTTCTCCGGTGTGATTCCTTTTTTCACGAGCTTCCCGCCCTACCGTGTTTCGTCCCATTCTGAAATAAACAAATGGTACGTAATGATACTCACATTAACACTCAGAGGTTGACTGGAATAATACTTCTCATCTGCTTATAGGTATGTGACAAATCCATACCTATACAATCAATGTTACACAAAGCACTTAGATGTGGTACGCAATGAACCATGGTTCATTGCTTACCCAGGATAAATGGCTCACCGCGTACCCATCCCCCCTTAGGAAATGTTAGATTAGGTTTTACCCAATAACCGTTGAGAAGCAATTCCAAAAAATAGTCTCAAACAAGCGCAAGGACCCACATTACACACACAATTCACTCATATTTTAGTAAGAGTTAAAATAATAAAGTAATTACAAAAAGAAACTCACGTTTTTTTCGTCGTTTTTGCTTGAGAAATCACAAGGTCGCGGCGCACGCGTTCGTTTGTGGCGACAAGCGACCGCCGACTAGATCAAACTGCACGACGTGGCAAGCGAGTCGTGACACGTTTATTGCACGAGCAGTACCTCTACCATGAGTTGTCATCGAAAACTTACTCGCTAGCGTTGAACTCGCTAGCGTGCTAACGTGGATTGAATAGATTTCGATAATGCTTGCACCATGAGATTTACGGTGTCTTACGCAGGCGCTAAGGTAGGCTCGATAGATCGTGTCGTCTAGCTAACTTCACTCTACTCATTAGAATACTTTCGTCTATGCTTCACTACTTATGTTTTGTTTCTTTCTTTCCCACTAATAAGAAGAGAGACCGGCTCTTAAGCTTAAAATGTACTGCTATCGCTATGCTAAATATATTAAGACAGTCAATATCACAAATAAACCGACTAAATAGAAAAGTTGACGGTTAGTGGACTACTTAAGGTATTTAGTGATTCTTGAATTTTTATTCCTTATAATATGTCGGTGTCGTCGTCTCGTCTATTCAATTTGTAATTTGGTTTGTTTACGTTGTGTCACAGAGCTGCGTTGTATGGTTTAAAAGTTTACAATTAGATTAAAACAGATTATTTAATACAATGAAGACCAGTGTCTCACAGTTTCAACTGTTGGTGGAGTTCATGGAAAGGTGTGTTTCAACTTTCTATTCAATATAGGTATTGTATGGATTGTTATATTTATAAAATAAATAAATCAATAATTTACGTTTCTAATATTACTTACTATTATAAATTAATGTGAAAGTTTGTGAGGATGGATTTTTGTTATTCTTTGACGCAAAAATAGATGACTTACTTACTTACTATACTTTACTTTCTATTTTATTATTTAAAACGTAAAGTTACAAAATTCCTCAACGCAGGTAGATAAACCAAGCCACTTGAAACTTTAAAAGTGTTTTAAGTCAGCTTATTAGCTAAGTTCAAGTGTCTAATATAAAGATGTGAGGAATGTAACAAATAAACAAAAAAATATGGCTATGAATATGATATGACCAAATTTAATTTGAAGGCACAGCTTGCTATTATTTAAAATAGAAATAAAAGTTTAATAAACTTTTTTCACTTATATTTTATATTTGGTATCCAAAATGAATTCTCATTTTGGCTTGAAATTTACTTTGTTCACGTCGTTGATCTTCAAATTCAGCGGCCACTAAAATATTCCATGCTAAATAAGCTCTTGCAGACATTATTCTGACTGTATTAGACTCAAAAACGTATATAATTTTAATGTAAACATATGTTTCACCCGTCAAAATGCTAGTGAGCTACGTAACTACTGTCGTAAGCGTATTGTTCGATAGCTTCAGTGAAATTAGTGACTCATGGTACCGTTTTGTATGGTGACAGCTGAAAATCGTTAGCGACTATCGAATAGATTACGTTAGGTTTTTAACCTATCGTAATCTATAGTGCTCATGGTACCAATTTTAGTTCTTTCTGTGACCGCTAGGGGCGCTGTTCAATATTTCATACAAATAATTTACGGAGACGCTAGCGAGTTTTGGCTGTGTAAACTCATGGTAGAGGTACAGGTAACGTCGCGTATTGACGGTAGGTGCTATGGTTCATACGGTACACGCGGTTCATTGGCTACCACTCCACCATATTTATTTTACAAGAAAAATAACTTTTACCATAACATAAATAATCCTACCTAAAGAAAAGAATGATTTACCGCAAAACGATCTATTTTTTTAATAAAATGAGTTCGATGTTTTCATATTGAGGCAAGTAGTAGGTAGTTATTTTGAGAATAGCTTTTTCAAAAACCAATTATAACATGCAAATGAACGAGATGACACGTAGGGACGATGGGTCTCAAAACCTTTTTCACCTAATTCAAAAACATCGGATAAACCGGGTTAACGTCATTTTTAGAAACCGGGTTTCATTTTATTTTACGATATAGGTATGTCATTTTTATTACAATGTACAGTCAGCAAAAGAGATAAGGTATCCATGTCGTCGTCGTCGGAAATGGTTGACGTTTACTTGAAAACCGATGGATGTTTTCGAATGATGTTTAATTAAATCATTGAGCTGGTTATTCTCTTTTAATTTTTTTTTATTTAAAAGCATCTACCGGTTTCTAAGTAAACTTTAACTATTTCCGACGACATGAATACTTATCTCTTTTGGTATCTAAGGTACTGCGACTGGTAGTTATTCACATACATTTTTAGTAAGTACATATTACCTACAATTAGTTTTTGTATATTGATAACACCATTGCATTGGTGCTGTCTTTGCCGACGTGTAGCTTTCTCTCTAAGTACACTGTACTCGAGACCAATCAAAAGGGTGCATTTTAAAGTCTCACAGTGACATAAAATCGGAAATAACATTTCAGGTCAAGCAAATATCAGGATAATCAAAGCTCTTTGTCGCCGCAACGCAAACACTACTGCAGATATAGCATCACAATATGAATTTCATGCTCAATAAATATAAATTAAGAGCACCTGGGGCGTTTCAGTGCCGCTGAACAACTTACATTACTAATTTGACCTCTAGTCTAAAATATTTTCAGAACTAAACAAGTAGCACTGTCATCTTTCATATTAAAATAGTCTTATTTTATCTTTCATACATATTAAAATAGTCTTATTTTAATAAATAGTCTTATTTTAATATGAAAGATGACAGTGCTACTTTTCGAGTATTAGTGGAAAACAAATAGCTCATTAGTGACCTACAAAAGATCGTTCAATCCAAGACTGACAGTACCGTTCAACCCAAGCAGGTGAATTCAATGATTTCATAATAGCTTCTACACCTTCCCCTCCACTACACTAGGAGGAATAATGAAAGAATTGCAAGCATTAAATTAAAAAGTCAATGTTTACGTCTTAACCTAGCAGTACGTCCACTGCTAGAGATACAGAATTTGAGAATGATATATGACTGCTATTAGAGTAAAGATTGCCCTTTATCAAAATAGAGGCATAAAAGGTAAAAACCTTTTGCAGATGTACAATAACTTGTTGAAAGTTCCTCGCACGAGTGTCGATTTCGAAAGAATCTTCAAAATCAGCCGGTTACCTATATAAATAACCACTTATGAACCTCGCTGAATTATGACTCTTTTCAGACCATAGATATAAGAAAGATGTTTTTTTTAGATTTCTGTGCTTTAGACATTTTTTTAATTTTACGGTCGAATTATCAATGCATCAATTAATTTATCGTTGCTTTATGCCATCGATAATTCGATATATAAATCAACGACAGTCAGGCGAAAAATGTGAAGGTCTCAAACCTCCACTACTTATACACCTATATGGTGCAATCGATATTCAAGAGGCCAAATGTTTAGTTGATTCTCAGATGTTATACTTAATTGCTGTTGGTTATTTAGTTCATTCACTCAAAAAGGAATTTCTCGTTTTATTAGTTATTAACCCCTTTGATTTTTTTAAATAATCAAAGTATTAACCCTTATAAATGTGTTCTCTAATATAGCACCAAACCTAATTATAAAGACTTGATAAACACGAATGATAAAAGTAAGTTTTAGAACCCATGCCTACCGCCATCGTCATTTATCTACCGAGCCACGTCTGTCTCTTCAAGATTTCCCGATGAACGCATATTTTATACAATCTATCCTTAGATTCTCCTTCGACTTCAATTGGCATTTGGTGATGAAGCACCATGTCGCAGCTCTGTGTTTTCGTGGTTTGGAGAATTTAGCCGTGGACGTGATCATCTCCATGACGAGATTGACGAGGTACGTGAAGGTCGTCCGGTGACTGCAATTACAGACTCTAATATTGACACCGTACGACAATTTCGCGACGTCGGAAAATATAGGTGCTAGGTAAGTACGCGTCTCCGTTTTGCTATCTTATAAATAGTGCAACAAAGAGCTATGAGTAAAGCTCGGAGCTTCCTCGGGTGATATACCTACCTATTCTGAAAATGCCGTAAATTTTCCTCAAGTCTTACGTTCCTCATCCTGTTCCTAGTGCGTCGTAAAACTCTCGGTGGTCATAAACACGTATTTATAAAATCGTCTTTGCGAACACCTTCCTGCTATATAACGTGCTTCGTTTATTCCAATTAACTAACGGCCTGGCCCAGCTTAGCTGGTGTAGTTTTTTAGGGTTCCGTACCCGAAGGATGCCCAACGCGACCGTTACGTACTGAGCCGAACGTTAGGTACTAAGCCTGTCAGCTAGTTTTCGAACCGTACCTAATAGGGTAGACACTTGACACTTTCACAATGTGTGTATTACTATGTCCGTGATAACTGGTGATATCAACAAATTTAATAAAGTTAAAAATAAAATAGGGTTCCTATAAACTGCATAAGCATGTTTCTTTCTGGGTTTTTGGTCGATCTTTAGGTAGGTCCCTTCATGAGCGAGTCCGACTCGCACTTGTCTGGTGTTATCATTGGTGCTTGAAATAATGCAATCATTTTTCCAGCGCCATTTCAATGAATTGGTGAAACTTCACAGGTATCGGTGTTTTTAAACGCAATAAAAAAGGAAAACGTCTTAAAATCGTAATTTATGTTTACGAGCGTATATGAGGTCGTTGACCACGACATCAGCTGCTTTATATAATATCCTCTAAAAATACATAAGTAACTTATATGGAAATGGTTTTTACAGTATGCATTGATATTATATCCACCATGTCTTTTTTAGGGTTCCGTAGCCAAATGGCAAAAAACGGAACCCTTATACATAGATTCGCTATGTCTGTCTGTCCGTCCGTATGTCACAGCCACTTTTTTCCGAAACTATCAAGAACTATACGTTGAAACTTGGTAAATAGACGTATTCTGTGAACCGCATTAAGATATTCACACAAAAAAAAAAGCAATAATTTTTGTGAGTTCCCCATACTTAGAACTGAAACTCAATTTTTTTTTTCATCAAACCCATACGTGTGGGTTATCTATGGATAGGTCTTTAAAAATGATATTGAGGTGTCTAATATCATTTTTTTCTAAACTGAATAGTTTGCGCGAGACACTTCCAAAGTGGTAAAATGTTTGTCTCCCCCGCTGTAACTTCTAAAATAAGACAATGATAAAACTAAAAAAAATATATGATGTACATTACCATGTAAATTTCCACCGAAAATTGGTTTGAACGAGATCTAGTAAGTAGTATTTTTAATACGTCATAAATCGTAAACCGCAATTTACCTTTCATTCAATGCTGCTACGGAACCCTTCATGGGCGAGTCCGACTCGCACATGGCCGCTTTTTTATATTAAAATTGGCTTGCGTTTGGCCGCAACTCACTTGATCTTAAGTGACAATGCAACCTAAGGTGGAGCACGCTTGCCTCGAAGATACCTAGATTATAATGTCTCGGGGAATAGAGAGGCGGGCAGTGAATTCTACAGTCTGGCAGTTCGCACAATAAATGTGGAAGCAAAGCGCTTGGTTCGAGACCGTGGAACTTCAACCGTATAGCGGTGACGCTTGTCTGTAAAGATTCGCAAATTGATTCAGAAAGTGACGTAAAAAGAGCTCCGCTTTGCATACATTTTGTATGGCATCTGGAGGTCTTCTTATATTTGTTGAATTACACCAAAGCGAGTCGCGCCACGAGCGCGCGAGCACAGCGCGAGCGGTTTTTTGCTTAGACCACCCAGAGAACATAACACTTTTAGTCTGAAATAAACATTTAATAATAAATACGTCCTGTAATGTGTAAAATGTAGTGTCCGTGTGGTGTCGGACGTAAAGAATAGCACCATCCCATATCTTCCCGTGGGTGTCGTAAGAGGCGACGACTAAGGGACTCACCAGAGAATGGGCAGCAGCGTTCTCTGTGCCTTTGTATTCTTTGTAACAACCACATTGCGATCACCAACCCGCCTGACAAGCGTGGCGATTATGGCAAAACCCCCCATTTCTTGGAGGAGGCCTATGTCCAGCAGTGGACGTTTTTCGGCTGAAATGATGATGATGATGATGACGTCCTGTAATACTTAATTAGTCATTAAATGATTATTTTTTGGAAAAAAAAACCATAAACTTGTGCTTTGTTTTTCTTCCTAAAAATACTGTTCCATGTACAGTGGGCCTCGCTCGCAGTGAGCTTTCCAAAGAATCATGGCAGGATTTGTACAAAAAAAATTAAGAAAATTAATTAATTAAAAAAAAAAATTAAGTTGAAATTCTAATTCTTATATTCTTGGGTACCTAAAGAGTATCTTCAGGCAGACAATATTTTTAAAACCTCGCAAAAAAAGTTAATAGTTTAACGAAAAGCTCATTATTTCTGGACGAAACGGCGCTGACAGTAACAGTGACACTGACAGTCGCCGTTTCGCAGTTTTTACATTGGAATTGCATCGTTTTATGGGAAATAATATCACAAATAATGTTTATTTTTTTCCACACACTTGTCACCTCACTTGTCTGCCAGTTTTGTAGATCCGTTAACATCGCTTGTCACTTTCTTTTTTAGGGTTCATAATGGCAAAATACGGAACCCTTATGGATTGGTCATGTCTGTCTGTCTGTCTGTCTGTCCGTCCGTATGTCACAGCCACTTTATTCCGAAACTATAAAAACTACACTGTTGAAACTTGGTTAGTAGATGTATTTTGTGAACCGCATTAAGATTTTCACACAAAAATAGAAAAAAAACAATATATTTTGGGGGTTCCCCATACTTAGTACTGAACCTCAAATTTTTTTCATCAAACCCATACGTGTGGGGTATCTATGGATAGGTCTTCAAAAATGATATTGAGGTTTCTAATATCATTTTTTTCTAAACTGAATGGTTTGCGCGAGAGACACTTCCAAAGTGGTAAAATGTGTCCCCCTCCCCCTGTAACTTCCAAAATAAGAGAATGATAAAACTAAAAAAAATATATGATGTACATTACCATGTAAACATCCACCGAAAATTGGTTTGAACGAGATCTAGTAAGTAGTTTCTTTTTTATACGTCATAAATCGTAAACCGCAATTTACCTTTTATTCAGTCAACTCAAATATAAAAATAAAAAAACTTTTATATTATGTTACTAGCTGCTACGGAAACCTTCATGGGCGAGTCCGAGTCGCACATACCTAATGGGCATCGAGATTAAACAAAAATGTGTTATTTTCATTTCGTAATATTTTAATTAAGCGGGTTTTTAAAAATCTGCAAAGTATATCAATCTACTCCTGGTAATATATTCTTCATATTGGAAAATATTTTAAACCCTCTACATTATTTATTTTTTCATACAAATGAATGTATGGATCTCGCCATGATTCTTTATGATGGTTATTGAACTGTACAACCTTCATACCGTTTGAATAAAAACAGCGTCCTTCTGAGTATCATAACACCTAGGTACTGCGATCGCCAACATGCATCGGCCAAGCATGTTGATTACGGCTAAGCCCCCCCCCCTTTTACACTTTTATTTTCATACAAATGAACGCATGAATTTCGCCATGATTCTTTGTCAAATGTTACCAACTGATATTGAACTTTGTTTGATATGAGGTCGTAATTAGACTGAAGAAATGTCAAAATTTGGACATTGGATATGATATGGACATAACATCTATATAGACATGTTAACGTTTTGGCTTGTTAGGGTAAACACCAGAACAGTGAACAGTGAAGAACCTATATAATTCTAAACACAGTCAACAGCACACTATGGTATCCAAAACCGATGAATTTCTTTTTCATCTCCAAACAATAGAGTTTATTACCCATTGGGGAAAGACAGTTTGTGGTAACTTGATGTGCTGTTACTTGTTATACTTTGTACCCATTCCATTTTGACTGCGGGCTTAATAGGGGGCGCTTGGTAATGTTTGCACACGGGCGCTACATGGGCTAGAGACGCCTCTGCCCTCCCTGTACTACCGAGGTACATATTTTAGATACTACGTTAATATTTCTGTAACTGTATAAGTACCTAGTAATTCAACACTTTTCAGTTATATTTTCAACCGACTTCAAAAAAAGAAAGGAGATTCTCAATTCGACACGTATATATATAAGGTGCTATAAAAATATCTGCCACGGCTTTAATGGGAGGTAGTATTGTGTTTAAAGATTACAATAGTGAAGAACTTTCGTACCCCAGAATAGTTAATTTAATTTGAGAAAATAAAGTAGTTTAATAAACATTGGCTCTACTCTGCATAACGCGTTTCACAAATTACGCGCGATGTGTCGCTTCGTCAATGAAAACAACTGCTATCTCTTTCTATCTGTTCTGTGAATGAAAACTGAAATCAGCTGATTAGTTCGTCACTATCTAACCTACTAGGTACACAATAATACGCAGGGAAAAAAGTGTTTTAAAAGTGCAATTACTTACCAGCTACCGCATTCTTCCAAAAAACTGACGTAGGTAAATAGATGATAAACTTCCCATCACACTTAAAACAGGCTTTGGACTGACAAGTTAGTGATTTTTTTCTTATTATTTTTAAACAGTAGGTGCTTAGATTAATACTTAGGTATCAAATAACGATAAATTACAGTAACTTGGCGTGTTTAAAAGTTAATCATCTTATTTACAATAATTGCATCGTATTTACAGTTATTTACACACTCCCTACCTACTTATCTACAAAACTGTTGCACGAGTCCGCCTTCGCGTTGCACACAAATGTAGGCAAATGTAGTTCGGCAGAATATGGAGGCCTGCCTGCGTCAACCGTAGGCGGGTCAAAGCGGCCGTGTTCACGAAATCTGTACACGGCATCCAGAATGGTATGATGACTCACTCGCACACCAAACCTCTGCTGGTATAAGTTTACTGCATGCGCAGTTATGGAGTTACACTCGCGGTAGCACAACACCATTTCAAGATATTCTTGATTGGAATACCGTCGTCTGGGAGGCATTTTTAAAGGAAGCGCGAGCGATTATCCCGTCGCTAACCGCTAATTAAAACTAACTTCCGAGCGGGCGGGGAGCGACCGGGCGACTGGCGAGCGGGCGGTCGGCTTGCGCGTGCGACGAACGGGGTAGTGCGGGTCAGGCAGGGTGGGGGCGCGCGGCTCTTTGACGACGCAACGTCCCGACGAGTGCCGATGCGCAGCGCTCGGCATCGTTTGATAAATGATAAGAATGGCAACAGTGTATGAACGGCGCCGGCGTTTTGCGAAACGATTGAATTGTACTATTCGGTGCGGTCTGGCAACAGCAAGTCTACGTGATGGTTTTATGCGAATAAATCAATTCAAATTTATACGTACAATTTTTTGTATGAAAAAAAATATGACAAATGATTAATAATTTATCTTTACTATTGTAATCTATAAACACAATACTGTCTCCCATTGCAGCCGTGGCAGATATTTTTATAGATATATTTTTTAATGTTTGATCACGCATAACTTTTTTCAGTGTAGTCCGTATTTCGATGAATCTTTCTATAATTGATAGTGTATACCTCAAAGTTGTTCCCATATAAATTGTATGCAAATATTCCACCCCTAAGAGTGGAAAATTAAGGGATGACTGAAATTTCTTGGTGTCACGGTTTTGTAGTTAATTTTTATGATAGGAAGTAGACACTAAAACCGTAAAAAAAACTTATACAAAAATGACAACCACCTTCAAAAAGTAAAAAAAATACGTTTCAATTTTAAGTCGGTGGCTATACAAACAACAAACAAACCAAAGCCATGCGAATTTAAAGTTATTTTTTACTTTTTGAAGGTGGTTGTCTTTTTGTAAAAAGATTTTTAGATAAATTGATATGCTAACAACATAGTCCAAGAAAAATATCGTTGCTAAATCTGATTTTTGTAACTTCAGCAGTTGCAATGGACCTCCAGTCCTACCTCTTCATATAATAGATAATAGATGAATCTATGTTTTATTAATTGGACGAGGGATCTAAATAAGTAGGTAAATAAACCTGTTGCATCTTACCTACAGTTAGTTTTAATTAATTTGTAAACTGTACTTTTCCGGTGCTTATTGAATATAGTATAAATAATTATGTCCAAACAACTTCGACATTTTTGACGACATGACGCATGGGCATGCCTCATGTCATGCTGCAATGCATGGTGCAACTCATAAAGGTGAGGTCCACATTAGTGACATTTCGCCGAACCGAACACCGCGACCGTGACAGAAAGCCGCCGCCGCCGCCGTGAAAGTTTTCCGTGCAAAACACGGAAAACTTTGCTGCAGTGTGTACGATTACATTTTTGTTATTTATCGAAAACAAAACAAATACTTTGTCGCATGCTATTCGTTTAGCAGTTCAATAATTAGATCCTAGAACTGTATATCTAACCAACGTACGCCCAACGGCCTGTGGCTGCGTACTGTACCTACATAGTACATAATATATTAATATTATTGACATCAACCATATAAGTACTTACCCGGAAAAAACTGACTAAGAGACTGGGCATATATTAAATCCAATATTCCATAATCCATACAAAGTACCTAGCTAATAAAAATGTTAGAATTAATTATGGTGTGTATTTTAATTTATTACAACCAGCATTTAAATGTAACTTAATAAGAGTTAGATTTAAACGCGGTATATGAAATAAAATAACTTGTTTATGACTTATTTTAGACAAGATATACAAAGACTTGTAAAATGTAACTGAGATATATTTAAATGCTTTTTCCGATAAGAACAGCACTTTAGTGTTAAAAAATAGTATTCATTTTAACACTAACAGCTTGTTATCTTCAAAAGCAATTTCTGGTTCATTTGAGTGCTATGTGCGCGTTAGGGGTCTGCTCTGACGTCATTTGCGGAGGTGGAGGTCGCCGGCTGTACCTCTCCCCTCTTGCACCCTGCCACCCTTAGCTATCCGCGCATCTTATGATCTCTTGAATGTAGTGCTGTTATCAAAGTCCGTCAGTGAATTATTAATTGCTGGTGCTATTTACAATAATTGAAAGGATTAGGTAGTTTATGTATGTAAATAACGAAGTTTCTCTGCCGTTGTCTTTTACGCCGTCGTTTTTAATTGAACCAATTTGCCTAACAGAACGGAATCATCATAATTAATATTATTTATGGTTTGATCATTAGTTCATTTGAGTGTTAAAAACGAAAAAGGTGTTAATATAACTTTTGCACAGAACACATAGTTACATAAGTTTTTTTTTCAATACCTACTATTATTATATTTTCGCTTTTTAGTACCTACCTACTTCTTACCATCCAAACCCTTTAAGGCTGCCCGCCCACGTCAGACTTGTTGTAGGACCGATTATCGGATCGGTCGATTATTTTAGTTTCATGAGACCGACTTTTTGTGGGACATCTGCGTTGGTATATTGGAGTTCATATGTTCCATTTCTCTCCGCTAAAACATCGGTCACCGATTGTCAGACGTGGGCGAAGACCCTTAGAGACAGTTCACTATATTATTATAACCTAACCAATAAATGTGTTTCATCTTCCACACGATACAAATTCCTGTAGGTGTATATGTACTGTTTGTCGATGAGGAACTACATAAATGGTACCTAACTTCAAAGCCACGGTTAGTTCACCACGGATAGATAACTACGCCCGGTCCTCAGCGCAATAACCGGGTAAGGCCGTAGATTTTGCCACTTAGTAACATAGAGTAACATATAAACTTCTATGTTACGGTTACATAGAAGTAACGCGAAAGTAACGCCAAATGTTGTAAGGCTGATTGCATATTATCGTGATTTTTTTAACCGACTTCAAAAAAGGAGAAGTTGGTACTTACGTATGATTTTTAGTAACTTGAAAGTTTAAGTCCTAAGATGTGGTTCGACCAGATACTATAATAAGTTTATAACACGGCCTAAAAATATATAGGGTGACTGGTAATTAGTGTACGATAATTAAACACGTGATTGTGTTCATGATAACAAACAACTTTCCCGAAAAAAAAAGTTTTTTGTACTGGTTCACTTTTATCACAATAACACAACAGCCGTATGAAATCCACGCGCGCGCACGCCTGTGACCTAAAGTGAACCAGTACAAAAATATTTTTTTCTTCGGGAAAGTTGTTTGTTATCATGAACACAATCACGTGTTTAAGTATCGTACACTAATTACCAGTCACCCTATATATAATAAAACATTAGGTCATTAATAAGTAGATATTTTATGTTTGCACTTCTAATAAAAAAATACTGAGCAGATATTTCGCTACCGTACTATATTTGATGAACACCTCGGGGAAAATATAAGTACGTACTTATGTTACTTAGTAAGAGTTTTATTAAAAAGTTGACAAAAAAATATATCTATACTAATATTATAAAGCTGAAGAGTTTGTTTGTTTGGTTGAACGCGCTAATCTCAGGATCTACTGGTTCGAATTGAAAAATTATTTTTGTGTTGGATAGTCCATTTATCGAGGAAGGCTATAGGCCCATGCGAAGCCGGGCCGGGTTGCTAGTAAGTAATAATCTAGGATATGCACTAACCTTTAGAACACTTCAACGTTACGTAACATGTAATCAACGTTACCGGTAACATAGAAGTAACGTAGAAGCGCCATTTTACAGGCTATACATAAGCTAAAATCACAAAATTATGCCGAATTTTAAACAAAAACACATTCCCATATACTTATCAGTTACTTACGCATAGTCCTACATAAGATGTGTAATAAGAAACCGTTATTTACCTCTGAAATCGCCAAAATTCGGATTTTAAATTCACTGACGAAACACACCCGTGCACCTTTGACAAACTCCAGAGACTTTCGTCTCTGGAGTTTGTCAAAGGTGCACAGGATAGCGTCTTTTTTGATTAATTTATGTTGCCTGGACAACTGATGTTGTCAGTGCCATTACAAAATACTACCATAAACTGTTTTTAATACCCAGAAGCCAAATTTTGGTAACATACAAAATAGTAACATAGAAGCTAAAAAATGGAGACAAAATTTTGGAGAGTAATAAATCAATGAATATCACGTATTTACGCATTCCAAAACCACGATTTAGCAGCTTAACTTTGTGACATGCCAGACAGTCACAATGAATTAAACTCTCATTGAAGAAAATATACTACTCAAAACAAAATAAGGGCCACAAGGTATTTTGTCTGTACCATGAAAATAATAAAACCAATATATATTTTTTGTCTCCATAACGAAAACTAATGTTGTTTTTACCATGTAGACCAATAAATTTATTCAAATAATAATGATTAAAAAGTTTATTTGCTTTTGAAAGAGAAAACACATTTTAGGTTAAAAATAAAAAGAACGTTAAGTTACTGATAACAAAAGAAAATACTCCATGCTCATCTTTTAGTAACGGGTATGCCCCCCTCGTTTAGCTACGCACTCCTAAAGCCTGGAGTGCATGCTCTCAATCAAATGCCTGACATTTTCCATTGGAATATCTTCCCAGGTCCTTTTCACAGCGTTGATGAGTTGCTGTTGGTTGTGGATTTCCTGATCACCGTCTCTAACTCTTCGTTTCAACTGATCCCACATGTGCTCTATTGGATTTAAGTCCGGACTGTTCGCCGGCCACGGCAAGACTTAAATTTAAAAGTCTTCCAGTACAAACCGAGTCGCTTAAGCCGTGTGTGCACGAGCATTGTCTTGCATCAAGATGAATCCAGGACCCGCTCTCTGTGCAAATGGGATCACATGTGGTCTGACAACTTCCTCAATATACCACTGAGCAGTAACAGTACCCTCATTTAAAATAGCGAGCTCAGTTTTGCCGTGTAAGCTTATCCCGCCCCAAATCATTACATTTGGACCACCAAAACGATCGACTTCATGGATGCAGGCTTCTGTAAATCTCTCGCCGCGTCTTCTCCATACTCTAATACGCCGATCGTCATTTTAAAATTTGACTTTGCATTCGTCTGTGAAGAGCACCATAAAAAAATAAATTACACCAAAATGAAAAAATACCTCGTGGCCCTTATTTTGTTTTGAGTAGTATATAATGCTTATAGCGCCAAATGTTTGGCCGAACTAAAAAGACAGCGTGTTTTTGGCTACGAATTAAACTCCTTGTATTTTATTATCTTTACGCCTTACACTAACATTACGAATACATTCTAAGAGTTTAAGAGTTATATAATTGAATGAAGATAGCATCATCACAATTTATCAAGTATTTTATTTTTTATAAGCAGTCAAAGTTTGAGACATTTTATTTTTTCAAAAAGTGGCAAAATCCGCGGCCTTACCCAACCACGTCACAAAATGTGTAAGTACTGCTCGTTATTCAGGAGCCCTTTGTTTATCTCCGTAGGTCTACCACAGATCTTCACAAAATTTTACATGGAACCACCCGAGCCATACCCAAGGTATCCATAAAAAAACAATAAAAAACGATAAAAAAATTACAAAGTTTTTCCCTTTGACACCCGTCTCGTATCAATAAGCCAAACTGTCACACTTACGCGTATCTTAAACTATATTATAAAGAGGAAAGATTTGTTTCTTTTTTTATATTCTAATAGTCTTGCGGTCAGTTTTTTATTGGTCTGAGGTCTTGCGTTTGACCGCAATTCACCTGATCTTAAGTGATGATGCGGCCTAAGGTGGAACACGCTTGCCTAGGATGAACCGGTTGACTCGTGCCTTGAAGATACCTAGATTATACTTATCAGGGAACAGAGAGGCGGGCAGTGAATTCCACAGTCTGGCATTTCGCACAATAAATGTGGAATCAAACCGCTTGGTTCGAGACCGTGGAACTTCTACCATATAGCGGTGACGCTTCGCCGTTTCTCTGGTCGTCTGATGATGGAATGGGGATGGGGGAATTAAATTTTACAATTCCAAAGCGCACATTCCGAAATGTACCCGATAAAAGACCGATAGGCTAGCAACGGTGTGGCGATGTTTTAGGCTCTGGAGCCTAGCCCTAACCAGGGAGTCGTTGTTAATAAGCCTCGTGGCACGTATATCAATAACTTCCATCGCCTCCAGTTGGTATTTAGCTGATCCATCCCAAAAGTGCGAACAGTCCATGCACGATCGAACTTGTGCTTGATATAAGTTGAGCAGCTGTTCCGACGTGAAGTACTTTCGCAACTTTGCGAGGACTGGACAGGTTTTTGGCAGCTAATTTGGCCTTGGATTCAATGAATGACCCAATGTTAAAAATCGACGTCAGATTAATGCCAAGAAGCTGAAGATGGTCATTGATCGGGACGAATGCATGTCGGAAAGCAGGCGCCAGATGTAAAGACCTCTTCTTAGCTGAGAAAAACACGCTACGAAAGAAAGACACGCCTGCGTTGAACGTGACCAGATTGGCATGGCCTCAATCGGAGACTGCCTTGAGGGACAAGTTCAAGCGCTCGACCATGAAAGTCTCTGAAAGACGGGATTTCAGTCAGTTTGTTTGTTGGTTACGATTTAATTCAAAAACTAATCGACCGGTTTTAAAAAATTCTTTCACCATTAGAAAACTACATTATCCCTGAGTAACATAGGCTATATTTATCAATTTAAAACATCCTTGGGATTCTTGAGAAAATTCACGAGGACCAAGTCGCGGGCAAAGTGCTAGTTAGTCCATATCTTAAAAACTACTGAACCGATTTCGATGAAACTCTTGCACTATTGCAGTAATTGTTCGAAGTTGAAGTAAGTAAATGTGGTCACAATCTGCTTAATCATTTCGGAGAAAGAAATACGTGGACTAACATACATACATACATTATTACAGTTTCAATAATGTTACATAGATACTCGTAAGTGTCGATTTGGTAACCTCCTTGTTTTGAAGTCTGTTAAAAATATGGTTTTCATCGTTTATAACAACCTATAATGGTAACTGTGTACGGTACTTTAATGCAAGTCTTTTAGAACTGACTTCAGATTCCAGTTCATCGGACGAATTATCATTTTCACTGCACACAAGCAAAAATATGCTTGGCTTAATAGTGCAATTTATGAATTGAACTAATAAACACTATTAAAAACAACTTTTATACATAGTTAATTAATTACATTTTAGGTTGAATGGCTTCGCTGCGTGTGACGTTGGCGCATCACAAATCAAATAAGCAACTTCTTGTAAGTTTCGGGTACGGGGTTAATTAGGTACAAACAAGGGTACAAGTTTGTTTTTATGGTAGGCTTGATAGGCAATTAATAAATACTATATACTTAGGTACTTAGCCCTTTTACACTTTTTGTGCATACGTAGAAACCAAAGACTATAAATCTCTTTGGTAATAAAACTCATGGACATGCGTTAGGGTCTTTCATCAAAATAATGAAAAAGCGGCGTGTTTGTATTTAGCGTGACCGTAATATTTCTGTGTCGAAATGCAAACAAAGAAGAAAAATGTCGTCTACATTACAATCTTTCCGGTTCATTGGAAAATAGTATGTAAGTACCTACCTACCTATTGTAATTACGAACACTAACCATAGTAACCATAACATAATAACAATACTGGGGTAGATTCTCAATCTATAGTGGAAATATTTTATCGGGTAACGTGATAAATATAGGTATGTCCCAGGCAATTTATATGATTCCACCGTTTACATACGGCGTCCAACGTCATTTTAAAATCGCTCTCAGAAGGCTAAATGATAACTCGTTTAATTGTTATAATTTGGACGTTGGTTGTAATTTTAGGGTGACTAGTTAAAACACAGTTTGGACAAATCAAGACTTAATTTCAGTCAATCAGGTACTAATAAAGATTCAAGTAAGACTAAAGTAGGTACTTATGTGATTTCTTTCACTTATAGTAACTACTTAGTTAAATTTAAGTACCTAACAAAAACAACACTTAAATTACAAACATAGTTGGATACTTACTCATTGAATAACATTATTGAAACTTCTAAGGATAATATGTCACTTTCAAATAAAAACAAACAGGTAGAGATACCTACAGAGGGCAGCACTTCAGGCTACCCCAATCTGTCAAAGAATCATGGCGAGATCCATACATTCATTTTTTAAGATGGCAGAATATTATTTTGCATAATTTTATTTCGTTTAGGATAACGTTTATTTGGCAGAATTTCATTTGGAATAATTTTATTCGCCATATTGCTATTTCTATAAAAAATAATATTTAACCTTAAAATGAAATTAAAATAGATATTGTCTTTAAAAGTCTATGTTGTGCTACAAAAGTTATAGTAGGGGAGCCCAAGAGGCCAAATCGGGATTTACTCGAGCGGCGGTGAAGATCTATTGGATTGTGAAGGTTAGATGCTAAAAATAAAAAAGGTTATGAGATGTATGCACTTTCACTGGTGGGGAAAGCGTGTACAGGTTTTCAAAAAAGTTAAAAAATAACCAACACATGGAAATACTCGAGCGCGTCAGATATTTAATAGTGTATGCGCCCCACGGAATAATAAAAACAAGAGGCGCCCCACGTGTTTCTGGTAATGGAAAAATCTTAACCTGCCGGTTTGCATGGTGGGGGTGGCCGTACGAAGGGGCAGAAAGTAGGAAAAAAATATATTTTGTCGAGCGCGTCAGATATTGACGATTTGGACGCGCACAAAGGTAGGTCGATTTTGGAAAATGCAAAAATAAATCGAGACCTCGAGCGCGTCAGATTTTTATACAAACGCTTTATCTTGATGTCCTTGTCGTACTGACCCATAATCTGACAATTATGTGGAGGAATTTCATTAATCTGACGGTTAGAAAAAAAAATCATATCGTTAAGTTATTTTTTTAATGTAATAACTTATTTTTACATTCAATTGCATGCTGCATGCTTGCTGCATGCTTACTTGCATGCTTGCAGCAGCATACATAGCGTATGCTTGTTTACGTGCATGCTTGCTGAATGCATGGTAAAAATATGTTTTAATATCATTGTGCGTTAATAAGTTTATGCTGTAGAATGTCATGCTTAATCATTATTATGATTCGAGAAACTATTTTTAAAAGTATTATGCGTAATTAATGTTATGCGAAAATATAATTAGGAGAAACAGTATGCTAAGTTATATTAGGTTTTAAAATTTTATCCAAATATATGGATAGAGAACCTGTATTTAAAAAACAAAATAGTGTACTAAAAAAACGAAAAAAAATTTTCAATCATCATCGTCAGTGGAATCGTTTTCATGTTGGAAGATCGGTTCGACTTGGTCGTTATCTTATCTTTTGTTCATCTTCACCTTTCTTTTTTAGAAATAACATTTCGCAGGTCAACCTAGGAGGTTGTGTGCTGCTTAACCGGTCTTTTTTGTAGCGCCTTAAAATGAATTTAAGGCCTCCGGTCAGGGCAAAAAAATCTTACATGCACCACACTTTATTGATGATTTTAGCTACTTCGGCTTGTGCAAATCGGCAGATTATGTTATTTCCGTGATCCGTAACTAATTCCCTTCAAAATAAAAAAGAAATTAACCGCGCTCGAGAATGTCCAGGTGACGTTTTTTTTTTGCAACTTTGTGACTCTCCCATTTCTGTCACGCTCAAATTGACAGATTATTAAAATACACACTTTTCTGCATGTAATTAACTTACCTTGCCTTAATCTGACGCGCTCGAGTTTTTCTGATGATCGATTTTTTTTTACTAATCTGATCGGCTGTCCTAGACATTCGACGCTACATAAAAGTGGGACCACTTCACAAGTCGTAAGGCTGCCCCCCATATGTTATTTTGCCGCGCTCGAGTAAATCCCAAAATCCTTACTACGGCTCCCCTACTATTAGTGACAGAAACGAATCGCTGCAAAACCGACTCCACGTAGTCTTGTCTGCCCTACTCCTAGAGTGTATTTTTTTATTTAAGCCCGCGTAGGCGCGGAGGGGCAGAGTTTTTTTAATTATTATGGATATGAAATGTATGCCAAAAGATGATTCTGACTTACAAAATTATGAGTTTTGAATGTATGATAAATGAGTGCCTGCCAAACAATTTTCTGCGAAATTAAGTTTATGCTACCCGCTCGCAAAATAATATTATGACATAAAAAGTTCTGCTATGAAAGGTAGACCCAATGAAATTCATATGGGACTTTTAGGTAGGTATACATTGATCCATTAAAAAAAGAATCGTCTAAATCAGACTACACTGTAAAACGTATTACAACACGTGTACTCGTGTTGAATTGAGAACCTCCTCCTTTTTTGAAGCCTTTTTTACTCTACTTACCCTCTAAAATCATCTAGCAACCATGTTAAGATAAAGATAAGTGTGAGAGTGTTTGCATTAGGCACATTTGAAATAATTTTACTCTGCTTAGGCATGGCCCTTTGTGTTGGACTACACATTACAATCAGCATGGCCTTCGTGTATTTGCGTTGTTTACATCAGTCTAGCTAGGCAGAATTCCTTTTCCGTAGGTACCATAATCGTCGTCGTCGTGGTCTCGTCCTTTCGAGACAATAGTACCTAATCGTAAACGTTCACACCTATTTAAATTAATGTTACTCACAACGGCATATTTTTTTGCGCGGTGGAAATCCCCATGGACTTTCTCCATCGTGGGGGTGCCATCACGGTGTTCCACCTCCGCCTATGGCCGTGGGTGCGGGATTCGTATAAGCATTCACTGAATCACCGCTCCCCCGACAGGCAACGAAATATGGCTGCCTAAATGATCATAACAACACTCAACAGGTAATATTCTTCTTACGAGCGTTGGCGTTGCTCAAACGTTTGCGTAACGCCAACGCTGCGCAGGCGCAACTTTGACGTCGCGAGTCTGCGCGTCCGCTGAACGCAGCGTTAACGTCACGCACATGTGGCGATTTGAGGAGTACAGTCAGAGACAAAATAAATTACGACGAAAATAAAATAAATAAATTAATATATAAAGTGTGTTATGTCGTTACTTGCGGAACCCAAAATTCCTGAGACAATGACTAACAATGCGGTGCGCTTTGCACCTTGAGATTCGCTGCCTCAGCAATTCGGCATCGTGGGACCGAAATTTGTGTAACAACAGTGAATAATATTAATTTAGTGTATCGGTGAATCACTCTTGTTACTCACATCGAACATTTGTCACGCGTATTAGTTTTTAGCAACCTAATTGTAATAATTGCATTAATTAAATACTTTTAAGTAAATTGTATCGGTTTCCTTTGCATCCTCGACGGCAGCCGAACGTAATTAGTGTAACAACACGATCACTATATTCTCGTTTTGACAATCCCATATCACACGATAATTTTCAATTTCATTTACTTATAAATAGTTCAATATCGAACTCGTTTTCTGATGGTATCCAATAATTCCGAATCGTAACCTACGTACGCTCACTAAAACAGCAACCAAGACCGTTATTTCACCAATAGGTAGCTTTGCCTAGGTTATACCCGAGTGCTAAAGGACATGTTTCATACTGGGCCCAGTCTATGTACACCACTTCAAAAACAAGAGAAAAATCCGCAGAATCCGGGAAACATACAGATAATTCATTTAAATGTATACTGTTGTGGTAGTAAATTGGTAATTTAACTATATTTTTTATGGATTTTCAACATGGCGTCACTCAGATTTAGCTACTCTATAAACCATAGATCGAACCATTGATCATAGAAAGAGGACTGTCAGCTGTCAGTGTCACAACAGTCTCACTTCAATCACTTTCGTCAGCTTTCGTCTCGTTTTGTTTCTAGTTTCTAGAGTACTTTATAACAACCTCCCTTTCGATTTTTTTTTTTATTTAACACCGTTTCTTTTTTATCTGTTTACCTGGCTATCCACAAATCGACACAGAAAATCAGAATTATAAATGTCAAACGTCAATAATCAATCAAAATGACAGCTTACCGCCATGACAGCTTTTTGTTGTGTGTTGCAATTTCAAGTGCAATTTCTTGTGTTTTACCTGCTCACAAAGCTATTTTAAATTAATTGGACAGTTGAGAACTATTTAAAATGTGTTTCCCTATTATTAAGTATGGTGTACAAGGACTGGGCCCAGGCTCCATACATTTTGAAACAACTCCTTTATACCATATTTTATTCACGCGGATTTTATTGATCGGTATAAAAATAACATTCTATCAATAATTTCTTAATACTTAAATTGTGAATATTTCAACTTAATAGCATAATTATGGAACTATATACCTATACCCTGTTCACAATAAGATTAGACATAAACACAAACCTTTTTTACAGTCCCTTCAACCGATTTTGACTTCTATTCCGTAGGCTTAAGGATGACATTAGAGGCAAAAAAGTGGTTACAATAACAACTGTTTACTGCAGTTGCCATTTGTCATGCTATCAACGCAATATAGGTCAAAATCGGTTGAACGGACTGTAAAAAAGGTTTTTGTAAATGTCTAATCTTATTGTGAACAGGGTATAGGTAAATATATAAATCGGAGATATTCGTAAAAGTGTCATTTATTTTGTGCGCGTAGGTATTGATTGATGAATTTATTTGCCGCTCTTCAATGAACCTTTTAGTCCAGAGGGATAATCATATCGGGCAACTTGCCAATAACAAATAGGCTTCGTAGGCTCCGGTTATTGGACGTCCTTGCCCAATGCCAAGGTCAACACGAGGACTTCGCAGTCCACAGTATAACAACTTAGCTATACATAATAATTATATAGATAAAATGCTACAGTACACATGATTTATCCTATACCTAATCATGTACTTAAAAAATGTGGACCGGGTAACCTAACCTAAAGCTGTTCTTATTAAAATATTTAAGTAAGTATGTCAGTTTATTAGATTTAGGCATCTAACAAAATATTTAGTTCTGCGGAGCGGTAAAAACTAACTCGGCTATACTTACAGTTACCGGCACGTAAGTTGGCAAGATATTTTGTAGTGGGGAAAGTTCGCGCATGTAAAAATAAAAGAAATTGTGTCCCTACAAAATCTCTTGCCAACTTAAGGCATGGCAAGGGATTTAAATTTTTACTAATGAACATTCAAACGTATCGGTATAGAAATACGACATAAATTGTTATACTTTAAAATGATGCCGTGGCATTTCATTGCACGGCGTTGAAAGACGCGCCAAGAGCTGCCGAGGCGTGCTTTGTCGTGCCGCGACACGCCGTGGCATGCCGTGGCAAGGCGCTGAAATGCCGCGGTATCTAAGCGGCTTAGTGTGCGCTGACTGACGGCAAAATCCTTTGCTATGCCGTCCCGGTCTGCGTAGGCCTTTACGTGCCGGTAATTATACTTCGTGTTTGAGATACTTGAATTCCTCAACAACGGCTACATTCATACCAGTCCATACCATACCCTGTGCCTACGCTAGCGCCATTTATTGCTTATAGCAGGACACTTTTTCAACTTTCCCCCTTATGAGATAGTTCTCCTTACCTCTACCCTCCATAGTTGTCGCACCGCCCGCCATTACCGCCACAGATAATGAAGAAAGAGCGATTCGACGAATCTACGTAATAATCACATTATGACCAATTTTGGACTTCACCATTGTGTAGAAAAATCGGTTTTAACCGGCCTACTGGTCATCAATTTTATTTTATTTCAATTCTTATATATGGTTATTGATTATTATTATAATATCAACAGATAGTTGCGTAATTTAGTGATGTGCGTCGAGACTGTCGAGAGTAACTTATAGAGCCTTGTCTCTCGAGAGAATATCTCTGTGGTCGAGGTGTACTGAAGAAAACTATATTTTGTTAGGAAAACTGTTTTATAACAAAACTTTAAATTTCATTAAAGGTGCACACGCATAAAATCGCCATTTTGATATTATTTCTGATTGCCCTAGCTAACTGTCGATATGACTGAAAATAAATAATATTAAAACTCTTTGCTGAAATTTAATTTAAATATCAGCAAAGAGTTTTAGTCTTCGCAAAAAAACGTATCTTTGAAAATTATTCATATGTTTGTCTGTCACAGTAAATTCTCTGTAAAACTATTAAACATTGATTGAACCGTGTCGTTTTATTGTACGGACAGCGTCATCAACTGGTTACCCCATAACTGAAGAAATTTTAGTGCGTGATGTTGATGACGCTGTCTGTACAATTGCATACTTAGGTACCTACTTCGCTGGACTGGGGTGACCAACCCGTCATAGTCCCCTTCCCACACAAACGCTCGTAGTACGTGATTACGGCGTTATAACAAATTTTCCTCTAAATATTTTTAACACTATCTTATGGTTAGTTCTTTGGCCTTTCATAATGCATTCATAAATTGAAAAAGTAAAAAACAGCTTCATATAAACCTTGCACATGTAATGGAGATTCTAAAAAAAAGGCTTTTTCAAAAACACGTATTTCCTAGAACAAGTTTTGTGAAATCTCCGCGCCAATTTTCGTGCGATGTGGTCGCGTTCTCACTCACTCGTTGGTTTTCGAACATTGCGTTGGATGAAACAAAAAGAAATCAATCATGATCGCGTTGATGTTAGGCCAATCGGGAAGGGAAATTCATACATTTATAATAATAATAATTCAATTAAATAATTATAACAATTCCTATAGTCATGGAGAAACACAAATTAAGTATTTTGCTAACTATAATCATTCAAATCTCAATTTGTTTCCTCCTTTTACAGTGAGTGACCAGACAAAGCGATGATGAACTTTTGAGGAAGCAAAGTTCAATTGGATCAGCGCGCTCTAGGAAATACAAAAGCTTCGGTACGCTGATACCGGTCAGTGTGGTGCGCAGCGTCGGGCGGCGCGGCGCGCTCGTGTGGACCATGCGGGACATGCGGCGGCGCACTGTGACACACATACGAGCGATCCACTACGCATCCGCCGAGGTGCGATAACCGACCTCCTCCAGCGTGCCAAGTTTCGATTTCATCGACGGTCTCGTTTGGTACTTCGCGCCGTAGTCGCACGTGCGTTGCTGCAGACGCCGCACATCGCTGGCTCTCGCCGTGCGGGACGCCTTGAGTGATGAAACACACGCAGAATACTGAACTAAGTATTATTGCCTGCATATATCGACTCCGTCTTAAAGTCCACTCCACATTCGAATAAAATATTTTGACGTTTTCGTGACATGCCGCGTAGACGTCACGTCAGACGTGTGGAAATAAAATAAACACCGTATAATAGTTAAATTATCGTTTCGAAGAGTTGAGTGCAGCCATAGGAAGTGTAGTTCAATAGTGCAACATGACGTCCCGATCAAAGGAAAAGGTTGCAGCCGCCTTCCGCAAGCTGTTCCGCTCTCCCGAGAAGCTGGACAATGATGGCGCAGGGCCGAGTGGCTCACCAGCGCGGCGAGGTCTGCTGCGGCGACATAGGTACCACTCATTTATAGTACTTATTATCTTAAACACAATACGTATTATTCGAAATCGGTAGAAGTGGTAGAACATTCGAAACAGGAGAATTTCATAAACAAACTTTAACAGCAATCAATCTGCAAATGAGTCAACGACACCAATGACAACGGACATTGCGATGCGATCTGTTGTAATACCAGTGTGAAGTAAGTGTTGTGTGTACATGTTTGATAACACCAGAGACGGGCTGAAGGCAGGTCACGTAACGACTCATTCACGGCACCCCACTACCGCCTCGCCATCGACACACTAGCTATAGGTACTATCATGACGAACATAATTAAACAGTCTTCGTAGTAAATTCTTCGGTTAAGTAGGTATATAAAAAAATCCTCCCCTCTTCCTCTCTCATAATTTTGCTGTGCCCGACAGGGTCCATATTGATCACCTCCTTGTTATACGCCCTATTTAATACATATGGAATACAATAAAGAATTTGAATCTGGGGGCACGGCAATGCCCCCGCCAAGACGAGCCAAGCGAAGCGCAAGGCTTCGTCGTTTTTTGAACTCTCATAACTTGGGTTTGGATTATGCCAGGTAAATAATACTTGAGAGGTGTCAAGGGACACCCGGATGGAACGAAGTTCCTTTCGATTAATTAGTGAAGGAATTGTTTATTATTTTTTATTATTTATTATTTATGTACAAAAAACCTGTTTAAACTCTACATAATTTATATATATATATATATTAATTTAAATGTATAGGTATATAACGATATATATTAAATGTATATATGCTTTGGATGAAATTTTTTGTGTGTTACAGTGGATTCGAGAATGGTTTAGATTCATAATTGGACCCGGTAGGTGGCGCTGTTTTCGGGTTCTACTGTCATCTTTACTAGCCCTAACTTCACAGACTCTACACATTACTCAAAATATGTATGTGGCTTGGCTGTTTCGGTACTACAAGAACTATTGTTTAACAGTAAAGTAATGAACAGTGAATATATTTGTCACCTTACGCCCACGTAATGGTAGCGAAACGGACTAGCCACATACATATACATATTTTAACTAAGGTGTAGAGTCTGTGAAGTAAGGGCTAGTAAAGATAAGATTTTAAGTAGAGATCTGATAACTTTTTGACAGTGCGAGCCATTTATTTCGCCTCTTACCAACATTTTTCTTGAAAATGTTTTTGGTGGGATTTGAATTTTTCGTTTGTAAGTTAATAATCCCGTCGTTTTGTGGAATTGATAGTAATTAGATGAACTCATTAATCGTTTCCAAAAACACGAACTTCCCAAAAGTATTCGATATAATTATTTTATTTAGATTAATTTATATTAGAAAGAATCAGAAACATTATCTCCAAAATAAATAAATATTATTAAATACATAGGTATTCATATATTTTAAAAATATGTGTCTGTGGCACCTACTTTATCTTGGTCCTTCCGCAGTCCTTTCTAGCCAAAACCCTACTACCACTATTAAAAACTGGACACGGGATCAGGGACAATATTAACTCATAAAGACTTAGAACAAAAATCGATTAGCACAGGAAAAAACCAAGAAAAAAGAATCAAGATAAAATAAACTCTTGGCTATGACCTGAAATACCGAAAAATATTACCTACATCGTATTATTTTGTGTCTATTTACTTACATGATATGAAATTAAATCGACTTTCGTTGCTGACGGTACCTATTAAGACCGACAAGGAAAAAATAATTACGACCCAAAGTCAATATTTCAACATTGAGTGCATGATAACTCATAATGCTAAGCAAACGACATTGGTGACAATTCTGTTGTGCAGGAACTAAATTAATTTAAAGCTATTTATATCTCTTTCTCTCCAATAAAACAAGAAAGAGACATATATAGCTGTCAATTTAAGTTGATATAAAATGTTCATACAATTATAGTTGTCATTTCAGAACGTATTGATTAAAAACACTGCGAAGTTCAAGGGAAAACCTAATTTGACATCTCTAACTTAGTCCTCGTCTGTCGCCGTCCTGTTCTTCAGCTGCCTGGTAGTAAGAGATGCCGAATGCCTAATTTTAATTTAGTTTGTGAACAAGGGAATCGGCACTATTGTTCTCTTCTCTGAAATCTACTTAGGTACTTACCTTAATACAGTTTTTTGTCAAGAACTTACTAAGGGCTTTTGTGTGGTATGTATCACTAATCTATCTGTTACGGTCTACTTATGTCATCATAATAATTATTAAAACAAATCTGTGATATCGAAATGTTCATTACTCAATTCGTTTTATCGTCGTTGTACCTACCAGTTTACCTCTACAACAGATTAACTAATAGTTCCTCTACAAGTCTACACCAATCATTCAGCCAGCCTTTGAGTTACTTTTATGCTGATAAACAGATTCAGGTCAAATAAGCTTTAAACAAAAATATTTTTAGACAGACGATACATTGACCTACTTACATTACACTAGATACCTGATTCCGTAAATACTTCATCATGCTTCAACTATTCTAACCAATTCTAACTGACCGACTCCTTGACAATTCAAAAAGGCCCTGTTAGTAGTTAAATGGTTTGATTGAAATAAATGCTTTGACGACTTTCGAGTACCAACGTGGCTACATAAATCATCTAAAAGTCTCAATGCTAAAAGTAGACACGAGTACGTACTAATCATATTCCAGAAAAAACCGTTAGAAGGTTTCCTATAAACTAAACAGTGTTTTAAGATCAAGGCAATAACTTTAAACACGCAAACGTTAGCAACACATTCAGGTCAATACTAACTCACTACTAATATGTAGATACAATTATCTTACATGCTTGAGTGATGACCAAATTTTAAACAAATATAACACCCGTCAGTGCCGCATGAACTTGGCAAGCTGCACTTGTTTGATAAATCTTTTAAAGGTCTGATCTAGGCCAATATTGCGCATCATAACATTGGTTCGGTTTCTACCTTGAGCGATATTTAAATCTGGTAACATACAGAGTCAGACGCTTAATAATTAGACCTTTTACTTAGTTACATTTACAAAGTATTGGGTTCGCCTATTTTCCTTTCCCTTTCAATCAAGTAACAATAGATAATGATGTGGGCACCGCATGGAAGTGCGAATCGGATTTAAAGTCATATTTCGTCTCCAGTGGTCGACAAACAAAGACATTGTTTACATACAGACGGGCACGGCGAGTAATATGGTACCTACCCGATATCGACGTTGCAGCTACAATGACTGACGTATCATAATCAATGCGGAATATCGCAACAAAGAAGTCTTAACTCTCAAGCAAAAGGCCACACGCAACCGCAACGCACTGTCTGTTCATCCAGCCATTGTTACTTATTATGACACACCAATATAAACAAACAGTGATGGAAGAATAAACAAAACATTAACGATCCATTAGGTGTATGTCATCTGATTAGATAATAGAGCTTGATATTAAAACAGCAGTGCTATTCTGTTATAAATTTATAATCTCCCTCGGTGAACACCTAGGTGAAGTGAGCTGTCATCCTCCCGTCTGCTTTGTCAATCCCTAGCTTCGGGACGGATGACAGCTCACTTCACCTAGGTGTTCACCGAGGGAGATTGTAACAGAATAGCACTGCAGGTCAACATAGTCAGTCAGACGATGACAGTAATATTTGGCAGTAATCAATAATAATTATAATGGCCTACTGTAATAGTTAGTAAACACAGTCGTGTGGGCTTTTATGCTTATGCTTGGATTGTTTTATGTACGTTTTATTATTAGTCCGCTGGTGCTGCTACTTATGATACCGGTCATGAGATTATTAAATTATTATCACTGTTACTCATTAAATAATATTATTATCACTTGGTAACAAACTGTCACGAGTAATTTATTTTATTAGTTAAATAATAAAGCACATACATAAGTACTAATTTATCAAATAAATTACAGAAACTATGCTCATTTAAAATACCTAGTTTAATAATTTATTTATACTATTTTACCAATGCAGAACTCTTTATTACGTACAAGTGTGCTAAATGCAAGCCAATAAATGGTCTTCGCTAATTACGTTTGATTATGAATGGTGAATAAAATACATAATAAAGAACCACGGAAACAGTTAATATGGTCAATAACATGTTTCTGATGACGATCAAATTGACTCATAGCATCCTGATTCCTGGTACTTACCTACTTAGTTGGTCATTTATGTTATTATGGACATCGACATTTAAAAGAGGTTCGCAATGAAATGCATACAACACATAACTAGGTACATTCCTGTTTGTGTGTATGTATCAACCACGAAGTACCTAAGTAAGTAGGTACTTACATATAACAGTTAGGTACTTCGTGGATAGGTAGGTAGGTACCCTAAATAGGGCTGACATTTTATTCCAGTGCATATTAAGTAGGTACTTCTCGAACATTAGTCGTTTGAAAATTATGTAGGGGCTAGAGTCCCTTCGGAATCTTGTATTATACCTACCTAGACTAGTTTTCTCCATAAGTTCTCGAAGGACTCCAAACTACGTACCTAGGTACTTAATACGTTACCTATGTATAATCGTGTCACTGCAAAATAATGCAATCATTCTTTATCTGTGTCTTCGTAATGTCAATCGTCTGGAAACATCATAGCTGTAGGTATCTCTTGTGGCAAATCTCTCTCTACTCTATATTATGTAGGTAACACGAGTTCTTGCACAATGGCTGCTAAACGTTGCGTTTTAGATCGTCAGAGCTTCATGTGTCTGTGTATCAAATAACCCAAGTACCTATTTGTTAAGATCCCCCTTGGTGGTCGGTACACTGAAATTAATTACCGTTCAGGAATCTTTTGCATAGGTACCTACTCAACACTTTTCAGAGGCTTTCTTGAAAGCGTAAACCTTCAAGAAAGCCTCTATCTAGAATCTAGGTTTTAACTGAAATGGGTAGGTCCCTACTTAATCCTTTGTGAATTCCTTTTGAAACTGCTATTTAATAGCATTTAGTAAACCCAGGTTCGGTTTTGATGCTCTAGTTCCAATGACATTACTATCGCAAGTAGGTACCTACCTAAATCATATTCCAGTTATGATACGTTACGTTACGTTATTATTACGTTGTTCTCATGCGCCTTTTTTTAAGGGGTCTCGCCATTTTACAACCACACCAGAATAGAACAGACAGGCAGGTCAATCGATTTTTCCAAGTCTGTGAGCCGAAACTCTTTCGTTTCCAAGGACCTACGATTAAGTTAGGTAGACCTGGTACCTATTTGAATACATTGATATTCTCAGTACCAACGATATGATCAACCACCATTTTATTTTAACACACATTACAATTATTTGTTTTTTCCCAAATAAAAAAAAAGTTTAACTATCAGGGCCTCAAGTCTGCTATTACAATAGTGTCAGGATGGTCTATCATTGATTTCAAAATTGTTGATTTTGACAAGTTTGGTAATCTACTACCTAATATAATGGCGTCATTATGACTTTCCAATGGTCAACCAATGACACTCCATTGTAAGAAATGTTAGAGAATGGTAATCTCGTACATAATGGCAAATTAATGACCGACTTAGTTTACGAACTTCTTACTACTTCAGATTGCTTATAACACTTATAAATATTAAGTAAAAATATATACTTATAAATGAAATCTGGCATGAATAAATATTAAAATTTGTTGACAATGACATTATAACACAATTCTATCACGAGACCAATGACCGACCAATGATCGACCATTATGGATTTAGCAGATTACGAACTTTTAGCAAAATGACAATGGGATCGTGTTGGAATGACGAAATTATAAAAATAGCAGACTTGGCCCCCTGGTAGAGACTACGGTTGATCTAGACTTCTGCTAGGTGACATCCATACAAAATGTACGCCTAAGTACCTACTTAACTTTCAAATCTACAAAATAGGTGTAGTAGGTACCTAGGTAGGAGATACCCACCAAGCCTATAGAAAATTTCTTTGAGCTGTTTATGTCGTAGTTAATACTGTCTAGTTCCATCGATTTTATATGAATGGTTAATGTCTGTAGAAGTTAGATGTGCAAGGACGTTATTACCTAACCTTTATTTCATTGAAAACTCTTTGAACGGTTTCGACTTCTATAAACAGTAGGTACGTCTATTCTTCTGTTACAATCTCCCACGGTGAACACCTAGGTTAAGTGAGCTGTCATTCATCCGGCTGCTTTGTCAATCTTTAGCATCGGGACGGATGACAGCTCACTTCACCTAGGTGTTCACCGAGGGAGATTGTAACAGAAAAGCACTGCAGCACGCGTAGCATGACCACGCTGTCTACAGAAGAATAGACATACTGACAGCAAGAATAGACAAGTCAGTACTGTAGGGCATGCAATATTCGCCCGATTTTACTATTCGATTTTTACAAATTATCATGATTCATACTATTCGAGTTATTCGAGTTTTACGAGCTTTTCGAATATCTTTGTATGGTAGTCTCATTTATTTTTACCAAGGTTCCCTATCCATTTGCATAAAATTTGAAGACCTAATATAACTTGGCATAGGTACTTATGTTTCTCCTAATTATATTTTCTCATAACATTATTTACGCACAACTGCTTACGTATAATTTTTTTAAGCATAACATATGCATAATCATAATAATAATTATGCATAACATTCTAAAGCATACATTTATAACATTTATTTACACAATGATTTTAAAATATATTTTGACCATGCATGCATGCATGCAAGCATGCAAACAAACATACACGCTGCATGCAGCAAGCATGCAACATGCAGCAGGCATGGTGTCTGTCATGGATCTGGCGTTGCGGGGCTCCGGCGGTCCCATGCGAGCTTATCGTCGCAGATGTGTTTTACGCTCACCACCGCAGCTTCGACTTGCTGGCCCTCTGCACCGACCAGCCTCAGCCACAGCGGCGAGCGTTAAAACCACCTGCTCCTCAGCTCGCGGACCACCTCGGCGATAAGGCGTTTTGCGCTTTAATTTATATTGCGTCCAGATACCGTTTTACGCGCGAGGGATTCCCTGTCAGTTATAAACATGGACTCCGATACAGCGGTTGTGTTGTGACTTGTATACCGTCGATAGAAACACCGTAAACGAAGAGAAAGTCGAAGATATAACGTGCCCGCTTCACAAAAAAAATTGACTATTTCTTTCCAGTTCCTACGTTTTATGAGTCTATTTGAATAATCTGATGATTTCATATTCCATATGGCTACTCTTTTTTCAGTTTCATCAATAAATAGTTCCGTATCGAAGTTATCCCATTTCCGATGACCTGCATACCTATCTCTTTTGCTGATTGTACCTACTTGACGACTAACCATAACCACAAGCCTTGATAGATTACTTGTCCATAACATAACTACAAAATGATGACTCATTGAGCAAAAATAATTATTTCTACTAAGTAAGTAACTACTTACCTACTTTTGTATGAGAAGTCCCCAAGGAAAATCTTACGCCATTGCCTTATTTTTGTAAAATTCGATATAGGTTCTGTCATGTCCATTCGACAAACTGAATAGGTAATGAAGCACTTTAATTGTTTTATTAGACTCACCATCGTCATTATTCACAGCCCGACTGCACTCAATGCTGGATTGGATATACCTACCTAGACCTCTCTTTTTAGTTGCTCCTAATAGTCAAGTAATTGTTTTATTAATGCAATCAAATTATAGATAGGTAGGTATGCAAAAACTATTTTTACATCGAAGTACCGCTATGTCTGGGCTGGAAGTGTTTACGTAATCTGAGGTGCAGCTGTAGTATGGTACACACGGCTACACATCAAGCTATACATTTCCAATATAAGCTGATCTCGCCTTGTATAGAATTTCCTTCCAATGTGAGGTCAGCATAAACTGGAAATGTATAGCTTGATGTGTAGCCGTGCGTACCTACGTAGTTATACCTTACTTTGCATAAATCTCCTGGAAGTCATTGACCTGTCCGAGGCCTGTACTCGCCACATTGGGTTTGGAGTCAATCCAAAACCAAAACTCATTTTATTAAGAATATTTTTTACTACCGGTAAAACGGGGCTACTTGGGACACATTTTGACATAGTTTAACAAATATCTTGTTAAAATCACATAAAATGCTATGGTAAAAAGATTGTATGGGTCTCGGATAACCCTTTACTTCTGCAGATATACATTTGAAGTAGTTACTTACAACAGAAATAGAAAAGGAACAGAAAAATGAAGCTGTCCCAAATATCGCATATTTGGGGCTATTATGGACAGGACTAAAAACAGATATAGAATTCATATTTTGAGCCAAAACAGCCACTTTTACCGAGTCTATCGATCTTTGGGACAAAGACTACCAAATACCACATGAAAAAATGATTTTGTTTTAGAGATTGGTAGAATTTTAAGAAAAAAAATGTTATTTTCAAAATTATTTTTATTGCAAAGGTAGATAAACTTCTATGAGTGGTAAGAATAATGGAGCTTAAAGCTTTTCTACATACACTTGTGTACTTACATCCAAGTAAAACAAAACTTCTAAACATTAATCATAAATTCTTACAAATTTTACAAAAAAACAAGTTTTAAAGGAGCGAAAAAGGCAACATCAAGAGGCTGCAGAATGTGTGTGGCCTTTGGAGGTAAGCACACAAACGTAAGGTTGTATTTTCCACAATCTTCCAATACTTTAGGCGAGAAAAGCGACGAGAGGTTATCTCCTATAAGCACAATCTTTTTTCCCTTTTTCGTTTTTACATGGAATGTTGATCTTCTGGAACCAATTTTCAAAACATAGGAAATCAAACCACCCGCTTTTGGATTTATTATATCTTGTGTCTTCTGGGCCTTCTAAGAGCCACGTGTCGTATAAATGCTCTTTTCAATTCAATTTGGGGCTGTCCCAAAAAGCCCCGCATCGGTGTCCCAAAAAACCCCAGACACACTTTCAATCATAAATCGAAAACTATAACCATATCAGAATTAAATACAAGAAACAAAACATCGTTATAATATATATATTCGTAATTTAAAAACAACAGCACTCTTACCAGTTGGGATTTTGCGCTGTGGTAGAAGTTTTGCCACCAAAATTTTTAAGTAAAACACGGTCTCCAACTTTTTCACCAAAACTTGTAACTAAACTGTAAAATATACTGAAACTGACAAGTAACAATTGACATAAACTATAAATGCGTTGCTAGAGTTTATAAAATAAATCCTACCAAACATCAAACGAAAGTTATCATTAGGTATTGTACGAAATCCTGGGTTGTCCCAAATACCCCCCCCCCCCCCCATACCCAAATAGCCCCGTTTTACGGTACTGTACCTAAATATACCTTTGCAATGGTAATAAAATATTATTCTATAGGTATTGATTTTTACATGGCGAGGTGTCGACATAAGCCCCGTTGATCAATCAAAATCAGTTAAGTGATAGTAGGAGATGGTAGGCAGGAGTTACATGCGGTCGACCCAGTTTCTTTACCCGTTTTACTTACTCAAAAATAAGATTAACTAAGTTAGATGTTTTTGGCCTAAGTAGGTAACCTTTTTGGCAAGTTTTATGTAGGTTGCAAGTTGAAATTTATATTAGAATCCGACTAATGAGTAAAATCAAAAATAAATACTTAAGTCTGTGAAAGTGAAAATATGTACCTATAAATGTTCATTTCAGGTTTCGATAGCAGTACGTTAGGTACTACTTTGAATAAAATGTGTTTTCTTTTTTTATGTTATAATATTAGGTCCTTACATATGAAATTGCCGATACTTAATACTGGCAACTTTGAAATCAAATATTTTGTGTTTGATTAGGAATTCCAAATTCAAAATTATTTCAAAATAAAGACTAAAGAATATTGTTTTAAAATTCGTGTTTCATTTGTTTTATCGTCATTTGTTTGGGCTTGAAAATTGCTATTGCAACAACAATGGATAACACTTTCATACTGTCTATTCATAGAAATAAGGTGTATTTATACAAGTATTTTGTTATAAGGTTTTAGGTTACGATGGAATTGGCTTAAACTATCATGTATAAAAATTCCATAAATAAAGCGAAAAAAAAAAAAAAAAAACAACAATGGAGAAATTAAAAATTCGCGATATTTACGAATATGAGTTCTACCGTGGCACCAGTGCAGCAGAAACGGCTCGAAGGATTAACGACGTGTACGGGCCAAGCACCGCTAACGAACGAACGGTGCGTTTTTGGTTTCAACGTTTCCGTTCTGGAAATTTTGATTTACAAAATGAGCCTCGTGGACGACCGGATACTCAAGTGAATAATGAAGAATTAAAGGCGATAGTTGAAGCGGATCCATCTCAAACCACTTCTGAATTAGCAGCAGCCTTTGGAGTAAGTGACAAAACAATCACTATCCATTTGCGTCAAATTGGAAAAGTAAAAAAGCTCGAAAACTGGGTACCGTACGAATTGACTGAAACACACCAACAAACACGCGTCGGTTCCTGCGCTTCCTTGCTCAATCGTCACAATAATCAGGGAATTTTAAATCGTATTGTCACTTGTGATGAGAAGTGGATCGTGTACGATAATCGCAAGCGATCATCACAATGGCTTAACCCTGGAAAACCGGCAAAACCTTGCCCCAAGCGAAAACTGACCAAAAAGAAGATTCTAGTTAGTGTTTGGTGGTCCTGTGCTGGTGTCATCCACTACAGCTTCATGAGATCAGGCCAAACGATTACTGCAGACATGTATTGTCAACAGTTGCAAACAATGATGGAAAAGCTCACCATTAAACAACCGAGATTGGTCAATTGCTCTAGCCCATTGCTCCTTCAGGATAACGCTCGACCACATACTGCACATCAGACGGTCGCCAAGTTAGAGGAGCTGCGACTGGAAACTCTGCGTCACCCACCATACTCTCCAGATCTTGCCCCAAACGATTACCATTTATTCCGAAATTTGGACAACTTTTTATAAGGAAAAAAAATCAATTCTGATGAGGCAGTTTAAACAGCCTTCAAGCAGTTCATCGATTCTCGCTCCCAGGATTTTTTTACCAAAGGGATCAATGAGCTCCCGATAAAATGGCGAAAGTGTATCGATAACAATGGTACATACTTCGATTGACTAAATATATAATTTCTTTTAAAAATGTTATTTTTAATTTTTTGATACCGAGCGGCAATTTCAAATGTAAAGACCTAATATTATCAGTACTATTATTTAAAAAAAAAAAAAAAAAAACATTTGTTTACAACGTGGTTTATGGGACCTTTGAGGTATACACTATCAATTAGATTAGACAGACACTATCAAAGAATCGTCGAAATCAGGCTACACTGAAAAAAGTAATGCGTGGTCAAACATAAAAATAAATATATAAAAAATAAAAGAAATGTTCATAAAATTAAAACTACTGGGCCAAACAATGTTACATTGTTATGGGACCAAATGGCAACTATTCCGCATCAAACTAAAGAACACGTAAATCGGATCATAAATCTCAGAGTAATCCCAAGCAGCAGAATGTAGTCTAGTAATGGTTCTGGAACCAACATTTTATTAGGATTATAACGGAATAGTAAGCAATTATAACCACGGAAAAGGGCCCAATTTATAGGCGTATTTTGCCTGATTAAATATCTTTAGTAGACTTGGTGAACACCGCTTTGCCCAATAACGACCTTATAGTTGGACTACGTAAAACTATTTGCTCCCGCAAAGCTAACTATCAGCGCTTAATGGAACCAAACACGACAATAACAAATCTCTTACAAGATCATACAAAGTGTTGTGAATTGGTGATTGTTGCTGCTCACATTTTTAAAAATGAATAGTGATAAAGGTAAGTTATTCATCCATTTCTTATTATAAATATTATCTAGAATATTAATTATGAGTAGAGTGTTAACAATAAGTCAACATGTATAATATGTTTGAATCACCATGGCGCACGTATATTTTCTGTGAAGTATAATACGTTTTTTATCAAAATTTTTACGCGCCCCTTGAAATTAGCGTTTTCATTAAGTTGAATTTTAAAATAATGTTGGTTTCAGTAAGACATACAACGAAAAGTCGCCATCTTGACAAAGTTGGTTTTCCCAAATACATTAACAAACCGCTATAGGCGTACTTTGATTTAAAATAGTAAATAAGAGAACCATTGCTTCGCCATATTGTCTGTAATTAGAGTTCCGTAAATATTTCTGTAACTGGACTGTTATTTTATATTGCTATTAGGTACCTATGTCTTATTTTAATGTTTTTTGTTTAGGTTAAGTCAGCATTGAAAATGTAATATTTCTGGACGTCGATCTCCTTAAGGCCAAAAGGGAATTTCGAGCTTTTAAAACCTTAAGGTGGCCTTGGAACGAAACTCTTCGTGAAAATTTCTTGTTGTCTCACAAATATCGTGCATGGAACTATAAAGTTTCAAAAAGTCTTGCAAGACGGCCACGACACTTCTCCACACGACGACATATATTTTGATTAATCCCACTCTAAATGGAAGACAAAGTATTCAAAACTATTCATGTTCCTGTATACATGACCGCCGTACTGTTGGAAACTGCGCGCATGTCGCAAGCGTGGTGTACTTTTTGTCGTGGGTAAGACATCAGGAAGAAATAGATGCACCAGCAAGGTTTATATTGAATAAAATGTGAAAATAAAGTGTTTTATTTCTGGTTATCCTACTTAACAATCTAAAATTAATGTAGATAGGTAACCATTTTCAGGAAGATCATTATGCATTTTTTTAAGCGTTTTATATATTTAAAAGGATGTGGATATACGAAAATTCGTTCTATTTAGATTAATTCTTGTTAGATAAAAAAATCCCATCGTTTTGAGGAATGCAACTCATCTCATTGGGTAGTTAGTATTCATGGTCTTTAACAATCGGAACTGGGAACTCGTTTCGTTAGTGATCGCTAGTGGGTCACAGGTCCGAACAAAATGCCCGTTTATCTTTTCACAGTAGGCAACTATTTTGTACGGAACCTTCCTATTTCTACGATTCGTTCTTCGCCAGACGTTTTATCTGAACCTTTCGTTTGTAATAAACACTTCATTTTAGCCGTTTCCATTAATATAGACCCATTTTTTAAAGAAAAGTAAATAGAATACCAAGTCGGCAACGAATACGACACAACAAAATCAAAATGTCCGTACCGAGACTATGCAAGACCAATGTATTCTTGTACAGGACACTACGGATATAGTTTTGGATATTAAGTAAATTATATTAAACCTTTATAATCTTGTTAAGATTATAATAATATTGGATTATACCACTATAAAACCGCTCCGTTTTACTTATAATTGTTCTGAAAAGTGAATTTATAAACCCTTATTTATCCAAGTAATAAATACAAATAGTTTCCAGTATATTTAGTTCTGTTTATCACTTTTATTGGCGTACTTTACTTATAGTAGTTCTATAATGCTTCTTGTTAGCAGTTATAAGTATAGCTTACCAGTTTATTTACTCTTGAGTGCATTTACACCCTCGCAATACTTTTATAGGTCACCCAAGCTTATAATGCATCCTTAATTTGGACCTATAAGTAGTTATAAGCTAATGTATAAGATTAGTTATACTATAAGGCCCAACTCACTCCATACTTGCTATTATAAGCGTGGCAGCCAATACTAGAACCGTTAAGAGAATATTATAAGTGTTGGAGGCCTATAACATCTGCACTATAGGATAATTTTGCTGCTTGGGATCGATGTACATACATAAAAAACAACAACCGAATTGAACCGAACATCCTCCTTTTAGAAGTCGGTTAAAAATAAAAAAATGGGACTTGTAAATATTATGAAACTACGAATTTTGCATCTGTTTTTGTTTCATTATTTTTTCATATAAAAAGGTACGTAAACAGCGTTTCTGATGTTCAAAATTCGGTGTCCCCTTGTTTCGCAGACAGAAATTTCATAGAATATCGGTTCCCAGAAAATGTTTAAAATAATATTTGGTTCTCTTATTTTTAATTCGACGATTATTGTTTCAAAGAATATTTACTTCAATGAAAAATATTTCACAGAAACACAATTCAATGAATTTTTAATCTCATTTTTTTGTATAACAAACTTATCAAAAAGTAGAATTATTTTTAACGAATAATGTTTGTTTATTGTTGTTGTATTTTTCCATAGAATTTATTTCAACGAAAATGTATAGATATAAATAGACAAAAACAAAAATGTTGTTTTAACAAGTCAATATGTTGTGCTACCAAAGTTAATGACAGAAACGAATCGCTGCGAAACCGACTCCACGTAGTCTTGTCTGCTCAACCCCTAAAGTGTAATTTAAATCTGCGTAGGCGTGGAGGGGCGAGGCGGCCCGCGAGCTGAGGAACAGGTGGTTTTAATGCCCGCCGCCGCGAAGCTGCGGTGGTGAGCGTGAATACCATCTGCGACGATAAGCTCGCATGGGACCGCCGGAGCCCCGCAACGCCGGAGCCGTGACAGAAACTATGCCTGCTGCATGTTGCATGCTCGCTTGCATGATGCATGCTTGCTTACATGCTGCATACTTGCTTGCACGCTGCATGCTTGCTTGCACGCTGCAAGCAACGGCTGACGGGCCTGTTGGTCTAGTGGTCACTGACCCTGACTGCTAAGCCGGAGGTCGTGGGTTCGATTCCCACCCAGGACAAACTTTGTGTGATGAGCATGATTGTTTGTTCTGTGTCTGGGTGTTTATCTATAATATGTATGTATTTATAAATTATATAAGTATGTATATCAGTTGTCTGGTTACCATAACACAAGCTCTGCTTAGCTTGGGACCAGATGACCGTGTGTGAGTTGTCCCGAGATATTTATTTTTATTTATTTTATTTATGCTTGCTTGTACGCTGCATGCTTGCTTGCACGCTGCATGCTTGCTTGCACGCTGCATGCTTGCTTGCACGCTGCATGCTTGCTTGCACGCTGCATGCTCGCTTGCATGCTGCATACTTGCTTGTACGCTGCATGCTTGCTTGCATGCTGCATGGTTGCTTGCACGCACCCGCAGTAAGTTTGGTTAGAACTGAGAGTCCCATTCATGTGAATAAATTTTATATTAAATAAAAAATATAAGGATAAAGAATATTTGATTTGTTATTCTATGTTATGATTGTTCTAACAATAAACTTTATTTGAAACAAAAATCAATTATTTGAAAATCTTGAAAGTATGTATTCTGCGTATTGATTATTCTATGAAACGATATTATTAGAAAAAAAATATGTGTAACGAAATTCTATAAAACTATTAGCTATGAAACAACGTACAACCTCAAAATTCATTATTGAAGCTGTTATAATATCGTTTACACCTGAAGAAATAATAACTATATAAATAAAATCTTTATTGACATATTTTGTAGGTAGGTACAACGAATTTGTGAACCCTGACTCCTGTGCTAGTATTAACTGTATTACAGGAGCCAGTGTCTTCACCTTATATAGAATGACACTGATATTTATGTCATCGTGAGAGTAACGGTAACGATTTTAGCCAGTTTAAACAAACAAAAATAAAAATAAACAGATTAAACAAAAATAGAAAAATTAAAACTAAAATTATACAAAAATAAAAAGTAAAATGAAACACAATAAATTAATGAAAGAAAATTGAAAGACAAGGTGTCCAGCTATTATCTGTTTGTGTGCTGTATGAGGGTGGTTGTGTGAGTGTGCATGTAAAGAAAGGAAGTTGTGTAAGAAGAAAGCACCACAATTCTCACAATGCCGGAGTCAGCGTGGTCACACCCGCGACACTCCATAGAAACGAAACGATATAATTGCCTACACTAATACTAAAATTATATACTATACCAGGGGTGGGCAAACAGTCGATCGCGGTCGACCGGTCGATCGCAAGTAGTTTTAGGGTCGATCGCGAGCATACTTTCAGAAATGTAGCTGTTGTAAATATTATTTTCAGCGAGTTACAAATACGTTTTTCTGAATTACGAAAATTGACGAGAATTGATTGTTTGTCCGTTGTCTTGTCAGGATGTCGAAATAACTGCTTCTGAAATATCGAATACATTTGACATGGACTTGACATGACTTGACATGGACTTGAATACGAGATAATAGAGATCATTTCAGACATACATCTCTATGCCAGAGCAAAAGGTAGATACCAAATGTTAGTCTCTTTTAAGCCAAGAAAAATATCCAAATCTCAAAAATATCGCCCAGTGGTTAACTGCTTTGTTTGGGTCGACGTATTTGTGCGAATCCGCGAAAGCTTTTTTTTACTATAAATTTAATTTTTTTCTGCTTGCGAGTCGATCGTTTGTCGTACAATTTTAATATTGTAGATCGCCAATGTTGGAAGTATGCCCACCCCTGGGCCCTGGACTATACAGATACGTGCGTGAGTGTGCGTGTCTACGCGCTGCGCGAACGAAAACGCAATTTCCAGAGCTAGTCGTTCGACACGGGGAGAGGTGAATAACGGTTTCAGAGGGAGGCGGAGCGTGTCGCTACTGTACGGTAGTACCTACTAATACTTATACTGTGGCGTGATACAGCAAGGACAGTTAGTGTGTCGCTGTCAATACAACGAGTCTCTGACGTTACGAGGAAACCGGCTCTAACCTACACAAACTAGAAACAGAAAGGGTCACATCTACCACAACACGGGAAGATCGATACTTGGTCAACACAATGATTCTAAATAGCTTTCTCATCGGATCTGCACTTACATATGTCAGTTCCGACGTCTCGGAGGAAGTAACCCAAATGCATTTACTGCAAGATGATGACTTGCTGAAGCAAATTTAAAACCATTAAGCGTAAGCGGCTGCGGCCTTAACCAAGAGAAATGGCAGCTTTGAGACAACCGTAATCCTTAGGAAAGCAGTCTTTTCAACGAATTTTAAACCCCCTAGCTTTCTCATCAGATCTGCACTTACATATGTCAGTTCCGACGTCTCGGAGGAAGTAACCCAAATGCATTTACTGCAAGATGATGACTTGCTGAAGCAAATTTAAAACCATTAAGCGTAAGCGGCTGCGGCCTTAACCAAGAGAAATGGCAGCTTTGAGACAACCGTAATCCTTAGGAAAGCAGTCTTTTCAACGAATTTTTAAGCCCCGACGAAAAATCGACGGAGTGTTATAAGTTTGACGTGTCTGTGTGCGTGTGTCTGTCTGTGGCATCGTAGCTCCCGAACGGATGAACCGATTTTGATTTTGTTTTTTTTGTTTGAAAGGTGAATTAGTCGGGAGTGTTCTTAGCTATGTTTGATTAAAATCGGTCCAAGATGGCCGCCGCTACAAAATTACTAATCACATATTTTTTCACAACTCCCTCAATATGGGTATCAAATGAAAGGGCTTCACTAGTAGAATACTTTACACTATGATAAATTTCAAATCCAAGATGGCCGGCACCACAAAATGGCGAATTACATTTTTTTTTTTTTCACAACTTCCTCAATATTGGTATCAAATAAAAGGGCTTGACTAGTAGCATAATGCATACTATATTGTTAGGGAATGAGGAATATTAATTAACCAACGAAATGAAACCTAAAAACTTGAAAATTAATTTTATAAACTCTAAGGGCCAAAGGCCAAAGCACATACGCTACTTTTAGCATCGGCGATCGACGATTATGCGACTGTATCAATGCTGCATCGCGTTTTGGCGACTCTCTGCGTTCGGAAGCGGTATCGGAATCGCGCGTTTTAGCGACTGCTTCGATGCTGCATCGCGTAATCGCGTTTTGGTGACTCTCTGCGTTCGGACGCTGGTCGGCAGTAGTTTCGCTGATCGATAGTCGACTATCGATAGTTTGCCGATTTGCAATGGTATTGATTACAACAATGATAAATTACAAAATTAATTCAATCAATCAATCAAATCAACAATAAAAAACAAAAAATTCAACAACCAATCAATTCAATCAATATTTTTTTTTTCTTTATCCTTTTGTAACTGAGCTGTAACATACGTCAGTAAAAATATAAAAAAAAAAACTATAGTGGTCTAATTGCATGGTCTTCCTTTAATTACATTGCTGGTTTTGTGTAAGGGCCTTAGAAGTAGTAGTAGTAGTCTTCTAAGCCTCAAAACCAAACTAAATTACGTTTAAAAAAATAAAAATAAATAAGTATTAAATTAAAAGTTTAAAAGACCCCCAACGCAAAACATAAAAGCGATTATTTAAAAAGTTAAAAATAATACCTTTTGTTGAGCCATCAAATGTTTGTTCGTTGAAATGGCGCTATAATGTTGCGGCGGGGTACCGCTTAAGGGGCTATTAAACGACTTTTACAGATTTTAAACTGACAATCACGTCAAAATGTGCAGTGTAAATGATTTGAAAAAAATATATGTTAAACTAGAACATTCTCTTAATCATATAGAAAGTGAATATTTTTGATTAAGTTCATATTAAATAGTTTAATTAACTCGTGAAGTTGTGTCTGACGCGGACAAAACATTGACAATCACACAAATATGCCACCAAAAAAAACACTAAATTTTTATCTAATCGATATGTGCCATAAAAATGCATCTAAATTTTAAATTTTCAAATTTCGCGCGTAGTTTGACGAAAACGCCTCTTACTGGACGCCATATTGCTCAGCGTAAATGACGTCAGTTCGTTTTGTATCAAATGAGCTCATATTAAATATGATAATTTTATTGTATATAATTTAAAAATAATTAAAAGCATATTTTGTAATAGGTGCAATAATGAACAAATTACGTTGGTTACGAAAATAATAAAAGTACAAAGCCTATATTACGCCAATCGGTTGACTGACAGTTGACAATTTTTTGTTTACACAGCCGTACGGCGTAATAACATGGCCGCTACTATTTCACGGTGTTTTATAACAGAATAAAAATACTGAAAACCTTTGAATTGAATTAAAAATTTGTTTTGTTACAACACAATACGGTCAACGTAACTTGGCGCGTCTGAAGTTAGCTGTTTGGCTGCGCAATGGAACTTTTAGGAACGAAATTGTCTACTGCGCAGCTAATCGGCTAACTTCAGACGCGCCAAGTTACGTTGACCGTACTGTATTTTATGAACTAAAACTTACATTTTTCGACTGCTTTATGCCTAAACTGTCTCAATGACATATTTCTTTTTCTCGTATACTTAGAGTAAAATACCCTATTATTTAGTTTACAGTGAACCAATTGTAAACAATAAGCATGACGTTATTTACATTGTCAAAGTGCTGTGCTATTTACTTTAAATCAATAGGTACTACTAGAAAACAATTAAATATCATCAGCAAATAACACCATTAATTGTGGTTGAATTTTCAGTACCTAAATGCGGTAAATCATTAATCCATCCATACTAATCCATACTTCCATACTAATTGACGACACGGTTGGCGCAGTGGCTGAGTGATCGACTGCTGCGCAGCGTGTTGCGGGTTCGATTCCCGCCCAGGGTAAACATTTGTGTGATGAGCACTTGTGTTTGCCTTGTGTCTGGATGTTGTTTATCTATATATGTATGTATTTACAAAAAAAAAATGTATTTGTGTATGTATATCAGCTGTCTGACACCCATAGTACAGGGTCTCCCTAGTTTGGGGTCAGATGGCCGTGTGTGAAAATGTCCCCACATATTATTATATTATTATTATTAATTATAAATGCGAAAGTAACTCTGTCTGTTACGCTTTCACGATGAAACGACTGAACCGATTTTGATGAAATTTGGCATGAAGATAGATTTAACCCCGGGGAAGGACTTTTTTACGCGACTTCGCCTGCATCCACTATAACCGACATTCACGCGGACGAAGTCGCGGGCAAAAGCTAATATAAATATAAACTAAAAATAGGATTGGGCCCAATATTGAGCAATGTGGTACTCCCATCTTTACTTTTTAAGGCCAATGAATTTACACCGTTTATTTGAACTTGCTGCAGTCTATCATTCAATTATGGTTTCACAAGGGCTCTTACACACGAGCGGCATGTTGCCAACGACAGAGCTAACTGCAGCTAAAACGTGTTCAGTGTTGTAACAACACAATACTCAAAATCGAATTGGTAATTATAAGAACCCTAGGCAAAACTGTGCCATAGGTGCAGGAGGAAAGCGTTTTGGTGTATCAGCCTTTTGTAACTTTAGCGTTAAATACAGTTTTATTATTAGCTTTATAAAATTGCACAATCAACCAACGAATAATGAAAGGATCACTTCAATAAGAATGCTGCTTGCTTCAATAGTATGACGAGAGAAGACATAGGTACCTAGTGTTAATGACCTGTCGCACAGCTCTTTGTGTAGAATTCGCAGAACAACTTGCTGGCTATTATTGAACCTGGCTGCTTGCTTAGTCCGTTAGGAAAAGAGATTGAGAGTTTACTTTTTAATATCTAGAAGTCGTGTAAGGGCCTCCTGTATAAGTAAATCATTCCAAAGGTTGGCAATTTACATGACATGACATTAAATCACGGTGTAACGCTCATGAATCAAGCAAGACTGCGAATCTATAAGTAGGTAACTCTACGTCCCTTTTCATATACACATAATACAAAAAGCTTTTTACAAAAAAGACAACCGCCTTCAAAAACTAAAAAGTGAAAAATAACTTTAGCACAGAACACACATTGACTTTAGTTTCGAAATTCAGTGGCTTTGTTCTGTTTGTTGTTTTGTATTGCCACCGACTTCCGAAACTAAAGTCAATGTGTGTTCTGTGCTAAAGTTATTTTTCACTTTTTAGTTTTTGAAGGCGGTTGTCTTTTTTGTATAAAGCTTTTTATTTTCCGCTTTTTAGTACCTCCTTCTCATCCAAATCTGTTAAGAAGAGATTGAAAGTTAACTACTACAAAGATTGATGAAACTAAAACGTCGTCTATGTAATTTTTTTGGGTATTTGTTGATTTTTCAATAAGTGCTGAATCAATTTCGATAAAATTTATATAGGACCACCCCTGAGGCATACCCTATCCATAAAAAAAAATAGTTTTCAAAATCGGTTTACGTTTGCCGGAGAAATCGCGTAACAAATCGCGCACATACTTAATGCAAAGGAGTTGTTTCAAAATGTATGGAGCCTGGGCCCAGTCCTTGTACACCATACTTAATAATAGGGAAACACATTTCAAATAGTTCTCAACTGTCCAATTAATTTAAAATAGCTTTGTGAGCAGGTAAAACACAATAAATAGCATTTGGAATTGCAACACACAACAAACAGCAGTCATGGCGGTAAGCTGTCATTTTGATTGATTAATGACGTTTGACATTTGTAATTCTGATTTCCTGCGTCGATTTGTAGATAGGCAGGTAAACAGATGGGAAAGAAACGGTGTTAAATTAAAAAAAACGAAAGGGAGGTTGTTATAAAGTACTCTAGAAACTAGAAACAAAACGAGACGAAAGTGACTGAAGTGAGACTGTTGTGACACTGACAGCTGACAGTTCTCTTTCTATGATCAACGGTCGATCTATGGTTTATAGAGTAGCTAATTCTGAGTGACGCCATGTTGAAAACCCATAAAAATTATTGTTAAATATCAATTTACTACCACAACAGTATACATTTAAATGAATTATCTGTATTTTTCCCGGATTCTACGAATTTTTCTCTTTTTTTTGAAGTGGTGTACATAGACTGGGCCCAGTATGAAACATGTCCTTTAAGACTTATACGGTTTTCTCATGGATGCCATTGTCAGAACAAATAAAAAAAGAATCATCAAAATCGGTTCACCCAGTCCAAAAAAATCAGGTAACAAACATTAAAAAAAAAATACAGACGAATTGATAACCTCCTCCTTTTTTGAAGTCGGTTGAAAATACCAATACTTTATTTACCCAGGAGTGTTAGAAGAATCCTTATATGCAAGACATGCCTTTAGTAGAACACTTCCCTCTTGGTACTTATTTTTATAAAAATGTACCTAGACATACAGAGCTGATTTTAGTTTTTAATTAGGTACTACTACCTATTATAAAAAAAAAAAAAAAAAAAATACAATGGAACAAAATAGAATGCCTACGAGATTAGTTTCGAGCGAGTGTTGGTATGTGATGTGTGAGTAGACTCTGATGTGTGCTTTGTGTTTGGAGTGTGGGTGTATGTGTTGTATCTGTGCTAATGTATGTTGGTAAGTGAGTAAATCATGAGGTTTGTTGCAGTAGGGCTTCCGACTCCGTATTCCTCATAGGTGAATGGTTTTAACGATTCAATTCCGGTCAAATCAATGATAGTAAATAAACTGAAGTGTACGATGTAGTGCTACCTACTTGTAAAAAACCCGGTCCTTCCCCGTAGGTACCTAGTCAAACTGATTTGACCACAAGGAAATTTGGCCATGGATCTTTCCAACACCTTCAGATGTCGTGAACGTTGATGAATGAGTTCATTGAAAGACTGTAGGTACTTACTTAACATACTAAAAACGTTTGAAGGCCCACTAATTAGCTTCTCATAACAAAAAAATCCGTATTGTGCCAAAAAGAGAAACAAACACGCTGACCTAATGATAGATCATTGACACTGTAGGTGGTACCCACTTAGTGTCCTATATTTTTTATGAAAATGTTTATCTCTTTTCCTCAGAGACGGCGTAAGTCCAGCCGAAGCGGCAACCGCAAGTCTGCCAGCCAGTCCAGCGGCCACGACACTCGTCAAGAAGAAAGCAGGAGGAGCGAATGAGGTGCGCGAACGCGCTGCAGCCGTGCGTACACGCAGGCTCATGAAAGAATTGAAAGAGATCCAGCGGATACAGAACAGCCGGCCTGATCCTGTATTCACGGTGAGAGTCCATTAGACATTATTGCTAAGACTTATTTACATGATTGATCAGCTCAACTGACTAATTAGCAGACACAATAGTAAAACAATTGACGCCGGACTCAAAGAGTCCTTTGTACAGATGAAGGGCAGAAAGTATTCCATTGTTCAATTAGCGAGTTTTAAAATATTACAAAGGCAAGACCGACTGTTGCTTTGAGCGGTAATGAAAGTGTATACCTAGGGTTTTCTACCCGGATACTCAGATCCGTATACCCGGGTATATGAAATTTTTAGTACCCGGGTACTATTTGATAGTCTGAACCGAGTACCCACTCTGTGATCAAAGAATACATCAAAATTCTCGGAAAATTAAAATAAAAAACAAAATAAAACCAAACCACAAACAGGAAAATAATAACGAGCAGGCAGAAGGCAGGGGTATAATAAAATTATTACTATTGTGTGTTTTATGTTAAGTTGATTTATTTTAAAATCGTTTATTCGTAAAAGATTATTAAGTTATACATACCTTATTTGTTTGTTGTTTATTAAAACAAGACTGTTTTACTGTGTATGATTATTAATTTTCAACTGTGTCAGAGAAGAAAGTTTATTTAGTCATATTTTTGTAATATTATAACAGAATTTATTGTAGTAAAAAGTCATATTAGTTCCTTATTAGTTAATGAGAAAAATACTGTTTAACTGATTGTATATATACTATAAGTTATGGAAACTTATTGACATACTTCACTCTTTCGAAATAAAAGAAAACACGATTATAAGAAAATTGACCCTTTTTCTGTAAAAATTGCAAATACCCGGGTATATGAAAAAATAATACCCGATACCCGGGTATTAAAAAAGGTCGGGTATGCGAAAACCCTATGGACACCTAATAAGTAGGTAGACCATGAGAAATCAATTTATTTTTAGTCAGTCAGAATATGGCAGGACGGTGACATACTGCGAATGGCAAAACATTCTCTGTTGTAAGCGGGCACCTAATAGTTAATTTAGCACTCTGCATCTGCAGTCACTTTTTTTTAGAAATTACGTACCTACTCTCTAATTTCACCTGTAGACCGCAATAGGATGAGCGCATATACATATAATAACATAATTCACTAATTGCCCAATTTACCAGAACAGAGAATTTTCAAAAGCAGATAAGTACCATGTTATCTATCTTTATTTCAGGTGGAATTGGTCAACGACAACTTGTTCGAATGGCACGTGCGCCTGCATCAAATCGACCCGGAGAGCGAACTGTCGAGCGACCTCCGCGAGCTACACATTCCTCACATACTACTGCATCTGATATTCCCAGAGAACTTCCCCTTCGCACCGCCTTTCATGCGGGTCATCGAACCCAGGATAGAGAAGGGTTTCGTCATGGAAGGTGAGGATTATATTTTTTTTCATTTAGGGTCTATTCAGACCAGTGGCGTGCCTTTCATTAAAGCCCAAAAGCCAGGCTTGCAATCAATAATGCGAGACAAAAAAAAAACATAGAAAGCCCAAAAATAAAATATTTCTAAGTAGGTATTGAATCATTATCTCATCTGTCGGGCTTGCCCTAACTTTAAACTCTAGGCACGCCACTGATTCAGATGTAATACAACCACAACAAACAACACGTAGTCGGGCACTATTTTTTATAAAAATGAATAGTTTAATTCACACTGATCACATTTCATCGTTAAACGCAACCGTGTGGGTGATGTCGACTACATCGCAACCACATCGTAACCACAATGCAACCAGTGACATCGCGAATTAGCGGCCGCCCACATCGCATTCGTCGGCGTCGACGCCGACGAAACGATACCCATGCCTGCCCCCCTCCCCTCACACAAAATGTCCGATAGCGAGACTTTTGACACAGATTTATTTATTGAGGAGGTTGGTTCGAGTCGAACTGTCTGACGCAACCACATCGCAACTACCTAGGTCCACCAATTTCACGCCCAAGTCAGGCAAATTTTGACATATTTTATCAAACTGAAATTTAGGCTGACTCCAAACTATAGATATACTTTCACAAATAATAATACTTCGCTGAGATCGAACGAAACCTCTCTGCCGTGATTTGGAACAGGAATCATTAATGTTATTTTTTATCATTTGTTAAGGAGGTGCAATTTGTATGGAACTTCTGACTCCACGCGGCTGGGCTTCTGCGTATACAGTGGAAGCTGTGGTAATGCAGTTCGCTGCATCCGTGGTGAAGGGGCAGGGCCGAGTGGCGCGGGCGCCGCCTAGACCCTCCTGCGAGTTCACACGTCGCCGCGCCGAAGAAGCATTCCGCTCAGTCGTCAAAACACATGACAAATACGGTTGGGTCACGCCGGCACTCTCCGATGGTTGAACTGCTAAGGTACCCTTCTCTTCATGCCCAGTAGTAATGTAACGTTCGCATTTGCGAATATTGACTTAGATAACAACTCATCCGCAAAAACCACATCCGCGGGTGAAACGCCACCCTTGTCAAAATGTTAGGTGGTGACTCATCCGCAAGTGGTGTCGGTATCGGATGAGTCGACCTAGGTAATACTGGTGATGGCTTTTCCATTCTTTAGTGCTATATTTTACCATAAAAAATCTGGTTGGCTGTACCAGGGACGAAGCCACAAAGGAATACGCAAGCGTGCGTGTTGTAAGCACTAATGCTTGTACTGCATTTGTCGACATTTGCAATACCGACTCACCGAGTGGTGACTTCTATGCAACATAACCTATGTTTGACTAAAATATGTAAATAAATGTTTCTTGTGTGTATGTATTGCGTCGACTATCTACATCAGGGCCTGGACTGTAGAGTACAAGCACTAGTGTTTACCCATTGCCGCTGCATTCCTGGTACATCCTACCAGATTTTTTTTAAAGTACTACTTAATTTTGCACTCCCAGTACTTGGATCTATATGAGCTTGGAAATTGAAGATATTTAAAAACTGGTGACTTGTACTGAGTCACCAGAGGGGGGTGGGGGGGGGGTGGTTATAGTCGGGTCATTCGTCAATTGTTGTATCAAATCAAATCGAGAGCATACAAACGTTGTGTTCAACATTTAAGATTAAATAATTCAATTACTTACATACCAACATCATTCCTTACGATATTTATTACACAATTACCAATGTCAAAATAATAATAGCCTAAATGGATGCTGATAAGCAATAGTGTGTCAACCCACAAAAAAAAACATTTGGATATTTTGATGTATTCTACATACATACATAGAGGAAAAGGTGGTAATGTGGTCCCTGCAGATATATTGACCCCCATCGGTTTAGAGTTTAGAAACGTTTTTAAAGTATAGAAACGCGCCACATAGAATTTTTTTGGTGCAACGCGTAGCTCGTGTGACATTGATGATTTTAACCCAATAAATCGTTAAAGGGCCGTTACGTTTTTTTTTCTGCGAACCAATCGAAACACGCAAGTGGCAAACTTTTATTACCACTCTGCATTTCATTCAATTTGGCTGGAAATAAGTGAGTTTTAGCTTTGTGATTTGTACATTGTGTTTGATAAACGTTATTCTACAGGATTTTAAATGTAATTACAAAAAACATTTGATAGAATATTCGTGTTATGGTTTGTTTATAAATTCTTGCGTTCTTGCAATTTGGCCCCCTCACATTGTTTATATTATGGTCCCGGATGGTCCCGGGGGCCATATAACATGTATGACCGTTATATCAAGTCCTTATTTTTTATTTTCCGCTTTCGGGTGTCACGACAAAGTGTGTATCTCCATCTTCAAAGAAAAGGAATACATGGCATCCTTACCAGATGAAAAAGACAATTGAAGCAGTGAGGGCAAGGGTCATAGGCTATAAAAGGTGCCCCAGGAGTGAGTACAGCGGTACAAAAGTTGCAGGCTGGTTTGGTTCTGCCAGAAGACATTCAGCCAATCAACAAGGCGGCTAATCGTGGAATAAAATCTATAAGAGCAAAAGTGGGACATTATCACCTTACAAAAACCAACTAATCGAATCTTTGAGTTTAGCCGAGACTCGGGGACATAGACGCGGACGTGGTCGTGGCTGTGGTCGCGCCAACCTAAAAGCTCAGATACGATCTGCATATTCTGTGACACCAGTTACTCTAGCGACAGACGTGGGGACGAGTGGATTCAGTGCTAGAGTTGCTATTTATGGGCTCATACAGCCTGTGCAGATCCTGAAGACGAATATTATATCTGCGATTTAGGTTTTAATTAATCAATACATTTAATATGGCCCCCAGGGTGCCATATAACCCTCACTCAATGTCATGTTGCCAAATTTGTCTTTTTTTAGAATACATAAGTTTTCCATTATTCTGTAACAGTTTCATTAACTACATAGTAAGGCATGTATAGGCAAATAAATAAGGAACGATAAAACATATTTATTACATTTCTGAGTCTCATATTTTTTACATAAGACCTCAAAAACAAAGTAGGGGGCTACATTACCACCTTCTCCTCTACATAAATACATCAAAATATTCAAATGTTACTTTTTGTGGGTTGACACACTATTGCATAACAGCATCCAAATGTAATATTGTAAAAAAACAAAAAAAAACTAATTGTCAGTGGTGTCCTCCATAAACTCAATTGTGGGATAGTAACATTTATGAATTAAAAATTCTTTCGTTTCTTTTTAAACATATAATTTTTTAGATTCTTGAAATTTTATTAAAAATAACTAGAGCCTTTCGATAAATACTTTTACGTAGGAGGGCTGTTTTACTGCGATCAACACAAAGAATGTTCGAATTCCTTTTCCTTAACCATGGATCAGCTGGGGCTCTTATTCTGAAAAGCTGTGGGTTTGTCTTAACAAACACTGCCACCTCAAAGATTTATAACGATGGCAAAGTTAGAATCTTCAAGGATTCAAAATATGGCTTACAATTACAACTGTCCCTTGAGTGTAGATTACATTTAGCGCGTACGCATTTTTTTTGTGCGATGAACACGTAATTCTTGTCTGTCGAGTTACCCCAGAAAACGACTCCGTATCTTAGAACTGATTCTACGTAGATATGGTAGGCCATACTGAATAAACCACTGTTTTTTCTCTCTCCTTAATTTTACACAAAATCTTAATAAATTGTAGCGTAGGATGTGTTATTCTGATGTAGGTACAAACTATATATTACTGTAAAGTTGCATCAAAATCCGTTAGGTACAAGTTTAGTAAGAAAGTAACAAACTAACAAACATCCATCCAGCCTCACAAACTTTCGCATTTATAATATTAGTAGGATATAGCACTAAATCATAGAAAAGACCATCACTAGTATTAACTAGATCGACTCAACCGATACCGACTAACCGACACCACTTGGAGATGAGTCGTCACCTAACAATTATTCGAAAAGAGGCGACGTTTCACCTTAACATTAAATAATTTGCGGATGAGTCGCTACCTGTTATAGATCGCAACCTAACATTTTGTCAAGGGTGGAGTTTCATACGCGGATTAAAATTTTAGTGGACGAGTTGTCACCTAAGTCGATTATTTGCGTAGTTCTTGGCATTCGCAGAATTCATGCGAATATGAACGTCAGGAAAACTAGTGTAAATAATATTAAAAGGCGTTTCTTTAATACATTCTTTTTCATATTTGCCCAGCATCTCGAACAACATTTCACTTTTTCTATAGGTACAGGTATGTACTAATTTTTCATGACGACAAAATACCTTCAAATTAATAAGCATTATTAAATGGTCATCTCACCACCACAAGACCTCTGGGTCTGCCTTTAAAATTATCATTTTTCTTTCGAAATCTTCTGTAATCGGCTGGTTAAACTCAGTAAAGAACCCAGAGCAAGAATCGGACCATATGACACTAGCTAGTAAATTACATTTTTTCAAAGGACTTCGGCATTAGAATTTTCTGGCTAACATAAAAGGAGTAAAATATAGACGGGATTTCATAATTATAGGATGGACGTCAGAAAACTCCGTGTTGTACTGACCTCATATGTTCCTAATAATTAACAAATTTATTTTTTGTATATAAAAATAAATAATGACCTTAAATATTGCTTTTTTACCTACCGATTTTGGATACGAATCTACAGATGTTTGTGGGCAGGTCTACCGATTTCGGCTTTTGTGGTTCGAGAACACTACCGAGACACATTACCGCTATATAATGTAGGAACATTGTAAATTCACAACATTTAATTAAGTATTCACAAATTTTAAATAAGAAAACAAATATAAACATACGGTAAACAAAGAACAAAGTACCTAGTTTATTTTGTACTTACTATAAAAAAATTGTACATTATGCGACTTCTTCTTCTTCGTCGCGTTGACACGACAGTCTTTTATATTTGCTTGGACCAGAACTTAGCCACTTCCACGGCGTCGTCGGTGGCAGCGCATAATTCACCCCGATCGCATGCTTTGGGGCACAGAGGATATGACATGAGGTAGGGCATGGTTTGCAACTCGGCGCCACATGCAGACCCTGCTGCTGCTCAGTCGAGGTAGCCCCATTTTGTAAGGTTGGCGTTACACCTTCCTACTTGGGTTCTTACACAGTTAGGGACTTCCAGATGGACCACGGAAAGTTAGACCCTGCGGGTAGATGCTCGCTTGGTGATAGATTCTGAGTAGGTGGGAGGAAAAGTGTCCACAGTTTGCAGCGGGCATCAGCCGGGTCTCCTGACAAGGGAACTACCGATTTTAGGAAGCTGCAGTCTGCTTTTTAAATGCTGCGTCGGTAGTTGTGCACCGAATAGAGGGTGCCTTGTGTCACGCTCCTGTTCCAGTGTCTCGACTGCACTCGCAACTTCCCTTCGGACGTATGGAAGTACTATCCCGGCTGTGGAGTGTGGGATTTAGTACTCTGACCGGGGTCGGTTTGAGGCAGCCGGTGATCGTACGGCATGTTTCATTTAGAGCAACATCTACTTCCTTTGCGTGGGCGGAACGGTGCCACACTGGACAGGGCGTAGGGACATAGACACCCTTTACCTGGCTGGCGCAATGTGGGCGTGGCTTAATGAACTTGGTTACCGAGTTCTTAATGGGCAAATGGCCCCGTTCCCATCGTGCCGACGCGACTGCCGTGTTGTTTAGTAATATATTTGCGAGATACATAAGTGTTTAAAAATGGATATGCAGTAATTTGTAACGTTACTAACATTGACCCAAATACAGATCTTCACAACCGACCATTAGCTGCATTTCATAAGAGCATCATTTATCAATTTAGACGACGATGTCGGCGAATTGGACGACACTTGCAAGGATTACCTAATACCTACTACACGAATACCTAGCGTTATTACCTATAGTACATGGGCGACAGAGCTTTTTAAAAATGAAACCTAGCTAGATTGATTTATCGCCCCCGAATCTCCCTGCATACAAAATTTCATGAAAATTGTTGGAGCCGTTTCTTATATTCAGATACAACATACAACTACAAAAATCAGTCAAAACTACTTTTGAACGGTTTAAATGTATCCTTAATATTTAGAAACACATTAGGTTGGTAGTTTACATAGATATTTTTTGTGACCCTTTAAAAACTTTGCTTTTGTAGTGATTCTTATAACTACGCCTTAGTTATAAGAATCACTACAAAAGCAAAGTTTTAAAAGGTTTTGACTGGTTAAGAGTTTTGACTGTAACATATATACAAGAATTACTCGTTTAAAGAGATATTAGATGTAATCTAAAGCTGGATAGTTATAATATCTACTAACAATTTTGTTGTTTTCTTTTCACAGTTTGGGCTGATCAACTGTAATGCAGAAAGGATGTCCTTTAGTTATTTTTCAAGAACAATTTTTAGTCGTAACTAGTGCAAATTTTGATAATGCTCTGCTCTGTGTAATTAGACTAATTAGTCTGTATTATCTTATCTTAAATCAGTGGAGTGTTTTTTCATTGGAAAGTAATTACAGTCAATGTTTGAAATTGGGGCGATGCAATTGTTCTAAAAAGAAGTTTATTATAATAGGTAGTTACATACTAACGCAGCATTGTCACAAAGTGTGTGTTCTACTGAAAAATACCAACCTTCTACGGTATTCTCTAAATGTATGTTGTGAAAAAACTCAGTGTCACTCAATCTTTTGGGTGTGATTCTGTTACGGACAAGGTCGGATTACAACAATATATATTTAGATAATAATATATATAAATGTGGTCTCTTAATGCATTTCCCGTCTATGTGTGTAACTTATTAAGTTGTGCCAAACTTAAATGCTCATCACCTACTTTGTAAAGCTCAAGTTTTCGAATGTTCGCATTTAAATTTTTAGATTATGGGATTCCATAAGTGCTCTAATAAAAATCTCGAATATAAATTGAAAATAAAATATTTTACAGATCAAAAATATTGATGTTTTAAAGGAAATGTTTCCGTCCCAAAGTCATTTAATCATTTTGATAATATTAGAGATTTGTAGTTTTTAAAATCCACCGAAATGATTCTAAAGTATGGTAGTTCGTCATTTCATCTTTGATCTATTCTTTGTTGTTTACATATACTATACCTAAAATATAATAAGTGTACTTGTATGTAATGTCTAATAAAACAGTCTAGGCTCTGCATGCTTTGTGTAAAGTCTGTAGTAGCAACACTGCGGCTATTTCACGAGTGAAATGCTCAAATTAGTTAATAATTTTAAATTGTGAAATAAAGGCTTGTGGTAAAATTAATGTAAATTAGGGGAAAAATAATAGAAAATTGATGTTGTTAATTTGTGTGGTAAACCAAAGATGTTTTATTTTTATGTATACTTCATTCAGCGCAAATATATGTAAATTATACTTTGACTATATGTACTATGTTATAGGTGTAAAATAAATACCTGCTCAAATTACAGCTTGGTTTTAATTATAAATTTAAGCAACACTCTTTGATTACAACAAGAACTGATAATTACTCATAAGTCACCACCCATTTTATCATAAGTGGACAATTACACGATGACAAGACTTCCCATTAGGTATCCTAAATGCATGCAGTAGTTTTCTCTACAAAGAGGCATGCATACTCCACAAGAACAAAGTAGCAACCTCAGAGGTATCAATTAAAAGAAATGTTGTACAGTGTCATCACTTTATACAATAAAAGACAAAAAAATAAAATTAGTACTTTATAAATATAAGACTGAAACTATCACAAGCCTGATTAGAGCCCCCCTCGCAGTGCCAGCACTAAGTGGAGGACTGACCCTCCTTGAACTTTGTAATCTTGTGCCGTCTTCTCATCATTCCTGCAAAAGAAAAAGTTGTTAGAAATATGTATCATCACTATCACTACGTCATATTAAGGGTTAGGGGGATGCGCTAGGGTAGCCCGCGAAATTCAAATTTTATTATTTTTTTGCAATTTTCAGTCCCGTCCCAGAAGACAACGTGTTACCTACTGGGTTGTCTTCTTCTTCCTGCCCTTATCCTATGTTACTTGAGGTCGGCGCAACATGTTTTCTCCTTCCATTCCGTCCTGTCCAACGTCATGATTCTTCACATAATCCACCCATCTTTTCTTTGGCCTTCCTCTCCCTCTCCATCCATTCAAATTAATATTCGTAGCTCTTTTGGTCACATGCGTTTCATCTCTTCTCTTCACATGTCCATACCAAGACAAACAATTCACTTTCAACTTTTCTGTCACTGGCGCCACTTTCAAACTATAATAACAATAATAATACACTTCTGGACACATCTATTGGCCCACCTTGTATTTTCAGTTTCGTTTGGTCCTAGCTAAAATTTTATATTAGGTCGAGCAAAAAGTTTTTATGCAGTTTTGAACCTGGCACATTCACAATTTCATTCAATAGTCTTTTTTTGAATTTCGAACACAAAGAAACAAAAGACAATTTGGAGCCTGTTTGTTGATATCAAACAATCGAATACTAAGAAAACTTGGTTTTATTGGTTTACTTGGATTTAATTCTTGAAAAAGTGATTGATATCTTTGGTTTTGCAACAAACATTACTTATTCTTAACATTAAGGTGAGGTTCTATCAATAATCTATGGATACTTCACCTGAAGTCGCCGCCCAAGCTGTGGCACTTATTCAGGCCGGACACAGCCAACGAAACGTGAGTGCTCAAAATTTAAGTCGATCTGCGGTCCGAAATGTTTATCGGAGGTACCTAGAGACTGGCGGCTTTGTTCGTCGCCAAGGAAGGCCACGATCTCGGGTCACAACTGAAAGGCAGGATCGATTCATCGTGACGACCAGCTTGAGAAATCGTCACATTGAGATACAAAACCAACTTCGCGACTTCCACGGAGTATCTGTGAGCGCTCGAACTGTTCGGAGAAGGTTAAAAGAACGCGATATGGTACCACACAAGCCAGCTAATGGGCCCAAACTAACGCGAGCCCACCGAACAGCGCGCCTTCATTTCGCACGCAGTCATTTAAATTGGACACAGCAAGATTGGAGCCGTGTACTCTTTTCTGATGAGTCTAAAATTGTGTTACATGGCAATGATGGAAGGAAGAAGGTCTACCGACGTAAGGGAGAGCGTTTCGCACAATGCTGCTTTGAAGAGAGGGTTGCTTATGGCGGTGGCTCATGGACTGTCTGGGGCGGTATGTATATCCGCGAGCGGCAAAACTCAACTTGAGGTTGTTACAGGACCACGGCTGCCAACATTAAATGCTGAAAGGTACATTCGTGAGTGCTTAGAACCTCACGTGCTACCATACGCGGACTATGTGGGCCCAAATTTCCTTTTTATGCATGATAATGCAAGAGCCCATGCGGCCGGCATCGTCAGGGAATATCTTCGGGATGTGAACATCACAGTTATGGACTGGCCAGCCAGAAGCCCAGACATGAACCCCATTGAGCACATGTGGGACGAGCTAAAAAGACGTGTTAGGGCTCGTCAGCCAGTTGCCCAGACGATGCAGGAGTTGAAAACTGCCATAGAAGAGGAATGGGAGATAATCCCTCAAAATTTCATAGAGCGGTTGATAAACTCTATGCCTAATCGTATGAGAGCTGTGGTAGATGCCCATGGAGGCAACACGCGTTATTAAATTAAACCTTTATTTAATAAAACATGTTTTTTATTCAAAAATCAATTGCCTTTAACAAGGCGCATATCCGACTTGTTAGGCGTAGCTCCATGTCGTATGGTATTCTGAATTCAAATTTAAAACAATACGATCGAAAAAGATGGTAAAATGTATCAGGTTTAAAACTGCATCAACAGTTTTTGTTCAATCTAGCAATCATATTTCGGTAGGGGCCATCGAAACCTAAACTCTAAGGTGGGCCAATAGATGTGTCCAGAAGTGTAGTTATTTATTTGTACATACATTTAAACTAAAAATCTTAAATTAAAAAACTTCCTCTAATATATTCATTTCTCACCTTATCCATTCTAGTAACTCCACACATCCATCTCAACATTCTCATCTCTGCTACGTGCAATCTTTTTTCATCCATGTTCTTCACGGCCCAACATTCCGATCCATACAGTACGACAGGTCTTATCACGGACTTGTAGATTTTCCCCTTCAGCTTGAGGGGCATCCGTGGGTCACAAGTTGTTCCAATGACCTGTCGCTATTTCATCCATCCTGCGTTGATCCGGTGCGTTACGTCTCGGTTTACTTCGCCATCCTCTGGACAAGCGACCCGAGGTTCCGAAAGTCGGAGCGGGTCGGTATGGGCGTTCCGTCTAGAGACATGGGCACAGGACTAGAGAGACCGCTGAAATCGCAAAACAAGTACTCCGTTTTGTTTCTGCTCAATTCCAGGCCAACACTCTCTAGTCTTTGCCACCACACCTCTAATCTGGTCTGGACCTCTAGGCCACTTTCGGCTACCAGCACAATATCATCGGCAAACAGCATACACCAGGGTGCCTCTTCCTGGATGTCCGGCGTCAAAGCGTCCATTATAACCAGAAAGAGATAAGGGCTAAGAGCCGACCGCCACATTGAAGCTGCCAGTAGTGCCCACAGTAGACCGGACTTGGGTACTGCATCGACTGTACATTGCTCGAATCAACCGTAATACTTCCCGGGCACACTTTTCTCCTGCAAGGCCCACCACAAAATTTCACGAGGCACCCGGTCGTATGCCTTTTCGAGGTCAACAAACACCATGTGCAAGTTCTTATGCACACTTCTGTATTTTTCACACAACTGGCGGATAGCAAAAATGGCGTCCGTTGTGCCTCGACCAGGCATAAAACCGAATTGGTTCTGTGATATTTCACTCTCTTCTCTCAACCGCCTTTCAACAACTTTCTCCGAAACTTTCATACTATGTGACATCAGTATCAGATTGTATCGTAATTAAAAAAAAAAAATATTCGTGACATTAACAAATATGCATCTACCGAATTATAATAATTACAATCATCGACATTCTCGTAAGCGTCATATTTTTATTAACTAGCCACATTTACGAGCTTATTAACTACTATAGTTAAAGATTTGTAAAAAATATACAGCACTTTTTCAATATCGGTTTACGTTTGCCGGAGAAATCGCGTAACAAATCGCGCACATACTTATGGCAAATTTAAGACTTATACGGTTTTCTCATGGATGCCATTGTCAGAACTGGACTAAAATAAAATGGGACCACACGGGAAGCACTAGCTTTCAAATAAAAAAGAATCATCAAAATCGGTTCACACAGTCCAAAGAAATCAGGTAACAAACATAAAAAAAAAAAAAAAAAAATACAGACGAATTGATAACCTCCTCCTTTTTTGAAGTCGGTTGAAAACAAGTTTTTACAGTAGGACTGGATGGTGAAGCTGCATCTGTTTTCAGCATACTTCCACCTGGGCATCTTGAAAAACCATTGTAGGTTTCTCGGACTAATTTATGATCAAAAAATGTTTCAGGTGACCTGCTTGCCATTCGGTTTGTTGACCCAAAACTTTCGCAGTATTTAACTAACTGGGTGGTTCCAACATCTACCGGTCCAAAAGGACATGGACTAGTGGTACTGGCATTCGAAAGGAAATGTTTGCCATAGTAACACCAATTAAGCATTATCGACCAGGGTTACGTGGTCGCCATGTGCGCATGCATTCGGACAATCACACAGTCGTTTCGTACGTCAAAACCTCAAAACCTTTTATTTCAAATAAACCATTTACAGGCACTTTTGAATTGTCAAGGACTAAGTCATTCAGAAAAAATAAGCTAGATGATCGTAGGTTTCTGTGGAAAAGAACGACCAAGAAAATCCACAAACATTTTTAACATCAGCCCATTTTTGCAACGCAGGCAGTCGTCAATGGCTATTTCAGCTGGCGTAGATGTTCCCGCTTCTGAGTCTACTCCTTCAAGTTCTTCACCCGTTCGAAATTCAGCCTGGGGCGTTTACCTAAAGCCTATTGGGGCACTCGGCAAACCCTACAGAGACTACAACCTAGCTGTAGTGTTAAAAGATCGGAGCACAGGCCTTCTACCTCCCTTAGGTTCAAGACATGACCTCATTCGTTTTACATACCTACCCTACCATATGTTACAATAGGTCTGTACTACTAACTTTTAGACCACCATCCGAGGCGAAAATTTAAACTCGCACCTTTTCATAAATGCTATCTCCTCTATATTTAGCTTCAATCTCCTAGAACAGACAAACCCCGTATTTGCAACCCAAGTGAACTGATTGCTTTTGCCTGGATGCAGACGAAACATGACATGACATCTATTACCTCCTCTTTTTGGGGTCTCATCGAATTGATACGTCAATCGGGGTGATCATCCTGTTTCCAGCCAGTGTTTGGGTAAAAACAGCGAACCAGGCTGGACGATATTTTATTTTTTCTAACAAAAATTTAGATTTAGGCAGACTGAGAAATAACGTGTGTTATGATTTTGCTAATATTTGAGTTATTGAAACAAGCCACAGATGGCCGTTTTATATATTATTTTTTAAAATACATATCTTTATTATATATACATATCTATATTGTAATAAAAAAATTAAAAGGGGTCTAGATTTATTTAACTAACTAACAAACTATGTGTGTGATTCTAAAGTTGAGAAGTTAGGGAGCTCAAAATTAAACAAAAATAACTAAAAGGAATAAGATTCGGGCGCCAGAGCTCACTAGGTAATTTAAAACAAAGGGGATCCGGAATAGCTAATTGGTAAAGGGTATGGCTTCTAATCTTAGGTCGGAGATTTCTGAAATTAAGCTGCAAATTCTTTAACAATAGCTCATTTATTTCTATCGCAGGCAGTATGGCGAACACAATATTAGAAAGCCCCTTTCTTTTGAAGGGCAAGTTGTTTTATAACTATCAAATTCTATAATTAAATTTTATGTTTAAGTTGTCAGTATTGCACGTTTTTAAGTGGAAACTACGAGAAAGAATTTAAGTTAACATACCACAGGCTTCGAGAAAAACTTATTTAAATTAAACCTGATTGGAGACACGAGGTGAAGCGCATCAGCTCATCCATGATGAAGTTAAATTTTAAGATAAAAAAATCCAAAATATAAGTAAGAACGCCTTTGGGGCGATCTTAACGAAAACTAAAACAATGCCAATCACTCGTGCTATGGGCACACTCAATACGCGATGGCGATATAGGAGGATTTCCCAAAATATTACCGTTGCACGGCTGCTGACATCACTACCAAGTGGTTCCAGCCAGGGGTGGACCCTTGAAATATTCCAATCTAATGATTGGCACGGAATAGAATTTTATTCGTGCATCATCTTGGTGACTTCGGTCGGAAAGTGAAGGCTACATATCCCAAACCGGAAACGTCAAAATAATCTGACAGCCGGGGAAATAAGGTCCAACTGTCAAACTGATGGTCTATGGTTTTATCGATTACTCTACTAAATCCTTGCCAATCTATCAAATATCTAAAGTGTGTGTAGTCGGCGTTATCGAAAACTTCCAAAAAATGACGAGAGAGGTCGACACTATGTAGCGAGTAGAAAATACTCGTTACATTACATCCCTCCCCGAAAAATAAAAGAAAGGAACTTTCTTTTATTAGAAAGAAACAACGAAAAACGAAGTGAACAAAAAATTCAAAAACAAAGAAAACTATCATAGTGCAGTTAGGCGTCATGGCCACTGACTAAAACGTCGGTACTACACCGATCAACAAAGCCAAACAACAAACAAATCCAAATTCAGTTAAACCCGAGGGCCGCTGACTAAAACTCTAACAAGACTAAACACTAAACAAATCTAAACTCAGTTAAGCACGAGAGCCGCTGACTAAATCTTGAACAAAACTACTAAACATTAAACACTAACGTTGAGTACAGTTAAGCGCTATGGCTACTGACTAACTTTACACTAATTTACTAAACTATCCTACACCTCTTAAGTTCAGTTAAGCACTATCGCCACTGACTAACTTCAGCCAACTTACTAATCTAAACCACACCACTTAAGTTCAGTTAAGCACTATCGCCACTGACTAACTCTACACATCTCTACCAACTATTCTGGAGTGCAGGTAGGCACTATCGCCGCTGACTATCCTCAACTAACCTACAGTTCAGCTTTGAGTACAGTTAGGCACCATAGCCTCTGTCTATCTCAGCAACAACCAATTAAAATTAACAATACCTAAACAAAAATTCTAGATAGAGTTGAAGGACTCTACCTAAAAGTATAGATTCCGATCCAATAAAGTCAGACAGAGTTGAAGGGCTCTATCAAAAAATATTGATTCCCAACAAAAAGGTTAGATAGAGTTGAAGGGCTCTACCTAAAAAGGTTGGATAGAGTTGAAGGGCTCTATCCAAAAGTATTGATTTCCAACAAAGAGGTTAGATAGAGTTGAAGGGCTCTATCTAAAAAGGTTGGATAGAGTTGAAGGGCTCTATCCAAAAGTATTGATTTCCAACAAAGAGGTTAGATAGAGTTGAAGGGCTCTATCTAAAAAGGTTGGATAGAGTTGAAGGGCTCTATCCAAAAATATTGTCACAGCAATAACCTGTAACAACCAAAAACCATATTGTGATCGGCGCTACACCACCGAACTTCCGAGCACAATAGTAAAAAGGTATGACGAAAGTCAAAATTCCCCATTGTGACTGGTACAACAATGACCAACACAAGGGCAAAAGGGCAAATGTAAGCTGTGATTGGCTCTACTCTACCAACCTTCCAAGCACAGACAAACAAACAAAATATATTGGATTACCGAAGGGGAAAATCACAATACCTAAAGGCGAAAGCCAAGATGAAATCGAGGTCAAAAATTACACCAAGATCCAAAAACAAAGTACATTCTTTAACAAAAGTTTCAGAATGACCGCAAAAACAAGGTAGGACGCTCTATAACAAAAGTTACGGAATGACCTCAAAAGCAAAATCCGGTATGAACGCGTTTCTAACAAAGTCAAATCCAAGTCTAGTATCGAAGAAATATCTAGACAAAAAACAACACTGTCAACAAACAGTAAAAAAATAGAATTAAAATCAATAACTATTTAAAACTACGAGAGAAATAGAATGATTTTAATCTACCAAAAAGGAAGATTACAAAAAACTTGAAAAGAAATTTAAGTTTTTTAAATCTTTTTAGGTAATAAAAAACCCAAAGTGTAAGGTTGTATAGGATCTCTCTTTTTCAAAAAAAATGTAAACAAGTAAAGGATTACCTTTAAAAAAGAAAGAAAGAAAAGATATAAGATCCCATACAATCTCAACAAGCAAACAAAACAAACAAGATAAGATCCTTTGATGTGTAAAATGTATAGTGTAAAGAGTAGGTATTTCTAATTTAACCAAAATGACCTAAGTTTAATATAGTAAGAATTGAATTGGAATCTAATAAATTGTAATGAGGTTGCCTAACATAATAATAACTTCCAGACCGTCCTAACCTTTCATTCTTCATTCTAACAGGGACGGATCCTCACACAATATTACTCAATACCAAAACCAAACCTATGAATTCCCCAAAATTTTGAAATTTAATTATATCCTTTACATGATAACGACCCACGGAACCCTTATTTAAATCTTTCAAAACATAAACGTTATCAGAAACTTTTTCAGTTATTTCACACTTTAAGAACTTAGGTGCAAGCTTCGCCGAAAAATAAGCAGGTGCATGAGATTGAACAAAACTTCTTCTCCACACAACATCACCCACACCAAAAGAAATGACTTTCCGACCCTTATTATAATAAGCGGCATTTCGCTTATACCCTTTTAACAAATAAGCTTGAACTTTAACAAAAATATCACTAAGTGAATTAAGAGAAACTGCATAAGAGTTCCTATTTGAAACCTCTAGTTGAGATAAATTATCAACAGAGTTACTAAAATGATGTAAGGAAGCATCTAAAACAAGTTCCCTACCAAACATAAGAAAATTAGGTGTAAATTCTGTAGCAAGATTTACACTATTATTTAAAGCTAATTGAACATTGGGCAAAAAACTTGACCAAGTCCTATGATCATCTTTAACAAAACACGATATGCAAGTTTCGACTGTTTTATTATATCTCTCAACAGGATTATTTTGAGGTGTATACAATGTGTTATAAAATATTTTAGTTATATTAAAACCTTTCAAGAATTCTACAAAATGTTTTGAAGTAAATTGAGTTCCATTGTCACAAACTACTATTTTTGGACAACCAAACTTAAGAAATATTTCTTTTTCAAAATGTTTACAAATTACTCTAGTAGTTGCATTAATCATTGGAAAGAACCAGCAATATTTAGTAAAAACATCTACAACTGAAAGTATGTATTTATGACCAGAATAAGTTTTAGGTAAAATACCTATTATATCTACTGAAAGCATAAGCATGGGGCGATCAACCTTTTTAGGATTAATCATAGTACCAAAAGGAGGAGAAGTAGTATGTTTGTAAGCTTTACAAGTATCACAAGACAAAATGTATTGGTGAACATCATTAAACATACCTTTCCAAAAATAATGTTGTTTTAATTTCTTTAAAGTTTTATGAATACCTAAATGACCTGAATTTACATCATCATGATTTGACCTAATAGTATCTAAGATATTCTCTTTAGGAATAACTATCTTCCAGTCTAAAAGACTATGAGGGTTAAATTTATTTTTACAATATTTATACAAAGTGCTATTTTCGACTCTAAAATTCTTATACTTTCTAGGAGATTTCTGGCATTGAATAAATATTTTTCTATACCAAGGATCAATAATATCATCATCAGGGGAGACTAAACTATCCTGAGTGGTTATAGCAGTGACTTCTATACGAGATAAAGCATCTGGAACTAAATGTAATGAACCTTTTTTATGAATAATATCAAAAGTAAATTGAGAAATTCTAGCAGCCCAACGAGCTAAGCGTCCACTAGGATTATTGAGACCTAGGAGCCATTTCAAACAAGCGTGGTCAGTAATAACAGTAAACTTCATTCCTTCAATATAAGGTCTAAAATGTTCTATGGAATCTAAAATAGCTAATAATTCGCGTTCTGTGGTACTATAATTTCTTTCACATTTATTAAGCGATCTAGAATAAAAAGCAATGGGATGTTGATCTCCATTATCATCTTCTTGACTCAAAACACTACCTATGCCCACAGAGCTGGCATCACAATGCAAAAAGAAAGGTTTTTCAAAATTAGGACATTGCAAAACAGGAGAAGTTATTAAGGAATGTTTTAATTCTTGAAATGCATTTTCAGCTTCGTCATTCCAAGTAAGTGACTTTTTAGAATTTTTACTACCTGCTGTCAATTTAGTTAAAGGAGAAGCAATATCAGCAAATTTACAAATGAATCTACGATAATAAGAACATAAACCAAGGAAACTGCGAAGTTGTTTTACCGTTTCTGGGCGTGGGAAATTTTCTATTGTCTCTAATTTAGAAGGATCAGTATGTAAACCATTACTGTCAACAATGAAACCAAGATAGCGAAGTCTGTCCTTGCAAAAATTACACTTTTTTAAATTTACAGTTAAACCTGCCTCTTTCAATATACTATGAATTCTATGCAACTGTGCTATATGGCTATTAAAATCAGAATTAATACAAATTAAGTCATCTAAATAACAGAATACAGAATTATCATACTCTGGACCAAAAAGTTTATCTACTAGTCTCTGCAACTCAGCTGGTGCATTTGTGAGACCAAATGGCCAAAAGCAGTTTTTTCGCGGGAGGATTTTTCAAGTGCAATTTGCAAAAATGCTTTAGAAAGATCTATAGTACTAATATATCTAGCACCTCTAAGGTTATCTAATATTCTAGAAGTATAAGGAAGGGGATAAGAATCTTTAATAGTAACAGAATTTAAACGTCTTGAATCTAAACACAATCTAGTACCTCCATCTTTCTTTTCTACCGCCAATACGGGTGAACACCAAGGAGACTTAGAGGGTTGAATAATACCTTCTCCTAATAAAACTTCTACTTCATCAAAAAGTTCCTTTTGTTTAGCAGGACTCAGAGGCCAATATCTCTGTTTAAAAGGTTCACTAGTAACGTTAATTTTATGTTCCACTAAATGAGTAAGACCTAAACCTCTTTTCTCATAAGAAATATCTTCAAACAAAGCAATAATATTATCTAATTTTTGTTTCTCAGAAGGAGAAAGTTCAGAAATAGAGGTAATTGAACAAACTTGTTTATTATTTTCTGGAACAAGTATAATGTTCTTCCACAATTCTTCAGCTAAATGAAATTTAATCCAAAAGTCAAAACCTAAAATAATTAATGGATCAAAAGAAGGAATAATTAAAAACTCTACGGATTTAGTTATATTATCACAAGTTACTGGCAAATCCATGGCACCAATAATTCTCCGGGCGGAGCCATCCGCAGTGCAAGCAGCGCCACTGATAGGTCTAATTTTATAACCCAACTGTAAAAATCGTTCATGTGTATTTGAGCCTAAAATGCATTTATCGGAACCACTGTCCAACAATCCTGAAAAAATTTGATTACCAACAAAAAAAGTTAAAAATGGTCTAGCATCATTCTGTTTTGTAAATAGAATAGGAGCCGAACGATAAATATTAAAAAAGGTTTTTAAATAATCTAACCAGTTGGAAAATTCTTTGTCACGGGCAACATCATCAGGCTTGTGACTTCTAACAATTTTTTCACACATCGAGACGCTCGAAGTTTTATCAAAAACGTGGGCTCGATGCTGCCTAATCAGTTTTTTGACTCTTGCGAGTTTTTAGTATCCAAATTACAAACGTCACAAGTCTTAGAAGTGACCCCAGCTTTATGACACTTAAAACAAACAACGCCTGGAATAGACTTGCAATTTTTATATAAATGTCCAGGTTTTTTGCATTTTAAACAAACTAAATCATTAGAAACGGCATTAGATTTAACAGAAGGTTTAAGGGATTCTTTAAAAGGTTTTCTATTGACAACAACTTCTAAATCTTTTGCAAGTTCCAGAAATTGTTCGATTGAATCTATTTGTCTACGAAACAAAAAGGGTGTGTAAATTGGTAACATATTTTGTTGTATCACGTTAACTAAAGTGTAGTCAAATAAAGGTACTGAAAGACGACTAGCCATATCATAAATTTCCGTAATGAAATCAGGAAGCGACTCAGACTGTTTCTGTTTCCTTGTGCGGAGCTCATTTTCTAAAAAGTGATCAAAATTAGGTGTATCAAAGCGTTTCAAAAGCGCAAGCTTAAGTTCATGCCAGGAAGAAATACGAATTCGAACAGATCTAAACCATTTGAGTGCAGTACCATCAAGCAAATCTGTAAAAGAACCAACCAGCAAATTTTCGTTGTAATTTCTATAAAGAAAATATTCTTCAACTTGTGTAATAAAATCACGAACACAAGTTCTACCATCATAAATTATTTTGCTATGTTTCAAATCAGGCAGTTTAGTAAGAGGAGGAAAGTTTTTACGAATGTTTTCGTTAACAAGCGCATTCAAGGAGTTAAAAGAAGGCAAAGCTCGAGCTGTAAAATCCGAAGACGAATGTGCGATTCCAGATTCAAAAGGATTGCCAACATCGGTGGCATTAGCCATCTCGTGACCTTTCTCAACAACATTAGCATCACCAGCAGTAGAAGCTTCGACCTCAACCGAATCCTGAGGCGGTGGAAACTGAACTTCCTTGTCCTCCATGACTAACGAGTAACAAGGCAAATAGCAACGAAAAGCAAGGACTAAACTTTAAAGAATTTCAAAATAAATCAAAGTTTGAAAAATAAAATTAAAGTTTGAGGTTAAGTATCAAAATCAATGTGGTATTTCCATGAAAAATTGCTAAGTTATTTAACGTTAAAAAGTGCAATAATAACTCACAAAACGGCTTAAAATTAAATAAACTAGGTGCACAATAATGTACTTAATGTTTAAATTTAATTATTAACATAAAAAGTTAACTTAGATATGAATTATATCACTGTATGAGATTTAACAATAACACGGTCTACACTTAACAATTGTTGGTTTTGCTAAGGAAAAAACATGTTAAAAACACAAGAAAATAAACAAATTATCCAATGTAAAACTAAAACATTGTTTGCAAAATACAATACCAAACTAAGTTACAACTTATGAGTCTAATTATTCAAAGTTTATAAACTAGATCAATTACAATGTAAAAACAATATGAAAACTAAATATTGTAAACAATAGACTCATTAGTTAAAATATAAATGAATTTAGTGTGCAATACTGACTGTACTCACCGTACAAACCATGCTTCAGTCCCTGTTCTAGTGCGACAATTGTAATATAATAATTAAAGGGGGTCTAGATTTATTTAACTAACTAACAAACTATGTGTGTGATTCTAAAGTTGAGAAGTTAGGGAGCTCAAAATTAAACAAAAATAACTAAAAGGAATAAGATTCGGGCGCCAGAGCTCACTAGGTAATTTAAAACAAAGGGGATCCGGAATAGCTAATTGGTAAAGGGTATGGCTTCTAATCTTAGGTCGGAGATTTCTGAAATTAAGCTGCAAATTCTTTAACAATAGCTCATTTATTTCTATCGCAGGCAGTATGGCGAACACAATATTAGAAAGCCCCTTTCTTTTGAAGGGCAAGTTGTTTTATAACTATCAAATTCTATAATTAAATTTTATGTTTAAGTTGTCAGTATTGCACGTTTTTAAGTGGAAACTACGAGAAAGAATTTAAGTTAACATACCACAGGCTTCGAGAAAAACTTATTTAAATTAAACCTGATTGGAGACACGAGGTGAAGCGCATCAGCTCATCCATGATGAAGTTAAATTTTAAGATAAAAAAATCCAAAATATAAGTAAGAACGCCTTTGGGGCGATCTTAACGAAAACTAAAACAATGCCAATCACTCGTGCTATGGGCACACTCAATACGCGATGGCGATATAGGAGGATTTCCCAAAATATTACCGTTGCACGGCTGCTGACATCACTACCAAGTGGTTCCAGCCAGGGGTGGACCCTTGAAATATTCCAATCTAATGATTGGCACGGAATAGAATTTTATTCGTGCATCATCTTGGTGACTTCGGTCGGAAAGTGAAGGCTACATATCCCAAACCGGAAACGTCAAAATAATCTGACAGCCGGGGAAATAAGGTCCAACTGTCAAACTGATGGTCTATGGTTTTATCGATTACTCTACTAAATCCTTGCCAATCTATCAAATATCTAAAGTGTGTGTAGTCGGCGTTATCGAAAACTTCCAAAAAATGACGAGAGAGGTCGACACTATGTAGCGAGTAGAAAATACTCGTTACAATATATATTAATTTGTTTTACATAAATAGGTAATTATTTATATTGTTATTAAAATTATCTATATCTGTCTATAATATTATAAAGAGAAGTGAGTATTTGTTTGTTTGTTACGATTTAACTCAAAAAATACTCGACCGATTTCAAATTTTTTTCACCATTAGAAAGCTACATTATTCCTGAATAGGCTATATTTATCAATTGAAAAAATTAGGGATCCTTGAGAAAATTCACGTGGACGAAGTCGCGGGCAAAGTACTATTTAAAATTAAATAGGTTATTTATAGTTAAGTTTTAAGGTGTGTTTTATCATTCATGTATTAATCAATATGATTGTCTATATTGTTTACTTTCTCTGATTGGTTGTAGCCAGTTGAGTGTTCACTTCCATTTAGAGTGGGGAACATTCAACTGGTAATAAGAAGAGAAATTCGATGCTGAGGAAGGAACAGTAATTCCTAAGTTCTTATTGTGATTTATGTATGATATCTACACATATAATAAAAATGAATCGTTGTTCGTTAGTCTCGCTAAAACTCGAGACTTGGCTAATTTTGGTCTTGAAATATTTGTGGAAGACCAGGGAAGGTTTAAACGGTAAGAAAAAAAATCGATTGACAGGCAAATCTGTCGGGTCAGCTAGTGATTATATAAATAAATAATGTATTTGATCACATCAAGCTACTACAATATGTCAAATTTCTTTGATAGATTTTCAACTTTATTATAAAAGCATAAGGTTCATATTTAATTGGGAAAATTTTACAGTTAGGTATGGCTTGATGTGCTGGCGTCTGTACATCACAGACTGTTATTGTTAATTAGGTAAAAAATGTAATGAAACATGCACCTGTATCTGTTCATTTATGCATTTCCTGGGAGTCAGTGGCGTGCCTTTCATAGAAGCCCTCAAGCCGATGTATTTGATCCGAGGTGTATAATTTTTCACATGTGAGATGGTTGAATGTAATCTTTTACTGTTTGTATCATTTTGAGGCCCCACACAAAGTAGGTACATCACAGACTGTTATAGGTAATTAGGTAAGAAGTTTAATGAAACATGCACCCTTAATGCACCTGTATCTGTTCATTTATGCATCTCCTGGGGAGTGTAGCAGCTTCTTTGAAGTGGTAAGAAAATCTTTGAATAGAAGATATCCTGTTTAATTGGCAATCATCAAAACAAAAGTATAAATACAGTTAAAAAAGTCCATTATAGTATGTCTATCTATTAAGTTGACTCAGAATAACAATTTTATAATAATAATATCTTTATTTCAGATACAGTTAAGTAAGTTGGCCAGAGATTTTGTAGTGGGGAAAGTTCGCGCATGTAAAAATGTATGAACTTCCCCCACTACAAAATCTGTGGAGTTAATTATATTGGCAGTCCATAATAGATATAAAATAACACTGGGTAAGTGGTAGATACATGTCTACTAGCTGCCCAGACAATTGATTTTTAAATTATCTCGGTTTAAACCTTCCCTGGACTTCCAGAAATATTTCAAGATAAAAATTAGGCAAATCAGTCCAGCCGTTCTCGAGTTTTAGTGAGACTAGCAAACAACCATTCATTTTTATTATATAGAAGATAACACAAATTGTATGATTTTCAAATTCTGTCTAAATTAATGCTATAATTGCGAAGATATTTTTACTGACATAGTATTAACCCTTCTAAATAAACATGTTAACTAGTAATTTAAAAAAAAATATTTTATTAGTACATAGTTATAATTTACGGTCAATTCATACTAGAGCAGAGTCAAAGCGCTTTTGTTAGCCCATTTATTTGAAATTAATATTCTAGGAAATATCAGAGCAGAGTCAAAGCGCTTTTGTTAGCGCATTTATTTGAAATTAATATTCTAGGTAACATCACAGAATTAAAATAACATGTGCAACAAAAACTTTTTACAAAAAAGACAACCGCCTTCAAAAAGTGAAAAATAACTTTAGCACAGACGAATTGATAACCTGCTCCTTTTTTGAAGTCGGTTGAAAATAATGCTTAAAGGCAATGTGTCTTAAGGCCAATTGAGCATTTACATCTCAAACAAAGAGTTGATGATTTGGTTAATGTCAATAATTAACAATAATCAAGAAATCATTTTTACTTTTAGCACACTCTTTAGAAATTAAGATTAATATTGTGGTGTTATTAAAGTGCTGCCCACAGTACCTTTACAATCCGATTTGGGTGGTATCATTTAAATTTACTTTTTTTATATGTGTGTGCATGACTCAAAGATATCCTCAATGATAAATAGTATACATACTGTGAAAAGGGTATTGTGCAGAATATGAATGCTCATTTGCTGGTTAGATTATTTATTTTTACTGATTCTTAGTGAATTAGTATGATAAGAAGTAGGTACTAAAAAGCAGAAAATAAAAAACATATTTAAATAAAAAGAGCTTCAAAAACAACAAAGTGAAAAATAAATTAAGTATCTGAAGTCAGTGGCAATACAACTCTGCAAACAGAACAAAAGTCGTCAAAGTCTAAACAAAGAGATGAGTATGTACAGCCGAGTAAAAAATAATTCATTTAACTGTAAAATAAGCATGGGGTGCTAGATATATCAAATATTCCAGATAGGTCTTTTGTAGCTTCTTATAAAGTTCAGCCGATACTTTTTTACAATAAAATTATTTATTTTTTACTTAATATTTACTTTATGTAGTTATAAAAATTCGTTAACTATCATCAACTGGTAGATTATATATAACAAACTACTCTTATTTCAAAATTATTTTCTACCTTTTAGTTTGGCTTGAAATAAAAGCGTGGTTTTCTAGTTTTTTTAAACATACTGCTGGGATCTGAACTAGACTACCTAGAAAATTCAAGTACACAGACGCCGAATGAAGGAAATATTCTATTTTCACACCTACACTGACAAAACTTTATAGACCAAATGAGTACCTACAAGAGAAACAAGGATTCATGAAGACTTACATTTGTTTCCCGGAAAATATAAGACGTTGTTGCTGTGGTGGAATGCCTTCTTTCTCTTCCACTCTCTCTTTGATCCTTTCTACTTTATCTGTAGGTTCTATATCTATCTCAATCTCCTTTCCCGTAAGCGTCTGAATAGAAACGAGGTTATGAATGGTAAATAATAATACCTTCAATCAATTAAATCTTCAGTAATTTGTCTTACCTTCACTTTAATCAACATATTGATGGATTTGTTTAATTAAATTCAATAACTAAACCACTAAAATCAATGCTTTTTTGCAAATAATGCTCTCTATTTCGACGGATATGAATCTTTTTTTGTCACTTCATGACTTCACCTCACCATCACCAGTTTTGACTTTACTAACTTTGACTGATTTGACAGTAGTATCAAAGGAATGCAATCATAGAGATGTACCTCAGTGAATCCAATGATGATGCAATGCATAGACTACTGTGAATACGAATAAAAGGCTAATACCTAGTATATTATTTTTTTACCGTATATATATTATAATGTATCTTTCCATGGTATAAACTAATTCTAATAGTTTTATATAATTTTGCATAGCTTATACTATACATGTCAGCATTATGTACTCATTTTAAAGCGTTACCTATATGTCTGTGCTACCATTTAATATATCTATTCACATCTATATCTATACACATCTAAAAAAGTTTGCGATCACTTTGAAGAATCGAAATCTTTTAGTGTTCTGAGGTTAGGTTACAAAAAATCGTTTCCCTTTCATGGGAATTGGGAGTGGTACGGGGGGGGTCATGAGGTCCCCCTCTACCCCCTCCTACCACCCCCCATTCCCAATTCTTGTATGAACTAGATGAACCCAATGTGTGAACTAGATTTTAAAATATAATTAGTGACAGAGAATCTTCTGATTCAGATGATTAAACAATACATTCTGATAAGCATATAAGTTCATTATCTAAGTTCATTCTATTTAGTTCATTCTATTGCATCTCACTATTTCTTTTTTGTCAAAATCTGGTTAGTGGTGGTTAATATATTATTATCATATAGCAACTTATAGCACCATGCTTTTTATACATATCATATAGCAAATGCTATCGTGGCTCTCACTTGTTGCTATGCTATAAATCGCACTCTTTCTATGTCCGTGTATCGCGTCTCACACTATAGCATTAAGCAGGGGCAGTCGTCGCATGCTAGAGATTGTGATCGGTCGCGCGCGTAATTTGCGATCCCGGGCGGCTCACGTAATATACCTACGTTAATTTGTTTTGTGCCTTAGTTTAAATGTAAACAGTATAGGAAACGTAATATTGACTAAATATAATAATACACTTTATTTCATAATAAAATAACACTATCAATTATATTCAGTCCTAAGCCTGGAAAGGATAAAGGAAAGTTCATTGTATTTGGGGTCAGATGGCCGTGTGTGAAAATGTCCCCACATATTATTATTATTATTATTATTATTTTTTACTGCTCCATTTTATCATAATACATTCATACTCGCGATGTAATATTCTTATAAAGCATGCTATCTGTCTGACCCTTTGGTAGGAGCTGCGAGTTAACAGTCACCGCGCTTGCTGTATTTACGCCGGCAAATAAAGCATGCTATAAAATAGCATGTAAAATAGCATGCTTTAAATATAAAGCATTGCCCTATAGCAACTTTGAACACTACTAAATCTGGTAACCCTTCTACCGTCAAAGTCTCAGTCAACGTCAAGTTACTTTTAATTAGTACAGCTTTTAGCCTGTAGTTGCGTTTCGGTTCTGCAATAGAATTATTGCAGGGTTTTCTTAAGCAGAATTGCTTAAGAATGATTATTAGCTAAAGTCTGTTTTTTAATCTCAGAGTACAGAGACTAAACTGACATTACGTGGGTTGCCAGTTGTTTGCAGTTCTTAAATAGTGATGTACCACTATCGTAAATTAACGTTAATAAAATCAAGTATCGTTTTTTATAATAAGTTATCCTAAAATAATGTGTAGGTTCTTATTTAAAACGAAATAATACAAAGTTAATAATGAAAACATATATTTTTTATTACATAATTACATAGTTAAAGCGAATCGTCTAATAAAGATGAAAAGATACGATTCAAGAAACCGGTATCGTAGGTACAGCACTGCATAAATAAGCTGGCAACATTATTTATAAATTTGACATTTGAATGTGTCAATTTAGTCAGAATCTGAGATTAAAAAACAGAGTACTGTCTAAGAATATTCTATAGGTAGTGTTCTGTGTCTTCAGTTTGTTTAATACAACAAAAATAAATATTCAAAAAGTCACTCGTCGGGCTAGGGCAGCTAAATAACGTGAAATTATGTCAGGGCTCCAGCCAATATTTTACAGAATAGAAAAACTTATCCACTCAGGTAATTGGAAGTCGCATTGTATTATAACATAATAATATTATAATGCGTTAAATATAAATTCTGTTTTCCTATTTCAGAAGGACAAAGCGAGTTTGTTTCGATACTCAAAGATACCGCTCTAAATGAAAATCAATTGATAACATATGATTCCTTTCTAACACTAAAATCGTTTTTACAAAAGATAATCAGTTTTATCGACAAAATTGCTATTGAATTAAAAAGCGATGAAACTATTCTTATCAGTGTGAAGAACCAAAAACTTCTACGAACATGTTTTCAATTAATAACATCTCTTGGTATTTTACCATGTCTGATACCAGGCCTTGGAATAAAATTGTCAAAAAGGTGTATCACCGGGACAAAACTTCCAAGAATTTCCTTAACTGATGAACAAAAGTATGATATGCTTGTAGAATGCACAGATTTTTACACAAGAAGTTACTGTGTATCGGCCCTCAAAAATATAATCATAACTCTGCATCTCTCAGATTATTTGGCAGCATTAATACAGTTGTCCTTTGCACCATTTAAAAAACCAGGCACATACAAAAGTTTTACTATGACTCAAGAAATGTATGATAAGCTTATAGTAGAAAGGAGAAAGTATGTAAGTGTTTATAATCATCTTGTAACAAATTCCTTTCCACCTATTCTGATGAAGGAGTTATTGGTACTGCAGAGTGGGACAGAGCCGCCTCCCCCAGCATTTGCTAAAAGAGTCATAGCAAAGGAGTTGAGCCAAAGGTTAATAGCTTCAGAAGGTTTATTGAGTTTGATCAGATGTTTTATTGAAAGCTATATTGACATTGGATTTGAGTGGAAGAAAATTGACATGATCTGCAGAATCATAGCAGTAACACATGGAAGCAGTTCGGAAAGTGAATATCTTACCAATATTTGTTCTCAATTGGAAGAGATACTGTCTTTGAACAACACACATTATTTAGCAGCCGGTGTAGCATGTATATTGCATTTAAATGAGAAGTTCCCTCAGGCAGAACCCGTGGCTGTGTTAGTCAATGAAGTATTTCACACCTTTGATTATAACTTAACTGCAAATTGTAATTTACCTGGTACTGTCATACTGTCCCCTCAAGAAGTTGAACAAAAGATTAATATTTTACATGCTTGTTTGTGTTCTACCAAATTAAACTGGCCTGTTCAACTTTTGATACCAAACTTATATTTAATTTATTTGATTGGAGTTAAGTGTACAAAGAATGATGAATTAAAAATCAAGATAAAAGATATTATACTAAGTAGTTTAGAGAAACTAAGAACAGAAGAATTATTTGAAATCATCAAAGCATTTTTATTTGGTAAAAAGGTTTCCAGTACTTCAGAAATTCTTGTTGAAGAATTTGATGCAGGTGTTGCTGTAAAATCGGTGGCATGTTGTGAGGATTATATGAAAGACGAAGCCGTGATATTCTTTATGAACTTATTTAAAAGTGTAACAGATGATGCACTTGTAACAAACATGTTTTCAATAGCTTTAAAAATATTAATGGACATTAATGATAAAAGGCTAAAAAAAGGAAATAGGCATATATTCAGTGAAGATGATCCTGTTTTAATTGATGAAGCTGATCACCAGTATGCAATCGTACTTCAACTACTCTCAGAATTATGTACATCGCCCAAAATTGTGAACTCTTTAAAAACGAACCCTTTGATTGTGTCAGATTTCATTGAAAATTTTATTTCAAAACAGAATTCTGATGCAAATGATGAATGTGTCACTATTGCTCTGGTATTACTCAACATTATTTTATCAAATTTAGAAAAAAAAAATGTAGGATTTAATAATTTAATACCGGTGTTGAGGAGAATAGGTGAAGATTGTTCAAGCTTGAACAGTATTCTGAGTAAAGAGGCTCTGTCACTTATGTCTCAAGAAGCACCTCAGAAAAAGGACACAGCATGTGAGAAGGCAATATCTGATATATTTGATGAGCTGCTGCCTGTTACAGCGCATGGGATCATTGAACTTACAAAACTTATTGATGCTGGAGATATTGAAACAATTTCTAAGAAACATTATATATTTTGCATCTTTCAGGTAAATATGTTTGAATCTTGAAATGAGATCTTGATGTTTGATCTTGTATTGTTTGAGTGTCATATAAACTGTATTTCCTGATGGAGTGTGTCTGGATTGAAAATATCAGGATCAATGTGTTTGGGTGCTGTAAACCTTTTGATATTGGCATTTGTAACACAATACTCGCTTATCCAATATCCGAAAATGCTAAACAGCTGTATGAGTTAGTCAAGGTAGATTATTTTGTTGTTGATGTCACAAATTTGTATTTTGTTCTGTACTGGGCGATGTGGGGGCTAAGCGACAAAGCCTTTTAATCAAATAAAAAAAAAAAAAATACTATCTTCTAGTTATATAATACTTTTTATAAGTTTAGAGGATTTTAATTCATATTTCTCATTTTTACAGGAAAAGCTTAAAGATCCAGACACCTATATCTACCTATCAGCCATTAATGGTCTTGCATCACTATGCACGCATTGTACTGAAGACGTATTACAGATATTATGTAAAGAATTCTTACAAGAACAGAGGTTCATGAAACAGAGCCATGTTCAAACAAATGAGACTCATGACAAAGATGCAGAGTTAAGAATGAAGATTGGTGATGTTATTGTAAAAGTTACCAAGAGATTAGGTAAATAGTGGGTAGTTACATTAGTATGTAGAGATGTCCCATCATAATCCCGTCTGAGAAGTGAGAATACATACCTACATTACCCCCACCCTCATTCTTAGATGGATGGATGCGACATTTTGAAAAGCCTAAGTATAGAAATTACTTGTCATGTAATCACAGTGATCATGTGATTCTAAATTACTTTAATGTTCTTGGAAATGTTTGGGTTTAGAGCATGAATAAAAAAATACTTATTTATAACATTAAAATGTTTATTACAGGTGAAATGGCCATAGTCCATAAGACGATACTTCTAAACACGATGCTGTGTGCAGCAACAGATGGAGATCCTCTGATCCGGACATCAGCTTTGTCAAATCTGGCGGAAATTGCTCTGGTGCTCCACTATAGAATAGGGAGTATTATTTATGAGGTAAATATCTTGTTTAAAAGTCTTGTTAAGCTAAAAGTCGTCAAAACAGAATCACTGCCGAGAATATTGAACAATTTATTATAAACTGTTGTTCAATATCAACAGTCAATCTTCTGTTCTGTTTCGTTTTTCTTTGTTTTGAGACTAATCCAATAGTACCTAATTCGAGATTTTTTCTATTAATCCCATTTTGTTTTAGGTGCTGTATTGTATTTGGAGTATTATAGAAACTGACAAAGCAATAGAATGTCGAAGAGCAGCAGTCATGGTTATATCAAACTTGGTGAAGGGTTTAGGCAAAGAGACCTTACTGCAACTGAAAGATAATATACTTCCCATATACAGAACACTAAAATCCCTCTATAGAGACAATAATGAGGATACAACTGTTCGACTTCACGCACAAATAGCTTTAGAAGAACTAAATGACATTGTCAACCAGTTTTTATTTCCAGAGTGCAAGATAGAAAAGCAAATATTTGTTCTGGACGAATCAAAAGATGTGTTCAAATAAACCAAGCTGTGAGTTTCACATTATTCGTTTTATTCACTCATTTATTCTATATTTGTATACACTTAAATTCAACATGCGGGCATAAGAAGAACACAGAATTGTAATAATTTCCATTTCCATTCAATTGACATTAATTTATTTACAGTTAGTAAACCTTTATGTATCTACCGAAATAAATAAATTACACATTCAGATTCTGTTATACCCGCTCCACACAAGTTCTAATTGAAGGATAGTCTATATAAGATATAAAATCTATGGCTGGCAATCATAGCAAAAAAAGTGGTGCAAAAAAATATACATGTTTATTTCGAGATAAACATACTTTAAAATATTTTTTTTTTATGTATGTATTAATACAAAGTGTGCAGTAAACTGCTCCGAATTTTAAATTTCCACATTCTTTATATATTTATTTACAGTGCATAATCAATTTGACTAACTAGTCATCGTTTCAGTTCGGATAACAATTTTGCCGTGCTAGCACCGTACCGTACAAAACGTGCACCTAACAAATTAAATTAAATCACTCACAATACTAATTACAAATAATTACGCTTCAGACGTATTATCGCCGTCATTAGGTTTTTTAGGGGTATTTTCGTCTTTTTCCGACAACGAAATTGAATATACAGAGCTTTTGTCAGAGAATCGATCTCTATTCCGTCTACTGAAGATCCCACTGCGCGCCAGGGACGAGACCGTCGCGATGGATATGTTGTCTCTGTCAGCTTGCGGTACCACCTTCCATATTAAGAGTGCAATGCCGCCAAACGCTGCCACTACTAAAAACATGACCAATGTGACCTCACCGAACGCGCCTGGAATAATAAATCAATGTAAGGGATGGGTAATCAATCTTAACCGACTCAATTTCTTTCTGATTTCAAGTCTGAGCGTTTAGACGTACTTTGTTGTGACTCCTCTTTTCTCGCTTCGAGTCTGGCAGGTTGTAACTCATTGTAGTCCAGGTCCTGGCTCTCGTATGGCTCGACAGATCCACTTGAATGTTTATTTTGATGAAGCACGTCCCCAGGGTTGGATTTCGGCAAATTGATGCCGGCTCTGACTGTGAGTGTCTCAGGTTTGTAAGTACAAAGGACCAAGAACCTGGAAGAAGTAGGTATTTAAGATAAAATAATCGTAACCGGGGGGGGGGGGGGGGGGGGCTAACAATGAGTTATCTACGTTAATGCAGTAAGTAGTCTAGCCAAAACAAACGTGGTAGGTAACGATCACAGTCATGAAATTACCGTCTTGTGCTATGCGTAAGTATAGGTAGATTCTCTTGCACAATGACGTAAGTAGCGACTGTAGTGTCGTTCACTTCGGACCCGCACTCGTCGTGGTGTATCCGCAAAATATACGCATCTTGGGCGCTGTTGGGGTTGCCTTGGATTGAACACCGCTCGGGGCCACCATCTGCTGCTTCAACAGCGATACGACCTCCAAAGAATGGACCTGTAGATACTTCTACTTCACTCGCGTGTGGCAGGCATTGTGTGGCTCGAGCTGAAACTGGAAAAGGAATATCGTTTAACCTTTGATCATGAAGGTAAGTAGTACTTATATCCTTTATTTGGAGTAGTTGTTATTGCAACTTTGCATCTGATCCAAACCAAGTGCATGGTCGCTATGATAGCGGCGACCGCTTCGTTCGGATTGATTGAAATCCTGGGTATTCACAAGTTCACCTACTGCAGTGGTTTCTAAAAACAAAAAAAAAATCCTTACATCCTTTTGTGGGTACGATGATAATTTTCGAGCTAATCGATTGCGGGTCGGCCAAATCTCTGCCGTCTCGCCGGACTGGCCTAACTTCGAAGGAGTATGTGGTGGCCATTCGCAAGCCGATGATTCGCGTGCTGTACATGCGCCCGCGCCTTATCCCGGGCGGCTGGCTTGTGGTCGTCGAGGCCTCAGTAGTACTAGTTGAGGGTTTCATGGATTTTTCATCTTCTGCTGTGTCGATCACCTTGAAGACCACAATTCAATATTATTCAACAAAAGAGCGGAGTACCTAAGTATTCAAAGCAACAGCCTATTTAGGCAATCAAGAATAACCTGCAATAAAGTTTATTATAGCTTAGCAGTGCGGATAATGCTGTCAACGTTAAGCTCGATGTTTAAATATAATCTGAATCAATAAAAGAGAAAGGCTACAAACACGGGCAGCGGTGCTATATTAACACGTAAATACAGTAATGACTGGCGGGCATGCTCCTTGTCACAGTCACGCCGCAGTCACGCTCGGCGCGCAAACCCCGGGTCATTATTTCCCGTTTCAGAGAGTCAACTCATTGCCAACATAATAAACCATTGTAGAATGTCATAGTTTTTTTACGACTCATAATACGTATTTCACACGACTGTGCCATATTGGTTATAGTATTTCTTTACTAAACGACTCTGATTCAATACCTTGGTCCTGCAGCGATATTGTCCCCATGCTTGCAATTCGCAGTAATGCACTTGAAATGCCAAAATTTTCGGCCGGTCTTCTTCGTCGGGCTTCCCGTACTCCCATCTTAGCCTCACGTCCCGAAAGTCAGGCTCGCCAATCAGATGCAACACTTCTGCAAACCGCAAAATAAAGAAAAAAATAGACATTCCTTTCCGATATCAAATATAGGGGTGTTTGACGTTACGCTCGGATGCATCAGCCCATTCAGCACACTAATGCAGCGATCCGGGCGTGCCATTAACCCAATGACTTGCTCACTGAGCCGTTGGTGCTTCCAATAATTATATGTAGTATCATCGATGTAATGGGATCTCCCTTGCGCTAGTTTTATAGTTTTTATCCAATATTAAAAAGTGTAATATGTAGGTAAATGTTAAAAAGTAAAATACGGATAGTTCAGTCACAATTTAAGACCATAGGTACCTACAGTCACCAAAGAAGATAAGTATCCATGTCGCCGGAAACAGTTGAAGTTTACTTAGAAACCAATGGAGGCTTTCAAGTGAAATTTAATTAAATCATGGAACTGTTTATTCTCTATAAATTGTATTTTATTTTATTTATAAACACCCATCCACATGGATACTTATCTCTTTTGGTGACCGTACATTAATATAAATTATTGATTTCGAATGTTCCTTACTAAAAAAAAATCACTTTCATTAAGTTTATACCTACCTACTTACAATGTTCCGAATGGTTCCGACCATTGAACTAATAGGTATTACTAAGCCAAAGGAACTACAGTAGACCCCGCTTAATACGATTTCTCGCATAATACGCCATTTTACCTCAGTTCCTGCAACTTGAGACATATTTTCATACATTTCTTAACGCTTAATACGATTCGTCATCCCGTTTAATACGCCGGAATAGAAAGAAGAATCCGTGATACTGCAGGGTTTTCCTAGATATTATTCTTCCATTGATGACAATACGGTGCCACGGTACGAAATTCAATCAATTGAAAAGATCTTCAATTAATTTAATTGAGAATGTGATTTTCACACAAAAAGTGATAATGATGAAGACGAAGATGAGTAAACTCCGATTTTGTCAAACGTCCAGGCATTATCAGCTGTGAATGATTTAAGACGGTATGTAGTTTCTTTGAATCAAAGCGAAGACGCACTGCAAAAGTCAAATTATGTTGAAAATCTTGTAAATTTTGCTAATGCATCAAAATGTTTCTATCAAACCAAAATAAATGATTACTTTAAATAACGTAATTATAATTACACTACGTATTTAAGATAATTTATTAATGTATATGTAATTTAATACCTTCATATACCTATACGACATGTTGGGTCCCTGTAAAATCGTCTTAGACGGGTTTTGCTGTATTAGTTAATCTGTGATACCTAATAGGTATGTACCTACTACCTACGTAGGTAGACCTAGGTACCTATTAATTTGAGAGAGGTCTTGTAGTATGTTTACATGTAAATCTCTGCAAATAAATATATACGCAACGAGGCTACTACAATATTTATATATACTTATTTGAAAACCATTCGCAAATAGACTCAATCTCGTATTGAGGCTCTAAAAATAATTTTGACGAGAGTCAAGAATCATGATCAACGGTAAAGCAATTTTAAAACTACAACTTAAGTACCTACATATTTATGATATTGATTGAACCCCACAAAACTACCTAATTGTTATACAAGTTCAAAATAATAAGCGTACCTACGTAATTAATGTTAATATTTCAATCGATCGATTTGATGAATCACACTCTCATCATAAATACGCGAATACGTTATTAATCAAGCCTACCCGCCCGACCATAAAAAAAACTTTTTTGCGAAAAAGACAACTGCCTTTTAAAACCAAAAAGAAAAAAATAACTTTAAATTCGCAAGCAGCTGACACCAAAAAATTTCAGTCATCCCTTAAGCCCGGTTTCCACCGCGAGCGGAGCGGACCCATTAACTAACTCGCAAGAGTAAATTGCATACGTGTGTTACCAACAAAGAGTCGAGCGGAAATGACTCAGCGGGCAAAAAGAGTAATTAAATGAGCTCGCTCATTCATTTCTCTTTTGCGGTGGGAACCGGACGACTAAACTCTTCCTTGGTGGAAACGCAAACCTATTTCATGATAACGAAGTCCGCTCCGCTTATTCGTTTTCGCCTTTTCGGCTCATTACTCTTTCGCGGTGGACACCGGACTTTATTTTTCCACCATGGGTGGAACATTTTCATGGAATTTATTTTCGACCAACTTTGAACTTTTTATTAACGGCTTCGCCATGCATGCATGCTAACTATACCTATAATACTTACTTAGCGACATTTTTAACAACCAAAAATGCATCAGAAACAAAAGTACACCCATATTTGGTGGACTTCACGTTTATCGAAAGCATCAGCCAGCCATACAAGGGAAAAGTTCCGTTCATCAAAACAAAGAATGGTCCAAATAATGTGTAAAATAAAATAATGTTTTTAACATAAATGGAAGCATTGCCCTCGATCGCAACAAAACCTGAAATTGTTCAGACCTCGAAATGAAATCGCAATAATAGGTAGATATTTATTTGAAAACGGATGATGTAACCTCGCGACGGAAGAAGAGACGAGAGGAAGCGCCTGGTATTAACATCCACGCGTAGCATGACCACGCTATGTCTACGGAAGAATAGACATACTGACAGGAAGAATAGACAAACTGTTCTGACAGGAGAATAGACAAACTGCAGTTTGTCTATTCTAGCGTGGTCATGCTACGCGTGGGTATTAATACCAGGCGCTTCCTCTCGTCTCTTCCTATTACCTACCCCTATCCTATTCCTATTAGGCCTACTGTACCTAGGTATACTCAATTCAAAACATTATCTGATATTGATGATTGTATCTACTTAAGTAAGTAGGTACTTATTTTTTAAGAAGTCCATAAATCAACAGATATGTAAAAGGAACCACAACGAAAACAAAACGTTTTCCAGAATCTCAAACGAACTGAGTAACAATTTAATGTGTTGGTGTTGGTATTGGTACTGTTGGTAGGTAGGTACCAAACCAACCATGCTTAATTGCCTACAGTAGGTACATTTAAAATGTGTGTAGTGCTAGGTACCTACATCATTATATAAATAATGTAATGTGGTGAGCATAATGGCACAGATTTAATGGTATGACGGATGCGCAGGCGGCAGGCATGACCCAACGACTGGACCAGAACGACCATTGTGTCTACCAGCCAGCCGGTACTATACTTACCTACCTAGCTGCATACAACAAACGTAAACAATCCATTTTTAACATTTAATATGTTTTTTTTTATATCTAACTATTTTTGCAAAACGTCATAATTATAACTTTCGAATTTCTGATTTCTATTAGCACCTAATTAATAACTCGGTTGGTCTGAGACCTAAAGCCTATCATAACATTATAGCTAGCCACCAGCACCACACACGGTAGCTATAATACAATAATATATTTTCGCCCTTATTATGTCTGCGGTCGCTGTTTGTTTCACATTTTTTAAATATATATAAATATGCCTTGCTTGCTATATTATATCTGTCCACATGTTTTGGTGATGTAAGTAATAAAGATATATATTATAGCTGCGTCTGTGGTCACTCAAAGATTACTATAGAAAATATATCGTTATAATGCCTTGTTATGAATTATATTAATATATATTAGAGCTATGTATGTGACGGGCTTTATGCTAGTAATTAGCGAAACGTCTGAACTTTCTTTTGAAAGCAGTTTTAATCATCGTCGCATCGCAGTTTTTGCGGCTCCTATAGATACAATGCATAATACCTACTTTACTACTTTTTATCATGATCTACGAGTAGAATGAGCAAAAGGAGCACGTCCTGCATGCGTAGCAGGACCACGTTATGTCTACGGAAGAATAGAAGACATACTGACAGCAAAAATAGAAAAGTCAGTACAGTTTGTCTATTCTTCTTGTCAGTATGTCTATTCTTCCGTAGACATAGCGTGGTCATGCTACCAGCGCTGGTCTATTTTACACACCTCTATAAGTACCTAAGTAACTACATTGTATAGGAATTGCGTGAGGGACTTGTTCATTATGTAAGCTCAATAGGTAGTTGTTAACAATAGGTTAACTTTTGATGGCAGTTTTTACCGCAATCTGTTTCCGCTTACTTATTAACCCGGCACCGATTAGACTCGAGTTTATTTTAGTTTTAAAGGTGAATATAGGTAGTTATCAGTTTCAATCTTCATGGCTTTCGAATGGTTTTTACATATTGATGAATGCGTACAGTGAGTTCGTCATTGTAACGAGCGAGTGGCGCGAAACGGCACCATCATCCGTGTTTCACGCGTGTTGCTCTTCCTGTCAAGCTTTGTGGGGCCATCTGATTTCATGGTGTCAATGCGGCACCGCCAACACAAACGTGAATTTATTCACATCGGAACAAATGGAAACTGTGAAATCGAGATCATTTGTTTTTTATCAAAAGGCTGGTTGTCACAGGGTAAGTACAGTCAGTAAAAGAGATAGGTATGCAGGGTCGTCAGATATGGTTCAAGTTTACTAAGAAAGTGACGGATGTTTTTGAATAAAATAATAGTTATTTGTTAGTGCAAAGTTGCTTTTTAACCGCGTGTTCAATTTTGATGACCGAGCAAGCGAAGGATTCTAAAATTTAAAATTAAAATCTAATTTTTTAATTTTTTTTTAAAATTTAATTTAAAAAAAAATTAGAATCCTGAGCGTTAGCGAGGGAATCAAAAGAGCACGAGGTGAAAAATCTTTGCACTCGAGTGCAACACGTAACTTTTCATTCCACCTCAGCGAGGAAATGACTAAATGCAAAAAAAAAACGTTTACAAAGTCTGAGTTTTTAACAAATTAAAAAAAAGTTGTATGATATATTCGGCACCATAGAGGTAGCAGTAAATAGGTTTAATGTTTTTTTTTAATTCACAAACTTAGTGCACGCGATGTTCTAAATTCAATTTACTTTATCCTCTAGAGAATAAAAACGGCTTTTCCACTCAGATTTTGAAGATAAATTTACTTTATCCTCTAGAGAATAAAAACGGCTTTTCCACTCAGATATTGAAGATTAAAAATACTCTTTCCGAGATGGTGGGATGAAAAATAAATTTAATAGAGAATAAACATTTCAATGATTTAATTAAATTTCATTCGAAAACAATTATCGGTTTCTAAGTAAACTTCAACCATTTCCGATGACCTGCATACCTATCTCTTTTGCTGACTGTACATGCAGTTCCGTGGTTGTCTGGCTAACTCCAACTTCTCAAATTACCAGTAAGTAGGTACCAAAATTGTTTCAGGGACAGTCCCGTAGTAGTATTGATTATCTGATTTTGATCATCTACTTTTGCTGTTGACTGTACCTACCTACACAGCAGTGTTGCTCAAGACAGACTTCATAGGGGTGATACTTTTTCTAATTTAAATTAGGTATTTATTTCGATTAGATCATTATAATGCACTTTTAATAAGAAAAAGAAATTATTTTGATTGTAGTTGCCCCTTCCGAAAGGTACCTAGTTTCGTGAGAGAAGAAAAATAAAATTGCGACGTCACTCGGCTTCGCGCGGATTTTATTAATTAATTATCTATAGCCGGACGATTTATAAATAATAGCTGATATGAACTCCTTGCTATTTTAGAAGATTTTATGTTAAGTATATTGTCATCATAGTGTTCTGTGATTGTCATACTGTATATTTGTCACATTTGTCACTACTATCCAATGATATTTTATTAGAATATCATTGCTACTATCTGTATTTTTAATGTTGAATAAAACCAATGTTTCCTATGGTTTTGTCTTTAGCATGTATCAATTTATTCAACATTAATTTTGTGTTTCTCCGTGTCTAATATGCCTACTACCGAAAAAGAAAAATCTTCATCGATGTCGCGGTACCTACGGCCCGAACGTTTTGACGTAGAACCTTCCATGGCTGGCTCGGACTTGAAGTGGGCTCACTCACTGGAAGTATTCGTTCGAGAACTTTATCGCGCTAGAAGCTTCCTCGGCAGACGATTACCTTAAGTATAAATTTCTTGTCAACCATATATCGTCATCGATATTTAACTATATCCGCGCTTGCACTACGTACGATGGTGCAATTACTACTCTCAACAATGCCTACGAAAAGAGACGAAATATTATTCTGACCCGCCACCGCCTGAATACCAGAAAACAACAGTCTGGCGAATCGTTGGCGGAGTACTCGAGAGATCTTATTATAATCGCTCGTGACTGCCTCTTTAAGGATGTGACTGCCAAATACTGCCAATGAACACCAAAATGAAACTGTGCGCGACGTTTTTATTGCCGGAATATCGTCAAAAAAAATTAAAGAAAGACTTTTAGAGAAATCCACTATGACTCTCGAAGAAACCTTGGACTTGGCTATAGCTTTAGAAACTGCTGAAAATACCTCTCAACTATTAACAGCGCCTTGTCCTTCTATATCATTTGCTCCTGTCAATGCAGTCACTGAAACTCAAGAAACGTCAATGCGGCAAAATCTAGCAGCCTCCAACACTCGAAACAATTTTCAACATAGCCGCCCTATACTAAATAGCCGTCGATGCTTTTTCTGCGGCGGTAATATCCATCAAAGACTCAAATGTCCTGCTAGAAATGCTGATTGTCAGCTTTGCTCCAAAAAAGGACATTTCGCTAACGTATGTCGTAGCATCGGACAAAGCCAACGCACTGCAAACGCTATTAGTACGAACGACGATAACTCTCAATCTGAAGTCCTTGGCTCTTATCTATCAACTATAGGTATCTGCTGCTGCTCCAACAAGCCTGCAAAAAGCGACTATCAATATCATTTTAAATAACTTACGTGTGGATGCTCTACTCGATACCGGAAGCTCTCTCAGCTTTATCGATAAGAATCTTGCTCAAACTATGAAACTAAGACGCAAGCCCTGCAAACAAGCTATAACTCTAGCATCTCTAAGCAACATTTCATACGTAGAGGGGCTATGTTTCGCTAACATTCAAATTGGTGAGCACAAATATCAATGTCGACCTCTACTCATTATTGCTAATCTGTTTGCTGACATAATTATCGGGCAAGATATACTAAAAACACACTCGTCGGTGGAACTCCAGTTCAGGGGAGATAAACAACCCTTGAAAATTTGCAATGTAATGGAGGCATCTGTCCCGGCAGCATCAGTTTTTACTAACCTTGCGCCAAATATCAGGCCTATAGCTATCCGCTCGAGAAGGCATTCTCAAGAAGACCAAGAATTCATATCTAACGAGATTAAAGATTTACTGAAAGATAAAGTCGTTGAACCCAGTGTTTCACCTTGGCGAGCTCAAGTACTTGTTGCCGGAGGGGGCCATCATCGGAAGCGCCTTGTAATCGATTATTCACAAACAATAAACAGATTCACAGAGCTAGACGCATATTCTCTCCCAAGTATTGACTCCATCATAACGCAAGTAGCTAAATATAACGTCTTTAGCGAAATTGACCTCAAAAGCGCCTATCATCAAGTGCCCCTTCTCTCTAGAGAAAAAAGATACACTGCCTTTGAAGCATGCGGTAACCTCTATCAATAGGGTATTACACCCATTTTTGAAAAGTGTCTCAATGAAATTCTGTAGTGCTAATATGCCACCAAAAAAAACACAAAATTTTTATTCAATCGATAAGTGCCATAAAAATGCATCTAAATTTTTAATTTTCAAATTTCGCGCGTAGTTTGACGAAAACGCCTCTTACTGGACGCCATATTGCTCAGCGTAAATGACGTCAGTTCGTTTTGTATCAAATGAGCTCATATTAAATATGATAATTGTATATCATTTAAAAATAATTAAAAGCATATTTTGGAACAGGTGTAATAATGAAAAAATTACGTTGGTTACGAAAATAATAAAAGTACAAAGCGTCCGTCGGTTGACTGACAGTTGACAATTTTTTGTTTACACAGCCTTATGGCGTAATAACATGGCCGCTACTATTTCACGGTGTTTTATAACAGATTAAAAATACTGAAAACTTTGAATTGAATTTAAAAATTTGTTTTGTTATTTTATTAACTAAAACTTACATTTTCCGACTGCTTTATGCCTAAACTGTCTCAATAACATACTTATAGATTTTTTCTCGTATAGAGTAAAATACCCTATTCACTCGAATACCGTTTGGGGTCACGAATGGTGTAGCGGCGTTTCAGCGAACTCTGCAATATATTATTGATTCTGAAATTCTAAAAGGCACATATGCAAATCTTGATGACGTAACCGTTTGTGGAAAAGATAAGGAAGATTACGATAGAAACCTTCAGAAATTCATGGAAGCCGCTAAGAGATACAAACTCACTTTGAATACTAACAAATGCACTTTTGAAACAGACTCGATCAATCTTCTTGGTTACACCATTCATCGTAACATCATTAAACCTGACAAATCTCGTTTGGAACCTCTAATGAATTTTCCAATCCCAAACGATACTGCTACTTTGAAAAGATCACTTGGACTATTTGCGCACTACTCAAAGTGGATCTACAACTTTTCTTCTAAAATAAGACCACTGATTGAAGGTACTCTACCGTTAACTGAAGACGCTATCAATTCATTCAATAATCTTAAAACTGATATTTGCGAGGCTACCTTGGCTGGAATAGACGATAACGAGACATTTTCCGTTGAAACCGACGCTTCCGACTTCGCAATAGCAGCGACATTGTCACAGAAAGGACGTCCTGTAGCGTTCTTTTCGCGATCTCTTAACGATTCTGAAAAGCGACAACCCACAATTGAAAAGGAGGCAAGTGCAATGGTCGAAGCATTTCGCAAATGGAGACATTTCCTAATCGGAAGACACTTTCTACTAATTACTGACCAACAGTCAGTTGCGTTTATGTTTAACCAAACACATTCAAATAAAATTAAAAATGAAAAAATAGAAAGATGGCGCCTAGAATTGTCATGTTTTAGATACGATATTGTTTATCGACCTGGTAAACAAAACTTAGTCGCTGACGCACTCTCGCAAGTATGTATGCACATAGACATTGCGACCTCTCACTCCAGACTCGTCGAGCTCCATCGTTCTCTCTGTCACCCAGGTATCACTCGTATGGTTCACTGGGTCAGATCGAAAAATTTGCCATACTCGATTGAAGAAGTAAAGAAAATTACGGCAGCATGCCCAATCTGTGCCGAAATTAAACCACGTTATGTTGGTCATCAAGGACACCTTATAAAAGCAACTGCACCGTTCGAAAGATTGAACTTAGACTTCAAGGGGCCAATTCCTTCTAACACTCAAAACCGATACATCCTTACGATTATCGATGAATATAGCAGGTTCCCTTTTGCTTATGCCTGTAAAGATATGACCGCCGAAACAGTAATTAGATGTCTGAAAGACCTATTCTCCACGTTCGACACTCCAGCTTACATTCATTCGGACAGAGGGACCTCATTCTTATCTGACGAATTAAGACAATTCTTAACCTCACTAGGTACATCTTGCAGTCGCACAACGCCCTATAATCCTCGAGGAAATGGCTTGGTAGAGCGCTTAAATGGTACACTGTGGCGCACAATCCAATTACATCTCAGATCCAATAACGAGGCTATCGCAAACTGGGAGAAAGCCATACTACTGGCGCTACACTCCATTAGATCTCTTTTGTGTACAGGAACTAATGCGACTCCACATGAGCGTATGTTCAACCATCCTCGCCGCTCTATAAATGGCCAATCTTTACCATCATGGCTTCATTCGCCTGGACCTGTTTATATAAAGAAAAACGTAAGGGCCTCTAAATATGATCCAGCTGTAGAAGAAGTTCAACTACTACAGAGCAATCCTGAATACTCCTTTATTCGTTTACCAGATGGCCGAGAAACGACGGTCTCTAACAGGTCTCTAGCACCACTGCCAAATACCTTAAACGATGATTCGTCGGATGAAGAGGAGCCTATTGCGGGTACAGACCCGCCTGATAACCTAGAAGCGAGTGGCTCTCAAGTGCGCCACTCTACACGCGAACGTAGACCTCCAGGCTACCTCCAGGACTACGTTTCTTCTTAGGGGGGGTGAATGATATGAACTCCTTGCTATTTTAGAAGATTTTATGTTATATTTGTCATCATAGTGTTCTGTGATTGTCATACTGTATATTTGTCACATTTGTCACTACTATCTGTATTTTTAATGTTGAATAAAACCAATGTTTCCTATGGTTTTGTCTTTAGCATGTATGTTGTGTGTTGTTTAGCCTAAAACTTTCCTAGGTAATTCCTTTTTCTATTAGTGAAAACCATTTGATAATCCGTACAAAGGTTTCTGAACTGAGATTAGCCTGAAGGAACATAAACTGACCGCGACGGGAGACTTAACCATCGGCATACAAGGTGGGGTTTTTTAACCCCAACACCTTTCAAATGCGTTAAATTTAAATTAAAACGCAACTAAATAAGTTTATTTTCATAGTAGCTGGAGTTTAAACATTTCCGCGTCTTTTCATAGCGTCGGGTCAGTAGCAGTACTGAGTGCACTAGCGTCGTGTGTGCAAGCGCACAAAGCGGTTCTTGGGTGTTTTTTTGTTATTGTTACCTATTACCTACAATAAGTGATTTTTTAATACTTTTTTGTTTTTATTGTAGGTACAGATAGTGAATGTGTATAACAACCTGCAGAATGATCTTATTGTGGCTACCTTTTTGAAAGATACTGAGATTTCGTCAGCCGATAAGAGTTTTCTTCATATCAGCGAGACTTCTGAAGTTCAAAGTGATACGGATGTGGAAGATGCCGAAATAAACTTTCGACTATGTTTAGATGACACACCATGAACTCCTGCAGGGATTCAGCAGAATATCAGCGTCAGGGGCGTCAGGTATATTTTCCTGACACATGCTGAGCTGGATTTCCATTTGGTGCAACCTTGAGACGCACACCGCTCTTTATCTAATACTGTGATTTTTTTTATAAAGCCAAATATGTCTAGTATTAACTAATAAACAAAAAAAGCATTTTCCATTCTAAGAAATATTTTTGTTATTTTTTTATTGTGACAATGCGTGTGTTGTTGATTTCACGGAAAGGTTATGCAATTTGACTTTTTTATAATATGTTTCATTTGATACATTTTTTGTATTTAATTCTTTAGTTAAGTAATGTCCTTAACAAAATAAAACAGTAAAACTTGTTTAGCTTGATAAACTTTCATAGGACATACCGATGATTCTGGGGTTAATTTAACCCCACGTTGTATGGGTGAGGAGATTTTTTCACCTTGTACACCGAAGGTTAAGCCCGTCACACACTTAGCTATAATATATATTAATATACGTACCTCTAGCTATAATATAGGTATATTATAGCTAGCCACCACACTCGGTAGCTATAATATAATATAATATTTTCGACCTTATTACGTCTGCGGTCGTCGTTTGTTTCACATTTTTAATATATATATATTAATATGCCTTGCTATATCTGTCCACATATTTTGGTGACGTAATAAAGATACATACTATAGCTACGTCTGTGACGGGCCTTCATTTAATTTATAATTATTATGTAACCTCTCAGATTATGAAACAAAAGTGTAGGTAACCTAACCTATACAGAATGTATTGATGAAAAAAAAACAATATATTTCTGCCAAGATGTCCAACATAGCATAACGGCGCGGCGTAAACTAAATGAGTGTATACATACCTAATAGACCATTATGTCTGACATGCATGCATACAAAAGTAATAAAAATACACCATGGTCAATGATATGCACCGTTGCGCGCACGTTCAAGAATTCCAAGATCCGATTGTTTTTGGTTCGCGATACAACGACTAGAATAGCGACTATTCCAACTGCCACCGCTTACATGCTGGGGCTACGGCGAATATTCGTGTTAACGCGATGAGTTAGACCGGGTAAATCGTTGCAACGCGTACCTAGTATTCGGGCAAATACGATGTACTGACTATCGGGGCACTGTCGGTAAACTGGCGCGCTTCAAAGGGATTTGTCACGACAATATTCGGGGTGGCTACACCTACGTTACTTCCTCCATTTTGAATTACAGCCTACGCACAGTAAAGATATCTAACAGTATTGTAACTCGGCCCTGTCCTTGAAATAATTACCTACACGCGCGCAGTACCTTAACATGCGCTAGGGCTGTCCCGCGTACAGTGTTTTAATTTCTTCCTAGTGTATGTTTCATTTTCTTTCTAGTTTTGTGATTATAAAGGAGATGTTCGGAAAATGTATGGAGCCTGGGCCAGCACTATGTACACCATATGTAAATATGGCTATACAATATAGAAACCGTTTTATTATGGTGATTGTGTATAATTTTCCTTCGTTTTAGTGTAAAAACAAATTAACTCGGCCAAGGAGAGCAACACAACATATAAATATGGCGGATCAGTATTATGCCAAATGACATTTTGACTGACAATGACATTTGATTAATGAGTCTACTGTCTACTGCGAACAACATATGAATAATTCTAAAAATACTTGGGTTTTGAGATATAATAATAAAATAGTACTAGGTACAGAATGTTCTACTCGATTACGGCAGCAAATCTTATATAACCTATTCGAGCAGCTATAGATTCGTTACCGGTGTCAAAAGGAGCAAACAAACAAGACTTGAACGCATTTGGTTTATCAAACTGTGTCCTTGCTGCTGGTCAATATATTCTGGACTTCGAAGATTCATAGAATAGTGAGCTGTGCAGTACCAGAAAACGTAACAAGTTATTGTAAAAGTTGTATCTACATAGTAACAGCTGGGAAGACATCAATTGCTCTATTCCAACTAGACAGTACCTAACTATTTTCAATCAAGTTCATGATATTTAGTTTCTAATATTAGCGACTTGTAAGAGGATGAGACATCAGTCATGTGAGGAATATAAATAAAACAACTTGTTAGGATTTGTGATTTTATTTTACATATTCATTTTCTACATCACCCCATAATAATATTCCATTCAAGAATGACGCTAGTGCTTCTATGCTCTTTTGGTACCGCACCCAACCCAAATACCACACAATGGTCATTATATGAGCACAGCAACCCACAGTCCGTTTTCCCGAGATAAAACTACAATAATAACTAATTATTTTAATTAGAGACTTGACTCTTCAGATTTTAATATAATTTTTCTTAAATATTCCGGTACTCTATTTCATTCTAATTTGATACAAGCTGGACCAAACCAATGAGAACTTGTCTGTGTTGTGTGTGAAAAACAATCAAGTGTTATTGATGCACTTGGTGGCTGGATATCAAGTTGCGCTTCTTCTTCCATTCTTATATTGTACTGTACACGTCTCCAGCAGTAGGAACAAAGAAGCGCATGTTCTGGTAACTGAAACAATAAAATAATTTAGTTATAGTAGCAACAGAAAGGGTTGTTAAATATGTGTAAAAGCAAATAGGCACTGATATGTGAAGCTTATAGAATTTAGCTTTAAGAATTACAATTGACTAATAGTCACTGGTTAGTTTTTCAAGCACACAATATCGTAACCCGTATACAGTGCTTTAATAAAAAAAAAATATTACCTACCTCATTCGGATAAATTCTTGCTGCAACTTCATCTCTCCATGGACCACTAGCCAAGTGTGTTTGCCTACGGTGCAGAGACATTCCACGCCATGCACACATATTGTTTTTATGAAGGTTACATGGGCCCGGATTTCGCCGGTCATCCTCAGCCCTTGAAGCATGCTCAACATTTCTATGTGCTGCTACCCAGCAAGCATAACAAACCAGTCCTCCTGGTGGAATCTAGATAAAACAAAAGAATGCATTATGTATTATTTATTTATATATACTTCATGCACAAACATACAAAGGCTGACTTAAAGCGGCTGTAGGTGTATAGGCTATTCGCACAATTATTTAATTCTAAAAGTAGGTAATTAAGTAAGCTGTTACTGTTACCTCTCTTGGATATATTCTTGCTGTGATTATGGTGCGTTCAGGTCCTTGTTGTATAGAGTGTATGCGTGTATGGGTAAGAGACCGTCGGCACCATACACATGAATTTGTGTTAACTACAGGAGCTGCTACGATTCCTCTTTCTTGAATTATACTCCGAGTATGTACCCAACAAGCAAAACATATCAAGCCTCCCTCGGGTATCTAATATAAAAAATATGAAATTGAGTTATAGTAATATATGTATAGTAATAAAATAAGCATAGTTTAAAGATAGTTATTTGGATAACATTAAATGACTGTTCTTTTTTTTTCTTGTTGTTTTGGATTATAATCAAGAAATATCTGCATTTGTTTTATATTTATGCCTGCCTTTTATGAACAAAAAAGAAAAATAGAAGAGGTGTTTACCTCTCTTGGAGCAATGGTTTCAGGAATACATTGTCTTACCCTCAGGAATAGAGTGAGCATGTCTATTAAACAAAGACTTCCTACACCTAACACAAACATTACTATCATGGCGATGCTGGAGTTCATGATTATCACAAAACATTTCTTGCATTATAACGTCAAAACATTGTGAGCACATTACCCCATTCATTACCCCAACCTAAAACAAAACAAATAAGAGGTTATACAGTTTTCATAGATATGTTACAGAATAGAAATACCTAAATAAAATGTTTTTACCCGATGAAGATACCGTTTGATGAACGAAATTATTTCGGGACCCATATCATCGGCAACATAATATTGTTCATTTTCATCTATTACAGAGTTGCATTATAGGCACGCCATTGTTAATAAACTGGAATTAATGAGTTAAAATCTGTTAGATTATGGAACAAGGGAAGAAAACATCTGATAGAAAAAGGATTTAGAAAAAAACAAGGCAATACATAGGTTATATGGGACATAACTGAAAGTGAACTTGTTATTGTAGAATATACTTACCATAAACGACGTAATTCAAATCACAGGCGAATCAGAAACTATATAACAAAGCCGGGGTCAACAGAGAAGTATTCAATCAATATCCGTAGTAGTAAGCTACAAAACAAAACAATCACTGACAACTTCGAAACACATCCAAACTAACGCGCGCGAACACGACTCAATCATTCAAAGACAAAGTCAAAGAAAGTCGCTAATGTCACAAGCTGTCAAACGTCAAACAGTCAAACACAACGTCATGGCTGTCCTAAAAATTGGGTTATCATATTAAAAATTCTTCCCAAATAATCATTTCTTACACCTAAACTCTTCTTCAAATTAATATGTTTTTATTTTTATGGAAATCCCCATATTTTTCCCTATTCATCTATGTAGTGTACATAGTGGTGGCCCAAAATCGAACAACTCCTTTGTAGTGTTTTATTTTCCTTTTAGTTTTGTGATTGTGATTAGAGGTATATAATATTTTTTATTTAATTAAAAAAAAAACGAAATACTTAAATAAAATAGGAAGTGTTCAATAAAAATGCATGTTATATGTTTTTGATTAGAAGATTTAATAAAAAAAATCGCAATTATCGTTCAGTCTTATAAATTTAAGACTGAACGATATTTGCGCCTCAGTTGCAGCCATTCTAGGCGTCTTAAAATCTCGTATTCTGCAATATAAACTTCAACACCTACTTTTTACTTAACCAAAATGCAAAACACAGCTGACCAAATCTCTAACTACTGACTACAAAATCTTACGTAGAAAGCTATCTAAAAAAAAGTAAAAGTTATCTGTTTATCTGTTAATGTAACCCTTACTAAATAGGTCGATACAGAGTCCAGCACAAGCTACAACAATCTGTCAAATTTCTTTGATAGATTTTCAATTTTATTACAAAAGCGTAAGGTTCATATTCAATTGGGGATGTGCTGGCGTCTGTACCTATCATTTACTCTCATAATCATTTTATAATGATATTTTGTTTAATTCAATAATATATGTAAGTAGCTAGTACATAAGTAGGTAGATAGCCTAGCCTAAGAAACTACCTAGGTACTTACCAGTTCGTTTTAACGCGAGCGTAGGTAGGTTGCTTTTTCGCCCTATCCACTTATTTGTTTATTAATCCAGGTACTTTACTCGGTAGAAAAAGCGAAATACTTACCTTTTAAAAAAAAGAATCAGATTACGATAAACCAATACTATAGTAGGTATATCATTTTTTCAATGGTCTAGTAGGTACCTATAGTCTGGTAGTCATTTTTTTATAGTCTATTAAGTTTCAGAAACATAGTCTTAAGTTTCCAGGTAATTTAAAAAATGTTATCTCTGGGTGCGTTATTGACGAATTCAAGCAATCAAAAACAACACAATATATTCGCCACTGCGGCGCATTTGAGACTGTCGGTATAATAATTTCCCTACTAACTTGAAAAGTGTAGGTAAGACTCGCGTTCCGACCGTTTGTATGAAGATAGAATACTGTTAGATATCTTTACTGTGGCATACGTCTCAGCCGCTCAACAGAGAACAACACAAATCACAATCCGGCACGATGAATCTTCGCCCGCCGAAAATGTAGACCAAGAACATCGGGTTTGAGCGCCTAAAACCTTAATGCTTAAGTTGGAAAGAGCCCAGAGAGCCGTTTTAAAGGTAAGCACCTTCCGTCCTCTACTTTTCCCAACGGAGGAGCTCTATAAATATTGTGGAGTACTCACTGTAAGACAGCTTTTCATCCTCCTTACCGTCATTTTGCAGCACCTAAATACCCCCTACGCTATAGTCACCAGAAGACGTAGGGACACAGTCTGTCAAACACATAGATGTAAGTACGCATTTACCAAAAGATTCTTTTCCTTCCAAGGCCCACATCTATATAACAGACTCAATAAAGTTTTAGAATTCTATTCATTGTCAAGAAATACATTAAAAGAAACTGTGACAAAGTGGCTTCTTAATCAGAACTATACAGACACAGAACGGCTTCTACTTTCTGGAGAAAAATTCTACTAATTCATAAACTAGCAACACACGCAAACCACACATCTACACATACACATTACAAACACCATTCACCATCACACTTGACTCAACATCCTCTTGGCATTTGTCTTCTCCCTTTTTATTTTAAATCTACAATCCATGTTTCAATTTTTTGTTTATTTTTTTTGTGTAATATTTGGATCCTTTAAATACTTTTATCTTTTTTTGGGAAACCTTAGAATAACGAATCAAGGGTTGGGACTGGTGCCCTTAATACAAGTTATCCTGATAACTTAGCAAGGGTGCTAGTTACGACAACTTCTAGTGTGCTTTATAAATCTAAGTCTTAAGTATGTAATGCTAAGTAGTCTTTGTCGATGCGAATAAATATTATTATTATTATTATTATTATTATTATCGGGTATCGGGCATACACGATATTGTAGCGCGCCAACGCGACACTAATCTTCACCCGCTTCTGTAGCCCCAGCATTAGGGTTAAAGAAAGGCGATTTTTTATTAAATTTGTTAGGTATTATTTTGGTGTTTTATTAGTTCAAGTAAAACTATCTCTAGGGTACTATTAAGTATTCTGTGCTCTAGGTAGCTATAAAATAAAGTAACTGCTGAGAATACTTGCAAATAAATCACAGCCAGGACGACATAAAATAAGATGATTATCTTGACGATGTTGTAGTAAGTACGGTCAGAAACAAAAGTCGATTAACACTGTTAATTTTTTTATCATAATATAAAAAGCTAAAAAATAATACGATGTAGTTAATAGCTCGGCTCGGAGGAGGTCGTGGCTAAGTTACAGCCGTCGATCGATCGGTCAAAGGCTACGCTAGCCCCAGTCGGTCTGTGGATGGGTGACCATCCCTTTCATACCGAGTTCCCTCCGTGCCTCGAATAACGTAAAGCCGTTGGTCCCGGCTGTCATTTATAGATTTTTGGCTGTCGTTATGGGTAGCGTGTCAGACTCAGAAGCCAGAAAGTCTGACATCCAATCTTACCAAGGGGTATCGTGTTACCCAGTAACTGGGTTGTGGAGGTACGACAGGCAGCCGCTTCATGTAAAACACTGGTATTCAGCTGCATCCGGTTAGACTGGAAGCCGACCCCAATGTAGTTGGAAAAAGGCTAGGCATAATTATGATGATGCTGACGATGTGGTTCAATAGGTATTTATTTTTTTGTATTTTCGTTTAGATCATATCCAAGAGTTTATTTTGTTTTGATTTTCCCATCGTTTCCGTATTTCCGCTCAAAAATAATGGTTTGAAAATCCTAAGTGTTAAGCGGTTTTTATTACTGACCGTACCACTACCTGCCTACCTACTAGGTACTCAGTGCGTCCACCGAGTTACCAGCAGCCGGCACACAGTGTTGACCACGGACACAGATTAACGAATAGTTCTTACTGTGCCACTTACTATGGAGCGTCAACACCCTAGATATCCCTATGGTGTTGACGCTCCATAGTAAGTAGCGGACAAAATTATTTCCGAGGCTTATTGTTATCGTATTGACAGAATGTAATAAAAGTAAAGGTTTTTAATGGAAACACCTTAAGGTGAAGTCGCCAGGGTAGCCCGTGAAATTAATAATAATAATATTATTGAAATAAAATAAATAAATTTTAATAAATATTTTATAATATCTTCAATAATATTCTTCAGTTCTTATAAATTGTTATTGATTAATAAATAAATAAATAATAATAATATGGGGACATTTCACATACGGCCATCTGACCCCAAACTAGGGAGACCCTGTACTTTGGGTGTCAGATAGCTGATATACCTACATACACAAATACATTTTAAATACATAAATATAAATAAACAACACCCAGACACAAGGCAAACACAAGTGCTCGGTGCTCATCACAAAAATCTGGGCGTGAATTGAACCCGCAACACGCTGCGCAGCAGTCAATCGCTCAGCCACTGCGCCAAACGTGTCGTCAAATTGAAATATATTCTTACGTTTTTTGCAACTCAAAGTTAGCAAAGGTCGTAAATGTGCCTATTGAATAAAAATATGACGTTAAGTTTACTTGAGAATTTCATTTCATCTATTCTTCATAAGTATTTGAAAATAGTGGAAATTACGTTGAAATAGTCTCGTGAATATTTTTATTTTTACCTATTTCACCATCCCATCAATTGACACTGCTTTATTTATCGAATTAAAAAACATTTCAAAAAGATAACGACTACCTACATGTAAAAGATAGGCTGTGCTGTAGGTACTACCTTGATCTCCTGCTTCCTAAAAATAACGTAAAGGCTTATATTTCACTCTAAAACAGCTTTGTAGACGCGAAAATGCGTAGAAATTCATTGCTGCTGTGACAAGACAACTCACTCAGCGGAAGCGCACGGAGACACACTGTGCTATTCTGTTACAATCTCCCTCGGTGAACCCCTAGGTAAAGCTCCCGATGCTAAGGATTGACAAAGCAGACGAACGAATGACAGCTCACTTCACCTAGGTGTTCACCGAGGGAGAATGTAACAGAATGTAACAAAATGTATCTAACAAAAGAAAAAAACAGACTACCTAAAACAGTTTTCACCGCGGAATCAGAAGTGGGTACTGGTCGTGAGTTCTTACAGAATAACATAGCTGTCAATAATCTAAGCCTATTAATATATTTTGATAAGTCAATAAATCTCGACATCAGAGGCATTAGGTCGGATGTGTAAAATGCTTACTTTTCAGGAGAGCAAAAACAAAATTGATAATCATTTTTTCTTCATAATTATTGAACTATAAGTATCTGAGTCAGTATTCTTTTTTTAATAGTTGGTAGGCAATAGTACCTTTCGAGTTTAATTACAAACATCACCCTTACTGTTAAAATGAATGTAATATTATTTATAATCTATTTAATCTTTTACATCAGACTTTATGCCTGAAATAATCATAGATGAGTGCATAAAACTGCAAGCCTATATTCACATCCGACAGTATGCTTGCAAGTTTAGGTGTTAACTTTTTGTTTTATAATGAAATGTAGGATTATGATCTTAGCTATATAACGATGAACAAGACTCTGATCTGGTGATATCGCAGTATACTTCTTAAATACCTACTTGCTTGAAAGTAATTTCAAGCAAAAGGACGAAGAAAATAAATAAAAATCGAATCTTAATCAGTCTCATGAAAATCAGGCTCATTATCGTTATGTTTGAGTCCGTGGGGTGTCCGGGATAGAATAGCACCCCCCCATTCCATCCCAAGGGTGTCGTTGAAGGCGACTAAGGGAAAATCCGGAAGTCGGGCAGCAGCGGCTTCCATGTAGTTAACAACTTCACTGCGATCCCCAAGACGCCTGCCAAGCGTGGGGATTATGGCAAACCCCCCCCCCCCCCTTTATGGCGGAGGCCTTTTTTCAACAGTGGACGTCTTCCGGCTGATGATGATGATGACCGGTTTCTCTTCTTTTCGCACATTTGGTAAGTCACCAGAAAACCGAATACCTTTAGCCAAATTGCGTACCAATGATATCTCAGAAAATTCCGCTGAAAAAACTGTTTTGTGAAACAGTATGCCCGGCTGATCTTTCTTCAATTAAAGAAAGATTCTGAGATTTTGAACTCTTGGCCATTTTTGTTCTTCTTTCGTGTTACTCTTGGCCCATTCTTTTTATACACGGCAGTGACATCTTTAAAATGCCTCAGTTCCATATCAAACAATTCAAAAGGTCTTCTTCCTCCACACGTCCCTATGAATTGGGACCAATCCCTAAGAAAGGTTATTTGCATAGTCTTCAGCTGTTTTTTTCTTCTCTATTAATAATGTATGTATTTTGTCTACCTTCATATGAGTGTGGCCTTTTAGCATATATTTGTGATTTATCACTTTTAAGTTACAAAATGAATCTGACCAAAATGTCAATTCTTCAACGGTTTCAATTTTTGGTTTGTTTTCCTCTTCCCAACCCAACGAATGACGCAGGACGCTATTTCATTGCCTTCCCTTCCGCCTACGTTTTCAGACCATATCATATTAGTAGCAACGTTACTAGTTGCATCATATAGTTAAGTTTAATATCCATAGTTTACGCAAATAGAAAGACTTGGAATTGGTTAAGGTATAGCCAAACATTTCTGTAAATCAAACATCAAAACTTTTTTCTTTCCAACTCCTTCGTGCCCAAAGAGTTCGTGCCTCTTCTTTATCAGCTTTTTTAAGATTACTCCTTTCGTTAGATGCTGTTTGGTGTAGTTCTTGTTTTTTTTTCAATTTTTCTTCTTTCTGTTTCTTCTATCATCATCATCAGCCTGAAGACGTCCACTGTTGAACAAAGGCCTCCCCCATAAGGGGGGGGGGGGGGGGGGGTTGCCATAATTCCCACGCTTGGCAGGCGTCTTGGGGATCGCAGTGAATTTGTTAAGCACACGGAAGCCGCTGCTGCCCGCCTTCAGGATTTTCCTTTAGTCGCCTTCGACGACACCCTCGGAATGAAATGGGGGGTCGCTAATCCAGCCCGGACACTCCGCGGGGAGCGGGGCTGTTTCTTCTATAGCGTCTTTAAATTTCCTTTCCAAAAGTGTCGTAATCGTCACAATACATGTGTGTGTGGGTAGTTTAAAAACAAGGTTAAATTCTGTATAAAAACATTTTGGTATTCTTTTGCTCTGGTTGGTAGGCTAATAGGTGCTTACTTTATTTGTGTTGTCCTCCATTACTGCTATCAAACACAAACACAGTATAATAAAATCACACAAAGTACCACTGTTTCTCATGTCGAATGAATGATTTGTTTAAAATTACAACTGGCGCGAAGTGTGCGGCGCGATGATAGGCTCGTGGTGCACACGTTTCTCTCGCTCACTCTTACGCTATATAAGCTATAAGCTATAATGCTGTAGCACAGGAGTCCTTTCTCAAGCCGTATCACCGGGACCCTAAAATTGCCAACTATAGTTTAGTTCGCAACGATAGGACCCGCTGTCATAGGGGTGGCACCCTTATTTATTACAAAAAGTCCCTCTACTGCTCCCCTATGGACCCTCCTCCCCTCTCCCTCCTAGAGGTCTCAGTCTGTCGGCTCGGCATGACCGGTCATCAGCCGTTATTCATTGTCTCAGTCTATGTCCCTCCACTTCCATCGGAGGACCCCATCCTCCTCAAGGATGATCTCACCGTCCTTCTTGGCCTAGGTGACTCCGTCTTACTGGCGGGTGATCTCAATGCCAAACATCCCGCGTGGAATAGCATCACGACCAACACTAGAGGTAGGACCCTGTTCCACCTGTGTTCCTCCCTTAACTTCGATGTCATCGCACCGATGACTCCCACTCATTTCCCCCATGACCCCAACCATCGTCCCGACATCCTCGATATAGCGCTGCTCAAGAATGTGAACCTCCGTTTGCATTCCATTGAGACGCTACACGAGCTCACCTCCGATCACCGGCCTGTGGTCATGGAATTAAATTCTCGTACCGGCCCTGCTGACCCCAGTCAGCCCCCACCGACACAAGTTATAACCGACTGGAGGAAAGTAAGCGAAAGCCTACAATCCACCACGTCGCCAGACTTGGACGCCATACCCGACCACTTGGTGACAGTCGCAGACACGACGGCCGCGATCGACTCGTTCACAAGTCACGTGCAATCTGTCTTGAACGATTGTTCAAGGGAGGTTCCGGCGATGAGTGATCATCGCTGGAAACTACCAGTCGATGTGCGTGAATTGTTGACCGAGAAGAACGCTGCTGTCCGTGCATATAGCGCCTTCCCCTGCGATGCGAACAAAGCCCACATGCGTTCCCTACAGCGTGCTGTAAAGGAACGCATTGCGGAGTGGCGCTCAAACCGTTGGGACAAGACGCTTAGTGAACTAGAGCCCACGCACCTAGCCTTCTGGCAGTTGCAGAGGTCACTTCGTTCCTCTAATGAGGCCTCCATGCCCCCCCTAGTTCGACCCGACAAAACCGTCGCTTTCGATAACGATGAAAAGGCTGAGTGCCTAGCCGACAGCCTTGAGTCACAATGCTCTCCTAGTTCCCTACCAGTAGACCAAGCGCACCTCTCCAAGGTCGATGCTGAAGTTGAACGTAGAGCCTCCCTTCCCCCCGTCGAAGACCCTGATTATCCTCTGCCTCCCGTCACCCCAGACGAAGTGCAGGATATTATCATGAGGCTGAAACCCCGCAAAGCCCCTGGCTCTGATCGCATCACCAATAAGGTGTTTAAACTCCTACCCGCCGCCCTGATAATGCTAATGACCGCCATCTTCAATGGCGCTCTAAGCAACAACATTTTTCCTCAGGCATGGAAAGAAGCCACTGTTATCGGCATTCCGAAACCAGGCAAACCCAAGTCTGACCCCTCTAGTTATCGCCCCATTAGTTTACTCAACACCCTCGGCAAAATCTACGAGAGACTTATTTATAAGCGTCTCAAAGATTATGTCGAAGCTAAGAGTCTTATTCCCGACGAGCAATTCGGCTTTCGTACCGAACACAGCTGCGTCCAACAGGTCCACCGCATCGTCGAGCATGTAAGCGTTGGGTTCCAACGCGGCTTGAAGACCGGTGCACTCTTCTTCGATATAGCGAAGGCATTCGACAAAGTCTGGCACAATGGCTTAATATACAAGCTATACCTACTGGGTGTGCCGGATCGTCTCGTACTGATCTTACGAGACTTTCTGTCGAATCGCACCTTTCGTTATCGCGTCGAAGGGGCACTCTCGTCTCCACGTCCCATACGTGCTGGAGTCCCCCAGGGCTCCGTGGTCTCCCCTCTCATTTTCACGCTGTTCACCAGTGACATTCCAAAGAGCAGACAGGCTCATTTGGCTTTATTCGCCGATGACACGGCCATTTATTGCACTGGTTCCAACCCAGTCCGCATAGCCCGCATCCTCCAAGACTCCGCAAACGCACTAGGCGCTTGGTTCCGGAGATGGAGAATCACAGTCAACCCCGCTAAGAGTCAGGCAGTGCTGTTTTCCAAACCGCGCATCAACCCCTCCCTTCCCAGTCCGATTTCAATGTTCGGCGAGCCTATCCCTTGGGAGAAGCAAGCCAAATACCTAGGAGTCATTCTCGACCGCCACCTAACCTTCGCGGAGCACATAAAGCAGGCGCGTTCGCGCGCCGCTTTCGCTCAAGGTAGACTTCACTGTATGTTGAATGCACGTAGCAAATTGTCACTCAAGTGCAAATTGCGTACCTACACCGCGTGCATTCGTCCCATCATGACCTACGCCTGTGCTGTATTCGCACACGTAAAGGCATACCGTCTTCACAGAATGCAAACCCTGCAAAACCGTTTCTTGCGAAAAATAACGGGCGCCCCGTTCTATGTTCGCAACGAGAACCTTCATCTCGATCTCAAACTCCCGACCATCCGTCAGTTCATGAAGCGCGCTTGCAAGCGCTTCTTCGATCAAGCGGAGAAACACCGCAACCCGCTCGTCGTAGCGGCCGCCCGATATACCCCTTCCCGTATTAGCAGGACCCGACGTCCACGTCATACCCTGTCCGATCCAGATGACGCTATTACCCTCCTTCAGGAAAGAAATAGGGCCACTAGCACATTAGTCAAACACAGACACAAAATACCGTCATTCCGACCTCGCCGCCGAGGTCCCTCGCGACGACCCCGTAAAGCCCCCCCCCCCGACCCTTGCTAGCGCCAGCCCGCGTCGCTGAGCCCTTAGCTTTAAAATAGCCCCTATTTAATGGAGACCCGATCCAGCCTGTCCCTTTGCTGCCCTCTCTCAGTGGCGACCTAAGCCGAGGCTCGTACCCCGCAGGGGGTGCCCTTAGCGTAGTCACTTAGTTTATAAGTTTTTGCCCTGGCTGGAGGCCCTAAAAGTCACTTTTAAGGCACCACAGGATTGTCCGGTTAAGCAGTAACCAACCCTCAGGTTGAACTGCGAGATGCCATACAGAAAAAAAAAAAAAAAAAAAAAAAAAATGCTGTAGCACGCTATTTGCCGACACGCCACGAGAGGTCCGTACGACTCGACGTAATACGAATCTATCCGAACTATCTTCAGTACCGACCTTGAATATTACATTTTTGTATTAATTTTTGGAGCCATAAGGTTGCAATTCTTTGAACGTACACAAAATCTACACACAAAACATTATAATAACAACAATAAAGTCCTTTATTAAGAACAGACTTTATGCCTTTATAGCGTTTTGCTGTTATGCAACATTTTTTTTAAGCTTATGGGTATATTTCAAGATACGACTATAGTTTGATTGTAAACTTTAGAGGCATAAATGCGTATCTGCTCATGCTACTATCGTGCTAGGTCAAACATTTTTAATTCATAACAGCTTAAGTCGAAATACGGCTCATAAAACTGGTATTAATTTGGTGCATAAAGGTATAAGTAAATATAAAAGCTTATGGCTCTCGAGTACTTGAAAATGTCTGTAAATCCGACATTATGCATGAGTGTATCTTTACAATGGTAAGAGATAGAAATACCACGGTCAGATCGTTAGAAAGAGAAACAAACACATAATATCGGTTTACTAAAAAACAATTTTGGTCGTATATGTACATCCGACATGATGCTTCTGATGTCGAGAAATATTGACCTATCTCCAATTTTTTTAAATGCCTTTTTGTCCTATCTTATAACAATGTGCGTCAGGCGATATTTACTTTTTTATTGGCTGAGAGACAGCTGAAATAATTTCCGGAAATTATTTTTTATTACCTAAGGCGACTTTTTGCAGCCACGGGCTTCGTACCTAGGTACCTACTCACTACTCTTTCTTTTCCGCAGTCGGGTAAAAATGGAATAAGTTGCTTGTTATGACACTATTCAATGAAGGGTTTCGAGATTCTCATTGGACAACAACAACAATCTCGAGACCCTTAAAAATTGGAGAAACGATGTAAACCTATTCCTTTGTTAGACGCGGCGTGCGTGTATAATCACAGTTTTTACTAGTTTTTTATTGGTCTGAGGTTTTTACCCAATTTAATTAAAAGTAAAGTGACCCACTGGCGAAGACGCACGAACAGAACAAAACAGCCTACCTACTTGGTACTTCTCGGACAAAAGAGACAACATAATAAGTCCAAAAAATTGTCACAGTGGTATTTCGCGTTCGTTGGAATTGAGAGCACATGAAATGGAAACACGTTTCGAATCATTTTAATGCTAATAAAATTATCCAATGTTTTCATTTTTTCACGTTTCAAATGTTGCTCACATAATATGTAGTAACTACTGAGCCGCCTAAAAGTTTTTAATTAAGTATCTAAGTAGCCTAGCCTAAAAAAATTACTACTTACAATTTTTTAGGCTAGGCTACTTAATTAAAAACCTACTGTACCTACGCGACTTCGTAATCGTAAACTTTAAAATTAATACAAAGTTCAAAACCCACGGTAATACAAAAAAACCGGACAAGTGCGAGTCGGCCTCGCCCACCGAGGGTTCCGCGTGGTTTGGTCACCCATATAATTATGACCGCGCATACCTCGATGATTGATAGAAAATATAGGTAGTCTTTATTTAAAATAAAGACTACCTATATTTTCTATTTTTTTATTACAAATGTATAGTTTTCAGACTTTTCCCGTTACTTGTAGTATAAGATTACCTATATTACTTGCCAAATTTCATAGTTCCCTATAAATTTTGATTGACTTGAGAGAGTCGAAATATACGTCTTTTTGCGGCAGAAACGGCCGTATCTTTTTTTCACATTAACTTAGAAGTTTGATTTTTTCACAGCTTCAAGGGACTGTAGACTTGAGTATATGGTTTTATTTTTTGAGTATATTTCAACTCGATAACTTCACGCTTTTCCATGATAAAGGGTCTTGACAGACAGACAGACAGACGGACAACAAAGTAATCCTATAAGGGTTCCGTTTTTAGGGTTCGTCTGTCTGTCTATCTGTCAAGACTTGAGATTTTAATGTGCAAAAATTAATCGATTCTAATTTTTTAATAATGGCAACACTGTCAATAACACAAAAACCGACAACTACCTACAGTTAGCCTCCTCCCCGACCCTTGCCACCCGTAACAGCTGATTTCCTATATCCCATCCCCTCACTCTCATACAGACGGCAATCCGACACGACCGGAGAGTTCATCAGTGCAATTCTGTAAGAATCACCCGCGAATTTGAATCCTATCTCATTGTCGATTTCACTTATCTAGAAAAGTATTTGGTATTCGCTTCACCTATATTTAGGGCATTAGAGAGAAAATGAGCATGAAGTCTGTCTGGAAAACTTTGAAAAATACAGGCACGGGTATATAATATATACCCGTGCCTGTACACACCATGCCGTGCCCGTGCCTGTAACATATTATTATGTTCTGTGGGCACTATGAAGCACTGATCAGTCTGATGCGATAGCGGCAAGTATTGAGCTACCTATAGATACTTGAATGTTTTTATTCGTTGCACATATATTGTAAAGTCTAGTGAGCACTTGACAGTAGTTGCATGTGCACTCTAGTAGCATTTGAGCAGATTCGAGAGTCTGTTATGTTTGCACAATTTCTGAATGCGACTGTCGAGATTCGTGCCCTTTGTTGACCCTGCGTAACATACTGATAGTCTACTTGGCTACAACAAGACAAACGTGATGGTGGCAACACATAATATGCATTGCTCGTTCTTTAGGGCATGACATGTACCTATAGGTAACCCGGAGACCTTTTAAGTCTAAATAGTAATTTAATAGTGGTTATCTAAGTAAGGACCTACTAGTTACCTACCTACTTACTTACCAATTCATAATTCATTAGGAAATAGTTTAGTAGATACTTACTTAGTTGTGTAATAAAGAAACACCGATTGATATTATGTGCTGTATTGCAATATTGTGCGCTTGAGCTGCAAGATGCTTTGGCCTTAATGTATAGGATATGTATAGGAAGAGTATAATTATCTGAAGATGTTAGAAACTAAGTAGGTAGGTAGGTACATACTTAGACAGATAACAACTATGGTAGATTTCACTTTAGGAAAAGTGGGATTGGATGATTGAAAGGTATAAATAAAGGTATAAGATAATTAACTACCTAGTTAATTTATGTACACCTTTCAATCATCCAATCCTTTCAATCATTTGGGTAGGTACCTACCCAAGATTAATCAAACTTCAAAAAAGGCACACTAACGCACAACTTATATACTTACCTAAGTAACGCCTAATATTTTAATGTCACACTATATTAGATGACACGGTAAACATCGTAGATTTCGAGATTGTTGCATTTTGGCACACGAGACGCAACATCCCTGTTACTGTTGACGCCGACGGAACTGACGGAACGGTTGCCTATCCATTTGCATAAAATTTTAAGACCTAATATAACTTGGCATTGGTACTTTTGTTTCACATAGTTATATGTTCGCATAATATTATTTACGCATAACAGCTTACACATAATTCTTTCAAGCATAATTTCTCTAACCATATTAATAATTAAGCATAACATTTTAAAGCATAAAATGATATTAAAATATACTACTACTATTACCATATAATAACCAAACAAACATACATCATGCATGCAGCAAGCATGCAGCATGCAAGCAAGCATGCAACATGCAGCAGGCATGGTTTCTGTCACGGCTCCGGCGGCGCTGCGGGGCTCCGGCGGTCCCGCGCGAGCTTATCGTCAGATGTGTTGGATGTGGTCGCAGATGTGTTTTACGCTCACAACCGCAGCTTCGGCTTGCTGGACGGCTGCGCCGGCCAGCCTCAGCCACGGCGGCGAGCGTTAAAACCACCTGCTCCTCAACTCGCGGGCCGCCTCGCCCCTCCGCGCCTACGCGGGCTTAGATTACATTCTAGGCGTAGGGCAGAGAAGACTACGTGGAGTCGGTTTTGCAGTGACTCGTTTCTGCCATCAACTTTTGTAGCACAACATATTGAATTTTTAAGACAATCAGTTATGCCAAAGTATATTAGGAAAAAGAACATTATGCGAAAAGAAGGGATCCCACTTTGAACTTATGTGAGCTAATTAGCAAAGTTCAAACGCGCCACTCGCAAACCGCTTATATTTTATATATCTACACATTTTATGATTATGACTAAGTATTATGAATATGTATTATTATTTATTTTAAGATTGTAGGTACCTACCAACACTTATGGCGAATAATTTGAATTTGAACATCATTGGAAATAGATTGAATCATTACATTGCATGCGATTACGATAACCTAAAGATTAAGCAAGGCTTTTTACATATTAAAAGAATTATGTAGATTTGCACGTAGGTACTAGGTAGGCTAACGTAAGCTATGTGCGGATGCCATTGTGAAATAGCCACGGTTAACGGCCAATCGCCAATAAAAATAACCGTTTATGGTTGTGCAAGTAGAAGAGGCAAAGTGGTTACCTACCGTTCCCAAGAACTTTCATGGAAAACCACTGAGGTATTGAAGGTACGTACTTAAATCCCTGTGGTATTGAAAAGCCACAACGTAGTAACGGACCTGTTGTTAAGCCAGTGTCAGCCATTACACGGTTAAAACGCTAAAATCTAGTCTAGAGTTTTTAAACACGGAATAAATATCTAATTAATAAGATCTGAACGTTGATTCACTGTCTGCAAAAGGCAATTTAAATGGGTATGGTACCTATGTAATCGAAAATGGCAAACTTTAATAAGGCCGAAGAGCCGTTATCGATTGCAAATCTGTATTTTGCGTGATGACGAGGAGGAACCCAAATTAGTTGATGTGGGAGGCGATTTTCTGTTTTGGCTAAACGATCGATCCTCAGATGGCTAGGACGGCGACTACCTACTCACTCAGAACTCTTGCATGTTCTCTACCAAGTCACGCTGCACCCGCCCGATTTATGCAACAGGCATACAAGCATCCGTGCGCAACGGTAAAGCTACATTATACGTAAATAAATAGTAGGTACTGGCACAAACATTGAATCCCTCTATGACACCTCTTGGACCCCTCTATGACATTTTTCATTGACTTTTTTGCCCGTAACTTTGCCCGTTTGCGAGGACTGGGAAGATGGTTTGGTTAGACAGTTTTGATGAGTTCCGGTTCTGACACGTACCTACATATTTAATACTAATACTACGCTCAAAGACAGTTTGGACATTTGGTTATTTGTTTTTATACATACGTTTTGAAAATCAGATACTTAATGATGAATTTAATTGCATGAGAAAACACGTTATCTGAATTTAAGTTTCGTAAATGAAGTTGAAGGAGAAAGAGAAGCCAGAGAATTATAAATGGACTGTGTGAGGGCTGATGGTTATGAATGCAAAGGGAGTAGAGACGTTTTTATACCCAGATAATAATATCGGGATATTTGGACAATGTTTTTAAAACGTGAAAAAATAAACGTGGGAAATTCATAGAAATAAAATTGGGCCAAATGTCTCTTCCCTGGAGTCACAGGCCACAGGGCATCCGGCCTTGTGGGGGACCCCAGAAGATAGTCACTTATGAAATTATTATAGAATAAGTATAAGTACCTATAAAATATACCCAATAAACCTATAAATAAACTACAAAGTTATACCTGTAACTATACTTTATGTAATAAATAAGCGACTCAGTAAACACATGGTGTTGACTACTGACAAGGCAGCATGAAAGATAGCACTGGACCGACTAATCCATATTATGATGTATTTGAACTTGTGGTCTACGCAGTGTTATTAGAACAAGAAATAAAAGTTGTACCTACCTAACTATGTATAAAATTATGTAAGTTCAAAGTTGACAACATGAATCAAGATAATATAAGCAGATAGTTTGCCTAAGAAATGCGCTAGACTTGAAAATATTCCATTACGTCATGATTTTTCAGAAAAGACCTGCGACGATCATTCACTTTGGTTGTAACTGGTTTCACTATTGACTTTATTAATTCAATGGTTGATACTTAGACGTTATCCGCCAGTCAGCACATTATGTTCCCCATTCTGTGTCGGCTAATGACTAGACTTATTTAGTTAATAGCCTTTCATATACTTATCATCTATTATTAGCTTTACTGTTGAATTACTTACCGTAGAGTTCGATCAATACCTAATTAATTTCAAATAAAAGGTTGCAGCTCTCTATAAAAGTAATTTAATTTATCTAACACTTGCAGGAATTAACCTTTTGACCGCCAGAGTCATGTATAGATGACAAACCAAAATGTGCCTAGCACGCCACGGTATGTACAGACTTGATTTGACTTGCGCAGTACTCGATTTAAAGGTATCATACCTTACTGCGCAAGTCAAATCAAGTCCATGTCAAGTCTCATCTTTCGTGGCACGCACTATACATGACAGACATCTATTCTATGGGTAAGAGGGTATTATACCCATTTTTGAAAAGTGTCTCAATTAAATTCTGTGGTGCTAATATGCCACCAAAAAAAACACAACATTTTTATTCAATCGATAAGTGCCATAAAAATGCATCTAAATATTAAATTTTCAAATTTCGCTCGCAATTTTACGAAAACGCCTCTTACTGGCCGCCAAATTGCTCAGCGAAAATGACGTCAGTTCGTTTGGTATCAAATGAGCTCATATTAAATATGACAATTGTATGCCTACACTTCTACACTAATATTATAAAGAGGAAAACTTTGTTTGTTTAATTGTAATGAATAGGCTCAAAAACTACTGGACCGATTTTAAAAATTCTTTCACCATTCGAAAGCTACATTATCCACGAGTAACATAGGCTATATTTTATTTTGGAGAAAAATAGGGTTCCGTAAGATATTTGGGTTTTTCGGCCACAAGGTGTAAAAAATCAACCAGAAAAGTTACTTATTTTATTTTGCGTACGCTGCCTAAACTATAAAAGATAGAACCATAAAATGTTCTAATTAATTGTTGATCTTATAAATATCTACAAAAAAGTCCGCGACACACTATATCTATCTATGTCGAGAGACGCACAACAACCATTTTTATATTTAAAAATCTTGAATTTTTTTTGGACTACATTTAAACGCGTTTGTTTTACTCATGCTATTAATCCTTATCAAAATAAATTATTTCATCACTAAGTACAGTTTATGTAGATAATATTTGGTCTTTGAATGATTAAAATTGAACGTTTGGTTTTGAAGTTATGGCGAAATTAAAATTTTACGATTTCTGCTGCGGCGCGTTGCGAAGTGGGCGTCACCAAGGCGGGGGTGCGCGTGCGGGAGGGGAGTTTAGATCTATGAGTAAGGTACGTCATAGAGCACATGTGGAGGCCGTGGACCGTACTTTAAAAGACCTCCGAAGCTCTGTTAATGTCATGGACGGTACCACTTTTGTATTTGCTGGAGATTTCCGATAAACGCTTCCAGTCGTCAACAGAGGTACGCGAGCAGATATTATAAAGGCATGTTTAAAATCGTCTTACCTTTGGACATCTGTTCAACATTTGAATTTGCGCACCAATATGAGAGCTCATCTACATGGAAATACGCATAGCAATTTTCCACAACTGAAACTTGGAGAAGGAATTTTTCCGTCTTCGGGCACCGATTACGCGGTTACTTTAGATGAGTCTCTAGGCCAAATAGTCCATAATTTAGATAGTCTGATCGAAAACTTACATCAAAATGATTTTCGTTGGCTGTGTTGTAGAGCAATAGTTTCTCCCAGGAATGAAACAGTCAATGAAATAAACAATTTAATTATGCGGAAAGTACCGGGTGAAGTTAAGTGCTATAAATCCATAGACACCGTCACTAACATCGAGGACGCAGTGCACTACCCCCAGGAATTTTTAAATTCTCTGAACCCCGCTGGGCTACCACCTCATGAACTGTCGTTAAAAGTTGGCACGCCGATAATGCTTCTCAGAAATTTAAGCCCACCCAACATGTGTAATGGCACGAGATTTCTTATAAAGGAGCTAAAAGATAATTTAATAGTAGCGAAGATTATCACCGGCCCTGCAGCTGGTGAATTAGCTCATATACCAAGAATACCCATGATCCCTACTGATTTGCCTATACCCTTTAAAAGGCTTCAATTTCCTGTAAAAATTTCTTTCGCACTAACGATAAACAAATCCCAGGGTCAAACATTCAAATTAGTAGGAATTGATTTACGAAAATATAAAGTTTAAAAACTAAAACCCGACCACAACAAAAAGTGATCTAAAAAGTACAAAACAAGAAAATATTTCACACAGAAATCAAGACATAGGTACAAAATGGTCAAGGTAAGCCGTGGTTGCATGCCATTATATTCATGTTCATCGCACTCATATGGGATACAGGCATGCAACCACGGCTTACCTTGACCATTTTGTACCTATGTCTTGATTTCTGTGTGAAATATTTTCTTGTTTTGTACTTTTTAGATCACTTTTTGTTGTGGTCGGGTTTTAGTTTTTAAACTTTATATTTTTATTTAAACCATTTTGGAGTCACAGCTAAGTATTATATATTTAATAGGTACTAGTGAACCCCTTTCCAATGATACTAAACACGGTATGCGTATCTTACTTTATTTGGAAATCTTTCCTTTTTTTACAATAATTTGTGACAAATTACCACTAAATATTATATAAATTTGAAATGTACTAGTGAACCCCTTTCCAATGATACCAAACACGGTATGCTTGTCTTCATTTTTTTTTTTAATATTGGTTTTTTTGTCCGCCAGAGGGCGCCACATTGGATTCGGTGATACGTCATATAGCCTATAACCAGCGGACGATCAAGACGCTTCTAACGATACCTCATTTGTTCAGTTCTGATAAGTAGTTTAGGAGCTATGAGCGTACAGATGAACATACATACATACATACATACATACATACATACATACATACATACATACATACATAGCCTGTCAAACTCATAACCCTCCTTTGGCTTTGCCGTAGTCGGGTAAAAAGAATGTTTTACGCATGGGCAACTTTACGTTGCCCTATCACGGGTCGGGGCTCCCGACCATCAGTATATTTTGTTACCTGAAAATAATTTAACGTCAAATGTTGTTTATAGAGAAGCTCTACAATAATCTCTTTAGTTATCTATCCTAAAACAACGGGTTGCACTCCGGGACTGCCGGCAGAAGTGAAAACTTAGTATTAATTACATTTAAATATTTTCATCATTAACAACTTTAACATCCACAGAAAGACAATCTGTGCAGCCTGCGGATGATGACTGCGTCGTCGATGTTAGTGTCGGTGTCTGTGAATAGAGACCTGGGAATCATGTTGCTGACCGTGTCTTTCCTGAGTAGGCTTTTTGCAGCGGTAACCGACATTCACGCGGGCGGAGCCGCGGGCGCCCGCCAGTAATAATTAATAAATAATTAAATAATTTATAAAAAAAGCATATTTTGTAATAGGTGTAATAATTAAAAAATTACGTTGGTTTCGAAAATAATAAAAGTACAAAGGCAATCGGTTCTTGGGGCGGTCGGGGCCTATTCAACATGCTGGGACACGCTCCCGCCATGTGGGATAGACTTGGACTGCCGGGCACTTCTTCTCATGCAACCGAGCGGGATGGCGGGTTGCGGTTAGCCTAGCACCGGATGTGCGACCGACCTCCGGAATGACGAGGTCGATCCCACCTCCGGTGTGCCTAGTGTGGCCCCGGACAAGAGAAGTTCCCGAACGCCAAATCCCAGGCCTAAGGTAACCTAACTCCCCTTTTCCTGTGATCCTACATCCAATTGAAGGGTTGAGTCAGTGGGGGTGTCGGCTGGTGAGAGGCTCTGGGTCGGTGGTGGTCGTTCTGAGGGCAGCGGATGGTCGAGCGGACTTGCAGTTGAGGCTCGTAGTCTCTTTGTATAAACATACCCTGAGATTGGGAGCATCAACTGCTAGGTTCGCTTGATCCGCTGTTTGCTGCTTCTTGGATGCCCATTGCTCGCTCGGAACTGATTTTCGCTGGTTGGCACCCTAGCCTACTCAACCTTTCAATCAACCCAACTCCCTCCCTCCTTTTCCCCATTTTTCCCTTCGGTCCATGAGGAGGGGTAACCTCATATCCATAAAAGCCCACCAACAAAAACTCCACTATGTCGCAGAACAAAAAAATTTCTACCCAGGTGGGTCCCGGCCAAGCCGGGGAATCCCACACCGATTCGTCGGTCTGCCCCCTACGTAATCTGGGAGGGGGCTTAACTCTGCAAAATAGTGCCGCGCCTTCTGCGCGGCCGGCTGCTTTAGCGCCCACGACACTGGCTGCGACTCACGCGCCACATGGCACAATTACGGCTGCGATCTCCGCGCCTACAAACACACCGACGGCTGCGACTTACGCGCCTATTACACAGACACATGCTGTACCTTCGACGACGGCCTGGCAACAGAGCATCGTTCGGAACAGCATCACAAACAACCCCGACAATGACACTGACAACGCACGTCTCTCTAGTCTCGAAGGCGAACTCCGCGCGCTGGCACTCCAGCGCGAGAAGATCGAAGCGAGACTAAGAGACATCAACACCGAACACCACGGGACGGGTAAGGAAGCTGAATCCGATGGTTCTGGCTTTACCTCTGTGGACGAAGTACGCTCGCTGAAAGGAAAGCGCGGAAAAATCCGGAGCAGAGAGAGAGACCTCAGCAACCGTTTGCGCAAAATCCGCGAAGGCGAAAGTCAGCGCGTTGCGAAAACGGTTGTCTGTAAGGGAGTACGCGACCAGCCGCAAGTACGCGAAGGGGACACCCAGCGCGAAAAACGGCCGGACGCGGAAACGCATGGCCAGGGATCAGTCCGCGAAGGGGAAACCCAGCGCGAAAAGTCACTGGCCATAACAGAGCCAGCCGGGGACAGCAACCGGAACCGCACCAACACTACCAGACACCCACCACAACCAAAAAGGAAACGGGGCAAGCGATCTGGATTCTTGCACAAGGCGTCCGCGGCGCAGAACACCACGCCAAGCCCCTCGGAACCGCAGCCCGGGCCAAGTGGCCAAGGAGCGGCAAAGAGGGAACGACCGGACGACACGGCCTCGCCGAGCACGCTCCAGGGGGACTCCAAGCGTGCAAAAATCCAGACTGCTCAAGGGGGACAGAGAACCTACGCACGAGCCACCCAGGACATTCCTGCGCGACTCGCCGTAGCGATCTGTCTCTCGCCTCCGTCCCGAGACATGACCCCTGACGAAGCCGAACACATCAAGCTCAGTCTTGAGGACCTCGTCATGGATGCTGACCCTTCCAAGCCACTCCCGGCCTTCCGCGGCTATCCACGGATAGCGGACGGCACCGTCCAAATGTGGTGCGAAGACGACAGCGCCCTGACTTGGCTGACCCAGAATGTGCGGAACATCAAACTGCCCAGCACAAACGTAACACTGACGGTAATGCGACAGTCCGAAGTGCCGACCCGTGTCCGAGCAGCGCTATTCGTACCTAGGTACAATGGTGATATAGCGCGGCTCCAGAGTGTCCTGTGCCGGCAGAACACCTGGTATGACATCGGGAGATGGTCACTATACAGGGCGACATCGGTCGGTGGTGATAACCATGGGACTTACTTGACCCTGGGTATCCCACCGGACGAAGCCGAAAAGGTTTTGGGGCGGGAGCGACGGGTATCGTACCTACTCGGCTCGATATACGTTCGCTTCTACCCCAATACCCAACCCTCGGCTACCCAGACTGGAACACCAAGCACAGCACCGACACAGGAAACACCGACAGAGCACGACAGGACAATGGCAGAATTGGAGGAGGAGATGGCTAGAGCGGCGATGGCAGATGTACAGGCTACAAGTGCGCCACCCACACCACCGGGGTGGACAGAACAACTGCTCGCCTCGTCGCCGGGCGACGACCGACATGGGTTGGGGGAGGGGGAAGATCTTTCCGATGGATCGATCTCCTCCTAACCTCACTCCACTGTTGCCGTCGACCACGTCCACTCCCCTCAACATTATCCAGACCAACCTCCAGCACAGCCAGACTGCCACGGCTTGCTTACGCAGGGCGCTGGAGGAAAAACCCCGAACTATCGCACTGATCCAAGAGCCGTGGATCAGAAACAACAGAATATGCGGCCTCAGTAACATCGGAGGTAAGCTAATTCTTGACACACAGAGCACAGACAAACCACGAACCTGTATTTATATACCCAAAGATATGCCTTCCACAACACTCACACAATTCTGTTCCAGAGATCTAACAGCTGTCAGGCTCATCACTGACGCCGATACACCGGACATTGTTTTAGCCTCGGTATACATGCCAGGCGAACACGAAGACTGCCCACCAAAAGAGATGACCGACTTGGTGAGGTACTGCGAAGACGCCAACCTGAGCCTGGTCATCTGCACGGACTCAAATGCTCACCACCCACTTTGGGGCTGTAACAAAGCCAACTCCAGGGGCGAGGTACTATGCACATATCTTTTCTCAACTAACCTTAACATTATAAACCGTGGCTCGGAACCCACTTGGGTGACAGCCCGCGGACAAACAATTATTGACTTAACCCTAGCCTCAGAAAGCGCGGCAAACCTTATCTCAAACTGGCACGTATCCAACGAACCTTCTTGTTCTGATCACAGAAGAATTCGGTTCTCACTATTAGCTAACACAAAAAAACCCGAACCAAGGCGCAACCCGCGCCGAACTAATGTACCTGGCTACAAGCGACTCCTGGCCTCCTTACTAGCCAGGGACCAAACACCTCTAAATATAACAGATCCCAAACAACTTGAAGACACAGTAACGAAGCTCTCAGAATATATAATTGAAGCCTACCACACCTGTTGCAAACTAAAAGACCCGGACGCCAAGGGCAAGGGAAACTCCTGGTGGAATGCGGAATTAAGTAAGCTCAGGCTAGCGGTACGCAGGCAATTCAACAGAGCCAAAAATTCCAGGCTACCTGAAGACTGGGAGTTATACAAAGAAACCCAATATACATTCAAAAAACAAATCAGAGCTGCCAGTAGAGCAGCCTGGAGGAAATTCTGCGAGAATATAGAATCACACAGCGAGGCCGCGCGGGTGAGGAAAATCCTATCTACCGACCTAAATCGCACCCTCGGGTCTCTGAAAAACCCAGATAACACATATACGAAAACAGGACTTGAAACAAGTAAAGTTCTACTAGAAACTCACTTCCCAGACTGCAGCCTCTCCGAGGACAGGACATGGACAAGTGAGCCAACACACACACCAAACAACCAGGACTGGCACCGAGCCCGTACCATAGTAACAGAAGACCGAATAAGGTGGGCAATTAAAACCTTTAAACCCTACAAATCTGCAGGCCTAGACGAAATCCTCCCAGCTTTACTGCAGTGGGGAGTGGATCTCATCACATCATGGCTGGTCCCGATCTATCGTGCCTGCCTAGCACACAACTACGTACCACTTGCATGGCGAGAGGTGAAAGTTATCTTCATCCCCAAACCAGGCAAAAAGGACTACACAGATCCCAAAGCGTACAGGCCAATAAGCCTGACATCATTCCTAATGAAAACCCTTGAGAGACTCTGTGACAGACATATACGGGACGGACCTCTTCGAGGGCTGCCACTACACAAACAACAACACGCCTACTCCACAGGGAAATCAACAGAATCAGCACTGCACAGTGTGATTTCCAAGATCGAATGTGCGATAGACCACAAATGTTCCTCACTAGCAGCTTTTATTGACATAGAAGGTGCTTTTGACAAAACCATATTCCACAGCATCAACGCAGCTCTCGAGGAACACGGTGTGGACTCGACCCTGCGAGGATGGATCACCAACATGCTCAGACTGAGAGCCGTACAAGTCACGGTGAATGACACCACAAGAGCCATTGTGGCGAAGGGATGCCCGCAAGGAGGTGTCCTCTCGCCACTCCTATGGAACCTTGTGGTAGATAGCCTCATAAGGCGTCTAAATGACAGAGGCTATTTCACGGTAGGCTACGCTGACGATATAACCATAATAATAAACGGCACACATGAAAACACACTATGCAACCTTATGCGTCAAGCCTTGAAGATAGTAGAGGACTGGTGCAAGGAATATAGATTAACAGTGAATCCCACTAAAACTGAGCTTGTCCTTTTCACAAAGAAAAGGAAGTTGGCAACACTACAGTTACCACACTTCTTTGGAACCACGCTAAGCCTATCGACTGAGTCCAAGTACCTGGGCATATATTTGGATAAACAGCTGAATTGGGCAAAACACACCGACTACATCACCACGAAAGCCAGCATAGCCCTATGGCAATGCAAAAGACTGCTTGGCAGAAATTGGGGAATAAGCCCCAAAATCACCTACTGGCTGTACACTACAGTTATCCGACCAATTGTCACATACGGCTCTTTAGTTTGGTGGCCCAGGACCAACCTGAGCACAGCCCAGAAAGAGCTTGAGAAACTACAGAGACTAGCCTGCGTAGCGATCACCGGCAGTATGAGAACGTCACCTACTGCGGCTCTACAGGTGATGCTGGGACTGCCACCTCTACACCTTGTCGTGAGAGAGGAGGCGACCCTAGCGACTTTCAGGCTTGATATATCCGGCACCCTAAGCAGAGATTCCAGAATTAAACATACACGGATAAAAGAGGATGCAATCAAGCGACAGCCCATGATGGCATCACCCAACGACAGAACCCTGAAAATACACTGCTTCCAGAAACACTACAACATAGAGCTCACAGCGGAACTGTGGGACTACTCAGGCCCAAATGAGCTAAGGATCTACACCGATGGTTCAAAAACCGAACTAGGTACTGGAGTCGGAGTCTTCTCTGAAGACCTAAACATCAAAATATCCAAGCCCCTAGGAATGCTTAGCACTGTCTATCAAGCAGAATGCGTAGGCATCATCCAAGCAGCACATGCCATTGAGGCCAGGGAGGTCACGGATACGCGCATCCGTATACTCTCCGATAGTGCCTCAGTCCTTCAATCCTTAGAGAAATACCAGATCGCGTCGAGACTAATACTAGAATGTCATAATGCACTAGAACGTATTACGGTACTAAACCGCAACACGGTGACACTACAATGGATCAAGGGGCACAGTGGATCGTTAGGTAACGATGCGGCTGACGAACTCGCCAGGAGGGGCTCCAGCACAAAAGCCATCGGACCCGAACCCATTGTGCCCATCCCGTTTAATCAGTTAAGAAGTTGGGTAAAAGACTACACACAAACACAGGCGGCAAAATGGTGGACCTCGACACCAGGGTGCAGGCAATCCAAGGAGGCTATACCATCCCTGGATACGAAGCTGACCAGGCGCCTTCTGCACCTGGACAGAGACAGCTTGCGACTGGTGGCGGGGACCATCACCGGACACTGCTCACTAAACAAACACTTTCACACCCTAGGCATCACCGATAGTCCTCTGTGCAGAGCCTGCATGGAGGCAGAAGAAACGGTGGCGCATGTACTCCTTGAGTGCACTGGTGTCACCCAGATCCGCAGGGAAACCCTTGGAACACCAAGCTCACTTGCGGACGCCCTGAGAGGACTGGGAAGACTGATCTGCTTCTGGAGGGAGGTGGGCTGGTTGGAGTAATCGGCCGCCATGGCTCACGTACAATGGTCCACATTTAAGGACTAAGTGCGGAAACCAAACCCCCCTAACGTAGAACGTAGAACGTAGAAGGCAATCGGTTGACTGACAGTTGACAATTTTTTGTTTACACAGCCGTACGGCGTAATACCATTGCCGCTACTATTTCATGGTGTTTTATGACAGATTAAACATACTGAAAACTTTGAATTGAATTTAAAATTTTATTTTGTTATTTTATGAACTAAAACTAACATTTTCCGACAGATTTTTGCCTAAACTATCTCAATAAAATATTTATAGATTTTTTCTCATAAAGAGTAAAATACCGTAGGTATTGAATTCCATAGAGCAGTAATTTGTAGCTTGATGCCGAGGGTAGAGGGCCGAGGTAAGTATTAGGCACCTGAAAGTAGGTGGGGATGGAGGACATATAAATTAATAAATTATTACTATTATGTATATATTAAATATACAACAAATTATTTATTTGAGATAAAATTACATAAGTTACTTACTTAAATAAATTATCCATAATTCTATCTGTCTGTTGTCAAGACCCTTTATCTCGGGAACGCAAGTAGGTATTGAGTTGAAATTAAAACCATATACTCAAGTCTACAGTCCCTTGAAGCTGTGAAAAACTTCTAAGTTAACGTGAAAAAAAAATACAGCCGTTTATACCGCAAGAAACGTATATTTCGACACTCTCAAGGGAATTAAAATTTATAGGGTACTTCCCGTTGACCTAGAACTATACAATTTGGCAAGTGTTATCGTCTTATACAGGGAAAAGTCTGAAAACTATACATTTGAAATTAAATCATAAAAAATAGTCTTTATTATAGTACGTAATCAATCATCGAGGTATGCGCGGTCAAATTGTATGGGTGACCAAATCACGGAATTTGAACCGAACCCTCGGTGGGTGAGTCCGACTCGCATTTGCTCGGTTTTTTTTTTTAAATGCCTTTTTGTTTTTATATAAAAATACATCATTTTGAATGGTCGAAATAATATTATTTTAATGATGTTTTTATTTTTATTTATAACTAGCAACCCGACCCGGCTTCGCATGGGCCTATAGCCTTCTTCGATAAATGGACTATCCAACACAAAAATAATTTTCATCCCACCATCTCGGAAAGAGTATTTTTAATCTTCAATATCTGAGTGGAAAAGCCGTTTTTATTCTCTAGAGGATAAAGTAAATTTATCTTCAATATCTGGGTGGAAAAGCCGTTTTTATTCTCTAGAGGATAAAGTAAATTGAATTTAGAACATCGTGTGCACTAAGTTTGTGAATTAAAAAAAAACATTAAACCTATTTACTGCTACCTCTATGGTGCCGAATATATCATACAACTTTTTTTTAATTTGTTAAAAACTCAGACTTTGTAAACGTTTTTTTTTTTGCATTTAGTCATTTCCTCGCTGAGGTGGAATGAAAAGTTACGTGTTGCACTCGACTGCAAAGATTTTGCACCTCGTGCTCTTTTGATTCCCTCGCTAACGCTCAGGATTCTAATTTTGAATCACTCGCTGCGCTCGTGATTCAATTTTAGAATCCTTCGCTTGCTCGGTCATCAAAATTGAACACGCGGTTAAAAAGCAACTTTGCACTCTTGTATAACAAATAACTATTTTCAATTCAAACCAGTAGATTCTGAGATTAGCGCGTTCAACCAAACAAACAAACAAACTCTTCAGCTTTATAATATTAGTATAGATTTATAAAGAATGAGATTAAATTTAATTAGATTAAGATTAAATAATATTGTAAACAATCTTGTGATATTTACATACTTATTCTTCCAAAAAAAAAACGGTTTTTTCAAATCGACATTTGTTACATTTAGCTCACACAAGAAATCGAAAAGTTATTTAGCATGACAAGTAGCCTTGTTATTAGAAGACTTCTGTTAACTAGATACTACCTACACTATTCAATGACTTAGCACGTTTGAAGAACGAAACCGGCACTTCTAATTTTAATATTACCTACGGCTAATGTTATCGACAGATCTCAAATGAAATTATCAGCTAATTAACGTGACGTGCAGTCAAACACGTTCAGTGAAAGCAGTTTCACACTTGGCCCATTTAGCAGGTCACCACCGTCTCAAAACAAGAGCAAAACGATCATGCGTTTCGGCGCGAATTTATTCTCGTTAAATCATAGAGATCTAAAAAGTTTGTTTCGTAGAGAAATACTTCAAATTTGAGAGGTTATTAGAGCAACCGTGGCATTGCTTCGGGTCGGGGTTGTCACCGCGAGTTCGCGACTCGCATGCTACCGTTATCGGCGGCATGCTAATGCCGACCGCGAAATTTTGTACCGATTGACACTATGGAACCGCGCCTGCTCACTCATGTATAGCGTTACCGTGCCATAACGATACGCCAAAATTGATTGACCGGAGTAAATTGTTTTGGCGAAATTGATGAGTATCTCCATGTTTCTACGATTGAATGTGTTATGGAATGGATCAAATAATTTGCAGCTAAGCCATATTGTACCTACATTTGTACCGTTACAACTTTTGTAGATCACGAAATGAACCAGTAACAATAATGTAGGTGTATGTCATGAATATTACTGACGTTTTGGTACTTAAGTATTTTATGTAACCATACATATAAGCAGATTTTAAAGAAATTATGCATATACAGCAGGCATTAGGAGCACCCAAAAAAGTGTTACGTATTGGCTATTGTAGAATAACTCTACATAGAGTTCTAAATCACAGCTAGTTGGCGCATCGTTTTTGTCGAGTTTGCACTGGACACGGGTAATCCATCATAATGCAAGTTGGCGGGCAACGAGCATTAGCTGCATCCGAGCTGACGGTATCTACCTATTTTGTGATTAGGCTAAGCGCGGTCGGTCAGCCCGAGGCGAACGTCTCTTGTTATCTTAGAGCACTTTGTTGTTAGTCGAAGTGCATCAGTGTAACCCACGAATATCTAGTAACACCGAGCTATAACAGCTCAAGCGTCTATCTTTTTGTTCCATATCAAGCCTGCCTGCCTGCTGTCAGTGGTCCACGGTCTCGAAAATTTTAGTATTCTATCAATCGAATCAGTCCATGTCATGTAAACAATGGAAATAATGTGGATGGCCGATTACAGAAGCATCATAATCAGAAATAGACGAGTAACAATATTGTAGGTACTGGTACCTATTGTTCTGTTGTGCTAGTGCAGTTACCTACTTACTTAATTTGACCGAGGCAATCTCGGAGAAGGTGAGATAAACTGTGCAGATGGGTCGCGTTCCCCGCTGCGGCTGCGATCCGTGACATAGATAACAGTAGACGAACGTTTCCTGCTTGGTTTGAATATGTCCCGCCACACTAAGATACGGTTACATTTACATGGTAAATATGTAGGATGTTGTTACACTACACCGTTACTATAAAACCTTTTAACTTTCAAGTTGAGTGTAATAAAGTTATAGTCACAAGTATTGCGTATACTCGATTGTTTGCTTCACGATGAATATCAACAAAGGGATAACACACGTTCATCTTCGCGACTGACGTGGGAATGTGGGAAAATTGAGATTTATCTATAGTTTGCGGTAAGTCAACATTGTTGTAGCCGTGGGAACCGATCACTTTTCCGAATTATTTTTGTCCGAATTTCACTTTACCGAAAACTATTGACCGATGTCTTTTTTGCTATATGCATTATTTGACATATTTTTAGATCATCGAAGTATCATGTGCCATAGGTATTATTTTACCGAACTATGTTTCTCCGATTTACAAAATAACTTTTTCCTATTGACCGAAGTCTCTTTTTAACTATTTTCATTTGCCAAATGATTTATTTGCCATATTTTCAACAACATTTTACGGAATATTATTTGATCACAAATATATAGCCGGTTACTTGGTAGCATTTTCAACATTAAATTAAAATAGTGTCATAAAAAGTCAATATGTTACAAAATTTATTGACAGAAACGAATCGCTGCAAAACCGACTTCACGCAGTCTTGCCTGCCTACACCTAGAGTGTTATTTAAAAACGCGTAGGCGCGGAGGGGTGGGGCGGCCCGCGAGCTGAGGAGCAGGCGGTTTGAATCTCGCCGCCGCGGCTGAGGCTGGCCGGCCGAGCCGGCCAGCAAGCCGAAGCTGCGGTGGTGACCGTTAAAACCATCTGCGACGATAAGCTCGCGTGGGGCCGCCCAGACCCCGCAGCGCCGGAGCCGTGACAGAAACAATGCTTGTGCATGTTGCATGTCTGCTTGCATGTTTCATGCTTGTTTGCACGCTGCATGCTTGCTTGCATGCTGTATGCTTGTTTGCATGCTGCATACCTGCCTGCATGCTGCATGCCTGCTTGCATGCTGCATGCCTGCTTGCATGCTGCATGCCTGCTTGCATGCTGCATGCTTGAAGCAAGAATCTTTGTTTGCAAGCTTCTTACTGGGATCACCTATTTTATTAAGTGCCATTACATTTAAATAATTAATGAAACAAAATAGTAGGAAAGTAATCTGAAATTAGCTCTCTATATCGCCAGTGTAATAAATACATTAGTTTGGAAAGCTCTTTCAAATATTTAATTTCACTCAAATTGTCTTTAATTTTCAAAAAATTTTGATTTTTCGTTTCTTTAACGACGTTTTTTTTTTTGCTGGTGGAGTACCGGTTATCATTGAGTCAATATCAGACATATATACTTCTAGGCGTTTGGTGAAATATGGTAATTAAAACAGTGGTATAACGAATGTTCGAACAAATGTTATTTCGGCTAAGTGTAACCTCGGTAAAAAGTTTTTCGACCAAATGAAACGTCGGCGCAACGAAAAAAAGCGAATTGATAATAGGTCAACTGATACACTGGCAGACGTGACTTCGATGAAGTAAAAAAATACGAAACGACAAAAGTTGAAAAGTTTTAGGTGAAATGAAATTCGGTCAAATATTTTTCGACCTTATGGTAGGTAACCTGTAGCCGTACCTATCTAGGTACCTATCAGTCGGACTAATGTTGTGGTGATACAGATAGTATAACTAACCTAGGTAAATTAGGTAATATTATAGTCTTATAACTTGAGTCTTGACACGCAGCTGCGTGCGTACACATTAAGAGTAAATAAATCCTCCTAGCTACTAACATGTTTTTGTTCGATGTGATTTGATTTGTTAAGATTATAAGCAGTTTAGGTGTTGTAAATTATATACGTAAGGCGTCTAACTAACTACAAAATATGGTACAGAGTAGGTACTGCGGTACTGGCTGGTTCATAGTTTTTAAAGCGATCAGTTCTGGACTCTGGTTCTATTCGGTGTCGACTGCATCAAAACGCGATGCGTTTCGACAATTTTTTTCTTTTTTGATCGTGAACACTGAAATTAAAATTATTTACGGCGACAATTGGAATGTTCCCTAAAGTCGAACGCACGCGACGAAAAAGCTATCAACAGTAGGACCGAGTAGGACAATCAAGCTGCAAAATACAACATAAGTAAGTATAAGTACAGAGATAGGAAGGTAGGTAAGTAGATATAGTGTTGGTAGCCAACCCCCAAACTAAAAGTAGTAGGCTGCTTGGCCGACCCTTAGTCGGATGACCATGTTGAATCAAAATAAAGAGCTTAAAGAAGAGACGATTCCAAAAAAAAAAGGTAAAAGAAAAATCGAATAAAAGAAAGTTTACCAGAAAAGGCCTGTGGCCATCAGGTCGCCTGAAATCTAGGTCCAGCCTACCCTATTTATCTACCTAGCTGGACCTACCTCATTCATTTTTAGGGTTCAGTACTTCAAAAGGAAAAAAAACGGAACCCTTATAGGATCACTTTGTTGTTCGTCTGTCTGTCTGACAAACCCCTTTATCTCGGGAACGCGTGGTACCTCCACCGTGGAGGTACCACGCGTTCCCGAGATAAAGGTCGGTTTGTCGAGTTGAAATTAAAACCATATACTCAAGTCTACGGTCCCTTGAAGCTGTAAAAAAAAACTACCTATGTTAACGTGAAAAAAAGGTACGGCCGTTTATGCCGCAAAAAACGTATATTTCGACAGTATCAAGGGAATCCAAATTTATAGGGTACTTCCCGTTGACCTAGAACTATGAAATTTGACTAGTAATATCGTCTTATAGTACAGGGAAAAGTCTGAAAACTTTACATTTGTAATTAAATAATAAAAAATTATAGTCTTTATTTATAACTAGCTTTTGCCCGCGATAACGTCCGCGTGAATGTCGGTTATCGCGGATGCAGGCAAAGTCGTAGATTAAAAAGTAGCCTATGTCCTTCCCCAGGGTTTAATCTATTTTTATACCAAATTTCATCAAAATCGACTCAGCCGTTTCATCGTGAAAGCGTAACAAAAAGAGTTACTTTCGCATTTATCATATAAGAAGATAGAAGATTAAAGTAGGTATGGATTAGTATGGAAGTATGGATATGTACCTACAAATTTTTACGGAACCCTCGGTGGGCGAGTCCGACTCGCTCTTGTCCGGTTTTTTTATTTATTTGAGTTACTTTAATTATTATTCTACTATGTTCTTTATCTCAAAATTCTAAAAATTCTTTTGTAATACATTATTTCTTAATAGATATATGCACTTAAAAGTTATGTTTAAAAACAATTTTTTTTTGTCTTTTTTTCTTGCTCTACTGAAAATTCGTGTTTTGGTGGATACGTTTGAGCCTAAAGGTATCAACTTGCCCCAATGCCATCAGCTGGCGACGCTCTTGCTCCAGCCCCGAAAATTGAGTTCTGCTTCTAATATAGCAGTTCATGATCAGCAAACACTTAGATAATGCATAATATGTATTTCCATAGGTACCTACTAATATTATAATTGCGAAAGTAACTCTGTCTGTTACGCTTTCACGATGAAACGGCAGAACCGATTTTAATAAAACTTGGCATAAAGATAGCTTGAATCCTGGGTAAGGATGGGATAACTTTTTAATTCGCAACTTCGACCGCCACCGCGATGACCGACATTCACACCGATAAAGTCGCAAAAGCTAGTTTTTTATACAAAATAAGGGATTTTATTACTTACAAATAATTAGATATAAAATATGTCTCACCTTCATTAGCCTCAATTTCATCAATTGGAGACACAAATGAAATTCGAAAAATTATTCCAAAGAAAAATAAATGTGCACGGTAAATCATCATGTCGCGATTATAAAATTATAACGACACATTTATTATTTTTATTAAAATGTTTACAAGATCGGTATGAATGAAGTCGGTTAAAAAGTTCTCGTTTACGTGTAGGCTTTCGCGGTTGTGCAGGCGCTCCGGCGCTATGAACGTACATGCGTTTGCGCTGCAGTGGCCACCGAGCGACTAACCTAACTTATCTAACCAATGATATCGTCGAGACAACTACTCTTTCGGATGGGCACAGTTACTCGCGACCTCCGTGCTCGAAAGGATTTGAAGTTCAAAACAACTTTTAAGATGTCTGAACTGATGTGTGAAATGAAAAATAAACATATCCTGTGGAGATAGTTTCAACAGCAATGGTACGGTAGCTTTTTTGTTTATTAACTAGTTGTAGCAAGTGACTTCGTTCCCGGTGATATTTATCATTTTTTTTGGGCCAGGATTTTTCTGCGAGCGTAGAAACGTAGAACATCATACAAAGATTCATTTACATTTATACAAAGTCAAAGTCAAATCATTTATTTCAATTAGACCATTAAAAAGGCACTTTTGAACGTCATAATAAAAAAATATAAAAAGTTGATTCTAGTTGCCCATTCCAAAAGGTAGTTTCGTATGGAGAAGAATGGGCAAGAAACTCCATACTTACTCTTTTAAAAAAAATGTGTACAATATTTTGCATTTACAGTTTACAGTTATATAACTACTTATACGTGAATACGATGGACCTTGCATAAAAACACTATATTGAAGTATGTACAAAGTATTACAAGATAAAGAAGGACAGCTAAGTTGTATACCTACATAGATACATAGTGTTCACCTATTATTATTTACAATTATTGTAAAAGTAGACAACCACTCCATACATTTCAATACAGATTAGTAGAGCATTAGGATTCTACTTAAAATATTTGCCAGATTTAAATAATGCCTACGATTAGGTAGGTACTAAGTGTACCTACTTATTAAATAAAAGTTTCGTAGCTGTAGTAAGTAGTAGAGAAATCGAAGGTGCGAGAACATCCCAGCGTACGTTTTAATTTTTCTGGGCATAAGTTTTATACGTTACTAGCTTATTCCCGCGGCTTCGCCCGCTTGACAAATTATAGTATACAATTATATGTATATAATTATAGTATAGAGGAAGGTTTTACCTTCCTCTTGAATCACTCTATCTATTAAAAAAACCCGCATCAAAATCCGTTGCGTAGATCTAAGTACATAGGGACAGACAGACGCGGCAGGGAACTTTGTGATAGTGAAGTGGCAAAACATAGGTAGGTACTTAAGAGCGCCCAACCCGTCATATTTCCCGCTCGTACGCGATTACGACGTTATTGCAAATTATTTTCCAAATATTTTTAACACACAGGTATCTTGTGGTTTAAATCTAGGTTTGTATGAAGCCAAAAATAAACTTTTTTGAAAAACCACGTTCGAAAATCAGCTTTTTTGCACAATTTTATCTGAACTTTGGCCGTTCATAATGCACTCATACATTGAAAATGTAAAAAAAAACAGCTTCATAGAAACCTTGCACATGACGTAATGGAGATTCTAAATTACAAACATTTTTATCAAAAACTTGTAAGGTTTTTTCAAAAACACGTATGTCTTGAAACAAGTTTTGTGAAATTTCCGCGCGCCAATTTTCCTGTGATGTTATCGACTTCTCACTCACTCGTTTGTTTTCGAGCTTTGCGTTGGTTGAAACAAAAAATTTTTCAATCGCGCTCGCGTTGAAGTTCGTTCGATGGGGAAGGGCTCTCTTAAGTACACTAAATAAATAAATTCACAAAATCCTACAGAACAGAACCCACAAAATCATGTACTTAAACTAAAGATAAATAAATAATAAATAGTACTTATTATATTTCAAATTTTAAATGTATAAGACGCAGCATCGACTGTTACTGGAATTTTACAAGAGTAGCTAGGTATGTACCTACCTATGTAACTAGGTACCTAGGACCTGTAAAATAATAAAATCACTAACTTACCTAACTATTAAGTAGGTAGGTAGGCAGGCACGCACAATTGGTATAATGTATCTCCCTATGATAGGATAAAAATATTTTCTCAACGAGACTAATCTAAATAGGTACCTAGGTAAAGAGTGTAGAGACGCCGATTATTTTGCGCATGCGTAGTAGACATTACATGCTCAGCGAGTTCTTTGGCAACATATGGATAAACAAACAATACGGAAATAGTGAATTAAAAACTGAAAAATAAATAGAAAATGGGTAACCAGTTCAAAAACGTAGCAGTGATAGCCTGCCTGAAAACATTTCTGTTTGTTTTCAACGTCGTGTTTTGGGTAAGTCCCATTTCAATGTTTGGGAACCTTTTGCACAATTCCATTATTATTTTATTTATTATAAACTTAGTAATATAAGTAACGCGTGTTTGTCATTAAAAATCAATTATAATTTTGTGACGATATCGATTTTATTCGCATCCAGCTATTACCTACCCAATTCATGGAGCGTAGGTTATATAGTTTTAGCTAGTTACTATCCACCTAAATAATAATTATTCTAATTATAAAAAATAGGTGCTTACTCAATTTTCGGACTAAGTTACCTGCTAATACCGAAAATTGCTCGTTTCTATATATATATATCTATGTATAATCTCGTTGGGTATATATATATAATCTGAATCTCAGAAACGGCTCCAACTATTTTCATGAAATTTAGTATGCAGGAGGTTCCGGGGGCAATAAACCGATCTAGCTAGGTTCCAATTTCAAAAAACACGAAAAAAAATATACCGTGCAAAGCTCGGTCGACCAGTTACTAAATACAAAATTACAATAAAAAATAATTTAAATATTATTGTAATTTGACACAATAGCACTTTATTAATAAGACGTAGGTATAGAAGTTTCTTTTAATTATACAGAATGTTCATAAACAACAGGCGTTCCCTTTCACCGGTAATAGGCCTATACCTAATACTACATCTTCCATATAGGTATATTTAAATAACTACTTAATAAAAAAAAAACATAAAAAAAAGTTCTTACTTTTAAATGTTAAATATACAAAATCGAATACGTAAAAGAAACACTGTACCTACATTTTTCTTTTTTTTTATAAGTAAGTACTTACTTACTTATTTTTAGGGTTGCATATACCTCAAAAGGAAAAAACGGAATCCTCACTTTGTTGTCCGTCTGTCTGTCTGTAAGACCCTTTATCTCGGGAACGCGTAGAGGTATCGAGTGACCATATACTTAGGTCCATGGTCCCTTGAAGCTGTGAAAAAATCAAACTTAAGTATAAGTTTAACGTGAAAAAAACGTACATTTCGACACTCTCAAAGGATTCAAAATTTATAGGGTAGGTACTTTCCGTTGACCTAGAACTAAGAAATTTGACAAGTAGTATCATTATATACGTCTGAAAAGTTCCTGGTTGCATCCTAGTCACATATACTGCTGTAACAACACCAGCAGAAAGAGAGCGGCGTTGTCGAGAGAAACGAAAAAAATATCCTGAGAAGGTACCTAGCTGAAATAAAGCGCAAGGATTTAGAAAGGGAATTTTTAAGAATTTTCAGGGGAATCAAAATTTATAGGGTACTTTCCGTTGACCTAGAACTATGAAATTTGGCAAGTAATATCGTCTTATACTTTAAATACAGGGAAAAGTCTGAAAACTATACATTTATAATTAAATCATAAAAAATATACCTATTCTTTATTTATAACGAGCTTTTGTCCGCGATTTGGTCTATGTGAATGTCGGTTATCGCGGATGCAGACGAAGTCCCGGATTAAAAAGTACCCTTTGTGCTTTCCTAGGGTTCAAACTATTTTCATACCTAACATCAAAATCGGTTCAGCCGTTTCATCGTGGAAGCGTAACAGACAGAGTTACTTTCTCAATTATGATATTAGTATGGATATGTTAATGTACCTACTTTGTACGGAACCCTCGGTGAGCGAGTTCGACTCGCACTTGTCCGGTTTTTTTATGCTGCTATATATTTTTAAATCTCTTAATGATGTAGTAATATTACCGGTTATAAGGGAACGCTTTTCATGAGCCGGTTATAGGAGAACATAATGTATTATCGACCACTTTTAACCAAAAGTGAAATTAAAAAGTGGGAGTGTTGGATACTTCGATAGTTATAAACTGAACGTGCATGTAATATTGAATCCTTTGAGAAGGTAGGTCTATTCTAGGCAAAGACTGTTATATTCTCTTTGATTCTAGGCCTATTGCTTAACAATACATGTGCATTTCAGTTCACAGGACTTCTACTGCTGCTAGTGGGGCTATGGGCTGAGTTCGACCTACACAAGTATATGGAACTGTCGCCAGAATTCTCGGGGACTGCTCCTCACGTATTGATCGGTATCGCCTGCCTCATCGTGCTTGTTAGCTCGATCGCATTCTCCTGCATCGTTAAAGGCCAGCCGGTTCTGCTTTACATTGTAAGTGCTATTTTTTTATCTCTATTTACCCAGACGTGGTAGCGGTGGTAGTGGAATAATAGATATTATTCTTTGGTAGTTGAGTAAACCATCCTTATGTTTCTTCTCCATTTTGCACGGATAGCTACTTGGAGCGCATTCAGTAATCCTCTGATTGATTTGTTGAAGGTCAAACCTTTTACTGCTTATGAACCTATGCGGTATCATCGGCACTCGACAGGTACTGCTTTAATAATGTCGTATTCTTCCAGTATGGTGGATTCCTGGCGTGTATCTTCATGATGGACGCAGGTGTGGGCGCCGCAGCCGCGTGCTACCGGAACACCTTCGCCAAGAGTCTCCACGATGGCCTCACACAAACGATCACTAATAATAATCCGCACAAAGCCAACTTCGATTTTGCACAAAAGAACGTGAGACATTTAACTAGTTATTCGTACTTTCTCCAAAAATACTTTAATTTAATTACCTAATCCTTTTTACACTGTGATAAACAGTAATATATTGAGTAAGTGTTCTTTATTTAATATTAGATTGATTCCATACATTATTTTAATTAGGTACCTCTCTCCCCCATCCTTAGTTAATTGCCTCTATTGTGTTCGTGCACTTTATCTGTTAACAGTTGCGCTGCTGTGGCGTATCTAACTATACGGACTGGATAAGATTGTCACCACAGAAGGTGATCCCTATCTCGTGCTGCCTCGACCCCAACGACTGCATCACGGCTAATTACAGTGACGTCTTCCAACAAGTAAGTAACGTTTGAAACAAATAACTGTAGTTTTGGATTACTGACAATATTATCTAGCGTTTTCTGCGAAGAGGACCTAAGGCTTCCTAATCTATATTACTATACTCTATGAGTAAGGCACAGTTCAGAGGTAGGTAACTACATCTCTGAGCTCGAGAATGTCCTATAGTTTCTAGAAGGCGTGTCTGGCAGTCATATGACTATTTACAAGCGGAATTCATACCCATCCTGTCTCTGTTCATCAGCTCTGCTGTGCTTAAAAGCTTGCTTTTTGTGAATCTGCCTCTGCAAGTAACGTTAAAGTAACTACCGCCATTAAAGACCAAAGGCTTTTATATACGAGCACGCCTGCAACTGTGATTGCAATGCAGACCATTAAAGGTCGTCACTGTCAATGCATACTAACTGTAGGTGAGTAGTCCTATTTATGTATAAGTAAGCAAAAACACTGGCAAAGTGCTATAATCTTTTATATACCTAATCTGTTGTTTATTATATTGTGTGTCAGGGTTGTTACGCGGTGATCTCAGAATACTTGGAAAACAACATCGACATAGTGGTTGGCGTCGCCATCGGCACCGCAGTACTCCCGCTCGTCGGCACATTACTGTCGTGTTTCCTAGCCAGTTACATCAAGAAATCTAAATACGACGTAGTAAACTAACGACTTGAATATCTACTCAAAGACTACGACTCGTATCTAAAACCCAATTTTTCGAAATTCTTCTCGACTGACGCTATCAAACTCCAACATGGACATTTGAATTTTTATTCATATTTAAAATTATATAAAATTTTTATAATTTATATTATAAATGTAATATTTATCAAAATTTAAATTAAGTATGTTTACATCTTTAAAATTGTATTTAAAATCGGTGTATTCTTTACAAATCATAATATAAGCATAGTTAATTTTTAAATGTTATTAAACTTGAAGCAAAGCAGCTCACATTCTTATTTCTAAAATAATAAAAAAAACCCTGATTTTCATTGAAAACATATATTATTTTCAGATACTCATATATCTATTAGAGTATATATTCTTATGATAAATTATGTACACCTGGGTTTTGCACCTTACAAAACAATAAAAGAAGAAACTTAATAAAATTAAATGTTTGTAAGTATCTGTAACAAAACTAGGAACAAGTTGGGAATAATAATTACTTGTGTACATATATTGCAGTCTCAACAATGTGGTAACTACATTATTTTTCATTGAGTTAACTACAATTTTGCCAGTTTAGTCACTGTCAGAGCTATTCTTGGTATCCTTGGCCTCTGCAGCCTGGTCCTGCTTGTAGTGCCGGTATTCTGGCTTCAACTCCCACATGTTCTTGTGTGGATTCTTCAGGTTATAGTTACATACCTCTTTCAAAATCTCTTTTAGATACACAATGGGTTGTCTAGTTATCTGAAACAGAAATAAAGATTACAAGTTATTTATTGTGTAGTACTTTAATATTTATTTAAAACTGTTGTCACATCTTAAAGTAACATTTACGAAATGTGGGTCACTCACCTTGCATTTGTAAGCATTAAAATGGGGTGAATCACTGAAATATAAAACCTCTAGTGTAAATATTTTGTCACTTTGCTGACTTACCTTTTGTAAGTCTTTAATGTTGTAATACTGATGCTTCTCAAATGCAGCAAACAGCATGTTGAGAACTGAATCTTTGTCATCTCTAGCTTTCTTTCCTTCTGCTGTCTTCTTTTTCATGTAGTCAATCTGTAACAGTTGATAATGTCCACTATAGAGTTTATCTTGATTAGCAGCAACACATAATAAAAAAAGAGTACTTAATTCATTGGCACTAAAATAGATTATGAACATTCTTTGCCTTACATTGTGTTTGTGGTCAGAAACTGGCTTGAAGTTCTGCACTATCCTTTCTAATTGTTGCACCTGCCGCTGAGGCATAGATGCCTTTCTTATAGACTCTGATTTTAACTTGTAATAAGTATTGTCAGCATAAGGCCTACATTCTAGTTTCTGTACAATTCTGCCTTCCATGTAAAGCTTCTCTGATTCTGGTACAACTGCGTCCGTGTTAGATGCTGAAAACATTAACAATAACCATCATCAAACTGATTACATTACTAGATCTCTGTTAGATATTAGTCAGCAGCTTGATAAAAAATTACGTACGAATTGCATGAGAAAATACTCCCAGAGATTGTCTTGTTACATTCGACACGTCAAGACGATGTTCCTTTGGTATGTTTTGTTCTCCAGGCTCTTTGAGGCAAAGTACAGCCTCAGACAGTGATAATTGCACCTGAGCTCTCTGCCCCGGTGCTCGTGAGATTTTCAACTTGCCTACTTCGATATTTCCTGGTGCTTTTTCCCATTTGTTAGCTATGTATTTAGGAACTTTAACGAGCCAAACTCCTCGCCCTGCATTTGATAAGTCCAATTCACGGTCTATATGGGGAGCAGCAGGTGGAGTAGCCATTTCAATGAAGCCCTTTATACTTTTTCGATAGTCAAAATCCAATTAATTACCCTTAACCTGCTTAACAAGTTCTGCTTTGTAAATTACGATTATTTCATTTTGTATGTTCTCACCTCTTTGGTTCTCACTCTTGTTTTTTCTGAAATTCTGACAATGACATAGATAATGACACTATGACAATTCTGAGATTCTGACACTACGTATAGATATAGAACCGACAGTTTGGTGGTGTTCAAAGTCGCTATAGAGCAATAACTTGCTTAATGCTATATGCTTTATATTTTAAGCATGCTACAAAATAGCATGCTTTTTTGCAGGCGTAAATAAAGCAAGTGCGGTGTCTGTTAACTCGCAGGTTCTACCCCATCGTCGCACGGTAGGCTGAAAATCGGCTCTCATAGACATAGGGATTTCAATTTGCAAGTGCCGGATTTTTTGCTGGATATTGCTTCTATTAGTTACTACTATATACAAAAATGACACCCGAGTTAATTCTGCACAAAAACGAAGGAATTATAATTTTTTTACGAAAAATTTGTATGAAGCTAGTATGAAAAAGTTAATTATCTCGTAAACAGCAAGGAAAACCGTAATATCCTTACAGATGGTTATAGTACTACTTATTTATGATTTTTTGACTTATGAAATATAACAGTTATCGCTGCTATTTTTTTTTTAAACCGTCAAAATATTTTTATTTAATTTTACTTATGAAACGGTTCCTTTTAGTGACTAAATTAAGAACATTGTTAATTATGAAGAATGTTATTGACCCAAATATTAAGAATGTATAAAACAAGAAAAATATTTAAAAAAATAGCAATTATAAAAAAATTTAATCAAATATTAAACATTTCCTTATCTCTGTCGCTGTCGGACTCCAATTCTAAGTCAGAATTCAGATTGGATATATCAAGAAACTCGAACTCACTTTCTTGAAACTGAATTAAGTCGAGAGTTTCAGCAAAAAAGCTCTGCTTTCTCTTGGCATCTAACTTAAGCCTTTGTGCACTTAGGAAAGGATCCGAAGAAACAACAAGCATATTTAAGATATCTTGATTAGAATCTTGCCTGCTTCTTTTCCGCGAATGATGTTCCCGGAACCTCCTAAAATCTTTGTTTCGTGACTCGGAGGCTTCTTCTGAAAGAGTCCCAATCGGCACAATATAATTTTTCTCAATTATGTCAGCCCCCTGTATTCATAATTTATGTACGGTTGACGACATGTAGTACTTACCAGTCGTACAATTCCACGTACTTTTCTGCTGTTTTGCGGGCAAAATCTTTAAATTTTATTACGTCGATCTTCTCGCCAGATGTTATCGCTTGCAAAATCACAGCAAATCTTTTAATAAGATCTTCGTCCAACCCGGTAATAGCTGCAGTTTTATTGGGAAATTCGAAAAACTTTCTTGCGGTATTCCCGTCATTGGTAGTTCCCGCCGACCCTTGTTTCACAATATCAATCAACAGATTGAGCTGATCTTTGAATTTATTTTGAATACATTTTTTTCCACCGTTTGAAGTCGAGCCTGTACGCATTATGTAATAGACATTCCATACAATTTATACGTGCGTGTAGTAGGGATGACAAGCCAAATTTGTATATGTCAGCACACACAGTCTTTGATGTTACAACATCTAAGCGGTTAATTTCCGTAGGTTTTGATAAGCACAGATAGCACGATGCATTTGATCTGGCCTCAGAAAGGTACGTGCAGACTTTGGCGTCGATCATTGTCATCATTAGTTGATGAGTTGTCATGTTATTATTCCTGCACTCTGTGGGGATAAGGGCCTGAATTTCATCATCCATTTGTCTTTTGAGACCAATGACAACTGCTCCGCTCTCCTTTACAAAAGTAAACTGAACTGGACGACAATACAAAGTTGAGCATGGTTTTGGGCTCGTCCATACAGTATTATTTCCATCTGTCAGTTTTAGTGGCACCAAGGAGGTCATGAAAATGCTTGCATCATATTGCTCACCCTCCATTTTCTGCTTGTATCGGCTTTGGTTAGATGCACCATCAAATCCCCACTTGGATATCAGCTTTAGCTGCTTATTTTGCACATCGGCATAGTCAGAAAGACTTTGAAGGATCCTCGTCACCGTGCCGTCAAGTAACATCACGGTGACGAGGATCCTTCAAAGTCTTTCTTTATTATTAGAACTCATAACAAATTAGCTTACTTATCAGAAATCATTAACAATCATTTAATCACCTATTCAGACTTTAGAAGACTAAATCATTGTAATTAATTAATCACTTATTTTCAGACTCACTAGAAGACTAAACAATTTATTATTTGGTATTTTGGTTGTATGTAAAGTTTTAAAACTCATTTTGTATTGATAAATATCTAGCTCAAACACAGTTGTCTAAGTGTGGATGTACTATAAACCTCTGACTACTCCTTCGGGATTATAGGGGTGATGCTATTTTATGTTACGTGTTGTTAAAAGTCTGTGTTCCTCAACTCAAACACTAAAAGGAACCGTTTCATAATGTAAAAATAAATAAAAATATTTTGACGATTTAAAAAAAAAAAATAGCAGCGATAACCGTTGTATTACACATTATAAAAAAACATAAATAAGTAGTACTATAACCATCTGTAAGGATATTACGGTTTTCCTTGCTGTTTACGAGATAATTAACTTTTTCATACTAGCTTCATACAAATTTTTCGTAAAAAAATTATAATTCCTTCGTTTTTGTGCAGAATTATCCGGCAAAAAATACGGCACTTGCAAATTGAAATCCCTATGTCTATGAGAGCCGATTTTCAGCCTACCGTGCGTCGGACACATAGCATGCTATAAAAGAATATTACATCGCGTGTATTTTTTTATTTTTTATACTGTATTAGTGAGAACAAAGTTCTTACTAATTAATTACGATCTAGCCTAGAAGACTAATAAGCAATTTAACTTTAACTTCATATTATTGACGACACGGTTGGCGCAGTGGCTGAGCGATCGACTGCTGCGCAGCGTGTTGCGGGTTCGATTCCCGCCCAGGGTAAACATTTGTGTGATGAGCACTTGTGTTTGGCTTGTGTCTGGGTGTTGTTTATCTATATATGTATGTATTTACAAAAAAAAATGTATTTGTGTATGTATATCAGCTGTCTGACACCCATAGTACAGGGTCTCCCTAGTTTGGGGTCATATGGCCGTGTGTGAAAATGTCCCCACATATATATGTTACGTGATAGATTATGTTAAAACTAAAATATAATAACACAAAGCAAATTAACGTAGGTAAATTACGCGCGCGACCGATCACAATCGCTAGAATGCGACATAATGGTATAGTGTGTATGCGACGGACACGGACATACAGAGAGTGCGATTTATAGCACAGAAAATAGCAAAAAGTGAAAGCCACGATAGCATTTGCTATTATGATACATATAAAAAGCACGATGCTATAAGTTGCTATATGATAACTTACCCACCAATAGTTTTATTAATAAGAGCTGACAAATTAAGCTGATCTAAAATGTTCATTTATTTATAGTTGTCATGTCAGAACGTATTGATAAACAAACACGAGGTAATAAAAAAAATTCATTTGACATTTATAACTTAGTTCTTTTAGGTCGCCGTCCTTTTCTTCTGCTGTCTAGCAGTAAGAGATGCCAATTATCTCATTTTAGTTTAGTTTGTGAACGCTATTATTTATTTATTTATTTATACTTCATGCACAAACGTACAAAGGCGGACTTAATGCCTTAGGCATTCTCTACCAGTCAAACAAGGGTGTCGCCACCGCAACGCCTACCGCGCCGTCACGCCAGACCTGGACGTGCGAGCTGGCCAGGATCGCTCGTCCGACCCGTACGGATAACGCAACTTAGCGACGCGGCGACATCGCGACGGCGTTGATTGTTTGGTGTATTGGGAAGAACTTGTTATATGTACCTGGGGTTTGATCCGAGAGGAATCTTCCATGCTTTGGGAGGTCTGCTTCGCGTAAATCGGTTTTAGTTCTTACTAGCTCGCACCGCAATTCAGCTCGCCAACTGTAGTTAAAAGAAAATTGATTCCCACCATTCTACACATTGTGTGATATACACACTTAAACGTTTCTGGTGTCTTAGCCAGGTCTGCAGTTGTTTAGTATTATAATTTAAAAATCAACCGCGGCCAAGTCTGCCAATTAACCTCTTGCCCTGTGTGCACAACATTATCGTAATATCGCTCTGTTGCATGTACTTTATACCCACTCAGTACACACAACTTGACACGACAGTACGCCATTTGTATTAGGGAGACTATCGTATTACCCAAAGTTCTCCTCTAACAGACTGATCATGGCCTTTCGCCCAGTCTCCAATTCTTATGAGGCCTTCGCATTGCAGCATCGAACGACCTACAACGCGAAAACCTCCCAATTTATCCACCTCTAAGAACAACAGAAACCTTCATAAAGTTAAGAATTTAGAGTTTAGGTATTTAGGCGGGGAACCTCTACACTATTGTCTTAGTGCTACCACTTAGCTTATATTTCTCTCAGATGAGTCGCCTCTATCCTGGACGCCTCCATCGAAACACCAATCACTTTACTTCGCAGTTATTGAATTAGCTACGTTACTTTGGTGTAGTTCAAATGGTTCAAATAAAGCGGCAAACGCCATATTATACTTCATAGATACACTACTCAAGTAGATCGCTCTATCGTCATGAATGATGACCTTGTTACACGTTTCGCCCTAACAATATTAATTTGACTCTGTTACCTGTTTATTTCGCGAGCTACACGTCGTCACAAAGGGTATTGTTTTTATTTTATAATAATTAGTTATAGTTTCTTATTTGCTTCTTTTGAATACGACTTATTATTTCGGATATTAAATAGGGTATTACATCCATTTTTGAAAAGTTGTTCAATGAAATTCTGTAGTGCTATTAAGCCACCAAAAAAAACACAAAAATTTTATTCAATCGATAAGTGCCATAAAAATGCATCTAAATTTTACATTTTCAAATTTCGCGCGTATTTTGACGAAAACGCCTCTTACTGGACGCCATATTGCTCAGCGTAAATGACGTCAGTTCGTTTTGTATCAAATGAGCTCATATTAAATATACTATTTGTATATCATTTAAAAATAATTAAAAGTATATTTTGTAATAGGTATAATAATGAAAAAAATACGTTGGTTACGAAAATAATAAAAGTACAAAGCCAATCGGTTGACTGACAGTTAACAATTATTTGTTTACACAGCCGTATGGCGTAGTAACATGGCCGCTACTATTTCACGGTGTTTTATAACAGATTAAAAATACTGAAAACTTTGAATTGAATTTAAAAATTTATTTTGTTATTTTATGAACTAAAACTTACATTTTCCGACTGCTTTATGCCTAAACTGTCTCAATAACATATTTATAGATTTTTTCTCGTATAGAGTAAAATACCCTATTAAAGCGTGTCCATTTATGATGCGCACGAAGTATGTTGCGCAATGACGCTGTCGAAATTATATGTTTTTTAAATCAAAATCATAATCCATACTTAATTAGAATTACTTAATATACAATCTACTAATATAATAAATGCGAAAGTAACTCTGTTTGTTACGCTTTAATGATGAAACGGCTGAACTTATTTTGATGAAATTTGATATGAAGATGCCCTATATACCCTAGGGAAGAACATAGGCTACTTTTAATCAGCGACTTCATCTGCACCCGACCCGACATTCACGCGGTAAATTATATTTGAATACCATTTTTAACTATTAAAAAAATAACGAAAACTGTATTTAGCAAACAATATATTTATCAACCGACTTCAAGAAAGGAAGAGGACAGAACTTTCGACTGTGTGAACCGATTTTGATGATTCTTTTTTTATTTGAAAGCTGGTGCTTCCCCTGTGGTCCACTTTCATAATAGGCTCATAATTCCAACGCAGCAACCAGAGATCACCGCTAAATCACCGGAGATCGCCCAGTAACTCTGAAATAATAAACAATAATTCTAATGAAATTATGGCAAATAATAGTATGGCATATAAAATTATGGCATTTTAAATTATGCCAAACATTAGTAAACCGGGATCACTACGTTACATCCGTTACGCAGTCTCATCCTTTTGTCAAACTCAAAAATCTTTGAAATTCACCAGTTATTGGGCGATCTCCGGTGATTTAGCGGTGATCTCTGGTTGCTGCGTTGGAATTATGAGCCTATTATGAAATGGGACCACAGGGGAAGCACCAGCTTTCAAATAAAAAAAGAGGTTTACTAATGTTTGCCATAATTTAAAATGCCATAATTTTATATGCCATACTTTTATTTGCCATAATTTCATTACAATTAATGCTTCAGTTGCTATAATCGTTAAATGACATAAAATCATTTTCACTAATTTCATTGGTCATAATCGATCAAGTGTCATAATAATGTTAATCCATAAATTTATTTGCTATAATTTTTATTTTCAATAATTTCGTTTTCTATAACATTTATTCACCATTGCCCGTACTAGTACAACAATGCTAGTTCAGTACAATCGCCTGCAATGTTGATGGTATGATCATGATAAGAGATACAGATTTTTTAATCACAAGGAAACCTAGAAATAAACCTTCTCTATTCATTTGCATAAAATTTTAAGACCTAATATAACTTAGCATACTTTTGTTTCTTCCTAATTATATTTCGGTATAACATTATTTACGTATAACAGCTTACGTATATTTTTTCTAATCATAATAATGATTAGGCTTACCATTCTTAAAGCATAAATTTATTTACGCATAATGATATTAAAACATATTTTTACTATGCATGTAGTAACCACGCAAACATGTACATAAGCATACACCATGCATGCAGCAAGCAAGCATGCAGAATGCAAGCAAGCATGCAGCATGCAGGCAAGCATGCAGCATGCAACATGCAGCAGGCATGGTTTCTGTCACGGCTTCGGTGCTGCGGGGCTCCGGCGGTGCCACGCGATCTTATCGCTGCAGATGTGTTGGATGTGGTCGCAGATGTGTTTTACGCTCACAACCGCAGCTTCGGCTTGCTGGAAAATACGTATTATTATAAAATATTATTATATTTCTAGTACTTTTGTGCAAGTGGGAATTAAACCCATACTAATATTATAAATGCGAAAGTAACTCTGTTTGTTACGCTTTCACGATGAAACGGATGAATCGATTTTGATGAAATTTGGTACGAAGATAAGTTAGACCCTGGGGAAGGACATAGGCTTTTAAATCAGTGACTTTGTCTGCATCCGCGACAACCGACATTCACGCGGACGAAGTCGCGGGCAAAAGCTAGTGGTAAATACAATAAAAGCACTTTTAAATGAAAGTTTATTTGTTATGCCTTACTCTGTATCTGCGCTTTTTATATGTATCACCAGGTGTACCTCCAGTCGATCTTGAGATGCAGCGATGTGCTGTAATGTATATACTATTCCGCTCGAGAAATCTGATGATGATGGACGCAAACTTTTTAACACAACGTGACCGTGCTAAAATTTCTAGATTATTTAAACCGGAAACTGACGTTTGGCAGGAACTTCTATCCGAATGGCAATGTAGGTAGGATAATTCTATCAAGGGCCAGCACCTCCATCGGTTCTTTCTATCCGTACGTGAGGACTTGCCTGGAGGTGGACTACTGTGACAATTTCTCACAGGTCATGGCAAAATTAAGAGTCAATTATTTTTATTCAAGCTTGTTGTCTCGCCCTTGTGTCAATGTTCTACACCTGCCTACACCTACAAATATTACGGTTTCTCATCATAATCAAATAATTCAAAAGAATCAAATTAGGTTATTCCAGGTATTTTATAATCTTGGGGTTGCTAATTAGATATGCTGATATTTTTTTAAACAATTTGATCGTTTACTGGGTGCTTATGTGCTTAGTGTTGCCTAACTATCAACAGTTGATCTACATATTGATTTGATTGAAAACTAGTGACAATATCGTTAAGACTATCGACAGAATTGGAATAAGAATACTGATCACAGCATCAACCTTTTTAACCTTTTTCGATATTCAACGAAAATGTTATAATAGGTTTTGCATCAGGTTAAATGTCAATATTACTTTTTAAAATAAAAATATTCATTCGCGGTCTGACTGTCAGAAACTATCTAACTAACGATATATTGCTAGTAATTGAGGAGTGTCATTACAAAAGGGGATATCTACATCTTATCGTTTTTTTCAGAAAATTAAGAAAACTGACAAAGACAAGACACAAAGATCCACATACAGACTGACAATATGCCCTTTTAAACCGGAACCTCATTTTTGAAGCTACTTGGAGAATATCGCGTTTTGATTAGGATCTAAGTGACAAAATTGTGGGATTTAGCATTAAGGACAAGACTCCGTTTAAAAAAGTATAAATATGTAAATATCCCCTTTTGTAAAGACACTCCTCAATTGTAAGAGAGCACTTTGTGATCAAAACTCCAATCTATCGATACTATAATTAATATTGCTCTTCATCAATGGTACAATTCGATTCAAACTAAATGGCGGCTGTCTAATACAGTCTAGTACGTTACTGGCTATGCAGTACCCTACTCAACCAACCGTTCACTCCCGCTGACACGTGAAATTGTTACTGCGCTGTCACTGGCCTCGTGTTCAGAACCGCCATAGTTTGTTTTGTATAACTTAGAATCGTTATCATTGGTTGTTTGTTAAAAGTGTCGCCATATAGTTGTACATTTATATATACAAACAACTTAGAATAGTTCGTAAGCGATACCAACCAATCGATGGTTTAGATTTCGAACCGACTATCGATACTATTACTTTTTATCAATAGTATTACCTGTCTGTCACGTATCACGGTAATTTTAAAAATACTGTCAATAGCCCCTATCACAAGTCACTGCGTCACGCTTCGAGATTATAACCTCTATAGATATATAAATTCTCTAAGGGGTCACGATACTCTAAGACTTAAGCGTCTTACTGACCATCCTTCTTGCTGTACGTCCCGCCAAGGTCATGCACGATGCAAAACGACCGTGAATAAGCTTGCTGTACGTCAATAATTATTATTAATTGTTTTTTTTCACGGTACTTTTGATGTATGACCTTGGCGGGAAGTACAGCAAGAAGGATAATGAATAAGGCGTTTTAGAGTCAATCGCCCTTTACCTATAAGCTTCTTGGTCGCCCATTATGGGTATATCTATTTAAATTCTGTGGTCGTGGTCAGTCGGTCGATGATAGTAGAACAACACAGGTGCATCACTATTGCTTGTCAAATCGTGGTTTTTGTAAAAAATAAAAAAGTAAGTTTAGTTTGGTAGGATTACAAGATATGTTAAGTTTGTTGGTAATCTATATGTTTCTGACCTGAGATGTTTTACAATGATTATTAAATTTATTCTACGCTTTCGTAATTAATATGTGCAATCATGTTTGGGTACAGTAAAGAGGCAGTAAGAGTGAAAGTCAAGGTTTGTATTGTGTTGATCAAATATGTACGTTTTCCTATCTAAATTAAAAATGTAACATCTGTTTGATTCAGTTATTCTTGTTTAGCATTTTATTAAGAAGGATAAGACTACCCACTGCCCGAATGACTAAACTGTTTATTATAGAGACATCTCGTATGTTTCTATTAAACTTCAGGATCAGTAATCAATATCTGGGAATTCCACTGCAAAAGTATGTCAAAAGTACCCAATGCTTGGAACAAATTATGAAAGTTTTTACTATGTGAGGCTTTGTATTTGTTACTTGCTCTGCAATTTTTTTTGTTTGGTAATTATAAGTTTTTTATTTTCTAGAAATGTGAGGGTAAGCTACAGCCGGAGTTAAGGAAGTTTTCAGTTGACCCTCAAATAACTTCTCTGGAAGTGTTACAAAGCATTTTGGTGAAAGCATTTGATATAAAGTCAGATTTCACACTATCTTACCGAACTGCAGATGACTATGGACAGGAAATCTACTTACCTCTTCTCTCTGATTGGGATCTGGATGCAGCTTTTCTTAAGTAATGTTATATTTCATATATTACTGATTAATTATAGTCATTAATTTAATGTTTTATTAATTACGGTGATTTTACTGCATTAAGTATCTATATTATCCTACTATGTTTTATAATTTTATATAAACCAAAATATTCAGAATAATCTTGCATAATGCCTGTCGACTGTCGGTCAATTAAAACATTCCACAGCTTTAACAATTTACCTACCAATTTCAGAGCACATAATATAGCCCTCAATCAGAGGTCAGAACCATGTGTGCAGCTAAAAGTGGATATGAGACCATTTGCAGAGGCCTCGGAGGACTGGGAGCCGCCAAGTGTGAGCCAGGCTGCTCCTATGGTCAGCCAGAGCTATAAGGAGCAGCCCACCATTATCCCAGTACAACATCAGACAGAAAAACAAGAAACACAAACTGGTTTCCAAGGAATGATCATGAACCAGGTATGTTTCAGTGTTGTTGAAAATTAATAAGTTTTAGAGATTGATACTTTTAACATGATTTTTTGTTAGTAAAAATCTTCTTCTTGGGTTGTACTGACATGTGCATTACTGTTCTTTGTTTCTTACTAGGCTAATATTGTACAATAGCTGAAATTAGTAATACTTATTTTTATGAACACTACCAGGATCTGAAAATGTAGTTTCTAAAACCTTCAATTATTGATAAGGTTTTAGAAACTACATTTTTAATTCAATAAATATTTATGTACTTAAGAGGACTGTTATGCTGTAAATTTTCATACAAAAAGCGATAGCGATTTTACCTTTTGTATACATAGTCCAATTTCCACCTAATACCATATTTCAAAAAGGAAGTGTAGGCAATTGCCTCCTAGACTGGCAACTCTCTCTATCACACGATACGGGTCGGGGGGCAGGGCCATATTGTATTTGTATTGTTCAACAGGCAGAGCTAGCGGTATTAAACAGATACTCGCGCCGCGTATGGGCACCTCACAGTCCTCCTAAGTGATTTCGTAATCTTAATCATACTAAACCTAAGTAGGTAGTTAAATATATTAAAGGATGGGCGACATTTTTGTATTCGGACTGATATCTGTTGTGGTTATTTTATCAAGGACATCTAAAATGTATGAATTGCATTTTGTGACTTGCGTAAATAATGTTAAATGTCTCATTCAAATTATTTAGCTGTCTGACTACTGGTTGATGAAAATTGTACAAGTTTTAGTGTTGCCGCTGAAATAAAATAAAAAATTCATAAAATTCACTTTTTAAACATACCAAACTTAATCTATTTGGAAACATTCAATGACTGATACAAATAAAAATAGAACAAATGACAAAATAGAAGAAGGTGACTGACTAGCTATAACCACTTTTTAGATAAAGGCTGCAACTGTCATGCCTTTGTTGCTTATTGGTCTGGTAGTGCGTATTGCGTTTTCAAGCAAAAATATTATGGGCCCTCCATTCTTTCAAGTCCCACCGCCTAGGCCAATACACTAAAATTATCTTGACAATATAATTAATTGGCAGGTTGAAAAAACATTGAACATGGTGACAAGAGCTCTAAACCTGTATGACGACCCGAACAACGCACCAAGGCCGCCACTGAGTGACATTGAGTTTAGAGCATTTCTGGATGCTGTTGGACAGATCACTAATACCTCCAAGCTAAGGGAAGTTATATATTGTGGGGGCATTGATCCTAGCCTGAGGTTGGTATGGAACTTACTTGGGCACAGACAAATATTATGCTAACTACTGTAGGTAGTAGTTAAGTATATTCAAACTAAACTATTATTCAACTTATAACTGTACCCATAGCTGGACGATCTTGTTGGCTCATATCAACTCATATGTTACCCTAAATACGCGAACGTAGGACAAAAATGTTGTTAATCTTTCAAGTATCCTCTTATCAAAGTAAGAATAGGTTTCATAACATCTCACCCTTATTAAATTTAAAATTATGGTGGTATTTTATTATTTTATTTTAGAAAAGTTGTATGGAAACATATTCTCAATGTTTATCCTGACGGTATGACTGGCAAGGAGAGAATGGACTATATTAAACGAAAAGCAAATGAATATTATGCGCTAAGAACAAGATGGAAAGATTGCATTCAAAAAGGAATGGTTAGTATAGGACATACAATCATTATTTTATATGAACCATAGTGTCCCATTGTTTTTTATACAACCAAAGTAAATTGTGTTTATTTACAGGTAAATTCAGACTTAGCTTACGTGACTGGTATGGTTCGAAAAGACGTGTTAAGAACTGATAGACATCATAACTTTTATGCTGGCAGTGATGATAACCAAAATATAGCTTCTCTCTTCAATATACTTACTACGTAAGTTATTTATCAAAATATAGTAGTCTTTTGAGTCAGGAACTACCTTACCCTAGCTTACTAATAAACTATTTCTTTCCGAAGGTACGCCCTAAACCATCCCACAGTAAGTTATTGTCAAGGTATGTCCGACCTAGCATCGCCATTGCTGGTGACGATGGGCGACGAGGCACATGCGTACATATGTCTGTGTGCACTCATGACACGGTTGTACCCCAACTTTCTACTAGATGGAGAAGCTATGACTGTAAAATTCACACACTTGACCGAGTCCTTGCAAGTTTACGATCCCGATTTCTACAACTACTTAAAATCTCAACAGGCTGATGACTTACTGTTTTGTTATCGATGGTTACTGTTAGAAATGAAACGAGAATTTGCCTTTGATGACGCTCTCAGAATGCTTGAAGTATTATGGGCATCCTTGCCTCAAAAAACACCTACAGCTGAATTATGCCTCAAAGAAAAAGAATTTGATCCAGCGTTTGAAATAGACGATGATCCGCCACCTTTGAGTCCATTGATAAAAGCTCCTAGAGAAAATGCTTACACTAAAGTATGCGCTATACGACGACAGAGCTCAAGTTTTAGCCTCGCAAACGTGAAAGCCCCCAAACTTGCCACTTGCAAGCAAATGAATCACAGCTTAGACGAAAATGCAACACGTAAAATAGTAATAAACTCGTCACTTCGACACACGAAGGAATTTCAAAGTTTAGATGATGCCAACTTACAAATGCAAAAACCGAAGTTAGATAAATATGAGACAGAGAAAAATAAAGAAAACAATATGTCACCAAAAGACTCCAAACTTAACACTAGAAGAAGTATGAAAAGTGTTCCAGAACATGACAAATCTCCATCGACGCAAGAAGCTCATGCCACCGCGTGGTCCAGTACTGGGAACTTGATGAACGGGACTTCAGACGGAGACGGGAAAGACACGCCTCTGGGAAACCAAATAAGATTATTACGAGATAAGATATCCGTACATAATAACAAGTTCTTTTCTTCACTCGATAAGCTTGACTCGGACTCTGTGATTAGCATAGATTGCTCTAGTAAACCTAAAGTAAAAATGATTAAAAATTTAAACGAGTTTCTTAATTTTGCGACCGGAAGTAAAGTAGGTGCAGTCACTCAAGAGAAATTGCAAAGAACACATTCGGTTATAGAGACAAGTTCCAAGGAGTGTCCAAGAATAACTCTCACTAAGAAATCTTTTGACGATGTGAGGGTGCATAATTCAAAAACACAAAAAAATTGCAAACTAAATAAGAACATCTATTCAGATACAAATGATGGCAGTAGTCCCGATGACTCACAAGAGTACTATCCCATGACGACATCTATGACTAGAGAATTAAGACTAGAATTAGAACATTTGGACCGTCAAGTTTTTGGCCCTTCATATATAAACAGGTGTAGCATGATGTACGACTCTCCTTCAGATTCAACTAGTACAGAAGACAAACCAACACACGATTGTACTGAAATAAAACAAGACCTTAAAGTCATTGAAACCACAGAAACTCGGCCGCAATTATTAGAAACCATGAAAAAGTCTCCTTTACTTGAAACTGTTAGGTCGAATGCCAGAAGCGCTGAAGATATTTATTTATGGGAAAATCCATTGCACAGAACAACAGCGACAGCACGAACAACAGCGAGTTGTCCGCAGACACCTGATGAACAGGCGGAACTAGATTTCGATGGAGACACTGGAGAAATATTCGAAGAACATTCTGGTAAAAAATCCATTACACCAATAAGATTGTTAAGAAAAAACCAGTCATTAGAGCCCCAAGATCTATGTCGAGATACAAAACATTCTAACACCCATTCCAGTGGGTCAGATTCTTCTGAGAAAGACGTTGGCGAATCAACAAACCTAGACACTGTTAAAAATAATCAAACACATAATTCCAACACATCGAGATCGCAAAAATTCTTCTCAAGTATGTCGCAAGAATTAGAAAACGCCAAAAAGAACTGCGAATCCATTCTAAATACGAAACAGACTAATTTACACAGTGTTGCGTCAACTATTAATAGTTTTCAGAAGAAATACGAGGTATTTAAACCTCCAATTCAAAAATCTGCAAGTGTTTCTTCAGTAACCAGCGATAGTTCAGCTAAAACTAGTATAAGCAGTCTTCCACCGCCAACCGTGTTCGGAGGTGGGAATCCATTTTTGATGTTCCTTTGTTTAACTGTCTTGTTACAACACAGAGACTACATAATGAGGAATCGTATGGATTACAACGAGCTCGCAATGCATTTTGACAAAATGGTTCGTAAACACAACGTAAACAGGGTATTGAACCAGGCACGACAAATGTATGCTATTTATTTGAAGCAACAAGCACATAAGACTGGCGATATAACTACTTAATTTAAGGATGGGAAGATCTCTTGTAATAATTTTATTGCTCATAAGGTATAATTTTGGTCATTAATTATGTATGTACTAAAACACCATTAGTGTAAGTATTCCATTGTTACTAGCAACCTGTATAATTGTAAGTTTCTGTAAATTATGGCAATTAAATTTTCATTCACGCGTCCATCTTAATAAGGTAAAAATACAGCGTGATTGTAATTTCGATGCATACCTTGAAACGGGATAAATTGCAGCTAATTTGCACCAAATAACTTGTGGTCGATTTTGAGAAATAGCACTTAAATTTTTTTTTTTGTTTGCCTTCCGAAAACTGTAATGAAAAGATAAAAAATAATGAATTATTATATAATTATATTTATACCACGGATATCGAGGGACATGGCATGGGGGCGTGGCACATGTCGCCTGCATGTGCTCAAATTGACCAAAAGCTCGTGACGAATCAGTGGTGCAGCGTTGACTTAAGGCTATCGATAATAATTGTTAGTTGTTCTTTCAAAATCAACTATTTCATTATAAAAGATAAATAAAATAAAATCATCATCAGTCGGAAGACGTCCACTGTTGAACAAAGGCCTCCCCCATAGAACGCCACAATGAGCGGAAACCTGCCGCTTGCATCCACCGGCTACCCGCGACCTAAACGATGTCGTCGGTCCATCTGCACGCGTAGCATGACCACGCTTTGTCTACGGAAGAATAGACAAACTGACAGGAAGAATAGACAAACTGTACTGACTTGTCTATTCTTGCTGTCAGTATGCTATTCTACCGTAGACATAGCGTGGTCATGCTACGCGTGCTGGTGGGAGGCCTACCAACGCTGCGTCTTCCGGTTCGTGGTCGCCACTCGAGAACCTTTCTTCCCCATCGGTTATCGGTTGTTTGAGCGATGTGGCCGGCCCATTGCCACTTTAACTTGCAAATTTTGAGAGCTATGTCGGTGACCTTAGTTCCTCAGCGGATTTCCTCGTTCCGTATTTTATCGCGCAAAGAAACTCCGAGCATAGCTCTCTCCATTGCTCGCTGCGTGACTGAGCTTCTGAAGGAGGCCAGCAGTTAAGGATCACGTTGCTGTACCATAAGTCAACACTGGCAGCACACATTGGTTATAAACCTTCGTCTTTAGGCACTGCGGAACTTTGGACGAAAAGATATCTCGTAGTTTCCCGAACGCTACCCATCCGAGTTGGATTCTTCGGGCGACCTTTGTCGTAGTTGGACTGATCTAGTTGGACAGTTTGTCCAAGGTAAACATATTGCTCGATAACTTCGAAAGTATCGTTTCCAACAACTACCGGTACGGGTGGAACATGGACATTCGACATAATTTTTATCTTGGCCATATTCATTTTAAGACCCACCTGTTGAAAAACGTTACTGAGGTTAATATCCTCAATCGACTCAGACATGATGACTATCGTCAAAACGAAGGTGAAAATAAAATAAATTACCAACACTTGCGTAATAATATAAAATAATATGTTTATTTTGATAATATATGTTTCATAATAGGCTAATCGAAAAGACTATATGGTATTATTTTTATTTTACTAATCTTTGTTGATTGAAAAATGTAATTTCTTATTTAGTTTTTTATTAAATACTAGCTTCTGCCCGCGGCTTCGCCCGCGTAAAAATGAACGATTATCCCAAAGGAACACATTATCGGGATAAAAAGTATCCTATGTGTTAATCCAGGAAATGGTCTACCTGTGTGCTAATTCTTCTTCACAAACTTTCGCATTTATAATATTAGTAGGATAAGTAGGAAGTAATAATTGATAAATATTTACAGCCCAATTAAGTCGACTACTTTTACCCAAATTGGAATTCCCTGTATTATCTTTCTTTCACATATTTTTGACATTTCAAGATTGGTAGTCTTTGGTTAACCTTTCGTAGCGTATCTATAGGTAGCGGTATTACAATAAACATTACAAAATACGCCCAAAAACGCTCTTTTTTTACAGTCGGTTTTCATCGATATTTTTATCGATGACATATTTATACCAACTGCTCTTCCCTATTTCAGACTACTGTTGCGTGTGTGCATTCAGTGCCCCTATCTATACTTTCTAGTGCCCGCATCTTTCAAGCATGTTTGCCAAAAGATAGCACATATGTGTACGCATATTTTAATGTGTGCGTGCGAAAATGTATCATGTGTGCCGTATCTATTTCTTTTGTTTTTGTGTGAGTTAAAACAAAAGACAAAAACAGGCGAAAGATTTTTTTGAACAAATATAGAATGAAGGCGGATATCTATGATTTATACATATAACGCTACATGCTCTAACTTCACAAACTCTGTGGCTTGGCCGTTTCGTTACTACAGAAACTATTACAGTAACGAAACGAAATTAAATAATTGTTTATCAGTAAAGTTATGAACAGTGAATAAATATTTTAACTTACGCCCGTGTGACGTTAGTGAAACGGCCATGCCACATATTATGACTAAGGCATAGAGTTTATGGAGTTAGGGCTTGTAGAGTTAGAAACTTGGGTCTTCATGAGACCTGGTAACTTTTTAACAGTGCGAGCCATTTTGTCTCGTCTTGGCAAAATTTTACATTAAAATGTTTTTGGTGGGAGGGATTTCACTTATTTTTGTAAGTTGCTAATGACATTTTTTTTTGTTTTCGATTTTTTTGTTCTTTGTGTATCAATACTAGCTTACATACCAAATTTCAGTTTTCTAGAACTTCAGAAGAAGGACCCTAAGAATTTTTATGATCATCATCGAATGAGTCAGTGACGAAATCGGGCCTTTTTAGATATCAATAAAATGTAAAGTATAAGAGCTATGCAATACTATTGACATTATATCCCGAGAATTTTATTTGGTATAATCCAAATCCAAGTTATGAGGGTTAAAACAAAACGACAAAGCGCTTAGAGAAATGGTAGGTTAGTGCCCTTGAGCTTCGCTTGGCTCGTCTTGGCGGAGGCACTACCGTGCCCCAGATATTTATATATGTATATATTTTTCTGATAACTAAAATAATAGCATATCCTCTGAATTCTTACAAAGGTAAAATAAAATAAAATTCATAAAAAAATATATCAAATTTTCGTGAACTTGAAAAGTTTTAAAACACTGAATCCACCCAATATCGACCCCAAGATATCGAGGTCAAATTTATTGCAAATTAGATGTAGTTTATCCCCTTTCAAGGAATGGCTCGAATTACCTGTCCACTGTATGTAAAGTATTTTGAAAATCAGCTAGCTCAACATACTTATTACTCTATTATAATCATTATATTGTCTCAAAATGTACACTGGTTTGTTCTAAATAATATTTCATTAAAGGACGAATTTTAAAATCAGCCTGCAATATAAACTATAACAAAAGCAGCAAAATAATTATTGGATCTGTATTAGTGTTACATTTTTGAAAATGATAATTCCAAAGAGCCTTTATTTGATAAACAAATTGTGATATTTTATTTTTCTTATTATGTATACTTTACGACAATAAACAAGCTTTTGCGCTATCATAATTATTTTAATTGTATTCAGTGATGCATAATCTCAATTTTGTGTAGGTATTGGATTATTATAAAATATGATACTAAAAAGTATTATTTTTATTATATTTTTATTCAACAAATGAATCGGCTATTATGATGGTATTATTTCTAGTCTTTTTTTCAATATCTAAAAGTTGCTTACTGGCCTATGCATTTATATTAAATAGTCATTAAATTATTAAGTGCATATTCCATTTAAATTGAATACCTAGTGATTGTAAAATGCTGCAATTTAGTCATGTAAATAAACAATCTATTGAAAACGCCTACTAGTATTATTTATAAAGTACTAGCTGACGACCCGACAGGCGTTGTCATGTCCCTATCTACCTACTAACCTGCCTATTTACTTACCCTACAAAAAAAAATAGTACCTATGTCCGTCTCCTGGTTCTAAGCTACCTCCCCACCAATTTCCCGCTAAATCGGTTCAGCCGTTCTTGAGTTATAAATAGTGTAACTAACGACTTTCTTTTATATATATATATATATATATATATATATACATACTAGCTGACCCGACAGACGTTGTCCTGTCCCTATCTACCTACTTAACTGCCTATTTACCCTACACTACACCTACAAAAAAAGAAAAAAGTATCCTATGTTCGTCTCCTAGTTCTAATCTACCTCCCTAACAATTTTCAGCCAAATCGGTTCAGCAGTTCTTGAGTTATAAAATAGTGTAACTAACGACTTTTTTATATATATATAGATAGGATAGATGTCTATATAGTTAACATTTTTAGAGAATATGCCTCTCTTTAGAATGTTATTATTTTAACAAAGAAAAAGTAATAAAAGTTGTCATAATAAATATTGTGACTATGTTCCAAGTTTTCCTGGCTAGATCAGATGTGAGATTCGAACTCACGCCTCAGTCAGAAAAGAAGAGTGGCTAAATCCTTGGTTATCAATAAATAATTGAAGATTTATTGTTTCTTGATAAAACACGTTTATTAGGGTGCTAAAAGAAAATTGTTATTATTAACTCTATTTAAGAAGGTCAAATTAAATTATCTGATAACACTTTACAGCTTTAATTTGATGACATAGAAAAAAATATATACTCATCAACTAGCGGCTGTTGACTTTGTAATCAGTTGTAATAAATGATGAGTATTTTTTTTAACGACGTTATAATAATATTATTATCCTCCACAGCTGTGAAGTTCGCTATACTCCATTTCCAATAGCATTAGGCAGAAGTTAAAAAGGTTATTTTGAATGCACAATTTGTAACAAAAGAACAATAAACATGTTTACAGTTACGATAGACGCCGTATTTATTATAATCTATTTTTACAGCAGCTGTCGCACTTAATTATAACCATTTTAATATTTATCTAATACAGTTATGCGGCTTTCATTTAGTTGTATTATTTAATTTTAATTAAAAATTACAGTGTCTATGTTAAAAACCTAAAAGAAGCAGGGATGAACAATACCGGGAACGTGATTCGTTTCACTATAATAGGGGATAATACTGCAAAGTTCTGGCGCCAGAGTGCAGCACTAGCGTAAACAGTAAACAGTTATTCGACGAGTTGTTCAAAGCGTGATGAAAATAGTGAAATTCTGCCTTTAATTGAGATCAAAATTGGGAAGTGTATTATATTATACAATAATGCATCAGTGCTGTGTATTTGGATGTAGGAATGAGGGGAATCATTCATTCACAAAAGAAGAACATGTTCGAAAACTATGGGAAGCAGCAACACGTAGTAAAGACTGCTAAAAACACTAAAATATGTTCAGCACATTTTAAATCCGAAGATTTTATTGAAATTGGAAAGTTGAAAGAAATTCAGGTGAGATAGTCGCATTTACAGAATAATGTTCACTTTTATCATGTCAACCAAATATGATATTGTTCTGAGTATAACCTAGAATCCACTTTCAAATGGCCGTAGGATGCCATAATATAGTAAAGGTACAGTTAGGTAAGTAAGATTAATCATAACTTTAATATATTTTGTACAAAATACCTAGTTATTACAATTAATAACATAATATAAAAAGAATACGAGGTTACGGTTTACTGTATGTGCTAGTGGCGCCCTCTGCGCCGAGTTTCGCGTAATATTCCCTATTCTACCGAATTTAAAAAGGTTACCTAATTTAGTCCATATTTAGTACTATCTTAGATCTATGTATTTATGAAATGCATGTAAGTTAAAAAAACACTTACTTAAAATTATTTTAACTTATCTTTGAAATAAAATGTTTTTCATTCCTGCTTCTACGAGCCTCTTTTTTCTAATGCTATTATAAATGGAGTATAGTTAATTCAATCTGACCTTGTGGGTCTAATCTATAGTTCTTAAGCTTGAAATTTTAGTTGTGTAATCAGTAGAATTAATATGAACAAAATATACAAAAAGTAAAGAGAAAATATTTTTTTTCTTAGTAAAATCGTCTACTTGGCAATACTAATCATATCCGACTTACAATATTACGACGCACGACTGTTTTAATAATAAATTATTTTAACTGCTAATTTCGTCGGTTTTTGGATTGTTTTTTTTTTTGAGTATATAATGTGATTATTATTTTTTTACGTTAAATGCTACAAATATGATACTTGTTAATTTTATTTAGGTACGCCAAATCCTTAGCATGAGATTTACTAACTTACTGGCTACACAACAATAATATCACATTTTTTTGTCGACATGTTTTCTATTTTTTTTCTGCTGCCTACAATTTTTTTTATGCGATTTTATACAGCAAATAATATCGTGAAAGCACTAGATCGGTTCCTTTTTATGGATTTTTGTTTACTTTCTCTTGTTGCCGCCGCCTCCAGAAAGGATGATAGCAATTCGCATAAAGATGTTCAGGATGTCCAAATATACCGAAATAGCACTGTAACAGAAGATATTCATATGCATAGAAAATATAAATAATATTAAAACAATTTGGATCTCAGCAGTAGTAATATTCAATCAATTCAGTCCACTATTGACTATTTGCAAAATTAAGCAAACTTTTCAAGAGTACTTACGAGTTTATCGGGTCGTAAGGCTGTAATCCATACATCGGATGCAACTCAGCGCGTTTTATAATAGCCTGTGTGTCATATAAAAGGAAACCGCCGAATACTATCAGACCTCCATATAAACTGAGTGAATACAATCCTGAAACAAACGTTAAAATTTTTCCATCAATAATATTTTGTTTTTGATATTTTTGTTTTCAAACACAGTACCAGGTACTGTGTTCCGGCCGTATAAAAGCCAGGTCGAGTTTTAACGAATTATTGCGTTTTTTTAAAGCTTGATGTAGTATATTATTAACGCTAAGATACTATACGTAAGTAGCGATAGGGAGAGATAGCTGTTGAAATTTCAGTGTCTCAAGAATCAATTCGTACCATTTTAAACGATTGTTTTGGCATGAAAAAATGCGTTGTCGCTCGACTAGTACCGAAAGATTTGAATCGTCTGCCAAATCTCAATCGCGTAAAGGTTGCTGAAGACGTGTTACGGCCTGGCCACAGCTAACAGCGACGCGAATTGCGGCGCGACTGGAGTCGCGGCGGGCGGCGGGATTTGCGATGGTATACCACAGCTTGACTAGCTGCGACCGCGGCGGCGGTAGCGGTATTTGGATAACTATTAAAATTGCCCTATCAAAAGTGGCACAGTATTGCCTGGAAATAAGTGCGTTCTTAGCACAAGATATCATTCAGACAAGAATAGGAGTGCAACCAGTTAACCAAAAAAGGAGAGAATTTAACGAATTTCACAATCTTTATTATGAATATAGGAACTACTCCGATGAATTGCTTTTTTATTTCGTCCCATATTTTTTTTATAACATGCCTATATTTATATGTTGTTGGTCTACTCAGTATTTCACTAATAAATTCATCCGTATCCATTATTTATATAAGCTCAACGCGCGATAGAAACAAAATTATTTGTTTCGGTCGCGCGATTCCAAATGCGTCCACAGATGCCGCCGCGCGCCGCTCTGATCTGTGGCCACCTCGATACTCGCTATTAGATTTGTTTCACTCGCGCTTGACACAGTAGTACTTAATCGTGCAATGAGCGCTGTGTGAGCTTGCGTTTTCGTGGTGTAAGATGATGCGTCGTTCTTAGAAACACTGAAGCCGTGTTAGGTCTCACGGACATTTCCTTAGTAAGATTAATTTTCGTATAATATGTAAACGACAAAATTTAAAAGGCATGCCTGGTATATTATTGTAATAAGGTATTCATTGGAATGATTGATCCGCGATTTAATGGATTATTTCATCTAATTGTTTATTGGATAAGATTCAAGAATTCATTTCACTCATTCATGTAAAAGTAACTGAGTGTACTCATTGTTGAAAAGCCTAATAATAGATAGCCAAAGAGATATTCATATTTTATAATTATTTAAAATGTAGGGATAAAAATTTAAGCTCCAATACCCGCTCCAAGTGCAGAAGTTTGTGGTATGAACATGCTGGCCATCGAGGCAGCGAACACGGCGCCCAGGCCCATCGCAAGTGGCGCACGCATGTTCAGGAATTCACCAGACGGCGCGCAGATAGCAATCGTGCTTAGGCCGCCGACAACACCAGCCGTGTACCTGTGAAAAATCGTGTCAATTTATATTCACTTTCATTAATAAGTGTTGGTTGATGAGACAAAACTTTATGTAGTTTTAGTTATTTATTTTTTTATAACTAGCTGACCCGACAGACGTTGTCCTGTCCCTATTTACATACTTACCTGCCTAACGACTTTCCATACCTAGGGTAGGTATCTACACTAATTGCGCCAATCCTCCAAAAATTGAGGAAATAAATTGAAGAATTGAAGAAAAAAAAAAAAGAAGAAGAGTGAAAGAAATAAACTAAGAAAGTTGCACGAAACATTCAAAAATAAACAAAAAGAACAGAAAATAATTCATAGACTACATTCTATGAATTATTTTCTGTTCTTTAATTAATTCATAGAACGTAGTCTATGAATTATTTTCTGTTCTTTTTGTTTATTTTTGAATGTTTCGTGCAACTTTCTTAGTTTTTTTTCTTTCACTCTTCTCCTTACAATACCAAACACAATAAAAAAAGAATTATCGAAATTGGTCCAGCCGGTCAGGCTTGATGCCGTGACCAACGGAAATACCTACTCATTTTTATATTTGGACGTAGTTACACGAAAAGGATCCAATCCACACAAAGTCACTTTAGAGATATTGACGTTTGAAGTTTGGAAGATATTTCTTCATTGGTATTCATTTTAAAATTAATTGAAAGTATGATTTTGTGTGTGGAATAATAAAACTTTTTTATTGTTAATAGTATAGTCAAGCGTAGTATTGTATTTTCCGAGGTATATGTAAATTTATATGGTTGGATCCTTTTCGTTAAATTACAGTTTCTATAGTGCATGCTCTAGTTTTAATTTCGTTAAAACGCCCCACGTAGTAAATTAACCTTATTCCATGAAATAAAATACATTTATTTTGTTTTAAATATTTTAATTAAACCTTAAACACAAAATCGACAAAACAAAATCTCAAAATCAACAGAACAAAATCTCAAAATCAACAGAACAAAATCTCTAAATAAAAAACCTCTCAAAACTTGCCTTATATTTTAATAATCATAACTTCACCTTAATCAACTTTCACTCTTCCGTTATTATATTTTATTAATTATGTAAGAATAGGTTTCTTTTTAGCTTGACTCTTGTGGCGTTAACTATTAAGGTTATTGATAGTTAACTCCACTAGAATCAGCCTTTTAGTATTCAGTCTCCTCTGGGACAAAATCTAGTTCCCCATAGCCATCTATGTCTTCTACCATGTTATCATTGCCCTTTAATGATTTGTAAAAATCATGACAATCTCTTGGAATAAGATCCATCATTGACATCAAATCATTAAGCTTAGCCTGTGGGATTTCTTTGCCGTTAGGCCACAATAAAATGAGATCATGCTGACTTATATCAATAGGTTTACCTTTATTTTTTTTTTCAATATTAAGTTGGTTGAAAGCAGCATCCATAGCAGTTTTCATGAAAATATCAAACTTATTTTCTTTATCTATTAAAATTTGTTTTGTTTTTAACCAATTTACTTTTTCTTTTGTTACAAAAAGTTTTCGATTAACTGTATTTTTTTCTAGTTTTTTTGTGCTCATAAAGTCATTTTTTTTCATCCGGTATACTTGTAATGGGTTTTTCCTTTTGCATTTTTTAATAATATTAATATATTCTTCTACAGTATAGATCCTTTCGTGATATTTCAGCATGGTCTCTATCTTCGAAAAGTCAGTATCGTTAGGCAAAAATGTATGTCCCGACTCCAAATATTTAAATGTTATTGTTTTCAAAGTGGGATGGGAGTCCAAAACGACTTTTAACATTAATATTATTTTGATATTACGGTTTTGGCCGCCACAACAATCACTCCAGAGCACAAGATGCTGCACGTTTGGGTCCAGTTTATTTTTTATATAATTGGTAATGCAAGATCCTACTTCCTGAGATCCTCGGCCCGCTTCGCCCTCGACCCACACATAACAATGACCGATATTATCTGATCCTGTGTGTACTGAACAGTTGTAAAACCAAAGTTGTCGTTTGTAAAAGACCACACTTGTAGGTATACGGGGCAAAGGTAATGTTTTCTCCATATCAAATGTGAGACACTCAAAACTTTGGTCAGTTTTTGCTCGCATCATATCTTCATTCATTGCTCTCCTTAAATCTTCAGCTCTCTTCAAGTGTGCCTCTTTCTCTTCTTCATACTGTCTGCGTTCAACATCTGATGCACAATTTTTTATCTTGATACATAAAGTGTCACATTTGTTGCATGTATCTTTTTTTAGGCTCTTACATCTAAGATTAAAATTATTGTAGAATATTCGCTTTACCGTAGAGAACGATACTGGCTTTTCGGTTGCTTCGGAGTCGGTATTAATTTTATTGAACTCCTCTAAATATAAATCGTAAATAGTTTGAACAGTCATTCCCAGTTTAAGGTATTTGCAATCATTATTTTGATCCCTCCTATAATGTGATTCGTATTGCGGCAATTTGTTAATAATATTTTTAATAAATTCGATATCATGGTCTTTCGTCTTATTCCAACCACCACCTTTCTTCCCTCTTTGGTCCTGCAAGGTATTTCCACAGCGGTTTTTTTTCAAACTTATGTCAACCTTTTTTGTTGTGACTTGAAAGTTATTAATATACATCTCTCGACAAACATCTATGCCACATATGGAGTAAATCCGTGTGTACTGTCTTGGTTTTCTTTTACCACTCTTGTTACCCTTTAAGACAGTGTAAGACCTAGCTTTTGTGTTTTCTTTTACTGTTTTAGAAATATATAATGCTTGAGCTTCGTAAGAACCTAGAGTAACGAATTTTTGAAACTCATGCTGTCTTTTCTCTGTGGAAACCAGTTGGTAGCACTGTCTTTGACACGAGCAAGAGTAGTCGGTAAAAACCTTTGGCTCAACAAGCTTCTTCTTAGTAAGGTAACATTTGTTGGCGTACTTTCTTGTCTTGGCCTGAGCTATAGTAAAATCGGAATGTTTCCTTTTTCGACCCTTTTTTGGACGTCCAAGTGAAGTTATAATCTGTTCTGGATTAGAATCATTATTGGAAATTTCTATATTTTCGTCAGGATTACATTCTATAGTTTCATTTAGCAAAGTTCTTACAGTTGAGCCTTCAGATGTACATCTCACATTTGTATCTTTTCGATGTGTAGTCAAATCACCTTTGTTGTTTGTATCATCACTGTGGACTATAGCTGCAACACTGATTTGCCTAGATCTCACCGCTATATTATCATCATCAGACGAGTCTGAGTTACTATCTGGTATATAATCTGTATCAGTATCAGCACTGAAGTCGCTTATAATATCTCCATTATTCATTGAGCAAGATTTTTTTGCAAGGTGTTTATTATTTGACATATTAATTACTATTTCTTCAAAATGTATCTCGCCTAAGTTTCCAGTAACTTCTTGTATCGGAGTCTGTGCTCCGCTCAAAGTTTGGAACAGGTCCAATGTGCTTGGAGACATAAACGGTAAAGGAGACGAGTTTTGTTCTCTACCTGTAAAATAAAAATAAAAGAAGTATTTGAAAAATAATCTCACAAGCAAAAAAAATATAAATTCATTAAAAAAATAACTAAGCCCTTAATACTTACTCTCATCTAAAATATCAGCCTTATTTTTATTTGTTATCAGTGGCGTCAAAGGAGAAAACAATGGAGCTGCCGGAGACTCTATATCATCTAAAAGATAGACAGAGCTTTCAACTGCAAAGCAAAGAAAAGCGTGTTTAAGTGTGCAACAAAAGTGAATAAGCTAATAATTTTAACATTCTACATACTCATACCTTCATTTTTTTTACTTGTACTTGTCATATCTAGAGCATTCACTAGATCATTATTATCATCTGTAAAAGAACAAAGTAATCTCTTTGTCAAAAGTAACAAAAATGTGAATTCATAAAAAAATAACTAAGCCCTTACTACTTACTCTCATTTAAAATATCAGCCTTCTTTTTATTTGCTATCAGTGGCGTCAAAGGAGAAAAAATTGGAGCTGCCGGAGACTCTGTATCATCTAAAAGATAGACAGAGCTTTCAGCTGCAAAGCAAGGCAAAGCGTGTTTAACTGTGCAACAAAAGTGAATGTGCTAATAATTTTAACATTTTACGAACTCATACCTTCATTTTTTTTGCTGGTACTTGTCATATCTAAAGCATTCACAGTTAGCTCATTATTATCATCTGTAAAATAACGAACGCCATTATATGAAGGGAGAAAAAATATCCAACTTAAGAAAATTGTCCCCCTAACGTGCTTCATTGCACGCTCATACACACGAAATTTGATCATACTCATATTTCGAATGGTTACGTCGCTTTCGATCGTGTTTACAAAACATTGATACCTGGTTGGTTGGTGGCTACATTGGTTAATGTGCGCATGCGATGCGAAGACACAAAGCCCCTAAGAAAGCATGAATAATACGTATACAGCTACTCACACTTTAAAAAACTATATACACATTACGGCCCTTCTAATATTGATTTCATGTAAAAGCTACACACCCCTCGAGCAACAATAGTTATGTATTGTATGAATCAACTAGTTTGTGTTTTTAGTTTTAGGTTATAAATAAATACAAATAATTAAACTTACCCGGCTCTAGATCTCCTGTAATACTTTTTGAATCATCTAACACTTTAGACATAATTCTATCAATCCTCTTCATTTTAGTTATAACAACGTTAAGATCACAGAAAGATCAAGTACTAACAGGTCCATTCACGACGCAGCGTACACGCACAATGATGCAATGCTAAATCAACGTTTAGCAGTGTTACCATTTATTTAGGGTGGCCATTAATTTTAGTAAATTACTACTATTTTTTACCTGTTTCTGTCTGTTTTATTTTGGTTTTTTACCTTATTCTTAAAGTATGAATCGAAGTATGCATAATCAGCGAAACGGCCCGAATAGGCCTGGATCGTTTTCGCAAAATGATTTACATTGATTTTGCATAAAAATCTAACCAATAAAAAGGTACCAAGCACTCTGAATCGTTTTCGTTGACAGATTTATTGGAATAATAAATAAAAATCAATTTATAGAAAAGGATCCAAGCTTTCTGGATTGTTTTAATTATTTTATTTAGGTGTAAGTGTATTCAGAAAAAAGCTCCAAGTGGAGTGGATCGTTTTAGTGTTTTTATTAAAGTGTTGGTGATGAACAAATTGCAATTACGTTAAAAGAATCCAGACTCCTTGATTCGTTTTACTTAATCGGTTGGTAATACTGGTTATGAACCAGGAAGGTTGGATTATTCAAGGTGATTTTTTTTTTTAACGTGCCATACATGTGGATTGGTTCTGAGGTTGATAAAATGTGGAAGACAGTTGATTTTGCTTGGATCTTTTTTACTGGCCGATAGTATTGATATTTAGTATCAGTTTGGTGCACTTAACTCATTTTTGACCATGTTGTGGATTGGATCCTTTTCGTTTAACTACGTCCTGGACGTAGTTACACGAAAAGGATCCAATCCACACAAAGTCACTTTAGAGATATTGACGTTTGAAGTTTGGAAGATATTTCTTCATTGGTATTCATTTTAAAATTAATTGAAAGTATGATTTTGTGTGTGGAATAATAAAACTTTTTTATTGTTAATAGTATAGTCAAGCGTAGTATTGTATTTTCCGAGGTATATGTAAATTTATATGGTTGGATCCTTTTCGTTAAATTACAGTTTCTATAGTGCATGCTCTAGTTTTAATTTCGTTAAAACGCCCCACGTAGTAAATTAACCTTATTCCATGAAATAAAATACATTTATTTTGTTTTAAATATTTTAATTAAACCTTAAACACAAAATCGACAAAACAAAATCTCAAAATCAACAGAACAAAATCTCAAAATCAACAGAACAAAATCTCTAAATAAAAAACCTCTCAAAACTTGCCTTATATTTTAATAATCATAACTTCACCTTAATCAACTTTCACTCTTCCGTTATTATATTTTATTAATTATGTAAGAATAGGTTTCTTTTTAGCTTGACTCTTGTGGCGTTAACTATTAAGGTTATTGATAGTTAACTCCACTAGAATCAGCCTTTTAGTATTCAGTCTCCTCTGGGACAAAATCTAGTTCCCCATAGCCATCTATGTCTTCTACCATGTTATCATTGCCCTTTAATGATTTGTAAAAATCATGACAATCTCTTGGAATAAGATCCATCATTGACATCAAATCATTAAGCTTAGCCTGTGGGATTTCTTTGCCGTTAGGCCACAATAAAATGAGATCATGCTGACTTATATCAATAGGTTTACCTTTATTTTTTTTTTCAATATTAAGTTGGTTGAAAGCAGCATCCATAGCAGTTTTCATGAAAATATCAAACTTATTTTCTTTATCTATTAAAATTTGTTTTGTTTTTAACCAATTTACTTTTTCTTTTGTTACAAAAAGTTTTCGATTAACTGTATTTTTTTCTAGTTTTTTTGTGCTCATAAAGTCATTTTTTTTCATCCGGTATACTTGTAATGGGTTTTTCCTTTTGCATTTTTTAATAATATTAATATATTCTTCTACAGTATAGATCCTTTCGTGATATTTCAGCATGGTCTCTATCTTCGAAAAGTCAGTATCGTTAGGCAAAAATGTATGTCCCGACTCCAAATATTTAAATGTTATTGTTTTCAAAGTGGGATGGGAGTCCAAAACGACTTTTAACATTAATATTATTTTGATATTACGGTTTTGGCCGCCACAACAATCACTCCAGAGCACAAGATGCTGCACGTTTGGGTCCAGTTTATTTTTTATATAATTGGTAATGCAAGATCCTACTTCCTGAGATCCTCGGCCCGCTTCGCCCTCGACCCACACATAACAATGACCGATATTATCTGATCCTGTGTGTACTGAACAGTTGTAAAACCAAAGTTGTCGTTTGTAAAAGACCACACTTGTAGGTATACGGGGCAAAGGTAATGTTTTCTCCATATCAAATGTGAGACACTCAAAACTTTGGTCAGTTTTTGCTCGCATCATATCTTCATTCATTGCTCTCCTTAAATCTTCAGCTCTCTTCAAGTGTGCCTCTTTCTCTTCTTCATACTGTCTGCGTTCAACATCTGATGCACAATTTTTTATCTTGATACATAAAGTGTCACATTTGTTGCATGTATCTTTTTTTAGGCTCTTACATCTAAGATTAAAATTATTGTAGAATATTCGCTTTACCGTAGAGAACGATACTGGCTTTTCGGTTGCTTCGGAGTCGGTATTAATTTTATTGAACTCCTCTAAATATAAATCGTAAATAGTTTGAACAGTCATTCCCAGTTTAAGGTATTTGCAATCATTATTTTGATCCCTCCTATAATGTGATTCGTATTGCGGCAATTTGTTAATAATATTTTTAATAAATTCGATATCATGGTCTTTCGTCTTATTCCAACCACCACCTTTCTTCCCTCTTTGGTCCTGCAAGGTATTTCCACAGCGGTTTTTTTTCAAACTTATGTCAACCTTTTTTGTTGTGACTTGAAAGTTATTAATATACATCTCTCGACAAACATCTATGCCACATATGGAGTAAATCCGTGTGTACTGTCTTGGTTTTCTTTTACCACTCTTGTTACCCTTTAAGACAGTGTAAGACCTAGCTTTTGTGTTTTCTTTTACTGTTTTAGAAATATATAATGCTTGAGCTTCGTAAGAACCTAGAGTAACGAATTTTTGAAACTCATGCTGTCTTTTCTCTGTGGAAACCAGTTGGTAGCACTGTCTTTGACACGAGCAAGAGTAGTCGGTAAAAACCTTTGGCTCAACAAGCTTCTTCTTAGTAAGGTAACATTTGTTGGCGTACTTTCTTGTCTTGGCCTGAGCTATAGTAAAATCGGAATGTTTCCTTTTTCGACCCTTTTTTGGACGTCCAAGTGAAGTTATAATCTGTTCTGGATTAGAATCATTATTGGAAATTTCTATATTTTCGTCAGGATTACATTCTATAGTTTCATTTAGCAAAGTTCTTACAGTTGAGCCTTCAGATGTACATCTCACATTTGTATCTTTTCGATGTGTAGTCAAATCACCTTTGTTGTTTGTATCATCACTGTGGACTATAGCTGCAACACTGATTTGCCTAGATCTCACCGCTATATTATCATCATCAGACGAGTCTGAGTTACTATCTGGTATATAATCTGTATCAGTATCAGCACTGAAGTCGCTTATAATATCTCCATTATTCATTGAGCAAGATTTTTTTGCAAGGTGTTTATTATTTGACATATTAATTACTATTTCTTCAAAATGTATCTCGCCTAAGTTTCCAGTAACTTCTTGTATCGGAGTCTGTGCTCCGCTCAAAGTTTGGAACAGGTCCAATGTGCTTGGAGACATAAACGGTAAAGGAGACGAGTTTTGTTCTCTACCTGTAAAATAAAAATAAAAGAAGTATTTGAAAAATAATCTCACAAGCAAAAAAAATATAAATTCATTAAAAAAATAACTAAGCCCTTAATACTTACTCTCATCTAAAATATCAGCCTTATTTTTATTTGTTATCAGTGGCGTCAAAGGAGAAAACAATGGAGCTGCCGGAGACTCTATATCATCTAAAAGATAGACAGAGCTTTCAACTGCAAAGCAAAGAAAAGCGTGTTTAAGTGTGCAACAAAAGTGAATAAGCTAATAATTTTAACATTCTACATACTCATACCTTCATTTTTTTTACTTGTACTTGTCATATCTAGAGCATTCACTAGATCATTATTATCATCTGTAAAAGAACAAAGTAATCTCTTTGTCAAAAGTAACAAAAATGTGAATTCATAAAAAAATAACTAAGCCCTTACTACTTACTCTCATTTAAAATATCAGCCTTCTTTTTATTTGCTATCAGTGGCGTCAAAGGAGAAAAAATTGGAGCTGCCGGAGACTCTGTATCATCTAAAAGATAGACAGAGCTTTCAGCTGCAAAGCAAGGCAAAGCGTGTTTAACTGTGCAACAAAAGTGAATGTGCTAATAATTTTAACATTTTACGAACTCATACCTTCATTTTTTTTGCTGGTACTTGTCATATCTAAAGCATTCACAGTTAGCTCATTATTATCATCTGTAAAATAACGAACGCCATTATATGAAGGGAGAAAAAATATCCAACTTAAGAAAATTGTCCCCCTAACGTGCTTCATTGCACGCTCATACACACGAAATTTGATCATACTCATATTTCGAATGGTTACGTCGCTTTCGATCGTGTTTACAAAACATTGATACCTGGTTGGTTGGTGGCTACATTGGTTAATGTGCGCATGCGATGCGAAGACACAAAGCCCCTAAGAAAGCATGAATAATACGTATACAGCTACTCACACTTTAAAAAACTATATACACATTACGGCCCTTCTAATATTGATTTCATGTAAAAGCTACACACCCCTCGAGCAACAATAGTTATGTATTGTATGAATCAACTAGTTTGTGTTTTTAGTTTTAGGTTATAAATAAATACAAATAATTAAACTTACCCGGCTCTAGATCTCCTGTAATACTTTTTGAATCATCTAACACTTTAGACATAATTCTATCAATCCTCTTCATTTTAGTTATAACAACGTTAAGATCACAGAAAGATCAAGTACTAACAGGTCCATTCACGACGCAGCGTACACGCACAATGATGCAATGCTAAATCAACGTTTAGCAGTGTTACCATTTATTTAGGGTGGCCATTAATTTTAGTAAATTACTACTATTTTTTACCTGTTTCTGTCTGTTTTATTTTGGTTTTTTACCTTATTCTTAAAGTATGAATCGAAGTATGCATAATCAGCGAAACGGCCCGAATAGGCCTGGATCGTTTTCGCAAAATGATTTACATTGATTTTGCATAAAAATCTAACCAATAAAAAGGTACCAAGCACTCTGAATCGTTTTCGTTGACAGATTTATTGGAATAATAAATAAAAATCAATTTATAGAAAAGGATCCAAGCTTTCTGGATTGTTTTAATTATTTTATTTAGGTGTAAGTGTATTCAGAAAAAAGCTCCAAGTGGAGTGGATCGTTTTAGTGTTTTTATTAAAGTGTTGGTGATGAACAAATTGCAATTACGTTAAAAGAATCCAGACTCCTTGATTCGTTTTACTTAATCGGTTGGTAATACTGGTTATGAACCAGGAAGGTTGGATTATTCAAGGTGATTTTTTTTTTTAACGTGCCATACATGTGGATTGGTTCTGAGGTTGATAAAATGTGGAAGACAGTTGATTTTGCTTGGATCTTTTTTACTGGCCGATAGTATTGATATTTAGTATCAGTTTGGTGCACTTAACTCATTTTTGACCATGTTGTGGATTGGATCCTTTTCGTTTAACTACGTCCATTTATACTAGCTGACCCGACAGACGTTGTCCTGTCCCGATCTACCTACTTACCTGCCTATTTACCTACACCTACCACTACCTAAGTGCAAAATTGACTCATTGACGTTAGGAACATACCAACATTGTTTAAACAACACTCGTTTTAGTTAGAAAACGTTTGTATGGGAAAAAGAAAAGGGCTGTTTTTAGGGTTTTTCCGGCAATTATTCGAATTTTTCTCGCCGTAAAAACCATCTTTGAACTTCAACGAACATTTTAAAAAATGAATTGGCCAAATTGGTCCAGGCGTTGTTGAGTTATGCGCTTACCAACACATTTAGCGATTCATTTTTATATATAAGACTAGCTGACCCGACAGACGTTGTCCTGTCCTTATCTACCTACTTACCTGCCTATTTACCTACCCTACACCTACCCTACACCTAACCTACAAAATTTTTTTTTTTTTTTCTCTCCATAAGAACCTTCTTCGTACTTCAAGGAATATTATAAAAAAAGAATTATCCAATTTGGTCAAGCGGTTCGCAAGTTATGCGCTTACCAACACATTTAGCGATTCATTTTTATATATAAGATTAGCTTTTGCCCGCGACTACGTCCGCGTGAATGTCGGTCTTCGTGGATGCAGACGAAGTCGCGTACTAAAAAGTAGCGTATGTTCAAGCTATCTCCATACGAAATTTCACCAAAATCGGTTCAGCCGTTTCATCGGGAAAGCGTAACAGACAGAGTTTCTTTCACATTTATAATATTAAAAAGTAAGGATAAGGATTAGTATAATTTATTAGGAAATAATACTTCGTAGGGAAAGTAATCTGTCCAGCCGGTAGTAGTCCGTGTGGTGTCGGACGTAAAGAATAGCACCATCCCATATCTTCCCGTGGGTGTCGTAAGAGGCGACTAAGGGACTCACCAGAAAATGGGCAGCAGTGTTCTCTATGCCTTTGTAACAGTCATACTGCGATCGCCAATCCGCCTGCCAAGCGTGGCGATTATGGCAAACCATCCCCCCCCCCCCCCCTTGGGGAGGCCTATGTCCAGCAGTGGACGTCTTTAGGCTGAAATGATGGAAAGTAAACTAGGCGCATTAAGGCCTACGCAGACCGGGACGGCATGACAAGGGATTTTGTCGTCAGTCAGCGCACACTAGCGGCTTAGATACCGCGGTATTCCAGCGCCTTGCCACGGCGTGCTGCGGCACGACAAAGCACGCCTCGGCAGTTCCTGGTACCCGATACTTTTAGTGCGTAAATGGTGTGCATTCCCCGCTTCTCTACCCCCGCCTCACCCCGCGGTATGTCACGACGAGCACCGGAGTCCTTGGCCTGCCGTTGCCTACCGCAGTACGCCACGGCATCCCACCGCGGGAGCCCGTGGCGCGTCTTTCAATGCCGTGCAATCAAATCCCTTTCGATGCCACGGCATCATTTTAAAGCATAGCAATTTGTGTCGTATTTCTATACAAAAAATTTAAATCCCTTGCCATGCCGTCCCAGCGTGCGTAGGCCTTTATACGCCCCAGGTTCATGCTGAAGGCTTGATAGCCTTCATGAATAGCATAAATAGCCAAATTTCTATTCTTTTATCATCCACTAATACAAAAAGAAAGAATTTTACCATGCAGCTCTAACCAGCGCCGCGCCTCCGAGGTAGCACATGGGTGCAATGACAGCCCCCATAATGCCAGTGTGTACTATCCATGCTAACTGTTTGGCACCAAAACCTGGCGTGTATTCCATGCCTCGTACCACCATGCCGGAGCCGATCATCAACCCCATTGTCATTATTATTGACTGAAAAATATTTTTTAATAAATATAACATAAATCTACATTGGCTTGCACAAGGTAGAGGGTTTAACATTGCATGATGATTAGTCATTTACTAACCTTTTTTAAATAAAATTGTAATCACATAATTTGTTTTAAATAAACCATTTACAGGCACTTTTGTGCACAGGCACAGTCAATCAAAATGTTAAAGCTAGTTCCTCAATTAAAACAGTAGATTCCTAGAAAGCTCAACATACTTTTTTTAAAAGAGTATCTATGGAGTTTCTTGCCCATTCTTCTCCATACAAAACTACCATTTGGAATGGGCAATTAGGTTCAAATTTTAAAATATGACATTCAAAAGTGCCTTTTAATGGTCTAATTGAAATAAATAATTTGACTTTGACTTTGAAGAAGAACAAACAAGAAACTCCACAAACACTCTTTTAAAATCAATAAAATGTAAACTTACCATCCACCCATTTCTTGCAACTAAGTTTAACAATGCAGGTGTTCTAAATACTGTGTAGGCACTCCCAGCAGTTAATACTATAGAACCGGCAATGTATCCATATGTTGCCCTAATGCGGTCTTTAACATACTTCGGCCAGAGGCTGAAATAAAGTAAAGAATAGTGTATGGATTATGGTGTATTTGTTGCACAATAAGATTAGTATTTGCTCTAGTATGTTCTATCACTGCATGTTGATACATTTTGCACTTTCAGAAATGCTCTCAAGCAAAATGGAGGCGCACTGGATTGTGGCCTCGAGTTAATTTAGGCCTATGACAGGTTGTTTTGTAGTGAGATTGATTGACAGCAGAAGCTGAAATCTCAAACGTTTTATTACTATCTAATGGTTGACTAGCCAAGTATACAGGAGTTATTATAGTGCATAAGTTCATTCCCTCTTCTCTTACTTTCATAGTGCAATGAGACTGGGAAGGTAATCCAACATGAACGGAGAGAGATCAGGCACAGGTCCAAAAGCTTTATGTGCATTCCCAGGCACAGGGGTGTTACACCACTATCTTCTCAACTCCAAACAGCTACTGAGAATTTTCTAATGGAAAAACCCAATAACCCTTTGTTTGACCTGGAAATTGAACCCAGGATCCCACATTCTGCATTCCCACTTGTGACTATGACACCAATAAGACAGTTAATGATCTTATAACTCACAAATAAATAAATAAACAAATAAAAATGAATATGTAAGTATGTTAATATAGAGTTGTGACTTACTAGGATTCTGTGCATACACCGGGCCTAACCCCAGATCCATAATAACAGAGTGCTGCCAAGCTCATGGCAGAAGCTCCTGCTAGTGCACCTTTTCCTAAGCTGAAAGCTGAAAAGATATTTTTTTACCATAACTTACATGAATTTTAAAAATGGTATTGAATGAATATATTCTTATTGTCACCCACTTAAAAAAAATAGATGTACATTAAAACTAGACTAAAAATTATCAAAAGATAAAACTATTGGGTTCAGATTACATCAGCCCAACAGATATAGATTTTATTCAATTTTATTAAAAGTAAGAATTACCATTGGGTCCAGCAGGAGCCACCAGTCTCGCCCACAATGAAGATTGCGCTTGAGAAGCTAACCGGGAACGAGGTTCTCGAGCATAATTCCTGATTACATAGTTTTTGGGGACAAAGTTCTTTGGTACTGGAGTTTTCAGCGTATGGCCTACGTTAAACGAGGACCGCACAACGCACATACGCGACAACATGATGCAATCTAGAATAAACAAAATATAGACATAACATAGCCTTACTTATTTTACATACCAAAGTTAAAATTGAGGTTTCAAGTAAATACTATTACAACTTTATTATTATTTTTACAATTTAATAATAAATATTAAAATATAGGTACTCACAGTTAATTTTACAGCAGGGTTTGATTTGTGATGTTTAATTTTAATAAATTTTCATGAAAATGTCAAAGCTATTGACGTCACATCAATGAATGTCAATGTCAAAGTCAGTTAAAACCATACTACCATAGACATCATAATACTTACTTTACTCTTTGGTTAAAACCAAAGACTTCAAATAGAGCTGCCTGTGTTTCAAAACAACTATACAGGTGAACGCACACTTATCCGAGCCGAACGCGTCGAATGATTCGAAGGCCTCGCACACATATCCGCACCGAAAGAATCTACCGAGCCAAAGAAATCGTTTTTATTTCCTTTACGCCTGCCACATTGGTATTACTATACATTTCGGGAAACTCTGCATGCTTGGCTTTAAACTAGGAGGCGACCAGCCAACCAAACGTCAGGATGGCTGTACAAAAAAAAAATGTTATTTCTAAATATATATAGTATGTAGCAATTATTTATTAAATGTAGCAAATATTAGCAATTATGTAGCAATTTTCTAATCAACTCTCATAGACCAAAGCCACAGGCAACCAGCCATTCTGACACACACTTTGAATAGGGTATTTTACTCTATACGAGAAAAAATCTATAAATATGTTATTGAGACAGTTTAGGCATAAAGCAGTCGGAAAATGTAAGTTTTAGTTCATAAAATAACAAAACAAATTTTTAAATAGGGTATTTTACTCTATACGAGAAAAAATTTATAAATATATTATTGAGACAGTTTAGGCATAAAGCAGTCGGAAAATGTAAGTTTTAGTTCATAAAATAACAAAACCAATTTTTAAATTCAATTCAAAGTTTTCAGTATTTTTAATCTGTTATAAAACACCATGAAATAGTAGCGGCCATGTTATTACGCCGTACGGCTGTGTAAACAAAAAATTGTCAACTGTCAGTCAATCGATTGGCGTAATATAGGCTTTGTACTTTTATTATTTTCGTAACAAACGTAATTTTTTCACTACTGCACCTATTACAAAATATGCTTTTAATTATTTTTAAATTATATACAATTATCATATTTAATATGAGCGCATTTGATACAGAATAAACTGACGTCATTTACGCTGAGCAATATGGCGTCCAGTAAGAGGCGTTTTCGTCAAACTACGCGCGAAATTTGAAAATTTAAAATTTAGATGCATTTTTATGGCACTTATCAATTGAATAAAAATTTTGTGTTTTTTTTGGTGGCATATTAGCACTACAGAATTTCATTGAGACACTTTTCAAAAATGGGTGTAATACCCTATTCAATTCAAAGTTTGCAGTATTTTTAATCTGTTATAAAACACACCGTGAAATAGTAGCGGCCATGTCATTACGCCATACGGCTGTGTAAACAAAAAATTGTCAACTGTCAGTCAACCGATTGGCGTAATATAGGCTTTGTACTTTTATTATTTTCGTAACCAACGTAATTTTGTCATCATTACACCTATTACAAAATATGCTTTTAATTATTTTTAAATGATATACAATTATCATATTTAATATGAGCTCATTTGATACAAAACGAACTGACGTCATTTACTCTGAGCAATATGGCGACCAGTAAGAAGCGTTTTCGTCAAACTACGCGCGGAAAATTTAAAATTTAGATGCATTTTTATGGCACTTATCGATTGAATAAAAATTTTGTGGTTTTTTTGGTGTCATAAAGCACTACAGAAATTCATTGAGACACTTTTCTAACATGGGTGTAATACCCTATTGTGATAGATCTTGAGTCAATCTTGACGAGTTTTGTGGCGACGAATCGACTGCATAAACCGCGCCGAATTTGATGACGTCATCCGAATTCGACTAGGATTCCTGGGAAACTTCCAGATTCGGACGATTCGATGCGCGCAAGTGTGCGAGGTTTCATAAGATTTTATATACAGAATTCTAAAATTCGTTTCGTTCGACGCGTTCGGCTCGGATACATGTGCGTTTACCTTAAGTCAGACTTTTTGAATTACCAAGAGATGTACGAAAAAACAGTCTTGAAAGGGACACGTTTTTTCGTAGAATCGTGTTCTTCTCGCAAAAGGAAATTATATATAAGTATTGCTCTGCGCCCATAAACAGGGCCGTCTTTAACCTATTGGGGGCCCTGGGCAGAATAGGATAATGGGGCCCATATGACCTAAACTTTAAACAGAGCACTATTTTGTTAGTATATACAAAGAAAGTTGTTTTTTATTTATTTATCGTATTTTAGTTGATTGATTTTTATTTATCTACTATGACAATAAATCGACACTAATATTAAAGAGGAAAGATTTGTATTTATCACCCTTCTAGATTTGAGATGGGCCAAATCTTTAACCATTTCTTTATTTACATGAACATTAGCTACAAACTGGTTAATTTCTCTTGAAGCATTGCACTTCTTCATTCTTTTTTATTATTTTTAATATGGAGAAGGAAAGCTCCCCACTGCAGTTACCATCATGCTTAAAAATATACTCAATACGATTTCTGCATTTGGAAACGTCTTCAATATTGTTTTCTTTAAAAAATGATATATTTACAATAGACTATTTTTTCATCCTTCATTTTCACTATGAACAATTTTCAAGCATTCTGTTAAATGCATACACTCAATTTCCAACTCTTTCTCATATTAACGTCTTTATAACAGATTTCAGGTAATTCTTTGCAACTTTGTCTCCACTCATCAAAATGTAGCTCTAGTCTTCAAGCAAAAAAATAAACCGGAGCGTTGTCTAATGTTCCTATGGGAAGAAAGGTTTCTACTTTGAATTTCTCTCTTCCGTTCAGTTGAAATGACGGCGCCATCAAAAAACTAGCGTGAGTTTCTACGACTTGTCTTGTTCTTTGAGATAGGTCCTTGTAGTCAGATTCTGGGTTTTTATTCCTTGGCGGACTATTCGATAATCAAATTTATCCCTGAGGTAAATAATAAAATCATCAAGTGAAGTAAACAAAGTTACAAGTACAACGTCTAGTGTTATTGTTTCTTTCTGAACATAATAAAATTATCTACTTGTTTGTCTCTTCTTTCCAATATAGGTAGAACTCCAAATTTCCTATAAATATTAGAATAAATTCAAAGTTTCCCATTTTACAGAATAGATTAAAAGCGTCGTCTCTAGTTTTATCGTCTTTAGCCATGAACATCAGTTATAATTTGTTTATGACCTTAATCCAAGGCGCTTACTGCATCAGCTCGGGCTGACCATCGGGTTTTTGAAATACTTTTGACAACTTTTTTTAAACCTAAATGCTAGGCTGTAAATGCTGTAAATGCCATGTTGTATGGCAATGCTAACTCTCTGACCCAAGAATAGACCTGCCTTCGGATTACATGAGGAGTCGATCAGCCGCTTGGCGATGACACGAAAAAAGATTTTTTCAAAAAAAAAAAAACCGCCTGCAAATACTAAAAAGTGTTAAATAACTTTAGCACAGAACATACATTACTTTACTTTCGGAAGTCAGTGGCAATACAGAACAACAAACACAAAGCCACCGCCACTGACTTTACAGCCTAGCATTTAGGTTCAAAAAAAGTTGTCGAAAGTATTTAAAAAACCCGAAAAAACTTTTTATTTTTATTTTTATTACGCTTATTAGTGTTGCCTTAACATCCAAATCCATTAAGAAACGGCGACTCATTAAAAAGAGATTGTAAGTCCTCCAAAGACAGAAGAAACTAAAACGTCATCTAAGTATTTTTTTTGGGAATTTGTTGATTTTCTCAAAAAGGGCTGGATCAATTTTGGTAAAATTTATATGGGGCCATTTCAGAATAAACCCCTTTCGAACAAAAAAAAATTGCAATTTGAGTCATGCCCGAACAAAATTCTTTTGGAAGTTGGTTAAAACAAGATGGCCACTCGGACCACATGGCCGCCACATTCTCTCCACCCCAAACAGGTCAAATATATATTTGACGACACGGTTGGCGCAGTGGCTGAGCGATTGACTGCTGCGCAGCGTGTTGCGGTTTCGATTCCCGCCCAGGGTAAACATTTGTGTGATGAGCACTTGTGTTTGCCTTGTGTCTGGGTGCTGTTTATCTATATACGTATGTATTTAAAAAAAAAAAAAAAAGTATTTGTGTATGTACACTTCTGGACACATCTATTGGCCCACCTTAGAGTTTAGGTTTCGATGGCCCCTACCGAAATATGATTGCTAGATTGAACAAAAACTGTTGATGCAGTTTTAAACCTGATACATTTTACCATCTTTTTCGATCGTATTGTTTTAAATTTGAATTCAGAATACCATACGACATGGAGCTACGCCTAATAAGTCGGATATGCGCCTTGTTAAAGGCAATTGATTTTTGAATAAAAAACATGTTTTATCAAATAAAGGTTTAATTTAATAACGCGTGTTGCCTCCATGGGCATCTACCACAGCTCTCATACGATTAGGCATAGAGTTTATCAACCGCTCTATGAAATTTTGAGGGATCATCTCCCATTCCTCTTCTATGGCAGTTTTCAACTCCTGCATCGTCTGGGCAACTGGCTGACGAGCCCTAACACGTCTTTTTAGCTCGTCCCACATGTGCTCAATGGGGTTCATGTCTGGGCTTCTGGCTGGCCAGTCCATAACTGTGATGTTCACATCCCGAAGATATTCCCTGACGATGCCGGCCGCATGGGCTCTTGCATTATCATGCATAAAAAGGAAATTTGGGCCCACATAGTCCGCGTATGGTATCACGTGAGGTTCTAAGCACTCACGAATGTACCTTTCAGCATTTAATGTTGGCAGCCGTGGTCCTGTAACAACCTCAAGTTGAGTTTTGCCGCTCGCGGATATACCGCCCCAGACAGTCCATGAGCCACCGCCATAAGCAACCCTCTCTTCAAAGCAGCATTGTGCGAAACGCTCTCCCTTACGTCGGTAGACCTTCTTCCTTCCATCATTGCCATGTAATACAATTTTAGACTCATCAGAAAAGAGTACACGGCTCCAATCTTGCTGTGTCCAATTTAAATGACTGCGTGCGAAATGAAGGCGCGCTGTTCGGTGGGGTCGCGTTAGTTTGGGCCCATTAGCTGGCTTGTGTGGTACCATATCGCGTTCTTTTAACCTTCTCCGAACAGTTCGAGCGCTCACAGATACTCCGTGGAAGTCGCGAAGCTGGTTTTGTATCTCAATGGAGGTAAGGTGACGATTTCTCAAGCTGGTCGTCACGATGAATCGATCCTGCCTTTCAGTTGTGACCCGAGATCGTGGCCTTCCTTGGCGACGAACAAAGTACCTCCGATAAACATTTCGGACCGCAGATCGACTTAAATTAAGTTGAGCACTCACGTTTCTTTGGCTGTGTCCGGCCTGAATAAGTGCCACAGCTTGGGCGGCGACTTCAGGTGAAGTATCCATAGATTATTGATAGAACCTCACCTTAATGTTAAGAATAAGTAATGTTTGTTGCAAAACCAAAGATATCAATCACTTTTTCAAGAATTAAATCCAAGTAAACCAATAAAACCAAGTTTTCTTAGTATTCGATTGTTTGATATCAACAAACAGGCTCCAAATTGTCTTTTGTTTCTTTAAATTCTGTGTTCGAAATTCAAAAAAAGACTATTGAATGAAATTGTGAATGTGCCAGGTTCAAAACTGCATAAAAACTTTTTGCTCGACCTAATATAAAATTTTAGCTAGGACCAAACGAAACTGAAAATACAAGGTGGGCCAATAGATGTGTCCAGAAGTGTATATCAGCTGTCTGACCCCATAGTACAGGGTCTCCCTAGTTTGGGGTCAGATGGCCGTGTGTGAAAATGTCCCCACATATTATTATTATTATTATTATATATAGCTTCCAAGAAGGTTATTATATTTGCGCCGTTTGGGGTTATCAGCACCTGCAGCAGCCGCCCCAGTACAACACGTCGTGTTAAGAAGATGAGGTGGCGCAAGGATGTCGACACAAGTTGCGTCCCACACCAAAGGCCTAACCAAGTTCCAAGGCATTATGGTTATCCCATCTGGTTTCTTCCCATCGTCGCGTGCTAAACCATTCGGTTCTAAAATAGCAGACACCCCGGTGATGGCAAAAGCACCACGGAGGATTTCATTAATGCTGGCGTGCCGTGTCATTCGGCCTGCGCTCCTACTGCAGGATAGGCCATGAGGTCCGAGGCAGTAGACAGCTTCACCACACTCACTGACAGCGATGACGGAGCCCCGCATGGAGCGCCCAGACGCAGACATGTAGCGTGACGGAAGGTAGTATCACTCAGCATGGTACCGATGTTGGGTGACGGAAGTGCCTGAAGCCAGAGGCCCGACTCCCACTCACCCACAGCCAGTACGCGTGCACGCTCACCAGAATTGGAGGACGTATTGATTAGATTATTATGTACCAACCTTCAGGGCGGCTCATGCCACTGTCTCTGGGAAGATGGGTTCATGGTGGGGATGGGGATCATTTTTAATGGGTTAACTTTTCGGGGCGGTGGACTGAGGACAGGAACGCCGGTAATCTGACACTGGAAATTTTGCGAACGCTGAGACCACCAAAACGAATGGGTAGTGTGGTTTGTAGCCACGCTACCCAAAAAAAAAAAAAAAAAAATTGATGTTAAAGTACTTTTATTCATTTGATCAATTAGCTTCAAGAGGTGTAGCTGCTTCCACAAAGATGAAGAGCGGAGGTAGTACATACAATTTGGGCCAAAACAACATCTAATGAGGGTAAAAGTCGAATGTAGATTAATTTTGGAAAGTTTATCCGAAATATACATTTTTTTTTTCTTAGCCTCTTCTGTCCCACTCCGGGCAAACGCCTCCCTCCATGCCTTCCATCTTTCCCGATCCTGGGCCTCGTCACACCAGTTTTGGAAGAATCCGTCCAGTTAAATAAATATAAATATCATTAGTGTTACATTTTTTCTTCAATAAAAAGTGACAAACTATCTTCCAAAATAGAAGAACCCAGGAGATGTAAAGAACTTTTGCCTGAAATTTTGATGTCTAGGGCATTTTTCTCTAAGGTCGATTGTCTTTCAGTAATGTCTGCATACTTATTTGTTTTCTACAATATAATATGTATCCACTTGTTGTAGTTTTAGGTCTTGTTCACAGAGTAATATAATATACCTATACAGCACAAACTATTTTGTAATGTGCGTCACTATCTCGTGAATAAATGGTTTTTTCATCCCACCATCTCGGAAAGAGTATTTTTAATCTTCAATATCTGAGTGGAAAAGTCGTTTTTATTCTCTAGAGGATAAAGTAAATTGAATTTAGAACATCGTGTGCACTAAGTTTGTGAATTAAAAAAAAACATTAAACCTATTTACTGCTACCTGTATGGTGCCGAATATATTATCATACAACTTTTTTTTAATTTGTTAAAAACTCAGACTCGGAACCTTCTTGGTGTTCTTTTTTCAATTTGCTTTGTACGCGGTTCTTTACGCGGCATTTTTTCACGTCATTGTTAAACCTATTAAAAACAAGAAACTTGAAAACAAGTGAAAAAACTAAAATGAGTGATTCTAGCGACGAGGAAGTTTGCTTGACGCCAACAGAATTGACTGAAACTGTTAATAATGCGCAAATGAGCTTTCTCCCTCAACAATCACGCGAGAAGTATTTAAAACAGTACGATATGTTCAACACGTGGCGACTAGCAAAAGGAGCCAAAACTTTCTCAGAAAACGTATTGCTGGCATATTTTATAGAATTATCCGAGAACAAGAAAGCAAGCACTCTATGGAGTACGTATTCGATGCTAAAAGCAACAATAAAGATGAAAAAAGACAAACATACCGATACCTATCCTAAATTAGTGGCATTTTTAAAAAGAGCCTCATCTGGTCATCAACCAAAAAAATCGAAGGTTTTCACAGTATCTGATATTGAAAAGTTTCTTAACGAAGCACCCGATTCCGTATATTTGGCGGCAAAAGTAAGTCAGTTGCACATTCAATATCTACTTAAGTATATTAATCTCAATTAAATAGTATACTTAGTAGATGTTGATAGGCATAATTATGCGTTCATATCAATTTTATTCATTTATCTACTACAATACTCTTTACGTTACAGGTTGTTCTTATTATTGGAATAAACGGAGCATGTCGAACTAATGAACTAACACAACTTAATGTCAAAAACATTGAGAAACATTCAGATGACTTACTATTAATTAATTTACCTAATACAAAGACAAAAAGAGACCGCAACTTCGTCATTCGCAAGGAATACGTAACGATTGTTGAGAAATATCAAGCCTTACGCCCGCCTAACACTCCAATCAATCGATTTTTTCTACAGTATCGCAATGGAAAGTGTGTTAGACAGCCTATGGGTACTAATAAAATTGGCAGTATCCCACGAGAAATAGCAACATTTCTTGAACTTCCAGAACCCCTGTTGTACACGGGTCATTGTTTCCGACGAACTTCAGCCACACTTTTGGCTGATTCCGGAGCTGATCTCCTGTCCCTTAAGCGCCACGGAGGCTGGAAGTCCAATGCAGTTGTAGAGGGATACATAGAGGATTCCATCCAAAATAAGCCGTTATGAAACACCTAACCATCTCCCTCTCTCTCCAACATTCACGCCAAGGGAATCCGATGAATCGGTACAACTATTAAGTATGACAGATAGTTTACCGAAAAACAGTACACAAGTGACTAACACCAATATTACAGTACCAAACAAAAATATTACACTCAATTTAAATAACTGTAGCAACGTTACTTTAAAATTTTCTTAATTATACCTTAGTATTATTTTGTTATAATTTAAAGATTATTCTGTAATACTTACCTGTCATAATGTAGTAATTAATACCTAAACTGAAATAAAAGTGTACCTATCTTGTGATTGTAAACGTTTTTTTTTTGCATTTAGTCATTTCCTCGCTGAGGTGGAATGAAAAGTTACGTGTTGCACTCGAGTGCAAAGATTTTTGACCGCGTGTTCAATTTTGATGACCGAGCAAGCGAAGGATTCTAAAATTGAATCACGAGCGCAGCGAGTGATTCAAAATTAGAATCCTGAGCGTTAGCGAGGGAATTTTGCGAAGAAGCAACTTTGCACTCTTGTATAACAAATAACTATTCTTTCTTTCTTCTTTCAAGGCATAATATTCACATTTAGGTTTACTTCATTTTTTTTTTAGGACCTGTTATTCCATTTCGTCATATATTCATTACAGATATTTGCTGCTAAATAAGAAAATAAGAAATATTACCTTTTCCAGGATTCCCAATTCTTTTTTAAGTGATCTGTAAATATTGGATTAAATTCACTCAGTAACTCCACACATCCTAAATAATTTCCATTGTTGGAAGTTCTGAGGATTTCATTGTCACCGCGAAGCTCTCTCGATGCACAAAAATTTCCTACTAATTTACAACAGTTACAATCCATCTAAGGACATTTCTCCAGGAATCCACTTCTTTTTGATGTTGAGAAGTTTTTATCTAATCTACCAACCGCTTTACTTTGTGCCAGACAAGTCATCATAGTTTTACTGGGCTTTTTTTATGTGTTAACATTATGTGATTAGTGTGCTTCCAATCATTAAGTTATTAGTCACCTGGAAAATAATAAGACTTTAGTAAATGTAATATTTCAAACAAACATGAGCAACTTTTTCATAAAATAGGAATCGTTTATTTCCATTGCATTTACTTTGCTTTATACCTTAAGCCCTTGTTACACTTGGCTCAATTAAGTCGGCTAAATTCAGTCGCTACCATGAAGCTTACAGATAAAAGGTCGCTACTTACAACTACTACTTACTTAGGGCGGGTTGTTTCAAACAGTCGGTTAACGTTACATACGGACGGTTAAAAAGTTACTATGACGTGCGATGTTTAACGTACGTTAAATGTAACGAGTTGTTTCATGACATAAAAATCCGTTAGTTATAGTTATTCAAAAAGAGTAGCTGTTTGACAACACAAAATTACGATGTTTGGTCGGTTATGGTAATAGTAACTTTTTGACGTATGATTTTGTGAAACAACCCATTTTTTTTATTTGACGATAGTTAGCGCCATTTTTGACTATTACCGGTCAGTAACGGTTAGTTGAAGCAACCCGCCCTTACTGGAATACTGAATGCGTTACACTTTACTGAATTTAGGTAGCAACTGAGTCAACACAACATGACAACACTGTTCAACTGTTGTCATGAACTTGTCATGTTGTGTCCAAGAAGCTTATAGATAAAAGTGGAGGCAACACTCTAAATACCTAAGTGAAGCCAACTGTGGGCAGACGCTCTCTTTCTGAATGCATACATAAGATAAAGAAAACACATATCACTGTCTCGTTCTTATGTATGCATTCAGAAAGAGAGCATCAGCCCACAGTTGGTTTCAAGCTTTTGTTCGAAGTGTTGGCTCCATTTATACCTATATCTTCATGGTTGTGTCATAAATAACTACTGACACTGACTTCTACTAGTTCTACTAGTTAGTTCTACTGTCATTAGTGTCATAGTTGTCATACCTCCTGGGGAGCACGTGGATACTCAGCGTGGATCGTGAATTCAAATAGAAAAATGAAGAAACACAAAGCCCCAGTAGAACCTGAAAACTCAGGTTAGTTTGTGTGCACATTATTCGCAGTAGCTGTCATTATTTTATTATTTTTGGAAGATACTGCTTCACGCCGGTACCTGAGTCTGTAACTTGCTAAGCTGTAATAAACTGACGACCACTATTTTATGAATTATAATAGTTTGCTTGCTGATTGTTTAAAAGCTCTTATAATTTAACGTTATTAGTACCTACTGATTCCATTCACGTTGGCAATCAGGTGCATGATAATAACTAAATGATTTAAGTATTTATCGATCATTTCAGATTCTGAAGAAGAGCTGAGCCCTGAAACTCACAAGAAATCCTTACAAAAGCTTAAACGAACTGATCCTGACTTTTATAACTTCTTGGAAGAAAATGATGAAAATTTGTTAAATTTTGATGTGGATTCTGGTGATGATTTATCTGATAAAGATGGTGATGAGGATGATGATGACAGAGTACACAAACCAGGCCCACTTAGGGGGGACAGTGATGAAAGTGACTTTGAGGTAATTATTTTCACAATGTTTCGAAACTCTAGATATTACTATGTCGGATCAGTCAGGATTTAGTCCGTTAGATTCAGTCATCATGTAGGCAGAATATGGGTTTCGTGCCATGAAAACACACTGGGTATAGGACACAGTACACGGCGTTTATTAAAACCACAATTTACCACAATTCATTTAAAATAAACTCAGAGACACTATAATTAACATAGACATAGGTTCACTTCGACATAGACATAGGCACTTCACTTCAACAACGAATCGTAAGTACAGTTTTGGGACGTATTCGCTCCGTTGTGAACAGACACTGAATTCTGAATGTCTTCCTCGCTGTCGGCTGAAAACATCACGACTCTGTAGAAGCGCCCCAAAATGGTGGTGGTTGATCACGTGTTCTCAATAATGGCGCGCTTGCGATCCGTTGTTTCACCATAGACTATTGACTTTGCGTTTCACGTTCATACTATTGACCAGATACGACAACTATAATATAGTAAAAAAAAAAAATCTTTATCTTTCAGGATGAAGGTGCAAAACCAGTTCAAGGAAAAATCACCCTCAAAATGGTTGCAAAATGGCAAGCAGAATTGCAAAATGAAATCAAAGTGAAACTAACAACACTGACAACTGTTATAAAAGCGTTTAATGCAGCCATGTTAAGAGCTACCAGTGAAGATGGGGCCTCAGAAGGAGAATATAAAGTGGAAGGTAAGATAATGTTATATCATCTTTTCTGAAGAAGCAATTCTGTCTATAAGAGCCTTTTCTTTATCAGGTAGCACAGTTATGCAGTGGATGAATGATCCCCTGTTGTAGGTACTTTGGCTTGGACAAATATTTGAATGCCTAATATACAATGTGTCCCTTAATTCAATCTTAAGCAGGCACCAGGGAGTTGGCAAATTGATGATTGCCCAGGGAAAAATATAAAAGTCAACCTCTCTCCCCTCTGATTGACTTCTCTTAGTTTTTAAGTAACAATAATTTTTTAAAATATGATTTGCTACACATTATTTTTGGGTACTATTACTAACTTATGTAGCATATCTGTTCATCCCAGTTCCAAAAAAAATGAGAATGCATTTTAAGATATAAAATGTAGTTAATTTTTTTTTGGAATATAATAAGTGCAAGAACAAAAGTTTTCTTTGACACTTGTACCCTAACATCTTTTTTTGTGTGTAGGCAATGAGTTAATAGGACAGCTTCTATTATATTAATTCATCATCTTTACCATTCCAACATCAGTGTCAATTAACAAACGTTAAGTAATATGACAGAACTACAGATAAAAGAATTTACGTCTAAATTGATAACTCCGCCAGAATTGTTGTAAATCGGTTACTTTATATATTTTATGGCCAAATACTGAAACGCTACTCAATAAGTCTTGTTCTGTCACAGTCACTTTGACTTAAACTGATAGAGACGAGACTTAACGGTTTGTTAAAATTGAGTATGTAATGCAATGTTCTGTTTTCCGACGAGTTGTTCGAAGAGTGATGAAAATTATGCCTTTAATTGAGTTAAAATTGGGAAGTGTATTATATTATACAATAATGCATCAGTGCTGTGTATTAGGGATGTAGGAATGAAGGGAATCCTTCATTTCTAAAAGAAGAAAATGTTCGAAAACAATGGGAAGCAACAACACATAGTAGACTTTCTAACTAATAAAAAACACTCTAAAATATGTTCAGCACATTTTAAATTTAAAGATTTCATTGAAATTGGAAAGTATTCAGGTGAGATAGTCACATTTACCAAATAACATTAACTTTTTTCATATACGACAACCAAATATGAGTTTATTCCAAGCATAACCTAGAATCCACTATCAAATGGCCATAGGATGCCATAATATAGTTTAAGTACAGTTACTACTTAGGTAAGTAAGATTAATTAAAACTTTGATATATTTTCACAAAATACCAAACTAGTATAATTAATAACATAATAGAACAAGAATACGAGGTTATGCTCCACGGAATAATAAAAACAAGAGGAAGTGCCCTTAGTCTTACTTAATACTGGATCCAGTGTGGCCAAACTCACACATTTGCAAATTAAAATGTACTTGCAATACACAGAAAACGATGATATAATTGGCTACAAATTAGAAACGCAACTTTGGCGAAAAGCTTATTTATTTTTGTTTGAAATTAAACCATATCACAACTGACGAACGTTGCTATTATTTTACATGTCAAAATCACTAAAGAGATTTATTCCATCTAACAATCCAATTCGAGCAATGTCCAACGAGTTCAGCTATTCGACGCTAGAGAGCGCTGTTACCAAATTACTTAACATGACATCTATTGTTACTATAAATAGATGTCATTTTCGCATGCAACTGTTATTTATTTTTCTATTCAATGAGAGATGTGGTCAAGTTGTCGATAATTTGTACGATGTAAGAAATGTAATTACCTACAGTGTTTAAATTGATCTTTTTAATGTACGTAATGGATAAAAAATGACGATTAATTAATTATGTATTGTAACGAGTAATTTTTACTCGCTACATAGTGTCGACCTCTCTCGTCACTTTTTCGAAGATTTCGATAATGCCGACTACACACACTTTAGATATTTGATAGATTGGCTAGGATTTAGTAGAGTAATCGATAAAACCATAGACCATCAGTTTGACAGTTGGATTTTATTTCCCCGGCTGTCAGATTATTCTGACGTTTCCGGTTTGGGAGAAGTAGCATTCACTTTCCGACCGAAGTCACTAAGATGATGCACGAATAAAATTCTATTCCGTGCCAATCATTAGATTGGAATATTTCCGGGGTCCACCTCTGGTAGGATCCGCTTTGTTGTGATGTCAGCCGCCGTGCAGCGGTGATATTTTTTGAAACCGTGAGTATTATGATGGTCGAACTTTCATAGCCATATGCTAACAATAAACTTGGGGTCGTGTGTCCTAATCCTCGTCGATTTTCCATTGTTTCAGCACCTATATCGCCATCGCATTTTGGATGTGCTCATAGCACGAGCGATTGGCATGCTTTGTTTTCGTTAAAGTACGGTAAGTGTTTGGAATTCCCGACTTACTGCCTCGTCGACATTTTGCTCGACGCGTGGGTTTATCTAACAAAGGAAATCGTTTTCGTTTTCAGCCCCAAAGGCGTTCTTACTTATACTTTGGATTTTCATCCATAACATTTAAATTCATCATGGAGATGAGCTGATGCGATTCACCACGAGTCTCCAATCCACATCAAAGGTTTATTTTAAATAGTTTTCACAAAGCCTGTGGTATGATTTCTTTGAGTTTTCTTTTCGTAGTTTTCAACTTAAAAACGTGCAATACTGACAGCTTTAGCATAAACCTTTAGTTATAGAATTTAATAGTTATAAAACAATATTCGCTTCTAATGAAAGGAACTTTCTAGTGTTGTGTTCGCCATACTGCCTGCGATAGAAATAAATGAGCTATTGTTAAAGAATTTGCAGCTTAATTTCAGAAATCTCCGACCTAAGATTAGAAGCCATATCCTTTACCTTTTAGCTATCCCGGATCCCCTTTGTTTTAAATTACCTAGTGAGCTCTGGCGCCCGAACCTTATTCCTTTTAGTTATTTTTGTTTAATTTCGAGCTCCCTAACTTCTCAACTTTAGAATCACACACATAGTTTGTTAGTTAGTTGAATAAATATAGACCCTTTTAATTTTTTTATTACAATTGGCGCCCGAACAGGGACTGAAGCAGGTTTGTACGGTGAGTACAGTCAGTATTGCACACTAAATTCATTTATATTTTAACTAATGAGTCTATTGTTTACAATATTTAGTTTTCATATTGTATTTCATATTGTTTTTACATTGTAATTGATCTAGTTTATAAACTTTGAATAATTAGACTCATAAGTTGTAACTTAGTTTGGTATTGTATTTTGCAAACAATGTTTTAGTTTTACATTGGATAATTTGTTTATTTTCTTGTGTTTTTAACATGTTTTTTCCTTAGCAAAAGCAACAATTGTTAAGTGTAGACCGTGTTATTGTTAAATCTCATACAGTGATATAATTCATATCTAAGTTAACTTTTTATGTTAATAATTAAATTTAAACATTAAGTACATTATTGTGCACCTAGTTTATTTAATTTTAAGCCGTTTTGTGAGTTATTATTGCACTTTTTAACGTTAAATAACTTAGCAATTTTTCATGGAAATACCACATTGATTTTCATACATAACCTCAAACTTTAATTTTATTTTTCAAACTTTGATTTATTTTGAAATTCTTTGAGGTTTAGTCCTTGCTTTTCGTTGCTATTTGCCTTGTTACTCGTTAGTCATGGAGGACAAGGGAGTTCAGTTTCCACCGCCTCAGGATTCGGTTGAGGTCGAAGCTTGTACTGCTGCTGATGTTAATGTGGTTGAGAAAGGTCACGAGATGGCTAATGCCACCGATGTTGGCAATCCTTTTGAATCTGGAATCGCACATTCGTCTTCGGATTTTACAGCTCGAGCTTTGCCTTCTTTTAACTCCTTGAATGCGCTTGTTAACGAAAACATTAGAAAAAACTTTCCTCCTCTTACTAAACTGCCTGATTTGAAAAAGAGCAAAATAATTTATGATGGTAGAACTTGTGTTCGTGATTTTATTACACAAGTTGAAGAATATTTTCTTTATAGAAATTACAACGAAAATTTGCTGGTTGGTTCTTTTACAGATTTGCTTGATGGTACTGCACTCAAATGGTTTAGATCTGTTCGAATTCGTATTTCTTCCTGGCATGAACTTAAGCTTGCGCTTTTGAAACGCTTTGATACACCTAATTTTGATCACTTTTTAGAAAATGAGCTCCGCACAAGGAAACAGAAACAGTCTGAGTCGCTTCCTGATTTCATTACGGAAATTTATGACATGGCTAGTCGTCTTTCAGTACCTTTATTTGACTACACTTTAGTTAACGTGATACAACAAAATATGTTACCAATTTACACACCCTTTTTGTTTCGTAGACAAATAGATTCAATCGAACAATTTCTGGAACTTGCAAAAGACTTGGAAGTTGTTGTAAATAGAAAACCTTTTAAAGAATCAATTAAACCCTCTGTTAAATCTAATGCCGTTTCTAATGATTTAGTTTGTTTAAAATGCAAAAAACCTGGACATTTATATAGAAATTGCAAGTCTATTCCAGGTGTTGTTTGTTTTAAGTGTCATAAAGCTGGGGTCACTTCTAAGACTTGTGACGTTTGTAATTTGGATACTAAAAAGTCGCAAGAGTCAAAAAACTGATTAGGCAGCATCGAACCCACGTTTTTGATAAAACTTCGAGCGTCTCGATGTGTGAAAAAATTGTTAGAAGTCACAAGCCTGATGATGTTGCCCGTGACAAAGAATTTTCCAACTGGTTAGATTATTTAAAAACCTTTTTTTATATTTATCGTTCGGCTCCTATTCTATTTACAAAACAGAATGATGCTAGACCATTTTTAACTTTTTTTGTTTTTAATCAAATTTTTTCAGGATTGTTGGACAGTGGTTCCGATAAATGCATTTTAGGCTCAAATACACATGAACGATTTTTACAGTTGGGTTATAAAATTAGACCTATTAGTGGCGCTGCTTGCACTGCGGATGGCTCCGCCCGGAGAATTATTGGTGCACTGGATTTGCCAGTAACTTGTGATAATATAACTAAATCCGTAGAGTTTTTAATTATTCCTTCTTTTGATCCATTAATTATTTTAGGTTTTGACTTTTGAATTAAATTTCATTTAGCTGAAGAATTGTGGAAGAACATTATACTTGTTCCAGAAAATAATAAACAAGTTTGTTCAATTACCTCTATTTCTGAACTTTCTCCTTCTGAGAAACAAAAATTAGATAATATTATTGCTTTGTTTGAAGATATTTCTTATGAGAAAAGAGGTTTAGGTCTTACTCATTTAGTTGAACATAAAATTAACGTTACTAGTGAACCTTTTAAACAGAGATATTGGCCTCTGAGTCCTGCTAAACAAAAGGAACTTTTTGATGAAGTAGAAGTTTTATTAGGAGAAGGTATTATTCAACCCTCTAAGTCTCCTTGGTGTTCACCCGTATTGGCGGTAGAAAAGAAAGATGGAGGTACTAGATTGTGTTTAGATTCAAGACGTTTAAATTCTGTTACTATTAAAGATTCTTATCCCCTTCCTTATACTTCTAGAATATTAGATAACCTTAGAGGTGCTAGATATATTAGTACTATAGATCTTTCTAAAGCATTTTTGCAAATTGCACTTGAAAAATCCTCCCGCGAAAAAACTGCTTTTGTAGTACCTGGAAAAGGTCTGTACGAATTTGTTCGCATGCCATTTGGTCTCACAAATGCACCAGCTGAGTTGCAGAGACTAGTAGATAAACTTTTTGGTCCAGAGTATGATAATTCTGTATTCTGTTATTTAGATGACTTAATTTGTATTAATTCTGATTTTAATAGCCATATAGCACAGTTGCATAAAATTCATAGTATATTGAAAGAGGCAGGTTTAACTGTAAATTTAAAAAAGTGTAATTTTTGCAAGGACAGACTTCGCTATCTTGGTTTCATTGTTGACAGTAATGGTTTACATACTGATCCTTCTAAATTAGAGACAATAGAAAATTTTCCACGCCCAGAAACGGTAAAACAACTTCGCAGTTTCCTTGGTTTATGTTCTTATTATCGTAGATTCATTTGTAAATTTGCTGATATTGCTTCTCCTTTAACTAAATTGACAGCAGGTAGTAAAAATTCTAAAAAGTCACTTACTTGGAATGACGAAGCTGAAAATGCATTTCAAGAATTAAAACATTCTTTAATAACTTCCCCTGTTTTGCAATGTCCTAATTTTGAAAAACCTTTCTTTTTGCATTGTGATGCCAGCTCTGTGGGCATAGGTAGTGTTTTGAGTCAAGAAGATGATAATGGTGATCAACATCCCATTGCTTTTTATTCTAGATCACTTAATAAATGTGAAAGAAATTATAGTACCACAGAACGTGAATTATTAGCTATTTTAGATTCCATAGAACATTTTAGACCTTATATTGAGGGAATGAAGTTTACTGTTATTACTGACCACGCTTGTTTGAAATGGCTCCTAGGTCTCAATAATCCTAGTGGACGCTTAGCTCGTTGGGCTGCTAGAATTTCTCAATTTACTTTTGATATTATTCATAAAAAAGGTTCATTACATTTAGTTCCAGATGCTTTATCTCGTATAGAAGTCACCGCTATAACCACTCAGGATAATTTAGTCTCCCCTGATGATGATATTATTGATCCTTGGTATAGAAAAATATTTATTCAATGCCAGAAATCTCCTAGAAAGTATAAGAATTTTAGAGTCGAAAAAAACACTTTGTATAAATATTGTAAAAATAAATTTAACCCTCACAGTCTTTTAGACTGGAAGATAGTTATTCCTAAAGAGAATATCTTAGATACTATTAGGTCAAATCATGATGATGTAAATTCAGGTCATTTAGGTATTCATAAAACTTTAAAGAAATTAAAACAACATTATTTTTGGAAAGGTATGTTTAATGATGTTCACCAATACATTTTGTCTTGTGATACTTGTAAAGCTTACAAACATACTACTTCTCCTCCTTTTGGTACTATGATTAATCCTAAAAAGGTTGATCGCCCCATGCTTATGCTTTCAGTAGACATAATAGGTATTTTACCTAAAACTTATTCTGGTCATAAATACATACTTTCAGTTGTAGATGTTTTTACTAAATATTGCTGGTTCTTTCCAATGATTAATGCAACTACTAGAGTAATTTGTAAACATTTTGAAAAAGAAATATTTCTTAAATTTGGTTGTCCAAAAATAGTAGTTTGTGACAATGGAACTCAATTTACTTCAAAACATTTTGTAGAATTCTTGAAAGGTTTTAATGTAACTAAAATATTTTATAACACATTGTATACACCTCAAAATAATCCTGTTGAGAGATATAATAAAACAGTCGAAACTTGCATATCGTGTTTTGTTAAAGACGATCATAGGACTTGGTCAAGTTTTTTGCCCAATGTTCAATTAGCTTTAAATAATAGTGTAAATCTTGCTACAGAATTTACACCTAATTTTCTTATGTTTGGTAGGGAACTTGTTTTAGATGCTTCCTTACATCATTTTAGTAACTCTGTTGATAATTTATCTCAACTAGAGGTTTCAAATAGGAACTCTTATGCAGTTTCTCTTAATTCACTTAGTGATATTTTTGTTAAAGTTCAAACTTATTTGTTAAAGGGGTATAAGCGAAATGCCGCTTATTATAATAAGGGTCGGAAAGTCATTTCTTTTGATGTGGGTGATGTTGTGTGGAGAAGAAGTTTTGTTCAATCTCATGCACCTGCTTATTTTTCGGCTAAGCTTGCACCTAAGTTTTTAAAGTGTGAAATAACTGAAAAAGTTTCTGATAACGTTTATGTTTTGAAAGATTTAAATAAGGGTTCCGTGGGTCGTTATCATGTAAAAGATATTATTAAATTTTAAAATTTTGGGGAATTCATAGGTTTGGTTTTGGTATTGAGTAATATTGTGTGAGGATCCGTCCCTGTTAGAATGAAGAATGAAAGGTTAGGACGGTCTGGAAGTTATTATTATGTTAGGCAACCTCATTACAATTTATTAGATTCCAATTCAATTCTTACTATATTAAACTTAGGTCATTTTGGTTAAATTAGAAATACCTACTCTTTACACTATACATTTTACACATCAAAGGATCTTATCTTGTTTGTTTTGTTTGTTTGTTGAGCTTGTATGGGATCTTATATCTTTTCTTTCTTTTTTTAAAGGTAATCCTTTACTTGTTTACATTTTTTTTGAAAAAGAGAGATCCTATACAACCTAACACTTTGGGTTTTTTATTACCTAAAAAGATTTAAAAAACTTAAATTTCATTTCAAGTTTTTTGTAATCTTCCTTTTTTGGTAGATTAAAATCATTCTATTTCTCTCATTGATTTTAATTCTATTTTTTTACTGTTTGTTGACAGTGTTGTTTTTTGTCTAGATATTTCTTCGATACTAGACTTGGATTTGACTTTGTTAGTAACGCGTTCATACCGGATTTTGCTTTTGAGGTCATTCTGTAACTTTTGTTATAGAACGTCCTACCTTGTTTTTGCGGTCATTCTGAAACTTTTGTTAAAGAATGTACTTTGTTTTTGGATCTTGGTGTAATTTTTGACCTCGATTTCAACTTGGCTTTCGCCTTTAGTTATTGTGATTTTCCCCTTCGGTAATCCAATAAATTTTGTTTGTTTGTCTGTGCTTGGAAGGTTGGTAGAGTAGAGCCAATCACAGCTTTCATTTGCCCTTTTATCATTGTGTTGGTCATTGTTGTACCAGTCACAATGGGGAATTTTGACTTTCGTCATACCTTTTTACTATTGTGCTCGGAAGTTCGGTGGTGTAGCGCCGATCACAATATGGTTTTTGTTTGTTACAGGTTATTGCTGTGACAATACTTTTGGATAGAGCCCTTCAACTCTATCCAACCTTTTTAGATAGAGCCCTTCAACTCTATCTAACCTCTTTGTTGGAAATCAATACTTTTGGATAGAGCCCTTCAACTCTATCCAACCTTTTTAGATAGAGCCCTTCAACTCTATCTAACCTTTTTGTTGGGAATCAATATTTTTAGATAGAGCCCTTCAACTCTGTCTGACTTTAGTGGTTCGGAATCTATACTTTTAGGTAGAGTCCTTCAACTCTATCTAGAATTTTTGTTTAGGTATTGATATTTTTAATTGGTTGTTGCTGAGATAGACAGAGGCTATGGTGCCTACCTGTACTCAAAGCTGAACTGTAGGTTAGTTGAGGATAGTCAGCGGCGATAGTGCCTACCTGCACTCCAGATTAGTTGGTAGAGATGTGTGGAGTTAGTCAGTGGCGATAGTGCTTAACTGAACTTAAGTAGAGTGGTTTAGATTAGTAGGTTGGCTGAAGTTAGTCAGTGGCGATAGTGCTTAACTGAACTTAAGAGGTGTAGGATAGATTAGTAAATTAGTGTAAAGTTAGTCAGTAGCCATAGCGCTTAACTGTACTCAAAGTTAGTGTTTAATGTTTAGAAGTTTTGTTCAAGATTTAGTCAGCGGCTCTCGTGCTTAACTGAGTTTAGATTTGTTTAGTGTTTAGTCTTGTTAGAGTTTTAGTCAGCGGCCCTCGGGTTTAACTGAATTTGGATTTGTTTGTTGTTTGGCTTTGTTGATCGGTTGTAGTACCGAAGTTTTAGTCAGTGGCCATGACGCCTAACTGCACTATGATAGTTTTTTGTTATTGAATTTTTTGTTCACTTCGTTTTTCGTTGTTTCTTTCTAATAAAAGAAAGTTCCTTTCTTTTATTTTTCGGGGAGGGATGTAATGTAACGAGTAATTTTTACTCGCTACATAGTGTCGACCTCTCTCGTCACTTTTTCGAAGATTTCGATAATGCCGACTACACACACTTTAGATATTTGATAGATTGGCTAGGATTTAGTAGAGTAATCGATAAAACCATAGACCATCAGTTTGACAGTTGGATTTTATTTCCCCGGCTGTCAGATTATTCTGACGTTTCCGGTTTGGGAGAAGTAGCATTCACTTTCCGACCGAAGTCACTAAGATGATGCACGAATAAAATTCTATTCCGTGCCAATCATTAGATTGGAATATTTCCGGGGTCCACCTCTGGTAGGATCCGCTTTGTTGTGATGTCAGCCGCCGTGCAGCGGTGATATTTTTTGAAACCGTGAGTATTATGATGGTCGAACTTTCATACCCATATGCTAACAATAAACTTGGGGTCGTGTGTCCTAATCCTCGTCGATTTTCCATTGTTTCAGCACCTATATCGCCATCGCATTTTGGATGTGCTCATAGCACGAGCGATTGGCATGCTTTGTTTTCGTTAAAGTACGGTAAGTGTTTGGAATTCCCGACTTACTGCCTCGTCGACATTTTGCTCGACGCGTGGGTTTATCTAACAAAGGAAATCGTTTTCGTTTTCAGCCCCAAAGGCGTTCTTACTTATACTTTGGATTTTCATCCATAACATTTAAATTCATCATGGAGATGAGCTGATGCGATTCACCACGAGTTTCCAATCCACATCAAAGGTTTATTTTAAATAGTTTTCACAAAGCCTGTGGTATGATTTCTTTGAGTTTTCTTTTCGTAGTTTTCAACTTAAAAACGTGCAATACTGACAGCTTTAGCATAAACCTTTAGTTATAGAATTTAATAGTTATAAAACAATATTCGCTTCTAATGAAAGGAACTTTCTAGTGTTGTGTTCGCCATACTGCCTGCGATAGAAATAAATGAGCTATTGTTAAAGAATTTGCAGCTTAATTTCAGAAATCTCCGACCTAAGATTAGAAGCCATATCCTTTACCTTTTAGCTATCCCGGATCCCCTTTGTTTTAAATTACCTAGTGAGCTCTGGCGCCCGAACCTTATTCCTTTTAGTTATTTTTGTTTAATTTCGAGCTCCCTAACTTCTCAACTTTAGAATCACACACATAGTTTGTTAGTTAGTTGAATAAATATAGACCCTTTTAATTTTTTTTATTACAGTATGCGTATATTGACATATTTTTCTGTGATAATATGAGTCCGTAATATGATTGTATGTAGAAAATTGATTGACGTCCCAATGAAATGACGCATTATTTTAGACATGACAATATCTTTTTTAAATACGTGACAGTCTTTTATTAAAAACATAATTGACATCTGAATAATGGACATTTTTTTGTGAAGATAAACTATATACATATAAGTATATAATAGAATATTTATAGGCCTACGTCTAACCGCGAATGAATGACTATTTGCCAGAATATAGGTGTAAGGTTTTTAAAACTCATTCTTTCAAATTCGTACTTTTATTTATTAAAAAAAAAGTTTGGTGGTTTAAAAACATACCTACATGTTATTGTTTTATCGACACGAACTATATGCATTAATGTGTCGCATCCCTAAACGAGTAGCGTCGAAGTTTCTAGAATTTATACCACGTAAAACGATTACAGTCAAGACAGCGAGCAAGCTAATTTAGACTTCAATGAATGGACATAAGGTAGTTTTTAGTTCGCATCAAAGTAAAAATATGGTATTGTCAATAAAAATCGATTATATTGAAATATATGAAAGTTTTATACTTTTTGGTGATACGATATACCTCTGCAAGAAACATTCTTTGCCCTGCTATCATTTTTGCATGTAAAAATTGCACAATAAGGCAGGGTTGTATTTTTTTGCCTTACGTGCGACATTGTGCGATATGTCACGTCGCTGCAAGTAGTTGATCTCGACTGGACCAATGTTGATCATTTCCACATAATTGTGCCACACGTTCGATGGCTGCGTGGCACTTCCCCTTGTTGTTATTATTCCGTGTTATGCTCCATGGCGGTTTGTTTATTGTTAATTGTATGTGCTAGTGGCGCCCTCTGCGCCGAGTTTCGCGTAATGTTCCCTGTTAGAGAGCTAATGGCAAAATACACATATTATGGTAATCCATTTTAAGATGCCGTTAAGTCTCGTACTGTCACATAGAGTTTTAGAGGCGAATAATGCTATTAAAAAGATGTCTGTAAAATAATAGTCTTACAGTATCACAGTATAAAAAATAAGTACCTGGGCGACCGAGCTAGCTAGATCGATTTATTGCCCCCGAAACCCTGCATACAAAATCATAAAAACTGTTGGAGCCGTTTCCGAGATTCAGATTATATAACTAATATATAAAATTCTCGTGTCACAGTGTTTGTAACAAAACTCCTCCGAAACAGCTTGAGCGATTCTTATGAAATTTTGTATGTATATTCAGTAGGTCTGAGAATACGTGGTAGACTATTAAAAAAAAAACAAAATGGCGAAACAATGTTTGCCTGGCCAGCTATAGTACGAGGACGACGATACGACAAAAAAATAAAATACTGGTAACACTAGTTCATAAGAATATTTATGAAATAAATCCTAAAAATGAAATAAAAAAAAAAGTTCAGATATACTAAAGAGCATATAAATGTAACCAAAATAAAACACCATATGAAATATTGGTTTTCTAACTTGTGAGAAGAGCGGCAACTTGTGGCGTCATAATTTAATATTATTAATGCTCAATAAAAACAATTACATCAAATTACCAAATCCTACCATGATCATTTTTTGTGTTATTGCCATCCCCACCCTGTATATATATACAAGAATTGCTTGTTTAAAGAGATTAGATTGATTATTATCTACACTAATATGGCAAGTTATTTAGCACACTTAAGAGCGCCCAACCCGTCATATTTCCCATACAAACGCTCGTACGCGATTACGGTGTTATAACAAATTATTTTTAACACACAGGTATCTTGTGGTTTAAATCTAGGTTCGTATGAAGCCAAAAATAAACTTTTTTAAGAAACAAATTCAGTAAACACGTCCGAAAATCAGTTTTTTTGCACAATTTTATCGGAACTTTGGCCGTTCATAATGCACTCATACATTGAAAAAGCAAAAAAACAGCTTCATAGAAACCTTGTACATGTAATGGAGATTCTAAATTACAATGTCGGTTTCAACCGCGCGGCCAACTCATAAAATTTGATGAAACTTTGCCAGGAATTAGTGGCAATTTGTTACTATACACACCTCCTTTCCTGAATTTGTTGCAAAAAAAACTAAGACGCTATGACCAAAAATTGTTGGCCGCTAGAACCGCCACTTGCCGTAGTCATCACCTGTGATTACACAGAAACTATATAATGCAGATAGACGAATGATGGATCAAAAGAAAGGCCATAATTTGTTCAATTTGTTACAAAAATAAAAAACGTCAAAACGTAAATAAACAAAAAGTTATGCAATATTTAGTTTTCAGGTTATGAGTAGGTAGTTATGTCACCATAAATATCAAATTAATAGAGGCTAATGTGTATGGACAATTAGTTACTAATTTGTTACAGCGAATAAACAGAAAAAATATATTAGAAAGTAGGTTCAATAATTTGTTAGAGTCGATTTTAGTTGGCCGCTCGGACGGCAATATGCCTAAAATACAATGGCGTTTATCTCGTTATTAAAAGTAGGTTTAAGCTTAGTTAAAGTACTAAGCGACGGGTAACGTAACCTAGTTTGGATAAATACGGCGAATATAACTGCAGCATTCATATTTTAAAAGATATTTACAAAAAACAGTAGTATGAAACCGTATGAGAGTAGGGTGACCATGATCACATTAGTACAAAGGCATGTTTTTAATGTTGTACTCTGTTTGAACGAATATGCGGTACGTTTTGCGGCCATATTGATGTCTATTGTTCTTAATTCTTTGAAGTATTTACTGATAAGATTTTCGTTTCATTGACTTTCCGCAGGTGTTTTATGATGGGAACGATTCCAGAAAAAGGATCTCTTTTGTTCCCAAACTATTGTTAAAAATATGTTAATATGTTATGTCAGATGATAACCGATTCACATGACACTGCGTCTGTTTCTGCATGGTTATTACAGTGGTTGAAAAATGTTCGTTGTCATCCTGACGAAGTTATAACAGACGATTCTTCTGCGTTAGTAGCAGCAAATGTTAGAACATTCAGTGATTTTACATGTGTGAAAGACTATTTACTTCGTTGTTTTAGTATTTTGAATGGAAATAAAGAAGAACTACCAAAAACATTTATTAGATTAGATACCAGTCATTTTATAAAGACTCTGTATAATTTGAATTGCTTCGAAAATGTTGACACAAAAATTAAAATGTATTATATTCATTGTATCCGCTACATTAAAGAATGTCAAGACTTTGCACTTGTAAAGGAAATCATTACAAAAATGATAAAACTTTGCCTACATCAAAATGATTTTGAAAACGATGATTCAGGTTTGAAGGAGAGCAAGCAAAACCTTGACAATTTGTTAAACAGTCATAAGTATGCTGATTTTAAAAATGTGGATCAAAATGAAGAATTTGAATATGATCAAATTGTCATTGATGATGCCGGCGTTCGAGACATTGTCGCATGGTTCGATCTGTTGGTAGATAATGAAAAAAAAAGTAACCCTGCAAATTCCTATGTTGGTAAAAGTAGTTCATATTATTTACCACTTTTCATCCCTACTTTAAAAAGATTATTTATAAAACTTCCTTTGTGGAGTAACGTAATGTGCTCTTATTTCAAATCGGAAACCTTAAACGCATCGTCTTCATGTGTAGAAAGCTATTTTCGCACTTTAAAACAGTTAGTTTTTAAAACAAAAATAGCGAGACAACGAATTGACGAATATTTGCAGCATCATTACGATTATATCAAAGGAGAATCGCCGAACTAGGCGTGCCATGACTAAAAATATTTATAAAAAAGAAAAGGTAAATCCTAAAAAACAAATCCAACAAAAACAAAAAGAATTATATTTTTCCAGTGATTCTATATTTAGTGATAGACCATCCTATTTGGAGAACTGGCGAGGAGAATCGAATACACATAATCGCCTGAAAAAAGATGATGAAATAGTAATTATAAGAAACGGGAATTTAGCTTTGAAGGAAAGCTCGGGTTATTTCAATACATGTGCCTTCGATTCGGCATTTTATTTAATAGGTCAAGCCTGTATTAGAAGTTCTGCTTTCAAAAGCTTTTTGAGTGAATTAAAAGGAGATTGTGTTATTAATTACATTTTTATGCTTTTGAACGGAGCACATGATATAGAGCAAATTTACAATTGTAGATCAGAAATAACAAAAACTTTTTTCCAAAATAAAGACTGCAGTTGCAATGTGGCTTACATATTTGAAAAAATATTTATAAAATATTTTACAAGTGCTCAATACTTGAAAACCTGTACAAATTGTAATTACATACAATTGAAAAGAGACCATGTATTTATTTTAATTAACCTTGATATTTTAAAGTTATTCGGAATATCAAGTTTAGAAGAAGCAATTTGTTTCGATGAAAAAATTAACACAATGTGTCAGAAATGTGACACACAGTTGAAAGGAGAACTTAAGTTAGGCGAGATCATAACATTTGATTTAAACGGAGCTGCAGACTCAGTCTTACTCACTGAGCTGCCGATTACTATTAACATTAAGGATAATTACTATTTCTTAGTTGGTACTATAGAATTTATACCAGGCACAAAAATAGGCCACTATAAATGTCATTTTTTAAATAACAATACATATTTTTGTTACGACGACAATTCTTTTAAAATCGACATAAGTACCTCTAAGAAAATTTGTCTACATTCTGTGTCATATATTCGAGTCAGTTAATTTATAAATATTATGTTAGTTTATAAAGTTTTTATATTTATCTTGTTGACTTTAATTACTTGATTGTTTTGCCTTTGTGTTGATTTTGAATAAAGAAATTTTAATCGATAACTGACTTTTACTTTTATGAAGTATGCTACAGGATGCCTTAACTTAAAATGTATTTATATAAGCACTCGCCCTAAAAAAATAAGATATAAATATCGAACATTACAACAGTCACTATTCAGTCTCACTTCATTGTGAAAATGCATGGTCACCCTACTCTCTTAAGGTTTCATACTACTGTTTTTTGTAAATATCTTTTAAAATATGAATGCTGCAGTTATATTCGCCGTATTTATCCAAACTAGGTTACGTTACCCGTCGCTTAGTACTTTAACTAAGCTTAAACCTACTTTTAATAACGAGATAAACGCCATTGTATTTTAGGCATATTGCCGTCCGAGCGGCCAACTAAAATCGACTCTAACAAATTATTGAACCTACTTTCTAATATATTTTTTCTGTTTATTCGCTGTAACAAATTAGTAACTAATTGTCCATACACATTAGCCTCTATTAATTTGATATTTATGGTGACATAACTACCTACTCATAACCTGAAAACTAAATATTGCATAACTTTTTGTTTATTTACGTTTTGACGTTTTTTATTTTTGTAACAAATTGAACAAATTATGGCCTTTCTTTTGATCCATCATTCGTCTATCTGCATTATATAGTTTCTGTGTAATCACAGGTGATGACTACGGCAAGTGGCGGTTCTAGCGGCCAACAATTTTTGGTCATAGCGTCTTAGTTTTTTTTGCAACAAATTCAGGAAAGGAGGTGTGTATAGTAACAAATTGCCACTAATTCCTGGCAAAGTTTCATCAAATTTTATGAGTTGGCCGCGCGGTTGAAACGGACATAAATTACAGCCATTATTACCAAAAACTTGTAAGGCTTTTTAAAAACACGTATGTCCTGGAACAAGTATTGTGAAATTTCCGCGCGCCAATTTTCCTGTTATGTTATCGCGTTCTCACTCACTCGTTTGTTTTCGAGCTTTGCGTTGGTTGAAACAAAATTTTTTTTCAATCACGCTCGCGTTGATGTTCGTTCGATGGGGAAGGGCGGTCTTAAGGTTGAAATTTGGGGCACATTGTATTTGTTTGATTTAGATGGTGTAATAGATATTAGTATAGTAGAATAGAAGTGGTGTTTATTAAATTAAAAGGTATATTTTTTATTTACAGGTTCTTCTGTTTTCAATGCAGTCATACAGATGTGTGTTCTATATTTGCCGGGTGCGATTAGAAAGTATTTAGGCATGGAACAGTCTGGTAACCCACAGAAATGCAAACACTTCATTAAAATAAAAACGCACTTGATTACATATCTAGGTGATTTACTGAAGTTGCTGGGTGGCGTAACATCGGAGAATATATTGACTGTGTTACTCAAACATTTGCATCAAATGTCTATTTACATAGCTTGCTTCATAAGAATAGCAAAACAAGCTCTAAAGAAACTGTTAACTTTCTGGAGTACAGGTGAAGAGACTGTGAGAGTGTTAGCCTTTCTATGCATTTTGAGGATAACCAGAAACCAACAATCAGCATTACTTGATCTGGTATTAAAGGCCATGTATTTGACTTACGTTAAAAACTGTAAATTTGTCAGTCCTTCCACTTGGCCCGGAATCAATTTCATGAGAAGATCACTTGTGGAAATGTTCACACTGGATCTGTCAGTGTCGTATCAGCATGTTTTCCTTTACATTCGACAACTGGCTATTCACTTGAGAAATGCTATTGTTGTACAAAAAATTGAAAACCGGCAAGCCGTTTATAACTGGCAGTATGTGAACTCTTTGCATTTGTGGGCAGACTTGTTGGGAGCAACTTCAAATAAGCCACAATTACAGCCCATGATTTACCCTCTGGTCATGATAATTACTAATACAATTAAACTTGTGCCAACACACCAATATTATCCTCTGAGATTCCATTGTGTTGAGATATTGGTTAATCTTTCAAAAGAATCAAATACCTTCATGCCCATTTTACCATTCCTTGTTGAGGTAAATATTTTTAATGGATTTCAAACATAATTAACCTTAGATTGAATTTACAATAAAAAATCTTTTAAAATTCCAGGTTTTAACAACTTTTGACTTTAATAAGAAGCATAAGAAAGTTTCAATGAAGCCATTAGATTTCTCATGCATTCTTAGACTAGCAAAGTCGCAACTCATGGAGAATGGCTTCAAAGACTCCGTTATAGAAAGACTGTATGCTCTCATATTAGAGTATACAGCTAATGAGTCGCACACCATTGCCTTCCCAGATGTAACACTGTTAGCTGTTATCCAGGTATGTTATATATTGTACAACAAATAATTTGTTTAAAAGTACAAAGACTGTATGTAAGTTGAATAGAAAATCATTATTATTTAGGCAGCGCAGGCCACACCGCCAGCAAGCGGGCTGGCGGGCGGGCTAGGCGGGCGAACATCGTTTCACACCTCTTTACATACTTCGGTTCACACCGCGAGCTAGTCAACTAGTATGAACGATGTTCGCCCGCCTAGCCCGCCCGCCCGCTAGCTGGCGGTGTGGCCTGCGCTTAACAATGAAAATCCAAATTATTTTTAAAACTTTATTTATTATTGCAGTTAAAACATTTCTTGAAGACATGTTCTGTATCAAATTACACAAAAAAAATGCGCCAGTTGCTTGATAAAATCGAAGAAAACTCCAAAATTATAGAACGAGAGCGAGCTAAAATTAGTTTCTCTTTGAATGAAGACAAAATGGTCGCAGCATGGGAAGCCAGTTTAAGGACGAAAGGAACACCCCTACAAACATTCTTTGAGAACTGGAGTAAGATAAACAGGATCCAAAAACGTAAGAAGATTAGCAAAAATGACGAGATTGCTGGTGAGCTGCCCAAGATAAAAAGGGCTAAGCTGTTGGATGACGTAACTCAAAATACTCAAGTAGAAGATAGGGGACCAGTAGAACTGTTCCCATCTGAAGACGAAGATGATGATCACTTCAAAATAGAAGCCGAAGATACCCTTGCTCCGAAGGTAAAAATAACGAAGAAGAAGGAAAAGAAAAATGATAAGAAAAAACCGGCCAAAAAGAAAACCATAGAAATCGACGACAATACAATTAACGATAAAGATGATATTGTACATGAATTTAGTATAAGTGACTGGTAATAAATCTATCATTTCATTAAAATATTGTATTAGTAATCCTGTGTATAATTAACAATAAACAATAAAAAATAATAAATTTGGCAAATTAATGCCGTTCAAGGTAATGATCAAGTAGGCATCCCATGCAGAAAGTACGTCCATTGTATCTTTGGTAATGTTGGCTCGTAGTTCTCAATAGTGAGAGTACCAGTGGGCATTTCTTTCCATCCCATTACCGGCATTTCTGCCAAAAATACATCTATCTTGATGCTCTGTAAAATAAAAATGCGTCAGATATTGAAAGACATGCATGTTATTTATTGCGAAAATAAATTATATCATAGCAAAGCCATGCAGTGGTAATTAAAGTAGGAGTACATATATTACATTACCACACTGAAACGGGTACCACAAGAGGCCGAGGTCTTTTGGGTAGATCTCAACTCAACATACATTTAGCTACTCCGCTGGGGGCCTACAACACTGTTCCAGGCCAAATGCATAGGCATCTCCCTGGCAGCCTTGGGGGACGGGTTCCCTACTTTAAATTGAATGACTTTAGATCGAATTATCTACTTGCTCGAAAATGTTAACTCTATAAATTATGAGCGCGATAGTTCACTACCTCGATGCATCAAAATCTCGAATAACTAGGTATAAGCTCGAATCATCGGCAGCGCGAAGGCCCATTATCTTGAAACATCATTTCTCGAACGACCATCTAATTAATTTACAGAATAGTTTGAAGGATTTTTATTTGAGTAAAAACTGAAGAAACCATCTGAATTCATGAGTACCGATCTACAAAATATTGAAAAATAATGAGGGTAATCTGTGGGTGTATTCATTACAAATACAAGCTACTTGAAGCTACCACGTACTGGCAACTAATTAGGTAGGGTCAGCAACGAAAGTCGATTAACACTTCAGATTTTTAAATCATAATTCTTGAGCAGAAAGAAATACGGATAGGACAGAAAATAAAGATTAAATAAAACTTTGACTATGACCTGAAATACTGTGTGTAAAGTATTACTTACATCGTATTTGTTTTTATGAAAATTACTTTTGTTGCTGACTGTAGGTACTGTAGCCATTAGATAAAATGTCTATGGTTAAACATTCTGGATGCTTCGAGAAGTAGTAATCAAATCGTAGAAGATAGTGTTTATATTATGACAAGCCTGTCAGACCGACAGCTCTACGAAGAATCATGTAATCTTACCTCTCGCTAATTATAATAATATATAGTCTTCTGAAAGTCATTAATACCTTTCATTTAACGTATCCTAGATCCGGTACTGTAACGAGTACGTTACAAAGTGTAGCCTAGTCGCTACAAAGTGGGAGGCACCGGGTAGGATTGTTATTTTTCAGATGCGCAAAGCGAGTGCTCGCCCCCAGAGCATTTAATATTCCAGCAGAGATAGCTGGAAGGCCTAATTAGTAGGGCCAGGTTGAAGACAGCTGTTATAGCAGCGAAGAATTATACGCATAAGCGTTGGATGTCATTAAGGACACTGCAGACGAGCGATTTTTCTTGCATCGCCTAAAAAAAGAACAGAGAAGTATCTGTGTCAATTTATTAAGTGTTGGTGTATAAATCGCGATGTATCATTGGTTTTCCCTTAGAAATGAAAAAGATGGCTGCCGAGCAGGCAGTGTCGAAGATGGTGTTGTTGCGGAGTCTAGCTGTCTAGAGAGCAGCCTAGATAGCACAGAAGTCGGTCTCATCCCCCCTAGAGTACGAGGAAGAGAAGGAGGAATCGGGTCAATCCGGTCCGATTATTTTATTAAGTAGGTAGAGATCTTTCAGAGCAACCTGATGTCGAGGTGCCGAAAGAAGAAGAAGTGGATGATTTGTGCCATCAGGTACATGATGATGACATCGCTAACGATCATATTAGTGATGATCAATTGCAGAAAGTAGAAGTAGTTGCGTACCAGCAGGTACAAGATAATGTTGTCACTGACGTTCAGGAAGAGAACTTGGTGATGGTAGAATGCAAGAAGAGTGTTAAGACATTCGTTGAGGTGGAGGAAAATGTTGTCGTCGAGTTGTCGCGAATTGATTATGATGTTGGTCCGGTTTACCAAAATGTGTTAGAAGAGAATGTCGTCGTCGAGTCGTCGCGAGACGTGTATAATGTTGGTTCGGATAGCCGAAGTTTTATTCAAGCAAATAGTAAGGTCACGCGTGATGTGAAGTTATATAATATGGTTCCGCAACCTGCTGTAATAAATAAATATATAAAACGGAGTAAATTGAAATCGTTAATAGGTTCGAAGAACAGTAAAATAAAAATAAAACATGATATCAAATATATAGGTCGAACTGAGAACCTCATTTCATTGAAGTCGGTTAAAATATAAATATTTTATTACGAGTAGGTTTGATGATAAAAATATTTGGTAATATATAAGAACTCTCCTAGTAAATTTTATTATTGTCAATTATTGAAAGATGAATTTATTTTAATTTTAATGGCTAGCTCTAAAAAGTTTTGTATCATAATATTATGTAAAGAAATAATTTTTATGGATACTTACTATTGAATTGAAACTTTTTGTTTATAATAATTCTTGACATGTATGGGTTACGACAAATATATTTAAATATAAACTTTTGCCAATAATATTTCTAGGTAATGTATTATTGTCCATTTATTAATTATTAGTTGTTACACGGCGGCATACGTCGCGCGTTGCCATGGTTATTTAGACATGTCATGATAGATAGTTGATGATTATTTTTATGTATGTGATTAGAGATGTTTCGGCATGATAATAATGTGTGTTTTTTGTATTTTCATATTTACTACGAGTTGAAGTCGGGTGAATGGCGCCCACATTTTTTGAAGACTGATGGATTTCAAGATTTTATAACGAATGATGTGACGCTAAGTGCTGTAGTAGTAGTAGTAGTGTAGAATAGGACTCCAACAGGCCTCGTTCACTGACGTAACCAACTACGCTAACGGAGTATAATCTTCGCTTATGGCGTCGAATCGACACGCATGGTTTATTAAGTGAACAAAGTTTGTTTCGAGTGTAATCTTTTCTAATTTAATTGTAAACCTCTGATGGGAATAAATGGAGGTCATCAAGAATGGAAGATATGGATTTGGTCATATCGGTTGTTTAGGGTTTTAAATCCAAAACGCGTCGTTTTGGATTTTTAGGCGGTTTTTATAAAGCGGGGTTTGGACATGATAGCATGAGCGTTTTTAGTATTCATATATTCGGTTTTCTTTTAATAATATTGGATTTAATTGTTTATCCCATGCGTCATGGATTGAACCATCTCGTCTGAAACGTCCCCATCGTCATTTCCGCCTTTAGAGTAGGGACCTTCGGATAGGTTTAGGTAGGAATTAGGTTATTTAGTCAATTATTTTTGTTGAATAGTATAGGTTTGCTGAGTGTTCCGTCATAGAGTATAATATATAGCGATACAGTGCATGTGCAGTGCCTTAACCGGACGGCGCATTGCCGCGCCGCAGGTAAACTCGAGCGAAAGTTCCTTCACTCTTTAGGGTAGGAACTTTCCTATAGGTTAGGCAGCGTTAGGGTAGTTAGTAAAGTAGTATAAGTTTGCGTAGTATAAGTGTGCAGAATGTTCAGTACATGAATAAAAGCTACTAGTCCCTTTTATTCATGAGGGGGGCGTAGCTCATGTAGCCATTAGATAATACGTCTATGGTTAAACATTCTGGATGCTTCGAGAAGTAATCAAATCGTAAGAGAAGATAGTTTTTATATTCTGACAAGCCTGTCAGACCGACAGCTCTACGAAGAGCTAAAGGTCATGTAATGTTACCTCTCGCTAATTATAATAATATAGTATTCTGAAAGTCATTAATACCTTTCATTAGACGTATCCTAGATCCGGTACTGTAACGAGTACGTTACAAAGTGTAGCCTAGTCGCTACAGTACCTACGTTGTAAACAATCTAAAACCCGTGTTCATCAACATATGATAACATTTTAAACAGCTGTTTAAACTATAAACGACTGTTTAACAATATTTTGCTGTTCACCACGCACGAACTGATGTTCAAGTACTGTAATCGAGTGATTAACTTAAACGAAGTAGCTAACTCAATTTAACCATTGCATCGGTTTATGCATTCTGACTGCATTATGCATCTCTTTAAATAAAAATGCAAGATGCTTTGAGTTAAATATCTTTGAAGAGAATAATGTGTTAATGATTTTGAAGAAATAGAAAGAATTTATCGCACTCCGCGTATATTCCAAACACGCCGCAATTATTTCGAGGAATAAGTATGACGAGAAAGCATTTGGTACACGATATCGTTTATACAAACGTAGCGTTTTGGAATTACTCGATTTAATTGAAAGGAAGTTAGAATATATCCAAGCGACAAGTAGCTAAGTTTTGTGATATGGCTATTTCTACCTACCCACCTACTATTGTATGGGGTAGGCGCTTGAAGCAGCAGTGGGTCAAGAAACTACTTAAGTAAATTAGGGGTTAGATTTATGATGTATTACTCTATCTCTCTCTCTCTCGGAACGTAACACCTACTTTGATATAAATTTTCAGAAACAGTTCTCTGTCACCCATAAGTCAGCTGCTTCTCACTCTGAGGTACTATGCCACAGGGTGTCACCAGTTGACTATGGGAGACTTTGTTGGTTTCAGCAGACCTACGGCGAAAGAGTGATTCATCGCGTGACTGCTGCAATCATACGATTTCCAGAAACCCCCAAAAATATTCGAAAACTCAAATGGAGTTTTATAATATTGCCAAATTCCCCAAAGTGATGACGATAGACTGTATTGATGATGGCGTTAGACTGTACTAGGTACTCATATAAAAATAATTTCACCTGGAGGTAATCACGCGGACACTTTCAGAAACCGAAAAGGCTATAAGTATGTCAATAAATGTTTAGGTTGTATGAAATGCTGGACTCTTAATCACAGATCTTGTAGCAAGGTGGCCAAGTACCTACTCATGATGAGCGCATTTTTAGTGCATCTCGGATCCCGTAGAAATGCTATGTTCGATTTGGGCACATAGGTACAACCACTTAATTCTTGTAGCAGACAGACAGTGGCTATATGAATAGGAGCTACTTGATGATGCCTCTTGGTAGAGTTCGGAGAGCAGAGAACTAAAAGTATTTTGTATCACCTTCGTATATTTTAATTTAGCCAGTAAAAATACTAAATAGTAGGTAAGGGTAGTTTGAACCATAATCAACGGGTGTATTATGCGATATCGAATGCCAAATAATCGAATACCAATTGATCGACCACTATAAATCGAACGCCTTTAAATTGTAAATATTCGAACGTTCTTAAGAAGATTAAAATGGATTTATCAGTTAATTTTTGTGTTTTTCTTGTATTCTATTTAAAAAGTATTCAGTACCTATATTGATATTTTGATAGAATGAATATGCGATGCGTTGAATGCTCGATCAAACAAACATTCGATATTTTGAACACATTCGATGTATTCAGTAGGTATACGATAAATTGAATGTTCGATTTATTAACCATTCGATATTAAACAATTGACGCAAGACTCCTTGAGTCTTCTGTACAGATAAAGGGATAGTTTTATTACTTAAATCATATCTTTGTGCTCAAAATGGTAGATCTGTCGCCAGAAGCCCAGAACCAAATCGCTTTTTACAGTCAAACTCATACAGCATGTTTGGTAGATCGATGCAAAGTCGTAAAGCGGAGCTAAGTCGTAAAGCGGAGCTAGTATAGACTATTTACAACCATCTAACCGAACTTGTCTTAGCCGAAGTGTGACAAATTTTTTTTTAGCAAAATTTTAATGATGTTTGATAACAAAACCCAAAATATTGCAGTTAGTTGCAAATAATGGCCAATTTGAAAGATATGTCATTTTTTTATTTTTTTTATTTGGTTAACATAATGCGTAAACAATCTAATAAAACATAATTAGGGGATCTGTGTGATAAGACATTTTTTTTATAGACATTTAAAGTCAAACACATTTTTAAAGATTTCAGAAATCTGTTTTTAGATGGCATGAAAAAAAATCAGGAATGGTGCTTTTCTTTGTTCAAATATTTTTAAAAACATGTCTGGTTATTGTCCTTTCTTTCGAGGTATCAACTACGCGAATAGCTCACCAATTACTGAAATTAGGACCTACAAACCAAATTGAAGGAGAATTTTTATTTTAGGCGAATTATTTAAAAGAAAATTATAATTAAAATCATTTATTATTCGTGTTCAAAATGTTCGCCGCAGTCTCTTATACCAACACGGGCCCGTCTTCATACTTCTGTTGTTGTTATTTTTAACTTCATATCCCAGTTTCATCGTTTCAAACGCTGAATTAATCCTCGCAATCAATTCTTCTTTCCTGTTTATTTCCACATTCGTATTAAACTAGTTCCTTGGCCCGACCCCACACGTAAAAGTCAAGCGGAGTCAGGTCGGGTGACCGGGCGGGCCAAGGGATCGGCCCGTCTCTCCCGATCCAACTGTTAAGGAAGCAATTATTCTAGTGCTCCCGTACCTTTAATGTCCAATGCGCAGAACAACCATCTTGTTGAAAGATGACTTCTCGGTCTCTCTAGCGAATATCGGGGCCTCGAATTCAGATGACTTGTCGGTCTCTAGTGAATATCGGGGTCTGGATTCCTCTACAAGCTTTGGGGTGATCATTTTGTAGAAATTCCAAATAATTGTTGCCATCCAATTTATCTGGGAAGAAATGGGGGCCCCGTTTCTTTCCAGATAATTTGGATGCATCAGTGAAAAAAGTATCTAGTATACTTATTTAACTTTTTTAAATTTATTTGAATGAATTTATCGAACGAGGAATATGCAGACATCGTTTTTATGTATGGGAGAGCAGACGGCAATGGATCGTTAGCACGACTGATGTACCAAGAACGCTATCCTAATCGTAGAGTACCTAATTTGAGGGTAACTCCCCGTCAATCCAGGTAGACATGATACTGACATCGAAGAAGATATCTTAGAAGCATTTCAAGCTGATCCACATACCAGCACTAGAAAAATAGATCGAAATTTATGTGTTTTTGTATGGCTAGATTCGCCATTCAAATTATCCGGTATTCGCTAGAGACCGACAAGTCGTCTGAATCCGAGGCCCCGATTTTCGCTAGAGACCGAGAAGTCATCTTTCAATAAGATGGTTGTTCAGCGCATTGGACATTAAATGTACGGGAGCAATTTAATAATTGCTTCCTTAACAGCTGGATCCGCAGAGACGGGCCAATCTCTTGGCCCGCCCGGTCACCCGACCTGACTCCGCTTGACTTTTACGTGTGGGGTTGTAGCAGTTCTAATAGTTTAAGAAATAAAAGGCTATGTACAACTGTACGAATTGAATTTAATAGCTCTCACAAGAAAGATTAAAATGTGATGAGTATCAAAAACAACAATAGTAAATTTAAAACACTAACCTAGACGCACTAGAATTAGGCAGAGATTTCCAGGTTAGTAGAGATCCACAGCCTGGCCGGTAACAGGAACGGCCGAAGAGAAGACTGGCGTGGTCGGCTCCTAGCTCTGGGACGGAGGTCCCCAGGCGGTCAGTAGGACCCGCCCTGAGAGCAGCGGCACGCGACAGCTCGACGGCTCGACTTAACCGACTCTCGGTTGTAGACTGGTAGTCTTTGCATTAAGTAGACTGGTAGACTTCAGTAACGTAACGTATGAGTAATCAGCGTGTTACTCAAGCGACAGCGAGATCTAGACTGACTCCTTGACAGATTTTGTTTTCTGACCGCTCTTCCGAAATTCATAAAAAATCCAATTATGAATCCTCTTTCTAGAACGGTCGTATCCGTTTTCTAAAGCGGGGTATTATAGTATCGGCCAGACTCAATTATTGCAGACTGCCAGTTATTTTTATTTATTAGTGCGAATAGGATTTAAAGGAACACGCGATAGCGGGTGTTCAGCCGTTTAATATAAAATACCAACATACATGCTTACATAATCTACAACATGGAGGATTTACGTAAGCCGTAAACTTTTTTAGAAGTAATATTGACGATCGTCAAGTTTGACGACTGTCATTGACAAACATGTCAAAGCAAAACATTATTTATTTTCAGATATAACTATAAATATTTAACAGGAATAAAATGTAACGTAATACAGACAGAACCAGCTTAAAACTGTAAGTACATAATATATTCTATTTAAAAGATTCCAAGAATCTACAAAAACAAGTATTATAAAATGTAAACATAAGTCGTTACAAATGATGCTCATGCTCATGTTCATGCTTATGAAAAGTAAATATAGCTATCGTGTTAACATTGTGTTAGCACAATACTATAGGGTCGGGCCAAGGAACTAGTTTATACGAATGTGGAAATAAACAGGAAATAAGAATTGATTGAGAAAATTTATTCAGCGTTTGAAATGATGAAACTGGAGACGAAGTTAAAAATAACAACAACAGAAGTGTGAAGACGGGACCGTGTTGGTGTTAGAAACCGAGGCGAACATTTTGAACACGAATAATAAATGATTTGAATTATAATTTTCTTTTAAATAATTTGCTTAAAAAAAAAAATTATCCCCCTCAATTTGGTTTGTAGGTCTTCATTTCAATAATTGGTGAGCTATCCGCGTAGTTGATACCTCAAAAGAAAGAACATTAACCAGACATGTTTTTAAAAATATTTGAACAAAAAAAGCCCCATGCCAAATTTTTTTTCATGCCATCTAAAAACTGATTTCTGAAATCTTTAAAAATGTGTTTGACTTTATAATGTCTGTAAAAAAATTGTCTTATCACACAGATCCCCTAATTGTGTTTTATTAGATTGTTTACGCATTATGTTAACCAAATAAAATAAAAAATAATATCTTTCAAATTGGCCATTATTTGCAACTAATTGCAATATTTTAGGTTTTGTCATCAAACACCTAAAATCATAGGGTCTAGCCCTATGATTTTAGGTGATTTACTGGGGAATTGATTTCTACAATATTTTGGTTAAATGTTGGTGATCATTTACTATTTTTGGAGCCATTTATTTGGTACTAGACCCTATATCTCCATGATTTTAGGTGATTTACTGGGGAATTGATTTTATATTTTTTGGTGACTACATTTTGGTGACAAATCTATTATTTTGCGGGCAAACCCTATTATTTAAGAAACAAAACTAATTAAATTGGCGATAGCTTAAATGGTACCCATTCTTTTTTACACCATTAATGACCGCCATCTCGAATTCCGTCAATATTACTTGTGGGTTCAATTCGATATCATATTCTAGAGCATAGCCTTTAGTACCTAAGTATAAAAAATATTATAGGTACTTGTAAAAAATACAAGTTACAATTTACCGTCTTCTTCGTAGTTCACACAAAATCTTAAAATGTAGATACTTGTAGAAGATAATAAGATTTAATTAAAGATTAAAATGTGATTTATCAGTTAATTTTTGTATTTTTCTTGTATTCTAAAACGTATTCAGTAGGTATATTGATATTTCGATAGAATGAATATGCGATGCGTTGAACGCTCGATCAAACAAAAATTTGATATTTTGAACATTCGATTGTATTCGAAATATCCATTATACGATACATTGAATGTTCGATTTATTAACCATTCGATATTATTATGAACGTTCGAGTATTTATGTGTTCTATTTATAGTGGTCGATCAATTGATATTCGATTATTTGGCATTCGATATCGCGTAGTACACCCAATTTAAACAGTTTATAATAGTAATAATAATAATAACTTTATGTGGCGACTGTGGCCCATAGATAAAATACACAAAATAATCTCAAACAATAACAAACTAATACATATTAAAACCTTATCAACTATAATTAAATAAGTAGGTTTATCCTATTTCACACGTAAAGTTGGCGTCGTGTGTCGCACGGTGTCAGCAGGTAGCCGGCCTCGAAAGCGCCGGAACACAACACCTTTCGGTCAAAATTCCTCCTTCGTGAAGGTCGACAGATGTTCAGTTGGTACTCTCACCACAGAGGAATTGAAGTTCACATTGTGGCTCGAGGCCAACCGCTCGACCCTCAGACTAAAATTTGACTCAATTCGGATGTACTCTACAACCTCCTCAACTTTTGTAGAGGCACTACTCTACCACACACTAGTCGAGACACATACAGCAACGTTACTGGAACAGCAGGACGCAGCAGGTGGTTCGGTCCGGTCGGTGCGGTCCCACACTTGTTCGGACAAGTTGATTTCGTCATCCTCTTCTTCTTCCCGATCTTGATGAAACCATCTTCGTCGTTCGTGACCTTTTCAGGTCCATGTTGTTGCAGATCGTGCACTTTCGTTTTGACTCTGCTTAGCCCCTATTTTAGTTCGTCGCTCGTTCTGTGACGAAGCGGGTTCACTGGTTGCGACAATTGCTACGTAGGCACGTTTGGGGGTCGACGTACCTACGCGTGGCGCTACCTCCGTCGAGGCAGGGACGGCAACGGTGCGAGTCGCTTCGTTCGCACAACTACCCAAGTAACAAAATTTGGTCTGGAAAAAAAAAATACGAAAAAAAAAACTTTCTAGTCGGTACTGCAATATAGTTTTTACTATATTGCACTACCGACTAGAAATGTTTTTATTTTCGTAATTTTTTTTTCCTATTTTTTTCTGAATGGCCATATTTCTGAACGGCCACCCTGTATATAATATTCAAAATCCATAAGTAACGTTTAATGTAATTTAAAAACGTCTTAATATATAGCACAAACAAATAATATTTGTGTGTTCTTCTTCTCTTTATTTACGTATACCTGCGTCGGATGGTGTCCCCTTGTTTCACAGACAGAAATTTCATAGAATTTCGTTTCCCAGAAAATGTTTCATAATATAATATTTGGTTCTTGTATTTTTAATTCGATTATTATTGTTTTAAAGACTATTTACTTGAATTAAACATATTTCACAGAAACACAATTTAATGAATTTTTAATCACATTTTTTGTTTAACAAACTTATCAAACAGTAGAATATTTTTTTAACGAATAGGTATTGTTTGTTTTTTTTTCCATAGAATTTATTTGTACGAAAATGTATATAAACAGACAATAACAAAAATATTGTCTTAAAAGTCAGTTGTCTTAACTTTTGTAAGTTAATGACAGAAACGAATCGCTGCGAAACCGACTACACGTAGTCTTGTGTGCCCTCTCCTAGAGTGTAATTTAATTCCGCAAAGGCGCGGAGAGGCGAGGCGGCCCGTGAGCTGAGGAGCAGGTGGTTTTAACGCCCGCCACCGCGGCTGAGGCTGGCCGGCTTTGCCGGCCAGTAAGCTGAAACTGCGGTGGTGAGCGTGAATACCATCTGCGACGATAAGCTCGCGTAGGACCGCCGGAGTCCCGCAACGCCGGAGCCGTGACAGAAACCATGCCATGTGATTATGCATGTTGCATGCTCACTTGCATGATGCATGTTTGCTTGCATGCTGCATGCTTGCTTACACGCTGCATGCTTGCTTGCACGCTGCATGCTTGCTTGCATGATGCATGCTTGCTTGCATGCTACACTGTTGCTTGCACGCTGCATGCTTGCTTGCACGCTGCATGCTTGCTTGTATGCTGCATGCTTGCTTGTATGCTGCATGTTAGGTTAGGTCAGTAAGAGTCTGACAGACCCCTCCGCCCGCCCCAGGGCGGAGGACATCCATGAGGATATTCCACCCCGTATCAAAAAAAAAAAAAAAAAAGGTAATAACTATGACCAGCAAAAGAAAATATTTTTTTTCGAGAGAAAATATTTCTATTCAAAAGTAATCAATCACAGTTTAAAATGAGAACTAAACCACTGTAAAAAAGATAATCGGTATTTTATTAATCGGGATTCGTTTTTTTGATGTTTCGAATTTTCATTATATCGGACTTTTTGTTATTCGATCTGCTGAATCTCGGAATTTTGAAAATAGTAATTATTAGCGTTCGGAGTTTTAAATTTTACAATTATAAAAATAGGATTGTAGCCACCATGCATCACAGCACATAACGTTTGAGTGACATTTCTGCATAAAGAAACATTGAAGCAACCAGCTCTGAGAAGAACTATAACGTTTGACATTTCTCGTAAAAGAAACAGAGAATAGTTCTGAAAAGAACTGTTGTTATGTTTTTTGACAAACTGCGAAGAAACGAGAAGAAAGCTTCGAGTCGCGGCGTTTTCCTATCGCCGCGCCCAAACAATCACACGCAGATATTCACGCAACGGCGGCTGCGTCGAAATGGAAGCGCGCGACGACCGCGCACTTATATTTATGCATTCGGCAGCGCGGCGCGCGAGCGCGGGAAACACACACGCGCCCCCTCGCGGAATTCACGTGACAACAGCGCAGTGTGATGTGATTGGTTGTAATTACTTTGTTTCTATTGGTTATACTTTTGTAAATTTGTTGTTTAAAATTAATGTACAGTTTTTGATTGGTTAAGCGAATATAATGTAAATACTACATAAGACGCACTATTTTGTAAATAAATATATTACTTTATTATTACTTCTACACTATCAACGAGTATTTTTCTTCAACCTTCTGATATCTCCAAGAGTCAATCAAGATCCTCCTAACTACCGCCAAGAACCGCCAAAGTGGTTAGCTTCGCTAAAGTGGTGACCCCGACGTGATTGCTAAAGTGGTTACCCCGTGCAGAACACAGTGAAGAAATTGAAGATCGCCTCAACATCAAGATGTCGAATCCCTGCCAAACAGAAGAACAATCAAGCTCAACATCGCACTCAAGCCCGAAGGTGGAAGCGGCCGGCATATCACTCACCATGCGCATTCCACGTTTCTGGCGCGATCGACCACGACTCTGGTTCATCAGCTTCGAAGCAGCAACTCACGACCTCAAGAAAGGAGAAGGCCAGCTTGCTCAGATGGTCATTGCACAGCTCGAGCGACAAGACATCGAGCAGATCATGGACCTACTTTACAACCCACCAGAGACGGATCAATACAAGGCCATCAAGGAAAGACTCATATCAGCCTACGAAGAGTCCGACAGCCGCTAGTTTCAGAAACTGCTGTCCGAAATGGAACTCGGAGACCAGAGGCCGACACAACTACTCCGGCGCATGCGAAACCTTGCTACAGACAAGATACCGGAATCCACTCTGCGACTCATGTGGACCAACCATCTTCCATCACACGTCCGTTCAGTCCTCGCCGTCAGCGAAACATTCAGCACCAAGACAGCACTCGATGAACTCGCTCTACTCGCTGACAAGATAATGGAGCAGACAGCAGCAACAGAAGTCGCAGTCGTGCAGACAACACCACCACCACCACCATCCGCACCACACGCTGATACGCAGTACCTTATTAGCGAAATAAGAAAATTATCACTAGAAATAGCTGAGTTAAAATCAAGTCGATATAACAACAACTATCGCCACAGACGTCACTCATCTCGTCACCGCAGCACGTCACGACCGAGAGCATCCAGCAGTCGAGAAGCATCGCCATCACCATTCTGTTACTATCACCGACGTTTCAAAGAAGAAGCTAGGCGCTGTACATCGCCTTGCTCATTCAAGAAACAGAACTCGGAAAACTAGACGGAACGTTGGCAATGGCGGACACCGGCGTTCAAGAAAAGTCCCACCGCCTATACGTCACTGACAGGAACTCGAAGTTATCATTCCTAGTCGACACTGGAGCAAACATATCCGTGCTACCGAGAACAAAGGGACAAATACCTAAACCGCTACCTTTCCAGCTATACGCAGCGAACAACACAACTATAGCTACGTATGGCGAGAAAACATTAACACTCGATTTAAATCTTCGTCGACCGTACTTGTGGAAATTCATCGTAGCTGACGTCACCAAACCCATACTGGGAGCCGATTTTCTCAATCATCACCAACTTATCGTCGATCTGAAAAACCGAAGATTAATCGACGGTGTGACTAGCCTAAAGGTCAACGCCCCACTACGACTATCGGACGTACCTACCGTACGCAGCATAGCCATCACGCAGTCATACCACGACATATTAGCACAATATCCCGGCATAACAAGACTAACATCGATGCAACTAAGCTCCGATATCAACGTGCAACATTATATCGAAACAACAGGACCACCGATATACAGCCGAGCTCGACCGATCCCACCACACCGTTTCGAAATAGTGAAGAAAGAATTCGAAAATATGATCGAACAAGGATTATGCAGACATAGCAAGAGCCCATGGTCATCACCTCTACACATCGTTCCCAAAAAGAATGGCGATATTAGAGTTTGTGGTGACTATCGCCGACTCAATTCCATCACTATACCAGATCGCTATCCTGTTCCACGCATCAAAGATTTCACTCATCACCTATCAGGAAAAACTATCTTCTCAACAATTGATCTCAACCGTGCCTACCAACAACTGAGCGTAAGAGAAGAAGACATCCAGAAGACAGCCATTATAACTCCAATGGGATTATTTGAATTCCCACGTATGTGCCCAGGTTTGAAAAACGCGGGACAAACGTTTCAACGTTATATCCATGAAGTTCTACGAGGATTAGATTTCGTTTTCCCTTTCATCGACGATTTGTTATTGGCATCAGGAAACGAAGACCAACACAGAAAACATCTCCATATAGTACTGAAGCGATTAGAAGAAAACGGTATCACCATCAACCCCACCAAATGTAACCTAGGCAAACCAGAAGTCCAGTTCCTTGGTTACACCGTATCGGAAGAAGGAATAAAACCACCGCAACATAAAATCCAAGCAATCACCGATTTCCCTCAGCCGACTACAATCGAAGAACTACGAAGATTTCTCGGAATGATCAATTTCTACCGTGATCATATACCTAACGCCGCAGTACTACAAGCCCCACTTAATTCATACCTACACAACGTAAAGAAGCGAGACAAAACTCCGATCACCTGGACCGATGAGGCAACGCAAGCATTCCAGCATTGTAAAGCCAGCATCATAAAAGCAGCTTTACTCGCTCACCCATCACATCATGCAACACTTGCCTTATTCTGTGACGCATCCGACAACTCAGCTGGTGCCGTTCTACAACAATACCTAAACGACACATGGCAACCGCTCGGATATTATTCCAAGAAATTCACCGACGCGCAAAAGAAGTATTCTACATACGATCGAGAATTACTCGCTATCTACATGGCAGTGAAACACTTTCGTAAAACATTTGAAGGACGCCACCTTATTATATTTACGGATCACAAACCATTAACGTTTGTAATGTCAAAAGCCCAATCAAACACAGAAATACCAAGACGGACGAGACAACTTTTGTTTATCAGCGAATTTACCACGGACATACGTCACGTCAGCGGTAAACAAAACATCGTCGCCGACACACTCAGCCGCATCGAAACAATATCTTGCCCATCTTCAATAAACTTCAAGGACATAGCTACCGCGCAAGAAAAGGATAGCAACATTGAAAAATGATTACAAGAAAACAACATCGATCTCAAGAAAATAATAATACCTAACACTGACATCGAGTTATTCTGCGAAACATCTACACCTTATATACGCCCGTATATACCAGAAGAACATAGACAAGAAGTTTTCAACAGTGTGCACAATATCAGTCACCCTGGTACGCGCACGACTCGTAAACTCGTCACACAAAAATTCTTTTGGCCATCAATGAACGCAGACATCAGCCGTTGGACTCGAACCTGTATACAATGTCAGAAAAGCAAGATACAACGTCACACATTCTCAAACATCTCATCTTTCCCACCATGTGATCGTTTTCAAAATCTCCATGTCGATGTGGTGGGGCCATTATCTACAACAGCTCAAGGTTATCGCTACCTAGTAACAATGATCGACCGACTAACGAAGTGGCCCGAAGCAATACCTACAGATGAAATAACAGCTGATCGAATCGCCGATATCGTCTATCAACACTGGATATCAAGATTTGGTTGCCCGGCTACACTAACAAGCGACCAAGGTCGTCAGTTCGAGAGTCAGCTGTTCCAAAACTTAATGAAACAAATGGGTATCAAGAAAAATCGCACCACACCATATCATCCTCAGAGCAACGGAATGGTCAAACGATGGCATCGTTCGCTCAAAACATCTTTACGCGCGAAACTCTCCGACACAAGTTCATGGGTCAACGAACTCCCTACAGTGCTACTCGGATTACGAGCCGCTCTGCGCACCGACACCGGTGTGAGCGCCGCCGAACTTACGTACGGTTACAACCTACGTTTACCTGGTGATTTCTTTACGAGTACACACACACCTACAATGGACTATACTTACGTCGATAAACTGCGTAGCATCATTCAAGCAAACAAACCGCAATCAGTCACCGAGCATCATAGCAACAATAAACGCGTATTCGTGCATCAAGAGTTACTCAAGTGCAGTCACGTGTTTATCAGAACTGATGCAGTCAAGAAACCACTCCAAGCTCCGTATGAAGGCCCATATCGTGTTATAAACCGAACAGAAAAGGTATATACCATACAGTTACCTAATCGGCAAGCCAACATATCAATCGATCGACTGAAGCCTGCATACGTCATAGCTGAGCATACCGATACCTTACCTCCAACCAAGATTACCATCACCAAAACCTTACCTCAAAACCAGATTACCATCACCAATACCTTACCTCAAAACCATATTACCAATACCAAACAAACCCAAGCCAGTACCACACCAGTCAAGCAACAAGTACCTACGGACAACGTGACGTCACAGCCCGCTGTCAAGAACACAACACGTTCAGGCCGCGTCGTCAAGCTTCCGGTACGCTTCGCTTGAAGGGGAGTACTGTAGCCACCATGCATCACAGCACATAACGTTTGAGTGACATTTCTGCATAAAGAAACATTGAAGCAACCAGCTCTGAGAAGAACTATAACGTTTGACATTTCTCGTAAAAGAAACAGAGAATAGTTCTGAAAAGAACTGTTGTTATGTTTTTTGACAAACTGCGAAGAAACGAGAAGAAAGCTTCGAGTCGCGGCGTTTTCCTATCGCCGCGCCCAAACAATCACACGCAGATATTCACGCAACGGCGGCTGCGTCGAAATGGAAGCACGCGACGACCGCGCACTTATATTTATGCATTCGGCAGCGCGGCGCGCGAGCGCGGGAAACACACACGCGCCCCCTCGCGGAATTCACGTGACAACAGCGCAGTGTGATGTGATTGGTTGTAATTACTTTGTTTCTATTGGTTATACTTTTGTAAATTTGTTGTTTAAAATTAATGTACAGTTTTTGATTGGTTAAGCGAACATAATGTAAATACTATATAAGACGCACTATTTTGTAAATAAATATATTACTTTATTATTACTTCTACACTATCAACGAGTATTTTTCTTCAACCTTCTGATATCTCCAAGAGTCAATCAAGATCCTCCTAACTACCGCCAAGAACCGCCAAAGTGGTTAGCTTCGCTAAAGTGGTGACCCCGACGTGATTGCTAAAGGATGAATGATAAATCGGAGTTGTTATTGTTATATTAGGAATTTTGAACCATTCGGTATTATGAAAATCGGTATTTTGAAATTCGTATTTCTAACTTTCGGAATAAAGTTTTTCGTATTTATGTAGTGTACCCGTTAAAAACCTTTATAGTACAAAAAGGCACAATGGCTGCCATTATAGGCCTACTATATCACTGTTTGGTGATAAAACGCCTTGGAAGTTTTACGTTCGGTGACGCATCGGCTGACGTTGGACTCGCCGATTTAAAACTGTCGGCGCTGGCATTATGCGCCTCGCGACTAGTGTCCACGATCTCGGCGTCCAGTGACCTACTTACAGAAGGAGCGCTGCGCAGCAACATCACTTCGGCACGTAGCTCCTCTATGGTCTTCTCTGACGTCTCCAACCGTGACTGTAGCTTGGCTAGGCTTGTACTCAGGGACATTATGTCGACATGGTCGAACGTGACGGGGGGCAGCTTGTGCAGGTCCTTCGCCACGAAATCGAGTATATCATCAGGGTGTTGACGCTGAAGGAGGTTGCTCCTTCAGCAGGCTGATGATATCCTGGGCTTTTTGCGGTTCCATCCCTCCGGCGGGACGGCATTTGGTCAACTTTACCAAGGGTCTGGAACAACAGCAGCTTGGCACTGCTTACTTCCTCTTCCTTGTACTGGGACTTGCAAATTTGCAGAATGTTCAGCTCATCCATTTAATCGATGGCATGTTTAACGAATGCCAACAACTCGTTGACTATGAGTGGTTGGGAACCCCTAGCGACGAACAACGGCAGCGGCTACAGTCGCGCGAAACGCGAATTAAATATCCGATAACTGCAACGCAAACACGTTCGTACTGGAGCGCAGTCTGGCGCGCTATGATGTTTATACCCGTAGTATTTGTATCGAGTAGCTAATATGATATTTTCTTATGTCATGATTATAGTTTATTTATATTTCTACGCATATATTGTATTCAATATATGCGTATAAAACTTGAAACTATTCTGTAAATCGATTAGATGGTCGTTCGAGAAATGATGTTTCAAGATAATGGGCCTTCGCGCTGCCGATGATTCGAGATTAGTTATTCGAGATTTTGATGCATCGAGGTAGTGAACTGTTGCGCTCATAATTTATCGAGTTAACGTTTTCGAGCAAATATTATTCGATCTAACGTCATTTCATTTCAAATAGGGAACCCCAGCCTCGGCTATGCTAAACAGGCAGGTAGTAGAACAACCAATTTTCATAGCGTCGGACCACGTATTAGAAAAAACTTTTTTTTTTCTATTCTGTGCTCCGCGCCACGCATTTCGAAAGTGAAGCACTCTAAGTAAGCCGGACTGCTTGTACTACAAACATGCCTCACGCACACATTTACATCATAGTCACGCACACAGATCTGTACGGTGCTTCACTATGATATCTTAAAGGTGTGCGTGAGCCATGTTTGTACCAACGGTCCGGCTTACTTAGGGTGCTTCACTTTCGATATGCGTGGTGCGGAGTCCTTCTTTTTTTTCTAGTCCTTGTGTCGGACAATGGCTGTACGACAAGCTCTACACAGCTACACTGTTAACTCCGGGCTAATATACGAATTGTCACCAAAAATGAAAGTTCGGTTCGTGTGGTAACGATGTTATGGACGAGCTTGTTAAAAGGAGGTCGAACTTTTCTCTATGGGGGTCGAGTACAGGCGCGGTGGTAGTCAATCGATAGTGTTGCTTAACTATCGATTGATTTGATAGTCTTTCAATACTATCGTGACTCTAAAACTAGTTACAATATCGATGGTGTCCCTGTGAAATACAGCCCTTAATTGCATACGGCTATTAGTATACCAGAATGTACAGAAAATCCCTACTTAGCCCCTATTGACGAAGTTACCGTTAGGTAGGTATCTAATGTAAAGTTTCAAAAGTCGATTAAAGTGATTTGAGTACACAAGATGGAAGGAAGATGTAAAAAATCAGCGATGTGGTCATTTTTGATAGGGTTAGCGACATTAAAATTTATTGAGAGACATGCCACAAAGTAATTTTGAATCAACACACTATCTACTATTGAATATTTTCTTTAAATATCGATAACATATCGATATTTCTAATACTATCAATAGTATCAAAACTCAATACTATCGAAAGGTACTATTCATATTGCTCTTCATCAACAGTACCTATTAGGTACATGTTTTTCGATTGATACTTAAATTATCGATAGTACCGTTAAATTTCATTACTATCGTTGGCCCTATCGATATTGTTACTAGTTTACAAGATCAACTATCGATAGTTAAGCAACACTTAGGTAGTGCCACTCCCCTACGAACACCTAGATACGCACCAAGGATCTACACCAAAGTCTGTGGACCGAACTTGCCAGTGCAGGAAGGCCCGTTGGCCCTTGGCTTAAAGTCGCCACACGCCACTTCACGGGGCAGGTCATGGGTCTTTTAACCCGCCATTGGTGAAGTATATATCTACGAGACCGGGTGGTAAAAAAAAAAGTGAAGTTTCATTTTTACCCGCTGTCGATTTTTGCTGTGATTTCGAATAGTTGCCTCTCTTCACCAACGGCGGGTTAGTAAACATCCCCTTGTCAAAGAAGCTAGGTTAGATCTAACTTTGCACTGCTTCGGGAAGTAAGGGAAGGTGGTACAAAATGATCCCCATAAGGAAAAATGGCTGTCAAATTTGTGTATGACGCTTTTTCTTCAATTTAAGACATTTAATGGGTAGCTAGTTTATCGAACTACAACTTAGTAAACGTTGAATTACTTAAGATATTACTAAATTTTTTCTATTAATGCTTTCGTGAAAGTCTAGTAAAGTCCCGGGTAAGTGTAAAATGATCCCAGGGATCATTTTATCCTACTATATAAAATTCAAGGAAATTAACAGAAATGAAACGTTTGTAGCAATGACTTTACAGCTTTAACTATTTTTGAATGAAATCTTAAATAAGCAATACTCTCCTAGTACCTATTAGCATTTGTTTTACAACTTTCAATATTGTTTTTTAATATAATTTTAAACAAATTATCAGCGGCGCTATAGTTTTGATAGAATCTTAATTAAACAACTTTGTGGTAATAAGTAAGTTTTTCCCTCACAAGTGGAATTGAGAATTGTTTGAAGGTGGTTTTATATGTATTTTCTCTTACACAGTATCAATGTCGTCACAGTAATCATGGCGTTTTCATTCCAGTTCTGGCGTGTATTTTTACGGATGTAATTTTGCGGCATGTTTCTAAAACCAAAATTAATGGGTTGTTCTGTACTATATCATCCTACGATTTTAGTACCAACCCTCTTTCAAGAAGCAAGCGCAAGCACGGAGATCCCTCTTTTTGATAAATATATTTTAAAAGTTTGGTGTTTAATTTGCACCACTTTACCATATTTGAACGAGCCCACAACATTTTAAAACGACTTGATTGACAACTAAAACGCGTTTCATATTATGTCACAATTGGCGAAACCTGTGCTGTTTTTAGAATCTAACCAAATTAACTGTTGAACGAACTCTTTTCTATACTGTATGGCTGAGTACTAGTGCCTTTTGCTGTAGTATATGAAATATTAAATAAATCAACTCGAAACGTTCAAAATGGCGTAAATAATGTTTATTTTCTCTAAAAATCGAATAATTACCACGTTCTAATAACTACGACCTACCTACGAAAAATCGGGAGTTCCCAAAGCTTGGGATTCGGAGTCTAATACCGCACTCCCCCCCCCCCTGACCCGAGAAGTGACCCGCACTAGCGGGCCAGCACCAGTCGGGGGTTGCGGAAGTATCTCCAGTTCTCGCGACCCCCGACGTAGGTGTGAGATGGAACACCGGGGTGGTTTTTAGTCAATAAGAGTCCATACCCGAATGAGGATTTTCCATACCCGAAACCAAAAAAAAAAGTCTGGCTTTGCACAGAGTACGCTCACGGAGTGCCCAACTTGGGCAGAGCAGCGCCGGAAACTCTCCGTAGCAGTCGGTGACCACTCGCTCCCGAATATCTTTCATGCGGTTTACGTATGGTCCAGAGCGAGAGTGCGTGGGAGGCTATGTCGCTCCTTTTTGCGAGCAAGTTATGCACGCAAAAGAGGCGGCAGAGAGGGAGAGGGAATCAACTGCCTAGCTTGCCCCCAGGAGAAGACGCAACACGTTAAAAAAAAGGTTCTGCGCAGACGCTTGCCTGAGCCCTCTGTGTAGAGCCTAGGGGTAGACTAGACAGCAGCCCATATGCTTCTGAACTGCCCTGTTCCTGTCCTTGCCCTGGTCGGTTCATACAAGGCAAAGTACTTCGGTAACCCAGGTTGCCAGCCAGGCCAGGCCAGGTTGCGGGGAGATTGCCAGTAGCGACCAGGCGCTGCTGACCTTTCTTGAGGAGCTGAGGTGGGATTAAATGATTTACTTCCCACTCATACGCAAAATATGCGCTGAGACATGGAAGTTGCGGACACCAGCCCGTTAAACTATAGAATACTACCTATACTATTCACATTACATAGATATGCTTACATGTCAACTGTTTGGGTACTTACCATCTTAGGTTTAACCGCTTCGTATTCAGTCTTTACGTAGAATTCATCTCTGTCAACGTATATCTTGAACATTCTCGAATCATTAAATATGTTTTTAAATACAATCTGCGTGAATCCGCCGGCTTTTATTTCGTATGGCCCTCTGGGTTTTGGTTCGGTTGCAGTTCCTTTTATATTATATCTGTAAAGTGACATAATTAGACGTAGGCCGAATAGTGACGCTACAAAATACTTCCTGTAATACTTGCTCAGCCGGTAATAATAAGGATAATCAAGATTTACGTCTGCATCACACAGGTAGGTACTACTCGTAGTAACAGAGATAACCTTCTCTACAAAGCCAAACTTTGTCTAATATTCGTTTCGCCATATCGTGGGCAGCGTACTTGCTGTAAAGGCTATTTTGAATCAGCACGTCGTTAATACTAGGGCCAGACGCTATACACGATGATGTGATGTAACCCAACTATTATCAGCTGTCGGCAGTGAAATATGAGACTGGGTCCCAGTTATCGTTAAAAAAGTAAATTAAACCGCTAATGATGTGATGGCCATCGCTTAAGATAACTCTTTAAGTTATTGGGGAAAAAACATATAAGATAAATAATAGTTTAAAAAAACGAAAAACACGCTTTTTATAGAAACTAAAAAATAGAAAATAAATTTTAATAAATTATTTTACTTTAAAGCGTGGGGTGCTTTTTAAGATATTATCAAAATGATAATCACTCTACTCATATCTGTCAATAAAATATTTATAACTATTGACACCATGCACCCCACGCTTTTTTTTTAAATAAAATAATTTATTAAAATTTATTTTCTATTTTTTAGTTTGGTTTTCTATAAAAAGCGTGTTTTTAGTTTTTTTAAACTATTATTTATTTTTTACTTTTTAGTTTGGTTATAGGTATTTATATCTATAAATATTATGTACATTTATTCTACCAGGGGCGCTTGTGCAGTACCATCCTAGTATATAATAGCTGTTTTTTCGGCAACTAATTTTGAACGACTTATGTTTTTTTTTGTTTTTTTTAAATAATTTTATCAAATTAGTGTATTGTCATCGGTCCTCGATAAATCTACAAAGTTTGAACGAAATCTGGCCGTTTAAAGTGGGTCAAAATCGCGCCCAAAGAAGTCGGTAACAAACACTTAAGTTTTTTTTTGTTTTTTTTAATAATTTTATCAAATTAGTGTATTGTCATCGGTCCTCGATAAATCTACAAAGTTTGAACGAAATCTGGCCGTTTAAAGTGGGTCAAAATCGCGCCCAAAGAAGTCGGTTACAAACAAACATACAGGTGAAGCTAATAAAAAGCTGGTAAAAAGATTCCAACAAACTGAAAAGGGGGAGTTTCTAAAGTTCAATCAAATCAGTCGGTTAATTTGTAAATGATTAGAGGTAAATTAATATTTTCGACAAGTAGGTTGCGTACCGCCAAAGTCAAGCGATTGATCACATGACATGGACTGGACCGAATTACGTATAGATATAGGTACCAACCGTGGTACCAACAGATCCGTGAAATGGCAGTTTTTGAAATTAAAACCACACCGACCACACTTCATATAAACGAAACGATATAACTGCCTACCTACACTACTTCCAAAATAACAGACTGTACAAATACGTGCGAGTGTGTGCGTGTCTACGCGCCGCTCGAACTAAAAGAAGTACCGAGAGCACGTTCCACTCGAAAAGAGGTGAGGGACAGTGTTTCGGAGGGGGCGGAGCGTGTCGCTACTGTACGGTAGTACTAATACTTACACTGTGCTGAAACTTTGTAAAAGACATTACGTCGTGTTTTGTTTGAACGTTTGACGAACAGCGCCACCACTCATTTCAGAGGTGAGCTATTGGACTGTGAGTCTTAAAAAAAAACCGGACAAATGCGAGTCGGACTCGCCCACCGAGGCTTCCATTGTGCCTATCGAACACACGCAAATGATGCTCACATCGGGCTTGGGAGCGTGCTCATGGCATTATTTATTTCTTCAATTTGAGCAGCTTGCGTTGGTTGGCTCACATCGTGCACGCTCGCCCGTCTGTACGTAGGTTGACAACATTTATAACATCATCCACGTAAACTTACATAAATTCACCAGCAATGGGGGAATCAAAAGAAACCGTACAGTTTTGAACACCGAGCTCCGTCGGTTCAAACCATACTAAGAACTTTCCTTTCTCAAAGGGCCCTAGCACGTAAACCGCTTCTGCTTGTATTGATGGATGAGACAACTGTAAATAGACAAATAATTAGGTATTGATTATATCACTACTTAAATCAAAAACTTTAACCGACCTAGCTAAAACTATATACACGAATTTAAAATAAAACTAACAATTGGCGCTGTAGGTAGGCTACCTACGACGCCAGTTGTTACCGGCAAACGTAGTGACGCATCTATACGTCTATCTCGAACCCACAGACCCTCATTGAATTTAAAGGTGCCGTACATAATAAATGTAGGGTCTGTTTTTAATTAAACAAGATAATAACCGTGCTAATGAAATCTGCCCTGGCGTCAGTCTTATTCTGCACTCTGAGACGGATCGGAATACTACTTCCTAGCGTAGTTTCGTATTCCACGTGTTTCTCTTTAGCAGGCAGACATTTTAATATAACCTTGTAGATAAAAGTACCAACTAAAAAATTGGACACTTCTAAAAAGTCCTGAATTTCGCCAACCACTAAAGGTGAATATGTCATAGTTAATGGTGCCTGAAAAAAAAGATAGGTTTGCCATAACTAAGAATTAGATAACATATTATTAAGTAGGCAATTGATGGAATTCAATTATTGTCCAACCAAATGCAGTGGTGCATATAGAT